>OX031038.1:10000000-14800000 GCA_943735995.1 Sesia bembeciformis | reverse complement strand
GAGGTATAAGGGGGGTGGCTCAATTCTTGGATCTCTATGGTCTTCAAAAACTCTTGGGTGAGTTTTGTTTTGTGAGATGATGCATTGTCATGATGCAAGAAAAGCCCCCTCGAACCTGTTTTAGGACATTTTTGATTTAACACATTGAATACAGTTGGTAAACACATTTCACTTTACCATTGGGCATTAACAGTTTGAGCGTCTAAAGAAATTGTCACTAAATGGCCACCCGCAGAGTAGAATATTGCCACCATTTTAGCCGACACTGCGCCAACGTTTGACCTTCCTGGGAGGCTCTTCGTCTGGAGACACCCAAACCGTTGATTGCCGCTTAGTAGGTCATACTGATAGATCCAACTTTCATCTCCAGTAATAATATTAAATATATTCCGTCCCTCTCCATTGTCGAATTTTACAATCATTTCCCTACACCACGTTCACCATGTCACGCGGGCTTGTTTTAGTTCAGCCGTCAGTGAATAAGGAACCCAACGCGAACAAAGCTTCTTCACTTGAAGGTGTAGGTGTAAAATTTCATGAATAACCGGCGATAACATCTTAAGAGTCCTCTATTTGTTTGTAGGTAGTTTTTGGGTCTTCGTGTAACATTTTTCTTTACCGTCTCTATATTTTTTTTATTTATTACAGAAGTCACAGGACTGTCACTTCTCTCATAATCTTTTAAGACAAAATTTCTTCGTTTAAATTGAGGAAACCATCTAAAACTTGTTGCACGGGACGGTGCGAGGACCACAAAAGCTGATACTAATCTATCTTTACACTCACTTTCATTTAAACCAACTTTAAAATCGTATACCATCATTCGAAAATGTTCTCGTTCGAATTCCATTGTTGCAAAGTAAAGTGTGCAAAATGCAATAAAAAAGTAAGTAATTTACACCGAAACAACATTTTTCAAAAAAAAAAAATTCATTCAAATTAATGTATAGCTTTATTAGAAGATGTATAGATTTTTACCCTTCTTTAGTAGTTAAATCTGCGACTGCGTCTGCGACATTCAAAAATCGTGATCTACCCAGTAGATTTTGTTAGAAATCTCCCCAAAAAGCTAGATCATAAAATGCGATTACTAATTTTTGTCCATTTTTGCGAATTATAAATAAAAATCTAGGAAGCGTTTGTGAAAATGACGCGAGCTGACAAGGATTTTCGCGAACAAAAGTGATGGTTAAATCCGTGAGAATCGCTGGCAGAGCAATTTGAATTCAATCAGTTCAAACAAAGGGTTGATTTTCCCACGTTAATCGTTTCCAGGAAAGCACGAGATTATTTCCGCGTTTTGGTCACACTAAGATTGCGTTGTAGTTGAGCGATTTATTTTTATAGATATAATGTAAAATCGAATATAAAACGTCTATTTTCATTTTTACACAATGTTTTTTTACAGACATTACTTTAATAATAATTTATTACTTTTTACACAGATACTCATAATATAATGTAGTCAGATTAATATTTGAGTTCAATTGTCTTACTGTTATAAATACAACTCTCGTTTGGGTCCCGCCATTTTTATTTTTATTATGATATTTTTACTGTTTTGCTAGCTAATGATATGTACTCATAGCGCGTCTTACTTTCTACATTGTTACTAATCTGTGGACAACAGAAGTAGATAATACTCCTAATATATTTATTAATGTATTTGTATTGTTTAAAATATATTTGTATCATTGTTAGTTGTTTTTAATATAGAAATTAAAAATAAATAAAATACATACCATACGCCTATATTTTTCGATTGTCATAAAGGATCCACTTCTCATTACAAGTGACAAAACGATTCGAATCCTTTAATTTTTGTGCCGGTTCAGCAAAGTAAGGCAAGCTTCGACGCGTATTTGCAGCTGACGTTCATTGAGCTCATATGGTACCTACCCACTTCTCGGGCTTCTTCCCTTTCCCAATTTGACGCAAATGAATCAATATCGTTTCGTCATTTACGCCGACCGCTGCTGCTAACTCAGACGTGGTTTGAGATGAATCCCCTTCTAGTATTCAATTCGTCATTATTGCTTGCAATTCATCATTATTGCTTTCAATTCGTGATTATTGCTTTCAATTCGTTATTATTGCTTTCAATTCGTCATTATTGCTTTCAATTCGTCATTATCGACTTTAGTCTTCGGTCGTCCATGGTTCTTGTTGTTCTTCCTTGTTCTTGAGGTCGAAATTTCCGAAACGGACACGACCAAACCGCGCGTTGGTTTGCGGTGTTTGGTCCGTACACATCGTTGATATTGCGTGCCGTTTGTGCTGCGTTGCTGCCACGGCGGAACTAATATTCGAAAATAACGCGAATTTTTTACTTTTCCATGGTCGCAAACACAACGTTATCTAAGCAAAAAGTGGTTTGACTGGGAAAAAAATGAATAACTGATTTTGAAAGAGAATGACATAGCTTTAAATTTAAATTAATTTGAATTTGGAATACCAAGCCAAACGCATAGGTAAATTACATAGTCTATCTTCCTACATGTATAAGAATTTTTAAAATCAATAGTATTTGAATTTATCTTTTACATATGAGCAAACAAAAAAGAGTAAACTGACAGTATGTCTTACTATAGATAACAGATCCAGTAAGACAAGGATGGAATCGTTCCATTGACTACACCTCTATGCTAATTAATTATGAGCTTAAAACGTAGGTGAAGACAGATCAATTACTTCATAATTAATAACCATTCGCTAGATTAATGTGCGCTCCTAAAATCAGTCGAGGTTAAATTACAGATGCGTGTGTTATGCGACATTGAAATTCTTCGTGTATTATAAGATCATATTTCCTTGTTCTTTGAGGAAGTGCTAGTGATCGTTTTTAAGACAAAAAATGTTGACCCATTAAAAAATGGAACACGTTTCATTTAGACCCCGAGATATTGATACACACCCTTTGGAGAGATCCTCATAGAATCAATATGTTGAAGTGACAATAGGTAGGTAATTTCTGTCCCAGGACCGAAACCGATGGGGTTGACGAGTCCTCGAATAGAGGCCACGTACTGAGAACCGAAGTTCACCTGGCATCCCGCCAGGTGAATCGACGACTTGATGAAGTTCTTTAGAATAAATAATTTAGTTATTGTTTATTCTTGCGGTTGTGGCGAGCTTTGGGAGAGGCCTATATCCAGCAATAGAGAGACATAGGCTGATAGTATATGGTATAGTATGGTTTCACCTTTATACACGAATCGCATACAGTCAACGCTAAAATGTATTCCTGGCCAATACTTGTTTTATTATTAGCTGCAAATTAAATTATACGTTACGTTATGAGAATACGGTCTAGAATAGAACGATTTTGTGTTTATATTGTAAACTGTACCTCTGTAACGTTTGTTTATAATTAATAATTGAAAGGCATCAATGGTTCCGACGTGGGGTCATTAATAATAGTTAACAGCTTTAGTTTTGAAAGTACCACGTAATGGTACTTCCAGCCACGCAGAGGGTTTCTGATGCAGATTACGTAATGGCCATGCTAATTGTTTAGCATACCGTATAATCAGCCTGTGTGTCTCCACTGCTAGATGTAGATCTCTCCCAAGGACCGCCACCACATCGACCATTGACCCATTACCACTTTCTGACTTTCACTTAGTGACTTTTTGCACGTCGTCAGTCCACCAATCAGGCCGGCGAGTCTCACACTATATTTGTCCACGAGAAGAACCTTCGAATGAAGACTACGTAATTTTTGTTATATTAGTCGCTACCAGAAGCGCTGAAGAACTACACTACTTCCAAAAGTGTGGGCTCGCCAACCCACTTGGACAGCGTGACGTTTTAGAACATACATACATCCCTCATAAACAAGACAATGTGCATGAGGAAGGCCCATGTCCAGCAGTGGATGAAAAAGGGCTGATTATTGTCAATTGATTAATAGGCTATGGTATCTATTCTCGCCTCATACACGCGAGCTACTGAGTTGCAATTCCGGCCCGTATTTTTATCTAAGGAAGGGTTTTTGCTTCATCAATAGCTCGGAAGAAACTGGCTGCCGAAAATTTATAGAGTCTGGGAAATATGTATTGCCAATTTGCGCTGGACACGATTGATGGGATTATGTACTGAAATTATTTTCTAATTTCAAGGAGAGACGTGCATTCTTTAGTGGGGAGTTATAGGTATAAGTCGATATCGATTAAACTTGAAATAACTAAATTCTTGACAATAATTAACAAGACAACGACAAAATTTCATCGTGTAAACTATATTAAAAATGTATTTTAATTAACTATGCATACACGAACAACTGACTAAATATTATTTCCAGTCTTAAATAAATATAAAAATGGCGACGACAATGTTATATGTTCATAAAATAAAACTAGGTTAATTCAGAATACAACTGAAAAGTAAAGTTGTATCTATTTTATCATTTCAATAATTTTGTCGTGTGGAACAGAACTAAGGTATGTACACCCCCTTCCATCCTATCGAATAGGGAAGTAGTTAAAGAGAACTGGCCGTGTGGTATCTGGCCGGCTTTAGAATGTCATCAACCCGCCTCTATCCGTAGGTGTTGTATGAAACAGGGATAATCACAGAAGACTATCTTGAAATGTAATGCTTTTTTCACTTTATCTTATTCTTCAATGTACGTAGCGAGTGAGATACGCCAGAGCCCATTCCTATCCCATCCTATCCCTTCCCATTTATGCAAGCCTTCCTCTAAATCCTTTCCTACATCTTTAAAGACAGCCAGCGCATCCGGGGGCGTACCAACGTTTGTCATTGTGGACTAATGTACCACCAGGTGGTCTGAATGATCGATTGCTGTCTTCTTCCTATAAAAAAAGGAGTGGACTCACCGACCCGCTTGGCCAGCGTGGCGTTTTAAACCATACATCCCTCATGCACAAGACTTGAGGAAGCCCATTGTCCAGTGGGCGATAGGGTTGGGTTGATTTATGAAACAAACCAAACAGTTAAATATACGCGTTCAAAATGCATTTAGTGTATAAATATGAAAACCATGAACTAAGAAGTTACATACACAAAGTTGGAATCCAATGCTACAGTTATTATTATGACTAGCCATGTTTTTACAGCTGCACGTTACGTTTGTGGTTGCACTTGTATTAGTAATGGCAATGTACCTATTTAATATCCATTGTATTAGTAACAGTTGTATCAGTTTTGTTACACAATAATAGCCCAGTTAGAAGTGAATGACTAAATTTACTTTGAATAATGAAAATGATTTAAGCAGAATAGTGTAGCAGTAACGTTAAGATGATTTACTGTAAAACAAAAGCTAAAATAGAAAATTCCATTTGACAGAGCAGGTCAAAATTTGACTCTTTATATCGTTCGCTGAGTGAATTTGAACTTGTGATTCAGGCCTACCGTCAGAGAGCACGTTTCATCATCACACGGGATGATGCACTGATTAAATGTTTTCGTTTTCAAGCATTGCGGTTATAGGCAACGGGAAGAGGTGACGCGTTTTCCCGAATGCTGCCCATCCGAGCTCAATGCGTCTATTGGCCTTTCGACTGAACTTGGACTTGTCTTACTGTATTGACTGTTCAAGAAAATATTTTATATACCTACACATATTTAAATCATTAAATATAACGCAACTGGGTGTATGGGCGCACACAAATGTTAGTCTAGATTATGCGATTCCTCTGAACAAAATAATGTTTCTATCTATCTGTACCTTCGGGCATCACTTGACGACATTTTACGACGTAGTCGTCAAAATTCAATCTAAATTGGCTGTAGAAGGCTCAGGTTCAGGTTTTACGACCAAATGGTGTCATACATACGTTTTGATGTTAAGGACAAGCCTCGTCTCATCTGCAGTCGACAGGTTGACGTCATCTTTGTTTGAATATACATCACTTGATTTTATAGTGTTTAGTTTGCAGTTGATTGTGGAAAACCTGAGTTTTTAATGCCGATCGTAAATATTTATGTTATCCTGCATTATTTACCTGCGTTAAACGTTTTCCACGACGTTTAAGACACCGAAATATATTCATGCACACTTTATTATTAGCTGACTTGACAATAGCGTCATCCCATCATTCTCGTGGTGCCATAAAAGGAGATTAAGGGATAACAAAGCCGCTACCACAAGCGCTACTTACTCCATCTCTACTCCAACTCGTCAACCCGCTTGGCCAGGGTGGCGTTTAAGGTCATGTCTTCCTCATGCACAAGACAATGTGTTTAAAGAGAACCGTCTTCGGCAGACGTCCGAAAAAGTGTTGGTTACGGTACTCATACTGACAAATGTTACTTAAGTTCGAATTTAATTATCACTTTGTAGAGGATGTTGTCTGTATATTGTGTTGATATTGTATCAGAAGATAGGGTTAATTAAACAATAAACTTAAATAATAAACGGGTAATAGATGAAAATGCATTCAACTGAACTGCTTAGTTGGGAGCGTGGGCACAGAATAATTAATGGTACAGGTACCGAAGACTCACTCCCTGAGAACGCTGCATAAAAACTACAACAACATACCTACAATATAAAATTATGTTCAGCGCAAGCTAAATTGAATCCTATGCTCATCAAAGAACGGCGATATTATACTGAACCGGTAAAGTCAATCACACAATGATCCTCCGTGCGTGAATCGCAAAGATTGTCACCCGTAATTAATATATAATTTTTTATTAGTTTTAAATTTTAAATTTGTTCTAAAATAAAATCAAATAAAAAGTATTATATTTACTTAGACAATATGATGGTAGTTTTCAAACGCTTTTAGTTGCGCGTGCATTACAAAGAGCTCGCGGCAACCGACTTAAATAAACCGCCGCTGTATGTAATACTAATAATATAATCTGTATGTATTAGACATTTTCCTATATAGAGTGCGGAGTGAGCTAGGCCTGGCGTGGGAGACAACTGGCGATCGACGAGCACAGGACACGACGCAACAAAAACCTTTATACAGGAAAAACCTCTGCTATGAAAAACTAACATAAATAAAACAGCGTGTCGTATCGAATGTGTGTATCGAATCGTCGTATGTGTGTGTATCGAACACTGTCGCTACTACCTATTTAATAAATGTTATATAATAGAAATTAGACTTCTGTTATTTATTTTATTGTAATAAACCAAAAAAATATAATAAATGCATAGAAAAATTATAGTTTCGACAAAAGGAAACATACCACAACGAACCTCTAAAAATAAATATCACAAAGCAATGTTTAACCATCCTCTCGCAACGATTACGATGTTAATAGCATCGTGAGAACGCGCGGGACCTTGGCTGATGAGCCCGTCAGGAAGTGGGGTCATTCATTATTATTTTATTAGCCCATTAACTGGTATTCTCTTAATTGCATCTTCTTTGATCTGTCCATAAACGAGGCAAATTGTTGATTCAATCTATTTGTATTTATTTGCTCGTTTGGCAAATAGTCTGATCATGATTGGCATTTTTTAATTGTTTTTAATTGATGTTGATCGTAATAGTAACATCGTAACAGTGATTGATTTTTAATGGTTTATTCAACCAGATTTTGAAGATTTAAGAACCCGTAACCAATAGCCACCAACGACCTATTTCGTAACGAGCCCTTTCTCGTCCAATGCTGAACATGAAGCCGAATGTACATTGTCTTGTGTATAGGGATATATGACCTTGAAACACCATGCTGGCCAGGCGGATTGGCGAGTCCACTCTTTTAGAGGTGGTGTAGTTCCTCTGGGCTTACGGTAGCAGTTTTGTTATCCCTTAGTCGTCTTTTATTATACCCACGGGAGGAAATAGGATGGTGTTATTTTAAAGGCGACCAACACTACACGGCTCAATTTCATGGTCCGTAGACAATGATGTTAGAACGTAAAACTTATAAAATTTACGTTCTATTTCTATTTTTTTCTTACAGAAAAATGCAGCAGACCAGCATATAGTTCACCTGATGGTAAGTGAATATTGTCGTCCATAGACATCTGCGATACATGCCAACATCCGTTAAGAATGATAAACGTTGGTACGCCCCGGATGCGTTGCCCACCATTGCAGATTATGGAACGGATTGGAAAAATGGGGAGGGATAGAATGGGATGGGAATGGGCTCAGACATATCTCACTACCAAAACACGTACGTACATTAAGGAAATACGATTAAGTAGGAAATGCAGTACATTTTAAGGTAGTCTTCTGTGAGAGAGGGGTAAAGTGGCCAGTCGAGTGCGCCCAGCGGTTTTGGGAATGCAGCGAGCACTCTTCCCCTACAATAATTGCATTAAAGTTACATTCAAATCGAACAAGCCGGCTGATCTTTATATATCAGGTTATCCTAGCATGTAAACAAAAATGTCCTTACGTTATTACATAATAACGCCAGGCTATTGTTATATAATGCAAAATTTCACACCTAAAAAGGTCAAATCGATCTGTTTTTGTCACAGTTCCGATGATTGCGTGCCATTGGGCGCTTCAGTTGTGACTTTTTGACAAGTATTGTCACGCGTGTGACAAATTTGTCACGCTTCAATGTCGCATGCGAGGTCACATGTGAATAACTGCATGGACACACATGGGTAACTTTTATATTTTGCATCGGTTTTACAGTTGAATTATTACTCTTACATTAATATTTTTTTACATTAATATTTGTATTTATTTGCAAGTAAGGGATTGTATCGTAAATAATAATTATTCTGAGAACGAATCTAAAGTTTCATTTAAAAGTTTTACGCAAATATATATCGATGTACCTATACAATATTGTATAATCGTAAAACGTAACCAACCTTTTTAGTATCCAGTGCTGGATACGGGTCTCCTCATGCCCGCTGTCTTGTGCATGAGGGATGTATGGCCTTAAAACGCCACACTGACCAGCAGGGTGGCGAGTCTACATTTTGAGAGGTGGTGTAATTCCTCAGGACTTGTGGTAGCGGTTTTGTCATTCCTTAAGGTGGCGTTCCGAACACAGCGGCAACGACAGTCCACGGTCGACAGAGACATTGCCTGCGACAGCGACACGTTGCCATAACCAGCGACACTTGACTGTTTTGGAGTGTGTCGTTGGAATTCGGGGAAGACGGTCGTCTCTGTGACAAAATGTCGAATACTGAAATTCTGCGTTTACTTATAAAAGTGGATGAAGGATGTTTTTGTATCAATATTTAAAGAAGAGAAATCCATTTAACGAACGACGCAACGAAGGTTTCTACATGTAAAAAATTTATAACAAATTAATAAATTTTTCCTCTTCTTCGATAGTAAAATTCATGTTTACGCTTGGAGACACGTGAGTCGCGACGCTACTGGTTTAGGGGCGGCAATGTAGCTGGTCGCGTGCAAGACAGATATAGATAGAATTTGAAGCGCGATACTTATCGCGACCTCTCACACGAGCTCGAACACGCATAAAAAAATGAACCGGTAGTGTTGCTGTCGCTGGTCGACATCGGTTACCGTCGCCTGTCTCCGTCGACGGTCGCTGTCGCTGTGTTCGGAGTGCCACTTTAAATCGCCTTTCCACCCACGGGGAAGAGATGGGATGGTGCTACTCTAAAGTCGGCTCCGGCACTACACGGTCAAGTTAACATATTAATGTCGACTGTGTAACCTATGCCTGTGCTTATTGTAACTTAATACTGAATTTTGCATAATAATATACGAACTATTCTTTCTTTTTGTCACAGTAACGTGTCACGCGTGACAAATTACACAATGTCACAGCAAGGTCGCCAGTGTCTAATTGCAACACTACACATGGTGGACTGTTTGTTTAAACTGTTTGTACCTACTTGTGAGAGTAAACATAGCGCAAATTTGACAAGGATTTCTGTTTTTGGTACTGTCAACCAGCACGTTTATTACGCTAAATGCTTGTAAACTATATTAAATGATTGTTCTTCTTGGTGTGGAAAGAAAGACGTATTTTCGAGACTAAAATAAAGTGTACTGCACTTCCCACTGTTACGTACGTACTTTACGTACATGTTTCCCTATTTAATGTATATCCTATCCCTCCCCCTTTTCCTAACCTTTTCTCGAAATCCATTCCTACATCTCCAAAGGTTGACAGCGCATCTGGGGGTGTGTCAACGTCTGTCACTGTCTTTCCATAAATAAAGTATTACTGAATACAGATTTTCTAAGGTCTAATTGTATTTTCTATATCAAATTGTAACATGTTCACTATGCGAATATTTATAAAAACTTTTTGCCAAGAGTTAGGTAAAAAATAATAAAACTTATTATGTAGTCAGTTTCTTTCTTTACCGTCCTTTTCCTTTCTTTAATTTAAAAAGTTAATAAAATATAGTGCCTATGCACCTAATTTTTAATAAACAGTACTTACAATATTTTCTGCGTCGGCTTAGTCCTTAGTTAGTAGATACAGGCAATATCTGAAAACAAAATGTATCATTAGATCATCGCCAACAAGGAAACGTAGATATTAACAAAATACTTTTGTATTGTTGTCAACCTTTATCTAGAGACATCTCATTACTTAACACGGTCCCTGAGAAAAATTACAGACTCAAAATCGCACTTCTCTTGAGTCTTTTTCCGCTCATTACAATTTTTGCATACATAACAATTATATAAACTTTTATGTTAAAATTGTTACAATAATCTTTGGTTCACTTGATGTTTAATGGTTTAACTGTGATTTTTTTTCATTAACTTTTTTTCTATAATTTACCATAGAGATTAAATTTATACAACAGATATATAGATATATTTTTTTTATTTTATTTGGAAAACACAAATTACATAACATAACACAGGCATAACATAACATAGGCATAACATAACAGAACATAGGCATAACATAACATAGCCACGGTGGGGCAGGTTGGGGCGCTTGCCTCCTGGTTTATTAGACTTTCTGCACTACACTACCTCTACATAAATTACAGGAAAATTGTTTTCATTGCCCCACCCTGGATAGAGTCCCTGACTACGCCCTTGAACATAGGTACATTTCAATTTATTATTCTATAAAATGTAAAACCAACTACGTTATTTACTATTTATTAGCAGTAATATGAAACATCCATAATTATAATTTAAAAAATCATAATTATTCATAATTTAAAAAAATATAAAATATACTAGTTTAAACCAAAAAAAAAGGTTTAGCACACTAATATTAATATAGCTCAGTTCAGTACATTCTCCGTAACAATGGACTTTACCACTCCTTTATCAAGGCTCGCCGAACGCAACTAACGATAAGTCAAAATCTTGGATACCCTGTGTATTTATATTGTGAGCACCTTGTATAATAATAGACTTAACTTATTATTTTGATTAAGTATTATTATTTATTATTGTAGTTACAGATATTTTAATGCTTGAATAAGTTAGTTTTCGAATAAGTTAATTTTAATTTATGATAATTATGATTGTGATAAGTTATGATAATTTTACGTACATGTTATGCGTACATTTTTTTATGTAACACATGTATGATGTTCTGGTTATTTCCAAATTTAATAAAATATAATATATTTCCGTTTTTTTTTAACTCGACTAACTGTGGAAATCCGACTAGAATCATGGTTATCGAAGAAAAAAGATCATGGTTATATTTCGCATAAAGCGTGAACACTACGCTACGACATGGGGCTTTTCAAGAGAGCTGTGAACAGGTTTCTGCAAGGTCGACAGCGCACCCGCAAGCCTCCTGGTGTTGCAGGTGTCCCTGGCCGGCGGTGACCACTTATCATCATGTGGCCCGCCCGCTCATCTGCAATCTATTCTATAAAAAAAAAACATTTATCAGTTTCCTCCGCAAACTGAGGCATACCGCCAACGAAATTGACAAATTATAGTGTCCGTGTTTGTACCTAACGTACTTATAACGAGGAAGAGAAGTGCAATTGCGCAATAACATTACGTCATTTATCACGCACGTGGCTACCCATAGCAAAACAATTATGTAGCTGGCAAAAGTTGACGAAGACCTTGTCGTATTTTGGAAGCAGCAAACTGCTCTAGGCGATGATTTTAGAGTCTTGGTTTTTCGTAGTATTACTGAATCCAAATGAAGGTAAATCATGGCTAGTACATATATTTATCTATCTTTACATAGTATAAATCAAAGTCGCTTCCCGCCGTCTGTCCCTCTGTATGTACGCTTAGATCTTTTAAGCTACGAAACGGATTTTAATGCGGTTTTCATCAATAGATAGAGTGATTCAAGAGGAAGGTTTATACGTATATTTTAATATTGTTTTGTGTTATTTTGTTGAAATATACCGAAGCGAAGCGAGGGCGGGTCGCTAGTTTTTAGATAAAGCTTACCCTATCCCTTTGTACCCAAACGTAAACTATCGCTAACCAAATAGTAAATGCTAATGAAATTATCCCACAGTTGAGCAGCGGATGTATTTGTTCATCAATTAATACTAATTGATTTAAGTACACTATGTTATTAAACGTATGTTATTTACACGGCCAATAGGAATTCTGTACAATCAACGACGAATAACTCGTTCAGTATCACATACTCTACATAGGACAAAGTCTCGTTTGTCTGTCTCTGTGTGTGTATTTTGTTTTGTTTTGTTTTGATGGCTATATATAAATACGCATAATGTTCAAAATACAATAGGTATTTTGTTGTTGCTCGATCCTGCTGCCCTAAGGCGTCGGAACACTGCCTCTGCTGGCCAAAAGTCGAGACAGGAACAGCCTGCAGCTGTTCCTCAGTAACGCTGTAGCAACCAAGAACTTATAGGTCTTTAGGTCGTCTTAATTGTCTAATTTATATTTATCAATTCTTGACGAGTTGCTCTTAAGGAAACACAATAATTATGACATTAGACGATTTGATATTTAAACCAGTTGCTATCATAGACCACTTGGGTTGCTGGCCACCTTATGCTAACCCATAATTTGTATCTTACATATGTGTTACATTACACATTAATTTGTATCTTACTACATTATGTGTCCAACAAAGCCCTTCTGTTCACGCAGAGGCGTCACAGAGCTATGGCATTGGCTGCACGTTGCGTTTGGCATTGGCACGTTGCCAGTGCCTTTATTGGCACTACCATAATTGCTGTGCCGTCTTGCAATTATTGATTTAATGCTTTGTTGTGGTGGATTCATTTAGATGTTTGTAAACTAGCTTTGTTCGTGGCTTTGTTTACAACGGCAAAGACGACAGTAGTATTTTCGGATGCAAAAGTAGTTTCCTTGGAAATAACTGGATCCAAAAATTATTGAAATTTTGGATTCTTACTTACGGACAGACAAAATTAATCCATTTTCAATAACAGAATTATGGACATATAGAACAAATTTATTTATTTTACTTGTATTTATTTACTTTTTTTGCAGTATATTGTGCAGAGGCGGACTTAATGCCTTAAGGCATTCTCTACCAGTCGAACGTTGGTTAAATGTGAAAAATTAAAGCGAGTGGAGAAGAAATTAAACAGTAAAGCTTAATTTATCTCAATAAATAATAATAATATAATACATTTATAATTTACTTATATGGCAAAACATACTCCTACATACTGAAAAATAGATCATACTTAAGAATAAGATAATGTAAATATAATACTTATTATATAATAGTACATATATATAAATATAGAGAAAAATGGAGAAAATTACCATTAACTCGGAATTAATAAATTAATTATGGAGGTAGTGTTCCCGAAGCTTCCGCTTCAGGCTGTTTTTACTAGAAGCCTTGCTTACGTCAGTGGGGAGCGAGTTCCAGAGTCTTGTCACCCCAGCGGCGAAGGAATCAGTCATGAAACCAATGCGATGAGAAAGGACACAGACTGTGCAGTTTTCATCGAAACTAAGATAACGGTCACCAGAGACCCTCTGTTAGATATTCAGAGGAACGTTGAAATTTCCTAATGTTGAAATTTAGCGTTTGATTCCTAATGTTGAAATTTAGCGTTTGATTCCTAATGTTGAAATTTGTTTAATGGATTAAGTGTTATATTATTAATATTTACATTTGGGTGTCAATTTATTTACATTCATTCGTTATCATGCATTATTAGATGTGTATTTTTTCGTTTTTTGTGGTCATTCCAATTTATCACAATAAATTATGCCGTCTCTCTCTAACTTCGTGTTATTGTTAATGACATTTTATTGTCTTCTGTGAGCTTGTGGCAATTTGAGCAGTCGAGTACGCTCAGCGGTTGTGGGATTGCAGGTTGCGATATGTATTCACTATGTATCCGTCTATATACACGGATTTGTACAAACTTTGGATGATGATCTTTAAAGCTTGGAGGGACATTGTACAGGACAGATGCCAAAACATAACATAATTATTGTGTTTAACATGTAGCTAGAAAAGGGTCGAGTAAATCTCGTGTTGTAAAAATAACTATCTATTATTACTGTATACAATATATGCGAGACCGATTCTGTACTTAAATAGGTATTATTAATACTGCATTCCAATAATCTACGTTTTATACGAAACAGCGCATACTGCGTCTTTTAAGTTCTTCCACTTATAAATTAGTGCAAAGAATGACAGCTCTATAGATTAACATTAATTATGTAAGCGCGGTAAAAATATTCACAGTTGATCGATTCATTATTCATGCACGATATGGAGATTTACCGCTTTTTGTAGCGTGAGCAGATTCTGACACGATGTTGTTCAAGATGTTAGGATGGTAGTGTCAGCAGAAATGATAATGTATTCGATGGATAAGATTCTCGGTCGCCTCTATAAGTTCCCTTGCGTGCTTATGACAGCGTGATGCACGTAAAATTAACGAGAGAAACTATACCATCAGCTTATGTCTTTACACTGCTGGATATAAGCCTCTCCCGCTTCTTGTCACCACACTGTCGTGTCACCACACATCCATAAACTGTCGTGATTGATAATATACTTTACTTGTGATAATTACCACAACAATCGTATAGTAGTCTGTATACAACGCAGAGTGGTAATTATCACGAATGGTTAGGTAATTAGACAACGATACATGTTTCCGGCATTGTTTAATATGCTGTATAATCTGCATTAAATTGGTGGTTGTCTCATTTTAATTAGCAGTACGAGTAAGCAGTAGACTACATTATCAAAGTTATAGTTTAAAAGTTTCCTTCACGATAGACTAAAATAGATATGATAGCTAGGATATCGCTCACGGCGTTGCCCTATTAGTAGGGCGGCCAAATCACATATTAGTATTATAGATTCCGTGGGACTCACTCGGGTTATAGCAATACCTAGCAAAATCTTTTAGAGCATATCTCCTTAGTACGGAAAAAATGGATGCCGCTCTCCTAGACTGTGGAGGGGAGAGTTATGGTTTTCTGAAAACCATGTCCTAAACGATTACGCTTTTTGTAATTCGACCGCCCATACTATATGCTCTATACCATGTACAGTTAGCAACTAGTCAACCTATACCAGATGAGTTTTCATATAAATATATACGTATCCCTTGTATTTATTTACATGCAAATTGTCTAACGAAACTACAATAGAAGAAAATCTTTCATAGCGCATTACATTCTAAGTTTTCAAAGTTTTATGACAAGCACTTTGTGCGGGCTTATATTACCCGCACTGTGTTGTTGCTGGGATTGTGAAAAAGGAAAACGCGGTGAGGTACTGTTGAGACTTATATCCAGTACAGACTTAACTGTTCGTTAGACATGCGTCTAGTGTGGTGACTACAAGTTGACTGTTGTGGGCTGGGATTCGCCCTTATTTATATTGATACAATGAGGGATGCTGGAGTTGGGCGTTTCTATTGTTACGATGTTTTGGCCACGTGTTCGTTACGGTCCGCATGTGCAAGCCGTTCGTCTGGGAAGCGATTTCTCTTCCTTTGTTTTTAGTGTCAATAGTGAAGGTGTATAAACCGTTAGGTCGGAACGCGCCTTCTTGTCCCTTGTCTGTTAAATGTTTATAGCAGGGTTGCGTAAACCGTTGGTTTTTTACACGCTTTCTCGTCTATTGTTCAACTCCAACATCCCTTTACAATGAGTGACATAACTGTCTTTATGAAACGAACTATTTTAACAAAACGTATCCTACCTTAACCTACTGTTTTGAATCAACTATGTGTATTTGTACTTAACCTATAGTTATACATTATATACTTATAAGCTATGTACAGATTATGAGCCGGTCGTCGCGAACATTCTCCCGCCGTGCGTAGACTCTTCCTGTCTACGCATCTATTTGGGTTGCTGGCGCGCGACCGGGTCTGTTGGTAGGATAACGAGCTTCTTTGTCGGTCGACGTAATGTTCCTCCTTTCGTTCTTACGTCAGCTGTGCGAACTACTCCATCGGCTCCCGGATAGGTGTCTGTGACTATTCCTCGCGGCCATGTGTTGCGAGGCATCGTATTGTCTGCTATTAGTACTATATCTCCTTCCTTCAGCGAATGCCCTCGACCGTGGGGCTCCCGCCGGTGTTGAAGTTTTGGATCTTTGTCTATTTTCTTATTTATCGTCATCAGTCTCTTGTAAGCGTTGTCATAGTTCGCGGGCATCACGACATTGTCTTTCTTCCATAGTAGCGCTGTTTCGTAACTCCCGTGCTCTGATTCTTTCGTGCATTCGTTGAGTATGTTGAGTGCACGTTCCTCTGGGTCGTTTAGAGGTCGCTTGGGCGTGATCGTGAGAGACTTTAGTGCGAAATACTGCCTTAGCTGTTCATCCATGCTCTGTTCTTGCAGGGATAGATGATGTGTGTAGTGAATGCGGCGCCCTAAAGTTCTTGTGTGCGCGCCATGCATCACCCATCCGAGTGGAGTGAGAGAGGCGATTGGTTGGTGTTTCAGTCCTTTTCTGACTTCAGTTGCGATGAGCAGGTTCCAATTGTCTTGCCCTATGAGAACTTGTGGCTTGATATTAGGGTATTTTAGGTTCTCTTTTATGTCGTCTAGATGGCGGCAGCCGTCTAAGTCTTTCTCCGATACCCCTTGTGCTGAGAGTTGTAGGTTTTCGATGGTGCGAGCTTGTATTTTATGACTCTGAGTCGCACCGTGTATGGTGAGTGTGATTCTTCGTGAGCGGGCCGCTTCCAATTCGGTTTCCGCTATAGCTTGAATATGCAGTGGGTCGACGGGTCCCTTCGCTCCTATTCTCTGTGCCACACTGGAGTCGATTAGTGTGACTGTTGAACCGTCGTCTAGAAGGGCGTAGGTAGTAACGTCCCCTATGGGACCGGAGATTCTAACTGGAACCATTTTCAAATAGGATTGCGTCCTATTCGATCCTATTGGAGTCCACGCGGTTGATACGACGTCTGTTTTCGGCTCGGTGTCGTCTGTTTCTGTCTTTGTGAAATGTAGTAGTTTATTATGCCAATGTTGACATCCGTCGATTTCGCATCGTTGTCCGCGGCAGCTGTGTGTCTGATTTCTGTATTTGAGACATCGGAAACAAAGGCGTAGATTTTTTGCTAAATCCCATCTTGCATTTACGTCGGCTTGTTGGAATATTTTACAGTCTATTGTTGGGTGCCCTCTTTGTTTACAGACAGGACATGTGGTCGTTTTCTTATACTGTTCTGTCGTCGTGAATGTCCTGTGCGCTCTTTTATGTGTGTTATTGTACGAGTCTGGTTGTGTAGGGACCGACTCGGGTTGAGCGTATGGGCTACACCTTTCTGCTTCACGCTCAAGGAATCGCGCGAGCTTTGGCAAATCGGGCTCTTCTTTCGGTTGTTCGATCGCGTAATCGAACCAGCGATACTTCATAGCGGGCGTGAGCTTTTCTATTGTTGCTTTCGTTACTTCTGGATTATACAAATAGTATGTTTTCTGTAGCGCCCGTAGGGTCGATACGATATTGGATACTCGGGTAGCGAAGATACATACTTCTTTTGGGGCGTCTGAAGGGCGGGGGAGTGCCCTCAGACGCTCCAGTTCGGCCAATGCTATAGAGTCTGGGCGGCCGAAACGTGACTCCAGTGTTTTTATGATGTCGCGCGGCTTCGCATTGTAAATAAGTAGGCTCTCTACCGCTTCTCTGGCTCGACCGCGGAGGCCTTTGCGAAGTCGTGCGATGTTTTCTGTATCTGTAAAGGAGGCCGACGACTCGTCGTAGGCTGCCTTGAATAATAACCACTCTTGATGCGACCCATTGTACGGGGGTAGCTCTGTGTGGTGGCGTGGAGAAGTCTGTTGTCCTGTTCTAGCGGCCATTGTGATCGCACTAGCGAGTTCTGTTAGATCTATGTGGTTCTGCTGGTGTGTCGTGTTGACCGTGGCTCCCGCCGGTTGCGTAGTCGTTACGCCTGTTCGGTGAGTGGCTATCGCTGTGTAGTTCGCGCCCTGGTTCCTTACGTCGGGTGTCTGTTCTGTGGGGGCGGAGGTAGGCACGAGAGGTGGAGGCAACGCGAGGCGAACGGCATCTTGAGCTATGTGAGTCGGGGCTTGATTGTTCTGTACTGTAGCGCCGACCTCTTCTGTACTGTACTGTTGATGCGGTTCCCTCGATACGGCTAACTTGCGCGTAGTATGTAGCCAGGTGTCGACTCTTGTCTGTGCTTCTATGTCGGTAATTACTGTGTCGTCGTCTTGTTCGCTGTCTGAACTTTCTGCTTCTATTTCGGCGACTTGGGCTGTGGCGAGTTCAACTTGAAGTCGTAGTAAGTCTGTTTTAGCTTTGGCTAAACGGAGCGCGCGCTGAGACTTCGATTTCTTACTGTTTTTCGATGATTTTCTAGTTTCAACGCTGAGAGGTGGGGGTGTCGTGGAAATTTGCTGTATATCAACCCCCGTCCTTTTCTGTTTGTCCGTTGTTGTAGCGGATATCGCAATACCTGAAGAGCCGGTAACGGTGGTTTCTGTTGCTGTCATTTTAGCGGATATCGCAGTCTCTGGAGAGCCGGTAACGGCGGTTTCTGTTGCTGTCGTCCCCGTTGAGGTTTCTGTCGCCGAGGAACTTGTACCGTCGTCCGATTCGTGAAAGTTCTGTAGATACGAATTTCCGCTTTGCGATCTTGTTACTGGCATCTTGTTATTTTTCTGTTTACTTTTCCTCGACGATTCACGTTTTTCTTTCTTCAATGATCCGGCGTTCGAAGGACCAGAATGTGCGGGCTTATATTACCCGCACTGTGTTGTTGCTGGGATTGTGAAAAAGGAAAACGCGGTGAGGTACTGTTGAGACTTATATCCAGTACAGACTTAACTGTTCGTTAGACATGCGTCTAGTGTGGTGACTACAAGTTGACTGTTGTGGGCTGGGATTCGCCCTTATTTATATTGATACAATGAGGGATGCTGGAGTTGGGCGTTTCTATTGTTACGATGTTTTGGCCACGTGTTCGTTACGGTCCGCATGTGCAAGCCGTTCGTCTGGGAAGCGATTTCTCTTCCTTTGTTTTTAGTGTCAATAGTGAAGGTGTATAAACCGTTAGGTCGGAACGCGCCTTCTTGTCCCTTGTCTGTTAAATGTTTATAGCAGGGTTGCGTAAACCGTTGGTTTTTTACACGCTTTCTCGTCTATTGTTCAACTCCAACATCCCTTTACAATGAGTGACATAACTGTCTTTATGAAACGAACTATTTTAACAAAACGTATCCTACCTTAACCTACTGTTTTGAATCAACTATGTGTATTTGTACTTAACCTATAGTTATACATTATATACTTATAAGCTATGTACAGATTATGAGCCGGTCGTCGCGAACACACTTATATCCACGCGACTCCCCATTATACGTTAGAAGTATATTATATATTTATTATACGTATATTATTGTCATTATTATACTTTGATGAAGTTATTTTCTTTTAAAAATGTAGTTAGTGGTTCCAAGAGACACACTGAAAATAATATTTTTCCGATTAGTCGCATAGGATCCACGGATCCAAATATTGGTGGCGCTGAAGCCCTTTAAATTTACTTTATGTTTATAAATAAATTAAAACAAAGATCAACAGGTGTTGTGTTCTGCTTGATGTGTTCTGCGCATCTGCGTAACAGGTAACACACGATCAAAGCACAAAGTTTTTAAAAAAAACACTGGTAGTCTTTAACGCCAAGCGTCTTTTTAACCGCACGTCAAACCTTTACTACGACAAACTTTATTACATAAAAAATTATATTAAACGCTTCTCCTGCATTGTAACTAACGTGCCTAGAAGGCTTTACAAAAAAAAAAAAAAACAATTTAAAATATTTTTGAAAAAACAGGATTTTTGAAGTTGTACAACAAAAAGAATTAGAAAGAGAAGTCTCCATGTTCCGGTCTTTGGTATTCAACATGTACCTAAATCAAATTCTGATAAGTAAGACTTAAGTTCCCTCCAGACGATTACTTATACGTGAACGGAGAGCGAAACGTTGTTGAACCGTTATGTTTGGAATATAAAAATGAATTGACGATCCGGTCACTTAAAATATTGGGGGATAGGATAAAATGAGAAATGCAGTACATATCAAGGTAATCTTCTGTGAGAGACAGGTATCGAGCATAATCGAGTCCATTGAATGAATTTGTGTTTATTATGTTTTATTGATTATATAAGAGTAGAGTCAGTAAGCGGTCAAAACGGTATTTACAGTAACGCTTGAGTACCTAGTTATGTAGTAAATATACAAAATATATAAATAACTAGCGACCCGCCCTCGCTTCGCTTCGGTTTATAAGGTTTTTTATTTTTTTTTCCAAATTTTTTTTTCAAAATTTCGAAATGAAATATAGCCTATATTAGACACGGATAATGTAGCTTCCTATTTGTGAAAGAATTTTTGAAATCGGTTCCGTAGTTCCTGAGATTACCCCCAACATACCTACAAACACATAATTTTACTTCTTTATTATATTAGTATAGATAGTATAGATGAATACAATACATAAATAATATACAATAAATTAATAACGTTTCGTCGACTACCTCAGATTAATTGTCTAGGATTACGGTTAATGGATTAATTATTAAAGTTCAGTATTTTACATTCTAGAGTTGTACTACGTCCAGTCCATTAATTTCATATTCGTCTACACTTTGTTCTGCCGTTATCCAATCACAGCCCCCGCCTCGCCCGTCAGACCTTCGTCACGGACTTTAATCCCCGCATCGCCTATTTAACTATCTGAAAACTGAAACACTATCATTGTTTCCAAACGCACTTGGGTTTGCGGTCGAGTCACTTCAATGAAAACCGTAGAATTCGAACTCACGACGTTCGAATTTTAAAAGGGTAAATATGTGACAAATTCCAAGGTCGGGATAAATAGACGCATATTGGATAATACGAGTATCTTGTTATTTGTAGCTGGCACTCTGTGATATTTTGTCTATAATAGATTTGGGTGTCCCTGTTTCTAGACTAAATAATTCTATTTAAAATTTCGTTGTCGTTTAGTTTGACACACTTCATTAACTTGTGTGTTCACCGAATACATATTTAGGAACATGTTGAAACTTAATTCCGTCTATTATAGTCAGCATACCTTTGGGCACCTGCAAAAAAAATTTTCATGTCTACACTAGCTCTCCAAGAGACGATAAATGGAACGTATAGTTTCGTCTGAAGGAAGATTGAGTTTCCGCACTCCTTATAATGCGACCTTCTGTCGCTGCCAAATTTAGCACAAGAATATTACAGACAAAGAACACACCATTAAATACACAATTAACACATTCGCTTATTATATAACAAAAAACATACTTATATGAACACATTTTTCAATCATCACTAATTCGCACCAATGTGCGATTACGTACAGTACGCACACAAGCAAACCCGTACTTTATAGGAAAATTGTGACGTTATTGACTTTGGTCAAGATTTTTTAATTTAAAATTTACGTTGTTTCTACATTTTCAAGATCCTCTAACATTTTACTTTTAAGACCGGTAAAAAGAAAACATTCGCCAACCAAGCGTTATAAACATTTTTGCGTTCATAAACTAGTTATTATGGTAATTATAAAGTTCATTTTCGTTGTTCTAATTCATTCCGTTGTTAGTATTCGGATCCGAAATATCATATATTTAACAACTGTAATAAAAATAACCGATAATAAGGTTCCTACTCTAGGAGAATATCATTTGCCCTTGTTTACTATGTTACAAAGAATAATTCTACAATGAAGAGCTATAAAACGGTGAGTTACGATCGTGAACTCATATTACCCATCTTTCAACAATGACTTGAAAGTAAAATAATGACTTTTAGTTTATCAACACCATCTACAATTTGGAAGTTGCTCGTGTGTTATGATTTCAGTTTCAGAACTGTTTTGGCCTTTGACTTTGTATAAAACTATGTAAATGTTGCGCAAAATGACGAAACTGACAATAATTTCGTCTAATATCTGACGGTGACTTTAAACAGACGGTATTGATCTAATTTTACATATACAGGTATGTTTATATCGGGCTCCTATTTATTGAATTTAGATTTTTAAAGGGAAGAGCCATGTTTTACATACCAAGAAATTTGCTATCACCGCAATATGTTTAGTAATAGATATATTTAATAACTACATATTAAAAAATAAAAAAACATATTTTTAAATAAAATATTAAAAAAAATTGAGTCAAGATCGAACCTATTCGTTTGACGAGGAGTTTTTAAAATATTTAGATGTAGGTCTCGCAACGAGAGTTGAGGCGAGCAACACACGCGCAGGTTTATTTGTGTTGGTGTATCTGTACACGCTCGCAGCGGCAACAGTGTATTACAGTGTAATATTTTTATTTACACTTGCTCACATATAAAATTCATGGACTCATGGCATCATCTGCTAAGACAGGGCGAGAGAAATAGGGAGAGTCGTGAAATTGTATTTAGTGTTTAATTATTTCACTCATAGCATTAAAAAGATGGCCAACCAAATTATACAAATTACCCACCTATCTTACAACAATAAAACTGTAATTTTACAGTTTTATTGTTACAGATACAGTTTACAAATGTATATATATATACTTACGTTAGTTATTTATTATAAAATTGGCAAATATAAGCTTATTCCAAAAAAATGTCCATTAGTGTATGTAAAAAAATATATCACACCGTAAATTTGAAACATTCTGTATCCTAGAAATGCGTCTGTGTGAGTACTGTGTTCGCCTCAACTCTCGTTGGGAGACCTGTACCTCGATCTATGTCACCTATTGATTGACGAAGTATTTTAAAAAATATTTTTATGCTAAAATGGTATATCATAGCGAATACTCATATATACTCTTATGATTTTTGTAGGTATCTATCATTAGCATAAAGAGACCATATTAATAAAAGGTTTTCCAAATTTTTAAACATTAGTGAAATCTTTAAAAAAATAAACACATTTTTCTCTTTCTTTTTTTACTAGTGGTGTACTAGTGGGCAGGCGAGCAAGCGGTCCCACGTGATGGTAAGTGTTACCGCCGCCCATGGACACCTGCAACACCAGGGGGTATGCGGGCGCGCCGCCGACCTTGCAAAATCCTATTCACAGCTCTCTTGAAAAACCCCATATCGTAGCTTAATGGAAAGACCTTTTGAGGCAGTTCGTTCCACAACCTACGGTATAAAGTAATTTTTAACCGAGCAGTGCGTGACACCTCCGTATCGAGGAAATGCGGATGGACTGCACTTCTGTGACGGGAGGTGCGGTTGTAGAAACCCGAGGTGGAAATTATATTAAACAATTCAGCATTCCCCATTTGATGTTATGTGTGTAATAAAATACATTTTTTTAGTGTAATAAAAAAATATTCTTTATCTTAAAAAACAAAATGCTATAGAGTATTTTTTATCTAAACGCAATCTTGAAACAATGAAATTTTAAATTAGAAACTTAATCATTTATTCTATACCGACAATAAGGTCCATGTGTATAGATAATGTCACATATTTTCATTTCATCATTACGTAGTAAAATAGCAGGATTACGCATTTCATATACCATACCATCAGCCTATGTTTTCCACTGTTAGATACAGGCCTCTCATGAAGCTTCACGCGATCTTCTGATGTTGTCATCCAATCACCACTGGCGAACTTTTTCAAGTCGGTCCGCGTAGTTGAAGGGCGTCCCACACTGCGCTTCTCGTTATGTGGCCTCTATTAGAAGACTCATCTACGGTTATAGTTATCAAATATCACCTGCTCATTACCACTTCATCATACTGATTCTACAAGCTATGTCGGTGACTGGGTTAGTTCTTTGGAGAATGTCTTCGTTCCCTATCTTCGTTGCGGGATCTGTGAGTGGTGTTAATTTTTCCATTGTGTTTCCTTTTTGTTAATTTTACAACGCCAACCAACACAGACATCGTCTGTACCTTAACAAATTCTAGGCTTAAACTATATATAGTCTGTCGTGAATTGACAAAACATTCGTGACGTGACATCTGTGAAATTTAGTGTGACTAAACGTTTTGTTTGCAAAAACTATTTAGAAGCAATTTTAGCGATGACTTTGGTGACCTTGCTCGAACGGGACAAAAATGTCGCATTTCCGAAAATATTATCCATTACCATGATTAAGATCAAAATAAAATAATTATTACTGTTCATAAAAAATGCATTTTAATTTGCTGATTATTTTCGCCAGGGCTGTGTGTATGGATAATACATGTTGACATCTATTGCAAGTGTCGATAGGCGAGAGTATCAAAAGGGAACTATTGAATATAAAAAAAAACGTTCGACACATTGTTTTATTACAAATTATAAACGTCTATACTAACATTGTAAAGAGAGACGTGAGTATTTATTTTATTATGTTTGTATATACATATGTAAGAGATAAATTTAACGATTTTTAAAAACTATTTATAAAATTTATAGATATAAAAAGTAGGTAACTTATCAAAATAACTGAAAGTGACTCAACAACTAACTGATTTTGAAAATTCTTTCAATTTATGTTGCGTCTTGTGAGAGTTCGCGTAATCCTTGCCTAAATTTTAAAATTAATATGTGTCAATACATAGTAGAATCTGTTATTGGCAATAAATTTGGTACTTATATTATGTACTTACTTAGTTTGGCCACAAAAACAGTTACCATAAAGGAAAAAAAAATTGAATCTGGAATCTGTGTGTCACGTGAAAATAAGTGCTTTTTTTCTTATTTTAGCGTCAATCACTACTATACATATATTGAAATTGTATTAAAATAGACTGGGGTCATAACGAAAACCGTATTGCTGTAATTGCATTACACAAAGTAGGCATGGAACCGAATGCAATTTTTAAAACTCTCCATCCGCTTGGTATTAGCCGAATGTTTGTTTATCGGACTATTGGTAGGTACATTGAATCTCTGTTTGTGACAGAAAAAGGTCTGGCAGTCCACGCACTATTCGTACTAAACAGACAATTAAAGCTGTGAAGGAGAGAATCCAAAAAAATCCCGTCCGGAAGCAAAAGATTTTATTCAGAGAGTAATATATAGCACATAGCACCATATATTCATATAGCACCCAGAACCATGTTACGTATTTTGAAAGATGTCTTATGACTTGCTTCTTACAAAAGACGTACAGGTCATTTCTTAACTAATAATTTAAAGAAAAATAAGGTTGACAAATCAAAACAACCTCTTCGGCGGTACGCAAAGCTCACAGACAAATCTTATTTACGGTCGAGAAAATGTTCACCATTGAGGAACATTTTAACAAGCAGAATGGTCGAGTGTATGCTGATAACTTTAGAGAAGCTACTCAATTGGTCAATAGGGTGCAACGTGGCTATTATCCGGCTTCAGTCATGGTTTGGTGGGATAGTAGCTATTAAGGAGTGACTAAACAATTATTTGTGAAAAAGGTATTGAAAACGTCAGCTCAAATGTATCAAAATACAAGTCTTGAGAAGGTCGCAAAGCCTCTTAACAACACCTTGTTCCATAACCAAGAATGGTTCTTTCAGCAAGACTCAGCACCAGGTCATAACGCTTGATCAACACAGGCGTGGCTAGAAAGGAATATTCCCGATTTCATTAGAGCTGAAGACTGGCCGCCATCTATTCCCGATCTTAATCCGCTCGATTATGATTTACGGTCTGTTTTAGAGACCATGGCATGCTCTAAACGCCATGATAATATTGAACCCCTAAAACATTCCATAAGGGTGGCAGTTGCCAATTTTCCCATGTAAGGGGTACTTGTTTTAATCAAAAACTGGCCGCAACGTTTAAAAGATTGTATAAAAGCAAATGGTGACCATTTCGAATAAACGTTATATATGTTTAAAATGTTTACGTATTTATTTCTAAAATAACATAAATTATTGTAATAACGTAAAAATATAAATATCAATGTTTTTTTTTTGTAACAATATTTATGTTTAGACTAGGTATATTTCAGTTACTTATTTCTCTGTTTTGCTATAGATTTATGTTCACAAAGAAATAAAATAAAATAAAATTACGAAGCGTAACTAATGCAGATGGACATAAGCCATGTTTGGGTTCTATAGGACATCGTTACACTATCCGAGCGAAGCCCGGACGGGTCATCGGTGTTTCATAAAATTAGTGATGTGCGTGATTCTCTCCACGTCCTTGACTTTACGTGCGATTGCCGTACAAACAAGCAATCAACATTTTTTTTTGCCGGAAGTAGTAACCAGACACAATACAATGAGCCAACAAAATGGCGAGCGTAGTTTCATCAGTGCAATCTGCGATTAAAGGTCGATTAAAATTATACCCATTAAACTTAATATAAAATAATATTGAGCATCCGTTCGCGAAAATACGCCAATATATAACTATAATTTAAATTAAATTAAGCCGAGGGAAATGTAATTAATATTTTTTTATTGAAAACACAGGGCTTGGAAAAAATTATAGTAATTATGAAATTTGATGTCTTTCCCATCTCTTTCCGAGTGTGTCGTAAAAGGTGACTAAGGGATTACAATGCGGATAACAAAGATGTTCGCTGTTTGTGGCTGGATATGGTAAATATTTATAAAGTGAACTTATAGTATAATAAATACCTCCTAAATATTTTTCAATATCCATACGATCCACTAATATGTAATAAAACGTGAATTATGAAAATAGTGGTGTTATAAAACTGAAAATTTCTCCACCAATTTCGGGAAAATGAATCGTAAACTAGCAACCTCGCGGGCGTAACGTTGTGCGGTGTTAAGATGAGTTGCCTCAAAGTGCTCTGATATGTCGGCTAACAACACACAATCCTACGAGTATCTTACAAAAAAGGAGTTAAAATGAGTTACTTGCAAATTCTTATCTTAACATAGGTATAATTCACTCATTTTTACCGCGGTCTAATTTTGTTAATGGGGTAGACGAGTCGTTGAATAGAGACCACGTACCGTGTAGAGCAGCGTGGGAAGCCCTTCGGCTGGACTGACAACTTGAAGAAGTTTGCCGGAAGTAACTGGATGAGAAGTGCTGAAGACCGTATGTGGTGGCGAGTCTTCGGAGAGGTCTATATCCAGAAGTGTAGAGACATAAGGTGATGATATGGTATGGTACATTAATTTTCATAATTTCCTTTTACCATGTCACAATACTCATTAGTGTTGTGATACGCAATTGATTATACAAGTGGAAATTGTAAATTGTATATCGATAAATTTTACAGTGTTTTTAAAATATTAGTTGTTATTTCAAAACCTATTTCTACGCAAAATCTTCGAAACCATTTAACATCGCATTTCCGAGACGCAAAACGTGTATAAACATTTGTAACTACAATGTGTCAACTCAACTTACAAAGCCGTGAAACGTGAGAATCGCAAATAAATCCTCAAATTCACATTTAATTGTTAAAAAAATACGGTGAGCTACTCCCTCGCGTTTATTTTAACTACGATTATGATACCGCATTATGAGTCATTCATTACTTACTATAGCAGCGGGGCATCGTGGATGTATAAAGATATTTCATTACTTTCGCCATGGATGCGGCCTTATTACAATGTTTATTGCCAGGGTAGTTGAGATGCCCTCTAGATATCCACATATTCACAAAAACTGAAATATGGAAACATAAGTTCAATAGTTTTATTATATGAGGAAGTCCCCACATAATTAAGTTAGTTAACATGAAATAAAATGTATTTGCTTATAAATACATAATAAATATCGAACGGGTATCTATAATATACGTCTCTCGTAAATTTAGTATTGGCATATATCGCATATATCCATGGACAACACTGATTGCTTGCCACCAGACAGTCTTCTCATTTAAGCCCTTTGTATAACAAAAAATGAAAAATACGTAACTAGAGTTAATCCTCACGCTAAATGAGTTACTCTTTTATGTACGCTTGGAATTATGAGGTACTCCCTCATTTATCGTTCCGCCTCTACACAAGAGCAGCTGAGTAGCGTCAACGTATAAAAATATTTTATTACCTTCTCTGTGGACGCAACCTTATCGAGCCGTTTATTGCCAACCTACACCGCTTGGATACCCTCATACCCTACCCAGGATACCCTCCAGCTACCCCACATTTATTGGTACTAACACGTTTTATAACAATCAACCGAAGATTGAGAACAGATTAGGGAAATTGGAGCCATCTGTTATTCAAGTTCATATGCGGTAACAGTCTAAGGGTATAAGGTTTTGTATTTTTATTATTTTACGAATTTATAATTATAATTTATTTTCATGAGGTTGTAACATTGCACTAAAATGTTTCCTCTTAAGTATAAATAATACAAGTAAAATGTAATTGGTCAGCGAAGGAAATAGTCCCATGAAAATCCGTGTCCAAGGGAATATATAAAAAATCTGTGCCATGTGTAATACAATATATTGCGGTTAAGGCTCTCCCAAACAGACGCTATATACCGGTCGGTATTATTATATCGCGTCATTGCGCTAATTGGTATTGCGGCTCCCAACTTTTACCGCAGTGTGATAATCATCGCTTTTTGTAAGATTTCATGCGGTACCATACAAAATGTACTAAGACAAATTATCGTATTACCGCGTTGCGATATTACCGGCCGGTATATCGCAGCTGTGTGGGAGAGCCTTCATACTGTGAACCGGAAGTTGTAGAATGAACTGCCAGCTGAGTGAAACGTAGGGCTCTTCGAGAGTGATATTAGAGACGCGACTACGCGACCAGCCTAATTCACCAGCGACATCGTGTGTTCAAAGCCTAAATCATGACATCAACATTCACCAAAGAGCTGATCTTGTGTCAGCATTCGAGAATGCTTTTGGGATGTTGTGTATAGGACATCTGACCCATTGTTTCATAGATATATCTGATATCGACAGGCTGACAACATGACAACACTTCTTTCTACTAAAAACTACATACAATTCTATCATCTATTACCAGCTCGTTAAGGTTGAGAACTGTAGATCCAATAGCAGAAGGTTAAGTGGTCATTGATAAAATATATTAATGCTATCCATATTGTAATGTGCCATAAAAATGACAACAAATGCCATAACAGAGTAACGTCTGCTATTAAGGTCAACCTATTGTTGATTTATTATAACAAGTAAGAAAGAATAGTGTTTCTTTGATAAATAACATTGCAATATTTAATAAATATATTGAAAAAATATTTGACGTGATCCGTGAAAGGGAGCATTAAGTTCTCTTAACATAAAATACCGTTACTTAATGATATTGTTTTTATTAAACACTTGAAGTGGGGCCCGAATTTCTATTTTGTCGAAACACAAAATGGAACAAAAACTTTACATTTTACGTGCTGCCATCTGTACATTCCTACCAAATAACAGCAATTGGGCGGAAAAACCTGTGTACATAAACCAAAGACAATTTCTGACATTATCTGAGACAATGTCTAGTTTCCCAGATGTTTAGATTTTTGTCAAATCGTATAAAAACACATTTTTTTTTAAGAAAATCAGATATTAGCATCTGAAATTTAATTCGGAATTCTAAATTAATATCGGAAACTTGAACTGATTATCAGATCCTTTAATCCGTCAACAAAACTGTACACACAGTTTGGCGGAACAGTGTTTAATTTGAAGTAGACATGTTTTTTTGGAAATAAATAAATAGAAAGAGATTATATCAGAAATTGTTTTTGGTCAATTTTTCGCGCAATCGCCGTTTTTTGGCAGGAAACCATGAATACATTTAACACTTTTAAGTCTGTATCCAGTATGGATGTATGGACTCTGTATCCAGGCCTTTACAAACAAAATAATCGATTTTGTTCCATTTCGACCGTCGATATGGGAATAGACTAGATGCCCATACGTTCTTATCAAGGAAACCTGGTTGGCAAGTTCTAGGGGGGTGAAGCAGATGAGGTGGGGTCCATTAAAAAGGCAAATTTGAAACTTAAATACTAGGTACGTAATAAGGATGTTCCATTTCATGAATTAAAGAATTCAAGAGCTAGTGCACATAGAATACTATTAGACTCTAACGAGCCTATCCTGGAGTGCTTGTATAGCTATCTATATCTAGTATAGCTTTGAGGGGGAGAGTGTAAGCTGCAATCCAATAGCCACTGGGCGCGCTTAGACTGGTTACGTTACCCCTCTCCTATAGAAGACTACCTTGAAATGTACTGCATTTCCCACTTTATCTTATTTCCCCAATGTACGTACGTGTTTCGGTAGTGAGTGAGATCTGCCAGAGCCCATTCCCATCCTATCCCATTCCATTTTCCCACCCTTTCTCCAAATCCATTCCTATAGCTCCAAAGGTAGGCAGCGCATCCGGGGGCGTACCAACGTTTGTCATTTTGGACTGATGTTGGCGTGTATCGCGGATGTCTATGGGCGACAGTATCCACTTACCATCAGGTGGACTGTATGCTCGTCTGCCGCCTTTGTACATAAAAACAAAAATTCAATTCGAGGAAGATCAACAGAAACTTCGTTACTTATTTCACAGAACTTTGGACTATATTTAACAGTATTAGTTGGAATTCATATTTACTTTAGCACTTATCAGTTTCCATTTAATAAGCTCTCTCAATAGGCCCCGTGGGCGGAAAGGGGAGCTTTAGAGCCAAGAAAGGAAACAATAAGTTGTTACAAATTTTCCTTTTGTACGTTGTTTATTAATATCAGAGTCAATTATTAACAACTTCTGTTATTTCTGTCCGTTATTAATAATGAAAGTTAGTCGTATTGATAACTTTTCTGTAACAGAGTCAATTAAAATATAAATAGCAATAAAACTTAACAAAATCGAAATCTTTAAAAGTAATAGTCATATAATTTATGAAATCAGAGAGCGGTGATAGCCTAGGGGCATCTATTCTAGAATCTCATTCGTGAGGACGTTAGATCAAATTCTCAGCCTATACCATTAAGTTTCATTAACCGACGCGCCGAGTTAATTAAACGGTGAAGGAAAACATCATGAGGATACAAGCATGCGCACACTCAGCGCTCAAGCATCGAGCGATCAGCACCAATTTTTACAAATGTAGGGTGTTGGTAGCAAGTAGCAAGTAGCAACCTAAATATTAATATGAAACTATTCACATTATACTAAGCTGATGTTAAAAACTCATTCTCAGTAGTGATTAGAACAATAGTTGGCATTTTGTCATTGATCTATTGGAAAATTATCCACCATGCGAGCCCAGTGCGACCCCAGATTTATTTTAAATTTTCGACTCATTGAATTATTGATTTTCTTCGTCGCTGAACTAGATCATTGAAAAGAATTATTTCCGTCGTCTTCCGCTACCCATCCGCGGTTCCTTCTCGCTGAAAACATTAAATAGAGACGTTAACACAATAATTCCCATCGTCCCCGGTAACGAAAAGATTACATAAAATAGAGAAGTTCAATAAATAGTTTTAGAACTAGTCTTTTTTCGTATTTCCCCGTTGAATGTTCTCCCTGGACAGGAATGGTGGACTGAATTATAACAAAGTGGTAAAAGTCTGTCCACGGTAACAGCCAAGAAACAGTGTGCGATGAAACAAAATTAAGGGCGTCCTATCCGAATAACCGATGGAAGTCTCGGCTTAAGGCGGCCCAAAGCCATTGGGAATACAGGACGAGATCTAAAAAACATCTAATAAATAAAAAACATCTAAAAAAGCGTTAACAATCTAGAATCTAAAAAAGGTCTAGAACTTTTCTAAATAGCAAAATCTCCCTTCCGACTATCAACAGTAACGTATAATCCAGCAGTAACACACGACTGTTATGAGAGTCATTTGCCTCCGCTCAACACAGTTAACCATCCCTGCTAACGCCACGTACACGCGTCAGCGGATGCGACAGGCATTTCAATTAAATTAATGCTTCTCGCTCTTACGTAATGAAATTGAGCGGTGATTATGTTGACGGATTCAAACGGAATTAATGATAACTAGCGCCCGGCCCTGGTTTCACTCAGGTGGCATAAAAACTTCTTCGGGAACCAAACATAGCCTATGTCTATCTGCATTAGTTTCCGGCTCCACCGCCACACCACTTTTACCGTTCACGTCTATACACGGTTCTCCGCGTGCACATTGTCTTGTGCATGCCCTCATGCTAACATGCTATTTGACTACTAATAGAAGACTGGATGCCAGTTTTGCTTTATTTAGAATTGCATACTTCCACGGATGCAATGTTAAATACATGGGGAAAGCTGTAAATAATGTAACTTTACCATGTTTTCCTGTGTAATAGATGGTGAAAAGGAGCCAAAGCGGGCTGGCGAGTCCACTCTTTTCCGGTGACGGCATGGTAGTAGGATAGCTGAGATTCAGATAATTGAAGTTTTATTGTACCAGTTACTGCCCTACAGTTGTCCCCCGATTGACGGCGTCTTGGTTCCGTCTGAAAATCAGCACTCTATGCCGTTTTACGGTATACAGCCAGTGCCGAGACGGATACCATTTCGAGACACATAGGACCGCGCAGTTTTATCCCCTTGTTTTAAATTTGCTTTAAGACTTTTTAGAATAAGAAATAATCATGTTACGCCATCACTTGTGTGTGTGAAATAAAAAATCTCTCTATCTATCTATCTAAATGATAATACAGCGCCGAATATCGGGTGGCGTAATCTGATCCTCGACTCGACCGGGCGGCTACTAAAACCGTGAGGCCTAAAAAACCACAAGACCACCGCAGCGTACTAAGGCCCTTAATCCTCCCGCAATTGCAAAGTAAAAGACAAGTGTCCAGCAAAGAGAACTTCATAGATTGATATCATTAAATTGCACTAAGTGATCAACAAGTGACTAGAAAACTGTAGCCTAGCTCCATTTCCATTAGGCAATCGTGTTGTTTTTACAATACATGGCCTAACAATTGTTGGAAGTTTGCGCAAGTAATGATGCATGAATCGATTATAGCGATCGCTGTGGAATTGCGAGCGTGATTAATGTTTGATTTGAAACAAATTAAGAATGATCGCAATTTGTGATTTGTTTCAGGGATTGACGAGACGTTAATTGATATGTCTCAATTCAATAGATTGATTTCTGAATTAATTATTATAACTGTACCAGTCCTTTCGCATCCACTGCTGGCCATGGGCCTCTTCATACACACTGACCCGTGCATGAGGGATGTATTATGGCTTTAACACGCCACGCTAATCAAGTGCGTCGGCCATTTTACTCTTAAACTATAAGAATAGATTAAACTATAAGAATAGAGGACGGGAAAATTTCCTTATAATTATAAATAGAGATTGTGTAATGGAGGAAGTCTGTTCCATATTCTTCTCTATATCAGTGCCCCACGATATAACGTAACATAATATATCTTGCTGTTATTGTCACTTAGGTGACTTATAAGAAATTTCTGGCTGATTTTCTGAAATGTAGCAGTAGCAAATGTAACTAGAATTACATTTAAGTACTCTCTAAAAAAAATTCAATTCGTTCACTAGAGCATTGTTGAGATCAAATTGTCCGTTTTGAAACACTGCGCACCGTGGTACCATGCGCTAATTCTAATTTCTAAAGACGCTGACTCCTACCGTACATTGTATCAATTACCAGCGTAATGAGGCCAACATCCAAGTACAAGGCACTCGTACAAGAAACGGCATGGAGTTGCACCACCGTGCACTGTGCGTGTCAACATCGTTTTAGCGTTCGCAATCGACGGCGAGCAATGAATTACCATGCGTGTTATCGTTTTCAATGTGCGGATATTGCGGCAAAACCTTATTGGTGTTGATGGAGTTAGAGGCAATTTCGGATATTTTTGTGTAACAGAAAGAGATTTCGTAATATTCCAAATTAATTGTGTCCGCGCCTCCGTTTATATGGAATTTATAATTGCCGCAGAATTTGTGTGATAGATTTGGATAAAAATTGCTAATTGAATGAAAGGCAGAAATACTCAAACTGGCAACAAATTTAAAGGTGCTTGTGCTGACATTCTTAGTAATTAAAAATTGTTTATTTCAGTTATTTAAAAATATTTCGTTTGTTTTGTTGATCGTGATTTGCTGCCAATTTAGTATTATTTTGCTGCTCATTGAAATACAAGCTGATATTTATTTTTTTTATAGTAAAAAGGCGGCAGACGAGTATACAATCCACCTAATGGTAACTGGATACGGTTATTCCATTGACACCCACGGTACATGACAACATTAGTCCAGAATGATAAACGTTGGCACGCCCCCGGATGTGCTGCCTATCTTTGGAGATATACTAATGGATTTAGAGAAAGGGTTGGGAAAATAGGGAGCGATAGGATGGGAATGGGCTCTGGCACATCTCACTCACTACCGAAACACGTACGTACATTAGAGAAATAAAATAAAGTAGGAAATGCAAGGTAGTCTTCTGTGAGAGAAGGGTAACGTGGCCAGTCGAGCGCGTCCAGCAGCTGTTGGGTTGCAGCGTGCACTCTCCCCCTCATGAATTATAATAATAATAATTACATTTTAAATTATATTTCTTTTATTACTTACATTTGCATGCCCTAGATCAGGGACGGAATATGGCGACATATTGTATTTTAATCATGACAACTGTATATAGGTACATATACCTATGTATATGTACCCATATTCGGTAAATGATTTCATTATATAAATGATTCATTTCATTTGATTTGAAAAAAAAAAAGAATTTTAAAATTATTATGGTAATTCAAAATAAACTACGAGTAAGAATTTGAACCCATAATTCATGTAGTACTCTATAGTCTCACGTAATTTTGTAAACAGTACAAAGGATGAACTAAATGTATTCCGTAGATAGGCCACAGAGGACACTTTACACTTTAACGGCAGTAAAACTCCGGTGCATACATGAGCGTATGCACCGCATGCATTATCCCCTGACAAGCTGCATGTTAAACTAGTTTATTTTTGGTAAAATTATATTTTTCGTTTTATACTTCCCAGCTCTTCGTGTAAAAGATAACTTATATTTTACAAGAATACCGCGCTTAATATGGTAGTTGACTTTCCAAAAATTGATATTTCTTAGGTTCGACAACTATGTATGTTTTTACGAATAAAGATGTAAGTAATTTCGTATTATTTATAAGTAGGTATAAATAACGCAAAACTTCTTGGACTCTGGCGATAGCTTATTGTAGCGCAGTAGCTTATTTTTAGGTCCGTTTGGTGGTACGGGCTGGAATGCGACGGAGGGGGTATTTACCTTTGGATATTGTATTTACAATACAATATGTTCGCAAGTCCGAGCGAGACGCAACAATAACTTCCTACTCGCACACTCGCCTTATAAGTGTGGTTTGAAATTGTGGGATGGACATGCGGAGACTGTTGACATCCATTCAAGCTCAAGGCCCAAGAAGTTTTGCGAGGACTTATATATATTTATTGTATTTGTGTAAATACTTACTAATCATCGTTTAAGTTTACACGTTTTATAGAGGTGATATCATAGAGGTATCTTTTTTGGAATCTCACTCATGAGGTCATCAAGTTTAAAACCTCGACCCATACCACTGAGTTTCAACTTAAGTAGGTACCGATTTTTAAAAAAATGTCCCAAATTGTAGCTCCGCGCTAAAAGGAAACATTGCGAGGAAACCCGCATGTTCCAAAATTAAAAAAACTGGAGTATGTGTATTGACTTATCAGTACCTACTAGACCCGCGTAGTGAATTATGGGCCGAAATTCCCTAGTAACTTATTCCACTATATTCTTGATTCATATTTCCAACGCAGCCGCCCAAGAAGGATTAGGGTGTAGTGCGATGAAAAAAGCTACTCGTCCCATTATACTTCCCTATCAATATTTTCCAAATCCATTCCTGAATCTCCAAAGGTAGACAGCGCATACGGGGGCGTGCCTATGTTTTAGCATTCTGGACTCATGTTGGCATGTATCGTTGATGTCTACGGGCGACAGGATCCACTTACCACCAGATGAACTGCCTGCTCGTCTGTCACCTTCCTAATACAAAAAAAAAAAAATTTTCGTTCAGTACAAGCGCATGTATTATTAGTTGCTAGTATTTTTCTTTCTCCTTACGTAACTACCGTGAGGCAACCGGCCGTTACTCGCGTTAGCTGATACAATAATGATTTGTCGTTTGGTACAATTGATAAGTTCGTAGCGATGTCATATTTTTCTACACAAACCAAAGTGACTTAATACCGGTCTCGCACCATAAACCGACCACTGAGTTTTTTAACTAATATCTATTTAGATCGACACTTTATCGAATTAAAAAATCGAATTAAAGTTGTATAGGTAAATGAAGTTACATGTTATTGTGTGTTTCAATTTGAATAAGGGTTTACTTAAAAAGTTACTAGTTAAATATTATTTATTCTCCGAAAATGAAGTTGTAGATTGAAGATAAGAAGAGCTAGAAGAAAATGATGATTTGTGTTGTCGTTCGGCCCAAACTAATAACGAATAATGAACAACACATCTGTCGGGTACCGAATAAACGATTAATTTTATGCTGTACGGCAAGTATTTGTGTAAAATATTTACTAATCATCGTTTAAATTATATTTAATTTTATACAATTCAATGTAACTTCCAACGTGCCTGTCTGTTCTAGGCATTAAGTTCGCCTTTTGTACGACTAAGTGTAATTAAAGTGTTTTAAATAAATAAAATAAAATACTCTAACGTCTAGGCCCACGAAGTCACGAGCACTGCTAGCCTCGTATAACTTGGGACACAAGCTACGAAGAAAGTGTTCCACTCGGTCGACGTGTCGGGCACGTGTTACCGGCACTCAGTCGAACAGCCGACACGCTCCGCGCATGCGCCGTTGTTACTTATTGTTGTTGGCAATGCTGCGACGGAAAGAGGAAGGAAGGATGTAAAGATTAAAGCTTAGGTGTGTTCTATTATGAATATAGATTAAAGCTGGAATTGCGCATTCAATTGAATCACGCAACCACAATCGAACTGAACATTAACATTTAATTAGAATGAAAAAAATGTGAGGCCTTAATGAGAGATTTATTTGAAAAATAGCAATGCTTACGCCTACGTGCGCGTAAACGTGTGGTTAACTTAATTCCCGTGGGAACTCGATAATGGATCTGGATAAAAAGTTCCCTAAACGTTATCAAGATGTATAAGTATGTATACCTTTTTTAGTTTTCGAGTAATATGCGTTCACACTCAAATTTGTCGCAACAAAATTTCAACTTTGTTTTCACATCTTTATTCATGTTTAGTCGATAATTATGAAATTTCGTACACTGACTAACAGCCCTAATGAGGTTTACCATTTAGAAGTTAGACCCTCAGAAAACCTATTCAACGTAGCGCAATAATAACCACAAACATATATGTACATGTATAAGCCGAATTATATTCAAATAACCCCTACAGTGTTGGTGTCGTGTGGTGACGGCTGGACTTAGAATAGCACCAACCCATCTCTTCCAACACCACCTGAGGAACTATACCAGCTCTAAAAGAGTGGACTCATTAACCTGCTTGGTCAGCGTGACGTTTTAAGGCCATGAGGTTCATGTGGATCAGTGGATACTAAAAGGGCTGGTTGCAGTTTTTTACAGTTGCTGTGTTACGTAAGTCGTTTTTGTCTTATTATCTTATTTCAACACAGCACAACCAGGGCCGGCAAGTTGTGTTAGGCCCAAGTGGGTAGTTGGCCGGGAGGGGAGACAGTCCCATGTTAGATTTTAATTCTGCACAGTTGTCCATTGAGACGCGATAGATATTCCTAACTATAGGTACCGTACATTAGCTTGTATTAATTAGACAATGGCTCTAAATAACAATGAAGCCGGCATATAATTTTAAGTAAAATAAGATATAATACAAAGAAAGAAAATGCGTCCAGACATGGATTTTTCGAGCGACGAGGAAATCCCCATGTCCAGTGACGTCAGTAACTTTTCGTCAAAATCCGAGTGGGTACTTTACCCATTCGGAAAATTCCGAGTGGGTAGAGCTACCCACTATATCCACACTATCCGCCGGCCCTGAGCACAACTGATATGTAATGACTGTGTTAATGTAATTTGACGATGGGTAATTGAAATCGTAGATTTTTAATCAGCTAAATGGTTTTGCGGAGCTCATTAGGCATGTTCCAGTACTTGAACAGTTTAAGTGCAAATGAACCAGACGGCCAGCGTTCGATGTTTAAGGCGAATTCGAAATTTGAACGTACGTATTGCTTCCTCGAGATATTTGTTGATGGCCAGAATTTCTGAAGTGGTGAAAGGAAAAAAATAGTATCTAAGAGACCATACTCACAGGAGTATTGTTACTCGCTGGCTGAAACCAAATATCAATACTTTAGGAGTAAATGCGTACAGATCTTGGCGGTTCTAATACATTTCGAAGGTAGCACAAAATGCAATATAGGCGGCTTGAGTCGAAGTAAATTTACATACAACTCCAGCCATTGCTAATATCGCTTGCTACCAATTTTAAGCTAATATATTATTACTTTTGTTTATGGAAAGATGTTGGACGAGCGGATCCACCTGGTGGCAAGTGGATACTGTCACTCTGCGATGTCTGCGACACAGCATGTTCCCGGATGTGAGATTTTCGCGTTTATCGCAATTTACCACGTTTGTGAATAAAAATTGTAAATCTATCTATCTATGTATCTATAATTAACGCCGGAATCTATCAATGGATATAACTCAATAGCCCAAAAATCATTTCCACTGATCGGCCATTATTTCTCCAGGATTGTGCGTGAAGCAATTAAAATCAAGAAACAACAATTTCAATGAAGAGATGGACACAAAATGTCCTCGATATGGAATCCAGTAATTAATCAATTTAATAAAATTAAAGTCCGTGATTTTGCGTCTGACGCTACTTAAGATACTGTGGGCGTTATGTGCTGCAATTTTCCGGACTAAAAGACCAAATGCGGGTAGTTGATGAAACTCGCAATTTTCGACGTTGACTACCCGCCTCTTCAGTTAGCTCGTGAGTCGTGACCATGGCAACCCAACCGAAACATAAAGTAAAATAAATAAGGTAAACATGCGCGTTGAGGGGTCTCAACAGATAAATTAAATAGATAGATGGATAATTTAATTAAATAGGGCTTAAATAGATAAATATGCATATTTAGAGATTAAGAAATATAATTGGGAAAGGGTATTGGCTTATATGTATATGTATATAGAATAGATGGTAGACAAGCAGGTGGACCACATGATGGTAAGTGGTGACCGCCGCCCATAGACAGCTGCAACACCAGGTGGCTTGCGGGCGCGCCGACCTTACAGAATGCCTGTTTACAGCTCTCTTGGAGAGCCCCATATCGTTGCACAAGGGAAAACCTCAAACCTCAGCTACAATATTTCCAAAAATTTTAGTCATTTATAATAATATTTCTTTGAAAACATTTCAGCAGTACGAAATTGAGATAACCTAGTAAAATGTAATAAAAACATGACTAGATACATTGCTGTCCATATTTCCACGACATACATTTTTGAAAACACCTTAACCGATTTTTACGTTGGGAACTTTAATTGCTTATTACACTCACACCCTAAAAATAAATTGCTCTGTAACTTTGAAACATGCAGCGTCAGCTCCGCTCAATGCCAACAACAAAGGGGAACTCTTCCCCTACAGGGATCTCTACCCCTACAGGGGAGAATGGGGTAATTATGGCCGTGACCCGCCTGTTAATTAAACGTAATTATTCAAGTGCTTATAAACAAATTTAACGCGATTTGTTGGATACGCCATTTTGATCGGAGAGTTCGTTAAATTAAAGACTTTGGTTAAGCAGAGCACAATTAATGTTTAGAGAAGTTAAATTGAAAATAGTAGATAACATTAATTGATTCATTTTAAATTCAAAATACACAAAATATTAAAAAAAAATATATATTCTAATTCAATTTTTTAATTTTTTGTTATCTTATACATATTTATATAATTTATTTATTTATCTTTTATATAATACACAATTTCGTGTATTTTGAGTAATATTATAATTATACAATGTTTCACTATAATAATGATAACGCAAAATCTGAAAATGTGTTGTTTATCTAAAAGATTTTGTTTTTATGGCTTCTTGTTCATTTCTAGTATGTCATTTGTTCATACAGTTACCGGGCGCGCCGCGCCCGCGCCCGCGCCGCCCAGGTGTCCGGTAACTGCCCGGTCATTACCCTGTACGAGACGTACGTAATGAGCTCTACGAACGTTTTAGATAAAACAACAAAACTTATGATTTATTCCCTAAAATATTCCGTAAAAGAATTTATAAACATAACTTGAGACACAAAAACAATTTAATCGTTCGTCTTCATAGAACTAATAAATATAGAGGTACAAGATTATAAATACAAGAGGGGGAAAGTGCACGCTGCAATCCAACAGCCGCTTGGCGCACTCGACTGGCCTCGTTACTCCTCTCTCACAGAATACTACCTTGAAATGTACTGCATTTCCCACTTTATCATATTCCCCAATGTATGTACGTACGTGTTTCGGTAGTGAGTGAGATATGACAGAGCCCATTCCCACCCTATCCCTTCCCACTTCCCCAACCCTTTCTCCAGATCCATTCTTTCATCAACAAAGGTAGACAGCGCATCGGGAGGCGTACCAAAGTTTGTCATTTTGGACTAATGTATTGCCATGTATCGCGGATGTCTATGGGCGACAGTATCCACTTACCACCAGGTGGACTGTATACTCATTTGCCACCTTCTTTCTATAAAACAAAAATGGAAAAAGAAATATATTATTTGAGGGAGCTCAGATATATAATAGATTACCAGATGAAATTAAACGATGTAATAGTATAAATATCTATACTCGTAAAAATAAACAAAATACATATATTTATGAAAATATTGTTAATAAATAAGTATTATGTTTTATCTTATACCTAAGAGTATATACTGTACTTACTTGAAATACGTGCTTTTTCTCTAGCTAGAGTATATGTTTTATATAATTATTTAAAACCTCATGTAAGTGACCTGTATATAATAACTGTGAACTGTACTGTATCTTTTTTTTTCTTTTCATACATAACAATGGTGCAATTAGCACATTCTGCCAAGTCCAAGTCCAAGTCCAAGTCTAAAAAACGTATCCTGTCAATGTCCAGTCCCGTCGAAGTAAGTCCGGAGTCACTCAGTAAAGTGATACCTAGTAGGTTTACTGAGGACAGAAGAGAAAAAGAGAGAGACAAACGAAAAACGCAGTTTCACGCTTTTATTTGATTATCACAAACATTACGCAAAAGTTTAATAAACTATCACTAAACGCATTATATACAATTTTTATAGTAAATCGGACAAAAACTCAGCATGACTTCTCGAGTTCCCGCCAAAAAGTCCTTCAATGTACCAATTAGAATAAAGTTTCTTTAATGATTTTATTTTAAGAATGATTTTTTTTAAAAATAGTTGACATGTTGATTTTGCGTTATTTCTGTGACACGTTGAATAATTTATAAATAATCATTCACTAATGATTATCATTAACTTAATAAAAACTACGAATTATTACATATTTCAAAATCTTTTTGATTGCGACTGTAAAGCCAATTAAAAAAGTGGGTCGAACTAAACGTACCGTGTTCAGTTAATAGGTAGGTAAAGGTATGCCTCACTTGTGCAAGGTTCAGAAACCACGAGCAGCAGACTTTACTACCTGAAAAAAAGAAATTATTTATATATATGTAAGTATGGAATCTGTCTGATGATCTAAGTTAGAAGACAACTGCGTAATTGGTTAATAAAGACTGGACTATGGACTAGGGCCGGATACTGTTCTTTTAGACTCCATGCTGGATGCAGGCCCCCTCAAGCACATGGTCTCGTGCACGAGGGATGTATAGCCTTCAAATGGCACGGATGGAGGAGTCCACTCTCTTAGATGTGATATAGTTTCTTCCATAGAGCTTGTCGTAGCACGACTATTGTGGTATAAAATAAAGAGTCTTAATTTATGTTAACAATGTATAATTTATATTAATAAATTGCTATTTTTTCGGAATATATGGATCACAATATAAGACGGGAAGTTGATCACATGACAGTCAAGGTCAACGGCCCCGGGTCAATGTTATTGGATCAGTATCAAGATCTGTTGCCGGACCAGTCGAGCGACTTATTGTGTAACCACAAGCCGTGGCCACAAGCAGTTATATCTTGTTGAGAGTTACAAGGTCTTAACATAACATAATAAATAAACACGTGAGTCTCGAAAAATTGTAAATTATCAAATAAAATCAAAGACCGCCACCACACACCGTTGATTTTTCTCATCCAGCCACTGCACAATAAATCTATACCTACAGATAATATACATACAATAATATCGTAACAAAGCCGCGTCTGCACATTTCATATTTTTATCAAATGTCTACTATATAAATACGAATGATACAGAGTCCAAACAACAATATATACGGTCAGCGGACCAGCGCTTACTCTGTTCCCAGGTTAATAAATGAATTAGATCCTGAATTTAAAAAAGATATCAGCGAAAATAATTTAAAATATAAATTAAGAACATATTTCTTGTCCAAATTATAATTTGTTCACTGCTCACAGGTAGGTTTTTAATGTCTCGACTACTGATTCCAGCAGTACTTGTATCTTAGACAAATCTGTATGGTTTATTAGATACAATTATGTTAGCTATATACTTAATCTTTGTAAAATTGTTAATAAAAAAAATTAAAAAAAAACTAACAATTTTTTTGGAATTTTTGTCTGTCTGTCTTAACGCATTCCACGCTATAACCACTCGACGGATTGGAATGAAATTTGGCACAGTTTTTACTTATGCGTCAGGTTAACATTTAGAGCACTCTTTACGCGGATATATTATAAAGTCCCCACGAGAATAAATATAAAGTTCACGGGAATGAAGTCGCGGGCACCGCTAGTACCATACAATATCATACCATTAGCCTATGCCTCTCCACTGCTGGATATAGGCCTCTCCCATAGCTCACCACCACACACGATCCTCGGCTCTTCTCATCCAACCACCACCGGTGAACTTCTTTAAGTTCTCAATCCACCTGGCCGGACAACGTCCCACGTTCCTTTTCCCATCACTACCTCTCTTCACCGCCAGAGAAGAAAAGTGTCCCCACTTTCGACCAACGCGACAATTTATTTCTGTCTGGAAGTAATGCGTTTAAGTAGTTTGACCTCATGTTGCATACGTTAACACATCCTCAATTTAAGCTACGTTATACTTGAAGTTTAAACAGTTAATATCCATTATCTGTATGTTAGATCCAACTAGATTGGTCTAGTAGACCACATACATGTACATGGACATTTGTGTTACATGGACAAGACGTATCAGAAGCGACTGCATGTGCTTATATCAGCGAAAGTTATGGAAAAATTACTTTTACGTCCCTACTAGATCGCTTTGACATTTTCAGTCATTCTTTATTATCATAGCAATGTTGCTGGTGATAATCCCGTTATTAGAATGTTTTTTTTTTTATAGACGAAGCCGGCAGACGAGCATACAGTCCACCTGATGGTAAGTAGATACAATCGCCCATAGACATGCGAGATGCATGCCAGCATGCCAACAACATGAAATTTTAACAGTAGCTTCCTTTCATGACTTAACGACGTATTAAGAGGGGATCTCGAAATTCATCCCCTGAAGGGGTGAAACAGGGTGTCAAAGTTTCTATGCAAAAAAATATTTGTTGCTCCTATTATTGGGTAACTTGGTCTAAATATTCCACAGTAAAAAATAATTAAACACGCGTTGTTCCCGTAAAGAAATGCTCCCTACATTTGGTTCAAAAATTTCGTTATGTTCCCCACATCTGATAAAAATGGAATACAAGAAAAATAATTGTGTAAAAATTTTCAATACAAACAATTGTATATTTTCCACAGAAAAAACATGGAAAATTGTATCTGTAAACTGAATTGAAATACTGAATACCGAGCGAATCCCTTTCTGTAAATAATGATCTATGAATATAAAAAATATTTTTCTACGAACTGTCTAGGAAAATATTTTTACTGGTGTCGGCCGGCTATTGAATAGCACCACACCGTTTCTTCCCGTCAGTATCGTAAAAGGCGACTAAGGGATTACACAAGCGGATAACATATGCCCTCAGGAACTACACCACCTCCAAAAGAGTGGACTTGCTCGCCAACCCGCTTGGCCAGCGCGGCGTTTAAGGCCGCACAAGGAAATGCGCTTCCGTAAACGTACCAATATTTGTGATTCTGGACTGTAGTCTGGACTTATCACCAGATGGACTGTATGCTCGTCGGCCGCATTATTCTAGATATCTTCTTATCCAGTCTGTGAGATGATAACATTCAGTAATGTTAAGACGTCATTTGCTTATACCGTGGACATAAAAAAGGTTTTGTACGCGTTTACCTCCGTAAACGCGTAGCACGTGATTATTATTTAATAACATTGCGTTTCATGGTTTCTCGTTTACAGCGCTTTTATTGCTCACATTATTTTACGAAAATACGTGCAGATTTCACGAAACCAACACACTGACAAATCTATTGAGTAATATTTATTTATTTATACAAATAAATGCACATTATCGTTCAAAAGGCGAGTTTAATGCCTTAAGTATTGTTTCTCAACTTGGGGGTTGCGGTCATATATACGATCGTCATGCGGCGGCGTCGCAGTTGACCAGGAAAAGATAAGTAAGTACTTATGTATAAAAAAACTTTTTATTAATAAATTTAGTTTTTTGATCGAATGTTTAACGGTGAAAAACATTAATTAGGACCTAATTTAGTAGTAAGGGGGTCGTGAGGTTATTAACTTTATTTTGGCCTTTTCAGGGAGTCACAACACTAAAAAGATTGAGAAACATTCACTACCTTAAGGTAATCTTTACCAGACAACCATAGGGTTGATCAGAGAGGTTCAATTGGGAGATGCGAATAAGGCTCAAATAAGTATGGAGAAATAAATATAAAATACACGTGTCTTTAATAAATAGGTAAATCGTCTTTATTTACTTTTGCATTAGTTTTCCAAGTTACCTATATGCGCATGACCTATTTTGGTAGTAGAGGCCCTGTTGGGCTAAACTGTCCTTAACTATTCAAGGGTAATTATTTTAATACTAAATTTGGGACATTTTTTACATCCAGTGCATAATACACCTAGGATTTTTTAAATATTTTGAAGATTAAATATCATGTGGTTTTTAAATATGACCGGTTTATTATTCTGAATACGATTTTTTTTATAGGGAAGTAGGCGGATGTACAAGCGGTTCCACGTGATGGTAATGGCACGTGAACACCTGCAACATCAGGGGGTATGCAGGCGCGCCGCCGACGTTGCAGAATTCCATTCAAAGCTTTCTTGAAGAACCTCATATCGTAGCTTAATGGAAAGACCTCTTGAGGCAGTTCTTTTTACCGTATTTCATTCTGATCAATTAAACCGATTAACTATTTGTACCGAATGGAACTCGGTTGAGGCATTTTAACCAATCGAACCGACTAATTGTACAAAATTGTACCGTTATATAATTATTTGTTGAATTATTGTCAACGGAACAACTGCTAAAATGAGATTCATTAAGTTTATTGCAATCCATTCCATTCCGTTCCATTCCGTTCCATTATATTCTATTCTATTCCATGTCGCGGATACCACGCATTGTTGACAATGGAATATTACTTTATTAATGGCTAGCAACCCGCCCTCGCTTCGCTTAACCGAAACTTAACAGTTTTTTTTTTCAAATTTTTAAAAATAAAATATAGCCTAGCCTATATTAGACACGAATAATATAACTTCCTATTTGTGAAAGGATTTTTGAAATCGGTTCAGTAGTTCCAGAGATTACCCCCAACATACCTACAAACACACAATTTTACCTCGTTATTTTAATAGTATAGATAGATAGATTAAATTGTTATTTCAATAATGACTAATATTATCTACGATTTACTAACGAATGATGCTATCTATGATTTTAATTATTATATCCGATTTTAAATATTATTTGCTGTTTTAATTATTATTTTTGATATTAATTATATTTGTGATTGTGATTTTAATTATATAAATTTTGAAATATTCTACACCTCATCGGGTAGGCTATACCAGAAGTTTTATTTTGTGAACACCTTTGTACTTTACTTATACTCTTATACTTTGATTTGATCACTTACCATCACAAGCAAATACAAAATAAGTCTGCCGCTTCCTAGTTATGTCATCGAGTCATAAAACTTTTCTGCGGAATCAAACATCAAACAATAAATGTACTAAAGAACCCTAGCCATTAACTACATACCACACATTGCCGCCGAAACGTACATTTTACGGACCCATCATGCGGTCGGATAACTGTCCTGCGGTCGCGGTTCGTCAAATTGTTGAGATTTTGTGATAATGCTACTAAAATCGCGTTGACACAATTTGACATAATTATTTTCCACCACAAAGCAGAATAACCCAAAAGCAGGTGATTTCATCCAATGAGCTCAATTCAAGAGTTGCTGGGGATATTCTGTTACGTATAACCTTCGATCAACAATGCGACGTCTGACTAGCGATTTTGTCGTCCACTGCTGGACTGCATCCTTATTCAAATTGTCTTGTACATGACGAATGGAACGCCTTAAAACGGCACGCTGGCCAAGCGGGTTGGCAAATTCTATCTTTTAGAGGTGATGCAGTTCCTCAGGGCTTGTGGTAACAGCTTTGTTACCCTTTAGTCGCCATTTACGACACCCACGAAGACACCCTTGTCTTCATGGATTATTCTGGAGCCAGCCGACACCATCATAATAAAAACTACCCATCAAGCCTACGGATGTCAACGGCATGCTAAAACACCAAAAAAGTACTTGAATAATCACGAAACCTAGACAGATCGAACGTGGGTAATCACGACTCTTGGAGTATTTTAACTCACCTAATCCTACTCCGCTTGCGGATCCGACTCCTCTTAGTTACTCCTTAACTCTTTTGTTTCACTTACTTATTCAGCTTCCGAGCGTTTCATCCCCTTTCCCTAATGGTTGTTGCATAAGCAAAAAAAAAGGGTCATGCTATCGTTGCACCTTGATTTTGTGACCCCGGCAAGTGCCGATGCGCGATTACACTCACGATCATGATTGGCGATTGGCGCCGGAATCGGATTGAATAACAATTCGATGGAACAATTAGGGGATTCTGCTCCGCTCGCGGATTCAACTCTTTTGATACATTAACTCCGGAGTTACGCATCATTAGATGCAGAGAAAAACGACAAATTGAGTGATGAATCCTTATAGCTTAATTTCTACAAATCAGTGTTTTAGTACTCTCACCAATCCATTGATGTTATTATTAAGAAAATTTCTTAAAATTTGAAATTATTCGATGTTTGCTTGCCTTTTGTTTAAAAGCATACAGTAGCAATTCCAAATCAATACTCGCGACAACTGCCTTGGATTTTAAAATCCTCTCTAGTTAAAATCCTTTAAAATCTTTTTAATTTACTTTGAAAACGGGCTGTATCGTAAAGAGGTAAGGTTGGAGGTAATAAACAGTTCAGGCTCAGGAAGGTCACGGCGACCAACTACGACGCTGATGTCACAATGTTGTTTACGACGCTGCTAAAAGTGGCGCTAAATTACAAATTGAAAAAGCAAAGTGCGGGGAGTTTCTATTTTTAAAAATAAACTCTTTGATTCTGTTTAAAAGGTTGAAACGGTTTGTAATAATATCTACTACAGTACGTTCCAGTTTGGCGAAAACGACCATATATCTCTACATTTAGCTTTAAGTCTAGGAAAAACTTGCTGTCTCGGTGACTCAATGGATACGTAAACAATTATCACTATGCCATGTCAAGTCCATGTTTTTTTTTATTATTATGTCCGAAGGCGGTAGAATAGCATACAGTCCACCTGGTGGTAAGTGGATACTGTCGCCCATAGACATCCGCGATACATGCCAACATTAGTCCAAAATGACAAACGTTGGCTCGCCCCCGGATGCGCTGCCTACCTTTGGAGATATAGAAATGGATTTGGAGAAAGGGTTGGGAAAATGGGGAGGGTTAGGATATCTAATTGCCAGTCAAGTCTAATTTAGGGCCATGTCAGTTACCTCAGACCGCCATGTTTGTTTCATATTTTGTAACGCTATGTTTACTATATTTGATCAACTTACATAAGTCGTGACATTAAAGACTTATATAATAAAACTAAAGCTAGCCATTCTTAAAATAGAGATTAATATAAATATTGATGTCTAAAACGGATCTCAAACGTATTACTAGTTTCTAGTTTTGTCGTTTCTAGTTGTAAATGCGTCTCGTCTCAAGGTTGCAAATGCGTTCTGCGTTATTTCAATTTATGACCAGTGCGTGCCAATGCATTTTTTTTTTACTTTAGAAAGAAGATGGCAGACATAGACACAGTCAATCAGTTAGTACACAATTGTAGTACGTTTTGTAAGGAGTTCGTGTATAATCGCCACTTTTGTTAATTTGCCACAGATAAAACATATATAGATTCACCACAGACTATTTTTTATGTGTTAAATAGAATACTGTTTTAAAACCATCTTTCTAATAACTTTACAAGGTAAATTTGTAGGTTATCTGTATTTCACATATACACAAACATATTAATAAAAAATTAAACTTGTAGCGAATAAACAATCAATATACATATATGGAGTGTAACTTTTTACACTTTCGCGTTTTATATACGTTTTATATTGTAAATCGTGTCTAAATGCGTAAAATTAAAGTATTTTGTGAATGTTGACTTAGTCACTGTTGACTCACGAGTTGACTAAAGAGTCGGGTAGTCCATAATGGGAGCTGCGAGCAGCACATTGTAGTTCAACTACCCACATTTGTAGTAGATAAGTACAAAAAGGTAAAAAAAAAACCATTAATTTTACACGTTCAGACCCGATTTACAATATAAAACAATATATAAAAACGTGACAAATTTACAATGTGGTGAAAATACAAGTTGTATGGAATAATTTAAAAAAAGACGATAAACATTTGGTACGTGCTTAAGCATGCCATCTTTAGGAAGTCCACAGATGCGGCATCTACCTTTGGAGAGTTTAGTGTAGTTTCAGAGAAATCGGGATCAGAAAGTAGGTACAAGATGCTTTCCTCGTTTCATTACTTTCCTCATTCTTTCTCGGACTAATTTGGAAAGGCGAAGAGAAGACTACTTTTAGCGAAATTGCGTTAAGTTTATTAAACTTTTGTAACAATAAATATTCTTTCAAGCATTGTTTTTTAACCGACTTTTTGCTTTGAAATTCCAAAGAACCCCTTACCGGCAGCTAATGCAAAACCTTCGAAAAAGGATTTTGAGGTAACTTTGCACAGTGACCCCATTAAGACAGTTAAGTTGTTGGTTTAACAAAGATATCGTCGTCCGTGTACCGTTGATACAACCCTGTAACGACGCGGTTACTTTGCTAACTCTTTCAAGACAATTTTATCGACCGAAAATGACGATGTAGCAACATTAATTCTTCCTACACGCCCCTCAACATAACTCAGACCCGGCCTTAATCCATAGACAAAGTTAAAACGCTTTTAATTACACCAAAGAATTCTGAAGAGGTCGTAATGACGGCTACTTAGTGAGCTACCCTCACCCTCTATACTTTTCTATTGGGGTTATGAAATGAGCGAATGTTTAAAAATGGATCATGACCACAGATTATTTACGTGCCTTTTTGGCAGAAGGTGGCAGACGAGTAGATAGTACACCTGATGGTAAATGGATACTGTCGCCCTGCAACATCCGTGAATGTATACCCAATATCAGTCAAGAATGATAACCATAGGTACGCCCTCGAATGCGCTGCCTTTTAGACTTAGGAATGAATTTGGAGAAATGGTTGTGAAAATGAGGAGGGATAGAATGGGATGGGATAAGATATGCCAATCTCACTCACTATCAAAACACGTACGTACCTACATTCAGGGAATAGGATAAAATGCGAAATGTAATATTCTGTGGGGTTACGTGTATAATGGAATGACATCACTATCGCTATAAACAGTAGTGGTGCAAGCGTGTGGACATCGTCGCACTTCCACCCCACGAGGAGCTGTCAGACGGATTGTAAATAGGTTAAAAGTAGTGTTAAATGTAGTGATTATGTAGTGTTAAAAGGTGTTCAAATGTTAGAAGTGATTCGGCTGTTTAATTAATACTGTCCGAGGAAGAGGAGCGATCCTGCGTGCGTAAATACCCGAGTGACAAACAAAAAATTGTCATAAGAAGTGATTAGAGTTTATTACACAGTGGTAGACGGCTGTGGAATTGAAGCGTGCACTCATCTCGTCCCCGATTGGAATTACTAAAGATTGAACTGAACTACTGATTCTGGTTCCGAAATACCCCATCCCAGACACTGGTTCTGTCTCAGGATAACGTAATTTAAAATCACAAAATGAATATAGTAAACTTTTTAACAAGACGAATATTAAGTTAATTAGTTCAAGGACTTCCCTCGCTTTCTTCGTGGCCCCACTTTAACTGTCAAAATGGAGCGTAAAGGTAATAAATCAACGGTTATGGGAATTTTTGATAACAGATTCCTGTGTCTGTTGAATTTTGACGTTTTGACGCGAGGGGCAGGGACGGAGGATTAAAAAAATTACACGGCCTCCTCGAGACCATTATCTTTAGTTGCGTACAATGGATGCTGAAATGACAGACGCTTGCTTATGTGCAAGATTACCGCAGATTTGGGATTTTATGGAGATTACTTCCAATGTATCACTTTCATTCTTTGAAGACCACGTACCGGGAAATGAAGCATGGGACGCCCTCCGGCCAGGTGAAAGGAGGAAATAAAAAAGAAACAAATATTTATTTAGCAAGTCACACAAATAAGACTAAGAAAGAGAAAATATCGACAGAATGACAGAAAACAATTACAGAAACAATGTGAAGTTTTTAACTTAATTCTTTGTTCATTTCTGTTTGACATTTTATGTAGCAATGAAACCGAACATCCGAGAACTAAATGGCATGGGAATATAGTTAGGTAGATAAAACTCTTTATTGTATAACTAGCTGTATCCGGCATGCCTTGTATGCTCGGAAATTTTTTTGCACATAATATATAGCCTATGTCCATCTGGAATAATGTACCTTTCAAGTGGTGAAAGAATTTTTCAAACAGGTGCAGTGGTTCCGGAGATTACCCTCCACATACACACAAACTCACAAAATTCGCACTCTCTCTTTATTATATTAGTATAGATAAGACTACGATTATGTTTCGTATCATGAATGTTTCCACAGACAGAACCGATTGCTAATTACCTTGGAACAAAATGAGGGTGGATAGGTTAAGAGCGAACGCGTAAATTTTAGAACGCGCCGTCAAAGGCACCAACCAGAAACGCCGAGTGACGGCGTATTCAACTTTTAACATACAAATTACGTCAAACTCCCGTCTAAAAGGAAAGTTGCTTTGATTCTCCAAGTACGGAAGGAACCTTCTAATAAGTATATTTTAAAAATACGCACACGATATTGTACTCTATTTATCCAGTAATAATGTTTAAAGTCATTTCGCGAAGGAGGTTTTAATTTTCGTATAATTTCAAGCATATTTCTTGGTTATTATTTAAATTGGGGCTAGTGTGAGGCGATCAGAAACGCAAGTGGTATATGATGGCAACTGGTCTAAAAAGCAAATCGTCTAATGCTATACCTATATCCCATCGATATGCAAATAGACTAAATGACACATCATACGTTTTATCAAAGAAACCTAGTTGGAAACTTATAAGGGGGGTGAAGCAGATGAGGAGGGGTTCATTAAAAAGTCAAATTTGAAACTTAAGTACTACGTAATAAGAACGTTCCAATTTTAAAACCTAAATTAAATAAATTCGAGAGCTATTGAACATAAACAGTATTAGACTGTAACGTGGCTGCCCTAAAGTGCTTGTATAAAATATCTAGTACGTATTCTCAAATCGACGCTATATCCCAATAAAAACGTTTCTATAAAAATGATGCCATTCCTCGCGACTGTATGGCGTCTGTATCTTAAAGTTTTGTTTAGTATCCTGAAAATACTAAAGAATACTTACATACGTCTAATAAAAACAGTGCTCGCATTCCTACCCAATGTTTAATTTAGTCTCTTTAAAGGCATCCGACTGCATATTCAAGTCTAAATTTAATTTCCTGATCTAATTTCCTACTAAAAAGTCAAATTACACGTTAATATCACGTTTCTAGCGTCACAAGTAACATAATGGCCCAAATGACTCGCAGGCGCTCTAACGATGTGACGCTGTGCATAGAGATAAATCTACTTAGAATGGGTAATTATGTGCAGTATGCTTTAGTAGCATTGGCGTGTGTCTCATATAAACAACTAACAATACATTTGACCAATATTTATCTAATAACAATTATCCCATTCGTGAGGTCGATCCGTACCACTATGTTTCTATTTAAATATATCGCAAACGGCGGTGGCGAAAAAAGAATTTAAAAATGTACAATATTCTCTCAATTTCTCGTCTTTTCCAACCTTCTTCACTAAAACCCATTGAAATTTATAGTAAGTGTCTATTGGTTTACAGCACGTATACTTTCTAAAAGAAAGTTGTCAGATCAAGGTCATGACACTAAGGTATTGTCATTAAAGTTACGAGCACATCAAAACGAACTCAAACACGACGTGTCTACTGTTCGCCGTTGAGGAGTTCCACAGTGTGCTGGCCTTCTTGCTGCAGTATCAAGTCAAAGTCATGACACGTAAGGTGTGGTCATTAAAACTACTAGTCAAAGAAGCCCAAACACGACATGTCTACTGTACATCGTTGAGGAGTTCCACAATGTGCTGCAGCGTCGAGTCAAGGTACATCAGATTATTGTAGTGTCATCGGTTTTATATACATGTGTGAAAATTCAAGGCGGGTGAAAGTGAGGTACAAATCGATTTGCAAGATTTGGCTTAAACAAACATACAAACAAACATGTGAAGTTAATTTTCACTCAAACGCTCTTTTACAAGCTTATAAGCTTATAAGCTTGTATTTTTTTTTGTGTTTTATTAAACGTAACTTTTCGTTCATGATTGTGAAAGTATTCACAGAAGACTACCTTAAATCTTATTTCCCTAATACGTGTTTCGGTAGTGAGTGAGATGTGCCAGAGCCCATTCCCATCCTATCCCTCCCCATTTTCCCAGCCCTCTCTCCAAATCCATTCCTATATCTCCAAAGGTGGGCAGCGCATCTGGGGTCGTACCAACGTTTGTTATTTTGTACTAATGTTGGCATGTATCGCGGATGTCTATGGGTCACAGTATCCACTTACCATCGGGTGGACTGTATGCTCGTCTGCCGCCTTCGTCGATAAAAAAAGACAATTAACAAATGAGTGTATTCGGTCAGTAATAAAATCACGAAATATTGCAAGATAACACAAAATCAACCTTTGATTGAAAGCATCATGCACATTCTATTTAAATTATCTCGGTGACATTCTTACTAATAGTGTAAGGCAATAAGATATACCATGTCCATGCCAGTAGGTACAACGTAATTTATGGATGCAATATCCAACAGAATGTAGTAAGTTACCATCGCTTCTCTCTATATCTTCGCTTATTGTGATGACGAAGGTTCAATGTAACGAAGACCTCAACACCTTAACAAGATCAGCTTTCAGTTATCAGATATATCTGTGCCTATAGGCACAAATGTGTGATATAGTCGTATTTAGCAAATATTTCGTGAATATAGGTATCAAATTAATATATTATACAAACACAGGTTTATACATAGTAAAAATACTGTTTCATATTTCTTTGGTGGAGGCGAAGGGGCTATTTGATTATTTTCAAAGGTCTCCATACCTATTCGTCATATTTCTTTTGATACGCAGCATGACTAACTAGCATATACTAAAGCATGACTAGCATAACTTTTATACTTGACATGTAGGTAAATTCACAGGTAAATCTGTTTAAGACACATAAATCTATATGGTATTAAGAAGATGTCTAAAATAACTCTTTTCCTCTCCTCTTGAGGGGGAGAGTGCACGCTGCAATCCAACAGCCGCTGGGCGCGCTCGACTGGTCACGTTACCCGTCTCTCACAGAAGACTACCTTGAAATATACTGCATTTCCCATTTTATCGTATTTCCCCAATGTACGTACGTGTTTCGGTAGTGCGTGAGATGTGCCAGAGCCCATTCCAATCCCATCCTATCCCTCCCCATTTTCCCAACCCTTTCTCCAAATCCATTCCTATATCTCCAAGGGTAGGCAGCGCATCCGCGGGCGTGCCAACATTTGTCATTTTGGACTAATGTTGGCATGTATCGCGGATGTCTATGGGCGACAGTATCCACTTACCATCAGGTGGACTGTATGCTCGTCTGCCGCCTTCGTACATTAAAAAAAAAAAGCTTTTTAATCTCTATTTTCTGTCTATTTTCTTAAGAAAATTAACTGATTTTTTTTTATCGGTAACCTCATATCAAACACAACAGTTATGTCATGCTGCCATGACAAAATATGACAAAAATTATCATCTTTCCGACGTCCAGCTTCGACGCTCATGGCTTTAAAGTGTTTAAAATAAAAAAGTGTATGTAAATGAGAGTCCGTTTCTGTAGAACTAAATTTAATATCTTACAATCAGGGATGATCGTTCTTTAGTACGAACAATTTATCACGAAAACTATTATGTAGTTTTCAAACAAAGACACTCGGCTAGGTATAAGAAAAATATTAATCCACATTTATGATGTCTAAAAACGGTGATAAAAGTTAAAAAATAATTGTATCACTGCTTTGAAAATTTTCTTTGAAATATAAATAATCAATCTATTCGCTAGATTAGATCACTCGTCCATAAACGTTTTCTTACATTTTTTTAAAACAAAGTCTAAATATTGAAAGGTTGCCAAATTTGAAGCAAATGTAAGCAGAACAAATCTTAAATTTTAATCTCGTTGAGTGCATTACTTAAGTCTAGTTTCAGTCAATCATTTAAGGAGACTTAATTTTTTCATAGACTTACAAAAATTAAATGTAATGTGCTTTGCTACAAGGACCTTGTACAATGTTTCATTATTATGAACCTAAATACTGAGAAAATTATTTTGTACCTATTGTTTAGACAATAAAAATTAGTCTCTTTTGAAGTTAAATACTAGGTTTCAATTTAATTATAATAGATAATTCTTCGTTGTGAATTATAATTAAAAGAAATAAAGGCGACTTTGTCAATTATACCATTGGTATAATTGACCAATTATAACATTCGGAAAGTCAAAGTAACTCAAAGTGTGAACCAATTAAAACGTCTAGGGTTTATTAATTTTAGGAATTTTCGTTTTGCACATTTACCTAACTTACGTAAAATTCTCAGACAACTAAACTTTGCTTTCGAAATAAGAATTTATATTTCAATATTTAGTTAGTAAATATTTTTGATGTTGATGTGTCAGATAATTAAAGTCATGTTAAGTACGTCTGGGTAACAATTCTCGACTCACATTCACGAGGTACAAAGTTCGAGTCCATACCAGTGAGTTCGATTTTTATAATTAGCATTAACTCTGCAGTTTTGCTTAATTTTTTCTCTTTGTTGCACAATTATGTATGATAGACTCGCATCTATCTGCTAATTGTAACCATATAAGGGGAATGTACAGGGTCCAAACAAACCAGTGATGAATCCTAAGTTAATTAGAATGTATCCGTGTAGTATATGACAGTAAATATATATATAGTCCATGCATTTCACGATGACGCGCCCCACTATTTTCTATGAGGGATAGGCGCGTGGTGCCGTGACCTTAGTTTGAACATCAGTATCGAGTCTCAGACCACGCGTATCGATTAGCGTGTATCGATAGAACTCCCACACGTGCAGTTTTGAGCGCAAAATGGGGCGCGTCTTCGTGAAATACAAGGACTATAACCAGAGTTCTGACTCGTAAGTTCAAAATCGCTTAACCATGAGAGAATCATGCTCGGAGTTTTTTTGCGGAATAAAATCCGAAACGAAGAGAATTGCCAAAGCCCTAATGTCACCGACGTAGCTCATAGAGTCAGCATACTCTGAAATAGCAATGGGCAGGTCGCATCTGTCACAGAACCGATTACCGATGGGGTAGACGAGTCCTCGAGTGGGGGTCACGTACCAGGAAGCGCTCCGGCCACGTGAACCGACGACTTGAACAAGTTCGCCGGTAGTGCCTGGATGAGAAAAGCCGAAGATGGGAGAGGCCTATATCCAGCCGTGGAGAGTCGTAGATTGATGGTTTAATATACTGACATTGTATTGAAGAAAACATCGTGAGGATCGCGAGTGAAAAATTTACGACTAATTTACGATACAATAAGTTACATTACATTTCCAGTCAGTAGAACAGTTGACTGATTTTTGTTTGTTCTATAGATAAATACTAGTCCTTATAACTACAATTAATAACAGAGTTCATAATAAGATTACTTATGACATTTCAAATTGCATAATTATATTAAAATATATGATGTTAGTCATTTAACGTCCCACTGCAGGGTACAAGACCACTCTAGAAAATCACTGGGGGATTTCGGGCCATTAACCGCCACGCAGGCTTTTATGGGGATTGGTGGATACAAATGCTTCAGATTTTAGATTCAATATTGAACATGCGCTCAAAAATATAGACGAATTTATACAATACATGTCGTTCGGTACAATAATACTTCTGCTACATACTTAATACCAAAGTACCTACGTATTATTGCAGAATCGTAGTAGAGAAAATAAATTTACTTCAACCATCATAAAATAAACAGTGTGTCTTGCAATATAAATTACAGTATAAGTGAGTAGCGAAAGCGGATTGAATATCACAAGTAACGCAGTGATATATAAGAAGAGAGCTTATATAAGCAGATCTTATCTGCATTAACTTCCGACTGGCAAAATGTAATTCATGGAATGCACTATATCACAAACAATTAAAAAAATATTTTTAAAAACAATCTTTTAGTAAAATGCACTAAAATGAAGAAAATAAACATGCAATATCGCGGCAAGCTTTTTAATCACATATAAACATTAATATAATGAATGGGGTTTAATTACATCAAATAATAGTAATGACTTCTATGTTTGTTTTCTTCATTTTAGTGAATGTTAATAAAAGCTTGTTTTGACAAGTTTTTTTACGTTTAATTTATTTACTCCTTTTTAAGTGTTCTAAGTTGCGGAAACTTTTCAACCTATGCATTTCCAGTAACGAATATGATTATTTAAATTTTGGGTTTGAGTTTTCCTTGTCGTAGACAGGTTACAGACCAATGCTAACGACGCCCATCTTGTCGAACCAGACGGTTAAGCTCATGACACCAACCTTTTGTCATCAAAATTGTGAACTCATCAAAGCGAGCCCAAACACCACGTGTCTACTGTTCGCCCTTGATGAGTTCCACACTGTGCTGGCCTTCTTGGCTGTAGTATCAGGTCAAGGTCATGACACTGTATGGTGTTATCATTAAAACTACGAACCCATCAAAACGAGCAAAAAAAAATGTGTCTACTGTTCGGAGGAAAATATTGGTATTCGCTCTTATACGGCGATATATGTGAAAACCTGAAAAAAGGCAATGCCTTCTCGTACACGATATGCCATAAATAACGGCGGGAACTGAAGCCGGGAAAATTCGCAACTGTCCGCTTTCCGCTTATCTCTTGTGCCACCACCTCTCGCCACGAGATCCAACGTCGTAGATTGTAGTTCTCATCAAGTGTCCCGCAGGATGTGCCCATTGCCACAGATATTCGTTCCTTTATGATGTTCAATACAGTACAAATTCCCCGGGCCATTGTTAACGCACTCCGTACACGGAGCGTGGTCTCTCACTCTAACTTGTAAATGTTTCAACGAGAGCGAAAGGGATAAGGTTAATAAATTGTTTGGGGTTTGGACTGAAGTGTTTGTGGGTCCTTCAATAAACGATTATGAAGCAATCCTTTTACACGCTATGATGGTTGTTGGGAAAAAGAAAAAAAGTTCGGTCATAAATTTATAGATTCAGACAAATAAACCCTTGATTATGCATAAATTAAAAAGTTTTTATTTTTTTTTCCCGATATATTGAAATGTCCATCGAAAGGGCAATATTGTATTGAAAGAGCAAGGTATCGAAGGACAAATCGATGCCTTTAAGACCTGATCTATGAAAGAGCTGATGAAAGATAATATTGAATTGATAATATTGATAAGATCTATTAATATTGAAGCGCAAACTCATCGACATTTCTCTCTATCTTGCCTATTCTTAACCTACGGTAGCCTGACCGCAACTGTGAAAGGTTTGCCAGCAGACGATATACCACTGTAGGAACATAGATAGATATATTTACTTAATTGCACACTAATTCATACAATACAAGTAATTAGAAGTTTAACCGGCGGCATTTTCGCTAAAGCGATTTCTTCCATGCAACCTTTGGCTGGTAAGGAGAAGTCTATCGACGAATAGATGCTGATATAAAAAAATAATGTCTCAATATAAATACATAGATATATAGGTATACATACGTATCAAAGTGTATCAGCTCAAAACATCGAAAAGAAATCACTAAATCTCCACTGGATTGGTGTTTTTGAATTCTGTGACTAAGCTCTGTGAGTTCTGTGAAGTGGCTAAGCTGAATTCAAATCGCCAATCGGTGTATATATTTATATGGGACTTGCAAAACCCGGCAGGCCTTGTCCTGTCTGTGTATATTTATTTACCTCTGTATATATATATAATCACAAATTATTCTGTTTTGCCGTCGATATGATTTTGCGATCGATTGAACGGTATAGAAGTTGATGTGTTGCAACGCCATCTGGTGGCGAGTTACAACAAAGTGGATAGCATAAAAACTTTCTCCATAAGCAAATACATATATGTGTCAACTTTTATGGCGATCGGTGAAACGGTATCGAAGTCTATCAATCTCAGATATACCAACATCCATTTTTATATTGATGCATTGATCATATCAATTTACGTCAAATTTCATAATTTGGCAAAAATAATGTTTGTCTATATCTCAGTCTTAAGTTCGAAGTTGAGCCAAATGTACCGTAGTTCCAAAATTATGATGGTGTAAAGTTTTCGAAAGATCTCAAAGAAAATTTCGACCTGTGGATATAGATAAACACTTTTTTTAACTGTACGGAACATAACGAAATCCACCATTGCTTGTTATTGATGTTTTTTTAATTCTCGCTCACATACTTTTTTCACCTTTGCGGTTGGCAAAATATTTTAAATCTGTGGTGCTGTCTAACTTTTATATAAAATTCAATTTATTCCAACCATTATCTTTCTATGTGTTGTCCACAGTCACGATCACGAGACAGATGTCAGCACTACTATTATTGCTGACAAGGCCCCATATTACACGTTTTCTATATAGGAGCACTACACACTTGCGATTTTACGACTTCGTATATTGCTACAAAGATTATTTAAAAAAAGTTAAGCTTGTGTACTACTGAATATGTTTATCCATCTAATAAATGTATGCAATGCTATCAGCTCTTTCAGTATCCACTGCTGGATACGGGCCTCCTCAGGCACATGTCTCGTGACAAACGCCACAAGTCTCGTGCATGAGGCACGTAAGGCCTTAAAACGCCACGCTGGCCAAGCAGTTGGCGAGTCCACTCTTTTAGAAGTGGTGTTGTTCCTCAGAGCTTGTGGGAGCCGCTTTGTTATCGCTTAGTCGTCTTTTACGACACCCTTAGGAAGAGATGGAGTGGAGCTATTCTGTAACCAGCCGACACCACACGGCTCAATATATCCATCAAATATATGTATACATAATCGTAATGTACAATGTAAAAACCGTCACATAATAATTTGAATTTACCTTGTATGATAAGAATGTACTTTTCAAAAATTCTAAAAAAAAATCGGTTCAAATTATACAATACAATGGTCGTTGGACAGAATTTATCAAGTTCAACAACTTTTGTCTAACCATCTTCTCTGTAAAACATACGGAAAATATTAAAATTTACCTTACAACTGGCGCCCTCGGCCTTTTTTTAAACGCCAGATATTTTGGCTGACATACATTGCCTAGTTTTTCATTCGGTTGAAAAAAATCTCAATCAGTAAAGGAGGAAAGCCAACACTGAAAAAGCCTTGTAAAAATAGGCATAAGAAAGAGCCGCCAACATCACTGTCACTTCCGAAACGAGAGCAGTTACTAAAAAAACCAATTCTCAGTCGTCAGTGCGTGGGTTGCCATTTCTACAGAACCCCTTGATAAAATCTTTTGTTATCGCACCAACGACACAGATTGTTTCCTTTCTGCCAACCTAACAAAAAGCGGGTCCAAAACGGGTTAGGGATTTTTCTATACGTCCACACGTGTTATTGATAGTCCCAGCCGGTTATTAAAAAGTTGCGGTTTGTTTACGGATATTTACGGATATTTACAGAACCCGCTGGTTCTGTAAAACTTATTTAAGATTATACAACAAGTGTAATCCAATTAATTAAATCTTAGAAATCCAAAAATATCAATCAAAATTATTTTCCTTTTACGATTTTTGGGAAATAGTAAAATTTTCGTTTACCGTAAACAATCCGCAAAACGTAAACAAAAGAGGATAGATAAATAAAAATACCTTTTATATGTTTTTCAAAACAAAGGGTTTTCGTATAATATTTTCCGCGTATTTCCCAATGTTTTATTATAAATTTAAATATATAAAACCGTTGACCAGGAAATTCTAGATGGCAGACGTCGAATTGTATCCGAAATCACATTTGGCTTTGAATGTCTAAACATTTGCAATTTTCTTTTGTGCAATCCGCTAGAGAATAACAGTATAGAAAGCCAAAAATGGAAGTCATTTCAGAATAATCTCGTGACGAAATTTTTTTATAATGTATTTTTATTATTCTAGTGTTTTAATATTCTATTTGCAATACATATAAATTGAAAATCTATATTTACATGTTCTTTACGAATTTGTTGATACCATTCGAGCGTAGGTCTGTTTACCCGACTTAGCATTAGCAGGGTGTAAATGTATGTATGAAAATATACCATGGCAGCCCATTCCATTAAAATTACCACCAACTTCACCAAATGAGGAATATTCGTTTTAGTTGTGCGAGTAATTTTGCATATAATCTTTTCAAAAATAATTACGTAATTTCTGTAAGAGAGCGGTAACTTGGTCAGTCGACTTTACACCCTTCGGAGGGGAGGGGCCTTCCCCTGCATAGTATAGGGGTTGCATAGCAACGAATGGTAATTTTAACGACGTAATCAATTGGTACCTAATTCGCAACCCTGTGTTTATTTTGTAATTTTTTATCTGAATCATCATTTGATTGTCTTAAAATTTTATTATTTTTAGGTCTATTTGCAAATTATATTTACCCTTACTCGTATTTAGCCGTTTCAATTAATGCAAATAGTATTCGAAAGTGCGCTAATATTGACCTCGCGGAATGAAATGCAACTGCGTAATAATTTTGCAAAGATAAAATAATAATACTGGATATTAATTCATTGATCAAGACTCACGGCCACCGATTGTAACCGGATTTTGGATTGTTGAACGGAATAAAGCATAAAATGGCCACAATGCCGCTGCCTCGTAGTGAAGTTAGTGCCTCATATTACGTAGTGAAGTTTTTACATGTATTTATATCACACCATCCACCTAAGTCTTGCGATATTCCGCTCTTTTCATCCATCCAGCACCAGCAAGCTTCTTGAATTCGCTTCTGGTCCGCAAATTTTGAGAAAAAGTAAGCATAGTTCTGTGCGTTGCGTTAACCGTTTTGATCATCAATGATAGATATTTCTGATATACTGATATACTGAGATACCGATGACGGGATACTTCTGTCATAGAGAAGTAATAAACATACATGTAAAGAAAATATATTTCTTTGATTTGAATTTTGCTGCGCTCTGCGCTGTCGGTAAAAGTATCTGTAGATAAAGCAGTGTAGGTTATGAGAATATGGCATCAAGTTAAGAGAACCGTGTTTACTGTCAAATTGTATCGAAAGATAAATAATAGATTTTAAAAAGGAATTGACATATTTAAAGAATAAACTTTAGATGTCGTTTCTTTGTTTATAGAAGTTATAAGGTTATAAGGTTATTTGTTTATAAGGTCGGCGGCTCGCTCGCATACCCCCTGGTGTTGCAGCTGTCCATGGGCGGCGGTAACACTTACCATCACGTGGGACCGCTTGCTCGTCCGCCGAATAGTATATAAAAAAAAATTTAAAAAAAAAGTAAGACAACGTAGTTTGTTTCACTTGTCAATCCTTTTGAAGGGAAAATAATCAAACTTAAGATAATGATATATTTTACAATAATGCTAATTTTATATATCTACATACTATAAAACACCAATGCTAACTATGTAATGCTGTAAGATATTAAAAATAATGTTATATTTTTGACAAATTACTGTTTAGTCTCGGTTTCGTGTCTATAAAAAATATCTTCAACGGCTGCCCTTACATGTAATTTTATCATTCAGCTGAACCAACCGTCAATTAGTACACTACGAGTATTCACCAAATTACTCGTCAGTCGTCATACAAAGGAAATTAACACTATGCGACAAGCTGTTACACACAAATCATTACATTTCATCAATCAAGCTATCACTTTTCACTCGCACATCACTATCGCAATGCTAATTGTGTCACAGTGACACGAGCAATTTGATTTAGTGCCGTCATTGCTGTCACAGTTGGAGTAATCTGGAACTGTGACGAAGGCATATTCCGAAACATTCTGAGGTAACTTACATAAATACAGCTGACGAATGAAATCTTGCAAATAAAATCATTTGTGACTTTAAAATATATAATTGCGTCATTTTCTGAGAAATGGGACCTTATTGTCGATTGACTTTCTCAGATATCGACAGTTTAATGAAGCCTTTAAAAATAAATTCTAAACAAAATTAATGCAAAACTATGGATTGGCTTGTTTTTTTGCCATGTGATGCCGGCCGGCTTTAGGATAGCAACATCCCATCACTTCCCGCGAATGTCGTAGATAGATAGATAAAACTCTTTATTGTATAATTGTTACGTTAAAAAAAATAAGGAACAATGTTATAAGAAGAGAATACAACAGTCTAATGGGTCTAAGGCATATATGGGCAACAACCAGCCCGCGGGCCGGATCCGGCCCGCTGTAAGATATGATCCGGCCCGCGAGACATTTTGAAAAAACCCAATTAAAAAAATATTACATTAGGTACACTCTTTGATAATCGCCGCCACTCGGCTTGCTCGATCAAATTCTTTGAGGTTTGCCGCCTCACGGGCGACACATCAAAAGATTTATTGCTTCTCAATTATTCTAAACTAGTTTATTCCAGATTATTCCTTCATTTTGCCTATATAAGCGGGTGGATGGCCCGAACGTTAGTTCAGTTCTATTTGAGCTACCGAGGTGATAACTTGGACAAGCGATATCCTAGCGAACTGCTCGAGCCGTCAACTTGCTTTGTGACTTTGTGTGCATCTTGAGTGGTTACTAACTATAGTTTGTTATTAAGTTTATTGAACGAAAAGTAAACAAAAATGATGTCTGGTGGAAAGAAACGAAAAGTAGATACAGAGGGTCGCCAGTTTCAAGAAAAATGGACTGAAGAATTCTTTTTTATCTTGCACAATGGTAAGCCTATTTGTTTGCTGTGTAATGAATCCATTTCAGTAATGAAAGAATTCAATATAAAGAGGCATTACTCAACTAAGCATGCTACGCTGCACTCACTGACAGGACAATTAAGAACAGACAAAATCCAGAAGCTTACCGCAAATTTGGAAAAACAGCAACAAATGTTTCATAAACAAAGAACACAACTTGATAATGTTGTGAAAGCTAGTTTTATAGTTAGCTCAAAATTGGCAGGCATTAAAACCATTTGCCGAAGGAGAATTTATCAAGGAGTGTATGTTAGAAGTTTGCGGTATTTTGTGTCCTGAAAAGAAAAATGAATTTGAAAAAAATAGTTTGCCAAGACGAACTGTTGTTCGACGTATAGAAATGATGGCTAATGATATAAAAACAACATTGACTGACCGTATGGCTGGTTTTGAATCATTTTCCATAGCATTAGACGAGAGCACCGATTTGTCTGACACAGCTCAACTGGCTATATTTATTCGAGGTGTTGATAAGGAGTTCACTGTTACTGAGGAATTGCTTGCTTTACAGCCGCTAAAAGGAACCACTACAGGAGAGGATATTTTTATTGAAGTTCAAAAGGTATTCACAAGTTTTGGCTTGCCATGGTCAAAATTAATTGGAGTATGCACTGATGGTGCACCTTCTATGGTCGGCTTACGTAAAGGTTTCATCGGAATTTTGAATGAAAAAGCAACAGAATTAAATGTGCAAAAAGATGATTTGATAGTCCTTCATTGCATTATCCACTTACAGAACTTGTGTTCTAAGTCCATTCGACTCCAGAATGTTATGAATGTGGTAGTAAAAACCATCAACTTTATTCGATCCCGAGGGCTTAACCATCGTCAGTTCAAGGCGTTTTTGGATGAAATATCAGCTGAATATAACGACGTAACATATTATTGTGAAGTCAGATGGCCGAGCAAAAGAAAAATGTTGAAACGGTTTTACGAGCTTAGAAATGAGATAGCAGACTTTATGAAAATAAAAGATAAACCACTATCTGAATTAAGTGACCCAAAATGGATATGTGACTTAGCATTTCTGGTCGATCTTACAGGCTATTTGAATGATTTAAATTTGAAACTTCAAAAACAAGGACAGTTAGTAAATGATTTGTACAGCCATTTGAAAGCGTTTCAGATCAAACTACGCTTGTGGGAGTCACAGATACTGTCTGGTAACAGTTACCATTTCAACACGCTCTCTGCGTATGAAAATATTGCTTATGCTCAATATGCTGAAGAACTCAAGTTACTGTCGGAACAATTTTCGAACAGATTTAGCGACTTCAAAAACATGGAAGACTGTTTCAGTTTATTTGCTACTCCTACAAAATATAATGTACAAAATGCTCCAATACACTTACAAATGGAGTTGATCGAGATTCAAGAAAACTCACACCTAAAATCCAAATTTGAAGACGTAGTTGTGCGATTTCTACAAAAAATACTAGAAAAAGACAATTTTCCGCAGCTTAGAAAATTCGCAAGAAGATTGATTTGTGCGTTTGGCAGTACTTATAAATGCGAATAGTTCTTTTCATTGATGAAAGTTAATAAATCAACACATCGTACAAGACTGACTGACGATAATTTGGAAAATTCTTTACGTCTTTGTATCAGTGGAATTAATCCAAATATCGATGGATTAGTTTCCCAAATTCAAGCTCAAGTGTCTCATTGATTTCGGTGTATTTAACTTTCGTAGTTTGTAACAATTGCAAATTTAACGATTTAATTATAATGTACCATTTTTTTAAATTTCATTTTGTTATTTTAATAAATTGTACTATAATAACATTGTCGTATTATTTCATGTCTAATATCTATCGCAAAAAATATTATCACTACTTTAAAATGCACTAAGTACTTTTAAACGCGGCCCGCGAACGTATTTGCACGCTAAAGTTTGGCCCTCAACATGTCAAAGGTTGCCCATACCTGGTCTAAGGGATAACAAAACCGCTACCACAAGCCCTGAGGTACTACACCACATCTAAAAGAGTGGACTCGCCAACGCTTGACCAGCGTGGCGTTTTAACGCCATACATCCCTCATGCACAAGACAATGTTCCATGAGTATGTCCGTGTCCAACAGTGGACGAGAAAAGGGCTGGTAGCGAACGAAGACATTTAATTTCATTAAATAAATTAACTATTTTAGTTCTACTTTCTAAAAAGCTACTTTCCCAAAAAATATATTGTTCATATCAGAATTTCCCACTAGGGAATGTAAGTGCATTTGCATATCACTGCGCGGCAATATTGCCAAATGCACATGTCATGTCAAATTATTAATTCATGTATGTAAATATGAAAACTATTTGCCATTTTATTTGTCGGCATGTTAATTGTTTATTCCTTGCGTGGCATTTTTTGAATAAAATACATGATTAATTGCACATTTTTGGATACTATTTGTCCAAAATGGTCTAATATTCATGTGTTCTTGAAGAATGCGTGGACTTAGGTTATGAAAGAATCATGATGAAAGAATCACAATTCGATTATGAAAGTTTACATTATGCTGATACTCGATATTTTTCTTTTCATCTATTACAATTAGGCCTATAAACTACATATACAAAAATATAACATATATAATTAATATAATATAACATATGAATAAATATATCCAAACCTTAAAACTATTGAAACGATTCGATGTACCGATGTTTACCTTATATTTTAAATTCACGTGCACTTAAAGGATTTCTTGTGCCATGACGGGTTTGTTAATACGCGCGTGACGGCGGTTACCGTATCTTAAGGATCGGAATACAGTGATAAGATTTAGCAATCACAAAAGCGTTTACGTTATTTGCTTATAAATTTCGCGCTTGGGTCGTGGCTGTAATTAGTATATATAGACTGAGACAAACCCTATGAGTTCGCAAAACAAGTATAGATTTATCACAATGTCTAGCGGTTGTTTTTTCTTCATAATTGTCTCCTCAAAGATCGGAGAGTCGTGACTGATCGCCTATAACCTTGCACGTTTTTGAAATCACATTGAGCACATGTCTTTATCTGTAATGCATTTATTTGTGTGATAAATCTTATAAAATATCCATAACATAATGTAGTACGTGGACTATGAATTATATCTAGTAAGGTCGCGTAAATCCCATAGATGCAAACGAGTGTCATCACATAGATGCCATGCTACATGCGTTATAAATATGAATAAATAGATTTATACTCTGATTACACGTGAATCGCATACTACGTATATATCCGAATTATGTACTTTTCTGATTAACATTAAAATTAACGACTTATAAGACTGTGCAAGTGAAAAAGTTGCCGGCTTCGAATCCCAGTCGGCTAAAAGATCATTTGGGCTGACTGATAATCAAGAAATACTACAATTTATAGTGTTCTATTACAAGCAGTGATGATCCTATTGCAACAAGAATTGCTTAATCGGTGAGAAAATTTTGGTTTATGCGTGGATAGTTTGTGTTCTTCATTACGTGTATCTCTGGATCTCGATTTGGTGGATAGTAGCAGTAGATCTAGGTGTGAATAGGGCGACTAGGTAAATTTTGAGATACTCAAATTTCGGAAAGAGAACTAACTCATTTGAGTATGAGAAGTTTGAGAAATTTGTGTTGTAACCCAAATATTTCTATTGTATCTCAAAATTTACCTAGTCACCCCACGTATAAGCATAAGGAATTGTAATTTGAGACATTGAATGTGGTTTGTTTTATCAAAATATTTTGAATTTCTGCTCCGCTTAAGCTTATCTAATGTAACATCAACCTTACTTGTTAAGCCGTGTCGGGTCAAATAGATGCGAATTCGGTATTAAGCCGTATTTTCTTGTAATATCATTAATGTTGCCAGATTATTGGATTTAATGCCATGGCCGCCATTTTGTTCGTGTAAAAGGTTTTAAAGGTTATTTTCTCATGTAATTAAAGTGCTTTCGATAATGTAACATTGTTCTTTATTGAATCATAAAAAGCTCTTGAAAGTTTTTAGGACCTTGTGCGTACCTAATCGTAAACATTGTCTTTCACTGTCAAAATTGAACTTTACAAACAAGAGTAATTATATACTTAACAATGATGTGCTCCGGCCCAGGTGGAATGAAGACTGGAAAAAGTTTGCCTACAGTGGCAGAATGAGAATAGCTTAAGACCGACGTGTGGTAGCGAGCATTAACAAGACTTCACAGTGTAGAAGATGATTTCGTGATGAGTTCACGACGCTCGTGAATAGGGTTGCCACCTTCATAATAATTTACACCCGGGGATTGAAAAAATTGGGGCAGGCAAATCAAATTATGAAATTTAATAATACCTCACATTTAAAGTTAAAGTTATACTTTAATTTATAATCTAAAACATATGTTTTCAGCATTAGTTGAGATAATATTCAACGATTAATAATAAACTAACATATACTGTCTTTGTTACACACAGCAACGCTTTAAATTATACCTTTGTATTTCAATCACAACAATAATTTTTAAAAGGGTCTATAATAATATTACTATTTTCTAGAGCCAGCTTGATATTTAAAATCTTACTTCTCATTTTTCTGGGTTTTTTTAATGCTCGGCGTCACTTCCGCGTCGCCCGAAGATTTACGATGTTAACGCGTAACCGGGACAAGCATCATTCAGACTCGAAGATTCCTGATCAAACTCGGAGGGTGGCAGCTCTACTCATGGATGAGGAAACACAAGAAAGAGGCAATTTGCATTCTAAAATTTTCTGTTCAGCCTGCTGCAGTGTAAGTCCCCTTCCTTTCACGGTATTCGTCTCCGTCTTGAGCTGGTCGCATATACAGCTTCCTTTGTAAATGTCCATGCTTCGGCCACGTAGTCAGTGGTAGGTATAACAAAGAAAACATCACTTTTTTTATAACATTACAGGTTAACATGGAACTACAATAAGAAGTGACATCTAGGGACACGGAACGGTATCGAGTACTTTTACGTATCGAGTACTTTTACGTATCGAGTACTTTTACGTATCGAGTACTTTTACGTATCGAGTACTTTTACGTATCGAGTACTTTTACGTATCGAGTACTTTTACGTTTCGAGTACTTTTACGTATCGAGTACTTTTACGTATCGAGTACTTTTACGTATCGAGTACTTTTACGTATCGAGTACTTTTACGTATCGAGTACTTTTACGTATCGAGTACTTATGAGTACTATATGACAGGTACCGCATCAAATCAAAATTAATCGATACCGAAAATTTTGTGGGTAAGTTTAAGACTTATTCTTTCTTCGCTATCATAAAATCTGCCTACTGTAGAAAATTTAGGATAAGTATCAATTTATGAAAGTATGGATACTTTAGGATGTTGACATTTTTTTTTATAAACTAGATGGCAAACGAGCGAGCGGGCCATATAATAATAATAATAATTCTTTATTTGTTTATAAAAGGTTTTAACAAACATACTTGTTGCCTTGAATCTCAAACTAGGTTAAACCTGTGCTATGGGGTTCGGGCTTCCATTGCACACAACAAGATTACATGAAAATTATTTAAATACCACCTGTGTAATTTTAATATACCATACATATATATATATTATTCAGATAGCATCTTAGAATAAAAAAATGGAATGCATATACAAGTAGGTATAGTTACATTTAGTTTTATTAATAAATCTGTATTATTTAAGAAATTTGTATAATTTAATTTACATTAAAGTATACCTAAATTGCCAAATAAATAAATAAAATAAATAAATAAACAAAAGAAATAAATAAATAAAAGAAGATGATAATTAGAGCGACAGGTATTACGCCCTTATCCTACGATTCTAACCTATAAGACGGAAGTGTCATTGAGTAAGAGCGTGCATAGACACAACATGAATTAAGGTGTTTACACACAAATTTTGAATATCTATCAACAATTAATTAAATCTCAAACAAGTATCGTTACTTTTGATTGGATGCCGCGTCCCTAGTACCACCAGCTTCAAATTTTAATCACAATTCTTTAGCCCTAGAAATTTCTGTTGACGTCAGATTAGTACAAGACCTAACTTCAACGAAGTCACTATTAATTTACAAACGATTATTAAGCATCATGAGAACGTGTCCAGAGTCACGTACTATAATTGTCTATTGTTATTAACCGACGCTCTACCACAAAGAACTATTGATAATTGCTATTGATGTATCAAATATGGTATCTACCTATATTTGTACCGACCATTAACTGCCGTTTGTCATTATATGTGAACTTTCAGAGAAAAAGAAACCTAGGCTTCAATTATATATGTGTGAACTTATAGAAAAAATAGAACTTCGGTCTCTATAATAGTTTTAAGAGATATTTGCACATTTATAAAGAGTGGTAAGTAAACTGATTCAAATATTATAGGAGGACCGAGAAACATGTTTGTGTTTGCCAATATAAAACTTTCAATTATATTTAATTCAATTTAACTTGTGTCACTAACACCACCGAGGCCATGCTATCGTATTTCTAACCGTACCCCGTATTCTGTGATACCGACGTCATTGGTGTGTGATACGGCCAAAATGTAAAAACTCGATTTTTCACAAATCATATTTATCCCTTACTAAGTTTTCAATTTGCGCAGCCGATTTGTAATTTGCGCAGTTGTACGTGTTGCGCAGTTGTACGTGTTGCGCAGTTCGATCTGCTATATTTGTAACTCAATTTAAAATTATAAATTACTAATATGAATATAAAATTAATTCTAATAACTCTAGTGGTCAAATTGGAATTCAGTCTTAAAATGTTTCCCTTTTTAAGCGACCTCTCCTTTATATTCTAAAAGGCAATAAGAAAGAACGGTAGGTATATGCATTTAATCATTAGAAAACTCTATAAAATTTCGTTTTATCACGTGTTTTGTAAACTATTTTTAATTAAAATTTAACGCACGGGAAAATTACTGGTTTTTTCAAAATCCAACCGGATTTTTCATAAAGTACATAAATAATTCATAATTCATAGTATAATTCATAAGTACATGATTCATAAAGAATGATTTTTTGGTATTTAGGATTCGAAATTGTCATATTAATGTTGGCTGGTAAACGGTCGTCCCCCGGCTAGAGGACCGATGATCTGCTAGCAGGTGACGGCTGGATGGAGCATTTTCGTGCAACTTGGGAGAGACCTACATCCAGCAGTGGACAGACATAGGCTGACAAAGAAGAAAGAAAAAGAATGTTGGCATGTAAAAGAAATAATAAAATAAATACCTTATATAGCACTGCAAGCTATAGGAATTCTCCAAAACTAATAGCCGGTACTTATGTGGAATCCTGAAACAATAAAAAACGAATAAATAATTTGTATCTCTTCATTATCTTTTCGTGCAAGACCTAAGGCATTATTATCCGCCATTTGTAAATTTACTTTTCCAAAGGAGTGAATATACACATATAAATAAAAAGAAAAATGTTAAGTTTTAATTAAATAAATCTTATATCCACAAATATTATGTAATTTTATATATACATGTATGTATATACATTTATATACAAATAAATACAAAATTATGTATAATTGTATATTTTTTTTGTAAAAACTTTTGGGCTAGTAATATACGAAAAGGCAGAGCACAATTTGTAATACAAGTTGACCTTTAAACATTTCCCCAACGAAATTTAGTTCCAGAGCCTTGCGAAAAAGTGCTAACTTACCTACATGACACGGCTGCAATATTATTAACTTTAGCGACCTCTCCTAAATCGCGTGAAGTACTTTCAATCGATCATTCTTAAAATTTATGCGCTGCCCTCGCCACACAAAGGCCTGCCTTGCGAGATAACACTGAGCGATGATCGCGGCATCAGTTTAACCGCGGCCTAAATCTCGGGGTCGACGAAATCATTTACCTAATGAAGTGGCTTTAAGGTTCCATTAGGTATATTCTAGACATGGGGTATATTTCAATAATGGTTATTTTTCATCAGATAACAGTTTAGTTATTTTTGGATAGTACATTGTTCAGAATCGAGAGTAGAATGGATTTTACCAATTTTTAAAATAGTTTTTTTTTTTATATTCTTTAAATTGAAATCAAATTATTTTATTGTGGTTATAAAGTTGTCATGTTTAAAATTTATGTAGCACAGCTATGGCCCGCCCTAAGGGCATACAATAATTGTAAAAGTAAACGACAATCTTACATTTAAAGTTTTACAAAAATGTCAACAATATATATTTTACTAGCTGCACCCGGCAGACGTTGTCCTGCTTGTGTATATTCATTTACCTCTGTATATAAAATCACAAATTATTCTGTATTGCCGTTAATATGATTTTTGCGATCGATTGAACGGTATAGAAGTTGATGTGATGCAGCACCATCTAGTGGCGAGTTACAACAAAATGGATTACAACGAGTTACAAGCATATAAACATTTTTCCATGAAAATATACATATATGTGCCAACTTTCATGGTGATCGATCAAACAGTGTCGAAGTCTATTAATCTCAGATATACCAACATCCATTTATATAATATATATATAAATAAATAAATATAAATATATTTATATTTATAAATATGTTTTATATCTACATGTGTTTATTATATAATATTTATTATTATTCATCACTATTTATTTATTATATTATAGTAGATGTTATAATTTATAGTATGTACAATGTACATGTGTGTAGCTTTTACGACTGCTAAAGGTCACCAGTGATATTTTAAACAAAAGAGAACAATAAAAGGTTTAATGATCAAGACTGGCTAGTATATTTTTTATTCTACGGACAGTTCCATTTTATGCGTATCGACATCGCGCTCGGTTGTACTGAGTAATGAGCGCTATGAACGTTTTACTTAGATAGAACAACAAAAGTTTTCATGTTTATAACTTTTCATTTATATTTCATTTATTTCAGTAAAACGGTTTAAATATTTATATTAGCTGCTGAAGCAGATCATGAAGATGACAAACGAATAGACAGTCTACTTGGAGATAGTGGATACTATCGCCCATGGATCTCCACGCTGACATCAGTTGAAAATAACAAACATGCGCTGCCTACCTACCTTTGGAGATATAGGAATGGATTGGGAGAAAGGGCTGGGAAAATGGGGAGGGATAGGATGAGAAGGGGCTCTGGCACATCTCACTCACTACCGAAACACGTACGTACATTAGGGAAATAAGATAAAGTGGAAAATGCAGTACATTTCAAGGTAGTCTTCTGTGAGAGAGGGGTAACGTATCTACTGGCATAACAACCAAAACGAAAAATTCCCTTTAGTCCCTTAAGGCTTAATGTAACTAAGATACGATACGACTTCGGGGTAAGACCACATCTCCTCGAGAAAAACAAATTCGGGACAACGTCAAGAGAGCCCTAAACCACGTCTCGGCTGGTCGGGGGCAATAAATCAAGCCTAAAGACTCGAACGGACACAAAATCCCCTCGAGGACAAATTAAAATGAATACGGTTTTTTCGTAAGAAGTTACGAGTGGTACAAGTGCAGCCCGAATTTGATGTCCCTTCTCAATGTATCGTCATCGTCGTATTCACCTTAAGAATTTACGAATCGTATTTTTACTGCTTTTCTTTGTTTCTTAGGTTGAATTTTCTTTGTAAGTTATCAGAACAATAAGAAGTTCTGAGTAGGAGAGTCGATGGGTGTACTGTACAGTCTACTCGGGTTATAAACGAATAATAATAGCCTTTCCGAATGTAAAGATCAAATGTGGGTAGCTGACACTGACATGTACTGTAAAACGTACGCATATACGCGTATGTATGTACCTATGTAAACATGTATGCAACAGTAAAATGTGTAAAAAGCGCCAAAGTTTAAAAAAACTTTATTTATTTATGAAAGTTAGATGTGCCCTTGCTATTTTATACTCTGTGCAACTGTACGCTATACTCGTAGGTTGGTTACACATTACACATTATACATGATATAACTTAATAAAAATATCTATGACGCGTGCTAGATCGTTGTAACCTACGTGCATTCAGAAGATTGATGAACATCTTTTAACGCCCGATTCCGTTACTTGTACCATACGCAAAGGAATTACTTGTCTTCTCAGTGCCACGTCTCTTAACAATACTTCCAAAATGAAAAATGACTGTCTAGGTAGTCGTCACAAAAATTATTTGTTTTGCAACAAATTCATAATACTTTTGACGTTTTTATTCAATTTCGCGATAAACGTAAATAAGACCTAATTGTTGTTACGTTTAATTTTAAGTTGCTTTGTTCTTTTCTTTTTTATATCTTTACATAGTATAAAACAATCTTCTTTACATCTATCTTTACATAGTATAAAACAAAGTCGCTTCCCGCCGTCTGTCCCTCTGTATGTACGCTTAGATCTTTTAAACTACGCAACGGATTTTATTGCGGTTTTCATCTATAGATAGAGTGATTCAAGAGAAAGGTTTATACGTATAGTTTAATATTGTTTTAACGAAACCGAAGCGAAACGAGGGCGGTTCGCTAGTTACAGAATAACTGGCTTGTCGTCAATAACATTGATGACATAATGGAAGCGAAAATGTATTACCAAATTCACGCTTTCGACTCATTGATTCAGGAAGTAACAGTGAGGGGTGCAAATGGTCTGCCATCTTTTGACATTAGCCTAATCCAGTCAAATAATCTTCTCACCTGTTACGTATTTTGTCGTTAGCTTTTTTTTCTTCGTGGGCAATGGTGCAATTAGCACATTCTGCCAGTGTCATGTTTTCTTCGCAATAAACAATTTCAAGGTTTAAAACGTATCCAGAAATGTCCAGTCCAGTCGAAGGAAGTCGGGAATCGCTCATTAAAGCGATAGTAGGTTTACTGAGGAGAGAAGAGGACACCTTGCAAGCACACGAAAAACGCAGTACCACGCTTTTATCGATTATCAAAACGAAAAACACTATCACTATTAGACCAGAAAACGACTAATACACATTTTTTATAAAGAAAAACTCAAATCTCGAGTTTCAGCCAAAACGTGCCGTCGTACACTTTTAGACTGTAGCATATTTTGATACAGTCCTTACATTTTATGTTATTAGCCATAACATCTTAGCCCTAACATTTGCTAACATCAATCTTCATCATTCTAACTTCGTCATCGTCATTCGTGATCTTAGAAATCATAGTTTCTAACATCATCGAATAGCAATATCAAACATAAAAATAATAATCAAAATTAATCATCTAAATTTTGGGAGGGGGAGAGTGCACGCTGCAATTCAACAGCCGCTGGACGCGCTCGACTGGCCACGTTACCCCTATCTCTCACAGAAGACTACCTTGAAATGTACTCCATTTTCCACTTTATCTTATTTTCCTAATGTACGTACGTGTTTCGGTAGTGAGTGAGATGTGCCATCCTATCCTTCCAAATTTTCCCAGCCCTTTCTCCAAATCCATTCCTATATCTCCAAAGGTAGGCAGCGCATCCGTTTGTCAACGTTTGTCATTTTGGACTAATGTTGGCATGTATCGCGGATGTCTATGGGTGACAGTATCTACTTACCAGCAGGTGGACTGTATGCTCGTCTGCCGCCTTCGTCCATAAAAAAAACATCATTCTAAGCTTTTTTATTCAACCCACTGCAGAGTATAACTCTCCTCTCTTTTACGCCATTTGCTCCTGGTTTGTGCTGGTCATATCCAGGTCTTGTTTGCGACTCCGCTTATGTCTTCGATCCACTTAATAACTACTTTTACCCGTAAATTCAATATAGAAGAAGAAAAACTCAGAGAAATCGATCACTTTACGAAAACTATCAATCCAGGAGCCTGTAGTCTTGGTAAACATGATAAGAAGGTCACTCACCTCGACCCCGGCACACCTTTACGCCAAAAACAGTTATCATTTAATGCCAAAAACAGTTATCATTTAATGTCAAATCGTGGGATTTATTATTTATTATAAACTTATCACGTGATTTAATGAGCAAAATTCCTTATTATACATTACTCCACTTCGCGGTCTTGCAATATAAAGTTGGTAACACACTAGTAGGCGATACAAAAGTTTGAAGATGGACTTCAATTTTGTGAAGTTGATAGATTAATTTATAAAAAGCCGCATTATACTATCCCTTTATAATTTGGATTATTGTAATTTATTTTAAATTTCTAAAATGTTCTAATAAAAATGAAAAACGGTTCTTTTATATTTTCGTACTGTTAAACTAATAATAGAACACTAGTTTAATAGAACACCGTAGGCATTTATTTTTTTAAATCTTTGTACTATATATAAAATACTAAAATATAGAAATAGTATATAATAAAAAGGGGCCACTGGGAACTCGATTTCTGACAACTTATAGAATCGTGTTTTAGCACGTAGTTCTTGTTCGCTTTTACTGGAAGCGGGCCCTAAAGGATATCGGTAGTTATTTCCCCGCAACATTTTACGAAACTGCTCTATGAAACGAAACACGAACAAATTATGTACGCCGCTTGGTGCAACGTAATTGCTTTAACCTTGGGCGTATTTTTCGCGGTCGAATAATGACGGTAATAATACTGCGATGATTCTGTATTCGCTAATTGAATACTTATCATTTGCAATACATCCTGTATAATTTTGCATAGGTTCAGTTATGACGTGCGGTGCTGAATTCAAATTCAATCCATAAGATCAAAGTCGCTTAGCGAGCGATAAGAAGTGCTATACTCGGAATTTCTACGGTGGATAGTCAGAAACGAAGAAATTTGTAAACGAACCAAAGTCGGGCTCAAAGAAGCAAGGGTTGAAATAATAGGAAAATGTAGTATGAGACCAATGACTATGCACAATATGCGCCCAAAAAGACGAATAATGGCCGCACCGACAAACGTTTGCCGAGCATACGACACAAGACTCAAAGAAACCCCATAAAGAACAAGGTCCCTTATGAAAACTAACACAAATTAAACAGCGTGTTGTCGTGTGTCGAACACTGTGTCGCTGTATTTTTGTAACCAGCTCCTTAAGACAATTTCGGCTACCGAAAAACAGCCTGCAGTCCAAACGAAAGCTAAACGTAAACTCCAATAATTAACAGCCCACAATACTGAACAAGATCGTCAGATCCTTATCATGGAAGTTATAATTGTAGATCGAACAAAGTTGTATTAATATTGATAAGCCATTACAAGAGTCCCCAGACAATACCGACACAGTTAATAATAGTGGTGGAACAATTTAAAGTTTGACGATAAACCTTAAGCTTCCTTTGAACTCGTAAGTAACTTGAACAAGTAACTGGAAACTGGAAACTATATCTAATATTGTTTGTAATACGAAATTATACATTCAACTGAATTTTATTATGTATTACTGTATTTAAGCCTATTTGTGTACCTTGCAATATATTTTTTTTATATAGAAAGAAGGCGACAGGCGAGCAGACAGTCCACCTGGTGGTAAGTCGATACTGTCGACCGTGGACATCCGCGATGCATGTCAACATCTATCCCGAATGACAAACGTTAGCGCGGCCCTGGATGCACAGCCTACTTTTGGAAATTTAGAAATAGATTGATAGAAAGGGTTGGGAATGGGAACACGTACATATATTGTGGGAATAGAATAAACTGGGTAAATTCAGTATATGTTACGGTAATTATCTAAAAGAGAGTGGTAACAGTTGAGTGCGCTCAGCGGTTGTGTGATTGCAGTGTCCATCGAATTCCTCCCAAAAATCAAATTAAATAAAAGCATTCAAACAATTTACTGAACGTTTTATAAAATATCTCCAGCGCGCGACACCCCTCACCTAACTTGCCTCGTACTTGCCTACCTAAATTGAACGCTTCTAAACGCACCTTCATCTGTGGACGAACTTGCTCCAATCCCATCGGCACAACCGATCAGGAAAATCATTTACTTGTCCGAAACCATGTGGAAAACTACATTCCGTATATTACGTAAAGTTATGTATGTATGTTATATATGTTATGTATGTTATGTTAGGTGTGTGAATAAAGCCCAAATAGCATATGCATTATTTCAAACAAATTGTTTCTGGGTAGGAATGATTTTCGCGTTGTTGAAACGAGTCAAATCATTTCGGGGTAGGAAATATTTCTGGTTAAGAAGATTTTTGTTGAATTTTGGACTGTATCCAAAGCTCTTATAATCCTAGCTTTATCCGGTGTGTAAATTAAACGTAACATCTACATGTACAGACACGGACAAACATTTGAATATACTGAAAATAGGCTAAAAATATGATAGCTTCATATGGAAAGGGATGCACCCATTCCTTTCCAAGCAACTCCACGGTGCGCGCACGCTATCACGACATACTTGTGGAATTGTTTTGTGCGTTCGTTACACAATAATATTATGTTGGAATGTCGATTAGTTGTAAACTTTCGTGGCCTAACCAAGGAGAAAAAAAACAACTGTCATCACATGCCAATTGCTGGCCTGTCTTATTTTACTCGTTTGTTATTCTGTCATCTCTTCGGTTCAAGCACGTCAGTACTGAAATATTTTTTTATGACTCGCGTTTTGTTTGTTATTTACTAAACGGGTCTTAAAAGTGCATGTTCATGTATTAAATGTAGTCGATTTATTACTTATCGGCTTTGATATTTTTTGAAAACAGTCGTTTCAGTGTATAGAAACTTAAACTTATGATACCTTTTATCCAGATCAATCATAGAGTTCCCACGGAAATCAAGTTAGCCACACATACGTCTACGTGAATGAAGTCGCGGGCACCAGTTAGACAATTCCTAAATTTCCAAAGATAGGCATCGCATGCATACTAACATTTGTCATTCTGGACTGATGTTGCGAATACATGACATGTATTGTATCGCAGGTCGACTTACTGTCGGGTGAACTGTCCGCTCGTCAGCATTTTTTTTTATACGAAGGCGGCAGACGAGCATACAGTCCACCTGATGGTAAGTGGATACTCTCGCCCATAGACGTCCGCGATACATGCCAACATTAATCCAAAATGACAAACATAGTCACGCCCCCGGATGTGCTGCCTACCCATCGAGATATAGAAATAGATTAGGAGAAAGGGTTGGGAAAATAGGGAGGGATAGGATAGGATTGGACAGTGGCACATCTCACTACCGAAATACGTACGTACATTTGGGAAATGAGATAAAGTGGGAAATGCAATACATTTCAAGGTAGTCTTCTGTGAGAGAGGGGTAACGTATCTACTGGCATAACAACCAAAACGAAAAATTCCCTTCAGACCCTTAAGGAATGGATTTGGAGAAAGTCTGTCTGGTCGTTTTTTCTATATAAAAAAAACTGTGTATAATATAGTTTTATCATGGCATTAAACTATGTCTGTATTGTTTTTCTCCATATTGTAATAAAGGAAAGTGGCGCTACTGTTTCCCACATGTGTAGGCATTGTGTGTGGGTCCTCGATTAGTTATTCAACTGTTCCCCCAGTATAAACCCAATGGAAGCGGCATTGTTACAACGCGCGTACATTTTTCATGCGAGAACAGTAGGGAAGCAGGAAGCTTGGAGAGTCGGGGCAACCGTAACAAAACTCTTTTTTAAACGGGTTGGGAATGTTTTTAATTTGGAAAAAGTCTGTCGATTGCAGATTTTCGAATTCGGAACATAGGGAGAAATAATTTGTGTTGTGTCAGCCGAATATAGAGTAGTACCACCCCATCTCTTCGCGTGGATGCAGTAAAAGGCGACTAAGGGATAACAAAGCCGCTACCACAAGCGCGGAGGAACTACACCAGCTCTAAGTCGACTCGCCAACCCGCTTGGCCATACATCCCTCCTGTAGAAGACAATGTACCTGAGGTAATAATTGATTTGTAATTATAATTAACTAGCTGACCCGACAGACGTTGTTCTGACCAAATTTCAATAATTCAATAATTTCAATAAGTTCATACAAAAATCCCTTAGAAAAAAGCACTTTCAGTTATTCCCGAATTTTCCAGTTTTTAGGGCAACTTTTCCAATTTTTCTTTCCCTAAAAGCTTATTCGGACTATTACGAACATTAAAAAAAAAATTGCCAAATCGGTGCAGCCGTTCTTAAGTGATGCGCTTACCAACGAACAGCATTTAATTTTTATTTATATAGATATCTGACATTCTTAGTTAAAGTTTTGACGAAAGAAAATTATGCACGTCTGTTAAAACAAAGGATTGGGAAACATTACCTGTGTTCTGTGTGACTTTATCTGTGTCCTGGCAAATAAAAAAAAATAATTTAAATTTTGAGTTTGAAATGTATTTGTATTTGTGCGAACGTTCGATTGGCCGATACTTTATAATGTCCCACTGCTGGACACAGGCCACCAATTACACCATAAATGTATAAAATAATCAGGTAACTAATTACATCGGGCTGTTAATCGCAAAGAGAAATTATTGTGGAAGAAAATGGCTGCTATTAATATAGACACTAAGACTAAGACTGATTCTCTTCACGTTTATCGTTAATTAATTATTAACATCAATTCCCGAGTAGTAGTGTATAAATAGATACCTATCTATCTATACTTGTACGTTCATAATCCCTCACTACAATGTAAGGATGTAGTACAGGCAGTACAGGTAAATACAGGCTGTGAATCAACAACTTTTATGGCTTGTATTTATGAGACAGAAATACAAACTAAATGGGCTTCAAATCACGATCAACGAAACAAACCATTTGTGAATAACTGAAATAAATAATTTGAAACTACTAAGACTACCATTACTTTATTGTTTGCTTACTTTCCTTTTTTTTATAGAAAACTAGCGACCCGCCCTCGCTTCGCATCGGTTTATAAGTTTTTTTTCTTCAAATTTTTTTTTTCCAAATATTCTATATAAAATATAGCCTATATCAGACACGGATACTGTAGCTTCCTATTTGTGAAATAATTTTTGAAATCGGTTCCGTAGTTCCAGAGATTACCCCCAACATACAAATACACAATTTTACCTCTTTATTATATTAGTATAGATGGCGGCAGATGAGCATACAGTCCACCAGAGGGTAAGTGGATACTGTCGTCCATAGACATCCGCGATACATGCCAGCATCAGTCCAGAATGACAAACGTTGGCACGCCCCCCGGATGAGTGTTTGCAGACCTTTGCAGATTAAGGAATGGAAAATGTAGAGGGAATTTGCTGGTCATTAAGTGTTTTCTCATATTTAAAGTCGGTCAAAACCGCCTTGCATCTCTATATTTTGGTTGATCGATGTTATAAAGCTAGTCTCGATACTATGCAGAAACCAGCAAAACAATGTGTACGAAGAGACCTGTGTCCAGTAGTGAAGGATAAAAGTGCTCGTGACGTCATGATACATAATTATTTTATTTATCATCTTATATTGTGTGTAATAACTATGAAATTTTTATTTTAACTTCCTATGTTTTAACTTGGCTGTTTTGAATGGTTTTGCGTTGTCCTGTATTTTTTTAAGTTCATTTATTACTATATATGGGTGTTGATATGTGACGACCGTGTTTTTTTCTTGTTTCGGGCAAGCAATCAGATCTATCTATCTATATAAATAAAAATTAAATGCTGTTCGTTGGTAAGCGCATCACTTGAAAACGGCTGGACCGATATGGCTATTTTTTTTTTAAAATGTTCGTAGTAGCCCGAATAAGGATTTTAGGGAAAGAAAAATTGGAAAAGTTGCCCTGAAAATTGGAAAATTCGGGAAAAACTGAAAGTGCTTTTTTCTATGGGATTTTTGTATGAACTTATTGAAATTATTGTATTATTGAAATTTGGACAGGACAACGTCTGTCGGGTCAGCTAGTCTATAAATATAAATTAAAATATAAAGATACGGGGGGATATTTCACGAAATTCCTTGAATCAAGCTGATACTTGACCGATTTGTTAAACCTTTCGTGTTTCGCCTTTCAAAGTTTCGACGTAAAATCTGACATTTCCTCCATCGATCTGATAAAAAAATTACTTAACTTCTTCTGTTATATTTTTGTGATGTTATACCGATAATCGGTTTGGCCATGAACTGCTAATATACAAGTGAAGGATTTTCGTGATACATTAAATTTTTTGATTAAAAACTTTATACTGTATGTTTTAAAGTCGAAAGTTAGATGATGCGAAACATAATTGACAAAAGCTGAGTATATGAAAACATACTATAGTGTTGATGTTAAATTTATACTCTTCGTTGTGTTACATGAATTGATTTTCTTTGATTCATATTTTAAGTTTCGATGTGTTGAACTCATCATGATCGATTACGTAAAAAATCTTTATGAATAAAACTAAATAATTTATAAAGTTTTTAAATAAAATAAAATAACAGGTTATAAATAAAATAAAATTTTATTTTAGTTAGTTTTAAGTATCTAGCCGGTAATAGCCTAGGTGATATTCTCGACTCTCATTCGTGGATTTAAACACCGATTCGCAACAATGAATTACCAATCTATTATACTTAAGTTTTTTTTAATTATCGAGTGACAATTGAAAAACGGCAGTGAAAGGAAATTTCGCAAGGAAATCCGTATGTCCAACAATTAATGAAAAGCTCGGTTAATGTATCCACCAATTCGCAATGGGCTCTCGTCATGGATTTTGGCCCGGATACCCCTCGTTGGACGTTACGGATAGGATTACAATACAAATTAAACTTCCACTTAACTTTATAATAGGTATATTTGAAAAAATCCAAATATGATTAATGAGTTCCTATCTTCCTATCCTATCTTCTCCAGTTGTCAAATTCATATTTAGAAAGTATATTACAAAGAGACGTCTTCGAAAGGAAGGTGGTTACCGTACACGGGACCGTATAAAGTGGAGGAAGATAGCGGAAGGAGACTAAGACCCACTGTCATGGTTGTAGCGCTGAAGGAAGTAAGTATAAATGTGTTATTATTAAAAAAAGGTCTATTTCACGAGGCTACTGGAAATATAATCTAGATTACAACTACAAGCGTGTTCGTAGGTCGAGGGCAGGAAGGTTTCCGTAATTACATCACAAAGCGAGCAAAAAAGGGTCCGAAACCCGCACGTCGGGCGTTTAGGGGTTGTTTGAAATTTAATACTTATTATGGAATGTACGAAAATTTGCTTGTACATTGTTGTATTTCAAACAATTGTAATAAACATCGAAGCCAGTTTGTACAGGATTCGCCTGGGGTTGACACGTTTTGAAACGTGTTGAATGCAGTTGAGGTGCCAGGCGCGGCACCTACTCTGAGTTTATGCCACCGAAGTGTCAGGTCCAACCGACGTTCGAACGAGCGAAATGCTATAATCCTACTCTGACTTTCGCTGACACTGACTGGTCGAAGTTCTATATATCGGATATCTTCGATTATTTATAAATTGAGATATTGTTACCGTGAAATTTGACGTTTGATCGCAAAGTATCTCTTGTCAAAATCTATATTTCGATCGTTGTCTCGTGCGATCGGAGTGGTTTTAAGTGTCTAATGAACTTAATTCGGACCGATATATAGGAGAAAAAGTTTTCGTAGTGGGAGTCGCACGAAATATCGGCTGAAACTTCGTGTTTTATGATTTCGGATTAGACACCGTGGTCGTGGCGCAGGCGACCAGTGGTGCGACATATCGTAACCTATATAGGTACATATAATAAAATTGTAACAGGCCGATGTCTGTACATTATAGATATTGAAAAAAAACTAATATTTTTGTTCTTTGTTAGAGCAACAGAAGCCAAAACAGTTTTTAGAAATTTTATCTGTCTGTCTGTCTGTCTGTCTGTATGTTTGTACACACATCACGCAAAAACTACTGCATGGAATTGAATGCAGTTTTCACCGATGTATTGCTAGAGGTCTAACATAAAATATAAGCTCCATTTTACCGCAGGAAAATATCTTATTCCGATTGTTTTAAATTTAATAAACCGAAGCGAAGTGAGGGCGGGTCGCTAGTTAATCAGTAAAACTATAGAGAGACAGTGGAACTCTACAGTTTTACCGTTCAAAATATAGTTTCTATTTAAATTTATGAGAATTGAGAGGTTATCTCTAAAACTATAAATTTTTAGTTAGAAATTTGATTACCTACGTGAAATCTATTAGTTTTTATTTAATAGTTGTAATAATAATTCACTTGGTGAAGCTACAACAAGCTTACTCTAGAGATGGCGAACATGAGATGGAGACAACAGGAATAATCCACAAAAAAAAAAGTCATACTGAATCAGTCGAATCCATGATTTTAGTTTTCGGAAATATATCTAACACACCATGTATGCCTAATTGAAATATTTTTCAAAATGTAATAGTATCAAATAGATAAAGAAACAAATGTACGCAAACAAACAAACGAAGCATCCTTTTTATTTTCAACATCAGCTTATGTTATGTAATGTTATGTAACATATTATACAATGTACTTATATGTCATGAGTAGCTACATAATTACAAAGTAAGTAATATAAGTAAACAAGTATTGTAATGTAGATAAATTTCCATACAAATGACACAAACTTTAAACACGTGATATTGAAATTTGAAACAAAGAAAAATAAGGAAAATCTGTACAATAATTTTTAGTCACAACATACGTGTTATTAAAATATTTTTAAAAAGTTTCTTACAATTTACAAGGTTTACGGCAATTTAATGTTTAGTGAAATTTATTTTGCTATATTTTCATTATCTAAGCATCTCATTTGAGCATTTCCCGCACCTTCCAATTGAACTTCTCTTATCAACCCAAAGGTTAGCTGGCAGAGAATGCCCTGAGTCATTAAGCTTGATAATGTGCAATGAAATGTAAAAATAAATAAATATAATTGCCAAAAATCGACTTTTTACGGAAATATCGGAAGAATCCATTCGATGATTATAGTAAGGATTAGAAGGGTGACGACGACTTGAAGAAAGTCGCCGGTAGCACAGACTAACTAATAGTATAAGTACAGAAGACTCACTATCCAAAAACGCTCCATAAAACCTGCCAAACCATACTTGGATGGATGGATAATATGGATGCCAAACCATAAACCAAACCATGGATAATATGTTGATGGATCAACATATTACCCATCAACATATGACACATATCAACATGGTTAGACAAAAGTAGATCAACATATCTACTTTTGTCTAAACATTTTTTTTTCTGAACGTACCTCTGACTTTCCGACTAAATCTAGTCATGTCTTAAAAAAATTAAAAGCAACTGACAATACGTTCAAGACAACATCGTGACTGCACTTGACATAACAAGATGCATATCTCATTAACCCAAATAGGTTCCTTAAGGTGCACGCGATGGCGGCCATCTTTTAGTAATTGCATCTACTTGTGACGTCATAAGCTACATTACAAGTTTTAATTATACCCAAGTTTCAACTGCCACTAATGAGCGACCTCTACGTTTTAGAGCGTTTTAGAAGTGTACATTTTTTTCGCTTACTCGGGTCGAAGTTAAGCGAAAATTGACTGGGTCGGTTAAGGTAGACTTGGTAGCCGTGCGGCGTGCGACCTGAGTCGATGACGATTCATTCTCATTCATTAGTGGTTGCCCGTCATTCGATATTAGTTTGAATTGACTCAAACAGTGAGGGGTTCAGTGAGTATAAATGTTCGAAATGAACTTGAGGAGAAGTTTCTTTTATTACATTACCAACGTTCTGACTAGTGATGGGTAACTCCGGAGTTAATGAATCAAAAGAGTTGAATCCGCAAGCGGAGCAGAATCCCTTAATTGTTCCATCGAATTGTTATTCATTACGATTCCGGCGCTCATCATGATCGTGAGTGTAGTGAGTGGCGTGACCTTTTTTTTTTGCTTATGCAGCAACCATTAGGGAAAGGGAATGAAACTCTCTCGGAAGGTGAATAAGTAGACGAATCAAAAGAGTTAAAGAGTGACTAAGAGGAGTCGGATCCACAAGCGGAGCAGGATTAAGTGAGTTAAAACACTCCGAGAAGACATATGTATGTATTTTAAAACAGTTTTTTTTTTTTAATTTTGAATTTGCGCTATCCCAGAGATAGGATATCCAATAGCAATAAAATTAATCGAAATAGCTTATTTTGAGACTAAAAAATTTTGACTTTTTCCAACAAACAAACTTTAAACTATGTTTGTGTGGCAGCCACGGTCGGCCAGCGGCGGCACAGCGGCTTATGCGGCAATGACGCGATGCTCGGAAGGGGTTCATACAATCCCATAGTGATAATGCAAACAGTGCAAAGTATAGGCGCATCGAGCGCAACAGTACATACAGAAATGCAGTACATTTTACAGTGGTCTTCTGTAAGGGAAGGGTAACGTAGGTAGTCGAGTGCGCCCAACGGCTGTTAGATTGCAGCGTGCTCGTTAGGTATATTAGATAACAAACGAATCGACTTTATTAGCAAAAATGACTTTATTTAATGAGTATTTCAAAATAAAATGTAAAGATTAAAGACTATTTTATGGAACGTTATTAAAAAAACATTATCAAATTCGGTAGAGGTCAGAAAAAAATATTAATAGTCCAAAAAGTTTTAGAGCCGGTTAAAGACAAAATTATAACATTTATAACATGATTCAACATTACTCATTGCTTTGTCGAGCGAGTGTCAATGTCACGTCGAGCGAGTACAGTCAACATAAAAAATAGGTGACCGTTTTTGTCTCCCGACTCACAAGGCCGGTGCGGAGGTTAATAAAGAAAAAAATATCACTTTTTGCATACCGTGAATATTCTAGTTCCACTTTTTGTCGACTGTACTGCTATGCGTTTTCATTCTGCTTTAGAATTGGATTTTAAATTAAACTCCATATTTTAAATAAAAAGATTTAAATGAAAATTCAGGGATGGCCTTTGTGAACTATTTGAACAAAATTAAATGGATGGCAAGTAAAAGTCACCATTACCGTCCTACCGATATTTGTAACTTATTTTTTTATAGAAAAAAGGTAGCAAACGTGCATACAGTCCAAGTAGTGGTAAGTGGATACTGTCGCCCATGGACACCCACGGTACATGACAACATTAGTCCAGAATGACAAACTTTGGCTCGCCCCCGGATGCGCTGCCTCTACCTTTGGAGATATAGAAATGGATTTGGAGAAAGGGTTGGGAAAATGGGAAGAGATAGGATGGGATGGGACAGGAATGGGCTCTGGCATATTATTATCTCACTCACTACCAAAATATGGAAGGGGGAGGCTGCACTCGACTGGGCCTCGTTACCCCTTTCTCACAGAAGACTACCTTGAAATGTAATGCATTTACCACTTTATCATAACTACCTCTTGCCCTCGACTTCTTTCGCGTGGTCTACGCGATATACATATATGTTTGTACCATTATATAGTAGCCAATATGCTAATCCGGATTGCAATCTATCTATTTGCCAAGTTTTAGCAATTTGGATGTTCGGATACATCTAAATTGTCGCATTTATAATATTAGTTGGACTAGCTATAGAGCCTAAGGTTCTTTTAAAATTCACCGTCCATTGATGTGCCACAATTCGTTGGCCAGACTAGAAAAATATTGTAAGATTGGAAAAAACCTTTTTTTATAGTTCTATGTCATTGGTTAAAAAACACAAGTTAAACGAGTTCGTTGCTTAAGTGTTTATTAAAAAAGTGCACCATATAAGGTTGATTGGTGCACTTATTATTGCTTAGTGAATTTTTTTACAAATGGGCCTTATTCTTGTTGGTGATGTGGTTAAAAACTGTTTTTTATAACACCATGTTATAAGGCACTGTTTTCTTATTAAAATCGATGTGTTAAAATCAGTAAATAAAGAACAGATAATTATAAATATCCTGTTCCAACTCGATTGTAATTTTATCAATAGTTTTGATAAGTGCCTTCTTAATTTTGACACTTGTCTCTACCATATCTGTTTGTCAAAGTTCATGTTGCCAATGAGTGAATCATTTAGGGGATTGCATGATGCTGCATCTCGTAGCCACTGGGCAAGTTCAACTGGCCAAGTTACCCCACTCTCCAAGTTACAAGATTGCCATAAAATATACCAATGTTTAAGCAGGGAGTGAAACAGGGAGTCCCATCACACTTTTCTTGCTTTCTTTATTCCCCATTCGTCTTAACCCTTTTTCCAAATCCATATATTCCTAAATTATCAAAACGCGATCCTCGGTATTACTATCAAAATGTTATTCAATACACACTTATAACTTATATATTTACCTCAGTGCACGTTGAGAGCTAAGTCTTAATTTATATTATGGTTTCTAGAAAAGGAAAGGTGGGCTGGTAGAGAATCCCTTAAGGCATTAAACTCGCCTTTTGTGCAATATTGTGCAATGAAGTGTCTAAATAAATAGATAAATAAATAAATTATTCGTTGTTATAGTAATTATTATAGACGACAATACCTATCATGTTCGACGGACTATCTGTTCCACACCTCCTTTGTGTAAATAAATGTATAAAAAATATGTTTTCTTAACACATTATTTATTATAAAACATACAATCGAAAAACTGTGTTTAACTTCGTTAGTTAAAACACTATATATTTATTTTATTACATGGAACTAGACTCGTGTGTTATCTGTGCACATGCATCGTAAAATCGTTGACCTAATTTTCAATATCAATTTTACGTGGTTCCAGTTTTATGTTTTCTCTTGGCTCATTTATTTCTTACTGTCTTTGTACTCGTTAGGGGCTCGAGCAGTTTTTCCCACTCCTATATATAGCTTTGATTAATTTTCTTGCGGACTTCGCGATGTTTGGTTCTCTCTAAGGAGCTACAGATTTATTAGTCGGTGTCGCTGAGGCGTGGCTGTTGATTTTGGTTCAGTTGCGGTTGTGAGGGGTCGATCGAAAGATGTAACGAACTAATATTTTGCTATCAAAACATGATGAATTGACAAATACCTCACTAAAATTAGAGTAAATACAGTAGATGTAAAGTAACTATAAAGTGACATCATTTTTATTATTGCCGATAGTTTTGATTGTGTTGGTCCAGAGAGGTAGATTGAAATTGCTTAGAAACGAATAGATGCCGCAAGCCAGAGGCAGATTGTGAAGGATATGACGAGACGATCTCGACGTATATTTAGTGTAGCCAACGTTCATATTGGATAGTGGCGCATATTTTGAGGCTAATTTAAATAAATCTTGATAATTTTAAACGATTTTAATAGCATAGGCCAGCTTGTGACAGACCAGCTTATAATTTAGATAGGTTGGTAATCCTAGTGGGTAGTATACCTTACCACAAGCCACATAAGTCTAGATATAGGTAGGTATTTACTTATTTGGATAACTGATTTTAAAAAAAATTACAAGTAGTCTACTGCTTGAAGATGAGACTTGTTTAAATAAGGGATAGGATATGGCACGCCATTTAATGATGCAGCTATGAGAGTAACCAAGCTCGACGTATCTATTAAACGATAATACCACCACCGTCATCAATCTTATTATGTTTAGATACATTTAATATGAGGGGAGTGAATGTGTACTTAAATGGAGGATGACTGTACCTGCATGCTATTAATCAAAGCCCACATCAAGAAGTTAGTGAAATATGAAAATATCCGCCTTAGAACGTTTTTTTTTGTTAAAATTTGTATTTGCTTGCTTATTTCGCTTATTGTTTGCTTATTTAAGTCAATAACAGTATTACATAATACACTTAAATAAGTAAGTAATTTGAATAAAACTGTTTGAACCACACGGAAATCTTGAGAACAGAACAAAGGGTAGAGCGCTTCACCAAAACTAACTCTTAATCCCACATCGCTATACCCGTCTTTAGCTAACTTCCTAGAGGCGGTCGCGACTAGTCGATCGCCCTTTCCTTTTTGCGTTTTTGCAGCTGATAAACATTTTGCGCCCCTGGTGTATCGGATTGACCATGACGAGTTTGACCTGGCTGGGTGTGGTGCCAATGTTCATGCTCTTACTCTTAATTCAATAATACAATATTGTTTTTATGATATAATAATACACTTAAATAAGTAAATAATTTGAATATGCTTTCAAGTTTGATTGATTTGACGAATCGAGCGCGGCTCATCCACCCAATAGAAAACAATTTATTGCAACTCAAACCTCATGCCTGTTCCTGTCTCTTCTATAAAGGCTCTCCAAAACAGACGCGATATACAGATCGGTATTATCGCAACGTGATATTGCGGTAATTGATCTTGCGTCTTTCTACTTTTACCGCAATGCGATAATCGTCGCTGTGTGTAAGATTTAAACATACAAAATGTACCTACTAAGACCAATTGTCGCATTTCCGCGTTGCGATATTATCGGCCGATAAATAATTTTCATAAATTAAAAGTGAAAATTAAATAAACAGCAGATATTATTGAATGGGCACCAAATCGATGGCAACAAATTTAATTATGGGTTAGATTTAGGTTAGATTTTAGACAATAAAAAAAGTGAGCCCTGTGGGTACCCGTCGACTCTGCGATAATGATAAGTGATAACATTCTGTGTAATTTAAAATTATTTATTTCAGTTATTCAAAAATAGTTTGTTTTGTTGATCACGATTTGCTGCTTATACAAGTCGTTAATAATTAAAAATCACCTATTTAATTGTTATTAAAAAAAATTATTATTTTATTTTGATTTTATCCAGAGAAAGATCGTAAACTTCAATATTTATCTTAATTAAAAAAAAGTTCACTAAGTTTGCCTTAAAGTAATATTACGTGTATCGTGGGTCCAGAGAGAGACAAATACGAAGACTAACACACCACCTAGATTCGAACAAACATTTGTCCTTACACAAATGAATGTCCGAAACCTTTTGCACGGCAACGCTAATGTTCATCATGCTAAAAAGCGATAAAATCGTCAAGTTTTTGGTCAATTTCTTCTTAAAAACAATGATCTTTAATTTTATGTCTCAAAGTAATAACATTTATAAAATAAAAACGGCTTTTAATTTAAATGAGCAGCAAAAAAATACAAAATTTGGTATTTTCAAAAAAATACAAATTTATTTGTATAACTAAATGTATTTTTTTTTTAAATTACTAAGAATGGCATTACAGCGACTCCTATTTCCTACAGTCATCAGAGAACCTATTCCAAACCTACACTTAAATTCTCTGCCATCGATTTACTGCTTCAGTATTTTCTGTATCTCGTTTATTTTTCAATAAAAAATATCTATCTATCTAAGTTTTTTATTAATTTTAAAGGTGAACGCTACGTAATTTTCTAATAATAAATCTCGCGTCATAAAAATACACGTTTTTATAAACATAGTGACGGAATAAACAAAAACAAGTCTAAACAATGGTCTATTGCTTTAAATTGCGATGCAACGACCAGTCCACCAATAGGCTATTTGTTTGTAAACTATGCTAATATTCAATCTAAAATTTGTTTGTTTTCAAAATAATGACGCCATAGTTTATTCTATTTCTTTTTTCTTAAAATTATAGTTTTTCGTTATAGTTAAACTTAAAATTTCGGAAAACAAACAGTAACATTTCAATTATCCTAATAATTGTAAAACCAATATTAATATAGCCATCCAAAAATATTTTTACTATTAGTTCATAGGTCATTCATTTTCTATACCAATGGTGTTTACAAAAAAATAGCATTCATTATATTGACTACAGTGAGGTAATAATACTTGATTGTAAAGAATTAAAAAAAAAACTCCTCTGATTGCGGAAAAATACAAGAATTTACTTTACAATGACTTATTACATTTTCCCAATTCAAGGTAGTAACGGCAGACAATTTCCTGGTCAAGTTTAGCTGTTTGTAAAGTTTTGAATATATTTAAAGATTTTAACTTGTCTTAATTCTATATTTTACTATGTATACCCAGTCAAAGAAATTTTTTGTAAAATTTTGGGAACTTATTTTGAATAATAATTTTTAGTCCACAAATAATATAATTATACATATTAGACTCCTATTATTTATTAAATTTAGAAATGTATTAAAATAATAATTGAACGTAAAGAAATAAAATATTTTTCAAATATATTTTTAGTGCATTTAAAAAAATATATTACTTATAATGTTTGCTTAATTTTTTTGCTGACTTTACTAGCTAAAAATAAAAGTTAACCACAACTACAGGTGCTTAACTCTGGTTTGAAAATTACATAAAACAACAAACAACTGGTTAAAACAAAACTGACGAAACCGTAACTACTTGATTTTATTAAATTCACAGCACTGTTGTTTTTGCGTGACAATTAATTTATTTGCATTCTAATAAACATTTTTACCTCACTTTTGCTAGTCGTTATTATCTAACAATTATAAACTATAAATAAAAATATATATCCAACCTTTTTGAAGGCCGTTGTAGTTTTAAATCCTTGCACAGGTGCACAACAGAAATAAAAAACCACTAATTATAATTACGTACACTCGCGCCGCGGATTTACCGAGAGCGTAGCGCCAAGCCAAATCGGTCCGCTCCTTGCGGCAGACGCGACACGACTGAATGTGACGTTGGGTATTATTCCTTTACCAGTTTTCGACAACTGAAAACAATGAATTGAAAAACCCACACAAAGTACACAGCCTAAAGAAAATTAAGAGACTTTTGGTACATTATACATAAAGCTTAATTTCGTCCGAAAATAATTTTATTAGCAGTAAACAGTGTGTTTCTCTGAAAGATGAACTGGTCAATTTGTTATTAGCACGGTGCCACCTCGCGACAAGGTCAAGCAGGTGAGAATTGAAAATATGATTTTGCCTTCTAATACATACATCTAAGGAAAATATCGGTCGGGAATTATTAGATATGCGCGGAATTAATCGTTATTTATTTATTCCCAGTGTGCTGTCGGCCGGCTTCAGAATAATACCACATGTAATAGACTGTGAGATAAAGTTAATAAAGAATGTTTTGTGTGATTTTTAACAATTGTACTCTTAAACAATGATTTTGTTTTTGATCTCAAATGGATAGGAGGAGTAGTGTTTATAAAATAAAAACTCTTGTTAGTTAAATACTCGAAAGTGAGGCAGAGTGATGTTTAGTGATTTATTCAATATTTCGGACAAACATTGGGACTGAGATTATGTTTTTGGTTACGAGAGATGGTTGTTGATATTTTTTTTATATTAAAAGAGGCAGATGGGTAAACGGCCCACATGATGGTAAGTGGCTACAGCCGCCCATGGATGCCTGCGACACCAGAGGCTATGACGGCCTTGCAGAAACCTATTCACAGCTTCCTTGAAGAACCCCATGTCGTAGCATAAGGGAAAGACCTCGTGAGGCACTTCGTTCCATAGCCTACTGGTTTGTGGCATAAAAACGATTTTTGGACCGTAAGTGCGCTGCACCTCCGTATCAAGGAAATGCGGATGGACCGCACTTCTGTGACGGAAGGTGCGGTTGTAGAAACCTGAGGTGAGAGTTACAGCGAACAATTCTTTGAAGCATCCCTCTTTATACAGGTGGTAGAACATGCAGAGATGCAGCGTCTATAGATCTCCATCTGCATCTCCCCTCAGCATCTGCTGTGGGGTTGTATTTATATATATTTAAGAATTTCCTATTGATGCTAGAACTGTCAGAGCTTCGTTAGGGTTCTTACTTGTTAGAGAACCATTTTGGTGATATTCGGATAAAACGGTAATAGGCCTTACACAATTTATACCTTTAATGTCATTAACATTACATTTCGTAAGAACTTGTAATTTTTTCAAGAAGAATTTGCTTTTATATAGCTATATTGTAAAATTATAGAATATTTTTTCTAGGTAGATTTAATGTGTATTACGTAATCAGAAAGGCAAGCGAGATTCTGCATGTTCCAAGTGTTACAGGTGTCCATGGGCGGCAGTGACCACTTACCACCATGTGGCCTGATCGCTCGTCTACCGTCTATTCTAAAAAAAAATAACTACTACAATAGTGTAATACAATTGTTGAATTTGTGAATATATTGTGTCTGTCTGTTTGCTTAAGATTATCCAATCCAATTTCTTAGAATGATGGCAAGGGTTTTTATCATTAATTCCCCATCTCTATCCCATTGGTTAAGCATGGGAAACGGTAGTACATTTTATAGTAGTCTGCCGTGAGGTTGGGGTAACTTGGTCACTAGGAGTGTGCTCAGTGACTGTGAGATTTCAGCGTGCAAATTTCCTAAGAGTCGCCTTGTACCTTGATTATAAATATAATCATCTAATTACTATAAGAAGTAACATTTATTGCGAAATAACAAATGAACAGTTAAAATTTTCTGTAAATCTGTAAATATACCTACTGTATAAATAATAGGTGTATTGTATCAGCAAATAACGGTCCACTGCAGGGCACAGGCCTGCCCTATTAATTCACTGGGGGGTTTTGGGCCGCAATCCATCACGCTGGCCCAGTGCGGGTTGGTGGATCACATACTCCAGATTTTTTTTTATTCCTGGAGCATGCGGGTTTCCTCACGATGTTCTATCCTTCACCGTCGAGCAAAGAATTGTTTTTAAAATCCGTACTTAAAAGTAGAAACTCAGTGGTACAGGCCGATGATTTGAACTCACGATCATACGAATGTTAGTCCAGAATTGGTACCCATAGGCGGTTACCGCTCAGATAGTAGTTTTATATATGGAAATGTTAATATTTATATGTTTATCACGTTTTTTTTTTATTATTTCGCGAGTCACGTTCTTTATTTATGCAAAGTTTGCGTCATGTCACGATGTACCCATACCCATAGCGTACAATACCATCAACCTGTCTCTCCCCACTGCTGGATATCGGCTTCTACCGAGCTCGCCACTACACGCAGGCTTCCACACTTCTATTCAGCCACTACCAGAAGAGTTCTTAAAGTTGTTGGTCCATTTGGCAGGAAGGCGCTCCACCCCACTTGGGAAAAACCAAAAATAATTAATTATGATTTTTAATTTATGATATTTATTGTTCTAGCCTCGTGCGTTGCTATAATATTGCTTCCTGGTAATTTGAAATATGGTTATTAATGATATGATATTTCAGATATATATAATGTCGATTATTTTCTCTTATTAAGGATTGTCAAATGAAACTAAATATATTGTGTTGCTTCGGTATACAAAGAAACGACATATAAAGTTTATTCTTCAATCCTTTCTACAATCTATTATTTTTCCTTAATAACTAACTTATTTAACTTTACCCACAATCTTGTCAGTCAGCACGATTCTCTTCACCGGACGCCATATTCCCATATCCTACACTGTTTTACCGACAGCGCGGAGAGCGGCAAAACTCAAATGAAGGAAATATATTTTCTTTACATATATATAGTTTATATGCTGCATTCTCACAGCCATTGGGCGCACTCGACTGGCCGCGATACTCGTCTCTCACAGAAAACTATCTTGAAATGTAGTGCGTTTCCTACTTATCGTATTTCCCCAATGTACGTACGTGTTTCGGTAGTGAGTGGGATATGCCAGAGCCCATTCCCATCCCATCCTATCCTTCATTTTCCTAACCCTTTCACCCAATCCTTCCTTAATTTCCAAAACAAAGCAGGGCATCTGGGAGCGTGCCAACGTCGGCATATATCGTGGATGTCTTGGACGACAGTATCCGCTTAGCATCAGGTAGACTGTATGCTCGTTACGGTTACGGTTACGGTTACGGATATGTTTTTTTAATTAACTTTTTAAGAAACGTATTTCCAACTGAAGGCAAAGAAAATTAAAACCAAATGGAGAATAACTGAAACTTTGCTGAAACGTAACAAACGACAAATCTATCAAATCAAATGCAAGCAGCAAGTACTTGTCACTCGCCTCGTTGAAATTCCGCCATTGAAGGAAATTATTTGTATCTAGCTGTAACATCTCGGCATGCATTGCATGCCCGTCATTTTTATTTGCACATATAATATAGCCTATGTCTATCTGGAATATTGTATCTTTCAAATGGTGAAAAAAATTTTGAAAACGGATTAGCAGTTACGGCAATTACCTCCTACATCCAAACTTACAAACTTTACCTCTTTAGAACATTAGTATAGATAACATCCGAATCTTTCATTTTTTAATATATTTTTTTAATTCGGCTACCCGATATTTTTGGTTACGATTACGGAGCTCTATAACATCTCTAATTTTAAAGCAGAACCAACTTTGCACTATATACAAATTCGAATATACATATACACATACAAATACATATACAAATATACGAATATTAAAAAACTCGTCGAATATTTAGATATTTTTATATTTTTAACGTCCAGTGTTGGACGTGGGCCTCATTATGCACACTGTCTTCTGCATGAGGGAAATATGGCCTATAAACGCCACGCTGGTCAAGTGGGCTGGCATGTTAACGCTTTTAGAGGCAATGTAGTTCCTCAAGGCTTGTTTGTGATGACGGCTTTGTTACCCCCTAGTCACCTTCTACGACACCCACTGGAGGAGATGAGATGGTGCTGTTCTATAGCCGGCCGACACCAGTCTGGTACGTTATTGAAAATTATTTAGAGACTTTTCAAATAAAAACTGTGGAGTTGTTACTAAAATAATAAATGACACAACTTACACAGGTCATGGCAGTGTCAAATAGTTCTCAACTATTTTCTTAAACCTTATCTCTAAGATCATAAGGCGTTTAACGCAACAAAAATGGTTGGTACTTTAAAAACAATGGGCCGTGAACCGTGGCGATGGAATCGAGATGCGACTCGATTGCTCGTTAACCGTAACGATGATCGATTTCACTTGCCAGTCCATTGCCACGTGGAAGGAAATTGTATAATGAGAAGTTTATATGCAATAGGCCTAGATAAGTTGGAATTAGGCCTGATACATCCTGCTCCATGGGAGGCCTGCACCCTGCAGTGGGACATTTTAGGCTAATACAAGTACAATATATGTTCAAAGTCGCTCAGTGAGCTATGGAGAGAACTATGGCCAGAATTTCTTTGCAGGATACGATTCAAAACGTAGCTCATATTAGCACGTTGAACTGGCAATGGGTAGGTCATATTTGCCGCAGGACATAACCGATGGAATGGACGAGTCCTCAAATGAAGGTCACGTACATAGACGCGTAGGGGCCACGTATACTGACGACTTGAATAAAGTCGCCGGTAGTGACTGGATGAGAAGAGCTGAATACCATGTGTGATGGCGGTCCTTAGGAGAGGCCTATATCCAGCAGTGGAGAGCCAAAGGCTGATATATGGTAAGTTGAAAAGACGCAGTGAGTAATGTGAGAAAGAAATTAGAAAATAGGATTTCGATAATACAATTACAAGTACCTATTACAAAGATCCAAAAAACTACAGAAATACAAAGAAGACCGATGACAACGCCAGTCAGGAGGGACATTTCCTAATTGCCCGTATGGGCCGTATGTTTTAGAAAAACATTCTTTAGACAAAAGTTGTAGCTCTACAAGATCACTACAAGCGTGAAGAGAGATTCACGACTTAATTTAGTTTTTATATACAGACATAAAAAAAAGATATTTTTCTTTAAAGATTTTAAAAAGTTTACACACACCTTATAATTTTGGATAATGGTATAATTTTGGAACTACTGAACCGAGATCGCTCAAATTTGGAATAATATCAGTTTGGGTCGGTTGGGACAAATCGGCTTAATAGTTCCAAAATTACGACGGTGTGTAATTTCATCGAAAAATCTAAAAACAATTCAATAGTATATAGGTATGGTACCTATATAAAGAATGCTGGATAAGAGTATTAAAATTTAGATTTCGTTGAAAAAGATGATTACATATTTGTAAATTAAACATTGTCGTCCATAGGCATTTGCAACTCATGCCAACATCAGTCAAAAATGTCGAAAATTGACGCATCAGCAGATATGCTGACTTGGAGATTTAGGAATCAGGATGTGGAAAAGGGTCGGAAAGGACGGAGAAAAGGGTGTATCATTATCAAATCGCATATTACCCATCCGGTTCCGCTTCCGTCAATTTTTTCAAACAGTATTACACAATGCACATGAAACAACGATACGTATTTTCTGCTTTTTAATCAGTAATTTACTTGAACAATATGAATATCATTATTTTTTCTTTTTTCAAAATTTTAATTCTTTAATTGTATTAAACATACATGATACAATTTGTAATGAGCTCTGAATCCCAAAGTAGAAAAACATCTGTATCTTGGCAGCCAGTACCTTCCTAAAATAAATGTCCTATTTATTTATTCACTTGTCTTATGTACAAGTGAATTTTTTGTTTTACTTATTAATAATAAAAAAGTCCATTTATTTAAGACATTTACATATTTTCTATACGGTAATTGTCACTTATAATGTAGTTTACAAAAAACATCAGGTTTACATAAGGACATGTGTTGACATCTATACTAGAATAATCTGTTAATTTTATTATATGGTGCACTATTATTATTTATTATTATTTTATGGGGGGTGCACGCTGAATCAAACAGCCGCTGGACGCACACCTACTGACCACGTTACCCCTTGAATACCTTGAAATATACTTTCTCTTTCCCACTTTATCTTACTTTCGCAATCTACATAGGTACGTGTTGCTGTAGTGTGTGAAATATACCACAGCTCATTCCAGTTCCAACCTATTCTACCCCTCCACATTTACCCAACCCTTATTTCAAATCTATTACATTAAGTCTCCAAATGTAGACAGCAAATCCGGGAGCGTGCCATCGTTTGTCATTCTGGACTGATGTTGGCATGCATCGCGGATATTCATGGGCGAGACAGTACCCTCTTACCATCAGGCGGACTGTCAGCTCATCTGTCGCCTTCATTTAATAAAAAAACATGCGAACGTGTCATAGTCCGGTTGAAGACATACACCGACATACAAAAATTGATATAAATATAATACTTTCCTCGGAGTATTCATAGCCCGCTGTAAGTTATATTCTGTCAGGCTTTCACAGTAACGCAATTACATCATATTTCTGTATTTCTTTAAAGTATCGGTCATTCATGCAAATTAACAGAATGAAACATACGTGCAGTGAGAATGTCAAACGGATAGAACTAGTAAATTGTGACGACTTTCGATCGTCCCTGTTATATCACTTGAGACGAAATCATTCCGCTCACGTAGTGTACGAAATATCGTAATCGCGTGACGCTTAACGGGCCCATGTCTAGGTAACGCTTGGTAACGTAGTGTACGCTAGGTAACGAATATTTCGTTTCGGGAACTAGTGACAGATGGAATTCAGAAAATTCAAATTTACACGTGAAAGTTTTCTTTAACGGAGAATTTATGATTTTCATGATTTTATTTATTTTATGGACTATTTGATCTAGATAAAAAATATACTAAATATTAACTCGGTATATCTATATCTATACTAATATAATAAAGAGGTAAAATTGTGTGTTTGTTTGTATGTTGGGGGTAATCTCTGGAACTACGGAATCGATTTCAAAAATTATTTCACCAATAGGAAGCTATATTATCCGTGTCTAATATAGGCTATATTTTATTTTAAAATTTTGAAAAATAAAAAACTTATAAACCGATTAAAATTATAAACCGACCGTTTCATTAAAATCAGTCCATTAGTTTTTGCGTGATGCGCGTTGAGACAGATAAAATGCAAAATATGTTGTTTTGGGCTCGGTGTCCATTCATATGATGTTATACTGTCTTCACCGGCGGGTTTACCATTGTTAAGTTGTCCGAGGGCAATACTAATCTCACCCAGCTCGGCGCCCCCTAAGACCCTGCGTCTGCACACCCTGCACCATAGGTAAAGCCGGCACTGATACCAACATCAGTCCAGAATGATAAACGCTGACACGCCTCCGGATGCGCTCATACCTTTTGAGATTGATTTGGAGAAAGATTTGGGAAAATGGTGAGTGATAGGATGGGATGGGAATGGGCTCTGGCATATTTCACTCACTACCGAAACACGTAAGTCCATTGAGGAATAAGAATATAGTAGATAAAACAGTACATTTGCAAAAAAATTAACAAATTGGTTTCCATATCTCAGACTTAAATACCTCAATATAGGGAAATAATAAAAAATGATAGCCTATATATAGTGTTTGCCTGGAAGAGTTCGCCTTAGTGATAACGCATACCTTTTGTATATATATTTATTTAAACATTTCCATGACCTGCACTGTATTCTTTGGGGTATCTACAATAAAGTATACTGACTTACTTATATAAGTAACTTATATATATAGTGACTTACTTATATTCTATAAGAAGTAACATTGAAATGTTACGAAATAATTGGGTCATTTTCTAAAAAAAAAAACGTTTTTATTTTCTGTTCTAGTTTTCCAAGACAGTGAAATCTAAAAAAAATAACCCAATTTTTACTAGAGCATATTTCTTTCTGAACAACAAATTTTTAATTTAAAAATATTAAGAAAGAAAGAAAGAAAATTATTTCATTGCGGTCAACATATCAAATGATGCTGATTTTCAGTGTACCACACCGGTGACCACAGATTGGCCACATCAGAGACTGTGCCATTATTACAGCAAACCCTTCCCAAGTTTGTAATAAGGAAAGAATGTAACAGATACATTTACATATAAATATAACATTATATGAAAATGAAAATACGATATAAGATAAAAAATGATAAAATTAAACAGAAATTAAAAATAATATATAAATAACTGTAATTTATACTGTTAAATCAATAAATTGACACCTATAATACTCCCTTTGCTTAGATGACGTCACAAATTGTAACAGCAAAAAAATTTAGGGGGAAAGTACACGCTGCAATCCAATAGCCGCGGGCACTCTCGACTAGCCACGTTACCCCTCTCTCACAGAAGACTACCTTGAAATGTACTGCATATCCCACTTTATCTTATTTCCCTAATGTACGTACGTGTTTCGGTAGTGAGTGAGGTGTGCCAGAGCCCATTCCCATCGTATCCCTCCCCATTTTCCCAACCCTTCTCCAAATCCATTCCTATATCTCCAAAGGTAGGCAGCGCATCCGGGGGACGTGCCGGCGTTTGTTATTTTGGACTAATATTGGCATGTATCGCTGGGCTACAGTACCACTTACCATCAGGTGGACTGTATGCTCATCTGCCGTCTTCGTACATAAAAAAAAAATATAGAATCTATTACGAATACTACCAAAATTATAAGTTAAGAAGTTATCGAACACAATAAACAAAGTTTCGCTGGCGTACGGACACCGTCCGATAACCCCGCGTCGCATCATCGGTAGCCAATGAACTGTATTGCTCAACGGTGTTCTTGTTAATATGACTTAGTAGCGCCCCGCGACGCATTACGTAACCCAGTTTATCGTCCTCTCCTGGACATTTTTTGAGGAGGAGAGTGCACGGTTTATGGTATAAATTACCTTTAAATTCCCAACAAACCTTTGAGATGTGTGATTAAATTTTTTTTTTATAGAAAATGGCGGCTGACGAGCATACAGTCCACCTGATGGTAAGTGGATACTGTCGTCCATAGACATTCGCGATGCATGCCAACATCAGTCCAGAATGACAGATGTTGGAACGCCCCCGGATGCACTGCCTACCTTTACAGATTAAGTAATAGATTGGAAGAATGGGTTGGGAAAATGGAGAGGGATAAGACGGGATTGGATAGCTGGCATATCTCACTCACAAACGAAACACGTGCGTACATTGGGGAAATTAGAAAAAGTAGGAAATGCGGCACATTTCAAGGTTTTCACATTCACATTTCTGTGAGAGAGGGGTAACGGAGCCAGTCGAGTGCGCCCACCGCCTGTGAAAATGCAGCATGCACTCTCCCCCTATCAATTTATCTATTTGAAAGCAATACTCACGAAAACAAATGTTTAACATAAATCGTGAGAAAAGTAAATAATATCTATCCAATTATAGACATTATACCAGCAGACAGACAGACAGACAGCTGTAGTTAAATAATTACATTATTATAATGAGTGTACTGTCACTTTTAATAAACATGTCATTCGTTATCATTATTTATTAATGACAATACAATGCTATTTTGATATAACCATCACATACATTGTACCAAAGTTATGCCGACTGGTATAAAGAGAAATGTGAGAAAATTTGCATAATTTAAAGGTAATTAACAAACGACATCATTATTTCTCCATACAAGTCTGGCGTCATTTTTTTTTGGAGCAATATATTTGGAGGATTGAAAGACTGTGTAAAACCTATTCGAATGGTACACAAACGATTTTTTTAATTTTAGGTAAAATAAGAAATACATTAGTTTTAGGTTTATTTTCTTATTATTTTAAAGTACATGGTTACATAATAGTTTTACATTTTTATTGTAGACGCATGAATAATATAAAAGATACAGAATAAATAGGTATCAATTATGTCACATAATTTGGAAAAAAAAGTAGTCCAAAGCATGTCTAGTTCCGTGGTGTAGTGTTAAGGTTAGATGTCTCACATTACGGGCTGTAACTCTTTGTTATCTAAACAACGAAGTCATATACGTATACCTAAATAAATGGGTAACTCTTATGGTACCTAAATTTAAAAAAAACATTTAAATATAATTAAACATTAGAATAAGTTTCTCATAGTCTTCGATCGTCCAAATATCATTGCCGGCCATATACAAAAAAAAAAAAAAATGACGGGTATAATGATGTCATTTAGTCAACCCTTTCACTTTTTATATTATGGTTGTTCAGTAATTCGTCAAATCAATTAGTCAACTATGCAACTGGTCAAGTCCATATACTAAGGGATGACAATGCCGCTGCCACAAGCGCTGGGGAACTACACCAACTCTGAAAGAGCGGACTCGCCGACCTTTTTAACTAGCGAACCGTTTTAAGACCATACATCCCTCATGTACAACACATTGTACATGAGGAGGTCCGTGGCCAACAACTACGTTGTGGTCACGAGTTGGCTGAAATAAATAAGTTAAACATACGCGTTGAGACCCATTAAAATAGATAAATATTTGTGAAAAACGCTAAAGTCTCAAATGTTATACAGTTTTACCATACCTACACATTAAAAACTTACTGCAGTCCCATTAAAATAGCAAATGGCCCCCTTCAAACGCCTACGAAAGTGAAAAGCAAAAAAGAAAAACCTTTTGGAGAAAACTGGTAATGTAAGATCAAGATAAAGATTTAAATATGTTGTTCTTATATACATATATAATTATGTATTACAGAAGTTGAAGAAAGAATGAAATAGGGTTAGGAAAATGTAAAGAGAGAGGATGGGATGGGAGATGGGAATGAGCTCTTTCATATCTCACTCACTGCTGAAACACGTACGTATATTCGGGGAATAGGATAAAGTTTAGTGTTCATTTAGTATTTATCTGTAAGCGCAGGGTAACGTGACCAGTCGAGTACGTCCAGCGGCTGTGGAATTTGAGCGTGCACCATCTCCCTTCCAAAAACTCTATACTTAAAACACAATATAAAGGAATAATAATGCAATGGAGTCAAGAATCAGCATGCTGATGTGGCAGTATGCAGGGCATATATGCCGCACGACTGATAACCGATAGGGGAGTCCTTCAATGCACCGTGAAACGTAGCGTGGGACGCCCTCCGGCCAGGTGGACTGACGACTTGAAGAAAATCGCCGGTAATGGCAGGATGAGAAGAGCTGAAGACCTGTGTGGTGGCAGTCCTTGGGAGGGACCTATATCCAGCAGTGGAGAGACACAAGCTGATGGTATAGTATAATATGGAGTTATAGTGCAAATTGTCCACGACTAAACGACGAATGTATGTTGTATATATGTTATGGTCAAAGTTCATAATTATATCTTTTCGCTTATAGTCAATCCTGGAATTGACGAATGGCTTCGGTCAAACTCCGTAATAGATTTTAGATTCGACCTTTGACTGGTGTAGTTTTGGTTAATCCTAGGAGTGACTAAACTAAGCTGTCAAATACAAATAATTAACCAGAAATTATTATTTTATTAACTAATCAACGAATACATGCACATATACTGGTTAGATTGTCTAGTCAAATGTCGAATTCATTTGTTTGAGTTTCTACCTTTGACTTTAGGCTCTTCTGGATTAACCAAAAATAAATCAGTCACAGGTCGAAATGCAGAAATGCTTTGGGTGTTGACTAAGAGACCTTGTCCATCCTCAGGATTAACAGTCAAACCTAGGAGCGACCATGCGTCGATCTTTGACTATAATGTATATACGAACTAAGAATATGACATAAGACGCAAATGCCAGTACTAGAAGCTCGTCTCATCAATTTAAAACTTGTTCGACTTATTGTTTGATAGACATCGGTCCGCCAATGGATGTACAAAAAACTAGTTACCAATATTTTCCAAGGCGCTTACGTACTGGATAGATTTAATAATGACGGTAAAAAACTTCATTGCTCGGTGCGAAGCGAGGACGGCCGGTTTTTTGAAGCAATATCAATGTTACAGCGAAATTACGAATTAAGACCTATTGTGTCTTACCCATACCATTTACATTTAACGTTTTAAACAAATAATAATAATAAATAATGCCACACTCGATGGCCCACTAGGATTCCCTGTATCGTGAGTCCAAAGACACACACAGAGGCAAATACAAATACACACTCAAACCCGAACATACATTTGTCTTTAAACATACTATGTCCGAGATCTTTTGCACAGTAAGTAAAGTCACTACCAACTGTGCCAATACATACATACATACATTATTTGGTATAGAGGAGGGTGCATGTTGCAATCCCATAGTCGCTGGGAGCACTCGACTGATCAAGTTACCCTACACTCACACGCTACCGTAAAATGAACTGCATTTAATGATTTCTCGTATTTCCCCAATGCACGTATCTCACTCACTACCGAAACACTTGTTTCGGTAGGGTGTAAGGTATACTAGAGCCCATTCCCATTCCATAGGATAGGAATAGGAATTTGCAAGGTCGGCGGCGCGCCCGCATGCCCCCTGGTGTTGCAGGTGTCCATGGGCGGCGGTAACACTTACCATCACGTGGAACCGCTTGTACGTCCGCTCTCTAATCTATAATAAAAAAAAATTCCTTGGATATATCTCAAAATCTATTCATAAATCCCCAAAAGGTAAGCAGCTAATCCGGGTCGTGCCACCGTTTGTCAATCTGGACTATTGTCGGCATGTATCGCTGGCGTCCATGACGACAGTATCCGCTTACCACCAGATGGGCTGCCTTCTCGTCTGTCAACATCTTTCCTACAAACTACAAAGTCCTACAAAATAAAGTCTAACATTTTTTTTCCGTTATACAAATGCTGACTTTTCTTAGTGCAATAGTTATATTTTTGTACACACGCAGAACTAAATAGGAACAACCGGCCGTATGAGAGAACGACACAATTTATACAGTGACTACAACTACTAGAAAACAGACAAAATATCTATTCAAATCGCCAATTTCAATGTGGGTCGGTGACTCCCATTCTATCTGTAGGAACACACATTTAAATAATCAACTAATACCGTGGCAAATAACATTAAACCTTAAATTTATCAGCAATAAGTAAAAATATTGTGTAGCAAATGTTGTGTTTAGGAAGTGTTTTAATTGAATAATATTATGGGTTACTGGTTGTTTGGATTTTTTGTCATTTTTATTTAAATTAAACTAAGTTATTTTTTTCTTATATAATACAAAAGCGGCGAGATTATACTGTTCGTATTACATTTTTTGCCTTTTTGATATCAGCCTATAACTAGATTGGACCGTAATTCACCGAGTAGACATAAGTATACAAATATAAAAATAGTAATTAGTAATTAGACGATATATACAAGTATAAAACAAAAACGAGTAACCATTTTTCACAAATTTTACAGGAGAGCCCAACAACATTCAAGCAATCATATCGAAACAAAGTTTTTTTTTTATATAGACAAGAAGAGCAAGCGGTCCCACGTGATGGTAAGTGTTACCGTCCATGGACACGTGCAACACCAGGGGGCATGCGGGTGCGTCGCCGACCTTGCAAAATCCTATTCACAGCTTTCTTGAAGAACACCATGTCGTCCCATTAACCCTATATGGGAAGCTTATGGGATATATAGCTATATATAGCTTATGGGAAGACCTCTTGATGATGATGATCGTTATTACACAAAATACAAAATATTACATATTATTATTCATAAAATATTATAGATATCTCATAATATTACATGCTTTACAGGTTTTCGTGATTTATGAGCGTCATGTGATTGATACGATACACTTGCTAATTTATCGAGATATCCACATCTCCATAAATATGAAAGATAAATAAGTGTCTTTGCATTGTTTGGGGGCTAGTTTTGTAAATCAAATATTGTCAAAAACCAGTTTTTTCATTTTTATTGGGTTTTGGTATGAGGCAGCCGAAAACTAAATCTACTTCTATTCTTACTTCCCTTTCATGTGTATTATAAACGCCTAGTTGTGTATCATCGCCATCTTAAAACAATCGTTTATTCACTGTTTTATTAGGAAGCGGTATTTGCTATTTTTAGAGAGGTGGCTGACGAGTGGATGATTCACAAGATGATAAGTGGTTACCGTCGCCCATGGATACATGAAACACAAGAGAGATACGTGTGCTCCGCCGACGTTGTAAGGTGCTTTTCACAGCCTTTTTGAAGAGTCCCATAACTAACTGGACAAACCTCAGTGGGCAGTTCGTTCCACAAACTTGAGAGGGGGAGTGCACGCTGCAATTTAACAGCCGCTGGGCGCGCTGGACTGGCCACGTTACCCGTCTTTCACAGAAGACTACTTTGAAAAGTACTGCATTTCCCACTTTCATCTTATTTCCATAATGTGCGTACGTGTTTCGGTAGTGAGTGAGATGTGCCAGAGCTCATTCCCATCCTATCCCTCCCCATTTTCCGAACCCTCTCTCCAAATCCATATATCTCCAAAGGTAGGTATTTCCATCCGGGGGCGTGCCAACGTTTGTCATTTGGGACTAATGTTGACATGTATCGCGGATGTCTATGGGGGACAATATCCACTTACCATCAGGTAGACTGTATGCTTGTCTGCCGCCTTCATCCATAAAAAAAAAACTAAAAGTAACAAACAAATGAAATCTCGTAAAAATATTGTCCTGCCTGACTCAGCAAGAGAACACCATATTTCAAGGCCAATTTACGTAAAAGCAAAAACATAAAATTGAACAATAACTCTACGTTACGCTTTATTACCCGTAATTATTAACTCTTAATTAATTTTATTAACCCTACGTTATTTATTGTGCTACGTGTGAATGGGACTCATGCCTGGCTATATTAAATTCCGCCGAGATCGTTAATCTGGGGAACTATTAACCTAATGATTTAAACAACAATAAACACATTGAGGATGTTACCGATTACGATGGTACTGCCAGGCACCTGAAAAAAAAACTGCTTACGTAATGCTTTTATCACTACAAACTTGCGTTTGCAGCATAAAAACTGCGTTTCCAATCTCTCTCTTTGGTAATGAGACTTATTGAAGTGTAACATTAAGTTTGCTTTTTGTCATACTTACAAAATGTTTAACAACATCCGAAGCAATTACTTTGAAATATAACGTCTTAGGAATAAAGTGCACGGCAGGTGCAATTGCCTAGGTTTTTTTTTAATTAATCACAATTATGAATTCTGCATTTTTCGTTTTGCTTCGTAAACTTGGGAATATATACCTTAAACTGATTGCAATTGAACAATTGAAACGTTATGTAAACGGTTGGTTGGCATCTCACTTACATAAGCCTGTACTTGACTTCCAAGTTAGTGGATGAACGGGTGCAGTCGCGCGCGAAAGTGTTTGACGAATTAAATACATTTAATAGGTCAGTGCAGCTCAGTAATTAACTTAATTAGTATATTAAAAATGGAACTTTGGAATATACCACGTCTCTGCTTTATAGAGTGCTTTACATAATTATAGATTAATTTATTAAAAACATATTTTTATTAGTACTTTAAACCAGCCTGGACATTTATTATCTACATTTGTTGCCATGGATACTTACACTAAATCAGTTTTTACTTTTTAATAAGTAGGTACTTTTAATAATTAAAAACATTAAAACATTATATTATCATAAGAAGATATTGCTAAAATTCTTTAAGCTTAGACTGTCTATTAGACTTTTATTTAATTTACAGAAAAGTAGAGAAGACAAAGACCCATTTACTTCGACCTTTTTGTTTAACCCTGACCATCTTCCACTGTTGGTCTCTAAATATGATTCAAGATATCCTGCAGTAGTAAAAGTCTCTAGTCTTCCGGTGTAGGTAAATGATTTCCTCGTACCTAGACTTATTCTGAATCTCGCCAAAATGTCACAATTGCACAGAAAGTGCATAATAAACACTTCCTGCTCGTTACAGGCTCTGCAGATATTTTCATCTGCTAAGTTCATCTTATGAGGGCGACTTTTCGTGGTCCGTAAATATTCCAAAGAATACAGTTATAGCAAAACGTCTACTGATGGATATACGTAGTGTGTTAAAGCGACATATCAGTGTAATACTTAAGAAAATTTTAGCAGCCATATTAGGTGTGTGTTGATAAAGTTATATTATTTAGGATATAATTCATAGAATATCACGACGATTTATTTTATTCAAAAACACCTATTTAGTGGGGCTGTGTATTTTTTTAAATAGCCTCTTTTACTGCGTCCTACTTTTGGGCACAGACTTTAGCTCCATTCTGTTCCAAGTCCTTCGAACTGCATCTACCTCATCTGTACGTACTTCATTCTTTTCAGTGCATATTTCCAAATTCACATGTTGCTAATGATGTGCCAACGTTGGTCATTTTGACAGTTGTAGACATACATCGCGTGAGTCCATGGACGACAGTATCCACTTACCACCAAGTGAACTGTTTGATAATCTGACACCATCTAATTATTATTATTGTATTATTTATGCTACTTGTTATTACACTTTTGTCTGGAATTGTACACAGCAGCGTGAGCGTTTGAAGGTCAACAATAGCTATGCAGTAAAATCACGATCTCCACATCACTTAGAAACAAAACGACTTATGAAACCATTACAGTCACAAACTATTTCTATTTCTGCCAACTTTCAAATAAAGTTTAAATTGTTTTGCTCGTGTTTTTGTTTACCAACATTGATCTCGCGATAAGTTCCGAAGGCGTATAAGTAACGTATTAAAGTTTTATTAAAGCGTTGTAATATAATAATGCAATTGATTCGTGTATTTATGCTGAGATTATAATAATCTTCATATAACTCTGGGGAATACCTCGCATTATCAAGGTTTTTATACCGTGCGCTTTATATTACGATGAAAACATCGGCGATACGGCTGGGAAAATCCTACCAAACACTTCGACTCAAATGCCAACTTGATCTTGACGCCTGCCAACTTTTCTTAGAAATAAAATGGCAGTTGACAGTAGCACCGAAATACCAGCTGGACCCATATTGGAGGAGGAGGGTGCACGCTGAATCCCGCAGCTGTTGGGGGCGCTCGACTGGCCACGTTACCCCTCTCTTACAGAAAACTACCTTGAAATATACTACATTTCCCACTTTAAACAACTTCCCCAATGTAAGCACGTGTTTCGGTAGTGAGTAAGATATGCCAGGGCCTATTCCCATCCCATTCTATCCTACCCACCCCATTTTCCCACCCTTTCCTCCCAATCCATTCCTCTAAATCTCCATAGGTAGGCAGAGCATCCGTTTGCGTACCAATATTTATCAATCTGGACTGATGTTGACATGTATCGCGGATGTTTTTCCAGTATCCACTTGCCATCGGGTGGACTGTCAGCTGGTCTACCGCCTTCTTAACCATGAATAAAATATAAATACTATGTCCACGAAGTTCTCTTCGAATTGACGACGTTGCAAAAGACGGTTTAAAATAGCTTAACCTCCGAAGAGACGTTTACCCACAAACTACTAAATAAGAAGATTAGGTTGAGTACACCCATAAATGCACTTAGTTATAAATTCAATTCGTGTGCAAAGGTCAGTGAAATCGTGCTCAAATGCATTACTCACCGACACGCACACATTTGCATTTGTGTTCATTTAATGTACCCATGTTTAAATAAACGCATACTGTGATTATAGTAATTATTTATAAGTATAGGACTTTGTGGGTTATGGTATACCTACACCTATAGTTTAAAATGTATTATAATATGTCCATTTTTGTTTATTTTTACCAGGAGATTTACTAAAAAAATAATAAGTAAATCTCCTGGTGTTTACACTTTTACAGGGGAAACCGTGCGAAGGGACTCATTCACCCCATCGATTATCGGTCCTGTTGCAACTATGACCTGCCCATTTGTCATTTCAGCATACCGATTCTATCAGCTATGTCGATGATTTAAGTTCTTGATCGAATCTCTTCGTTTCGGAACCCGCAAAGAAAAATCCAAGCATGATTTTCACCATAGCTCGCTAGATCGACTTGACTCTGAAGTCATGGATGAGGCCTACCGTTAGAGACCACATTTGGGCACCATACGTCATCACTGACAGTACACACATTGTCTTGTTTATGAGGGATGTATGACCGCAAAACGCTACACTGGCCAAGCGTGTAGGCGAGTCCACTCTTTTTGAGGTGGTGTAGTTCATCAAGACTTGTGATAACCGCTTAGTTATCCATTAGTCGACTTTTACGAGACCCACGGGAAGAGATGAGCCAATGATAATAATTAGTATTACTCAATAACTGCTAGTTAATAGTTTTTTTTTATATTGAAATAGGCGGACGAACAAGCGGTCCCACGTGATGGACACCTGCAACACCAGGAGGTATGCGGGTGCGCCGCCGACCTTGCAAAATCCTATTCACAGCTTTCTTGAAGAACCCCATATACTAGTTACTACTGTGATAATACTTAATTTTACTTGCCTTTTATTAAATTGCATAACATATTGCATTGTCATTGCCTCATGAAACCTTGGCCCAATTAAGGTCCTTTTAGTAATTTTTAATGTTCTATTGTGAAAATGATTGGGTATAGAGTTGACCAATCGCATGTTCGGAGAAATACAAACTCCTTTGCAACTCATTATCAAAATTTTCTTCGTCTGTCTTCTGTTTTATACAAATAATAAACGGGTTGTCTGTATATTCTTATTTAAAAAAAAAATGGAATCTCTTTATAATCCCTTTTTTTTACAGTACAGTACGCATGACGCAAAACAATAAAAAAAAAATTGTCTGTTTGTTTGAGCATTAAGTAATAACTACGGAGCGGATTTTGATCGGGTTTTCACTAATGTATAGCTAAGTATGCAGAAGGAAAACTAATATATGTGCTATCTTCGTATGACACAAGGAAGTTGAGTTATAGAGGAAAATGAATAAAGACTTAGGTAATAGAATTACTTAAAAAGTACTGAATGGATTTTCATCCATGAAATCCATCATGTCCGTACTTTTACGGGTGTTAAAAAATCTTTTACACTTGCTTATACACGCGAGCGAAGCCGTAGGCAGATGCTAGTACTAATTCAATAAACGACTAGATAGCGTAACCGCAAATACAACTTTGAACAACAAACTTGTTCAATCAGTTAGAAAAACGAATAGAAACGTTAAAATCATTTTAATAATTAAATCATGAACGCAAAAAAAATGTAAAAAATATTTGTCCCCTCATAATCAACCCTTCTTCCTCATGATTACAAGGGGAAGTCTGTGCCCTCCACTGGAATGCTGTAGACTAATTTTGGTCTAAGGGCATAAATATGTAACGTGCAAATATGCCCATTAATATGTTGATCAATTTCGGGTTTAATTCGATTTTTAGTTACTTTTTCCGCTTAATAACACGCCTTAAATTATTTATAGCAAAATATATACATAGTTATGGTTGCTCATACAATAGTATCAGGCGAAACGTGCAATAACTGGAAATATTTGGAGAATACAAATAACTTTTTAATACTAATAATCAATATAATTTTAATAATTAACACCTAATATTAAATAACGCTTTGAGTCAATTTTGAAGTTATTTCTATAAATGACCCTAGTAAATAAACAAATATCTGCTAAACCACTTTCAGGTAAACCCATTTACTACGTTTTACCCCATTCGCATGTCTTCCCAAAGCATTTTCCTCGCCCCTAAGCTAAAATTTAATTGAGTGGGCGCGATAACAAAAATATTAAATCTGTGGGGCTAATAGTACTGGCGGTGTTTCCACTGACCTAATTAAAACCGACCAGTCGTCGACCGTCGGAAAATCGATCCCAGACGAGCTAATCGAGCCGTTAATTCGTTGCCATGGCGACGTAGACGTAAACAAAGCCCGGGCATCTATTATTAACCGGGCTATTCCGGAACTCGGTGAAATGAAATGTTTAATTTGTAGTTTCCCCTTACATATACAATTCTATTCTCAATCCTTTCCAAAACTTTTCCCAAATCGACGAATGCTGCAAATCAGCGTTAGCGTATCTGAGGTCGTGCGCAGATTTGTCATTTTGAATTAATGTAGACATGTATAGTGGATGTCAGATTGACAATACTCATTTACCACCAGGTAGATTATCTGTATTGTATTATCACCAGGGTATTTCGTAACAACTACAGTGGGGATAACGGAAATTCGAACAAAAACCTTATTACCGTTATCTCCACTAACATGAGTAATTTTGTCTACTATTCCCTTTGTCAGCCAGTAAGGATTGTCAGCGGGGACAACAGAACCAAACCCTTGATGATGATGATGAAAGATACTTTGATTTACTCAGTCACATAACTTTCTAGACTATCACAATTGTCTCGTAAACTTTATATAATGTAGGTTTATGTAATTACTATGAAATCCACGGTGCGGTTGCACAGTCACGACTGTATAAGTAAACAAGACGATATCAATCCCCCACTTAATTAGAAACGAGGGGTAAACCGATTGACTACACTCCTCTCGTAAAAAATAAATCAGTAAGTATTGAATTCGTAGTAATTGGATCGAAAATTGAATGGGATCTGTTTTCAATTTAATGTCTTATAGGTCTTTTCATTCGTCCGGTTTCAAAAGTTCAAATTATTTTTTGTATAATATTGAATAGCCTCCATGTATTTTGGACTTCATTCAAATTAGATTTGGTACAAAAATATTTTGGGTCTTTATCACTGTTAATTACGTAAATAAGCCAAAACCATTCAATAATACCAAAAATACCTACATTATTATCTTAAAAAAGCTATATTATTATCCTAGGAAAAGTTTAAAAACGGTGCTCTAAATATTTGTCCTAATGCTATTTTATACAAAAATGATTATTTTAAATTTATTGCACAGATAAAATGTAGAAAAAGGCGGACTTAACGTTTATCATCCCGGGTGGGGTCTGGCCGGACCTCAAACGACATTTTGTTGCCATATTTTGTTTTCTAAACGAGCTATCTCCCCTTTTACCTAACCTACTTTTGAGGGGGAGGGTACACGCTGCAATCCAACAGCCACTGGACGCGGTCGACTTGCGACGTTACCCCTCTCTCACAGAAGACTACCTTGAAATGTACTGTATTTCCCTCTTTATCATATTTGCCTAATGTACGTATGTGTTACGGTAGTGAGTGAGATGATTGATTTGAAAAAAACATCAAAAATGTTTTGGTGATACCTACAGAGCTCACGCCTCATTATATGCTACTAATAATGATGGCATTATCGACTAGTCAACCTTTGGGCAAACAGCGAATCAAGAAATAACACATGTAAACATATACGTCTAAAGTGGTGTCGTTTGACAGATGACAGTACACGACGGTAATGTCCACTTCCCTCAGCAACGCCACCTGTCGTCAAACACGGGTACTTATTGATCGACACAGGTACATATCAAATCAGGTACAAATCAAATTAAGTACAATAATATACAGTAGTACATTCATACATCTGTCTATCCGCGTTGGTAAAGCCGCGAACAGCTAATAAAGCATATACCCTATCGTACTAACAATTTGAAGCGAATATTAAAATGTATTTTATCCCAATGCCCTAAAGCTTCGACATCACACACGCATTACGACACACCGTGTGTTTATTTGTCATTTTTTATCGCACGCTAAACGTAGGGGACAACATTTGATCCCGGATTTTACCCGCGAGACGCGGGAGCCCCGGGCATAAGTCTTTATTGCAACACATAAGCCGAGGTTTCGCTGTTTATATTCAGTTTAGGGAAATTTATTGAATGTTGCTAAAATTCGTATGCTGAATTGCGATCGATTTATACGTTAAGTTATTTTTTAAAGTTAATGTAATGTTATTTACTTATATGCACATCATAAAATCTATCTTTTAAAAAATCTTAAGGGCGATAATGAGTACCTCGAGGTCCTGAGCGAAATAAATCTCTTTACCAGGAATCTTATTAAGTACTAGACATTCTTCTGTTTTGTTTGTGATGGTTCTAAAAAGAAATTATAGATGTAATTTCTTAATGGGGCGTACAAATTGAGGAGAAGAATGAGCACCAGAGAAGAGTGAACACCAGTGGAGAATCAACAGATTTTCCCCAATGTATTATCCCATATCATGAGTTGGAAACGACAAAACCACGATAAGCACATATGGGTGCTTCCTTTGATATGATGTGTGACAGCTTTCTTAAGGCAAATGTGTTTCGATATTTTTTTGCACAAGTGATTTGTATGCCGGTTCCAACTAACATGGCTGTCTTGTACGATAACAAGAAATCTGATCTCCTTCACTTATTCTACAGTTGTGTTGTTATATTTAATAGTGATATTTATCGGTCGCGATTGTGGATAATAAAATTGCTGTATTTTGTTTTATCGACAGTTTATTATTGTCAAATAATAACTGTTTATTTCTATTTTATATCTATAGTGTACTATTTTTTTCAAAGCGCTATTTATAGTGTTTTCGTTTTCGTCAATATTATCACATTTGATTATTTAGTGTTTAATCATAAGTGAACAGTACCTTTTGATATTCAACAGAATTTGGATGATCGTACATATTTAGTAAGAATAAAAGGAGCCCTAAAATACTCCCTTGTGGCACTCCGACTTCAACGATTCATAACATAGATTTATTTTGGTTTTCATTTTTGGCTAATATTTCAATATTAGTTACCGTAGAACGGGGTGCTTTCAATTAGGGTGTTACTTTGATAAAAACTTACACACACGACAAATCATTATTTTTTGATGAAACGGAACGTACGTAGTGCCTTATTTTTCCTATGTGACAACACCAGAAGTGTGGTCAAGCAATGGCGTCGAGTATTAGGAAATTGTTTTATTTAGTTCCATACTACGAGTACGTTTTTATATCAAATTTACTATGAAGAACTTCAAAGTTGTCATTGTAAGTATCAGATTAATTGTTAATTATTAATTATGGATGTATTTTATGCTTATCTGTAATGGAAAAAGTGAGGTTATATTTCCAGATTTTTAATGTTGTCATTATTTTAATATTACTATCTACCACGGGGTGTCTTTGATAGCTTTATGGGGTTAGTTTGATAGATATATCAAAGTAAACCCGTATTATAACAGCGTATTTAAATTTGCTTATTGGTTCTATGGGTCTTATACATATTTATACTTATACATAGAAATATACCTAGGATGTATAAGAATCTTCTGGGCTAGCGAGACTATAGAAATTATAAAGAGGAGAACTTACGAGTAGAAGAAGCTTTACAACGCATTTTAAACGAAGAAATATCGATTAATTTTTTTTATGAAACGTATAAAATACCTTATAGGACTTAGTGTTAGTGGGCTTAGTACAAAGGTCGTCATATTAAAAAGCAGGAGCTCAAACAGTTTTTAATGAAAATTTTAAGATCACTACTTCAATAGATCGAATATTGGTCACTTTATACCGTAATTATGTAATTTATTTAAAAACCTTTCATGACAAACGAAATCAAACGCTTTTGTCATGCCCATATAAACTGACGTCACTGGTTGCCTATTGTTTATAGAACTACATATGTACTTTTAAAAATAAACCCATCCAATTTTATCCAAAAAGGTCTATAAAATCCATACATAGTTGAGTTTTATATGCATATCTGTCTCAAACATCTCATAAGTTACATTCATATAAAAACACTTCTCACGTGTAAAAGATAAGGATTTACAAAAGCTTTACCAAAGCTTTATTGTGCCGATCAGTCGAAGCGTAAAATAGGCACAATGTGGGTACAAGGGATGTTCCGAGAGATGTTTTCGTGGGGCATAAATAAAGGACAAGTGTTTCATTCATAACTCATGCAAAAAGGTCTGCTACGACAGCGGATGGGCTACGTAGACGTGCTACAAGCTCTACGCGGTACGGCGTAGATACTACCCCATTAGGCTACGATGCTACGACAGTAGGATAAGAAACATGCTACAAAAACGTTCTTGGAATTTGGTCACTAAATATTTTATCAAATGATGTCAAATATCAAATTGATTAATTCATATTCTGTTTATCTGACCTAAATGAGAAATTATATAGATTTAGGTGGTTCTGACATTGTTCATTACATAAGAGCAAAAATATTTAACAGAAGAGGAGATAGGAACCTTATGTACCCAAATATTTGCATGTATATTTACTACATTTCATACTTGTATATACCACGGGTTACTATAACTTTCTAATTGTGTCAGATTTTATTTAAGAAATAAATAAGTGTAAATATACAGAAACGTATAATTTAAACTATTCATTCATAAAGTTATAACTGTATTTACTGATAAGTTGCATTCTACTAAACGGATTTTCATGCTGTTCTCATTATCATGTATGTTATTTCTTCCGAAAGGTTGTAGTTATACAAGACCTAAGTGTATGTACCACGCAAGCAGAGCCGCGGGTAAAAGATTAGGTCTTTCTATAAACAGCGCCGGCTCTAGCCCATGTAGCGCCCGGGTGCAATTAATACCCTGGCGCCCTGTATGCCGCGTCCCTGGCAATTTGAATTTTATATCATTCTAATACAGCCGAATTCGCAAGATGGCGACAATCGGCATCCATGCGCCTTTGGTAGCGATGCGACACTACGCCAATATAGTTTTTAATTATCTGTTATAAGGCTGATTTCACGTTGAAACAAAAGCTATTCTGTAGAGTGGAAAAATACGACAAAATATTTATATTTTGAAAGGCGCCGCTCGTGGCGCGCCATGCTACCGCCGCCGACGTCGGCCATAACACGGGACGTAGGATCTTTGGAGGCGTCGCGAGCGGCGCTCGGCGCCCCCTAAGACTCTGCACACCCTGCACCATAGGTATAGCCGGCACTGTCTACAAAAAATAAAATATAATAAAATAAAAATCGTATTGATAAAAAGTCTCCCGTCTGCTCACACCCTAATGTGTATAATATGTGAATCGTGACCTTACACGCCCTGTAACGTGCTTTTATATAAGTTTTTTATCGCTTGAATTCTTTTAATGTAACACTAATATATCGTGCGGTTAGTTTTTTCAAGGTGAGTTAATAATTTTCAGTACTTTGTTTTAATAAAGCCCGCTTTATTTTCAATTATTAAAAGATTATACTTTTATGCATTAGGGAAAAGTTTGAAGAAACATTTTGAAATCAGTTAAGAGAAATGATGGTACGTGGAGTGAGGTGAAAATAGAGGATTGGAAGAATTGGGGTTCGAGTGGAATGTCATTGCCGAAATCAAAACAGCGGCGATCGGTCGGACGTACCGCTTACCGTTGAAGGAATGAGATTGAGTAGGGACCTGCGGAAGCTGCATTAAAGCTACACAGGATCGGAAAATATGGCGTCTTTTAATGTCCGTAGTACAACAACTACTTCCGATTCGCCAGTGGAGTAATGAAATTTTTTTTTTTTATAGACAAGCGAGCGGACGAGCAAGCGGTTCCACGTGATGGTAAGTGTTAGCGCCGCCCATAGACATCTGCAACACCAGGGGGTATGCGGGCGCGCCGCCGACCTTGCAAAATCCTATTCACAGCTTTCATGAAGAACCCCATCATATGCAGTAAGTGAAAACGGCGAAAAATCGAACCTTTAACTTTAACATTTTTCGCCTTTAACTTCTGTCCTCGGTTTTGTTTGTATAGACGCAACCTAACTTAATCACGAAAAAAGATAAATTTTGACAGCTTTACGAACAAACCCTCGAAACTATTGGACGTAAATTCACAGAAGACTGTTGTAAAACGGATTGCATTTCCCACTTTATCCTGATTCCCAAATGCACGTACTTGTATCGGTAGTAAATGATAGAATGGTATGGAAGTCCATTTCCATACCATTCTATCCGATTCCTCCCTATTTTTTGAAAATTTTAAATCTCCAAAAAGAAGGTAAGTAGCGCATCAGGGGCGTACGAACTCTTGTCATTCTGGCATGTATCGCGGATGTCTATGGGCGACAGTATCCACTTAATACCAGGTGGACTGCCTGCTCGTCTGCCACCTATTTATATCAAAAAAAAACCTTTTACTGCAGCAAAAACCGCAACAAAATTGGGTCAGCAATTTACTAAATTATCCCAACAGACAGACAGAATTTACTAATTATCCTAAGGATTTTCTAAAATCCTTTGAGGAAAGTATTCATAAAGCCTTTTGTGTCAAGCTTAAAGAAGACCCGTCTAATATACATATCTGTGTATATTTGTAAGGGACTGGCAACATTACAAAGTGAGGAGGTTTTTGACTCATTGTTTGTTTTCATGGTTGTACAAAGCAAAGTTGTAGAGAGACTGTAGGCTATATTCAGGCTATATTCAGTATAGATCCAATTCGACCTTTTATGTGGGTATATGATTATCATATAATGCAGCCATAGGATACATGGACAACAGGTTATACTAAGTAGGTACCGACATTTTTCACTATCTTCAATTTTTCCTGTTATGTGTATAAAATATGTACTCGTATGTCCTTTTAATAGTAGTGTCTTGTAACTGTAAACTGAATAAACTCTTATCTGTCTATATTTAATTCTATCCCCGAAAAAGTCATAAATTTCTATACCAATTAGATAAAAATAACGACATAAATCCGAGATAAAATATTGTATTCTGTCATTTATTATTTGTGCACATGTAACAACTATTTGTATGCAATATTATTATTATTTATTATTATTATTTTTAAGAAAATCGCATTACAGTCCATTACATACAAGTAACAGTCCGGCTGATGGTAAGTGGTTATTATTGTTCATGACATCGGTATACTTGCAAATATCAGTCGAAAATTAGAAACATTGGCAGGCCTGTGAACGTGCTTAGTGTCCGTGAAGATTTGAGATTGGAAAGCAATAGGTAATGAGGAACGCTCGGGGAATAGGATGAGAGAATAGAAACAAACTCTACCACTCGCCAAACTGCCTCATGGCAATATTACACAAGAGCGGGTCAAATAGGCTAACTCTACCAGTCGCACCTGCCAATAGTTTATTTATGGCATTTAGCATTAGTCTAAACTTACAACATAGGGCCTAGACCTTTAAGTAGATCTACAATCTCGTAGTACCATACCATCAGTCTATGTTTTTCTCAAGCCTTACCACTAAACAAGATTTTCGGCTACTCTCATCCATCCACCATGGTCGAACTTTTTCAAGTCGTCCTCAGTCCACCTGGCTGAAGAGCGTCCCACACTGCGCTTTCCGTTACGGAGCCTCCATTCGAGGACTCGTCTACCCCACCGGTTATCGGTAATGCGCCCATTGCCATATCGATAAATATGAACTGCCCATTGCTACATTAACGTGCTGATTTTACAAGCTCGTATTTAAAATCTCGTAGTATCTACTATAAATTCTACCATGTATTGTGGCGAGTATCCACTCGTCACAATTGTATGTACAAAATACTCTTCAACAAAACGTGTTGAGTTACCAGTTATAAGCCGCTGTTCACATGGCGTTTTTGGCGAGGCGATACACTGCTGACGCGAGAAACGCGATCGCAACGCAGCTTATGCCGCGTCGAAATTAGTGCTCATTGTCGCTCAATAGAGGATAGTATAATGGAAAGTACATGTTTAAAAATATTCTTTTCCAAATCATTACAAAATTATATAGATAGCAGCTAACGGTTAAAAGCTGTCACTATCCTATGGTTCAAATTTGCCATAGAATTTGCAAAAACTTTTTACTTTTTATTTTTTTTAATTTGGGCCTTTCTCACCAACTACTGATAAGGTAACAGGACCATCAGAAAGTTAGTTATACTTTATCAGATAGTGTGTATCAGCTAGATTTAATAGGCAGGCAATTTATCTATTAGATTGTTTAACAGTTACTTTATCAGGAGGTGGTGAGAAAGGCCCTTAATAAACTGACAAGCACAACGATATTGTTCTTTTTACAAATGAATAAAATTGTTTGCAGTGGCCTCTTCACATAATTTTATATGACAGATAACAGTAGGTAGACCATCAAGCAGCAGGCACTGAACTAAACTTTTATTCTAGACACAAGGTTTCTTAGCAAGATTGCTCCCTTACCACCTCCACTATCAATTAACACGATTTTTTCAAGAAACGGCCTCGGATTCCGATTGTGTATGAGTTTTTGAAAATCATTGAATGCAATTTTTCATAATTCTAAAATCGACACCATTGTTCCTTTCTCTATTTCTTTATTTCTCTATTTCTAATAGTTTCTAACTTTTCCATAGTGACCCGACTCGAAGGAAAAATCCTGTGTACTTAAATCAAAGTGGCGTTGCCAGCACACCGTTTCTAACATTTATTAGAATATGCCTTATGCCACCTCATGAAAAAAGGAAGTAATCTAATAAAATTGTCGCAAATCTAATACAGAATTCAATTCATAGAAACCTTTCCGACATATACATACCGTTTTAGCGCTTTGTTGATCACGGGTAATAGATACGACAGGGAAAGCTTATCACAAAAATATGGTGGCATATGAACTGGCTGAGATAATAAATGTTCAACTTACCTTTTTTTCACGAGAATTAAATGGAATGATTCCATTGTTTTTCAGAATATTCTATCGATATTCACTGTTTGAGGATTTCGAGTTATAGTTATATACCTAAATAAATTCTATATTGTACACAAACAGATATTGCAAAATGACAACTTCAGTAACATGAAAAGTACAATAGGTAGTTTTATCCCCAAAGCGATCTCTTCCAGACGACCTTTGGATCGTAGTACGGAAATATATCCTATACATATGTAGATAGTGCAATATTTACAAAATAAACATAACACGATGCTTAATAACAAGCAAACAAAATAAATAACAATAAAAGTTATATAGATGAATGGAATAAATTAGATACACACTTCCCACACTACATACGCTGTAGATACACACTTCCCGGCCGAAAGTAATAAACATCGGCCTTTAGAAAGAGACTATATTTTGTAGAGCGTCGTCTGCGTCGTGTTCCGTTACGACAGAGACGACGCTCTACAAAACCGAAGCTAGCCGATCATAGTCGATGTGTATTACTTTCGGCCGTGATGTGTAATTTATTTTTAAGGAGCCTATAATATCACAGAACATATCTATGTCACATTTATGGTATACTTCATTATATTTAGATAAAACAGACCAAATTGGTGAATGTTTACCGTATTTATTTTTATAAAATAGAAATTGATCCTGAAAGGGATATACTGTTTTTTTTTTTATATACTAGTGGGCGGACGAGCAAGCGGTCTCACGTGATGGTAAGTGTTACCGCCGCCCATGGACACCTGCAACACCAGGGGGTATGCTGGCGCGCCGCCTTCCTTGCAAAATCCTATTCATAGCTCTCTTGAAGAACCCAATATCGTAGCTTAATGGAAAGACCTCTTGAGGCAGTTCGTTCCACAGCCTACGGGTTGGCGGTATAAAGTAACTGTTGTTGTCTCGTACAGGGCTTAACTATGTTAAGATTCATTTGCATCAGCACAGATGTAAAATCAATACGAATATTAATTATTTTTTTTTTTTTTATATATATACTAGTGGGCGGACCGGCAGGCGGTCTCACGTGATGGTAAGTGTTACCGCCGCCCATGGACACCTGCAACACCAGGGGGTATGCGGGTGCGCCGCCGACCTTGCAAAATCCTATTCACAGCTCTCTTGAAGAACCCCATATCGTAGCTTAATGGAAAGACCTCTTGAGGCAGTTCGTCCCACAGCCTACGGGTTCGCGGTATAAAATAATTTTTGGAGCGAACAGTGCGCGACACCTCCGTATCGAGGAAATGCGAATGGACCGCACTTCTGTGACGGGAGGTGCGGTTGTAGAATCCCGAGGTGGGAATTATATTGAACAATTCTTCAGAGCATTCCCCATTGTACAGGCGGTAGAACACGCAGAGAGACGCAACGTCTCTCCGAATGCTGAGGGGTTCTAAACCGCCCGTGAGAGTGGGATCGTCGACAATACGAACAGCACGTATTGTCGTTGGATGGAGTCAAATGGGTCCAGTTGGTATTTCGGTGCACCGGCCCAGAGATGAGAGCAATACTCCATATGGGGCCTCACTTGAGCTTTGTAAAGCATTAGGAGTTGCCCGGAGGTGAAGTAGCGCTTCGCTCTGTTCAGCACACCGAGCTTTTTGGAGGCCATTTTGGCCTTATTTTCCAGATGACCCCTAAATTCGACTTTGCTGGAGATGTCGACACCAAGGATCCCGATACTCTCCGAGATCTTAAGAGGTATGCTCTGAAAGCGAGGTGCTACGACAAAGGGGGCTTTTTTAGCGGTGAATGCACAGACTTGCGTCTCATGACTAGCGACTCGCCCTCGCTTCGCGTCGGTTTATAAGTTAATGTACGTACGTGTTTCGGTAGTGAGTGAGATGTGCCAGAGCACATTCCCATCCCATCCTATTCTATCCCTCCCTATTTTTCCATCCCTTTCTCCAAATCCATTCCTATATCTCCAAAGGTAGGCAGCGCATACGAGGGTGTGCCAACGTTTATAATTTTCGACTGATGTTGGCATGTATCGCGGATGTCTATGGGCGACAATATCCACTTACCACCAGGTGGACTGTATGCTCGTCTGCCGCCTTCATCCATAAAAAAAATACATTTCTTATAATCAGTAATCTCTTATCTAACACCTTCACCAAAAAGAATTTTTAAAAAGAACCCACCAATTTTCGGGCTTTTTAGAGAAATATTTTTTATAGGAATTCAAGTCATTTTCTTAACATTATTTTTATTGCACAAGAATGATAATCAACGTATCAATGTCGCACATGTCAATGGCGTCTAAATTAAATGTATGCACTATTAGTGTATAGGTAGAATAGGTGATCGACACCCGATACAGTTGAAATGGAAGGACGTGGGTTCGAATTTAATTAGCCTATAAAAGGCGCCTCTGACGTCGCAACTATAACCACATTTATCCCTCTATTCTTGTGCCACAGATGTATAGTTACTAGAAATGTCTTCGTCAGGACAGTTTCTATAGTTTATACCAAATTAATTGTCCTGAAAATATAATGGGTTTCTTCAAGAGAACTTTGCAAGGGTTCTTCAAGACCCTCCATCGATCGTACCTCCATCGGTCATCGTATTGCAGACATCTATGGGTGGCAGTGCCCACTTCTTAACAGATGCTTCGCTTGCCAAGTTACGACCATAAACAACAAAAACCACCCAATATTTTAATTATAGCTTTCCGTTAAATGAATGAATGAATAAATTAATAATTTGTTGACTTAATAACAACTCACTACAATTATACATTGCCGTGTGGTGTCGGTCGGCTATAGAATATCACCATCCCAACTCTTCCCGTGGGTGTCGTAAAGGGCGACTAAGGGATAACGAAGCCGCTACCACAAGCCCTGAGGAACTACACCACCCCTGAAAAAGTGGGCTCGCCAACCCGTTTGGCCATATATCCCTTATGTACAAGACTTGAAGAGGCCCATGTCCTGCGGTGGATATTGAAAGCGCTGATTGCACTCCATTGCACACATAAAAAAACGTCAGAATCAATAATAATTCAGTCTTCTGTGAGAGAGGGGTAACGTGCCCATTCAAATGCGTCCAACGGCTGTGGGATTGCAGCGTGGACCAACACCCTCTAACAGAACGACACTACAAATGTGCAGCGTTGTGGTACAGAATTATCGTTAGTGGTGTCGCTGGTAACAAATGAATTTTTCAAGATACTAAATTGGAGCCTCTCAAAGACATATTCAGCAGACTTCCAATACTTCTTAAATCTGCGTTTTTTTTTGATCATTCGGCCGCCCCGTTCCGCTTAACAGATCGTACGGCCATAAATATCGCGATGGACACATCCAATTTTATCTTGAGGACAGTCGGCCACTTGTCTTGTGGAATGGCTCCTTGGCTAAAATACTGCTTTATTGGTAGCCCTTTCAATCGTGGCCGGAATATATATAGACGTGACGGGAAATTTAGGGCGATCGATTTTATTGTTTAATTGTATATTTTTTTAATATATATATAAAACAGGTGGCAAACGAACAGACAGATAACTTATTGGTAAACGGCTGGTGGAAACCCATAAACATTTGCGACACATGACAAATTATTTCAACATTAGGTACTGAAATTATGCCAATGCCTAGATACCGGAATAAAATTTAGTGCTAGAAATAAAAGTATACGACATTTTCAGAATGTACAGACTAATTCAGCGAAACAGCTTGCCACAAGGATCAAATTTGGACAGCGTTTTTGGTAATTAGTAATTTTCATCCTACATATTAAAAAAGTCGTATATTTTTATTTCTAGCAGTAGATTGTATTCTAGTATCTAGGCATTAGCATAATTTCATTTGTCATTTTAACATTAGGTACTTAAATTTATTTTTTATTTATTTGAAAATGTTACACAATTTCTACAGTTCTCGTAATTTTGCACACAAGTTAAAAATATTCTTTTTTTTATAGAAAAAAGCGACAGACGAGCATACAGTCCACCTGATGGTGAGTGGATACTGTCGTCCATAGACATCCGCGATACATGCCGACATCAGTCCAGAATGACAAACGTTGGTACGCCCTCGGATGCGCTGCCTACCTTAGGAGATTAAGGAATAGATTGGGAAAATGGAGAGGGATAGGATGGGATGGGAATGGACTCTGGCATATCTCACTAACTAATGAAATACGTACGAACATTGGTCAAATACGATAAAGTAGGAAATACAGTACATTTCAACGTAGTCTTCTGTAATAACCAGTCTGTGCCAGTCGAGTGCGCCCAGCGGCTGCTGGGAATGCAGCGTGCACTCTCCCCCAAAGATGCGAACATGCGAAAAACATTACAACATTATGCAAAAAAAACGATGAATAAAAAAACAGTGTAAGTGAATAAAACAGGATAAATTCATAAATTCATGAGAATAAAACAATCTGTTTTATGTTTCAGGAACCCTGGAACTATCTCCAGAAAAAACCGTTAAACACAAGAAGTCAATGTTTGTAATAATTCCATTATGTCAGTCACAACCAATGAAGCTTATTTATATCAACCTCATTTCCAAAGCTTCAAATACTTCCTTAACATTCCTTAGCAAAATCGGATTGGATTACTCAGTTTTCTAGGTAAAGTTTCTACTCAAAGGATTTTATGTCTCAGATTATATTATTGAAAAAAGGCAGCTAGGAAATTGCTTTTGAAAGAAAAATAATTAAATAAGCAGCAAATCGATGGCAGCAAATATGAAGATGGGTTTAGGTTGAGGTTCTCCGATGACAACGAAGAAGTATAAGCCCGTCGACTTCTTAATGACATTCTTAGTAAATTGAAACTATTTATTTCAGTTATTCTAAAATAAACAGTTTTCTTGATTGCGATTTTCTGCACTTTTTTTTTTGTTGATTGTTTAATTCAATTGGCCGGTCCACCTGTAGCATAGTATCTGTACCATATCATACCGTTAACCTGTGTCTCTCCACTGCTGGATATACTAAGGCTAAACAAAATAGAAAATCAACACACACAGATAGATACCTATAAATCTCCTCACATCACCACTTTCGACAACTACAATCAGTACCTGTATCTTTGAATAATAGACCACAAGACCTCTGTGACCCTGAAGTATTAAAGGATGAGTTGTTACATGTTCAGGAGGTACTGAAACGAAATGGATATAAAGTGAGTGGAAGGTAACCACGGCGCTATCGTAGGGAAAGACATACCGAGGTCAGCAGACAACGGGCAATTGTGCAGTACGTTAAAGGTGTTACGGACAAAGTTGGAAGAGTATTAAGAAAATACTCCATTAAGACTATATATACACTGTCCTCCAAAGTAGCGGAAAACCTACGCATACCAAAGGATGCCAGGTGTTTATACGATAGACTGCAGCTGTGGTAGTTCATACATAGGCCAAACAAAGCTCACCGAAGCAGAAAGGGTCAAGGAACATATCGCAGGTGTGAAGAATCGCCAGTCGAATAAATCGGCAATTGCGGACCACGTACTCAACGTCGGGACCAATCAGTGGATTGAACTCCATAATCCAAAACTTCTCTCCACTGATCGCCACTATTGCTCCAGTAATGTGCGTGAAGATGGCTACAAAGTGACCTCGACATGGAATCCAGTGCTTAATAAAATTAAACCTCGTGATTTATCATCTGACGCTACATCTGATATTGCCAGTGTTGTGTGTTGTGTGAGTTGATAAATCTGCTCGAAACTCTCGACGTGAACTACCCTCCTCTTCAGTCAGCTAATGACCATGTTTAATGCAACCCGTCGATCGAAATAAGCGAATAAGCGAAACGTCGAGTAAAATAAATAAGGTAAATATTCGCATTAAGACCCGTTTAAATAGATAAATATATGTGAAAAACGCGGAAATCTCAAATGTTATATACTAAGGCTACCACCACTCTCGGTCTTCCACTACCTTCAACTTTCTTCAAGTAGTCGGTAGCATTCAATTGTCTAATACTTGCACGTGACTTTCCTAAATATAAAACACTCTTCAGGACAAGGAAAAATATTATAACATTAAAAAAATTCTTTTCATTCAACAGCTGAGTGCAAAATTATGTCGTCGCATTATAATTTTATAACCCTGTAATATTTCTGGTAGGCAACCGAAGAATGGTCCGACACAGCAGTCCCCGAAAACTGTTATCTGACTTCAAATGAATCATTATGAAAGTAATTAAAAGTGAGAATCGTCGCTCAGACAAATTTTTGTCACAGTATAGGTAGAAATAACAGTATGTGACTTTACTAGTGACTGGATTTCCTTGTGTTTTCTTTGATTTCTTTAATTTAAATAAGACTATGGCTTTAACATGGGCTTTTTTTTATTAATTTAAAGGTATAAATGTATAATTTTACACATACTCGAAGGTACATTTTCATATTATAATTACGAATGACATTTTTTTCTTTTTTATATACTAGTGGGCGGACGATCAAGCGGTCCCACGTGATGGTAAGTGTAATGTTATTACCCTGATTTGGTTTTACTAATGCTATTTCCTCAGAAGTTGGTCAACTAAAATATACTACATTAATCAATTATTAGTATACTCATTACATGACAGATAAGTACGATTACAACAAAGTTGGGAAGAAATAAGTAAGTAACAATTGAAAAATAGAAATTACATAAATATAATAATTACAGTGGGATGAGAAAATCAGTGTATTGCGAGATAAAGAGATGCCGTTATCCCAATATACTCTCTGCTTAATGGGACAGGAGGGGATGATGGGATAGGAAGTATAGTATAAAGGTCCTCTATACTTCTTACTTTGTGAATTGGGATGGAATGACAAATGGGCTCTGACATATCTCATAGCCGAAACACGTACGTGTATGTAATACATTTTACGACAGTTATTTGTGAGAGAGGAAGTAGGTCAATATTTTCAAGTATTTTGATATAAATTGTGATCATCGTGGTCTTTCACAACTTTACACGTCACTCAGTAACAAGCGCGTCTGTGTGACCATATACTGTTACGAAGTATACTGTGGTTTCATTTTAGGGCCCCGTAAATCCTATTAAGGGCGAAAAGAAGGAAGTAAGAACAATTTTTCCTACAATAAAAATATTTGTTCCTCTATTATTTTGTAAATGTAAACCTGTTACAATATTTTCGGTAATTATATTTTTGTTCATTTTAAGAAGTTTCTCGTAGATATGAAATTTTCGTTTTTCACGTAATTGCTAATAAAATATATATACGTATCAATATAAAATGTAGTATATGTATTTATTTATATCTTTATTTATGAATTTTATTTTTGTAGCTATAATATATATTATACACGTATGTATTCATATTATTTTTATTTATGTATGAACTAAGCACGCCTGTTCTGTTCCGAGCAAAGTCTCTATGTCACGGGTCTGCTGGAAGAGATCTCCACAAGAGATAAGCTTGTCTTGTTTTCTTATTTAATTATGTATTGTGTGTAAATACAATCTATACTAATAAATATAATAAAGAGGTAAAATTGTGTGTTTGTTTGTAGGTATGTTGGGGGGTAATCTCTGAAACTACTGAACCGATTTTAAAAATTCTTTCACAAATAGGAAGCTACATTATCCGTATCTAATATAGGCTATATTTTATTTTAAAATTTTGAAAAGAGAAAAGCAAACTTCTAATCCCAAGCGAAGCGAGGGCGGGTCGCTAGTATCAAATACTATACCATCATATTAAATTCAAATGCATCATACTAATGCTTCTTGATACAAATGTCAAAACGAAGCCAGAGTAGGTCAAGTCAACGTATAAAAAAAGTTTATACGTGTCGAATATTGGTTATGGTTTTCTAACACTGTATCGTCTATGGCGTAGACTCTACGCGATCGATATGGGAATAGACTAGATGACACATCATACGTTCTTATCAAAGAAACCGCGTTAGTAGCTTCTAGGGGGTGAGGAGGTGTTCATTATAGTCAAATTTGAAACGTAAGTACTACGTAATAAGAATGTTCCATTTTCACATATGAATTAAATAATTAGAGTACTGAATATAGAACACTACTAGACTGTAACGTGCCAGTCCTAGAGAACTTGTGTAACATATCTAGTATGTATTCTCAAATCGATGGTCTACGCTCATATTTAAAACGCTACTTATTTGCGTATTTTAAGCGTGTCGCAATGTATATTGGAATTCTGCTGTCAAATACCTGTCAAAGATGCTTCGTTTCCTTAGCAATAAATGTCAAACATATTGGATATGTAAAGGCTACGGAGAAAGAATGCCTACTGGAGAAAAAATACGAGTAAATACGTGCCTGGCCTATGTGACGGTACTGGTCATTCATGTAAAGTTTTGTTGTTCCATCTAAAACGTTCGTAACACTTATTATTCAGTACACAGATAATGAGCAGACGCCAAAGTATCACAGCGCAGGCGACGCGCGTAAAGTGCAACTGCGCGTAGAGTAAAAGGTATACTAGAAACAAACAATAAATTATGAAGAAAAAAACTGAAAAAATCTATTCTAATCTCATATCATATTTTCTGGTTTTGCATTATTGAAGTGACACGTTGTGTAATGTAAAAATGTGTAAGTGTAATCAAATCTCTGAAATTGGTTCTGATTGAACCTTTCTAGGTTCAAAACCCATTCACAGAGCCATGGAAGAAGCTCATCACGCACAAAATTTAGCACATTATTTAATTAAAGAGAAAAGGAATATTTAAATATACCACTATAAATTTTAGATGTTTATATTTCGATTAACAACCTTTTTTCCTGTACTTCCTTTGAATACTTCTTCGTTATTGAATTATTCTTGACTTTTTGAAGTTATTTTTTTTTGTTTGATTATTGTAAAAATTGTGTATGAGGCATTCTGTTGTTTAACAGTGGCTTCAAAGTGCTCTTGTTTGTGATAATAAAATAAAAGCGTGGTAGTGCGTTTTTCGTGTGCTTCCAGGGAGTCCTCTTCTGTCCTCGGTAAATCTACTATCGCTGTACTGAGCGACTCCTGACTTACTTCGACGGGGCTGGACATTGGTGGGATACGTTTTAATCTTACAAATTGTTTATTACGAAGAAAACTTGACACTGGCAGAATGTGCTAATTGCAACATTGCCATATATGAAAAAAATAAAATCTTCTTAAAGCCCTAATGTTGAATTTCCGCCTCTAAACAGAGATTAAAGTTTGGCAACACCTTTAACTGGCGACTTGTTCTATACATTAACGATGAAAAGAATAGGTAATTGTCCGGAGAACAAAGCGAAAACTCGTTACAAAGTTACTTACCCTTTTTGCTTTCATTCCGCGATAAAATACACAGTTTTTTTACCCAACTATGACGGGGCTGAAAAAGAAAGTTATGATTTTTGTCATTCTATTTTTGTGAGTTATTTTATATATATAAAGAAGGTGGCAAACGAGCATATCTGGTGAGAAGTGGACACTGTCGCCCACGGACACCCGCAGTACATGTCAACTTTACTCCAGAACAATAAACCTTAGCACGCCTCCGAATGCGCTGCCTACCTTTGTTTATGTAAGAATGGATTTGGAGAACGGGCTGGGAAAATGGGAAGGGATAGCATAGGATGGGAATGGGCTCTGGCATATTTCACTCACTATCGAAACATGTACCTACATAGGGCAATTTAATAAAGTGGGAAATGCAGTATATTTCAAGGTAGTCTTCTGTGAGAGAGGGGTTACGAGCCCAGCCGAGTGCGCCAAGTGGCTATGGGAATGCAGCGTGCACCATCCATCCTCCAGGATACAAACCGGGTAAGGGTGACAAACTCATTATTTAAGGTTTATTTATTTTTATACAACGTGACACCGAAATAATGTCACCCAATTTAAAATATATAAAACCGCTCCAGCGAAAAATAAAATTATTTTATGGAAGACATCAAAAGTTATAAACGTGTAAAGTTTTGTTGTTCTGTCTAAAACGTTCGTATTGCTCATTACAAACGGGTGCCTAGAGACGCTTAGAATTACCTCATTACCTGGGGAAGCGCGTGGAATCTATACATATAATAATAAAATTGTAACAGAGCCGAATGTACACATGAAAAATTTTCTGAAAAAAAAATCATTGTAATGTATATATATACTCTACGGACGACACAGAGACCAAAACACTCATGTTTAGAATTTTTGTCCGTCTGTCTGAACGCGCATAACGCAAAATTGGCGGTAAACTTGGCGTAATTATAGCTTAAGTATGTGTATAGCTTATATAGATTATAGCGTAATTGAACCACCAATTGGAAGAAGGGAATAAACGCCATTTTTTGACATATCCACTTTTTTATACTTTTGCATTTTTAAAACGAAGCGCTACACTGCGAGTCCGAAAAAAAGAATAAAACATCCTCAATCCGTATAGATTCGTTAGACCAAAAAAATTGTTAGTCGGAAAAAGGAAACAAATCCGTCTTTTATTTCCCTTTTCCAACTAACTGTCAAGTTTTCGTCAATCGAAATAAGAGTTTATTTTTGTCATGTTTTTAACATGTGAAAACATTTTATTATGTCAAACAAAAACACATCGCTGTTGGTGGGGGACGCGATACTGGCGATCAATTTGGCTGTCATTAAATTATTATTAAAGTTTAAATATGTCTAGTGAAAGTAGTTGTACCGATTCATTTGATAATGAGTCTGAAGACGAGATTCCGAAAAAGAAAAGAAGAGGTGTTAGAAATACTCATCTGTACAAAAAGGAAAAGCAGAAGTCACAGCGTTTACTTGGTCAATCTTATGTGAGTACAAGTACTGGGAGGTTAGTGTCAGCTAAATCAAATAGTAATAATGATTGTGTTTGTAAGAAAAACTGCACTCAGCAGTTTAGTACTGAAGAAAAAAAGCAGTTGATGGAATTCGTTTACAATGGACGACCTAAAAATGAACAAGATATATATATAAAAGATATTTAAAGATTTTTACGAAATTATTATGACCTGGCCTACTACAACATCCGAAACTGCTGAAATAGATGAAGAATAGACTGTGTCAACTAATTCCTTCCATTTTTCTAATAAATAAATGTTTCTTTGTCATTATATTGTCGATTATTTCAATTATTTTATGCCTGTACATGATAAATTGGAAGAAGGAAACAAATCCAAGAAGATTACATATATATATCTTAACTAATATTAACATATTTCAATCAAGCCTATTTGTAAATAATCAAAATTAATATTCTCTTCATGTCATTCATATGTCACATGAGCCTATTATTGAAAGTAAAAGATTATAAGGTTTTTTTTAATTATCTCCATTCTTACTTTTTGGATTAATTCCCTTCTTCCAATTGGTGGTTCAATTATACCTGGGTTGATATTTAGGGTATCTACATTTTATCCCGATCCGTTATAAAATTCCCGAGTGAATTATGCATGTTATAGAGGAATTATAAAGAAGTCATGAAATACAATAAAGTTAGTTAAAATAGTTTTACGTGTAGTCAATACACATTAAGGTACGAGTACATAATAATTAATTTTCGTATTTCTTGCTACAGCGGTTTGGCGTTGATTAGTCAGTCAGTTAGACACACGGGGCATCTCTTTTTATATGAACAGATAGATGGACCCGATATTTAACTAGTCTTAAAGATCTTGAAGATTACATTTGAAAATTTTCCTTTGACGATGGAGTATAGACCTTATTCAGGATTTCAGAACCACACATACCTACTTATTATATCAAATTTCCTTCGAAAACACGCCACTTCAAATGTTGACATGTACGTCTCCATTAATTTGCCGAATTAACATACCACTCCTTTGTAATAAGACGCCCCTCCCAATATTTTTTCAATGAACTCCTTCTTGTCTACCTACTTATAAATCCAAGTACAGTGATAACAAAGGTTAGAAATCGAATATTTAGGCTGTCTGTTAAGTCGTGCGAACCTCAACCGTTTTTTTTTTTCATATTTGGCAATCGTGCAATTAGCACATTCTGCCAGTGTCAAGTTTTCTTCGAAAATAACAATTTCAAAGTATAAAACGTATCCTGTCAATGTCCAGTCCCGTCGAAGTAAGTTATGAGTCGCTCAGTGAAGCGATAGTAGGTTTACTGAGGACACAAAGAGGACTCCTTGGAAGCACACGAAAAAGGTAGCCCTACACTTTTATTTGATTATCACAAACATTACGCACAAAAAACACTTTAAACTATCACTATTAAATAACAAAACGCACAAACACACAATTTTTATAACAAATCAAACTAAAACTTCACTTCTCGAGTTTCCGCCAAAAATTTGTAGTGACCGCACACACGTCCAAATATATAAGTATATAAATACGAACATACCGTACCGTAATAAACCGTAACCAGCCCTTTTATCGTTCACTACTGGAGATGGGCCTCCTTGCTCGCATTTTATTAACCACGCTGGCCAAGCTGATTAGCAAATCCACTGTTTTGGAGGTGGTGTAATTCCATAGGGCTTATGGTAGCAGCTTTGTATCCGCATACCTCCTGGTGTTGCAGGTGTCCATGGGCGGTACCACTTACCACCACGTGGGATCGCTTGCTACTTCCATATAAGAAAAAAAGAGGACAAGGCGTAAAAAAGAGGACAAGGCGTAAAAGCCATCCCAAAACAACATGGTTAAAACGAACATAGAAAGTAAGATACGAATATTTTGCTATCATGGTCGGTTAGTCCAATTGCAAACTTAACATGGTTTCACTGTACCCACCCTGGCCGAAACTCCCCGTCTGCCAATAACGACCGAAGTTTAGACATCATTACGAGTTATGGAGATTTCCGTCTGCGGGATTCAATTAGCGAAATATCGTTCAATTGAATTAAAATTGTCCGTATGAATTGTTAATTGTTAACTTTTAAATAAAGAGAGAACAGATGTGTACTAATACAATATACATACAATCAGCCTCTGTCTATTCACAGCTGGATATAGGCCTCCCCTAAGGAACGCCACCACACAGGGCCTTCCGCTCTTCTCATCCAGCTGCTACCGGCGACTTTCTTCAAGTAGTCAGTCCATCTGGCCGGAGGGCGTCCCACGCTACGTATCCCGGTGCGTGGTCTCCATTCGAGAACTTGTCTCCCCCATCGGTTTTCGGTCCTGCGACATATATGGCTCGCCCACTGCCACTTCAGCTCGCTGATCCTTTGAACTATGTCGACAACCTTAGTTCTGCGACGAATCTCCTCGTTACAGATTTTGTCCCGCAAAGAAACTCCGAGCATAGCTCTGAGCATAGCTAGCTGAGCGGCTTTGAATTTGTGAATCAGGCCTGCCGTCAGAGACCACGTGTACTCATACTCAATAATTATTAATAATACTTATGATTCATGAATAATGAACTTTATGTTATAGATTAATATTACCATTAAATATACCATTAAGGTATGTTATATCTATTTTTTTCTATATATAAAAATGGATGTTGGTATATCTGATGTTAATAGACTTCGACACCGTTTGACCAATCACCATGAAAGTGGCTCATATTATTATATGTATTTTTTCATAGAGAAAGTTGTTATGATAGCAACTTTGTTGTAACTCGCCACTAGATGGCGCTGCAGCACATCAAGTTCTATACCGTTCAGCCGATCGCAAAAATCATATCGACGGCAAAACAGAATAATTTGTGATTTTATATACAGAGATAAATAAATATACACAGGCGGGAGAACGTCTGCCGGGTTTTGATAGTTAAATATAATTTACATAGCTATAATTATAATGTAGGTAATATAATAAAAAAATTAAAAAAAAATATAGGAAAAATAATTGACCATTAAAACCGTATACTCCCTGGTTTTGCAGGTGTCCATGGGCGGCGGTAGCCACTTACCATCACGTTTGCCACCTTCACCATAAAAAAATACTATATTATAAATTAAATATACCTACAACTGTTTACAATAAATATATTCTGATTCTGATACCGTCAGAGGCACCGTTTCGGCACCATACCTGATAACTGGCAGGACGCACTGATTAAAGACTTTGACTTCAAGACTTATGGTATAGGCGATGAGAAGGAGCTCACACATTTTTCTGCCAAATACTGACCAGCCGAGCTGGATGCATCTGTTAGCCTCCTTGATTAAGTCTGACTTACTCGTACCTAGGTCGGTCTAAGGTAACCATATCCGTCAACTTCGAGTGGCACGCACGCCTTCGAATTTATCTGTAAACCAGTAAAAGATAGAAATGCTCCAGACTTTTTTTAATTCTCGGACATGCGAAATTCCTTACAATGTATACCTTCATTACCTTTATAAAATTAGAAATAATTATGAGCAGCAGAAAATGTTGAATAGCGAGCAAATCGATGACAACAAATATAAAGATGGGTTAGGTTTAGGTACTCTGGTGATAAATACAGAAAGAGGAGTCCCACGACGAACTCCGTCGACTCTATGATGGCATTGATAATAATTCAATTTTTTTTCAACGTTATAAATCTATGGTCCACGATAAAACGATTTGATTTGAGTCTTTACAGAAAAAGTGCGTATATTAATGAAACATTTTACATAATAAAAATCAACTCCACAATTATTAATATATTTATTTCAGGGCTACGGCATAGCAACATTTATTCAAAAATAGTTATTTCATTAATTCAAAGTAGGTAGTTCGTTTTATCTACTATTATTTTGCGGTCCGTTTAAATAGAAATTATTTTAAATCATACACCTGTGGCTACCTACCATTTTTTCTATAAAACAAGTTTTGTAGGTTCATGCCAACGTTCCCTTTGCCAGATTGTATGCTCGTTTCCCCTAAACAAGGCTTAGCCAAATTAAGGATTAACGTTTTATTACACCTCCCTGTTACAGGCCGCGCTAAACCGGGATTTTAGTTATGCCGTCATTAAATTAACGAAGGCTCGTTCTTTAGGACGTTTTTGCCTTTTACTTACTATCGGGCTAGTAAGATGGTTCTTAGGGAAAAATAATTTAGATTAATAAATACAGGCGCCATAGGCACTAATTACATCTAGATTTCCTTTAGTGTCGAAATCGCAAGCCTATGAAGTTCTAGCAAGCAGAATCTCGATTCCTCAATATTCGTTACTTACCTTTTAAACTGCGAACACACACACAATATTTAACAAAGTTTGACTACATCTTCATCTATGCAATATTTACTTACAAAAAACAACGAACAGTTAGACAGAGGTCTCTCTGTTCATTTGGGATATTACAAATACACAGGTCTTGTTGCGATAGTTCGAGTGTATGTGCTTATTGTTTGTAATATTAAAATAATAACATAAGTCTGCATTTTTTCTTGTGCTTCCAAGGAGTCCAATTCTTCTGTGCTCGGTAAACCTACTATCACTTTACTGGGCGACTTCTAGCTTGCTTCCACGGGACGGGACAACGACGAGATGGGTTTTGAATTGTGATTTCGAAATTGTTTATTACGAAGAAAACTCGACACAACTTGACACTAGCACAATACACTAGTTAATTGCTCAATAGGCATATAAGAAAAGAAAAAAACACAATTGTTTTGTTTTTTTCTTTTATGGCGCGAAACGTCCCCGTATATTAGAGAATAAATAAGAAAAACAAGTAACAATATTATAACATAAATATGAAGTAACATCCAAACATGCGTGCTCATAAAATATCTACAACGGAAATTAATTGGAATAGTATTTTGTTATTTTACTGGTCTGCGCGGTCAGGACTTATTTTTAATTATCCTAATATTTTAAAGCAAATATTTGAAATTAATTTTCTGATAATAAAAGCTCGAACAATGGGCACGACCGATGTTACCTGAACAATATGGAATAATTCTCTTGTTTGTGTGTTTTATTCTCGGCAATTTCCCTGGAGCATTGTTTGACCGATAAAAATCCTGAGTTCAATTGGGATAATTTGATACCATACTGTTACCATACGTGTTACCATAACGTGTTACCATACTATACCATCAACCTATATCTCTCCGTTGCTGGATATAGGCCTCTCCCAAAGCCACCACACACGATCTTCGGCTCTTCTCATCCAGCCACAACCGGCGAAGTTCGTCAAGTTGTTGGTCCAGCTGGCCGGAGGTCGTCCCACTCTGTGCTTTCCGGTACTTGAACTCCACTCGAGGCCTCGTCTACCCCATCGGTAAAGAGTCCTGCGACAAATATCACCTGCCCACTGTCACTCCAGCTTGCTTTAGTATACTGTGAGCTATGTCAGTGACTTTAGTTCGTTGGCCAATCTCTTCGTTTCGGATCTTAATCACACACGAAAATAATATTTAGAATTGTATAACTGATGAACTGATGTTAATTTTATTGAAATCATTAGGTCTTGTTAAGAAAGAAGTGCCTTCAAACAAACAATAATGATGTAAACCACACTAATCTACGGTCCTTAAAATTCACAACGTGTCATAATAGACCCATAGGACTTGTTACGGGCAGGTTTTAATTTTTATGTTATTCGTATTACCGGGCCAGCGGTTAGGTTTAACGAGCTAACAAATCAGCCCAGCCATATGAAATGGGATAATTATCATTTCACTGTTTGTAGTTTCTTATAGTATATATATATATATATATATATATATATATTATATATATATTTAAATGTGTGTTGGTACATTAGAGAGATTTTAGGGAGGGAGGGATGTTACTTGAATTTTGATATCTTTATTTTAAAATTAGATGTTGGTGGAACACGTTTCTGTTTAAACAGAATTTTAAGTTAAAACATTTTAACCAAATTCAAGAACGTCAAATGCATCCCGAAAAAGTTACTGTCGACAATTTTGCCTATTAACAAAGACATACATTCAAAAATAGTCTTCATCGGTGATGATTATTTTTCGGTCAAAAGCGGTCCACTTCCAATTGCTCCATAGCCCAGTTAGCGAATATATGGCGCTGGCTATGGTCATTCGGGTTCAGTAATTGAGTCAATTGAATTTTATACGGATTATACTCAATGTTATACTTAAGTCCCGACGCATAATTCGAGTTGGCAAAGGGAACGTTGCGCACCACGATAAATTGACTGTCTCGGATTTTCACGCACACTTTCTCGAACAGCAATAATGTATTCGATAGACCTTGAGTTTTGTTGACATGTAGGAGGTGTTCTATCGGAAACTGACCCGGTTTCTTCGAATTTGTTGATTAGAGATCGAGAGACTCAACGTGCCGATTATTCGGACCATAAATTCCACGTAACGCACGGAACGTTCCACGAACTGAACAGTAATTTTAATAGTAAAATTCAATGTCGAAACATATAATTTTCCATGATAAATGGTGAGCTTAATAAACATTACTGACGAAAAGTGACAGATACATCTTTTTAAAGGTGGCCGCTATATGCTTTTAAAAATTGAGCGTTCCTGTTGAAAGACCCGTTATGTATGTCTATACATAACCACACCTTTAATAATATAGTGTATTTATCAATGCTTATAAGTGCAGCAATATAAATTAGACAGATGTGTTTAACAGAATATTGTAGACGAATTATTACAAGTACATGTGTACAGATGTATTATAATTTTAAAAGATCAAGTGATCTGGATTCCACGTCAAACCAACAATGGACCTACATAGGAATAATCCACATAGATAGATAAAACACTTTATTACACACCAAAACAAAACAAGACAGTAACAGACATTGTAACACGTGAAATGCACAAAAGGCGGCTAATAGCGATTTCTACGATAACCCTAGCAAAATTGCGTAAATGTATTTATATCAAGTAATTGTGAAATAAAAAGAAAGATACATACAAAAAGGTACATTGCCCATTTACAAAAAGGTACATTTATAATCTATGTAGGTATCTGTTTCTTCCTCTTCATCCAGGTTTTCAATTCCACTAACTCCATGTCGATATAACCAGAGAGGACGGTATACCCAGTGGCAAATATTGTGGCATTACAATATATGCGTCCTTTGGTGAATGGGAACCCAACCGGAATAACCTCAACTGGTATTGAGATATTGCTTAAACGGATTCGACCCTACAACAAAAAAGGGATTCATTTAGTGTTGTAAAGAGGCTCGAGTCGATGCTCGAAGTTTAGTCCGCGCCCAAGTGTTTTACAAAACGCTTGAGCACTTTACATTACTTCCCCATCGAGCACATTACAAAACGCTCACAATACAATACAATTACAAATGTTCCAATACATTTTGCTGAATACAAAACCAAATCAATGAATTATCTCAAAATTTGACTCTAAAGTCAAACTTTGAGATAATTCATTGATTTTGTAAAGCGTTTTGTAAAGTGCTCGATGGGGAAGTAATATAAAGTGATCAAGCATTTTGTAAAACGCTCTAAACTCTAAACGAGTCTAAACTCGATGTATCAAATTATGAATATGTAAACACAATTACCACCTTATTACCTATTTATTTAAGGCCGAGTCAGTTACCGGAGGCCGCCATATTTGTTTACATTTAGGACAAATTGGATTGGAACGAGGTATAGTTACGTCTGTCTAGCAAGTGAGAGTTCAATATAATATGACAAAATTTGAAAACCATGATCTCCCCAATAGATAGATTTCTGCGAAATCTCCCTAAAAACAATAGGTACAAGTTTTGTGATCGCCTGTTCTGCTTCACATACTACCTGGAAGAGGGAGGGTCCACGCTGCAACGTTACCCTGCTCTTACAGAAGACTACCGTAAAATGTACTCCATTTCCCACTTTACCCTACTCCCTCAATCAACGTACATGTTTCGGTAGTGAGCGCAATATGCCGGAGCCCATTCCCACCCTATCCCATCCTATCCTATACCTGCCAATTTCCCTAACCCTTTCTCAAAATCCGGTTATAAATTTTGAGGCAGGCAGCGCGTTCGGGAGCGAACGTTTGTCATTCTGAACTCATGTTAGCGTGTATCGCGCAGGTTGCAGGGCGACAATAATCGCTTTCCACCAAAGTGGATTATCTGCTCGTCTGCCACCTAACTCCTGTAAAAAAGACATTCGAATATGAAGTTACAGCACAATCTTACCGCCGGAATGGGACATTTGGTACGCTGGGATGGTGGTAAATTTCGTTCATAGGCACTTTTAACTGCTGCTCCAATTAACTTGTCGGTATTCAACATATTACAGAACTTGAAATGCATTTCCACGAAATTTCGTCTGTATTCGTTACTTAGGAATTCGAAGAAATAAAAATTTAACTGAAACAAGTAAGTAATAATATGTAGATATAAGTACTTTTTTTGTACACTAAAGTATATACAATACTAGCAAAACCCGGCAGACGTTGTCCTGCCATAGAACTTGATGTGCTGCAGCGCCATCTAGTGGCTAGTTACAACAAAGCGGATAGCTTGAAAATATTCTCCGTGCTCAAATACCTATGTATACCAATTTTCATGGCGATAGGTTGAACGGTATAGTAGTTGATGTGTTGCAGCGCCATCTAGTGGCGAGTTATAACAAAGTGGAGTATATCTATTTGCCGATACTTTAAGCATGAACACTTTTTTTGTATTTCTAATATTTAACGAGCTACAGCGGCGAAAAAGTGACAAAAAATGTCAAAGTTGTAAAATGCGCTGTTTTATGGTAAAATGTATAAAAATATATAAAATGTATGTGGTAAAATGTATAAATGACGCGTCGCGCTTATCGCACATCAGGGAGTTGGCGCATTTGCACGTACGGTTGCCCGATGGTAAGACCTTTCCGTGCGACTTGATCGTGACCGAGGGCGCGTCAATCGATGGGGCTTCCTTAGTCGGCGTCTAGGCTGGTCGCTCACTGTGCTTTCCACAAGCGGAATTCCCCCGGTGGGCTAGCTTCGCGAGGGTCACGTGAAAAATTCTGAGGCGGTGCCACGAGACAGAGCGGCCACCCCAGGGACAGGTCCGTATTGGCGGACTGCGGGGTTATCACCCAGAGGGAGCACGAGATGATGTTCCCGAAGCCGTAATTACAGCCGTCTCAAGATCATCAAGCGTTTCGTTTTCTCGAGAGGACCCTGCAGAGCGCCAGTTGTGTCCTTATGCGACCTACCTTAAGCACTCGCACGTTTTCTTATTCGTGTACCATTGGCCGATCCGCCCGGCCGCCCATGTTTCCACCCGTCGCGCGCGTCGTCAATAGACATGCATTCCTCATGCACATCATGAGGCCCGTGTCCAGCAGTGGACGATAAAAAGTCTGGTTATCGATTACGATTATTGGACAAAAGAAAGAAAAGAGACCGGTAATGATAGTATATAATTGTATAGCCCTGGGCACTGAGTCAAAGAGAAATGTAGAAAGTGTTGCAGGTTGACAAGTCCAGTCTAAAAGAGATTCAACCATTTACGAAACCCACAGGAACAGATGGCGTGGTGCTATTCTAAAGAATTGTGTTGACCATATGCCAGAGTTGTGCAATACTTACTACAATATTGTTGCCGAGTATTAATTTAGTCGTGAAATGTATATTAATATAATATATTAAATTTTGCCTTCCGTACCGCAACGACTTGAAGTATATATCGTCATCTAAGTAGTTTTTGTCGTAGAAAACCACATGTGGATGTTCGGTCTTCAAAAAATATGCCTGAAATCACAATAGATACTATCGTAAGACTACTTTACACCAAAACAGAAGCTTCAAATCCAAAGTTGGACGGGCCACGTGATGGTAAGTGTTCACCTCTGCCCATGAATACCTGCAACACCAGGAGGCATGCGGATGCTCTGCTGACCGTGCAGAATCCTATTCACAGTTCTCTTGAAGAACCCCATCTCGTAGCGAAAAAACCTCAGCGGCCAGTTCATTGCACAACTTTCAGGTTCCAAGCATAAATAGTCTTGATCGCACTGTACTTAACTTTTGTCAGGGAACTACGGATTATTAAGAATAAGATGAAACGTCATAATATTATACCTTTGTTACACTCGTATTTATTTGAAATGTTTATTTATTTGTTGCATACTAATCTACTTTTTGCATACTTTTTGTAAAACAACGAAATTCCTCTTCCGATAAGCAATAAGCATTGGTCTCTTTTATAACATTCATTTCAGCCTAAATGGTTCAGTAGTTTATAAGTGGACCAATTGGACCATTATACCAATTGGACCCATTAGACTCCATCCAACGACGTGCTGTTCGTATTGTCGACGATCCCACTCTCACGGGCGGTTTAGAACCCCTCAGCATTCGGAGAGACGTTGCGTCTCTCTGTGTGTTCTACCGCCTCTGAAGAACTGTTTAATATAATTCCCACCTCGGGTTTCTACAACCGCACCTCCCGTCGTAGAAGTGCGGTCCATCTGCATTTCCTCGATACGGAGGTGTCGCGCACTGTTCGGTCGAAAAATTATTTTATACCACGAACCCGTAGGCTGTGGAGCGAACTGCCTCAAGAGGTCTTTCCTTTAAGCTACGATATGGGGTTCTTCAAGAGAGCTGTGAATAGGATTTTGCAAGGTCGGCGGCGCGCCCGCATGCCCCCTGGCGTTGCAGGTGTCCATGGGCGGCGGTAACACTTACCATCACGTGGGACCGCTTGCTAGTCCGCCCACTAGTCTATAAAAAAAAATAAGTAGACAGGATTATATGCACTATAATTTTTTTTTGCACAAAATAAAATCTCCAACATAATTTACACAATTATTTACAGTTTTATGACGACAATACACTGCAATACACTTCTCTAAATTATCAATTTCACACTTGTGATGTTTGGCAGTTGTAATTAATTTGTAGGCCGAAAATGATCGCTCCACGTCGACCGACGTGACAGGCCAAAATTTTAAATTTAGTGCCAATTTCACAGAAAGAAATTCTTTGCCTCAAACTCGACCCTGGACGATAGAGGTGCTACACCGCCGTAGATCACGCAGTGTGAAAGCTCTATGCCAGAAATTTGTACCGCAAGACTCCGTGCTATCCCCAACTCTGTTCCTTCTGCATATCAACGATCTGTTGCAAATTGGTAACTTAGGTATGTTGCTATACAGATGGCAGTACTGGGGATGTCATGTATAGGGGGCGCGCCAACATCCTTCTAGTAGAGGTGGAAAAGAGTCGCATTAGACTTGTGTCCGAAATCGAAGACACCTTAGACCAAGTCTCGATATTATGTTCTCTAAATCTGATTGATTTCATCCCCAGTAAGACACAAGTCTGCGCCTTCACCTCTAAAAATGTAGTTCCTCGCTTTTGGAGCATTCCCCTTAAGATCCCGGAGAGTGTCGAGATTCTTGGTGTCGACGTTTCCAACGGAGTCGAATTTAGGAGTCATCTAGAAAACGAGGTTAAAATGGCCTCCAGAAAGCTCGGTGTGCTGAACAGAGCAAAGCGGTACTTCACCTTGGGGCAACGTCTGACGCTCTACAAAGCTCAGATCCGACCCCATATGGAGTACTGCTCACATCTCTGGGCCGGTGCACCGAAGTATCAGTTGGATCCACTTGACTCCATCTAACGACGCGCTGTTCGAATTGTTGACGATCCCACTCTCACAGACGTTTGGAACCACTCAGCGCCCGCAAAGATGTATCTCTCTGCGTGTTCTACCGCCTGTATAACGGGGAATGCTCCGAAGAACTATTCGATATGACTCCCACCTCGGGTTTCTACAACCGCACCGCCCGTCACAGAAGTGCGGTGCATCCACATTTCCTTGATACGGAGGTGTCGCGCACTGTGCGGTCTAAAAATCGTTTTTTGCCGCAAAACCGTAGGCTGTGGAACTAACTGCCTCGTGGGATTCTTCAACAAAGCTGTGAGTAGGATTCTGCAAAGCCCGCAGAGCACCCGCATACCACCTTGTGTTGCAAGTGTTCATGAGTGGTTCATTAGCCACTTACCATCATTATTATAAAAAAAGTCAGACAAGCTTTGACCTGTACCATTAAGGTATGCATTTATTTGTTTAATTACTAAATTAGATTAATTAGATTGTTTACCTTTTCCGAAAAGGAGTTTTTATGTGGAATTATGCACTATAAACGAAAAATCATAGAAATATGCGATGGAGAGTGAAAACCGAGAATTATGCATTTTGCATTTGCAAATACATATAATGCTGTCTATTGATGAGTTGTCCCGAAAAAACGTTATTAATTCAAAATTGAATTCTAATTCTAAATTGGAAAGATTTAAACTTTATTTTTGTTGTTTTTATTAGATAATAATGTAATTATATAATAATATAATACTAATGAAGTAAATTATATATTTAATATTAAGCTAATACATATTTATAGATTGTGTTATAATATAAAGATTGGGACCTTGTGTCAAGGTACCCAGCAAGCTGGCGGCATTACCCCGCCGGATGGCTACGCATAAGCATAGGCGCATATGCGCCGAGCCGGGTAGTTGCCGCCGCTGGGGTCATCGGTGGTGTCGACCAGACGCTTTATAAACCTTTATTCTGAATTAAAACCCTAAAACGTCTAACTGGGAAACTGGGAAACAAAAAAAAACACCTTCTAACTCACCTTCTTCAAACACATGTTCGCAATAAAACATGATTGAAATGTTATTAACAATAGAAGAATATTATATTTCTCCATCATTAAAAAAAATGTTGAAACACCTTCCAAAACCACTGAAATACTAAATTATATTTTACCTAAATCTTTTGTTTCAGCGTCTATCCATCAGACGCAGAAAACAAAAGATCCCTAACATTCGCGAAAATTAAAAAAAATTACGACAATAATTTAAATACTTTAAATCTAATCTATATTGAACACTAATAATATTCTAAAAATGTCCTCAATATTTTACAGAGATGAGCTCTTCTCATCCAGCCACTACCGATGACTTTCCTCCATAAGGAAATTCCTTTTCAGTTCCTGACAAAGAAATGATATAGAAAAACACATTTAAACAATAAAATTAAAATTCAGAGAATAGATTGTAAAAAGAAGAAAACTACCCACTGCAGTTCCTAATTTTATACTCGGTTATAATCCAGTGCGACTGATAATATTATGCATATACATACTTACAATGCTTATAATAAAATACAATTATAATAAAGTATTGAATCTCTACTGCACTTTTTGGGGTGCCGTATTAAGAGGTCCAAATGATTCCTATCGCACTCATTTTATCTGTCACAGACAGGCTCTTGGAACTTTTAAATTAGGTGTATTATTTTAGCAACGGTACTATAAAATGCAGAAAATCTGATACAATTTGTTCTAACAAAAGCCCACGCATATAATATTATTTCGCCATTTTCGCCATCTAGTTTTCTGTTATTTTTTCAACGCGCGTAGTGCCATCTAGCGGCATTTTTAATATCTATAATGTACACTTATACAAAATAAGGCACGAATGTATATAATACAGGATGAAAAATACGAACGGGACATGGAGGAAAAGTACATTAAATATTGAAGATATCAAATTTCACTCAAAGGAAACATTCTTCTGTTTTTTTAAGATAAGAATAACTACATTCAAATATTATTTAACCATGACCTGAGCCAGGAATCGAACCAACTAAAAATGCAAAAAATAGACAGTCACTATTTTATTGACCCAATCATTAGAGTCTATGATAAGGATAAAATCTGTCGAACAAACATTGTATCTTACAATTAAAAAGACCATGAAATCTAATAATTCGTACCTATCGAATTAACCTGAAGGACACGCACCTAGATAGATAGATGCATAACTCTTTATTGCACATAATTAGAGCAAATGCTTACAAACAATATTACAATCTGAAAAGGTACAATCGGCGGTCTTATCGCTAAGTAGCGATCTCTTCCAAACAAACAGTTTGATACTGAAGAATTCTTAAAAAAGATGGTAGTGCTAGAGAAATTATATCGACTAATACAAAACCATACGCTACTAATACGACTAATACCATTGAATATGCAAATTATTACCTGAAGTAGACTATTGTAAATTGTTACCTAACTTAGACATTGATTAAAATTATATTATAATTTCGATAGAAGATTTTTATAAATTAACTTATAAGTTGCTCGAAATGCAAACCATTTTCTTGAATGCAGAGATTGAGTCTTTTCAGAAATTCAATTCATTCTGCAATGTGTTGTGATAAATGTTCGTGATAAAATCTTGAACCTCAACTCTTAACTCTTCCACAGACTCATAGGAATTTTTGTAAATAATTTTTTTCTAATGGCTCCACAAAAGAAAATCTTGTTTTGTGATTTAAAAAGTAAGCTTCTAACAAATCAAATTGTTCCTGATAAGCCATTATTAATACGATTATGAAATAGCGGGAAAATAAACTCAAACAGCAAACAAAGAAAAATAACAGATTATGGAGATGTTCGTTCTAATTTCAAAATTACAGTCTCACACCATTTACAAATTAACACGTTTTATTTTTAAACTTGTCTCGTCTAAGAAAGGGGCATACTTAGATAATAATATTTGTAATTATCTTGTATTTTATAAAGGATTTTTTAACTGTATTATACTTCAAACATTATTTTTTCTTTTATTTAGGTACTCTTATCGTGGTTAGTTCTAAGAAAATATATAAGAGGCCTTTTACTTTTTTAAATAAACAGTAGGTTAGGATGTCAGTTAATCGATATGTACGAATTGTTAGATTTCATGGTCTTCTTTAATTGCAAGATACAATGTTTGTTCGAGAGATTTTATTCTTATCATAGACCCTATCCATTGGTTCAATAAAATAGTGACTGTCTATTTTTTGCATTTTAGTTGGTTCGATGCCCGGATCAGGTGAGCTTTTTAAAAAAAAATTGAATGAGATTATTCTTATTTAAACAAATAAAAGAATGTTTCCTTTGAGTGAAATTTGATATCTTCAATATTTAATGTACGTTTCCTCCATGTCCCGTTCGTATTTTCCACCCTGTATATTCGAGTAGAAAATGTACGTCGTGCACAAACCTTTATAAAAGCACGGGGAAAATCTTGAGAGATGTAATATGGGATAAAATATGAATAAAAAACACGATTACTTTTTATGTAACTTCGCCGCTATGTCAAAAAAGAATTAGAATTTATCAAACTTATTGTCTTATTTATTAAAAGGGTAAACTGTAAACTATTTGATAGATTGGCAGCCAGTACGTTATCAAAACCATTAATTCGTACAGGAGTATTAGGTATTACATACCTATTTACTTTCAGTTACATCATTACTTTTCATTTACAATATATATGACAACTTAAATCATGCTTAAGTAATTGAAAACGATATTATTATTTTGCGTCAGGTACGAGACCCATATTAATATAAAATTACAACTTTGAATATATGTATAAAATTCTAGGTACATTTTTTAAAAATTATAATAAATTTTATTTAAATATGTGAATGTTTGTAGAAACATCCCTTATCATTATCAATTAAAAATAAATATAACATCCTTTGTATGTATGTATGATTATATTCTGAAATGCACTAGCTCTCCGCACCAGCACTAGCTCTCCGCACCAGCACTAGCTCTCCGCACCAGCACTAGCTCTCCGCACAAGCTCTAGCTCTCCGCACTAGGAATAGGAACAATAGGAAGAAAAAAAAATTGAATAAAACACAATCACATAACCTCTTAGTTTACTTTTTTAATTATCTACTTTTTTTAAATTATCTAGTTTATTTTTTATCTAGTTATGGGTCGAAATTGCACTCGTGTAACTAACTCCTAAGAACTTGATGAAACAACAACGAGGGTGTCATTAAATTAAGCATAGTACTTCAAAAACGCGCTTAAACATAAAAGTGTTTCTTTTTTAACTTTTATATTATTGTATTTCTGAAGTACTCTGCTTCTTTCGTCTCCCAAGTTTCATCACCACACATGATCTCCCCCCGTTCATTCGCCCACCCATCTATTGCACTTCTCTTTTCATATAGCCACTGGCCGTTCACATTTTAGTGAAATTTATCACAATATAAAATTATGAATTATCAATTGAAAATTATGAATGGTATTTTTTAAATTCTTATATGTCTATACATAGGTACCTATTAATTACTGAACACCTATCATGGTATATTAAACGTTTTGCTGTGCAAATGTCTGCTAAGTTAATAAAAAAAATTATATAAATAGTATAGAGGTAGGTACGTTTTACCTATTCAAAATTAAAATCGGTAGATATATACAATTGAAACTAAAGATAGCTAAAAAGATTTAAAGGTTATCGGCATCTGACTGGCAGTGGTTACCTAGCAACGCTTCGTTAATAAACAGTACATCTTGCCAATGGAAATGGTATAGATGTTGGCGAAAACTTTCCACGATAAATTGAGAGCACGGAACCCTTGACCCCTCGGTGCCTTACTCGCACTTACTCGAATTTTAGAGAATTGACTAAAATAGAAATCTTAGTAAATTGTGATTGTAGTTATTTAAAAAGAAATTATATTTTTTCATTCGTTTCAAAGCAAATTGTGTTGCCTTAATTAAATGTGCATTAAGATTCAATAACGTAATGACAATTTAATCGTATATCTATGATATACAACATACACACACACACTCATCAAACTCACATATATAAAGACTACAATGAACTTTTATTTTGATTTCATAATGATTCTCATGGAAAAGGATAATAGAAAAAAAGACAGATGTCGCCCCAAGCCACCAACAAACATAAATTAAGTGACAATGTATAATACTTGTTATGATCTACCGTAATTGTTATAAGCAATTGTAACTAAAGCGATGGTTATTTTTTTGTACATTACAATAAATAATTGGTGATTCATTACTGATAGAGTTATGTACTCTATCCACACTCGCTTACTTTAGGGCTTTCACATGTGTACGCGCCCGCTTCTATTAATTCTATTAAGTACGTGTAAGTAAGTATGTAATGTGTAAAGTATGTAAATATTTTACACTATTTTGTGTATGCATGAATATATGTTTATACATAGTATGTAGCTTCCGTTCGGCGCCGTACTACAGACGCCATACTTCTACTACTATTTATATTTTAAATATCTTAATTTTTAAGTCCTCATGTAAGTGAGAATAAAGTTACTTTGAATCTAAAAATGTTTTTTTTTACATTCCGCTAGTCTCAAAAGTAAAGCGAGTCTCAGTGGCAAACTAAACCGACAATAAGGTCTCTTTTTCCAGCAAGTTAGAAAATTTCATAACTAACGTCCTGGACGTCTAAAAATACTCGTAGGTAAGTGTTCTCTTTAGATCCGTCGATGCGAATTGTATATATGTACGTTTTAATTGAACATTTCGGAACTGCGCCGAACATGAAACATCGTCAGACGCGGTAGGCATAACATTGGTGACCTTCTGTTGCTGCAGTCCTCAGCAACTCCTCCATGCTACGTTTCCCGGAACATGGTCTCCATTTGAGGACTCACCTCCCCCATTGTTTATTGGTCCTGCGATGCAACTATGCGCATGAACATAGTTTTATTCAAGAGCTAAACAAAGAAATTAAAACAATTTGTATTATGAATTAGTAAAATCATAATTAAGGTCCATTCTATAGGTATTTGTCCTAAAAATGCAAAAATTTTAAAAGTATATTTTCTTAAATTACACCGATGCCAATTAAAATTGTAAGAACCAACATGTATAATATAAGATGGGCCGATTTCAGCGCAAACTTGTAGTCGCAAACCAATAATAGTAAATATCGGAACAAAAGTTTGAAACAGTTGAATATAGTCAAGGATCCCGGTGGTTGCGGTATTCTTCCTTCACAACCCAGCGTATAGGGCTCCACTCCCGTACGGTCATCAGAGACTGTACATCTTTAGTTCCTGCCAAAAAGTAGTCCAGACTTAACAATTCAAGCAGATAAATAGATATATTATAAAATCTCTATAATTTATTAAGATAATTCCGCTTTAAGCGTAAAATGCCAACAGAGCACGATTCGGTTTATAGGATAACAAAAAAAATTTTTTTTTTCTTTTTATATTATTAGAAAACAAAAAAATCATTAAGGTATATTTCAGATAGAACGGACCGCGTCTAAGCACACAGAAACGTGTTTTACAATGCTTGTAAAGAAAATATACACTGAATAATTCTTCCTAATATTGTACCACATATAAACATTACAAGTTCGTCTGCCCTATTTTTTATACAAGATGCTAGAGGTGAAATTGTGCGTGCAAATCTTCTTCCGTAGACTTCAACACACAATTGAGAATTTTCTAGAATACGCGAGCATGCTCTGCGCTACACTTTCCATGGTCTGAATTTGGAGCGAATTTGACAATACAATTTGGAGCACCTGTGAATGTGGTATGTCTCGATAAATAAATTTACCGATGTTTTTAATAATAACAGTGTATTTATCAATGCTTATAAGTGCAACAACGTGAAATAGATAGATGTGTTTAACAGAATATTGGAGAGGAATTTTTACAAGTACCAATGTACAAACGTTTAATTTAATTTTAAAAGATTGAAGAATCTGGGTTCCAAGTCAGACCAACAATGAACCTATACAGGAACAATCCATATATTTGCCAAAAATGTGAAAATGTATTTATATTGTGTACCTAATTGTGAAATAATGATCAAAATAGTCCTAAAATTACATTTTATGGTCTATATAGGTATCTGTTTCTTCTTCTTCATCCAGGATTTTAATTCCACTAACTCCATGTCCATGTAACCAGAGAGGAAATTACACCCGGTAGCAGGTATTGTGAAGTTACAATATATATGCGTCCTTTGGAGAATGGAAAACTTACCGGAATAACCTCAATTGGTAGGATCATGTTGTTTAAACGGATTCGGCCCTACAATAAAAAAGGGATTCATTTAGTGTTGTGAAGACGCTAGAGTCGACACTGAAATCCTCGAGTTCTTTAGTTTGCGCTCAAGCGTTTTACAAAACGTTCACAATAGAGCGCTCGGTCGTAGACGAGCTATATACAATCCATAGTCCGTTCCAATCCAATTTGCCAAAAACACAACCATATCAATGAATTATCTCAATATTTAGCTTAAATCTAAAGCTAACTTGCAGTCTCGATTAATCAAATTATGAATATGTAAACAATTGTCACCTCTAGTTAATTCAAGGCCGTGTCAGTTACCTGAGGGCGCCATATTTCTTTACATTTTGGTCAAATTGGATTGGAACGAGGTATAATAACGTCTGTTGCATTTTTTTAAACTTATAAAGTTTAAATTTGAAACAATACAATTTTTTTGAACACCTATTCTACTTCAAATACTACTGGAAGGGGGAGGGCGCTCGCCGTAATCCCACAGCCGCTGGGCGTACTCGCGTACGTTACCCCTCTCTCATAGAACACTAGCGTAAAATTTACTGCATTTCCCACTTTATCCTATTTCCTCCTGACCTTGCAGGATCCTAATCATATCTCTCTTGAAGAACCCTATGCCCCAGCGTAGCGTAGCCTTTCAGTTCATTCCACAACTTTCGGATTCGCAATATAAAAGTCTTGAGGGCATTGTACTCAGCGATTCTTTCAAGGAATTACGGATGAATTGCATATAATAAAGTCAATGAAGACTATCTATCTACATTTTACATATTATCAACTTATAAAATACTATATTAGGACGTATACTTCCTTTTTGAGGTGATAATTGTTAACATATCCATAATTTGATTCATCGAGATTGCAAGTTTGCCCCCAGAATTACAGTGAAATGTTAAGATATTTCATTGATTTGTTTCTTTTTCTGTAAATTGGATTGGAACGGTCTATACGTTGGAGAAGGCTCATAAAGCGCTGCAATTGTAGTCTGCACATTTTTTTACAAAACAACGAAGTCTCTCTTCTGACTACTGCGCGCCATTGGTCTCTTTTATATCATCCATTTCAGCCAAATGGCTACAGTAGTTTACAAATTGTCCCGAAGAAAGATAATTCTAAATTGAATTCTAATTCTAAATTGACAAGAGCTTAACTGATTTTTTTGAAAACCTTTATTCTCAAGTAAAACCTTTAAACGTCTAACTAGGAAACAGTTATAGCACGAAACAAAAAAATGAACGTTACTAACTCACCTTAACTCTCCATCATTTAAAAAGGTGTTGAGACACCTTCCGAAACTACTGAAATACAGAACGAATTATAAATTATATTTTACCTAAGTACTAGAAGAAAGTCTATCCATCTAACGCTAAAAACAAAAGATACCTAACATTCCTGAAAATTAAAACTCTAATAAGTAAATACTTAGTCTGGCCATAAATACCGGTGCATTTTAGAAAAAAAAATATACATTTGAATTTGGAGTCTGTCATTCTCACGTGAAAAATAAATGTTTTTTTTTCATTATGGCGCCAATCATTATTAAATATTGTACTAATATTAAAGTGGAGTGGGGTGATAACGAAAGCCGCATTGCTGTAATTGCATTACATAAATGCATGGAAACAAATGCAATTTTTAAAATTCTCTATCCGCTTGATATTAGCCGAATGTTTGTGTACCGGGCTATTGGTACCGATCACTTTCAGAAAAAAATGTGATAAATAAATGATATAACAAAAATCAATTGAAACGTATTGTTATTTATAGAGAAACAAAAAAAATATCTAAAATTCAGAGAAATATTAAATTTTATACTTGGTTATAATTTATAATCCAGTGCGACTGATAATATTATGGATATACTTACAATACTTATATTAAAATATTGTATTATAGTATTGAATCTACTCAGTGCGTTTGGAGTTCTGTATTGGGAGGTTCAAATGATTTCGATCAATTTCATTTTTCCCTTGGTCTCTCACAGACAGGCCCTTGCAACTTTAAATTAAGTGAATTATTTTTGCAACGATCCAGTAGACATGCAGAAAATCGACACAATTCGTTCTAATAATCTCATAAGTACATATTAGTATATTTTTAAAAATATGCGTCATCTAGTGTTTATGTTGTTAGCTCAACGCTTGTAGCGTCATCTAACAGCATTTAAATTAATATCTATAATATACTGTTGTACAAAATAAGCCACGACCGTATAAAGTCCTACAAATACAACGCAAATACATACAGTACTTTCACATTTACAAAATGTTCCACTATTATACACAAATCATTATACTCGTAAAACACAAGAAAAATTCTCGTGATGAGTTAGCAAGTTCTTAAGCGACTTCGCCGCTGTCACAAAAAATAATTAAATGAGGTATATTCATCTTAGCTTAGTACTAATGTACGACGGGAGGTTCAAAAGTTTCCGCCGAGACAAAGAAAAAGGACACTGAAGTTCATGAAACTATTTTTATTTTTCAATATAGCCTCCATCTATAGTTAACAATTTTGTCTTCAAAATGAGCGGAAACCACAGCGGTTATTTCGTCATCAGTGGAAAATCTGCTACCCCTTAAGTCCGCCTTGAGTTTTGAGAACAAATAGTAATCACTGGGAGCCAAGTCACGACTATAGGGTGGGTGGCGAATTTCTGTGAAGTCACTCTTTGAAACAACAGCTTTCGCAACAGCGGCGGCGTGCACGGGTGCATTGTCGTGAAGAAGCCGCACACACCTTTGCTTAGTTTTCCAGGACTTTTCTGCTTGATTGCTTCTCGTTATTTCTCTATATGGTTAGCATAATAGCTTACAGTCACCGTAGTATTGCATTATTTTATGTCTATAAGCAATATTCCTTGACAATCCCAGAATATCGAAGCTATAATCTTTTTTGTAGACTGAGTCACCTTAGCCTTTCTAGACGGTGCTTCACCAGAAAGACGCCACTCCATCGACTTCCTTTTAGAAAGGGGATCATAGTAAAGAACCATACATCCCCAGTAATAATTGATTGCAAACAATACTTTCAGTTTCTCTGAAAGACCTCCAAAAATTCCTTAGAGCATGCACATTTGAAAGAAGTTTTGGCACCCACAACGCACTGACTATATTAATGTGAAGATATTCATGAAGATTCCTACGGACTGTAGTTTTTGAAAGCCCTGTCCTTGCTGCTACTTCTTTCGTCGGTCGCCCAGAGTCGGTGAGTGAGAGTGAGAGCCTCAACGGGTCAACCGGAGCGAGGTTCATCGTCGATAGACTCTCGTCTTAAATGAAATTGCTTACACTAATCTTTGACGATGAAAAATGATGGAGAAGAATCTCCGTACATATTATCCAACCTTTGTTTGATATCGGTCGGGCTAACACCTTCCTTTGTAAGGAACTTAATCACGGAATGATATTCAAGTTTAAACATTATAAAGATTTTGCAACTTCCTGTTGTTCTAAGAGTCGAGGAATCAAAACTAACAAGGGTTGAACTCTAAAAATTGTACACGATTTAGCAAGATAAATGACAATTACAATGACGTATAATTTGTTTTTTTATAGACATCTAAAAATATCTCAGGCCAGAAACTTTTAGACCTCACTGGTAGTTATATAATTACAATTCAATTCAATTTATGTTTATTTCTTATTTACTAATAGTTTTTTTACCTATTTTACCTTTTCTTCAGTCTTTTTAACGTCCCTCTGAAGTACACAGGCCTCGTAAATCACTAGTGAGTTTAGCACAACCTTTAGTTACAACTGAGAGTACAGAACCCTTGATCCATCAGTGGCTTACTCGCACTTACCTGGTTTTTAGATATCATACGCACATTGATTAACATAGAAACTTTTGTAAATTATGATTGTGGTTAGTAAATATTTAAAAATGAGTTAGTTTTTCACATAATGAAAAGCGAAGCAAATTGTGTTTCCTTAATTTATTTAAAAACATAATGGCCATTTGATTGAGATTATCTGTGAAGGACAACATACATATACACACTTTCATCAAACAAACATACATAAAGACATTTTTTCAATTAGCTACGGCCGCGAATTCCTTCTCGTGAATTTCATAATAATTCTAATGGAAGAGGACAATGGAAAAACAATGTATGAATGTCGTTCCAACCCAACAACAAACATAAAATTAGTAATAATATATTTATTATGAGCTACCGTAATCGTATCGTTATCGTTGTAACTGCTAAACCAATGGCTACTAATAAAATATGAAAAATATTTTAACAAATAAATTATAAGAATGAAAAAGCGGGTAACATTACAGTTAGCGTACGATTTGACTTTAACCGACTTAACATTAAAATATATAAATAAAAACTATCATCTTAACGATGTTGGTACGTATTGACTCCCCGACCTTTGTAACTGATCTAGACCTACTCTATATTTAATCCAAGACGAAAACAATAATTTTACTAAGTTTCACTAAAATTCATCATGTGCCTTTTGTGTGATTTATATAAATATAAAAGGCAGATAAAAATTGTTCATTGTTTCAAGACTTTGTTTAACCAGGAACGTATTCTAACATCTCATTCATACGATAACAGTTGGCACTAAAATAGTTTGCACTAACAGTTGGCACTAAAATAGTTTGCATTAACAGTTGGCACTAAAATAGTTTGCACTAACAGTTGGCACTAAAATAGTTTACACTAACAGTTGGCACTAAAATAGTTTGCACTAGTAGTTGGCACTAAAATACTTTGCACTAACGTGCAAATGTGTACTAAACTGCGTGGTACTAAAATGTCTCACAGAAGACATTTTAGTGCCTAGTTAGATTAAGGAATGGAAATGTACTGAATATCCTACTTTATCGTATTTCCCCAATGTACGTACGTGTTTCGTTAGTGAGTGAGATATGCCAGAGCCCATTCCCATCTCATCCTATCGCTCCCCATTTTCCCAACACTTTCTCCCAATCCATTCCTTAATCTGCAATCTGCGGAGCGTCCGGAGGCGTGCCAATGTTTGTCATTTTCGACTGATGTTGGCGTGTATGTCGGGTGTCCATGGGCTACAGTATCCTCATAGGTACTGTATGATGCTCGTCTGCCGCTAATAATATAAAAAAGAGTAAAATGCTTATATAAGCTTATATAAGCATTTTACTTATATAGTATATCACTATCACTAATAATAATAATAATAAAGAATTTATTTCAGGCATATGTCCGTATACATAAATATACACAAAAGCAATAAAAAAATAAAATGAGGAAACATTAAAAAGAAATTCGTATAAAGAGACACTACGCAACGGCACTGATATGTGCCCCTGTCCAGCGCCTCAATTTAGGGCAGTCCACCCTCTCCGTCAATGTCGCCAGGATACCGTTGGCGATGTCTCGCAAGCGACGGATCATCGAGGCTATTCTGCCAGGATGGACAGGAATCCATTTACGTGTGCCTCAGCAAACATCTGGGATGCGCTGCAGAAGCGCGGCAGCCCCAACATTATTGTATTAGACACGCAAAGCACTGATAGACTTCTGTCTATAGTTGACCCATATCACTAATGAATGTTAACATTCATTGGTGATATGGGGTCACTTAGTGATATGATATGGGTTAGTAATATTGCATTTAAATGCAATTACATATGTATGCTACAAATGCTATACGTATTTACAAAATACTAAACGAAAAATATGTACAGAAATTACATAAATTGAACAAAAGTCAGACATACAATTGTATTTTTTTTTATATAGAAGAGATGGCAGACAACTGGCGGGCCACATGATGGTGGTCATCGCCGCCCATAGACACCTGCAACACCACGGCGCGTGAGAATGCCGACCTTGTTGAATTCGCTTCACAGCTCTCGAATCAGCCATATACTCGTACATAAATTTACCCAGTTTTTGTATCAGCCTTTAAAGTCCCACTGCCGGGAGCAAGCCTCCCCTAGTAAATCATTAGTAGCTTTCGGGCAATAATCCACCACGCGGGCCCAGAGCAGATTGGTGGATACACATACTAAGCTTTTTTTATTTATAGAACATGCGGATTTCTTCGCGATGTTTTCCTCTCACCGCCAAGGTTGTAACATTTTTTAAAAAATCCGTGCTTAAGTAGAAAATCCGTGGTACGGGCCGGACATTGAACTCACGATCACACAGGAATTTGAATAGAGTATAGACACCCCTGGGCTGTCACCACTAGTTTTTTCACTTTAACTGGCTGTCTGATATCGGTACCTTTACAAAACCAAAGCAGCATTAACGCGGAATAGTACGTAGCCACGTGCTTGCCAAAATATTTTGCTGCAGTGAATGACAACCGTCCAAACAGGTCTCCGCAGATTGCTGCTGCACCACGACAACGCGCCCGCGCACTCAGCGCTTAAAACAAGGGACTTTTTAAACAGAACCCCGTTTAAAGTTTTAAATTATCCTCCTTACAGTCCCGACTTGGCACCTTGTAAATACTTATTGATTTTTTATATCCTTAAATTAAATTCCAACTAAAAGAGAAGCAGTTCTCGTAGCCGAAAGACCCGCTAGCTACTTTCGAACAGGCTGTGAAAGAGATCCCTGAGGAAGTGATAAAATTATTTTAGAATTAGTTCAGACGCATGTGGAGAGGTACTTTGAAAAATGTAATAAAAAAATTGGAACCCATAAAACTTCTTCAAAATTTTCCGAGTTCCCCACGTATCCTTGCTAGATGTAACCAAAACCAGTCCTTTTAGTGTCCACCGCTGGACATGGGTCTTCTCAATCACGTTTATTTTGTGAATGAGGAATAAATAGTCTTTGCTAGATGTACTGTACATAAACTGTACAGATAATGGACGTGAGCAAACCGCGGGTGGAAGCTAGTGTAGAATAATTATTGATAATTATAATTAAATTTAATGATAGACAGAATAATTCAATAGAAATCGGCAGTACATTTACCCATGCATTTAGACACAATAACAGAAGCGAATGTAAGTCTGTCGAAAATGTTTGAAAGAAATACATGTGTATTTATTTATTTTACAATATGTGTGTATCTCTCAGTTGTTTTAATTACTTATGCGGACAAGGTAAGCTCAACTATTGGATAAAGGGCGCCTTCTTCATCTTCTTAACAAATTAAGACCTTGTAGTCTAGCGTTTAAGATTTTGGCGGGTTTTCATCTAATTAAATGGGTATTAACGTTTATCTTTAATTTATTTATTTTACTCGACGTTTTGGCTGGATCGCTCCAACCATTGCACCAACTCTTCAGTCAGCTCTTGAGCATAGTTGGTGCAACACAATAGATTTAACCTAAAGACTCATTAGTCTGTGGTGAAATACACTCAGAGAGCTTACAATGCTCTGCGAGTCTAATATATGTAGTAATGCCTTCAGGATGCTGTTAGGGCTGCCACGCTTCTGCAGTGACTCAGGAATGTTTGCTGTCGAGCGCAAGGACAATTATTGTGCGATTTGACAACAAAGAATTATATCCGTGTAGGGCAGGATGCGGGACAATCAGGAATGCCAAAAGGAAGGGTCATGACTCATGAATAGTGTTGCCAGGTCCAGTGTGACAAATGTCGGGACGGAAGGTTAAAATAATCGGAAATTTGGTTTTCAAATCGGGACAGCTACAAATAAAATCTGGTTTTTGTGAATCATCATTTGTTTTTATCGGTCGGTCAATTTTTTTATAATGGTATCTTACCATCGGTTAGTATAACAAACAAAACAAATAAAACTTAAACAAACTAGATAAACTTTTTTTAAATATAACGAAATGCAAACGTAACCGTTTTGACTAATTAAATCGAATCATAATCATCTTTATCTCGCCAACACCATACGCGCGAAGTTTACAACTTTCATTATGACTATTTAGTCCGAGTTTGGTGAGAAAATATGAAAATATGACAGCAAAAATATTTTCATGGTGTAACAGCTTACAGATATAGGCATTCGTTTTTCCTGTCAAAATTCTCGATCAAAATATAGACTAAGGAGGTTAGTGAAGAATCGGGACATTCGGCGTCCCGATCAAGGGTGAATCGGGACGTATCACCAGACCCCTGAAAATCGGGACGTCCCGTGCAAATCGGGACACCTGGCAACACTAGTCATGAATAAAAACTAACACTTATGCATTGTGTACTCAATTGTACAATATTTGGTATTTTGAGAATCTGATGTTTCGAGAATATGGTACTTTGCGAACAAAGGAATTCCTTACTAACATAATTTTGAATTTTCTCGCTAACTTTGCCTATGAATCTTATCTTACGCTCTCGAGATAAATAAATACAATAATATTAAACAATTAATTACTCTATTATGTCAAATACGTTAGATACTTCTTATCTATAATTTACGACATTCGCATCCTATCCCATTGAATGAAAAGTATAAATGGATAAAAGAAACTTATTCCATTATACTCTTTACCTCTCATTTCACCTGATCCCAAGGAGCCATGGAAAGAATAATGGACTGAATAAATCTCCGTGTCCAGTGTGTCCATCTCCGCGTCTACCTATTCTCATTTCGCGCAATCCTTTCTCCAAATCTAATCCTAAATGCCCAATGATAAGCAACCCATCCGGGGCCAACGTTTAATTTTCATTAAATTTATTTTGATGATTTTTTAAGATTGATAAATAAAATGTTAACGCTCTTAACGCATGTGAGCGAATGTGTGTATGTAAGATGAATGTGTGGATATAAGATGAATGTCTAATGTTAATTTAGTGCTTCTAATCTAGCATATTCGTGATTCATTTTATAATGACAAATTCTCTCTCCACAGACATATTACATACAGACCGAACGTGCTTGTCTTATATATGAAAATCCGAAATACATTAGAATTCTCCAATTCAGCTCCCAGAGATTCGAAAGACGGAACCCAATATACTACGTGAGCTTGCATTACAAATCCGAAATAGTTTTTGACAACTCTGTTTTAGTAAGTATTCATTACGCAATAGAACGAAGACTATGTTGTGGTTAATGACAATTTGTTTAATGAAAAGTTGCCAATACTGGCTGGACAAGGAAGATGATGGAGACTTTAAACTGAATGATTTCAGCCTTCTTTAGGATAACACCACCCCATCTCTTCCCTTGAGTGTCGTAAAAAGCGACTAAAGGATAACAAAGCCGCTACCACAAGCGCTGAGAAACTTCACCATCTCTAAAAGAATGGACTCGCCAACACACTTGGTCAGTGTGCCATTTTAAGGCCATACATTCCTCATGCGCGAGAAAATGTGCATGAGGAACCCCATGTCCAGTAATAGACAATAAAAGGGCTGGTGATGGTGAGGGTGAAGGAGATCATGTGATGATAACTGGCTACGGGAGGGGTGGTGATCGCGTAGCCAGTCATCCATAGTGGCTGGATAAAGAGACCGTGAATGTGTGATTGCAGGCCATGGGAGAGGTAGTGAAAAAGTCATCAATAGTGGCTGTATGAGGAGATTTTTAGATCATTTATGGTGACAGGCCCCGGGAGAGGTGAATAAAAAGGCCAAAAGTGGTTAAAATAGTGGTTATAAGGTCATATGTATGGTGGCGGTCTGCAAAAGAGGCATATATGAGCAATTCCTTTTTCTTATAGAACGAAGGTCCGCTTGGTAATAGGCAATTACTACCTACCGTCTATGGGCATTTTCGAGAAATGTCAATATCACTTTAAAAAATGACAAATGCACTGCCTATCTTTGGAGATCTATCTTGTGAGATCTATCTATCTATCTGCCTATCTTGTCAGAGTGGAAAGAAAAAGTATTCTAAGCTAAATTTGTGATGAACAGCATTAAGTTTTATTTTAGGTTGACTTCTACTTCTACGAGTTCTTGAGCAACGAGTACCGTCGCAGTTTTGTAGAGATGCACTTAAATTTTTGCAATCTGGTACATAAGAACCTTTTCTTCGGGAAAATGATGAAACAGGGAAAGTTGGCGAAATCATGTCCTTATCCACCGGTAAGGATCTTATGTTTTTCTGTACTTATTGAAGAAGTGCACTCGATGATAACCGGTGGGGGTGAATGAGTCCCGCTGACCACGAAACGGGAAGCGGTATGGGAGACCTATAGCTAGGTGGGCCGACCTCTTGGAAAAGTTCGCCTATAGTAATTGGATGGAAAAAGCGTAAGGTCGTGTGTAGTGGCGAGCCTTGGAATAGGCACATGTCCAGCGGTGTTTTAGAGTAACAGGCAGTAGCTGGTAGCATGCAGACAAACGACAAACCTAAAGCAGCATAATAAGATTCTAGATAAGGCTTTAGAGAATACCTTTGTTATCCAGTAATGTGACAAGACACAAGCTGATAGTATATGTAAGTAAGACACAGTAAATACTTATAAACATTAACAGATTTAATAAAATTATAACAAAGCCGTGTCTGTACATAGAATTATAACAAAGCCATGTCCGTACATAAAATTATAACAAAGCCATGTCCGTACATAAAATATTTTTTAATAGTCCCTGCAGTGTTACCCTACGAATGACGCTAGGAGTTTAAAATGATTTTTTTTGACCCCTTTGAATCCCTTTTGACACTTGTCTACAATTTTTTTTTAGTTTTTTTCATTTATGTTTGATTATATTCTATTTTCTTTGAAATTCCTATTCCCAAAAGGCCTTAAAAGCATGTTGTTGTTTGTTTTTATTGTACTTATAATGAATCGTTACAATAAGACACTGCAGAATTACAATAAATACAAAGGTGGACTTACTCGGTGGCATGTTTGCAAGCGGCGAGTCATTTGTATACCCTTATCTTTTCTAATATAACTGTGTAGTACTTATAATGCCAAATTATATTTTTTCAGGACGTCTATATTCTAGACAACATGACGATCAACCCTGACGCCGTACCCCCGGGATTTCCCTTCACCAAAGGGCGTATTTTCGCCAACATATCAAAGATAGATACAAAAGAAATGATTGCTAGGGGTTACATCGATATGGAGCTGAAAGAAAAAAATATTAAGAAAAAAGATAAAAGAAAAAATTAAACATTTATATTTTATCTTTTTTCTTTGTTATCTATACTAATATAATAAAGAGGTAAAATTGTGTGTTTGTATTATATGTGGGTATGTTGGGGGTAATCTCTGGAACTACTGAATAGATTTCAAAAATTCTTTCACAAATAGGAAGCTACATTATCCGTGTCTAATATAAGCTATATTTTATTTTGAAATTTTGAAAAAAAAAAACTTATAAACCGAAGCGAAGCGAGGGCGGGTCGCTATTTTTAAATATAACATAAGCATATTTATCTATTAGACGTGTGTTCAACGCGTATGTTTACCTATTTTATTTTCCTCGACGTTTCGGTACATGTTGCATAGACCACGCTCGCGAGCTGACTGCAAAAGAGCACAGTGCATGTTGAGCATAGTAAGTAGTTTTTTCAACTACCCGCATTTGATCTTAATAATTCTGAAAGTTACGGATTACAACAAACTCGTTTAAGAACCGTTTAATATATAAATATGTGTGTAAATCGCTATAATCTTAAAAAAATATTTATAAAGGTAGATTAAAGTAGATAGATTCGCGAATCTAGGTTCTTTAGAATGACTAGGATAGATGGGAAATGGGGAGTAAAATACGACGAGGGAAGGAAAACTGATGGGATTGTAAATGGGATAAGGAACAGTCTTAAACTAATATAACTGACTAAAGTATTTATGAACTATACGTAAATACGATGGGAATCGTAAAAAATGTAGATAATGTAAAAATTTTCAAAATGTAAATAAATGTTATCTATAAAATCTAAAGATATTTGTTTTAATCAATCAATCAATGTTACCTATATCCAATGTAGAATACACGCTTGTAATCATAATGTTACCTAAATCCAATGCAGAATACACGCTTGTAATCACAATGTTACCTAAATCCAATGTAGAATACACGCTTGTAATCACAATGTTACCTAAATCCAATGTAGAATACACGCTTGTAATCACAATGTTACCTAAATCCAATGTAGAATACACGCTTGTAATCACGTGGCAGTGTAAAGCTGACCATTGCCAATTAGCGAGTCCACTGTTTTGGGGTTATTTAGATAGACCCCATGACTCGTGATTGACGCCCCGACAACACTGGCAAGCGATAGTAATACTCAGGAGACACGGAGTGCGGTGCTGACAGGTAACTTCCACAGACAAAATCTACAGTTGTCTTCCATTCTATATATGAATAGTTGTCTGATACGCTCTTATTTCGTTTTTTTTATATACAGACATACATACGAGTACACTCTAATCACTAGGATTTCAATTATAAAAATCGATACGATTTAAGGACAGTTATATAAATACATATTACGTAGGCATATTCTTCCGGGTGTACCGATTAATGCCTAGTTTGTGTATAGCTAGCTGCCTTAAAATGGTTTTTGTCAAGATTAACAGTTCAGTAAATTGTTTTTAATGATTTTTTTTATTTTTTGAGATATTTTTGGCTTTAAAAACTTCACCCCATTAACCTTGTTACTCTAGCCACATCAAGCAATTTACACAAAGATGACTTATAACAATAATTATAATTCTATTAAATAACATTAATTCAGACCAATTGATGCATAAAATGTTAGTAGGATTACTAACTCGTTTTAGGAGTATTGCTTGGAAACCAGCATCCGCAAATGTTCCAGCTTAATAGGTACATTCTCGGGCAAACAGAAAAAAGCTTGCCATCAGTGTAATATTGCATTCATTATCGTAATTACAGAAATGTGTAGATATAAAAATATGATACTATCGACAATAATTGCAATTTGATACAATCAAAATAATTGCTTCATTTTGAATTCAATTATGTACAGTATTTTGTAAATCGTTGATATCCATTATGTACTCGTACATTATAGATATCAAGGATTTACCGAACACCGAACTCTGCGAGTAAATTGCGGGTAGCTTTTGCTAATACTCATTCATTTCGAAAGAAGCAAAGTAAATGCCATCTAGCGCCTTGATTTGATATCTAGGCTTAGAGAAGTAACGGAGTCATTTAAAAAATCTGGGAGGTTTAATCATACTAATTATGAATGTAAATGAAATGTAATTTGGAAAGAAACAAAAACAATTCAATTATGTGAAACTTAGTTACAATTAATGTAAGTTTTAATTTACAAATGTCCGGTGACTCTTGAAAGGCCACTAGGGTCCTTCAATTTTAGCCATTAAAAAAATGTAAGATCCACCAAACAAGTGGACTGATGATCTGATGATCATAAGGAATGAATAGGAAAGGCGATATGACGGATCATTGACACGTATTTTGGGAGAGGTATTTGTCCAGCAATCGCAGTGGATAGATAGCTGTCGCCTTCTTTCTTTCAGAAAAGATTACAGCAATTGGGTAGACCACTCTATATTAGAAGGCATCACTACTTAGCAGCGCGACTAACTGTGTTAGATAAGGGTTTATGGTCAATCCTCTTTAAATATTGTATAAGAAAGGTCCCATCTTTCAAAACATCCCCTTGAATTTAACGCCGCTGGATACGAGCTATAAACAAAGTGTTATTTTCTAATGTAACAAATTTATAGCAGCTTGTGGACGTGTATATCGTTGGAAATTTAATAGGAAAAAGAGGCTATTTTAACTTGTATAAGAATATCTAGAAATGTTACTTAATATTAATACTTAAAAGAATGCTATCTATACTAATATAATAAAGAGGTAAAATTGTGTTTTTTTTTTTTTTTATAGACTAGTCGGCGGACGAGCAAGCGGTCCCACATGGACACCTATTGTGGGTATGTTGGGGGTAATCTCTGGAACTACTGAACCGATTTCAAAAATTTTTTCACAGATAGGAAGCTACATTATCCGTGTCTAATATAGGCTGGCTATATTTTATTTTGAAATATTGAAAAAATATTTTAAAAAAAAGTTATTAACCGAACCGAAACAAGGGCGGGTCGCTAGTTATGGTATAAAGACACAAGTTGATGATACATGCAATTACGTAACTAATACAAATATTAATTCTTTTTCAAATTAAAGATTGCAAGCATTGCGCAGATATTATATGCACCCTCAAAACCAATCTAGAGGTCTAGACTTGGTTATAAGCCCTTCTTTTATATCCTTAACACCCTCAGCGCCAGACCCTGTGACCGTTTTAAAAAAAAAATACAATTTTTTTTTTTGTTCGGAAGTGTTTAAAACTACATAATAATCATATGTATATTGTTTTTCACCCCCCCTTTTTTCTTGGATTTTTATCCGTGTGACATTTAGATACACGTGGCCTGGGAAATAGATTCATTTGAAATTCATACCTCCCAGGCCATGTGTATCCGAAAAGATACACAGGTAAAAACAGGTTTTTTTTTGTTTCAGGACTCAAGAACACGTTTTGGAAGAAAATATAAGAAAAGACATGAATTCTGATTCATGTTTTTTCTTATATTTTTTATCTATTGTTACAGTATAAGTGTTGAAACGTTCAAATAAGTGATTTGCTATGGAGTATTCAAGTGATGATTCCGTTCAGGACCCCAATTTTATGCCTGATGAAGACTTTAGTGACACAAGTACAAGTGACGACAATGACAGTCAGATTTGGAACCCTCCTAGGTTTTCAAGGCGTTTGTCAACATTTTCGGATAGTGATATACCTCCATTGCCTGAAATAGAACGGCGTAGGTCATCAAGGACAGCTCCTGTCGATTTAGAACTCCAGCCACCAAACGTGCCAAGTACTTCTGGTACTACTGATGCTCAAATTTCTGAACAAGAGTGGATGCCAAAGTTCTCCTGCCATAGATTATACTGTACCAAGTTCTGGTATGAAGGATATTTATGTCGGATTATTAGCTAATGCGAATCCAATAGACTACTATGACTTGTTTCTAACCCCTAACATTCTAGAATATATCACAGAACAAACCAACTTATACGCAACACAGTGTCTCTTATCTTCAGATTCTTCTGCTGGATCAAGAAACCACCTATGGACTCCAGTAACCAGAGACGATATGTTGAAATTTTTGGCTCTAGTTGGATGGATGGGTTTGGTGAAATTACCAAGTATCAAAGATTACTGGAGAAACCACAAACTCTATGGTATACCCCTAGCTCGTACTGTTATGCCTCGGAATAGATTCGAGCTGATTCTGAAATTTGTTCATTTCGCCAACAACCAAACTGCTGATACTGATGACAGACTGTATAAAATATAAGACGTACTCAATATGTTTATAAAAATCTATCAAAATGTCTACACACCAGGAGAAAAAGTTTGTGTCGATGAGTCATTGGTCGCTTGGCGCGGCAGACTTATTTTCCGCCAATATATTCCAAACAAAAGAGCCAAATATGGAATAAAAGTGTTCAAACTGTGTACTGAGAAGGGATATACATGGAACCTGATTGTATATTGTGGTAAATCGAAGGAACCTAACACAGGTCTCAGAAAAGGTAGTACTATCTTTGGCAGAGGGTCTTTTCAACGAGGGCAGGACCATGTACACAGACAACTATTACACAAGTGTTCCACTTGCACTGCGAATGCGTAAAAGAAAGACACATTTAGTAGGGACATTGAGAAGTAACAGAAAATACTTGCCTAAGGAAGTTACCAACACAAAACTAAAAAAAGGCGAAATAGCAGCTCAGCAATCAAGTGAAGGGCATCGTAGCTTTGAAATGGCGTGACAAGCGAGATGTGCTTATACTTTCCACAAAGCAATCTGGTCTAAAAACGGTCGCCAAAAGGAACAGAAGAGGTGAAAGCATAAGAAAACCTGCATGTATTGAAGATTATAATCTAGGTAAGTCATCAATAGATGTGAGTGACCAGATGGCGACTTATGGGTCAGCTTTACGTAGATGCACCAAATGGTATTGGAAACTGATGTTTGAAATTATATGGGGCACCAGCTTGGTGAACGCCCATTTCTTGTATAACCAGTATACCTATAAAAAGAAACTAACAATCACAGAGTTTCGTGAACAAGTTATCACAGGTATGCTCGAAAGATCCAATCACACATCAGTGACTGCTACACCTAGCTCGGTCAGTGCTAAACATTACCTGGTCCCGAATATGAAAGATGGAGTGAAAAAGAAAGCTCGTTGTTCTGAATGTTATAAGAAATACGGTCGACAAGGAAAAACCATCGACGGAAAACTACGAAAAGCTTCCCAAGTTGTAACAAAATGTTCTATTTGTGAAGTGACCTTTTGTAAAAGTTGTTTCAATGATTGTCACTAATTTTTTGTTTCAAGTTCAGTTGCTTATAATTATTTTTTTACTATTTAGTCTTTTCCAGTGCCATAATAAAGATAGTTTATAAAATAAAAATACAAAAAAATATAAATGGTTTTATTGATTACTTGCCTCCTAACCTGGAAATATTAACCTAAAATTAAAAAGTCTATAAATTTTTTGTAAAATCACCGATTCCCAGACCATTTACATCGGAAAAATGCGACAGGCCAGGGCTTTCATTTTTGTGTAATAGATGTATAGAAAACGTGTTCCTAAAAAATACACGGCGCGTTTACCAAGTAGAAAGATGTGAATACTTTTGAATACACAGTGTTCCAGACACTGTGTGACAAAAAGATACACATGGTGCCTAAGGTGTTAAGTAGGACCAAAGTCCAAAAAAGCGTATTGAGCGAAAAATTGCACAGAACTAGTTCTGGTAAAAAATATAATTATAATAATAACATTAGCGTCAAAACTTATTTTACGTTCACGCTCCGGTAAACGCACAACCGATGTTTAAAAATTATGCCATTCAAGTCGCAACTTACAGCTTATAGGATGGCATTGTCAGTCTTCCGCAATCTGCTCCAGAAAGGGGCGCCTGTGCCTCAGCGAACATGCCCAAAGCCACAAAGGAAGATCAGCGAGCGATCTTTGGCGCAACTACGTTTGCAATGCTTTTATAATACCTACCTGCCACAAACCACGTCGCTAATCGAATCTTTCTGAGCCAGCAATCATCGATCAGTAAGTCACATAACATTTCAGAAACGGTTTAAGAGCCAATGACTGTTTTGTCTTCTGTGAACTATGCTTATGGGTATAAGGATTCATCAAAGTCAAATTTCATTTATATAACCTTTATTGTAACGTTCTTAAAAGCTTGGACGTTATTGTTGCCGTCAACGCAGGTTGCTTACCGCGAAGACGATACGAAGAAACCCCGGAGGCGTTGACTTATTCGTGTTGGCTTACAGAGGGAACGTTACTGAAGGGGACTCAGTCTCGAACAGTTACCTCCACCCTCGTGAGGGGGTGTGAGAGGACTAACGGGCTTCGTAAAATCTTACTGAGTAATGGGAAGTAACTTACCGCTTTGACATTCAAGGCTTGGAAGCAAAAGAACCTAGAACCTTTTTTCACTTTCTGAAGTCGTTTCCAGTAGTTTTTTGTTCAACGCTTTAAAAACAAGTGAAACTGCCGTTATAAATAGTATTAGCATGACGTTAACGGCACCGGGGCACAGCATAAACATAATTTGTTTTGTCACAGTGACTGCGAGCGAAACATTTGTCTCGCGAACTGTTCCGGGGCTCTCGGAACTTGTTTTCAGCTTACAGTTTATTATGCAGAAAAAGCAATAGCGGTAGGAGAACGAAGTAATGCTTCGACTGTTCAAAACAGATATAAAAAAATGGATTCGCGAAATAACTAAACTCACCGACATAGTACATTTCTATGATGTATTCTGATTCTTCAGCATGATAAATTGGCAATGGACAGGTCATATTTCTCGCAGCGCCGATAACCGAGGTCTCAGGTTCTAATCGAGTTTTGACGTACAGTCCCGAAAAATAATTTGAAGAGGAATCTCCAATTAGGACGATTCGATTCGTTGCTTACTTTTAGTGGAAAATCTATATCGTTATAAATATTTCAAGAGATTCCCCGCTTGCGAAAATTCTCGATAGAAATTTTTAAACAGTCTCGCTTTTGCTCGAGTCGAAATCCGCGATGTAACTCCTTTCTACTTTCAATATACATAGTAAATGTTTATTCTATAAAAACTGTACGATTTGTGAAGTGATAATAAGGCTTTCAAGGTTTTAAAGATATGTAAACGCAATACATCTTAATTGTAACTCGTTAAGTGGGATTACGCAAATGCTGATTTATGAGTGCGCGCTCCGTCTCGTTTGCGCCTGAAACTCTCTTTAAAATTCCTTTTTGTTACTGAATACCAAAAAGGCCTAATATTTTGAAGTTTTCATTACCAAAGCCGCTACCACACAAGCCTTGAGGAACTGCACCACCTCTAAAAGAGTGGATTCGCCAACCCTCGTGAACAAAACATTGTGCATGAAGAAGTTATATCCACCAGTGGACGATGAAAGGGGCTGGTAACGAAGGAATTGTGTAGTATCGTGCGACTTCAGCCAAAAGATGATTTAGCAATAGGTCTACACGTCGGGCATATTATTATGAGTTCTCCAGGTTGCGGGGACCTGAGACTGGTGAGAAATAGCTAATTAAATCTCACAGATCCGTGTATATAATTGTATAATCTCTATATATATAAAAGTGGATGTTGGTATATCTGATGTTAATAGACTTCGACACCGTTTGACCGACCACCATGAAAATTGGCATATACAGGGTGTGTCGTAAACAGTGGTCCAACGTTAAGGGGTCGATACACCATATATTCAGCTATCACATACCAGAATTTGTACATTTTTTTTCCACGGGTCTCTGTTTTATTCATTATTATTATTATTTTGAAAAATCGATACCTTGTGTTACTAATTTGGCTGTTATTTCTACAAATAACATTATTTTTTTATTTTGTTCCTTGTTTATTATTGATAAATACATGTGCTATCACATACAATACTTTTTTTTAATGTAAACTTAAAGATATTAAAGAAAAAATGTTTTTATTTCAAATTACAACTCGAATCTCTAGCAAATCATGTGAATTCGGGGGCGAATGGTGTAAAAAAAATGTACTACACAGTCTGTGCCCATTATTTTAAAAACTTGTCCAATAAATGCAGATTCTAAAATGATATTAATAATAACCGATTCCATAATGAAAAAGAAGTTATTGCCATTTCAATCGAGAAGGAGCCGAATTTAAAAAATACACTTTTTCATTTTAATTAATTTACCGGTATTGCAAAATGTTTTGGACCCATTTAGAAGTAAATTTTAACTTAGCTATTAACAGCTGAGTTGTATTTGAGTCATGCACAAACATATCACAGGTAAACAAACGTGTCTCAGGCAAAAAAAGGTTACTTGGCCAGATAACACAAGACTCATTGAAACGTCTCAGTATAGCGCGCATGAGTAGTGAAAAAAATCACAAGGTTTTTTTTTTATTGCTATTCTCTTAAGTATGAACGAGACAGACTATGTCGAGAAGATATTCGTAATAATCTAATCAGTTAAAATGCTTCAGTGTGATCAGTGTGACCGTTTTTAGTATATTCAGTACCAAATTGGTATAATTTGGGCTCCGTAAAACTAATTTAGTTTTTTTTTTGGTATCCTTTCATATTCTGGTATTTTTTGGTACATTTTTAAACTTTCAACATTTTTAAACACATTATTGATATATTTTTGGGTTAGGCGGGCAACACTAATTTCCATTCGTTCGTATTTCGTTCACATAATTTTGTCTTTGTCTGATGTTTATCGCAACTGTATCATTTTGTCTCTTTCGAACGGTTAATGCTAACAAAACCGCGAATCGTGCTTTAGCTACATATCTACGTTACATGCTCTACGTCGCGGGGAATTACTGAAACTTAAAAAATGATTCCTAGCAATAAGTATAAAAGGGACCACGGATTTTTTTGTTCTTTATTTATGTCTCTCTGTGTTATCGTGCGTGTGTAGTGAAGATAATGCGCTTCTGAGTGGGAACAAAATCCTGAATTTTCGTCATGGTTGACAAAAGATAAAAATAGTGAGAACGCCTTGTGTAAAACTTGTGGAGCAACATTTTTGAGCAGAATCGCAACAATTAAAAGTCATGCAGATTCTGAAAAACATCGGCAGAAACTTATACATTATAGTGGACAATCCAAGGTAAGAAAGCTATGCCCCCATTAACATATTTATAAGATTATTGTGTCCCTTATTTTTTTTTGGCACATAAATTAATTGTCCTACTTGTACAGGATGTCCGATGGATCTTGGCCAGTGTACATGTACAGTTGTACACACATGTATAATCGATTCTCAAGCGATTTCAGAAAGCTGAATTTTGAAATTTTCATAAATGAAAGTGTAGGTATACATACATGCCGAACTGGTTCTGTGGGATGGAAAGATAGTTTTGCAGGGTTCAAACATATGTAATATTTTTATCAAGAATATTAATTTTCAACTGAATGAGACACTAGTTTCCCAAGATAAGAAATAGGTAGCTATTTTACTTATTTTTTACGATAGGAAAATTAATCAAATACTGTTTATTTTCAGATCGATAAATTATTTCAAAGGAAAGGACCCATATCTGAAGAAGTAAGAAAAGCAGAGCTTATATTTTGTGCAGCGTTGGCAGAACATAACATACCATTTCGGGCCATGGATCATCTCAGCGATTTATTCAGCAAAATGTTTTATGATTCGGAAATTGCAGGGTTTTTCCTGCAAACGCACTAAATCTGCTCAGTTAGTTTACGACGTAATGGCGCCATCATTTGAAAAGCAGTTATTAACCGATATAAAAAATACGTCAAGTTTATCAGGTAATGCTGCTACTTTTTCATTAATTATAGATGAAAGCACAGACATTACAACAGAAAAATTACTTGCCATTGCAATAAAGTTTTATAGCGTTCAGGGTAATACAGTAAAAACCAAATTTTTATGTTCTGTGAATCTATCAAGTGAAACTGCTGAAAATATTTTTAACTCACTGTGTAAAAGTTTGCGAGAATTAAATTTAAACATTGAAAATATTTTAGGATTTGCAGCTGATGCAACAAATGTAATGTTTGGCAGAAATAATAGTGTAGTTGCAAAGATTAAGTCGGTCAATTCTAATTGTATTTTTGTAAAATGTGCATGTCATTCATCAGCATTAGCTGTAAGTTATGCCTGTAAATAGTTGCCTAAAGCATTGGATCAAATTGTGAAAGAAGTCTATAATTATTTTGGCCATAGTAGCAAACGCAAAAGAGAATTTGCAGAATTTCAGACCTTTGTAGAATCAGAGCATCACAATATTTTACGTCACTACGACATACGTTGGCTCTCCCTACACGGCTGTGTAAATCGCATAGTAGAACAGTGGAATGCACTTCAGCTGTATTTTCAGCAAGAACATCTCGTAGAACATAACCCTAGCCATTCGGCGATTTTTTTACATGAAAGTTTCGAAAATAAACAAATAAAGCTCTACTTTTTGTTTTTAGATTATATTTTGCATATAGTCAACAAGTTTAACATAATTTTTCAAGGTAATGCATGTGTTGTTCATACTTTTTATCGGGATTTGACTGACATGTTTAAAACAATATTAAGTTGCTACATGAAAAGCAGCTACATTCGTGCCACTGCTATTGAGGACATAGATCCTAATAGTAATATAAATTTTGTAGAATTACATGAGATATACTTAGGTATAAAAGTATCTAATGAAATAGCGCTGTTAAGAAATCAACCAAGTAACAGTAGTATCGTAATTAGAGACTTTTTAAAAAGGTGTCAAAGCTTTTTGATAGAGTTATGTACTCAACTTAAATGTCGATTTCCCATTAATGAAAAAATATTTTCCGAGTTACGTTTCATAGACCCACAAGTAGCGGCATGTGAAAATTTTACATCTCTTATCAGCGTTATGAACAGGTTTCCGAACATTACTACAAATGATACAGTTAGACAATTAATTGACGAGGAATATCGTCAAATTAAGTATGATTCAGAGGTACAAAACCTGATGTGTGGTTCTAGTAGTAGTGCTAGTGCTGTAAATGTTGAACAGTTTTGGAGCAAATTAAGTTGTATTGTTAACAGTAAAAATGTTCCTAAGTACAAAAATTTGACTAATTTTGTAAAATGTCTAATGTGCATACCCATTTCAAACGCTGAATGCGAAAGAATTTTTTTAAAAGTTAATCATATAAAAACTAAATACAGAAACAGGTTTCTAGCTAAACATATTGCGTGCCTGTTGCATGTTAAGCAAGGTCTAAGTGAAGGGAGTGTAGGTTGTGTCTCATTTGACCCATCGAAAGATATGGTAAAAAATTATCCGTCGAATACTGACTATTTGTAATAAAACTTATTGTAAATATTTATTATTATTTTAATATGTCTGTATAATGAAGGTGTGTATTTGGTAAAATTAAAAAAAGTAACTGATAATAAGTGTTTTAATTCAATTTTTCCTCTTCTACTTTTTATTTTTATTTTAGTATATTTTTAGTATAATTCAGCATGTGTTTTGGTATTATTTAGTACTGGCACCTTGTAGTTTTAGTAGATCACCATTTTTTAAAACGGTCACACTGAGTGTGATCCTGTACGTCGCAGGCGCTTCTACTCTCTGTGTTTGTCCCGCCGTTAATTAAACAAAAGAAGATCTGGATGACTTCGATCTGAATGCCTGTCCCGATAAAGTCGAGCTGCCGATGCCTATGCATTCGCCATGAATAAAATGCATGTCAGCATATTCACGCGGTGTGTACTGAGACATCGCCTAATCTGCAGTGCAATTTTAGTAAGCATTCTAATTAAACATAACATTTAATAGTAAACAAAAAAACATTTAAACAGAGTTTTCAAATAGTAACAAACATGTGAATGCGAAACATGTATTCTCGCGTATTCAGCTTGTGTTTCTTTAATTTGTTTGTTAGATCAAAATCTAAAATCTGCAGAAAAAAACAATGTCATTGTGTCGTTGAACTTTTGTAGTAAATACGTTTGTAGCTGCAGTGTTATCATCTGAAGCGTCAACAAAAAACTATTATAATGCCTAATATCTGTGTTGTGTGTTGCCAAGTCTTTTTTCAGTGTTGCCGTATACAATGTACTATTTCTAAACATTCGCTAACTTTGGCATGCAGTAAATCGGGAGATCGCGATCTAAAATCGGTATATCGGTAAACGAGAGCCAATATTAGTAAATCTACCGATAAATCGGTAACTTTTGTGACACTGCAGCCAGCAGCATTTCCGCCGTGGTTACATTGTTTTAAAGTTTTTAAATATCTCATCGTTCGACTGACGGAAATATTGGACGGACAGGTATAAGGCTGTGTTTACAATAGTACATTGGCGGCGCACTTGTATTTATCATAACTAGCCCTGTTTTCGTAAACTTCTAGGGGCCCGGCCGCCTCCTTATGTATATTATCTTGTGAGTGCGGGGTGCCACGCTGGCCAAGCGGCCAAGACACTTAATTGGTCAACCACTATATGTTACTAGCGACACTATATGTTATCCGTGTTACGTTGCCTTTGTTCCACTAGGTCCATAATTCAAGAAACTAGTAACCCCGATTTCTATTGTCAAAAAATAAATGAAATTCAAATTATTTAAGACAAAACTGAATTGTATTTTATATCAAACAAAATTTTCATTACAAGAAAATTATTTAGTTACAGATCACTTACAAATAACGAATTCAGAAAAGTTTTTATTGCTTTAACACTGTAGCAGTAGTTCCACCAATGCAACGGTACAAGTGGAACTTTTTGTTTCATTAAGACTAGGAGCATCGAACTAGTACGTTCAAAGGTTACGCTGTCGATAACTAATATAAACACAACCTAAAGCCTCCAATTTCCTACGAGGCCTGTCTATGGAATAGCTCATTTCCGAGCTTCGTTGTGAATTCCGGCGAGCGATTGGCCTGGCTTGTAACATGTTAATTTTAGAACCTACAACATAGGAAACCTGTGGAATGTGGATTCATATATGCAGGTATATATATTTTAAGTGTTTATTATTACATATTTCTCATTTACATAGTAAGAGTTCTCATTTGTAAATGCTACGAGTATTATCGGGTTTATGTCAAATGTTTTTTTTTTCTGTTAAAAGAATAGCGACCAGCTTGCTGAGGCGTAATAATTACCTAGGGAACCCAAAATTTGTATCCATCTGTATTAATTTAGCTCCCTAAAAGCGAAACAATTTACAAAATTTTATATAATCAAAAAAATATTTTGAAAATATGTAAATAGATAAATAAATACACTTTACTGTACGCCAAAAACATACAGAGTAATACAAAGTACCAGTTATCAGAAGTACAACCGGCAGCCTTATCGCTAAAGCGATTTCCAGACAACCTTTGGGTGGTGAAGAGAAGTCAGTAGTTGAAATAGATACGTTCACAGATATATACATACAAAAATATTTAGATACCTAGGCATTAATATATACATTATACATGCAGTAATACATATACACAATTAATACATACATATATATACATACATACAGAAAAGATAAAGGAAAATAATTTGGGCGAAGGAGAACTCTGCAAGGTAGTGTTCTTTCACGGGTCTATTAAAACTAGCCAGAGATTGTGTCTCGCTCTCTCGTCATCACATTCACGCATCGTATGCCTATTTGCTCTGCGTGATTCTAATTGATAAATATAGATCTAATGAAGCCAGTCACTCGTCGTCGGCGTAGGTTTTAGTATATGATCGGAATTTAGTATATGTGTGTGTCCAACCTACGACACAGGAAACCCCGGTTTGGACTATCGGTTGTAACATTTATTTATTTAAAATTGGAAAGTGAGTTCAAAGAGGAAAGTTGGGTTAACAAGAGCACAATTTTAAATCCAACACGGAAACTTTTACCCGGCGTGCATTTTTCATTCTACAGCGCTCTCCTTCAATATAAAAATGAATGGCCGGTTCTTATGAGAGTAAAAATTATAATATAGAATATACTATCTCGAGTGCTAACTTTTTATCAAGATTCCTAGAAAAAAAGTGAAGCATATTTTTAACACCTTAATACATTTAAAACAAGGGTCATATGGACGCTGAGGGTCAAAAAAGAACTTTTATAACAGTGTAAAAACTAAGACATAAAACATATTTGGAATTTTGACATTTTCCGCCTCTATTATCCTAAAGAGAGCGATGATAGCTAATAGATATCTATTCCAGGCTTCCATTCGTGAGGTAGTGAGTTCAAACCCCCTACCAGTATCATTGAGTTTTTTTCACAAGCTCACCGATGAAAGAAAACATCACGAGGAATCCCTTATGGCAAGGAATTGATGAAATTGGTTAACCACCAATTCGCATTGGTTAACCACCAATTCGCATTGGTGAAACCACCAATTGATGAAATTGGTGGATTATGGTCCGAAAACCCCTTACGATCACTAGGGGATTTCGGAGTTGGAGTTTACCTAATTGTAGTGCCGTGTGGTATCGGCTGAACAGCTGTCGTAAAAGGCGACTAACCGATAACTAAGCGGCTACCACAAGCGCTGAGGAACTACAGCACCTCTAAAAGAATGGACTCGCCAACCCGCTTGGCTAACTAGGTGTTTTAAGGCCATATATCCATCATGCACGTGACAATGTGCATGAGGAGGCCCATGTCCAGCAGGGGATACTGAAAGGGCTGATTGAATTGAATTGAACCTAATTACATTGAATAACTACTTAGAGGCGGACTTGTCAAAAACAGCAAAGAGCCATCTTATCATTTCACATTGTGCACAAGCAATCACATCTTTATTTGTTTTCTAGTGCCGTCCGGATAAAACCGGTTAGTGGTACCGGTTGAAACCAGTTTTAAGTGACGTGCGTGTTTGGAGTGTTTCTGAATCGCGAGTCCAACCCTTCCCGTAAACAGGGGAATGCTTTCAAAAGGGCTAAGTGAACGCGCACAGGTGTTGCGCAGAGTAGTTTGAAGACAGAGCCGTTTTACCTGGCAGAAAACAAACACGTTAAAAAGTTGTATCAATGTGTTTGTTGCTTCTTCTTTTTACCCGACATGCAAGCGATAAAATAAATAAATAGATCTGATCCCAATTGCTTTAAGTCCGAATATTGTTAAATAATTGTCAATATTGGACAATTACTACAATTATAATAACAATTGTAATAATTGTCAAAATAGTAGAGTAATTCATAAAAACAAAACAAACAAACCAGTTGCTGTACACAGGAAATATTTAAACTTACTTGTTTCATAAATTTTAGTTTAATTAAATATACCTACCTAGTCTAGCCATAAATATTGTTACAAAGGAAACATTGATATTTTTATTTTTACTTTGTCATTTTGTTAGAAGAATTTGTGTTATTTTAGAAATAAATAGGCAAGCATTTTAAAAATATAACGTTTATTTGAAAATGTCACCATTTGCTTTTACATCTTTCAACAATCTTTCAAGCGTTGTGGCCAGTTTTCTGTTGGAACACGCACACCCTTTCCATGGGAAAATTGGTACTTGCCAATTATAGAATGTAACTTATTGAATGTTTTAGAGATTGCATATTATCATGGCGTTTAGCACGCCATGCTCTCTAAAACATACCATATACCATAATCGAGCGGATTACGATGACAGTCAGACTAGATGACGACGAAGACTAACTAGCTGAAGACTGACTAGATTATGCCATAGGGATAACAAAGGCGTTACTACAAGCCCTACTACTGGAAACTACACCACTATAAGAGTGGACTCACCAATCCGCTTGGCCAGCGTGGTTTTGAAGCCATAAGTATATCCCTCATACACGATACAATGTGCATCAATAGACCCTAGTCCAGCAATGGACTTTAAGAGGACTGATTACGGTTACAAAGAATTGTCTTGAAACTAGCATGTTTCGGGAATTAGTGAAATATGCTAGTCCATTTCCCATTCTATCAATTACGAGGAGTTGTTCTTATTATACGTATGTCCTCCTTCTTATCGGAATAAGGAAAACCTACCACCGAAAGACTAGGAAAGTCTACAAAATAACCCGATTTACGGAAATCGGGTTATCTATCGGTCGGATTACTAAATGCAAATAATCAATTGAGTTTTCGGGTCCCATTCTCTGTTTTATCGGTCTACTCTATCCGAAAAGCCATGGGTAATGTCCCGGACGTAGGTTGATTTATACAGACTCAAGTAGGTACATCCCACGAGTTATTTACTGTGTAGCCGATGTGTTAGCGGTGATATATCTACGTCTTAGAGCAAGGATCCGAATCTTAAGGAGGGGCTCTGTTTAAGCGATTTAAAGCGATTTAAAGCGGATCTTTCATGTTTTCCTAGAGTGTAAAATATATCTACGTACAGTAACCAGTGATACTCGTATACGAATATTTCACACGGTGCTTAATAAAACAAGGATTGTTATCAATTTTTACAGCGAAATCGTTGTTGATGAAATATTTAATTTATTAGAGGTCATCGATTTATCGATGGTTTGGATTTGTATTCAGTTTAGATCATGGTTAGGTAGAGAGGAACACTTGATAAATTCAAAACTGTGGTAATTCGTATTTGAATAACATATGTTTATTCTAGATAATTTCGGATTTATGAAATGAATGGATTGTTGGGGGAGAGTGCACGCTTCATTCCCACAGCCACTGGGCGTACTCGACTGACCACGTTACCCCTCTCTCACAGAAGACTACCTTGAAATGTACTGCATTTCTTACTTTACTGTATTTCCCCAATGTATGTACGTATTTCGGTAGTGAGTGAGATGTGCCAGAGCCCATTCCCATCCTATCCCTTCCCATTTTGACAACCCTTTCTCTAAATCCATTCCTATAAAGGTAGGCAGCGCATCCGGGAGTGTGCCAACGTTTGTCATTTTGGACTGATGTCGGCATGTATCGCGGATGTCTATAGGCGACAGTATCCACTTACCATTAGGTGGACTGTATGCACATCTGCCGCCTTCGTCCATAAATATATATATATAAATAGATTAGATTTTTAGACGTGTGTATAAAATCTCTCAACCCCCTTGTTTCCTTTGTGGTTCATCCGTCCAGACGCCCAATATCCAAATAGCCTCACCCTTTATACATGCACCACCCCTGTCGTAGCCGTTATATTAAATTCTTCGCAGCTTCCGAACAGATCCTTATTGATTTTGCAACAAGATACCCCACTGAGTTAGCGCGTCGTTTCACCAAGTTCCCAGCTAACTTAGACGTAATAAACTAAATTAGCGATAGATACTTTCTTTGAAAACAGAAAGCAACGCGTGTTCGGATTTATTTGTGTATTCTTAATTGTTTATTTATTTAATAATTTATTGTACAAACACAACATGAAATATATAAAAAAAAAAAAAGATGTACAAAAACAAGCTTATCTCCTGCGGAGATTTCTTCCAGCAGACCTGGGAAAGTGAGATACAGGTCAATGTATAATAATACTACCAACATAGATACATAACAAGATAAATAACAAAATACAGTTTTCTTTTAAATTTCACATAACTTTTAGAAGCCAAATGTTTGGCACACTCCGCTAGACCAGATTTTCATAGTAGGTATTTTCAGACACAACATCAACTCTGTGGTCACAAACACGAAACCTCAAACTGGGTAAGATTATTGATCATAATCTTACCCAGTTTGAGGTTTGAAACTCAAATGTTCTATTAGCTTCATGAGTTAACTATGATTAATTTACACAGCCTTTAATTAAGTTTGAATTTTTACTGCTTAAATTGATTAACGACCAATTAGTTCAGTTGGTAAGGCCTCTGCTTGCTGCGCAAAAGGTTCCGGGTTCGATTCCCGGTCGGACCGCCATTGGTTTAAACACAAGCTCTGTAAGGCGAGACGCCTAGAGATACAATAAAGTCATTACACAATATTATTGAATCGCGCCTTGCAACCAAACGAATTTCAAAACACTCCCTAAACATTGCAAAATCCGTAAAATTTTGCACAATATAATTTTCGTCTAGAGGGCCTCTTAAAGGAACAATGCCTTTTGAATTAATGCTTCAAATTCAAAACACACATCGTTCAAACAAGTTGATAAGTCATCAATCATACCGATAAATATTCCACAGCTTGAACAAAAGCGACATTACAATGCACGTGGCTTTCCGGTCAGTGCGCTTGAAACAAACCCAATTTTGCAAATAGGATTATCGTTTTCCACAACTTAAGTCACTGATAGCAGTTCTCATTTATTTGGGGGTCGTGTCAGGATGACGAATGAGTGTCAACCCTTGAACGCGGTCCAGTGATCTGTGGTCCAAGTTTGAGCTTAAGCGACATGACTTTTTCTTCTTCTTTAACCAATCAAGTGCATGACTAGACTTATTATTGTTGTCCATTGTTTGAAGACTTCGAAATGGATCAAATTAAATCAAAATTATTTATTTGTGGATTGTAGGTATACAGGCTTTTTAGGTGCTATATTCTTCGGCTTAGCAAATATTTTTGCTATTTAAAATATTTATAATGAGAAATCAATGGTATGAACTGTAGCAACGTATATTTCTGATTGAATTCTAAAGGTATCATATATTTGTAAAGGTATATTTTAAAAATATATTACTGTTGTGTCGTTTCCTAAGCTACGAAATAAATCATTCTACTTAGATTCGAACGCCAATGTGTTTAATTTGATACACTTTAACTGAAGATAATAAATATACTCTAACGTATGTTGTGTTGGAATAAAAAGATGTGTAATTTTTTGTTTAGTACCATACATTAGGCAATACTTCATCTCATTGCTTCATTACAAGTTTTTGGCATAAGGTATGGTAATAAGGCTAATTGCAAACACGCCTATATTTAAATTAACTTTGTGGCATGTTTATAATTACCCCTGTTCACCATTGAAATTCAGAACAACATAGGTCCTCACACTGAGCATAGTCTATATCGTGAGGGCTATTTTAAAAGTCATACAAAACTTGTATCTTTCGTTACTAACAATTTTTTGCGATTTAAAATAAATAACACATGAAATTATTTCGTCATTCATCGCTTTTCGCTCACCATTTGGACACGAATGAACATTCAAATTCCTATCCCGTAGTCACCCTACAAGTGTCCACGTTTTGACAACACAATTTATGGCCTCCTAAATGCATTTAATACAAACTTCACGCGGTTTGCTATTTTATTGTCATTTTACAATTAATTTTGTATGTTGGCAAAACTGTTACGTCTTTGTTAACTTGTTTTAAGAATAAAATTACTTTTATGTTAATCATTTGCAATTAACAGTTTGTAACCGTTACGGTAAATCATAAATTAATTGCCCAATTGTTTAGCGTTGCAAAACAGCTAACCACAAAAAAAAATGTCGATTTTCAAGAGTTCCAAGAAGTGTTTTTAGGAATCTGACTGGTCGAGAATACGTTAAATTAGGTTTTGAAATTAGGCCACCATACGGGCCCAGTGTACACACACTCCAGATGTTCTTTTGATTTCGCCATCGACCTAGTGACATTTTTTAAAATCCGTACGTATGTAGAACTCCGTGGTACGGGCCGAGAATTTGAACTTACGATCGCACGAATGTGAGTCGATTATAGATAGCGCTAGGCTATGGTCTTACTAATTAATAATAATAATGTATTTTTTACTTCAGAAATACATGCCATATACCTACATTAATTACATGATGAACCAGTAGTACCCATCGATTTGAGAATACATACTAGAGTCTAGATATGTAACACAAGCCCTTTAGGGCAAGCACGTTGGAGTCCTATAATTCTTGTTCAGTTCTATTAAATACTCTCGAATTCTTTATTCATGTGTTTTGAAATTTGACTTTTTATTGAACCCCTCCTCATCTGCTTCACCCCCCTAAAAGTTTCCAATCAAGTTCCTTTGGAAGGTATGATGTGTGCTACTAGTGGGACTAGATGGAATAAACGATCTAGTATATTTCCATATCGATGGTAGTACCCAAACAAAGCCAGGTAAAAGTCAAATGTTACATAACCTGATCAGTTAAACCAGGGGTCGGCAATTAATTTTAAATGGGGCCTAGATGATTAAAATGCTTCATTCGAGAGTCCAGAAAAAACAAATTAAAAGCAATTTTGTATGCCAAAAGAGGCACGTGATCAATAAAAACTATCTATAATAATTATTTTCATGTTTATTGAAGAAGCCATAATAGAGCGTCGTCGTTATCTAGCTAGAAACCCGTGGCACTCGTTCGCTCGCCGCTTGCATGGCAACTGATCGCTCTCTCGCGCTAAAACTTTTAAAATGGCGCGAATATTGAAGATGCATCACATTGTGCAGATTGTACAATAGAAATAAATGGATAGAAAGGTAAAAGGTCCAGTTTTATACCCTCCGCGGTCCAGATTCGGACCGCGGTCCGCCAATTGCCGAACCCTGAGTTAAACCATATAATAACATGATAATTACATGTATATTCAGAGCCGCCTAATTATATCATCGCGTCATTTTACTGAAGCCAGAAAGTAAATTATCTAAAAGATTAATTAAGTGAAATATGTATAGAGAAAAGATTCTTATGTGAATAATTAAGCTTTGTGCCTACCCGCATTATACCCGACGAGATCAAGGCATCCGTTAACATTATTAAATATGAGTTACTACTTGAGATATTTTTGTGTGAGGATAAGTTATTTATATTCAAATGAAAGAAAAAAATAATTAATAATACAGTTTGAGGGGTAGCGACATTTCCTTTCAGAGTTGTCATTAGCAACAAAATCGTAATTTTTTCATAGAAAAATGAGACAGTAGCAGACGAACAAACAGTCCTCTATAGGCGAGCATCGTAGATAACATGTAACATATGTTGACTTCAACATTGATGTTGAATGACAAAACTTGACACGTCCCCGGATGCGCTGTATACGTTTGGAGATTTCGGATTGAGAAAATGGGAATCAATAGGAAGTATAACGGTTTAACAATACACTTTTGAGTATTTTCCTTTACAGAACTTATTGCTACTAAATCCCGAAGATCCCTTGTATCAGCCTATAATGTCCCAATGCAAGGCACGGGTCTCCCCTAGTAAATCACGGGGGGTTTCGGGCTGTAATTCATCATGTGAACCCAGTGCGCATTGGTGGATCACAACCTCCAGATTTTTTTCATTTTTGGGTCTTGTCGGTTTCCTCGGGATGTTTTCCCTCACCACCTTAACCCTTACATAACAAAGATCCCATACTGGCCGCTAATACAAACCTAAATTGGAAGCAATTAGTCATTTTGGTTTATCTATTCAATACCACTCTCTATTCAATACCAATCTATTCATATCCACATGAATACCAAATGAAACCTTTCAACATAAACTTCATTTTTTATTATGCCAATAAGGTTCTAAAGTACCGGGGAAATAAGATATCTGCCTTACAAGTATCTCAAAAGGGAGAGACATGTATGTGGTGCATCCTGTGGATTGACACGGTTGAGTGGATTTTTATATCCAGGGTGCCTAATTTGGTCTGAAACCATCTGAGCACGCCGAAGGTGTAGATGAGAGCGGGCATAACCTAGCCGTTATAGACTCTATTGAGATTTTTACTATTCCAATTTTTACTACATATTAAGTTTTCTATTTATCAAGCCCTATTTTATAGATAGCCCATTAATCTGGGAAACAAAATATTTATTTACGGTAACTGTATGTTACAGTCAATAAGTTGACATACATTACAATTGTACTGGTGGTCAGGCCAGGTTTCATACAAAACTGCCCATCGTTATTTAATAGCTATTTTTTGCGTCATTCGACTCAATTTAGCGTAATCTACAAATCTTAAAAAGAGAATTTTTGAATTTTTACTTATATTTTACACAATATTTTAGTAGCAGTCCTAGCGACTCGTAAAATAATCTAGTACAAACGTCATTTTCATTTTTGTCGCTTTGATCAGTTATGCAGAATGGATTCCAACTCAAATCCCCTGCAAACTTCAAACACCTGCACCTTGATTCATCTGCTACCTATCATTTGATCAGTAAGGGCGTGCTTACTGCCCTCCGCTAAAGCTTTCAGTGTCAATAATTCCTATATTCGTGAATTATGCACTATCAAAAATTTAACAACAGTATAACTTTACAAAATTTTCTAAAACTTCCGTTAGTACATGTCTCAAAAACTCAGCTCAGGCGGCTATAGTATTCGCAGCCGACTTTAAATTGGGTGTGAGCGCAAAGGATAACTTGGCGCAACTATACAGACCCGGGCAGATCTTGCATTCGCCGCCATAATACTAGCAGTTCCTTTGCCCGGCGTGAATTTGCTTCGGTTTGATACACACTTGGGCGAACTACGAGTTAAAACTTTTTTAGCCTCGTTGCAGGCTCTCTATACAACACGTCACTGAAATAATTGTTATGTAAACGGGTTACTCACGATTTATTATTTATTTATTATAGCCGATATTTCGGTCCAGTTACATGTACCGTGGACCCGGCCAGACTGCGGAGACGCGTGAAGGTGTTGCTGCTATTGACAGACAAATCTGTCTACCCTCCGTTGTGTTCGTTTTTGATTCACCTGCCCACACTGAACTTGTTTTTTTGTTGATAAAGTGCCTTTCTCTATTGATTAGGTTGATTAATTCCTTGAATAATTAATATCTGCTATAATAAATAAATAATAAATCGTGAGTAAACCCGTTTACATAACAATTATTATGTTCAACCACGAAAACAAAAGTCACTGAAATATCGCAAAAAAACTGTCGCCCATAGACATCCGCGACACGTGCCAACATTAGTCTAAAATGACAAACGTTGGCACGCCCTCGGATGCGCTGCCTACCTTTGGAGATATACGAATGGATTTAGAGAAAAGGTTGGGAAAAGGGATAGGATGGGAATGGACTCTGGCACATCTCACTCACTATCGAAACACGTACGTACATTAGAGAAATAAGATAAAGTGGGAAATGCAGTACATTTCAAGGTAGTCTTCTGTGAGAGAGGGGTAACGTGGCCAGTCGAGCGCACCCAGCGGCTGTTGGATTGCAGCGTGCACTCTCCCCATCATAAAACTCCAAACGTATAAAAGTAACAAAACTCTTTAACTGATAACTGTATCAAACACATTAATTAGACATCTCAGAATACAATTTACTTTCAAGTAACTCTGGTTATTAATAATTACAAATAATTTGGAGAAATTTCCATGGGGAATGTAAATTCACATATCCCCGATATACCTGACTTGTCAGTTTGGAGTTCGGAAAATTTGTCAATATTACAATTGCAAACTAAGAACAAATAGATAGGTAGATAATTCTATCAAACTGGCTCGACTCCCCCCACTTACTACGTAACGGTTGTTCAATATTAACTTATGTAAAATCTCCCCCCCCACACCCATCTGTATGTTGCACCCTTCACTGATTTGCACTAATAATTATACGCGGGATGCTATAGAGGTCTAAATAAAACAACAACTATGTATCTGTTTTAAGGCCGCAATATATTTTTCGTTCATAAAATGTACTGACATTCTGCGAATGAAATGCTTGAGCGGTGCGGAGTCTGGCCAACGCCATCTAGTTTAGTTTGGTGAACTAAATCAAAAACATCGTCATCTTGAACACTATCCCATCCCCCCGGTGTCGTAAAAGGCGACTAAAGGATCACAAAGCGGCTACCGCGAGCGGAGTGGACTCGCCAACATGTTTGTCCAGCGTTTTATTTTTGCACCCCAATTCTGGCAAATGTGTGTATTACCATGCGTTACTAGTCACATTGAAAATAAACAATTTGTTTTGGATACTAAAAGGGCTGGTTACGACTTATATTTAAAGCCCTTAGTACACTATTGAAGATATTCTAAAATCTTATTCATTATAACAAGAAACAAAAGGTAATCAAAAAATGCAATAGTTTTAAAACTTAATTCTTATCACTGACATATTTCTGGGGCTAAGCTAGCATGTTGCTTGTTGGAGCTTGCTTGATGTATGAGACAAAAGCTAAACAAAAATTTTATTGAAATCTATTTGTTTTATTTAAATTAGAGCCTAGACTGAGTCTTTAGTTCTTATTTCTACAGGCAAGCTTCACCTCAAGAGAATGCTAGCGATAGGAATTAAGTTTTAAAATTACTGCCATTTATGTTAACCTTTTGTCTTATACTGTAATAAAATGCTAATTAGATAAGTCCAGAATGCCAAATGTTGGCACGCCCCCGAATGCGCTACCGAAAGGATGAGCAATGGATTTGGAGATAAGGTTGGAAAAATTGGAATACGCTCTGACATATCCCACTGATAACCGAAACATATACGCACATGGGAGGAAATAGGATAAAGTGAGAAAATGCAGAACCAAAACTTGGCCGGTGGAGTCCACTCGGCGCCCAGCGGCTCCCAAAAATAATCTACACTAATATTATAACGAGGAAAGATTTGTATTTTTGTATGTTTGTAACGAATAAACTCAAAAACTACTGGACCGATTTCAAAGATTCTTTCACCATTAGAATGCTACATTATCCCTGAGGAACATAGGTTATATTTATTACTAGAAAAAATTAGGGATTCCTCAAAATAAAATGGCTATATTTTATTTTGAAATTTTGAAAAAAAAAATCTTATTAACCGAAGCGAAGCGAGGGCGGGTCGCTAGTTATTAATAAATTAATTACAAATTAATGAAAAAGATATCGTATGTAAAAACCTTTATGGGCACCGACATACTAAAGGCAAAGAAATCTCATTTTCACGTGAAACGGTTTTGTTGAAACGCGTGCCCTCCAGCCACAAATTTAAGGTCGTTTGTATATCGTTCGCGCCTGTACGCCCCGAGGAGCTGAGTGTGTGAGAAAATAGAATATACCCTCGTAAGTAAAGAGATTTTACTTACAACAAAATTATTGTAATTGAATTAAAGGAACCCATTCGCGTGTTAGGAACCTATTGATTTTGACATTATATATTTAAAGGATTTGTAACCCAGCTGAGCTCAGAGGGTCAAATACAAGGTAATGATTATACCTTTGTTGTGTTAATTTTGTATTATATATCTATTATTGAAATATATAACGTGTCACTTTCAGCTTTTGCTTTGTTTCAGCGTTATTTTATATATTTATAATTACGTTTCTTAACACGAGTTTGTACACTGCCGCGTTATTACCTGAGTCACAACACTCCTCAAGGTTTTATGGAAGAAATTGCTATACTTACAGAAATAAGACCGCCTGGTTGTATTCTCTTCTGATAACATTGTAGGCTATGGAACGAACTGCCTCAAGAGATCTTTCCATTAAGCTACGATATGGGGTTCTTCAAGAAAGCTGTAAATAGGACCTTGCAAGGTGTTGCAGGTGTCCATCGGCGGCGGTAACACTTACCATCACGTGGGACCGCTTGCTTGTCTATAAAAATTGTCTATAAAAAAAATTGTTCCTAAATCTAAAATCATAAAAATAATATCATAAAATCATAATCATAAAATCTAATAATTATACAATAAAGAGTTTTATCTACCTAACTATATTCTCATGCCGTTTAGTTCTCGGATGTTCGGTTTCATTGCTAGATAAAATGTCAAACAGAAATGAACAAAGAATTAAGTCAAAAAAGTAACACATAAAAATTCATCTTCGATTCTACTTTACGCTGATCCCTTTGAGTGCACTCTTGGAGGAGTCGGCGACGAGGTTTCAATTACGGATAGGGCGATAATCGACCTTCTCTACATGGACGACCTCAACTTGGTCAGTCCCATTGCTTGCAAACTAGAGGAACGGCTTTAACACTTCAACAGTTCCATCAGAGTGGAATTAGCGGTTAATAAGTATGTGCGCGCTTCTTCATGTTGTTCGTCGAGGACAAGTGGTTAGTTTCAATGGAGTTGAAGTCGACTATAGACGGCTTTCCGAAGATGCAACTTACATGAGCATGTTAAAATTTATGAGTGTTAAAGAGGAACATGAAGCAGCTGGTTTGCGAGGTATTTTAAAAGCACCTGAGAAAACATAGGATGGCGAATATTGTGTATTAATATAAAAAAGCCGCAAGAAAATGCAAGTCAGCAATATTGGAAACAGAAATTAAAATATCGACTCCGTGTCTGAACTCAATTAAGTGGTATCAAAAAATAAATAACTTGACCCCGGGGCTTTATTATCAGCCTCGGCAGATTCCATGGTAATGAGATTCGGATTTTTTAATTGAAGTAGTCGCTTTAAGGGTCGGGTATTCAAATTTTAGGAATATTTCTCTGGTTAATTTTGTAAATATCCACAATATTCGAGGCATAACCTATAATATTGGTAAGAGTTTTTTATATCTTATGCCAAGCTTTTCATACCATAGCCTAGATCGTTAGAGTTTTAACGGCTAAAGGGGTTAAAGTGCATGCGCGTTATATACCCCATTACTACTTTTTTTATATGAAGACTTCATGCAAAAGTATATTACGTTGTAGGCCATCAAATAAAATATTTTTGGGTGTCTTTTTCGTGCGCAATAAATAAAGATTAGGAAATAAAAAAGGGAGAAAATGAGTCCAAAAAAATATAAATACACACACAATAAAATGAATTAAATAAGGTTTAAATCCGACATTTTGCTTTTTCTTACCTTTGTTTGTCCACATAAACCCGAATATTCAAGAAATAAATCTATCATACGCTTTTTTACGTTTTATTTAAACTCTATATTCATAATGAAGCAAAAACAAAACGCAAAACAAGATATGATATTGAATATGCGTCACGTCAAATGTTTAGTAGGTTTACTATGCATCAAACTCATTTACTTTTATTTAAGGAAAGTAGAATGATGAATGAGGAAAGTGCAGGAAAATAGAACTAACTTTAAAAAGAGGAGATTTTGAAGATTGTGGCAGACAATGTTGGCATTAAAGTATCGATTGACCGATACTTTAATATCAACATCGAGATTAAACTTAACCATTAAACATACCAAAGAACATGTATAATGTAACAATTAATTGTATTAACACAGTGCCATCATTGACGCGCTCAATAAAATTAATGCGTTCCCCGATACTGCTCATCGGGTAGGCCTAATTACAATCATAATTACAGTATCGTAGTCGGTTTGATCCCGACCTGTTTTAATTGGTTGGAATTATGGGGAATTTGTATTTTGATGGTAAAGACAATACATACTAATTTATGGTAATTAATATTACGTAATAAGAGTAGTCTATTCGAATTTCAAAATAAAACCAAATGCATCTAATAGCTACGATGTTCTGATTTTAAAATCATTATTTCATTTGTTTTTCTGTACTTAAATTTCGTTCATGTGATTGTCTTGAAAATAAAATGGATAAATTGAAAATTCGTGCTATTTTTGAATAAGAGTTCCGTCGCGCCACCAACACAAGTCAGACAGCTCACAATATCAATAGTGTGTATGGTTCAAACACCACAAACGATCGCACCGTGCGTCGATGTTTTAAACTGGTTTAAACGCTTCTGTTCTGGAAATTTTGATCTTAAGGATGAGCCCTACGGACGACCTACGACCAAGGTTAATAACGATGTATTAAAGGCTATAGTGGAAGCAGATCCATATCAAAGTACAGCTGATAGCAGCAGGGTTTAATGTTAGTGATAAAGCAATGTTGCTTCATCAGCGTCAAATTGGTAAAATAAAGAAGCTCGAAAAGTGGGTACCGTAAGAACTGAACAAACGTCAGCGACAACAACGCGTCGAAGTTATTGAACCGTCACAAAAACGAATGAATTTTGAATCGCATCGTGACTTGTGATGAACAATGGATCCTGTACGATAACCGCAAACGTTCGTATCAGTGGCTGGATTCAGGAGTTGCAGCCCAACAATGTCCAAAACGCAAGATAACTAAGAAATCGCCACTGGTATCAGTTTGGTGGTACTGAGCCGGTATTGTCTACTACATTTTCTGCGAGCCGGTCAAACGATTGATGCAGATGTGTACTGTAAGGAGCTGCATACCATTATGGAAAAGCTGGCAACCAAGCAATCAAGTTTAATCAATCGCTCATCTCCACTTCACCAAGAGCTGTACCTGGAGGCTCCCTCACCCACCACACTCACCGGACCTTGCCCCGACAGATTTCCATTTCTCTCCAAACTTTTTGAACTTTTTGGGCTTTCATCGATATCCGACCACGAGACTTTTACTGGAGAACGGCCACATCATTAAAAACATTCATAATAGATATGCCATGAGTGAATAGGTTCACACTAATTGTGTTTAGTTCACCAACTAATTTGTGTGTCTGCGAAATTTAAATTTCTCTTTAAAAAGATGCTGTGCAAAAATCCAAATACATTCGAGGCGTGCCTAAACCACTTCTCATCTGCATTTAAATTATGGATTTAAATAAAACTCGTAGTTAAATGAATGAATAAGAAGTGGGTATAAACGAAGGCGAGAGAAGTCCGTTTAATGACAGCACTAAGTCAAAGCTGCGGGTTTATTGGTAATCGAGGGTTTATGGGCGATTAGGAATGATCTATTGTAAGTCAGTGAAGACCATAGACTATTTTTTTTATAATTCTAACTTTGTGCAATGTTGTTTATTTTTCGTTCCTTAAAGAAAATGCTAATAGATAATTAAAACCAGAGATTATCCTAACAAATTTATCCTAAATGAATATATAAAAATGAAACGGTCAGTTTATTTGTTTGTTTGAAATAATTTTGCGCATCGACGGATGGACGGATGGTGCTGAAATTTTGCATGAATCTGCTTGTGGCACGATAAAAGGAGATAGGCTACAGCACTAAGGTTCCAGTGTGATAGTGGATGAAGCCGAGCGCAAGAGTTAGTATATATTAAAGTCATCTATACTTAAACTTATAAAATTTGAACTTTAGCTGTAGAAAAAAAGAAGATATCGTTGTATATTTTTTATGTTGCCGTAATATCAGAAGATTGATTAATTAAACAAGAAATATGCTCTTGAGCAAATACAATACATGTAAATACATTAAACTGAACTATTTAGTTGAAAGTGTGTGAGACAACTAGCGACCGCCGAGCACAGGACACAGCATGCTCAAAAAACTTTATAATGAAAAGCTCCATTACGAAAAACAAACATAAATAAAATAGCGTATCGTCGTGCGTCGAACACTGTGTCGCTACACAAACTAAAAATCTGTGGAGTGACAAACCTATCTTTAATATCTCTTTCTGGTACTTCGTGTCAAAAGTTTAATATCCTGCCAGTCGCAGTCCGCCCGATTCAATGTGGTCCAGTTGGTCCCACTTAATTGCCGAACAACGGATATTGTGGGACGATGAAAAGCTGAAAAACGTAATAAAATCAAGTTCATCAGACTCTGCCTTTATGAGTTTTGAAAATGGAAAGTGTAGGTAGTGGATACACGATGAGGGGATCCATTGATGATTCTCATATTATACGGGGAAAATAACTTTACGGCCAACAAACACACCATAAACATAACATACCATCAGCTTATGTCTCTCCACCGCTGAATATAGGTCTCCTAAAGCTCGCCACCACTCACGATCTTCGTCTCTTCTCCTCCAACCACGGCCGGTGAACTTCTTCAAGTCGTTGGTCCACTTGATTAAATAAAAGCCTGAGACAGCATATTTCCTGTTCTTTCAAGGAGTCCAACACATTCCTCAGAAAACCAACTATCACTTTACTGAGCGATTCTTCGAGCGATTGGACAAAATCAAATTTGCTGTTGTGGACCAATTGCTATGCCAGTATCCAAATAAATTATATAAAAAAGAAACCTCTTTTAATATTATATTTCAAAGGGCAATGACTTCAAACCTTCATTCAACTGAACGTCACAATTGAGGGAAGAAAGAACAAAGGAGTTCATTAAACGATGTAATCGTGCTTAATTTCTTCTGAAGGGTGAGTTTTTGATAAAGATTCGATATTACATTATATTTCGTCTTGCAAGACATTCCGTATTAACTGGGTTCTCACATTCCTTGTGAAAAGGATATTGAAATATTAAATTGATAGCTATTACGAAGTCTGTCAAGTGCAATTGTATTTATACATGTATCTATACATATAATAAAACTGTAGAACCAGCGTGTCTGTACATTGAATATATTTACCAATAACTAATTGGGGGCGATGAGGAAAAGGTACCAGAATACAAAGACGATTTTGAAAATTTTTTTCTGCCTCTGTCTGTTCGAACACGCTAATCTCCAAAACTACTGAAGGGATTTTCGTGGGGTTTCCACAGGTTAATTAAGCTTAGCTGGGCGCTTCGAATAGGCTTCGAATTGTTTCATCGAAATCAGCTGACGGGAAGAAAAGCTTTATATATCGAACTAAAATTCCACACGTAGGATGTTGCGGGCACAGCTAGTATATTATAAAGTGTTCTATTCTTTACTGTACTTATACATACGGAACCCTTTTAATTTTAGCAACCAAGAAAAATGTAAATATTTCTCACATTTTTACCGTATAAGTACTTAGGAGTTCTTGTTTGTTTGTTTGTACATAACGTTTGTTTATTTGAAAAATTGTCCGGAAAATTTGTATCCATTTTTATAAGTTTGATGCACTACCTATATGAAAAGAGGAGGATTGGGAAGGTTGATTGACGAATAAGGCGTATCATGGATAAAGGGAAACAGTTGGGAGTGGGATGTGCAGTGTAGGTACTTTGAGAAGTAACTACCTGTGAATACCTTAACAGACACGTAGGCTATGTATCCTTCTCTGTACCTATAGTATATCCATCAAATATTCGAACGAGAATATGAAAACACAATAGTGTTCGTTGCCCGCAAATATAACTACATTTTTGCAACAATTACACCGCATTCAAGTTCACGCGTACCGATCGACAATGTCGACAATCACGGCTTATCCATACGTATGAATGTAGTATTTACATTTAAAATTGCACAATAAAATTGTATCGGAAATATATCTACACACAATTATGTAGCCGTATTTCCTGGAAGATTAACGTTATCGCAAAGTCCGTTCCAATCGAATTTGCGGAAAACAAAACCAAATCAATAAGATATCTAAACATTTAGCTTTTTTATAGAAAAAGGCGTAAGACGAACATACTGTCCACCTGATGGTAAGTGGATACTGTCGTTCATAGACATCGGCGATACGTGCCAACATCTGTCTAAAATGGCAAAAAAAGGCACGCCCCCGGATGGGAGTCCGCCTTTGCAGATTAAGGAATGGATTGTTTTGGAAAATGGGGAGGGATAGGATGGGATGGGAATGGGCTCTGACATATCTCACTCACTACCGAAACACTTACGTACATTGGGGAAATACGCTAAAGTAGGAAATGCAGTACCCACATTTCAAGGTAGTCTTCTGTAAGAGAGGGGCAACGTGGCCAGTCAAGTGCGCTCAGCGGCTGTGGGAAGGCAGCGTGCGCTCTCCCCCGAAACTAGGACAAACTTACACTCCATGAATCAAATTATGTACATATATGTAGGCAACTGGAGGTAAAAAGTGTTCTGGCGCAGGATTAAGGTCCATTGTCTATTTAACGCCTCAGTGTCAACTCCAGCTTTAAGTTCGACGTCGAGGGAGTTAGGCTCGCCGTCCATCCGGCGCCTTCTCACCGTCCATCCGGCGTCCTCTCGCCGTCCCCTCGCCGTCCTCTCGCCGTCAACGAGGTGAGGTTAAGAACGCTATAGAAGCGCGGGGTACGCAAGGAGCACAGAGAAAGGGCGCGCAGGCGGCGCACAGTGGGACAGAACCGTGCGTACCGTCTCAAAAATCTGTAACTTTTTTGTTGATTGAAGTAAATCGCTGAAATTTGGTATGTAGTGTCTCCAGAGTACATACAATCCAATAATGAATGTATCATTGTCAAATGTTTAATAAATAATATAAAATAAAATAAAACAAAATAAAAATGTATTATTTTAATATTAAACCATGGTTTGGTTAACTTATTGAATTATAATTTTACAGTTTTATGATATTAATAAACCTATTTTATGTTATTTTATATTACATATGAATCTTACATTTAAATAAATGACAAATATATAATAACCCACTCCAAAAATATGTTTTACAAATAATGTACGAAATTATTTCGATTTAAATAGCTAAGAGGTTTTTAGCTTCCTCTAACAATTTCTTGGATATAGTGACTGATGGTTTTCTGATACTTGATATATAAGGATCTGACGTAAATAGAAGACCATGAAATACGTCTTCGTTTGTTGCGGACCTAGAGCATTTTCTAGCATGATGCAATCTGAATTTTTTGTAATCTTTATTACGCGATTCTTGGGCATCCTCAGATAAATGACCAATGGGCAGAACAGCAAAATGTCTTATTATACTTTCCCCATGTATTAAGATTTTATGTACTGAAGAAGGCATATTATACCACATATATTTTGTTACGTACAGTTGTGCGGTTGCACGAGTATATTCACCAAATTTTTCTGGATTTACAGCAATACCGGATGCCATGGTTTGCAGAATAACATAGAACCTTTTAATAAGTTCCTCGTCAACCCCTGTAATTTCTGAAGCGCAGTAGTAGTTCTCAAAAAAACGCCGAGCTGTATTGCCGTCATTACTGTTTCCACTTCCTTGTCGGGGCTTATCAACGTGCAATCCCATCCGGCTTCGAAACAAACTTTGTACAAGCTTTTTCTTGTCTTCTTTACTTTTTTTATCTTCCGAAGTTCTCGCAGCCCATTTTTGAAATGAAAGGTTATATGAAATATGTAAAATTAGCTCCATGCACCTGATCCACGCGTGTAACGTAGACAAACCGTATTCGTAAGCATTTATATTATCTGGCTTTGATGCAATCTTCTCCAAATTATTCATTTCACTTGGCTTAGCCCCACACACTGTACATACAGCTCCAGAACTTGTGTCAGTAAGAACTTGTGTAACTTTTCCATCCACCATAGTTAGAAATAGATCGTGACTTATTTCAATTACCTGCGTCTCCTTGTGTATCTTTGATGTTTGCAAATTATTAATTTGACCCCGAATATCACCAACCACTGATCGGGTTTTCTCGGGCGTTTCTTTTGCAAGTTCCATCAGGATTGGTCGGCAATAACGAATAGAAGAACAAGCCGGATTTTGCCAAATTATCTCATGTGTTTCTGTGTCAGTCAGCTTTATTGGTACCAAAGACGCTATAAATAAGTTTGTATCTGAGACTAAGTCACTCTCATCTGTTAAAACTTGTTTATATTCGCTTTGCCCCGATGAACCATCACATCCCCACTTGGTAAACAATTTAAGAGATTTTCTTCTTGGGTTGTAAACATTTTCAATCTTTAAGATGCGAGCACAAGTGTGATCCAGCAAATCTTGTAGATTTACTTTAGCACTTATATCGGTTATTTGAATGCTGGATAGTGGAGGATAACACAGTTTTTTGGCGTTCGTCAGTATATTATATGATGGCAATATGTCGAAGTTTTTGTTAATCAAACTTGCTCGAAGAAATCCGTATTGTGATTTCGAAAGATCTAAATCTGCAAACATACTTAAAGCTTCATCCACCGTAAAATCTGTTCCATTGCGACTTTCATGCAATAATTTTTCCTTCATGATCCTTTTTTCATTTCTTTCACAATTCCGCATCATTGAAACAACAGTAGCTTCTTCGATTTCTCCTTCAGCCCGCAATCCTTGAACGTATGCATTATGTACATACTCGAGTCCATATTCTTGTACCAATTCCATATTCTTTCTTTTTTTCGATTTCTCTGATAGATCTTCATAAGACTTTGGTGGACGTCCACGTTTTTCAGATGTTGTAGGTGTAATATCCATCGGTGCTTCTTCGAATTGTACCTTAAATTCACCGTCTAACCACGATATATTATTACTAAAGAAACGTTCTTTAGTTCGGTTAGATTTGGTCCACCGATCGTTAAACGCTGTTATAAGCGTTTTTTGAATACGTTTCACAATTAATTCACTTTTTTCAGACGACAAATGGTGGTGTTGTTCTAAGTATTTTTGAATATCTTCTGATTTTGTTCCATGGCCAATAAAAAATTCGCATAATACTCGTCGAGGCACAACAAATTCACTCATTTTGTTTTTATTTTTAACTACTTTTTTTTTACCGAGGTTGGTGAAGACTATATTATGTTAAAGCACACTAAAGTACTGGTAAATGACAACGTAAATCAATAACTTTTATACTGAAATTTCGTGTGAAAAAATATTACTATCTAGTGTCATTATCAAGTTCCTAACCACTATCTATGAAGGTGGTTAGTAGTAGGTAGGTACTGATAATGTACACTAACAACTATAACTAGATACCACTTGCTCCCTTTTCCTTCACCGCGATAGAGAAATACATAAACTATATGAGAAACATGTAATTCACACAGTGATAACAAAACATTAACCACATCTGACCGCACGATAAAAAAAATATACTACATACTAATACATTACCCAAAACTCCCACTTTACCTAAAGATTGAGTAAATAGATAATATTGTTTAAGAAAAAAAGGTCAAAAGTGATCTAAATATCCAAAAATCTCATTAATCAGAACTAAAATAATTTTTGGAATATTTTGTATTTTCTCCCCATTAGCCATTTTTAGTTTCATTTCAAGGGGGGCAGATTCGGGCACTCAATTTTTTTTGCCCTACCTTTAACATTAGCTGCTCTATACGATGCTATCAAAATTACGACATGGGCAGACACCGCTAACTGTCAAAAGTCTATGCAAAGTTTCTAATAAGGATAGAATATTAGGTCCTGAAATAAAAATTCTTTACCTCCCCAGGTTTCACATAATGGTTCACTTAAATTATTTTTAAATAGAGTACTTCATCACCATTCTAACCATATATCACACTTACAAATTTGCTGGTAAAGTAATGCAAATATGACCATGTAAACTGGTGGAATTGTGTTCTACATAATTGACATAATTTTGAGCGTCAACTTGCAAGCCTTATTCTAATACAAAAAATGAGAAATAGTGTATTTCAACTGCTATATAATATGCATTGAACATTCAGTTAGACATATGCATTAACAAAATATTCAATATAGAACATTACGAAAAGCTATTTTTGAGACGGTACGCACGGTTCTGTCCCACTGTGCGGCGATGAGGTGACGGCGTGATGTAAGCGAGCGGATAACGAATGGTAAGCGCGATGTCAATGCGCATGCCGCATAATCAACAAAGCGAAAATGATAACAAGTGGCCGGCGCGGCGGGCCGTCCCCATGGCGTCCGCCTATCTCCACTATTTTCACTTTAAAACTGTAGACAAATTTTTAAAATATACTGTATGTATGCCACACAACTATAAATATACTGTATGTATGCCACACAACTATAAATATACTGTATGTATGCCACACAACTATAAATATACTGTATGCCACACAACTATAAATATACTGTATGTATGCCACACAACTATAAATATACTGTATGTATGCCACACAACTATAAATATACTGTATGTATACCACACAACTATAAATATACTGTATGTATGCCACACAACTATAAATATACTGTATGTATGCCACACAACTATAAATATACTGTATGTATACCACACAACTATAAATATACTGTATGTATGCCACACAACTATAAATATACTGTATGTATGCCACACAACTATAAATATACTGTATGTATGCCACACAACGATAAATATACTGTATGTATGCCACACAACTATAAATATACTGTATGTATGCCACACAACTATAAATATACTGTATGTATGCCACACAACTATAAATATACTGTATGTATGCCACACAACTATAAATATACTGTATGTATGCCACACAACTATAAATATACTGTATGTATGCCACACAACTATAAATATACTGTATGTATGCCACACAACTATAAATATACTGTATGTATGCCACACAACTATAAATATACTGTATGTATGCCACACAACTATAAATATACTGTATGTATGCCACACAACTATAAATATACTGTATGTATGCCACACAACGATAAATATACTGTATGTATGCCACACAACTATAAATATACTGTATGTATGCCACACAACTATAAATATACTGTATGTATGCCACACAACTATAAATATACTGTATGTATGCCACACAACTATAAATATACTGTATGTATGCCACACAACTATAAATATACTGTATGTATGCCACACAACTATAAATATACTGTATGTATGCCACACAACTATAAATATACTGTATGCCACACAACTATAAATATACTGTATGTATGCCACACAACTATAAATATACTGTATGCCACACAACTATAAATTATTTTTTCAATACTCAATTTTGAGACGAGGCGGTGCTGGTCTGGTGCTAAATGGACGTTATGACGTTAGGCGTTAAATGGACGCAGACCTTTACTATTGCTAGGGGCAACTGTTGTTCGCGTCCATAAGAATTACCTTCAGTACGTATCCACCTGATGATACTAAATGGACAACGACACAACGCCGAATATTGCGCGGTGTCAACCTTCCGTGTATATAGAGAAAGCAGCTACCACGCCGTAGGCCGTTCAACCCTTCAATTCTGCAAGGCGAATCCTGTACACTGCAAAGGAACTTTATGGGCCAAAAACCACATTTTTTTGATAACTTATAAGACAATCTCTTTAACTTTAATAAACTTATTTTCAGAAATAATAAACTGTGTCATTGATCAGTTTATCACATACTATAATACACCGCAACCATAAGAAGTACCCTCCAATTTGAGTTATTTTAATACGCGTAAAATAAAATATACCCACTAGGGTAAAAGTACCGCCGGTCTCGGAAACCCTTCTGTATATAAATTTTCACACAGCATTACAGCCAGGTGATAAAAATTCCAAGCTACCAGTCAGATACCTTCGTCTTCTTATACTCGTTGTGAAATGTAAAATTCAGAGGCTGCAAACATTTAATGATCAAAACTTCAAAAATTATGCAAAATGAATTTGAGAAAAGCATAGATATGCCATTTTATCTAATCCGTGGTATAAATCATACTCGTACATCATAAAAGTATAAATGTGCTTAACCCATATGACTGTTTATTATCTTTTGTATTAGTGGGCCCGTTGGACCAAGACCTGCTTGACTGGTCAGAAACGGTGATAGCTTACCACTAGAATATCATCATTACTCTCGACTTCGTAAGGTTGTAAATTCCCTAGAGTTTCTAGTCAAAGAACGAACTTTTCAATTATAGCTGCTTTAGCGATACCCATCGGTTCGTGCAAAATGGCGGAGAGCGTGAAAGCATTATACATTGATATGGTATGGTATGTTTTGACATTAATTTATACTTTTATACTAATATAATAAAGAGGTAAAATTGTGTGTTTGTGGGTATGTTGGGGGTAATCTCTGGAACTACTGAACCGATTTCAAAAATTCTTTCACAAATAGGAAGCTACATTATCCGTGTCTAATATAGGCTATATTATATTTTGAAATTTTAAAAAAAAAAACTTATAAACCGAAGCGGACGGATCGCTAGTATTAAATATTTATATAATATTTATCTCCGATTAAACTTATTTACACATTTTTCTATAAATTTAATCGTTTTCCAATGTACCTATTGTCTCTCTGTATCTTTAACTGATCTGTGCAAGGAGTCAATCCAATACAAATATTTACGACCCGAAAACCGTTTTATAGCTGTAATAAAATCAGTTGAAACCGCAGTGAATTGGCTTCAAATTACCCTTTTAGCTTGAATTTTGCTCGACAAGTAAGTAATGCTTTACTCGTCGAAAAGCCACTTTGGTACTTTATTCTAAGCATTTACTCTTATCTAAAGCTGAATTACTCAATCGTTTTCTCATGTAAAAGTACTTGTGTTGTTTGTAGGTATATCTAGTAGGTATACTTCTTTTGCACTCGAGCAGAGCACAAGCCTTCTCGTCGTGAATGTTAACATTCGAAGTAGAGCAGCTATTTTAAACCATTTCATTTTGAATTATTTGCTTCACTGTGTTCCTTTCTCTCTCTAACGTCAACTCTGACTAAAATTTCCTTAATAATCATTTAAAGTATATTTATTATTAAAACATATATTTACGAGTTTAATTCTCAATAATTACCTGCGTTAGTATATTATCTCGACCAAAAATCCTCTTTAGTACTGTAGAACTAAATGTAGAACCGTTAATAAAGTGTCATCTCTGTACAAATTTCACTCTGTTTGACAGTTCTGTATGTCATATCTCCGACTCGAATAAATAATCCGACATTGCACGAGAATTACTTATTTATCTTTCATATTTTTTACTTACATAGGTTATTTTTAATTTACTATATCATATGTTTAACTAGGTACTTAGGTAAAAAATACAACAATTTGAAAATTACTTCGATACACTTTCTTTTCTTTTCATATATAGCAATGGTGCAATTAGTACATTCTGCCATTGTCAAGTTTTATCGTATCCTGTCAATGTCCAGTCCCGTTGAAGTAAGTCAGGAGTCGCTCGGTAAAGCTACAATAGGTTTACTGAGGACAGAGGAGGACTCCTTCTAAGTACGGGAAAAACGCAGCCCCATGCTTTTATTTAATTATTACAAAAATACTTTAAAGTATAATAAACTATCATTATTGAACCAAAAAACTCACAATACACAATTTCTATAATAATCGTGCAAAAACTCAATTTCACTTCCCAAGTTTTTTTTTTTATGTACGTAGGCGGCAGACGAACATACAGTCCACTTGATGGTAAGTGGATACTGTCGCCCATAGACATCCGCGACATATGCCAACATTAGTCCAAAATGAGAAACGTTGGCATGCCCCCGGATGCGCTGCCTACCTTTTTTGGAGATATAGGAATAGATTTGGAGAAAGAGTTGAGAAAATGGGGAGGGATATGATGGGATTGGAATGGGCTCTGGCACATCTCACTCACTACCGAAACACGTACATTTCAAGGTAGTCTTCTGTGAGAGAGGGGTAACGTGGCCAGTCGAGCGCGCCCAGCGGCTGTTGGATTGCACCGTGCACTCTCCCCCTCAATAAAAGTTCCTGCCAAAAAGTAAAATTTCGATAGCTAGCATGAACGTAATAAAACATAAACGTCATTGCCATATTGATGTTTAAACAAACAATTTATTAATGAACAATAGTCGTAAATACAGGAGCAGTTTCAATAAAAGAAGGCGCGTCTTATAAAAACATTTCCTCGCCAATAATTCATTGGAAAACTATTCAGCCAAATCTAGAAAAAAGGGTATTTCTCGGAATATCGGGAGGCAAATGTAAATGAGGTGGGGCGTACATGGGAAGGGAGGCTTCGAGTCCCTTCGCAGGTTATTTAGGTTGAATGTACTCAGCGAAGTCAGCGATACGCCCCAATAGTGCTGCGGTTAAATACGTTTATAAGATACAAATTGGTATTTGATTTTATAAACCTGTCGTTCCATTTCAAGTCAAGCGAGTAATATACGGTAAGAAAACATAATTACATATAACATTTATAACAGAAAACTGAAGACGACAGTGTTTATACAATACAGGATCACAGAGTATTTACCTGACAACATAATTAATTGCCTGGTACGTATTTCTATTCGCGGACGTGTATCATCGACCCTGCGGCATATATGGCCTGCCACTTCAGTTTACTCATCCTTTGAGCTATTTCTGTAACTTTAGTTCCTCGTCGAATAAACTCCGTTATAAAAAAGTGTTAAAATAGTAATGTTAAATATCTGAATAAAAATTAAATGCTGTTCGTTGGTAAGCGCATCGCTTGAGAACGGCTGGACCGATTTAGATATTTTTTTTTAAATGTTCGTAATAGTCCGAATAAGATTTTTAGGGAAAGAAAAATTGGAAAAGTTGCCCGGAAAATTGGAAAATTCCGTAAAAACTGAAAGGGCTTTTTTCTATAGGATTTTTGTATGAACTTATTGAAATTTGAACAGGAAAACGTCTGTAGGGTCAGCTAGTTATAAATAAATATATTAAATGTTACACAAGATATATTTTTATATGATACTATACTATTACATTAGTGTAATTAACCACTGGTTATCCTTAAATAAATCATTAAAAATGATAAAATTTAGTTTAACCCATTAAAAATATAATTTAGTCGTTATGTACCATTAAAAAATATAGTAAGTGTGTATTTATTTGTGTTGTATTTGATTCCATATCTCAAACTGAAACAATTTATTTGCAGGATATGGGTAGGTACAATATAAAAATGAATGTTTCTTTGTTTGTCCCGTATGCGTTCCTATAGGTACCATTTATCCGATTGCGATGAAACTTTGGTGAGTTGTTGTGCGCACGCGCGCGAAGGTTTCTGAACTAGTACTTGAAGACCACGCGAACGAAGTCACGGGCAACAGCTAGTAAGTGATGAACCATGTTCAGCCTGTTATAGCATGCAAAATTAATTATTCATAGATTCACCATTATTCATCTATGTTATTGAACATAAAGAAATTAATTACACTTTGTCTCTGTGGACTTCATTTTATACTAGTTTCTTGTGATAGCCCAATCAAAGGTGAGAAAATTAAAACCTACAGTGTAATAAAGTAAGGTCAACTGACTTCAACTAAACTACTTTAGGGCTCTTGTTAGCGGGATATTACGAAATTTCAAAGTTTATAGAGCCTGTAACGTGTATTTTTAAGATATAAAACTAATATAATTGAGAATACGTGACATATATAGAAAAATCTTATTATTAACACATCAAATACCTTTGAGACATGCCGCTTAACTAGAATATAGATTATTCTAGTTAAGCGTCATGTCTCATCGCCAAACACCTTTTGTTTTCCTATTTTCTCTTTTAGAAACGTTTAAATCAGACTATGATTCATCTAGCTGTTGCCCGCGACTTCGTTCGCGTGGTCTTCAATTTAATGCGATAATATAGAAACCTTCGCGGGCTTGCACACGACAACTCACCAAAATTTCATCGCAATCGGATGAATGGTATAGGAACGCATAAAGGACAAACAAACAAACATTCATTTTTATATATTAGAGAAGAAGATAATTAAAACAAATTTACAATAAGAAAAATAAGATTATTGACTTTGTATTATGACTTTCTCTGATTCCAGAACAATTAAGGACCTTTCTCACAACCTCCCGATACCTTGTCAGAACGTAATGAGAAAGGCACTAAGTGATGAAAACATCTCTATAGAGTAGACTCCTTTTGAATTAATTTCCACAATATGCTTATTAATTATTTGATTGATTGATTTGTATTGACCTATAATAATGATTTGATTGATTCACTTCATATTTCATTTGTATTTTTTTTTTTTTTATTTGTCAGGAAACATAACTTCCATCTTTATAACTGACTAGCGACCCGTCCTCGCTTCACTTCGGTTTATAAGTTTTTTTTTATATATAATTAATTGAGGGGGAGAGTGCACGCTGCAATCCAACAGCCGCTGGGCGCGCTCGACTGGTCACGTTACCCCTCTCACAGAAGACTACCTTTAAATGTACTGCATTGCCCATTTTATCGTATTTCCCTAATGTACGTACGTGTTTTGGTAGTAAGTGAGATGTGCCAAAGCCCATTCCCATCCCATCCTATCCCTCCCCATTTTCTCAACCCTTTCTCCAAATCCATCCCTATATCTCCAAAGGTAGGCAGCGCATCCGGGGGCATGCCAACGTTTCTCATTTTGGACTAATGTTGGCATGTATCGCAGATGTCTATGGGCGACAGTATCCACTTACCATCAGGTGGATTGTATGCTCGTCTGCCGCCTTCGTACATAAAAATAATAATAATAATAATATATAGCCTATGTTTATCTGGAATAATGTACCTTTCAAATGGTGAAAATATTTTTCAAATAGGTGCAGTGGTTCCGGAGATTACCCTCCACATACATACAAACTCACAAAATTCGCACTCTTTCTTTATTATATTAGTATAGATTTCATTTTTGAGATTGTAAAAACTTTTAGTGTCACTCACGTATAGTGCGGAATGTGTATAGATCGCTGCCTGAATGCTAATACAACGATCTCCCAATAAAATGGTATGAGCAAAATAGAGATCAAAATAGAGCAAAATTACAAAAATACATAACTGACAAGTCGCAAATTAAATTTGATCGGTTCTTTTCGCTTGAGTCAACTCATCTGAGCTCAGGGGAGAATTTTTAGGCGTTTTGTTATTTAGATTCGCGCTCTCGATATCAAAGGGTCGCCGTATTTGTCGACGGTGCCAGGGAAATGATCCTCGGACCGTCCTCCGGGGGAATTACGTGACTGTACTTTTATAAGCGTTTAACTACTGTTTGCTTTTCATTTTTAATACGATAGCCACTCACTACAATACGAAGACAGAAGAAATTTGCATACAGACTCGCATTTGGGTACAAGACGATATAGGCCCTGCGGTGGAGGGTAGCATAAGCAAAAGGAGGCTTGCACTCAGCATTAGGTGGATACAGACTAACCAACAATGTTGACTACATTCACCACGACAAGTTTGAACATGTACAATTTGACAATTTGTTTGATTGGAAAAAGTTTTACACTTAAATAATTGTATTTACGACTAGCGACCCGCCCTCACTTCGTTTCGGTTTATTAAATTCAAAACAATCGGAATAAGATATTTTCCTGCGGTAAAATGGAGCCTATATTTTAAGTTAGACCTCTAGCAATACACCGGTGAAAACTGCATTCAATTCCATGCAGACAGACGGACAAAATTTCTAAAAACTGTTGTTTTGGCTTCTGTTGCTCTAATAAAGATATATTTTATTTTTTTTCCAATATCTATAATGTACAGACATCGGCCTGTTGCAATTTTATTATATGTATATAGATAAAACATGTTACGGTGATTTTAGAATATTGAGAACCATTATTCTGGAAAACCTTCAGAAATACTGGTGACACTGAAAGGCACATTTCACTATTTTCCTTGGGTTTAAGAAATATTTATCCAAAAGCAGTAGAGCTTTGGGAGTCCTATTCAAAAATATCGTTGGCTAAATTGCCAAATTTCAGTTTGCCCTCTCTCTAGGCCTCTGGTTTCTTCACAAATTTCGTTTTACCCCATTGAAAAGTAGTGACTTTATACCGAAATTGGGTAATAGTGATCTACGGAATACTGTAAGGCGGTATATTATTTAAAATTTATAAATATATATATATATATAAATGGATGTTGGTATATCTAATGTTAATAGACTTTGACACCGTTTGACCGATCACTATGAAAATTGACACATAAGTATATGTATTTTTCATGGAGAAGGTTTCTATGCTATCGACTTAGTTGTAACTCGTTACTAGATAGCGCTGCAGCACATCAACTTCTATACCATTCAACCGATCGCCATAAAAATTGGTATACTCCCCATTTTCCCAACCCTTTCTCCAAATCCATTCCTATATATCCAAAGTTAGGCAGCACATCCGGGGGCGTACCAACGTTTGCCATTTTGGACTAATGTTGATATGTATCACAAATGTCTATAGGCTACAGTATCCACTTACCATCAGGTGGACTGTATGCCCGTCTGCCGCCTTAGCCAATAAAAAAAAACTTGCTAACTTTGATAGTAATAACGTAAGCAAAATAGATAAATTTACCATAAAACTCCCCCATCACCGTAAATTCCAGGATTAAGAACAAGTATATAAATGGTAGCGAATTAAAATTACTTCATGTTTTAAAGCTTCACAAACTACTGCTGGTCACGTTTCGCTGTTCTGTCCAATGTTTATTATAATTTATTAATGTTATAACAAGGTTATTAAATACTAACGACCCGCGCCCTCGCTTCGCTTCGGTTTATAAGTTTTCTTTTTCAAATACTTTTTTTCAGAATTTCAAAATAAAATTTAGCCTATACTACTAGACACGGATAATGTAGCTTCCTATTTGTAAAAAAAATTTTGAAATCGGTTATGTAGTTCCAGAAACTAGCCTCAGCATACAAACACACAATTTTACCACTTTATTATATTAAGTAGTATAGATATAAACATATGATCGAGTTTGGTGGTGAGCCTCTGAAGGCTTGACTGTACTTTTTGGCGGAAACTCGAGAAGTGAATTTGAGTTTTTGCTTGATTATAATTATTGTAAAAATTGTGTAAGCGTTTGGTTGTATAATAGCGCATTTCACTATCGATAGTGTTATCCAATACAGCAATCAATGTTGCTATTTTTTTATTAGTTTAATACAAATGTGCAGTGTCACGACTAACCTCCTAGGTTTAAGGCCACTAAGTGCATAAAATATCATGTATTTTTTGTCTCTGATATATAAATAAATAAAATTTAAAATATCGAATGTGCCTAAAATTCGTCCGTAGTAAGGCGGATTGCATTAAGGTCAGTCAGCTTGCGAGCAAGTGTTTATTTTTCTTCAAACAAACATAAACGCTTTACTTTTAAATATATTAAATTAATCATTACATTACAATGTACCTACGAGTGATATACTTAGGCTTTGGCTAGAGTGCGCGCAGGGCGAGAGGCGGGAGCGAGAGATCTTACGGCACAATCCGCTTTATGAGATGTCCGCAGTTAATAAGCGTTTAGCTCTCTGGTAAAGTACTGTTTTGTATAGGTAATGATGACTAACTTAGAAATTGATTCAAACGAAGTTTTACTTGAAAGAAGTGACATACTCGAAATAGTCAAAACCACAGAGAAATTACAAACATGCTATATTTTGTAGCGGAGGTCTCAAACGACTCGAACGGAGCGGGAACTCAAACCCTCGCAAGGGTTGCCGCGGAATTCGCTCCCCGCGTCGTAGTCATGCCGACCAGACATCAGTCCATTTTTTTTATAGAATAGATGGCAGACGAGTGGGAGGTCCACATGATGGTGGCCATCCATGTGGCCCTCGGTGTAAGGGTCACCGCCGCCCATGAACACCTACCGATCAGCGACCATACAGAATCCTGTTCACAGCTCTCTTGAAGAGTGCCATATCGTAGCGTAGAAGAAAAATCTCAGCGGACAGTTCATTTTAAAACTATAAACCCACCCGGAGTTAGCTTAAATTTATAAATTGGCTTATAGATTAAAAACCCGAAGTTGATGTCAAATTGAACAGTTCTTCAGAACGATCCTCGTTATATAGGCGGTAGAAAACGCATAAAACCGATATATGTTTGAAAAATAAGTAGATTCCGCTGTCTACCCTGAGCCCACTCCACTCAAGTTATTCCCATCCCATTCTATCCTCTTTTAAATTATCCCTTCCCATTTTCCTTGCCCTTTATCTAAATCCAATCATAGATCTCCAATAGTAGGCATACGGGGGTGTGTCAACGTTTGTCATTCTGGACTGACGTTTGCATGTATCGTAGATGTCGCAGGGCGACATACATTGGGCGACATAAATTAATATATATATTGGGCTGTTTCCGCCTCCGCTTCGTTTTTCGCGCACAATGCCGCCATACCCTTCAAAAAGGTGCGAACACAGGTTCATGTGTGCCGCCTACTCATTATTTGTAACCATCGTAGCATGAATCGCGCCTGTCTGCCAGCAGTTGCAAACATTTTCATTTTCAATAAAATAAGTAATTTAAAAGCATGCTAACGGCCACTGATTTTGTCTCTCCACTGCATGCACTGGCTGAATATAGATCGTGTGGAGCTACCCAAAACCCACACACGATCTTCCGGTCTTCTTATCCAGCTACTTTTTTTTTTTTTTTTTACTGTGACAAACCAAGGCAAAAAATCCATCATGGACACCTGGGAATGGAGGACCCAGGTAGTGCCGAACTCCTACCGGCTAAAAACCTTGATTTGTCATACTTCTTGTCCTCTGACATGGGGATCAGAGACTGTGTCTACATTTTGTTTATAATCAGTCCTGTTTAAAGTCCCGTCTTATATAATTTTTTATTTCTATTTAATATGTTCGGTTTCTCCTTTTTTATTTGTCTATTTTTCTTTTCTCTTTTCTTTATTTCTTTGTTGTTTTTATTTTCCTTTTATTTCTTTTTTATTATATTTCTATTTTTATCTTTTGTTTCTTTTATTTAAAATCTTATCCTAGTAGGTACTATTTTTACAGCTTATTCCTATTTACTTAATTCTTAATGCAAACGTCATAACCTTATCACTAACATAACATTTTTGTTATTTTCCTATTTGTTAGGCCACTAATTTTGTATGCTTAGATACAAATAGTGGCCTTTTACTTATTACAATTTCTTTATTATTACATTTACATGCTTATGACGTCTATCTTGTACATTAATGCTTTTTATATATATTCACAATATATAGCAACATCATGCTTTGCTATTTATTCCTTTTTATTGCTCTATTTGCCACTGTAGTGCAATAATTGACAAATATTTTTCTTTTTTCTTTATCTCTCATTAATGCATTAGCCCCTTCCCTACTAATCACGGCGCTCAGTATATGCTCCGTATCATACCTCAGGAGGGAGTTTGCGGGGCAGTCGAAGAGGAGATGCTCAATACTTTCCCCGACGCCAGGTTCGCAGATACACGATGGGCTCTCCTTGCATCCGAACCTCTTTAGGTATTCTGAGAACCCACCGTGACCCGTCCAAACCTGCGCCAGGACACCCGTCACTTCCATTTCCTTCACCGTCTTGTAGGCCCTCACCGCGTCCGGGAAAAAGATTTTTGTAGTTGCAGCCGTCGTGCCATCATAATACCTCCGGTCCCATTCCCGCAGCGATTCCTCGCGGATCTGCCGCTTAACGAATGAGACCGGACACAGGTCGTATACCGGCTTCGTTTTTAGCTTTTGGGCTGCAACCTTTGCCAGATGGTCGGCCTTCTCGTTCCCCTCCAGTCCGGCGTGTGCTTTTACCCAGAACAAGGATATCTCCTTGCCCTGGGCTTTGGCAACTTTTATGTTGCCACGAGATTGGATGGCCAGGCAGTGCTTCGAAGCGTTGCTTATCCAGCTACTACCGGTAACTTGCTCTTCGTCGGTCCCAATTTCAGTAAAAAAAAAATATATAGCGTTGTACATATTAAAAACGTATTTGGCATTATCTATTAAAACTGATTTTAATGATAAACAATAAAAAATTGTTACTGTAAGCGTTTTGATTGAGGGCCATAAAGCTGTATATAATAAAAAGGCAATAGAAAAACTGATATTTTTAAAGATTTCACTACTCATCAATAAGAATCTGGATCAATATCTGGAAAACTAGAACCATAATAAGGTCCTTTTTCTCAAATAATATCACATTATCTTCTCGGAAATCTTAGGGTATTGTAATCTTTATATTAAATCTTTATGAAAAATATAGACAGACACATTGACAATACTATCAAAAATAACTGTACTTAAGTACCAATCATTTCATAAAGTTAATTTTTCATTTTATTTACAATTGTTGTGGGTAAATGTAATTAATAACGGTCTGAAGATTCCAAATGAACAGTTCAATAGTTATTTTTAAGGGTTATAATAGCAATTAGTATCCTAATAAATTTTATAGGTCCGATTTGTTAGACGATTAGGCAGATAAAACTAATTACTTCCATTTGTCAATTTAATTTACCGAGATATATCGTATAACTATTGTCCTTCAATTTTATTAGATCTTTTTACGAATGGATCAATAATACGCGGAGTTGCTTCAAGAAAAGAATGTTCGATAGTGCAACAAGAATTGACAGGGGCACTACACCGACCATCTGATATGACAATTAAAAAAAACTCAAATTAAAAATGTTGACATCGTCTGCAAAGCGTCGTCTCGCAATGAGGTCGCAACACCGTATTATGTAAGTGCCGCCCTCAAAGGCGTGTGATCAAAACGGAAAAATAAGAGAACCGTAATTAAAGACGCTGTCTCCTCATTATAATAATTAGAATACGTAAAATACGTTTAGGTTTTATTAGAAAATGAAACCTACGCGACACATTAACATTATAATATTTTACGACTAAAAGAAAAGCAACAACAAGATTTTTGAGTAAACTTTTCAAATTGTGAACAATAATGTTCATTATTATTTTTAGATTTAATTTCTATTAATTCCACTGAAATTTTATTGATCTGGATTATTATTGTTTAATAAAATTTTACATTCGCATGCGCCACGCCATTATGATAAAATCTTCTATCGTTATCTGAATTATACGGAAATAACTTTATTCATTCTTCCGTCGTACAACTATAAAACAAACCAACATTTCAACTATCTTGTAGAGGACGCCACTCTATTCAATCTAGAATTGCAGGCTAGAACCGGTGCCAAGTTAAGACGTCACAATTATTTATCGACGAACCATAAACAAATATCGCAAAACAAAGACTCTGAGACAGATGGCCTTCCGTGACAACATCCGATTTATTGCGCAAGCCGAGAAATGATAAGTTGATACCATTTCTTTGGCCAGAATTTACCAAACAACTTTGCCACTGTACAAACAACAGTTCACTCAACATCAGCCTTGTTGCCCTAATTTACAGATCAATGAAGAGCAATGGGATTTTAGCAACGGTAAATATAAAGTGGTTATATAAGTTTTCAGCGCTACAAGGCGCAAAGTGGCTCCCAGGGGGCAAGGCGTTTCTTGTACGGCAATAGTTCAGAAGCTATTCAGTTTTGGACTTTTTGTTTCGGTCGATAGTTTGTGATATATCATCATTTTGTAGCCTAGTTGTTCATAAACGTAGAAACTATAAAGTATTACAAAACCCCAATGTTGACGGTGTTCTGGATACCTCGGCACATGTAATAAGTTTATTTCTTTTTATTTAAGCGAGGGTGTTTACACGCTGCAATCCCACAACCACTGGGCACATTTGACTGACTCAGTTACCCCTCTCTCACAGAAGACGGCCGTTAAATGTACTGCCTTTCCTACTTTATCCTATTCCCCCAATGTATATTGATATTTCGCATCCTATCCTATCCCTCCTCATTTTCCCAACTCTTTCTCCAAATCCAAATCTCCAAAGGTAGGGATGGGCATTCTGATGCATGTCAACGTTTGTCATTCTAGACGTTGGCATGTACCGCGGGTGTTGCAGGGCGACAGTATCCACTTACCACCAGGTGGAATGTATGCACGTCTGCTGCCTTCATTCCATAAAAAAAATTGTATTTGTACCCATGATTACAAATAAATTACATAATTCTATTCATTCATTCCTTTAATGTGATCCAGTTCTCCTGCAACTTTGACACAACTATTCTGCTACTTACGGTTGCAAAGCGCAAAAAAAATCAATGTTTCAACAGGACTTTAGCGCTCACTAGCGCCTTGTCTGTGAGACTGCTCCACTAAAGCAACAACGCTCCAACGCTCCCGAGTTATAAACAAATGCAAGAAATGTCGCACAGCTTTGTCGAACTTCTGTCTCAATGCTTTAAAGTAACAATTGCGAGCGTGAGCTACTGTAAATAGAGAGAAGTTTTACGCTGCGCTTCTCTATGGGGCAGCGGGAGTAAGATACGGGCGAAAAGAGGTTTTTGAACAAACCTAGTTTAGTGAGCTATTACATAATACAAAACGCTGAAATCTGATCACTTCGCCTTGCCATGCACCAATTTCATAGTGAAGTGGCAGTTATATATAAGTGCACCAGCACTATATATATATACTTACTAATATAATAAAGAGTTAAAATTGTGTGTTTGTTTGTGGGTATGTTGGGGGTAATCGCTGGAACTACTGAACTGATATCAAAAATTCTTTCACAAATAGGAAGCTACATTATTCGTGTCTAATATAGGCTACATTTTATTTTAAAATTTTGAAAAATAAAATTAAAACAAAAAAAATATATATAAACCGAAGCGAAGCGAGGGATGGTCGCTAGTGTGATATAATATATGTTATATGATATATTTGATATAAAACTCTCTCTGACAACATATTCATCTTCAAGAACGCGTCAAGAACATATTTCATCTTACAAAAGAATCGTCTATTAATCAATGTGTCTATGAGCTCTAAATACTTGTCTATGTCCTAGTACATAAACGGTTATTAACTAATATTTTTGCCATAATATAAAAGACAAGAGTGACAAATAATTGCAACTTGCAGTTGGAATTATCACATAGAACTACTTGTACGTACACTTGCAACTTGCCCATGAATCGTGCAATTGCAATTAAAAATTAATTAATTCTGACGGAGTCTCAGTGTTAAGGAATTGAAGTGACATCATCGATGGTCAGTGGGCCCTGCCTGGTACCACGGCACACGGTCAGCAATATGGGTATATTTGCAAAATGGTGACTGTACGTTGGTGTCATGTGTATTGCGCAATGTTCTATTGGAGTCATCACATTTGACATTAGTCGTCAAGCCAGTGTTGTCCTTGTCAGCAATTATATAGCGCCAGCCAGTGTAGATGGCTGGCGCTGATGCTCAATTCAAAACCGGCTCATTTAAAAATTCTTTATGAACCCGTCAGCCGCTCGTATGTTGTTCCCGCAAACAGTTGACGCCATGTTGACGCGCGGCAGATTGCATTGACGTTGAACTTAGAACCGGCTCACTATCCTAATGTTATTCTAAAGTTTAATTTAGCTGCTCTTTGTCATCTCGCACACAATCTTCTGTCTTGGGCTTCTATTTAAACTTATCCCGCGTTACAAATTTCAATTGAACCTACCACAGGAATTCGGATTATTAACTTTCGTGGTTTTTAGTTTTAGGTCTACGTCGGAGTTGTGATTAGTTTTTGTTTTTGTAAAAATATCAACATTTTGATATTTGTTCGAAAGATTTCATAAAAACTGAAAAAAAAAATTAATATCATACAAAAAATAAATTCGTAAGCACTGAAAAAGGTTTAAGTAGTTATACTCTGAATATACCATACAATGCAAGAAGCCCTTTCAGTATCCACTGCTGGACATGGGCATCTTGTATATGAGGGATGTATGGGGCCACGCTGGCCAAGCGTGTTGGCGAGTCCACTCTTTTAGGGGTAGTTCCTGTAGTTGCTCAGGGCTTGTGGTAGCCACATTGTTACTCCTCAGTTGCCTTTTACGACATAGACGGAAGAGATGAAGAAACGTGTTGTTTGGTGGCGGCCGGCTATAAAATAACACCACCCCATTTCTTCCCGGGGATGTCAAATAATATACAATATAACAAAGAATATACAATGTACATAATATGTTTACTACGCTATTAGATACCTAAATGAAGCAAAACATATTTACACGTGTACCCAAATGACTGTAGCAACTGTAATTTCGAGGGTCCTCGTAAAATTTCGTGAGATAAATTTAATTAAATCCTTCGTTTGAAATTAAACACTAATGTTTAAGCACGTAGGCTTCATTATACAGTATTGTATATGTTACCAGCGACCTCGCCCGGCTACGTATAAGCGGCATAACGATCTTCTATGACACCCAAACGTAGCCTATGTCCATCTGCATTAATATAGCTGCTTAGAAAAGAAAAGATTTCAAAAATCGCTTCAGTAGTTAAGGTTACCTGTTACCTAATATACTTCTTTTTTGTTTGTTTATATTATACTAACGACCCGCCCTCGCTTCGGTGTTTTTCAAAATTTCAAAATAAAATATAACCTATATTAGACACAGATAATGTAGTTTCCTATTTGTAAAAGAATTTTTGAAATCGGTTCAGTAGTTCCAGAGATTACCCCCAACATACCTACAAACACACAATTTTACCTCTTTATTATATTAGTATAGAAGTATAGATAGATAATATAGACAAGCTATAGAAAATAAATGTGTTCTTTCTATATGTAACAATATCTTATTTATCAGTAAGCCGTGTAGATAACTTGTAAGTCTTGTTAAGATTTATCTCCAGTACAATGTAACTCTGATGCCCATGGGACTAACGCAATCTATCCATGTCCCAAAGTTGCGGCGCGCCAAACACAATAAAACTTTGCCGGCCATCCCGCGTGAAGGCTCGCGCACACTTTTAAGGATATCTCTTGTTTATGTCGTGATATAGCGGGTCTTTCATCGTTACTTATTGTACTTCCATAGGGTCGTATGGTGTCGGGAGGCTTTAGAATAGCGACTAAGGGATAATACAGCGGCTACCACAAGCTTGAGGAACTACACCATCTCTAAAAGAGTGGACTCGCCAACCCACCTGCGTGGCGTTTTAAATGTGCACGAGGAGGCCCAGCAGTGGATGCTAAAAGAGCTAATTGCCGTTGCGGAACTTATAAGAATATTGTACAGACGCCATCCGACGAGGTGGACCGAGGACTTGAAGAAGTTCGTCAATGGTGACTGGATAACAAGAATCGAAGATCGTGTGTGGTTGCGAGCATTGGGATAGGCCCATATCCAGCAGTAAAAAAACATAGGTCAATGGTATAGTACCTATGGTGTGATATGGTATGGTATATTATCTTAGATTGTACCTACTTCCATAGATATACTTGACTATGTGCACAAAATAAGCAATACCTATATTTAATTAAGGCAACACAAAAAAAAATAAAGAGCATTATACGGAAAATAAGTGCTACAATACGGGAAACTTGTATCATGATTTATAATATAGTATAATACACCCCGTTTCTCCCTTTAGGGGTTGAATTTCGAGATAAACGAGAAGTATGTCAAATTTCAAGACCCCAACTTAACTTTTTATCGAAAACCGACCCCTCCATTTTAATGCCCCTTTTAATCTCCATGATAATTTTAATTCTAAGTGAAATATCGAAAATCGCCGATGCACGTGTTTAATTACATATTTTAAATGAGAAGTCTACCAAAGAACAATGGCGAAATTTTATTAGACTAATTTTTGAGTGCCTAGAAAATATGTGATTTAAACTAAACTAATTCAAATAATTTTCTACGTGTTTCCAATTTATCATCTACCCTAGTAAAAGCCAGATAAAAATCTATATTCATGAAAACTTAATTGAATATTTTGAGATATTTCCCGTTTTTATCAGTTTAGTGTTACCATTTAATATCTATTCCTAGATAACATAATAATGTCTTTGTAATCATAATTAGTATATAGCAAATAATTATTTTTATATTATTTAAATATATTTTTCTTCCGTAGTTAGAAATCCCATAGCAGTAATAGGTAAGAAATGAAATAAATGTTATGGCAGCACATGGACTAGGGATGCGATTCTCCCTATTTTTTTTTTTTTTTTTTTTCGGAATAGCTAAATTCTTGTGGCCCTAGTGGCCTTTCAAAGTCATCGGTCGTGGATTCTTCCTAAAAATAATCGATCTGCGATTAAATAGGTATCCGAAATATCGATTTTCGATTAATCAATTTCATGTAATAGGTTACTGTCCTATAAAAATGAATAAAACCAAGCGAAATGGACAAACCAAAGAGGGACAGAGGTAAATGTTTCATAAAAAAAATTGGCATTATTGAAAAACATTATATATACACTGGATCGCAAAAATTCCGGGTCGCTAATAAATGGCGTGATAGTTTTTTAAATACTTAAGACTAATTTGCGAAACTATAGTATATTGTAGATGACTGATTAATATATATAAAAAAATGTGTAACTATATAACTTTAATTAAATACTAAAAAATAAGAAAATTTCGCTTCTAACTCATGACAACAAAAATACACTTCGCAGTAAATCTTAAAAAATAAAAGTTTTTTTGTCAATTTAATATTTTGTATTTCCTCCACGAGCCCGTATCACTTCAATAAGACGATGTGGCATGCTGTAAACCAAATTTTTAATACGATTTTGGTCTATGTTTGCCCATTCTTCCACTAGCGCATTCTTTAACTCGTGTAAGGTAACGGGAGCAGGAGAGCGTTGTCTCACGCATCTCCCGAGCTCGTCCCATGCATGTTCTATGGGATTTAAGTCTGGGCTGCGAACTGGCCACTCCATGCAGGTAATACCGACGTCTTGAATATACATATTGACCAAATGAGCAGTATGTGGTCGCGCATTATCGTGCATAAGAATGGAAATTGCACCCATATTCACTAAGATTGGACCAGCATGCTCATTTAAAACCTCTCCTACGTATCTGACAGCAGTCAGAGAACCGTTTTCTATGATCACTAACTCCGTGCGATCCTCTGAAGATATCCCAGCCCAAACCATTATTAATCCTCCACCGAATGGCACCTTTACTTCAAAACACGCTTGATGATACCGTTCTCCTGGCCGTCTAAATACTCTTCGTCTCCCGTCGTGTGTAAATAAACAAAATCTGGACTCATCGGAAAACATAACCTTGGACCAATCTTCATCTGTCCATCGGATGTGTTCTCGAGCAAACCGAAACCTGGCAACTCGATGTTCTCTGAGCAGTTTGGGGCCGTTTGCTGGTCTATAATGCTTTATATCAGCTTCACGAAGACGTCGCAGAATCGTATTAGAGCTCACATTGTTGTGGTGAATTTCTTGAAGACTGTTTCGGACCTGAACAGCCGTGAGATGTCGATTTCTTAACATAGTGCTCACGATGAATCGGTCTTCTCGTGTAGTTGTGCACCTTGGCCTGCCATTTCCTGGTCTCCTGATGTTTATGCCGGTCTCTTGAAATCGCTGGAGTACTCTTTGGATCGTTGATAAAGATACTCCTACTGTTCTAGCAGTGCTACGCTGACTTCTTCCTTCTTGTACCATGGTAATAATCCGTGTACATTCTTCAGATGATAACGACATGATATTGTATTGAATACTCAGATCAATCCAAGGAACCATTTATAATGACAGCTCCGTTTGAAACAAAAGCAGAAAAAATATTATTTTCCTAATTTTAAATTTTTAAATTTTTCAAAATGCAGAATATTTTTTTTTTAAATCTGCAACTTGTACAAATGAAACCTCTTTAGAGATTTAGAACAAGCATTAGTAACCTCCTTACTACATATTATTTATTCGAGCGATCTAGGTATATAATTTATGGAGATATCACGGTTTTTATTAGGGACCCGGAATTTTTGCGATCCAGTGTATTTATTCAAGTAGAAACTTTGTCGTGTACTAATTGAAGAATCTTACTATGTGTTTGTGTATGTCTTTGTATGTGTCTCTGGACCCACGACACAGGGAATCCTAGTGTGGGCCATTGAGTGCGGCTTTATTTATTTATACAATGAAGGAATTTCGATCTGACAAAAGTATAACACAATAATTCATCCCGATTGACAAAGGGTTGACTATCCGTTTTGCATATACTCGTACATGCAAATCGGACAGTCTTAGCTAGATGTTTCGTGGTTATGTGATTGATGATTTTACTATCAATCACATTACTATCAATTTTACGTAGGTGTCATCAAAAGGTGTGTAATACAGTGTAATATGGTTAATACACATACATACACATCTTTATTGTAACAATTGATGAAAATAAACAACAGAAGGATTGTTTAATAGAACATAGTTTGATTATTGCACATAAATAAGCAAGTGAACATATTAATATGTGTTTCTATATTTTCAAGTCCCCAACCTTAAAAAAAATATAAATTTTGCGTCGAAAACCTCTCAAATAACAAAAAACGGCGATCCCAGTGTTTAACTATTATTTTAAATGAGAATTATTATTTTGTATTTATGTTGTTGTATCGTGTAAAAGAAGATAAAAAATAGAATAGACGCACAATCTGAAACAAAAATATCTTTACTCGTTAGAATAATCAAAATTGGCCTAAATAACATAGTTACCAGACGTGACAAATGTTGAAAAAAATCAGCCAGTCACTGTCATATTCTCACTTGCAGTCATGTCAGATAGAGTAGAAGTAACAAAATAATAACAATCAATAAATATCATTTTTACACATTTTAAATGATTAAAAAGTATAAAAATGCGGTGGAGTGAAGCTGTGACACTAGAATTTGTAAAAATATATTTAAAACACGAATGTCTGTGGAATCCAGCACATTCGGGATACAAACTAAAATACCAAAGAGAGAAGGCTTACATTGGAATAAGTGGTGAATTCAAAGCTTCTACTGGTAAATCTTTAACTGTGCCAGAAGTTAAATTGAAGATAAAGAATTTGAGAACAACTTATGTTCAGCAAGTGCACAAAATATTGCATAAATCGAGTCCAGACTGCATATACCAACCATCGCTGGTTTGGTTTCATGAAATGGATCGATGTTTGAAAAATATTCCAACTAACAGACACACAAACACTTACGCCAACGTAAGTTTTACTAAAATTTGAACATCTAATGAAATTCCAATGAACTTTATTTACGATTTTAGAGAGATTTAACACTGAAAATTTATTTGCAAAGTGTAAAATTGTGCCAGTCAATGTATTCGACCTATCCCATTTAAAAAGAGCCAGCTTCATCCAAAACAGCAGGATGTATTTTTTAATAGATTGAAATGTAGATACAGTTGGAGACTTGGTGGTGGGCATAAGGAATGTGGCTAGTGCAGCATGCTCGTCCAGGTTATTGATTATCGATAGTAAATCAAAACAAAATAAATTAAATAATACTTTTGTTTTTATTAATATTACTTTGTCTGTATCAATGCCTCCCAATTGTATGATAAATTTGTCTATTGTGTTTTCCATTAGTCCATTATTCTTCCAGTATTGCTCTTCAACAGATATGACATGTCGTAAAAAACTTACCCAGTCATTTGTATTTACTTGAGAAATTGCATCTAAAGTCAAATCTAGTAAATTTTTGAATGATATATCTGTATGCACATTATGTTCTCGGACAATTGTTTTGATTTTACTCTATACTAGTACAATCTATCAACATGAATAGTAGTGGAGAACTGGGCGACCGGTACTAGCGCGTTTTCGTTTCTCACCATACACCTAGCTCTACATAATAATTTTGAAATTCTGTAAAAAGAGGATAATTTTAAAATTTCGGAACCCAGGAGGTATGTCCATATTAGCATATACGTTTGAGATCATTGACCCTAATTCAATCTACCTACTCCGATCTATGAAAATAACAAAATTCCCCTTCCAATTGACACATACCATGGTCTTCCATCACTTGCTTTAATTTTGTTACTAGCATAATCTTTTTGTAAATTTTCAGCATTCAGAAGCCCCTGAAGTGGATTCCTCGTGTCAAATATGGGTTGGCCAAGAAATACAAAATAGTAACATTGAAGAGACAAATCCCGATCCCCTTATACCACCAATTGATGACGAGTATGACTCTTCAAAGCAAGAGGAATCAACGAAGAATATAAAAAAAGAGACAATATCTTCACCATTGCTATATAAGAAAATTAAAAAGAAAAAGTTTAAACATAGAAGCTCAGTTCAAGAGGACCTCACAGACTCGTGTTCAGACTCTGTAGCAAAAGAGGATGAATTTGATATCTATGGTAAGTTCATTGCGTCTCAGTTGAGGAAAATGGAATTACATAAAGCTTTGAGACTTCAACTAGAAATACACAGTCTCGTGAGTGAAGCAAGGATTTTAGATGTGCAAAGTTAAAATATTATATATTTTAAATGTATATAGTTTGTCAGGACCTTACCCAAAGCACAAAAAATGGATTTTATTATTATAATTCTGAGTTTATTGATGTGAAATTTTTACGAATCTTTGTTAAAATTAAATTTTTCACACAAAGTTGCTGAATATAAAACTGAAAAATTTATATAATAATTTTACAAAAAATACATAACAATAGATATGTTAATTCAATCATGAGCAGAATCCATGGCTTTGGGCTTTGGGAAAAGTATGGACACCTTTTGTATATCTATTAAGCTGGTCATAATAATGTACCTTAGTAGTAAAGACAATGAATTTAAGACCCCATTTGATAGATAAATATGTGTGCAAAAATGCAAGATTCTTAAAAAATAATATTACATTTGAATTGGTCCATGTTAAAAGGCTGTGGTGATGCCACATTCCTATCGAGAACATAAGTTAGGCTGATAATTATTAGGGGATCGGGAAGGTGAGGTACTCTGTCGTAATAACGTCGGGTTGAGTCTTTCACGTATTTGACGATGGAGGGAAGTTCCAACTCCTTGTGAAGGTGGACATTGCAAGAGTACAACATCTTACATCTTTTATGATGATAAAAATTCCCTCAATTTTTTTTTTTTCTTTTCTCTAAAACATGTTGCATGCACAACATTCCTTTAACATGGGGCAATTCAATTATTTTTATTTACACAATTGCTATTGACTGTTTTATTTATTGGTTAATTTATTATTTTGTAAGGGTTGTTATTTAATTTAAAAAATGTTCCTTAGTGAAGTACAATGTAAGACCAAAGATATAATTTATAGCATAACTGTTTTATGATTCTAATTTATTTGTATAAAAATTATAAATAACTGTGTGTAACACAGTCAAGATGAGACACCAGGAGCTCAATTTTTAAACTATTTTAATTATTCTTGGGTCAAACAGGAATAGGGTACTCGGGCAAGTGGCAATTGAAAGGCGAGATTGGAAAATGCAGCGAATTAAACAAAAAGCTATCACTAAAAATTAGAGTTGTAACGAATATTCGGTTACTATTCGGTATTCGGCCTATTCGGTCCTTTTTCGATATTCGGCCGAATACCGAATATTAAATTACTATTCGGCCGAATACCGAATACCTATAAGTTGTCTTGCAAGCAGGATATTTTATCATGAAAATAACCTACTTTTTATAATTTTAAGTGTTTGTTTTTCTATTGGTAATAACATCTACATATTGTTTGAAATTAGTAATCAAAATTTAAAAGCGGTAGATTGTGGTGTAAAAATTATATTTTTTCTGCATTACGAGGAAGAATCTTGTTTCTCTTGTCTTCATACGAACTTTCTGCTTCTGAAAAAGTCTCTCCGAGTAAACACTGCTTCCAGGTGGGGACAAATACTTTGCAGCAAGCTTTACTAAGCCTTGAGAAACTGTTGCTTTATTTTTTGCCCACCGAAAAGTGTATTTAATTCCTATGTAAATATTTTAGATTAAGGTAAATATCTAGGTCTGCTACAATTTCATCTTTCGGCTGTTTTTCGGCAATTACCTCTTCAAAACATTCCAAGAAGGATTTGTGAATGCTCTGACTAGACTCATTGTTGGTCCTTTTTCATTTGGTATTAACAAATAACGAGCTGGTACTTTCGTCGCTGCTTGATTCACGGAATAAACCCTCTAGTAAAAGATGCTATTGGACTTTTTCTCCCTTTGCACTTTGTCAGAAAAGAAATGCATTTTAAATCGAGGGTAATCGAGAGTCGCCATCAAATATTTTTTATCCTCATCAAGTTTTAAAAACGTTGCATATTCACTATCATAAGCTTTAACTTGGGAGATAAGATCTGATGCACTGACTTTGTCACAGTAACGCTTCAGAGTTACAACATGTTGAATAGCTTCAGATATTGGTACAAGAATATTCAGAACTAGTAATTTTTGTTACTTTTTCAAATGGTTTTACTATTGTAGCTTAAGAAGTTTTTCTACAAACTCCCACTGAACAGCAGTCAGATTCGAAATATTTGATGAATCGGTAAGGTAAAGGGAAATGGCGCGTTTTTGTTCTAGAAGTCTGTCCTGCATATAGTATGTACAACTCCATCTATTGCTATGTCTTGGATAAGTTGGATAAGCTGATGTTCAGGCAAACCCAATTCTTGCTGTATTTTTTTAAAGTTTAAAGCAACGCGATTGCGGCGAAATGAAGGGAGCGCGAGCCAATCAAAGGACAGTGAGCTGTGCCTCTGCGCCTAGACAAATTGGCGCGAAATATGGCCGAATATTCGGCTATTCGACCGAGGACCCCACCGAATATTCGGTATTCGGCTGAAGGCCAAATGTACTATTCGTTGCAACACTACTAAAAATACATCATTTTAGTGAAACTTATTTTTTTTTATTTGTCCACATTTCCAGTCTCAACTTCATTTGCCAGAAGACATACATATGTTATAATGTAGACATTATAGTGTATTACAGATTTGTGAATGCATATTCATATGCATATTCATATGCATATTGTGAATACATATACTAGAAGACCAGTGGATCTGGCATAAATCAAATCTGTTTACTGTCAAAGATCTCAATTGACCCTCCAACATGTTTGTAAACTATCCAAACAACTCCAACATCTAGCAGAATTCTAAGATATAGCTCAGTCTAATTACAGTCCTTTTGGTGGTATTATTTGTGTTTCATGCTTCCTTCTTTGATCCACAAGAGCTTTTCCTGTTGTTATCAAAGCTCTTTGTAGATGTTCAACTTCTTCCTCGGTAATGCCGTGTAATGAAATAAATGCTTTGAAACATACAGGTACATCTTTCATGTCTTCGTTTTTTTACTCTCAGTTTATGGCTGTATGCAGCTTGTGAAAACTGAGTCGGAAAGCATCATTAAACAGTTTTAGAATTAACAGAATGCAACGAAATTTTCTTTTCCTCTCACGCACAGACAAGAACGTGATTTTTAGTGAAAATATTTTAGTTGAGAACAAAATTGTAGTTCTTTCTGCAAACTATACTTCGTCCGCTATGTTATTTTCTATTTGACGTTTGCACGCCTATCAAGTTCCGTGTTTCTTGATAGTGTATTCTGTCATACTTTATTGTTGAGGGCGAAGAAATAGTGAAGTATGTATACTCTGAAGAATCATACCACAGACAACAAACTATCACACCGCACACGTAAAATAAATCGACGATAATAGAAATAAAAGTATATTTAGAGGAAAAATTATTAGGTAGGTACTTATTTGCAAATAAAACAACTAAAGTAAAGTGCTATAGTTGTTTATTATACTGAACAGTCAGACATTTACGTTATCTTCATCTCACGAACTTCACTCGTCTGTTAACGTGTCCTCGTTTACGTTTATTTTAAATTCTTATTCACGCAGGTTGTCACGGTTATCATATCAATGTGGAAGTCACGGCCCCAATCAGACATTGTTAACCCTAGGCGTACAAGGTGGGGTTTAATAAACCCCAGCCGACTAAAAACGGTTGCTATTTTTTTTAATTTGCGCGCGCATAATTTGTGGCTGCGAGTAGCCGGAGGTGCGACGTTGCCGTTTCGTGCTACATTGGCCCGCTCAGTGTTTCGCGCGCTCGTTTCGATGCTATACGTCTTGGATGTGTAACACCCCACGTTGCATGCGACGTCAGCGAAATGGTAAGTTAAGTTATATTGTTATTATGAATGTTTACTGGTCTACAATGAAACTAAATGCTGTAAATTACTTGGTTGTAGGCGTAAACAATGTCTAGACTAACAGATGACCAATTACAATATCTGCTTGAAGAAGACGATGACTTATGCGAGGAAGCAATCCCGCCGACTGTGAGAGTGACCACATAACGTACACGTATGAACACCAGACTGAAGACGATGATGATGATGGTCTTTTGTCGCAAATTAGGTCATCTCCCTCCCGTCAGACAACATCGTCGCAGTCAAATTCATGAAATAGATTCTAATTCATTCATTCTAAGAAGAATCGACTTTTACAGCGATTGTCTCAGCAGCCTATTCTACGCAGGCAGCCTTCGGGTAATTGTGCAAATACTCCATCTAATCTACATCTCAACAATGTTCTTTTGTTATTGAACAGCCTGTATCAAACGAACCTCGAAACAATATTCAAAGAAATAGTAGTACGACTGAGCGATCAAATTCTCATTCACAACCGTCAGGCCGATCAGTATTCACTGCTAACCACCCAGAGCTAACGTGCGAACGAGAAATGAGAACATTATCCACGAATCATCAGGACCTAGGCCACATGGCACAGATAAAAAAACACATTTAGAATGTTTTGAGCTGTTTATGTCAGAATCCATCCTATATTCAATTTTGGTACAGACGAATCATCGAATTCGTACACAGTTCCACTTAGAAAACAATTTAGACCACAACAATTAGTGGTGGGTAATCAAGACTTTTCGGAGTGTTTTAACTCACTTAATCCTGCTCCGATTGCGGATCTGACTCCTCTTAGTAAGTCCTTAACTCTTTTGATTCACCTACTTATTCACCTTTCATAAGCATTCCCTTGCATAAGCAAAAAAAAAGGTCATGCCATCGTTACATCTCGATTTTGAGCCCCCGACAAATGCCCATGCGCGATTACACTCACGATCATGATTGGCGCCGGAATCGGAATGAATAACAATTCGATCCATCAATTAAGGGATTCTGCTCCGCTCGCGGATTCAACTCTTTTGACTCCGGAGTTACCCATCAGTGATGGGCCATCACTAACAACAATACTTCAATGACATTTGTAGTATTGAAAGCATTAATTAATAGGCTTGTTATTGCTAGCTGGATTATTTCAGTCAGGATGAGAAAATTTAGAGAATTTTATTTTATAGGAGAAAATTAAAGGAATATTTTCTTAAATTGTTCATATTGTACCATAATTGACGGAGCTGAAGAACAGCGTCTCGTAGTCACTATACTGGTTTTCTTAGTTAAGTATGTTTGAAAGTGAATGCGATTTAGAAATCGTACATCTCTTAGGTATTTGAATATTGAGAACGTAATTTTCTAGTTCTTTTTCTGGATTAATTAGTTGAGATGAATCTGAAAAAAGATAAAATAATCACACATACGAATAGTCTGGTACTTTTGTACATTTTAGGTACGGAGCCTTTACAAAAACAACGACTCTCACACAAACCACATATACAAAAACTTATTGACCTAAAGTCGGAATTATAATTCGATTCCACATTTGACATTAGCTACTGTCATTTTGTAAAATAATGATACCACATATAATAGTGTAGTGATGAACACGAAAATCGATAAACAATCGCGATTTATGTTTATGTAATCATAATATTGGTGTGCCAATTAAAGACTAAATTATTGATTTTTATTTAAATAAATACATAATTATTCATAACAATTATTTATTAATTAGTAACCGCTGCTTTATTTTATAAAAAGTTAATATTTTTGTTTTTTTTTATATTAAAAACAAAACTTATAATAATAGAGCCTAGATAGTTTTCTGTATTGGCAACCCGTGCGCGCTCGTGCAGCTATCGCCATTTTGTTTATCTTGTCATTCGGCTTCATTCTCCTAGTCTGACTGCACGAATATCTCGTTTCATTGCGAATCGATATTTTGTTATTTTGTTGGGTTTTTGTTAAAGTTTTGTTACGTTGTGTTTGTTGTTACGTTTATAGTTTTTTGTGAACTTTGAGTGAATCTATTTGTTTTGGTTTTCCATCAAAATGGATCCTCCGCCAAGTACATCACAAAAAGACGTGGATGTTTTCTTGTCTCCAAGAAAAAAACGTCCACGAAAAGCTTTCACTGTTACTGAAAAAGTAATGATCCGCAACGCATATAAGTACGTGAAAAATGAAACTTCTGCGCAATTGGAGGCCTTTGAAGTTGTGGAAGAAAATGAATGTATGAACAAAGTTGCTCACATATTGGGAATAACCTCACGCTCTGTTTGTAACGTTTTGAAGGAAGTAAATAAAGGTGCGCCGCCAACTCCCCCTAAAAAAACTGGACCAAAGCGAAGTTTCAAAGATAAAATTGATGAATTTACATTCTCCGCAATACGACGAATAGTTCATCAGTTCTTTTACCGAAATGAACCTCCAACCATTGCAAAGGTTAGTCAATCAGTCAGACAGTATTATTTTATACCTACATCTTTTATATATAAGTAATGATTCCAAACTATTATAAAATTTACTATTTCAGATTTTACAAGTGATGAACGATGATCCAGAAATGCCCAAGGTTTCCAAAGACACCCTCAGAAAAATTTTGAAGCATCTTAATTTTAAATTTGTTGCACGGTCACGCAAGAGCACACTTATTGATCGAAATGATATAATAACATGGCGCCAGCGTTACTTGCGATCTATATGTCAGTTTCGACGAGAAGGGAGACATATATATTATCAAGATGAAACTTGGGTTAACGCAGGTAAGGCTAACATTTTGAATTAATATACATTTACATTAAATTTAATAGTAATATTGAATGTTCATGTACTATATGTGATTTAAGGTCATACTGTAAAAAAAACTTGGGTGGACAAGCAAGTCACATCATCTCGGCAAGCGTTTTTGGAGGGACTGACCACTGGATTAAAAAACCCATCTGGAAAAGGCAAACGTCTCATAATTAGCCATATAGGTAGTGAAGAAGGCTTCCTGGAAGAGGGGCTCATGATTTTTGAAGCAAAGAAAAATTGTGAAGATTACCATGATGAGATGAATGCAGTTTGTTTTGAGGAGTGGTTCGCTGGAGTCTTACCAAAATTAAGACCAAACTCAATTGTGGTGATGGATAATGCACCTTACCACTCCCGAAAATTGGAAACGGCACCAAAAATGAGCTGGAAAAAAGCTGCCATTCAAGACTGGCTTTTAAATAAAAATATTCATTACGAACCAGATATGGTTAAAGCTACGCTTTTAGAACTGATTCCATATAACGGGTCTTTTAATAAGTACGCTGTAGACGAAATGGCAGCACAACATGGGATCACGGTTTTAAGACTGCCCCCTTACCATTGCGAGCTGAACCCTATCGAATTGATATGGGCTCAGGTAAAGGGGCATGTAGCTCAAAATAATAAAACCTTCAAATTGACAGACGTGAGAAATTTATTTGAGGAAGGCATTCAAAAAATTACGGCCACCGAATGGTTTAAATGCGTATCCCATGTTGTCAAAGAAGAGGAAAAAATGAGTAGGCTAGATATGTTAATTGACAATATCACAGACACATTTATAATAAATGTTACAGAAAGTGACAGTGACAGCGATAGCGATAGCGATGACGGCGACGATTTATAAAATAAAATATTACCATAATACATCTATTTGTTTTATTTCTCATGTTCCTTCATGATCACATTTATTTATTTATTTCACACACAATTATTAAAGAAAACTCTCAGATCCGTAATAAAATTAATCGTCATAACTAAATTATCCGTTCACAAATATTTAATTTCCTGATATACTTAGTTTACGAGAATAAAATTATAAACGAGAAGAATCGATCCGGAAATATTCCATTTCCGTATCGAATAATTTCGCAACGTTACTATTTAGTACTTGTCATAACGTTGCAACACTGAAATTGTCAAATCTGGAATCGAATTAAAATTCCGACTATAGAAGCAGTATTTTGTGGCTTCTTGTTCTCTTTTTATCATTTGTTTAGCTTGAATTCTTTCGTAACTCTGCCATTCGAGACGTTTTAATCCGTAATTAAGTGAGCCAAACCATTCCCGAGGAGTCGTGATTTCCTGAATACCAACAACCGTATCAATAGAGATAATTCCACAAATATTATTTCGTTACTTTAACTAAAGTAACTCATAAGTAACTAACTCATAACTATGAGGTATGCCTATCTATTTTTCGTTTAATGAAGTTATAGCCAAAAATACACTTCAGAGTTTTTATTAAAACGTGTATAATTGACCTATATTATCCAAACCCAAAAAAGTAATTTCACTAAACATGTCAGATATCATTAATGCCACTTCACAGTGTTTGGACCAATGGCTATGCCAGTGTTTAAATAAATTAAAACAAATACAATTCTCAATCTCATTATTTTGCCATCTCTTCAGTGTTTTTGTGGTTTATATTGATTAATTTTACTGCTTGGGTCAACAAATGAATTAAAAACAAGTTTGTTCAAAACTCACGTAAATAAAAACCAAACATGAGGTGGAGTGAGAATCAAACCTGCCAGTTTGTAAAGTTATATCTCAGCCATGAATGTTTATGGAACCCTGAAAACCCTGGTTATAAGCTGAAAGATATGAGAACGAAGGCATATCGCAGTATTATCGCGGACTTTAGGAACATTGCTGATATCGTATTAACCGAAGGAGAATTGAAGATCAAAATCAAAAACTTAAGGTCGACTTATACACAAGAGTTGTCCAAAATAATACTTAGATCGACGCCGGACTCTCCTTTCGTGTCGTCTATGAGGTGGTTCGCTGATTGGCACAAATGTTTTAAGAATATGACGAGAAAAAAGATTGATGAGAATGTTACATATGATGTAAGTTCAATAAAAACCATGAATTTCTAATCTTCAAAATAATGTAAAATCACTTTAATCCATTCGATGCAGCAAACGCCGATCTGTGTTTTTTAATACTAACTACCAATTGTGGCTCACTCCGATCGCCGTAAAACATGATCTCTTATGACACACATACCGCCATACTAACAATTTCCTCTACAAAACTGATTTTGTAAGTCACACATACTGATCAGGTGCTGGAAACGCCGAAAGGCATTTAATATTTTCTTCACAGAGTGCTAAGCACGCCGATCTCGGCGTGCTCAGTGCATCTCACTAATAATTTAAATTATAATAAATTTTGGTATGTGCATCAAATGAGTTAATAGACATTTTTATTTATTGCCATTGAATTTTTGCCTCAATAGCCAAGCTACAACAATATAGTAGACACAGACTTCTAATCTGTTTTGTTTAGTAAATGTACTAAAATACAAAACCAGTTTGGACAATGTAGATGGGCAGTGACCTCTTTGATAGACTATATATATATTCTGAATAATATATATTTAAATCCTTCTTACCTTTTGATATACTTACATTTAAGTCTGTCAATTAACATAACATATTATAAACCCATTTTTCTCTTGCTGTCATTTGTCTTAGATGTGTGGATGACACTTATCTAACCTTATATCAGTAATCACCAAGTATGATCAATGTATTATTATCCTATAATAAGTCACAGATGCAGACCTGGATAAATAGATGTTTCTCAATCTTAGAATTACTCAGTTTTGTTTATATGCACCTTATGCATTCCACATCTCAATGTGGAACATCTCTAGCCTCTCTCCTAGTTTCCAACTATTCTGTCTAAGTCAAAAGTGACCTAAGAAACATCTATTGACCTTGTGCTGTCATATGACTTATAAAAAAAAAGCTTTACTTCAGTTTACTTACTTAAATATCATGTTTATATAATTCTTACAGGCAGAAGACACTACAGATGACTCCTGTCAAAAAGTATGGATTGGTGAGGATGATAATACAAATAATGACACTCATACAGACCCATTTACAACACCGGAGAATGATTATGTACTTGTTGTAAAACCTGAACCCCAAGAATCAAACCATGTGAAACACAACTTGTACAAAATTAAAAAGAAAAAATTCAAGGACCGAAGCTCCATCATAGACTACAGTGATAGACCATATAGAAGTAGCATTGATTCAAATTCAGAATCTGGTTCAAAAGAAGATGAATTTGATATATATGGCAAATACATTGCATCGCAGTTAAGAAAAATGGATTTGCAGAAAGCGTTAAGATTACAACTTGAAATACAGAGTCTTGTGAGTGAAGCCAGGATATCAGACTTGTCTACTCAATGAGCAATTTGAATTCTGCTTGTATAAAAAAAATAAGAAAAGATCTTTATAATGATATTTATATCATTGTAAATAAAGAATTATGGAACCTAATTAGTATACTATGAAACTTGTTAATTTGGTTGGTAACTACTGTACCTTATAATTGGGTAGTGGAGGTCCAAAAGTGGCAAAGAATATGACACTCAAGTTCATGACACTATTTTTATTTTTCAATATAGTCCCATCTATTTGAACACACTTCACATTGTTTAATTAGCATTTCTATCCCAGTATAAAAATAGTCAGAAGTTTTGTCTTCAAAATGGGTGAAAACCACAGCAGTCACTTCATCGTCGGTTGAAAAACTTCTACCCGTTAAGTCTCACTTTTGAGAACAAATAGTAATCACTGGGAGCCAAGTCAGGACTAAAGGTTAGGTAGCAAATTTCCATGAAACCATACTTTGAAGGAGCAGCTTTCTTTCGCAACTGCAGTGGTGTTTATGTATTGTCATGTAGAAGCTGCACACCTTTGCTTAGTTTACCAGGATGTTTTTGCTTTATTGCTTCCCGTAGTTGCTCTATAAATTTACCATAATAGATAGCTTCCAGTCTTTTATGCGCTCTTCCATTGCGTTTATTTATGTCTATAAGTAATATTCCTTGACAATACTAGAATATTGAAGCTATAATCTTTTTAGTGGCCCGAGAGCCGTTGGTTGCTCAGAACTTCTTTCATTAATTAGATGTTTGGACTGAGTCCCTCAACGGGTCGACCAGAGCGAAGTTCGTCATCGATGGACTCTCGTCCTAAACGAAAAGGCTTACACCAATCTTTGACGGTGGAACATGATAGGAGAAGAATCCCTGTACACATTATCCAACCTTTGTTTGATGGCTAACTTCAACGTGGAATCTAGTGATTAACAAATTTAAACCTTGCGATTTACTGCACATTGTTAGTGTAGTGTGTCGCAGCCTCCGAATGTGAAGATCAAATGTGGGTACATAGTTGATGAAACTGCTCGCAGCTCCCATCCTGGACTACCAGCCTCTTTAGTCAACTCGTGACCATGGCTGTTATAACCCGTGCCCAAACGTCGAGTAGGAATAAAAGGTAAACAAATACCTTTATTATAGGCATTCAGACCTAATTTAGAATATAAAATTTGTACAATACAAAACGCGAAAGTTTAAAAGTTATATTTACAAATTGTGATATAAAGAAGAATATTGTTTTAGAAATCAATGTAAATACACTCCCGCACACCTGAATCGAGCTAACCTACATTTTCAGTTTTGATGGCCTGAAGCTTAAAAAAAATGTTTGATTGATCAAAAAGTTTTCATGCAGTTTTGAAGCTGGCATACTAACCATCCTTTCAATATGTCATTGTTCCTAATTTGAATTCAGATTACTGAAAAAATCGAGTTTCAAGTGTATTAAGTCGTGTGTCCGCCTTTCTTACCAGGAAGACTTTTATTGTTTACCTAAAAAAATCGTTTATTCAGTAACTTGTATTACCTCCAAGAGCGTTTACGACGGCCGTCATGTGGTTTAGCATGGTATCAAGCAATGTAACATTGTTATATGACGTGTTGTGGAATTTTCTCACATTCTTCCTCAATGGCAGTTTTCAGCTCCTGCAAGGTCTGTGGAGCTGGGTGGTGAGCTTGAACACATCTCTTTAGCTCATCCCATAAATAATTTATACTCTATCTTTTAGGATTCATATCTGAGCTTCTTGCTGGCCATTCCATGACTGTGATACTGACGTTATGAAGGTATTCCCTAACAATTTCTGCAGTATGCATTTTATGCATTACCATGGCCAACAAACCCAACATATGGAATCATCACATGAGTCTCTAAGCATTGAGGAATGCCATTAGTGCGTGGTTTCGTCACAACCTGAAGTCCAGTTTTGCTTTCTGCTGAAATTCCTGCCCAGACTGTCCATGACCCACTTTCTCTTCAATACAGCACTGCACAGAACGCTCTGTCTTCGGGAATACCTTCTTCCTTCCATCATTACCATACAGCATAATCTTGGATTCATCACTGACGATGAAGTGTACCTGGCTCCATTGACGTCGAGTCCAATGCAAATGTTAGCGCGCAAACTGATGTTCGGTGAGTTCGTGTCAGTTTGGGGGGCCCATTGGCTTGCTTATGTGGTTTTATATCACGTTCTTCGAGTCTCCTAACAGTCCATGAAGTCGTGACGATTTCGTATGCTCGTCGTGAAGATAAACCAATCTCGTCTTTCCGTTGTCACTCTGAATTGTAGTCCTCCTGGATGGCCAAAGAAGCCGCCCAGTCTCTAGGTATCGATGGTAAATGAAGTCGTGCACTCACATTTCGCTGACTAAGCCCAGACTGAAGAAGTGGCACAGCTTGCGCGGCTACTTCAGGTGCAGTATCCATAATTTTAAGGTCAAAATCTGTTCAAATCTCAGGAAAAACTATTTAACGAAACTTTTATTGGAAAACAACACCATTAAATAAAAAAAACTGCTCCAATTCAAACTTTCTGCTTCCTTCTTCAAATTCTTCTTCTTCATATGTCAGCTTCAAAACTGCATAAAAAAAATTTGACCTAACCTTATTTTTATGTTTCAGGCTTTTATACATAAAAAAAATGCAGGGTGGCTCGATTTAGGTGTTCGGGAATGTATTTTAAATGGAAATTTGGATCAACATGGGAACAAAAATATGAGAACGGAAGTTCTACTGGGACAGCCTTCCAAGGACTGCTGTAAAGCAGTCTCCAGCGAATGACTTAGTTTGACAGTGCAAAAAAGATTAAATTTGATTCAATCCGAGAAATGTATATAGGTATGTATATCATGCTCGAGTTCCAATCTGATAAAAAATCAAAATATTCAGAATCAGAGACCCTTCATTGTACATGTTACCAGGACAAACTGGAATCTTGCTCCATTTTAAGAACATTAAATTTGGCCTAATTAATTCTCAAAAATATTATTAAGGCCCTTGTACTTAGGGGCATCGAATCAGCTGGGTGGAATGAAATATCAGTTAAATTAAAAATGCAATACTGCTATTAAAATTATTAATTCAAAAGGGCAATTCAGGTATTTATTCTTTTCTTTCAAACCGATTAGTCTGAACTTTTGATAGTGCAGACAACTATCAAAAGACAACTTTTGATAGTGCAATAGCGACCCAGGCATTTAAATGAGAGGATATCTAGAAATGATTAGTTTGGATCCAGTATAGACTGTGGTAATTGCTTTTTCGAAATGGATTGTCAAGCAAATTGTGCAGTTTAAAATCTGCCTATATCCCTCACTATACTCTCTACAACTCAATCCTCATCTGACAGTGTAGTGTAGCCTTCCTTGTCTGTATCCCCATTCAACGCTCCTATTCACTGTCGAAATTGTTGGTTTAACCACATGACGGTCCAGTGCAGATGTGCACAACCTCACAGCAATGACTTACCCGATCTCTGAAACAAATTATATTTGTTGTGTTCCCGTAAGCACACAGTAACAGTGTGCAGAACACTCGCAACAATTCCCTACCAATGTATCAAGATAGTGAAATTTGAGAAGAACATTTCTTAATGAAGCATCTCAAACTTAAAGTTAGATAATTTATGTTAATAGTGATGTTACGAAAAATGTACATTTTTATTGTTTAAAATAAACAAAAATAAAATCCAGAATTGTTGTTACTTTAGTACCTAATAACTTTAAGAAAAAGGTTTGCACTATATTGTCTTTTGAACGATGCAGCGTTTAAACAAATTCCTCTGTAGCTCGTTATCAAGATGTTTGTAAACCTGTTTCTTTTTTCAGAGGACCCTTTAAGAAAAATTTAAAATAATTCTGGTTGACCATCTTCGTAATACATCGTTATTCACCACGATAGACATCCAAAAAGAAAAAAGACAGCCGTACAATTTCAATTAACCACTCAAGTTATATACACTCGGCGTGCGGTCACGATCGGAAATACGGGATTGCCGACGCTATTTCATTAATTATATTGATTTTGATCAATCTAGTTTGGATAGGTACATATACAATAAAACAAAAAAGGAAAGTCCGATTTTTTATTGCTGTTACAGCATCTGTTTATAATACAAACAAACATTATCGCTTACACTTCGCTAGTGAGAATTCAGATCGACCTTGTATCAATTGTTTCTACGGTATAGCTCTTACGTTAGATCCGGGGGAATTTATGAAAAAATATACACTCATCTGGTTGCTAACAGAAAGAAACCAGTTGGGTAAATCACATCAATATCTAAAGATAATTTAAGTACTTGCAAGTTTCACAATCGTATTCTTGTATGGAACGGAAGCCTGTCCATATGGGCAGCGTTAAAGTGATAAATTAAAAACTAAACATCTAAGAACTTAGGTTATATAAATTAATAAGGTCCAATCACATCTGCCATATTCCAAATCTTGTCAATTTTCAGATTTATAGTGTTGTAAAAATAAGCGCTGAATGAGCGCTAATGAATCTTTAAGACTAGCGTTATAGTCCAAGTTTTTAACGTTTAATAGTTTTCAACAGTTGGGAGTCTAAAACGGCTAAGGTTTATAAGCGCTCGAGCGCTCATTTTCTCATCACTATATATACTTTTTGTTTGATTAAATGCATCTCACAACCAAGCGACTGATACATTTCGTCACGAAAATGATATGGTCCAAAGCACCCTCGTGTTTGCAATAGGAAGCTTCCGACTTGCAATTAGTTTTACCATTTTTATGCCACAATAATATGGCAGATATGAATCTACCTTGTACGAAGACTAGAGTGGATGACAATCAGCGTCACAATCTCAAAAATGCATCTTAATATGCAATGTGCGTTTTAGTGTCTCTGTATCGTACAATAGTGATATTTCTGACACAAACTTGAACCAGTTACCGCCTTACTCATAAACAAAAATCTCATCCTTTACAAAATAGAACATAAAATAGGTTAGAACCGGTTCCTATTTAAATATATTTTTACCTTTTTATCGGGACTATTTATAAAAGAAAGAATTCCAAAATAACAATAGACTTAGTTTATCGTTTTGTAGGCCATGTAAATAGCAAGGGATATTTTAATAGGCCAGTACATGGCCCGAAATTCCCTTGGAAGGGATGTTCTATGTCCTTATCGATTGATGCTAAGTGTTGATATAGTTTCAATAATTTAATCACTCTGTTTCAATCTTGTGACAGGAATATAGCTGTAACTTTGAAATAGGTACTTCTGGTGACGATGGGGGTACACCTCCCCAATAAGTGTCACTTCAGTGCGAAAGCATTTCGACAGTTTTCCCCATTATATGTAGTAATGATGCCTGCGCCTAAACTGTACAAAGAATTGGCGATATATCTGGACATGTCCATTTGACATCGGGCGGGAGACGTCCCAACATGTTTATTTATGTAAAAAGCAGGTATGTTCCAATTTTCCCGTTAAAGCAATTAACTCAATTTCCAGACGCGTAAAGTTATAATTGCTTTGACACAAAATGTATATAAAACTCGTTTTTACATCAAGGATTTTGTTTATAGAAGGGACGTAGACGAGCAGATATTCCGCCATATTAAAAATGGTTACTGACATTTGCGATACATGCCAACACCAAAAACAACATTGGCACCTCCACATACGTTGCCTACAAAAATTCTAGAAATCTGGAGTATTAATGACCGAAGAGTGATCCATAAAACCGATGTATTACCGCACATGAGACTATTATGTTGACCTCTGTCATGAAATAGGTGTTAATGACTTGCGATTTAATACATTTGACCAGCCTCCAAACATGACTGAAATGTCAGCAACGAGGTTCTTACCCTACACACGCCATCTTTACCACAAACTAATTCTAACCTATCCAATACGATCCTCAATTTTAAAAATATTATGTAAAAATTATATCCCTCTTAATACAAGCATTTAGTTTTTACTGGAAGTTTTCATTTTTTAATAAATTACAGAAATATTTAAGACTATAGGGCCTTTTAAAGGATGGTTTATACGCTATGGTGGACTCAGATGCGTAATTTGTGCATGTGAAAGAAACCGACCGTTACGTACTGGCCATTTAATTTTGACAATTCCAAAAAAATACAATACATTACCAATATATCCCCATAGGCGGTTATGTAGCGCCAAGCGCAAGTACAAAGTTGTAAAACCAACCGGTCCTTTCAGTTAGAGCAACGAATTTGAACGTTATGGATACCATAATAATTCGTCTACGTATGCAAAATAGTTTGTTATCGTGCGAAAGATTGGTAATTTGATGCATAAAGAATTCCAACAGTACAGTACTCGAGAACATGAAAAAGCCATCGTACATCATCGTCTAATTTTGTTTCTAGTCCATTTTACGCAATTACACGAATTGTAATTAGTTGCCTCTGAGACAGTATACGAGTAGGTCGCGTTCCATTACGAATATTTATATAGAGCAGTTATAACATAAATTACAAAATAATTATGGCACCAACTGATTTTAAAAGAGGGAAAATTATCTTTTACAATCTCGGCAAGTTATTTAAATTGAGGAAAATCTTTTCTTCAAATTAAAATAAATATATCATTTTTAATAGTCGTGTTTCAAAATGGTTATTGTGATCCTGATGACATTACGAAACATATACCAAATTAGTCTATATATCCCTCACAAACAGAATGGAGCTGAATGCTACAAATGATTATTAAGTACTCTTATTAGATTTCATCGTCACACTTAGTTGATTAAATCACACTTGTAATTGCTTTATATAAATCAACGGAAATTCATGTTATCAATTTCAAAAATTATAAAGTATCAAGATCATTTTGTCTTGACATAGTGTTAACAGATCCGAGATTTTTTTTAAATTTTGCCGCCCGTTGTGCCATATTTACTTGACCAGACTAGTACTTAATAATAAAATAACCACTTACAATTTTTGTAACTTTAATTTTTGTAACACCCGAACGACGTGCTGCCTATCCTTATGTTTGTTTCATCAATGGCAGTAAACTCACCATATAAATAAGTTGTATATGGTAAGGCTCGGAAGCCGTTCTCTCGTCTCGGAGCGAATCTAGAGTATAACAAGTAAAATTGTGACAGGAGTCACAGATATAGTAACATTTCAACGAATAACATAACTACTTGTACCAACATCGTGAACACATGGGGATACGTTAAAATATGAATAAATTAAATTTTATTTACAAATATCCGAGTCAAACGCATCACTTGCAATTGAAATAATTTTACGAATATCTTTCTAAGCTCATAATAAAGTTTCTATATTGAGTGTGACTCTACTTATGATTCAACGAAATTTTTTTGTGTGCTCTGTAACGAGGGCTAAGGGCTCCTCCGACGGTAGACCGACGGCTTAGGGCGTTGTTTTGCGAGGGTACCACGGGATCGCGAGTCGGTGAGAAGCGCCCAGGCACGTGCCGATACCTGGTAAAAGTGTTGCGCTGAAGGCCTGTGTGTGTTCACGGTGTAGCGAGGGGGACGTCCTCGACAATGTGTAAATGTAAAGAAACGTCAAATGAAACCATTCGTTAGAGAAATTTGAAATAATAAAGCCTTCGGTAAAATGTATTAAAACTGGTTTATGAGTTAACAATAATACAAGCTGGATACAGGGCCTACAGCAGTGGAAAGACAGACTGATGGTATAGTATGGATACAAGTTAAAACAGTTTGTAAAGACACTTAAATAATACGTATCCATCGGGTGGACTTAAGCGACGAAAATTGAGATTTTTTTAAAATATTGCATCATCTTACTTTTTTCCACAAAAACTTGTCATTGTGTAACATTTTTGTAATAATTTTGGTATTTGGGAAGTGTAATTACGTTCATCAATATGTATAAGGTGACAAGATTACAAATACATGTGTATAAACAATCTAATTCCAGAGTAAAGTTACCGCAACGACAGCAGAGTAAGACACCATACCGTAACGTAAGCTTTATTTCTTTCCTTCTACCATTCAATTTTCGATTAAAGTTTTTTTTATGGATAGATCTGTCAATAAACTGACATTTCAAGATGGCCGCCGTTAATTACATTTTACGCCGCATTCATTTATTTCAAAGCCTAATCAAACTCGAGCTTCTCACAAAATGTATACCAGATAAGAGCAAAATTAATAGTTACACATGTTTGTATTATAAATTATAATTTAGACTTACAGGTTTTTTTTTTTATTATTTAAATAACTTCCTTGCACTTTTATCGTACAAAAGGAGAGCTTAATGTCCGGAGGCATTCTCTATCAGCTGGTAGAGAGATCAGCTGGTCTTTTGTTTTACTTTGGGTTTGGTTTTAAGCTACATTTGCATTAAAGCTTGTACACTTATTTGTAATCTTGTCAGTGTACAATTTTAGTGAACGTAACTGTAAAATCGACTGCACTGTATTTGGTTTTAGACCTTAGTGACGCTGTCCTAAGGGTTATTTTAACCGAAACATTAATCACAAGACTACAATTAAGAAGACTCCATTCAGGTATCATTTTGTACATAATTATCACATAAATATTAAGAGAACACACTTCTAAGACTTTAGCAGTAAAGATGTATTTTATTTTTCTGTTTATATCTCGTTTTGTTCCATTGTAAGTTTAGGTACATTAGCAAGTTTCGAGTGTTGCCAGATTAAAAAAAAGTCAATTACAGGTGTTGACTGCACAAAGTACATTTATTTTCGACCTTTTGACGAAATTTAAAAAAAAAAAAAAGTAATTACAGTTTGAACTGTAATTACCAAATTCCATTTTAATGTACCTAGTACTAAAATATCCTTCTAAATTTTGTCAGAATTTCAAAGATCGTATTTTCATACAAAATTACACTAATTTAACAATTACAGTGTAAATACTAAATTACACTGTAATATAATAATTAAAGTGTAAATGTTAAATTACACTATAATTTAGCAGTTACACAGTGTAATTTAATGATAATAATCATCATTTAAATTGACATATAAATATAATGATGTTCTGACTCCTGGACCAAAAGAACCTGTAGTACAGAAGCCATTTAATCATCAAAATCAAACAAATCAAGTAGTAACAGGAATTGTTAATAGCAATGTTACTGGCAACACCCGTCACAGACGTAAAAATCAATTAAAAAAATAACCAGTGATTAATCTCCATTCAAATACACGGTTATAGAACACAAGTCATGTTATTACGATCCGATACCGATGTTTGTATGGACATCACTTGTAATTTAAAAAAAATGAATAAATTAAGAAATATTGAGGAAAAAAAAATGAGATCAGTAAAACGCCCATACAAAGACCAGTTGAGCTTACGAGTTTGAAGCCGGGTTGAGAGCCATCATTTTGCTCAAGTTGTTCAATCTGCTCAGGCGTCTAAGCAGAGTTGCTTAGGAGTATAGACTGAGGCGTTGGGGTCGAGAGGTGATCCGTCTGAAAGTCTTAGTTTAGAGACGGTGGTCACTGGGGTCATAGCGCTCAGTGTCTCCGGAGGCATCACGGCCAACATTTGAGCTTTCAGTTCCTCTAACTCTTTCTCTTGTTTTGTTATTTCACCTAGAACGATTTATGGAAGTTAGCACGTATTATTTGACTTTATTGTGAAATATCTATGTATTACTTAGATAACAGCTACCCTATGAGACTTGCACATTTCCTAAAACATCTAACCCATCCGGAGCCAGAAAACTAAACGTTTCTACGACTGCCGGATATCCTGAAGTACATGGATATAATATTCAGTGAGCAAGAGATTTGGTTAGATAAAATAAACCACCTTCAAATTATCCCTTAGTTCGCCTTTTATGACGCCCACGCGAACAGATGGGTGGTGACTGGTGCTATTCTGAAGCGTCACGACTCCACATGGACAAACTCAAATTTAACCCACCATTAAATTTGCTGTCTTCTATTCTCTTGATCATTTATTTCTTCAAAACAAGTATAAATACACTTAAGTAAGGTAAATAAAGCTACTGACTTCAACACAAATAATGTATCAAGTAAGATGAATGTTACTGACCTTCCTGCAGCCGCAGCTGCCGTTTGGCCTCGCCCAGCGCCGAGAGAAGGTCGAGCTTGACGCGAGTCTCGGCGCTCAGCGAGCGCTCCAGATGCGCGGCGCGCTCCTGCAGTGCTTGCCAAGCGTTAGCGACGAGCGCTCCGCCGGCGCAGTTACCGCTGCACTCACTTGTCGCTTCCACGCTTAGGCGGGACTCTAACGCTCGAACCTAATAGAATAGAGAAATTTAATAGATTTGAAATCTTCAATCGGTGCATCTTGCCAGCTATGGGACGTACGGTGCAGAAACGTGGCCTCTGACGGTGGGCCTAATACATAAGTTCAGTCACTCGGAGAGCTATGCCCGGAGTTTCCTTGCGAGATAAGATTTGAGTCGAAGAGTGGCCACCAGTGGCCAAAGAGCAAAAGTCACCGACACACCTCGTAAAATCAACACACTGAAGCAGATCAGCTGCCGCAGGACAGATAGATTGCATAGGCGAGTCCTTGAATGGAGGCCACCGGGAAACGCAGTGTGGAACCATCTCCGACGGTAGACCGAAAATTCGTCGGTGGTGGTTGGATGAGAAAGAGCCGTGGATCGTGTGTTGTGGCGGTCCGCGGAAGAGGTCTACATGCAGCAGTGGAGAGACAGGTTGATGAAAAATTTATTTAAAAGCATTTCTTAAATAACTAATATAACAAGTGTCGCAATAATAATAATAGGTGTGTACAAAACCCACAAAGAATGGAAAATGCGCGCATTAAAGAAAAAAATACAAATAATTAGCAGGTGGATTAACTATTACTGAGATTGCAGCATTTTACATTTTATTATTACTATGGTTGTAGCGGAGTCACCGCATTTCACGGCTCATATACTTTTCGGAGAATTTTCCTTTACTGGGAAGAAGGGGAAGGGGGAGAAGATTTTTTTAAGCAATGCCTGTACCTCAAGAACTATTAATTTAGAGACATGAAATTTAGCATTTAGATATTGACAAAACTCAAGGGTTTCTTCGTCGTCGATTTGAAAAATTTGTCACTTGAAATTTGGTATAGTGCTCATTTAAAATAATTAAACATGTAAATCGACGTTTGTTAATGTTCGACTTGAGAGAGGTAGGGGATGGTGGGGGGGGGGGCTGCATGCATACTTTTTATCCGGCATTTTTTTCCAGAGGGAGTCCATTACCTTCAAAATCCACACGGGCGAAGGCGTGGGCAAAAAACTAGTATAAGAGAAAGAAGTACCCCCTTTACTTGTACAGTCATAATAATGATATTACCTGGTCATCAGCCTGCGTGAAGTCCCTCTGCAGCTGCGCGGCGCGCTCTCTGACACGCTGCATGTCGCGACGCAATGACGATATTTCACTATCTTGCACACTGCGAGTACTTTTACACGATTCGTTCTCGCACTCCCCACTAAAACGAGTAACTTTTTAGTGCACTACACTTTATTGTACACCTTAGTACACTAGTACTTATTCAGTAGTACACTTTTTGCACACCAAAGATAGTAAGATAGTAACATAAAAGCTTAAATAAATGGTATACAAAAGGTAGGCCTTATCGCTAAAGCAGTCTTCGAGGCAACCTTTGGGCGAGAGTTGTGCAAAGAGCACGTCGTGTAAATAAACATGTTCAAATTAGATAAATCCATGTAACAAGAACGTAAAAATTACTAGAAAAATATTTGTAGAAGCTGCTCGAAGGACCATGTAGAAGCTGATAACGTCGAGATAGAAACAATCATCGTTCGAGATGAGGATTTTATTGCACTATTTAACTGTTTTATAAGCTAACCTAACCTAAAGGCGCTGGGAGCACACGAGATTAGCGCCGTTTTCGTATTGATTCGTTTAATTGCTGTAGATCAATTTATGTTTGCGTAAACGCTGACTCGGCGATGTATGGTTGTGTGCGTAGCTACACCGTACAATCTTGTTACATATCTTTCAACAAACTGCTGGATTACCTGATTGGATACATAATGCACATAACTTATATATATATATATATATATATATATATATTTACTTATAGGAAAATCAAAAACCTAGATAATAATTTTGTTTTTGTAGTCAATTATCGAGTTGTGCATTTACTTAAAGTCAGATAATAATTATTTGTTTAGTTATTTGAATCAACAGCTTATCCAATATGTATGTAATTATAATTTATTTAAACTTCATTGCACAAGTATTTGTCATGTACAAAAGGCAGACTTAATGCCTAATGGCACTCTCTACCAGTTAACCATCAGATCACAGAGAAAACAGAACGCGGGTGCAGTTTTAGTTTAAATACATAAATATACATGCATAATAAACTTAAATAAAATTATAATAAGTAGTCCGAAAAGTTCGCGGCCTTTTTGCACGTATCACTTTAGCGTGCTATATTTCTGGCAACACTGATCACTGGCGGGAAAGTGATATACCGTTTGACAGCTGACTTTTTTGTAATGGCGGCAAATTAAAATTACAAGTTAAAAGTAGTATCTTTTCATATTTATAATATAAAAAATAATTAAAATGGGAAGTTGATAAAGAGAAAATTAGATATGTTATGATGATATAATTAGTGAGTAATGTTCAATTCCAGTTTTAGTGCCTTTAGAATAGGAAAAATGAGAATAATTATATATCCGATTTGTCAAGTATGTCCATGTATGAGTGGTAGTGTCGTGTACTGACCTAGATGGTTAGCGCTGGACTTGGCAGTCGCGCGCGACACTTCGTTTAATCTCCTCTCTAACGCAGCTTTTGCGTTATTTCAGTGGCACTTTGTATATGAGTTGTCAAGTGCGTGTATGTATAAGTGGCGATGTGTGTGCACGAGTGTCGTGTACTGACCTGCCGTGGTTCACGCTGGGCTTGGCGTGTCGTGCTCGCAGTAGTTGGTGCTCGGCGGCGGTGCGCGCACGACGCTCTTCGCCTAACCTTCTTTCCAATGCCGCTTTTTCATTTGTCCGCCACGTTGACACTCTTAACAGTTAATAAAACAAGGATTTATCATACCCTATCTCTAACACAAACAGTCAACTAACCGATTTTTTTTCAAATAAACAGCAAACAATTCATGTTAATCATTTGGGACCGAATAAAGTATGTCTAGCGCAATGGGTGGAAAACTGCAACGGCTCGTTATGGGGAGCGTTTATCGAGCGTATGAAAAGTAGATCGGACATTTTTTAACGACACTCACATTTTCTTGATTACCTGGACAGTCGCCCAGCTTGCGCAGCCCTTTATCCAGCCCCGTATTCATTCAATTGTTCATGTACTCACTTGTGTAGAACGGTGATAGCCTAGGAGTATCTATACTCGACTCACATTCGTGTGATCCTAAGTCCAAATCCTCGGCCCGTACCACCGAATTTCTACGCAGCGTTCTCCTGCTTTTACTGCTGATACTCGGCCTTGCGCTGCCTCTCAGCAGTTTGCAGCGCCCACCTAACTTTCGCCTCGCTCAAACGAGCCGCTGATTCCGCCTTCACGGGCTTTAGGTTTGATCTTGTGATATTTCGATCAACTACCATATTTTTTTTAAAATAATCATGCACAGCAGACAATTCCAAACATTCTAGTCGTTATGTGTACTCACTTGTGCTGTAACGCCGCGTGCGCCTGCTTCAGCTGCTGGTACTCGACCTTGCGATGCCTCTCAGCGGCTGTAGCGGCTTGCAGCGCTCGCCTTGCTTCTGACTCGCTCGATCGCGCAGCCGCTAATTCCGCTTTCACTCGTTTTAGTTCCTCGGCGTATTCGCGAACTTCGCGCTGGAAATTAGTGACGAGTTTTTATTTTAATGTAGTATAACGATATGAAAGATTTTTTTGTCAAAACACAAAATCGGTTGTCTTATTATTATTATTTTATAGATATGGGCGACAGACGAGCGTACAGTGCAACTGATGGTAAGTGCATACTGTCGTAGACATCCGCGATACATGCCAACATCAGTCCAGAATGACAAACGTTGGCACGCCCTCGGATGCGCTGCCTACCTTTGCGGATTTAGGAATGGATACACACGGTGTATCGATCATTGTAGTTAGCAAAAGGAAATCCTATGTCAATGGTTTTAGAGATGGATTTTTGTAATAAATGAGAAAATGCTTACCTGTTCGCGTTCCCGCTCGCGCTCGCGTTCTCTGTCTCGCTCTCTCATTTCGCGTTCCCTCTCTCTATCTCTTTCCCTCTCTTTGTCTCTAGTGCTGTGACTGTTGCACTCTTTGTTACTTTTTACACTTTCTTTTGTACTTTCTAAATCTTTATCCTTAACTATTTGTTCTTTTGCTGGAAAAATATATCAATTATTATTAGATACATAGGTATGTATTTTAATTTAGATTTTTTTTACACTGGCAAACAAAATGTGATGCAAAGGTAAATCCGAAGTTATTTACATGCTAAAAATTACAGTGTACAGCTAAGAATTTACAGTGTACCATAAACATAAATCTTTGGCACTCATTATCAACTTATTCAATAATCGCTTAGGTAGCGCCAACCGCAAATATAATGTTGTAGAACAAACCTATTTATTCAGTTAGAACAACGAATATGAACTTTAAAATCACCACAATAACTCGTTTACGAACGTAAAGACAGTTTGTAATCATACCAACACTCGGTCGGTCAATGCTTTACTTCACTTGTGTCACTTTTCATTTGCCAGACTCTTATTTTTTTTTAATTGTACACTAAAGTACATTCAATGTTAATTATTATTACACTAGCAGTGGCCGCGACTTCGTGCGACGTATAGCTCGCTATGCCGGGGAACTTCATAATTGATCTAGATAAAAAGTACCCCAAATGTTAACCTGACACATGAGCTAAATCTGTATCAAGTTTCATTAAACTCCGTCCAATAGTTCTTGAGTGTAGCGCGTTCAGACAGACAAATCATTGGTACTTTTATAGTGCAATCACTTTTTTCGAAAGATATTTTATGTTGCGGCTCTGTTACGATTGCCCGTGTCCAACATTGGATACTGAAAGGGCTGGTTGCATTACATTGCAATTTGGTAATTTGATTTAATTTTGACATCTATACTAATATAATAGAGAGGTTAAATTCTGTGTTTGTAGGTGTGTTGGGGGTAATCTCTGGAACAACTGAACCAATTTGAAAAATTCTTTCACAAATAGGAATCTACATTATCCGTGTCTAATATAAGCTATATTTTATTTTGAAATTAAAAAAAAACATATACCGAAGCGAAGCGAGGGCGGGTCGATTAGAAATAAACCAGCACGCAATCCGCAAGGGGCGCTTGCGCCGTGCAGTGGGACGTTACAATATTGAAAATATTAAAAATACTCACTATGTTCTGTAGTATTCTTATGACTATCAATATTATCCTTATCTTTATTTTTCTTTCTCTTTTCCTCTTTTATCACTTTCACTTCACTCACTTCTTTCTTCTCACACTTTGAAGGCTTGGCACTACCTGTACAATAAATACACATTGTTATGTTTTGAATCGAGCGGGGAGGTGGGATGGCACATTTGATGGGATTAGATGGGTGGTAGGTGTGAAATTTTTAAATGTTGTAACGCTTATTTTTGTGAAACGCAAATAGCAAACTATTTTATTTTATTTTGTAATTTGGTTCACAAACAGATGTTACACTGATACATTTACACGAATACATATAATTAAAATACATATATTTTGTGTATATTTAAATTGTTATTTATAGATGAATTAAGCTTTTTTTCATATAGAAATAAAGGCGGTAGACGAGCATACAGTCCACCTGATGGTAAGTGTTACTGTCGTCCATAGACATCCGCGATACATGCCAACATCGGTCCAGGATGACAAACGTTGGCACGCCCACAGATGCGCTGCCTAACTTTGCAGATTAAGAAACGGATTGTGAGAAATGGTTGGGAAAGTAGGGACAGGATGGGATGGGATACGTACATTGGGGAAATACGATAAAGTGGCGAATGCAGTACATTTCAAGGTAGTCTTCTGTGAGAGAGGGGTAACGTGGTCATAATAATAATAGAATAATAATAATACATAAATTTAATACAGTGAATCTTAATAAATAATAAGTTATGTTGTAACGCTGGAGCTGCCTGTGTCGGCGGGCGTGAGGAACCGGTTCCTCTGCACGATTGGTGGCTTCATTACTGTGACTGATGTGTTACGTGAATTGTATTCATTTTTTTAAAATAACAAACCAGTAATCTATACTAATATAATAAAGAGGTAAAATTGTGTATATGTGGGTATGTTGAGGGTAATCTCTGGAACTACTGAACCAATTTCAAAAATTCTTTCACAAGTAGAAAGCTGCTTTATCCGTGTCTAATATAGGCTATAGGTATTTTATTTTGAAATTTTGAAAAAAATTGTTTGAGAATAAAAAACTTATAAACCGAAGCGAAGCGAGGGCGGGTCGCTAGTGTCCTATAGTCATATTTTAGTAATTAAGTCTATATACGAATGTGCAGTGACTGTACAAACCTAGGTACTGATATCATAATATTACCTTTACTACATTCGTGTTTCTCCTCGTCCTGCGGCGCGCCCGCGCCGGCGGCCGAGCCGTTAACGTGCACGTGTGTGCTTGTTTGCGTGCTCGTTTGCGTCTGCTGCTGCGCTTTCTCGCGCGCCGCCGCCTGCTGCGCTAAATGCTTCTCTAGCTTATCTAACTGTGAATTGAAACGATGTCACATTAGTTTCAGTCTTCTTAAAAATAAATAATAATTTACACTTTATTTTTTCTTATGTGACTCTTCAGCTTTGGCATACAAATGTAGTCTCTTATTGTGAGGTCATCTCTAAACCTCAGACTTCATTAAATAAAACGTTTGTAATGTCGCGTTCTCTTATTATTAAAACAACACTTTAATTATCAAACCATTATTAACAATTTCCAGGGGAGATGGGGTAGGAGAGCGAGTAGAGTACAATTGAATATTTTCTCCCAGTCAAGTTTACGGCTATTTGGTGATAGATGCGAATGAATTTCTTTTTTATTAAATAAATATTGACGTTAATACATAAATATTTAAATACGCAACACGAAAGGCAGCATAATTTTAGAAAGCCATAATTTATATCACTAATATATAAGCAAGCAAGCGTCTAGTATCTACCATCTACGCATCTACCATTCAAAATACCAGCTCCGGGGCTAGAACTATATAGGAAAAATTGTATTCCAAAAAAATTAACAGATCTGCAGAGTATTAAGTTTTACTGTGCCCTTCGTAAATGACTAATCCTAGAGAGCTTTTACTCTATTGAGGATTTTCTTAGGAAACATCCTTGTGGCATTTATAGGTTAAGGTAGCGGAGATAACTCTACAATTCTGACAAATTACGATTATAAAATTACAAGCTTCTTTATAACAGTACGCTTTTAAGATTTAACACAAAACTTGGTAAAGATAAAGAAAGAAAAATTAAAAGATAAATGTACCTACATATAAAGCCTTCATTATCTTGTAGAAAGCCTATGCATTATATTATAATCTTGACAAAAAAAAAAAAAAAGATATGTTGTATTATATACAGTGGTGGTCACATAATTAAAGACACTCGGGAGATATAAAGTTAACTGAGACTTTTGATTATTTATTTTTTACTTTAATACAATAGGAACTTGCAACAATATTTAAATCATTCGTATAGGCATTGTGAAATGTTAAAATTAAATATTTTCGATAAAGTTGAGACGACCTACATTTATATTCGGTTCAACTATATTTCAAGCTGTATGAACTGAACAAAGATATGGCCAACTAATTAAAGACACACTAACTAAGTAACTAAGAAAAAAGAAATATCGTAAATATTAAAATGAAGTTTATTATAATTAATTATAGACATATTTTAAAGACATTATAGTTAAGTTATCAATATTTTGTCGCATGTCCTTTAGCAGCAATAACAGCCCGACATCGCTTTGGCATTGAAGAGATCAATTTGTTGCAAGTTGATATTGGAATTTGTTCCCATGTTTTTTTTAAAAGCCATATAAAGTTGATGAACGTTAGTGGAATGTTTTGTGGCCACCATTTTCTTCACATGGTACCACAAATTTTCAATAGGGTTGATGTCGGGACTGTACGAGGGCCAATCTAAGACCGTTACTGATTGGCTCCGTAGAAAGTCTTTAACCACTGCTGCTGTGTGTTTTGGATCGTTATCTTGTTGGAAAGTACAAAACACCGGCAAACTTTCCTCGGCATAGGGTAACATAGTTTCCTCTAAAATATTCTTGTACTGCCATATTTATGTAAATTGCCTACAATTTTCCTGACAGGTCCAACACTATGTCCGGAAAAACAGCCCCAAACGTTGATATTTCCTCCCCCATGTTTGACTGTTTTTTCGTATACTTTGGATCCATTTATTTATTCGGAGGACGTCTCACATATTGTTTTCCGTCAGAATTAATCATATTAATTTTTGTTTCACCCGAAAATAGTACATTTTTCCTCTCATGGTCAGTCCAGTGTTCATATTTTTTAGCAACCTCTAATCTAGCTTTAAAATTTGCTTTCTTTAAAAGTGCCACCTTACGAGATATTCTTCCAAATAAGTTTGCCTCACATAATGCCCTTCTCATTATTCTTGCCGACACACCTCTCGACCCTCCTGCACCAAATACTTCCAAACGAATAAGCTCTGATCCTTTGAACGGTTCTTTTTTGGCTAACAATTGTCTTCGCGCGTTGTTGTTTTTCTAGGTCTAGGTTTCCTAGGTACGTTTTCTGTTATATTAAACTTCTTGAAATGTTTGATAGCATTCATGACCATATCTTTAGAGCATCGCAAGTGATTCGCAATTTTCCTGTATGACCAACCTTTGTCATAAAAAATCAGAATGATCTTCCTTGTAAAGGAATCGCAACTTTTATTTTTTTCCCATAGTAGCTCGTTGAATATGATGAAAATGATATTAATTTTGAGATAAAGTTAAGCTAGTTTTTGCTTTAAGCGCGTTTCTTGAAAATTCCCCACAAAATGGAAAATATAAGAGGGCTGTTCTTTTTTTTTAATTTTAAATTAAGCATATGAAACATAAACTGTCTTTAATTAGGTGTCCAGCAGCAAGCATATTAAAAAAGTTTGTGATTTAGTTAAAAAACGAATAAGATGTCAACTATTGCTAAATACATGTCTTTATTGTCTTCATTTTAATAATATGGTGTTAGCGTAATGATTAGTAGTAATTAAAGTATAATTAATACTTATCTTCACTATTGATAATATCATCAATAAAGTTGTATGTAGCTAAATAGAAGGTGGGCGGGGTTGACATTGGAATGTCCAATGAGATTAAAATCCTGGGGCTCACAGTAGACAAGAACCTCAACTTCAGAGCCCACATTGCGAACACCTGCAAAAAAGCTCTAAACGTTTATGGGCAATTGTCTAGAGCCGCCAGGATAAGTTGGGGGCTCCACCCAGACATAATTCGTATTATATATACGGCAACGGTGGAGCCTATAATCATGTATGCCGCCTGCGCATGGGCGCCGGCTGCCACCAATATGGGCGTCAAACGGCAACTGAACGTGGTCCAAAGAGGTTTTACTCAGAAGCTCTGCAAAGCCTATCGCACCGTCTCCCTAAACTCGGCACTATTATTAGCCGGAGTATTACCACTCGACCTCAGAATACAAGAGGCAGCCGCCCTATATGAGGCAAAGAGAGGGATACTCCGGACGATGCCGATGGACAGGGAGGTGGAGCGTAGGGTGGCATTTGCAGACACTCCGCATCCGGCAGAGCATATAGATCTGCAGTTCATAAGCTTGGTAGATCGAGAACAATTTGTAAGTTCCACTAAACAAATAGCAGTAAAAATTTACACGGACGGGTCTAAGATTGATGGCAAAGTGGGGGCTTCATTATCCATTTGGAAGAATGAAGCCGAAACTAGAGCCATCAAACTTAGACTGCTGCCGTACTGCACGGTCTACCAGGCGGAACTGTTGGCTATATGCAGAGCCTCGAGGTTGATCCTCCAAAGCGGAGAGTCGAGCTTTTGCATACTCAGCGATTCACGTTCGGTGTTGGAAACAATCGACAACCCTTGCAGCCCCCACCCTCTAGCCACCGAAACGAGGGCCAACATCATGCAAAGCATACTCCAAAACAAAGAAGTTTCTTTGTTTTGGATTAAAGCACATTCGGGGCTGGAAGGGAACGAGCGCGCTGACCAGCTGGCAAAACGGGCTGCCAGAAAACTGAAAGTGAAGGCAGAATATGATAGCTACCCGGTCTCATTCGTCAAGCGACAAATCCGTGAGGAGTCGCTTGACGAGTGGAACCGGCGCTACCAGGGGGGCGAGACGGCGGCCGTAACAAAGACCTTCTTTCCGGACGCCATTAGGGCAAATAGAATCATCAAGAAGATCCAAATGGAGCCGGTGATCGCTCAAGTGTTAACGGGACACGGCGGATTCTCCGAGTACCTGAATCGCTTCCGGTGCAAGGAGAATCCGGCGTGTATCTGTGACCCAGACGCGGCTGAGGGCATATTGCACCTAATCATTGATTGCTCTGTATATGGAAAAAGAAGATTTGAGACAGAAATGATGTTGGATTGCAACCTGACTAAGGAAAACATCGCTGGAATTATGGACAACGACGACAGGCGACACACACTCCTGGAGTTCTGTCTATACGTAGCAAAAAGAACTATAAATAGAAACAGATAAAATGAGAACCGCGTATAAGACGGAACGGAAGGTGTGGAAGACAGACATAGAAATAAGTATTAAAATATAGGACTAGGGCTCTGACCTATACATCAGAGCCAAATATAAATAAGTAAGGAAATGACTAGACTTCTGACTTTACATCAGAAGTCAAAGGCAAACAGAAGAAGCATGGATGAAAATTAGGATAAGATTTTATAGTATGACAAATCATGACATCGCAATGACTCCGACCTTTTACATCGGAAGCCAAGCGCAATAAAATTCAGACCGTATGGATGGAAGACCATACGAAGTTTTTAAATAAGAAGAGCAAGGAAATAAAAAATGTAAATACAGACTGAAAATATATATCAGAGGGAACTTGCGAAACGAGGGTTTTTAGCCGGTATATCCTTCCGCCAGGAACAGATCACTTTTAAGGCGGAAGGCATCCAATGAGGATTTCCCCTCGGAGATAAAAAAAAAAAAAAAAAAAAAAAGAAGGTGTCTTTAATTATGTGACCACCACTGTATGTGTTAGAAATTCTATATTATACCAGTACATATAGTCTTCTGTTGTCATAGTAACGGTTCCATTTATTTGTAAACATTAAGTTTGGGCTATTGATTAAGCAGTATTTCTTAATTCATAATTTATTTAAGTTTTTTTAACGAGTGTGAGTTAGGACGTTTTAGAAAATAGTTTAATAAAGAAACACTATTGAAATATATATTATAAATAGTTAACAATACATTATAAGTTAGTGATAAGTAGTAATCCATGATTTAAGTTTATTTCTTGTTCTTTGTACTTAAAATTTGTAAGGCCGCGATGGCAAAACAGCTGTGCAATAATTTGAATGTAATCTGTAGTTACCTGTTTTAAGCAAATAAATTTAATTTGAATTTGAATAATTATTCGCTTACCATCAAGTGTGCCGCATGCCTATCGGCCAGCTGTGTTGCATGAACAAATAAATCACGATTAGATTTATGAACTGTGAGAACAGTGTAGCACTCCGGAATTTACTATAGAGACTGGCAGAAGAAATGTGTCAGAACGGTCAAATTAAAATGTTTTCAATAGTACATTTTTATGGCATACCTTAAACATGTTGATACTTTTTGGTTCTTTTACATGTAATGTTTGTATTGGTTTGCAAATGATCACATAAATATTGAAGTTGTTAAAAATAAGAGGACTTATTTTAGAAATTATAAAAATAAACCAACAACACATTATAATAATAAACCAACAGCACGTCTGCACGCGCGCCCTCTGGACTGCAAGGCCTTCCCCGTGAAGTTGACTTGACCGGACTTGAAATCTAAATCGTCGACTTGACAGGACTTGGGTATGTAAATCGCCGATCACGCTGGGTCGCTCACTGTGCCTTTCACAAGATGAAATTATCCAGTGAGCTTGATCACGCTGGAGGTGTAAAGATTAGCTCCCTCTTAAGGTGAGTAAGTCACCTAGAAATAGTGCTAAGCTAGCAGCGTGTCGTCTGCGCAGTGGTCATTATCGAGTGTAACGGAATATCGCCGCAAAGAGCCGTTTAAGTATCGCGCATCGACACGCGGCGGCTACAATTCTGTTGTTGAAGTGTGAATAATAAAGAAGTGCGAATTTGAGTGTGGAAGTGTGGTTTATGCATTGAACCCTAAGCTATCTTCCCACTAACCTTGGCCTGCAGCTGTGTATGGTCCCCGCAGACACCGTTCTCTAATTTAACACAACGTCGTCGCAGAGTCCCATTCATATGTCGCGCGTCGACAGTGGCCGGCGGCTGAGCTGGCGTCTGTGTGTGACACTCCACGCCGTTAGGCACTGTGGAATCTTTTGTTTGCGACTGCTGATTCTGTGGGAAAAAATTGTTAAATCAATAGTAATCACAGTTTGGACCTATCGCACTGTCCATTGTGGGTTGTTCATTCAATAGCCTTGTTCATTATTAAGCAGGATATATCCAAAGGCAGCTAAGGTTGGCATATTCTATTGAATGAGGGAAACTCCTCATTCTGTTGTACTCCATATTGTTCATCCTTTCCAATTATTTCTCCCAATCCACTCTTAAACCTTCAAAGTTAGGCAGCGTATCCATGGATATACCAATGGTTTTGTCATTCTTAACTGATGTTGGCAACACCAGATAGACTGTCAGGGTATTTAAAAAAAAACTAATTAACAAATGCTCAGATAAACTAAAAACACGTGAATTCTAAAAGTCACTAACCTGTTCTAACGCGCTTTCAGGCAACGCGTCCCTCATCAGCTGAAAGTAGAACTCGTTCTCCGCCCTAACTTGCCGTTGCCTTCGCAACCGTAATCTGTGGCTCACGTATGATTTGACCCCGAACCCGAGCGTGACTACGGGATAGCCCACACAGTGCGCCGCGAGGGGTCGACAGAGTTCCAACCCCCCTCCGCCCGTGGGTCCACCCCCCCTGTCCCCGCCCCGTAATGCCCCCTCCACGTATACGAGGAAGCAGCAGATTGCTACTGTATGCAGGCATACGCCTTTGTCTGCAACTGTGAATAAATTTTCTTGTAAAGTCCAGTTATCATAGGAAGAGTGGTACATATAATTATGTATAAATACCGTTTCTTTCATCAAATGATAACACAAAAAAGAAATTCTTAAGGGACAATTGTTAAGATAAGATTTATATCAGCTGTCTTTGCTCTTCCTATAATAACTGGACTATATATTAATGATTTGTTTAATATGTGTACAGTATGACTTATTTAGGAGAAATAAGTAGAGCAGCAGAAAATACTGAATGAGCAGTAAATTGATGGTAGCATATTTATGGGTGAGTTAGTTCTCTGATGATAATAAACAAATTAGTGTCCCGCGTCAACTTTCTAGTGACATTTTTAGTAATTTAAATTTGCTGCAGTTATATTATTTTTTGTTACTCATTTCACTAACCCTTATTAGTGTCCTTTAATAACTGTTTAAGTGCCTGCAATTTCGTTATCCGTTCAGTAAGTTATTGTTTAAGTTCCAATAATTTCGTTAATTATCGCCAGTGCCATAATGAGAATAAGTATTGATAAAATATAAAAGAAGCAACAAACATCGGTTTGATACGAGTGATTTGAATGTTGACTTTATGGTTAACTTAATATTTACCTAGCAATTTCTATTTATACAAATATTGGAAATGTCAATGTAAATGACATCTGGATATAAAGGTATACACCTTGTAAATGAATGAAAATATTACAGATACAACAAAATACAATAGAGAAAGTGTACTAACAAGTGTATTATCTATTGTTAAACAAGTGCAGAACACACAGCTTCATGGCAATAAAAGGAAAAAAATATAGATACTTTTAGAATTGCAGAAAAGGCTTCTTACGTAAGTAATAATGAGCAGTTAAAATTTAGTAGTAACATATTTGAGCAGAAATAATTTCACTGGACTTCAAACATACCATTTGACAAAATTATAAATGGCAGCTGGGGTGTTTTTAAAAAATATATTTAAAAAGTACATTTAATAAAGGCAGGTGATTGGTTTGACTGTTCGGACGTGAATGATCCTACGCGTCTTGTTCTCATTAGGCGATATTATTTATGTATCCGGTTATAGTTTGGATACTATAACTCATTAGAACATTTTACACACATTATATATAGATAAATAAATAAGAGTAATTATTAAAAATAAAATTAGCTCTCATTAGATTCGTCAATGTACTGACAATCTTCAAAATTCATTATGGCATTTATTATTAGCTAATTAAGGTACTAAAGCTGCTCTGTTATCGATGATACCAAAGTAATTTTATAACTATTGATATTTAAAAATGTAGACATTTGACATTTTTGCAATTTAAAAAATAATTAAAACTGAATACTTACAACTATACCAGACATATTGTATCCACACATAGGTACTGGCTGCAAAGAATATATACTGCAGTGGTATAAAGAAGAAACACAACATGTCAGATGTAAGGGCTATGCAGATGAAAAATACTGAAAATGCCTGAAACAAATGTTTTTTATTCAGTAACAAGGCCCAATAACCAGAGGTCGGGCTTAGGTAGTGTGATTTTAGGATTGGTAGTAAGAAAAATAATATGGACATTCCCTTTTTCCGAAAATCATATTGTAATATAGCTGTTGCCCGCGACTTCGTCTGCGTGGACTTTAGTTTATAAACACCGTCTTTACCTTCTTAGGGGTATTTGGTATTTTCAAAAATGATCACACACATTATTTCTTATAGCTTATTATTTATCGAACAAATGTTCGACGTGATTCTTTAAACTGATATAACTTTTTTATTTATGAACCGATTGAAATAAAACAAACACTAAATTTTAAGTGAAGCTTACCACAATACATTAGTGAAAACCGCACCCTAATCGGTTAAGCCGTTTCTAAGATTACCACGCACAGACAAACATACAAAAATTTTAACAATCATTGTTTTGGGTTCTATTGCGTTGATAAAGGACCCCAATAATATTTTTCTCATATATCTTCCATGTACAGACAGTGATCAGTTACATTTTTATTATATGTACAGATTATTCTAAGTACCTACCTAAGTTTATTTTGCTATGTAACTGAGTTTACTGTAACAAATAAATTACTTTTAAACCTATTTCAGTTTTCTTGATAGCCATATCCTCGCTATGAATTGTAATAATGTGGGTATATAAAATGTATCAATTTTCAATAATCCGATACACACAATAGTAGACATAGTTATAAGTAGGTCATTAACAACATTACACATCATTAACAATTATATTCAGAATCCCGGCAATCCCAGGGTATATCCATATTAATATATGTATACATTTTGTCACAAGTACCAAAATCACACTACCCAACTGCAACCTCTGGCAATAACAAATACATTTATTTAAGTGATATTTTAGAAGTCATCTGAAATTGCAGACTAAACCTATCTTCAATAGTTTGGTTACCAAGGAAACAATCTGCCAATGAAATAAAAATATATTTCAATTGCTATTCAATAAAACAAGGGAGACTATCAAAATTTTTTTTATGCTGGAGGGGCCCGACATGATGGTAAGTTGGTCACAGTTGCCCATGAACACCTACAACACCAAGGGAATTGGAAGTGTACCACTAACTTTACAGAATACTATTACTGCAGTACTATAGCTTTTAGTACTATTAACACTATAGGTCTCTTGAAGAACCCCATGCTATAGCTCAGTTGAAAAGATTGTTGACTAATGTTGATGCCGCACATTTATATGTGAGATTACAAATATTTTTTATCTTTTTTATTTTGGTAATTAACAGGAATAAAACTAAATTAAATTACCATTATATTGGTTAATGCATTCAAAAATACATTTTAAATTAATCAGTTGTTAATTATCTGAACAATAACAGAGTAGGAAATGTAATAAATATTTCAATAAAAACGGGATAAAAATATGAGACTATAAATGACTATGAATAATATTTTCAAACAAAAATCATTAGATTTTAGAACAATTCTTTTTTGTTTATTTTTTTTTATTATAAACATACTAATTATGGATATAAATGTATTCTTAAAAATATATAATTTTTTTGATGATTGATACCATTAATATCTACCATATATTATTTACTGGCATTACAAATAAATTATTCCATTTGGTATGATTTATTTAGAAATATAATCAAAATAATTATTTATAAAACTTACAATTCTACAGAATATTCCCTCCCAAAGGCAAGATTACTCTTCGGTGGTTTAAACAAACACATTATTCATAGTAAAAAAAAAACATTCATTATATTAGGGTTCTGAAATGCTTTTATATTTAAAAAAAATTCATCTAAATAAAAATCATCAAACTGCATCTAATATGCAGTTGACGATTTTATGTATTATATATTGGAAGAATTTTACAAAAAATACAGACTACAGACATACAAAAATATCTACAGGCTAAAGCCTGTCCATGATTGCATCTAGTCTTACCAAGTAGAAAATTACAACCAGTAAGCACATTGAGTTTGATAAAATCAAAATTTCAATTTTCCCAGTTAATTTTTACCTATATATCATACCATCCCATCAGCCTGTCTCTTCACTGGTGGATATAGGCCTCTCCTAAGACTGGCACTGATAGTAAACATACATTTTGTATAGTTATGAATAAATTAATGACAAAGCTTTGCAGCACACAACTTTGATTGCAGATGACAAAGATACTATCATCTACAGGCGAGTCATTATGTGCAGGTAGTTGTGTAAATAAAAGTATATGTTAAAGCCTTTGCCTTTACCCATTACAAAACAATGACTAATAATTATGCAACTAGAGGCTAGAGTTAGGGTTAACTAAATTTAGGCTAGAGTTTAAACTTAAATTAATATTTTAAATTATAATACTGAATAGCAGACAGTGGGCTAAGATGTAAGTCAGTAAGCTGAATGTGTGGGTATGTAACATAAACAACATGTACTTACAAGTCCCTGATATTTGCAAGAGTCATACACTGATCTTAGCATCATCCAGAAGGGCCAGAGGAACTCAAATCTGAACTCCAACATGTAGTCAGCCAACACAACAGTCGCCCAAAGCATTACAAACTTCAAATACAACATTGAGCTGAAAGATTGAATTAAAACAGGTAAAACTAATAACTTTCGAGCGGATACAAGAGAAAACATGTGTTACACAAGTTTATGAACAAAATGAGCGGGAGAAAAGTGTGTATAAAATGATTCTTTCCAATTTTTCACACCGCGTAACTTCGACTACAAGACAGATGGTATTCTCTACCCACATAGTTTCTATACCACATCCAAATTACCGATACTTTATAACAGAACCAGGTGCTACCTGACCGTAATTAATAGCACGAAATGTGTAACACTGCTCTAATAACTATAAAAACCATCTACACTCACTTTCCGTACATTCCTTCGGCGATTTTTGTGCGCTTTAAGGGGCGCCGCATTTTGCCACATTCGGCATTTCGCCTCTTCATATTTTTTCCTCCACGATGTAAATTGCAAACACAGGCTCTCGGTTCACAACAGATATTTACGAAGAAAGATTTCTAATAACAACAATCTTCGAAATAATGCCTATTGTTGTCAATCTCTGCCTAACTATATCCAGAATTTACGAGGGAGATGGATGAAATATCGGCAACCTTTTTTTGCGTTCAGTCACGATTATAGTTGCCATTTTAAAATATATTTTTACCCGCTATACGCGTCAAAAATTTCTATCTCATTTACATGTTCGGACGAGTGTCTCGGTAAGAGACATTTGTTTCGTTTTTTCGAAAAGCCTAAATTTTTTACACCATCACCGATATGGTTTTGGGCGAGTGTAGATGGCGCTTAGCCATGATCAAAATGTGTGTGCAGCAACGAGCCTAAGGGGTTGTCAGTAGACCGGAGCGGCCCAAGAAACGGACCTCGGCTGAGGGCACTACTTTAGGAGGGTACCCCGGGATTTCGAGTTGGTAAAAGTGCCCAGGCACATGCCGGTACCTAATAAAATTGTTGTCTGAAGACCATATAAAAATATATTTGTTTTTAACTTCTGATGAAAAACAGAAAGTTATATCGATGTCTCAGGCAGCATAAAACAAAAATTTTCAACTAGCAAATTTTTTCAATGAAAACAAGGGTGTTCATACCGTTAAATAAAAACCGATAATGCCGGTAATAAATACATACTTCCTATCTGGACTTTTTGGGGGGAACTCGAGAAGTTTTTGTTTAATTATAATAAAAATTGTTTATTGTGTATTTTAATAGTGATCGTTTATTAAACTTCAAAGTGTTTTTTCTGGCAGAATGTGCCCTGTAAAGAAAATCGTAATGCGATCTGTCATTCATTAATCATTACTATCAAACACGAAGCGTTTCGAAACGTGCAAAATTATCGCTCGTTGACAATATAAATCTTGCTTCGTCTCTTTTTGTACTATGAAAATAGAAAAAGATGCAAAATATTTAGATTGTCAAAGAATGAATGGTAAATTGATAATCGTAGATCATCTGTCTGAGATCCTTTTGAAACACAAAGTACTTCAAAGTAGTGGTATATGTCATTGTAAAGAATTTTTAGATTGTACAATTTTAGTAGAAAAACACTTAGTTACTTTTGGTGGATTATAAATTTTTGATACCAGACATCGGTAGAATGTTGATTACTCTGAAAAAATACGCTGTGATTACAAATTTGGTGCCATAAATAAAAGAAAAAGTTTTCTTAACAATATTGTTTTATGCTATATTTTTATATAAAATGTCTTTAGAGACTCTTGTAAATTCAGTGCGAAACCATCTATCGTCACAGTACATGTACGCTGATGATGAATGGCTTACAGGGTAGGTACGGTTACCAAAACATTTCAATTGATTAAGTGAAAATTGTGAATATATTTTTTTATTCCTAGTTTTAAAGTAGTTTATTCTTTTATTATAAAAAGTAAAAGGTTGGGCTGCGTGTTTTCCACCTGTAGCATATGTCTAAACAAGAAAGAAGAAAGTAAACATTGTGGCTATAGAAAGATTTTTACGATATATAGAAAAACTTTTCTAACATCTAATTTGGTTCGGATTTCAACTGGCTAAACACTTGTGTAAATACTATACCAGTAGCTGCGGCTCTCCACTGTTGGACAGGCCTCTCCCAAGGGTCACTAACGCACCAAATTTGATCTAATTAAACAATATAATTTATTATGAAATTATCTTTTTTAGCCTTCTTTGACTAGTTGCCTGACATATTTAGGGTTGCCAACTCTACTACAACTGGGGCTCCAGTTTTAGTAATTATACTACTATATTTGTAAAAAAAAATCTATAGTAGATAAAACTACTTTATCTGTATGATAAACAAATTTATATATGTACATTGTTAATTCAAATATCACTGAACATTTTCAACAAATTGATAAACCGCTGGAAAAAAAGTAGTGTAACAATTGTAGATATCTTTGGATATGAGATGAGACAAATAAAGACTGAAAAAGTCAGAGCAACAGTTTTCTAATGTATCTCAAATCACCAAGAGAAATTTGTTGCTATATTGGTAAAAAGTCAGTTATATAAACAATTAATTTGATTTTTCAGAATAAAATTGACTGTCTTGGATTTGGAATTTTCCAAATTTGAAGCATTGGTAGAAAAATTAGAAATTGCTCAAAAACTGAATATAAATTTTCACCATTTGTACTCTAGACACGATTCAGTTGAATAAAATTCTGGACCTTGTACTTGCTGATCAAATATTCTGTACAAATTTTCCTCTTCAGTGATTCAGATTTGTCTACTAAAATCTAAAATTTCTTCTATCAATTCCAGCAACCTCAGCCATATGAATTACAAAGCACATATTTTCTGTGATGGATACTAATTAAAGAGTTGAGCGCAACAGAGCCTGCATAAATCTTGTAAAAGCCGTTATTTTTTTATTGTAATTTAAATTTAGAGTGCAGCTATGAAACTTTCCTTAAAAATAAAAAAAAACTGTTGATGAATGATCAAAGTAGCTAAAATACTCATTTAAAAATAAAATATAAATAAATACTTATTACCTTAAAAAATTAAGTTTAATTTTGAAACATACTATGTAAATATTTTTTTAATTTTTCTCAATTTACTATATTTGGCTTGAAAATACTATATTCTCATCCAGTCTCTTCCTGATGTGTGTGTACCATACCATACCATCAGACTGTCTCTCCACTGCTGGATATAGGTCTCTGTCAAGTATTGCCACACATTGCACTACACCATCTTCTGCTCTTCTCATCCAGCCAAAATCGGTGACTTTCTTCAATTCATATGGCTGGGGGGCATCACACACTACGTGTGGCCTAAACCTTACAATCAAAATACAATGTGTTTTTTTATGGTAGAAGGCAGCTGACGAGTATACAGTCCATCTGATGGTAAATGGATACTGTCACCCATACACATCTGCAATACATGCCAACATCAGTCCAGAATGACAAACATTCTCAATGGGCTCTAGCAGGAATGGGAATGGGCTCTGGCACATCTCACTCACTACCGAAACATGTACATACATTGGAGAAATAGGATAAAGTGCAAAATACAGATTTCAAGGTAGTCTTATGTGACTAACTTTTTTTTTTCAGTTGCATAGAATATTTCAGCGGAAATGAGTGCAAAGAAGAGAATCTGAAAAATGTGGCCAGAGAGCAGTGGTTGCTGAATGATCTGAAGGAAATTTGCCCTGGCTGCCTACCAGCTAATCTGAATGCACAGTTGCATACTGTACTGAATGGCACATTTGTATTACAAATTAATGCTGCATTTGATATAGGTAACACCGAATACCTACTATAGATATTCTATGAATATGTCCAATTTTGACAGTTTTTATACACTAGTTTTTGTCTGCAGTTTCAACCACAAGCTCACTATCTATCACTCACTACTCAACTCGGTTTAGGGCTTTGCTTTGGGAGGGTACTGCAGGATCATGAGTTGTTGAGAAGTGCCCAGGCACTTACCAATATCTGGTAAAAGTGTTGGCTGAAGGCCGGTGTGTGTTCATGGTGTAGCGAGGGTGACGTCTTCGTCTACGCCGGCGGGGACGGTGTATATATGTAGTCTGTGAGTGTAGTGAAAGAACTGCATTGGCAGCAGTAATTGGCACGTCGGGGTCGTCTAAGAGGTGCCGGGAACGACGACGGCAACGGGGAGGGTCATTCTTATTGGGGACATAGGTTAGGCTTTCAACTATTAGGGGGTTGGGTCGGTGAGGAACTCTCGTAAGTATTTGACGATGGAGGGAATTTCCAAGTCCTTGTGGAGGTCGACATTGCGAGAGTACCATGGGGCAGCCACAGCCTTACGTACAAATCTATTATGGAGGGTTTGGAGTATTTTAATGTTGGAGGGGGCTGCGTGTGCAAAGACAAGCTAGCGAAGGTCAGATTTTGTACAATGTCAGCTTAATTCTAAGCGACATTTTACTTCTCCCGCCTATGAGAGGATTGAGATAACCGAGTACAAAGGCGGCTCAGTTTCGGACAGTTTGTATGTGTTCTCGGAAGGTCAGCCGATGGTCTGGGGTGACTCCAAGGTATTTGGTCTACCTAGCTCAAGAGATTCTTTGACCGAAAAGGGATATTGGGAGTGGGGAATTTAGTTATTCCGTAAAAAAAAATAACAAAAAAATTTGAGGTGGGGAATTTTGGCTGTCTCTCTTACTACTGTTTGGTGACATCATTATGTTCACTTCCTTTCACTACTAAGTGAAAGGAAGAAAGTGAGGTTCGTTTCCTATGACTTCTAAGCCATATAAATCTGATAATAATTTTTCAAATTATTTTGATTTTACATGGATTGATGTCTAGTATGTAAAGTTATGTAAGTTGTTAACTGCAAAAATCAATTCCCTGTTTATAAACATAACCTATCATATTTTTTACTGAAACATGTTTTATTCGTTTTCAGGAACACCTGCTTACCAGCAGTACCTGAGACTGCAGCAAGTTAACATGGAAAATATTGATGCAACAACAACATTTGAAGAAAAGATACCTAGTCATAGGTAAGGAATACTAGAATTCAGGTGTATAGTGTAATTGAATGTGTTACATGATAATAATTCAATTATACAGCATTATGTAACAATATCTGAGCATAGACTCTTATATGTATAAATAAATATATTAATCTGTCATCGTTTTGTAGCCACTGGAGAAATTTTAAACTTTCCGGCGTCATCGGTATACCTGCAGGCGAGCAAACAATAGGCAAACAATTATAGGTCAGGCAATTGCACAAAAGAAACAAATAAAAGGTCAATTGTCTGAGTGGTAAGACAAATAAAAGCTGGTAAAAAGGAAATGCCTTTAATTATAGAAAGAGCTCCAGAGAATAGCAAAGAAGTGTGAAGTAGAAAGTAGGGAAGAATTAGAAAGAACACATAATTTTTTTTATAGAACGAATAAAACAAGCAGACAGTCTACCAGATGGTAAGGGGATACTGTCCTGCGACACCCACAATACATGCCGACATCAGTCCAGAATGACGATCGTTGGCATGCCCCCAGATGGAACCTTTGGAAATTTAGGAATGAATGGCAGTACATTTCAAGAGAGGTTAAGAAAATAAGGAGCGACAGGATGGGATGGAATGTACCCTGGATCTTTTTAAATGAGTGCTAAGCCTAAATTACCTAAAATATAATTATATTTTATATTTATCTATGTCACTAGTTATTATGAGGTACTTAAATAACATTTATGTTACCAAATTATTATTTTCTAGGATGATAAAATTATATCTAACAGATGGTGTACAAGACATAACGGCGATTGAATACAAACCGATGAGGAATCTCTTCTGTGATATCACTCCTGGCTGCAAAATAGTTATAAAAGGTATGTTTTTTCTCATTTGTCAGCTGTAACCGAAAAACCAGTGCGATTATTGGATTTTTTTTCCCTTTTCTTTCAACTACTCCTGCCAGGCGGCTATGTATAAGTTACTAAAATCAATATTGTATCGCTCACTGTCACTAATGTTTTGAGACGATTTAAGCGCGAGCGCAGCGCATTTTTTTTAAATTATAAGCAACAAATAAGAGAGAGAAAATTCTATTATTATATATTTGTTCCATTGTTCACTTATCTAAGTAGAACCCCGAACAGACAGAAAGACAGTCGCCTATTGTAAAGGTAATAAAGTAGGTGAAGTAGTGGGAACTAACCAAGTGAACTAACTAAATAACTTGGTTCTACTGAACGGATTTTGATGCAGTTTTCATTATCGTGTATAGTCTGATTTTTTTATTGGAGTCAGGGATGACATGTAGAACTGTCAATAAAGTGTCATCTCTGTACAAATTTCACTTCATACTCCAATAAAAAATCCGACTAAGTTATTTCTTCCGGAAGACATCAGTGCATGTACCGTGAGGACGGAGCTGTGCACAAAAAGCTAGTCCTGAAATCTTATGATTATATGGAGAAAGGTTATTTTTTTATGATTTGCAGTGTTGGTTACCATTTACCATATTTCTTTTCACAGGACCAGTAGAATGTCGTCGAGGAATGCTTCTGTTGACTGAGAATGTAGTAGAACTGCTCGGTGGTGAATTACAAGACATTGTCGTATCAAACTCTTTGGCTGGCCTCCTTTCTCAAAAATTAGGATTGCCTGTATCACAAGGTAGGGTAAAATAAGATATTCCGAATGATGTTAGTCTATACAAATATGAAAAGTGTAAGTTGTTTGTTACAAATCGAATCAATTATTTACATAAATGTGGGTGCATAGATCTTACAATAAGTGTTTTGTGCCATTTACTGGCACGCAAATCATTTTGATCAACCAATAATTATAAAAGGAAAATAGCTGATAATAAAAATAATGTCATAGATAATTAATTATTTATAAATATTATAAATTATATGTCATTTAGTTTACAAATATGTATAAGATATTAATACAGGATATATGGGATGTGTCAAATGTATCCATATGATTCATGATTCAAAAATAGAAAGATATATGCGTTTGCAAACGGGTTATTTATCCAGTTCCATTCTGCTGACACTTCCGGGAAATTACTCACGAAACTGATTGGACTTTGTCAGACCCCAAGTAACCTCTAGGATAGCCTCACGTACCCCCGGGGTACGCGTACCACTAATTGGGTAACACAGATTGTAGAAGAAAGCAATTTAAAAAAATCAGCAGTTTTATTTTTTGTGTTATTAAATTTTGCCTTTGATCGTTGGAGATTATTAAAACTTTAATAACATTTTATTCCAGATACACAAAATCGTACAGATAATATCAAAATACCAACAAATAATATCCCAGCTCCAGTAATCGAAAATCAGTTAGAATTTGATCAAATACCCAGACCAGTAGCTAGGGTTACCAGTTTACAAGCTCACTATCATGGAGATGTAAACCAACCTAGTGATAACCCTGTTAAAAGATCTTTAGATGACGGCAATTTAGCACCACAAAAGAGGCCTAGGATTGATACAACAGTACATACCGATGATTATCCAGATGACAATGATTTGCTACAACTCGAATGTAATTCAAGACTAATTGTAAATAATCCAGAATTTGATGATGATTTCCCTGAAGAAGATGAAGAATATTTGAGAGAAATGGAAGCAGTTTTCGATTCTAAAGAATGTGACATAATAGAAAAAAATAATAGTCCAAAGAAATTGTCTTCAGAACCGTTTGTTTACATAAAACAGATAAACGATTTAAGTGAAAGTGATAGAATGGGGAAAGTGTTTAAAGTGAAAGGACAGATTATGAAATTGTTATCAAAATTGTCAGTGGGAAAAGACGGATGGAGTTTAAAGTGTACGATTGTAGATGGCACTGGCAGTTTAGATGTAGACTTCACAAGTGATGTGCTATCTAAATTGGTCGGGTTTACGCCGCAAGAAATGAATCAGATCAAAAAAGAGATGGCAACGAAACCTGAAATGAAGCAGAAGGCGGTGTCAGTCAGTATTATAGATTTTTATTTCATTTCTTTACTCGTTGTGCACTAAATTGTACTGAGCCGGACTTAATACCTTAATACATTATCTGCCAGTCTACCGTTAGTTAAAAAGAAGTAATTAAAGATAAATTGTTATATTGTAGACTTGAGGGGGAGAGTGCACGCTGCAATCCAACGGCCGCTGAGCGCGCTCGACTGGCCACGTTAGCCCTCTCTCACAGATGACTACCTCAAAATGTACTGCATTTCCCACTTTATCTTATTTCCCTAATGTACCACCGAACCGAACACGTACGTGTTTCGGTAGTGAGTGAGATGTGCCAGAGCCCATTCCCATCCTATCCCTCTCAATTTTTCCAACCCCTTCTCCCAATCCATTCCTATATCTCCAAAGGTAGGCAGCGCATCCGGGGGCGTGCCAACGTTTGTCATTTTGGACTAATGTTGGCATGTATCGCGGATGTCTATGGGCGACAGTATCCACTTACCACCAGGTGGACTGTATGCTCGTCTGCCGCCTTCGTACATAAAAACAATTTATAAAGAATTCGTGCACCATTGAAGCCTTACTACTCTTCCTCACAAATGGAGGCATTGCTCAATTGAACAGATTACCTAAAGAATTCATATTTTTAGAGCTTTAATAATAAAATAGTAGCAAGTCTCCGCTCCAGGAAATTATCAATAAACGTAAATAAAAAAGACCCGATGGGATGGCGGGCGCTGGTCGGATGGGAGATTTTAGAAGTGTTTTTTCTTTCGAAGTTGTAGAGCATTACGAGACCTATCCAACTACATATAGTTTGTATGTATAGATGTTGAGATTTTTTTCAGTTTTTTCAGATATAGACTAAGACCCAAAATATTTATCTGCCAAATCTCATTTCAATTTGTTAAGGAACGGTCAATGGCTGGTGACCCTCAGTCAAAATATAGTATTTTTTCTGAAATTTAAATCATTGAATTTATATTTTTTTTTAGATAACAATCTAAACATTTCTTTGCAGGCACTACAAAAAGCAAAGGACACACTTCAAGTACTGTACTGTATAATAGAGCTTACAATGAGGGATGGACTCAAAATAACGAAACTTACACGTTTTGGCGACTCTCATGTCGATTTACTGAAGATGAGATTACAAAGCAGTGGATTATAACAATAAAGATACTTAAATTAAATGGACATTATATGCGACGGTGCGAGCGACACCGTTCACGTGAACTTTATAGTGATTACCGTTTGGAACTCAATAAAGGATCTGGATAAAATGTACCCTAAACGTTAACCTGGCACATAAACCGGATAAAACTATGCCAAGTTTCATTAAAATCCGTCAAGTAGTTTAGGGGCCGTTCAAGTATTACGTAAGCACCAGGGGGGAGGTGTCTTTGCTTTGCTTATTTTTGATGACATGGGGGACGGGGGGGTGGTCTGAATGGCGATTGCGTCAGCAATATTTATTTATTTACTTTCGTATTTTTTTGGCAAAATTTGGTAGATTCCGATTAAACGAGAAACATGAACAGATTTTGTAAAAATTATACCAATGCTTACGTTTGCATGGGGGGGGGGTAAGAGCTTTGCTTACTTTCGCTGACAGGGGAGGGGGGGGGGGGGGTTAAAAATGACTAAAATTCTGCTTACGTAATACTTGAACGGCCCCTTATGCGTGATGCGCGTTCGGAGAGACAGACAAAATACTAAAAATGGGTTATTTTGATTTATGTATTGTACGTAGAGTACACTGCATTTTTAAAAAAAATGTTTATTGTACAGATACAGGGCTCTGTTACGATTTGATTATATGTATAGATTAATAAAATTATTATTTGCGATCTTTTTTTATCAAACATCAAAGCACAGTAGTAAATTTCTTGATTGACTGTCGCTTACCGTTCGGCCCACCGTACCCCGAACCAAACGATTTTGAAATTATCCTCTTTTATAGAAGAGGTGGCAGATGGACAGGCGGTCATTTTATAAAATTTTAAAGATAGTTTTTGCTTTCGGTTTCGCAATGTAATGCTTAGTGTTTGTGTTCGGTGATATTTGCCAGGTATTTCTTAATTGTTTTATTCTTAGTGCGACTCTAAATTTCTTAATTGGATAGATTTCGTTTGATGTTTAAATATTTTCCTTGTATCTAATTTTCAACATGCATCATGATAACAAATTTGTTTCTGTTTTCCTAATAAATCTTCCGATTCCCAAAAGTATGCAAATATACAATATTGGTGATTGCCGCTCCCCCTGTACCGGGAGTCGTGTGGAATTAGTGGTTTTCTTCATTTACTCTCATTTTTTGAGGGAGAGAGTGCACGCTGCAATCCAACAGCCGCTGGGCGCGCTTGACTGGCCACGTTAGCACTCTCTCACAGAATACTACCTTGAAATGTACTGCATTTCCCATTTTATCGTATTTCCCCAATGTACGTACGTGTTTCGGTAGTGAGTGTGCCAGAGCCCATTCCAATCCCATCCTATCGCTCCCCATTTTCTCAACCCTTTCTCCAAATTCATTCCTATACCTCCAAAGGTAGGCAGCGCATCGGGGGGCATGCCAATGTTTCTCATTTTGGACTAATGTTGGCATGTATCGCGGATGTCTATGGGCGACTGTATCCAATCAGGTGGACTGTATGCTCGTCTGCCGCCTTCGTTGGCCGCTGCAAACCCCGTTGGCTCGACACCGTCAACAATTTAACTACAACAACGACACTAAAATCTTGAAACTTTTTTTTAGATAATCTATACTAATATAATAGAGATAAAATTGTGTGTTTGTATGTTGAGGGTAATCTCTGGAACTACTGAACCGATTTCAAAAATTCTTTCACAAATAAGAAGCTACATTATCCGTGTCTAATATAGACTATATTTTATTTTGAAATTTTCAAAAAGAGAACTTTTATAAACCGAAGCGAAGCGAGGGCGGGACGCTAGTATGTAATAAAACAACAGAATGCATTTTACAACTATATTTATTTAATTAGACTGGTTCATACATAACACAATATGTGGAGTTCAATATACAAAAATTATCAAATAATAATATGTAACATAAATAACGGGCTACGGTAAAAACAAAATACTACATACGGGCAAATGCAAACGGGTGTTGGCACATTTGGCTTGAGATCGTAAACCGCTATATTTTGATACTTGTCAAAATATAAAAGGATCCCATTGATCAGTTTTGGATATCGAGTCACGGTCAATTCGGACCGTAAATTGAAACGTGCGAAGACCCTCTTCAACGATGTAATTACAGTGCATCTATTTCCTTCGTAAAACCACCTAATAACAAATAAGGTGCAGAAGACTCACTCCCTAAGAATGCCCCATACAACCTACAAAATAAATTTTCGTTCAGCGCGAGCCAAATTGAACCTTACGCGAATCGGAGAAAGGCGATATTACACTGAACCGCCGAAGGTCAAGCACACAATGACACGCCGTGCGTGAATCGCAACCCACTAATTAATATAACTAATAATAGGATTTTAAAACATTTTAAATTGGTTCTTCAATAAAAAGTATTATACCTACTTACACAATGGTGGTAGTTTTTAAAAGCTATTATTTGCGCGTGCGCGTTACAGAGCTCGCGGCAACCGACCGAACTAAATCCATGCGCGTGGGTCCCGCCCCTGTTGGCATATTTTCCTACCAAAAGTGCGGAGTGAGCCAGGACTGATAAAAATAGATCTTTCTTGATTTAAATTGTTAAAAAGAAAATTTTGGACCATGAGAATTATAGTAAATGCGATTACATTACATAGGGCGCAAGCATTACTAAATATTATGCTGGAACTGGAAAGGATGTAGCAGTTGTGATGCAATCAATTCTCGAATCGAGCATATTTAATGAAGACTGGCTGTATGATGGCTCAAATAGAGACACTTAGTTTCTGCAGGTCCAGCTTAACGCGATTGGAGTTCTAATTCGTCATAATTGGCTATGCTAACGTCAGTGATCTGATGTAAAAAATCACTTTTATCATCTTAAACCAAATGTGGTCACCCTTTCACAACATTTCCCCATAACATAATTTTATTCGCACGCGGGTAAAACAATCATTAAATTGAGCACTCAATAGTAAATGTTATCACAATAATAACTCAGTGTACCAACATCTAAAAAATAAATAAAAACGGTACAAAGGACCAACTTGTCCCTAGACACTTCACACTTGATGGTAGACAGGAAGTATGATGAGAAACTGTTTTTGGCATATTCGCTAGTCACATATTGCACTGAACAAATCAAGTGGATAGTGTGTAGGGAAACTTAGTCAAAATTAATGTGGACAACTTCCATTTGAATCTATAATATTCTATAGCAGTTTGTATAAAATATACTCGTATATGTACAACATTCTATTAGGTAGAATCATGTGATATAATAAAAATCAAATAACACGATAAAATCCAATAATAGCTCTTTACAAACCTGCAAACTGCGAGAGATCAAATGGAGATAATTTTATAGTTGGTGATATCCCATTTAATTAAAAATTAAAATTATTTTTTTCGTTACAAGTTAAAATAGCCTGCACATACTCTTATTGTACAATAGGAGATAGCGTAAAATATTTTTTAGAGTTAGTCTTGCAACGGACACCGCGGGATAATAAATAACTTATCTAATTAATTTACTTAAGTGTAGAGAGAAAGGACAGGCAATATGCATACAGAAACGCTTTCATTGTAAGGTCACCACGCTGGGGATGTGGGTTGATGATAGCAGTGCTAGGCCTCTCGCACCGAGGATGCTGTTGTCCGTCACCGCTCTTTGGTATTTGAGATCTGGCGAATCTCAAACGATATACCGTTGTGGTCTTTGGAAGAGGCATTTTGCCCATTGCTCTCTTGAATATAGCGATTGTAGATGCTTGAAGGTGACAAATTCCAAATAGGTACACAAACAAAAAACATTTGAATCAATTTCATTTTATTGGTGGATATATAGAGAAGAATCGTATAATTAGTATTTAGGAAATTAATTGCCATTACTGTAGAGTTGGAAAGTAAAATTGTTTGGCAGTAACGCTACGATTGATGTGCTTTAGAACCTATTCGACCACCTCTTGTACCAGCCAACAATAACATGGTCCTTACATGCTGGTTACACTTAGGAAGCTTCATTTTCAAATTACACACTGGATTACATCTGTCGCTTCTCTCTACAAAACAAGATACGCTAATAGATACAGATGTATACCAAATTCATTCAACATTGTACAGCTAATAGTCGACGTTGACACTTCAATGGAAGACATGTCCATTGAAACAAGAAACTTCAACATAATATAGAGTATGAACGAATAAATAATTGATTTCAATTTAAATCTTAATCAGATGCTTGTATTTAAAATACGTAGTATGTAAGGACGTAACACACACCACTTTTAGCGCGATTTTGCGACATATGAATACAATTACCATTGATGAATACAAGATAATTTCTCCCTTGAATGTCGAAGATACTTTAAAAATTTACTTTTGCTTCCCAAAAGATACGGAATAATTCGCGGTTCATGTTCATGTGAACATTTTGTATGACCAATCGTATTTTTTTTTGCAAATTAACGAATTGTAACATGTTTGAGATAATAAATATATCGTGAAAAAAATTACAGTATATAAACGAAATAGTTCATTTGTTACATTAAGATTATGACAAATATGATTATCAGTATACAAGCCCTGATTCGTGTATAAACTGGCGAAACTGCATAACTGGAGGCCTTTGCCACGGGACAACTCCAAGACAAGGAAAAAAAATCTCTATCTATTCACGTACAAATCATTTCGTTTGAAGAACGCGCTGCAGTCCTCTAAAAGGAGATGTATGACCACTATATGTCTTACGCAAAAACTAACAATAGTTTCGACGAATAACACCCCTATTGAGACTTACAGTACATCAAGTTAGGGATCGTCCATTAATCACGTGACGCTCGAAAGGCGGGGAGAGGGTTCGGAAAATCACAAGGGGATGGGGGGTGTAGTGAGATATCACATGTATTTATTTTTTCGTTGAACGCGCGATTTCTAAACTGAAAAGCGGCGCGTGATTTTGGGTAGGGGGGGGGGGGGGGGGATTGGTCTAAAATTCACCACGTATCACCAGGAGGGTTAAAAGGTTGCTAAGAAAACATCACGTGATCAATTGACGACCCCTTATTTCCACTTCGTTGCAGCCTTTTAGGTTACGCAAAACAATGGTGCAAGCTGTGTGCGTACTAACTTCTTAAAAGGCCGTAGTCTCTCAATGTCATATTGTACAATTTTGAGACTTGAATAAATATTGGTCTAATTCTGACGTCGCTCGCGATTTTGTTGTTGTATGTCTGTTGTTATTGGACATTTATTAAATATCCGTTGATCTGTATTGATTATGAAAGGTGGTCTTTAAAAACTGCAGTCTTTACACAACAAACAGGTAGAAGGTCACAATAATTAGACGAACATTGTATTAGTAAGGACCTCTTGCGTCGTGCATTACTAAGACTTCTAGCTGTTTTTGCGTCGTGTCTTGCTAAGAATGACCCCTTTTGCGGGATGTTTTACTGATAATAACTCTTTTAGTTGGCGAACTTATTGGCGGGAACTCGAGAAGTAAAATTGAGTTTGTTTGATTATAAGCCGACCGTTTAATTCGCGTATCGCCTGCGCGGTAAGAAGGGAGCGGGGGGAAATGTTAGCGGATGGGTGAAAGGGGTGCGCGGAGCAGAGAGCTTACGTCAAGTGCGGCAGTGCGCTGGCTGTGCTCGCAGCGCGCAGTTGGTATTTTTGTTATGGACGCTTGGACATTAACGCACATGGTATACGACTGCCAAGATAAATCTCAAGATGAATCGCTCTTCCAGTTTTGCGAACAAAATTAACAAGCAAGCTAAACAAATAGCATACAATGTACTCGTATATTCCTTTTTTTAAAGCCAGAAAACAAGATAATAATTCTACAGAGTATCTTGAAGACGTAAACCTAAACAAACTTGTTGCTAAAGCTACAGGACTTTCGGTGACTACCATATGTAAAATAATAAAAGAAGGAAATGAACTGAAACATGAACAAAATAATGTAAATTTTAAATCACCAAAAAAAATTAAACAAATCCGAAAGAAAAAAATTGAAGTTGACAGTTTTACAGAGGGCGTTGTTAGAAGAAAAATAACTCAATTTTATACGGTTTTTAAAAAGGTTCCTACATTAAAAATTTTGAATGCGAAACTCAGAGAAGAAGGAATTTTAAATTGTGGCCGAGAATATTTGAGAACATTGATTCATAAACTTGGCTTTCGATTTAAGAAATGTCAATCAAAAAGAAAATTACTGATTGAACAACCAAACATCGTATCGTGGCGGTGGCGTTATCTTAATGCGATAAAGAAGCACAGAAGAGATCAAAGAAACATTGTTTACCTCGATGAAACATATGTCAATTCGTCATTAAATGTACCGGCGTGTTGGCAATCCAATGAAGAACGAGGGGTGCTGTCGCATATTGGCAAAGGGCCACGTTTAATTATTGTACATGCTGGTGGACAAGCCGGATTTATCGATGGAGCTCTTTTAATTTTTAAATCCAAAAGCAAAACCGGAGATTATCATAGCGATATGAATTTTGTAAACTTCAGCAAATGGACTAGAGAAAAGCTATTGCCAAATTTACCGCCAAGCTCAGTTATTATTATGGATAATGCCGCATACCACTCGGTACAAGAGGACAAAAAGCCTACAATGACATCCACAAAAGCCACCATGCAGACCTGGCTGCAAAGACACAATGTTGAATTTGATACGTCTTTAAGAAAATGTGATTTATTGAATTTAATTAAACAACACGCGACAGAAAATACTTACAAAATAGATGAAATTTTAAAGGCGGCAGGTCATGAAGTCTTACGACTGCCTCCATATCACCCAGACTTGAACCCAATCGAATTGGTTTGGGGGGATATCAAAGGACAGCTCGCAAAAATTGAAATTGATTCTAATTTAGACAAAAAGAAAAATACACTGGAACAGTTATTTGCCGAATTCTCTGTAGAAAAATGGGTTAACTGCGATAAACATGTACAAACTATTGAAGATGAATATTGTCTGCACGATCGCATCGTTGATGAAGAGATGGACCGATTTATTATTAATTTGCAAGATTCTGACTCCTCAAGCTACACAGACAGTGATGATGATTCAAGCGATATGGATATTAGTGACGAATAGTCCTATAAAATTTTTATCTGTGGTTAAATATTTCTTAAACGGAGTTAATTATTGTTTTATGATTTTGTACCTATGAAGCTATTATAAAATATTTGTAAAACTTAAAAATAAATACTTAAAAAAAAGATACTTATTATTTTATTCTTTACCAACAATGTCTATCTCGAGATAAATCTTTGGATTATTGACTCCGTGTGTAGCGTTACCCGCCCCCGCTCCCTTCTTACCGCGCAGGCGATACGCGAGTTAAACGGTCGGCTTATACTATAAAAATGGTGTACTATGGATTATCACCAACATTTTACTGTCTCGCTGACTTATGACGGACATTGACAGAATACGTTATAGACTTTAAAATTGTTTGTTGCAAAGAAAACTTGACACTGGCAGAATGTGCTAATTGCACCATTGCCATATATAAAAGAAAAAAAAAAACAGCTATGCAATTAAATAAAGTCTGAGTCGTGATTTACTAAGAATGGATCCCTTGTAGCGAGCTTTACTAAAACCTTAGGAAGGGCCTTTTACGTCGTGCTTTACTAAGAATGGCCCTTTTACGTCACAGGAAAAATGGACCATTGTAGCTTTTTATGACAAGAGAAAGTGGACGCCTTTACTTTACGTGAAAAAGCGTTTCGCATTTCACGCTGTAAATACGTCCTACGTAAAATCAATTCCTATGTCAAAGCGTTATTCGTCAACCACCGAGTGTGTATTATAATAATGTACATAGTTATACATGTATAACTTAATTAACGCAACATTAGAAATCCATTTGTTCAAAATCTGACGCTAGACATGTTCTATGGGGGCGATCTTCTAAATATTGATTGCAAAATGAATATTGAAGCTTTAAAGTTTTCAGATCTCAAGTAAAACGGGATATGTAAAAATACATATGTTTACGTAGAAGTCCTATTAGCAAAATAATCTTAAATGAGAATGAATGTAAGAATGCCACTACAACATATCGATTGGTATATCGGTATTGGCATCGGTTCGAGTTATTTTAATAGGATTTCATGCTGTTTGCATATAGCCTAGACTGTAATAGATTTTGTTATCTCTGCAAGCATGAAACGAGATAGTTGTGTAAACATTCGATTGTGTACCTGCTTTGCGAATGTTGCCTTGTACGTATGAGGTTCAAAAATTCGCTGTTAAAACTACCCCGCGACAACCGCAGACCACACGCGTTGGGAGCGAACTATAAGAAAGGTGGCGATCACAATAGATCAGCAATGATTGCATTGATTTCCCTCTAATCCTCAATAATAATAAAATTTTAATTCAAAGACCAATTCATGTCTCTATCACTCGAACAAATCGCTCCGTATCGATTTTGAAAAAATGGCGTCTCATATTGTTTTAACCGCATTACACAGAGATATTACTTTAAATAAACACGTATCTATATAAAAAAAGTTGATTAGGGCTATTTCATTACAATTTTGGGGCAAGCAGTTTGGTTTGCGAATACTGTTTGAAATGTTGGACTTAATTACTTACAATGGACAAATGTGAACTTTCTGATTCGAGGCCTTATTTTATTGGTTGTAATAATGCAGTTTCGAGTTTTTAAATTTTGATAATGTCTTATTATCACCTAAATTAGGCTTAAAAGTAAAAAGGCTAGAAATACTGAAAACAAAATTGTAATGGTCAACAACGAAACGAGTCCTTACATTAACTTGACTAACGAGAGAGAGCACAAACAGTAATCGCAACAGACCAATAACATGTTTCAACACAACTATACCGTCACAACCGCTTAAATCAAGGAGAAAGCTGAACGTAAGCTATTTACAGCGCTTACAAACGAAACGTATGACGTCATGAGAACTAATCCAAGCCTATCAGCCGTCAGTCTTCCACTTAAATGCCACTCCGTAACAAAACAAAACCGTTAGGCCAAATCGTCCTACTAATGGATGATCTAGGAAGCGATTCTAGCACTAAAGATTTATAAGATCCTTTCATAAAATAGGAGATACGCTTGAGCCCTCAAGACTTTGTCTTCGCTAATCTCGGAAACCATGCTATCAGACACATAGTACCACTTTCCTGTTGGTACTTCGGCGATTGGCGCTGGGCTTTCGCCAGACTCGTATCCAGAAAGGTCAGATTCCGAATCGCCGTCACCATCCCCACTGCCAGGGGGAGCTGGCATCGTATTAGCGCTCTTTGGTAAAAACCACCACCGGGGGTCGCCAGATTTCACCGGCGACCGCACCTTTACGTAAGCCACGTAATGACCTCCGTGCATCCCACCCGAATGTTCCACTACCCCATAAAGAGAGTATAGCAGTTCATTCTGACCGCGAGCCACGTTCGGCAATTTCTTTAACTTGTCCATCGCACAGAAAGGTGCAAGATCAAGAACGGTTGGGAAATCCACGTGTTTTGTCATCTTCCTGAACATACACCTCGGTCCTAATTGGAACCGTTTTAAGTGCAGGATGAGAATCGCGGGGGGACTTGAAACAAGGAATTGCTTCGTGGCGTTTGTGTAGACTGTTTTTCCGTCTTTGCCGTTAATTCTCTCGGTGCAAGTATCGCAACCGACTTTGTTATTCCCTGTAAGGAGTTCTCGGGCTGTGAATTGGCTGAGGCAGGATTGGATACTGCATTCGTCTTCGTCGCAAACGTAACGGGGTGATATCGGGTTAGGTCGCGAGAACGGCAAGAAATCTCTTTGTAGACTTTTTTCAGCTTCAATATTGTTTATTTTCGGTTTTGGTGCGGGCGGAGGTGGGTCTACGGGACTGTCGGTGGAAACTGGCGATGGATAGGTTAGTTTCTTAGTCTTAACTTCGTCCATGTCAAGTTTGAGCTTGTCCAACTTGTTAGCGACTTCCTGGTGGTTGTTCAACTCATTGTAAACGGTGTCCTGAGGTTTGATTTCGGGTAACGATTCGTAGCTGCTTTCCCCGCTGTGTTCCAGAAGGTTCTTACAACCTTGTACGCTAATGCCCCTCGAGACGACTTCGTTAGAAAATTCCGGGACAAAAGATATCCTCGACACCGGTCGTTCGTATTCGCTCTTAGCTGGAGAGAGTTTGTTATGCTGAGGACTCGACAGATCCAAGTTGATCTCACTCGATAACGAACTGTGGCTTCCTAATTCCTTGCCATTGATAGGAGAATCTACATTGTCGACAGTTTCTGTCGAGTTATGCTTCGTTGCATCGGGACTGGCGACTCCAGAATCTGGATTCGAAAGATTCTCTGATGGAATTAGCGGTTTATATTCTAACGCTATGGCTGTAGTTGAAGTGGACGAATCTGCAAATTCAACCTTATCTTTATCTGTACGCTCTGGAGTGTTGTCAGCTTTTTCCTTGTCTAAATCTAAAGGACTGGTATGGATTGAGTCGGAACTGATGACTTTTTCAGAGTTGTAACCGGATTCCATGTGGTAAGCGGCGAAGTTCGCGGCGGTGTGAGCTATGGCCTGAGTGCCAACGGATGCGGTGTGAGTGTCGGCCTGTCTGGGTATGTCTTCGAGATTATCCTCGATGTCAGCGTCAGATTCAGATGAAGACTTACCGTCCTCTTTGGCAGCGCCGTTGGTGTCGCCAGTGTTTTCTTCCTTAGTAGAGTTACCTGGGAAAAGGTAATAATGCAAAATAAGTTTTCGGGAATTCATCATTCATCATTCATCATCATCATCATTTGATGAATGTTCATCATTCATTGGAATTTTTCAAGATTACAGGATATCTTGAAGTACAGATTTACCTAAAAAAAAGTGGTGGTGAAGATAACGAGGGTTATGATTGTCTATTAGTAATATACATTTTATATCGTTAGATGGGTAATAAGAGACTGAGATCTTATATTTTACGGTTGAGAACAGGTCAACACCATCTACTCATTAGGGCCACTAGTATTACGATGCTGATGTTACGCCCCGATATGTACGCGCCCTAAAACATTTTTAGTAGCATATTGTGTTTAGTTACATAAAAATATATTAATGTTATACACAAGTATTTCCACCCATTAAAGCCCACCGCAGACAACAGACAGTTGAGCATACATTTTCGTCCGTGAAGGCTCTATGAACATGAACACACGGCGTTCTAAGTAACACTAGGACATACAAAAGTGTGGCGGCATCTGTCAGATACTGAGCGATCGGATTGTACAGTCAGCATCAGAAGCAGATGAGCAACTCAGGTGTCCAAATAAGGTTTATGGGCACAGATTGCTTCGTTTACAGTTTGCTGCAAGATATTTAAATTAGTACATCAGCAACGTAATGTTGACGTTCTTTAATTTGTTGACGAAAAAGTTTTCTGTTCCTGAGACAACGGTAGGCTAAGCTAGTGGAGAATAAATAAGACAGATATCATGAGCTAATGTTAGTAGTTATCTGTAGTTCCTAATCATCATAGTGGGCCAATAACAAATGCTTATTGGGGTTGGATGTGTAAAAACCGGCCCGGAGAATTAGTAGAAATTTCAGGTCGGTTGAAAGCAGTAGATTATAAAGAGATCCTCGAAGTCGCTTTTTGTCTAATGCTCGAATAGAATGCCAACGAAAACATTCATTTCGTTCAAGATGGCAGTTCGATACATAACTCCAGAATTGTCCAAAACTGAATAGCTGACCAGAGCGGTGATTAACTAATAAAGTTACCACCAAAAAGTCCGGATCTCAATCCAATTGAAAATTTGTGGGGGAAATGATTCAGCAATGGGATAGCAATCCAGCGAGAATGCGAGAACATTAGAGACGCTATGTTCCCATATACAATGTATGGGAGACGTTTTGGGGCAAACCGTTTTGCGAGAACTTAGTGAGCTCTATGCAGAGGCGTTTACAGGACGTACTGAATGCTGAAGGCGGGGTATACGCGGTTCTGAGTTAGTTTCATCATAATCAAAATTTAGTACGAGACGGTACGAGTGGCAATGAGTTTTTTTTTTGTTACATGGAGAAATGTAATATTTTATTCATAAATAAACCGGTACGAAGAAAAATTACACCCGCTGTTTTAATTCTTACGAGGCCCAAGGGATATATGGGGTGGAGTCTGGAGAGTAGGTAAGATTTGATTACGTCAGTTGTTGAGATAATTGTGAAGTTTCGCCTGTATAGAAATAATTGACATTTGAGTATTTAGATGCTCACAATAATTTGAATACTTTTGCTTTTACTGTTGGTGCTTTTGAGTGTGTAGAATTATTTGAGTACGTGGACGGTTCCTATATATCTGATACTGACTGTACAAATAGCTCGCAGTGATAAGCAAGATAGATAAGAGTTTATTCATACGGCATGAAATTTATGATACAAAAACGTCTGTCATCTGCACCTTGCCTAAAAGCTATAATAGACAAACAAACCGACAGAAATGATTATCAACATTTAATAAGAATGAACTTATTACAAAATTAACATTTAATTTAATAATACCACCTTTGTTTTTGCGAGCAGCCTTCCTGGCAGCAAGCCTCTCCTTTTTGAGCTGATGTTTCGACGGCTTGTTCTCCTCTTGAGTATTATTGTAAATGTTGTCTTCTGGAATAGTTTATTGAATTTGTGCCTTATTCAGTTGAGAATAAGGTATTTGTGTTAGGATATATAATAACACTTTCAAAACACAACATTTGCTAGCAAGTTCAAAAGGATGATGAGAAAAAACGATCCACCAATAAACATAAAATGGTTTCTCACAATTCTCACAATGGCAAATTCTCAAAATGCAAATCTGATAATGCAAAACAGTTTTTTTTTTTAGTGATTTCATACGAATACACATAAATATATACAAAATTTCATGTGCGTTTTCAATTATCCATATTGAATCACTTCGAAAAATAACTGTTTTATTGCCATTTTGAGATATGTTATTTTGAGAACTTGCCAATTTGAGAATTGTACATTTTGCTATTAAACCCATTAAATTGGAGATAATGTGTTTGTTATTATCTACCATAATCGTTATTAGCAATTTTAACTGCTAAAGCGAGGGGTCTTTTTACTAATAAACTAGAAGCCTTCATTTGAGGTATATCTCAAGTGTATTGTTGATACATGTTTATTTTCATTTGGGACACTTGCCCATCGTCCTTTTCGTAAAAATTATAAGGGGCATCAAGAAGCGAAGGGATTTATTCTCTTTGGTTCATGGGATACACAAAACTCTACATTAATTACAATTTAATTGGGGAAAAAATCATATTATGCACATCATATCATAAGAATCAGATGAATTATTTTAAATGAAACATTTTTATAATTAATTTGCTTGAAGCCAACCAATAATTAAAACGAAATAAAATTTTAAATTCAACGAAATTAAAACAAAAAGCAATAGAAGGTCGACTGTGCCATAAAATTGAAGTCTACATAAAACTCTAAAGTGAGTTTTTTCTTACATGTCTTATTTTGTAAACAAACATCACTTCGTAACTTTCCGTATTTCACACAACGTAGGTATGAATAAACGTCTTATTGACTTATTACTTTTAGTGATGGGAGGGATCACTGATCAATGAATGATCGATAAGTTCATGAACTTTGTCTTGGCTTATAAAATCGGTTTAAAAATAAGTAGAAAAGGGCCTTTATTTTTTTAATATTATTATCATAATTATTATAAAGGTCTTTATGATAATAACATTATTATATAATGTTATTACCATAAAGGTCATTTGACCTTTATGAAAAGTTCATAGAAAACTAGGTACTTCAAATATATGTATATACTTTTTCTTAATATGATAAAAATATATATGAATGTATATCTTAAAAAAATATATGAGCGCCATTGCCTGTCTAATGTTTTGTTATTCATTCATTTATTTATTATTTATGTTTTTTGGAGTTATTTTCCACCTATAAAATAGTAGCGAATTGATTGGTTCTACAGCAATTTCAATTCAACTTTTGATCTCTTTAGCACATCGTTGAAGCCCCTCTTATCTGTTATACCATTTTTAGAGTATGTATTATATATTAATTAAGAAAGTTAAAAACACCAACCATAAACTACATTCGTGTTTATGGTGTGCCATCGGCGTTCTTGTTTTCCATATTTTCTCAGTCACTAATACAATCCGCGCTTCGTCACCACATAGTAGAAATTAACTCTTATTCATCCGATTCTTATAAAGCCTTCACTAAAACTACCACAAAAAAATCAGTCACAGCAATCCATCATCACAAACGGGCACTTACCATTGGGTGTTTTCCTGCGCACTACCGCTGGAGGCTGAGGGCGTGTGGCGGCCACTGGAAGAGACAGGTCTAGGAAGTACTCCGCGCGATCCGATTGGTGGAAACAGTCCTGGCATTCGAGGGTTGACACTAGGAAACCACGGAATACCTGGGGGAAAGGTGGTTGAGAGTATAGAGTAAACAGATTAGCTTTTTTGGTGTATGAAATCTATTAAAGAAATAGTCATGGACAGAAAGGAGAAGATTACCATTTTTTTTAATTTCCTACCTACTTTTTTTAATTTTATTTCTTTTTTATTTTTTTTTATGTTTTCTTTAAAAAAGGTGAAGCTATTTCCTTTCAAGTTGGTTGTTGACAGAGCAGCGTGTGACGTCACGATACACTTACATAGAAAATATATCGTTGAATAGAGTTCATGAAACTACACTCAATTTTTTTTTCTATAACACGGAAAAAAGCCTTTTAAAGATTGTGAAGTAAGGCCATTTAATAATTGTTTATATTGTGACGTCATTATCGCGAGTAGCACGTTTGAAACTTTCAACATTTGTTCATCCTACGTAACATTTAACATTTTAGCGTATATTGTTATTTAAATACGAAAATTCCGCTAGTTCTAAAGCCGGTGAACTCTTTCATTCAACTCCCGATTTTCCGTAACATTTTTAATTTATTTATAACTACGCAGATGAGTCATTGAGATAATCAGGGGGATAGGGCACGGGGTACAAATGGAAAATATTAGGAATATTTTTTGGATTAAGATTAAAAACTAATCCCAATATTAAAACAAAAATTTCCTTTTTATAAAAAGGTGTCATACAAGCATATAGTCCACCTGACGGTAAGTGGGGCGTTGCCCTTCGTAGCAGCGTGCAGTGAGTATTACAGAATAATAAAATCGGAGACTTCGTTTCGAAACATAACTTTGTTTGTGGAAAAGATTTAAGTTCAGAAAAAAGTCTTAGAACAGAAGTGGTTGCTTTCAATACTACAAGTTCTATGTGGGGGGAGCTAAAAGCCTTAAGGGCTTCCTAAAGCTTGCTCCAGTCAATAATAGTTTTGTGTTGGGGAGGTGGGTCGGTCTGCTGCCCTAATTTCATAACTACGCGAAGATGGTCTCGAAGTCCAACTCTGATAGGGTTTCTATCTAGGTTAGACGTAAGGCAATATTTTTAAAAAGGGCAATGTCTACTACGTCGGGTCGCGGTCGGTCCACCCTCATCTGGAATAATTGAATGTACAGCTTCATCTTGAGAGACGATGTTTAAGAGGCCAGGAGTATTTTTTATTTAATCCTGTACTTGATATAATAATATTCAGTTTCACAAACCTGTTCCGGCCTCAGCATAGTGTCAGATGCTTGTTGCCCATAGAACTTGACTTTCTGCTTGACTTCACCATCCACTTTAGCTGGATCCACCTTCGAGTTCATTCCGAGGCTGCTGAGGATCACTGATTGGTAGCGACGCAGGTCCTCAGACCTGTTGAAGTGTTGTTTTATTTATAATAAACAAAACTGTAAATATTAACTCGTTCACTTGTTGAATGTACATTTTGTTATTCATCGCTGTAACACTTAATTTTGTTATTTTTGTTATTCATCGCTGTAACACTTAATTTTTTTTCTGACATTATATTTGAGTCAGTACATTATATTTGACATTAGTTTGACATTATATACTTATTTGTTTTATTGTCTATATATTTTGAGAAATAATTAAAATAGTAGGAATGAAATACTGAATGGGAAGCAAATTTAAAGGTGGGTTAGGTCACTGAGCGATAACTCACACAGGCATAGTTGATCCTCTACATTGATGATCGTCAGTTAGCGCCGGCGCAGACTTGGGGAAGCGCAGCGCAGCGCGGTTTTCACTAACAAACAACAATCAACTTTGTCGACATTGGAATAAGATCAAAAATTCACCAACGCACCTACCAGTCTTTGAGCGCGTTAAAGTGGACGTAGGCGCAGCGTTAATGCGCGGTAGCGCGAGCTACTTCGCGAGCCGCCGCTGTCAGTCGCCGGCATGCGCGACAGACACTTAGTAATACACGCAAGAAGGCGTGCGCATGCTCGCGCATTCCCGCGTAAAAAGTAGCGCGACCTGATTCGCCTAGTGTGCGCGACGCGACTACTAGGAGCCTGCGCGAGCATGCTCTGCGTTTCGCTCCGCCTGGTCTGCGCCAGGCCTTAGAGTTACTACATACCTCACCGCCTCCAGCAAGTGTCGCAACAGCTCATGCGAGTCGTGCTGGTCGCCGCCGCCGAATTGCGGCAGTTTGTTCACCAGAGCCGACAATAGCTTGCGCGGAGTGTACACGCCGCCCTCACCTGGAATTAAGTTTCATAATTTACATTGTGCATTTTCCATTTATAATCATAACAAAACCCTTTCGTCGTGCACTGCTGGACATGGGTCTCCTAAGGCACATTGTCTTATGCATGAGGAATGTATGGCCTTAAAACGCCATAATGGGTTGAAGAGTCCACTCTTTTAGAGTTGTAGTTCCTCAGGGGTTGTGGTATCCCTTCGCCCAGGGGTTCCCAAACCATTTTCGGTCGCAGACCCCTTTCCCAAAAACTAATTTACTTTACTTACTCAAACTGACATGCAACATGTGAGCAAGTGTGTACATACAAGGGTTTCTCATGGCCGTACTTGCTTTGTTACATTTGGTGAGACAATGCACAGACATGTTTGTGCTACGTGTTATTTCATGCATTCTTACGTGTTGACTTTTTGCGGTGTACATAGAAATAAAAAAAAAATATCTTCTTAATTAGGAAGCTATTGGAATCATAGATATTTTATATAGGAAACATAGCAGTGGTACAAAGGGGGTATATTTTTAGCTGTTGTAGACCCCCAATTTTTTTTATTGAAACTATTGACCGGGTCGATATTGATCACTTTGGGAATGACTGCCTTAGCCCCTTACATTCATTATTAAAATACAGCAAAAAAACTTGCACTATAATTTACGTAAAAAGCTTGTAAGATAACTTTTCAGTGTCAGATTCTTCACCTATCCTCCATACAAAGAAGCATTGAGTTCTGATAAATTAAAACAACAGTGAAACTAATTTTTACTTCAAGGTAATTTTTATATAACTGTAATTTATAAAGGAAAAAGAATAATGGAATAAGATATGGACATTGAGGCAACAAATATTACTCGAAACGACAAACATTTTCTTGAATATAGCTCATGAAAGCTTCAAATAATTACTTAATCATGATTTAAAAGGCACATTTTAAGCCAAAAAATGCTTAATCAGTACAAATTCTGTTAGTCATCGTTACAATATTTCTGTCTAGACTCGGGTTTATTTTAGGTCAAGATTCCAAATATAGCACAAAGTAGGTCAACAAAGAATTGTACATTTAAAACGCATTCGTCATTCGAAACTTTGCAATTCGTATGTACTTGAATATGAGATGGAGCTGGGCCGTGCGCCATTGTTTCAGTTTGAATCACTTGCACTATATTTATTTAAATTATATCCCCAAGTGTATGAGAACAGGTGTGAAAAACATGGTACAAATGAAAAGCTATACTAATATTATAAAAAGGTAATGTATTTTTGTATGTTTGTAACGAATAAACTCAAAAACTACTGGACCGATTTCAAAGATTCTTTCACCATTAGAATGCTACATTATCCTTGAGTAACATAGGCTATATTTATTACTAGAAAAAATTAGGGATCCCTCAAAATAAAATGTTATTAACCGAAGCGAAGTGAGGGCGGGTCGCTAGTAGGTTATAAATTGATAGTTGTTTTTTTTTTTTTTTATAGACTAGAGGGCGGACGAGCAAGCGGTCCCACGTGATGGTAAGTGTTACCGCCGCCCATGGACACCTGCAACACCAGGGGGCATGCGGGCGCGCCGCCGACCTTGCAAAATCCTATTCACAGCTCTCTTGAAGAACCCCATATCGTAGCTTAATGGAAAGAAATAATAATAATAATAATAATACTTAATAATACTTGATAATACTATTTCATGTTTGTTGTTTATTGTTTATAAATACAATACGAGTGCATAATAAAATAATGTAAACTTCATAGAAAAATATAAAAAATATTTGGTTAAATGAGGAAGTCTATATTTGAAAGATAAACAAGTTCTGATGTAATGTTAGGGGTCAAAAATCTGTAATCTATCATTAATATAATTTCGTTACCTACTGATAAAGATGTATTTAAATCTATTTGTACATGTAAACAACATAGCAATGCAAACATAAGTTGTCAAGAGTGGTGACAGAGGATGAGTCAATGACTATCCTCCTATTTCCGTTTAACATCTCTATCTAAAATGTTAGAAAGAATTTAGACTAACTTTAGGAATTCAGAAGGAAGTTTCGATTGAAAGTTCTGTTGCCAAGTTAATTAATAATATTGTGCATAGATTGAATAAAAACAGAAATGTCTATTTTCTTAGATGTATCAAGGCGTTGGATACTGTCTCTTTCCATTCTACTTAATAAACTTGAGCTAATAGGGATCACAGGCGCTGCTCGGGATATCTTGAGGAACTACCATACAGACCGAACCCAAGAAAGTACTCAGATATGGTGTTCCTCGAAGTAGTATCCTGGGCGCGACGCTGTTTCTCATCTATATTATTGATTCATGCCTACTTTCTTTGCCCTTTACTCATATCTTTACATATGCAGATAATGCCCTTCCTACCCATGGTGAAATTTCGGATACTTGTCAAAATAGAAAATGCCCCTAGAACGGTTATGACCTGGTTACGCTATAATCTTTTTTTTTTTTATAGAATAGATGGCAGATGAGCGGGCAGGCCACAGATGGTAAGTAACCTTTTTGAAAGTAATTTTTATGCTTAGGTTTAGGAGCGAATTTTAGGTATGATGCCATAGATACCTCAATAAAATGTATAGGGTAAATAGCCAATAAATTGAGGAAGTTTTTAAAATAGGTTTGATTGAAAAAAATTGTTTTTAAAACGGCCTCTATGATTTTGGTAAATTTTATTTTATTGAATTGAATTTAATTTTTTTTTAGAACAATGGTATGGGTTATGGAATTAAATCTTTTTGTGATAGACCTAACATTCAGCTAAATCTAAAAAAAAACAGTCACTTATTGCAATTATTAATGTCACTATGACCAAAAATATCTTCAAACTCATAGTTTGGTGAATAATCGCGAAAGAAAATCATAACTCATAAACTCCAAAAATACACGGAACATACATGGGGGTGATTCGGCCACCCCTGGGGATGCTCTACCTTTGGACTTCCACTTGACACCATTTCTTGGGACACCTGTATAATAAACTAAATGCGTACATGCTATTATTCAAAATGGTGTAATATGAATGTAGAAATAAAGTTAAAAATTGGTTACTGTCCCGTTCAGTTCTATATATGTTCTATACATTTATTTCCGTTTCTATATATGACATAATCTAATGTACATGTATGCATTTTTTGCTTTTCATTTCCTTTATCCATACTAACTCATACACGGACAAATACAAACACAACTAAAATGAAGATTTGACATCATGGGCTTTGTGTATTATTCTTCTTCAATGCAGTTTTTGAGGAATGCTGATCTTGATAGGGACAGGTTTTACTTATTTTTGGGATCAGCAGCCTTCGCCAGTGTATTTTCACTACTGCAACCCATGTAAAATTAGATATAATTTTTACTTTCTTTGTCAATATCATTATTTGCGAATATTATAATGAACAAATAAATTTATTTATTTACTTCCCATCAACTTCAATTTGCGACACTACATAGGTACCAACTTTTCAAAGAAGCATAATGCTAGCAGTTAGCAAGCAGCTAACTGGTTGTGCAGGAAATGCCTATTATTACTTTAGTTTCTCCCCACTCCCAATATCCCTTATCCCTCAAACTACCACATATTTCGGCGTCACTCTAGCTAGACCGTGAACTGACCTTCCGAAAACACATAGAAACCGTCCGAAACCGAGGCTGCCTTTGTACTCGGTCACCTCAACTTTTTCATAAACAATAGAAGTAAAATGTCACTTAGAAATAAGCTGACATTGCACCTTTGTATGTCCTATTTGCACATGCAGCCCTTCCAACATTAAAATACTCCAAACCCTCCAATATAGATTCGTTCGCAAGGCCATGGCTATGGTACTCTCGCAATGTAGACCTTCACAGGGGCTTTGAACTTCCCTTTATCATCAAATACGTGAAAGACTCCGCCGAACATTACTATGACAGAATCCCTCACCATACCAACCTCCTAGTAGTTGCCAGCCTAACCTATGTCCCGATAGGAATGCCCCTCCCCATTACTCATTGTCGTCCTCGACACATTGTAGGTGACTCGGTTACTGCTGCCAATGTGGGTCTTACACTAAACTCACAGACTACATACAGTGGTGGTCATGTAATTAGAAACGCCTTGTAATAAACCTCTACTTTCAGTATATAGTTAACCATGTGTATATATATTTGCTATTAAAAGGCTTTTGATAATCTTATAATATACCCACACTCATATTGCATTAAATTTTCTGGTATACAAATATATAAAACCCGTAAAATTAAAATACTTTATTGTGTAGTTAAACAAGTGAACGTTTAACGTAAAACCACACGTGGACATCTAATTAGAAACAGAATAAATAACTACTATAAAACTTAACGAATGAAACAAAACACGAAATAATACGATTAGAAATCACAAATACTTTACTCACAGGCAATTAATATTTGGTTGGGTAGCCTCTGTTTTCGATTACAGCCCTACAACGACGTGGCATTGATTCTATTAACTTTTGACACCGTTCCAATGGGATGGATCTCCACGCTTCCACAAATGAGTGATAAAGTTGATTCGTGTTAGTGCTGCGTTTATCCGATACTATTTTCTTTACAGTATACCACAAATTTTCAATCGGATTCAAATCCGGGCTGTTTGCAGGCCAGTCTAACACGCACACCGATTCGTCTTTAAGAAATGTTTTAACGTGCCGTGTGTTTTGGGTCGTTATCATGTTGAAATACCCACGTAACAGGTAAATTTTCGTCAGAATATGGAATCACCGTCTCTTCTATAATGTCTTTGTACTGGAACTGATCCAGCATCCCTTCAATCTTTCTCACGGGACCAACTCCGTATCCCGAAAAACATCCCCATACTTTGATATTCCCACCGCCGTGCTTAACTGTCTTCTTCGTATACTTGTTATTTAATGCCTCGTTGATGGGGCGACGTACGTAACGTTTGCCATCAGAATTCATCATATTAATTTTAGTCTCGTCAGAAAACAAAACTTTTCTCCATTGGCGAATCGTCCAGTTGCCATACTTTCTAGCGAAAGCTAAACGGTTTTTTCTGTGTTGCATGGTAAGAAGTGGTACTCTCCGAGCAAGCCTCCCGAACAATTTGGCTTCAACTAACCGCCTCCGGACTAGTCTTGTGGATACGTTTCGAGGATCTTCTTGAGAGAAAACTTCTTTTAGAATTTCATTTGAGCCTTTAAAAGGGTTCTTCTTAGCCAAACGAATCATAAGCATGTCCTCACGTGGTGTGGTCTTCCTTGGTCGAACTTTTCTAGGAACCTGGTCGGTTGTCCCATGTTGTTTGTAATGTGCAGTGGCATTAAATACCTTTTTCACGGAACATTCCAAATGTTCCGCAATCTTTTTGTATGACCAGTTTCGATTAAAACGCAGATGAACTATTATTTTTCTAGTAGATGTGTCACAACTCTTGTTTTTACCCATTGTTAGCAATAAATTAGAAAGATTAAGGATAAAAATTTCGAATTAGCGGCAAAAATATTAACAATGAGACGTGGCGATAGAAGGAGCCCGATTTTATTTGAAATCTCAAATTTGGAACAGATATCTTTTTCTGTTTCTAATTAGGTGTCCAGCGCCCAGTATCAAAGAAATCGCTATTTGTTTACATTGTTATTAATTATAAAATATTCTTGTATTCATCTTAATAAATATACCTATGTATATGTTTTATCTAATATACGTAAAAACATTTTAAATCAGTAAAAAGTTTCAGCCATGGAAAGAGGATAATAATATAATGTTTACATTCACAACATACTCATAGTACTAGGCGTTTCTAATTATATGTCCACCACTGTATATACACTGTCCCTGATGGCAGAGACGAGGATGTCCCCCTCGTGACACCTTCCACACACACCTCTTTTACCAGGCCTGGGCACTTGTCACCAACTCTCGATTCCACCATACCCTTCCAAAGGAACCCCTAAGCCGAGGTCCATTCCTTCGACAGTTGAGCCTTTAGGGTTGTTGCTGTACACATTTTTTGCTTTGGGCTGAGCACCTTCTACGCTCGCCCTAAACTATACAGTCCACAGTTAAGCATTCCAGAAAAAAAATTGTAAATAAAATATGATTGAAATAATATAATGTTCTGTCATTTACTTATGTTCTGGTATTTGTTTATGACTTGTATTTTGTAGTGTTATTTCTATACACATAGAGTAACACAAGAAACATTGTAACTATTCCAACAATGTGCCTTTGTCTACAAATAAACATTGTATTCTATATCTCCAACTTCCTTTATACTTTTTAAACTTACGAATTTTATACACATTTTATTTTATGCATTCAAACCTGATTTACAATATAAAAAGTTTATATCAATGAGTTTAGTTGCCTCCTTAGGGTATATACATAGAGAACATACCTAGTTCCAGGTAGTTGATACCAATTAACCAATTGTTTAAAATAAAAGCAGGTCAACATCTAGAATATCAATGGACAAGGCACTGGGACCATATTTATATATGGGAATTTAAAATTATAAGATTCCCAATTATCACACCATACCATCAGGCTATGTCTCTCCACTACAGAATATAGATCAGGAGTTCCAATTGACCTGGATAATAATTATTCAGCACTGAATATCTTCAAGGACATAACCCGCAGTCTTATGGTCATACTCTTTGGAAGCATTTAAACTAAAGTTAGAGATTTTTCAGAATAAAAATCCATAGACGTCAATCAAAGGATTCAACATTTTAGACTGACATTTAGTACACATTTTAAATTGTAAATCATGTCTAATTGCATATTATAATTAAAAGCATTTGTTTACATTTTTGTTACTTGAGGTTTCAATAAAGAAATCAATAAGATTGTATAAAGGGGTTTGAAACTTTGTGTAATCAATAAGATTTAAGAGATCTAATTATTTGATATATGTCTTTTCTCCATTTACTATTTTATTTTCATAAAAATGCAATGTAAATATTATAGAACACAAATTAGAGAGAAGAGATATAGCAAAACTTGTAACACCAGCTAACACAAGATATATGCCAACCAGCAGTAATGCTGCTTACCTATTACACAATAATAATAATATAGTGCAGGCAAAAATATATAATTACAGATTAATGAAGAGCAACATACCTGCTTGCAATTCTGCTAATGTTTCAGCTAAAGTGCGAGTTAGAGTTCCCCATTCAGCCAACTGTCCAGTAATCGGGGGCAAATCAACTTCCTTCCCATCCTCCTCACCTTCCCCTTTCAACTTCAACTTGCCTCCCGGTAAAGTGAACTTTTCACCAGGCATAGCCATCTCTTGCAGAACTTGTAGCAAGTAGGGGGTCTGGACTAAACACTGCATGACAGAGTTGAAAAAACATGTGTTTCCTAAATTCGTGAGACCTCTAACTCGGGGCAAATTCAACGCCATTGCCTTGTCTTTGCCCTTATATGGTGAAGTGTCTGTTTTAACTATTGTTTCTATTGGAGTCGGAAAGTCATAGGAAAGTTCAATAGGAGGTAATGAGGATTTTGAATTTCCACCAGCAATAGCCTGCTTTTTAAGCCATTCTATGCACTCATGCAGTTTCTTGGAACTTGAAGTGGTCACTTCATTGTTGCATTGATAACAGTACATCTCCCAGCTGGTGGTGTTAGCAGTGAGGGCGTGACAGTCAGAGTGCGGCGTGTGGAAATGGTTGAGAGCGTGTTTATTTCTTGCTCTGCCACACAACTGCGAGCCACAACGTAAACACATCCACAAACTTAAGTCCTCTTCAAAATCCGGATTAGAAGCATCGATTGTCGGGGTTTTCGTGCACTCGGAACATTCCTTCTCGAAGCCTCCACTCTTTAAAGACTTCTTCAGTCGAGTGAGGTCGACAGCCTTCGTGACGTGAGGACATGCGGATTTGACATTTTCGTCACAAGACTCCGTCGAATCGTCGCCGTTTTCTCCTGGATCACTTTGTCTCTTTTTTTTAACCATCTTCGCGTTAACTCGGTCAGGGCACTGCCTGCAACACGTAACAAGATACACTTATAATAATAACCACATGGATACAAAAAGAGAAAAATGACAAATCTGTGTCGATAGCCATTGCACGCGTGACAACGCACATTCATCACGAAAGTCCTATTGGAACCTCATATCGTTGCCAAAAAGTTTATAAATAAATTGATATCCTACTTACAGTTACATGCGACGTGAAGAAATTGGGTTTAGAACGTCACAAATACTGTTAGATAGCAATTACTTAAAAAAAATTGTCAGAAAAGTAAACGACGGCCGTCAGACATCTTAGCAATGTTACCAATATTATGAAAAATAAATTAGTATGTTTTCATTGTCAAAGACAGAAATTTATTTATAAAAGCAGGGTAGCATTGTAGTATAGCAAGCCCTACTCCTTCCGATCCGATACTAATACAGAATCGGAAGCATTTTCTCCACACTTTCCGATCAGTATTCCGATTTATTAGATACAAAACAGCGGAAAAGCAGTGCCGACACGTTTGTGTGTTCCTGTCATGTGTTCGATTTCACTCGCTTTACTGACTTTTTTTTATAGTAGATATAGAGGACAGACGAGCGGGTGGCCACACGATGATAAGTTATCACCGCCGCCGAAGGACACCTGCAACACCAAAGGTTTGCAGGTGCGCTGCCAACCTTGCAGAATCGTATTCACAGCTCTCTTGAAGAGCCCACTATAATAGCGTACGATAATGAAAAAAACGGACCAAAAAACTAGTTCATTTTACAACTTTCGGGTTCACTGCATAAAGTGTCTTTTTGAGAGCACTGTACGCAGCAACTCTATGTCATGGAAATATGGATGAACCGTAAGATACTCGTCTTGCGAGAGACAAAACACACGAAGAGAGATAGAAAACGCAGAGACGCAATATCTTTTCAGTGAAAAGTGAACTTTCAGCAATTCTAAACCTCCTGTAAGGGTCGGATCGTCGACAATTCGGACAGCATGTCGTTGGACTGAGTCAAGGGGGCCAGCTGATATTTCAGTGCACCGGCTCAGAGGTGTGAGCAGCACTCCATTTGGCGTCTAACTTGAGCTAAAGCCACAAGCGTTGCCCCGGATTGAAGTATTGCTTCGGTCTGTACAGTACACAGAGTTTTTTACTGGTGATAGCTCCAACCATATCAAAATTACAAAAAGTTTCAATAGCAGTAGCAATGTCAAACTCGATACATAGCATATAATCAAAGGGGGAAGAAAAGAAAAAAACATGAGCTGCAGAAATCTACAAAGAAACAAATTATACAATACAGTATACAATTTTATCCGATAATTTGGATCGGAAGGTGTAGGGCAAGCTATGACTAAAAGGGCAAATAGCCTATCATCCAAGCAAATTAATATCGTGACAATGAGCCATCTAGCGGGTAATTTCGAAATTAAAATTCTGAAACGTCAACATAGTCATGATGGAATCTCCTAATCAAATTGTGATTTTCCATTGATTTTTCATGTAATATAAATTTACAAATTCGTATTATAATCACATCTATGCACTGTGTTGCTACAGACGGTTTGCTTTTAATATGTATTTTTTTCACGGATTCCTCAAAAGAAACAAATTTATTGAAGTTTGATAGTGTTGACGACTTGTAAGATTTAAAAATTATCAGGATGTCGCTTCCTGGAAATGGGATTTTCGTGGTGCAAGGCGAGATGGCCATGCTCGTCACCGCCATGCGTCGAAGTACCCGCTGGGGCTCTCACTCCTTCCCAAACGAGGAGTATGACGTTCTCATGAGAACTTTTCAAGACCTAAAGTCTATCCTCAATCAAGTGGAAGATTTAAGACTTCTGGACCCGGCAACGTATCTGAGCCCTTTCTTGGAAGTAATTAGAAGCAAGGATACCACTGGACCAGTCACTAGTCTAGCACTTTCTGCCATACATAAATTCTTATCATATGGACTTATAGGTGAGATAAATAAAATCTTATTTGATTCTACTTTCGCAACTTGCTGAAATTTTCTATAAACTTGCAATATTGTTGGAAATTTTTGTTAATTCTATTATGTCATTATTTAACAGACAGTATGTAGACAGACAGTATTTTTTGTGACACAGTATGTAAATAATTATGTATAGTACTTTTAAGAATATACTAATTCTTTCAAGATCTATTTGCTCTCTACGCGTTACAAATGGAATAAGTAATCAGTACTATTATTAAAATATGTACTTTTTTCCAGCATCTTTTTATCAATGATTGAAATTCCCATAGCTTAATCCAGTAAAAAAAGTCAAATAGCGATTTTTGAAAGTGAATTACTCATATTATGGTTTCATCATCAGTTGAAAGCCACTTTGATTTAAAACTAATTCAACATTTCAGACCCAACCCACCCAAGTGTGCCAGCAACAGTGGAAGACATAGCCGATGCTGTGACACATGCACGGTTTGTGGGCACAGACCACTCTTCAGATGGTGTTGTTCTTATGAAGATATTACAGGTAATTTAATACAATTTCATAATATTTAAAATGAATAATATTTTGTGTTATTTCAGTTTAGATACGATGTTGGTATTTCAAAACTAATACCACATTTTCTACTGAATAGAGTAGTCAATGCTAGAACCAATTACTAACAAATTGGCAGAAACAGTCTATCAATTTGAAATTTGACTGAACATTACTCAAAATAATACAAAATGTTAAATTATGTAGTTGTACCAATGCAACTTAGTAGTCTATATGTTACAGTTAATATCCATGTTCACTAAAAATGCATTTTTCCTAGTACAGACTATTATAGTTGGGCCATTATCATAGTCGTCTGGCCATAAAATGTCACTAACAATAGAAATGTGCAACACCTTGCGAATTATCGACAGTTTGCTGCTTGCATATGCGCAGTCTATGAGTCATAGTAATCCTCAATTAGCAGGTGATCACTGATTGGTCCTTACTGCATGTATGTTCCGCCTTTTTTGGTAGTTTACGAGTTATAATTTTTTTTCATGATTATTCACCAAACTATGAGTTTGAAGATATTTTTGGCCAGTGACTAACAAATGAGACAAGCGCCTGAATTTTTTTTCAGATTTAGCTAAATGTTAGGCCTATCAAACACAAAAAGATTTAATTGCACCAAAAATGCACCAAATTGTACCACCATTGCACCAAAAAATGTTTTCAAATCAACTAATGCTATTTTATTAATTATATTGAGCTAATATTTTCAGTGTTTACGGACTGAGGAACTTTTCCTAATTATAAATCTGTATTTATAGGCATCTGTATTATGCTATTCTTATGTTATTGGTGGTGTTTCATTTTAATTATGTGCCACAAAACGTCACAGCATATTCCAGTTTAACATTTGGAGTTTTCGCGTTTTTCACACATATTTATCTATTTAAACAACAAACAAAATGCATCGTAGCAGAAAGGGTCGAAGAACATATCACGGTTGTGAAGATTCGTCAGACGAATAAATTGGCGATAGCAGACCATGTACTCAACGCCGGATTCAATCACCGAATTGATAGTCCAACTCCATAGTACAAAAATTCTCTCCACTGATCACCACTTTCTCCAGGATTGTGCGTAAAGCAATAGAAATCAAGAAACAGAAATTTCAATTGAGAAAATGGATACAAATTGTCCTCGACATGGAATCCAGTTATTAATAAATTTAACTGCAATTTGTTGTAGGTGGTAACGGGCGCAGTAGTGACCACTTAGCGTCTTGTGGCCTACTCGCCTATCTGTCACCACTATTATAAAAAAAAATGATTTGTGTATTAAATTAAATAATGTTTGTTTTTAGGTTCTCCGCACACTAATTTTAAGTCCAGAAGGCGCCATGTTGACGGACGAGAGTGTGTGTGAGATTATGCTCAGCTGCTTCCGAATTTGTTTTGAGACAAGACTCACGGGTAAATCTAGCTGAAATTCATCTATCACCTTCTTTGTCTAACTGTTGTCAGCCTCCCCATTACCTTGCATACCATCGCATGTCGGTTTGCTAGGTAATGAGGAGGCCGACCGTTTAGCCAGATCAGCTGTATAAAACGGTACGGATTTTTCAATTATACCCTATTATTCGGAAATTTGTTCTAAATATAAGTTATGCTGTTGACCATAGCGACCAAGTGGAAGAGCACTTCCATAAAACAAAAAAAAAACAATACTAAGTGAGCCTCCTCATATTCCTTGGTTTGTAGCTGCTAAAATGAGTAGAGCTGATATCACAACTGCTCATAGATTGCAATCTGGTCACATTCCATCAAACAAATTTTCTTTTTTAATGCCCATTGTGAACTTTTGGAAAATTAAATGACATTTATCATCGGCTGATGATAAATGAACAGAACAGAGATAAAAGATAATTTTATGTTTAAATTAAAAAATAATATATGGGATGTGGGTTATGTGGAGCATCTTAGTGGAGCCATCTGCAGATGTAGTATGTACAGTTAAGATGTAGTTGGTTAAGATGTAGTACAGCTTAACCAAATGAACTAATGTAGTCTAAATAGTATAGTTATCATGGGGCTGACATGTCCAAATATAGATAGAATTCCCAAAAAATAAACAAAAATAGTGTAGTGAAGACAATGTCCAAATTTTACAATAAATAGAAATGGCTCCCCCTTAGCCCACTCATAATCCCCCATCAAACCCCCTGTCATTGACTGATTCATCAACATTGAGCCGAAACTGCTAAAGGTCGTCAAAGAAAGTCAAAGTTCAGACAGTATTCTCAAAATTTCTCAAAATTCAACCTCTAAAGGAGTGAAATAGGGTGTCAAAGTTTGTATGGAAAATATATTTGATAGGGCCTATTAACTTGAAACTGGGTATAAATATTCAACATTATAAATACTTAAACACGTATTTACCGTTTTTCAGTTGTGTCAGGGAGTTTAGGTTAAATATGCCCATACAGACTCATCCGCGGTTAAATATGCCACCTTTTTTGCCATCTGTATCAGATTCTGTTAGTGGACAGGTTTTACTCCTTCCAAAATTCGTAGTGATATAGTCAACCTTTACGAAATGTATGGAATCGCAATTAAACGTAATTCAACCCCCACAAGTGAAAGCCACAGGTGACAGCTAGATTCTAACAAAATCACGTTCTTTCTTAGAGCTTCTCCGACGCAATGCTGAGCAATGTCTGCGGGAAATGACACAGTTGGTGTTCATGCGACTACCACAGTTCCCTCCTGAAGACGCAAGTGCTGCTCAGTCCAGCTCCATTGGGCTGTCTTTGAAGAAGAGGGACAAAGCTAGTAAGAAAAGAAGTTCTATGAGTATTCATAGTGAGTATAGAAATTGATTAATCTCCACTTGTTAACACCCGGTTACTGAATTAGGAAAATGAGCAGATTTTCAAGACTTAAGAGTAAGTAACTTAAAAAAAAACTGCATTCCACATCTAATAATCATCACTTCTTAAGCATTTCCCACATAAGCAGACTACTTAAGCATACTGCTAATCTAACTTTAAAAAACTTTATACTTTATTCCGATCACTATATTTTACTAACATAGATTTTAGGTTTCTACTAACAATTACTATGGATCAATGTTTGAAATAAATTAATTACTATTGTTACTGCAACAAAAAAACCGCTAACGAATAGTTAATAACCAATATCCATTTTTTTTTTTACATTTAGGGCATAAAAATAACTATTGCCTCCATAATACAGAGGAAACAATAAATTTGCCTCGCTTAATGTTTTTTAGAACCCGACGACAAATAATTACTAAAATTACATCGAAGTTGATCTACGAACGTGGAACGAAACGTAACATGTAAAGAATTGTTTGATAGGTAATCATATAGCGTTTATCAATTTTAACAATCTTTTTTGCCACCAAAATAATCGGGTAATTTTTTTTTTACTTTAAATAATTTTTGGAAGTATTTTAAAATAAATTCCAACAAAAAAGAAGACCTAGTAACTATATCTGCGTTTTGTTTATTTTTCAATAAAATCTTACAAAAATCACAAATTCCACTAAGACCATTTGAAATTATACCAAAAATCTTGCTTAAGCGACGTAGCTGGACTATTTACGAAAAGAACGAGAGAATATTATTTAAGATTGTATTTAATATATTTATATTATAATCTATATTTTATTTTAAAGATGAAAATTAGAATTCAACTACAAATTAGTCCGCTTGATAGTTTTGTTTATCTTAGTGTGTCGTTTGACCCGTGGGTCTACATGTCATGACATATAATGCATATTGCAGGTCATTGGGGCATTATACAAGAAAGGAACCACAATGATAACATTTTGTAGAAGTAGAAGTTGTAGAAATCCTGAAATTTCAAGATATTTCTTTTATTTTAATTACTTTTTAGTACAAAGTCATTAGTTTGTTAACAATATAGTTTATTTAAAATGTAAATAATAAAGTTGAAATCAATATCAAATATTGTGACTTGAGTTTTCGAAATACATACATAGCTATTCTTTTAGAATTTAGAATATAGTTCTGAAAACGCTCAATAGATGTCGCTAATTTATTGTTTATTCTACACATTATAATCACTAATAAGTGTAGAATTAACATCGTTCCAAAAGGGCATTTGTCTTTTGTGGCGACAGGACAGCAGGATAAAAACCCTTCGATAAAAAGGGAAAAAGTCCTATGAAGAACGCTAATAGTTTCCACAAACGCTCCATAGATGTCACTAAACCGCCAAGCTACAACGCGTTATCGTTTCGTTTCCACCTAAAATACTAAATCGAGGCTAGAGATAATTTATACAAAAAGGGTGTTTGCCGCTTTGATGGCACGTTACTGGCAACGGTAGCGGGGTATGGCTATCAAGACATACTCAACACGTAATTTTTAGGACGGAGAGGCAGTTGGCTACCCCTTATGTACCGGCGCCTCCTCTATAAAATACATTGTTGTAATTTATAGGCATCGATGTTTTTAAAGATGACTTATTAAGTATAACAAACCCCCTACCAATTACCACAAGCCTCGTAGAACTACACCCAACTCTAAAAGAGGGGTCTCGCCAACCCCCTTGACCGGCGTGCCTTTTTAAAGAAGTATATTCTTCATGCACAAGACAACGTACGTGGTGTCCATACCATTACTTAAATTCTCACTACGCTACCTGTCAAGGTCTATCTGGTATGACCCCAGAGATATCATAAAAATGTCATGATAGTTTAGTTGTGATAAATCTTCCAATTGCCTTGCGTATGAGTCATGAAAACAAAATAGCTTCTACTTTGTTTATTATTGTTACTGCATTTATCTCAGTTCTCTAATGGAATTAAACTTTGTGCTCATAGTGAGAAATGAATTACGTATGAAGACCTTACTAATGAATGGCATACGCCTTATTTCTGTTGGGTACCTAGACAAATTTGACCCAAGGTCCTCTATGATTAGGGTTGCCAGGCCCTAAAATACAAAAGCCGGACTCTGCGCTATATTAGGCCGAACATTTTGCCCAAAAAGCCGAACCATAACCTTTTCAAAGCTTGGCATAACTTTTATAGTAAAAAAAACTCGTCTTCTGAAGATTAGATAAAATCGAAGAACAAACAAAACACAATAAAATAAGTTTATATTAAACAAAAAATATATCCTATGAAATATATTTGACAAAAAGCCTAACAAAAGCCGGACAGGTCGGACACGTAAATATTTGGCCGGACACGACTGTAAAAAGGCAAACTTGTCCGGCTAAAGCCGGACACCTGGCAACCCTATCTATGATTAAAATTGATCAATTATTATCAATAACTGTTTCAGGTACTAATTCGTTAGAAAGAAAACCGAGCACACCCACGGTAGAAAATGAAACTGAAGCAGATGCCAGCAAAAGTGACGTGTTTAAACATAGGTATGATTCGTATTATTATTCAATAAGACGCAGATTATAGATAGATAAATATTGCAAGTTCGTGAAATTGTAAGGAAACCAAGCGTGTCACTTATTTTGATATTTCGTACCTGCGACAAAGTCAAGAGTTAATTTTAGTGAAAATTTTAGCCGATAACGATAACTTTTCAGGAGAGCAAAGAGAAACTGTAAAATGTTAGATAACTATGTATTTATTATTTTTCTTACCCAGATTTTTATATATGTATACAGATTTTTATATTTACAGGCTTTTATATCATTAAAATAATAAATGCTAGTCATTATTACTTTCTGTAAAGTGATATTTTTGTGCTTATAATTTATTAGACATTTTTTTTTAAAAATGATATGAAATAAAACGAAATATTGGCCATAATTTTCTAAATAAAATTATGAACAAAATTTGGTATGTGTAGTTTAAAGTGCTCTTTTAAATAGTGATAAAAAATAAATTTCGGTATAAGAAACTTACGGCTTTGTTAAGCTGAGGGTGCAATGTTGATCTGTGTTCACTGTAGTCTAATTTAATTTTGTTTCTGATCTTCCGCAGCCAAGACACGATAGTAAACGAAGCCGAAATCACTATAGAACCTGAAGATCCATTAATCAAAAGCCCTACAAAGAAACACGGTCGGCACTCCTCTATGGATCTCGCAGCTAACGGGAACACATCTATAACACAATTGTTGGAGAAATGTGTCAACCCCGAAGGACAAAAAGAGTCAAAGGAAGAGGAGAGTCAGGAAGTGAAGGAAGATGCGAAAGAGGAAGATGGACAAACAGTTAAAGAAGGTAAGTAGCATTTGTAACTTAATGTTTCGTTTCAACACTGTAGTTAAGTGTTCTTGAAATTGATATGTATATATATATATATATATATATATATATGTATATGTATATATATATATATATGACTTTTTCAATAATTAATTAGAAGACTAAAAAGAACTGTCTAAATTCCTTTTAAGATATCCTGATTTTACCTTTTTTACAGGGGTTAACTTAAATAAATACGTTTTAGATACACAGTTCATTAAGCTATTAAAACTTTGAATTTTCACGTATATTTTCGTTATACATGGTGAACGTACGCTTTATTATGTTTCCAGATGTCAACAACCGATAGTTTTAATTTATGATTTTTACTTGTATAGTCATTTCTAAATTTTTTTGTTATGTAACGAAAAATAACCTTCCATATCTACAATGTGTACCATACAATTCAACTTCTAATTCAGTCGCTTAATAGAAATAAGATTGTCTGATTTTCATGTGGTCTTATTTGTTACACATTGTTGCTACAACATAAAATCATGTTTCAAATTACAGAAGTGCAAGAACCAGATGGAAACACGGAAGGCAAGCCACCAATAGAAGAGTCTAGTGAGAAATTAGAGGAGTACGTGAACCACCGCGGCATTAGGTTCACACCACAAGACGAAGCTGTTAACTTGAAGCCGTATGCGCTTAGGTGTGTACGAGAGCTGCTCAGGTACGTCACGTTTGCATTCATTTTATTATTTGTAATTTTTTTTTTAATTTATTTGCATACATCACATACCTAGATTTACACCAGACAAATATTACACAAAGCTTAATACTTAATTAAGCGTTAATACGCTAGATCGACAGGAACGTCGGTGTTGACTCCAGGTTTATTCACCATGTTCTTCTTTCGTCGGGGTCACCAGATATTGGTACTATGGTTACCAATGTGTAACTCGTACGGCTGCTCTGAGGTCGAGAGATGGAATACTAATTGAGAAGAAAACAAAACTTCATTTATTAAATAAATACACCTGCACATTTTGCACACTTTTCATCATGCACACTTTGCCCTCGGAACTAGCGTCGCGCGGAGACATCTATCGCGCGCGATAGAATGGATGCGATGTGTGCGAATAGGATGACGGACGTAAATATGGCGCGCACGCGCGCGCTTCTGTTTAGTCGCGGCTAACTTCTGCTTGCTGTGGACGCGCTGGCGTATGTATGCTCCTACATGAGTATTTCTGTATTTATGGAAATAACATATGGTTGCCCAAATATACCAAACGTCAATTATTTGAAATTTTCAATTTTTGTTGTTTTATATGATCTCAAAAATTTATGAATGAGTATAAAATGTTTATTAAAATAACTTATTATTAATGTTTTATTTAATTCTTTTGTCATGAATTTGAATTTAGGCACCTACTAACGCAAAATATATTTTGCGATATGGTATGATATCAGCCTATAACGACCCACTACGTCCCGCTGCAGGGCACGTGCCTCCCTTAGTAATTACGAGAGGGTTTCGTAGTATAATATCCATCATTCAGACCTAGGGCTGATTTTTCGATACACAAGCACTCTGGTTCCGTTACAATGGTCTGGCCTCATAATTTAAAAAAAATAAGTACGGTTAGGCCGTGTGGTGTCGCAGTATAGCATCACCCCATCTCTACCCGCGGGTGTCGTAAAAGGCGACAAAGCCGCTACCGCAAGCCCTGAAGAACTACACCAAATCTTATCTTATGTCTTATGTACGAAGGCGGCATACGAGCATACAGTCCACCTGATGGTAAGTGGATACAGTCGCCCATAAACATCCGCGATACATGCCAACACCAGTCCAAAATGACAAACGTTGGCACGGCCCCCGGATGCGCTGCCTACCTTTGGAGATATAGGAATGGATTTGGAGAAAGGGTTAGGAAAATGGGGAGGGATAGGATGGGATGGGAATGGGCTCTGGCACATCTCACTCACTACCGAAACACGTACGTACATTGGGGAATTACGATAAAGAGGTAAATGCAGTACATTTCAAGGTAGTCTTCTGTGAGAGAGGGGTAACGTGGCCAGTCGAGCGCGCCCAGCGGCTGTTGGATTGCAGCGTGCACTCTCCCCCTCATCACCTAATTGTACACTTTGTACACCACTTTGTACACCAAATCTACAAAAGTGGACTCGCCAACCCACTTGGCCAGCGTGGCGTTTTAAGTCTATACATCCCTTATGCACAAGACGATGTGCACGAGGAGGCTGATTACGGGTACTTAAGTAGAAGTTGTATATCTCACTTATTTAATCGTTAAAAATAATTTATCTATATTAGTATTTCTTTTAGCAGTAGTCCTTCGATCGGGTATTATACAGATTGAATGGTAGGTCGAACTATTCCTCTCAGATAGGTGATTGTGGGGGATTATATAGTCATAATACAAATATAATACATATATGTAATTGGGTCGTACTTTCGTTTTTATGTATAATCAGACCGCCTACCTCTAAATGATAGACGACACTTCCGTGGACGCGCCAACATTTGTCATTTTTGACATGTTGGCACGTATTTTGGATACTGTGGCACGTTGAGGCGACAGCATATACTTACTACCAAGTGGCCTATTTTAACTGCTGTCTTCTTTCCAAACAAAAAAAATCTGGGAAGTTAGCTGTGGCAGATTGATTACAAATGAAATCAAAATTATCCAAAATGTTAAAAAACATGGCGGACTGAGCTAACATAATTTAAGTAGCGAGGTAATAATTGTTTACATATCCCTAACTTGATTAATCGAGAGTGCAAGTTTGCTCTAGATTTAAAGCTAAACTTTCAGGTTTTGTTTTCGTCAAATTGGATTAGAACGGATTTTAATTGAAATTGGTTTAAAGCGTGTGTTTTCTTCATTTCTAGATTCCTAGTCTCTCTATGCAACCCACTGGACACACAAAACACGTCGGCTATGGTGCACCTAGGATTGTCCCTCGTGGGCACAGCCCTGGAAGTGGGCGCCGATCATATAGCAAAGTATCCCTCCTTGTTGTATCTAGTTAAGGACCCTTTATGCTGCAATTTGTTGAGTGTAAGTATTAGACTTTATTGTTTTTTTTTTTATAGAGAGGAAGTGATATGTGAGCAGAAAGAAACTGTGACGTATGGAGCATACTCCATACAGGGCTTATTCAATAAAGAATGACAAACATCGACACGCCCGTGAATACGCCGTTGTAGACTTTGTAGCTGTTATAGATTATATTCCCTATTTTCTATCCCATTCGTCTATATCACTCCATCAGGAAGAGTAAATATTCCTGTTTTATAAGATTCTAAAAGTCGGGAATTTTATTAAATTTATTACGAACTTTTATTAATTTGCTTTTAGTTGAACACTAAGAAAAACGAAGAAACCTTACGGTACCCAAAATGCTTTCTACTTCCCATCCTTCCCAACTCTGTTCCTAAATATCTTAAGAGGAGGCATATCCGGAGATGTGCCAGTGTTTGTCATTCTGGACTGATACTGACATGTGTTGGCAGTTTTACATATTTGATATGTTCTATTGACCTAATGGTGGACTATTTGTTTCTGTGTCACCTTCTTTCTATAAAAAACCTCTAATATTATTATAAAAGTCCTCTATTTTGAAAGCGGTGATAGCCTAGGAGTATCTATACGCTGCTCACATTCGTGTGATCGTAAGTTAAAAGCCTCGGCCCGTACCACTGAGTTTCTACTTAAGTACTGATTTTTTAAAAATTGTCGCTAGCTCGGCGGTGAGGGAAAACATCGTCAGGAAACCATCATGTTCCAAAAAAAAATCAGGAGTATGTGTATCCACTAATCCGCACTGAGCCCGCGTGGTCGAATGATTTACTAGGGGAGGCCTGTGCCCTCCAGTGGGGCGTTATAGGCTGATACAAACAAGTACTCTATTTTTAATAATTTCAATATTATACTTTCCAGTTACTAAGCACTGAAAGAATATCAATATTCGCTCTGGATCTACAAGTGTCATTTCTCCTATTTGAAGCGCTAAGATTCCACTTAAAATTCGAAATGGAAGCATTCTTCAAGAAAATTATAGAAATCATATCAACCGATACAACCAAAGCCATATACGAATTGAAGGAAATACACCATTTAGCCCTAGAAAGTTTATCTCAAATGTTCAGGATACCTGGATTATGTACAGAGTTGTATTTAAACTATGATTGTGATGTGTATTGTATGAATCTTTTCGAGGAATTGACAAAACTGTTGTCGAAGAATGTTGTCTCGTCAACAGCTTATAATATTCACTCGTTGTCTTTGGAAGCTTTAATGACAATTATAGAAGCGATTGAAATGGGAAGTAGTCAGACGAAGATCGAAGCTAAAAGTGAGAGTGAGTTCCAGAATGCGGTAGAAGATAATAAGGTAATTATTTATTGCATTATCTGGAATTTGATTTTGAGAGGGGGCACTGTGTTTGAATATGAAGGTTTTCACATAGCTTCAGATTTCCTGAAACCGTCTCTAAAGTCGTCTCTACGAGTGTTGATAAGAAATTTAAACAATTTTTCAGTGGTTTGAAACATTTTCAACCATTTTATGAAAATTTCGAAAGTATCAAATTAGTTACAATATATATTTTACAAAGAACAACAATAACGAAACGAAATAATAACGAATCTGTAGATCCGCCTCGATGAATTGATGGATTGTAATGAAATTTTACATGAGGACAAAAAGACAGGCCAGCTTTTATCACAACTAAACATACAATATTGTTTTAGATACTCAATCATAGAAGGAATCCATCAGGAACTACTAAAGTCCCCACGAACAAAGACATGGGTACAGCTAGTAGTTATTAAATTTAGTTTTGATTCATTCGCTATTTCAAATTCAAATAATTTATCGCTGAATATGGATTACAAAAAATGTCATAAGAGTGTTTTATCCATATTCGGGAGTGCAAATTACATTTAAATATCCTGTCCACATTATTATATTAAAGTAAGTAGTAAGATTTATCACTGAGAGTATAGTAAGATTTATTACTGAGAGTATAGTGAGATTTATCAAATAATAAATACACTAGGATCACACTAGGATTCCCTGTGTTGTGGGTCCAGAGACACGCAAAGACAAACACAATACGTGCAACACCCAGACACGAACAAAAAACCTGTCTTTAAATAAGTGATTGTCCGACCGGAACCGAACTCGGGACCTATTGCACAGCAGGCAGGTGCACCACCAACTGGGCTAATGATTGATCGTCAAATAAAATAAAAATTTCTTTAAGCTGTTCTTAAAATCTACAAACTGAACAGATTTTGATGATTTTGAAATAAAATCATTTTAGGAGCCTAAATACGGTCGCGGGGGTCACATATCGTTAGAACTGGGCGGGATGGACGACGCGTCGGTCGCGAGCGAGCACGTGACGCACGACATCAGCCAGTACGTCGGCGGCTGTCGGATGCGGCACAAGCCCGCCGCCGACTGTCCGACGGACGCCGAGATCGATCACATTAGGGATAAGAAGAAGGTAAGTTAAAAAATTTAAGTGTAATGGCAAGGTTAGAAAGACTAGTGACACAGTAAAAAAGATAACTATAGTCAATTCGCTTTAAGAATTTAGTGACATACTTAAACTTCATTTTTTCCCAAAAAATGTAGTATGGGCATGCTATTTATTACATTTTTCAAGGGTTGAAAGAATTAATTACAATTTAAAAGAATAAATAACTAAATTATGAATTAAAAAAAAAGAAGTTCCAGAAAGACAGGACGGAAATGTTAAAGAATTGCATAAATTACGTATTGCCAATATAAGAGATATATTATTGTTGCGTTCTTATTTTATAACAAAAAGGAATATATAAATCTATTTTTTGCAGTGGGTAACCCAAGGCACGGAGCTTTTCAACCAGAAACCAGAGCGTGGTATAGAATATCTGCAAGAGCATGGAGTGTTAGCTACGCCATTAGACACCCATGAGGTCGCTATGTTCCTTAGAGAGAACCCGGATTTGGACAAGAAGATGATTGGTGAGTTGCTTTAATTTTTTTCAGCGGACAATGTTAATAAGGATAAATATTTCTTACAGTACTGGGAAGCCACATATACAGGGTGATTTTCGATTTTTAGAATTACTGTGGTTTCTGTGTCCACTACATGGAATCTTAGTGTGCGCCATTGAAACTGTCGTTATATATTAATTAAATAAAATGTGTTTAACTGTGGGGTTGCAACGAACAACAATTTATTACAACAGATACTTTAATATGTCTTTATTTTTATTTTACTTTTTTTGGATGAAATCGCAGATGAGCATACAGTCCACCTGATACTGTCGCCCATAGACATCCGTGATACATGCCAACATCAGTCCAGAATGACAAACGTTGGCACGCCCACAGATGCGAAGCCTACCTTTGCAGATTAAGGGAATGGATTTGGAGAAAGGTTAGGGAAAATGGGGAGGGATAGGATGGGAATGGGCGCTGGCACATTTCACTCACTACCGAAACACGTACGTACATTAGGGAAATAAGATAATGTGGAAAATGCATTGTTTCAAGGTAGTCTTCTTTCTGTGAGAGAGGGCTAACCTGGCCAGTCGAGCGGGCTCAGCAGCTGTTGGATTGCAGCGTGCACTCTCCCCCTCAAAAAAAATATTATAACATTATTATTATTGACATAAAATCAGTTTTTTTGTGATTACAGTGCATTCCATAAATATAATTTGGCTAGTTGCATTAGCGTCCACTAAACGCTCGAGCGTCGACCGCTGAACGCTCATTTTCACAAACACTTAATTTTATTTATTAAATTTCATTCCCTAAACTTAATTGTACAAATGGCGTAGTTTATGCCATTTTCTACCAGTCAATCATCAGATCAAACAGAAATAGGAACGTTGGTGCAATTTTCGATTAAATAATACAAATAATAATATACTTACACAAATAAAATAATATTTTATTAAAAATTTTATGGATACTTTCTAATTATTTATATTCAAAAACATTTTTCCTATTTTTTTAAAGGCGACTATATATGCAAGCGTTCCTCCCGCGGCGGCGACAATGAAACTGACGAGGAGACAGTCCTAGGCGCTTTTGCCAACAGCTTCGACTACGCAGGTCTTCGTATAGACCAGGCGCTAAGAATGTATTTGGAAACCTTCAGGTTGCCGGGCGAAGCACCACTTATATTTCTGGTTATGGAGCGGTTTGCTGAGAGGTGGCATGTAAGTCACTAAATTTTTAGTTTTAGCTCAGTTTAAATTTGGTTCAACCATACTAGCTGGCTCTGCATATTCCTTCGACTAAGCAGGACTTCATATAAACGAAACGTTCCGATTGTGACTGCTAGATGACCACTTCTATATCTGGTGATCGAGCGGTTTGCTGGGAGATGGTACATAGGTTATTAAGTGTACGGTGTAGCTACGCACAACCATACATCGCCGAGTCAGCGGTAACGCGGACATAAATTAATCTACAGCAATCAAACTAATCAGTACGAAAACGGCGCTACTCGCGCGTGCTCCCCGCGCCTATAAAATAGATTACTCTATAATTATGTAGTGCAATTAAATCCGTAGCTCCAAAAAGCAGCTTATTATTTGCTCTCGACAAGCAACTTCTACATCAACAACTAGCAACCTCTACATGGTCCTTCGAGCCGGATCTGAACCAGCGACCTATGGAGACAACCGAAGTCAGAAGACAACCCGGCCGATGCCGCCAGTCGAGGTCTGTCGGCATCTCAGTTAAAGAATCATTTATTATGGTGGCAAGGGCCACACTCATTAAAGTCATTTGATGACAAATCAGCAGCAATTAATATTAAATACACGACCAATCAAGAAGAAAAAGGTACATTAACGCCAATGCAAGCAAATATGACGCAAACAAGTAGTGAACAAAATATTATACAGCAACTATTGGAAAAATACAGTTGTTTCACTAAAATAACAAAAATATTAGCATGGACTTTACGAGCAATCAAAATATTACGAGCGAGCAAAACTATAGCGACAAGCAAACATAACAACACACCTGGATATCTGACGTTATATGAGTTAAAAAATGCTAAACAATTAATAATAAAAGATGTACAAAGAACGGAATTTTCAGGTGATATTAATCATTTGAAAAAATACAACAAATTAAGCAATAGAAGTAATTTATTAAAATTAAATGCGTTTTTGGATAGCAATGCCATCTTACGAGTGGGAGGTCGTTTAAGCAAAGCAAACATATGTCAAGAAATGAAATACCCTGCAATAATTCCCCATAGCGGTCGTTTAACAACATTACTCATCAATCAAGCTCATCAACTAACATTCCACGGCGGGCCACGATTGACTTTGTCCGCTATTAGACAAAGGTATTGGATAATAGGTGGAAATAATGCCGTACAGAAAGAAGTAAGAAACTGCGTCGTATGTAAAAAACACAGCCCAATAAAACAGGAACAACTAATGGGAGATTTGCCAGAAGCTAGGAGCAATCAAGCATACCCGTTCTATCATACAGGAGTTGATTACACAGGCTATGTCGATATTAAAGCGAATAAGGGTCGAGGGATTAAAACTACAAAAGGATATATCGCATTATTTATTTGTATGGCGACCAAGGCCATACATTCAGTAAACAGCATTCAGGCAAATAAACTTGAAATAAGAAACTGTATACCCAAGCAGGAAACTAGACCAAGTAGGTTAGCTAGAGGAGCAAAACCTACTACGTTTTTATCAATGGCAACATATTTACTTTTATTCCTATCGCTGCTGACAACTTCATATGCATCATATCATATTTCAAATATCCCTAACAATCAATCTTTGTTTTTTGAACCCTTGAAAAGCATGCAACTAGTAAGAGATAAATGGACGCTAATTGTTTATTATGACATGTCTCCATACTGGGAAGGGAATTTAGCAGCAAACAAATATATAAACTATTTAACGAAAACATGCACTACATTATCTAATAAAGACCATTGCAATATGTTACTACTCCAATTACGTCACGATTACGAAGAACTACAGCATTACAACGGTTTATTACTAAATCAGCATTTCGACTCACACTCCAGACAGCGTCGCGGGCTTATAAACGGATTAGGTTACGTCGCTAATAGTTTGTTCGGAGTATTGGATCAACATTTCGCCGAACAATACAAGAAAGACATAGAGCTTGTACAGCAAAATGAACATCATCTAGCAGCTTTAATAAAAAATCAAACCTCTATCGTTGAAGTAGAATACAACTTATTAAAAAGAACAAAAGAAACCATAGAGTTACAACATAAAATTATAAATAGGCATCTGAACGCTTTAGACAACTCTGCAAATATTCTAAAACAAAACGTTGAAAACACACAGCTAGTACAGGATTTTACGTTATCAGCATTAACAGCTATGAACTTGATGTACAATTTGAACAGAATTCAAGATACGCTTCTGGACACCATCACCGACGTATATCATGGACAAATAAGCACACACTTATTGACTCCATATCAAATGCGAAACGAGTTGCAAGTCATATCAGGACACCTGACAAAGGACCTTTATCATTTATATAACATGTTAAAAGTAAAGGCACGAATAACGAAAAAATACGTCATATTTGAGATCAAATTTCCTCTAATACATCGAGATAGCTACAACATTTATAAAATCATACCAATTCCCCATCAAATTCAAAGTGACATGATCAGTGTAATACCAACTTCTGAATACATAGCCATAAACTTAAGAAGAGATGCTTACATACCATTGTCGGCATGGGAACTGCAATCTTCGTGTCTACATCATGACAGTACTTACCTATGTGAAACAAATAAGCCTATTAGTTATTTACGCATTGATGAAAGGTTCTGTGAGGTGGATCCCAGGACGAAGCTATGTAAAACAAATAGAACACCTTGTAAGAACTTGTGGACTGAGTTAAATGACCCGTCTAAATATCTATACTTTTGTTGTGACACATATTCACTACGAATAATTTGTCAAGATCAAATTACCAGTGAAAAGGTATCACAAGCCGGCATAATTAGTATGGAGACTAACTGTGTAATAAAAAGTACAGATTTCGACTTATATTCACAATCACACTTAACAAATAAAATAATAAAAGACCCTAGCATTATAACTCCACAAATAACAGAACTAAATCATTTAGTAAATATATCACTACTCAATTATAGCGAAACTTCCGATTTCTCCAACTATTCTTTAGAAAATCTAGGGAAGCAAATAGAGCAAATTAAGAGCAAAGAGGAATCAATAGATGGTGTTATATTATCATCTCACGATGTCCATCAGTACACAGTGAGCTACTGCCTTGTGGGGGCAGCGCTGGTAGCAACAGCCGTGTTCCTATGGAGGCGAAGGAACCAAAGGACGGTCACGTTAGATACAGCCCCGCCTACTGAAGTCAACAGTGTAGTGGTTGTGGCTGACCGTCAGCCTAGTGAAGTGAGTGGGGTTACGTTTTCGCGAAAGCAGAGCACGGCTGATCGTCAGCCTAGTGAAGTGAAGTTTACAAACAAACGAACTATAGCCACCTCCCCGTTACCACGAAAAGTAACTTTTAAGGAAGACTTGTAACTTTTTTTCTTCTCCTTTTTCTTCTCATTTGTGTTTATTTCGCGCGCGGGAGCATGTACGGTGTAGCTACGCACAACCATACATCGCCGAGTCAGCGGTAACGCGGACATAAATTAATCTACAGCAATCAAACTAATCAGTACGAAAACGGCGCTACTCGCGCGTGCTCCCCGCGCCTATAAAATAGATTACTCTATAATTATGTAGTGCAATTAAATCCGTAGCTCCAAAAAGCAGCTTATTATTTGCTCTCGACAAGCAACTTCTACATCAACAACTAGCAACCTCTACATTAAGTTTTTACTTCGTTCTAGTTCGAAAGTCTTTTCTTTATCTCTCTGACTAGTTAAAAAATTAATTTGGTTCTGATACTAACTGGTCTCGTAATTAATTATTAGTTGAAATCACGTGACTGAAATTGATGGCATCACTTTTGTCTTAACTTGAACAGACATTAATTTATTTAGATATCAATATTTTAATTGTATTAGTAATAGCCATTTTATCTATTAAATGTTTCAAATCTTATTTTACCGCCATTTTTTTCGCAGTCGACCAATGGCGAGCCTTTTGCTAATACGGACGCGGCGTTCCGTCTCGCGTACGCAGTAATAATGCTGAACATGGATCAACACAACCACAACGCCAAGAAATTGAACGTTCCCATGACCGTTGAAGACTTCGTCAAGAATTTACGAGCGTGCAATGGATCTGGAGACTTCGACCAGTCCATGTTGGAGGCTATATTCCATTCTATAAAGTAAGTAGATGATATATTGGTAGACAAATCGCAGGACGTATTTCTAAACTGAGTGAAATTCAATTTGACAGGAATATAATTTATAAGTCTATATTTCGGACAATTTCAAAGATGGGCTAAATCGGTTCAGTAGCCCATAGTAGGGTTAAATCGGGCTAATTTTTTTTTGGTTTCATATATCGTTGACTTGTGTGGTGTCCGCTGGCTATGGAATATCACAACCCTACCTTTTTCATATATCATCTATATATATGCGAGAAAGGCACATATATACAGGGATAGATAACAGGCTGTCCGTCGCTGCGTGTTCCAAGTTAGCGCTAAGCTCCTACTTCTCGCGCTGCTCGTTCAGTCTATTTCGACCCGTATTGCTAGCAAGCCGTTACGAAACACTAATATGCCTAACTGCGCTATAATCAATTGTAAAAAATTATCAAAAGTGGTAAACCGAGTCATGGGAGATCTCGATTAATCTGTAAGCGGTTTTCCATTACTGAAATTTACTCACTACAATTGAACTTGCGTTATCTATGTCTATGAGGATAGGCCTATATCCGGCAGTGGAGAGACATAGCTGTTACACGTCAAACACGGGAAACACGAAGGAATGATAATGCCAGTGGAACGCATTGTACAGATGGAACCGGTTCTTGGAAGAGACTCGTTATATCGTCACCAAATATGATTTATCATTGATTGCATTTTATAATATTTAGCCGTTCGACAGCTGGTCGTGAAGCCATTTGGATACTTTCCATGTGACCCCATAAAACTACTTTGGAGCCATTGGTCGCTATAAGCGTTACGATACTATAGTTGGTGCCATTTAGCATGCCAATAGCGACTGTTAACACCTCCCTGTGATATCACATTGATGACATCGAACGTGGCTGCTACCACGATACGCTGGCGATAACTATTTTCGCTAATTACGGAGAACATTGCTAATCATCGTTATCGTAAACACGAGTACATTAGTATGGGGTGAAAGTCGAGGCAATGACCGCTATTGCCATGCTAAATGGCACGGAATATACCTCTCATACGAAGGGACACTGAGTTTCTGACGTTTTTTTATTAGTAATAGTTGTCATGTATATTGAATGTTGATGGTCGACAGTATCTACTTACCACCACCAGGTGGACTGTTTACTCGTCTGCCACCTTCTTTCTGTATATTTCCCCCAGGAACGAAGAAATGGTAATGCCAGCAGAACGTGTAGGTCCAGTCCGTGACGCATACCTGTGGCGCGTGTTGCAGCGTCGCGGGCTGACGGCGGCCGCGCGGTACTGCGCCGCGCCGCCGTTATACAACCACTACGCTCGGCTGTTTGCGGTCGTCTGCCCGCCAACGGTAATATACCACATTACTTCATGGCTTGTATTTAATTGAGCAGCAAAAAATACCAAATGAGCACATAACCATAACCAGATATTCTAAATTTAACCCACCTTTAAATTTTCTGCCAACTCAGTATTATTTTCTGTTGCTTATTTAATTATTTCTCTTACTTCATTGGCCAACCGAGCGTTCGCACCAATACAAATATTCGTGCCGACAGACAAACAAGAAATCATGTACTTGACATGTACTTTACACTGCAGTGACTATTTTAAATATTTCGTGTACAGACACGACTCTGTTACGATTTTAATATACGTGAACTGTGCCTGCTACTTCGTTCGCGTGAACTTGTGATTCCCGTGGGAACCCTATAATCGATCTGGATAAAAAGTAACCCCAAATGTTAACTCGGTACGTAAGCTATAACTATTCCAAGTTATAGCATCAGACAAACAGACAGACAAAATTCACAAAAATTGTTATTTTAGCCTCTCATTCTTACTTTATATTGTGATAATTTTTTTCAATAAATATTTCATGTTCAGACATGACTGTTACGATTTTATTATTATTTATATATAAATGTATGTGTAGTCCTTTTAATAACGATATTTTTATGAGAGCTATTCTGCTGTTATATCCTGCTATTAAACTATTTTATTCCTTTCCAGGTGACAGCCCTATCAGCGTCCTTTGAACGCTCAACACCACCGACTACGGAAGAAATCGAGACAAATAACATTCGCGACAGTGGCTCCCTCTTAGCCCTTAACGGGCTAGAACGTTGCGCTGCCTTAGTATCCAGACTTCCACCCTTAGCACTGACTTTAGACACCCTTCTACTGACCCTCTGCAAGTTCACCGGTCTACTGTCGCCTCAGTACGTGAACTATATCGCTATCGGTGAGTATAGTAGGAATGTTTTTTTTTTTCTTCTATTTTTTATGTATAAACATGATCTTATTATATAGGAGGTATATGTCGTGCTTTCGGAACTTGATGTATTTTCTCCTTTGTATTTTAAATTCAATACAAAGGTAATGTGAAATTTTGACTTGATAATTTATTTATTTTTTCTTGTCAATTAAATTATACAGAATGTAATTAGAAAGAATGAAAGAAAAAAACGTTTATTTCAGTACGGCACAGTACACTCAACAATTAGTAGAGAGAACAAGGACGGAGAATAACAAAACGAATTTGACAAAGGAATTCCGCGTGTCGTAACGCTGCACTGGAAGGGTGTTCAACTCTGCACTATGTCCGGAAACCACTTAATGATTTCCGACGCTGATTTCAGCTAAAGCCCAGCAGAATGACGTTCGGACGGAAGTGACAGATAGAATACGTGTAATACAAAACTAAAGTAAATACACAATAAAATGTTACACAAATAGATATATAACTAAAAATCGAACAAGGTATATAATATACTTAGGTGTAATTTATAAATATATTTTTTTTTTATAGTAATCACAGCACACCCACAAATTCACCCACAGTGCACCTTTGAATGCATTAGTCATTTGTGGAAACTATTTTTTTTAATAGAAAGTAGGACGCTGACGAACATACAGACCACCTGGTGATAAGTGGATACTGTCCCCATAGACACCCCGCGCCACATGCCAACATCAGTCCAGAATGACAAACTTATTCACACCACCAGATGCTATGACACACCACCTTTATAATGTAGGTTTGGGAAAATAGGAAGGGACACTCACTATCGAACCACGTACGTACATTTGGGAATAGGATAAAGCGTGAAATGCGGTGCATTTCAAGGTAGTTACGACTTTTTGTATTTAAGTTCGTAAATCTATGTTTATGTTTACCCTTTTATGTTCTAAATAAAATTATAAAAATAGCTGGAATGCATTTTCTGCATTGTATACTCTATTATTGATTTTTATCTGAGATTAAATTAAAATATTACAGTAAGCTTTACATTTGCAATGTTACCATGTAAAGTGTAGGATCTTGAGAAGAAACTACCTCTGTTCATTGAGGAGGAACAAACTGTGCAAACAACTTGTTAATCAAAATAATCAGAATGTATTTTTCTTTTTAACCTAAAGGTTAGCTGGTAGCGAATCCCTTAAGGCACTAAGATCTCCTTTTGTACCATAACGTGCAATAAAGTCGTTGAAATAAATAAAATTATTAAAACTAAAACCAGTTTCAAACATATTTTTTGTCCATAGGTGTGACACTAGGCCAGTCGGTAAAAGCACAGTTGGCTTTACGTCGCGCATGCGCTGTTGCGGCGCGACACGGCGACTGCATCCGCGACTCGTGGCGACATCTGCTCGAAATCGTCAAGACGCTGTACATCGGTCGACTACTGCCAAAGGTAAACTGGCATTTAACTATATTCTGGTTCATGGACTTTTTATGATAATATCTAATCTGACATAGCACACTCAAGTGTACTGGACAGTGTCTACTGAAACACGAGCCACTTCGTAATACACACATTTGAAAGGACTCCCAGGTCCTCGTCTAGTTAATAAACCTCGATGGTAGGTGCATGTCGAAATCTCTAAAACATAGGATAGTCGGCTCGTACAACTTCACTGGACGTGCTGCTGTTACCATTCTGCGACATAACACATTCCAACCTATTTCTGTCGTTCCATTCTGTTTCCTGCTTTTCCTTCATGCAATTTAATAGAAGAGGCTGAAAAGAGTAGTAACAATATTCCATATTCTTTTCCAATCGTTTTCCAGCAGGCAGCGTGTCTGCTTACTTCTGGAGCCCATTGGACGGGCCAATTGAGGTTATTGTCGATTAATTCATCTTAATATAAACATGTTTTTATAGATAAAAGGCAAAAACCAACAGACAAATCAGCTGATGCTAAATGAACTGTCCTAATTGTCCTGCGACATCCGGCATACATACCAACATCAGTCCCATTGGCATGTCAAATATAAAGGTGGACCCTTCGGAGATTTGGGAATGGAAAAAGGGTTGTGAAAATGGGCAATAAGAAGTATAATGAGACGGAAAAGTTTTCCTCATTCTATTACAACCTCCCAACCTTCCTTGGTAGTTTCTGGCATATCTCACTCACTATCGAAACATGTACGTATATTGGAGGGAGTAGGATAGGGAGGGGGAACGTAGTATTCTATGATTGTGGGGGTAACTCAGCCAGTCGCCCGCAGACCAGAGGTTGCGAGATTGCTATGTGCACATCCTTTCAAACATACGTTTAACATAATAAATGTTTAGCATTTTGTATTATTTATTACCATTTATGTCTGGTTTCCAGTGTCTAGTAGAAGCAGAAGACTACCTGGCACCGAATGGAACGGTATCTCTCATCAGGGAAGCGACAAGAGGGTCCGATAGTGGCTTGTTGTCAAGTATTTACTCGTACATCGCTTTAGGAGAGACAGGTATGTATCATAGGCTAGGAATAGATGATTGACTGTCTTAGGCTAAGTTTGAGTCGTGTTCTTAGGTACCTTATTAGTCTTTATGAAAAACGCCAATAAATAAAAATTGGAATGGTAGATTTTCCTGTTTTAGGACTCAAATTTCTTTATTGTCGCCAGAGAACCCAAATCTGGTTAGGTTAAAATTAGACTTTGCTGCCTTTTCTATTAGCTGCCATCGATTTGCTGCTCGTTCAGTATTTTCTGTTGCTCATTTAATTGTATTTCTCTTTATTTTAGGCATGAGAGCGCCGACGCCTCATGAAAAGACACTGATCGACACGGCGACAGAGTGCGTCGCTAAATGCGGACTGCCCGGACTACTAGTCACTGAGACTAAGTTTTTACAACTTGAAAGCTTACAGGTAAGCACCATGTCGACCCTATAATACAACATTTACCTATGATAACAATGTTTGAAAACGATCTTGGTCTAAGCGAAGTGAGCCATCACAAATAGTCCCAAAGCCAGGCCTCACTCCGTACAAAGTCATGTTATGTGTATGGTGGGACTGGAAAGGCATTGGTGTCTTACGAGCTTTTGCCACGTGGCCACATGATTAATTCTGATGTCGACTGTCAGCAATTAGTGAAATTGAAATTATTAAGCACTTGAAGAAAAACGTCCAGAATTAATGAATAGAAAAGGTGTAGTTTTCCATCACTTCCATGTAGTTTGATGACTAAACAAAAATTTATGGAACTTTGCTGGGAATTTTTAATGCATCCTCCATACAGTCCAGACACCTTCGGATTGTCGATTATTCCGCCGCTCTTTACAAAATTCTCTAAATGGGGTAAAATTACATTCTAGAGAAGCCTGCATAGATCATTTAAATCAGTTTTTCACTCGGTAACCCCAAAATTTTCATAGCGACGGGATAATGCCTTTGCCAGAAAAATGGCGATAGATAGTCGAATTAAACGGACAATATTCCGTTCAATATTTATGTAATACAAAAAAGTCTTTATTTTTTTCGCTATAAAAAGCTCGCGAACTTCTCCCCGACTACCCAATATATATGGAGCCGATTGCTCGATATAAACAACTGATATTGAACTGAAGAACTCCTCCATTTCTTTAACGACACAGTAAACTGCTGAGAATCACCCTCCAATACCATGTGTATCTGCTATTTGGTTAAAAAATGCTGTGATTTTTTTCACGTAACTCTCGTTAAATCGGTGCGGGTCCAACTGAAAATTAATATTCTTCTCTTTTATGCCCTCAATTATGTCTAATAATATGTTGTTGTCAATAAAATAGTTTTCTTTCTTTCTTGAATGTAGGAGCTGGTACGTGCCATGGTAACGGTGGGCACGCCGCCGGACTCTGACAGCCTGCAGTTGAACCCACAGTTAGAAGACATTACCATATTCTTCCTAGAGCTACTGGGACAGACGCTCATACAAAATAGGTAAGCATTTTTAATAAGGATCTTTGGATAGTACGGTCTTCGTGTTATTTAAATTGCTTTTTCTTTTAAATTATGTTTTCGAGATGAATGAGTTCAGAGCTTGAAAAGTTATACAATAAATGTGCGTCATCCGACGCAAAATTTAATAAGAGTACTACCTAGTGATAATCTTGAAAATTTGTACTTAAGTACGGGCCGAGGTTTTAAACTCAGTGGTATGGGCCAAGGATGCTTGGCCCATACCACTCGGTGCTTCGGGTCACAATGGGTATATTTCTTAGTATCAAATACTTAAGATATTATTATAGATAGATAGATAAATTCTTTATTGCACCAAAATGTGTGTACAATGGCGAACTTAATGCTATATAGCATTTTCTTCCAGCTAACCTTTGGTGGTTGAGAGCAGGCTAAGGGTAGTGCCGCTAAATATTATAGTCTCTTTGTTTTATCTATTAGAGTATTGTAACGTAACTCAAGTTAATTATAAGTTTTCTTTTTAAGCGACTTTTTTTTTTTTTTTTTTATTTACGAAGGCGGCAGACGAGCGAGCATACAGTCCACCTGATGGTAAGTGGATACTGTCGCCCATAGACATCCGCGATACATGCCAACGTTAGTCCAAAATGACAAATGTTGGCACGCCCCGGGATGCGCTGCCTACCTTTGGAGATATAGGAATGGATTTGGAGAAAAGGAGAAAGGAAATTTAATGTTCTTTGAGAAGTAAATTTCTTTATACCAAAGTAATTTCTCGCAGGGACCGTGCTCTACAGCTGTGGGAAGACGCCGGGCCTCATCTTGAACGCACAGTTCTATGGGCGGCGACGCGTTGTACCCGCGATTCAACGCACGCGTTAACTCGCGCGCTGACCGCGCTACTGCGCACCGCCGCGCGGTTGATGCGCTGCGAACTCTGCGCGGGAACCGTGCTCAACCATCTGCAGCTGATGTTCAGATTGCCCTACAAACTGTTCTACCACCAAGCGGACGTGGTGAGTTAACATTAACGTAGTCATTTACAGTGGCTGTTTAAATTGCCGTATAAAATGTTCTATCATCATCAACATGGTGAGTCAACTTTAGTTACGTGGAGTTGAGTACACAAATAAAGTAGTGATTTTTAAACACCTCTCGATTCGCTTTAAATTTTCGCCTATTTTTAGTTCTAATCAAATCTACGCTTTAGTTGCGACTGTTTTAAACTAACTTTTATACAGACTATTATCGACCAGTACAGCCTCGCTCAGTTGGCATAAAGATTTTCCAAGGAATCCAAACGTAACCTATGTATATCTACACTAGTTTAGCTTCATAAATGTAAAAGAATTTTCAATATCGGTACAATAGTAAGCAGTTGCAGTGATTGAACACACGCGCTAACTCGCGCGCTGACCGCGTTACTGCGCATCGCCCCGCGGTTAATGAATCATTTACAGCTGCTGTCTAAACTAGTCTTATAATTGTATTTATGTGGTATAAATCATTTACATACATAGATGTTAATAATTTAGAAACAGATTTATGTTAGTGTCATTTTTTTAAAACTATACCGCTATATTTAACCCTTTATTTATCCGTTCATTAACTCGCAAGCGATATCTTCATGCAAATAGACATGACAGTAATCATATTGGACTTGGGTGAGGCACAATCAAGCCCGTTCTACTGAAATATATTGCAGATTTTAGTAGAACCCGTAGGCTGTGGAACGAACTGCCTCAAGAGGTCTTTCCATTAAGCTACGATATGGGGTTCTTCAAGAGAGCTGTGAATAGGATTTTGCAAGGTCGGCGGCGCGCCCGCATGCCTCCTGGTGTTGCAGGTGTCCATGGGCGGCGGTAACACTTACTATCACGTGGGACCGCTTGCTTGTCTGCCCAATTGTCTATAAAAAAAAAGGATGTATATGTTTTGTTATTCATCACCTGTAGGGCCTGGGGCGGTGATAGTCTAGGATTATCTGTATTCGACTCACAGTCGTGTGGTCGTGACTTAAAATCCTCGCCCCGTACCACTGAGTTTTTCCTTAAGTATGGATTTTTATAAATAGAAAAAAAAAATGGAGTATGAGTATCCACCAAACCGCGCTGTCACCCCGTCGTCATGGATTGTGACCCGAAACACCCCAGTGATTTCTACTGGAGGTCTGTGCCCTGCATTAGGACGTTATAGACTGGTATCCAGTCAAGTCAAACACAAAAATTCAAATAAGGTTTCTGAATAGCTCGGATGATGTTTGTTACAGATATCAAGCGGCGTATACGAGATAGTGAAGACGTCAGCGCAAAACGTACACAGCGCCGAGGAATGGGACGTTGTATTTGCGCTTTTGTGCGCCGCCGGCGCTGGCGCTTGGCCTAAGAGTGCTTCCGCCAACACTATCACCACTAGTAAGTTGTGTTTCACTGTTATTTTTGTACTAACTTGTGGTTAATGTTCGTTTCAAAGATAATTGTTTCCAGTGGGAACTCCTACGTTAAAGTTTCTCACGAGAACATATACTGGACTGTGAAATAACTGCGGTATAAATAAACATCAAATACGCGTCAAACATTTATATTGTAGCGATGTGGCATTTTTTCAAATTGGAAGAAAAAAACTCTGTTAGCTATTCTTTTATAGAATGAAGGTGTGACTTTTTTGGCATATATTTATTTTCTGGATTTTGCTCGCATGGATTTGGTTTTGAAATAATTACTACCCCCTGGAGAAACTAATAAACTTCCCGGGATGAGAGGAATCCCATGTCCTTCTCCAGATTTCAAGCTACTTCTCTGCGAAAGTTAATTGAAATCAGTGCAATAGTTTAGTCGTGAAGACGTAACGAACAAACAAACACACTTGCAGGTTTACAAACACATTATTGTTTACAAGCTGTTGCCCGCGACTTCGTCCGCGTGGACTTTGGTTTATAAACACCGTCTTTACCTTCTTAGGAGTATTTGGTATTTTCAAAAACGATCACACACATTATTTCTTATAGCTTATTTTTTATCGAACAAATGTTCGACGTGATTCTTTAAATTGATATAACTTTTTTATTTATGAACCGATTGAAATAAAACAAACACTAAATTTTAACTGAAGCTTACCACAATACATTAGTGAAAACCGCACCCAAATCAGTTAAGCCGTTTCTAAGATTAGCGCGCACAGACAAACAGACAAAAATTCTATCAATCATTGTTTTGGGTTCTATTGCGTTGATAAAGGCCCCCAATAATATTTTTCTCATATATCTTCCATGTACAGACAGCGATCAGTTACATTTTTATTATATGTATATATGTGGATTGTTTTTGTACGGGATTATGTCCAATTGTAGGATGGTCAGAGCATAAACTATGTATACTGCTTGTAATAACATAATCTCAACTTATGCCACACTTCAGTGGTGCCATCTAAGATACGAGTAGCTTTCATATGGACAATTGTTAGTAGGCCAACATTATTGTAGTTTGTATCTTTTTGTAATGTTAAATTGTTATTTGTCGAAAAGAAACTCTCCTGTGACTATTATACTACATGTCGGGAAAATGTATAACTCAGCAAAATGTTCGAGTTGACTCGTACAACAGTGGAATGTTTATTGCTTCAGCTTCAAGTCGTTCAGAAGGCTCTGACGATGAAAGCGACAGACGACCGACGAGCGTGTCGTCGGAGAGTGAATTGTCACATTCGCCGCAAACGCAGGGTTGGATATTGGTAAGTCACGTTATATCCACGTCCAAATGGGCTGTCCTAGAACTCGAAACGTGTAGACATATTGATATTGTATTTTTATACTTACCGTGCACCTACACCCTCTTCCTCCTCGCATGTTAAGCGTGTATTATTCAGATACCTAACCCAGTAGGTACCTAGCGGAAGATAAAGCTTGTTATTTAATTTCTTTATTGTTAGCATCTGTCCGCGACTACGCCCGCTTTGAACTCATCTCGCTCGAGAAATTGTTATCAGTCTTCGAAGATTTTTCTTCCGCTACCATTTTGAAATCTTGTATACATAAATAGGAGCACCAAAAATACTTAATGGGCACCAAATCATGATCAACAAAACAACTTATATTTCAATAACTGAAATAAATAAGTACAAATTACTAGAGAACCTTGTTGTCACCAGAGAATATATAACACATTTAAAATTGCTACCATCAGTTTGCTACCCATTCAGTATTTTTGTGCTCTTCGTGTAATGATTTTTATTGTTCTTTCTTATCGCCCAGGTAAGGAACGATGCGGGTTCTCCGTGTACAGAGGGCGAGGCGGCGGACGTGTGTCTGCGCGCGCACAAGTCGAGCGCGTTGTCCCGCTGCTGCGAAGCGCTGGCTCTGGTGATCCGCGACGTGGCGCATGTGACGCCGTACAACTGCCGCGCCGCCGTCAGAGCTGTGCGACTGTTCGCTAGGGCCACGCTGCACTCGGGTAAGTCACTTATCTCCCATTTAAAGAACGTGTGGCCACACACGATATCGGACAATACAATGCAAGCACAACCCATAATTGTGTACCACAGAGTAATAAATTCTAACATTATTGCATTAAGCTGCGGTCCAACCAAGAACGAGAAGTAATAGGTAGTCCAACTATAAAAGAGTACATAATTCGTCCAGTAAAGCTAACTGTATCTTAATGTCGCTGGTCGAGGAACGAGTGAAACGAGCGACAACGACAAGCTATAAGCAACTCACTTAGTTCGACCCCTCCGACTCCCCGCATTAATTGAAGTTAACTGTCAAATTGCAGGCGAGTGTTACTGAGCGAGCTCTTTTGACTCTCTTATCGCCAGGCGGTAAAACTAGAGCGAATGAGTCCGTTGAATTATTATTTCTATCTTTGTCTTTCAATCGTTGTCTTGTAGAATTTGTACTTGTCATGGATGAGAAAATAATTCATTGCTCATCGTTTCCCGTTCTTGGTCGGACCGCAGCCTTATAGAGGGCGCCTGAATCGATTGTGGTTTGCAATTGATAAGTCTCACGAGTACCACGATAGCATCAAAAAGTTGATTAAATAAAATACTTACAAAACACGTGAAAATTATTATCGTGTTTATTTTTCGTCATAAACTGCAGAATGACTGAAAACAAAGCCAGTATTTAATTATTTTAATTCATGGTAGTTCATAATCAGGCCAAAAGTGGGCTAGTCTCAATATCTGGAGAACTGAACAATAAGGTTCAATATTGTTTACCCGATAGGCAAAAAGCCAGGCAAGTCGCGCAAAGGTCGCAAGTCCCGTCCTGGTTCGGGCAGACGTGGAAAGTACGACTCGTCCAGCGACGAGGAAGTCGACACCCTCGATCAGTACCACTTGGTCAGCATACAGGTTAGTGATGACAATAATCCTGTGTCTCAAAAATTTATTTCATATTGATTAGTCTTTCACGAAGTGTGGCGGTGACACTAACACATGGAAAATGGCAGCAGACGAACAGTTAGTCCACCTGGTGGTAAATGTATATTGTATTTTATGTACGAAGGCGGCAGACGAGCATACAGTCCACCTGATGGTAAGTGGATACTGTCGCCCATAGACATCCGCGATACATGCCAACATTAGTCCAAAATGACAAATGTTGGCACGGCCCCCGGATGCGCTGCCTACCTTTGGAGATATAGGAATGGATTTGGAGAAAGGGTTAGGAAAATGGGCAGGGATAGGATGGGATCGGAATGGGCTCTGGCACATCTCACTCACTACCGAAACACGTACGTACATTGGGGAAATACGATAAAGTGGGAAATGCAGTACATTTCAAGGTAGTCTTCTGTGAGAGAGGGGTAACGTGGCCAGTCGAGCGCGCCCAGCGGCTGTTGGATTGCAGCGTGCACCCTCCCCCTTTTGCGATACATGACGACATCAGGCCGAAATGACAAACTTTGACACTAAGTACTATCAACAATAATCACTACGATTCTCCATCCCTCATCCAGCAGATCAATTTTAAGGTGCCTACACGCCCCACACATTCGTAAGTTTTCTTCGCGGAGCCATTATCCCCACTGCGACGGATCTGCCACTCCTACAAATCTAATCTCCATTCTGACGACATACTTAACCGTATAAAAGCGAAACGCATATTTCAAGTATCTTCGAGTTTCACAAATCATTTTCACTCTGGTGTCCATCTCCATACCACATTTTCCATTTCACACCTTTTGCTTTTATATAACTTTAGTCTGTCACTTAAATTAATATTTTTTTGGGACAGTGGAAACAGTTTCATCTTTATATTTATTATGTAACTATTCTGTCTGTCTAAACACTGTTTCCGTTGTTTTTCCTTAAACAAATAAATAAGTACGCGGTAACTCGGGCAATCGTTCGCAGCGTTGCAGCATGCACCAATTTAATTAACCAATCGTACCGGTGGATTATGTTTTTAGTGGACAAAATATACATTCTGTTCTATTTTTTGGGCTCTTCTAACCGAATCAGTGGTTTTGTAACATTTACAGTTGCTGGACCTCATGCACACGTTACACAGTCGTACTGCTCAGATATTCAAGTGGTGGCGAGATGAGGCTGACCAGGGACAAGGTATTAATTTGTTCATTCATTATTTCCGTGAGAGGGGGGAGTTATTAAATGGAAATAATTAAAAATAGTTTATTTGAGTTATTCAAACATAGTTTGTTTTGTTGATCGTGATTTGCTGCTCGTTTAAATACAAGCCATTAATAATCCTACAAGCGATGACCTTTGACCTTTCTATTGTTTGTCTATTGTTTACTGGAATGTATACATATACAAATATTACAAATATAGTTATAATATTAACCGTTTATAATTTGAACCGTCACAAGCAGGATAGCTGCAGGATCAACTTAGGAATTTCAAGATGTACACCTTCAAACTAAGTCAGTCGGTCGCATACTAAGAGAAGAAGGTATATAAAAAATAAACCTACCGCTTAAAGTTTCTTGGAACACGTTGTTATAGCAACGATTTAGCAATCAAAAAAATTTTTGTATGTAGCCGTTTACAGTTTCTTATTCCTCACCTAAATTTTTTTTACGATATCTTGAAAAATCACGAAGTTACGAGCAATCGTGATTACGAGCTGATTGGTTGTGGCCATGGTTGGTGTAACTCAACTGAAAGGCCAAATAAAATGTCAAGTAAACCTCTGAAATACATGCCAACATCAGTCTAAATGACAAACATGGCTGCATCTCCGAATATGGCCATAGATATTGCGATTGGGCAAACTTTTATTTGAAAAGCTCTGTGTCTCTCTCGACCCACGATACATGGAATCCTATGTATATTAATTATTTAAAAAATGTTTCAGGTGCAGAAGACTACGATTTATGGGTGGTGGCGTGGAAGCCTCTTTTACAAGGGATAGCACAATTCTGTACAGATAGACGGAAACAGGTAAGTTTCTGTTAATTTTCTAACATATTTCTTTATACATTTCATTAAATATTAACTTCAATCCAGAATAACAAACGTAGGCCCGACCCCGCGTTTGTTGCCCACCCTTGGAGATTTGTTAATGAATTTAGAGAAAGGGATCGGAAAATGGGGAGGGATAGGATAAGATGTGACGGGAAATGGGCTCCGGCATATCTCATACCGACACACGTACGTACAAACAAGGAGAACAGGATAAAGAGGGAGATGTTTTTATGATAAATTTGTATAAATTGGGAATGTATGAACATTTTACCGTTGTCTTTTGTGAGTGTTTATTTATTTATATACTTTAATGTACACACAAATGATAAAAATAAAAAAGACAATACATACAAATCCCCTTATCCTTTATCCCTATCCCCTTAGGAGATTTCTACTAGCAAGCCTGGGAGAGCAATAGATGTGCAATGAAATGGGTAGACATTCTTTATGTCGTGTCATTATTTTTCATTAAAATTATCATGCGGTTAGTTGTGATTGTTCCATCCCGTTGGGATTGATTGTTAGTCTCAACTTGTACTTAATCAGTTTTCTAACACCCCCAGGTGGCAAACAGTGCAATAGCGTACCTACAAAGGGCATTACTAGTGCCGGGACTAGCTGCGATGGGCGGCGGCGGGTGGGAGGGTTGCTTCCACAGCGTGCTGTTCCCTTTGCTGGAGAGGCTGCCCAGGAGAGCCGACGCCGCTGCCAGGGCCAACACTATCATGTGCAAGGTGAGTGATGGGATAAAAAGAAACAAAAAAAAATATAGTATGTAAATCGAGTATTGAGTACCTCCAATCACTGGGCTTGCGTGGTGGTTTACAACCTGAAAACCCCCAGTGATTTACTATCGGAGGCCTGTGCCCTGCAGTGGGACATTAAAAGCTGATACATGTCGTAATGAACAAGTCTACATCTCCCGGGTGTTCCTCCACCACTTATCAGCATTGTCCTCACGACCTACGTTGGAGGCGTTATTACCGCGCCTGGTGGTACAAAGGGTAGTCGGACAATATTGGCGGGCAGTATTTTCCCTCATTCCTCTTGTTCTGACGGGATTACCCGACTAATAGGATTATGCATAGTTAATTTTCCACTAGGTTCATCTGATCTAATCGGGAGGAATATACCATAATTTTGTATTGTATTTATTTATTGTTCATTTAATTATTTCTCAAAATGAAGAATGAAACATCGCGCCGCTACCGTCACGTGAAGTCTGCGGAAACACATCCCACTAATATTATAAATGCGAATGTTTACATGTTTGTTACTCAATTACCTCGAAATGGCTGAACCGATTTCATTTAAACTTGGCAAATAGGCAGATTGTAATCTGGATTAACACATAGACGCCCATTTATGTGGACCGCACGAACGATGTCTCGGGCGAAAGCTAGTCACTAATAAACAAGTTCACATCTCCCAGGTGTTTCTTCACCACCTATCGGCGTTGTCCTCGCGGCCCACGTTCGGGGCGTTATGGACTCGTGTGGTGTCAGTTCAAAGGGCGCTTCTATCGGCGCCGTCAGACGACCCGCTCACTGAAGCCGCTAGGGAATCGCTCAAGAACATGATTCTGGTTATGGACTCTGTTAGGGTAAGTACTCCTACATCTCCAAAGGTAGGCAGCACCACATCCAGGGACGTGCCAAGTTTTGTCATTCTGGACTGAAATTGCCATGTACCGTGGTTGTCCATGGGCGATAGTTTCACTTACCACCAGGTGGACTGTATGTTCGTCTGCCTCCTTCTTCCTATAAAAAGGGGGACATGGTATAACTGATCAGTGTGTTGATCAACGATAATTATAAATTGGTGAAAATGATTGATTCATGTGTGATCAGCGGACAAAGTGAAAACTATCTCGGCTGTTATTTTTATTATGAAGTATTTTATTATGGAATACATTGGATACGTAATACTCTGAACTGCATACAATACTCTTTTGATCAGCTCTATGAGTAATTATGCGACACAATATATGTTTACACATCGTAATGTTAATTTTTAATTTGATGTCTCAAAACTTTATTAAGTCTCACTTTTATTTACGACTAGCGACCCGCCCTCACTTCGCTTCGGTTTATTAAATTTAAAACAATCGGAGTAAGATATTTTCCTGCGGTAAAATGGAGTCTATATTTTAAGTTAGACCTCTAGCAATACATCGGTGAAAACTGCATTCAATTCCATGCAGTAGTTTTTGCGTGATGCCTGTACAAACATACAGACAGTAAGACAAATTTTTTAAAAACTGTTGTTTTGGCTTCTGTTGCTCTAATAAAGATTTTTTTATTAGTTTTTTTTTTCAATATCCATAATGCACAGACATCGGCCTGTTACAATTTTATTATATGTATAGATGTTTTATTTATTGTATAGAACTGTACCTATTTTTTTTACTTCCAGATATTTAGCAACGCCGACGGGCACAACGACCTTTGGTACATTACATGGGAGAAAATTGGAGAGTTCCTACCCAACTTGAAGGAAGAACTCTTCCCTGAAGGTAACCAGCCAATACCACAAAATTGAAGACAATTTAGACCTCGAATATGTTTTGCAGAATTATCTATTTTATAAAAAAGTATACATCGCCGAGAGCGCGGATAACCAATGGCATTCGGAGGATGCCACGATCTTCCAAAAGTTGTATCTCCATAGGATTAAATCTGAATAAAATACATTTACGGCATGCATCAGCTGGAGGTACCTTCCACGGTCGTTGTGGGCCCTGTTAGCTCTCCTCCTTTTCGTGGTGAGGGTGCACAGGACAGACAGGCACACGCTTCGAGCTCACGACTTCTTGCGTTCCTTCGATTACGGTGATCCAGATCGCAGACAGGGTCTACGATCGCGCGGTTTCCTCGCGAACTGGCACAGAATCAGCTGCGATGAGGTCGAATCATGACTCGAACAAGCGTAATTACACTCATGGACAGGGCCCACGACAACGCGGTTTCCCTCGCGAACTGGCACACGCCCAACTGCGACGAGATTTAGTCTTAGACTAGCAAGCGCTCATACACACTTTTAACTTGGAGGCAGCAGTAAGATAACGTAATGTGCGGTCGAAGTGAAATAAAATGACAATGCGCGACAGCGTGAACAATCATTTTATTACAGCCTTTGAAAAATACTCATTGCCTTTTTTCCTTTAAGTAATCCGTTGAATAATGTTTCACATTTCAATTTTCACCTTTTGCTTAGATTATAATTATGTTATGATTTAATTCTTAAACGCATATAATTGATGCTTTTGCTTACCTTTTATTTTTATTGGACATTTAGGTGCGGGATGCACCCGCCGCCGTGGTCACGACTTAATTAAATTGGATACAACGGAAGCTAAAACCAATTTATCAACTACCCACATTTGCTCTTATGCAATATTAACATATATTGCAATTTTTATGACAAGGAATTTTATTATGCATCTTTTGTTTAATTTTTATTCTATTGAATCAATCAATCGGCTGCTGACCACGGTTGACACATTCAGTAAAGTAAAGTAGCCTTTATTTATACCCGTCTAAAATCCAATTCACAATAGTTCTTTAATGTTTGTTACTTCAATTTAAAACGTATTCAATTAGCCTTATTTTATTTCCAGCAAATGACACCACGAAGCCTTCGAACCTGCCGAGTCATATGCAGCCATCCATCCCCCCTACACTGCCCACTCTCATCCCCGTCGGACCAAGTACGTCCATCCGCCCAACACCGATCCCACAAACATCCCCACACAACTTCCAACCACCAAACACGCCACATAACTTTCAACATCCAATCATGCAACCAACGTTACTCTCACAAAACCCGCCAACACTTGTCCAACCAAATGCCCTGACGATCGCCCATCAAAATACACAAATAATTTCCCCACAAAATACCCCCGTAATTGCCCAAAATACTTCAATAATTTCCCAACAAAATATCCCAACATTAGTTCAGCATACTTCGCCAATGTTGGCCCAATCACCGGTGAATATAGTCCAATCCCCTGTAATATCGTCCACACACACGTTAGTAACACCAATTCCCATAAGTGGCATGGTTCCCATCAGGAATCGTCTATACGATCAGCCGGGACTGACTTCTTCAGTGCTGTTACAGCCTTTGAATGAGGTATGTTTTGTAGTGCTTTGAATGAGAACTTCGTTGTGCTGCTTGCCAAAGGATTTACACAGCATTGCTTGCCTTTCATCAATATCACATACTTTATATCAAGTTTCATAACGATTATACTTATCTTTATATCAAGTTACATAACGATTATACTTATCTTTATATCAAGTTACATAACGATTATACTTATCTTTATATCAAGTTACATAATGATTATACTTATCTTTATATCAAGTTACATAATGATTTTCATGAAGTGGGTTTTTTATTTGGCGACAGAACTGCATTACAATTACAAAGATTTACTAACTGCATTACAATGATTTATGCAACATCGCTTATCTTTCATCAATATCCCATATTCTATTTATATCAAGTTACATATTGAATATAATTATCTTTATGTCAAATGAGGTCATAATTATTATAGAGCTTTTCCATGAGGTGCGTTTATTTGGTGACTGAGAGCTATTACGTTAATGTATTTGCTGCCTTTTATCAGTATACCATACTTTATATCAAGTTACATACTGAGAATTTCGTTACTGTTTGTTAAAGAATTTATAAAGCATAGCTTGCTTTTCTTCAATTTTTCATATCAATTTACTAATGGTTATCGTTATATCAAGTTACATAACGATTATAATTATCTTTATATCAAGTTCCATAACGATTATAATTATCTTTATATCAATTTGCATAACGATTATAATTATTTTTATATCAAGTTCCACAACGATTATAATTATCTTTATATCAAGTTACATAACTATTATAATTATCTTTATATCAAGTTACATAACTATTATAATTATCTTTATATCAAGTTACATAACTATTATAATTATCTTTATATCAAGTTACATAACTATTATAATTATCTTTATATCAAGTTAAATAATAATTATGGTTATCTTGGCCTTGGCGACCCGAGTATTCGTACAATTATGTACAAACTTTTTTGCGTACGTCAACGAGTTACATGTTGACATTAACGTTCATATTCGTTGCTCTAACCAATGACCAGTGTTGTTCTACAACTTCGCCCATTGAATAAGTTGATAATGAGTTGCAAAGCAGTTTGTATTTGTTCGAATACTCTTTGACTGATATAGTATAATAAAATTATTTTTTTATTGAATACTAGCGACCCGCCCTCACTTCGCTTCGGTTTATTAAATTTAAAACAATGGGAATAAGATATTTTCCTGCGGTAGAATGGAGCCTATATTTTAAGTTAGACCTCTAGCAATACATCGGTGGAAACTGCATTCAATTCCATGCAGTAGTTTTTGCGTGATGCCTGTACAAACATACAGACAGACGGACAAAATTTCTAAAAACTGTTGTTTTGGCTTCTGTTGCTCTAATAAAGACCCCCCCCCCCCGCCCCCTATTAGTTTTTTTTCTTTCTATATCTATAATGTACAGACATCGGCCTGTTACAATTTTATTATATGTATGGATATATATGTTTTTTTTTAATATGAAAACTACTTATTTTTGTGAAACTGAATTATAAAAGTTTCATTAAATGATTCTTATGATTCTTTTGATTCTTTTTTACTAAAACTTGTCTTTTGACTGATATTTTTCTATGAGATACAATTAAATTAGCAGCAAAAAGGGGCAGAATGGGCAGCATATAAATGATGCCAAATTTAAAGGTACTAGGTTTAAAGGTTTAGGTTCTAGTCCGATGACGATAATGAAATAGAGAGAGTCCTTCCACTTGGTGATGACGTTCATAGTAATTTATTTACTTCATTTATACTTATAAACGACATGTTATTGATTATGATTTGCTGCTCATTTAGCATGTTTTTGCTGCTCTTCCAAATACAATCCTTTTTCTATAAATATTTTAATACGCATATTTTACAAAATTTCAGATGGTGTCTACTCCAATCGGGATACAGTCACAAATACCGATACTTTACCCACGGACTGAACCGAACCAACCCGAACCGAACACTATACTATCCCACAACAATGCGGTACTAGACATTAACGACGAAAACATTGTACCCGACAACATGAAATTGCAACAAACCGAATTGTACGCAGAATATCTAACCAACCCGTACAATGACACTAAAGTATCTTCCAAGGAAGCGACACTGTACGATCCAGAAACTCACAGTTCTGATGTAGTTCAGAATGACCAAACTGTTCCCGATCCAGAATCGTTGGAATTACGAACATTGCTACCGCCCCTAGACAAGAAATCGCTCAGTGAAAATACAACTCCAAAGCATAGGAATAAAGCTCAATTTGGCTCGACTGATAATGTAAGACAGGATTCCGGTATGTTTAATTTTTCTAGTTATTTCGGTTCCGTGAATGAGACCGTAACGCCCGGTTCTGAGGTTTTTGATACTTTAATGTCAAGTCAGGAAGGATAGCGGAGGGAGTGCGATTTAGGTACTTGGTTGTAAATGTACTTGGAGAATTTTGTGTTGTAAATCGGGTCTAAACGCGTAAAATTAAAAACTTTTGTACCTTTCGTATCTACTGGACGTTTCGGCACGGGTTACACCAGCCGTGGTCACCAGTTGACTGCAGAGGCGGGGGGGGGGGGTAGTCCAGGATGGAGACTGCGAGCAGTTTTATCAACTACTTACGTTTGATCTTCATATTCGGGAAGGCTGCGACACAATAACTTATATCTTAAGATTTTTTTTACTCAATTTTTTTTAAATCTATAAATTTCTTCACCATTGACATATCCATCTTCCCGATTAACATTTTTATATTTCTTCAATTCAATTGCTTCACGTACAAATTATTAAAATTAGACCCGTTTACAATATAAAATGTGTACAAAACGCGATAGTTTAAAAAGTTATACTTGGAGAATTCTTTCAGTAATACGGAAAATTAGTTGTTGTCCGCGACTTCGTTTAATTATACTAATACTGCTTATTGCATGACTAACCTGAATAATAAAATTAGCACAATGTAATTGAAAACGTACACTTGGCCAGCTTGTCCCTCAAACGATCTCTTCCGTGCAATTAAAGTGGTGATATTGAGTGCGTGTGAACACTCGGGCTTCCCCTCGGTAAAAGTCCACACTCGGATTTACATAAACAGATAAAGATATATAAAGAAAGTGCATTAAAAATTAAACACTTGAATATACGGATGGTGAAACGAAAAACAAGAGAAAAAATTATAATGGCAGACTTAAAGAATAAGACTACGTAAAACTATAGGTCGATCTAGTTGGCTTGTTCCTACACAACCACAGAGAGAAGAGAGATGACAGAGAGAAGAACGAAAGAGATAGCAAACAATTAAATTAGGAACAGTTTTTTTAGTAATTCAAAATACTAAAACACAGTAGTTTAGAATTTCTCGGCAACACACTTGTCAATAGGATGACATTTCAACGTGGCCGTCGTCAGTTCCCTTTGTCATCGCACTAATTTAAAATCTTGAGCGATTATTTGTCCGCTTGTACTCACTGTACCGTATTCATTTGTAAAGACATCTGCGTTACATGCCAATGTCAGTCAAAAATGACATTAAATATAAAGACGTTAAATATAAACTTTTGGTGGAATTTAGAAATTAAAATTTGCATAGAATTGGGATGAGAAAGTATCGTTATCCATTCCGCCTCCTCGCTTTATTTATACCATGAGGAAAACTGGATGGGATATGGGATGACATAAGTCTCCCGTATGGATGGTATGCAACCTGTACCATTTCATCCCACCCGGACAAAAAGTTTTCAAAGCAATTATTTTCATTAAGATGTACGTAAATTGTAATTAAAAAAAAGAGGTATTCCGATTAATATTGAAAGAATTCTCTAAAAAGCAGTAGTAGAAAATATATCTTATGAAAATAGCTGAAGAGTTGGTTTTCATTGAAAATACGAATTATAACTATATGTATTATTTATAACAAAATATGTGTTAAACTTGAAATTGTCACTAAATATTGCAATAAAGGGTTTTTAATAGTTTTATTTTCATTCACTGCATCGATAATTATCTCCAGACAATGTCTAATAACTTTGAATTGAAGCACATTGAAGTATTAAGTCACTGGTAAAAAGTGTCCTGTGGTTTACTCTTGACGTTGTATAGTTGTAACAATTTTAGTTACTTTTTATTAGTACCGAGTACTAACATACTGTGATCACTTCTATCGAGTATAAATTAAAGAAGTAAATAACAATTAAATAGGAAATAACATTATTCTATGTATTTTGGAAAGCTGTTTAACTGGAAAACTCACTTAAAATAAATATAGTTTGCCTTCAAGTGCCAACTGCAACTGCTGTCGTCAACTGCGCGGTATTAAACAGTTGTTTTTCTTGTTGTTGTTCTGTGACCATTACCAATCCCTCCTAATACACGCGGGTAGGGGAAATACACAATTTCCCACTCCGCTTATCTCATTCGACGCGTGTACGCAGCTACATGAAAACAAACTGGATAATACGTATTAAATAGTCTATTAAATGTTGATCCTATCTCTATAGCAAGATACCCACCATGCTGGCCGATGCGTTGACAGGCCTTATGGTGGCCAGTACTGGCGCTTCAAAAAAAACCTAAAAAATACGCACTAGGGCCCCATCGATCGAAGGGATTTTAATTCTTTAACCCTTGCAGTTTTGTTAACTAATTTATTGTATATAAAAATATGGCAACTCAATTAATATTTCAATTTATGATGAGTTCCACAACTTGCCAATATCGTTCTGACAATATATGGTCCGTCCTCTTCTATCTTCACAACACAAAAAGGGACGCATAATAAAATAACTGTCAAAGAGCGATTATCGCACGTTTTGAAACAGCCTTATGAACTAAACCACCCTTAGAAAAAAGGCACAAGTATATTTTGACGGTATTCGAGAAAAATGAATTTTGATAAAAATTATATTCCGAATATAATGTTATTTACGCTTTCTTGAAAATGTTACTATTGCCATTTCTACTTAGAAAGACTCGTCGTGAAGGCTTTAGAGTAACGGCTTGTTTTACCAATATCAATCAGTTTTTCAATTGTGACGTCATCAAGAAGCCCTCAACATCAAGATTAGACAGTGTACAGATTACCGAATCCGAAGTCACTGTTGCCAGCTGACGAACGCTACTATTGCGTACGCCTTAAATATTTAAAAGTTCTTTATTATGTACGCTAGAGGCGCCTTTTGATCAGAACGTTTCGAGTAAATTAATTTGTTCTGTTTTTTACACGATACAAGTTTGTTTGTCACTTTTTTTTTCTGTATCTAGCAGTGCCTCTAGTGGATGAATTGAGAAGTTTAATTTACAGAAATATTAACGTACAAAAAACACTGGACGCGTATAGAATATCGATAGCAGTCTATAACGTCCTACTGCAGCGGTTTCGGGTCATGTTACAACTCGCCAACGCATAATCCATTACGCGGAGCCTATTGTGAATATTAGTTATGCCGAACTATCGATAATTCGCCTTGAAAATTAGTGGTGGGTAATCAAGACTTCTCGGAGTGTTTTAACTCACTTAATCCTGCTTGCGGATCCGACCCCTCTTAGTTACGCCCTAAGCCGAGGTCCGTTCCTTACGCCGGTTTACCGGCGGGGGAGCCCTTAGACTCGTTGCAACACAATTTGTTCCTGGCTGAGCGTCTTCTTCGGTCGCCCTAAATTAAACAAGTCCGGTGACTCTTGAAAGGCCACTAGGGCCACAAGAATTTAGACATTCCGAAAAAAAAAACGAACTCATGACCTCACGAATGTTAGGCGAGAACATTCGAGAACGCTTAGGTTATTATCACCGCTCCAAGCGATAGTAGCGTTTACAAAGAAAACTTACACCGATGACGGTAGTAACTCAAAACTACCAATTTAGATCTAATTACCTTATTATGACCACTGAATTTTTTTACTAATAAATATTTAAATGGGCGTTGTAGTGTATGTAGGTAGATTGATAAATAATATCGATCTAATCGGGACTGTCTCGTGCGCATATTGGTGGGGCGTAACGTCAGATAGACGTCAAGCGTCATTATCGCGCGAGCCACCGCTGACAGCGGTACGCTCACACCACGCGTCCTTTGCCGAGCGACGGACACTTAAAAACAGGGCGCTTTTCCCGATTGAGTCTCTTTCAATTAAACCTCCCTTTTAAATAGATATTGGATAGAAAATCAATGGACGCATTAAGGTAGAATGTCAGAATTAAGTAGTTTTGCATAACGACGTATTTATTCTGTTACTGTATTGGCCTTGTTAAAAAGAGTAATTAATATAATAATGTTATTTTTAGCGTCTTATCTAATGATTACATTCCAGGCCATTATTTATATAATTTTACTTGTATTTATAAGTAATTAATCTTGTTGAAGGTCCTAGTTTTAATTCAAAATGTCCGTCTTGTATTATACCTTCTTTCATTATGTGTATCAAAAGTAGATTCTTATGTCGTTTTGTAGAATTTTTATAACAAAAATGTAATTTCAGGGTTACTGTATTTTTGGAAAGGAAAAAGACATGTAAATGTGTAATAATAATAATTAATTATTGATGTTTCGTTTTTGTATAGAGATTTATATATACCTATATCGATGTAATATATAATATGTTATAATACTTCAATTTATTAATAAAAATGTGTTTATCAATTTGAGTTTCATTTTTGAGACTACTCCTTTCTACCTTCAGTAACAATTGAATACCATATCGTACCATGAGGGTATTGGCATGTCTGTACCGTTGGATTGGATACAATCCTCTTCCAAGGAGCGACGTCCAATAATTAAATACTCTCATATTTTTATATACTATTAGACAAAATATCCATCAATTGGGTTGAAGAGTCAAGTCATATGAAGAGCGCTGACAGTTCTGTACATTAAAATTTCATTTTATGTAAATACCGTTAGTAATTCTTGAATTGTACTCATGGCAAAATTGATAAGTTTGCAGACAATAACTGGCCTTCCTCATTACGTAAACTACACACACACACACATAGATAAATATACAACGTTATCTGATTAACAAAATTTTATTACCGGCTCGTTTTAGCGTCTAGTCTGTGAACAAAAACAGCATGCATATTTATCTATTTTGCAGTTTTTACAAAGTCTCTTAAATAGTCGTAGGGAAATAAAAGACAGAAAATAATATAAAAATCAACAGTATATTAATCGTATTTACACTATTTACAACTGTACAATCGAGAACACCTTCACGGAAGGCATAACTTACACACTTTACAAGTCTTAACACATACGCAAGCAGTCTTTGAAACAATACATGTAAGCATCACACTCTGGAAACGTGTAAAGGTCTCTTATAGTACGGATGATGAGGTCTTAGCAAGGGTGGGGCGCAACATGGCGCTTTCCGTGGAGGGCATAAGGCTTTTCGCCACACTATTGCCGATTTCTTCGTCCATGCCCACGCTCCAGCGGCTACACCGCATGATAACCACAAACAAACAGATAATGCACTGGAGCCGGCTACCTCTTCAACTTTACCGGTCTCTAAAGCGGCTAGTAAAGCTAAACCACTATGGGCTTCTCTCATTCGAGCCTCGAATACTCTCGCTCCAGTACCAAATGTGGCAAGAATCAAGTAAAGAATTCCAACAGCTGCTGCGCGTGCTGCTAATCTTCCAACCCTTTTTGCTCCTCTCGAATCGAGCGCTCTACGAACTCTCATGATGCCAGGACACGCGCCAATAGCAAGTGCTATTGATGTCACCAGCAAGGCGCCTCTCGGAACGCCAACTAGCGCCGCAGCTGCTGCGTCAGATATCCCACATGTTCCAGTAAGTTCATCGGCGGTTACTCTTCGTAGCGCTAATGCCGCTGCCGTCCATGCTCCAGCCCAGCCCCAGGCGACAGCATGTAGATACGCTGCAGCACGTTCTAAGGCCTCTGTAGACCATTCGCTGGCAGCCGTGAGGTACCAAGCGACGCACGCGTTCGCGAACCATGCGTCGGCTGCTAATGTGAAGTAGTAAGTAAGCGAGAAGAAAGCTACACAAGTGGGCGAGGCTAATCCATCGACAGCTAACGTGGTTCCAGCGCAGGACACCATTTTGGCTCCCATCCAGCCTCGTGTAACGTATGCCAATGCGACTATGACGTGACACGCCGCCATCCATACTACAGGACGCTCCGGATATCGATATCTCGAAGGTTCCGCGCAGAACGTCAGTAGTGCAAAGGAAGTTGATAGAAGGGAGACCCAGGCTAGTGTAGTCATCCAAATTTCGGCGTTTCTTTTATCGTTTTGGCTATATCTGGCGTGTTGACCGCACGCAGGCCAACATTCTCCAGTTGGCGCTCTGGTGTGAGCGGGTGGACATCCTTGTTCTCTGAATTCGTTGTCGTGGAAGGGCCAGCGTGGAGGTGGGGGTGGTTCAGATTCCAACTCGCTCGCGTTCGGAGGCCTCATGCAAAGCCTTCTGTCTGCCCTGAGAGGGAAGGCAGCGCAGTCGAGGGCGTTTGGTGTCAATTGTTTGAGTTGTTCCTTGCAGTCCTCGGCTACGGTTTCGCAAAGCGCTCGGCAGGCGCTCACGGAGCCCGACACTTGCTCGGAGCAAAGGGGAGCGAAGGCTGAGCAGAGGAGGAATCGTGCATGACTGGAGCACCCACTCGATAGGATACCGGCAAATGTGGACATCTGAAACAAAAAGAGATTTTTTTTTTATTAATAAGAGTGAACAAAAGTAGCAACTATTTTGCGGTTTTAATAATTTAAGTAGTGGCTCATCACGAAGAATACACTACAACTTATGACGAAATAGAAATATATGCAAAGTTCAATAACTAAAAGGAACACAATCGAAAACAGCATAACATTAAAATTAAACGTCCTCAAGCCTTACGTTTCACGTCAAATGCGTGTTTAATTTTAAAACTGCATAGCCTTCACAAAGGGGAAGGCTCTCAAGCTCGCATTGAAAACGGAGTTTGATAAAAAAACGCTCTGTGAGTGACTGGTTGAGACAATAGCAAGGTCGCCGGTGAGACCAGTTTTTATTGGACGGATGTCACGAAGTTTCGCGTTACAGGGCCTCTCTGTTTCGTTTACGGTAATTATGATCAGCTAAGACCGGATGAGAATAATACCACTTGGTAACTACTTGATCAATGTACTTGCACATGTATGGGAATTATCGATAATATAAACAAAATTCTGTCATATGTAAACTATTAACCGTAACTGGTCACAGGCCTCCTCGTGGACAATAACTTTTGTATGAGGAATGCATGGCCTTAAAAATGGCACGCTGGCCAAGCGGGTTGGCAAGCATAGTCTTTTAAAGTTGGTGAAGTTCCTCCGGGCTTGTGGTAGCGGCTTTGTTATGCCCTCGTCTTTTACGAGAGCCACGGGAAGGTGGTGCTATTGTAAAGCCGACACCACACGGCCATACGTAGGTAGTAAGGCATACAAATCTATAGATAACTATTCGTGTAAGTATACCAAAGCGGGCAGTAAGGTATCTGCAGATGCCTTTGAAAAACTACTTCAAAATCTTTTCACTTAAATAACTAACGGTCTGGTACAAGTTCGCCCATAATTTAAGAACTGTAGAGGTATTGAATTCTATCTTCTATAAGTTGCTTTTTATAACATAGAAAAGCCAAACAAATTCTCTCAGAGAATTTAGGCACGGTCTGATTTGATTTGCGCTTTTGTTCGTCGATTTAAGGCTTGTCAATCGCAGCCCGTGGATAGTTTCGTCAGGCGCTGCCGTTCAACAAAAACGTATCAATGGCCTTCGACAGGATTACGAGGCTCGGAGGTCACAAAATTCAACTAAATATTGTAAGAAACGAGGTAAAAATATTTTAAAACGTGTACAAAATAACCTAATTTAACACAAACTGTTCCGAAATAACTTTCTTTAATATTTGCGTTTTTACGCAGCCCTTTAATCTTTCATTTCGTTTTTGTAGCTCATCAGTATTGTGGATTAAAACGATGCTATTTTATACTTAGTGATGATGAAGAATTTGTCTTAATAATTCGTGAGCTGTCTCTTGTACAAACTCGATTTAAGTTAAGTTATCTAAGCGGGGTAAGTTTTCTATTATTATTATTATTATGTATGTGCTTTCTCTCGAAGCCTAAAATGCAAAAAATTACCAAATGAGCAAAAATTTTGCTTCAAAGTTTGACGTGCCCTGGCTTCGCATTAGTTTAACTTACTAAAACCGAAAAAACTAAATTTTTCGTTCTTTTACTTCACACTTAAAAACAAGCAAAAAGCCCAGGTTCTCCTTATAACATAAGTCCTTGTATAGGTATTAGATAAAAAAGTTGTCAAACAGAAAGTTCTTAGAACTGGCTGCTGTACAATACGATAGAGGAAAACAAATTTAAATTTTGAAAATGGAACTGCTTGTTGAACGCCATTAAATTTTCAATGCTGTCAGTATTTGTTTTTTATTTCTGGCGGCAATTTGAAAACTCGGTGTTTGCGGGTAAATGAATTTAACGAGAGAACATTTTCGTTCAATGTTTTTTTACGACTTTCATCGCGGTCTAAACCAGAAACACAGTTATGAAATGCTTAAGTTAGCATTTACTGATGAAGCTCCAACCAGTACCCACCAGTACCCACAGGTGGTCGTACCCACCAGTACCCACAGGTGGTCGTACCCACCAGTACCCACAGGTGGTCGTACCCACCTGAGTGACGATGTTAGAGAAGGGCGTACTGAGACGGCAGTGACAGAGGAAAACATCAAAACTGACAAACGAACGACATATCAGAAGATACGGGCGTCATTAGGTATTGGCACGAATCAAGTTCAAACTATTTTACACGACCACCTACGGGTAAGAAAGCTCAAAGCCACTATCGCGTGGAATGGTGTCTCCAAATGCTTCAAAAATTCGACAATGGTCAATCAAATGTTGTTAAACAGGTGATAAAAGCTGGATCTACTGCTATGAGCCTGAAACTAAGAGGCAGTCTGGGCAGTGAATCTTTCCTTTCGAAGAGTTGCCGAAGCAAGTGAAGAAAGGACGGAGTGCCGATTGCCTCCTTCTTTGGCAGATCAGGCCACTTTGCTACTATATCTTTTATTTATTCCCTAATATTAAGGATAAACTCAGAGGAATGCGTTTTATAAATGCAGAAGAGGCAGTAACGGCCTTCCAAGCGGCTGTTGAAGAGGGCCCTAAAGAAGTGTGGGCTGAATGCTTCATTCACCAATGGTTTCATCGCACGAAAAAGTGTAGGTATCGATTGTCGCGGAGAATACTTCGAAAAGCAAAACAACTTCCATCTTTATCTCATTTTTGAGATTCTAAAAATTTTCAGTTTCAGTTTCAGTGTCATATGTAGCGAATAAGGAATATTATTTTTATAGCATCATTTTTAGAAGTACCTAACAGCACATTTTGTGGTCCATTTTTTATTGAATGAAATCCTCAAAACTGTGTCGGATTAACTAAACACAAACAGTTTACCTGATTCTATCCTATTAGAGCACGGTAGATCGCACTTCATGTGAAGCATATTTTAATTTTTTTTTTCAAAACGTTTCGTTTTAGGCCAACAATGGAGAGCAAACAGCCGTGTTTGGGTCGGAAAAGGTTTAAATGCCGCCACTTAAGATGTTTTACTTAAGGGCGAGAGTATTTTTGTTATAGTGTATTAGACCTTTTTGGTGTAAATCGTACTACTGTATTGCTGCTATCAATAGATTGAGAAAACTGAAAAAAATCTGAACGAGATTCTTAAATTAAATCGCTGTCAGTTAGCATCAGATTCGGTTCATTTTGTTTTGGTCTAGGTGGATTTTAGGTTGACGAAGAATAGAAAACGAAATTGAATAGAAATTATGTAAATCATACATTTAAATAATTAAATCGTTAAGAAATGTTGCAACGCAACCAGTCATTTCAGTTACCACTGTAGGACACGGGCCTCCTCATGCATTGTCTTGTGCATGCGCGCGCATATAGCCTTAAAACGTCTCGCTAGCCAAACGGGTTGGCTGGTCCACTCTTTCAAAGGTGTTCTAGTTCCTCAACGCTTGTGGTAGCGGCTTTGTTATCCCTTAGTCGCCTCTTACGACACCCGTAGGAAGAGATGGGGTGGTGCTCTTGTATAGTCGGCCGGCACCACAGGGCTTCAAAAATATTCAAATACGGACACCACACGGCACCAAAAAATGTTCGAATATGTTTTAAAGGAGAAATTTTCTTTTGCTGAAATGGACAATATTACACTGAGCTCTAGTTGTTAATTACACGGTTACAGTTTGTGTAACTTTTAAAATTACACTATACTATTCTATTGATTTCTTGAATTAAATAAAATAAAAATTTAAACTGCTGCGATCGACTGTAGTCTTCAAAATATATCTAAAAATATTTTACATAAATATCTCTATACATATACCTAACAATGACAAAATATTTCGACTAGTGTCTTTGGCCTTAACAAACTTACCGGCCGAGTGCTTTTGGATGTTTTGGGATCACATACAAGGGTTTCTTTTAATACAAAACACCAACTTACATGTACAGTCACTTAATCGTAAACCATCTCAAAATGTATCTTAATACTTCTGATTAAAGACTCCAAAATAAAAGTTAAAGGAAAAGATAATTTGGTTTAAAATAGATAAGTACATTCACCAGTTTGTTTACTTTAGATAATCCATTGAGTTGGTTCTCGGGTGTACTTGTATTTATTTCGCTAGAGTGGAGCGCCGATTGATGTCAGCGACTAAAAAAAGATCTATGGGGAAAACGTAATGTATGTAGTTACGTAAAAAAATAATTCCAAAAATCCAAGACAAAATATACCGCTGCTGAAGCGAGGATTACTATAAGAGACGCTTTATTGATAGCCTTATATTGTCATTTTCATTCCCTATTTCTAAGTTTAGCGATGGAAAGAGTTTTTTTGCTGCACAAAATGCGCGACGAAGAAATTAGACGAAGGACTAAAGTTGTCGACATAACTCGAAAGAATCAACGAGCTGAAGTGGCAGTGGGCAGGCCCATATGTGCCGCAAGACCGGTAACCGATGGGGGAGGCGAGTCGTCGAATGGAGACCACGTACGGGAAAAGTAGCGTGGGACGCTCTCCGTCCAGGTGGACTTTGTAGTAGCTGGATGAGAAGAGCTGAAGACCGTGTGTGTGGTGGTGGTCCTATATCCAATAGTGGAGACACAGGCTGATGATATGGTATAAGTTTAGTTATTTTCGATTTGAAGAACTTTAATAACAAAATCATAAAAAGTAATGCTCACGCTACACAATAAACTTTTTACAGAGTCACAGAGTATATTAATATCCAATATAAACCAGTTTTAATCTATTTTGTAAACGCACCATAACAAAGGGACAAAAGACATCGTGCGTGACAAAAAATTAATTACCGACGAGATCCTAAAATAGTCGAATGCACGACCCGCGACGCTGCGCCGGCGCACGCTTTGATGTCATCGCGAGAAGAGCCCATGTGCAGCTGGTTATGTGCGTGTGATGGACCGAAGACGGATTATAGACAGCATCTCTAACTATATGAAAGGACAACGTCTGTTTGCGCTAATTTCGTGAATTAGGAATTTGTTGCATGGGTTGCACCGACATTTGTTTGATCGGGGTTGTTGGGTTTTGTCTGGGGTATTTGTTCCTTAAATGGTGTTGTGTTTTTTGTAAGCACTTATGTATTTTTATGTTAAAAATATATGTTATTTTGTAAAATATGTAAATGTGTCGATTTGACTATGTATTTAGTATTTACCAAATTTGTAACGCACATTGCAAATAATTAAGTTGAAAGTTATAGTATCCAGGTAACTACATACCTTTCAGCAAATACTGAGTAGTTTCAAAAATAAATGGGTTAAAAAATAAATAAACAAATCCAAGGTATAAATCTAAGCGGGAGACATCGCAAATGCTAGGTAAATCTAATTTTATTATGCCGTAACCAGCTCTTATTGTCCACTACTGGATATGGGCTTCCTCAGACACATAAGTGTTGTGCATAAGGGTAAAGGTATATATAACCTTGAAACGCTACCGTGGCGAAGCGGGTATGCGAGTCTACTTTTAAGGTGACCCTTGGGGCTTGTGGTAGCAACTTTGTCACCCTTAGTCGTCTTTTACGACATCCTCGAGAAGAGGTGTGGTGGTGGTATTCCGCTTCATGATATTACATCACACGGCAATTATAATTAAAATTTTAATTAGGTGTACCTAAGCTCCTACGAGGAGCATTATTTACCTATCTGATCTAGGTTTTGAAGGTATGTTAAAATCATTAACAAAGGGACCAACAAAAGATATCTTGCTTCAAAATATACTTTCATAACATCCGTCGGCTTCTAACCTTACGAGATTGGGCTCAGTTAGCAACAGGCTAACTGAGCTAACTGATCAACTTATACCCATCTGTTCCTTATAACTTAAAACGTAATAAGGGCTAGATTCGACTGGTTTTTGGTAGTAATCTAGCGTGTTTCATTGTAACTTTAATTCAATTTTACTCACGGACTATATCTAAATAGTATTCACAATTATGAATAACTTTTTAAAGTTTCGCGTTTTGTACACTCGTGACCACGGGTGGTGTAATCCGTGGCGCAACGTCGAGTAGAAATAAAAAGTAAGCAAAAACCTTTACAATATAAAATTAATAACTTCCCGCGTGTATCTTTGTATCTAGTGAATTTTTCAAGATAACATGATTTCACGGATTAATCGATATCATTATGGTATCTCCTAAATCCCATTTCCCCACAAATATTTTAAAGCTCATCTTAAATAGATACACACACACATACACACCCTCTCACTGGGGCGCACACACACGCACGGCACACACAAACGAACACACTAATACAAACACAAATCAACATAATAATATGTATTATTAGTAAGAAATATAAAAATCATTATTAAATAAATAAATTACTTGCGGACAATCTATTAAATACTGTATATAAAATCAGTGTATATAAAGTAATCTGTATTTGGCCATCAGCACTAGCAATACATATATTAGTTAAATAAATTACTAAAAAGGCTGTAGATTACATAAATAATTTTTAATATCATAAATTATTGAAATAAATACTTTTTAATAATAATCACATTCAATATTGATTATGCGTGTCGTTTGACATTTCATTTAAAAAGTACACTCACTTAGGCGCGTTCGTGTCGAGTGTATGGTATCTAGGGCTGCCACCTTCAGAATACTCTAAACCCGGAGATTTAAAAAAAATGGGACAAAAACGAAACAGGAAATACATAGTAGTAAATTTTTAATTTAAAATTAGTACTTTAGTTAGTACTAAGTTACAAATAAAATTACCACAAGATAAACGTATACTATCTTTGATACACACAGCGACGCTTTAAATTGTACCTTTGCATTTGTCACAACAATAGTCTTTAAAGTAATCTATCTTAGTGGATATTAGGTAAAGAGCCGGTTTAAAAATCATATTTCTATTTTTTCTGAGATTTTTGAATGTTCAACGTCACAGCCGTGCCCGCCCAGAGGTTTACGATGTTAACCCGTAGCCCGGACAAACGACCTCCCAACCCGAAGACTCCGTGTGAAACCCGGAAAGGTGGCAGCCCTAATGATATCAGGTAGGTATGTGCCGTGTCATCAAAGGCGAGCCGCACCGTTATTAAGGTACGCGATCAAAGGGGCTACTGTTTACTAATTAACTGCTTAAAGGATTTAAGTAAGATATTAACGTAAGAAATAAGTACAAGAGGATTGAACATTATTATTTCTTAGTCATCGTTTGAACTATGCGGAGATGTAAAATTATAAAGAGCTATGTATTTATTTGCAAATTTTGGTTCACAAAAATAACAAAATTGGAGATTTGTCATAAGCACTGATTAATGGTTTGTAGGAGCGGTTTATCAATTGTTTAATTTATCGATAATTGTTTTTTATGTAATCATGAAATAATCATAATGTTGTCATATGAGATCAATATCTTGACGATTGAGAAAACGATTGTGTGGCTTGTCTTGTCGCCGTTCTAGAATATAGTATTTTTATTTTATTTATTTATGTAATCTACAGCCTTTTTTTATGTAACTTATTTAACAAATATGTTGCTAGTGCTAATGGCCAATACAGATTACACTGACATTATATACAGTATTCAATAGATTGTGGGCAAGTAAAAGGTGATTCTTTATTAATAAAGCATGCTGATTTATGTTTGCATTGGTGTGTTCGTTTGTGTGTGTTGAGCGTGTGTGTGTATGTGTGTGTGTGTGTGCATTTATTTAAGATGAACTTTAAAATACATATTTTTGGGGAAATCGGTTTCAGGAGATATTATAATGATTTTGATGCTTTTTTATTGTCCGTTTTTAATTTTTTTCTTACTTAATAAAAATATATCGAGGTCTGCGTAATATTTATTGTAATTTTGCAAAATGCGAGAAAAGACTGAATTTTGGGCGTACCTTGTTTTGACCAGAGGGACATCAAACAACTCGGTGTGCCTAGTACGGCCAGTTGGCGCCCGTAACGACACTTCGGTCAGTAGCTGGGGACAGTCGATTTCGCCTGACCATAAAACGCACAAAAGTAAAATTCCATGTTGACGACGCCTAAGCTCCAGTGGGTCAACATGGAAGAGTTTACAGTTAGTTAGATAACAATCAGCTGATTTATTATCTTTAAAACATAAGAATTTTATAAATTGTTTTTGAACATGTTCTACTAAGTCTATATAGGTTAAATATTGCGGTAACCAAATACTACAAGCATACTCAAGTGTAGTGCGCACATAAGTGAAATAAAGTGCCTTGATACAGTCAAGGTCCCTAACGGGCTTACAGACACGCTTGACAAAGCCTAGCTGCTTGTATGCTTTATTACAAATTAAATTCTGATTATAGTTCTTAGCTCTACAACCGGTAGTACTTTGTATTTTAAGAAGCTTAAAGTACCTAACGTAGGTAGTTCTTATTTAACGAACACTGCGTCATTTATTTAGGGTTGCCATAGCTCGAAACGTCTTGCCAGTATTGAATCAAGTTTCAGATCAGTCTGTGACTTCTGCGTCGCAGGGTCTAAAAGCTGCGTTCAGAACGTTCCATTTGTCGCATTTGCCAATAAACCTGTATTCTTGAGACCACAACGCGTTATGTATTGTTTATTAACAGAAGATGTTGTGATCAAGAGAATCATAATACGAAATTGTCTGTTAGCTGTATTGAATATTGTCACGAGTTTTATTTTAGACTAGCGCTGCCAGGGACTTCGTACGTGCAAACTTAATGATTCCCGTGGGATCTCTACGAGGAATTGGGATAAATTGTACCCTAAATATTAACCTAAGCCATAAGCTATAAATATGCCAAGTTTCATTGAATTATGTCGAGCGGTTCTTGCGTGACAGGCAAAAATTCCAAAAATTGTTGTTTTGAACACCTACAGACCTACAGACGGCTGGGTTACGGTTTTATTATGAGTATGTATAGATTCAATGAGCGTTTTTGGACTTTGATTCAAACATCGAATGTTTAATGAAATCAGCAACCCTATTCACAAGCTACTACATCAAAGAGCAGGCGCTAGGCGGCGTAAACAGCGGTCGGCGAGTGACGCCATCTTATGTTTATAATCATAAAAATCAGCCGCGCATTTCGGTTTATTTTGATACGAGTACGCCGCGTGCGTGCCAATTACGATCTTTCGAGGCGATTGCTTGTACAGATACATTACAAAAAGATTGGCCATCGGCTATGTCTACGCAATAAAGTAATAAAGTATGCACTAAAGTAATAAGTATCTCGTAATAAAGTATGCAATTAGAGGTTCGGTAACTTACAGACATGGATGACGCGTTCGAGTGTTTCCGGATTAGCCGATGGCCAATGTTTTCGGTAATGTATCTGTAGGTAAGTATGTGGGGGGGGTGGGTGCACGCTGAATCCAACAACCACTGGGCGCACTCGACTGGCCACTACTTCTCTCTGACAGAAGATTACCTACCTTGAAATTTACTACATTTTTCACTTTATTCAACTTCCCCAATACGTGTACGTGTTACGGAAGTGAGTGAGATATGCCAGAGCCCATTCCCATCCAAAAAAGGTACTTTTAGACCAGAAGCAGGAGTATACATTCATCTTGCTAATCTAGGCGTTATTTTATACTTGCTTTATCATAGAAATCATGAATACGCCCGGCCGCTAAGAAATTCTGTCTTGAACATGAAGATATTTATTTTGCTCATTGATGCATTTTTTCGAAACAGCACCTCAACTTTGTATGTGAAAAATATTCTATTTTTACGTGCTAGTATATAAAATAGGTAACATTATTGTGGTATTTGTAACATGTAACATTTGTGGTACGTGGTAGGTGTATATAAATAAATGTATATAGGTGTATAAAAATAAATGTAAATAAGAACCACAATTTCGTCCTAAAATATTAGCTAGTAAATAAGACCAAGGAAAAGAATTACAAGTGTCGTGCACTTTGTGTGACACACATTGCTTGATACCGTGAACCTGTGGGTTGAGGAGCTGCCCCCGAGGTCTTTCCGCCACGCTACGGCCGTTTATGTGGGGTTCTTCAAGAAAGCTGTGAAAACTCCGTAGTAAAATCTTATTCTAAAATTATTTTCTGGATAAATGCGTTTGAAGAATCATGTAAATAAAAATTCATGCTTAATGTCTACTTTCCATACATATTCTATGTCGATTACTATTCTAGTATTTTCAAGTTTCTCTGAACTGCACTTACATTACACTACACACGTTCAAATTGACCGCTTTTCCACAGCTGAGTTGCTTCACGGAGCACTTGATTTATTTCCAGCTATAAAACTATGGGATTGAATCATGAACGGCCATGCTCTCTGGATCTAATTGGCAGTTTATGGCCGGCCACAAATTGTGGCGCCCAAATTTTGTGGTGTTTATATTTAGGCATTGAAATTTTTGAATCTGTTGAATATAGTTCGATGATAGATAGCTTACCGTGTATTCCTAAAATACCGCAAACCGCATTAGTATCGTTTCACCGCAAACCGCGTTGAATAGTAGCTACACTACTTATAAACTTTCAAAATAAGTTCAAACAATTTCGAAATATAGTTATTATGTGTTTTGACAACTCTCTTATTGCGGAAAGATTAAAAAAAGGCTATAGTGCAGTCTCAGTCTAAAAGCCTTCAGTATTAATATACGTTTCTAAGATTGGTCACAGGACATTTAAAAAAAAATGGCGATGGATGATGCCAGTCGAAAGGCTTTAGTTATTTTTCGGTTGTATAGCTTTATGATATTGTTGGTTAACATATGATTTATATATTTATATTGGTGTGGTTTCTTTTATTGGGATTATTTTTGAAAAATTTACAGCATCGTAATTTTGGAACCACTGATTCCGCTACTAACTTAACAGATATAGGTTCTGTAGATCCGAACTATTTATGTGCAAACTTTAATTTATGCCGAAATTTTGAATTGAGGTGGTGAATGTAGATGCGAAATTTCTGGAAATGCGAATGTTGCGTTCTCGGCTATAGATCTTTTTTACAAAAACGTAAACTATTAAATAAAAACTCCAAGCAACGATTTGCAAACGTCATCGAATATTGTTATACGATTGTGGAAACCATTTAAGAACCACGAATAGATTCCGATATACATCTTTCACTATGCCTGAAGCTAAAAAAGTCATTACAAATCCCGTCCCGACGCGTGAAATCGTAATTTACATCGGCAACGTGATAAAAAACTGCGTCCACTAATACAGCGTTACAAAAAAACACGTTGTTATTAACGATTAATCTTTGGAATCTCGCTCCCCGGCGGCATCTCTGTTATTGGAGCAGATATGGTCAAAAAAAAAAGATTTGTTTTATAAGTTCTAAAAGGTGTTCTGTAAAATAATCCTAGCACCAAAAGATTTGTTTTATAAGTTCTGAAAGGTGTTCTGTAAAATAATCCTAGCACCAAAAGATTTGTTTTATAAGTTCTGAAAGGTGTTCTGTAAAATAATCCTAGCACCAAAAGATTTGTTTTATAAGTTCTGAAAGGTGTTCTGTAAAATAATCCTAGCACCAAAAGATTTGTTTTATAAGTTCTGAAAGGTGTTCTGTAAAATAATCCTAGCACCAAAAGATTTGTTTTATAAGTTCTGAAAGGTGTTCTGTAAAATAATCCTAGCACCAAAAGATTTGTTTTATAAGTTCTGAAAGGTGTTCTGTAAAACAATCCTAGCACCAAAAGATTTGTTTTATAAGTTCTGAAAGGTGTTCTGTAAAACAATCCTAGCACCAAAAGATTTGTTTTATAAGTTCTGAAAGGTGTTCTGTAAAACAATCCTAGCACCAAAAGATTTGTTTTATAAGTTCTGAAAGGTGTTCTGTAAAACAATCCTAGCACCAAAAGATTTGTTTTATAAGTTCTGAAAGGTGTTCTGTAAAACAATCCTAGCACCAAAAGATTTGTTTTATAAGTTCTGAAAGGTGTTCTGTAAAACAATCCTAGCACCAAAAGATTTGTTTTATAAGTTCTGAAAGGTGTTCTGTAAAACGATCCTAGCACCAAACCACTAACCCAATATCCATGCAGATTTAATAAGTACATAGAGGAACTAAGTCCATTCATTACTGCGTTAGATTCATACTAATGGCTACCATGATTATGAATGCTAATGATTTATGTCTATAGTTATTTATTGCTAAAAATTAACATTTCAGAGTTTTTCAATAATGTTTTAGATATACAGTGGCGTGCATCTCATATAAGCAGACAAACATAACTTACCGATTTAATTACTACTTGTCTACGCTAAACGCCATACTATTATACGCTAAACGCTATTATTAATAATGATAAACTGTGATATAATAACTCAAAATTCTCTAAGTGTGAGAAATGAAGTTTAAAGTTTTTGTAATTACTTTAGATTACTATATTTTTTAATTCATTGATTTTAATGTTTTAATGTTTTTAGGTACCCTTGTTCACAGTATTTACTCGTATATTCAGTTAAAATAACAATGATTGTTAAATAACAACTGATAGGTACTAATAGGTTAAATAACAACTGATAGGTACTAATGTAACTGTAAATATAAAAAATTGGTGCGAAGATAGTTAATTAATCATTTTTTTGTTTATTTAGTTGGAGACTCTAATAATGCTTTTTATATTTTAATATAATAATTACAAGGTGAATATAATCGGTCTAATTAGAAAGGCCTTTGCCGCGGCACAATTTTTTGTGCAGCCTCTAGATTTGGGAAGTCTTATCATTCTAAGTTTATGGTGTAATCCCTCCCTGCTACGTCAATGACGTTATTTCAATAATGATAAAGTAGTTACTTCTTATAATAGTAGGTTAATGCAACAATCCAAAAAATACACCATTTTATTTTTATATGTAGTAACAGAAAGTGTAAAAACAACTGTTTCTATTTTTACCAGACTACGGCAAAGCCGAAAGAGGGTTATGGTTTGAGCAGTCTATGTTAGTAAATCTATGTTCATGTTCATCTGTTCCCTCGTAGCTTCTAAACTACACATCACATTTGACAAATGAGATGTCGTTGAATTCGTCTTAATGTTAGACGTAACATAAGACTATATGACGTTACTTTAAATCCACTAGGACGAATATGAAATACGAAAATAAACGCAGCAAAAAAAATACAGACAAATGGATACAAATGGACGATAGATAGTGTTTAGAATCAAATGAAAGGTTTTAATGTGCAAATTCCAAAATATATATAATGCCATTTATACCGTAGGGGCAGAGTGCATTCTGCATTCCCACAGCCGCTGGACGCACTCGACTGGAACATTACCCCTCTTACGCAGTTACGTAGAAGACTACCTTGAAATATACTACATTTTCTACCTTATTGTATTTCTCTAATGTACGTTCGTGTTTCGGTAGTGAGTGAGATATGCCAGAGTCCATTCCCACCCCATACTATCCCTCCCCATTTTCCCAACCCTTTCTCCTAATCCATTATTAATTTACAAAGGTAGGCAGCGCATCCGGGAGCTTGTCAACGTTTGTCATTGTGGACTGATGTTGGCATGTATCGCGGATGTCTATGGACGATAGTATCCACTTACCATCAGGTGGACTGTATATACTCGTATGCCGCCCTTTTTCTATAAAAAAAAATCCTCGTAAAAGTTGAAAAGTCGAGCGAAACGTGTATAAAATAATTACATAGTCATAGATCATCGTAGATCAAGGTCGTAGATCATCAAAATGGTTCAAAAATGTTTAAAACTAAATAAAACCCGACTACGGAACAGTTTTAAATAAGCTGTTACCTTGTTCTCCGCATTAGGTATAATATGCACTTACATTAACGATACTGTTTCTAACAAATCGGTTTAAAATCGCCCTTCTAAGCGCAACTTCGGTTCAACCGATCGGTCGAACGAACCGAAACTAATTGATAATAATCGGACGGCTCTCGTGACCGATCCTTGATACCCGCCATCTACCATCACCACTCATCCAATCGACCTTTATTACCATGCAATAAAGACTAACTTTCTTTTATATAGCGGTACAGTAACGTTGTAAGTAATCTTGATTCGATTCTTTCTACTGTATCCAAGATTACTTTGCAGTTATACAGATCTTTATATTGAAGAAATTAGCTTCGATTTTCTGAAACAGAGGATTTTTTAACGTTGCAAGCCTGTTGGGTGCATTCCCTTCGACTACTTTAACATTTGTCCCTGCAACACTCTTATTGGTGAATCTTAACGCTCAATATTGGTTGGAACAAACATTTTACCACTTTGCTTAGTCTAGGCTTTGAGCTAATGCAACTTTGCAGTCATACAAACCTTTATTACAACGTACTAAGACTTTTTTCTTGTATCGGTGGTATATCGTGTTTGTTTTGATTCGATGCAGCGGCTTTGTAAAGGCGAGGCCATGGACCATGATTACCGCGTAGAACGCGTGTTAATTCTTAATGAAGAGTAATAAAAGGTTAGATTTTCATTGGTTGGATGGAAATTCCCTTGGAACTATGTAGGTGTAAATACCTGTTGTAGTACACTATCCATATCCATAACATGGTTCAATACTGCAGCTCGCGTCTCTCCACTTTTGGATGTAAATCAAAATCTATCACCATTATACGTGCAGTTCTTAACATCGACTTCCGAAAGTAGCGGTTGAGGATTAATCGATAGATTAAATTTAAGTTACATTCCCTTTATATTAACTCATCATGCAAATTACTGAAGTAAGAAACAAGATTAATTTACTCAAGTCGCGTGTGTTACTATAGTATTGCTTGCTGGCAATTTTAAGCCCGAGCTACACGTGTTTACTCGTAGAAAAAAATCGACTTGCCTAAATTAAAGCTTCCGCTCTTTGTATGCAGTCACTGACGGTAACATTCTTCAAGTTATCGGTTGATACGGCTTGATATTGTACAAATTTACAACTGCGAATTATTCTGCGATTATCTACAAAAAATAAATTTGCCTTTGATTTGCGATATTTAACTCATCAGCTTTTTTTTTATGGACGAAGGCGGCAGACGAGCATACAGTCCACCTGGTGGTAAGTGGATACTGTCGCCCATAGAGATCCGCGATACATGCCAACAGTACTCCAAAATGACACTAGCACGCACCCGGATGGGCTGCCTACCTTTGGAGATATAGGAATGAATTTGGAGAAAGGGTTGGGAAAATTGGGAGGGATAGGATGGCAATGGGCTCTGGCACATCTCACTTAGTACCGAAACACGTACGTACATTAGGTAAATAAGATAAAGTGGGAAATGCAGTACATTTCAAAGTAGTCTTCTATGAGAGAGGGGTAACGTGGCCAGTCGAGCGCGCCCAGCAGCTGTTGGATTACAGCGTGCACTCACCCCCTCAAGCTTACCTCTTTAAGACCTCGCCTCAACTATCTCAAACTCAGGTGAACAGATATTGTGTAAAACACGAACGCACTTAAAGTAACACTACTCCATAAATTTTTAACCGTGCTGAAATATACACAATAAAATCCGTCGGAGCGTCTGCGCGTCACACAGTTAACACTTAATAAACGCGGTGTGAATCGTTATGTCAACCCTTTGTGGATACATTTTTATCGGCTACATGGACAGTATAGTGGCAGAACTTTAGGAAACACTGCACTCACATATGTGATACGATAATAATTCTAAATTAATCTATAGTCTGATTATTTTGATACAAATATCACTGTTTGACAGTTCTATATGTCATATTCCTGACTCGAATAAATAATTCGACTCTAGGAACCGTTTAGGTACATAGATTTTTCGAGGCTAGATCTATATGCGTCTCCAAATAGACCACTAGAGTATGGCAAATGAAAGTTGCGGAAAACGCGTTAAATTATAAAAAAAAAGAATTAGTTATCACTAAAAATTGTTGGAAAAATAATTTTGATTAATTTAGTTGTAACGTTGAATTGAAGTATCAAATTATTTTGATACTTGGATAAAATTAATAGTTAATTGATTGAACTATCATTTGCCGAATTAGTAAATTAAAGCGACTCTGACATACGCGTGGAGGTGACGGCTGATTCAAGTCTGTTCGTCCTAATTCTAGTATCCTTTCGCGAACTTCCGCTTACCATTTTAGACGAAAATCGGCGGAAGTGTAGTCAAATGGTGTAGAAATACTCGTACGTCCGCCATTTCTGTCTGTGTACTATGTAGAGCATGTCGCGATAAGCACACACATTCGGCCAATATGCGTCCTGCATGCGTAGGTATTGTCCGAAATATTAATTACATTTACGTTCTTATAAATCATAAAAGTTTGGTGAATTACAAAAATATAAAGCTTATTAACAAACAAAAGCTAATATTTGCAATCATATGATGGGGGGGGGGGGAGGGTGCACGGCGAATCCCACGGACACTGGGCGCACTCGCCACGTTAACCCGCACTCATGAAATGTAGGTATTGTATTATCCCAATTGATCCTTTTTCCATAATGTACCCATATAGTAAGTGTTTCGGTAGTGAGTAAAAATATGCCAGAGTCCATTCAAATCCCATCCTTACCTATCTCTCTCCATTTTCCCAACCTTTCCTCCAAATACATTCCTTTAAATGTCTATAGGTAGACAGCGTGTCCGGGAACCAACGTTTGTCACTCTGGACTGATGTTGGCATGTAGGTATTGCGGGTATCCACGGGCGACAGTATCCATTTTACCATCAGGTGGACCGTCTGCTTGTCTGGCACCTTATTTGCATAAAAAAATTTATTATAATCTAATTTACATAATGATATTTAAAATGATGATTAATGATGATTATAAATAATGAATGATTTTTTTTTATAGACTAGTGGGCGGACGAGCAAGCGGTCCCACGTGATGGTAAGTGTTACCGTCGCCCATGGACACCTGCAACACCAGGGGCCATACGGGCGCGCCGCCGACCTTGTGAAATCCTATTCAGAGCTATCTTGAAGAACCCCATATCGTAGCTTAATGGAAAGACCTCTTGAGGCAGTTCGTTCCACAGCCTACGGATAATGTGATATAAGCCTATTATTTGTGATAATGTTGCACTTTTAGTTTTGGATGCCCCTCATTAAGTAATATTCAGAAATGAAACAAATTTCATATTCCTTTGACAAGTAAAAACTATTTGTGTATATCTATTTAAACGGGTCTCAGTGTTCTGTGCAGCAACTTTCCCGACTATCCGAGATCAAATGCGGGTAGTTGATGAAACTGCTTGCATATCAGGGCGTGGACTACTCGCCACTTCAGTCAGCTATAACTATAACGTCCCACTACAGGTCACAGGCCTCCCCTAGTAAATCACTAGTGGTCTTGAGCCATAAATGACCACACGCGTCCAGTGTAGGCTCTCGAGCATGAGGTATCCTCACGATGTTTTCTTTACCGCCGAGCTGGTGATGATTTTTAAAAATCTGTGCCTATGGATATATACTCTGTGGTATGAATTAAACTGGCGACTTCAGAATGAGAGTCGAGAATAGATGCCATGATTTTTCAACCATTTTAATGTCGCGACCCCCTAATGGTAAGAAATAAAGTAAATAATTTCACAAACCCCTCACTAATAAATTGGATCATAATTATATATATTTAACGCGTAATTAATTATAAATAATTAATCTATATAAATGAAAATGTAAACGTTCGTTTGTTCAAAATCTTAAATCTCCAAAAGTTCTTCACCGATTGCTTTGAAATTTTGACACAACGTTGCATTCGAATACGCGCGTACCTATCACAGGGTAAAAACATGCTTTTTACCCAAATACAGGTAAAACAGGGTAAGCGCCATCTTTGGGCAGCCACAGCAACGCGTGGCCGGGCACAGCTAGTTCATTAATAAAAGGTTTTTTCATACATAAGTGATTAATTTAGGTCGGTATATGTGATAAATACCAACCGCCAGGCTATCATCACTCAGGATGTTTATGCTTGGAAAGAATTAATGAAGCCGACCCACTGTACATTGTATTCGGTATGCACTGCTTGTGTTGTCAGCGCGACCTCGGCCATTACACTGTGTGGGAGTTACAAGGAGAAGTCTATTTATCACAACGCAACTAAATAAAGCAACCAGCACTAAAATTTAGAAATATCGAGGTCTTCAAATATTGGTACATTATTGTAAATAATATTGGTAAATAATTGAAGTATACACAATACACCAAGTACACAGATGATATCGAAACAGCAAATACGATTTTTTTTACAGAATTTTATCGCATCTCATCGCATATTTAGAATATATGAGTAGTACGTATTAACTAGGATTATGTAATCTGTAGTATTAGTATCAAGAAGATCGCAATTTAGATTTAGTATATACTAGCTGTTTAGTATATACTAGCCCGCGGCTTCGCTAGCGTGGATTTAGTTGCGTTTAATCATCACGTAGTATGTATTTGGCAAAAATCTATTAATTTGTATGCGGATAAAATGAATTGAATTAAAAAACTATATCACGCCGCCAGAATATTTAATTGATTTTGATAGCCTGTATTTTAGCCCCCTGACGCATTTTTGAATAACACGTGTTTTATGTAATTATTTGTATTGCAGAATTTTCAAGTTAATAGGACCATCAAATATTTATTTCCATACAAACTTTGACACCCTGTTTCAACTATTTAAGAGATTTAATTTAGAGAAATCCTTTCTTAATTAGGATTTACTTATAAAAGGAAGCGGCTCTTCAAATTTCTTGTTTTTAAAAGTGGTTTCGACTCGAAAATTTTTCTGTTACAGTTTAATTTCATTTTTAATATAAAGGCTCGGGAATATTGAAGCATGTTTACGACTATCAAATTTGTAACAGTAGGGCTTTTATGGCAGTCATAAAGGTGATTAGCGTATCACTCAAATAAAGCATTCTATACATGACGCAGTTGAAGATGCACAAATAGGAAAATAAGGAATTGGAAAAAAAGCCGGTGGCAATATGGTACCAATGAATGTTTAAATGTATTTTGTAATTATCGCTTGTTATGAAGTTTCTCAGTTGGCACATACTTACTAAAAGCAAGTAATATAATGGTCTTCATTTTCAAAAAGAGGAATAATTAAATGGGCAGCGAAACGACGGCAGCAAGGTGGGTTCGGTTTAGGTTCTCAGAGGACAAGAAGCCGTACACTTAGTGATAACATTATTAAAAATTAAAATTATTTGGTATTTTTTGCATTTAAATCAGGGTTCTCTAATATATATCAGCAAATATACATACATATATATATATATATATATATATGTATGTCAATATATATATATATATATATATATATATATATATATATATATATATATATGTATTGATATATATATATATATAAACTGATATTTATATTGATATATATATATATTTATCATCAAGACTAGAATTTTAACAGTTCCACGCATTTAAATTGTTATACTGACATGAATAAAAATTATGATCACTGCAGTGGCCAATGATCCAACACTAAAGATTATAATAATTATAATTTAGTTAAATGTTGGTTAAGTAGAGTGATTATTAATCTCAAAGACTCAATTTTTTTTGTTATTAATCTAAAAATATTTTGTTACTCTTAATTTTACAATTATTTTTTGTTTTGTTTTATTATAAATGAGTCTATTAATCAAGTTCAAAGTTTCATTTAAAAATTTTGACACAATATAACCACTTACAGAATGAGATTCGCGTCTTTTTTATATACATCGGTATTCGATATACGATATTGATTATATATATCGGATTTTTTGAACTTAAAATTTAAATACAAACCTTTCTAAAAATCTATTTTAAAAAGTGGATCTTAAAATTTAATAAGCATTAGAAAAAAAATGTCTTTTGTTATGTTATTTTAACAATAACCTGTTGCTGTGTTCAAACAAAAATGCATACAGTAAGTTACTGTTAAAACTTAACAAAATAGAATAATATAAATCGATAATGCGATGCTCCAGTCTCGTACATTTCTGTTTAACTGACGTTTAACTGGTAGAGAATACTACTAGGCATTAATTAATCAAGCTATATCACTTCTGACCTTCAATTATTCTCTTTATATAAGTAGCCCTGGTGGACCAAGTCACGCTTGACTGGTCAAATCTACCTTCTGTATGATATTTATGTACAGTAAAGTATGTAAAAAAATAAAAAATACCGTATACTTTAGTTTGTACGTGAATGTTTCGCCTTAGACTCTATGAGCACGGCGCCAGCTGTTATCAAGTGATAACGCTAATTAGGACAGACATCTCACGCTTCTGTGGAATTCGAAGATTTTAAGGACCACAATTACAAATGAACGGAGTATACTTACCACTTTTTTATGTACAGATAATTTATTATTGTTTCAATAATTTACATAAAACTAAGCAGTTTTGGTGCAGTTTACGTCCAATTTCGGATTTATTTTGGACCCCAAACAGTAATGGAATTTGACACAAAAATCATATTAATAAGAGCACATAAGTTAATTGCAACATTGGTACTTGCAACGTGTAAAATTTTAAATAACAGTTTGTGCATGTTAATATAATCTGTAAAAGTACAAATTATGTAAAAGTATATAATCTGTAAAAGTCCATGCGAATGTCCTTCGACATGTTTACAATTTGGTAAAAAATTTGGCGTTTCCAGCAAAAATACCTACTCAAACATTTGAATAACATTGTGCAAAGTTAAGCTAAGTTTACATGCCTATGGTTACTCTTGATAACTTTAACAAATGTTGGGTGTATTTAATTTTGCAATGTTTCCTAAAGAGTGGCTTTTATACAAAGTTTTATTGTTGGGTTGACGTTTTCGTATGATGTACATTATGAATGCTCAAACTTGTACTATCGGCGATTTATAGCAAGAAATTGGGCGACAAGCGTTTTATTAAATATTATTAATTATTAAAGTATTTTTTTATTAAATTACGAGATACAAATTAACCCTTGGTACTTAGTATCAACTGTCGTTATGAGATAAGCGCTTTCAAAATCGCATTTTAGTGAAAGCTTATAAAAATAAGTAGAAATGTGATATCAGGTGAACTACTGTATGTTCGTCAGCCGCCTTCGTACATAAAAAAAAAAATCCGCGATAGACCTCGTTATCGATCGGTCGATCATGATCGACCGTTTGAGCATCCCAGATCTGCATTGTGTTCTACAAGAAACTTGGGAATAGAATTATGCAGGGACACCAGTTCACGCGCATCCTACCTGATGTTACATCAGTGAAAACACCTGAAGAAGGTCTCAAGCATTTTGTTAGCTCTATACATCATTCTCTTATCGCGGAGCAGTCAATATCGGTATTAGTCGGTATTCAACTAATACAACATGAACGTACTTAAGAATCTCGATAGCTTTTTACAACTCACGATCTTTTAATGCATACCCGAAGATAAAAATCCTTAGCATTCCATAGAGATTAATAGTATTAAATCCAATTCATTACTGATATACCGGGAGGTAATAGCTTTCTAAATAAATTGTACTGTTATATATATAGTACAATATCTAACAATTGTGTATATATATAGTACAATATGATAACAATTGTGTTGTTCTGAAAACTAAAGTACAATAATAATAACACTGTTTAACTTAAATCATTTATCCTACCTGAAAACAAAGAAACGACATTTAAAGTCTATTATTGAAATTGTCAATTCTTTTCTAAACAATTTTTAAAATAATCAAACAATATACTCAATCACCATGAGTTCTGTCAACTTCCAAACATCAGCTGCTTTGCCAACCGTGTTGGCAGCCATTATTCACAGCGCCATCTATGGAGTACATAAGTACATGGTCACTGTTTACCGACAGAAGAGCGCTGTACAAATTAAAGAAATATAGTTTCTTTACATATATTTATGGACGTCTTCAATTTAGCTGGAATGAGAAGAACTAAGTGACAAATGAATGGATATATTTTTGAGACCGTTGATCTTTCTTTTACTATAGAGTCAACCACTCGTACATTTACCATAGTTCCACATGACCTCGTTGGTGTGCTTGTGACCATGATTGAATCCTTCTACAAGTGATCTATCATCTATACTAATATAATAAAAAGAGGTAAAATTGTGTGTTTATAGGTTTATAGGGTAATCTCTGGAACTACTAGGAAAAATTCTTTCACAAATAGGAAGCTACATTATCCGTGTCTAATAAAGGCTTATACATGTACTTTATTTTAAAAATTTGGAAAAAATGAATTGAAAAAAAAAATCTCTTATAAACAGTAGCGAAGCGAAGGCGGGTCGCTAGTATAAAATAAAAATACACGCGTTTCTAAGATCCGTTTAATAAATAAATACGTACTTATGTGTGAAAAACGTGAAAATCTTAAAAATTATATAAACACGACTGTTTCTCTGCCTCCGTAACATTCTGCATAGAATACATTCTCTTTGAGATCTCACAGGATACATCTGCAATAGTGTTGTGTAGTTCGTGTTATGCGCGAGGTGTTTTCAATAAAAATTATGAAATTTAACCCACCAAATACGAGTAGGTATAGCGAGCGGCTTTCTAGAGTTACTTTCTACGGTAGTTTTTCATCTTACTTTGATTGCTTTGTTATTCTAATAATAATAATTTTAATGCAAATTTAATTTTTAATAACACATCTATGACTTTAATGGATTGTCGTATTCAAAATTAAGGAATTTATATTAAAAAGAGAGAATGATGTTTTTTAAGCAATAGTTTTTTACTCAAAAACTACTGAATCAATTTGAAAAGACTTTTACTTTTATGAAACTAAACTGGATATAGTTAGGACATACCGGTAGACATAGGACATGTTTAGGTTTACTAGAAAATCATTATATCACCTGAGTCGAGCCGAGGCGGATCAATTAAAATATCTAATTAATATGAATACGTAGAAAATACGGCCATATATCTACGACTTTGTCTCTTCATGTGCCCAAAAGTTCAACCAAAGATAGCCTTGCGTCTGCTTCTAATGCCAATTATCCAACTTTTTTGCATTTACTCACATCAAGGTGTGAATTTCTCTCTCAAATATTCAACACTAGTGTCGTTTTCAACGTTCCTTTTAGAGATGATCATTGGCGTTTGCGCGCGAGCATAAATAACCATTAAAAACTGTTTATCTCCCGCACGACATCTCGCCCTCGTTCACTTGTCAATTACCCTTCGGACGCATAAGTCCGCCGCTAGTCGCGGCTTGAATGGGCGGCTTTTTGCGCCATGACGTTACCATTGAATTAAAAATAAATTGATATTTTGCATACAACGCGGCAAAGGGTTCGTTTGAATGGTGTGTATGGTGTATAGAGCGCATTAAGTTGAAACATTTTAAGATACCAGCACTGGATACTTTACGAGCATATGAGCTTTCTCCTTTCGCAAATGTTCCACACATTAACCCACTTTTATAAAGTAATAGTACGGATAATAAATAGGCTTTCTAACGTTAGTGAAAGACTACGTTAGTAACAGATAGTTTTACACATGCAAGCTAAATATTACATTTTATTAATACCTATGAAAGTATACTAAAGATCACTATGACTATACTATTGATAATTATATCACATAACGAAAGTATAATTTTATCTAGTCATAAATAACATGTTTGTAAAAAGGGTTCTCAACTAAATCAATTAATCAACATCGAATGTCCTGAGAACAGTAAAATAAGAAGACAGTGATATTAATTCAAAATACTGCGAAACATTAAATCCTGTCCTAACTAAATTACAAATTGTGTTCAATTTGTAATTAGATTGTTAATGGCCGGGGCTCAGTACTTCGAGTTTTATTACAAGCTTTCAAATCGAAACCTTCCTCTCGTCATTAACCGCTACATTATCTAAAGCCATCTTAAGTGCCGACTTCGTCGACTAAATTAATTCTCCATTTAAAGTACTATAAAACCATTTAATACTCTCTCGACAGTCGTAAAAAAATCTCAAAATAAAACCTGCTAGCTGATTTTGTTCCTACACAAGTCGAATTCAGAAATTCCAAACGAGATACAGTGTAAGTTCTTAGGTATTTTTTTTTGGATCGATCGAATCGATAGAAATTCTTTGTTTTAAAATTACATGACCAATTAAAATAATAAATAAGTAATTTCTTAAATAAAACAATTTTATAATTATTGTTTAATGCATGCATTTTTTGATAATAATCAAACAAAATGCATGCCGTAGTACCTAAGGTCATTTAAATCATTTTTTAAGGAGATCTTGCGATATAACGAGATAATCCAGTGACAGTAACACAGTGTGATCTTGCCTGTCATAATTACTTATTTAAAAAACTTTATTGCACGTAGTACAAAAGGCGAGGTTAATACCTGGAGGGATTCTCTACCAGATAAACTTTGGGCTGAACGAGAGACACGTTGGGAAAAACCATGATTATATTTTTACTTACAACAAATGTATTAAATATCTAGTGAGAGACATATTTCCTACACCAGAATTTAGATCTCAAACTGACCGTAATATACTACAAATATGTGACTGAACCTAGCAAAAAATATAGGAACGAAGACTGACTTCTTGCATACATATGGTAATGTAATAACTCGTAATTGCATTGTATTAAAATACAATTTATATGCTGTAGAAGAAACGGCTAGATGATGTAAGTTATTAACTAATGACCCATTCAACGGTTCCCGAGGTAGAGGATGGCGGGTCGTAGCCGGAATCTAATCTAATTGGGCAACATTCCTCACGCTTCTTGCAGGGCTACAATGGATATTCTATCTCTTTCTGACTGAGGCCCAATGACCACGCTGTTTTTGATCTAGTAGTAATTTTATTTTTTTATATCTTTGTGGTTGCGAAATTGGAGTTTGCGTGTGGTCTTTATTAATGATAAAAATAAGATAAAGATATCTTTGTTAAGATAAGAGACTTAAAAAATAGTGGATACCTGAAATGAAATGTCATATTGAGTATTATATTCAGAAAAACTCGATGTACCTAAATGTGTACCCGACACACAAATTGAAATTGTATGGAAACCAAAAGTGTCACGTCATGAGTATATTTTAGTGACCCTTGACTTGGTTCACTACTTTGACGAATTTGATTATAGCGCAATTGGTTATTTTTTGTTTTGTCCCAATCTTTATTCCCTACGAGGGGGATAAACCTACTACTTTTACTAAAGGGCATGTATTACACATACGACACTATGAACTGTGCATTAAACAGGTTCAAAATCGCATATCCGGTGAAATAGTTAAAAATAGGTGATGTGAAATAGTAATAAGTAATAAGTACACTTTATTGCACACCATAGAATAGAGTGAAAATAGTAAGTAAGTACAAGTCGTTATTGTACCTACACTAAAAAATACAGTGAAAATAGTAAGTAAGTACACGTATTTATTGTACACCAAAGAATACAGTGAAAATAGTAAGTAAGTACATTTTATTACACACCAAAAAATACAGTGAAAATGATACAATATTTAACTAAATAGATATACAGAAGTAGTTCGCGGTGCAGTGTTGGACGGAGATGGAGGGTGGTAGGGAGAGGGAGGCTACATTGTAGGAAATGGAGAAATATTTCCTCGAGCGACCATAAAATAAATATTTTGCCGATCTGTCTTATGTCCGTCTGTATTAATTTATGTAGTTTCCTAACGGTCCAGTAGTTTTTGAGTTTACCTCTTACATATAAACAAACAAAAACAAAGCCTCTGTTCATAATGTTAGTATAGATATTGTATTCTAAAGCTTTTAATATCAAACAATACTTAACTATAAATAGTTATTTAATGTCCTAAGTAATTAAATTACTAAGCGACTCCAACTTGTAACATAAAACACGTAGGTATCGTATAGGATACTACATCGCAAATGCAACCCGATGCGCAGGTCGACGCACCGTTTGTAATAAAATAAATCGGAGATATGCGCGCGCGCATCGTGAGGTAATCGCGGCGCTTTGATCTTGCCGCTCCCGCCCTCCCTGCGCGCCGCACCGCTCACTAAAAGCGCCATTTGCACAACCGCTTTATTACATGTAATTATGCATATTGTAATTAACATGTTTATTTGTTGCGTTCTGTGTAATGAATGCGCGGAATCGTATCGTACATTATGTACGTGCAAAATAAGATAATTTTATATGCCAACTAGCGGTGCCTGCGACTTCGTTTAGAGTGATTCCTTGTGATCGTTTAGAGTGGAACTCTATAATAGATCAGGATGAGAAGTACCCTAAATGTTACCAAGGACAAGAGCTATAACTGTGCCAAGTTTCATTAAAATCCTTTCAGTGTTTTTTACGTGATGCGATTTCAGACAGATAGACCGAGAGACGGACATACAATTTTTTTTACTTTAGGCTCTGTATCGTTCATAGTGTATACGAAAATGTCTAATGTATAGACACGACTTTGTTACATTTATAGATATAGATTTATATAACAATCCAAATTACCAAACAAATTCAAAGGATTTCAAATATTAACTTATTCGAAAAACATTTATTTAAATGGCTTCTTCATAAGTGCTTCTAAGTGGATATTTTAGTGTTTTTTGTACATTTTACGAGTATAGTTATAATTATTTTATCTGACGATTATAATTACATATATGACTTTCTACTATTTGACTTTTTAATTATTTGACATAACTATCTGACATTAAGTTGGGGATTATTATTATTTATAATTTGTAATCGATCACTGACTTTTTTTTTTCTTTTTCTTCGGATTGACTAAATTCTTGTGGCCCTAGTGGCCTTTAAAGAGTCACCGGACTTGTTTAGTTTAGGGGTTTAGGGCGATCACTGACTATTTTGCCCATTAACTTCTTGTTTTTTTTGAAGTATTCATTGAAAATACTGAATAGGCAGCAAATCGACGTATCAAATTAAATGGTGAGTTAGGTTTAACTTCTATGGTAAAGAATAAAGAATAGTCAACTCTCGTGATGATGAAATAATAGAGAAGACAAGAATTGGAAACCTAACAATAAATAATCATTTTAAGTAGGTGCCTAACATATAAATATATCGTTCATTTTATAGGTTACCATACCATCACCCGGTCTGCCCACTGTTAGACATAGGGCTCTCCAAAGGAACACCACCACATACTGTCTTCTGCTCTACTCATTCAATCAATACCGGCAACTTTCTTTAAGTCAGTCTAAGAGACCGGATGCGTTCCTCGCTACTGGCTGGAGAGAGGAGAGGGTCAATTTTATGTCACAGAAGTATAATACGTCATTTTAATCAAACAAAGACGTTTTTAAAAAGTACAGCGATACTAAGAAGAGAAAATGATACAGGCTCAGATATGTTTTGAGTCAGGGCTGAGTATAATGCCATGCTATAAAGTCGAGCCTCGCGGCGCCTGCGCAGTTAAAACGGCAAAAACGAACCGACGGAACCAACAAATTGGCCGTCTAATTACCGCAGGTAGGCGGCAACACAAAGTAGAAACGTTTTACGTCGGAAAAAAGTGCTAAGTTATTCAAAAACAGGTTCCCGTTGCCGTAAATATGAGTCCGTGTCCGATGTGTATTGAAGATTTATGTTATAATTATTATTTAGAATAAAATTGTTGAATATCATTAGAATTATCATTGATTGTGATGTGTCTAATATAGGTACTGATATTTACAAAAATATAGGTACTGATATTTACAAAAACATAGGTACTGATTTTTACAAAAATATAGGTACTGATATTTACAAAAATATAGGTGCTGATATTTAAAAAAATATAGGTACTGATATTTACAAAAATATAGGTACTGATATTTACAAAAATATAGATACTGAAATTTACAAAGACAGACTGAGTCGGTTTGTTTGTAAGAGGTAATTTGTAAAACTGCTTCAACAATTTTAAAAATTATTTCACTTTTAGAGAACTATCGTAATTACTCTTTTTAATTTATTATAAAGAACAAACTATTGGACATTCAATGTTGTACATTAAAGTAACTAAATTAGTGTGAATATCCACCCCGTTTTCCACAGGTATAAGAGTATCCGTTTTACATAAGAAACAATATTATAAGAACTGGAAATATTACCGATTTCAAATGTGTTAAATGTGACAGAGATTGCTACTTTTACGTTATTTTATAGATTATAATTTATTTTAGCAAATTAGATAGGTACCTACCAATTTTTATACCAAATATTTATGACGTACCAAATATGTATGGATATCAATTTTATTTGGCTTGTCATTACCTTTGATTTGATCACGTAATTAATTAGAATAGGTAGGCAGGTATTCTAAAAATGTTTTGCGAAATTAGAAACTTATAAAAACTAAATAATTCCTTTCTGGGACGGAATTAAAAAATATAATATTAAACTAAATGAAACTGAAAATAAAAACGTAAATGTCGTGCATTTTAAACGGTTAAAAGGAAACAAAACATCTTTAACGTGGTATTTTCAATAAAAAGGGCCGAAGATAAACCGAACACAATGGCACGGAAGATGAGTTAACAGTCTTAAAAACTTTCTTTCATCCGTGAAACACTGTTGTGTGCTCCTATATTATGCTCGCATACCTGTGTTAATGATAGGGTACGACTACAAAGGGCCGGAGACTTCTCAATAACACCTCCAGCTGTACCTGGAGCCCTTGAAAAAAACACCCTTGGTAATTTAAAGGCGATCGAAAAAGTGCCGACAGAAGTAGGGAAATGGGTTATCAGGAATTGCTATTGTATTTGTATGCGCAATGTTTTATCTGGTATACAATCTTTGTGCGCGGTTTTGCCCGCTGAGAACGATTTATTTACATGATTATATTCAACGATCATCTTGTTATAAAAGTTGTTGAGATAAGTAATTTTTAATACTGAATACTGCATGTACAAGGGATCAGCAGAGCATAGTTTATTTACTGAGACATTTTTCGTAGAAAGTGTAAATTTTTATATACGGCATCGGTACGAAAACGTTCGTTTAACACCATTTATTGAACTAATTGCAATAACTTGCGCCGTATACGAGTATATTGCGCCAGTTATTTACTTATAACACCACATAAATAAATAGATATGTTAAAAACAAGTGTTCCTTCACATTTTGATTCAAAAAAACCTAAAATTTTCTAGGATAAGCAAACCATCATCAATCGGTTGATAGTTCGAGTCTGTCGCAAACTCATAGATAGATATAGGTACATACATATATTGTAATAGACATACTGACGTCAGACATAACACCTATATCTACATATAATGAAATCGTAACAAAGCCGTGTTTGTACGTGAAATTTAAAAAAGAAAATAATTACAGTGTAAAGTATAAAAAAGTATATACATTATACATGCGATAAAGAGCCCAAAACAACATTTTTTTAAATTTTTGTCTGACTGTCCGTTTACCTGTCTGTCTGAACACCGTAGGGATTTTAATGAAACTTGGCATAGTTGTTACTTGTATATGTACTGGGTTCATATTTAATGTACCTACTTGATATCCAGATTAATTATAACGTTCCCACGGAAACCACAAGTTCATGAGAACTAAGTCGCAGGCACCTCTAGTATAGACATATAAACACATTAACTTAGTAGTGATTTATGTCTTTTTTATTGTTTTATTGTGTTTTATATTTCGAAAACGAAGCAATTACAATTACGAAACATGAAACAGATAGTTTTTTCTCTTTCAAAACTAAAAATATTACTCATTTTTATTTAGGTTCATTTTTTACTTACCCAATATTCTATATTATTTTGTAGAAAGAAGGCGGTAGATGAAACGAATAGTAATCGATTGTGTGCCTAAATACTACACATTGTGTGCCTAAATACTCGATTGCTGTGACCCGTGAACAATGAGCACACCCTTAGATATTATCTATCTTTGAGAATTTAAGAATACAAAAATAATTTAGAAAATCGAATGGGAAACATAATGAATGAAATGAATAGAAAACGGGATGACATTGGATTGATTGGGAAGGGAAACTTCATCAGAAGACTTTATTTTATTATTTATTATATATTTCACTTCAGTATCATACTGAAGCAACTTTAAATATAAATACAAAATACTAAATTTTCGTGTTTTATAAGTAAATAAGTTTGTAAGGCACTGTTACTAGCAAAAGGTTAAGAATTAGCTCGTTACCACCTTGCTGGAGCTAAAAGCCTTCGTTGTTGGCTTCTCGCTTGTTTGCTTTGGATACAGGGCAATCTTGTTCAAAGTTAGTTGGAAATCTGTGTGTAAAGAATTTATCACATGAGCAGTTTTAAAATATAGGAGTATTTATTACTTCAAGAAAAAATAAGCCTTCAAAAATGACATAATGAATTACGTCGAACAATTAATTTTCATTATACTCAACTCGCTCTTTATTTGACTCGTATGTTACTGAAGAAAAATCTTCAGTATGATAAATCCAAATCTAGTATATCTAACAATTATTATCGACCCAAGAACATAGTCTTAGGTCTGGAACAGTTCCAAACTTCAAGAATACAAACATCTAAAAAGTTCCCAGGTTCAAGACGTGTTAAAACTAGTTTCAAGTGATTGTACAAAGGAATTTGAATCGTAATAGATATCTTCTGGTATTAATAGACCGATGTCAGTGTTATAATTTACTGGTCCACTATCCCGCCTCTAATTGCCCAATCCAAAAGGTGAACGGCCGCGACCGAGCAACGATGTGCCCAAATCAGATGAAACTTTTCGTGAATGGTCCGTCCCACTAGAACAACTGACCAAAGATTGTAGGAAAGATAACTCGCTACGGAGACTAGTTGATTCTGTGAAAGCCTCTACTTTTTAATAGAAATCTCACTTTCCATTTCAAACCAGAAGTCTAGTGGAGTAAGGTCGGTTTTTAAAAGTTTGCGCTAGAGAATTTTAGTTTGTGCAAGTCGTGTGATATTTGGGAAAAAGAGCTGGTATATGATATCAAAACGTGACTATCCATATGTAAGCTGTAGTTAAGATAAGAGGCATAACATAAATGTTGCTGAGATAGATGTTTCCTGGCATATAAAAAGACTTTTCAAATAGGATTCTAAATAACATCGCTAATAAAATTGATCAAGTATCGTTTTGTTACAATCATTTTACAAATAGTAATAAAACTTCGACACTTATCCAAACACCATGTCGTCTTCCGTTATCAGTTTAGCAAAATTCATATATAACTACAGATATAAAAGATATACCGTCGTTAAAGCGATGCCGACGATAAAGCGGCATTAACCGATATACATCGGCACTTAAGGCAAAGATAGCCGCGATTCGATTAGGGATATAAATAAATATAAATGGTTGCTCTTGCGTTATTGCGTTATAAAGATACCGCTATCAAATACATGATAGTATGCGTATGAAAGCGAGGCTTGTTGACATGACGCAAGGGTATTTGCAAATAATCCTAGTCAATTTGCAATATTGCATTATCTGTTTGCTGTTTGAACTACTCGTAAAGTGTTTATTCAGAATGTACAAAACGTATTCGTGAATTAAACAGTGCTATTCTTATAATACTATCCACATTGATACGTTTTAAACAAATTGTTTGGGATATATGGATGACCCTTCGCCCCTTAATTGTTTTTAACCAAAATATATGTGAGACTGTTGTACAAAATTATGGCTGTAATATTTTTAACTACGACGAATTGGGAAGAGTGGAAGTACGTAGCTCTATAATCAGGAGACACGGTAGATTAAGTTTTTAATAAAAAAAAATTGTAGATCAAACCTTTTCATTCAGTTAGACTTTAAAGCAACTAATATGAATTATAAAATCTTTACGATTTGGCCAATAATGTTTTACAAACGCTCAGCTGGCCAATAATGCTTTACGAACGCTCAGTTGGCCAATAATGCTTTACGAACGCTCAGTTGGCCAATAATGCTTTACATCTACAATAGTCACATAACGGCAAATGAAAAAAGGATCTCCAATCCTTTAGAGGCAACTCCCTGAACATGTTTAGCAAACCTGTTCGTGAAACTAGTATAACATTATTGTTGATACAAGATCGTACTGATTCGGCCTCTTTGATGCGCGTTGATAAGCCGCCAGCCATTTGTTGTTATCACACACGTTTATCGTTCCTGCAGCACACGTCGCGTATTTGCAGTAAACAATTTATTCTATCGTCGTGTGATGTCAGCCGACTTTAGAATAATACCCGATCTCTTAACCCTTTACCCCCCCCCCCCCACCCGCGTACCATGAGGAGGTCCGGGTCCAACAGTGGACAATAAAAGAGCTGGTATTCAAATAATGAAACAATTTATGTATAACTTGATTTATAAATATAATTATTTATAACTAGGTGTTATAATATATAGCACATAATATATAGCCTATGTCCATCTGGAATAATGTACCTTTCACATGGTGAAATAATTTTTCAAATAGGTGCAGTGGTTCCGGAGATTACCCGCCACATACACACAAACTCACAAAATTCTCACTCTCTCTTTATTATATTATAGTATAGATTATTTATTTATTTATAATTATTTATATATTTATAACTTGATGAATACGATGTTTTTATAGTACCTACTCGAAAACGTGCGTGACAACGCCTGTTAAACCACCCTATGCAACTCCGTAGAGCATATTATGTTTGACAAGACTCCGGGCCACTTCTATTAGTTGAAAACCTGTGCCAATTGACAGTTGACTTATATGGTGATGTTTAAAAGTTTGAGTTCTAAATCAACATCTATGGATTCCTTCATTTGTTCGTATTCCATTCTAATATTTAAATTATCGTCTCTTTAGCTTCAATTACATTAGTCAACTGTCACGCAATACCTTTTAATTACTTGTTATTCTACTACTTTGCTTTACTTTAAATGGAAAATAGTGAGTTACCAGTGAAAGTTCATTATGAAACTGACCACAAAATGCATATGCATCTATTCATTCATAACGTAGACATCCCAATGCGTTGTCTGACTCATACTTTTTAATGAACCGTCAAACTTATGACATTCGTTTTCAACTGCAGAGTTTTCTCGTGAGAAAAACATTGCACTAAATTCTACACCCTAAAAAACAGTAGCCAAAGTCAACATATCTCCCCTTGTTAATACTGGATTTATTACAAATCCCATATCAGTTTTACAAACCTTAAAATCCATTCAACGATTACTCATAAATCTGCTTCCCCTCATAAAAGGGTGGCTGCCCCATATGCCGAATTATCGGCTGTGTTTACCCTACCTTTATTATGTTACGTTTTCAGTCATCAATAGTCAATAAAATGTTATCTTTTGTTCTCAATGTTATTAGTTTTAACTCATTAATTAATTGTTAATTAAAATAATACATTAATATTGTCCTCGTCTATAACATTTTATTTTATACTACAGACGTTGTCCTGTCCAAATTTCAATAATACAATAATTACGATAAGTTCATACAAATATCCCATCAAAAAAGCCACTTTCAGTTTTTCCCGAATTTTCCAATTTTCGGGTCAACTTTTCCAATTTTTCTTTCCCTTCAAACCTTATTCAGACTTTAAGCAACATTTTTTTTTAAAAATAGCCAAATCGGTGGGGCCGTTCTCAAGTGATGCGCTTACCAACGAACAGCATTAATTTTTATTTATATAGTTAGATTTACGAATCCTATGCATTGACCTCTTTCGTTGTTTATGCCTAAATACTTCTATTATTTTCTTTATCGCCTCAAAGTACTGATAAATTAATTGCCTTGATAAAAAACGCGTTTATTTAAATTTCTTTAATTAAAACAAAAATATTGCCAGCATGAGAGACTTGACCAATTAGACAAACTTACCGCTTGCTCGGCTTCTTTCTGGTCGTTATGGCCTATCAGGTTTGGCATGGCAGTCCAATTGTATCCCAAGTCCTGACATAGTGGCAGCTTGATCCTCTCACATTTACCGCCTTCAACTTCTTCCTGATCAGCAGCTACCAGCCATACAACAAATAGGAGAACACAAATAATCCGTGCCATCTCGAAAAAAATCACAGTTATATTATAACACTGATATTTTCTGTCATAATAGTACAAATTAGTCACAAAAACACTGCTAGAAAACACTGTGGTATCGTAACATGTTTTAACTTTTATAGGAAATGAGCGTACAACCTTCAGCTTTCACAGCTCGGAGCGGACTGATACGAATTTTAAACTCGCGTGTCGGTGCGGCTTCTCAAAAGGCTAGGAACGAAACCGGTCGACTGCGGCCGGAGCGTTCTGAACCATGCATATGTTCCGATAAAAGGTCTGTACGCATTCGAACAGGGCAAAAAAAGAAAAAGGGCCTAATTCGTGTACGGCTCACTGCAATCAGTGGTAGTAATTTTAGTTGTCTCGGTCTTTTTGCACCGTGAAAGAGCGGGATGGGAGATACAATGATGCATGTATTAAATTAAGTGTATCTACCCATGGGGTTGGATTTTATTTTACGAAATTGCCTCAATAAAAGTGTTGGGTAATTGAGAGCTTGAAAATTTTTATTACGGAATTCGGTCCGCGGTTGAACTTGTATTTATATTTATAGAACTAAAGTAAGGTCATTGTAATAGGCCATTTTTACAGCTGTCAAAAGAAGCATATACAATGAGTGTACCTTCGTCGCTGGACAGGGCAGGAGGGCTTCTTTCGCTTCGAATTTGGATTAAAAAAAATACATATTTGTTATAATACTATGTTCTATAATTATATACTATATGTGTATTTACACATATAGGTACCAAATTTGATAGCAATTCGTTGATTATTTGTAAAGAATTATTGTTAATTATAAAAAGGAATTTTAGCATTAAGATAAATAACGTACAAGCAAGGGCGTCGCCTGTGGGGGGGGGTTATTTATGAACTGATTGAATTAAAACAAACACTAAATTTTAAGTGAATCTTACCACAATACATTAGTGAAAACCGCACCCAAATCGGTTTAAGCCGTTTCTAAGATTAGCGCGCACAAACGCACAGACAAACAGACAAAAATTCTAACAATAATTGTTTTGGGTTCTATTGCGTTGATAAAGGCCCCCAATAATATTTTTCTCATATATCTTCCATGTACAGACGGCGATCAGTTACATTTTTATTATATGTATAGATTATGGAATTTAAAATTTCGTTGTTTCAAGATTCCGTTTAAATAGTTACCTGCTCTAACCTCCATCTTATTTGATTTTTCCAGATAGAAGAATAAAAATATGTTATTTCTCTCAAGATTGCACTAGAATCTCAATCTATGTAGAACTAGATCCGAGAATAAGGCCCCTTTTCTCAGATAACTACTTAACATGTCATGTAAAAATATGGGCCAACTGAATGTACAATATACATTGTAGAAAAAACCTATTGGTTCAGGTAGTGCAAGGAAAAATGATCTTTTATAATCACCGTAATAATTTGTTTACGAACTCAAAAAGTTTGTAATCGTGCGAACGCTCTGCTGGTCAATGTGTTATGTATATTTTCATTTTTTGTTGTCTTAAGTACAACGTGATATTTTGCAAAATATTGTTTAATTATTTCTTTCTATTTTATTTTTATTTAAAAAATATTACTAGCTTGGCGTTGGAAAAAACATCGCGAGGAAACATGCGTGTACCAGAATTTAAAATAAATCTGGAGCATGTAAATCCGCACTCGGGCCAGCTTGGTGGACTATTGCACGAAACCCCCTAGTGATTTATTAGGGGAGGGCCTGTATCCTGAAGTGGAACGTTGACATTATCATCGTCATCAAAAACAAATAATCCTATTAACAGCCTCAAGTTAGCAGCGTATCGATTTGATTTTAAAAAATATTGACCATTTTAAATAAACAGTCTTACTTAAACTATAAACTGAGATGCAAAATTTCCGACTAGAGATGCAACAGTCTAAACTACAGGCAATTCCTTGAAACTGAAACTTCTCTGACGTTAGAATAAGACAGCTGATCTTTTTTCCCTTCCTTTTTATCTTTCGGTCCGGCATCACAAGTGGAATACACAATTAGATCCCTTCATTACATCACTTCAATAACACCTTGAAGAAAATTACCCTGCAAACGAAAACACACCTTAAGTATATCGGCCCAAGCAGCAAAATGAAGAAAACAGTATTATCTTTTTTATTTATTAGAACCATTATACTTTGAGCTTTTGTTATAAACAATGGTATTTGATGTTGAAAGGAGTGGACGGGTCACGTTACGGTGGTGAATCGGTATGAATAGGCGCATTGAGCGAGCGGGACGGATGATGGAGTCAAAGCCGCCGACATGCGCGTACGCGGCCGGACGCCGACGGAATACCTAATTAAGGGCGCATGCGTGGTTTGAGTGCGGTTGTGGTGCAAGGTGAAGGAAAAAGCGATTAAATTTATTTAAAAAACTAAAATTTCCAAAAAGTTTGCAACTCTGACATTTTATTATAGGTACCATCAGTCTGTCTTTCTACTGTTTGGTATAGGCCTCTCTCGCGCCCCACCATCATACTCTTCTCATACAGGCACTACCGGCGACTTTCTTCAAGTTGTGACTCCAACTTTGCGGAGGTAGAATGCTAAGAAACGAATAAAATTTATAAAAAATATAGATATCAAAATTGGTAATCAGCTCTTGACAATACATCCATGGACATCCACGATATTTTTTTGTAATTACATGTCAACATTACTCCAGAACGACAAATATTGGCACGCCCGCGCTCCTGATGTTGAAACTCCGTCTACCTTTGAAGGTTATGAAACATTTTTGGAAAGGATGAGGAGTAGGAAATATAACAGGATGAGAAGCTTTCTTTAGCATAATGGTAGATTTATCCCATTATGCTCTTTACGCAATGGGACTGGAAAAGATGGAATTGGACAGGATGAAATGAGACAGTGTAGGATAGGAAATGGTCTCTAGCATACCTCACTAATTCTGGAAACACGTAGGTATTTAGTACATTTTATAGCAGTCTCCTGTTAGGTATTTAGTTTATAGCAGTATGGGGGTAACTCGGCCAGTGGGATATATATATATTATGTGCGAAGGCGGCAGACGAGCATACAGACCATCTGATGGTAAGTGGATACTTTCGCCCATAGACATCCCCGATACATGCCAACATTAGACCAAAATTACAAACGTTGGCACACCCTCGGATGCGCTGCCTACCTTTGGAGATATAGGAATGGATTAGGAGAAAGGGTTGAGAAAATAGGAAAGGATACTTACTACCGAAACACGTACGTCGTACATTGGGGAAATAAGGTAAATGGACGACCTATAGATAAATGATCTATGGACGACAGTATACACTTACCATCGGGAGAATTGTATGCTTGGCTGCTGCCTTTTTCCATTTTTTTTTGTATTTAAACCCAAAACCATTGAACCATTGAAATATTATAAATTGTAACTGCCAAACTGCAGTACAGTTAATCTAAAAACATCTTTAACTTGTAACTCGCACCAATGCCACAAATACATTCGGTCGGGCATAGTAATTAATACGTCAGATAGAGCGCGGCTCGATTGATGGCACATATGCAAATATGCGATTGTTCTGCAGGAAGAGCCGGCGACGCATATTAACTCGCTATCACCATTTTGGCAAGTTTTGTCGGCTTCGAAGGACCGACAACAGCGGCAGGTGAAGATTATTACGAAGTACCCACACGTTACATTATACGTGTATCTAATGTAAGACATTCAAGACTTTTTATTCATGTCGTTATAAATGGACATTGTAACTGCTATAGTCGGCCCATTTTAATTGTTTTTCCACTTTTTTAACGTCCCACTCCAGGGCACAATCCTCCCCTAATAAATGGATTCTGGTCCAAATCCAACACACAGGCTTAGTGGGGTTAAATATATTCTAGATTTTTTTTTAAATGTGGAGCTAGAGATTATTTTTAAAAAAACATACCTTAGCAGGTTATCACTATTTTAAGCACAACTCCACAATTACCGGATTATGGGGAAGCCAAAAAGGAAGGATTTGAATTTTGTACATAGGTTGATAAATTGAAACCCTTCCTTTTTGGTCTCTAAATTATTTTTTTTTTTTTTTTATGTACGAAGGCGGCAGACGAGCATACAGTCCACCTGGTGGTAAGTGGATACTGTAGCCCATAGACATCCGCCACACATGCCAACATTAGTCCAAAATGACAAACGTTGGCACGCCCCCGAATGCGCTGCCTACCTTTGGAGATATAGGAATGGATTTGGAGAAAGGGTTAGGAAAATGGGGAGGGATAGGATGGGATGGGAATGGGCTCTGGCGCATCTCACTCACTACCGAAACACGTACGTACATTGGGGAAATACGATAAAGTGGGAAATGCAGTACATTTCAAGGTAGTCTTCTGTGAGAGAGGGGTAACGTGGCCAGTCGAGCGCGCCCAGCGGCTGTTGGATTGCAGCGTGCACTCTCCCCCTCGAAGAAAATGGAACCAAAATTTTTTGCACTTTTCTCGGAGGTCATTACCTACTTGTGCTTTTTTACTCAGACTAAATGCTCGAGTGTATGGTGCATGCAAATAATGTTATTATTATTACATAAACATTGTTCAACTTATATGCGACGACGCCAACGCCATTCCTTAATAAGGAAACGTAATAACATTAATAACATACCATTGTACTAGGAGTGTATCAGTTTGTTGTTCCTCTGCTAGATATAGGCCTCTCCCGAGGATCGCCACCACACACAATCTTCGACACTTCTCACTCAGCTCCGGAAGGCGTTCCACACTGCCTTATATGATCAGCCATTGCCACTGAAGTAAACATAATAGCATATATAATAGTATTTATGTGAACACAATCAAACCTGATAAATATGTATACACAAACAAATAAAGTAATAAAGAGAAAATCAAAAAAATCTGACTTATATTGCCCAAGTTTAATTAGGCTTTGTTATTTAGGCCATATATGTAACATAGGTTTACTCAAGTCATACTCAGAACTAAGTTTATCAGAAAAGACGTCGACTTATCATGTCCCATTATGCAAACATAACGGGGAAAAGTATCCCAAATACGTTCTAGCAGCCTACTACACAGAAATTATATTATCGCACATAAAACGTACGTCAAAATTTAAACATACAAAATAAATAACCGAATCTAAACAAGTTAATTTCTTTATCATTGCCATCAAATAAAAGATATCAACGCGCGCGTAGTAGGTATATGTAGGCTTTGTATTCGTAGACCTTTCTACGCGCGCTTTCTACGAATTACTACGTGAGCTACGCTACGACTTAGTTTACAAAATTAATGCAAACAGTTTGATAACTTTTTTCTAGTTTAGTGAAATCGTATTAATAGTACACTGTTCGAACATAGATTAAGACTATATTTTTGTTAGTTTTTTTTAACACGTACGTAATTTAAAGAATTGGATAAAGTGGAAAATGCAGTACCTACATTCATTTCAAGGTAGTCTTCTGTGAGAGAGGGGTAACGAGGATAGTCGAGTGCGCCCAGCCGCTCTTGGATTGCAACGTGCACCCTGCCCCTCAAAGTCTAGGTCACTAGTCTATATATTCAAATTGATAAACATGTAAAATTCGCTAACCCGGGAATCGAACCCGGGACCTTTTGTACAGCAAGTAGGATCATTATCAACTACGCCAATCGGTCGGTTTGTAACTAAAATTATTATTTGAATGTGTTTTCTTGTAAGTAAACACATTATTCTCGATTCGATCATTATTGTCCCAGCACTATTCGAAGCTCTTTGACAGCTGTCATTCTAATCAAGCTAGATTTAAAAGACGAAGATAAAATAAAGATACGAAGATAAAGAGTAAATAAATAAACATATGCTCGAGATTTTTTTATATTCAGGAATTTGGGAGCTAGGCTATTTCTTTTTTTTATCAAAAATTTAGTAGAAACGGAGCAATATTTCAATTAACGAACCACACATACGCTAAAGGCCACGATAATAGTCGTTGGCACTGCTAGTAGGTACATAAAATATCTGAAGATATATATCCCTTTGTGACAGGACAGTCAGTTGTCATTAACTCCATAGTGCATTTAAATTAGAATAAAAATATGTGCTACCTACCTTTATAACTGGTTTAGTCAGCAACAGATACCAAAGAATAGGCAATAATTCTTAATGAAACTATATACCATTCAAATTTACTTTGAAACAATAAAAAGGCATTAATCCCACAAGATTGAGCAACATTTCAGTTTATACCCGAGGTATTCCATCTGTCATTACACCACAACCAAAAAGCTAATTGCGTATGAATACAAGGACGTAGGGATGTTTGGGAAATAGAGTAATGAGTTTGAGGGACACCTCAACCGATTAAGGCCAACATTGCTCTTAGGTTGGTTTTAAAAACATTTCATTTTGGTATGTGGCCATTCTTCATCCCATTATATTCTCTATTCTCCAGCCTATTTAATGATGAGGGATAAGGGTGAATGGGAGATGAGAATTCCCATCGGCTACTTAAAGTATGAAAACGTTCGATTCGCGATGGGAGTAAGACGTGAAATGTTATTATTCGTCATTTTTGACTGATGTTGGCACGTATCAAGGCTGTTCATGCGCGACAGAATCCAACCACGGACTGTCTGCTCATCTGACGTATTCTCTGTATGAAAAATATCCTTATTGTTTTTGGAATACCGAAGTAGCAGAAAAGCAAACGGTTCAATAATATAAGGGGGGTTTTTAATCCCTCTATAGAAGCCTGCGAATAAGGCTATTGCGAGCGAAGATCACACCACAACTAAGCTCGTTGTGTAAATTCCACTCGTCAGCAAATTACACCACCGTAAAATTTTATTAAAATATAAATTAAGTTAATATTTATTAAGTTATAAAATTATAATCGTGAGTACACGTAGAATTTTTTTTTTCAATGCGTAGGCTTCACGAGTTGCTTGACTATACTTTTCTATACAGGAAAAAGAGACAAAGACAATAATAAAGAGAAAGAAAGAAAAAAGATGTGGTCACGGCACAGCGATTAAGGATCAAATTATTTATTTAGCTAAAACATAGGTAATCAAAATATAATGTTACAATAATACATTTATTATGTTATTTTCATACTCAATAGGCGTGCAAACGTCAAATTTGTGGTATGCTATTGCGAAACACTCTAGAAACAACGTTTATCTCCCTCACATGGGAACATAACGAACTAGTATCAGAGTGATAACGATACATATAGTTACCTATACCTAAATGGGTAATAGAAAGATGGTAATCCAATTGGGCCGAAGCGACTCTTTTCATCGCACTTCCTGTCTATCAGTCATTGAATAACTCCTACCTAAAATCAGCCAGTCACAATCCGTGGTAGACAGATGTGACAATTATTTACTGCAGTGCCTATGAAGCAACTCATCGCTCGGTGACTCGGTGTTGTGTTCCATCACTATTGCAACAATTACCGCGTATCCCGAGATCTCAGACACAATTAAATGAATTTGCCATTGGCCGGCAAAAACGGGACTCCGCTTTCAATGTGGCGGGTGACCATGTTGCAAGAAATATGTGGAAATCCGTCCTGTATCAAATGTCCTATACATTATATGTCCTATATGTTAAAAATGTTCTATAATGATAATGTCCTATGTCCTAATAGACTAAGTACAGAGTTATGACTGTTTTGCAATACATATACATTGGTTGTAGCCACATGCTGTAATTTAGTACTTCATGAACAGCAACAAGAAAAACTTCAATTCATTTACACACTTAGTGTCTAAAATATTTAGTGAAATCTACAGTATAATTCCAAGTCGCAACAAGCACTTAGCCTCATCATAAAACGTCAAACAATTACACTAACAGGCTAGAAAAACTTTAAGGCTAAAATCGTTTATACAGATAGTATAGTGGGAAATGAAACCGAGCTTCTTATGTTTTTCGGCTTAATTTAGTTTGCTTGTTTGTGTGAGTTATGTGTTCCAGATACTCATGCAAAAACTCTGATATTCAATGTACCATCAAAAGATGTGTGTGTAAACATCTTTGTGTGTGTAAACACACACATCTTTAGTGTAAAAATTGCTGAAAATAAACAATTGAAGGATTGTTTAATAAATCATGGTAGTTTGAATAATGCACATAAATAAGCAAGTAAACATATTAATATTTCTAGAATATTCAATGCGAGCCTTGGGAGCAATGGTAGAGATAGATGGTAGCGGAGACATATCCAGAAATGGTATGGCTGATGGTATGGTATGGTACTGAATATTTTAAAAAGGCTTACATCATTATCTCTGTGTGGTACTGAATGGTACGTACTATAATCATAAACGGCATCATGCTAGACTTGCTAAAGAGAAAGGTTCCGTGGCAAATTAATTACAAAATAACATTTCGTAATGTTATTATAGAGATAACCAATGAAGTATGAATTTGGCGAACTTCCGTTTGTTAAAGGAAGTCCTACGAAATGAGCAACATGTGGTCACAGCACGGTGCCGGTATAATTTGACCGGAATGCCGGGGGCAAAGCGTCGATGACGCAAAAACTATGACGAACACGTCTGCGCAAAAACGTCCACCACAATAATATAAACTCAGCAGTCGCTTGCTTTGTAAATTACAAATATGTGAACGAAATTCAACGTTTGAGAAACTCAAAAAACATGGCGGGTTTTGTCTGGGCTTTTCTTATAAATTAATGTTGAATGATTTGGTATTTATAAACAAAAATACAAAAAAAAAATGTAGTTTCAATAATTTCAGTTTCAATAATTCGCGAACATAATTTTTGTCAATATGAATGTTTTGAAACTTCTCATATTTTGAGAAAATAGTGAATATCGATATCAGCCTATTTAATTGACGTCACTACGAAAGAGACCAAAATGCGAGTAATGGTAAAAGAGAACAACTGATGGAAGAATTCGAGGTGATATCTGGGCTGAAACAGCTGAAACAAGGAGATGCCATATGCTTTTCAATCTGATTCTCAAACACATTATCAGAAAAATAATAATGAACTACCAGTGAATGAACAGCATAAGGTGATCGGTTATGCTGACAACTTAGCATTGCTTGGATAGCGTGAAGTAGAAGTAATTTAAAATATAAATTAAGAACATATTTCTTGTCCAAATTATAATTTGTTCACTGCTCACAGGTAGGTTTATAATGTCTCCACTACTGATTCCAGCAGTACTTGTATCTTGTATCTGTATGGTTTATTAAATACAATTATGTTAGCTATATACTTAATCTTTGTAAAATTATTAATAATAAAAAATAAAAAAAAGTAAAAGCACAAGACATTAATATCCAGGTTACAGGAACGCCAAGATCTGCATATATAAAACTGTCATTAGACAAATTTTGATTTATGGATGCGAGATCTTAACGCTGACCCAAAAAGAAGTAAGGAAATTTCTAGTAACAGAAAGAAAAACCTGGAGAAGAAGAAGAGAGAAGCATCGATAAGGAAAGAAGATGGTACTGCATGGAAGGTAAGGGGCAACAAAGAGTTTGGGAGAGCTGGTGTCCGAGCCGAATGTCATCGACGAGATTAAAACGGCCAGACTCCGTTGACTCGGTCATGTGGAGAGGAGACAACCAAGTGCCCGACGACCGGTCGGACGTCCCAAGCACCGCTGGAGAGATGGAGCGGAGAAAGACCCGCTGGAGTTTTACATAGTCTGTTGGCACAAAGCTGCGCAGGACCGAAGTCATCGTTGTCGTCGTTTTCGGTTCTGCAGTATTTGCGTATCTTTTCATTTTTCCTATTCTTTCCGATTTTCCTAACCCTGTCTTCCTAAACCTCCAAAGGTAGGCAGCGCACCAGAGGACGTGCCAGCATTTGTCATTCTGGACTGATGTTGGCATATATTGTGGATCACTATAGGCGACAGTAATCACTTACCTTTCTAAAAAAAAATGCATTCTACATCTAGGAGATCTGTGACTATGTCAACTATTTCGGTGACAAAGAGCGGTGATGTTGTATAGTAAGTTTTGGTCGTGAAGGACGGGAGCAAACCCGAGGTATAGTCATGTTATGACTCGGTAAGTAAGTGTTCAAAGACATTATGAATGTCTAGTCGGTATCTTTGTCACAGCGACAAAGCAATTATTGTGCAATTAGTGTCAACTGTAATTGCCATTAACTGGCCAATTAGGTTGGCCATTTTCGCTGTCTATTGCTTCTTGCGCAAGTATGAGTAAATGTTGTTTAGAAGAGTTAATAAACTTCTATTCAAAGGTTAAAAGGCGAAGGCTTCGAGCTAATGTTATTTATTATATATAACCATATTATTATGGTATGCTACAAATTAGTAATTATGGATACTAAAGGTGTCCCAGATTGAGCGCCGGATTTAATTTAGAAAAAACGGCGAAACTCGTCTGCACGCCGACTGCATTTTATGGCTGCGACCGCAAGCGTACTACTTGAGAGGTCCGTATCCGGTGGACGGATAAGCGACTGCAGATCGCCCAACAGCGACCGTTAGAAGCTGTCGGCTCCGACTGCTACAAGCTGTTCATCTATTGAGGCCCTTAAATGTATAATTAAAACCTTGTGAAGGTTTATATCCAATAGAGGAGAGACAATCCGAATGTAGCACCACCAACATCTAATATATGAAAATTTTCCTTTCTCATGTACACAATGAAAGCAAGATTTCTGACAAACCGGCTCCCGAATAATGAATAATTCACAGGTAACAAGTCGTCACATTCGACGTTCGTGACAAGTGTCTCGGAGGCGCCGGTCACGTGGTCACATTTGAATAACAAAAACCTTTTAACCGTAGCAAAGGGTACAGGTGGCGGAATAGCATAATCTGTGATGATTATGCTTTTTCAAATGGCAAAATTATCTTCATCTTATTTTAGAGGATGAGTTATTTATTATTTCCCTATGATTCTAATTCAATTTTTAAATTCATAAAACGCGTTTGCATAAAACTTGGTGCATAATAATATAATGGGTGTTATAATACTTATTTGTTAAATGTTACATCGGTTTGTAAACAATTTGACATTTGTTGTCGGAGTTTCTCATGTATCACACATGTGTGAGTCTTCATAAAATCTTACATTTGTATTTAAAGATAATCTTGACTCAATGAAATTTTAAGTTCGAATTTTAAATCAGAAAATGTTTAATAGATAAATAAAATTGTTTGAAAAACATATAATGTTTTAAAAGTTTATAATGTCTCCTCTAATTCCTCTACAGTTAAATTTTCATGTTTGTTTCTGACCACGAACCGCCTTGCCACTGGTTTGCTTCTGTCATGCCGTGTTCGCTACAAATATTTCTTCACAATTACCAAAAATCCCACTGTCATTTCGTCACAGCAAACACTTGTCAACAAATCATCAACCTCATACAGGCCTTCGATAATAATCAACTCTTCGCGTCCCATTGTGCGCACGCGCAGCGGGGAGGCGCATTAACACCTACTCGCGCTGTGTGACGTCCGCGGTGCTGTTAGCCGCTTCTTTGAGGTGATCATTAATCAAAATATCTTGTAAAAAATGTCTGAGAATGTACTAATCTCAGGGGGTTGTCAATTCGTAGTCGTCGAGATGCTTGTATATTTCCTTTTCAGCTCTTAATTCAGTATATGTGAGGGGAGAGTGCACGGTACATTCCCACAGCCGCTGGGCGCACTCGACTGACCACGTTACCCCTCTCTCACAGAAGACTAGCTTGCAATGTATCTTTATCATTCCTACTTTATCGGATTTCCGTTATCGTATAGTAGTAGGTACTTTATCGTATAGCGAGTGAAATATGCCAGGAATATGAAATATCCCCATCTCATCCTTTTTGTCCCCATTTTTCCAATCCTTTCTCCCAATCCATTCTTAATCTGCAAAGGTGGGCAGCGCATCCGGGAGCGTGCCAACGTGTGTCATTCTAGAATGCTACTGTATGCTCGTCTGCCGCCTATTTTTCTATAAAAAAATTTAGATCATTTTAAATATCTTTCATCTCATCTTCTTGATCTTCGATCTTTTCCTTAAAGCCCCTGTACAGTGTAGATTCTTCTACATTCCTTCACTGTTCAATTCCTTCAAAGTCAAAGTTATTGTCAAAGTGCTTCTCTTATGAAATGCCCTACTCAACCAGATCTTATTTAAATAACAGCCTCGTTCGAATGCTCCGCCAACACTTGGATAATGAGGAGTTATTTTGGATAAATATTGAGCATGAATGGGGATTCGGCAGTATATCGGGACGTATTCTTCATCCCATTATATTAACCAGCCTTCCTTGGGGTGAGGGGGCGGATGTAATGTGTCCCTCATCGTTTATATTCAGACCTATCTACAACGATAAAAGACAATCTCAAAAAAATCTTAGGACGATATTAAGATAATGACGAACAGCAACCGGATCCTAATTGCCCAAAATAATCGAGGGGGCAAAGCTGAAGGATGCCGGCAAGGCTCGAAGAGAGAATGGGAAGAAGAAATCTTGATTTTCTTAATTAAAATTACCACGTGCATTTACGAAGTTAATTTGGGTCTGATTTTATGATCTACCTATTAATCCATTACTTATGACCTCTTTTCATGCAAATCACTCCCGTGAGTTTCTTAACAAACTACATTTTATGTTAAAAGTTGCTTCTCTCAGTTATTCGCCTTACCTACACACAACTAAACAACGCCACACAAATTTAAACTTTGTAACGAAGTAAAAAAGATTGCTTTTGATAAAACAAACGATGCAATACCGCACTGTGGGTGTAGACATTGTTATGGTAAACAAAACATTCGTTTTCTTTACACAAAAAGTCTTTAGACTTGACGACGTTTTGTTAGTTTACGAGTGTGAAATTCGTCGCAACAGTAAAACGTTTTATTTTGTACTCTGAAAAAATGACAATATCGCCCATTGAAAACAAAAGAAAAGTGGAGTTGACAACAGCAACATGTCTAGCAAGGTTGTCATTTATTTCAACATACCTTAATATACCTTAGCTATAATTGTACTGTAATGTGGTCGAAATGATAAATTTTCATCAAATATAGACTCTTAAAAATACTACTAAATCTTTCACAATGTTAACTTTCCTAAGAGGTATACGATTAATACTATAATTATATGTATAAGGTTTTTTATTTTTCGTAAATGATATGATATGACATTTACTATGATATAGATATAATATGATACTTAAATCAGTATTAGAAGTAATACTATTGTATATTTTAATTTCATCAGCGTAAGCTAAATGGGTATGGGTATATTGGGTGGATATGGGTAATGGGTATGGGTAACATTGTAGTATGGTCAGAAAATCATTGATTAAAATTAAAAACAATAATAGGCCTAAATGAGGCACGCCAGATATGGCTGGGTAAGGGCTGAAATCATATCCATACACTACTAGAATTTGAGATCGGTTAAGAATGTAAGATCTTAACCATCTGAATAAAGAACCTTGAATACTGATGTGATTTAACTTTGCGAGGAGAACGGCGTGATTGACTCGGTCAAATGCTTTAGCAAAGTCTGTATAAACAGTCAACCTGAATCCCTGCATTAAATGAGCTTAGATAGTGAGCGTCTAAAAGATTGAAAGTTGTTGAGCGATTGTTGACAAATCCATGTTGCGATGTATCTACTTAAATATGGGGAAATGAAATAATAAATTCGGGAACATATGAGACCTTCAAATACTTTTGAGAAGCAAGATAATATGCTTACTAGGCGGTAGTTTATAATATTGGACTTATTTCCTCCCTTATGGATTGGTACAATACGAGCATTACAGTACTGTACAGTAATTACAGTACAGTAGGTATAGTACAATTGGATTATTTTAAAATATAAAAGTAACAGAAGGGACTAAAATAATAAATAATTATTCATACGTAATTATTTTCTATTAATAATGACTAATTTAGCAGATCAATCGTCAATACATTTTTAATGTACTCTTTTGACTCTGTGTTAGTAAGCTGATTCTCAACTAAACTGAACTGAACGATTAAAACTTGGCAGCATTATTTTACAAAGTGACATTGGCACTTGTCAGTTTACTCCAACTATTAAAAAATACTACCTACTTTAGCTAACTAAACAACACAAAGGAAACTTCTCAAGTTGCGATCTCTATTTAGAACCCTTTTAACACTTCCGCTACTAAACAGACACGTAGGTACACAAACAAAAAACAACCTTAATTTCTAACGTTAAGAACTGCATTCATAAAACAAGTAAAATTACGATGAGAGTTACTGATAATTTTGATTGAAATACGCAATTTATTGCAATGAATTAAGATCTAAACTCGCCTGTAGATTGTTTTATATCGAGTAATAAACTTTTAACACGACATCGTGAAATTATAGCATAAAAACAACACGTGGGAGACAATGGTGCGGCGGGAACAAAGGGCGCCGGTCCTTTTGAAGTCCGTGTTAGGTTAATTTTACACTGTCGGGCCCACACTCCGAGACTTAAGTGTATACTACGCTTGATAATTTAATGTGCGCACTTTTACCAGTGACCAGTGATGCCTTTGCCATTCTAATATGTATTAAGGGGGGGACGACAGTAGCGTTTTGCCATATAAACGTATTTCCCCTGTTTCCTCCCTGAATTCGGGAATAGGGCAATTATTTTTTTAATATGTTACAGATGTTACCATGAGATTATCCCTACGTTTTAATTTTTTGATTATCTTATAGGAGCTAGAATCCTCCAAAAGTAAAGAAAAATTCGTCTTTAAAATGCTGCAAAAAGAGGCCCAGTGGGCAAATTTAACAACTCTTATTTAAAAATCAAAACGTTTGGTTAATAGAGAAACTATTTTTTAATGCAAATGAGAAAAGAAAAATGCATCCAAATTTGGAGAAAGAAATAGTTCCATTTCCTCCTCATGTTCCTGTTTCAATTACTATATGCGTTATCAGCTGTAAGTGCAACTCTCCCTTTCTCTTAAATAAGTTTCATTGCTCGCTGCCGAAGCAGTAGCAAATTGTAAAAATACCTATTTTTGAAATCCGCCTCAGCCATCCTCCCCTCTTAACACTCAGTGTTGTTGGTCCCTTGCTCGAGTCTAGTGTTTCGTAAATGCAAAACCAGAAAAAAATTCATCAATTTTAAATATAAAATAAAACACACGACACAAAAAAGATCTAGCTACAATATAAAAAAAAGTTCTCCTTGTGATAAAATTTACGTGTCAGTTTGTGACTAAAATCGTATTTTTTTATTAGCCGGAGTAAACTAACAAGTGCTAATGTCACTTTGTAAAATAATGCTGCCATGTTTATTGTAATACCAATTCGTTCAATTTAGTTCAGTTGTGAATCAGCTCACGCACACAGTCAAAAAGGAAACATTAAAAATGTATTGATGATAAATCTGCTAAATTATTCATTAATAAAATTTATTATAAGATCTATTATAAATTCATTAATAAAAATTATAATATTTATTACGTATGAATAATTATTAAATATACCAATTATTATTATTATAAATAATTTAAAGTCTATCATTGATACCACTAACCATTTCATCGAAAACACATTAAAGCAACACTCGCAAATAAATTGCTGTCTACACACTACACCGGGCATTACATTACTAAACGTAAACATATAACAGTGAGTTTTTTTTATTAGAACCCTACAATTAATAAAAAACGGTTAACTTAAATTAACCCATGCTAGTCATCCACTTTGTCATGATTTTTTTTTATGTGCTCTGAGCTAAGAGCGCGTCAATACTATTGAAACGAGCGTTTCTTTAACAAATGTTGAAGGCTTGCGACTCAGGAAAATTTTATTTTCGCATTCCATAGGAGTGGGTTATAACTTGCGGTAGCCAACAGGAATAACCCTCTTAAACCCCTAAGTGTTAAAGTACAAAACGCTTACGAGTGTTTAGTCCAGCGTTCTTTAGTGCTGACGTAACGCTTGAAGCAGGACGCTCAGCAATCAGTTATTGTCAAATTATAAGTAACCGCGATCAACGGATTAGGGGAAGTCCAGGCTTACACTCTACTCTATTTTTACGACATTTCAAAGGACTTAAAAGTTCGCACCTTCTTTTAACGAGTGCATCATTCGGTTGTTGTCACTATTGTTTTGGCGTCGGGAACATCGCTTCCTGCAGGCGACCAGCCATAAAACCCTTAAATTAGTATCCTCTTCTCTAAATTATAGCCGGTGGAGGAAAATAATGCATATAATGCAGTGAAATGTCAGAGTTATTTAGTGAAAATCGCTTAGCGGCAACTTTCTTTCATTTATTGTGTTAAATACCTACCTAACATTATGTTAAATATGATAAATAAGATAAATGTAAAATTTTAATTATTCATATCCTTTTAAAATAACCCTAATAACATGTTAAATTTTCATTGTCTCAAAAAATCTATACAAGTTCAATTGCTTCTAATGAAAATTGATTAGGTATTCATGTGTAGAAATTGAAGTTTTTCTTTATTTGTTCTCATTGTTTCAAATCAAAATTCAACTCATCGATGGCATAGAACATCTCGAGGGCAGGGAACATTTTAATAACGGTATTTATCTGATTATTTTTCTAAATTACGTAATACCTGTTCTGGTAAAGTGTTTGATAAAAGCTCTGTCATCTTATATGTATATATTATAATTAACACCAGAGCCGGCTTTACCTATGGTGCAGGGTGTGCGGCGCACACGGGCGCGGGGTGTTAGGGGGCGCCGAGCGCCGCTCGCGACGCCTCCAAAGAGCCTATTAGAGGGCGCCAGGGTATTGATTGCACCCGGGCGCTACATGGGCTAGAGCCGGCGCTGATTAACAGATAATAAACTAATTATAATAAATAGATAATAGATATTATAAATAATTAACAAGGTATTACATATTCTGCCCACTCATATATATATATATATATAAAGAAGTATTAAAATATATTATTATTCTTAAAAAAGATTATGGGCAATGGTAACCCCAAGCCATTAAAAGCTTGCAATGATAATGAAACTTGCACTTGCAATCGCACAACGATAACTTGCAATCGATAAATATTTGTTTGTAATAATTAGAGAGTACGCAATAAATTGTTCGTTCAATGTCTGTAATGAAGCGGCATCTTAAAAACACTGCTTCTGTATATACGTGGACCTCAATTAACCTCCTCCCTCCAGTTTACCCCCCCCCCCCATCTTTCGCCTGCGGTGCGGCGGCGTGCGTGACAAATTGCAAGCCACGAGGAGTACTCCTTTTAATGATAGCTTAATTGCACGTAATTGTGACCCGCTGGAGGACAAATGGCCTGTCAAATCATACCTCCCGTTTCCCCCCTACGACTACAAACGTTAATGATAATAGGGGGTACAGTACTGTATCGGTAGAGGTCGATATAAAGTGGTTATCAAACTGAGACGTCAGAAAATGCAGTCGGAGAGGATCTTTGACGCTCGCCTACCTTGTAGCTAGTTTTTATTTAAATATGTACAGTCGGCAACACACTGAAGTGCCTGAAATTATTCAGTTCTAGCCCTTATCAGTATTGCATTTAGTTGGCATAGGTTGACATGTTACCGATTGTACTTTTAAAAGCGATCGTAATTCATAGCATAGCATACTTTTTGTTTGCGTTTGCAAGGCAAATATGGACGAGTAGCTGAACGTTAAAGTACATTAACGATCATCGTATAAATTACGACGTGTACTTTGTAGTTGTACTTATTATTTTGCCTGTACTATGTGCTTTATACGAGTAATGAAACTTGAAGAAAGCGCACAGTACAGGTACACTGTACTGCTACTGTGATATTATATTTAATTAGACATGTGATTTTAATTGAAAATACTTTAATGCATTCTCGTTTTGACCGGTCAAACGTTATTTATTTATTTTTTGCCTCAGCTTTGACCTTCAATTGTTCTCTATTATATTAATGGCCCCGTTGAGCCAAACCTGACTTGACTGATCATCTTAAAAATATATTAAAAAAATTAAGTTTAAAAATAAAAACCACCCGACTTACTACCCAACGCAAAAGATTCGAATAAATTTTAGGTTCTCTACCACCTTTCTTTAGACCTCCTACATATGACGTAATCGCATGTTTACAAACTATAGTACTTATACTGTAGAATGACGTGCCACTACGCCATATGTAAAACGCCTCTTTTTAAAAAACCTAAAATTTATTTAAAACTTTTTGGTAGTCGGGTTATAATTTTCGGACTATTTTTTTTTAAGATAGGTATGTACTTGTATTTATGCTGAGACAGTTGTATATCTTGTACACCCCAAGCCGCAAGCCTACTCAAGTTGTATAAAAAAAACAAAGTTCAAAAATCAAGTTTAGAACGTCCGAGTTCTTAATTCGAATTGAAAGCAATTAAAATAACGCGTGGGAGTTAGAACGGGGTCAGTTAATGGCTAATGGTGAGCAGAGATAAAGCAAGCAATTAAATTCGATTATAGCTGGGCTTTGTATCGACAGTGTAGTGCAGGAGACGCGGTACTAGTATTGTTGAGATTTTTCCAGCTCTCAGCGTTATTATAAAGTCTTGACATATTTATTTGAACTTCATATAACAAGTATGAAGTATATGGCACAAGTATATGGCGCGCTTCAGAATAGCGCCACCCCAACCAAAATACACAGATGGATAATTCCTTATAACAAAACTGTGTACATAAGTGATACCAGTGGTAGGTATAAATAAAATGTTACTGGAACGATAAACGAGTAAAATAATTACATTTTTATGAGTCTGCTTTATTATTTATTTTGCGAAATGGTTCCGAGCAGGTGTGCTGTGGAATTCTTAGAGAAATCGTTATAAAGAATGTACGCATTGGTTTTATTTAACTGTAATGTACCTTCTGTTATATTTAAATAAATGAAATAATAAACATTTACTTCAAATTAACTATGCAAACACATTTACCGCGAAATATTACATCATGAATATTATTTCACACTACATATAAAACGTTTTGTTTAATTCACTGATGCATATATGTACATATGTATATATATATTAAATAATAATATAGTTGCCGCATCAGAACGCGGCTCTGTGAAAACATAATACAATGTCTTCGTGTCAACTACTAAATAAAAGTTAAGCCATAAAGTGTAACAAATGCATTGATAAAATATGTCTTTATTGATGGAATTATCAATTTTCCGATCTTTAGATAGGTCAACTATTTCAGTCCCCAGCTGCTGCACTATGAAAATGTCGAATGCTCAGACAACTCTTTTTATTGTCGCCATAATCATATCGCGGCCATTAATATTTAATAAAATACAGCCTTTATTACAGCGCTTCACGATAATCCGGAAAGTCCATTTCGCTTAATTTGGAAACGAATGCAATTTTACTTTTATGGAGACCTTAATTACGACTAGGTAGGTACTTTGTTTTTCTTCTTATCATTTGTTTATGGCGAAGAAATCTTTGTAATTTGCGTTAAAGGGATATTTAACGGCATTTGTTTTATCATTTTACAGACCTCAGTAGTTTTAACATACAATGCATTTCTGTCTTTACTGTAAAAAAAATACAATTTGACAAACGATACAAAACAGGAATCAACTTATCAAGCAATGAGTAAGAAATGTAACGGTAATGCAGAGATTTAAGAAGGGACCAGAAATTATAAATACACGACGAAACGGAAACTTATGTACCTACTTCAGTTATGTCATGCGTAATCAATGAGAAATACTACCTTCTTCGACTACTCGTGTAGGTAATGAAAAATCTAAGGAAACCGAAAACCACAAACATAGGTTTGCCATTAGAAATCTCCTGCGGGGATAAGCACGCCTTTTGTATGTATCTGTTTTCTTTTGTAATTATTCTTGTCATCTGTGTGTTAAAATCTATCAGTAGATACACTTCTGATTAAGATTTATAACAATACTCTTTCGAGTATTGCAGTTTACTCAATTTCTTGCTTTTTTTTATAGAAAAAAGACGGCAGACGAGCATACAATCCACCTGATGGCAAGTGGACACTGTAGCCCATGCATATCTGCGATACATGCCAACATCAGTCCAGAACGACAAACGTTGGCACACCTACGGATGCGCTGCCTACCTTTGTGGATTAAGGAATGGATTGGGAGAAAGGGTTGGGAAAATGGGGAGGGATAGGATGGGAATGGGCTCTGGCACATCTCACTCACTACCGTAACACGTACGTACATCGGGGAAATACAATAAAGTGGGAAATGCAGTACATTTAAGGTAGTCTTCTGTGAGAGAGGGGTAACGTGACCAGTCGAGCGCGCCCAGCGGCTGTGGAAATGCAGCGTGCACTCTCCCCCTACAAAACCCTAAGCATTGGCCGCTAATGAAAATGCTCCTTGGCAAATTCGCACCTAACATGAAATGTTAATTATTTATTCTGCGATCTATTTTTGATCCGTAAAGACGTGCCTATCACACGCCAGTAAAGCCTTCTGTATCGGTAACGCTTATGTTTGTAAATAACATATATAGATCGGTTGTTTGCACGCGCCACTCAACTTCTTCTGTGGGTATAGATATAAATATATAAAAAGAAAAACACTTTATTACTGTAAGTAGTTTTGTAATAGACCGTTTTTACGTGCAAAGAGTTTACATTTTTAATAAAATTAGTTTCATAATTACCTTTGATTGTTTCAGTGCTTTTTTAAAAATTTTATTACGTTCACTTATTGCAAATAATTGTTGAAGCGAGGACTGAAGCTAACGTTGCAACATTAATCTTTTCTTTGCATTGCATTGCGTCTTAATTTTAGAGATTAAGAACGTTGCAACGTTCTTAATCTCTAAAATTAAGATTGCCACAGTTGTAGCCAATCTCCGATAGTAAACGGCAACCAGAGAATGCAAATCATAAACCAGATTACTAGTGAAATTTAAAAATTCGTCGAAATACCTGCCTACAAAACTTGTTTTAAAAAGTTTTTGTAGGTAGCTAAAATCTAACTAAGATTCTAAAATCTAACTTTGAACAAAAATGCGCAGACCCCGAGTTTTCGCTATCAGACTACCTACCAAATTGTATTCCAAATGTGATTCTAATGACGTATTCCTAATGTGTTATTAAAAATAATATTACGTTAGGTGTACCTGTGTAATAATAATAATATTAATAATAAATATCTGGTTTGGTAGCGCGGTGTTGTCGTGATAGAGGCATTAGAGTCGGCAGGGACAGCGAGGCACCGTGCCCGCAGGCTTCGACCGACTAGGGATGGGAAAAGTCAAGTGATTTCATAATCAACCCTTTTTTTATCCACTTTATAATAATTTATTATTATAATTATTATAAATAATATTAAATAAAGAATAATTTATTTAATAAGCGATTATTGTTGCCTGTGGTCATATTCCATACTACAATATGCTAACATTGATACTATAAAGGATTTAGGAATCAGAATTTGAAAGATCAGGGTGTATCCATATACGCATAATGTATTGGATTATCTGAAGTATGAAGTATCATACTGCATCCCCTATCTCTCTTTTCTTAATACATTCTATAAGAAAAACGAGACGGGACATCGCATATCATCTCATCCCACTTCCATCAGATGAGAAAAAAGGGAGAGGATGGTAATTTGAATGGACTAGAAAAATTAAGATACGTTAATTGTACTCGAATAAAAAAGATTTTTTATTTTTATATATATACTAGTGGGCGGACGAGCAAGCGGTCCCACGTGATGGTAAGCGTTACCGCCGCCCATGGACACCTGCAACACCAGGGGGTATGCGGGCGCGCCGCCGACCTTGGAAAATCCTATTCACAGCTCTCTTGAAGAACCCCATATCGTAGCTTAATGGAAAGACCTCTTGAGGCAGTTCGTTCCACAGCCTACGGGTTCGCGGTATAAAGTAATTTTTGGAGCGAATAGTGCGCGACACCTCCGTATCGAGTATTTTTCGAGTATCTACAACGTATTTTACGTTGGTATTATAGAATACTTAGTAATAAGATGTGAACTTTAAAGATTCAAAATTTAAATAACAAATATCGACAACATGAAAGTCTTGACCGAGCCCTAACTAAAGGGATGTGCTCACGCACCGAAACCTATCATTAGAGAACAATCGGGCTTGCATTAACACCGCGGCCCGCCCGCCTGGCGCCTGCGCAGCCACACAGCGACACCGACATTAATATACACATTTATACATTGACAATACATAATTTAAATTTATCTATAGTAAGAAAAAGAAATCTATAGTAAGTGTATGTTACAATACCGCTCAAATATATATTCTGTTCCAATCCAATTTCTCCAAAATGTAAACAAACATGGCGGCCTGAGGTAACTGACACGGCCTTTAATGAAATAGTGAGGTGATAATTGTTTACAAAATATTAGACGCGGACAATGTAGCTTCCTAATTGCGAAAGAATTTTTCTAATCGGTTCAGTAGTTCCAGAGATTACCCCCAACATACCTACAAACACAATTTTACCTCTTTATTTTATTAGTATAGAAGTATAGACAAAGAAATTTAAATTACCTGTGCCCAGTCTTCATCAGATGAATGGTCTTCTAGGAGGGTACTTGGGGTTTTTCCACTTAAAGAGAGAGAGAGCTTAAAGAAGGTTAAAAGAGGATATTGGTATATCTGATGTTAATAGACTTGGACACCGTTTGACCGATAACCATGAAAGTTGGCACCATATATGTACTTTTTCATGGAGAAGGTTTTTATGCTATCGACTTTGTTGTAAAACGCCACTAGATGGCGCTGCAGGACATCAGGACAACGTCTGCGGGGTTTTGTTAGTAATATATAAAAGAGAATTACTCAAAAATAAAGAAGGGTAGCTCACTCTAATTATTTACTCTAATTATTATCCGGTTGCCCCCTAACATACTTAAATTCCAAATTTTGTCCGCCATTTTGTTTTCAACCGTTTCTATTTGAAGACGATTGCGATCTTTTGTCCCCTGAGTAGTTACTAGAGAACATATTCCTTCAACATTTGCGTTATGAGCAGGAATAGCGTATAGATATTGGCACATCAAAAATTAAACTTTCTTTCCAACACATCAGTTTCTTGAAAGAAATATATCCATTTGTCATGTATATATCTTTTTTAGCCCAAACATCATCGCCTTTTCGATTCTACATAAATTCTTTGAGATACAATATTCCTTCAAAGCAACTATTTGCAATAACTATATATACCCTTTTCTTTTGAATCAATTAGGTATTGTCTTTTCAACATCTTGTCATTACGGTAAGATAGCATGATTCATTTATGAAAATAATTCCACGTAAGTAGTTCTCGAACGAGATTGTAAATTAGCGTAAATAACATCAGTTTCCTCACAAAAGGATTTTCGTCTTTCATTGCGTAAGTACTGTAACGCAAATGTCAATTTTATTTCTTAATTTGTTTTTAATTGTCATCAGATGCTGGTTTTGAGCTAGATTTCGAGCTTAATCATTATATTCAGGGCTGAACGAGCGGAAAAACAGCTAGATCTAGCCCCGAAGGGGCTGAGTTGGCAACATTGATCCAATTTCAATCAAACTCATTAGAGTACTCAATAAAAACTCCGCTCTCTACCATATGTAACTGTAATAAACAAATAATGATTATTAAATCATAAGTTTTTATGTTGTGCGCTCTCACTTGCCCGACGGAACTCAATTATTGTTGTTATGTAACAATGTTTGTGTTAATTCACCATAAAATACCGTTCCTAGAACTCTTTATGGCTTTAAGAGGTTTCTTTAGTCACGACTACAGTCCGTCTACAATACGATTTATTTTTATAAAATTCGTCTTTGCTCTATAGTTCGAGGTCCGCCTTGGCCTGATCCAGAAAATTTCTCGAGATCGTCCGGTCCCTAGCTTTCGTCCCCCAATCTGCTATTCTAACCGCTTTCAAATCTTTTTCCACTACATCCAGCCATTTCAACTTGGACTTGCCACGGTTTTGAAGTGCCTCCGGTTTGTTAATTAAAAAATAAAGAGAGATCATTTATTTCATTAAGACAATACACATAAGTATTATTCGTAAAGACAATGAAAGAGAATAACAATACAAATTTTCAAACAGTAATACCGCACGTAGCAGCACCGCACTCTTGTTCCGATTCAGCTCAGCACTATGTCGGAAACCACTAAATGATTTCCGACGTTGATTTTCAGCTGAAGCCCAGAGTTTTTCATAATTTCATAATGTTCATTTACAACGAGTCGCCGAAATAACGCAAAACATAAAACATGTCAATCATTTTAAAATATATAAAACCGCGCTAGCGCATCATAAACTTATTTTAAAGAATAGATCAAAAGTTACAAACATGTAATGTTTAGTTGTCCTGTCTAAAACGCTCGTAGCGCTCATTACTCTGACCAGGAGCCCAGACGGAGCACGCGCGTGCGCTCGCGACTCGGGCGACTCGCGTAGAATAAATAATATACTAGAAGCATACTATAGAATCTATATATTTTTTCACGATCTATATAGATCATGAAAAAAAATCTTGATAGTTTAGATTCTACTCTCTATTATTGTGTTTTGGGCGAATTTTGATGATTAAACTACCATTCGCACTCTTCTTGGCACGGGTCTCTTCTTTGGCATATAAAAATATCAATACAATAAAAATGTTCTCAATAATTTTCAATAAACATTCAAAGTAGGTTCTTGTCTTGTAAACGGATTATTGTGCTACGAGCGAATGTAATCTATCAACATATCTAACCTAGTAATTGCATTCGCTTACACATCATAATAAAGTGTATTTTATTAGAGTAAATGGTAAAAGTAAAATAACTTTGTTTTATTTTGATAATTATCTAACGTTACGTCTAGTTGTTTCAATGTGAAAGTTTAATTTTATGCTTACGTATTTGATTAGACCAGTTTTTTTTTGAAAGACTTTGTTTTTTATTTAGCACACGAGCATTCAATGGTAAGTGGGTACTGCCGCGTATAGACATCCTAGATATATGCCAAAATCAGTCAAGAATGATAAACGTTGGCAAGTATCCGGATGCGCTGTCTACCTTTAAAAAAAATTGTGTTAATTTAGTATAGTCGGCAATTGGTAAAAAATCTGTAACCACATAAACCTCAATGGGAGACAGTATCCACTTACCACCAGGAGGACTGTATGCTCGTCCGTTCCCTTCTTTCTATATAAAATAAAATCTTTAATAGCATTTGGTTGACGTGACAGTGCGAATGTGACGATCTGGGGATATGCAGAATGATTCTTCTAGATGACCATAAGCCGGACCCAGAAGACTACAGACTTCTTCCACTGTCGGATATCCTGAAGTAAATGGATATAATATTCGGGGAGTAAAAATATAGGGTTAGGGGTACACAAAAGACCCCACTGGGTCGAAGTGATTGGGACTCCAAGTAAATGAACACCCCACCCCTATTAAGATAAAATAACATTTGATTGACGAAATGACGTATAAGATTAGTTTAGAGAAAAATTGAGGCCCTCAGTTCAAAAAAAGTATACAAAAATGCAATAAATACATGTTATAACAATAACAATGATAAAATATAAATGTTATATAACGTGGATGTAGGTATATAGGTACCCACATCTACCTATTTAAAAAGAAGTGTATATATATATATATATATATATACTATATAAAGAAGTGCTTGCATGACCGCGGAATCGAACGGGCACACCGCGAAGATGTAACCGAATCGATTGGACACACTCCGCCGCGTCGGCACCGTACAAATTAGGCATACACCGAAAAAAACGATTCACCTTCCAAGAATAAAGTTGTATCATGCTTTTGATTGTGTTTCTCAATACGTTGGGAATTCGGTGAGTATTTTTTTAATACGAGTACGTCTATTTTGTGCAGATGGCCAGTGTCTATATACTGGCCGTCTGCAAACTGTCAGCAGTTTTGGTGCATATGTCAAAATGTCAAAATGAAGTGAGAACATTGAATTAGGACTTTTTGGCGGGAATTCGAGTTTTTTTTATTACTGTAAAAATTGTGTATCGTGAAAGTGTTTTTCATGCGTGGTGTTGGTGATAATCAAATAAAAGAATGGCACTCCATTTTTCGTGTGCTTGCAAGGAGTCCTCTTCTGTCCTGCGTAAACCTACCATCGTTTTACTGAGTGATTTTTGTCTTACTTCGACGGAACTGGACATTGATAGAATACGTTCTAGACTTTTGAATTGTTTGTAGCGAAAAAAAAAATTGACATTGGCAGAATGTGCTAATTGCACCATTGCCATATATGAAGAAAGAAAAAAAAACATTCAACTAACTGAACATTATCTAATACACTAATTAGGAAAACGTGTTTATGTATAGTACCTACCTATATGAATATAGATAAAGAATAACGAAAAACGAACGATACGTAAAAGAAAATACTTTCTTAATGAAATCATTAATGGAAATTGCAACAACATTGAGAATCATTAAAAGATATTTGAAATAAATAATGAGTATTGCATACTATGGATTAAAGAAGAAAAAAGCAAGATAAACCATAAAGTTAGATGTAATAAAAGGAGGTTTTAAAACTAGCAAGTATTTTATGGTGCAAAATTGGCTTTCGACGATTAAATAGTAATGAATGTTCAATAAAGAATCTTGTATAGTCGGATTATTTATTCGAGTCAGGAATATGACATGTCAAACTGTCAATAAAGTGTCATCTCCATACAAATTTCACTCTGTTTGACACTATGTACATTCTAAAAATTACGAGTAGAAATTCATTTCTACAGAAAAAGGGCCAGTTTGTCTCTAACAGGTATTATAAAAACAAGTCCAATTCTAGAAATTTGTTCACTATAAAAATTCTTTAAATATTTTCTTAGGGATAAAGGGGTGGATCTGTTTCCCTAACCCTGAAACCATGGACTTCGTTCAGAAATTCAATGATGTGAAATATTTACGAATCTTTCTTTGCGTTTTTTTAGTTTTGACCAATTTTTTCCTACAAATACAAAACACCGAAAATTATATATTTACAAAAAAAAACATGCGTGTATTCTATGTATATCAATTGGCTCATCACAGTTCTACCTTAACCAAAGCCAAAAGGGAATATACTGAGGTATATATGTAATCTCAAAAACAAAACTCTTTTTTTTAATTGAGCTTTTAACTACTCACTTAATAATTAATAATCTGTAACTATAATATAGGTACTCGAAGAATTTAATAATAAAGATAATTAAAGCATTCTTCTAAAGACCGACAATAGATATACCTACAGTGAATAGAGCCGAATAAAGCGAGGCAAGAATAATTACAAGACTAAAACAAAACTATAATAAAAAAGTATAAAAGAATCGTCCGAGTGAGCTTTCAATGACGACTAATGAATGTCCGACATTTTTTGTTTTGGGTTTATTGTCGAGGAATAGGATCCGATCTGGATCAGGCAACAGATTTTTTTTTAAACTTTTGAGAGTTTCGCATTTTGTACGAGTACACATTTAATATTGTTAATGGGGCAAATGTGAATAATTAAAGGTTTTTGTTACCTTTTATATTTATTTTTATACTAGCGACCAGCCCCGACTTCGGTCAAGCAGCATTACGGTTTCCCAGCGAATCCAAATATAGCCCATGCCCATTTGCATTATTAACTTCCTAAGAGTGAAACAATTTTCAAAATAAATTGAGTAGTTTTTGGGTCTGCCTTTTACATAAGAACAAAAAAACCGTCACAGTCTCACCTTATAACATCAATATAGATAGATACAGTATAGACTAGACAACATACAAATTAAAAATATGAACTAGTTGTTTATTAATAGTTGGTTAATTGGCGTGGACTTTAGTAGGTTCTAATTGATTGATCGTAACAAAAATATACATTAAGTTTTGTATATTACCTTTTGCCCGCGGCTCCGCTCACCCGGTACTTATACTGATGTTTTGTATACTAAAACCTTCCGAAAGAAATAACATACACGATAGTGAGAACCATATCAAAATCCGTCAATTAGAACTCAAATTGTATTATAAATGAGCAGATAGACAGAATTCAAGTCTTTTAGAAATCGTACAAAAAACACCTAAATTTTAACAACTTAACGTTACATAACTCTTAAGATAGAGACTATTAAAACCACAATAAATTTTATTTCTTAAATTATAGATATTGTTTAACACCCAGATGTTGACAGGTCAAATACGAGGGATGCAACAAGGGTGGTAAATGTAAAAAAACCTTGTGCACCAACGGTATATTTCAAAAGGGTATAACAATCCCACATTCAACCAATTTCATAATAATGGTTAGACACTGAACAATGTAAGCGCGATGCACAACACCATCAGCGCCATCTATGCAGAAATCCCAGAACTAAATCTGTGTTTGTACATTAACCGCCCGCCAAGGACAAACTGCATTTTGTCCTTAAAAATAAAAAGTAAAGTACTAACCACTATAATCTAAAATATTTTACGCTATTGTATAATAAAACAACTTTGACAAAGTAAGTTAAACCATAAACAGAAAATAGCAAGTATTCTAAAGTGTAAACATGTAAATAAAAAAAAATAAAATAAAAAATTATTACATTTCATTCCGTTATGGGTAAAATACACAATTTATTAACAGGACGCTTAATCTGTGAATTTTTGCATCTAACTGTGACCACTCTCGAGATTCCGTCTTGACCTGGCTGCTCTTTGACTATTTGACCATAGAGCCAACGACAAGGGGGGAGACCGTCTTCCTTAATTAAAACTATATCCCCGATTTTAGGCTGTGTTGTTTGGGTTGACCATCGGTACCTATGAAAAAACTGGTTTAAATATTCTCTAGACCACTTGCGCCAAAATTCTTGACTCATACGTTGAATGTATTGCCATCGCCTTAGAGAGCTTATATTGGAAGTCTCATAATTGTGATCTGGAGCATTAATTAGAGGTTCACCTATTAAAAAATGTCCTGGTGTCAAGATATCCATATTCTCCTGATCTGCGTCTAATCTCGATAGCGGTCTCGAGTTAAGGCATGCTTCTATCTGTGCCAAAACCGTTGACATTTCCTCATAAGTTAAAGTGGAGGTGCCGATAATGTGTTTAAGATGCATTTTAGCTGATTTGATTCCAGCTTCCCATAAACCACCAAAATTGGGAGCATGAGGCGGTATAAAATGCCAAGAAGTATTATTGTTTGCCGACATCTCTGCAATCTCAGGTAGTATACCTGACTTTTCATGAAAAAATAATTTCTTGATTTCCGCTGAAGCCCCAACAAAATTTGTGCCATTATCGCTCCAAATGTCTTCACAGCGTCCTCTTCTGGCCACGAATCGCTTAAATGCCTGAATAAATCCCTGTACTGTAAGATCACTTACTGCCTCAAGGTGTACAGCTTTTGTACACATGCAAACAAACAAACAAATATACCCTTTGTACGACTTGTGTCCACGACCTCTTGCTGTGCGCATTTGTATAGGACCTGCAAAATCAACTCCGCTGCGTAAAAATGGACGTGCAGGGGTAACTCTTACAGAGGGTAACTGGCCCATTAGTTGGTTTTGAGTGTGTCCGATGTTCTTAACACAAACCACACATTTTCTTACATAATCCTTTACTAACCTTTTGACTCCTATTATAAAATATTTGTTTAGAATGTAGTTTATGGTCAGTTGCGGACCTCCATGTAAAGTTTGTATATGTGCATCAGCAATAATTAATTGACTCAATTTTGATTTATTAGCCAGGACTATAGGATGTTTCCTATTCTGTTCCAAATCTGAGTTATCTAGTCTTCCTCCAACTCTCAATATTTTCATCTCATCTAGCATTGGATTTAAAAATTTTAACACCCTGTTCTTTCCTATATTTTCGTCTCTTTTTACACTCTTTATCTCTTCGCCGAAATATTTTTCTTGGTCCTTACGAATACATACTTCTAATGCATTTTTTAACTCTTCAGTTTTCAAATAACTTCTGTATCTTTCTATTTTCGGTTTTTTCATTTGTAAGAATCGCCTACAGTACGCTACCACTCTTATCATTTTCTTTAAAGACGAGAATCTGTCCCAAAGGAGGGTGGGCAAAAATGTATGGAGCTTGGTCCAAAATTTTTTTTACTGCCCCCAGGGTTGACACTACCGCCGTTTGGCACATCACGTACGTTTATCTCTGCGAGTTGAACCTCATTGAATTCTAACCTGTAGTTGCTGAGTTATACTACAGTTAATAAAATTATAAAAATGCATACTAAATAAAAAAATAAAATAATTCTTATCATAGACTTGACTTTGACTTTAAATATTTTATACAACGGGGATATTCCTTTAGATTTAAATGATGGTGTGCGAGAAAATCGTTCTTAATTGGTGACTTTATGTTTTAAGAGCACCAAATACATCCAATTCATGCATTGTCTTTGGTTGCCAAGATCAGTCGCGCTATCGAGTTCCTAAACACATGAAAATACGTCTGCTAAAAGAAAACTATTATGTACCGCCTGCAGCACGAATATGCCAAGAACATCTGCAATTGAACGACTTTGAAGTTTTATTGTCAGCAAATAACATCAGCCATGATTTCAACGAGGACCAAATCATGGACATGATGAATATTTTAAAATCTGCTCATCAGGTCATCGGAAGACTGGATTTTGAAAATATAGAAAATATGGATCCTAACGAACTATATTTTTTAACTGGTCGTACAATAGACCAATTTAATGCAATTTTGGAGCAACTGCCGTCGTTGATACAAACATGCAAAAAACCTAAGACTGCATTGGCTGCCTATTTAATTAAGCTACGTACCGGTGAACCAGACACAAGATTGGCAGACATGTTGCATATGAGTCGAAGAACGCTGGAAAGACTACTTAAAGCAGCGAGAGAATGCTTAACCCGTGACTATGTGCCAATCCATTTAGGGTGGGATCATATCACAAGAGCAAGTTGTGAAAAAAAATCTTTTTATCGCCAATGCACTTTTTGGGGGCAATTCTGGAGATGCGATGAAAGCAATAATTGTTTGTGATGGTACTTATGTATATATTCAAAAAAGTGCTAACTTTTTATTCCAAAGAATGACATATAGTCACCATAAGTTTCAAAACCTATTGAAACCATTTTTGATAGTCTGTTGCAATGGTTATATTATTGATGTCACAGGGCCTTACGTAGCCACAACATCAGACGCGACTATATTAAGTGGCATGCTGAACGCTGAAAATAGTGCTTTTAACTGGTTTTTCAGACCAGGTGACGTTCTAATACTAGACCGAGGTTTTAGAGATGCTTTACCTGATGTTGAAGCTTGCGGCTATGAAATGCATATGCCCCTATCTGTAGCAAGAGGCCAAACGCAACTTTCGACAATAGATGCCAATAAGTCAAGAATGGTGACTATTTGTCGGTGGGTCGTGGAAGTGGTGAATGGCCGTTTCAAACGTGACTTCAAGTTATTCAGACAAGAATATTTTAACAAAGCGTTAGGTACTGCATATGCAAGATGACTTTCGGATTGCCGCAGCCATCACCAATGCCTTTCACGACCCAATAACCGATTGTTCCAATGCCCACGAAATTGTTGAGAGAATAAATAATAGACTAAATGTTGAAAACTTACTAGCAGAATATGTTATTGGCCAAAATCTTAATAGTAGAAGAGTGAATTTTCAAAGTATGTCTGCCGACTTACCAGAGCTTCAAGATTTTCCTCGTTTGTCCGAAAACGATTTAATTATGTTCTCACTGGGGACATATCAAATAAAACTAGCCAGGAGTTATTACGCAGAACACGATAGAAATGGTGTTTACACCATTGAAATATTCAGAAGTACCGACGATTTAAATAATGCTTTGATCAATTATAATATAATTGGTAATAACTTCTGGTTACTAAGAGGAAGAATACAATCAAGACACAAGAAGTCGCGTATATTATACATACATTTTAATAAACTTGGACCAACGAGGACTGGAAGCTCTGGAACACTATTACTGTTCATGCAAAAGCGGCAGACGTACCTTGGGTTCATGCGCCCACATAATGTCTATTGTATGGTTTCTGGGATGGGCACGATATGACACCGTTAGTCACCCTGCAGCATTTTTAGACTCTGTTATTGTAGATGATGAAAATATATAATAACTGAAATAAAAATTAAATAAAAATGTCTGCGTTTTAATGTACTCATCTACCAAATTCGTACTTTTGGATTTTTTTTATTCATTATTTCTTTTTCTGTAGGTTGGATTTTTACGATTCCATATAAAGAAATGGTCCGTATATAAAACTCTTTTGAATGCACTACGTGCCAACCCTGGGGACAGACTTTTGTATCTTTGGGCCAATTTGCCCATTCTCTTTTCTTCCTCTTCCCTTGTAAAATAAACTTTGATAGCTTCTAAATTCGTCTTTATTCCTACTGGTTTCTCATATTTAATAGTTTTATCTAATAGAAAGCTTGGACCATTTATCCACAGAACCTTATCAATTAATTCAGAAGGGGTTATTCCCCGTGATGCACAATCCGCAGGGTTGTTATCAGTGCTTACATGTGACCATTGACTCGGGTTCAGGAAAGTTAATATTTCTGAAACCCTATTGGCAACAAATACCTTCCATCGATTAGGCAAGCTGTTCAACCACGCCAACACGATAGTAGAGTCGGTCCAGGCATGCAACTTACTCACTTCTATCTTCATGACTTTAGCCACATCTAGCATCAACCGTGTTAATTCAACAGCGCCACAAAGCTCTAACCTCGGAATCGAAACTTGTTTTATGGGCGCTACTTTAGACTTCGCTGCAACTAAAGCCACCTGCACGTTACCATCAGAATCAATCCTTCTTACATAGACCACAGCTGCGTATGCCATTTTAGAGGCATCACAAAATCCATGTAATTCCGTTTGGACATCACTTAAACTAGTGCCTAGCCATCTCGGTATCCGAAAATCATGCAATTTAGAAAGATCTTCTCGAAACTGACACCACTCTTTAATTAGTTCTTCAGGTGCTTCATCATCCCAGGCAATACCTGCAATCCAGAGCCTCTGTATCATAATTTTTGCAACTATGATACACGGCGCTATCCAACCAAGTGGGTCGAACAAACGCGATATATCAGCGACAATTTTCCTTTTTGTGATAAGTGACTGTTGCTCTAAAAGATTTACTTTATATCGAAAATTATCATTACTTCTTTCCCATGTTAGCCCAAGAATTTTTATCACTTCATCCATTTTAATATTCCTCTCTTCTTTCGTTTCTTGCCTTATTTCATCATTATCCTTCTTACCCTTTCTTATACTTTCCATCAGTTCTTCATTGTTACTTGCCCACTTCTGCAATTCAAATCCTCCTTCTTTTAACAATCCTGTCATCTGCTTATAAATTTCCATTCCTTCACATACTGTTTCACATCCACACATTAAATCGTCCATATAGAAATTTGAGCGAACTTTTTCAGCAGCCAACGAATACTTATGTCCTTCATCTATTGCTATTTGCTGGAGAGTCCGTACAGCCAAAAATGGAGCCGATGCTGTACCAAATGTGACTCGAAGAAGTTTATAGTCTTTGACTTCTTGGCTATCAGCATCAATCCATAACAACCTTTGGTAGTCGGTATCTTCCTCATGAACCTTAATTTGACGATACATTTTAATAATGTCTGCTGTCAAACAAATTCTAGACATTCTCCATTGCATAACTAAATGTCGCAAATCTGGTTGTATTGAAGGTCCCACAAGAAGTTCATCATTTAGTGCCACTCCATTTGTACCCGCTTGAGAAGCATTGAAAACTATTCTGAGTTTGGTCGTTTTCTTGTCTTCTCGAATAACTGGATGGTGAGCTAAATAGAGTGAACTTTCCCTTTTACTGTCTGTTTTTTCAATTTCAATCATATGATTCATCTGTAAATACTCATCCATCACTGCTTTATAATTAGCCTGTAGCTGTTTATCCTTTTCCAATCTCTTCATTAACCCTTTAAATCTTTTCTCTGTTATTGATCTAGATTCTCCTTTTATACACATAGGATTATCTGTTTTAAAAGGTAATCTTACTACATATCTCCCAGTTTCGTCCCTACTTGTAGTTTCAACGTAATATTTTTCACATTTTTTCTCCTCCTCTGTATAACTTTCCTCTTTCGTTAGCCCTATTCCATTTTCTATTTCCCAAAACCTCTTTAAAATTTCATCTCCCTCTTGTAGTTGACAGTGTAATGCCACTACACCTGTATTAATATCTGATGACTGCAAAGTACCTGACAAAATCCAACCTAAGCTCGTATATTGAGCCACTATAGAACCGCTGGGCTCTTTGCGTATACCTTCTTGGATAATCTGACTATACAATTCTGCACCTAATAACACCTCTATTCGGTTAGGTCGATTGTATTCAGGATCCGCCAATTCGATTCCTTCAAATTCTGGAAACTCCAATTTATCCACTTTCCTTCCCGGAAGAAAAGAAGTAATGGATTTTAGAACGTAAGCCTGCACTGTGAATACTGAATTGGAATCAAACCTAGATTTAATATTCAAAGTAACAACTGCTTTGGACATTATCTCTCTATGTCCCCCTACTCCTGTAATAGAACCTCGAATAGGTGTCCGTTTTAATTTTAGATCATTGACTGTAGCTTCAGTCACAAAATTACCCTGAGAGCCCTGATCCAATAAAACTCTCAATAGATGGTTTTGTCCATTTTTCGACACAGCATTGACTAGCGCCGTTGCTAACAATACTTGTTTCCTTTTCCCTGTCGAAAAATTACAAGCTACAAAAGCCGAAGAATTTTCAGCCTTACCTGTCTCCTTATTAGGCCCTGATCCCTTAAATGAACCTTCCGATACCTCAGATTCAACCTGCACAACACTAGTTCTCCCGTTCTCAACACCCTTTGGATGAAAAAGTGAATGATGACGACGATGACATAAGTTACATTTACTCGATTTACACGTTTTCACCCCATGATTTGCTCCTAAACAGTTATAGCACAAATTATTATTTTTTACGAAATCGCGACGTTGGTCAACAGTTTGATTTACAAATTTTTTACAAAAAGTCAATTTGTGATTATCGGAACAAAATACACATTGATACTTGTTTACATGATGACTCTTAAATTGAACAACATTAATATTTTTATTTGTAGTTGGCTGGTATTTATTTGATACAACTTTAGTATCCAAAAATTCAAGTGCCCGATACCTATTAGTTAAGAACTCCTTAAACTGATCTAAGTTTGGCAGCTCCTCAGATTGAGTGCTACTAGTAATATTAAATTCCCACTGTTTTCTAGATTCTGGATCCAGTTTTAAGCAAATAATGTGTATAATAATAATATCCCAACTACTTACATTTATTCCAAGATTTTGTAAACCACTTAAGCAATCATTTGTTGTATCAATTAATTCCTTTAAATTACTTGATGACTCTACAGTTAAATTTCTCTGACTCAACAATCTTTTTAGAATAAAATGCGACAAATATCTCTTATTATCGTATCTTGATTTTAATTGTTCCCAACACCTATCATAATTAGCCTCAGATATTGGTATTTGCCTAAGTAACTGTTCTGCTTCCCCAGTTAATGAACTTTTCAAATAATGCATTTTTTGTACCTTGTCTAACTTAGAATAATTATTATGGATCAATGATAAAAATAAATCCCTAAATGTTATCCACTCCGTATATTTTCCCGAAAAGTTAGGAATCACAATCTTTGGCAATTTAAATGATTCTGTATTTGACATTTCAGATTTATTTACATTATAATTTTGATCCGAATTACTAGGCGAAGAATTAAGTTTTTGTTTGATTTCAGTTTTATACTCAATAAACAATTCCTCAGTTTGTTCATAAAAATCGTTTTTATAATAATCTTGCTCTTTCAATTTCGACCCATAAGTTTTTACTAAAGACTTGTGAGTTTTAGAATAATCGGACCATAGCATCTCCAAAGACTCTAATCTAGTTTGACAGTATGCTTGTGTCAGTCGCTCCTTTGGCGATTTTTTAAAATTATTTCTAGCTTTTACCATTTTTTCGTAATAATCAATCTGTAAATTTATTTCAGAGTCCATAATGAAACTTTTAAAATATACAACAATAAAAAAACCAAACAAAATTTCAAACTAACAACCTTTACTAATAGATAAATTGATCAATTAAATAAAGCAAAACTATGTTTTATTACAAAAATAATAAAGTAAAGATAGGGCAAACTACAACATAATTAATGTAATTAAACTTTTACATTAAGTAAAAAACTCAATATTGCAAATATTTATCAAAATTTTCAAGTTAATATTTAATGATAATTTTTCTAAGTTTTTGAAACTTAGCAACTCTGACAGAAATTGGGCATAGGTTCCCCGTACCATACAATTTATCTTAAATCTAGCTAAGTTAAAACTAATTATTTCCAAATTATTCTAAGTCCGAAATATCTTCAAAATTTAGTTAATTTTCTTTAATATATATGGTTCCAATTCCTTTAACTTTATTAAAATAAAAACTGTTCAAACACTCACTGTTGTTATCTCGCTCACTCATTTGTGACGTCACCTTCTGCCTGGCATCAGATAGATCTTGGATCCTGACAGTTGCTCCCCACCAGCGTTGTCTTGAAGTCCAAAGCCGGATTCACCACCAAACTTGGACCCCTGCTGCAGTAGCTTCCGCTCCTGAAGCTGAACTGCTCCTCTTCCAGGATATTACCTTCGCCTTAATCCTCCAAAATTGCGTCACCGTTAACACGACTTTCCAGAACGGGGCTGAGGGTTCCCACTATCCGGCTCGAAGGACCATGTTTAACACCCAGATGTTGACAGGTCAAATACGAGGGATGCAACAAGGGTGGTAAATGTAAAAAAACCTTGTGCACCAACGGTATATTTCAAAAGGGTATAACAATCCCACATTCAACCAATTTCATAATAATGGTTAGACACTGAACAATGTAAGCGCGATGCACAACACCATCAGCGCCATCTATGCAGAAATCCCAGAACTAAATCTGTGTTTGTACAGATATAAAGGAATGATTCTTATTACATGTGTACATTTTATACTAACTATTTACTTTTCTATAATTAAGTATTTCATTTAATTTAATAACGTGTCAATGGTTGCTATTAAAAACCTACAGCTCAATCCAGCATACTACTCCATGTATATTCGTGGGTCGAGATAGTGACGTCGGCACTTTTTTTTTGTTATCGATTAAAAAATCCACTCGATGCGTTTCAATATCGATATCTGCCTAAATAATTTGGGGCTATCAAAGTGGTTTTTGCTTGTATACAGACTGGAGATCACAGCGACGCCGAACATAAAAGGTAACGTATTTTTTGGAATTGACTTATTGTAATTTTTAATTAGTTGAAATATTATATATATATATATATATATATAATCTGAGACATTATAACTCCGATGTTTTTAATTAAGTCCATTTAATATTAGACGCTTCAATAAATTGATTTAAGAACAGTTTGTTCTATTTTTAATAATATTAAAGACCACATCGTGTAAAAGGGCACGCTAAATGGATATGCGAAAATGCGTTACATTTGTTACGTTTTACAAACGAAGAATCCATCAGCTTTTTTTAGCGTTATCAAGTTACGAACTTACCAGACAAAATTGAATGTTCAGTCATGCTCAGTGCACGAAATATTAGTTCCCGTGGAAGGAAGGCGTCCGCAGTAATCAACCGCACACCGTAATCAAATTGTGCCCACAAAAAATATCAAAATCATCGGGCGGTCGGCGGACAGTGCGGGCGCATCATCGTTGAGCGAGTTGGCGGAGGCCAGGCGTTCCACTCCGTGGTGAGATTCTTGAGGTTATTTTAAAATTAAACACTTTTGGGTAACATTTCTAGTTGCTTTAGATAACATAAGTTGCATTTATAACTAAGACTTTAAGGAATTATATTAGAAATTGATAGTTAGTGTAGAGCAAGAAATATTTCAATTTATAAAAATATCGATACGTTCCTACTGAAATCTTTCCAAAAAAATTGGTCTCGAATAAAAGGTGCTGAAAAACGTTGACATTTGTGGTGGTAATAAACGTATCAGCCTATAACGTCCCACTGCATGACATGCCTTTGTTAGTAAATCACTGGGAGGTTTAGGGCCTTAATCTACCACGGACCGTCACGCGGGCGCGGTACGGATTGATGGATTGGCAATCTAGAGCTAATTAATATAAATATTGGGGGGTTGCCTATTTGCATTTGTGAAAACTACCTGAGTCGCCACAGATGGCTAAGATTTTTCTTAAAGAAGAATACTTACATCAAGATGAGTTTTAAGCTTGTCTTCAAGGACAATTACCAAAAGAAATGCAAAGTCTCGAAATCAATTTATTATATCTCGACTCGAGAAGTCAAGATATAGATCGGATGTATCTTTAAGTAACAAATAATATTTTGTAGCCTAGATTTTTAGAGATTGGAATAAAAATGGGCTCATATTGGCATCCGATAGTGCAAAAAATCATTATACACGCGCGGCGTGAAGAACCGGAGTTGACACCAGGACACTTCGGGGTCCACCCAGAGCACAGATGCTACCTCTGCAGTGGGCAACTAGCCCAGGAAAGATTGTCCGCTCCCCCAAGAGGAGGGGTGGAAATTAGGTACTCGAACAACGTGAAACGCTTTGTAATATAACAATAAATAAAACTTTAATTTGCTCAACATTTTGTAATGTTAAAATTCAATCGAAATTCAAACCAATCCCTGCCGCAACCGGAACGCACCGCGCGCCGACATCAACGCCACGAAAAAAAGTAAAAAATGAAAAAAACAAAATGGAGGCAGCGCGCTTTGTGGCAGCCGCCATTACCCGCGTCCATTACTTCGTCGTAATTACGGATCATTAGAGGCCCCGCTCGCTTCTGTGAGGGAATTAATGCGGCCAAGATATTACCTTTTAATATCTTCGCATTCTGGCACTTCGGTTTTGTGGGCGACATCTGTTTGTAGAAAATGTGGAGTTGATCTTCATTTTAATGGATTATGTTGTGACTATGGTTTTCCATCTTCTTATTTGCTCGTTGACAGCAGTTGTCAAAGAAAGTAGCTATGTAATTTTCTGCGAATTTAGTCGAAATAAATATCCATAACCGTTGGATAAAAAAATGTACGTATAAAATATATAAGTAGGAAGTACAATTTACGAACACTTATAATATTTCGCAAGAAATAGCGTAATCTTACCATTTTTCAAATTACAGTTAAAACCTGATCAGAAAAATAAAAAACGCTGTGGGGCTTTTTTGCTTTTTTGCGCCACATTTGCTTTTTTCATAGCTAGTTAGTGTTGTCAGTAGCAGATATTACCTAGTTCTATTAGTTTTAGGCATCATGGCGAGGTTTTTATTTTCTTGGTCAGACTATAATATTCTGTTGTTGATATGATACGACCCACAGACCACCCACCCCAAATACTCCCAAAGGGATGGGACCGAATTTATTTTAATATAAATCGATCGGTCCTTACTTAATTTTGATGAATCGATATGCATTGCTGTAAATTTAGGTAGGTATATAAATCTAATTTCATACAAATATAAGTATGAGGGTACTAATTTTCTGTAATTATTTTACAAATAAAATAATCAAAATAATATAAGAAATTATATGTTAGACTTATATAAATTTTTGTATTTTTATATGTCCCCGATGTAACCAATTCAAATGGTTGTTTTCGTATTGAATCTAACAATTAAATAAATAAATTATTATAATGTAAATCTTAGATGAAGCATTAAGAATCGATACGAAATTGTACATACTAGAATTATATCGACAATCGAGTCGGTAATCTACATAATGTAATCTATGCATCTCTTTAACGATCTGTCATCGAACATATAACAAAATGGAAATAATAATATTATAGTGAAAAGAAACTCGGGTGTATAGATACCTAAGCTTCATGTTTTTCTCATAAAATGTAATAAATAGCGTGGTCATACGCATCTGAATAAAATCGTCCATTTATTTTAAAAAATCCTATCGACAAAAAATCCGGGATTCAGAAAACTTAAAGGCAGCAAATTTAAAAATGGGTTAACTTTAGATTCTCTGGTGACAATAAAAGGAGTCCAACGAAGCGGATGTTGACGGGTGGTGTTGAGGGTTCGCTGATATATACCAATTGATATTTATATTGATATCTAACAATTAAATTGTTATACTGACATAAATAAAAATTATGATCACCGCTAATGATCCAACACTAAAGATTATAATTATAATAGTTATAATGTTGATTAAGTAGACTGATTATTAACCTCACTCTAATTTTTTTAGTCTATTTTTTCTTTTGTTTTATAATAAATACAAGTCCTAAATAAATATACATTAAAATAAAAATTATAATCAATTTTGACACATTAAAACCACTTACAGAATGAAATTCGCGTCTTTTTTATATATAATACATGATATATATGCGATATATATTGATATCTATTTTGATATTTATTATAAAGATCGGATTTTTACGAACCCTAATTCTTTATATAATTTAAAATTATTTATTTCAGTTATTCAAATTATTTGCTGCTCGTTGAAATACAAGCCATAATAAAATAAGTAGATAAGTAGATTCAGAAAGAAATAAAAAGATAATTTGATAAAGATAAAGATCTTTATAAAAAATTTGGGGATTTTTTCAGAAAAAAAACTTAAACACCGACACAGACATTCGTCGTCAAATTGTCCCACGCGATAGACGCAGTTTATTGTTATTATGTGTAATCAAAGCGAGGCAAAGATTTGGCGTCACTAAAAAATAATTAGCTCGTATCCTCCGGGTTGTCGGCGGAAATCCATTTACACCCTACGATTAAAGAATAAAATAAATATCCTACATAATTAAGAATGCCATTGTAATATCTACCTATGAAAATGCATAAACCGAGACGCCTACATAAAAAATGCATAGAAAATAAATAAATAGTTTTATTTAACATTTGAAACTAACAGAATTAACGTACATAAATGAGATGTTGTCTAAAATTAATTATGTAAGTACTTGTTAAATACATTAGCAATGTTCGTTGTAAAAATTTTAATTAAATTGTGCTTACTTTGTGTCTATTTTTTTTCTTATATAACTAAATAAACCGTCTCTTATGTAGTTTCTTATTTACTCATATTCCTCAGCTTCCACCTCAACCTCGTTTTTAATCTATGAAAAACTTGTTTTTGCCAGCGGCTTCACTCCTATAATTTTGTTTTAAAAATATTTGGCTTCCTCTGGAAAAGTAATAATGTGTGCCCTGATTTCAGTCTACCTTTCTGCCAAATTTCACTGAAATCGCTCGTCAAGAGTATTTTTTTTAATATAACTTGAACATATTACTAACTGCGTCTTATATTAAAAACAAATTGATCTTTATTCCATTGGGAATTTGATCTTCATTCGATCGGATTGTTATCGTGTCGTGCGCACAAAGTCGTAGTATTATTAAGGACACGGATTAAAGGTGTAATTTCGTTCGTCTGAGAATCTTTGTTTTTATACAAGGCGGTACATTGTCATTCCTTTGCCCGATTCCAGCTAAATAGGCAATGGTATTTAAAGCTTGGGGACATTTTTGAAGACCTTTAATGATGGGTTTATGATTTAAAATATCTGAAAAAAAAGAAAAACCGCCAGAATCTTTAGACGTTTATAAAAGTATTTCTTCGTATTGTGTTATGACGACAAAATTGATTAAGTATCTACTAAAATTCTGGCGTTACAATTTAAACCGAGAATTTAGATACAGTCGACCCGCGGTAATCTGGCTCCCGTCTAATCCGGCGTTCTTTGTATCGAATGAATTACAAGGTACTACAAGTTCAAGTTCGAACAGTTCCGGACTGCAAGGGCTTGGAGGCAGTATTGTATGGTCCAGCGCCGGCTCTAGCTCATGTAGCGCCCGGGTGCAGGGCGCCCTCTAGTAGGCGTTTTGAACTCTTTGGAGGTGTCGCGAGCGGCGCTCGGCGCCCCCTAAGACCCTGCGCCCGTGTGCACCGCACCCCCTGCACCATAGGTAAAGCCGGCACTGAATTCAGCGCTCGACAGGCGCCCCCGGGCGCGGAGCGCCCCCGGACGCGGAGCGCCCGGGGTGCACCGCACCCCTTGCACCCCCTGGTAAAGACGGCCCTGGTATGGTCCGACAAATCGGTTAATCCGACACCGCCTTGAAAAACATTTGGTAATTAGATTTTTTTTAAATAGACTACTGCTGGGCAAAGGCCTCCCCTATTTCTTCTCCAAACTCTTGGGTCGATTCTGTCACCAACAGGCGAAGATAGCGAAACGACCTTGAATATTTACTTTTATTAAGTACTAGCGACCCGCCCTCACTTCGCTTCGGTTTATTAAATTTAAAACAATCGGAATAAGATATTTTCCTGCGGTAAAATGGGCCTATATTTTAAGTTGGACCTCTAGCAATACATCGGTGAAAACTGCATTCAATACCATGCAGTAGTTTTTGCGTGATGCGTGTACAAACATACAGACAGACAAACGGACAAAATTTCTAAAAACTGTGTTTTGGCTTCTGTTGCTGTAATAAAGACCCCCCCCCCATATTAGTTTTTTTTTCAATATCTATAATGTACAGACATCGGCCTGTTACAATTTTATTATATGTATAGATTGAGAAGAAATTGGATTAATAAAACACACGTAATTATACTTCTTAATTATTTGGCGACAATTGAGCCATTTTATATTGATTTAATGAATTCTGGGGACAATTACTTTTTTTTTAATTTTAGTATAAAGCCACAAATATTTACATAAATATTATACACAGTGTATATTTCAATTTATTTGCTAATGACGGACTTCTTACTTGTATTGTTTTTTTTTCTTTTTATTATCCTAGTGGGCGGACGAGCAAGCGGTCCCACGTGATGGTAAGTGTTACCGCCGCCCATGGACACCTGCAACACCAGGGGGCATGCGGGCGCGCCGCCGACCTTGCATAATCCTATTCACAGCTCTCTTGAAGAACCATGTATGTAAATGTTAAAAACAAATTTATTACAGACACCTAGCTGTAGGTACACAGAACAAATTTATTAACGTTTTTTTTTTTAAAGAATGCAGACATAGTAATGAAGTTGACTATAACAGGAATGTGTGTCTAATACTTCTACATTACGATAAGACTCTAATAAACAATTACGTATCCAGCATCTTATAGTAATATATATATATATAATAAAGTTCGAATATTCAATTCTCATAACAACAGGAAGAGATTGTCACTGGCTGGAAAAACGGGACAAAGGACACCGCTCGCAGGCTGGATTGCAGTGGCTGCCCTTAGGGTTGACAAACTTAGATTAAAAAAATAATTGTAGTAAAATGTGACCCTATTAATATTATTAATATAAAATAGACATTAACTAGAATTAAAAAAAAAACATTTTCGTCAGTGTATTTTAACATTTAAGAAAGGTATTTTATGCTTGTTAAGATATCGTTATATTGAAAATTCTTGTGATATTTTTAATTGGAGTTATTTAATTGGATTTGGACTTCAATATTAATAATTAAAAGTCAATACAAACAAGTCAATACTAATCAATACATAGTAAAATCTGTATTAATAATAATTCTTTATTAAGAGAGGAAAAGTGCGTGGAAAGGCAAATTTTGTACATTTTTACGTACAAAATTTAATCTCTACTACATTATAAGGCCATTATAAATTGTAACTGATTTACTATCATTTTACTGATTTACTATACTTTTTTGAGGGGGAGAGTGCAGGTAGCAATCCAACAGCAGCTGGACGCGCTCGACTGGCCACGTTACCCCTCTCTCACAGAAGACTACCTTGAAATGTGTACCTACATTTTACCTACATAGACTACCTACATTTCCCACTTTATCTTATTTCCCTAATGAACCCATTCCCATCCGATCCTATCCCTCCCCATTTTCCCCTTTCTCCAAATCCATTCCTATATCTCCAAAGGTAGGCAGCGCATCCGGGGGCGTGCCAATGTTTGTCATTTTGGACTAATGTTGCCATGTATCGCGGATGTCTATGGGCGTCAGTATCCACTTACCATCAGGTGGCGGCAGACGAGCGTCTGCCGCCTTCCACCATAAAAAAAATATTACGATTTCCTATGGTATCCAAGCAGCCTTCGACCATCTGCATTAGTTTATCTTCCTAATAGTGCAAGGATTTTCTAAAACGGTTCAGTAGTTTTTGAGTTTCTACATAAAAACAAAAAGAAATCTTTTCTAAAACTAATATAGATAAACAGTAATTTTATTAATTTAGTAATTTTAGTAATTTTATTAAACATAATTTTAGAGAAAAGTATTTAAAGAAATCCAATAGTTATTAATATTCTCAATTTTTGTCAACCCTTTTGCGTGGTAGCTTACAACGCACATCATGCGGACAATTTGTGCCCATGGCTCCGTGACGATTGGCTTGACAGCCTTTCACGAGGGTAGAGAAAAAACATAATACGCTTTTCATGTCCCGATGTCGATAGATTCTCCCGACCATTAAGGGCTATTCAATATTGTGAATGTAATGTAAATAATGTACGAGTATTTTTTCTATGAATGTTGTTGAATTTTTGTCTATTTTTATGTGATGAAGGATTATACTGGTCTTATTATACCTTTATTAGCAAATGCGCCTCCTTGAACAATACTGAATACTGCTCTCCTTAGAAAAAAAGGCACAAGTACATTTTAATGACATATGAGAAAAATGCTCACAAATTAAATTTTTCGCTGCCACCACGTTTTCTTCGGTAATAGCCGTTAATGGGCGACCGCTTTTATCTTGTCAGACAAACTTAGTCAACCGCGCTTAAATTCATTGTTGTACAACGATACACAGTTGCCTTAGAAGGGCACTCGTCTGCAAAGGCCATTTAAAAAGAATCTTCAAGTTTTAAAGAACATTTACAATCATACAAAATCATAGCACGGAAATGTTCCTGTTGAATACCTATTTTTAATGAGACGCCATATTTTGATTCAGCGAGTAAAAAAATATCCGGAGAAATTTGAATTTAGAATGTTTTGTTTTTATGTTATAGATAGTCGTAGTTGTAATTGACATCAAAACCAGTCAGTGTTCCATAGATAAAAACTCCATAGATAAGGTAGCCTGGTATACGATGTGATATGGACAAGTTCAGAAATACTGATATCAAATTACTCGAATTTATATAATTAAAAACATCCACCGGAAAGGCGTCTCTATTGAAAACAATTTATCAGCGCCCCCATTTCGGAAGTCAATTTCTGTTGCAAATCTAAGCACTGTACTCTTTCTTTTCTGGCCTATCTCTAATTTTCTCCAATTGTCTATATTTTGTAACAATGAAATGTTATTATTGTCTTCAATAAGTAATTCAAATCGTTCATTTAATTTTGTGGTTGCCGTGTCGAACAAATAAAAATAAATATTTACTTTGAAGTTTTTCTGTGCATCTGTAATTGGCTCATCGGTAGACCCATAAATACTCATAACTGAAAGTGAAAAATCGTTTTCTGGCACGTGGGCGTGCGTGCAGTGTATGAAAATTCGGTTTCGCATTCTATTTCGCCAACTGCGATGTCATCTTTCTAAAAATTGTAAACTAAACTTTTATTATCGCAACAAAGTGTAAAGTACTAATAAAAAAAATATGAATACTAAATAAAATGCAACAAAACATTAACTTCTAGCTATAACCGGATCCAGCCTACCGGAAAAGGCGTCATAATAATTGCGACATGGTAGCAAAAACCCAGACATCGTCCAGAAACTGGTTTTGTTATAAAACACTAATTGATCGATAAAGGCCACTCTTGCCTGCCGTTTTGTTATTAATGACTCGTTTCAATAACTATAAAATGTTTTAATGTGCTTTTAATTTTATTATCTACGTTTTAACGGTAACTTAGAAAGGAAGAAAAGAAAGATTGGAATTCACTGGTCGATGTCAGGAGTAGTTCTGATTGGTATGTTTCGCTCAAACACCAACAATGAACGGATGCATCCTATTTTTATACTTGGCTACTAATTATGTATGTAAAATATTGTGGAACTTCGCAGAAGAATACTTTCGCAGTCGTCTAAGGATGCGTCCACGTCTATTATTATTGAAGCGACACCCTTCGAGTGGATGTAAGGGGTTAGTCGGAGATGGTCAGAAACGCAAGTTATTTTATATATTATAGGTATCAGACGAGCGAGCGGGCCACATGATGGTAAGTGGCCACAGAAACCTTGCAGAATCCCGTTCACAGCTCTCTTGAAGAGCCCCATATAGTAGCGTAACGAAAATACCTCAGCTGGCAGTTGTAATTGTGGTCTACGATAGCAACTGGTCTAAAAATCAAATCGTCAAATGTTATCGGGTTTATAAAACCAATCAAAATAGTTTTATAAAGGTGAAGCGTTTTAAGTCAAGTATTAATTAATAATTTTTAGTTTTAATAAATAATTTTCCAATCTTTTATTTTCTACTAGCGACCCGCCCTCGCTTCGCTTCGGTATAAAGATTTTTTTTTATAATTTTATTTTCAAAATTTCAAAATAAAATATAGAGCCTATATTAGACACGGATAATGTAGCTTCCTATTTGTGATTTTTTTTTTAAAATCGGTTCATTAGTTCCAGAGATTACCCCCAACATACCCACAAACAAACACAAAATTTTACCTCTTTATTATATTAGTATAGATAATGTTGTTTCACTTATACCTACCATACCATTACTATATAGCTCCGAGGTTGGCTGGGAGAAAATGCTTTATAGTCAGTGTTTCCCAAAGTATGAGTCGAATATTGGTTGAGCCCTGAAAAAAATAAATCAAATCTAATTTTAAGTATAGTGTTCTGATTTTACTTATCTTATTTTTACTTATTAAAAATTTCGATTATCACTGGATACTGGATTTTCTCTTATATTCTTAGTTGTACAACCCTTCACATAACTACGCTACGAAAACGCGAACATGCTGCAGCAGCGACACAATGCTAGTTTCATGTAAGGCGTAGGGTGGACCTCGAACTTTGTCATTTTTTTAGGTGAGTCGCGGTTCATATAAGTTTGGGAATCACTGCTTTAAAGCATTAAGTCCGCCTTTTGTTAAAACAATAAGTAAGTGTTAATAAATAAACACCAAAAATTTACTGAGCCTTAGATTGATTTTGTATTATACTTTATTTCAATATATGTAGTTATATGTATATACGATGGACGCAGTCTTGTTTTTTCAATTTATAAGTTATTAATTAATTCGCTTTCGGTGAACGTACATACCAAGGTTTGAATCCTCATTCGCTGTTTTGACCTTTGCGGTCAGTGAAAACTTCTACGGATTCTATACTTACTGTGGATTCAATTTCTATTTAATTTCAATTTATTTAACTGTGTAAAACAAGTAATTACAGATGATAGTCATTTTTTTTATGTGCGAAGGCGGCACACGAGAATACAGTCCACCTGATAGTAAGTGGATACTGTCGCCCATAGACATCCGCGATACATGCCAACATCAGTCCAGAATGACAAACGTTGGCACGCACCCCCATGTGCGCCGCCTACCTTTGGAGATATAGGAATAAATTGGGTGAAAGGGTTGGGAAAATGGGGAACGACAGGATGGGAATGGGCTCTGGCACATCTCACTCACTACCGATACACGTACGTACATTAAGGAAATAAGATAAAGTGGGAAATGCAGTACATTTCAAGATAGTCTTCTGTGAGAGAGGGGGAGAGCCTTTACACCTTTTGAGTCCTCGAAAAATGTAGACTAGGATGGCCTCTGACTAGTATGAGAAGAACGAAAGTCGATGTGGTGGCAATTCGTAGGCCTTTTCCAAAGTAAATAAATAAATAACACCACACTCAATGCCTCACACTAGAATTCCCTGTCGTAGATCCAAACGCACACCCAGACCCAAACAAATAATTATCTTTAAACTAATGAATGTCCGACCGGAAATCTAACCCGGGACCTTTTGCACAGCAGGCAGGGTCACTACCAATCGGTCGTCAAATGTGTAGCAAAAATACAGGTATCCAGTAGCTGGTGAGATAGGCCAATGTTACCTAAAGTAGAACAACATTATTGTATTGTGGTGCAATTTGATATAAAGCGTTAATAAGATTAACGGATTAGTGAAGTAAAGTCGGGGTGAAGAGCGTGTCGTATCGCCGCGTTGTCGGTACATAATTAAATAGCGATAAATGTCAGTGAGATAAAGCCGGTATTTTATTGGAGTTGTCGCCTTTTTGTGGAGCCGACCCGCCGCTGTTTGCTTAGCGAAGTTACAACGATCTCGAGGAGTGACGATAACAGAAATATCATTATTTCTTTTTCATTTTGTTAAGTGGCTGCTTACTTCATCATCGTCGTATTGTTCTCATAAAAGATCTCATTATGGACAATGACAGCCAAGATGATGGAGTTATGGGCGAATTGTTGGAGTTGTTACATAATAATACTCTTTCGAGTAGCTAGGTGTTATCCCTAGAACTGGTTGCTTATGCAAACCTAACGTTGCAAATATTGACGTTTGGAGGGAATTTGAATTTAAGTTGCATTAGCACCCAGTTATTAGGGATTTAGTAGGAAGAAGTTCGGTAAGGGACAATACTAAAAAGAGTATTGTTTCAATCAGACAGACGATGACGTCACTGGAACGCTGCTGAAACAATTGGGATTATTAGTTTCGTAGTAATGGAAAATAATTTATATATGACATATCAAAAGAGTAATAATTAATTGAGCAGAAGAAATACTGAATGTGACAGCAAAATAAATGGCAATATATTTAAAAGTGGGTCGGGTTTAGGTTCTCCGGTAACAATAAACATACAGGAGTCCCGGTTCGCGCGACTCCGACCTCCGTCAACTATGTTTTTCCATTTTTAGTGACTGAAAGTTGTTTGTTTAAGTTATTCAAACATAGTTTGTTTTGTTGATCATAATTTGCTGTCAATTTAGTAATTTTTGTTGCTTTTTTAAATACAAGCATCAAAATACAAGTCATATCAAAATACGTCATATCAAAATACAAGTCATATCAAAATACAAGCTATATCAAAATACAAGCTATATCAAAATACAAGCTATATTAAAATACAAGTCATATCAAAATACGTCATATCAAAATACAAGCTATATCAAAATACAAGCTATATTAAAATACAAGTTATATCAAAATACAAGCTATATTAAAATACAAGCTATATCAAAATACAAGCTATATTAAAATACAAGTCATATCAAAATACAAGCTATATCAAAATACAAGCTATATCAAAATACAAGCTATATCAAAATACAAGCTATATTAAAATACAAGTCATATCAAAATACAAGTCATATCAAAATACAAGCTATATCAAAATACAAGCTATATCAAAATACAAGCTATATTAAAATACAAGTCATATCAAAATACAAGTCATATCAAAATACAAGCTATATCAAAATACAAGCTATATCAAAATACAAGCTATATTAAAATACAAGTCATATCAAAATACAAGCTATATCAAAATACAAGCTATATTAAAATACAAGTCATATCAAAATACAAGTCATATCAAAATGCAAGCTATATCAAAATACAAGCTATATTAAAATACAAGTTATATCAAAATACAAGCTATATTAAAATACAAGCTATATCAAAATACAAGCTATATTAAAATACAAGTCATATCAAAATACAAGCTATATCAAAATACAAGCTATATCAAAATACAAGCTATATCAAAATACAAGCTATATTAAAATACAAGTCATATCAAAATACAAGTCATATCAAAATACAAGCTATATCAAAATACAAGCTATATCAAAATACAAGCTATATTAAAATACAAGTCATATCAAAATACAAGTCATATCAAAATACAAGCTATATTAAAATACAAGCTATATCAAAATACAAGCTATATTAAAATACAAGTCATATCAAAATACAAGTCATATCAAAATACAAGCTATATTACAATACAAGTTATATCAAAATACAAGCTATATTAAAATACAAGCTATATCAAAATACAAGCTATATTAAAATACAAGTCATATCAAAATACAAGCTATATCAAAATACAAGCTATATCAAAATACAAGCTATATTAAAATACAAGTCATATCAAAATACAAGTCATATCAAAATACAAGCTATATCAAAATACAAGCTATATCAAAATACAAGCTATATTAAAATACAAGTCATATCAAAATACAAGCTATATCAAAATACAAGCTATATCAAAATACAAGCTATATCAAAATACAAGCTATATTAAAATACAAGTCATATCAAAATACAAGCTATATTAAAATACAAGTCATATCAAAATACAAGCTATATCAAAATACAAGCTATATCAAAATACAAGCTATATTAAAATACAAGTCATATCAAAATACAAGCTATATTAAAATACAAGTCATATCAAAATACAAGTCATATCAAAATACAATCCATATCAAAATATCAAATGCAACAACACGACTTTTCTTTTATCAAAATTAAACAGTATCTTACGTTAACGTTAAATTCTGCCACCATTGTAGACATTCGACTATGAAGATTGCGTGACGATAATAATCGTGTATGAAAGCTGTCAAATCGATGTTAAGTCGACCAATAAGGAAGCGATAAAACTAGAAACGGTAATGGACTGAACACTAACTATCCATCTAGGCCATTAAGAGCTACATTCTGCCTAGACGATAATTAAATACGAATTACGATTTTCCTGATTATTAGGGTTGCAATATAACGCTGGATACTGAAGATGAACTTCATAAAGGATAAACAAATAAGTCTATTCGAGTCTTTTCAGGTAATTAGTTTGCTAATTATCTTATGTTATGAAGCTATTAAAAGTTACAATTTATAAGAGGAACGATTTACTATATTTATAACGTCATTAACATGACATTACAATTAAATCTTAAATATGCTCAAACATATATTCAATTTATTTCCCAATTGATTAAAAGCATAAGTTTCTTTCTGTTCTGTAGGTTAAAAAACATATTGTCAATTCGAGGAGACATTTTAATGAGTTCACCTTATGTTTAATTGTTACTATAGTTTTTATAAAGAAAAAAAGCAATTTTTTTCATTTGGAAAAGTGAAATCAATTTAGTTTCAGTGAAATGAGACATTCAGAATCAGAATGGCAACTAATTTATTTTTAATTACCACCATCTTTGAAATAAAAATTATTCAATAGGAAATTATTAAATAAATTGTGAGGAGTGCTTTTGACTAATATAAAATTATTTTTTGACAACCCTAGATTATCTACATTGCTAGTAATGTTGCAGCCAATTGTCGTGAAATTGCCGACTGCAGCTCTCATGTAACATGCCGTTTTATTGTTATTAGGATCCGTTCTTCTTAATGTTATACGAGTATGTGACGTTATCTGAGCAAATGGACCTTATTGTCGGTATTGAGGTATTGACTAAAAATTGATATTAATTCCTAAGTTATGTACAATAAATTTATAAATGGTCGAATATAAATTAATTTATACACATAGATAAATGTAAGTTGGTAATCGAGGGCATTGTCCGCCGACAAACTACTGTATAGTTTGGCGTAACGTTTACCTACCCATGAAAAAAATACGAAAACTTTTGTCAAGATTAAACTTGAAATTAAGATTAACCTAAAAATCATTGTTTCAGGATTACATGTCGACAGGAAAGTAGAAACGAATAGAAGCAAAATAAAGACAACTGCACTGAATATTCGAATGCACTAATTTGAATCTGTGTTCTACGGGTTGAGTATAAATCTACACGCCCGTAGTCGGGGTTTTTTCAAACAATTTGCCATTTGTTCAAATAATTACTTATTCTATCATATACCAGGGAGACAAGCGTCCCACCCAGCATAAACATATTATTTTAAAATAGTATAAAAATATGCAAAAAAGAGAAATATGTCAATTATCTCATTATAATTATAGTACATAAATTTTAACATTATAATGCAGTGATAATAATTTTAGTCTGATTCAGTGGTAAATAAATAAGAGTACAAATTATTTGACCTGTGAATTAATGTCTCTATTATTGTTAACTTATAAATCAACTTAATAAATAGTTTAATTGATAGGTACTTATTGATATCTACATATACCTATAATATAAACTTTTTTACTAAAATATCAGGTTTGATGGACCTGAACCCTAAAGAAAGAAACAACAATATTGTAAAGTTAACGAGAGCAAAAGAGAAAATAGATTAGTCTAGCAGACAGGAAGTGAGACATCAAAGCGTGCTTTCGAGGGACCGTGCAAATTAAGGCTTCATAGGAGAACCATGGTATTAAAATATAATGTGGAACCAAACTTAAATTAGCAGCCTTTTCGTAGAATCGTGACGGGAACTGTGGTTGATGAGATATTTTTGGTAAAATCATTCCAACGTCATTAGTACGAAAAGCAGGGCTATTTTTTGTAAAGTTGGCATACGAGTATACATTTCACGTTGTATTAAGTGGATGGTGGTAAGTCGGCCTACGACATCCGCGATACATGCCAGCAGTCTAGAATAACAAACGTCAGCACGATTTAGGATATTTAGAGGTGGATTTGGTGAAAACGGTTCTGCAGGGGGAATAGAAAGTATAAAAGAACGAGAACTTTTCCTCAATTTCCCATTCCTTACCAGTGGGAAGTAAATATTATAATTCCATTATCCTATTAAACTCTCTACGAGCAGGTCAATAGACCTACTTATTAATTTCCATCAAAACAATACCATAATGTATAAGGAACATTCTTAAAATTGTTTGCTCTCGGCAAATCTTGGAAATCAATTGACGGTTGGAAGCAACAGTGTTGCCATTGTTGCTTTAGTAATATTCGAAAGGGGTTCATGTATTTTATGAGTCTACCCAGGCTTTCGGGGAATAATAATAATAATAATCGACGCAAGTACAGTGAATGGGAAATAAATTACCCACGACGTCGCCAGTGATGTGAATAGTGTCGATATACAAACATAAATGTATTTTTAAAGGATTTGGGGAGTCACCTTTGGTTGCAGCGAGAACTATATTACATTTTTTCTTCACGATGCACGACGTTTACTTTCGCTATTAATTCAACATTATATTATGTATTTAAGGAAAAAATAACCTTTTATAAATGTTTATTCAGTTTCCAAGTTAGGCGAAAATGAATAAATATATACGTAAGCCTTGACGTTATCTGAGCGGAGGAACCTTATTGTCGGTATGAACTTATGACATCGGTTAAGTTAGTCTACCTTAAAATTTCATTGCTTCAAGATTTTGTTTAAATAGAAAGACGTTGTCATTAAATTGAATGAAATTAAATACTTGCTAATGTGGTTTCACTAAATATCGACATCGATATAATTCTATCCATACTGCACATGCCTAACACCGCCCGGGGCGCTGCGCTCACGCAGCGAGTCACAATTTATCCGCGCCCGCCGTCCGCTTATTAAATCCTTCCGCCCCGCCCTAATGCCCCCCATTACCGGCAATATAATAAAACGTATCCCTTCATGTCGTACATATGTCCAGCGAGGAATATTAAAGGGACGTTAAATATCAGATGGATTGATAAATGGGCGAATGAATGTGTGCCAAGCGGTTTACTTTGTTTAACCACTATATGAGTGCGACACCTGCAAATAAACTGTTTTTCTTTCCTACTTTCTTACATAGAAATGAAAGAAAAACATATATGTTTTTTCTTTCATTTCTTACATGTGGGCTTTGTCAATATGATGGACTGTTACTTCGTTTTTTATATTGCAACCTTGTAATATTTAAATAAAAAGAAATAAAATAAATGTAGCTTCCATAATCAGTCGACCGATAGGTATATCAGTTTTTAAGATCCAATAGACTTCCTTTGCAGTCACCAGGACGTTTCTGTTCAATGCGGTTTAATGGATGTTACACCTTTCGCAGATTTTTACTATTTTTCGGACACGCAGGTGTCCTCAGAATGTTCTATCGTTGTTGCTGATGACAATTGAAAATGGAAATTCTGAGGATTTGACTGACCTTACGAATGTGTGGTAAATTGATAATAGATAGGCACCTCTAGGCTGTAGGTATATCTTAAATACTATTAACATTTTAAGGGTCAGCCGACAAATGGCGAACATGTTCAATATGATTGTGAGATATTGAAGGAGCTTCCTTGGTTAACATTACGCCAGCAGACTGAAATTAATCAATCAATCCCTGAAAGATACAACGAGAGTTTTGTTGGAGTAACTGTTTCCTTAATACCACTTTCACTTTGGAACCATTAGGATAGGTACATATTTTATTATAGATGGTACGAAAGGGATATAAAATATTATAGAAATTTTGTTATTTTCAGACATTCAACTGGAGGTCTGTTGGCGTAGTTTTACCTCGGTAACGGTCTCAATATAGATTTTGAACAGCCCATATAAATATTAATTTGTTGACTATAAATTATACGAATTGTTACAAGATTCCTATTAAATGATAACCAAACATCGGGGCAATAGAGGTTTACCAGACAACTTGGCCATTTATCCTAACCTCCTAGTAACAATAAAAAAAAAATGGAATAAAAATGTTGCAACTACTTTGTTTATCGCAAATAATCCTCCTTACACGAAGATTTATTACTCTAGTCATGTACAAGCGTTGTAAATACTTACATGTAACGAAGTCGACATTGCTGCAGTTTATGTCTCTATGAAGACATATTCGTGGAGTTATGGTGTCTACTCTGCGACGGTTTTATGAGTGGCGGCAATCCTTTGACGTAAACTTGTGGGTTTAGTGACAGGACATTAGCGATTTAACTCTTTTTAATACGCTAAAAGAAAAATGTGAGATCGTAACAATTAGCTCTTCTTCGTGACAAACTAAAACAGCTCCGATTGCGTGAAAATTAATATTAAATAGGCGATATAAAGTACCACTTTGTTATTTTTGGTATCGTCACCTTTTCCGCAATTTCGGCCGTTCGTATCTACCAGCGAGGTCGAAAAGTTTCTGGCCTCACATACTTCTAAATGTCTGATAAAAACATATTATGAGTCATTGTAATTGTCATTTATCGTACTAATTCGTGTATAATTTTTAATGTTCAACCCTCGTTAGTTTTAATTCCTCGACTCTTAGAACAACAGGAAGTCGCAACTTGTGTGTGCTTTTCCTTTGTCAGGTCGGAAACTTTTGGACTTCCCCTCATATATGTGGCCATACTACAGAACCATACCATATCTTCAGGACAAGTTAATCCTACTTACTTCTGATCCGCAGACAACAGTAAAAAGAATATCTATACTTGATACGGTGGCGCCTAATTAAGTTCAAAGTTCAAAAAAAACCAATGGCACGCACACATCGGACAAATGATTTAGTAGGTACATTATAGAAAAATGTTTTTATAGAAAGATATTGAGAGCTTTATACGCTCTATATATAATTACTATTTTTGTGCCAAATTTCATTCAAATTGGCTAAGAAATGTGGTCGGCAGGTTGTCTAGAAACGTCACTTTAATATTGTTTTATTCTATACCATTCTGTTAACGGAAAATATTATAAGAACACTGGCTGTGCCCGGCAGCGTTGCATGCCCGTCACATCCAAATTAACACAAAAAATATTAAACTATACGTATAAACCTTCCTCTTGAATCACTCTATCTATTGATGAAAACCGCATTAAAATCCGTTGCGAAGTTTAAAAGATCTAAGCTTACATACAGAGGGACATACGGCGGGAAGCGACTTTGTTTTATACTATGTAAAGATAAGGATTGCACATTTACGGTTGCGTTGGTCACCATGGGTACCTAAAAATACGACTTTGTAAATAAGCCAACTTTTCCGAAATTGAAGATTGTGATCTTTCAAAAATTTTCATACAATAGAAATAAAAATAAGTCATCCCAAACGAAAATTTAAAATGGCTAGTAATTGATCCGCCCCGCTTGGTTACTGCACCGTTGTCTGGGTCTTGTAATGAATGCATCACAGAGATGAGATATTGCGATTCCGAGCACGCACGGGCAGTTTAACTCGAGCTCCACTGTGCGCAAGCGCCGCCGTTCTGAATCACTCTCCGATCTATATAACTGAGCGTAGTAAGGATTCCTAACGTGTTTTTGTAGAATCAATATTGTATGACACTCATTATGACATGGTGCCAAAATATGGTTTCTGTCGGTAGGCCTGATTTATGAGTGAAGTTGCACAGCGAGCAGTGAAACTCTTTAACAATATCTAAGAAAGATGAAAAACTAAAGTAACCAGTTATCCAGTAACGAACTTGGTAAAAATAGCCGAAACGCTATTATATGCACACTGCCCGCGACCAACGAGCCTAAATTGGTACGTGGTACATTAGAATACGTTGTGCATTGGAAAATAATCCAATCGTGGATTTCGGACCATATTGACACAATTCAAAATTTTTCGGTCACATTATAATGAATAAGTATATTATATCTGACGTCATTTTTTTTGGATTCGGCCAGCAATATTTGGACGATCGAAGACTATGTGAAACCTATTCTAATGGTATAAAAATGATTTCTTTATTTTAGATAACAAGAGTTACATCCATTTCTTTTGGCATTCTCAATGGTTAAAATCTCAAAAAGGTCAAATGTTTAATTACTCTCTTTTTTGTAAATTATTACAAAAGGCGAATTTAATGCTTTGCAGCATTATCTGCCTGTCAATTGTTTGATTGGAAAGAGAACAATTTTTTTTTTTTTTTTATGTACGAAGGCGGCAGACGAGCATACAGTCCACCTGATGGTAAGTGGATACTGTCGCCCATAGACATCCGCGATACATGCCAACATTAGTCCAAAATGATAAATATTGGCACGCCCCCGGATGCGCTGCCTACCTTTGGAGATATAGGAATGGATTTGGAGAAAGGGTTGGGAAAATGGGCAGGGATAGGATAGGATAGGATGGGAATGGGCTCTGGCACATCTCACTCACTACCGAAACACGTACGTACATTGGGGAAATACGATAAAGTGGAAAATGCAGTACATTTCAAGGTAGTCTTCTGTGAGAGAGGGGTAACGTGGCCAGTCGAGCGCGCCCAGCGGCTGTTGGATTGCAGCGTGCACTCTCCCTTAATAAGTTTGACTTATAGTCCCTTAATTTGACTAAATAAGTCAATTGTTTATATGGTTAAACAATGGCGGACGGCCATTTTCGTATTCCGCACGTACTTTGACATTAATTTTATTTAAAATGACTTCTCTTCGCTACCCACGTTACCCTGAAGAGAGAGTATTTAATCAAATAACTCAATTAATGAACTCTCCCAATTATTTGAACTCTCTTCATCCCCTCCATCCTTCCTTTAGACCTGTATCGAACCTCTAGGTAGCGGAATCCGCGGTTATAAGTCATTCTTGACAGGAGTTGGTATAATAATGTTTTTGTCTGTCACTTTTATCTTCGTTAGAGCTTTACAACTAAGAAAATTAAAACAAAAGTCTAATAATAAGAAGTATTTATTAAATCCTTTGTATAAAACACGGCTAACAATGTACATACGCTATACAAAATAATAATACGCATTTATATTCGTAACGTAATCACAATTGGTATTCATTTATTTTGGACTTATTCGTCCAACGGACTTTTATTTATATACTATCTAAAGCAGCTATACTCAACCGTTTCTTCCTTCGGGCCACATACATATGTTTGCTATGTCACACGGGCCGCAACATTTTTGGGTGGTGACTTTTTTTTTAGGTCACAGATTTAAAATTAGTGGTGACCTGCTTTTACATTTACTCGGCATGTAATAAATAAAACACCAAAACTAAATATATCCAAACGTTTATTTAAAAATTAGTGTGATATTTGATATTGAGACAAACTGTTCACTATTTTGGACAAATCGGGTTTATAATTGCTACATGCTACGCTCAATACGTCATCAAGGTGAGAATCAGTAAGCCGTGTATATACGTTCTTTGCATATTTCATTTTAGAATACGATGATTTACAAAGATAAGTTGATGCGAACAACGTGAGCAGCAGGTGGGCACTCTCTTTCAGGTACTAATTTCCAAAATTCGGTGTACTCCTTTTCCTTTCTCTTTTCTTTTTCTCTCTTCGCAGCAACCGATGAATGTTGTCGCGCATCTCGCTCAAGATTTTAAAAACTTAGAAACCTATAGTTTAAAAAAAAACACTTCCCTAATAATAGTGTTCCGGGCCGCATATAAAAGCTTGGCGATCCGCGGGTTGAGTATGCCTGATCTAAAGCATTGGCCAATCGACCGTTCGCACATTTACAAACATCTTGCGATCGTTTTAAACATTTTTAAACTTCATATCCGTTCCTCTAACTAAATGAATAGGTTTGTTGAGTTAAGATGTTGAGCTGCAAAAGGAGTTTGTGTTTGTGCGAACGCACGATTATCCAATACTTTATATTGTGAAATTAGACATTACCTGAGAAAAGAGACCTTATTTCCGCTTTAGTATCCCAGATTATGTTTTAAAAAATCAGATGTTAGAGCATATTGAAACAGAATCATGAAACGACGAAATTTTAAGTCAGAAAATTTTATCCAAGTGAATAAATACAGTCTATAAGGTCTCTTTGCTCACATGATGTCACATATTTTGAACTTAATTTCAAGAAACAGTTAACTATTTACATGGGTATTTTAATAGCATAACGGATTTTATTTCAGTAACTATATCGTTATCTTTATTACCTTCAATACAATTTTATTATTGACAGGTAAAATGGTCCTTCGAGCTGGACATAAATGATAATAAGTCAATGTACACATAACCACTGCATTCTAGCCTCTATTACTAGCTCGTTAAGGTACCCACGATGCACATTAGTGTTTACACGTGTATCGTATATTTTTCCTTCGGATTTATTTAAAAGAATTTTAAATATATTAATTTATTATAGATAAAGGGATTTACCGTTTAAACATGATTACTTTATTATACATACTAAGTACGTATAGCTGCACACACTAAATAAAAAAAATGGCTCTTTAACATGATTTATTTGACCAAAACATAACATCCTTTTCGAGGGACTTTTGATGTCTCTATGCATTGAATGCAAGCTTTTACATTCCATGCATTTTAAAAAAAATATCATCGGATAACATAATGATTTACAAAATGATTACATTCACAATTGTTTGTTTGTATGACAATTTGATAGTGTGCGACTTTGATCGACATGTTTATTTAAGTAAGACTAGGAACAAATCTAGCGAAAAATTCGCACGAGAAATTTCACGAGCTGACTTCCGGTTCGAGTATACTCAACAAATCTAGCGGACCACGGCGGAAACTTCGCGAGCTGTCGTTACAGCGAGTATTGTAAGTTTTGGGGCGGAAGTCACGTGATTCTACTTCAATTAGAATTTTTTTCTGTGTCTAACATTATAAACAATACTTGAGAAACCAAAACAAACACAAAATAACCAAAAAATAACACTACCGTAGCTCAATTCAGCGATAAATGGCGCGTTCCATTACGACACGTTTGTCACAACGTTGCTGAATTCACGCGCCAGCGTGCAACGTCGCGGACGCGCGGAATGACGCGCGCGCACAACGTTTCGTTATAGTACGACGTTTTGATCGTGAGTTCAAATCCTCGTCCCGTACGAGCGAGTTCTAAGCCAAGTACGGAATTTTAAAAATTGACAATTGCTCGGCGGTGAGGGAAAACACCGTGAGGCAACCCGCATGCTACAGAAGTAAGAAAAAAATTGGAGTATGTAATCCACCAATCCGGACCGCGTGGTGGATTAAGCTCTGGTTTCCTAGGATAGCGGTGCCATCATATAGCGGCCGTAATACAGCGGTGAATGCCGTCACTAGAACGTTGTCTATGTAAACAAAATGGCGCGGTTTCCTAGAGAGCGATAATTGACACCGTAACGTCAAAAAGCGGTGCCGTCATTTGCATGACGGCCGTCTTGTCGGTGTCGAATGGTCGCGAACGCTTTTCTTGATAGCGGTGAAGCCATTTTTAAAAAATATTGTATTGTTTTGACCAGACGAAGTACAAAATGAGTTCCAACTCCAACTGGAGCAGCGAGGACGACGAAATTTTAATAGATTTCGTACGTAATCATGAAGCTATTTATAATATAAAAAGTAAAGAATACGAGCTTTGAATAAATCATCTTCCTCCATACGACTATTTTCCTCTTCTGATGATAGCTCATCCTCCAAGTAAATTATTATGCTAAATCAAGGTCATCCATTTTCTCTTCTGGATACGTTTTTAGGTTAGGTTTAAAAAAAGGTGGTCGTAACGGTGATGGAACTTTCCACATGTCGTCACCGTAAAGACAGCCGTCTTTTTGCGTCCGTCAAGTGACGGCACCGCTATCCTAGGAAACCAGAGCTTTAGGGCCTGAAACCCCCCAGTGATTTACTAGGCCAGGCCTGTGCCCTGCAGTGGGACGTTATAGACTGATACAATTTGTAATCATAGGTGAAAATACAATATCTTAAATGTCTTACATTCAGTTCGGCTATGGTTTACTCGAAAGGTGTGCAAAATCTTTAGTTTACTTTACATGTAGGTACTTCGCATATTCGCCCAGATATGGTGCTTGCCACAATGGAGCGAAATTTTGGCGCGAATTTTTAGCTAGTTTGGTCCCTAGCCTATGTATTTTAGTTTATCGATTGTAAAAACGTGCGATAAATCGAAATGGAGACATTTGAACCAGGTCTGTATTAAGCGGTAGACGCCAAAATGCTGCAAATGATGAATACGATTGTAAGGAAAGTGGATAAGAAAGCATCTGCATCCGGCAGCGGATGTCAAAGTGCTGCAAATGATGATGACGACGGTAAAGGTCGCTACGAAGGCATCATACCCTGGCTTCGTTTCCACTGCGCGCCTTGTCGCCGGTTGTGGTTCGCTCGCGAAGACTTGTACTTCTCCTTGCGGTCCCTATTCACTAGGATTTCTTTCTCCTGTCCTTGCCCTTTGGGCTTGCCGATTACATCCGTGGTTCTGGTAAGAAATATTATTTATTAGTTTAGTTGACTGAAATAGGCAAGGCCAATCAAAGTCTGAGGCTATTCATAAAATTAGGTAATCTCATGAGCTAGTTGAAGAAAGTTTGTCCACGTTGGACAGCTGCCAAGAAATATACAAACTTTTTGGATTCTTGAACAAATTATTATAGTGACTTTAGCGATCATAATCGTTGCTCTGACTCTTTTGATATTAAATACAGGATATGTCCAGATGTATTCACACGTACTTGGGTGGGGGAGGTCTATTTCCCTTTCCTCTTCTAGCTCGCATGTTAGCTTCTCTTCTCGCTCGCGTCTCCTCTGGGTTGACGCAGAAGTCCATATAACTCCTACTACTGGATGGCATATCTTTCTCTTCTTCCCCTTGAGACTCTTCTTCGGATTCCTCCTGAAGTAATAATGTTAAAAATATATATATTTGCTGAAATAATAACAGAGTGAGACACCGGCCGGTGGACTGATAACACACAGAAGCTTTCTATCGTACGTTCTCGTGTACCCTTTTATTAGAGCTGTCGCCTCTTTGTAACTCCGACATGCAGTTAGTCGTAGTCGTACTTGTCACCAAGTTACGTTAACTCGACTAAGATATTTTTTATTCAAATTCGAATTATTTATATGCCAAAATGTGTGTACAACAGTACAGATGGGTAGACAGATACACTCTTTACTGTACACCAACACATATTGCAAAAAGAGAATTTAAATAAGTAACACGAAAAACAGGCGACCTTGTCGCTAAAGAGATCTCTTCCAGATGATCTTTGGGTGGTAATGAGAAAACAGATAACAATCTATACATATAATAAAATTGTAACAGGCCGATGTCTGTACACTATAAATATTGAAAAAAAAACTAATATGGGGGGTCTTTATTAGAGCAACAGAAGCCAAAACAAGTTTTTAGAAATTTTGTCTGTCTGTCTGTATGTTTGTACACGCATCACGCAAAAACTACTGCATGGAATTGAATGCAGTTTTCACCGATGTATTGCTAGAGGTCTAACTTAAAATATAGACTCCATTTTACCGCAGGAAAATATCTTATTCCGATTGTTTTAAATTTAATAAACCGAAGCGAAGTGAGGGCGGGTCGCTAGTATCAAATAAAAGTAGACGGTTTCAATTTTACATAATATCAACATAATGTTATTTATAAACAATATATATTAAAAGATAATAAGACGTACACGTTTCGTCGTAAGCGGCGTACAAATATTTAAATTAACATGCGAGTCAAATTTGACGTTATGGGTATTTATATTTATGGGTTCTATTTATTTCTATTCTAGTTATGCATTTTTTTTAATTGTCACTCTCTCGGCGGTGAGGGAAAACACCGTAAGGAAACCCGTATGCTCCAGATATAAAAAAAACTGGAATATATGATCCACCCATCCGCATTGGGGCCACGTTGTGTATTACGGCCCGAAACCCCTGTAATTTACTAGGGGAGGCATGTGCCCTGCAGTGGGATGTTATAGGCTGATACAATGTATGTCTATGTAGCGTAGCGTGGGACGGCCGACTTAAAGAAAGTTGCAGGTAGTAGGTGGACGACAAGAGCTGAAAACCGTGTGGTGGTGATCCTTGGGAGAGGCCTATATCCAGCAGTGGATAGACACAGGCTGATGGTATGGTTCTCGGTGTGAGAGCACTCACCCCCCTGCCCCCTCGAGGTAGCAGCGCCCTCGGAGTGACGAAGGGCCGCCGCTCGTCCGTGGCGTCAGCGGTGGGCACGACACCGTCCGAGTCGTACGTGTCGTCGTATTCATCTGAATACATTGCTTCCTCGTCGCACACCATACTGGGGAAACGGACAAAAATATTTACACACTCAATAATTAAACATTTAAAAAAAAAATCATTACTGTGTACTCTACGAACGATACAGAACCGAAAACGACCATTTTTAAGAATTGTTGTCTGTCGTGTCTGAAAACGTGCATCACGCACAAACCACTCGATGGATTTCAGTGAAACTTGGCATAGTTATAACTTATGTACTGGTTTAACATTTAGGGTACGTTTTATCCCGATCGAAGTCTCTGGCACCGCTAGTATACCTATATAATAAAATCGTAACAAAGCTGTCTGCACACTAATATTTTTTGAAAAAAATTACTGCAGTGTAAGTCAAGAGTGAATACAGAGCCCAAAATAACAACTTTTAGAATTTTTGTCTGTCTGCCTGTCCGAACGCGCATCAGGCAAAATCCGTTCGACGGATTTTAATGAAACTTGACACTGTTGTAGGTTATATGCCAGGTTAATATTTAAGGCACTTCTTTATCCGAATCCATTATACAGTTCCCACGGGAATCAAGCTATTAATTAATATGCAAGACATATAGGTAAACAGAATTGATGATGCCCGAGCGCAACTCTTCTGATGGCGGATTAGGTGTGCGCGAGGCGTAGAGGACGTCTGCTTACTAATTTTACTAACTTACTAATCGTAATAAACAATTTCAAAGTCTAAAACGTATCCTGCCAATGTCCAGTCCCGTCAAAGTAAGTCGGTAGTCTCTCAGTAAAGCGACAGTAAGTTTACTGAGCACAGGAGAGGACTCCTTGGAAGCTCTTGAAAAAAGCAGTCCCATGGTTTTATTTGATTACATATTATAAAAAATACAAACAAGAAACACTTTGAAGTTTAATAAACTATAGTTATTAAACGAGAAAACGTACTATATACAATTTTTATAATAATCAAAGAAAAATAACTTCACTTCTCGAGTTCCCGCAAAAAAGTTTATAATCAGTTTTACAGCGAGACCAAGGTGAAGACATAAATATAATCGCCACATCAGTATGACTCCAGCGCAGTCTACTTTTTCCTTCGACACCCTAGTGCCATCTATCGTCAATTTCACCCAAGCTTAGATAACCACAAGTCTTATATCATCTAGTTCAGAAAAGTACCTACTAAAGATTTAAACGTGTTCCCAAAATAATGCAAAACCTGAAATATGTCAACCAACTTCAAATATATAGAACCGTTCTAGCGAAAAATTAAATAATTTTAAGGAATAAATCAAAAGTTACAACCATATAAGATTCTGTTGTCCTGTTTAAAACGTTCGTAGCGCTACATATTATTGAGATCAGGCGCCAGCGGGGTATCCAACGAGCCTCAAGCGAAACACGTACAATAAAAAATATACTAGAAATGGATTATAGATCATGAAAAAACTTATTTAAAAAATTGCAAATCCGATCATACTCTCAATCCTTTTGCATTATTTAAGCGGCACGTTATTGTATATATATTTTAAAAATTGCAATCATAAGCAATCAAAACTTACCTATACTTATTATAACCTTCCTTAATCTTCATCAACTCGGTCTTGTCATCGAGCATGTCTGACAAGTTTTTATACTGTCGTTTTTTCTTGCCCACGTGGATTCTGGTGAGGTCCACATCATCGCGACTCATGATGTCGAACTCATCACCATCAAACACGTTCAGCCGTTGTATGCCCGTCTCTAAGTATTTCTTGTCTACGGGATCTTCGGGGATTATTGGGAGGGATTGGTCTAAGCCTGCAAAGAGCGAGGTTTTTAATTGTTGAACGGGATTAAACGTTTAGATCTTAATTATTATTTTTATCCATTTACAAAGCTCACAGCTGCAATTTATAGAATAAGTAAGTTAACAATGTGGCTATGTTTTAGGCCAATTACGAACTAATATGAAAATGAATTAATAGGAATGAATTAGAGCCCGCGCAGACAGAAAAGTGTTCGGCGTTCAGCGTTCAACCCGCATTCGTCCGGTCCGAGTTCTATGGAGTTCTGTCACACACAGAGGTGCAAATATGCGTTCCATTTTCGCAACAAAAGTCTACATGAAACATGTATCTCGACAGTTCCAAAGACGAAGCATTGCTTTTGTACACAAAAGCAATGCTTGGTGGCTCCTCCTCTAGGCTCCAGCCTAGAGGAGTGTAATACTGGGTAAGCCAGTAAGAAAGTACTGGGTGCATCCGATTAACTTAACACTGAGCGAGATAAAAAAGAAGAGTTCGGTGTTCTTTTTCCAGAATTGCTTGAAGATGAAGAACGATTTTTTATTTACTTTCAAGTGTCAATAAATAGCTTCAATGAATTGTATAATGTTATAAAAACTGAAATAGAAAAAGATACCAACTGGAGAACGCGTGGAGGCGACGCGTTCTTTTTAAAGAACTCAAGAACGCAAGCGCAACGCATGCATCGGCGCAGTCTGACCGCCTTCTGTGTGCGCGACGCTATGAAGTCTATACGTTACAAAGAACACTGTAACGTAACGGTGTCGCGCACTGTTCGGTCCAAAAATTACTTTATACCGCGAACCCGTAGGTTGTGGAACGAACTGCCTCAAGAGGTCTTTCCATTAAGCTACGATATGGGGTTCTTCAAGAGAGCTGTGAATAGGACTTTGCAAGGTCGGCGGCGCGCCCGCATACCCCCTGGTGTTGCAGGTGTCCATGGGCGGCGGTAACACTTACCATCACGTGGGACCGCCTGCTCGTCCGCCCACTAGACTATAAAAAAAAAAAAAAAAAAAAAAAAACAGAGCGCAGAGCGCGCAACTTGGAACGGCTGAACTCTTTCTGTCTGCACGGGCTCTTAGAACTATAATTATTAAATAACCGCGTGTGTGAACTGTGCTTGTATATTATTATGTTGCTTGAACAAGGTGCAGTGTAAGTAGTTATGTGTGTGTATTAAGATACATTCTAAAGTATTCATAAACATTACATTGCAATCTTAATAAGCTAAATGTTTAGCAGATTAAAATGCCCATATACAGAGAAATATTTTTAAAAAAATGTGCCGTGCCAAGTCAAGTACAAGTACATAACGAATACATGCACAAGCACAAGTCAAGTACATATGAAAACTTTAGAAAAAAATCAGAATTATGAATTGAATAACGTAACGTTTTCATTTTCATAAAGTTAACATTAATTTCGTATTTAACGAATTATAAAGTTTGTTTTATGCTTGAATTGATTTAGAAACTAGGACAAATTAAAAATATATCCAGAGTAGCATGACTTCAAATTTAACAAATCTTTTAAAATCAACGAAACATACCTCTCAGGGATTGATCTAAATTACCCTCCAATATACTATTGATAACCCTCTCTGAATTGAATCCATAGTGTTGCAAGCATTTTAAAATAAATCCGTCTCCTAAATGTGGCAATATATCCTTTACTTCACTTATGAGAGAGTCTTCCCGTATATTCTGTGGAATGTCGTTGTCTTTGGCCACTTCAACGTGGTTTGTCTGTGGATTGTCTATGTTTTCAATATGGCCGTTCATTGCACTCTTGTCTGGTGGAGTAGTTTCTGGTATTGGTTCGTCTAAGTTGGAATAAATTGCTTGTAATATAAAATCAGTCTTTACGGAGTCGCTGTTGTATTGTTAAGAAATATTTATGAGAAATAAAATTAGGGTCAATAATAAAAATATTTTAAGGTCAATAGTAGTACCTACAAAGTAAATTATTTTTGTTAACACATTTGAAATCACGATGTTTCCTATGTGCTAACTGAATTAATTGTTTTTGTTATTTTTGACTGTTGAAAAATATTTGACACTTACCATTAACTTACTACAATACAAATACATGAGGGCTCTAAAATATAGGGTGTCAAATTTTGAATAGAACCACTTAAATGTTCTATGGGGATGTAATATACGAGGGGTGATCCAAAAGTAATGATAATCGGTTACTTCAGGTCCGCATAAAAATCCAAAAAAAATATTTTTTGCTTGCTTATATACTCACTACGTCAGCCTAAAAAAATCATATAAATAGATCACGATTTCCGGGAGATACATTCATTTGAATACGAACTGTCAAAGAGATAACATCAACATGGAGAAAAACGAAATTAGAGCTGTCATCAAGTACCTCTGTTTGAAAAAAATGTCTTCAAAAGACATACACAGTGACTTAGTGGAAACATTGGGGGACTCTGCTCCTCCATATTCTACAGTTGCACGCTGGGCCAAGGAGTTTAAACTGGGCAGAACATCCACTGAAGATGAACATCGCGAAGGACGCCCATCCACGTCCCTCACTGAAGACAACGTGAAAAAAGTCGAAGATGTTGTGTTGGCAGATCGAAGAGTGACCATCAGGCATGTAGCTGAGGTCACAGGGATCTCATATGGCAGCGTTCAAAGAATCCTTGCGAACGAGTTGCATATGAAAAAGGTCTCTGCGCGTTGGGTACTCAGAATGTTAACCGACGAGCAAAAGAAAAATCGAGTTGACATTTCGAGGGTCAATCTCGAAAAGTTCCAAGCAGATCAAGAAAATTTTTTGTTCCGTTTTGTGACTATGGACGAGACCTGGATCCACCATTTTGATCCTGAAACGAAACAACAATCGATGACTTGGAAGCGAGCCTCCTCACCGACGCCAAAGAAATTCAAAGTTTCAAGTTCGGCAGGAAAGGTTATGGCATCTGTTTTTTGGGACGCTCAAGGCATAATTATGGTGGAATATTTGGAAAAGGGAGCCACTATTACGGGCTCTTACTACGCAGACCAAATAAGAAGATTACGGGAGGCCATTAAGGAAAAAAGACGCGGCAAACTGCGAGCTGGAGTGCTGTTTCACCAAGACAACGCACCGGCTCACAAAGCCGCAGTTGCGATGGCTGCCATTCAAGAAACGGGATTCGAACTGCTCGAACACCCTCCCTATTCGCCAGATCTAGCTCCTAGTGATTTCTACCTCTTTCCTCGGCTCAAGGAACGCCTCCGAGGCAAGAAATTCGAAGACGATAGCAAAGTAATGGCCGCTGTTGAAGCGTTTTGGGAGGGTCAAGAAAAAGAATTTTTTTCAAAGGGAATCCTGGGTTTAGAAAAAAGATGGACTAAATGTATTGATTTGTTAGGAGACTATGTAGAAAAATAAATTATTATTTTAACTTTAATTACCGTGTTTTATTTTCATTATCATTACTTTTGGATCACCCCTCGTATATGTTTTGTATTCAATTTCAATAAATATGCTGCTCGCTCTCCACACAATTCTCGCACTCTCTCAACTGCAACCGCGCAGGAAAGGACTTGCCTATGTCACTCGTCTATACATGAATAAATAAACACGTTGTCACCGTTTTTATTTTATTTTGTCACAGCAATTAAATATTGCACCAAACCGCAATATTATATACCGCACGAAACCGCAGGCAACAGCTAGTATTTTTATATATGTTCAAGTTCATTAAAAGATTATAGTTCACTAATAAAAAAGGATACATTCCAGGGTAGGCCTGTCTAATCATATCGAGATCTTCGTTGACCGGATAGCTCTTGTGATAATCTTTCATAAGGAGCTTTTCGGAGAGGCCGTCCATCATCACAGATAAGTAATCTTCCACGTGAACTGCTACGTCACCTCTGGAAGAGCAATGTTATTTAATAAACAAGTAATTTTTTTATACAGTGTGTCACCAAAATAACGCAAAACATGAAACACGTCAACTAATTTAAAATACACATATAGAACCGTTCTAGAGAAAAATACAATTATTTATTATTTAATTATTAAGTTGAATGTGTGCGTGCGTTTGTTTTTGTGATAAATTATTAGTTTTTTACTCGGCCGCTTCTTTTGGACTGTTTGTTATTTTCGTTGACCTCGGCCGGCTTATTCTGGACTTTGATTATGCATTACGATGTGTGCGTTTTATTTACGTTTATTTATATTTTTATTTACGAATTTATGTGTTTCATTTGCCTAACTCAACGCACACAGATATTTGTTAATAATTTTATTCATAGTACATAAAAATTATGAGATTTTGTAAGCATCAAGAAAAAGTTGTTCCATTTTATATTATAACAATAAATATATTGTAGAAAATAACAGTCCTCAATAAAGTCAAACGAGCATACAGTCCACCTGATGGTAAGTGGATACTGTCGCCCATAGACATCCGCGATACATGCCAACATTAGTCCAAAATGAGAAACGTGGCACGCCCCCGGATGCGCTACCTACCTTAGGAGACATGAGAATTTGGGAAAATGGGGAGGGATAGGAATGGGCTCTAGCACCTTTCACTCACTACCGAAACACGTACGTACATTAGGGAAATAAGATAAAGTGGGAAATGCAGTACATTTCAAGGTAGTCTTCTGTGAGAGAGGGGTAACGTGGCCAGTCGAGTGCACCCAGGGGCTGTTGGATTGCAGCGTGCACTCTCCCCCTCTATTAATTATAGTGTTAAGGCACATTAAAAATGTTTCTGTTCTATTGATTATATGATCTAATAACAATATGACGCTAAGTTAAACTAAACGATTACAAACTCAAAGTATAATAAATCGATATGTCTCGAGAATCTGTTTTTTTGTATAATTACAACCGATTTTTTATAATTAAATTGAGTATTTTGACAAGTGTCAAATCGGACCTATTAGATTGTCGGACGTTTACATTTTTTCGGTAAGATGAGGTCATCAAGTATTCAATGTCATCCGTGAATTCATGATATCCCTAATGATTTCGCGAATTCCCCGATTTTATAATTTCCCTCCGACATGTTGAATAAAATATAAATAAAGACAACAATTGAAGGTCAACGGTCATACAGCTGGTTAAATTTAAGTACATACTTACACCCCACTGAATATAGCGTTTTTATACACAGCCAACATCTCTCTAAACACGTCAATGAGTTCCGCTCTCGCCATATCGATGTATCTTTCCACTTCCACTGAAGATGTACTGGTTTCGTCACCGAGTTCTATTAGTTTTTCATAGAGCTGCGGTATGCCGTACTCGTATAATTGGACTATACTGGAAAAGGATGAAGTAATATGGAGTAAGTTCACTTTATTACACACCAAGGAACACAGTGAAAGTTTAAACCTAGGTATTTATGTATTGTATTCATCTCAAGTAAAAATCTATATATAAAATATATCTTTTTAATTATATCTAGTTGATAGTACGTACAGTTGCACCATCTACCTTCATTTGATATTGTTATCCGTTTCCTCCTTACCGCCCAAAGTTTACCTGGAAGAGATCGCTTTGACGGTAACACTGCCTGTTGTACTACTTGTACTTTTCATGTTACTTATTTAAATTGTCTTTTTGCAACATAATTATGTTGGTGTACAATAATTTATCTATCTAAAGAAAATTATACAAAAGGTATCGCTGAAGCGATCTCTTCCAGGCTACCTTTGGGCGGAGGTGATATATGCAAACACAAGAATAATGGGTATATACCATATGGTGCACATATTATAATTACTAGAAACAAATAATAACATTTAACAGAATATCATTAAGATCAGAAGTAATGATACTTGTCTATTCTCAACTCTTTATTCAAATCCATATATATACAAAGGTAGCCAGCTTATACGGGGACATGCCAATGTTTGCATCCCCTTACCACCAGGTGGAATGTCTGCTCGTCCATAAATGAAAAACGAAGTAACAAAAAAGCAGGGCACAACATTCTCAGTAACAAAATTGTGGACATATGGAATAAGTTACCAAAAGAAATCATTGAATCGCAACTATAAACAGTTTCTTAAATAGACTTGATAAGTGGCTTCCAGAAGACAGATGGCGAAACTTGTAACACTAGCTAACACAAAATGTAACCACACCAACAGTAATGGCTGCACACCTATTACACAATAATAATAATAACAATATATTAATTTATCTTTCCTATTAAGGTAATTGTTCATGTTATCATTGAAAAAATTGAAGCAGATCGACACATAAGCAGTTATCAAATTGCGGAAGAGCTTAGCATTCACCACTCAACAGTTTTGGATCACCTGCATAAACTCAATATTGTAAAAACACTAGATGTTTGGATGTCGCGCATGATTTAAATAACAGAAACTTGGTAAATAGAATTTCCATATGAAAGATGTTGCTAAAACGAAATGAAATCTATACATTTCTGAAGATATTGCTAATAGGCCATGAGAAGTGGATCACCTACGATAACAATGTTCGAAAACGATCTTGGTCTAAGCGAGGTGAGTCAGGCCTCATTTCGAACAAAGTCAGATTATGTGTATGGTGGGACTGGAAAGGCATTGTGTATTACGAGCTTTTGCCATATGGCCACACGATTAATTCTGATGACTAGTGTCACTAATTAGTTAAATTAAAACAAGCGCTTGAAGAAAAACGCCCGGAATTAATGAATAAAATAGGTGTAATTTTCTATCACGACAATGCTCACGTGTATCTTTGATGACTAAACAAAAATTGACGGACCTTGGCTGAGAAGTTTTAATACATCCTCCATACAGTCCAGACATAGCACCTTCGGATTTTATCATTTACTCCGCTCTTTACAAAATTCTCTAGATGGAGTAAAATTACATTAAAGAGAAGCCTGTATAAAACATTTAAATCAGTTTTTCGCTGAGAAAACCCAAAATAGCGATGGGATAATGACTCTGCCAGAATAATGAAGGAAGAAATGTTTCAATAAATATTTATGTAATACCAAAAAGGTTTCTATTATTTTCACTATAAAAAGGCCGCGAACTTATACGACCACCTATCTATACGACCTATGATAGTAGAACTATCAGAGACTATTGGAAGTAATACTAGATCAGAGAACAAAAAACATGTAAACATGTAACATAAGAAAAAAAACTCACCTATTAACAAAATTTTTTTTTTTCAGTATATGAACACTATTGGTGTAAGCTTCAACGTATATCCTCAACGTGAGAGCTGTGTCTAACAGATGTATTACTAAGTCTCTTAATGTGTCAAAAGTGAATTTATCTTCTTTTTTACTGCTGGATGGTCTTCGGATCTCGGAGAAGCCCTTGAAGGTATCTGGAAGGTTTGGTGGGCCATCACTGTCATAGTCTTTATTTACCTGTAGGATTATGTATTTGAAAGCCTGGAAAGAAATGCATACATATAAATAAATTATTAATGGCTTTTCTTTTCCTTATATAAGGGTGATCGCGCAGTGGTAGTCCAAGTAAATGATCACTGATCGCATTTTGGTCGCAGGAGCCTGTAGTCCAAACGGGTGACCAAAGCTTAAAGCACTACACCTGGTGCTCGAACGTCGACCGTCTGGCCTCATTGCTAAAGTCGCATAGTCTAGTCTACACGCTGGACTAGATGTCTAGTTTAGACGCTGTGTCTAGTGCGAAATGGAGATATTAGTTAAGTATGACATCTGGACTATTGCGACCAATGGTCTTGGACTTAGACTACGTGATCACCCTAACAGTTATCAAATCTTATTTTTACATACGTACATCATAATTTATATCACAAAATATAAACACACATATAAAATACACACAAAACAAAATATAAAATCACAATTTATTCTGTTTTACCGTCGATATGATTTTTGCGATCGATTGAACGGTATAGAACTTAATGTATTGCAGCGCCATCTAGTGGCGAGTTACAACAAAGTCGATAGCTTGAAAATATTCTCCTTGCTCAAATACCTATGTAGGTCAATCGAGCGTTTGAAGTAATACAAACTCCTTTGCAGCTCAACTTATTAGGCGAACAACCGCAATTAAGTATAACGTTGTATAGGCTGACCAAGAAAATAAAAAAGCTCGCCATGATGCGTAAAACTAATAGAACTAGTATCTTCTACTGACAACACTAACTAGCTATGAAAAAAGCAAATGTGGCACCTCCACAGCGAGTTTTTTATTTTTCTGGTCATGCTTTACAAATAAGTAAACTTTTTGATTCAGTTGGACACGAATCTCAAGTTGTATTTAATTTAGCATATATTTTTGCTTATTATTCAATAACAGAACGTTTTATTTCTTCAAATACAACTTTTTAATATTTAAAAACTTTTTAAGTCTTCAAGTAATTTTTGTTGAGACCTTAGTGTAGTAGTTAGTTTTCAACTACTATACTAAACTTTACAAGGAAAAACTCGTAACTAAGAAAGGTCTTGAAATAACTAAGACATATTTGGAGCCAGGGTGAATCCAGTCGGAATGAAATCTCTCAAATATACAACGTACCACTGAAATAACGCAAAAGTTGAAAATAAGTTGTCCTGTAACGAGAGTAGAATCAATTCTACCAGTATATCTTTTATACTATGGGCAATTGGACATTGCTCAAGACGCGACGCGGGCGCCGCCTGCATGCGGGTTTGAATAATGAGCATTGCGAAGATTTAAAACACGACGACAAATCTTTACATGTTTGTAATTTCTAATATGTGAATTAAAATAATTTTATTTTCCGCCAGTACGGTTTAATATATTTTAATCGGGTGACATGTTTCCGATTTCGCGTTATTTCGCCGACACGTTATATAACGTGTCGTATATACTTTGAAACTGATTGATATTTTAGATTCATCTGGTCATTCTTATTCTAGAATTTAAGTGATTTTTTTTCCTAAATTCAAAAACCTCTGCAAAAGGTACTTACAATTCTCGCTAAGAAAATCATACTGACCTCTTTAACAAAGCCTATGGCAGCGGCCATATCGCCCTCATACCGTGGCTGTAAACTGAACACGGTCGTGAGAACGCGCGTCACGTGTTGAGGATTATCTACACCATACACAAGGCAAATGTCCCATATTATGGGTATCGTGAATATGAACTTGTCGTATATTAAACCACCCATGTATTCTTTGCTCATCCATTGTGACTGCAAAGAATGGGTATGTTTTGAAATGTAAGACGATGAAATTCTGATTCATGCTATGGTGTTAGGCTGCGTCCAGCCAGAGCGGACGCGGGGCGTGGAGCGGAAAACGCAGCGGAAAGAGATTGTCGCTAAAAGGCTCTGTTTTGTATAGATAGGCAATGTCTCACTCAAAATTTTATTTCGAAGAAAAAGTGCATTTTTTATTTAAAATATTATAACATACTCGAAAAACGTTAAAATTATAGAGAAACTACAAACATGCACTAACTGGCAGTGGAAATCGCAAACTGGCTTGTACTGTTCTACATTGTACTGTCCGCTCCCGCTAATAACCCTCGCAAGATCGCCGCTGAATCCGCCCCCCGCCCCGCTGTCATACCGACCACACATGTGTTTGAAAAATAAGCAGCGGATTACCGCTATCTCGCTCCGGGCCCACTGCAGATGCAGCCTTATATGAAATTCAAAAATTCAAATTTGAAATTCAAACAGTCAACGAAATTAAATAAAACTAAGTTAAAATAATTTATGAAGAATCTTTACATAATTTAATACAAAAACAGGGCAATTCAAAAATACCAGGGCGATGCGATTACACCAGCTTTCAATGAAGAGAAATGTAATGGTAAAACCCAAAATCTGTACAATGTGAAGAGGGGGAAGGTGCACTGATCAGCCTGGTTACCCCTCTCTACCTAGAAATATACTGCATATCCCACTTTATCAAATTCCCCAAGTCTGTACGTGTTTCGGTATTGAGTAAGATATGTCAAAGCTCATTCCTATCACTTCCCATTTCCCCAACCCTTTCTCCAAATCCATTCTTACATCAACATAGGTAGGCAGCATATCCGGGGGTGCTAAAGTTTGTCGTTCTGGACTAATGGCACGTACCGCGGGTGTATTCATTGGTGACAGTATCCACTTACCACCAGGTGGACTGGACTGTATGCTAGTTTAACATTTTCTATCTCTAAAAAAAATTCTTCATAATACAAGCGGTAGAAGACGATATTCGATATTTCTCTGAATGGTTACGGTTTCTATATACCTTGTGAAAGTTTAAACAATTCGGTTAGCATGTTGTTGGAGCCAAAGCAATGCAATACAATGAAACCAGCTCTTTCAGTATCCACAGCTGGATATGGGCCTCCTCATCCACATTGGCTTGTGCATGAAGGATGTATGTATGGCCTTTAAACACCACGCTGGCCAAGTGGGTTAGAGAGACCACTCTTTTAGAGGTGGTGTAATTCCTCAGGGCTTGTGGTAGCCACTTTGTTTTCCCTTGGTCGCCTTTTACGACACCCGCGGGAAGAAGTGAGGTGGTACTATTCGATAGCCACACAGCATATACACATGCTACTACATAATAGTTCACTTACCTTGCTTTCTTTATTAGTGATAAGCCTACTAAATATAATAAGCACAAATCTCCTTATCTCCGCATATAATTTCTGTATAGTTTTATTCTCGTGTGGTGGCATATACGGTGGACTAGCTTCCTGTAGGAATGAAACTAGTACATCCATGCAGTGTGGATGATAGAGTACTGTACTCCAAAACCTGAAAATATTAGTGTGAACAAATTATTCCAAAAATCGCACATTGGGAAGCATTGGCAAATGTATTTATGTCGACTAGTAGTTGTTATTGACTCTGAGGAGTTATTTATTCCTTTCATTTTTAGATTGCTAAGTTACATGAACGAACATGATGCAAAGCGAATGAGTCGCTCGCAGGCTCTTATAAATTAATATAAATAGGTGAATCAAAGTACTCAAGGAATCGTTAAGAGGAGTCCGATCCGCGAGCGGAGTCGAATTAAGTGAGCCGAAACACTCCGAGGAGTCGTGAATACGTGACTGTTAGTTGGTTGTTTAAGGTCACTCTGTGGAGTCGTGAATACGTGACTATTAGTTGGTTGTTTAAGGTAGGGCGTCTATAGTGGACTGTAAAGAAATTGTACTGGTTTTGTAAGTTTTTAAAGAAAATGCAGCTTTTGCAAGGAATCAGTATAATAGGCAAGAAGGCTATGACAGAGGAGAGTGAATTGATATTAAAACACAATATATTGAAAAGAACACTTTTGGAAAAAAATATGGCACCAGTTGCCATCAATGTGGAATTAACTTTACATTAATAACATATATAAAATAAACTTAAACGTAACAGCAATATGTGAACACATTCTCAACACTGGAATTAATCACTAGATAGAACTCTGCACTTACAAACCCCTCACCACTGAAGTCACTATTATCCCAGGATTATAGTGAAGCAATTGAGATTGAAAGTAAGAAATACAAAAATTTAAATTGGAAAGATGGTATAGTGTTGTCAACGTGAAATCCAATGATTAATAAATTTAAATTTAATCTTGTTGAATATGTCCTCCGATCTGAATAAGATCAAATGTGGGTAGTTGATAAAACTGCTCGCAGCTCCCATCTTGGACTACCTGCCTGTTCAGTGAACTTGTGACCACTGCTGGTGTAACCCGTGCGGAAACGTTGAGTAGGAGTAAAAGGTAAACAAATACTTTGATTTATGCATTCAGACCGGATTTAGAATATAAAACATGTATACACTTACCTATGAAACTCTAAACTAAGTAACCACTTGACATCTTCTAAATACACCTCCATCCTGACGATCCATGCATCCACTGCCCCTAACACCATTACTCCTGATGGTGGTCTCTCATATATTGCCAACTCTCTCTTTTCTACCCAATATGGATCCTGTTTCGAAATACAAATATAATTCTCAAAGAAATTGTCTTCAAAATTAAAATTTTCCTAGTAGTTTTGGCTTGTATTTAAACAAACAGCAAAAATACTAAATGGGCAGCAAATCATGATCAACAAAACAAGTTATTTTTGAATAACTAAATCATTTTAAATAATTAAAAATGACATCAGAGTTGAGGATTAGAGAGTCACTAGAGAGCCTAACCTAAACCAACCCCCCCTTTTGTATGCCTTAATCTCATCTTCAGGATGAGATTAAGAGGGGAGGGACAATATCAAGATTAGATTGGTGCAGGAGCAGGACAGGTGGAAGAGGTTGGAGGCCTTTGCTGAAAGGCAAATACATTGATATTGTCCGTAATTTGACAAATTAGTACATAATAACAAATAAAAGGTAGAGATAAATGCGGTTGCAAGATATTACAATAATTCCAAACAATGAGGACATCCACTCAAAATGCTATAATAATAATGAAAAATTATTATTTCCAAATCACTTTTCCGAATCAGTTGTCAGTATGCCTAGAGAAGTCTATCTTATGTGACCTCATCATATGTTCCTACAATATTTAGATTCTTTTTTGTGTCACAATCTACCCTAAATAGAAGTTTTTGTCCATGTTATGCATATCTATAATTGGGATACATACTGGATTTCAGTCTTATCTTTGTATACTAAAAATTTCTTGTGCTGTATAATGTATTGCAGGGGGTGTGCAGTTGTGTACACTGCATTCCCACAACCACTGGGTGCACTCGATTGGGCATGTTACCCTTCTCTCAGAAGATTACCACGAAACATACTGTATTTCCTACCAATGTTCCAATGTTTGTCAATCTGGACTGATGTTTGACATGTATGGTGGATGTTTATGGACGGCAATATCCACTTACCATCAGATGGACTGTTGCTCGTCTGTCGCCTATTTTCTATAAAAAGTAAAAAAAAAATGTTACACTGCTCAAATGTTACCATTTGAGGCTACAGAAAAGGTTTGGTTGCACCCTGTATGCATGTAGATATGGAGACTGTTTGGAAGGCATTTCTAATAATAGGCACAAATAATAAAAAAATAAGAAATAAATAAATATTGTAAGAATGCATTTAACAAATTTTATTCAGATAAACAGAATCATAAGCATAGGTAAATTAAATATCTGGAATTTTAATTGCGTTAACGCAATCTGATAACAAAAGCATAAATGTTTATTGATTCAGAATACCAAGAAGTTGCCTTTGCCTAGATGGCAATGTATTTCACAATATGTTTTCATGGTAAAAACATGTACCTACTTACCAAAGCTTTAATTTGTTGAACAACACCGTCATTATTAACTGATAATGTTAGTTTCTCCACGGGATGATTATCCGGATTCTAAAAAATAATTACGTTTATAAATAAAATATTTTGGAACTGTATCAATGAAATTTGTAGCGAGTCTTACCACAAATTTATGGCATTTATAACTCATTACTCGTTTAAAGTTGATATGAAAAAGAATTATAATTAGACTTTAGTAACAAGACTTAAGAATTGGATTGATTATAATTATTATTCAGTATTTTTGACAGCAATATGAGTAAAAGTACACGACTTCTACTTCAAACTGAAAAATACCCTTTTTTTACATTTGAGCAATTTGAGCTGAGTTCCAAAACATGCTGAAATGGTACAAAGTGGCTGAAGTGATTTATTGGATTTTTTTTATAACGGTGCATCTTTTTCTAACTTCATAAATCATAATAATAATATAGAAATAAATGCAGTATGAATTAAATTTTCAAAGAGCGAATTCGCACATTTTCTTCTTCTTCGTTTATCTATATATGGCATCAAATATGTAATCACAATTTCGCCAATTGAAACAATTTGAAAAACAGGCTTGAAAGATGATAATCCGAGAAGTTGAGTTTATGTTTGGTTATTGTAAAAATTGTGTATTGTAGGATTTGTGGTTTAATAGTGATAGTTCATTAAACTTCAAAGTGCCTGGTGTTAGCGCCTAATATTTGTGATAATTAATAAAAGCGTAAGACTGCATTTTTCGTATTCTTCCAAGAAGTATAACTCTTGTTTTCAGTAAACCTCCTCTACTATCGCTTTACTGGGTGAATCCTATTTACTTCGACGGGATTGGACAATAAGATAAAAATATTATTATTAAAACTGCTTTATTATTTCCTGTGTGTAGACCAATAACTATGCCAGTGTCCAAATAAATTATATTTTAAAAATAAATAAGAAACGCCAATGTCAAAGTGCTATATATTTAGAATAATATTAGCTATCTATCTATAGCGATAAAAAAACCAGTTACGTTGGGATATTATTCGATTGTTGGTGATCGATTATATAAGATTATAACTTACTAGCTGACCCGACAGACGTTGTCCTGTCCAAATTTCATTAATAAAATAATTTCAATCAGTTCATACAAAAATCCCATAGAAAAAAGCACTCAGTTTTTTCCGAATTTTTCAGGCAACTTTTCTCCAATTTTTCTTTCCCTAAAACTTTATTCGGACTAGAAATTATATTATGAACATTAAAAAAAAATAGACGAATCGGAACAGCCGTTCTCAAGTGATGCGTTTATCAACGAACAGCATTTAATTTTTATTTAAATAAATATGTATTTTTATGTTTTATATGTCCTCGGATGTAACCTATTAAATTGGTTGTTTTCGTATTAAATAATAGTAAATCTGACAACTAAATAAAGAAATTATTAAGTAATTATTAAATGAATCGAATCATTTTTTTGATACAAAATTGTACTAGAAATAAATCGACAATCGAACCGGTAATCGACTTAATGTAATTTGAGCATCGCTATAACGATTGGTCTGTCATCGAGCAAATAATGTAGTGGAGACTATTTTGACCTTCTTTTCGGAATGTCTAAATTCTTGTGGCCATAATGGACTTTCAAGAGTCACCGGACATGTATGGTCGTGGATCGCGAGTCGGTGAGAAATGCCCAGGCACGTGCCGATACCTGTTAAAAGTGTTGGCTGAAGACCGGTGTGTTTACGGTGTAGAGAGGGTGACGTCTTCGTCTCCGCCGGCGAAATTACAACAGGTTTTCTCACCACAGGTTTTCATTGATTGGTTAGTGTCGGTATGAAGATAGAAAGGTGTACAATTTTAGTAAGTCAAGATCAAAAAGCGAAATTCGCATGCTTTGGAACGCAACTTTGATTGATGCTGTCACAGTCAAATATCAAACCAACGAACTCTCAGCTTTTAAATTGTTTGGTACATAGTTGTTTACTAATTAAAATCAAAATTACTTACAAATGAATCGCAATTCCAATCAGAAAGTCAAGAAAACACTTGTAAGAAATTGTGAACAGAAAATAAAGCCCACCACACGACAGCATGTCGTTCATGACGTCGACGCGTGTTCGTCATCTAACTTGGCGCAAGAAAAATCTCCGGGATCCTCGCAAAAACAAAACAATTTGAACCAACCGTCACTGTGTTCTAGTGAGGCATTGGCAAATTATTTAACAGACATAAAAAAGTCATTGCCAACACTACTTACTGATAAGGATTTGAATATAGATACAGGAAAATTGTCCTCCAAAGTTAGTACTTCTCGTGTCTCCGCGTTATATAAAGCTGTACTTATTCTATTGTAAACATTCTTTAATAATCATAAGCAAATCTAAGAGGCTGCAAAAGATATCACGCAGTTGCATATTAAAAAATAAAACCCACCGACTAAAACAGAGTAGGTATAAAAAGAAATCCCAAGGAAAAACAAAACAATAATATTTACAAATCTGAAATTTAAAATATAATCCTTAATTAAACTTTACTTGTTTTTTTTACAGATGACAAAAAAACTGAACTTCCATTACAATGACAGAATGTACAGAAACTTAGTGGAATTAAATGCCAGTATTGAGGATTTCAAAACTAAAAAACTTAACAAAAGACCTATAAGCAGTACTATGTCTATAAAAAAAGATCTAGAACCTAATATAGAAGATTTTTTTCATGATGAGAATGAAAAAGATTTGCCTCCAAACATTCCCGTGATAAAACAAAAGCACAAAGCTGTAAGGAAAGTTGAAAATGGAGACTTACACAAACTAGTCGCGTCACTTGAAGATTTATGACGGAATCCTTTGAAAAATTATATGTGTAATAAGGGCCGGCCCTACCATAGGGCGAACGGAGCAACCGCTCCAGGCGCCAAGACCCAGGGGGCGCCTTTGTGGTCCTATGAGGAGTGCAGTGCCAACGAGCATGACTGTTTTCAATCGACAAATTAGACACAGACTTAAGATGTTGTCGAGATCTTCTAAATTCCATGCTTGCATGCATAAGTGGTATGTATTAGGGGCAAGCAAGGGGGCGCCATAATTGGATCTCGCTCCATTCTAAAACTTGCCTCGGGCCGGCACTGTGTATAATGATCTCTGTAAAAAACCTTTTATAAAAAAACCTCCAGATTAAATATGAATGAATAAAGTTGAGTCACCATATTTATAAGTCTTAATTCTATACAGGTCTGAATTGTTCCCGGAACCTGAAATAATTTTTCATAATAATTAAATTTTATGGTCTTTGTATTATTAGATTTTTTTTTTGGATTTTGTAATGGAAGCTTTTTTGGGTGTATGTAATTTTTTGGAAATATTCTAATGGAAAATATTGGAACTTTTCGATAGACAATTTGTAAAATATGTCTGTATAACCAATGGTTGACTAACAGAGAATGCCACTAGGCACCAAGTCCACTTATTGTACAATGTTTCTTTGTGTACTAAAGCTTATATAAATAATTTCATTTATTATTTTAATCATCCATACTCACTGTATTCACACAATACATTTAAATGCACTATTAATGTCCATCGGTGGATACTGAAAGCATTATAATTAGTAATATCTCTTCATAACCTTAGAACCAATTTTTACAGGTAGTTTAATAAAAGTCTAATATAATTATAATATAAGCAATTCGACTCATCCGAAGAACAAAGTCCCATTTGGATGCTCAGTTTCAGGAGAGCTCATTGTATGTAGCTAAATGCGTATATTTCCTATACTCAGAAAACTTGCGAATTTTGAATTTCTGGTATTATGTTATTGAAATTGGTATAGTTCTATACCCTTTCACATATTTTCTCACGTGTATTATCTTGCAAGATAGTGGGTCTGATTTTAACATGGGACGTGGCTCTATGATCATATTGGACTCTTCTGGATGAGTTGAATTACCTACTTATCACTTGTTGAAACATTAATAGGCATGGGTTTACAGATTTTTATAATGTAAATTTTATACTGTGTTTATACTATTGTTTCTTGTAAAATAAAATCTTAATGTTGATGAATTCTGAATCATGATCTCAACATTCAAGAAAAGTTTGGACATGAATAGATAATCCAAGTTAATTTTTACCTACAAGGTACTGGTGATTAATTTATTTACGTGTAATTGGAGTTTCAAAAATAAATTATTACTACTATTTATATTTCTAATACTTTGTTTATAAAACCTTGAACTATTTAATTTATTGAACTATTATTTAAGTATTGTTGCCATTATTTTCTGATTTCCCTAGAAAATTGGAGCACAGAGGATGTCAACACAGTCACGAGCTCACGACCAGTGTGACCGTTTTTAGTATATTCAGTACCAAATTGGTATAATTTGGGCTCCGTAAAACTAATTTAGTTTTTTTTTTGGTATCCTTTCATATTCTGGTATATTTTGGTACATTTTTAAACTTTCAACATTTTTAAACACATTATTGGTATATTTTTGGGTTGGGCGGGCAACACTAATTTCAATTCGTTCGTATTTCGTTCACATAATTTTGTCTTTGTCTGATGTTTGCCGCAACTGTATCATTTTGTCTCTTTCGAACGGTTAATGCTAACAAAACCGCGAATCGTGCTTTAGCTACATATCTACGTCGCGGGGAATTACTGAAACTTAAAAAATGATTCCTAGCAATAAGTATATAAGGGACCACGGATTTTTTTGTTCTTTATTTATGTCTCTGTGTTATCGTGCGTGTGTAGTGAAGATAATGAAGCGCAAATACGATCAGAAATATAGATCTGAGTGGGAACAAAATCCTGAATTTTCGTCATGGTTGACAAAAGATAAAAATAGTGAGAACGCCTTGTGTAAAACTTGTGGAGCAACATTTTTGAGCAGAATCGCAACAATTAAAAGTAATGCAGATTCTGAAAAACATCGGCAGAAACATACATTATAGTGGACAATCCAAGGTAAGAAAGCTATGCCCCCATTAACATATTTATAAGATTATTGTGTCCCTTATTTTTTTTTGGCACATAAATTAACTGTCCTACTTGTACAGGATGTCCAATGGATCTTGGCCAGTGTACATGTACAGTTGTACACACATGTATAATCGATTCTCAAGCGATTTCAGAAAGCTGAATTTTGAAATTTTCATAAATGAAAGTGTAGGTATACATACATGCCGAACTGGTTCTGTGGGATGGAAAGATAGTTTTGCAGGGTTCAAACATATGTAATATTTTTATCAAGAATATTAATTTTCAACTGAATGAGACACTAGTTTCCCAAGATAAGAAATAGGTAGTTATTTTACTTAATTTTTACGATAGGAAAATTAATCAAATACTGTTTATTTTCAGATCGATAGATTATTTCAAAGGAAAGGACCCATATCTGAAGAAGTAAGAAAAGCAGAGCTTATATTTTGTGCAGCGTTGGCAAAACATAACATACCATTTCGGGCCATGGATCATCTCAGCGATTTATTCAGCAAAATGTTTTATGATTCGGAAATTGCAAATTTTGACTAATTTTGTAAAATGTCTAATGTGCATACCCATTTCAAACGCTGAATGCGAAAGAATTTTTTCAAAAGTTAATCATATAAAAACTAAATACAGAAACAGGTTTCTAGCTAAACATATTACGTGCCTGTTGCATGTTAAGCAAGGTCTAAGTGAAGGGAGTGTAGTTTGTGTCTCATTTGACCCATCGAAAGATATGGTAAAAAATAATCCGTCGAATACTGACTATTTGTAATAAAACTTATTGTAAATATTTATTATTATTTTAATATGTCTGTATAATGAAGGTGTGTAATTGGTAAAATTAAAAAAAGTAACTGATAATAAGTTTTAATTCAATTTTTCCTCTTCTACTTTTTATTTTTATTTTAGTATATTTTTAGTATAATTCAGCATGTGTATTGGTATTATTTAGTACTGGCACCTTGTAGTTTTAGTAGATCACCATTTTTTAAAACGGTCACACTGCTCACGACCCTAATAATGTTTTTTTTCTTTATATATGGCAGTGGTGCAATTTGCACATTCTTCCAGCGACAACTTTTCTTCCTAATAAATAATTTAAGTCTAAAACATATCCAGTCCCGTCGAATTAAGTCAGGAGTCGATCAGTAAAACGATAGTAGGTTTACTGAGGACAGAAGACTTCCACACTCACACGAAAAATACAGTCCCGCGCTTTTAGTTGATCACAAACACCACGCACTAAAACACTGCAAGTTTATTGAACTACCACTGTTAAACCACAAAACGCCTAATACACAATTATTACAATAATCAAACAAACCCTGATTATTTATGTAATTTATAGGTTTATTCTTTCTTTTTACTTAATTTTCATCTGTAACTTCTTTATCAGAAACACTAATTTTAGTAATAAATTTTACGTATAAATAACCTAATGAGTAGTTATTATCTAATTTAGTGGCAACAAAATTAATTAATGACATTATAAAATAAAGCTGCTGTAATTCATATAAATTCTCACTCACTTCATCGGTGCTTCGGAATCGGAACTAACCACCCGCGCGCCGGCTCGCTCGCTCTGACAGAAAGAGAGGCAGACAGTTCTTTCTTCATCTCTTCATTCACCTGCATTTGCCAATAATTTTGTTTCAGTCACTTTCCGACATCTATCTGTTGAAGTTGTGTTTGAAAGGTTTTGGTGTTAAAGTAAATTCAATTTTAATTTTTGATATAAAAATACAGAAATAGTCATTCGCTATGGCTGAAACGGAAATAATATCTAGTAGTGTGAATAATGATCAATTTTTTGAGGGTGTCGAGAAGTTGATAGAAATTTGGTTTACGCCGGCAAAAAATGCGGATCTAAGAAAAATCACACGGTGAGTACAATTCATCTCGTTTCTATTTTTGTTCGGGTTCACTTTGTAAAACTAATGTTTTATTACTGTTTTTATTCAAGTTACCGGCGGTTTATTGAATAACTTGTACAGAAATGAATCACTTTTGCCGATCTTCTGACTAATTATTGTAAAAAATATTCAGTTTACATGAATCACCATTGAATTCAATATATTTAACGTACTGTTATAGGATGCTAACAGTGTTATTTATGAGGAAAGTTCTAGAATCAGATGTTTCAATAATCTATCGGGGTTTGAATTGATTCTATGGCTGTGGTTGGCCAATGATGGCCGATTGTGAAGCCGGCCCACGCGGAACGCGCGTGATTTAAAAATATTTGTGTTATTAAACTGAAACGCGGCAGTTTTGTTCTCAATGATATTTTTAGAAGATCCCGATGCGTTATTTTATTTGTAGTTACCCTATAGTTAACCGCCAGCCAGTAATAGCTGGGAACAAACACTATACATAGCTTAGTGTGATGATATCGCTCAATGCAGTCCAAATAAATTTTCTCACTGACCAATATATTATTGGACCAGATTTTCGATCTTATATTGGTTCTGGTAGGTATTGTTTAAAACATGTATTGAGGCCTTCTTGCGCTGTATTAGCTGCAACTTGCCTGTGAAATTTCCACAGATTTATTACTTGTGTCCTCAGCTGCATTTTCATCAAAGCTTCTGTTTGAATATGAATATTACTATTATGTCTTTAGATATGTTTAGCCAAATTAGTTATATTTCCAATATACAATATTTTATAAAATTAAAATCCTCCATCTAAAGAAGTGTTTATATTAAATCTGTACCTATTTGTCATAGGTGTAGGTAGATTACTTTCCCATAACATTACTTTGTATGTATTTGTAACTTAATAAATAGGCAAATAGGCCTAAGAATCTGCTGGTAGGTAAAATTCAATACATTTTTTAAGTACTATATATTAATAATATGTAATTGAATAATCTTAAGTTTAATTTCTATTTTTCTGTAACTATTTCAAGGATTACAATATGTATATTATTTTTATTAATTCTTATATAGTAACTACATTCATATAATGTCTTGTTAACATCATTAATATTTTAATGCAATCAGAATTAAAATTCTTTTTCTCAAGATCTGCAATCAGTCACAGGACAATGAGCAGATAAGATATTTTAGAGTTGTATTATTGTCACCATACACTCCAGCATCCATCAAACATATCAGTCTTTTAACCTTTTACTGTTCTGTGCTTCAACAACATGCTTGCCTTGCCAGAGCTAAGATGATTTGACCGATCATTGATCATACCAACATTTGTCATTCTGGATTAATGTTGGCATGTATTGCAGATGTCTTTGTGCAACTATCTAGTATGCTCGTCTGCCACAATCTTTCTATAAAAAAACACATGGTTAGATATTCATAGGTTTTTAGACATTTGTAGACATTTTAGATATTCCAGGCAACATTTTATAATTTCAATGGAAAGTTTTATAATAGTGTTTTATGTTGACAGCAAACAATGGGAAAATGTGTTGAAGATTGTCCGCTGCGAAATCATCTCTTTCACACAGAGCGAGCAAGTCGACGCCTATGTACTCAGGTAAGTGACATTAATTGTTTAAGGTAAATAATTAAATGAGCAGCAGAAATACTAAAAGTGGCAGCAGATGTAAAGGTGGGTTAGGTTCGTGGGACTCCATCCACATTGTATTGACTAAGTGTTAAAATCAGTTATTCAAAAATTGTTTGTTTTGCTGATTTGCTGCCCATTTAGTATTTTTTTTGCTGCTCGTTGAAATACAAGCCAATGAAATACTTTTTTCTATAGAAAAAGGCGGCTGACGAGCATACAGTCCACCTGATGGTAAGTGGATACTGTCGTCCATAGACATCCACAATACATGCCAACATCAGTTCAGAATGACAAACGTTGGCACACCCCCCAGATGTGCTGCCTACCTTTGCAGATTAAGGAATAGATTGGGAGAAAGGGTTGAGAAAATGGGGAGGAATAGGATGGGATGGGAATGGGTTCTGGCATATCTCACTTACTACCGAAACACGTACATACATTGGGGAAATAGGGTAAAGTAGGAAATGTAGTACATTTCAAGGTAGTCTTCTGTGAGAGAAGTGTAACGTGCCCAGTCGAGTGCGCCCAACGACTGTGGGAATGCAGCATGCACTCTCCCCCTACTAATTATTAACTCTCTAATATAACCACACTAATAATAAGTAATACTTATAAACCAGATAGTCAAAACACGGGAGCGGGTTGAAGTCTTTATAAAAAGACAAAAATTATAAAATAATAAAGGAAGAGTATGTGGTCGATATGAGACTAATTTTATTCTTATTTCCTATTACTATGCCCAGGTCCTTATCTAATAAACATGCAAACTAAATGGTTTGGGATGCAGCTGCATTTATGGTGACTGTGCGTTCTGGTCGCATTACTAGATACCTGTTTATTTTGCATACAGAATTTATATTTTAATTTAATATAAATGGTAGTGTTTTATGCCTTCACAAAAACTATTGACTACGTTATTTATTCAATTAATTACTGTTACTTCTTATGAGTCAGGCTATTATTAATAATAACTTTTATCAGTGTATTGTTTGAGGTTGCATAATTTCTATGATAAAGACTGCAGGATTAAATGTCGAATGGATCTTAGTTAAATATACCAGATATTTTTAATTGTAAATATATTTAAAATCCTAACTGATAATAAAAATGAGACAATGTCGTAATGTCGTATTTTTCTGGTATGAAATGGTTTGACGCATCAACATTTGGATGAATCGAGCTAAAATTTTGCATGAACCTTCTTGGGAACCACTAAAAGAAGTACGAAACTAAGGGGATAGTGATCGCGGTAATTACATACCCACATTCATAGTAGCTATTAATACATTTGTTCAGTCTCGAGCTGTTCTTTATATATATTTTTCTGTTGATTTTCTAGAATGCGTTATGAATCACTGTTTATAATTAGTTAAATTATCAATAGCAAGTTATAATGAACTGTGATAATTGTGATGATAATGTATCACACTGTGAATTTCTCAGTAAAATTAGCAACAACAGACATTATAGTAAGTATTATATGTTACAATTTTTCCTTGCTTCTTGAGTGTCTTTTTAAAAATGTTTTGTTGCACATAGTAAATATTACTATTTCAATTTAATTTTGACGTTACCTAACCAAAAGAACAAAAGAAACAAAAGTCAATTATTTCAGAATCGTGATAAGCATCCATATACAACTTATGTATACATAACAAGTTGGTAAATAGTCAAAGGGTTCGTAAAAATCCAATATCTATACTTCTCTACTAATATAACAAAGAGGTAAAATTGTGTGTTTGTAGGCATGTTGGGGGTAATCTCTGGAACTACTGAATCGATTTCAAAAATTCTTTCACAAATAGGAAGCTACATTATCCGTGTCTAATATAGGCAATATGTTATTTTGGAATTTTGAAGAAAAAAAACTTAGAAACCGAAGCGAAGCGAGGGCGGGTCGCTAGTTTATAATAAATATTCAAATATCCGATATTTGATATTATGTATATCCGATAATTATCAGATATGTAAAAAAGACGTGAATTTCTTTCTGTAAGTGGTTTTAATGTGTCAAAATTGTTAAATGCAACTGACTGATTTATTATAAAACAAAACGAAAAATAAGAGTAAAATTAGAGTAATAAAAAATAGTCTGAGGTTAATAAATGATCAGTCTTAATCAACATCCAACTAAATTATAATCTTTAGTGTTGGATCATTGGCGGTGGCAGTGTTCATAATTTTTATTTATATCAGTATAATCAATTTAAAACCTCCAGTCAGGTCTCAGGCCCGGATCTATAAGAGGAAATCATCTTCTGGCTCCCAGTCCAGTTGACTTTCGGACTACCTCAACCTCACCTATTTCTTCTATGTCCGCATTGGAATTGGGATCCCAAATCCAGTCCATATTGTATGTTGGAGTACCATGCATTCTTTTGTGGGACTGGTTCAAAGTCTTGAAGATATGGACCAACTTATGGGCTTTCTAGTTTCTTAATCGATTACCTAACTTTGATTGCACTAGGGCGAAGGTAGAAAAAATTCTTTCGGGACCCGCCTTTGATGCCACTGCTGACTAGTTTTGACGATAAATATCAATTGATAGATATATATCAATATAAATATCAATTGATAGATATTAATATAAATATCAAAATATCAATTGATAGTTATTAATATAAATATCAAAATATCAATTGATAGATATCAATATAAATATCAATTAATATATATCGTAATATATATATACGCAGCTATATCTGAACATTGGAAAAATCTCAAAGAATATCTCACCCTGACCGTGTCGCGCCAATTTATTTATTAAGTGAACAACATATACGTCTTTCTATAGCATATTCTCCGAGGAAATCGCCGTTCGAATCGAGTTACCGACCAATTGTTATAGGATAATATTTCGATGTAGTAAATAAATCGATTTTCATTGCATTAGACTACTTTAAGGTATCCCTTGAATGAAAGTTATTCAGTTACATTTTCATAGAAATTAGCACGCCTACACTCGTGGCATGTGACCTTAGTGCCAAACACCCGGCTTGGGGTTCCCGTGTGATTAAGCCCGCGGGAAGGTGGCTCATCGAGGATTCCGAAAACCAAGGGTACGAGGCGGTGGGCCCGGATGCAGATCATTTTGCAGTGATAATCTAGTTGCTTACATTCGTAAGTTCCCAAACCGGCCCATACCGTTAAAGTTTTACTTAAGTGTGATTTTTTCAATTATCACAAGTTTATCTCAAAGAATTTATAATAAAAAAAAAAAATACAAAATCTGGAATTACAACGTCTACAATCTGGAGAATTTATAAATCGGGGGAATATGTAATATTTACAAACCGCACTGGGTCGGCGTGGTGAATTTTGGAAACAAGTCCCCTTCGTCATTTCAGGAGTACGCCTGTGTTCCCGTTCAGTGCCAAAAATGTACTCCCTAAAACGACAACTTTATGATTCACAAAACGCCAACTTTTATTTACCTTTAATTGTTTTTGGTTATTTTTCAATAAATATCTTGTGTTAACTTGCATCATGCATGTTTTTTTTTTTATAATAACGTTTAGACCTTTTAAATACCCTTAAAAGCATATTTGTGTAGATTTTACGTGGCGTGTTTACGAATTCCTATTTATATTGCTTCAACAATATTTTTAACATGTCTGTAATTTTCCTTAGAAATTAATAAATAAATCCATCTAGCTATAATAATCTTTGTGCTTCTGGACTTATTGAGACAAAAACCGCTTGAATGGGCAATTCAGGGACATTTTTACGTAACAGAACCAAGAATCATCCAACGAGTACTCGTATTGTTTACATACAGTGATGTGCGATTTATCGAAATGATATATGGTCGGTCTCTGCGATCCCAACACAATTACTTGACGACCTTAATGCCTCTCTGAGCGTTATATATAAATTCAGAAATTGTGTAACTTCGTTTCAAGATGGTAATCTTTAATGAGGAAATAATTTTACTGAATTGAGTTAAAACATGATCAAATATACATGTAAAATACACAGTAGAAATGCACTAAGTTGTCTTTTTGCAACATGTATCGGTGTACAATCAAGAGTATATCTATCTAAGTACATTGCAGAGCTAAAACCAAATATCCTATATTTGAAATCTTCTATGACGTACACATAAACAGTGTTTAGGCAAAACTTAAAACAACTTCCAAGATTTTTTTTTCCAAGAGACGAAAACTCCCTCCTTAGTGTGACAAAATTTGGCTGGCAGCTTTATTTATGTTTTGTCCAAATCATTCACAAATGATTCGAGGCCGTTTATGAATCCATATTTTTTCTTAATTCCTTATTATATTATAAAATTGTATCTGTAACGGTGGGAATTTTGTACATTCTATTTCGTACACCAATAATAAAAATTGATTAACAAATTGTTCTGGTTCTACAATTTTATTGTTGTTGCAATGGAATTGTTTTTGCGACCTCGTTTCGTTGGTGGTCGTTTGATTTGTTCTCTGGTCTGCTGTGCATACTACAACTTTCGGATATTACTACTGAGGTTGTATGTCTTATCAGCAGAGGTCGAAGTTAGGTGTGTGATTTTGGTAGTTGCGCTAAGAAAGATTAAATGGACATTCCCCTTTTTCGGGAATTGTATTTTCATGTGTCGTTTTAATCTATTTTTGCTATGTACCTAAGTTTATTTCGCAATGTAATTGAGTTTACCGTAACAAATATTTCTTTTTAAACGTATTTCAGTTTTCTTGATATCCTCGAAATAATGTGGATATATAAAATGTATCTATTTTAGATAATCCAATTCACACACTTATTAGTATATACATATGTAGTTGCAAATAGGTACAACATCATTAACAACCAGATTCAGAATCCCGGGGTATATCCATATTAATATAATTTTGTCGCACCAAAATCACACTACCTAATCCAAGCCTCTGGTTATTAGTTATCACTATGGAAACTATCATAAAGATATTAGACGATTCTAGAACTTAACCCTTTTACTTAAGTTGTGTCTTCTGTCGCCATCGGGCTAATGTCGGCTACGTGGGCAAATGGAATAGTAACCTAATTGGGACCTCTTGAAACGTCACAGGTTATCACTACGTTTGGCCGGGTTATCTCGCTACATAGTAAACTACGTAGCTTACTTGAGGTCACATCGTCAACTGTGATAAAGTCCGTTACTATGCGAGATGAACCGACGAGTTACGACGAGTCACAATTTTGAGATAATGGGTCATACTATGAACCTTCACTATATTTATGACTGATAAAGAGTGACAGAAATTAAATCTGCAAGTTATCGGACCCTAAGGCTGGCTGTCCACCAGCGCTGTGCGAGGAAGATGAGCGGCGTGTGAGGAAAAAATCCACCAATAGGATTACTTCATTTTACTACACTCGTTCAGCACAGCTGCGGTGAAGAAGGGTCCAGCGGAGCGAGGTCTGTTTATATGGAGAACGAGGAATGCGTACGAGGGATAGGAGTAGTGTAGCTAAGCGAGGTAGCAGAGCAGAGCCCCTCACTGCACTCCGCATTCTCTGCCACAGTCCACACACCGCACCGCTTCTTCGCACAGCTGCCTCGCGGAGCTTCGATTTCTCTCCGTTACATTGCTCAGCTTTGATGGACAAAGTGACAACGTTTCACAGCTTCGCTCCGCTCCGCTCCCTGGCACCGCTCATCTTCCTCGCACAGCTCTGGTGAACAGCCAGCCTGACAGGATGTTCGAATACCAAGAACTTATGTAATAACTGTTACCAACCTTCGTACACTGCTGGACATAAGCCGTCTTGTGCATATGACATTAAAACGCCAAGCTGACCTGACCAAGCGGGTTGACGAGTCCACTCTTTTACGAGATGGTGTGTTTTCCTCAGCGCTTGTGACAACGGCTTTGTTATCCTTTAGTCGCCTTTTACGACACCCACGGGACGAGATGGGGTGGTGCTGTTCTAACATCGACCGCGACCAAACTGCCACATCACAATAAAATGGAATACCTTGACCTTATTGATCCAGAAATTAGCATTTTCGATTTTGTGGTCGTGTGTGTTTACTATAGTACTATAGACGAGAGTAATTCTCTTCTTTCGTGTTATCAGTTGTTACATGCAAGAAAAATAATATACAATTTGTCTTTTTCAAGTCTTTGACACTCACTCACATGAAGAAACTTTGTTGTGTTAATGCGTCTTTACTTAGCAAGTATAGAAAGTGGATTTTCCTTGTAATACATCCACGTCGAACGTCAGTCATTCCAGGTATATCATATTTTGGATTTTCTTAGCACGTTTCCGTTCTACTGTTGGTAGGTTTTTTTTAAATTAAAAATAAATAAATAATTTAAGTTAAAAAGATATTAGAGATCACTACATCGTCACTACGTCTAACGTTAACCCGGTTGGGTAGTGAAATCCGAAATATCCTGATCTCTGTGATAGGTACCTATATTTGTGTAAAATCTCTCTAAAAACTATAAAGCGAACGTAACCTTTCGTTATGTTTACGGATCATCATTTTGATAATGTTTACCCGCTATTTATACACATTTTATTTTAAAAAGCCGGTCTCGTCGGCCAGTTTACGTATTTTGGCGGGTTGTTACGTATATTTTGTTTGTGATTACACGTAGTTTGGCCGCGGGCGCGTCTACGCCCCACGGCTGTGACGCGGCCCGTGTCGGCACAACGCCAATTGTCTGCTGATAGTGAAAGCTAACACGGTACGTTGATCAAAAAGTTTCCAGAATCACTGAAATAAACGAGAATAAATAAAAAATATTATTTATTTTTCTACGTAATCTCCTAAATCGATATACGTATAGCAATATATTTCAAGACCCCTTATTCTATTTGAAAAAATCATAGTCATGAGTCTCGAAAAAGCGTCCTCATTGTTGTCGAATTTAATGGAAAAGGTAAATACTTTTAAAAGGGGAATAAGATAGAAATCACTGGGGGTAAGTACCGGTGAATATGGAGGATCTTGATGGCTGGCTGCTTGATGGCAACGAGCGCAACTTCAAACTTGTGCGCGTTATCTTGGGGGCGTTATCTTGATGAAGTCACACGCGCACTCAATTTTCCCCGTCGTTTTATTTTAATTTCGCCTCATAATTTTGTATAAATGAGGCATAATATGAACCGTTAATTGTCTGCCCTTTATGTAAATAATCAATGGAGATGTTTCCATCAGCGTTCCCGAAGACAGTGGCCACAACTTTGCCAGTCGACGCAAAAACAGGAATTTTTTTTCACAGTTGGCAGTGATGGCCTTTTCCATCTCATACATCGTTTTTTCTTTCTCAGTCAAAATGGTACACCTACCCTTCATCCATTATTACAAATCGTCATTTAAAATAAAATAAAATTCGTATCAGTTTGCAATAAGGCCAGATTTTTCATTACAATCTTGACGCGCGTTTCTTTCACTTGTTAATATTCTAGGGATCCAACGTATGGAAACCTTTTTGAAATGTAATTTGTCTGATAAAATTGATTCAACACTATCAAACGAAATGTTTAAACTCTCAGCTATAAAAACCAATTGTCACAGGTCCATTAACCACAATTTCTTCCAACTTTTTGACGTTTTCATCAGTGATAGACGAGGAGGGCCTCCCGGAGCGGTCTTCATCTTTCCAGGTAATTCTTCCACATTTCAATTTCGAACATCAAAATGCAACTTTGAAATATGATGGTTGTGGCGGACCTGGAAAGGAAACATATAAAATATAATAAATACTCACCAGAATGAAAAGACGCAATGGAGACACGCATCCTACGAAGCCCGCGCGACGACGTCCTTTGTGCGCATGCGCGGGACCGGCCGGCTCGCGGCGCGCACGCGCAGCCGCGACGCCATTAGTTCAATTCGAGACGCGACACTGACTACGCGTCGCCCTATACCTACTTGATTACCGCACACCAACCAACCTACCAAAATGGTGCATCAACTCCTAAAGTAGTCAGTAGCTCTTGTAAATTTTCGTTAGTGCATTTTTTTTTCACATTGTTTAATTACCGGCCGCGAACGCGAATTTCAGTTTGACCCATTTTTCTCAACGTATCCACACACAAATTTGAAAAATATATTTGAATTTGTACATAAAAGGTACAATGTACCAATTCTCGTTTGATATATACCGATGAGTTTGACGTTAAAATTAAAATAAAACTATCTATATATTATAACTAGAAACATCAGATTCTGAAAACTTTTTGATCCACCCTCGTATCTGTTATCAAGATAAGCTAAACTACTTACTCGTTGATTCCACCTGTGTGCAGGTTTAGTCAAAAACTTTATCGTTGTTTGTTAGATACTGTCTGCTCTTAGAACTTACTTCTGCTCCTCACCTTGTAGAAAACCTATCGTATAACTAACAAACTAAATAAAATATTAATAGATTTATCTAGTTTCACAATAAGTTTAATCAATACAAGTACGAGTTTAAGTTAACCACGTACTTGTATTGACACATCGAATTAGAGTTTACTCTCATTAACATTTTCGAATAAACGGATAAATATGTGCGATTATTTTATTGAGACATTGTATAAATGTCACGATATAATGTTAGTAATAAAGTTAGTAACATTAATTTGTTTACAAAAATACGTAGATTTTAATGAATATTATTACATGTTTAAAGCAGATATCTAAAAAATCTAAATACCACACCGTCAGTCTATGGCTGTCCACTGCCGGATATATAAATAAGCCTCTCACAAGGCACGCTACTCCACCACATACGATCCTCGCCTCTTCTCATCCAACCACCACCGGCGAATTTCTTTAATTCGCCGGTCCACCTGGCCGGAGGGTAATCTGATAACGAAACTTTATCTAAAGTGAATGTAGAGGAACCCCACTGCCGACCATCGGTTTGAGGACCCGCAGAATATCAATTTCATTGCTGAATTTGGATGACTGTAGACATAAAATAACGTTGAGGTTTCCGGATCGTAGATAAAGGAAAACCTTTCAATTTATCCCCATATAGTGTAATAAATCATCAAGTCAAGAACAAACAACGAACGATATGTGTCATTGCTACGCTCACGTGGATGCACATGCATCATGTAGCGTACCTACTTATTTAGACGCACTTGATGCACTCAATCGGTGACTCGGTCTAGGAAGTGTTTGGGATTGTTAATCGATTATTTAAATCTGTATACGATGTCTAATCGAATATGATCGTTAGAGGAATGTGTATTGCATATTTCAACATTTTATTATTTCACATTCCACGTTATATTTAACTTTATTTGGAAAAAAAGTATCTTATTGATATGAAGCCTGTATCGTAAACCGTAACCAGCCCTTTCATTGTCCTTTGCTGGAAATGGGCCTCCTCAAGCACGAGACAATGTGGATGGCACGCTGGCCAAACTGCTTGTAGGAGTCAACTCTTAGAGGTGGTGTGGAGTAGACCGGCCTTTGAAGCCAGACACCGTCAAAGCACATATCCGATCGTAACTCCAACGAATGTGGCCAACAATTGCACTTTTTTACTGTGCCTATGTCAAAAGAAGAAAAATAATAGAAACTCGTTCCCTAATACTTGATTTTATAAACCAATTCATCTGGCTATAATTCAAATTTATGCAAGTCTATGGTGCAGCAAACGACGTTAACATGTTATAAATAAAGCATACTGCTTACATTTTAATTGAGAAAGTAATTGACGTAAGACGTGTTAGTATCCAAGTCCAGCCTTGTATAGGATAATTTTATCGCTAAATTTTCCTTAAATAGCTACACAATATGACGTTTTGTTACTTTGAAATTTGTACCATATTTCTCACCCTTAACCTATGCCCCCCAATGTACGTGCGTGTTTCACTAGTGAATGAGATATCATAGAATTCATTCCCATTCCACCCTATCCCCAATTTTTTCTCCAAATCAGAAAAAAGTGTTACTTTTTGTTACTGATGGGGGTTTTAACTTCTCACGAATAGTAGTCGAAATCCCTCACTATTGACTCATTGACTATCACCGTCCTTGAAACTATTAATAACTCATTGTTGCTTTGAACTACATTATAAAAATAAATTGTAAGTACAACAAAATCTTTGTGCTAATCTACATTTGTAATGAACTATTGAAGCGCTTGTTCGTTAGATTCGTAGAATTACAAACAAAAGTGTTGCAAGCATTGAGCTATTTTAGTCTGAGATTTCTTCTACTAAAATATTTATGTAAAATAAAATCAAACAATCATAAATATTACAGGTATAAAAGTCTTAAAACGCAACACTACAGTGACTATTGTGAGTTTCCGTGTTCTTTATGGGGTTAATTAGACCTCACGGCTTGTGGTAGCTACCTTCAAAAACCAGGGTTTGGCTTATCGCGACGCGATATTCAACGTTGGTTTGTTGCTCATTTAATGCCTTCCGGGGAAACGTGTAGATAACGTTCCTAGGTTTCCGGGATTTCTGGCATTGTCCCGGTATTTGTTTCTCTGTCCTTTGTCCAGTTATGCAAATTAAGCAGTTTGTTCCGGAAATGCACACTATGATAAAAATTATTGCAATTCTCAATTTCTGTTGAAATCACAAAGTTATTGACGGCTCAAATTCGCAGAAATGCTTTTGATTCACAACTTGATTTTGTTACTATGCACTTTGGACCTTGTAGTTGTACCTAGTAGGTAAATTGAATTTGAATAATATGTAAAGTAAACAGTGTTACTTCAGTGAAGTTTTATTTTTGTTGTAAATTCGAAACAGGACATGGAGTAGAAACTTCGCGGAAAAAGTAATTTGATATCTGGCAACCCTACATGTTGGGCTGACAGGTAAAATACAAATTTTCCATTCGTAACTAACGATCTGGAGTTTTCCACAGCTGCTCTGTAAATACAAACTCAGGTCGCCACCAAAGTAAATTTTCATCTCCAGTTCTCCCGCCATCAAAGCGCGGTGTTTCACGAAGGAAATAAACACAAACATTCGGGAGAACTAATCTTTATAGAGTACAGTCGGCGAGACAAGTGATAGCGTAGAAATAGGAATGGACTGGAATGTTTTTTAACTTTAATTGAAATAGGAAACCAGCTTAGGAACCAGTAAACCAGTATTGGTGGGAGAAGGTGCACGCTGCAATCCAACAGCCCCTGGGTGCACTCAACTGGCCTCATTACCCCTCTGTCACAAAAGACTACCTTGAAATTTATTGCATTTCCTACTTTATCAAATTCCCCAATTACGTACGTGTTTCGGTAGTGAGTGAGATATGCCAGAGCCCATTCCCATCCTATTCCTTCCCATTTCCCCAACCCTTTCTTCAAATCCATTCTTACATCAATAAAGGTAGGCAGTGCATTCGGGGCGGTGCCAAAGTTTGTCGCTCTGGACTAAGCTAGCATGTACCACGGATGTCCATCGGCGACAGTATCCACTTACCACCAGGTGGACTGTATTCTCGTTTGATACCTTTCTATAAAAAAGGGGTAGAAGTCTGGAAGAAGGAACGAACGAATGAATTAAAAACCAAGAAAAGATAATATGAAACAAGTGCAATAACGTTTTATTGAATAAAGCAATCATTCGGTATGACATACTGATATGGCGTGTGGTGTACTGTTATTATTGTGTGACATTTTCATACACCTCTTGAAAATAGTTTTTATTGAGATTAGTTTGTTTTTACTTAGTTAAAAACATTTTAATGTATAGTTGAAGAACTTTCATTCTTAAATACAAGCCTGTTTATCTCCACTGTTGGGGATATAGGCCTCTTCTAAGGTCCACCACTATACATGATCTTCTGTTCTTCTCATCCAGCCACCACCGGCCACTTCCTTCAAGTAGTCAGTCCACCTGGTCAGTGGATATACCGCGCTACATTGTCTCCGATACCCAGTCCATTTATTTTTATGCTTCATACTTGATACCACATTTTTATGATAATATTCATAGGTTTACTATAAGTCATTCACGTCGTTAGCATTAAATCAATGCAATCTGTTGCAGTCGTGCATCATAGTAGTTATATGGTTTGCAACGAGTATCGCCTTACATGACGATAGATTAATCGATAGGTCGTTGACATGTTATCATGTTCCAATACTAGCAATTGCTCACGACTTCGCCCGTCTGGAGCAAGATTTCCAAATCGATTCGTCAACGTGTCTAGATAGTTACATCTAGATAACTACCGTAATCTGTCCTTTTATCGTTTACTGCTGTATATTGAGCCTCATCTACATTGTGTCGTGCATGTATGTATAGGGCTTAAAACGCCACGTTAGCCAAGCGGGGGTGGCCGAGTCGACTTTTGAGATTTTTTTTTTATTTTACTTCGTCAGGGTTTGTGGTAGTGGCTTCATTATCTCTTAGTCACCTACGACACCCACGGCAAGAGATGTGGTGGTGATATTCTATCGCCGACCGCGGGCCGACACAGCCCTGAGGTACCAGTTTATCAATGAAATTATTGTGTAACCGCTTAATAATCTCTACTCTATACACTCATAGTTTGATAAAACTACGTTCCTGCAATAAATACAATTAAAGTTATAAAAAGGCATTGTTAGGAGCACAGTGCAAGTTTTGTGCAAACCGATATGAGAGAGGTATTTGTGATAAGTGACGTCGTTTATTTCGACATACATTAATCAAAGCAATTGGTTTAGTGGTTTTAGTATATTGTTTTTATTAAGAATTCGAGGAAATCTACCTAATGCAATGATCTTGATTTTTTAATTTTGTCAAAAGTTTACTACATGTTAACAGCTGAAAGCAAGGTGACTACATTCAGTATGTCTCCTCTCCCTTCGCCGTTCTGCGAGAACCTGCTTATTTTAGTCTCCAAACAGCAAAGCTTTTTTTTCGGAGTAAACGAGATATATAGTTTCCAGACATAAGGAGCGCTCTCCGGCCTGCCTGATCCATGATCTATGAGTGCCGCTAACAAAATTGACCAACTATAGCAGTTTGAGAGGAACACGGTGACGGTGTACCTAGTATTATTTCCCTAAAGTATTTGGTGGTACACAAATAATCCCTACATCGCAAAAGGTTGCCTACCTCATCCGGGGGTGTGCCAACCTTTGTCATGCTGGACTGATGTTGACATCGCGGATGTTATGGCCGACAATATTCACTTACCACCATTTGGACTGTATTAGGGTTGTTAGCGATATGATATTTCGGATACGGATATGGATATTTACAATACTTTTTACCGGCTACGGATACGGATATCACTAACTGAAATCAAAGGAAAATAAAACCAAATAGGGAATAATTGCAACTTTGCTTTTAAATAATTCTATTAATCAGTGACTGCTGTCATCAAAATAACTGTATTAAACAATTGACTGAACTAAGAGGATAAAAAATAATGTAAAGACTTGTACACTAATAACATACATATATGATTCCCCTGATTGTTTCATGAAATAAATTACGACAAGAGTAGGCAGGCCATAGACGAGCTACTTGGAGCAGTCGCGGCCAACTGCACGAGAGCTGTCGTGTTGCAGTTGGAGTCGACCGCAAGTAGACTGCTTCAAGCAGTCCTATTACACTTGGGTTCGACCGCAACACGACTGCTCCATGCTGCCGCTGCTCATTCAGTTGCAACATGCACTTCGACGAGGAAACACTGCTTCTTCTATTATTGCGAAAACAAAGGCCGAGCGGGAATACGATACGCGGGTTATGCGGGGTACGGAGAGGGGAAGCGGTTAGCAGTCGGAGCGGACTGCTTGAAGCGGTCCGTCTACGGCGGGCCGGGCAGCTCTCTCCTGCTGACAGCACGGCGAAACTCGACTGCATTTTATAGCTGCGACTGCAAGCGAACTCCTTGAGAGGTCCGTATATTGTGAATGAGAATTTTGTATTGAAACTGCAGATCGCCCAACAGCGAGAGCTTGAACCTGTTGGCCCCGACTGCTACAAGCTGCTCGTCTATGGAGGCCCTAACATTTCATGAAATTATCAATCTTTAACTGAGGAACAGTTATATCCTTAATTTAACCGTACTATGTGAAATAAATATAAGAATATTATGCAATTGTGTGACATACAATTGAAAAGAAATACTAAGGGCAACGTTTTTATTTGTAATATGGTAACATCCGAAACTTATGTCGGATTCGGTTTCGAACATTTTTTTATTTCGGATATCGATAGTTTCGGTTACTGTTATGGAGCTCGATAACATCCTTTATGCTCCTCTGCCGCCTTCTTGGGACAAAAAAAATCTTGGGACTTGGACATCTTCGTCGTTGTTGAATCGCTTGTTTCATTAACTGAAACCAATTGTACGTTCTGGTCTATTTATTTAGAAACTGGGTTGCCATTTGAGTAACTATTAGGTCTTTTCTTCATGAATTGCAACTATAAGTACATGTAAGTAAACTGATGATTCGCCTGTTATTTGATGTAATTATTTTAGTTTTTGCAACACACATTGCCGTCTGCTATCAAGTAAGAGTGGGTGTTATTAGCAAACTAAATGAGTGTCCAATTGCCTCCGAACACACTGTAGTGTTTGGAAAGCGTCGTAGTTGATCGTAGTCGTAGTTATTTGATGCAATCAACAGGGAAGCGGAAAATAACCGAACTAAAAATATAACAGTAGAAGTGGCAATACGTAAGTCTTTACAAAATGTAGGTCGCGATGTGCAGCAATTCGATGAGTTGTATACGGGATTTGATCTTTTAGCGGACTATCTCAAGCGGACTCAAAACAAATAATCGATACATGAAACATTTCGCTGGCCATTTAATCCGTGTACCTCGACTATCACAGCTCATCCTAGAATTCAATAGCCGCTGGTTCGCGACAACTCGCAACCTAATTGGCCGAAGTCCTTATTCTTCTAACCAGCTATTAAACAGTAAGTTGTGTAAGACGCTCTTTATATAGGCGTCGAAATCGTTCCGGATAGATCGTTTGCCGAATGCAAAGTAGTGTTCCTACATCCATGATTTCTACTGGTCATTGGAACGACATCGCTGCGGTTGTACCAAAAGAGTCTTAATAGTGTAGTTAATTTTTAGTCTTCCAAAGACCGATCTAAACTTTGAACGATGAGTAATAGAGTAGATGTAAGGGAAAGTTTGCTAAATTCTCTTCTTAAAATTATTTCCTTTGAAATATTTTTATTATAAATTCATTCTTAGTCCATTCCGTTTCTCCAAAATTTAATTTTGTAGTTGATAAACAAAGACTTCGCACTTACCTTTCTGGTACCCCCTAGTCGCAACAGGGTGGTGGGTGGTGCTACAGGGGTAAGGTCAAGGTTGGGTTCTACGCGCATGCCCAGTGCACTCTAAGACTCTGATGCAGTCCCTTGTGGACACTGCTGTGCACTGCATAACAGTTCCTATGCAATTTAGTGACGTCGTATGACGGTGACTGTTACGTCGGCTAATAAGTTATTTTAGCCATATTTTACGGCCATTATTATTTGCGCACTTACAGTCAAATTAAGATACAATCATTGAGATCAATTAACCTCTGAAAATCAGCGCTGTGTGTCATCACAGGTACACAGCTAAAGCTTAAGTGGGACGCCCTTTCAGGGATAGGACGTATCGATAGCAGGCTACGCCACTGTAAAATCTTTTCACTTTCTTAAAATTTCTTTCCTTTTATGTTTTTAAATATGTATATAATAGTGTTTCAGGGAATTGACACTATAAAATAAACAATATATATATTCACTGTTGTTATTCAGTTTTTCTTGTCGTTTTCCATCCATCCAAGGCCGAGCAGTAAATAACCTGTAGACATTGGAATCTCGATGTATTTTACCTAAAGCTTGATCCACAAAAAATGGATCCAAATATTATGGATGATGTCACAGCACGGTTCATTGGCCATTTTGGCCAATTACTTAAATGAAACAATAAAAACATTTCACTGTGGCTTGTAAACTAACTTGAAGACACATTCCATACATATTTATGTTTTTTTATATAGTCAAGTAGGCGGACGAGCAAGCGGTCCCACATGATGGTAAGTGTTACCGCCGCCCATGGACACCTGCAAAACAAGGGGGTACGCGGGTGCGCCGCCGACCTTGAAAAAAACCCTATTCACAGCTTTCTTGAAGAACCCCATATTGTATAATAGCTTAATGGAAAGACCTCTTGAGGCAGTTCGTTCCACACCCTACGGGTTCGCGGTTTGAAATGATTTTTGGACCGAACACCGTATCGAGGAAATGAGAATGGACCGCACGGGAGGTGCGGTTGTAGAAACCCGAGGTGGGAATTATGTTGAACAATTATTCAGAGCATTCCTCATTGTAATGGCGGTAGAACACACAAAGAGACGCAACATCCCTCCGAATGCTGAGGGGTTCTATACCGCCCGTGAGAGTGGGATCGTCGACAATCGAACAGCACGTCGTTGGATGGAGTCAAATGGGTCCAATTTTTCGGTTTGGTTCGAATTTTTCCGATATTTCGGTGCGCTGGCCCATAGATGTGAGCAGTACTCCATATGGGGCCTAACCTTTGTACCTTTGTAGAGGGTGGAGTTGCCCAGGGGTTAAGTACTGCTTCGCTCTGTTCAGCACACCGAGCTTTTTGGAGGCCATTTCGGCTTTGTTTTCCAGATGATCCCTAAATTCGACTCTGCGACACCAAAGATCCCGATACTCTTCGAGATCTTAACAGGTATGCTCTGAAAGCGAGGTGCTACGACAAAAGGGCCTTTTTTAGCGGTGAATGCACAGACTTTCGTCTTACTGGGGTTGAAATCCTCTAGGTTTAGAGAACCCCCAAATCGAGACTAGGTCTAAAGCGTCTTCGATTTCAGACACAAGCCTGACGCGACTCTCTTCCACTTCGACCCGAGGGATGTTGGCGCGGCCCCTATACAAGGCGTCCCCAGTGCTGTCATCTGCATAGCAACGTATCTCACCAATTTGCAACAGATCGTTGATATGCAGAAGGAACAGAGTTGGGGATAGCACGGAGCCTTGCGGGATGCCAGCATTAATAGACATGCTGTTGGAGCAGCTACCATCGATAACGACTCTGGTGGTCTGCCATTCAGGAAACTGGCAACCCATTCGCATAATCCTTCGGGTATCCCAAAAGATAGTAGCTTGGAAAGCAACGATTTGTGCCATACCCGGTCAAAAGCTTTCGCAATGTCTAGGCCCACAGCTAGAGTCTCGCCTCTACTCTCAATGGCGTCAGCCTAGCGGTGTGTTAAATACGCTAAGAGATCACCAGCCTAAAAGAGCTAAAAGCTAAATCGTTACAAGAGCGATTATGGCGAAATCCATATTGACGGTCGCTAATCAGCTGGTTATCCTCTAGATACCCAAGGAGCTGTGCGTTTATGTCACGCCGTATAACCTTAGAGCTATTGAGAATTATCGCTATTGGTCTGTAGTTGACCGGGTCGGTATGGTCACCCTTTTTAGGCAAAGTGTGAACATGAGCTACCTTCCATGCGGACGGGAAGCTTTTTGTGGAGTATGAGAGCCTGAAGAGTCGCGTATGTAACAGTCTAACGATTTTTTTATGCCCTCCTAGGCATGGACCTCCTCATACACATTGTCTTGTGCGTAAAGGATTTATGGCCTTAAAACGCCACTTTGACCAAACGGGTTGACGAGTTCACTCATTTAGAGTTGTGTTAGAGTCCTTAGGGGCTTGTGGTAGTAGGTAGCTTTTGTCATCCCTTAGCCACCCTTTACGACATCCACGGGAAGAGATGAACTAGTGTTAGTCTAAAGCCGGCCCACACCACAAGGCCAACGTACTTAAGAACCGATTTTTAAAAAAACGCTAGACGACAGAATATTACGGTTAATAACCCGACGTTGCAGTTAAACCCAGATCGAACCGGTCAAATACAAACAAACTTACTCAACACTAAATCGGTTAATCAAATTTGAATTAGATACCTAAAACAAAAGCTTGCGTCAAAAAACGTCACTAATAATCGATATATTTGTTTTAAAGTATGATTGTAGATGACTGACTAAACAAGTGGTTGACCCACTGCCCTACTTCAGTAAATGTCGTCATCCCTAACAGAGGTTATGGCGAAAATGTAGGCCTCTCAGGGGTAACACGGCAGAATTTTATTGGCATTAGAAATACAAACGAGTTATAAATTAAGATCATAATTCTATCTAGCTTTATAGCATATAGTAAGCCTACATATGTGGTTAATCTGGATAATAATTTATTACAATTGTACCTATTTTCCAAGCTTCAACGAAATTGATTCATTCGTCAATCACGTTGATTGAAAATCAAATATCCAAATTTTCACATTTACCCAAATAGTGGGATTTTAGATTTATCTAAAATTATCCAACGCACATCCAGCGTAGTGGATTACAATTTACAACCCAAATTGTCTTCCTGACATGGTCTACTTATTTCTCTTGAGGTAAGAGACTCAATAATAAAACATATTTAATGAAAAAAATAATAAACATATTGAATTACGATTCTTCAAATCTCCGAAAGACTTCGCACATATCATTCTGGTATCCATCTGATAAGCTTCCATACCGCAGTTTTTATGCTGAATTTAATGAAAGTATAGTACCATATTATATCATCAAACTCATCTCTCCGCTGCTGGATATGAACAGTGGAGAGACAAGGCTTGGGAGAGCCCAAGGAATCCCACGGATTTTGTATAAGAAAAAGTCATATAAACGGAATTTTACAACACAAACTTAGACCTATCCATCAGGAACTATAATAACATTTCAAGTTGTTTTCTATGTAACTGTTGAAGAGATAAAAGTTATGTAAGCTTTAAACCATACAAAGTTGACTAGGACCTCTCCACGGTTAAAAATGAAATGGCGAGGTCTTAACACAAAGGAAATAATATTTCTTACAACAATTTGCAATATTACAATCTAACTTGTTGATCATCTTATATTTCAACTAAATCACAAGGTCGTATTACAACTTCTTCGATATAACCATCATATAATTTAATTCACTTATTCATCTAATGTGTAGAGTATAATGATCTAGCTGCAACCAATAGAAATCTAGCTATAGATCAATATCTCGATTCCGATTAAGCATCAGTATTAATATTATAAAGAGGTAAAGTTTTGATGTAGGAGGCAATTAGTAAATAATAAGTAAGATAAAAATGTAAAACTATGGATGTATGTGATATTTTGTCTTCCATCTTACCATTAGCCCTATATTCTTATACTGCTGGATAGACCTTTCCACGTACCTACGTAACCAGTCCTTTTATCGTTCACTAGCGACCCGCACTCGCTTCGCTTCGGTTTATGTTTTTTTTTTTTCAAAATTTCAATATAAAATATAACCTATGTTACTCAGGGATAATGTAGCATTCTAATGGTGAAAGAATCTTTAAAATCGGTCCAGTAGTTTTTGAGTTTATTCGTTACAAACATACAAATCTTTCCTCTTTATAATATTAGTATGATTACTGGGACATGGGCTTTGTCATGTACATTATGTTATGCATGAGGGATATGTGTCCTCAAAACGCCAGCGATTTGACGAATGCACTCTTTTACAGGTGGTCTAGTTCCTCAGAGCTTGTGGTGTCCGTCTTTGTTATTCCTTAATCGCCTTTTACCACATCCAAGGGAACAGGTGGGTTATTCCAAAGCTGGCGGACACCACACGGCCAAGTATTAACCAGTCGACAAAACTAAAATAATCTTTCGCTTTGCAAATTTTATGGACGTCTGTGCCGCCGTTGACTGTGTCGCTTGCCATTACGCAATATTAAGTTTTGCTTTGAGTGCACATATGGAGCTCGAGTCACTGTATAATTTTAACATGCGATCGAAATACACGATCTTCATGGGCGTTTGCCAATTTCTGGACACTTGTCGCATAGATAAACTAGAAGACCACACATAGAAGACGTGTTTATTCTAATGTACATTAAAATTTAACATACCAATTGTCTTAACAGATAAATTGTGGGTAGTTAACAATGGACTGCAGTTGTTTTTTTAAGAAATGAAATTGCAGTCGTGTTGTCAACAGCAATTAATTAATTATGTTTACTTGTATAATATATCGACAGCGCAAACGATATATTAGTTTAACATTTACTTATTACAGTAACAATGTAATATTTAGTAAGCGGACCAATGCATTTGCGATATATTTACACACACAGGTTTTATTTGCGTTACAATTTTTTTTTTTTTTTTCAAAAATCCTAAATTCCTAAGGGGATGCAACATATCGGAGGGATGTGCCAATACTTGTTATTCGACATTTATAAACTTATCAAATGGGCGACAGTGACCGCTGAGCATCATGCTCGACTGCCTCCTCTCCATAAAAAAGAGAAAATGAATAGAGCAAGGTAAATAAGATGGCAAAAAGTACATTACCATGTACTTAACGATTTCATAAAATATTTGAATTTTATATTATACATTATAAATTTATAATGTACAAGTGGAGGGTTTTGAAGTGATATTCTAAACCCGCTACTATCCGTTGAGCCCCCCCCCCATCCGAGAGAGAATGCTCCCGCAGCGGCAGGTAGATGTGATGTAGCGCGTAAACGAGTATCGTGCCAAGCTCCAGTTGAGCTGCCCGCCGCTCGTCCCGCGGTATCGATCCGAGTCTGCGCCCTTCGCTGTAAGCAACAGGCTGTGACGCAGTTACACAAGCGAGATGCTCTTACATGGACCCTTAGAGGTACTCCGATGACGACGCAGAAATCTAGAAGCATCTGGAAAAGTACCAGTGGATACTTTTGAAAATCACTGACAAATTAAATGTGGTCAAGTTGAGACCAATAACAAGACTTACATGATAGTAGAAATATATGAAAGTAATTAAGAATCGCATTGAGACTAACAAAACGAAATTAAAGTTTTTTTTTCCTACCACAAAAACACTGCTACGTCAGTAATAATATAAAACACTCAATTTACTGTTCTTTATTGAATATTTACATATATGTATATGTATTTAAATTAATACGAAATATCTACAAAATGTCATTTCAAAGTGCTTTTCGTGCGTAGTGTTTGTGATATAATCAAATAAAAGCGTGGGACTGCGTTTTTCGTGTGCCTCCGAGGAGTCCTCCTCTGTCCCCAGTAAGCCTACTATCACTTTACTGAGCGACTTCCGACTTACTCCGACGGGACTGGACATTGACAGGACACGTTTTAGACTTTGAAATTGTTTATTACAAAAACTTGATACTGGCAGAATGTGCACCATTGCCATATATGACGAAAAAAAGTACATTGTTAGACTGCTTCGGGACTCTTCTTTGTAAACAACTTAAATAACTACGTTCTTTGTGTTCCTAAGTTGAACTTAGACATTTCCAACTTTCTACCTAAACACATTTTAACTCTCGCGCTCTAACCTTTTTATTATACAAATTATAAGTCAATAAGCCTAGAAATTCCTAGAGACGAATGTTGACATAATAGGATAACATAATCTTCTTTACCTAGACAGGTGACAGATGATAAGCAGTTCCTTTCGCTATGCCATGCCAATATTACTCAAAAATCACATTGCACGTCCGCAAAGCACTAAGATACCACATGCTTCTTGGCGCACTGAGATGTCATCAGATCTATGCGTGTTTGAACCCTTCCACCAAGGGAATGACTAATTTATACTATATTTATCAATCAAATAACCACCGCTTTTACCGCATATGCATTTTTATTCAATTCTTAAGTTATTGTAAACAAAATGTACAATTTTCTTAAACACAAGGTGACATTATGCACAATGTCAAGGATGCGGCGCAAGTTTGTGTCATGGTTAGTCATAATGTGCGTGACACTAAAAACACCAATACACACTAATACAACAATACACTGAAACACCAGAAGCCACTAATACACATCTTAGCCAGGACTCGAGACCCCTCCGACTAGTTGGAAACGTGTGCCGCGTGACAGTTAGTTCTGACTAGCGAACCAGTTTGAATTCTCGCTCGCATGCCATGTTGATCTTTGCGATTAGCAAACAATTCTGAATTAATGTGCAAATTGGTTATAAATAACGTCATTTGAATACAAATTTATCATTAGTCAACTCATTACATTACAGAAGAACAAGCCAAGTTTTGTCAAGGTCACTTTTTTACAACACCATTCGTAATACACCACTCGTTTGCACGTCACTTTTAAAATAATACGTGTAGTTGACGCGTAATGGTTAACGCGTTTTTCGTAATGTACGTAATGTTTGCTTGGCATGTACCGTATTCATTAAAACTTAACTAACTTGGTATAAAACCGCGCTCCGCGAACTCTAATATTTCTAGAATGTACTGCCAGCCGAAATGTTTCGCTAACCTACGAAATGGGGCTCTTCATTCAAGAGCTGTAAACAGTATCCTGCATGGTCGGCGGCGCATCCGCATGCCCCTGGTATTGCAGGTGTCCATGGGCGGCGGTAACCACTTACCAACACGTGGCCCGCCCGCTTTTCTGCCATCTAGGCCGTCTTTAGAATAGAACCACCCCATCTCCTCCCGTGGGTCTCGTAAAAGGCGACTAAAGGATAACAAAGCGGGCTACCACAAGTCCTGAGGAATTATACCACCTCTAATAGAGTGGATTCGCTAACCCGCTTGGGTTACGTGGCGTTTCATACATCACTCACGCATAAGACAATGTACACGAGGAAACCCGGCTCCAGTAGTGGATGATAAAGAAGCTTATGGTTACGTTTTCATAAAGTGAAAACGCAATATTTCTGTTTAAAGTAATACGGGACGAAACTATTTAACGGGGATTTCAAGTTACGTTTAATTAAATTGCTATTTAAATCGGCTAAAACCAAATACGTTGATTTGCTTAGTAGGTATAAGAGATCTTTTATGTTTATACAAAATATAATCCGCGATTCGATTCGATCCGCTTGGCAACAGTTGAAAATATAGTAAGGTCGCAATTCGAAGGTCGTTCACCGTAGTTGCGAAAACAATAATTCATATTGCACTGCAAGAAATAAATAACGCTGATTGATATTAGTCAATAATGTCCCAATGTAAGACATAGGACTTCCCTTGTATTCACTTGTATAGTACAAATATAGTCAAATGTTAAGTTAATAAATGGTTGTTTTTTTTATTTCGGATATTTTGTATCTCTTAATTTTTTCACGATGTTTTCCCTAAACCATTTAGTGTCAAAACAATGACTCCAGAAAGTCCAGAGAATATCATTTAAAAAGCGTAAGGTAAATTTTGTTGATTTTTTAAGTATGGAGTTTCTTCTTTCAATGATTTAGTGGAATGGTGAAATATGTATAACCCTAGATTATTTATGTGTCAGTTCCATTTCAATCTATTAAGAAAAGTGACTTTCAATTTCTTGACTTTGTTATATTCCTTGTGTATATATATGATAAGCATGTATACCTGCATCGTGTAACACGGGCGTTTCGGGCCGCAATCCACCACGACGGCCCAGTGTGGATTGGTTAATTTATCGTGTCATTAACTTATCGACGAAAAGATGTTAATGGGATTGAGGGCGTTCAACTGGCCGAATTAATCCACAGAAATGTACTGTGAAACGTAGCCTATGCCTCGGGGGTGAGTTGAACATTGTTCGAGCTCGTTTTTAATTTTACACCATTCTATCGTGGACCATCCTAATGGGATGGTCCGTATAATGGGATGGGCCTTTTCCCCATAAATACTAGTATTACATATGAGTATATTTTCAGAATGGTCTTTTCAATTCCTTTTATTTGATACCCCACTCAATGAATTTCATAAACTTTATTTTTTTTAAAGTAAACAATATGGCGCCTAAAATCCGCCAATTTGAATTTTAAGAAATCGATTACGCCAGGGGCACTCACGGCACCAAGACGAATCTAAGGACACCTACTTCATCAAAATCGGTCACTCCGTTTAAGCTCTGTGAGGGAATTAAGAAACAAACATACATACATAACGATGGAAAACATATCCCTCATCGCGTTCCGCAGTCGGTTAATAAAGAATATCTTTAATGATTTTATTGTAAAATAGCGCTAAGCCTAAACCGCAAACCACAAGCCATCGGGCTCCCAACGTGACCGACATACAAGCGAATATGCTCGGTTACATTTGCCCACAGAACATTATATGCGTTTACACAATTCGGTATGAAGTAGCAGACTAGGTCGAAACGTCTGTACTGACGATGAGTAAACAAACATTTCGCTCACGAGTAAAGTAAATAAATATTGCTATATTTATTAGGTCCTTACCTATGAAATTGCCCTTTTATATGGAAAAATTCAAACATTTTTTGTTTGAAAAAACATATACGAGTATTTAATTAATCGAGGTACCTATTATCTATTATTGTCAATGCATTTTTGTCATTTTAAGGGAAGTTGATTGATGCTTCTGTTATATAACACATGGTGGGGGATCGATGAATTCTTTAAGGCGTCTTTCGCTGCCTCATCGGAGTTGATTTTTTTCCCTGTAATAAATTATTTAAATTCCAAAAAAATGTAAATCAGTGGGGGCAAGGTCTGGCGAGTAAATGCTTTCCTAAATGCTTGATATAAATCGTACAAGTAGTTGTTTTCATTGATAACATGATAATACACTGATTTGTTATGTTAACGTTATCGATATCATTTATCGATGCAAATTGTGTTGCTAGCTGGATAGCCACAGGCTATAGCAGATGGGCACGTTGACTTACTGAGTTAACCCTCTCTCATAGAAGACGCCGTTACAACTAGATTCACAAGCTGTGAAACGTTCAAACGCATTTTAGGAATCAATATTAGCTGAGTAGAAATATTTGTACGCCTCCCATGGCTAAAGAATAATTTTAAGCGTATTCTAACACCATCATGTTTATAAATAAATAATTTAATTTCGGTAATTGTTAAAAGCAGTTTCCTATCCCAACTCATTCTGTTTACCTTATTCCATTAAGACTCTTCTTTTTCCCGATTTACCTAAATCCTAATCCTTAATGTGTAAAGATAGGCAGCACCTTTGAGAACGTGCCAACATCTTTGACTGATATAAATACGAGTATATCCCAGGTGTTCTTGGGCTATAGTATCCACTTTCATCATCGGGCTCTCTGCTCTTCTGTTAAATAAAGTTCTTACAAATGTAAACTTATTCATACTTTATAGATGACTCACAGGTGAAGGTATTGAGTACTGATTAAATCTATACAATAATGTGTATTGATTTAATTATATATAGAGTATGAAAAACTTAGACGAATATTTACACGTTCTCTACTTGCTTTACACTTAATTAAAATGATTCTTTGTACTATGGCGGTGCGCGGTATTGAAACTGTAAGACAGATTCTGTAGCGGATTGAAGTTATGTCATTACACCGATTTCCGTGTTTCTTCACTCAAAGGAAATTAAACTTTACCTTGTAGGTTAGTAAATAGCCACACCTGTTAAATGTGCCTTATGTAATCGTAGCTGTTCGAAGTGAAAACAAAATTCTTCACATAAACATCATTTACAGAAATTACATTTTAAATATAGCTACTACAAAGCTTTGCTAGCCTTTTAACTTGATGGTTTGTCTTTTACGACTTAAAATACTGCACAATGAAATGGTAAATAGATACCGTCTGTTGTCGCGTCGTTGCGTGTTTTAATTTGCCGCAGAATGTACATTGCCGTATTCGCTACGACTATACTCGCTACAGTGCGCATGGACCTTGAACCTAAACTAGCAAAAGCACGCGATAATCGTTGACACTGATAACTAATCGACTGGACACACGAGCGATTGATGTTGCTTCTAACGATCTGTTAATTGCACTCTAGGAATCGTTTTTATAGATGTTTGACTTTTTACTGGCTCGCATGGTTGCGGGTAATAAACATGTGTTCTGATTTGTTATATCGGCTTATTGAATCCGACGTTTGATGGAACAAGATCTATTTTTACTTAGTAACAAAAAATAAATTAGGAAATTATAAAAATGCATAGAAATCTATTGTATAATAAAATATATCCTAAACTCCACTTTCCCACAATTATTTTAAAACTCTTAATTAAATATACACATGAGTATACCCGGAAATATAAACGCAAACATAAATCTATATTACCATATACTAGTGACCCGCCCTCGCTTCGGTTTATAAGATTTTTTTTTAAATTTCAAAATAAAATTTAGCTTATATTAGACACGGATAATGTAGCTTCCTATTTGTGAAAGAATTTTTGAAATCGGTTCAGTAGTTCCAGAGATTACCCCCAACATACAAACACGCAATTTTACCTCTTTATTATATTAGTATATATTTATAATTTTCACCTACCGACAATCTATTACTGTTCTTCAATGTCAGTATAATCTGTATTTGGCCTTTAACACTAGCAATAATATATGAAAAGGCATAACAGGCTCTAAAATAAAATAAATAAGAGAAATAGCCTTTATTTTACCTACATACTGTTAGATCTACAATTAACAAAAATATTATTAAATGTTTATTTTTCGGTAGCCCAGTATTGAGCAAAGGCCTCCTCCAACTTTTCCCATTCCTTTTTATTTTCTGTTTTTCTTCCCCAGGCAGCATTTTCTGTTTCCATTATATCGTCCATCCATCTCCTGCTTGCTCTGCCTCTTGATCTTTTATTCGCTCTAGGACACCATTCAGTTAGATGTTCTTTTTGTCCACCTGTCGTTTTTCATCTATACTACCTACTATTAGTCCAATCAAATAGGCCTTTAAATCAAAATTTTGGAGGAAATACAGGAATTTTTGATATGTTACTTTCAAGTATATACAAACGATAAATCAAATAAATTCTTTTTTCAACCCCCGAGAAGGGGTGAAAAAAATAGTGTTTTTTTAAGATTATTCAAAAGGGGTATGAGGTAGAAAAACATGTTTTAGATAAAAATTGTAGAGCATGAAATTTTACATAAAAATGGTCGACTTTTTTTGCCATTAATAAAATTAATAGAAAAATAGAAATTATCGTTATTATTATACTCAAATTAAAACAGTCGTAAGTATTTTAAAGTTAATATATGTACGTACATTACTCTAGTATGTATGTATCTTGTATGTAGAGTAGAGTATGTATCTTACTCTACTCTTCTTTATTTCATATGAATAGTAGTATTTCATATGAATTTGAATATTGTATACCTACAACGCGGTTAGCCCTACTGGAACTCTACGGATGTGCACGGAAGCTCAGTTTTCAAAACCAATCAGAAAAACAAAATGTTTGTGCAAGATTTGTCAGTTTGTCTTAGTATTTTTAGATTGAAAGATAGTGGTAGACGAGTAAGCAGTTCGTTTGATGATAAGCGATTATTGTCGCTAATGGACATTTGTGATGTGTGCCAACATCAATCAAAAATGACGAATGTTGGCATGTCCACAGATGCGTTACCAATTTTAAGTCTGAGACGTATGACGCACAGAAACCAAGTATGCGGTGTTAATTATTTAATTTTTATCCGTACGACACAAAAAGGAGGATTATAAGTTTAACGCATATTTGTCTGTCTGTCCGTCTATTTTCTCCTCGTAGTCTTTCTTTTATAAGAAGTAAGTTTGTACAAGTTTCTTTTTGTACAAGAATCAAATAAAAAAAATACATAAAAACTAAACAAAAAAATCAAATCGTAAACTGCTGGCGTGACCCTCGTTGAAATAGTAAACAGAGACACGTGCCCGAAGCACTTTGCACGTAACGAGACATTGCTCTATTACAAGTTGCAACCCGTGTCCCGTGACCACTTACAATTTATTAGTGTTGTTAATTTATTTGTTTGTTACGCCCCCTCCTTACTAGCTCCAGTAGGTCACGTGCCACTGTTACATGCCAAGGTCAATATGTTCCGGAGGACGCGGCGGCAATAAATTCTGAAAGTCAAGGGCAAATACCTGTGGGATTGTCTAGAAATCTATTCGAATGGCCGAGGATATAAATTCCTGTTCATTCATATACCTACGCTATAATGATAAATTACGTTATAAATGTATTTCGCAATGCAGAGGGACGACTAGAGTGTGGAATGACTTTTTATCATTGTTCACTCCATGACTGAGGTACAAAAATATGCCTACACAAATCGGCCCATCCGGCTAGGCCACGCTTAGCCAGCTTAAGCTAGGCATCTCTTTTTTTGCCCACTGCTTCACATAGATCTCGTGTTGCACATTGTCTTGTGTCTAGACGGCAGTGTCCACTTACTATCAAGGAGACAGTATGCTCGTCTGCCGCCTTTTTTTTCTATAAAAAGAAAGTAAGTTCTACCTTAGCACTATGGTTTGCTTCATCTGTAATTATACAATAGATTATTCAGATTCCGACCGAAGTCGCGAGCACAACGGCCTTTCTAATTATAATATTAATTGCCCTAATCTTTTTACTATTTTTAAAGCAATTACGAATGTCCGTCCCAGTGGCACTCGTCGCTCACCTAATTTACTAATATGTATAAGATTATTGAGCTCGTTAAAAATATATTTGTCTCGACACACGACTACGTTACTGAAACCGTATCGTTACTAGGGATCGCAACACCGACCCGTTTACTAAAACCGGTATTAACGGTGTTAAAATATTTCGAATATCGGAATTCCGACATTTTAAACTTTTTCAATATTTAGATCAAGCTTACAGTTAGAGGCCACATTTCGGCACCATACGTAACAAACAGGACACACTGATTGAAGACTTTCGTCTTCAAGCATTGTAGTATAGGCTACGAGAACAGCCGACGCAGTTTTCCAAATGCTGCCCAAGTCTATCGACCTCCTTACTGAAGTTGAACTTGCCTAGTTCGTTGGTTTGCCCAAGGTACACATAATGGTCAAATGGAGTGCCCAGTCTTTAACATCTATCAGTCCCGGAAGAAAATGTTCATTGAACATGATTTTTGTTTTGTCTAAGTTCATTCCGAGACTGACGCGTCGTGATGTTGCGTTGAAGTCGTTTAGCATCCAGCTCAAATCTTTCAGTGATTCTGCCATGATGACTATGTCCATCGGCGAAACGAACATACGAGATATACTTACCATTCACTTTGATTTCACGTCCTTTCAAGTCGAGCATATTAAATGCATTTTCCAAAGTGTTTGTGAACAATTTCGGAGATATAACATTTCCCTGGCTCACTCCTCGACGCAGCTGGATCGGCCTGCATTCTCCCCCTCATAAAGTGTGCCGTGGTAGTTAATATTATCTTTATTTTTAGAAATTAATGTGCTTTAGGTATACTTATTGCTTCGTAATAGTAGTGATCAAATATTATTATCTTACTCATTGGCTAGCTAGCCGGGCGGGACCAACCGCAAATACAACGTTGTAATACAAACCTGTATTTTCAGTTCGAGCGACAAATATGAATATTAATGTCTATAACAATTCGTTTACGAACGCCAAAATAAGTTTGCTATTACAACTGTAATTTCAGCAACGTAACAACCGAGTATGACTAGTGGCATAGCAACGTGGTCAAGGGCCCCAGTGCAAAAAAAAATGCCAGAGCCTCGATGCACTGCACCACCTCTTTACGATAGAATATTAATATTTTATGGTTATTTATTTATCCCTCTTGGATAAATAAAGCCTGATATCCTTCATCAACTAAATATAAACGTCCAAATTCCAATTCCTCATAATTACCTCTGTTTGTTGCAGCGAGAGCAGCATGTTCGTGTCCCGTCGCCGATGGATCTTGAAGACTTGTGGGACAACAACACCCCTGAGATGCGTGCGCTCAGTGCTGGCTCTCGCGCGGGAAGTGGCAGGCCATGCGCGGGTCCACAACGTGTTCTACTCGCGCAGAGAGTTTGCTCGGCCTTCAGCGCAGTTGCAGCCGCACGACAACTTTGATTCAGAGGTGAGTGCAATCTCGTAATAGATCTATTGCTAAAGATCAGCCCTACCTAAGGCCCCAATTACCAGCGAGTCTCGCGCCGATAGCCTCGTCGTGCCACTAATTGTCAATAGTAACTACTCGTATAGGTGTCCCAGATTGAGCACCGGATTTAAATTTCGCGCTATTTTTTTTTTGTTTGGCGGTTGGCAGCTCTAGTTTGTTTATAGATGTCACGTATGACAGTTGCAATTAGTCAACATGGAACGCTACACGAACGAGCAGCGTGAAGTGGTTTTGGCGAAAATATCATCATTAGTGACATCATTAGTACATATCTAACTATGCATATAATAAAATCATAACAGAACCGAGTCTGAACATGAAATATTTTTTGAAAAAGTCATTGCAATGTAAAGTAAGAACAATATTTTTTAGATTTTTTTTGTGTGTTCGAACGCAAACTACTGATCTCTCTACGCATCACCCGAAATCTACTGCACGGACTTTAATGAAACTAGTCACAATTATAGCTTATAGCACAATTTTTACAGGGTTAACACTTACGGCGGACCTCACCGCACCACAATATTGCAAATCATAATGAGCTATCGACGAGACAATCTACACACGGCGATAACGGTCGAGAATATCGCCGCGAGAGGCTCGCTCGCGAAGTTGACTAAGATGTGTACGGTCAGTAGCTAGCACATGAGTAAATTACGTACAGAGTGCAAGCTTTATACTAACCCGCCGCGATACGTACCGTCCTACATACCTGCATAGCGCAGCTATGTGTGCATGACCGCTCAACCACAGGTTCACGTGCGCCCCGCGAGGGGACAAACCGGTTCAGTGAGAGGACAAACATCAATAGTCTCGCACGCGCTATGCATTCATTTACTTATTTTTTTTAATTTATGTTGAATTCATTAGTATTTAAACTAATAATAGGAAAAATATGTTAAGAAAATAGGAAATAGTAGAAAAAGTAATTCGTATTTTAATTGTAAATGTTAGATTGGATTGATTATTAAAACTCAGAATTCATAAAATTTATTTTTGTCTGTCGGCTTAACAAAGCAGGTATAATATTCGGCTCCTCAAAAAAAGCTTTAGCTCTGTACGGATATTTCCTCATGTGGTTGCTGGCTCAGTATTAAATCACGCGCGGGTGGGTACTTATACTACTCGCATAGAATTCTTGCATATTTGCAGCTGTGCGACAACTTTGATTTCAAAGGTATAGTTATCCTGCCCTAAAATATAAGATAGTATTTGGTTTATTTTTTAATAAAAAGAATTGCATAACGATATGCAATTTTTCACAATGTAATTTTTTTTGTTCTCAATTTCCCGGAATTGTACTTATAATTAAACAAATAATTATTCACGCTACACACTCGGAACTGATAGAGGGAGAATAATAAATATTGTTTATTTTTTGAGATAACACTGGTCGCTTTTCTGACTAATTAATCATTGCCCAGCCCAAATGCTGAAATAGAAATACCTACATAGAATATTGAAATTTTTAAACCAGTTTTTATAATGTAACATTTACTAAGAAATATCACATTGTAAGAATACTCTATCGAGCTACAAAATTCCTAAAAACTGGCCGCTAACGCAAACAATTCAAATTCGCTACGTTCAAAATATGCTTGCGTTGTGATTTGTTCTGCCGCAAGAACGTCTCCACTGCACTCCAATAAAGCCTTCCAGTATCCGTACTGCTTATGTCTGTGAATGTCTCTTATATCGCTCGTTTACACATGGAACTCAACTTCTATATATTTTATATAAAAAATATATAAATATATAAAAACACCTTATTATTTTTATTTATTTAATACATTTTTTAAATAGATAAATAGAAATAATAAATAGATGGCTGCAGTGAGGACTGACTGTTGTTCATTCTTTGAAGAATCCTCTACCATCGGACCCAACGTTGAAACATTAATACAATTAATTACATTTAATGAAGCGTATGATATGAATAATAAGTATTTGTCAGATAACAGTTCACTGTTAAATTACTCTTTCTACTGATATCGGTCAGTCATTCAGAAACGTTGTGCTAATTGATGATTAATTCCAGAAAGTTCAATCGCATGACCTTACCGAGAATAGGATTCTTCTCATTCGAGTCATTCCATTGACATTATATCACGTGGATAGTATTTGCTTGTTTGTATGATGATTTTTTACAAAAAGTTTGATTTTTAAGTCCTTGAACTATACTTGGTTTTAGACAAGATCTCTTTATAAAAAAAAAACTTTCTCTCCACTTTATTTTTACGATTCAGAACCTTGGGACGCCTAATCCAATAAAACATCTAAGATTTTTGTGTCAGGTATCTCACGACACTATGAAACAACCGCATAGCTGTTGATATTGATAACTTATGGTTCACTTCACAGTTTAAACATCAAATAAGTCTATCCCTCCGAGGGTTGATTGTTTCAGAAATAAATGTTTGTTCGAGTTCTGGTGGTTTGTGTTCGTCATTGTTTGTCTTTGAATCCGCTACACATGGGATCCTAGAAGGAGACGAATATGGCGTTATTTAGTTCACAGAAATGAGAGACCCTATTAAAGGTTGAACTACATCTACCATCACCGATCCTCACTCTGTCCATATAAAAAGCGTCTTCTACATGGGAAGTCTTCAGAATCGAGGGGACTGCATTATCTGTGCACCGTGGCGAATCTAAACGATCGCAGGCCACGCGCGCTCCTTGCTAAGCGATGCGCATTATTTTATTTATTTATCTTAAAGGGAGATTTACTGTCATTTGAAATATAAATTTAGGTACAACGACAAATACAGATGTTATATAGGTAACAAATGCTGTTAATTAAATCTCCACATTTAACTACTATGTAAACATTTAGGCCTAATGAAATATAAAAAACACTTAAATAGAGCATACAATTTTAAACATAATATTGTACAATTGTACAACACATATTGTAACATAAATGAAACTATTGGATAATTAAACAGTGCAATTAAATGTTTTCGGAGAAAAAGTTCCCTCCTAGGGCTCGTCTTACTAATTCTGTGCTGGTGCAAACGATTCAGCCAACTCTTTTACCAGGTATCGGCACGTGCCTGGGCGCTTCTCACCGACTCGCGATCCCGCACTAGCCTCCCAAAGCAACGCCCTAAGCCGAGGTCCGTTCTTTCCGCCGGTCTACCCTTATGCTCGTTGCTGCACACACTCTTATTGCTCCTGGCTGAGCGCCTTCTGCGCTCGCCCCAAACTATACATGTCCGGTGACTCTTGATAGGCCATTAGGGCCACAAGAATTTAGCTATTCCGAAAAAAAAAACAAAAAATTACAAAATACTGGGCAACATATTGAAAACATTAATAGTCCTCATATAAATGAGTTTTGTCTGTACTTCGTTTTAGTCGGGGAGCGTGAAGTAACAAGGGCTTTATAAGGTTATTTTTGTGTGTACGCAGTTGTATTTTGGAAAGTAATTCGGGACAATCCATTGACCCATTGGCTACACATATAAGATAACATATATCTGCAATATTTCGTCTTTCAGTCAGAGGTAGGAAATGATGATGGTGTAGGCGTTTACATCGATGATGGTGTAGTCTCGAGATACTTGCCTAGTCTTGAAATCAAGAAAGCGAAGAAATATTTTCCGAATACCCTCAACACGAGTTTTATAAACTTCATATTGAGGGTTTCAGATTTGAGAAGCATATTCCAGAATGCGCAATACAGGACTTTAAAGGATTTAATATAGCGAAAGTTCTCTGATGTTCTGATAACGAAACATGGTGCTTTTGACGATTTTTTAACGATATTATATATGTTATAGTGGTTGATTTCAACCGCTAAAATGTGATTCGACTCGCGTTAATATACCCAATCCAAAGGGTACCTTTTCTTTAGAATTTAGCTAACAACCGCCAAAAAATAAAATACAAGATCTTACCGCAAACACGTTTATCGCATTCGCACATGATTGATTATGTATGATACAATTGTCATTACGAGTATCAATGCCGATATAACAGGAAATATAGCAGACAGACGGACAGATTGTTTCCAGAAATGTTAGCAAAGCATACTCGTACGCTAAATTATGTCATCACATCATTGTAATACGAAGTAACAAAGTAGGACTATTTAAATTGGTCTTTTATAGAGATGAGTATGCAAAATATACATGTGTTCGGGATCTTATAGTTTGCGTTCGTCTTTATATGTAATGGAATTAGGAATTTCTTAACTCTGTTATACTCTCCATTCCATATGATAGTATGGAATGGGAAATGGGTTTTGGCATATAACACTCACTAACAAAAAACGTACATACACTGGAGGAAGTAGAAGAGGGTCGGTAATATAGTAGTACATTTTACGGTAGTCTTCTATAAGCTTGGCGTAAGTTGGTCAGTCGGGTGCGCTCGGGGACTGTGGGATGATTACACGTGCACCCTCCCCCCTTAAACCAGCAGATTCTCCCTTAGATTAGTCCTTTAAGTTGTCTGTTTGTCAAATAAAAGTGTCAATCATAAATCATAATGCATTTGTGAATGATACGTTGAATTCGCTCAATGACTTGTTTCAGGTGGAACTGTTGGACTCGTTCTTCGGCGAAGGGCGCGCTTACATAATGGGCCCCGAGAAGGACTGCTGGTACCTCTACACGCTGCTGCCTTTGGAAGGTGAGCGCGCACGTTGTAAGAGATTTTATATGACTTTATACTTCATTGTTGCCAAGTCTAAGAAAACAACGGTAACTTGAGCAAGTTAATTTACATTAAAATATGAAAGATGAAAACAACATATACTGTGAAAGACTGTGGAACGAATTTGAGATTCTTTATCTTTTAATTATAACATGGTATGAGTAAGGACCTCATGGTATGTCTCCAAAGAAAACTGTAAATAGATTTTCGGAAGTCCGTTTAAAACTTCTACTGTTTCTGGGTCGTGTACGACACACAACACAGGTTCGTTACTGGGCAACGAACCGTCGGTCTTCGGTGCCAGGAGTGCGTTATTGACTTTGGAAAATAAACAACGTATATTCCTCATACTATCAGCCTGTTCCTCTCCAGTGCTTGATATAAACCTCTTCCAAGGTACACCACCATACAAGATCATCCAATTTTCTCATGCAGAAACTACAGACGTACTAAAGCGCGCCCCACGAGTAGGATGAATTTCAGTCATTGACATAAGGTCACCCAAGACTTCAGGTCACCGACCACTTATATTGCGGTTCATATTAATAAAGTGGTAGGTGTGCGATAATTTCATACAAATCTCTTTGCGGCCAGTTTTGGCTGACCTCATATCAATGATCGAAATTCTTCCTGCTCGTGGCGCGCGCTTTACCATAATATGAATGAATGAATAATATTTACTTCATAACAACTCACTACACTTATACTAACATTAGAATCAATATGAAAGTTGATGATTTACAAGTAGTTGCTTACTATGCAAAAATGGCTGCAACTTAGGCATGTGCCACAAAAAAGTCTCATGACCTTACTAAAACCTCTTCTATTAACATTACCACTGTATTTACCACCTTCAAAGCCTTCTAACCTCTTTCAGGCACAGTAGACGCCCTGGAGAAAGAGCAGACCCTCTCTCCGGAGCAGTGCAACATATCCGAGCCCGATCAGACCATCGAGATCCTCATGTCAAACCTCGATCCTGATGTCATGGACATCTTCACAAGGGCGTACTCCAAGAATGCAGCGCAAGCCACCAGGGTATATATGTTATATTATATATATATATGTTACTTGATATATAGGTGTTTTAAATTCTTGAAGACAAAAACTATGGATTATGATGATGACGGTATCTGAATTAATTAACACAAAATACTGAGTACTAACTTTTCACCTGGAAAACCTAATCAAGATAAAAATCACCTATGACAATCACTCAAGATGTATGTCACGTCCTTGCCAAATTTCATTGAAACTGGTTCAGTTGTTTGTAGTGAAGACAAACAAAGGGACAAACAGACGTTAGGGACAAAAGCGACAATACGTTTGCATTCTTAATATTAGGTATAAGTTTAGGATTCATAATATTTAAAATTCATTTTTTTTTTCCAATATAAGTCAATTTATTTGCAATTTGCATTGTGCGTTATGGTACCTTAGATGGTAAGTAGGTGCATATAGTCAGGATAATCACATTTACCAACAATGGCGTGAAAAATTTAGATAAAAATTAGAAATACAAAAACAGAATAAAATTCAATTAGTCTTATATACCGTATGTATTATATTCAGGTATCATTTTATATAGTACTAGAAAAACCCCGCAGACGTCCTGCCATAAAAGTTGATGTACTGCAGCGCCATCTAGTGGCAAGTTACAACAAAATAGATAGCTCGAAAATATTCTCCGTGCTCAAATACCTATGTATACCAATTTTCATGGCGATGGGTCGAACGGTATAGAAGTTGATGTGCTGCAGCGCCATCTAGTGGCGAGTTACAACAAAGTCGATAACATAAAAACCTCCATGAAAAGATACATATATGGGCCAACTTTCATGGTGATCGGTCAAACGGTGTTGAAGACTATTAATCACCAATATACCAACATCCTCTTTTATATATATAGAAGAGATATTGTGAAGGCATAGTAATAATGTCCAAAAATATAAATTTCATATTTGAAATCTATATTTGTTTTTGTGCTTTGTATTTAGCAAATACTCGTTTGTATGAGAAATTGCAGAAATTAAAAATGTTTTTTTTTTTTTTTTACAAAAAATGTGAAATTTTATTCAATGAACGGAGAATCTTAGTTATGAATATACTTGTTTGTTGTTCCGCAGGAGTCGGGCATCGACAAAATCATTCCCGGCATGGTCATAGATGATTTCCTATTCGATCCATGCGGGTATTCCATGAACGGAGTCGCCAAAGATGTAAGTATTACTATACCTTAGGAAATTATTGACTTAAGTTCAGACCCTTGGATAAATGTTCCTCTCTGACTGTACGATGTACTTACGATTACATTTATCTATACTAGTATAATAAAGAGGTAAAATTGTGTGTTTGTTTGTGGGTATGTTGGGGGTAATCTCTGGAATTACTGAACCGATGTCAACAATTTCAATAATAAAGCTAAAATGAAAAAAATAAAACTTATAAACCGAAGCGAAGCGAGGGTCGGTCGCTAGTTTTTTTTTATATATTGTAATTGTGCAATGGAACCGCATGCGTTGCATCTCCTCGCGACCCATTTTTTGCATTGACATTATCATATGTGCATATTTAATTTTACATAAATTTAATGTTCAATTAGATGTCGATCAGACATCGCGTTCTGTAGTTTTATTGGGCACTCACCCTGCACTGACATTTTACATTGACAATGACATTCTTGCATTGACATTATTATCTGTCAACACATTTTATTTTTGGTCCTTCGAGCCGGATAGCCAGACAACTCTCTCACTCTCAACTGACAAAAACTTGTTTTTTGAATGACACTTTTTTTTATATTGTCAGTGGTTATTTCCATGCGCGACACGAATAAACTTATCTTAAATAAGAACTTCGAATTTACAATAAGAAAGAAACTTAAATATTTTAATACTCGATAGCTTCACTGAAATTGATTTCAGCATATCTCGATATTGAAATCGAAAACAAACGTTAAACTTTTAAACCGTGTTAAGTATCAAAAACTTGTCAAAAAATCATAACTGGTATGACTGTTTTTAAAAAAAACTTCTTGTCTACAATAAAATTGAAGTAAAATATAAAAATGTAGTTAGTGTAACAAGATAGTTATAATGACCACATTTCAAAGATTTATAAGACCACGGATATAAATAATAGAGGTATAGATAATGAAAGCTGCGTGCCCGAAGTTGGCGCTAAGCTCATACTTCTCGTGGCACCCGATCAGGCTGTTCCGACCCGTGTCGCTAGCAAGTTGTTACAAAGCACAAAAATGCCTATTTTCGCTATAATCAATTGTAAAAATTCGTCAAAATTTGTGAACCGAGTCAAGGGAGATGTTTCATTACATCATGTCGGTGACACGTTTGGTTTCCATACAATTTCATGAACCTGCGTTGTCTATCTGTTTGTGTATGAGACTAAGCATATAACATCAAGGAAATGCATTATGTATAAAGCGTGAATTAGAAGGATTTCGTTTCAGATTCCTAAAAAGGAATTTCTGCATCGGCTGATGGATGTTATATACACAAGACGTCATCAGATATTTCGAATACCAAATCCACGCTGTTAAATATTTTTATGTCAAAAGAGGTTTTCCGCTTTAAAATATTTTATACTAGCGACCCCCTCGCTTCGCTTCGGTTTATAAGTTTTTTTTTTAAATTTAATATAGCCTATATTAGACACGCATAATGTAGCTTCCTATTTGTGAAAGAATTTGTGAAATCGATTCAGTAGTTCCAGAGATCACCCCCAACATATTTAAACCCCAACAAACAAACACACAATTTTACCTCTTTATTATATTAGTATAGATTAAAACAGATTTCAAATGTTTTTATTATTATCGATATTTTTATAAGTATGTTTTATTTTATGCCGCCAAAGGGGGATAAGGATATACCATCTGTAAGTCGGTAACTTCTAACCTGTAATATTATAACAAATGATAAATAAAATGGTAGGGGAAGAGTGCATGCTGCATTCCCACAGCCGCTGGGCGCACTCGACTGGCCACGTTAGCCCTCTCTCACAGAAGACTACCTTGAAATGTACTGCATTTCCCACTTCCCCAATGCACGTCCGTGTTTCGGTAGTGAGTGAGATATGCCAGAGCCCATTCCCATCCTCTCCCTCCCCATTTCCCCATTCCCCAATAGGGCGTGCCAACGTTTGTCATTCTGGACTGATGTTGGCAAGTATCGCGGATGTCTACGGGCGACAGTATCCACTTACCATCAGGTGGACTTTATGCTCGTCTGCCGCCTTTTTTTCTATGTGACTAAATCACGAAAAGTACAGCTTTTAGCTTCATCTTTCCGTTTCCTACTCTTTATTTTCGTCAAATGACGAACAGTTTCTCAGAAAAATAGGTTTTGTGACACTAATTACGTCAAACTATTTTATAGATCATCTTTTAACATTTTATAGTAAATAACCTTTCTTGTTGAAAATCTGATGGTGCAGGGGCAGTTAATGATTTCTCAGTTTAATTTTTCACCAAAATACTCAATATGTAGGTAATTAGGTCATTTCCTACCTGTGAAATTGCTATTTTATATGGAAAAATTCCAATATTTTTTTTTGTATGAAAATTATATATTTAATTAATCAGAGTATTCCATTATTATAAATGCACTTCTGCCATTTTAAAGGAAGATTATTGATGTCTCTGCTATAGAACTCCCCGGGGTAGAACTCGGATGAATTATCTGAAGGCGTTTTTGACTGCCTCATTGGAGTTGAATTTTTTCCCCTGTAAAGTTATCCATATTCCGAAAAAAAAAATGGAAGTCAGTAGGGCCAAGGTCTGGCGAGTTACGAATTTATTGACTTTGGTTAAGATTTTCTAATTTAGAATGCCATTGTTGCATTTTTTTTTTAAATATTCTGTTCAAATAGAAGCATGCTTTTAGAATCAGATTTTAAAAATAATATTTATCTTAATAATAAATGTTGTTTTTTAAATTACTTTAAACAAAAACAGCAGTTACACAAAATAGGAAACAAGGAAGCATTAAATAGGAAGCAATGTTACACAAATGAAAACAAAGGTCTAATAATTTCAAAAATCTTAGCCGGAAGTCGACTCGAAAATATAGTGACATGTAAGGAACATGTAACCAATAACATAACATTTTTAAATCCAATGTAAAGCAAACTATTTCAAATTAATACAAACCTTTCTCACCACGCCCCAATAAAATAACTGTTAACAATCTGATATATAAATTATCCGCCAATTAAATCCTACTGACACCGACTTTCTGATAAAGTATAACTGACTTTCTAATACCGTTATGTAAACGAGTCTCCGCTTATTCCCTTACAGGGTTGCTACATGACTATCCACATAACTCCGGAGCGTTCGTGCTCGTACGTGTCGTTCGAGTCGAACGTGCCAGTCTCGAGCTACGAGGGCGTGGTCGCGCGCGTGCTCGCCGCATTCCGCCCCAACAAGTTCGTGCTCACCGTGTTCGCGACACCGGTAAGTGCAACACACAAATACACAATCTTACTTCACGAATTCAATACACAATCATATTCACGAGAATACTACACAGTCATACTTCACGAGTTCAATACACAATCATACTTCACGAGAATACTACACAGTCATACTTCACGAGTTCAATACACAATCATACTTCACGAGAATACTACACAGTCATACTTCACGAGTTCAATACACAATCATACTTCACGAGAATACTACACAGTCACACTTCACGAGTTCAATACACAACCATACTTCACGAGAATACTACACATTCATACTTCACGAGAATACTACACATTCATACTTCACGAGTTCAATACACAATCATACTTCACGAGAATACTACACATTCATACTTCACGAGTTCAATACACAATCATACTTCACGAGAATACTACACAGTCACACTTCATGAGTTCAATACACAATCATACTTCGCGAGAATACTACACAGTCATACTTCACGAGTTCAATACACAATCATACTTCACGAGAATACTACACAGTCACACTTCACGAGTTCAATACACAATCATACTTCACGAGAATACTACACAGTCACACTTCACGAGTTCAATACACAATCATACTTCACGAGAATACTACACAGTCATACTTCACGAGTTCAATACACAATCATACTTCATGAGAATACTACACAGTCACACTTCACGAGTTCAATACACAATCATACTTCACGAGAATACTACACAGTCACACTTCACGAGTTCAATACACAATCATACTTCACGAGAATACTACACAGTCATACTTCACGAGTTCAATACACAATCATACTTCACGAGAACACTACACAGTCACACTTCACGAGTTCAATACACAATCATACTTCACGAGAATACTACACAGTCATACTTCACGAGTTCAATACACAATCATACTTCACGAGAATACTACACAGTCATACTTCACGAGTTCAATACACAATCATACTTCACGAGAATACTACACAGTCATACTTCACGAGTTCAATACACAATCATACTTCACGAGAATACTACACAGTCATACTTCACGAGTTCAATACACAATCATACTTCACGAGAACACTACACAGTCATACTTCACGAGTTCAATACACAATCATACTTCACGAGAACACTACACAGTCACACTTCACGAGTTCAATACACAATCATACTTCACGAGAATACTACACAGTCATACTTCACGAGTTCAATACACAATCATACTTTTCACGAGAATACTACACAGTCATACTTCACGAGTTCAATACACAATCATACTTTTCACGAGAATACTACACAGTCATACTTCACGAGTTCAATACACAATCATACTTCACGAGAATACTACACAGTCATACTTCACGAGTTCAATACACAATCATACTTCACGAGAACACTACACAGTCACACTTCACGAGTTCAATACACAATCATACTTCACGAGAATACTACACAGTCATACTTCACGAGTTCAATACACAATCATACTTTTCACGAGAATACTACACAGTCATACTTCACGAGTTCAATACACAATCATACTTTTCACGAGAATACTACACAGTCATACTTCACGAGTTCAATACACAATCATACTTCACGAGAATACTACACAGTCATACTTCACGAGTTCAATACACAATCATACTTCACGAGAATACTACACAGTCATACTTCACGAGTTCAATACACAATCATACTTCACGAGAATACTACACAGTCATACTTCACGAGTTCAATACACAATCATACTTCACGAGAATACTACACAGTCATACTTCACGAGTTCAATACACAATCATACTTCACGAGAATACTACACAGTCATACTTCACGAGTTCAATACACAATCATACTTCACGAGAATACTACACAGTCATACTTCACGAGTTCAATACACAATCATACTTCACGAGAATACTACACAGTCATACTTCACGAGTTCAATACACAATCATACTTCACGAGAATACTACACAGTCATACTTCACGAGTTCAATACACAATCATACTTCACGAGAATACTACACAGTCATACTTCACGAGTTCAATACACAATCATTCTTCACCCTTAACATTTCACGAGTCCTAGTAATTTTACCCTCGCTTTTGTTTTGTAAGAGTACAGACAATCCGCAATCACACTTCACTCTTGACATTCAGTTCACTTGTTCACACTTAAATAATTCACCTTATTCGTTATTTAGTTTGTTTGGTGTCAGTGCAGTCAACACTTCACTAATACATACGATCTTACATACGTGTAATCATACTACACTCGTCTCTTTCAATGCACACGAAGGGGCATGTACCTATATTCTGCCATTTTGAAAAATTCTCGATTTTGCAGGCGCCAACCGAACCCAAATAAATCTATAGAAGTATCTATATCTATATAATCTATATCTATACGTCTATGAACTGAGATAATCGAAACTCAATAGATTTATTTAAGGTTTGCTTGGCGACCGCTAAATCGAGATATTTGTTTTGAAAATGGAGGAAAGTATGCCAGTCTCCATACAAAAATATCCCGACACTGTGTTCAGTTTTTTTTTTTGCGACAGTGCAGTCAACACTTTACTATATTCCGTTCCAATCCAATTAGTTCAAAATGTAAACAAACTACTGCAAATGTGGCGGCCCGAGAGATCTGAAACGGACTTAAACGAAAAATTAAAGAAATATGGGCCTTGAATTAAGAAATAAATATCTCAACATTTAGCTTCAATTTAGCTCATATTCCCGATCAATCAAATTGACTCAACCCTCTGTACATCATCTCTCATTTAATCATGTATAGCTATTATATTGTTTTGTATGTACAATAAAATATATACATAAACTATTACCTCACTATTTGATTGGAGGTCGTCGTTTAGTGGACTCGCCCATTACATAATTTATGAATTGAATTACGATTTATTGTATACTCGTATTTATTACTAAATAATGTGGCAACTGCCTGTGTACCAAATAACAAAAAATAATGTATTCTATTACAGGACTCCCCCGCCGCGGATACACCTCGCCAACTTAAAAAGTTCTCATCTCTCGGCTCGTACGAGCAGAAAGACTCTCAATACTGCCGCTTCTCCGGCTACGAGCTTCACTACGCGCTTTACTGCAAATTCCCCAGCTGAGGGGAGCCCTCCCCCCGCGCCCCCGCGCTTCTCCGCCGTTTGCTGGCTCTGGCGTGCCCGTGCCGCCCTCTCGCGAGGAATAGCGGCGCGTGACCTCACTAGCTCACTGTTAACGCGACCTCACTAGCTCGTAGTCACGGTGGCGCAATTCTTCACTAGCTCACTGTAAACGCGATAGCTCACTGTTAGCGATGCGTGACCTCACTACCCCACTGTTAACGCAATCTCATAACGGCGCTCAGCCTCACTAGCTTCCAGTTAATGGCGCGTGACCTCACTAGTTTACTGTTAACGGCACAACCTCACTAGCACACAATTAACGGCGCGTGGCCTAGTTCACATGTAACGGCGCATCACAAACTTTATATAATAAAACCGGGCGCTACAAATTGAAAATATGTCGTCGTATTTTCAATTTGTATAAAACCACGCGTCACATCGCTATATTTTGAACATATACAGCAGGCATATCTTATATATATATATTAATAAGCATGTCTTATCTGGCGGATCGTGACTTTATATAATTAATAAATAAATTAGCGGCGCGTGACGTCATTATCTGAATCATAGCAGCACATACTAGCTCACAGTTACAACAGCGCGAGATCTCACTAGCTCATATTCAGGGACGGGAAACTTCACTAGCTCACACAGTTGTAGCGAGCCGAGATTTCACTAGCTCACAGTCACACCGAGACGTCATTAGCTCAGTTAAAGCGACGCGTGACCCCACTAACTTAGCTCACAGCTAGTGATGTGTCTCCACTAACTCATAGATAATGGAGCGGCGCGTGAGCTTACTAGCTCAGTTACACTAACATTCAATAAAAATTACAATGTTATTGTAGTTTTAATCAACCCCGTTTGCATCCATACCAGCGGAAGCGTACTGAAAACAAACAAATAAATATTTTATACTGCTTTGTGTATCGCGTTGTATATATATGTAGCTATCGTGTAGATATTTCATAATGTCACAGTAATAGAGAATAGTAAATTTTATAATACGGTGTTTTTACTATTTTTAGAGAAATGTCTTAAATCTTAACTAATATTATATGAATGCGAATGTTTGTTTGTTACGTAATAACATTGCAAAAATTTGACGAAATGCTACTTTGATTCTCTTTTCTGGCGGCGTGGTTTGCGCGACGGATTACAACATTTATTTTTAATAGTGATTCCGCACGAGCGAAGTCGCAACCTAGTATAATAATATTAAATGTTATTATGTGACCTCTTAGAATTATTATAATCTTAGTAATAATAATTAAATGACATTTTTACTTCCGTATAGTTCAATCACTAAATAATCCCTTTAATTCAAATATTCACGTTATAAACCCTTATTTACTATGGAGTGACGTCACACCATGGCGCTGGTGTCCTATTTCTCTTGACAAACTCTAAATGACACGAAGCTTTCTTTTTATTTGATTAATATAAATAAATTGACATTTCAGTTTTTTGGTCCACTCTTACCAATATTATAAATACAAAATAATTTTTTCCTTACCTTAATTACAATCAATCAATGAATCGCTGCCAAATTTGGTATATGTGTAGTTCGTAGGACGGATTATACTTATTATATAACACGTAAAATATTTTATTAACCTAGGTATCTATATAATTTCACAATTTACACTCAAATAGTGGTGTCACACGTCCTAATCGTGCTAGAACGCTCGCGAATACCAATATATATATATATATATATTATTAGTACGTGGGATTTTCGCTCTGTGACTAGATAATACACAGAGCAGAAATATTGCATACAAGAACACGACACAAGCGTCAGTATGTTCCCATTTCACGAGTCGCGCGCCGCGAGTTGCCGCAGTCTTAGGCTCGTTATAGTCCGGCACCCGTAGTTACTTTAAATCGGTGTTCCCCTTCGCTCGATTGTTCTACCTTCCTCGGATAGCGCTATAGATTTTGTACTTTGAAGGTGCACACAAACTAGAGTATTCACTTGTGCAACGGATGGATGACTTTTTTCACTTTTATTAATATATCACGTCTTTTTTTTATACTGGCAACTTTGAGCGAGTAAAACTGGGAGTTCCTTCCCCGTATTTCCCGCCCGCTTGTTTATCGTAACATTGCATTGGAGCGTATCTATAATTGTTAATGATGAAACAATAATTCTTATACACAGTAATGCTCTAGTTTACGCGCACACGGACGCGTAGATTTTTTTGTATGCCAACGTGTAGTTTCGGCGCCCGTGTTCGCGTGCAATTGACTAAGCTTTTCGGGTAGTGTATAGCTGCGTAGTTTTAAACAATATATTTTCTATATCCCGTGTTAATTCCACGGACGCGTGTCTATGTACAAACTAATTGCTAGTGTAAATAATACGAATTAGAGCAGGGTGCCGTATATGTGATGTAACTATTCCATTCCAATAAGCGTGATCCTAAGTGATATTTAGATTAAACCTTAGATTATTATTGACATTTTTGAATAGGAATAATGAAATTGATATATCCAGCTGTAGTCATATGAGATATGATCGTTGGAGGCGTTGCCAGCGCACGGGCGGTGTGCGTGTGCGGGGCGGGGCGTGTGTTATTATTATTATTATTATCATTGTCAAAAGATTAAAAATCAATAAATATAATGATTTCGTCTCAATTGTTGGAGTTTTATTTCGACCCGTTTTAATTTTAAATGAAACTTTATTAATCTTATCACAAAGTGAGTTACCGTTACCTATTAGGTATTTTATGTGCTTTTCGATTCGATTGGAGTGATGATGTTCATAAATGGAGGATGTCAGAATTTACAACAGAAAATGAAATGTGCCGCATGAGAAGATCCAAATTTAATTGTGCTAAAATTAATTTAATTGTTAGTAAAAAACAATGTAATTTTTAAATGGAAATTAGAAAGATTTGAATTTATGTAAACATTTTTTTAGAAATTCTAAAAATCAGTAATGGTTTGTGAATTATATTTAATACGGTTGCTTTAATATCGGTGACGCTCTATATAAAAATTGGGTGGCATCCTTACAATCTTCGTAATTTCTTCATTTCCTTTTACAAATTCCATAATTTATTTTGACATTTTTTACAGCTGCTACTAAATCCTGACCCCTTCAATCGATAAGTCGCGAAACGGAATCAGTCCGGTCATTCCCATTTGTTCTATAGAACTGTTAAGATTTTTTTTGTACCACTTGTTTACATGAGAGAACAAATGAATGAATAAAATTGTCCCAGTCATTTGATTCTCGCGCTTTTCACACATTTAGGTATCTATTTAAACGGCTCTCGACGTGGAGAGTCTTCAGTCAGCTCGTGGCCATGGTTGGTGCAACACAACCGCTTTATTCAAACTTAATTTTGTCTAATTTTACTGAGCTATGGAATTTTGGGGCCACTGGGGATTTTAAATGTAAAAAAACTATAATAGAAAAATAATTTATTTCACTGTTTAACCATCACCTTCAAGATTCATAAAAAAATACATCACACGCGACATCAGTCTTATTATAAAGGAAATAAGGATACAAATTCTATATTTCTAGAAAATGCACCTTACAATAAATCCGTCCGCATCAGAATTAACCCTTTGCCCTGGAAAATATATTTCATAAATGCTATTTATAATTATTACATATTATTTGTCTAGCTCGAGGCTTCATTCCTAAATTTATCGCATTTTGACAGTTTAAGTAGCCGCCTCCTTTTCTCTTTATAAAGATGGAAAAGGTACCATAATTAAAGAGCGATTTTCATAAATTTTGGAACTTGGCCCTAAATATTGAGAAATTATTTAAATATAAAATATTAAATTAAATAACAATAAATGATAATAACTGTTATATAACTAACCCGAGACGTTGCGTTAATAATATTATCATAAGTGAAATAAGTTATCCTACAAGAAGGATTATTAGGATGTAAATCGTCCTAGCAGGGTTTCTTTGAGGTGAGTCACGTCCCCGCAGCAGGTCCAGCTGTAAAGTGACATTACTCGAGAAAAGTGCCAGTGCACTAATCCTAAGCACTAAAGGAAAGTTCATCTAGGGGCGACAGTATCCAGTTACTATTGGATGGACTGTATGCTCGTCTGCCGCCTTCGTACATAGAAAAAAGAAGTTATGAAGTTATGTTTTTGATGACAATTTTTTAAAAAAATATAAATCTGCTGGTGTGATACAGATTTAAATAGTGAGTTTATTGTTGGTAAATACTAATTATTTATTGTTGGTAAATACTAATACTTATTATTAATAAATACTAATTATTTATTGTTGGCAAATACTAATTATTTATTGTTGGTAAATACTAATTATTTATTGTTGGTAAATACTAATTATTTATTGTTGGTAAATACTAATTATTTATTATTGGTAAATACTATAATTAAACGCACATAATTAAAGGCCTATAATTTCCTACAAGCTATACGTACGTCTTAATTGTACGTGTTTTGACCAGATTTATAAAAAAATATAATAAAATAAAGAGATTCTTTTCTAATCCAATAGGACCAGGGAACTGTGTCAAAATGATCACATCACACATAAGAAAAGTTTGTTTTCTAGTGCTTAATAATTAGAATTAGTGCTGCAGTACTTTTCGAAAAAAAAAATCACCGGTAGTGGAGATATTCTACTGTAAGCTGACCTGCTGGGTTCACATGACACTATTTTTTAATTTAAAAGAACATTAAATGTAATAAAATAATACTAAATTTCGGTGATACGATGTAAACATGTGAAGAGAGCGGGCCTGCTGCAACGACTCACTTTCTCTATACAACTCTTATCGACCCACTTCAATAGATGTAAAAAATAAAACTGCTAACAGAAACCTAAACTAAACCTTGCACGGCGGCACATAACCCCCGAACTCCTTCTCCAGATATCTGGCTACGGTTAAACAAAGGGCTTCCTGTTTGGGGGCTGCTACCACTTGTATGCCAAGGGGGATACCTTCGTCGTTTAGGCCCAGTGGAACCTGCGGGGGGGTGAAATATCGGTGACTACAGTGAAGAATAGGGTGAAAGGTACGTGACAAATGTAGATATTGGGGTGGTTGGGACATTATGGATACTATTTTTTAATATACTTAGTAGTATAATTAAAATTATAAAAGTATTATTAAAAAAAGCTTTCAATTATAACAATTTCTCAGACCTGTGTAATTAGACTAATTAGTCATTGGGATGGGGAGAGTGCACGCTGCAATCCAACAGCCGCTGGGCGCGTTCGACTGGCCACGTTATCCCTCTCTCACAGAAGACTACCTTGAAATATACTCATTTCCCACTTTATCTTATTTCCCTAATGTACGTACGTACGTGTTTTCGGTAGTGAGTGAGATGTGCCAGAGCCCATTCCCATCCTATCTCTCCCCATTTTCCCAATCCTTTCTTCAAATCCATTCCCTATATCTCCAAAGGTAGGCAGCGCATCCGGGGGCGTGCCAACGTTTGTCATTTTGGACTAACGTTGGCATGTATCGCGGATGTCTATGGGCGACAGTATCCACTTACCACCAGGTGGACTGAATGATCGACTGCCGCCTCCGTCCATAAATATAAAAAAAAATAGTTTCGAGCGAATTTAGGTTTTCATTACTGGCTAAAATCTTAGGGGATTTAGTAGCAAGAAGGTCGGCAAAGGACAAAACTCGAAAGAGAATTGCCGCAATATGTATACGAGAATATTGTTACCTGTACAGCGGGGAATCTGATCGCGTTGAAGACGCCCCAGTACGCGAAGTTATAAGGGCGTAGGTACAGTGAGTAGTGGTAGGGCGCAGGCTGCGGCGCGCTCGGGAACAACAACACCCCCGTGTCATTCAGTACCATCTGCAACAATCACCCACATCACAGCTATACAGCGATGGACCACGCTGTAAGTCACTGCGTGCTCGATATTGGCACTAAGCTCGTACTTCTCGCGCAGTTCGGATCAGTCTATTCATGATTCAATGATTACATTGATGAGTAAAAATTATAGTCGGGCTTTCAAAAAAAAAAACATGATTAAGTTCTCAAAAAAACTCGTTTACAATAAAATTGAATTGAAAATCTCAAAATATACCAATTGTAACGATATAGAAAAAATTGTGGACACATAAATGCATATTTCGGTTAAAAAAAGTATATTCTCATAAGAACATTATATACCGTTCATTTACATGAGATCATAGATAATAATATTAAGAACTTACTCCACTGAAGGAGAATGCGTTTCAAGTACAGTATATAGTATAAGATAAGTACAGTTGATATATAAGATAAAATATAAGACTTATTGACTAATTATTATAGATATTTATTTTTATACTATAACATTGTTCAATTTCATCTGGTAATCTAGACATATAATTAAATCGTAACAGATCCGTGTCTGTATATAGAATATTTTAAAAAAGAAATGCTTGCAATTTAAAGTACGAATGATACAGAACCCAATACAATTTTTGGAAGTTCAGGTATGTCTGTTTGAACGCGCACATCACTCAACAATAACTCGGATTTTAATGAAACTTGGAGCAGTTATAGTTTATGCGGCGGGTTCACACTTAGACTACTTTTACACCGATAGATTATAGAGTTCCCGCGGGAATCACTTGTTCACGCGAACGATGTTGCAAGCATCGCTAGTACACAATAACGAAAAATACAATTTTGACTTTCATTACTTTCCAAGTTCATCGCAAACATACGGACACATGAATGTATTTAGTGAATGTAATAATGTGGTTTCACTCACCATAAGGTCTTCCATGAGTTCCCTGGTGACGGTCTCGGCCCATGCACTGTTCACCTGAGGCAGCACCTGTTCGTCCAGCAGTTTCATTATGGCGGCTAATGTGTATGGAGAAAGACCGAGTAACTGAAAACAAAATAAAAATGTTGTTACTCTTGTATTGTAGGTAATACACTACAGTATTACTATAAGTACAAAGTCGGACTTACTCCTACAAGGAATCTCTTGCAGTCAACCTTGGAATGGCCGAGAGGATTAAAAAGCGGGATATTTAATGACAAATTTGTACATCTTTACATAATATAAAACAAAGTCGCTTCCCGCCGTCTGTCCCTCTGTATGTACGCTTAGTACTTTTAAACTACGCAACGGATTTTAATGCGGTTTTCATCAATAGATACAGTGATTCAAGGGGAAGGTTTGTAGTTTGTACGTATAGTTTAATATTGTTTTAACGAAACCGAAGCGAAGCGAGGGCGGTTCGCTAGTAGACACATAAATATGAATATGTACCGATAAGATGTTGGTAGGAAACAATTTCAGGGTTTGTCGTGATCTTTACTTATTGCATACAGCATAACTCATTCACAAGTGGGTAGTCGTCACCCAGTGGCGCGGCATGTCGGCGTACGGTGTATGTCGGCGTACGGTGTATGTCGGCGTACGGTGTATGTCGGCGTACGGTGTATGTCGGCGTACGGTGTATGTCGGGCGAATAACATTAACGTTACAGTTCAAAGTCTATAAAGGTGTGATGGAAAATTAATAATTTTTTGACTTTTTGCAATTTAATTTTTCACACCGTTTCTCGCTTACTACAACACGGGCTCACTTGTTTAATACAATTTAACATCAGTTACCACGTTACGCAAATAAATACATGATTATTGTTTCAAGTTTTGTTTTTCCCCCTATTTCTGGGGGTAAACTTCGCTAACGCCAGAAATTAAAACTGGACAAAGATAACAAACAGCGGTTATTCTCTGTTTCATCTAAAACTCTAAGGGCCTTTCTCACCACCTCCTGATAAAGTAACTGTTAACAATCTGATCGATATCCGCCAATTAAATGCAATTGTGTCTTTTTTTGTAAGCGCAGGTGTAAACTGCGCAAATAGAAGCGCGTTCAAAGGTCAAAGACCTAAGAGCACTATTGTGGATGATGTTATGCACATAAATTAATCTTTATTATTTATTCTTGATGTAGAAAAAAATTATGAAATACGAGGCCGTCGGCGCAATAGTGGCTTTACTCAGAATTTATTGTATTTTAATCAAAGAAAGGACACGTAAACGGATGTTAATAATTTTTTCAAGAAGTCGCCTATTCGAATTTCTCAAATAATCTCGATCTCAGTTTTATTAAAATTTAATCTAGAAATAAAAAGTTCCTCAAATTAAAATATCAACATTTCGAGTTCAAAATCATTATGCCACGTTTGCGCTGACCGCCTCTTTGTTAACATTTTAGTGCACTAATTGACATATTAAAACATGTTACACTATTTTTGTAAGATCTTATACAAATATACAGCAGGTTATACAATACTTAATTTACCTTCTTAGGCAATTCAATCAACCCCTTGGCCTCGCCCTGGTTATTGGTAAGCAATTTGGGGAAACTGTCAGCCTCGTGTGTCATCCAGTAGCGCCACAGCGACGACATGTGGTCAAATCCAGTGCAGTACAAAGGCGTCGGCATTTTGTCCGTGGACGCAGCGAACTCTGACAGTTTCGCGATCGCTCTACAGTTAAAAAGAGAAATAAAAAATGTATCTCTGGTTAACAAGTTGATCGCAGGAACTACGTAATTGTCGCAATCGACAGATTTTGCTACCGGATGCTGCGAGGATGGCCTACACAAAACGAGGTCTATACAGTAGTATTTTGTATTTTGATCCAACATATTAAAGCAGAATTTAATATAATTTAATATTTAATATTAAAGAAGTGTTAAATCTAATTGACATCTCAATAATGTGACGTCAGCGTGGATGACATTTAGCAATGAATTTAATTGTAAATAAGCTAGTGGTTAAAAGTAAATAAAAAAAAATAAACAAAGTAAGATGAGCGAGAACAAAGCAAAAGGAGAGCTAATCGTGACGCTCTATAGTCAGAGCGCGTTTGTATTGGTCTTGAGAAAGTCAGCAAAACAAGAGTTTGTGAATAAGTCCAGTTCCAGGTGTTCGGAAGCTAACTGGTTATATTTCCTACACATTCTAGATATAGGTTTGTTAAAGGTTTGTCTAGTGCGGTGTGCGAGGGGGGGGGGGGGGGGGGGGCAACAGAAACGATTCACGATGCCCGTACAAACGGGGCCGGTCTGAGGAGAGAAGAGAATTTGCGAAATTGGTGCACGAAAAATTGGCAATGCTCAAAATCCAGTAACAAAAGTGGTTTGAGATTAAGAGGGGGAACGATTTCTTTGTTCATCTGGGAAAGCGAGGACAGCAGACTTGAGTGTCCAGCGACTTCAATTACCAACAAGGTCAGTAAAAATACAATACAAACAGTACAGTTTGATACTTATTTGGTAGATAAGACTTTCATCTGGTTCACTACGCGATTCCTCATCAAGCATTTTGTCATGTTTTTTCGAAACGAAATACCCATTTTTCCTCTGTGACGTCATTCTTCATTAGTCAAAATGCAAAGTATATACAAATGAGAGCTTGCCTCTGTAGATATTAGCTTCAAATTATCTTTAATTGCTGGTGGTATCTAAATAAAATATCTATTAACTATTATATAACTAAAACAATTAACTATTTATTAACTAAATATTAATATTAACTAAAAATGAACCTTTTTTGAAGTATCACCACTTCAAAAAAGGTTTACTAGGTACCTGAACTGTGAAGAAAAATTGAAGTTCTGAAACGGCAGACTAACAATAGTCACTTGGAAGGATTTAATAGTCATTTAGAAGACTTACTTGCGCATTGCTCTCCTGAGGTCCGTGCTGATCGGACTCACGCGTACATCTCTGGTGGACTCCACGTAGAAGAAGTTAATGTCCTGCAACATATTGCATCCGATAAGGTATTTGTAAAGTTTCAGGAAAGTATCGTTTGATGCGCGGTCGCAGGACTCGTAACGATAATTATCAATGATTGTTATCTTGATAATAATGTTTCGATAATTATCAAACATTATTAGTGCCGCGTGGTGTGGGCTCTCCATCTCTTCCCGTGGGCTTTGTCTCGCGGCGACGTAACAGATTACAAAGCCGCTACCATAAGCCCTGAGGAACTACACCACCTCTATAAAAATGGACTCGCCAAACCGCTGGGTCAGCGTGGTGTTTTAAGCCCATACATACCTTATGCACGAGACAATGTGCATGAAAAGTGTACGTTTATGGTAAAACGAGAGTGAGTGATAGAGAGTGTATGTAATGTGGTTTCTAAAATGATAATTACAATGTTTGATTATTATAAATATATACTAATATAATAAAAAGATTTAAAATTGTGTGTTTGTATATTTTATTTTGAAATTTTGACAAAAAAAAATTATAAACCGTAGCGAAGTGAGGGCGGGTCGCTAGTATATTATATATCGAGAGCAATTTTTGAACGATTTCTTTTTGAAAAAAGGTGTAATTATTCTGTAATTATTCGTTCAAACACTTGATTAAACACCAGTATACGCTTACCCTCATATCAACATTCCTATCGAGTTGTAGTTGCGGGGCTTTATCGCCGGCCACGATGGCTGTAAGTGGCGCTAAGTCTTCCATGTGCTTGCTGATGAAGCCTATAGAAGCTATGGTCGCGTGCTCGCCCGAGCGTAACGTTGATCCTGGAGGGATAGCAAAATAATATTTTTATTTTAATAAAGTCATTGAACCTTGATTGCATTTCATTCACACATGGTAAAAAAATAAAATAGGTTCGATGTGATACAGCAGGCCACAATCAAAACAGATTTTATAAAAAGAGACCAAAATTAAAATGATTTGATGTCATAAAGAAAGGTCAAAAATAAAAGGCCATATTATCAGATTAAACTTTTTTCTAGAAACATTTAAAATGACGCCATCTAGTGTGCAATAGCGTAGTTTAGAATTGATATATAAAATGAGAGCGTCTCGCAGTTGATAAATTTGCATACCTTTGAGGCTGGTATAACCGGCTGTAGGGTTGAGACCGAAGAGACCGCAGAAGAATGCAGGCATACGAGTTGAGCCGCCGATGTCGGAGCCTACATAATTAAAAAGTCAAATACACAATAAACATTAATAATTGTTGGGAGTATGTTTAACATAAAATATATAATGTAGGTTGAGGGTATCCAGAGATCATGTCAAGGCGAAGAGTTCAATAAACAACAGTCATCAGGTACACCTTGTTTAACTTGGACCCTTACACCGCTACAGGTCAGGTGTAGCCGCTACAGTCAGTACAGTCAGTCACCTTACACCGCTACAGTCAGTCAGGTCAGGTGTCAGGTGTGGGGTTTCGTCCAATGTCAATATTGGACGTATCCAATATTTCAGTGATTAAAACCTCCGTGAATGAATATTATTTGGACAAAAATGGAATAGTAAACAGTTGGTGATATCTTTGCGTTAATTTTATGCCAAAATAAGTGTGAGCTTAACATGCGAGTTCATAATAACATAAAGGCAGGCAACATAGGTCGCTGACACAAGTCACAAATTTGATTTTTCATTGAATGATATTTAAAATGATGCAATCTTCCTTTATAAGTGGTCAGTTTCTTTTCAGAAAGAGCAAGAGCATTGACTCTTATGAATCATTTTTGGAGATGGACTCATGAGCATGGACTCAATGTGTGACTCCGTGAGGCGCGTTGACACTGATTCGAGTAACTTTCGTGTAACTTAGAAAAACGTTTATCGAGTTTAATCTTTTTCGAGATAAAACAGATTAAATAAAGCTAGTTTGTTATATTCCTTTACGTACAGTTATTATAAAGAAAATTGGATGAGAATTTAGTGTTTAATCATAATTTCGTATTTCACGAGCTGGTAACTTCCGTTAACAGTTTGTCGATATGACAATCTATAGTATACTTAATATAATAGAGGTAAAATTGTGTATTTGTTTGTATGTTGGGGGTAATCTCTGGAACTACTGAACCGATTTCAAAAATTCTTTCAGAAATAGGAAGCTACATTATCCATGTCTAATATGAATTTTGAATATATTTTATTTTGAAAAAAAAAAAAACTTATAAACCGAAGCGAAACGAGGGCGGATCGCTAGTTTTATAATAAAGGGCTTTATTTACGCGAAAATGATATAATAAAACATGTTTTAAGATCCAAGTAAAATATAATTTGGTTTCAATAAAAATGACTTAAAACCCCTTTGGTTATGGACAAAGACATGATGTAATATATTTCTAAGTCAAAAAATACGTACAAAGTGAAATAGGCGATGCTAATGCGGCGGCCAGGGCTGCTTCTCCGCCGCTGGAGCCTCCAACCGTACGCCCCGTATGGTACGGGTTGTTGGTCTGACCGAACACCAGGTTACGGGTCTCCTGCCTGCAACACACAATAAAAAAGAGTACAAAAATAAGATAAATAACATATAAAAAGTGTATATGATAGAGTAAATACAAAAAAAGTAAGTAAATACATAACATATCACATACACACAACGCCATGCACCCCCTTGAGTTGGCTAACGTGTTACATACTGTGTAATACGGCCCATGACTACAGAGTAAGGATCCATGAAAAAAAAAAAGTAGATATCCATGTACGCTGCATAACCCACGTCGGAGGACTTCAAAGTATACATACAAAAAAACCAGCTTAAAACGTTGATTGACTGCATTATATGTAATGCACTGATAGCCGAACCCATCGTTTCTCAACCTTTTTTATTTTGTATTCATTAACTTTATCGCACAAAAGGCGAACTTAATGCCTTAAGGCATTCTCTGCCACCTTTGAGTTGATCAGACAGATACGTTGACCCCCTGAAAGAGTCAAAAATAATGTGAATACGCTCACGTCCCCCTTAATAATAATGTAATTAGATGCCAATTATGTTTTTATGTTTCTTTTTTAAACATTTTATATTGTAAATCGGGTGTAAACGCGTAAAATTAAAGGTTTTCGTTTTCCTTTTATTTCTAATCGACGTTTCCGGCACGGCTTACACGAGCCGTGGAAACGAGTTGATTGAAGAGGCGGGTAGTCCAAGATGGGAGCTGCGAGCAGTTTTATCAACTACCCACATTTGATCTTCACATTCGGAAAGGCTGCGACACTACACTAATAATGTCAACGGACGTATTCGATGGTGAATCGCAAGGTTTAAATTTGTTAGTCACTGGATTTCACATCGACGACAGATTATATCAATCTTCCCGATTGAAAATTTTATATTTCTTAATTTCAAACATTTCACGTACAATCTTGTGATAACAGTGACGTTCAGTAGAGAGGATTTTTCGAGCGCAGAGTTCTATCCGATGATTAATTCCAGCTTTGAGAATGTGTTCGGCTATTGCCGATTTCAAATGTGGATAGTTGATAAAACTGCTCGCATTCTGGACTACCCTTCAGTCAACATTTGTCTAGACTTTTTTTTTACGTAAGCATCAATATTTAACCGACTTACGTCTGTAGCAAGCCTCCGCTGAGGAAACGAGACATACTTTGATATCAGTAGATTTATTTTCATGGAATTTGTCTAGAGACGATACGGAGGTGTCGCGCACTGTTCGCTCCAAAAATTACTTCATACCGCGAACCCGTAGGCTGTGGAACGAACTGCCTCAAGAGGTCTTTCCATTAAGCTACGATATGGGGTTCTTCAAGAGAGCTGTGAATAGGATTTTGCAAGGTCGGCGGCGCGCCCGCATGCCCCCTGGTGTTGCAGGTGTCCATGGGTGGCGGTAACATTTACCATCACGTGGGACCGCTTGCTCGTCCGCCTACTAGTCTATAAAAATTGCATTAGTTTTAATTGGGATATTTTATTTTTCTGAAATAAACGAATTTATTACAAGTATACAAAACATACCACTTGTTAAGCTCCGGCACGTTGGTGACGGCCACCGGTATCGCGCCCGCAGCGCGCAGTAGCCGCACGCACTCTGCGTCCTCGGTCGCCCGCATGCACTTGCGCATAGATATGCCGAGGGTGTGCAACATGCCAGATACCGCGTGACTCTCCTTAGCCGTGAATGGGACGCCTGGGGACAGACACGTTCAACGTATCCACTTAACAATTCTATCTATGAAGTCATGTTCGTCTATTTGACGGGTCCTAATAATAATTAGGCAGCTTTGTTATCACCAAGTCACTTTTCACAACACCAACGTCCCCCGTAAAGATGGGGTGGTGCTATTCTAAAGTTACACGACAACACACACACACACATAGAGAGACGTATAGTTACTAGGGAAAATTTGCTTCCTATAGGTTCATGGCAAGCCGGTTTTTCAATCTTTACATAGTATAAAACAAAGTCGCTTCCCGCCGTCTGTCCCTCTGTATGTACGCTTAGATCTTTTAAACTACGCAACGGATTTTAATGCGGTTGTCATCAATAGATAGAGTGATTCAAGAGGAAGGTTTATACGTATAGTTTAATATTGTTTTGTGTTAATTTGTTAACAGCTAGTATTTCATAAAATAATAATTCAAAAAATGATAACACGGCTTTGTTGCCATTTTGTAATACAAATGTGTAGATTAAAATGTATTAAACAGATAATATTTTACCTAGGAAAGGTTTCTCCTTGAAGTATTCATCGGGCAGTCCCTTTTCGATCAGGGCGTCAATTTCGCGAGCCTCCTTCAACGCATCTTCGAACCTTTCATCTGTCACTGCATTTAGTATAGGATTTACCTGGAACACAGTGTGAATATGGTTTTAATTTCAGTGTGACTAATTTCTAAATTGTAAACCATTATAAGAAAAAGAAATTATTCAATTCACTTTCAACAAAATAAAGATCGAGGGTTTAGGACAACAATCCACCACGCGGGTCCAGTGTGGTGGATTATGGTGGAACTCTTTTAACTTTTTAACTCTTTTTTTTGTTCTCCTCACGATGTTTTCCTCTACCGATAAGTTAGTGATAATTCTTAAAAATCTGTGCTTAGGTAGAAACTCATCGGTATGGATCGAGGGTTTGAACTTACGGCCTAATTAAAGGAGTCGAGAATAGATACACCTGGATTATCACCGCTCTAACTTTGTATAAACATAGGTTGTTAAAGTTAGGTTGTCGGTTAGCTGGTGACCATGGTTGGTGCAACCCAACTGAAACGTCGACCGAAATAAATAAGGTAGACATTGCCGTTAAGACCCGTTTAAATAGATAAATATAGCCTGTTCCATCTATCGCTACCGGCCACTGGTAGTATGTGTGAAAAACGCGAAAATCTCAAATGTTATAGGTTGTTAAAGTTTTACATTTCACATCTGTGAAGGTTACCTGCGATACCGCTATTAGCATTTAACTCGTTAAATTACAGCTGATAATCGAACTGGATTATTAATTGATTAATTTTAAAATTAACCGTATTATTAATGGACGACATAAAAAAAATACCAAATCCGAAATTGAATTATAGGGTAATCGAAAATTAATCAAATTCACGAAAGTCGTATTATTAAATGTCCAAGATATAGAGGTCCAGGTCGCAGAGTATTGTACTTAGATTGTTGTAATTATTGTTATATTTGCCTATAATACAAATTACGAAAAGAATGTTGATCTTGTACAAGTGAAAAAAGCCAGTGTACTACAAAAACTTGAAAATTATCAAAAATAAAAATATGTTGGAAATTTGTTCAAACTAATGCAGATGTCCATTGTATAACAGTTTTGATTTTTATCATGACACTTATCACTTTTTATATAGTCGTTTATATGACTAAAAACAACTCACAGCTTGGATCCTCTCAATGCATGCTTGCACCAGTGCCTCCGACTTAAGCTCCCTGTTCTGTATCTTGCCCGCCAATTTCACCGCACTATCTGCCAACATGGAGTGTTTCATCTCCAAATCTGGTATAGCCTGGAAATAAATTAATGACATAAAAATGTGACACTAGCGACCCGCCCTCGCTTCGCTTCGGTTTATAATTTTTTTTTTTTTTTTTCAAAATTTGTAAATTAAATATAGCCTATATTAGAAACGGATAATGTAGCTTCCTGTTTGTGAAAGAATTTTTGAAATCGGTTCAGTAGTTCCAGAGATTACCCCCCAACATACGTACAAACACACAATTTTACCTCTTTATTATATTAGTAACTTTAGTATCTCCTATTATTTGTACTGAAGTTATGTATTGAAACATTTTATTACTCTGTTTTTTAAGGATAGGACCTATATGGTAATAAGTGTTTACTGCTGATCATGGACAAGTATTGCACGTGTCCATTGCTACCAAGAGGTATGCAGGTGCTACTGCTAACTTTGCAGAATTTTGTTCATAGCGTTCTTGAAAATCTCCAAGTTGTTTTGAAATGAGAAATAGTTCTTTAGCTTTACCATAATGAAATGAAAAAAGAAAAACATAAATCAGATGGGATATTACCTGTCTAGATCCATCCCATATGAAAGAGAACACCAGATCTATTAACATATCCAGATACCCACGGAGAATGAGGATCAAATCTTTAATGAGAGTGCACGCCATGCCCTGCAATATCTTATTTGTTTTGTGTAAGTGTTTCTGTGGACAATTATTTTCTTTATTTAAAAAATACTTTTACTATCTATACAATAGCAAACATTATTTCTTTATTGCACAACTAGCGACCCGCCCTCACTTCGCTTCGGTTTATTAAATTTAAAACAATCGGAATAAGATATTTTCCTGCGGTAATATGGAGCCTATATTTTAAGTTAGACCTCTAGCAATACATCGGTGAATTAAATTCCATGCAGTAGTTTTTGCGTGATGCATGGACAATCATACAGACAGACAGACAAAATTTCTAAAAACTGTGCTTTTGGCTTCTGTTGCTCTAATAAAGACCATATTCGTTTTTTTTCAATATCTATAATGTACAGACATCGGCCTGTTACAATTTTATTATATGTATATATAGATATACCGCTATTAGTTTCTTTATCACCCAAATGTTGCCTGGAAGAAATTGCTTTAAAGATAAAGCCACCAGTTGTACTTCTAATTAATGTATTTTGTGTTTCTCCATATGTTTTGGTGTACAATAACATATATCTATCTACGATAATAAGTTTACTAGTGTTTCATAAGTTTATATGGATTATCTATTTAATTCACAAATATTTTGTTATTATTTGATTACTTAATAATACCTAATCTAAATCTAATAGAAAATTATTACGATGGAACTTCTGCATCTTCTTGTAGCATGACTTGTCTTGAATGTTCTTCTTGTGCTTTCTCATTTGGTTGTTAATAATAATAATAATAATACTGATAATTATTTAAGAGTGCCACACGCATAGGCATTTGTAGGCTCACAAGTATTATTACATGCAAGTAGATGAAACCAAATTTGAGCCAAACAATGCATATTAATTTATGAAATCAAAATTAAAAATCATTTAGTTTCAAATGAATTGGTGTGCCCTTGCAGGGTTTTGAATCTCAATACATGTAAGTTTAATGTTACCTACAACATGCAATAAATTAAAGAAAAATCTAAATTGTCAATTTATCTCATTCCGATATCTAATTAGATGCTCTGAGGCTAGAATCTAGAATTATCATTCAAAATATATTATTCTTTTTTTTTTTTAATATGCAGAACTTTAAACTGATTACAATAACTGATTATCAGCTTAGTTTAAAAGAAATACAGACAAATCTAAATTAGTAAATTTAGTTACTATTATATTATGCATATAGTTTTGCAGTCAATTTTCTGTTTATAAATAAAATAAATAAATTTCTAAATTATTCACAACTTTATAAATTGAAGTTGTAATTTGAGGAGGGTAGTATCTACAAATTTTATATACAATACATTGTTCTTTTTTCTATAAAAAATAAGAATTTAAAACAATTAATAATTAGAATAAAGAAATCTAAATTATCATAGGTATTTATTTATCCCTAAATTATTCACAACTTTATAATTGAAGTACTAGGAGGGTAGAATCTAGGATTGTCATTTAAAAATTATTGTTCTTTCCTTAAAAAAAATAGAACTAAACTGATTAGAAAGTAACAAAGAATTTTAAGGAATGATTACTACAAATATACAGTAAATATGAGTAAAGGGCTTATATTGTTCCGTTATTTTTAGTGGTTAAAAAATTGGTGATATCGAACATTTATAATGAACTATATCTCAAATATAAAATCTACTCAATAATAAAAACCAAATTTATCCAATAGTAAAAAAGTATGTAATGAAATCAGTTCAATATTATTCTAATACAAGAGGACAGACATATATATTGAATTCATGGAAAGTATCATAAAGCTAAAAAAATTTATTAAATGCAAAAATAAACACACACACTATTAATATAATATAAAATGGTTCATAAAAACTTACATTTTTAAGATAAAACACGAGGATGAGTAGAGTATTGGCTTGATATAATAAAAAGGTCTGGATCTGGTTGGATACAAGATCATGGAAGAGACTTGCAAAATAATGGCAAAACTTGAGGGTAAGTAAGAGTAAACTTTTTAGCACATAAGGCCAAGGTAATCTGCATATGAACTGCCTGACCTATGTCAAATGCTATTTAATTTGGTGTTGGAATAACAATAAAAACAACAATATGAACAGTAAATCGATAAATTTGTATGGCATAAGGGTTTACATTAAACTTTATTCAGTTAAAATAAATATAGATAAAAATAACTTTGAATAAGACAGTGATTATTTAGAACACATCTAGTTAGTTATTATAACTAAGATCGATCGAAATTTAATAAATATTTGTGTAGCAAAAAAGAATTTACCTCGGGCCTCAGTGTAATTTCTCGTTTAGTCATGACTTGCAGTGACACACATAACAATAGGAATCTATATGACAATAATCTGCGTTTCAAATGTTAAATATATTTAGTAAAAACCGGTCTAAATGAATTTATTGACGTACTTGATATGAATTAATTATTATTTTTTTTTGGAAAAATTATTACAAACATGTCAACTGTCACTGTGCTCAGCTGTCAGTGTAAACAAGTGATGCCAACACAACCAAAATTTTTAGGCTATATATACTCTGTGTATATTTTGTAAAGGGAGCATGAAAAATATTGCAATACCCACAGATATAATATTTATATGTCTTTTGTTTTATTTTTATGTTATAATATTTGTATCTTTCATTTTTATGTATTATAATTCTTCTGTTGTTTTTATTCTTCATCTAATCTTCGTGATGCGTGAATCGCCGACGCGACGGGTTAAAAAAATAAATTTTACATTCAAATGCAATCCCGGTATTTTTACTTTTTATCATTTCATACCAAACCATTAGCCTGTCTCTGCAATGCTGGATATAGACCTCTCCCACATTCAGTTACGTTACCATACGCAATTTGTCGCACTTCTCTTTTATACACTATCAGTGACTTTTAAGTCTTAAAGAGTCATTATATATAAGTGTCATATGACTCATATAGAGTCATAGTCCCAGTTTACCTAGCAGAAAACTATATAACGGGTGGGTCACTTATTATTAAATTTTAAATATATTTTATTTTAAAAATTTCAAAAGAAATATAGGTAGTTATTTGTTATAATAAATATTAAGGAAAATCTGGGCTAAATAAAAATATACACAGTAAGAAACATTATTTATTACTTGTTATAATATACAAAGAATAGGTACGTGACAAAAAATAAAGCTGAATCCAAATCTTAAAACAAATAATATCCCAAATTGTAAATATTCTAGTGGATTTTATTTATAAAAACGTGCTAAGAATAGATTCAGGGCTTGTATTTATCCTGATCAGTGGTATATGATTTTTTTTTACACTTCGTAATTCGCCTTGATTAGAAAGAATTTACCAATTAACATGAATAAATGAAATTAATTACGATCACGGCTTATGACGGTCCACTGCTTGAATCCAAATGCGGATAAAGGACATTTTCGCCCAGACTAAACAATGTAAAGATGGATTATTTATTCTAGTCAGGGATATGACATATAGAACTGTCAAACAGAGTGAAATTTGTACGGAGATGACACTTTATTGACAGTTCTACATGTCATATCCCTGACTCATATAAATAATCCGACTTCAAGTATAAGAAAATGACGAATCCGATACCCCGATACCAATGTATAGTATAATGCAAGTATATTTGAAGCTGTAGCTGCATCTGTCCGTGAAAGTAATCCAAACTAAAAATGAAAGTAACAAAAAATCGGACAGCAAAGAGGCGGGACTCGGATATAATGTATCTATAGTTTTCATAGCCATTTTTTCTTCATTCGGATCTCGGATCGAATCCTTTTAGCTTGTATTAGCCTATAACGGCCCACTGCAGAACACAGGCCTTCACTAGTAAATTCTGGATGATGGATGGTTGGTTGGTAGATACACATACTCGAGATTTTTTATATTTCTGGAGCATGTGTATTTCTTATATTTCTGAAGCGGAACATCGTGAGGAAACCCTCACAATGTTTTCCCTCACCGCCAAGCTAGTGACATTTTTTTTAAATTCAAGACAATTTGGACAATCTATTGACAATATTGGGTGCAGGAGTTGAAGACACGGTTCACTGTTTTATTTTGCACGCCATGACAGCGCCCCCGAACTCCTTCTCGAGGTAACTTGCAACTGTTAAGCAGAGTGCATCGTTGTGCGGCGCCGCGATCACTTGCAGGCCGATAGGGAGTCCCTGTTCATTCACACCTAATGGCACCTGCAAATTATATTCAATGGTAGATTATTGTTGAAAGATGTAATTTTCAAGTGACAGATTAATATTTATCTGTTTAAACGGGTCTCAACGCGAATGTTAACCTTATTTATTTTACTCGGATGTTAACCTTAGTATCAACTCACCATCAGGTGGACGATCTGCTCATCTGCCATTTCCTTTTTATAAAAAACGTTCATTATAATTCTTTTCGGTCTATTAAATGGGAGTTGTTTTATGGGAGGGTGTGGGTGGATGTTGTAATCCCACACATTGGCTAGTTCAAAAGTACTGCATTTCGCACGCTATCCTATTCTCCCAATGTAGGTACAACGTTTCACGGTAGTAAGTGAGATATGCCAGAGTCCATTCTCCTCTCGTCTTATGATATTCCTCCCCCATTATCGCAATGCTTTCTCCAAATCCGTTCTTAAATCTCCAAAGGTAGACAGCGCATCTGGAGGCGTGCCAAGGCTGGTCATTCTGGACTGTTGTTGGCATATACCTGGGATGTCTATTGTCGCCTTCTTCCCATACAAACGAAATATTTATTTAACTTGGGCTCATCAACTACAGTGGGTACATGCGGAAACATTGTATTACATGAAATTTGGCACATATATTATATATATTTTTTCATGGAAAAGGTTTGTATGCTATCCACTTTGTTGTAACTCGCCACTAGATGGTGATTCAGCACATCAACTTCTATACCGTTCAACCGATCGCCATGAAAATTGGTACACATAGGTATTTGAGCACGGAGAATATTTTCGAGCTATCGACTTTGTTGTCACTCGCCACTAGATGGCGCTGCAGCACAACGGCAGGACAACGTCTGCGGGGTTTTGCTAGTATGGTATATAAACTTATGCCAGAGGAGGGACTCATAATTCAACACAATCTATACATATAATAAAAATTCTTAACATTTAAAAAAAAAATTCAATACAATTTTTGGAATTTTCGTCCGTCTGATTAAATATGAAATTTAGACTTTATCCAGATTAAATATGAAGTTTCCACAGGAATCACAAGTTCACGCGAACGAAGCCGCTGGCACGGCTAGTCTAACAGTGTGAATGTTAGATTGTGTTGATAATCTATAATGGAAGTTAAACTAACCTGTGTGGAGGGACATTTGAGCGCGTTGATGACGGCCCAGTATGCAAAGTTGTAGGGTCGCAGGAAGCACGAGTAGTGGTAGGGCGCCGCGTGGGGCGCGCTCGGGAACAACAGCACGCCGTTGTCGCCCAGTTTACTCTACAACAATAAAAAAATAGATAATTATGTAATATTATCTGAAAAAAGCGATTTTATTGTCAGTTTTATTTCCCCAGATAATACGACTTTAGTGGAATTTTTGAATAAATATCGTTTTTTGACTGTTTTATCTTTTTTTTTATCTTTTACTGTTAACGAAATTTTAATATCTATAAGTTCATACTAAAACTAAGGTCCCTTTAATATAGCGTTACTAACGTTACTAATGATATCCAGTTACTAACAGGCAAATGTATCCAAAACCATTCGATTCTAATAGTTCTTATTACCAGCGTATTATGGTACTGATGGGTATAAAACAGTTGAGATACAGACTGATGGCATGGTACAGGATAAAGTTAAAGGTTCAACCTTATCTCTTGATATATTTAGGTTACCGTCCAAATTGAATTAACTCTCTAAAGTAGTTTGAAATAGTTTTGTTTTTCTTCATATATGGCAAAGAAAGGTGCGATCACCACATTCTGCCAGTATCAAGTTTAAGTACCTACACACATCTGATGGTCGTGTTGCATCTATAACAAAGAATTAAAAATCCGATTGTGTCATGAATACATAAAGAAAATTTACTTTGACTAATAGAAAAGGTACTTACAAATAAGTCTACTTTCAAGTTCTTGGTGATTGTTTCCGCCCACTCGGCGTTGATCCTCGGCATCATCTGCAGCTCCAGCAGTCGTATGATGGCCGACATACAGTGTTTGCTCACGCCTAGTAACTACAAAACATCTGTAGGTGTTAGAATATTTATATGACGTCACTTAAAAGTCGTTAGATAACTTAATTATGTGTTTCTACGACATTACACTACCATCTGTTTATATTTAACTATTATTTTGCACATAATACATAGCCTATGTCCATCTGGAATAATGTACCTTTCAAATGGTGAAAGAACTTTTTAAATAGGTGCAGTGGTTCCAGAGATTACCCTCCACATACACACAAACTCACAAAATTCTTACTCTCTCTTTATTATATTATAGTATAGATTTATTCATAGAACGTGTCATCGAAATAATACGTCAACCAATTTAAAATACATAGAACCATTTGCATCCTAGCGGAAAATAAAGTTGTTTTAAGGCATAAATTGAAAGTTACAAACATGTAAGGTTTTGTTGTCCTATCTAAAACATTCTTAGTTCAGAAATGATACGTTTTTATAAATCATGACGAAAATTGTATCGTAAAACATGGTAGAATTGATTCTGCTGTCGGTACAACCTATTTCAGCTTTTGCATTATTTCAGTGACACTTTTTTTTTGTGCACACGTGTAAAAATAGTTACAAAAGAAAATACCTAAAAAAAAAGGGCGTGGTTATCTCTATCAGCAAACCTGGAAGGAATGAAAATATGGAAAATGAAAGATGGCGGGAGACCAGCATACACTCCACATGATGGTGAGTGGATACTGTCGCCCTGCGACATCCGCCATTTATACCAACATCAGTCCAGAATGACAAACGATGGCCGCCGAATGCGCTGTCTACCTTTGGATATTTAGGAATAGATTTGGAGAAAGAGTTGGGAAAAAGGAAGTATATCGGGATTAGGAATTTTCCTCACCCATTACACCTCCTAGTCTTCCTTGGAGAGGAGAAGTCAAGAGTATAATGGAATCAAGAGTTTATTTTACATCATTATTCTCTCTACTCGATGGGATGGGAGGAGAGAGAATAAAATGGGATATGATGGGAAATGGGATCTGGTATATTATTATCTCACTCACTATACGTATATTCCGTTTCAATCAAATTTGTCCGCAATTTAAACAAATATGACGGTTTAAGGAAACAGACGCGCCCCTAAATTAAATTGTACTTACACGAAATAAGAAAAGAAGAATTATAAGAAATAAGATCATCTAGAAATTATTAAAATAATAAAGGTCATTATAAAATCCCAAAGTAAATAAATTGATGCTTAAAAAGTCGGAAGTTGTCATTTTCATTTTACCTTCTTCATCAACTCGACGAATCCGTTAGCCTCTCCATTGAAGTTGTGGTAGAAGCTGGCGAAGTTCTCTGGCTCTTTGGTCATCCAGTAGTTCCACAACTTGTACATGTGGCTGAAGCCCTCGTGGCTGTATGGCTGCGGGCTATTGGTTGTGGTGGTTACGTTCTCGCTTATCTTTGATATCACCCTAAAATTAAAATTATTATTTACAATTAATTTATATTTAAAGGAACAAAACAAAAATACCAAATGAACTTCTAAGTATGATAAACAAAACAAACTATTTTTAATAAGTAAAGTAGGTATACAAAGTTTCACGTAAATCAGCGCGTCATCCTGCGCACGATTTATAGATCTATTTTGTGATACGAGGTGAGGAGCGACCGGGGGGGATTACGCGTCACATGTCAGTGCCGTCGCGCTATTGGTTCGTCAATCGTCAGTCGCCTTCGCTTGACTGTCCGCTGTCCTTTGCTGTCCGCCTTCACTTGACGTTTCGTTCGCTCCCAAAGTACAGTCATACACAAAAATTTTTGTTAATTACGAATATTGCTAGATGGTTTTGCATGAAAAAGGAAGACAAATGGTTTAAAACGTATATTGTTTAATGAAAAGAGAGGCTTAAAAAGGAGTGATTTTAAAAATAGTGAGAATGTTATCGGCATCACCAAGTCGACGCGGGTCTCCTATATCTTATTTTTATATCCTATATCGGTCTCCTATTTTCATCTAACCCTAAACTAAACCTAACCCATCGTCATAACCTACGCGATACATAGTGAAAACCACGTCAAAATCTGTCCAGTAAAACCCAAGATATAAACGAATAGACAGACAGAAGGACAGACAGCCATTGCGTTTTATAAATATAGAGATTGTTACACAATGTACACAGAATTATTAGTATTTTGTCTAATGCATACAGAAAGAATGTTAAAAAATATATAACTTACAAAATTATTATAATACAGTTGTAAACACTTGGAATAGATGTAGGAGCAAGATTTATGGATAAACCAGCACAAGATATAGGCACATCTTCTGCTGGCTGCCCACCCAATATATCGTAACAATAACAATGTTAATGTTTGCTTATCTTCTTAGGATATTTCTTCCAGAAAATCTGGTAACAGCGGTCCGAATTTACTATATTTCCCTAGTAAAGCCATGGCGAGACGCTAGTTTAGATAAGTAAGAAATGGGTATGTAAGCGGCTCGAGGTCACGGGCGGCCCCGAGCTCTATGTTACCTGAGCGAAGCCAGCGAGATTCACTTGTAAAAAATAAGAAAAACTTACCGTGTCATGGCGTCTTTCAGCTCCGGTCTGATTGCGCTCACGAGACAGTCGTCGCTTGATTCCATGTAGTAGAATTTTATGTCCTAGAATGTATGTTTTTTATTGAATTTTATTCAAGCTTTTTACAACTGGATATTAAACTATTTTCAGAAAATTAGAATAACATAAATCAAATTGTAAAATAAAAAAATCAAACTCGACTGAGTTATGGGACTACGTAATTCTCAAGGTTCATTTATTTATAAATAGGCCACAGCTTATAATACAAATTACTAGCTGTGCCCGCGACTTCGTACGCGTGGAATTTTAGTTTTTAAAATCTAAAATGGGATATCTTTTCTTTTCGTCAGCCGATTTCGATGAAACAAAGCTTAATTAACGCGTGAAAACCCCACGAAAATCCGTTCGGTAGTTTTGGAGATTAGAGTGTTCGAACCGACAAACAGACCGACAGACGAACAAAAATTGTCAAAATCGTCAAAATCGTCTTTTTGTTTTCTGATACTCTTCCTTCATCGCCCCCAATCAGTTTTTGGTAAATAAGTATATTCAATGTACAGACACGCTGGTTCTACAGTTTTATTATATGTATAGATGAATGCGTATAATATTTGACAATTATCAAGCCAATTACGAACTACTACCATATAATCTAATAATATGTGTAGTGCTCAGTTTAAACTGTAAGTGAACAAACAATAAAGAATCCATTTGGAAAATGAAGAGTATAATTCAAATCATTATACTCAGTTCCAATTATAGAGTATATATCAGTCCCATTTTATAACGATAAATCCGTACTTAAACTTCGATTGATGGCTTGAAGGAACATCATACCTTGATATTAACATTTCTGTCCAGCTGCAACTCATCGGCCTTGTCTCCAGCAATGACTTTCATTAGAGGCGCCAAGTCCTCAACCTGCTTGGTTATGAATCCAAGGGATAACATTGACTCTTCGTCTCCATTACGGAATATTACTCCTGTGAAAGAAACAAACTATGTAATAAGATATTTTGAATATGTAGTAATGATGGTGAATGGAGAGGCCTTGTACACTTGTAACACCAAATGTGCGGAAGGTTCTTTTAATAGAAAAAGGGCGGCAGACGAGCAGAAAGTCCTGATGGTAAATGGATACTGTCGATGCCGCACTGTGACATCCGCGATACATGCCAACATCTGTCCAGAATGACAAATGGTGGCACGCTCCTGGTCGCGTTGCCTGCCTTTGGAGATGCCTTTGAACAGGGTATTACAAGTACGTCATATTTTTAACTAACAGTCCACCTAATTCAGCTATTTATGCATGGAAATATTAATAAATTGTACTTAAAAATATTACACTTTATTACATTAGGTAGTCGGATAAGTTCGCGGCCTTTTGCAATTGCAAATGCATCGCATATTACCTTTGCAATTGGTGACGCTGGCAGTGGGGTGGTGTCCGAACATGCCGGTGTAGAAGGCGGGCATTCTGGTGGAGCCGCCAAGGTCAGAACCTGCACGTACACGTCACTAAATATTTAGTCTGTTCATAATTCTAAAGTATTACCAACTCTCCGTCAACTCCGCTAACCGTTCTCATTTAAATTAAATTCAAATAATTTATTGTACACATATACGAGTACAATGAATAAAATGTTTGAAGAATGTACGAAACATAAGCTGATAAGCAGATATGCTGTGAAAATATCTTGTAGTAGACCTAGAAAAATGAAACGTAGGTCAAGACAGGAAAAAACAGGTTTAGTGCCTTCGTTATACGAGCAGAACAGCAGGCACGAAGAAGCATGACGCGTTGCTATAAACGTCAACCCCTTAAACGCGATATATCGTCGAAATATATTCTTCAATTACCCCATATACTACCCAAAAATGCCAAACTTGAGATACCAAATTATGTGTCTCCACTGCTGGATATAAGTCTTTCCCACAAAGCATATCACCAATCTGCCACTCTTCTCATATGCCGATTACCAATGTTTTTCTTTACGTTATCGGTCCACGCCTTGGCCAGAGGGTTTCTCCCGCTACGCTTCTCGATAGATGGTCTCCATTCAAGGACTCCTTTACCCCATCAATTGTCGATTCAGCAACTGGTCATCCACTTCATTAAAATTTTAAATTCGAGAGGCAATATACAAAACTTACACAGGGAGATGGTGGTGGCGTAAGTAGCTGTTAATGCCGCCTCAGCACCGCTAGAGCCGCCGGGTGTCCTCCCGGTGTGATGAGGGTTGTTCGTCATGCCATACAACATGTTACGGGTTTCTTGCCTAAGAGGAATAAATACAAATACTAATCACTCAAGTAATGACTCCTTTGCGCCTTACTTTTTGGTCAGACAAGCGCAGTTTGGGCAAGTAGGACCACTTAATACAAAACAGACCAATTAAAGGTAAAAAGTTATGGAAAATGGTGCTTTAATGTCGTTAGCTTATTAGGTATTGTAGGTATATTAAGCATAGGTCTTATTAGTCATGTATACTCGTGTCATGAATTTTGTGTCATATGATGTCTTTTCATAGAAACAAGTATATAGTAGACAATAGAATAGTAGACAATCCAATTTATGGTAATTTTACTGTTCCGATTATATTATAGACTTGACATTGATTGATTGATTTCGCATTATGTTGTCTTAAACGAACTTGAATTTCGCATCGCATTTGGAACTTTGTCCTGTTTTCTTTTTAGTTCTGAGAGTCAATTAATACATTTTTATATTTATATTTTGACAGTTAATTCGATAAAAAGATACGGAGTATGATTAAACTGATTAAATATACAAAAATATATTTTGAACTCACCAAATGAGCAACTCAGGTAGGTTTGTGGCAGCGACTGGAATGGCTCCAGCCTGCTTCAGTCTTATCACAGTCAGACTGTCTTCGTTAGCCTTCAGCTCACGACGCGACCACAGTCCCATGGTTAAACGGAAGCCCTTCATGGCCTGGCTCTCTTTGGTCGTGAATGGAACGCCTAGATTAAATCAGTTTAGTTTAAAAAAGGCCATATATCTCGAAAGAGCAGGCCATGCCCTAGGTTACAGTGCACGAACGATCATTAAGAGGCAAAGTTACGTATACTACACGCATCTTAATGCGTTGGAAACTTATTCACAACGTATTAAGTTTTATAGGACTGTTTTTGCCAGTTGAGGTATCTCATACAGGGACAGTTAAAAAAATTAGGCACACGAGGTATTTTTTCATGTAAAAATCTTATTACTAATTCAATTTGGGTAAACGCGTTACGGATTTTTTGCTGTCTGACTGACGCCTATTATTCATGTGGTTTTGTCATCGCATACTAAGTATATATTGTATGTAATGTTATAAATTATAATATATTATATGTAGGTACGTCTCTTGTAATGTCCCAAATAATCGAACGATAATCTATAAAAATCATAATCTAAATTATGATTTTCCTTATACGGTTTGTGAAAGCCTAATAGTCGTTTTATGTCCCACCGAGTTTCATTTTTTTACTGCTTTGCGTTTGGAGTTACACAATTCGCGTCACGAAATATTTAGTTGCGTAATTTCCTAAGCACATATTAGAGTAGGCATATGAAAGTCATCATCAGATTGTATTATCGTATGTGGAAATTATTTGGTACGCGTACGTATATTTTCGTTTCTACATTGATTAGCCGCGGAATGAAACGAAAGTGGACAATAAATTCTTTTTTAGACAATAATATGTCATTTTCCATAATACCTAATGTTAAGTAGGTTTTGTCGAGAGATATTTATAAATATCTATATAATTTTATTCAAAGGTCAACGATTGTATATTTATTTGTATCTCTGTCTGTATGTTAATGCTAATCTCGAAATCTCCTTGACAAATATTGTTGCAGTTTTCTATTCTGTACAATATTATGAACTTTTGAGAAACCAATTCAATTTCCAAGCAAGTCAGTTTACAGTTCTAACTTGTCTAGTTTTGTTTCATATTCTTTACCTCTAACGACAGAATATATGATATCTGAAAATCCTTAAAGAAGTCATCCAAGTATGTATACTTAATTTGGAAATCTAGTCAAAAGTTGCAAAAATCCACAGATATCAATATAAACAACAATTCAACAATAAATATAAATTTATATAAAAATGAATGTCTCTTTGTTTGTCCTGTACACGTTCAACTATTCATCCGATTGCGATGTAACTTTGGTGAGTTGTGGTGCGCATGCTCGCGAAGGTTTTTGAATTAGTGGGTACTTGAAGACCACGCGAACGAAGTCGCGGGCAATAGCTAAATTTCTACGAACCATGGTGGTTTTACAGGTGTTAAAATGCTTTTACAGCTGCTTAGTCTACGCGAGCGAAGCCACGGGTAGTAGTTAGTACACGTAATAAAATACACTGGATCGGAAAAATTCCGGGTCGCTAATAAAAACCGTGATATCTCCATAAATTATATACCTAGATCGCTCGAATAAATAATATGTAGTAAGGAGGTTACTAATGCTTGTTCTAAATCTCTAAAGAGGTTTCATTTGTACAAGTTACAGATTTAAAAAAAATGATTCTGCATTTTGAAAAATTTCAAAATTTCAAATTAGGAAAAGAATATTTTTTCTGCTTTTGTTTCAAACGGAGCTGTCATTATAAATGATTCCTTGGATTGATCAGAGTATTCAATGCAATATCATGTCGTTATCACCTGAAGAATGTACACGGATTATTACCATGGTACAAGAAGGAAGAAGTCAGCGTAGCACTGCTAGAACAGTAGGAGTATCTTTATCAACGGTCCAAAGAGTACTCCAGCGATTTCAAGAGACCGGCATGAACATCAGGAGACCAGGAAATGGCAGGCCAAGGTGCACAACTACACGAGAAGACCGATTCATCGTGAGCACTATGTTAAGAAATCGACATCTCATGGCTGTTCAGGTCCGAAACAGTCTTCAAGAAATTCACCACAACAATGTGAGCTCTAATACGATTCTGCGACGTCTTCGTGAAGCTGATATAAAGCCTTATAGACCAGCAAACGGCCCCAAACTGCTCAGAGAACACCGAGTTGCCAGGTTACGGTTTGCTCGAGAACACATCCGATGGACAGATGAAGATTGGTCCAAGGTTATGTTTTCCGATGAGTCCAGATTTTGTTTATTTACGCACGACGGGAGACGAAGAGTATTTAGACGGCCAGGAGAACGGTATCATCAAGCGTGTTTTGAAGAAAAGGTGCCATTCGGTGGAGGATCAATAATGGTTTGGGCTGGGATATCTTCAGAGGGTCGCACGGAGTTAGTGATCATAGAAAACGGTTCTCTGACTGCTGTCAGATACGTAGGAGAGATGTTAAATGAGCATGCTGGTCCATTCTTAGTGAATATGGGTGCAATTTCCATTCTTATGCACGATAATGCGCAACCACATACTGCTCATTTGGTCAATATGTAAAATATGTCAATATTATATTCAGAGCCGGCTCTAGCCCATGTAGCGCCCGGGTGCAATCAATACCCTGGCGCCCTCTAGCAGGCTCTTTGGAGGCGTCGCGGGCGGCGACGCCCCCTAAGACGGCGCCTTAAGACGCTCGGCGCCCCCTAAGACCCTACGCCCGTGTGCGCCGCACACTGCACCATAGGTAAAGCCGGCACTGCGCACAGGTGCCGCGCCGCGCGCACATTTCAAATGAACTTACACTCTATTGACTTAGAGATCATTTTGCTACCGGGCGGCAACGTGTCAAACGTACATACATACACTGTCTTTGGATTAGAGATTTTGCCGCGCGCGTGTTGTATTAAATAAAATCGTTATTTGTGTAGTGTAGTAATGCGGTATGACAAGCGCCGAAACCGTAATAAAAGTAAAAAAAATATTATTGTTAATGACTATTTTTTTTTTGCTTGCGCATACATATTTGTCGTAAGTAACAAGTATATAAAACTGTGCAATGGCGTTAAGTTCAATGAAATATCCAAAAATTCAGCGCTCGACAGGCGCCCCCGGGCGCTCCGCGTCCGGGTGCACCGCACCCCTTGCACCCCCTGGTAAAGACGGCCCTGATTATATTCAAGACGTCGGTATTATCTGCATGGAGTGGCCAGCTCGCAGCCCAGACTTAAATCCCATAGAACATGCATGGGACGAGATGCGTGAGACAACGCTTTCCTGCTCCCGTTACCTTACACGAGTTAAAGAATGCGCTAGTGGAAGAATGGGCAAACATAGACCAAAATCGTATTAAACATTTGGTTTACAGCATGCCACATCGTCTTATTGAAGTGTTACGGGCTCGTGGAGGAAATACAAAATATTAACTTGACAAAAAAACTTTAATTTTTTAAGATTTACTGCGAAGTGTATTTTTGTTGTCATAAGTTAGAAGCGATTTTTTTTTATTTTTTAGTATTTAATTAAAGTTATATAGTGTACAGAACGTGTTACACATTTTTTTATATATATTAATCAGTCATCTACAATATACTATAGTTTCGCAAATTAGTCTTATGTATTTAAGAAACTATCACGCCATTTATTAGCGACCCGGAATTTTTGCGATCCAGTGTAGTAACAAAGCCGTTTCTGTACATTTAATAGTTTTAGAAAAAAGTCGTTGCAGTGAAAGGTGCTCATCACGCAAAATCCACTGTACGGATTTTAATGAAACTTGGCATAGATAACTCTCATGTTATGTGCGTTGTGCTGAATTAATATTTAGGGTACTTTTTATTTAGATCTGTTATAAAGTTCCCACGGTTTAATCATGCCGCCAATCATCACTAGAATTAAATCGTTAAAGAAAGTTCGTAGCTACCTAGGAAAGGTTTCTTTTTAGCTTCTTCCTCTGAAAGTCCTGCAGCAATAAGCTTGTCCACTTCCCTTGCCTCAACCAACGCTGCTTCATATCTGTCTTCCACCACCGCGTTCAATATGGGATTTACCTGCAACGAAAATAAAGTTTTTACTTGGCATTGGCATAATGTGCAAACCGGTGTTCTTGCCACACAAATGAAAAAAGATAACAACGAGTATCTCTCATATTCATGATTATGTCATGTCTTAGAATAAGGTATTTTTTTAAGTCTAATGGCTCAAATGAGCCATTAGACTAATGTAAATAATGTATAAATACACACGGCCGCTGGATATACTAATACCTACATATATACAGTTCACCGGTAATTAGGTTGAATGACGAAACAATGGATAGGTACTAAGATCATTCTTTATAGAATGATTTAATTAATAAAACCAATGCATTCTTTTTAAATAACCGTGTTAATTATATTACAACTTAACTCTACAATTATTGTATAGAAATTAACGAGACTGCTAAGATATCTTTCATACAAATATACATAAATTTCTTTAAACCGAAGCATCGATCAACCAAAATTTGGTTGATCGATGCATACAAACTATTGTGATTTATTATTGTATCAAAATTAATAACACTGCTTAGATATCAAATACAAACTGATGAAAACTGTATTATACTAAATTATAGTTTTGATTACATACCATTACCTACTTGATTAGATTTAAATTTAATTTAGATCAGAACTAAATAATTGTCATTTAAATATTCATTTACACATACATAGTTATTTTAGTGTCTACGAGATGTTGATTTATTCGCATATTAATACTAATTTAACTAATACTAGTTCAGGGAGTTTTAAAATTTGATTCGAATTAATATTATTTTGTTAACAGAAATACTGTTGTCGATGTTTACCTATTCAAAAAAAATTAAGTTGGTTAAACAATTTACTAAATGTAGGTATTTTTATTAATTTCAAATCGTAAAATTTTAAAAACCGATGATAGATCCCGCGGGATTGACTCCAATCCCGTAAAATTTACTGCGGGATTGCAATCCCTAGATGGGAGCGTGCGACGACGTTTTTGACGGATTGATTTCCGATCGGACTCTACTTTGTTTATAGACATTTCACACCCTCAGTTTAACAAAGTCGTAAGTCGTGTTTTGTCGAACTGTAGATTCTATCGTTATTATTGAAAACTTTAAACTACATATAACCAATGTTATAACTACATAATGTTATCGCTAAATATGAGAAAATTTTGGCCAAAAATTCAATTGTAAGAGTGAATTTTTTTTTAAAGAACTAAATTATACCCAGTAAAAATATCAATAAACAGAAAATATTTACGATTAGGAATGTATTATTTTTAATGGAATATAAAAATAATCGTAACAAATATAATAAAGAAATATCCAACTTTTTGCTGAAGGTATTGCAACTTTTACTGCAAAAGTTATCATTTTCGGATTTATTTCACCGAGGGTGTGATTTAGTGTTTAAAGTGAGAAATACATACGAGTATAAGTATATATATAGTTATATATAGTATATATATAGTATATAGTTGAATTTATAATTTTCCTTGTTATTATGAACAATTAATATGAATGTATAATTAACGATCACAATGTCAAAACGACAACGTAAGGTGGTTGGGGTCAAAAACGTAATTAAGTTGTCAGCCTTCCTTCATAACATGAAATTATTTAAATCCTTCGACAGTATGAAAATATATTTACTTGGACGAAATTTAATAAGTATATCTTTAAACAAAAAAATATCTACATCTATATGTAGATATAATTCTATAATTAGAATCCATATATTTTTCAATGTAATTTAAATAGCAATTATAAGCTGTAATAAAATAAAATAAAAATATATGTAAGATGATGAACTAACTCTCTATCATTATATGAAACTAGCGACCCGCCCTCGCTTCGCTCCGGTTAATAAGTTTTTTTTCCTTCAAAATTTCAAAATAAAACTTGACCTATATTAGACACGGATAATGTAGCTTCCTATTTGTGAAAGAATATTTGAAATCGGTTCAGTAGTTCCAGAGATTACCCCCAACATATCTACAAACAAACACACAATTTTACCTCTTTATTATATTAGTATAGATGAGATTGGCGGCACATTTTCATATGGCGTTGCATCCTTTTAGCCGCAAACGGCATGCGACAGCAGTTAGTAGGAATCAAGGGGATGACGAATCAGCTATTTTTATGTCAAAGAAGACACAGAAGACTGCTATGAAATACACTAATGTGTGTTCACCAGGAATTGGTTACTCTTCCTTCATTACGTTTTTTATTTTTCATCTTTTTCAATCCTTTATCCATGGCCTACTTCTCCAAATGTGCTACGAATGTTCTAACATCACTAATTTTGATCTGATGCTGGTATGTTACGCAGATGTCCACGGACGACAATATCGACTCGCCACCAGGCGAACAGTTCCTCTCATTTGTCACTTTCTTTCTACAAAAAATGGTCGAAAACAATCGTCTTACCTCTTTTATTCTCTCTATAACCGCGCGAACAAGATTTACTGACTTCAACTCTTTCTGTTTGATTTTTCTTGCCAGTGTCGTGGCGCTCTCAGCGAGGAATGCATGACTCTTCTCCAAATCCGGTATCTTCTCCTTCTTGCCTTCCCAGTATAGTGAGAAGATGAAGTCTATGATATTATCCAGGAATATCCGAACGCATGAGAAGAAACTTTTCAATGCCTTACACATTTTCGTTTATTTTAAGACAATCCTGAAAAAATATTACAATTATAAACTCATGAAATCAAAGCTTATTATATATTTACAAACGTATTTAGAAACTAAAGTTTGTAGATGGGCCAAATTAGTTCACTAACATTGTCTTGTGCATGGCCTTAAAACGGCACCCTGGCTGGATTGCCGAGTCCACTCTTTTAGATGTGATGTAGTTCCTTAGGGCTTGTATCCCTTGTATCTGCCTATAACGTCCCACTGCAGGGCACAGGCTTTCCCTAGTAAATCACTGGCGGATTTCAGGCCGTAATCCACCACGCGGGCCTGTGGATCATATATTCCAGATCGTTTATATTTCTGGAGTATTTTCTCGCGATGTTTTATGGTGACAATTTTTAAAAAGTAGAAATTTCGTGGTACGTCCTGAGGATTTGAACTCACGGTCACACGAATCCGAGTCGAGTATAGATATACCTAGGCTATCGCGGCTCTAACAGCTTCCCTACTTGCTTTTTACGACACCACAGGAAGAGATGAAAATCAGTTTAGTTGGAAAATTACGAAAGTGTAAGCTTTTTCCACAAATAATAAACGTCTATCTATACAGACAAACGGTATGTTGTTGAATAGGCCTCATGAAGTTCTACAATTTTTATCTAATGGTACTCTTCGCTATTTTGTATACGTTTTTGTAAAACAAGCGAAATCTATCATTTCGACTGGACGGCGCCGCCATCGGCGTTTTTTTAATTATAACCATGAAGGTGAAGGGAGACATCGTGAGACAACCCACGTGACCGAGAATTAGAATAAATCTAGGACACGTGTTACTAGGCAATTCGTACTGGGCCCTCATAGTGGATTATGGCCCAAAATCCTGTCATTGTCACAGTTACGGGTGATCCGATCTAAGTCACAGAGCCATCTACCTCCTTAAAGCGCAATTTATAAACCTTAAGTTGAGCGATGTTTAAAAGGTGTTTTGGTTTTTGTCCTACACCAGAAAATTGGGCAAATAGTGAAAGTTACCGTTGCCATTCAAAGAATTAACAAGCTGAAACAGTTACGTAACGGCAAAATGGCAGTACCTACGTAGTTGAGATCCAGTATATCGAGTGGCTGGACGAAAAGAGCTGAAGTCCATGTGTGGTGACACTGGTAGCACTCTCTGGAAGAGGCCTATATCCAGCAGTGGAGACACCGGCTGATGCAATGGTATAGTATGTTTGAGTGGACATGGTATCATATATATGTAGGTTGTAATAGTGTGACAAGCAGAGTAGGTGTGACAACATAATAATATATAGGTCAACGATGTGACAATTGTCGAAAATGGTAGTTGAATGAGAAAAGGGGGATCGTGGGGTGAAATTTTTGAGTTGAGTGAACCAAAGTCAGCTCAAAGAATCATTAAGCTGAAATCAAATGGCAATTAACAGGTCATATTTAGTCACAGGACCGACAACCGTTGGGGTAGACGAATTGAATGGAGATCGCGTACCGAGACAAGTAACGCCCATCAATCAGGCAGACCCATGAATTTAGAAAAGCGGAAGACAAAGAAGACTCCCTCAAGAGGTCTTTGTATTACGCTACGATATGGGGTTCTTCAAGAAAGCTGTGAATAGGATTTTGCAAAGTCGGCGGCGCATCCGCATAGTTCCTTACCATTACGTAGGGCGCCTGCTCGTCCGCCTACTTTCCCATAAAAAAAGATAGTATGCAGTGAGGGGACTTCGGAGAGGCGTATTCGGACAAAATTGTAGTCCGTAAAAACTCTTTAATCACACGATTTTATTACCAAGATAAGAGTATGTTAAGACATAAATACTGCCTATTTTACGCAAATTTCTAACATTTTTACTGGATCAAAACCAGTTAAAACCAAACTTTACGTCTTTTCAATTTGTAATTTAAAACCCGGGCAAGCGAGAGTCCAAGCTGGCGTAATAATGGGTCTATATTTTTTATTGAAAAACAAAGACGAAGACAAACATTCTTATTTTTTCTGAGTAGGTATGTAGTTTTGTAATCAGCTGCCTTATTAAATGTTATTTCCACTACATTAACGTTCATAACTTTTATGCACAAAATAACGCTATCTTAGTTTAGAAATTTTTATGGGAACCGCTATAAAATAAACGATATCGAAATTTCGAAAAAATAAAGCTTTTCAGGCCTCTATCTCCTACCATTTACGAAAAAGAAGTCTTGTGAGATAGACAAACAAACAGAAAGAGAAGTGAATGACTCCATTTGAACCCTTGAAGGGGGAATCCTGAATAGTAACTGTTAATTAAGCGTTCAAAATTAACATAAAAAGTAACAGACAAAACAAGTTTGATTAAAATTCTTATTTTGATATTTTATTAGCATATTTATGTCATTAATATATCGAAGTGCCAATATTATCTTAGCAGATAGTCTTTTAATGTTAGCCTAATCCTAACCTAGGTTAATCTAACCTTGCAGGTTAGGTTATGGATTGCAGCTGTTATCTTGTCGCCGGTACCTCAATGCTTGAAGAGCAAGGTCTTTAACATATGCGCCGCAGTGACTTATAGCGCGGCGCGGATACGTGATCGCTGACAATGTGGTTGGTGTACAAATTAAAAGTCACCTAACGAGTTGTGAAGGGAGCAATGTTCGAAGTTTCTTTGTAGGATAAATATAAGCCGCAACAAATTAGTTTACCAAAGAACGAAAGTACATTGTAGAAAAGACTCACAAGCCGAAGTCGCAATCAGTCACATAATCCCACTAATTATAAATGCGAAAGTTTGTATGTTTGTTACCCAATCACGTGGAAACGGCTGAACAGATTCTATAGACGCTTGGCAAATAGGTAGATTATAATAATCCGGGTTCTGGGATGGCTCGCCACTTTCATTATCTGGACACTCTCCCTGAGTATAACTGCTTGCTTCGATACGCTACTTAGGTAGTCATTTTATTTATACAAGGAAGGTACCAAACGCACGTGCATTTACCTGGTGGTAAGTGGATACTGTCGCCCATGGACAATAGTCCAACTTTAGTCCAGAACCACAAACTTTGGCACGCCCTTGGATGCGCTGCCTACCTATGTTGATGCACGAATGGATTTGGAGAAAGGGTTGAGGAAATGGGAAGGGATAGGATGGGATGGGAATGGGCTTTGACATATTTCACTCACTACCGAAACACGTACGTACATTGTGGAACTTGATACAGTGGGAAATGTAGTACATTTCAAGCAAATGCGTCGCCAAGGAGGGGGGGGGGCAGGGGAGGGCAGTTGCCCCCCCCCCCTAGATATTTGAAAAAAATTGTATTTGTACCTACAATTCATATTTTTCCTATCCTCTCTCTCATCTTGCCCCCCCCCCCCTGGCCCATTGGCTGGTGTTGGCTGGCGACGCCCTTGATTTCAAGGTAGTCTTCTTTGAGAGAGGGGGTAACGAGTCGAGTGCGCCTATCGGCTGTTGGATTGCAACTTGCACCATCCCCCATAACCAAAGCAAAAAGATATAATTAAAATCCAGATTTACACATAGAATATCTATTCATGTAGATCACGTTGCTGGAGTTGCTGCGTTGCGTTGCGTTGCTGGAGCAAAAGCAAAAGGTAAGTGCAGTATGGAACATTGTCGGCGAGATGAACAGATTACTCAAGAAGGGCGACTGATGGTGGCTGTATGGAACGTTGGAAGACGAATGATTGAACATTGTGACGCACTTTGGTGGACAGCTATGTCCACCGGTGGATAGACGCAGACTGACATACGTATTAGAAATTCTTATACCAACCAGTACATGTAGTTTTCTGTTGTCATAGTAACGATTCCATTTATTCGTAAACATTATGTTTTCCAGTTATTTTAAATATATTATAACTGGACCTAGGCTATTGATTAAACAGTATTTATTTCCTAATTTATATTTTATTTATGTTTTGTTTCACGAGTGCCTTTGAGTTATGATGATGTTTTAGAAAATAGTTTAATTAACAGACACTATTGACATATATAAATAGTTAATAATACACGATAATAAGTAACGCATGATTTAAATTTACTATATAGTCTTTTTAATTAAAATTTGTACGGCCGCGGGGGCATAATAGCTGTGCAATAATTTGAATGTCATCTGTAGTTACCTGTGTTAGCAAATAAATTCGATTTAAATTTTGTATTTGATAAAAATGATATGAGAAGGTACATTTATTACATTGATACATCTTGCAGTTGTAAGTTCTATTTCCCGCTGCACTACCTACGTGTATACACTTTTATTTCCGAGTGTGTAAAAAGACGCCGTCTCAAAGGTCTTTATTGCAAACAATAATTATGCAATTATTAACTTTGCAGTCTCATGATGTTAATGAACAAACGGTATCCACTAAATTAGATTCTATTAATTTCATATTATTATTCGGTTTTATTACCTACCAATACTCAAATTGATGGTGACACACAAATCCGTACAAACTAATGATAACATATAAAATACCGTTATGTTATACCTACTTTAAATGTATCTTCAAGTGATAAAAAACATAAAAACAGCCGGAAAAAAAAACAATTTTCTCACTTTTACACAACGCGTGTTCACTCACAGAGATGGAAAGACACTAAACTTTTTTGTGTAGGTAAAGGCTTTCAACTAGTTGACGAGTTATTCTACTTTACTCTTAGGGTAATTTGTTGTTGTTCCCATAGCAACCTACATCGTATACTTACCTAAATTGGTTTGATATGGGTTTGATGAAATTAGTAGGACGTAAACCATATAAAGTCAACAAACTGTTGGCTACGATATATAATATATAAGGCGGTGCTCGCGATCGATGTTATACCGCAGGGCCAATGTTGCAGGCCGCACGTTGCCTTCCAACGGGGGGGTGTAGGGGTGAAATACGGAAATGAAAACGCTGCTCTAATTCGCATTGAACCACAGGAGCGCAGGGAGGAAGCGGCAGTCGGCAGCGAACTCGCTTGTATGAACTTGTTAGGTATCTCCACTATGAGGAGTCTGTTATATCAAGTCACTACTTAGAGTGTTAAATGTAAAACTAGCAGTTCAAGTTACTACTTGAAGTGCTGAGGACGAACTGGCAGTTCAAGTTACTGTTTGAAGTGCTGAGGACGAACTGGCAGTTCAAGTTACTGTTTGAAGTGCTGAGGACGAACTGGCAAAGAGAGGTCGGAACCTATGCCTTTTATAGCAAGTTTGCTGCCCGTGCGATCCCCCTGCTCCCTGGGGTAGTTTATTGTGCTATTCGCTCTCCAACGTCATACATAACTTCTAGGTTACAAGTCACTTATCCTAGGGTCGGTTCTCCTCTTATGCGGAGAACAAGGCTATTTTCGATGACGATACATGATGATTTTATATCTTTCTGGGCAATTTAGCCCTTTTTTCCCTCCCTCCTTCGTTGAGTAGCAAGGGGAATGGGAGGACTGAAGGTAAAGGGGAAGTAGTGGCGCCGATACCGGAACTTCGTCATCTAGCCCGCAACTTTATATGTTTAATTCAATGCTTAATAAAACACACTGCGGGCGGTAGCCTTTATTTTGCCTATACCCTGACCTGCAACCTAGTTTCCCTAATACATTTATGGAGAGCGAATACAAACACATACAGTTTATAAACAAAAGACACTTTAAAAAAATATAATATAAATGTACGTACTAACATCCCATAGTCTCGTAGGAAAGGTGTATGGATTTGTCTCGTACGCTTTTATTAGTCTAATGTGAGAATTCATTCGTCCTCACCTCGCTAGTTGCGCAACCCTTGTGAGACAACCCCCTTTCTTCCCCGAGCCGTGCGATGCCAGTACGTACATATCATGTACACTTGATTTACATAATTTACACATTACATAATAACATATCTTAATTGTACTGCACTTGTGCTACGCCCTTATTTTCTGTCGTGCACATTCTCCCGCCGTCGCAACACTGCGAACCGACTGGTAGCACGACGACTTTCTTCGTAGGTCTGCGTAGCACGGTGCCGTTGCCCATGGTGATGTCGACGACTCGTACCTCGTTGTCTTTACCCGGGTAGACGTTGGTGACACGGCCTCGTGGCCAGGTGTTCCGGGGTAAGTTGGAGTCGCACACGATGACGATGTCGTCGATCTTCAGTGGTTCACCGGTGCTGCGGGGCTCCCGCCGGTACTGGAGTGAGGGCATGTACTCCCGTACCCAGCGGTGCCAGAATACGTCTGCGAGCCTCTGGGCGCGCCTCCAGTGATGGCGCGCGTTCAGGTCGCCTTCGGTGAAGTCTCCGGGAACCGGCATGTGACAGTTCGGGCCGAGTAGTATAAGGTTCGGCGTTAGTGCTGCCGGTTCGTCGGGTGTCACCGCCACATGAGTAAGGGGGCGGGAATTTATGGTCATCTCCGCCTCAGTTAGCAGTGTGCTGAGCGTCTCGTCACTTGGATGTTGTTCGTGCAGGGTGACTCGCAGGGCTTCTTTAACGGAGCGCACCATGCGCTCCCATGCACCGCCCATAAACGGCGCTGCTGGTGGGATGAACCGCCACTTGATCATGCGGTTTGTGGCCTCGTGCTGGGTGGCTTCAGCTATGGACTGGGCGAGCTCTTTATCAGCCGCCTTGAAGCAAGTTGCGTTGTCACTCCACAGCTCTGTTGGACAGCCTCTTCTGGCTATAAACCTCCTCAGCGCTGAAATGGCTGAGTCAGCGCTTAGGGAGGTCACGACTTCTAGATGTATGGCGCGTGACGTCATACATGTGAAGAGCGCTACGTATCTCTTTTCGCGGTGGCGCGCGACGGTGACTTCTATTGGACCAAAGTAGTCCAATCCGGTGAATGTGAAGGGGCGTGCGTGATGGGCCAGGCGAGCTGGAGGTAAGTCGCCTGTGGCCGGACTTGTTGGTTTAGTCTTTTTTATTCTGCACGCCATACAGCTCTTGATCACGTTTCGCACGGCCGGTCGGATTTTCATTATCCATAGCCGTTGGCGTAGCTCATTTACGACTGTTTCTACGCCTCCGTGATGAAGTTTCTCGTGGACGTGTTGTATATACAATTTTGTGTATATATGTTTTCCATTCAGTATGGCTGGGCTCACAGATTCTGCGTGTATTCCCTCGGCCGCATTTATACGACCCTTTATTCTTATTATGTCGTCACTGTCGATGATAAGACTAAGTGACGACAATAAATCTCCGGTAGGTGGCGCCCTGTTCTCTTTTATGCGCAGCTTTTCTACGTAATAGCTGTCTTGTTGCGCCGCTCGGATCCACAATCTTTGGGCCCTTTCAATATGACGCACTTCTAGGTCAATGGCGCGGCGGGTCGATGAACTCGTGGGAACCATCGTATCGGTCGATTGGGTTCGAGTTTGTTTATCTTTTTTCTTCCAGTCGGGGTCACGTGATTTGTTTACCCGCGTTCGTTTGTAACGCGTAGCGGTGATTTGGAATTTATTTCCCCGACATAATTCGACAAATTGCAGCACTCTAGCTGTCGCTCTTATCAGTCTGATCCATTTCGAGAATCGTTGGACATCTGGCAGATGGTCATGAGTTGGCTTGTCAGTTATTGCGAGACATTTTTCTCTCTCTTCCCCAGAGTTGTTGACCTTGACCTCGACTTCTCTAGGCCACTCATTCTTAGATAGTAGTAGATAGGAGGGGCCATTGAACCATCGATGTTTCACGTTGAAGTCGTGAGGTGTCGCTCTTGTCGCGTCGTCTGCTACGTTATCTGCCGTAGGCACCCATCGCCACTCATTTTTCTTAGTGAGTGTCTCTAATTCTGCGAGTCGGTGTGCTACGAAGGTTTTGTAGGTGCGTGGTTCGGATCTTATCCACGCCAGGGCCGTACGCGAGTCGCTCCAATATGTTTTATGCGCGACTTCAAACTCGTGCTCTCGTAGCACTGTATCGGCTAGGCGGGCCCCTAGTAGGGCGGCCTGTAGTTCTAACCTGGGGATTGAGACGGGCTTCAGTGGTGTCACGCGACTCTTTGCGGCTGCCAGCGTGACGTGTACACTTCCGTCGTTACGCACGATTCGCCAGTAAACGCTTGCGGCGTAGGCCTCCTCGCTGGCATCGACAAACGTATGTAGTTCGTAAGTGGTTGCCGATTCATAGTCGTAACATCGAGGGATGCGTAGGTCTTCTACCTTTCTTAGCAATGACAGCCATGCGTCCCATCTTTGCCTTAACTGTTCTGGAATGGGCTCGTCCCATTTGGTACCGTAGCGCCAGGTGTCCTGCATGATTCTTTTCGCGGGCGTTGTCATCGGCGATAGTAAGCCCAATGGATCGAACAAGGACATTATGACACTTAAGGCCTCCCTCTTGGTTGGTGGGCGCGTGTTTTTAAGCATTTCAGGTGCTATTCTCGTTTTGTTCAAGCGGAAACTTATGCAATCATCTCTTGTGCTCCATAGGAGACCGAGCGTTCTTTCTGTCTCGCTCGCACCTATTGGTATTGCGTTTGTTTCCGTTCTTTCCTTGAAATCTTTTATAACACTCATGTTGTTAGATGTCCACGCCGTCAACTCGAACCCTGCTTGTCGGTGTATAAAGTCGACTTCTTTGATCATTCTGATCGCCTTCTCAGGGGTGGGGAAGCTTTGTAAGTAGTCGTCCATGTAGTGGTTTCTTTCTATTGCGCACACCGCCTCTGGATAGATGTCGACGAACTCGTTCGCGTTTTTGTTCTTTATGTGTATGGCGGTGCATGGTGATGAGCACGCACCGAATATCACCGATGTCATTCTATATTCTTCTGGCGGACCCTCCCGCCGGTGATCTCTCCATAAAAAACGCAGGGCATCTCTGTCCTCTTCTCTTATGCTGATTTGCATAAACATTTCTTTTATATCTGCGGATACGGCGTATGGGTGTTGTCGAAATCGCATAATAACGCCTGGGAGGGACTGTAATAGGTCAGGTCCTGCCAACAACATGTCGTTGAGGCACAGTCCATGCGATTGAGCCGCCGCATCGTGTACCATTCTTATCTTTGGCTTTGCGGGATTGATGACCGCGAAGTGTGGGAGGTACCATATTCTGCCGCTAGTTGGCGCTGCGGGGGCTCGCTCGGCGTATCCGCATTTGAAGAGGTTGTCGACCCGTTCTTGGTATTGAACTTTCAGCTGTTCGTCGCGATCTAGTTTCCTTTCTAAGTTGTAGAGGCGCTTTAGTGTGTTTTGGTAGTTGTTGGGTATTTTTAGTTCGTCTTTTCGCCACAATAACCCGGTTTCGAATCTGCCATTGGGAAGTCGTCGAGTAGTGTTCTCGAGTATCTCCAACGCCCGTTGTTCGGGATCGTTCTTGGGTTTTCTGGGTTCGATTCCCAATGACTCCAGTTCGAAATATTTCCTCATTGTTTCTTCCATTGTGTCACCCTGTGTTGTGGATAGGTGACCGCAAAAGGTTACGGGCTTACTTTTCGACGTGTGGCATCCGTGGAGTACCCACCCCAGTTTCGTTAGTGATGCCACTGGTTGGTCGCGCCGACCCTCCAGAAGATCACGTGACACTATTAGGTCCCAGTTGTCCTGACCGATCAGTATCTTTGGGGACGCGTAGTCGTACGTGAGCTCTTTTCTTATGTTTTGTAGATGAGTGCAGCCCTTCATGTTTTCCTCTGTTATGGATTGCGACGTGAAATTCAGCCTTTCTACTGTTCTGGCATTTTGAATTTGGAATTCTTTGCCGCTGAATTTCCCTTTAATGCCCAGGTTGACACTCCGACTTTGTTCGTGTTTTATCTCTGTCCCACTCACCCCTTGCACCCACATTGGTTGTTTGGGCCCATCTATCCCTAATATATCGGCCAGAGATGCGTCGATAATGGTTACTGTACTCCCCTCGTCCAACAACGCGTACGTCTCTATTTTATTCTGGGGACCGGATAGCACGACAGGTGCTATTTTTAGGTACGCCCGACGTCGCGTATTCGAGTTGGTAGCTACTGTTGAAGTCAGTACCTCTTCTGTTCTTTCTGGGATGTCTGATGGTTGATCGGTTTTCTGGTGGTGGAGTAGGACATGGTGTCTCATGGTACATCCGTCGCGGCCGCATGGTTTGACGCGACACGTGTTTCTTTGGTGCGTACCTTTTAAGCACCGGAAACAAGTATGGCTCTTTTTTGCCATCTCCCAACGCTCGTGTATGTTAGCGTTGAGAAACTGTGGGCAATGCACTAACTGATGTGATTGTTTGCACTGCCAACATTTTTCTTGCCACTTTTCTTGTGGCTTGCGCTTTTCTTTTATTGTGTAAGCGCGTTCGACCTTTTTTCGCATAGGTCGCTCTCTCCCTGCTGACTCGTCGGCGATGTATTCTGGAAGGGCGTAAGCGCCAAACTTATCCGCTTCTTCGTTCAAGTATATTGACATCTTTTTGAAGTCGGACACTTCTGAAAGCTCTCTCGCCGCGTAGTCTACCCATTTACTTCTCAGGGTTGGAGTGAGCTTCTCCACCACGTTGTACAACATCTCAGGGTGGTGGAGGTAGTGTGGTTTCTTTAATGCTTCTATAGCAGCCACGATGTTCGCTAGTTTACTGGCGAATATGCAAAGGTCACGTGGGTTTTCGCTGACCTTAGGTAAACGCTTCACTTTTTCCAATTCTAAGCGGATGAGTGCCTCTGGCCGCCCGAATCTTCTCTCCAGCGTTTGTAATATGACTGGCGGGTCAGGCTCACTTATTAGTAGGCAACTCACGGCTTCCATGGCGGGTCCCTTTAGACATTTTCGTAGTCGGGCCACATTTTCAGTTTTAGTGAAGCGTTCCTTTGTTTCGTTGTACGCTGCTCGGAAGGCGAGCCAGCTATGGGCGTGTCCACTGTACACGGGTAACTCTTGTACGTACCGAGGTGAGTCCCTATTCTGGCGCATAGCTTGTGAGAAGGCCGTGGCTAATGTAGTCACGTCAATCGCCGGTGGAGAATGGTCTGAAGACGGGACCTCTTTCGTGGGGGTTCCCGCAACACCCGGGTCTCTTTCATTCCCGGCCGATTGTCTAATACTGCCTTTTTCCGACACAGCTGCCTCCTTGGGTTTGGGACTTTTCTCTTTCTCGGCGTCTTTGATGGCTAATATCTGCTTTTGATTGTGTAGCCATCGGTGGACACGCTGAGGATCTGAATCCTGTTCGTCCAGTTCGTCCTCCTCACTCGACGACGAGTCTAGTTTCAGTCGTTCGAGTTTCGCCTTTTCAAGTTCAGCTGCGGCCTGGATTTCTTTCGTTTTCCACTCGGCCTCTCTTAGGTACAGCTCGGCGAGCCGCTCTTTCGCCTCTAACTCCGCGAGGAGTCTCTTGCGTGAGGGTACGGAGCGACGTGACCGAGCGTGGCTCGAGTGTGGGCGCATCGTGTGGTCGGAGCACTCAGGTACAGGCGATGGTGGCCTGGAGCAGACGGCGACAGCGACACTGTCCTTGGCTTGTTTTTTATTGTTTGAGGACTTACTTGTGGTAGTGTCGGTCGCGGTTGCGGTCTGGGCAGTCGTTGCGTACGAGTCTGTGCTCGTTGTTGCGCCCGTGGTGGCCGTAGCTTCGGTTTGCGAGCTCGAGGATGCTTCTGTTGTCTCCTTGTCGCTTTTGCTTCTTGTGGTCGGCATTTTCTAAATTCTCTCCGTATCTCGATAGGCGATCTTCTGGATGACGATGGTTCAGGAGATCCGGCTCGAAGGACCAGATGTTGGCTACGATATATAATATATAAGGCGGTGCTCGCGATCGATGTTATACCGCAGGGCCAATGTTGCAGGCCGCACGTTGCCTTCCAACGGGGGGGTGTAGGGGTGAAATACGGAAATGAAAACGCTGCTCTAATTCGCATTGAACCACAGGAGCGCAGGGAGGAAGCGGCAGTCGGCAGCGAACTCGCTTGTATGAACTTGTTAGGTATCTCCACTATGAGGAGTCTGTTATATCAAGTCACTACTTAGAGTGTTAAATGTAAAACTAGCAGTTCAAGTTACTACTTGAAGTGCTGAGGACGAACTGGCAGTTCAAGTTACTGTTTGAAGTGCTGAGGACGAACTGGCAGTTCAAGTTACTGTTTGAAGTGCTGAGGACGAACTGGCAAAGAGAGGTCGGAACCTATGCCTTTTATAGCAAGTTTGCTGCCCGTGCGATCCCCCTGCTCCCTGGGGTAGTTTATTGTGCTATTCGCTCTCCAACGTCATACATAACTTCTAGGTTACAAGTCACTTATCCTAGGGTCGGTTCTCCTCTTATGCGGAGAACAAGGCTATTTTCGATGACGATACATGATGATTTTATATCTTTCTGGGCAATTTAGCCCTTTTTTCCCTCCCTCCTTCGTTGAGTAGCAAGGGGAATGGGAGGACTGAAGGTAAAGGGGAAGTAGTGGCGCCGATACCGGAACTTCGTCATCTAGCCCGCAACTTTATATGTTTAATTCAATGCTTAATAAAACACACTGCGGGCGGTAGCCTTTATTTTGCCTATACCCTGACCTGCAACCTAGTTTCCCTAATACATTTATGGAGAGCGAATACAAACACATACAGTTTATAAACAAAAGACACTTTAAAAAAATATAATATAAATGTACGTACTAACATCCCATAGTCTCGTAGGAAAGGTGTATGGATTTGTCTCGTACGCTTTTATTAGTCTAATGTGAGAATTCATTCGTCCTCACCTCGCTAGTTGCGCAACCCTTGTGAGACAACCCCCTTTCTTCCCCGAGCCGTGCGATGCCAGTACGTACATATCATGTACACTTGATTTACATAATTTACACATTACATAATAACATATCTTAATTGTACTGCACTTGTGCTACGCCCTTATTTTCTGTCGTGCACACAAACATACCTATAGGTAGGTGCCTACAATCAGGATTTTAACCAGGGTGGGGTGTAAACAATTTTCTTAAATAAAATTAAAATAATTTAAATAGAGGTAGTGTTACATATTCTTTCCTATGCCCGGAGGGGGGGGGGGGGGGGGGGGGGGGAGTTTGTTAAGTTATTCATGTGCGCAGTTGTTAATTCATGCGAGTGGTTAGTTTAATTCTCGTGCGGTTAACATTTAGGGTAAGTAGGCACTATTCGTGTATTACTCCGATCATTAACCAATGTATTTCCACTTATACATACATACATACATATTGACACATCTCTGTTAACACTGTATCTTCAAATAGCTGACCCCCAGCAACTTTTTTCGAGTTGTTATTAGACGTCATAGGTTGCCGATTGGTTACCAAGTAGGTATACCTACTCGTACGAGACTGCATTTCATTACCATTTAATCTCTTATTTCCTACGATAAAGGTGCAAAAATTATAAGCAGGTAGGTACTCGTGTATTTAGTAATAAAACTTAAATGAAGGGTCTAAACCCTAAAGCATCAAGATGTCATCTCTATGACATGTATGGAAGGCATAACACACACTATAGGTGTTGGTAGAATAAATTAAATACCCGTATAAATACCAGAATTGCCCAATAATTGTTCAACGTTTGTTTAAGACTCTGTTAGAGTGCTCAACCGGTTTGCGTATGTACATTGAATAATATTGCGTGCATTGGCTATGTTGCAGCCATTTCACAGGCACACTGCAGGCCAACGACTTTATAGGCTTATTAGGCGATGAGCCGGTAAAATTGTTTTGTTCTGTAACTATGTACTTTAAACAATACATTAAAAGAGAAATGTTCCGACTGACAGACTGACTGACATCTCAACATTGAGTTGAAATCGCTTTATGCGTAAAGACTTATTAAGAAGAGACTTTTTGAAATTCAATCTGTAAAGGAATGAAACTGAGTATCAAAGTTTTTAAGTATCAAGTCTTAATTTGAAACTTGGCATAAATATTCTACAATACAAATAATGAAACATATCGGTTTTGCAAAACTTTGTCAGAGGGTACAATACTTGGTTAAATTTTATACGCTCGGGTGAATTTAAACACATAAATTCACACGAACAAAGTGGCGGGCGACACCTAGTAATATTGTTAGAAAAGAGTTTTTGTGTTTGCTTGTTGGTAAACGCAAAAACTACTGGTCCGCTTTTGAAAATTCTTCCACCACTACAAATAACATACGCAAATATACAAGTGCTATTGTATTTGTGTTTCCTGGTAAGTCGTTATGTTACGAAAGAAACCGGAGCAGTTCGTTAATACAGTCAGTATACAAAAATACCGAGTAGTGTCCGATCCTACAATGTATCGGACGCGCATTTTTTGCTTCGAATGACTGCGTTATTAATTTCTAACATGAGGTGTTGCTAATTCAATATTGGTAGCTCCTTTGGGAAAGTTTCAATCTTTTTACACATTTTTTCGTAACGATACGATTAATTGAAGTCTTTAGTAAGACTAATCAAGGACGTCGCCAGCCATCGCCAGCCAATGGGCCAGAGGGGGGCAAGATGAGAGAGATGACGGCAGAAGTATGAATTGTAGGTACAAATACATTTTTTTTCGAATCTCTAGAGGGGGGCAACTGCCCTCCCCTGCCCCCCCCCCCCCCCGCGACACCCTTGAGACTAAACTGATAGACTTATAACAATACTCATACTTGAAAGTAAGGGTTTAGTAAATAGTGAAATAGAGGAATGAGCCTTGCATTGCTTTTAATTATATTAGATTTTCTATAAACTTTTCTATTGCCTTGCCGGTTGGTGCATCGCGTAGATATTATGGTGGGCGAGACATAGGCTGATGATATGAACCTATACTTTTCGCCCCTTTTATTAAATGTGCTCCCGTGGACGTAAATAAAACGAAAAAAGGGAAAGATGTAAGGAGAAATGTGTAAGTAGGTACCTACTTGTATTTTCTTTAGCTCCTTTTGATCATTTCAACGTCCGCTCCAAGCGGTGGTATCGTCAACTTTGGGAAATGCTGCTATAAATATACGATGTTCGTATAGATTGCGAAAGGATTATAATTATCTAAGGCTTTGTCTTGCAAGCAGTGTGGCGCGAGCGACGCGTCGCGTCGAGCATTGCGGCGTGTGGCGCGCCGCTCCGCGACACGGTGCGTCGTCCTACTTGGGAGTGGTGGACGCGCGATTGCCGTCAGTACTATTCGAATTTTAATATGACAACACATAAAATCTGTCGCTTATTAATGAATGAAAACGTTTACTTAAAGTAGATACCTATCTATATTTAGAAACGCAAGGAGCAAAATAGTCTTAAATGGACAAGCGTCAAACGCGCGAACGCGCCGCAACGCTAGACGCTAGACGGCGCATCACATCAAGCGTTGCATCACGAAAATGTCAAACATTGGCTGCTCAAACATGTTACTGCATGAGCAATCCGTCCAGCACGAAAACAAACTGTCACTATTAAACCACAAAATGCCTGCTACACAATATAAATTGACTTCTCGAGTTCCTGCTAAAAAAGTTGTATGATACGTTTTATTTAGACTTTAAAATTGTGTATTACGAAAAAAACTTCATACTGGCAGAACCTGTTAATTCTACCATTGCCATATATGAAAAGAAAAACTTAATTTTGACATTTATTCATTTTATTTATGTCATTCTCATTATTTCTCATCACATAAAACTTTAGTCCCATCTTTTTATCATAAATAATTAAGGATGGGCAACGCTAGCAGTGCTCCCGCACAAGCTGTTGTCAGCGCAGCACCAGCCAGTGCAGAAAAGCCAAAATTGAAACCCTGCTGTGCATGTCCAGAAACAAAAAAAGCGAGAGACGCTTGGTAAGGTTATGTTTTTCCTATAACATTACGCAATTATTGTACCTATTGCAAAATTAAAATTTGCTATCTCTAGAATTTTTAAATCGGCTACGAAATGACTTAGTCAAGAAATATACTTTTAGTGTTACATTGACCGTTTGGTGTCGGCCGGCTTTACAATGGCACCCTATCTCTTCCAGTGGGTGTTATAAAAGGCGAGTAAGGGATAATAAAGGGGCTACCACTAAAAAGATGAATTACACCACCCCTAAAAGACGCCGTTTTAAATCCATACATCCCTCATGCACGAGACAATATAGTAATATTTTGCATAGTTTAAGGTGGTACACTCAAATGTGGCTTGTCCACCCGTGCCCATAATACAAACAATTACAATTGAAAGTCATCAGATGTCATATACGTCCTTGATGTTTATATTGCTCTCACACTCCACTGCTGGCCACAGGTGTCCCAGTATGATTAACCTAAAGTATGGGCACCAAGAACGTCCACTTTTGACATTCAGTAATTACATAAAGAGATAAAATAAAAATAAATGGAGCTATATGGTTGCAACATTCGTCAATATGAAATACGCATTCAATGAAATCAAAAATCGTAATTTTTCAAACTTCAGAAGATTTTAAACTTTTGTTATCATGATTGAACATAATAATAATTATTATGTAACCAGGTTACTCAAGATTTATTATTTATTTATTATAGTCGATATTTCCGTGCAGCTACATGAATCGTGGTTGCGGCAATTGTCAGTATAGTGTGCAAGGAACTTAATCATCAACAACAAGATAATTGCAGTCTCGCCGCGACCACGGTACATTTAACTCGACCAAAATATCATCTATAATAAATTGTGAGTAACCCATTTAAATAATAATTATTAATATCTAGTTCCCTACTCAATTCTGATTTTTTAAAATAAAATATATAATATACAGCTTTAAACAATTTTACTGCTTTTTTTCCAGCATTATTGAGCAAGGAGAGGAGAACTGTGGTCCCTTGATTGAAGAGCACAAGGCCTGCATGAGGAAAATGGGTTTTAACATTTAAACTACATTTAATAAAATTTGTTTATAAACATGCTATGAATTCGTTTTAGCCATATATTTATTGTCTCTGTTGTTGAAAGGGAAAGAATATCTTAAAGAATAACAAAAGTAACTTATAAAGGTAGTTAAAGATATATGTTTATTGACAGGTAACTACAACTACAACCTCTGAGGAATTACATCTCTAAATGAGTGGGTTTTAAGGCCATATCATATGCCTCATGCACAATCCAATGTGCATGAGAAGGTCCGTGTCCAGCAGTGGGTGATTATGGGCTGGTTACGGTACTAGTATTGTTAGTACTACAGTAACTTTAGGAATCTGCTTTTATAATTCTTATCCATTGTTCACAACTTACAAACCCAAGATATATTTATAAATAGCACTAAATAATGAAAATTTTAATATTTTCATGTGATTATGATTATTTTGATGCCATGAACGAGATGTTTCTCCATAGAAGTGTCACTATATTCACAATGTTTCCTGTAGTAATACTGAATTCCAAAGCCCTCCCACAGAATTAAATCAAAAATATTGAACACATATTCCGTTTAATTCTGTTGTCAATTATAATGGATTTCTTAAAATAATATTGTAATTTTCTTCATACCAACTTTATGACTAAAGCGACGGCTCCAAAGAATCATCAATGAGCAGATTTGCGTCATTACCTCATTATCAGTCAAAACTTGCAAATTTTGAACTATTGTTACTTGTATTCTTTAAACTTGAATTACAATGAAAATTGCATTTTTTTGCCAAATACTTTGTCTGATAAAGCTTTGAATAAATGTATTATAAGTATTTATTTTGTTTGACATTTGAATTATTTTCTCCTGTATTATTCACTAATCATGCACTTTTATAAATTCATGAGGAAATAAATCAAATATCATGGCTGTCTAGTTCGTAATTCATTTGCTATAATATTTAAAACCTATTTCTTATTAATGACAGCAGAGGTATCATTACTTCATTTAAAAAAAACATTAATGTCTGTTTCTGATTGCTCGCGTTTCCTTTGCACCACTGCACTGCACTGATAACAATTGGGAAAACGTTTCCTTCCATATGTCCATGGAAATACTTTGAAAATGTCCTTCGAGTTGCAATCAGGAATAGATGCTTATTTATTGCATTTTATAACAAATATTATAAGTAGGTACTTAAAATAAGTTAAAATTTTGGAAATTCAGCAACTTTTATTAAATACATAAATGTAACATTTTTCAAGTATTTTTTTAAAATTTTAGATAAATGGGTATTATTATCATTAATTCTCTATGATACAAGGTTATTCTTAACGTGGAGACCTTCAGTAACATACGACATTAAACTAAATGTTCTAAAAGTCTAAAGAATAGTTTTTAAGAATCACCAAAGACAAGTAGTAGGTACTTGATTGAAATGGTCAATTTGAAAGTATTTTTTTTGAAAATCTGTCCTCATCACGTCATCGTTCATTTTTCTTTAGGATGGTAATGTTTATTTATTGTTAGCGACAATCTATTGTAAATAAATATTAATTATCTTGAATGTACTTTTATTTATGTTCAAAATTTTCGCATTGAATATCGAGACATCTTTCGCCTTTTGAACTTGCAAATCAAGCTTGCTCTTATCCTAACGCCAAAATGGCCCACACTAGGTTTTTTGTGTCACAGGTGCAAAGAAGAACGCACCAACTAGAAGCGAATAAATATTTGTCGTTAAACAAATGCACACTACAGCAGGGAATGCTCTCACAAGCTATTTGATATAATTATCTTTGACTAAAGAAGTGCGGTGCATCCGTATTTCTTCGATGAGGTGTCGCGGATCTCCCGCGTATTATACCGCGCACTCGTAGGATATGGAACGAATTAGCCTCCCGCGATTTTTTCATTATGCTACGACATGAAGTTCTTCAAGAAACCTGTGAATAGGGTCCTGCAAGTTCGGCAGCGAACTCCCATACTCTCATAGAGTGCGCCTCCAACACCAGGAAGTTTCAGGTGTCCATGGGTGACAGTGACCACTTACCATCTTGTGAGCCGCTTGCCCGTCGAGCCAGTCTTTTTTACGAGCTGAATCAAAATATCATGTCTCACTAAAAATGGATATTCGATGGGAACATTTCCGCTCTGATTTTATATAATTTTAAATGTTCTTTAAAACCTGAAGATTATTTTAATATACTTCAAATATTAGGGCACGTTAAGACAAGTGCCCGCCTAAGGCAACTGTGTATCGTTGATGCAATAAATTTAGCGTGGTTGACTAAGAAGGAAGCGGTCGCCTTTAATAACGGCTGATACGGTAGAAAATGTGGTGGCAGTGAAAAATTTAATTTGTGAAAACAGGTGAATTATGTACGAGGAGATCGGTTATTCCCCACTACTCATTCAGGAGACATTGCAGATTGGATCGAGGAGTGTGTATAAAATATTACATGAGCATCTAGGATGACAGTACTGGAGACGCCTTGTACAGGGGCCGCGCCAACATTCCTCGGGTCGAAGTGGAAGAGAGTCGCGCCAGTCTTGTCTGAAATCGAAGACTCTTTAGATCTAGTCTCGATTTGGGGTTCTCTGAACCTAGTGGATTTCAATCCCAGTAAGACGCAAGTCTGTGCATTCACCGCTAAAAAAAACCCCTTTGTCGTAGCACCTCGCTTTCAGAGCATGCCTCTTAAGATCTCGGAGAGTATTGGGATCCTTGGTGTCGACATCTCCAGCAAAGTCGAATTTAGGGGTCATCTGGAAAATAAGGCCAAAATGGCCTCCAAAAAGCTCGGTGTGCTGAACAGAGCGAAGCGGTACTTCACCTCCGGGCAACTCCTTATGCTATACAAAGCTCAAGTGAGGCCCCATATGGAGTATTGCTCTCATCTCTGGGCCGGTGCACCGAAATACCAACTGGACCCATTTGACTCCATCCAACGACGTGCTGTTCGTATTGTCGACGATCCCACTCTCACGGGCGGTCTAGAACCCCTCAGCATTCGGAGAGACGTTGCGTCTCTCTGTGTGTTCTACCGCCTGTACAATGGGGAATGCTCTGAGGAACTGTTTAATATAATTCCCACCTCGGGTTTCTACAACCGCACCTCCCGTCACAGAAGTGCGGTCCATCCGCATTTCCTCGATACGGAGGTGTCGCGCACTGTTCGCTCCAAAAATTATTTTATACCGCGAACCCGTAGGCTGTGGAACGAACTGCCTCAAGAGGTCTTTCCATTAAGCTACGATATGGGGTTCTTCAAGAGAGCTGTGAATAGGATTCTGCAAGGTCGGCGGCGCGCCCGCATACCCTGGTGTTGCAGGTGTCTATGGGCGGCGGTAACACTTACCATCACGTGGGACCGCTTGCTCGTCCGCCCTCGTCAAAAAAAAAAAAAAAAAAAAAATGCGCTGGATGCCGCACAACCTCACCGAGGCTCAAAAACAAGTTCGTGTCGAATGTTGTCGTGATATGATAACAAAATTTGAAGCAAGTTCTCGGAGAGTTTACGACATTGTCACAGGTGACGGATCTTGGATTTATAAACTACGTGTCAATCTACTCTGGCTGTTTCAAAGTGAGCAAACGCCTACCAAATTGAATAGAGCAACAAGCGCTGAAAAAAAATTAATCGCAAGTTTTTTCACTACAACTGGCTATCTGATATCTGTACCTTTACGAAACCAAAGCAGCAGTAATTGCAAAATAATTCGTAGTCATGTGCTTGCCAAACTTTTTTACTGCAGTAATTAATAACCGTCCAAACAGGTCTCCGCGAACTGCTGCTGCACTACGACAAAGCGTCCGCTCACTCAACGCTTAAAGCAAGGGACTTTGTGGACAGTACTCCGGTTAAGGTTTTAGGCCATCCTCCTTACAGTACCGACTTGGCACCTTGTGACTTTTTTTTATACCCCAAAATTAAATCCCAACTAAAGAGGGAAGCAGTTTTCGTCGCCGGAAGACGCGCTAGCTACGTTCGAAGAGGCTGTGACTGATGTACACGACGAGGAGTGGAAAATATGTTCTAAAAATTGATTCAAACGCATGAAACTTTGTATAGATGCAAGTGGAGATTACTTTAAAAAATCGTAATAATAAAATTGGAACCTGCAGATTTTTCTCTTTCTTGCAAAGTTTTCTGACTTCACGTATTTGTGGTGCTCATTGAACCTACTATATAGCTGTTGTTCATATTATCGAACATTCGATACAGTTATCATAAAGTCAATTCCACATTTATCTACTCGTTTCAATATTTACACAAATAAGTCTCTGTTTTTGGCACAAATTTTTTGGAGCTCCTAATCTGATTTTTTGTGCCTTAGGGCGCGTTCACATTACGCTAATGGTTTACAGTCTACAATTTGCCGATGTTACACCGAATCATGAATTAATATCAGAACATTTAATGTTATAAATTTTAGCACATTTACTAAATGAGCTATCTTCACACGTTTTGTAACGCAGGTTTTTCTGTCACAATAAAGTAAACCAATACGATTATAAATTTCTTTATTATTTTCTTCCAATATATATACAAATAGAACATTGATTTCATACACACTATGCAAACAGTTTGGCTTTGTGGTGTCGGCCGGCTTTAGATCGCGTCACCTCATTTCTTCCCGTGGGCGTTCTAAATGACGACTAGGAGATAACGAAGCCACTACCACAAGTGCCGAGGAACTACCTTTATAGGATTGAACTCCGTAACCCGCATGGCCAGCGTGCCGTTTTAAGACCACACATCGCTTCATACTCATGACCAAGGGCGTAGTTAGAATTTTATCCATGGTGAGGCAAAGCAAACAATTTTCTTATAGTTTAAATAGAGCTAGCGTAATGCAGAAAGTCTGTTACTTATTCTTCCAGCCATGCAAGCGCCCCAACCTACCCCACTGTACCTACAGGCACATAACTATGTGCATGAAGAGGCCCATATCGAGCTGTGGAGGAAAAAGGCTCGTTATGATCCAAATGGTTTACTTAGACGCCGCGTATGCAGCACAGTCGGACAATACAGCGATACGCACTGATCAGAATCAACGAGCCTGCGAAATAAATCATAGTCTGCCGTCCGCTCACTCATTGCCTATAATTTGAACACGGTCTTAGTCGTTACCTAATTGTCGTTAAGGTTATTTCTTTCTGGATTTAGCATATTTTATAAATATCTTTAGTACTTACAAATAATACTCCTGTTTTCGTAAAATAATTACGAACTAATATATCTCCAAAGGTAGACAGCGCATTCGGGAACGTACGACAACGTTTGTCATTCTGCACTGACATTGGCATATATCGCGGATGTTCATTGACAGGAGTATCCACTTACCACCAGGTGGACTGTCTGTTCCACTTCCATAAAAAAAACAGTAGTAGGTATATCTAATTAGAATGTCTTGGATTCTGGTATACAATAATGACCTCCTAAGATACAATGGTATACAATGATAACTAAGCCACTGGATAATATATATCAGTACCTATTTAAACGGAGATAAATCAAATTAATTGTTATTTTCACTATTAAAAACACATTTAGTAGTATAGACCAAGAGTTAAATTATTTCTTAACCATTAATAAGTAGGTACCACAGCTTAAAAGTTGCAAAATGCTAAGTCGTAAGGGTAAGGAAATTCAGATATTTGAGAACCTTCTTTAAGTGTTGGTTAAAAGCAGTTCTTAGTGTGCATTTGCAGAGACTTATTGACTATTATATTATTGACTATTATAGACAAAATCGAGCATTTGCAGCTCATTATCAACTTATTCAATAGGTAGATAAGTAGCACCAAATGCAAATACAAAATTGTAGAACCATTCCTTTCTTTCAGTTTTTTTATGGTCTAATGGCGGCAGACGAGCATACCGTCCATCCGATAGTAAGTGAATACTGTCGCCCATAGAGACTCGCAATACATGCCAACATTAGTCCAAAATGACAATCGTTGCCACCTTTGGAGATATAGGAATGGATTTGGAGAAAGGCTTGGGAAAATGGGGTGGGATAGGATGAGAATGGGCTCTGGCACATCTCACTCACTACCGAAACACGTACGTACATTAGGGAAATACAGTACATTTCAAGGTAGTCTTCTGTGACAGAGGGGTAACGTGGCCAGTCGAGCGCGCCGAGCGGCTGTTGGATTGCGACGTGCACTCTCCCCTTAAAAAGTTAGAAGAACAAACGAATACGGACGTTATAATTACCACAATCACTGATTTATTAATGCATTCGAGCGAATTCTCCGGTCGGATTTACATAACATTTCCTTGTTAATATGAAAATGCCTTAATAACGAAAACAATGTCTTCGTCATAAATAATTGGTATATATTTGTGACTAAGTTTCGTTATCTGTAATACGTATCTCGAACGCCCGTCGTTTTAACCGACATGTTTTATTACAATTTGGCTTCGTGTGGTTTAGTATCAATAAGATATGTGAGATGAGGTTTGTGAGGAAAAAATCGCGAAGTTGCGACGAGGAGCATTCAGCGTCAAGCTCATGTCAGTCTGTGGATAGTTACGAGTAAGTACCTACCTAAAAGTATGTACCTATCTACCATTTTTATGAGTCTTGAATAGCCATTTTCTACAAATGTAAAATTTTTAACGGCAAAAATCTACGACACTTAGATACCTACCTATTAAACCTATTATATATTAATATAACCTATAATGTGGTTGGAGTCTGACATAAGTCCTTTGAAATGATTATTTTAAAATAGTATGTTGATAACAACTTTCCTTACTGTTAATGTACTTGCCATTTAGTCGGATTCTAAAATTTTGTTAGAAATTGTACTGAAATTCTAATTTTTAAAATGTCAAATTCTTAAAGAAGAATGAAAAAATCCATGATGTAAACGGAGTAACATAATCTAAGTATCCTCTGATCTCAAAAGAGCACGCCATGACTTTCTCGAATAAAGACCAAGTCTGTATAAGCAGTTTCACATGGTTTGAATGTTTAAAACTTGTCCAATCGTTGTTAAAATCAGCGACGACTACGTAGCCTCGATCGCTATAGCATGACGCCGCCGGTTTGAGATCCTAATAAAGATTCATTTACACAATGACACTTTCTCGAACGGTTCGGTAATCGGTATTGTATACGGTATACGATTTTTTATGCAGCCAAATTTCACACGATTGTACATCCTGTAACTGTTTACATGATGATAAAAACTCAATTATAACAGTGATCACATGTTGATAACAGTTGTTTATACTAGACAAGCATATTCTCTATCGGTATTTCTCTCCTGCACGATTTCCAGAAACTCTCCTCGTGTTAAATTGTATTATTGTACTAAACGAGCATCAATGTTCTAGTGCTGTCTCTCTTGCAGTCCATCCTCCATGAAGCGTATGATTCTACCCTCGCTGATCTCCTGTTGAACTTTGCGGCATTAGAAAAATCTTTATAAATTGTTAAAGAGTAAAAAATGTAGCTATCTAATGTCTATCACTGATCGCCCGTAGTATGACTTGTAAACGATATTTTCGCTTGCAGGGTTTTTGTAGGAAAAAAACAGAATCAGAATGTGCACCATATTTAAACGGACAGTTTATAAATAGCCTGATCTTTGAAGATTCATAACTGCGACCATTTTTTTTTGATGCGCAGAATTTGTTAACCTTTAAGTATATTTAGGTAGAATCCTTATTACGGAAAAAAGATATAACCATGTAGGTAAGTTAGATCCCTACCCTTAGTAACTAGCATGACGAAATATTGATAAATGTTTCATCAGCTGACATCTGATCAATGTACCAATAAATCATTTGGAAACGAGGAAATAATAATATAAATAATAAATAGGTTGCCTTTTGTTAAAGATCTACACATTAGGAATACGAAACTATAATAATTATTGGAAATACTAGCTTTTGCCCGTGGCTTACCCCGCATGGATTTTCCGAGATAAAAAGTTATCTTTGGCGGATTTCACGCTACCCCTCTGTCAAATTTCATCGTAATCGGTTTAGTAGTATAGTCGTGGTGGCGTAACAAACAGACATACAAACGCACTTGCAGATTTATAACATTAATGTGGAAATTAATTTTCCTCAAATATTCATCAAACATTACATTTATAATTTTTGAAATTTTCGCGTTTCGTTCAAATTTTGTTTACAGCGGTCGAAGCTAAATTTCCGGGTTCGATTGTCGATAAAACAATATTTATTTAAGATCGGGATTGTATATGTACGTCTTTTTCTGCGTCTTTGGACCAGAAACAAGAAGTTCTGTCTGGTATCTACAATAAATATGATCCTAACATACGTAAGATAGTAATTTAAGTATGTACGTAGAGGTGACTTTCACTTTATGTTGCAATTAAAATTAACTCAAACGATCCAGACTACTCAGAACTTTGCACGCCAATCAAATCTTAGATAAAATGAACTGAATTGTAGTAAATAAACGCATTTTATTGATCCACTGGTCATTATTCGCATTAATTTATAGCCGGAGCTGGGATCAAGGCGACCGCCTTGAATATTTGTATGTAAATAACGATATTTTGCACTCGGGTACAATGACGCCCTGCGTCTTAATTTATTACAGACTAGTTGTGCCCGCGACTTCGTACGCGTGGAATATTAGTTTTTAAACTGTAAATTGACGATGGAACTGACATGCGCCAAGGCATAACAGTTCCTTAAAAATAAGAAGAGAAGAAAGGAAAAAATCTAAATTGGGATATCTTTTCTTCGCGTCAGCCGATTTCGATGAAACAAAACCTATTCGACGCGCCAAGCTAAGCTTAATTAACCTGTGGAAACCCCATGAAAATTCGTTCAGTAGTTATGGAGATTAGCGTGTTCGAACAGACAGACAAAAATTTTCAAATTCGTCTTTTTGTATTCTGATACTCTTCCTTCATCACCTCCAAACATTTATACACGATGGTACTACAGCTTTATTATATGTATAGATTTCGAGTTAAGGGGAATTGCAGTATTGTAAATTATTTTGTCAAAGTTATCATTTAGGTAACCGTAAATAGATCCTATTCAGCCCTTTTGTCGTGCACAGCTGGACATGGATTTCCTCATGCGCAACACAATATACGGTCTTAAAACGACACTCTGGCCAAGCGGGTTGCCGAGTCCTTTAGATTCCTTTACATTCCTTTAGAGGTGGTGTAGTGCCTAAGGGCTTGTGGTAGCCGCTTTGTTATTCCTTAGTCGCCCTTTACGACAGCCACGGGAAGAGCTGGGGTGAAGCTATTCTAAAGCTACATTATACCAGAAAGTCCACTGTTCGCAAAAAAAAAAAAATCCTCAGTTTGTGTTGTCTAGGTTTTTATGTTATCTGTACTTCTGTGTAAAAGACCTTAAAATTAATACAATTTAGTTATTTTGCGACTTATTTCATTAGCTTCTTCAAATCTCCAACTGTGCCAATGTCAGTATCTAATTTTTCAGAAAATAATTAAGGGCCACACTTAACAAAATACAGAGTGTTTCATGTTGCACGATAAATCCGTGCACGGCAGTTGAATAAGTTGATAGATAACTCGAGATATGCGAAAGTAAAAAAAGTATTTCTAACATGTTGTGTCGCTTCGGATTTAACGCAATATTCATTAGATTCATAGTATAGCTACTTGACGTTTGGTTTAAACATACTCGTATGTTTTTAACTTATAATTTAGTTGAACACTTGAAAACTTAATAGGTTTAAACCAGTTTTTAGATATATGTACTTACTTTAAATAATAATGAGGCTCCTGATCCTGACCAAAATAATGGTGAAACATCCTGTACATAACGTTATCGGTCCCGCGATAATATTTTAATGTCATACATATCTACATTTGTATGTTGATTTACATAATAATAATAATAATAATACGATGTATTTACGAGAATTTCCCATTTGTTTGCGATACAGTGAATGAAACGGTTTTGTTTACGTTTGATTTTAATAATATTTGTAATTTAATATTATAATTAATAATCAAAATAGACGTGTAATAAGGTGAGACCAAAATTATTCAGTAAGGAAGCAAAAGTGTATCTTTGCTGGATAAAATTAGGAATGTCGAAATTTGTTGATCGACAAGTGGCAATGCGCAGATCATATCAGTTGCAGGATCAATAACCGACGAGTCCTCGAATGGAGATTACGCATATCGCGGAACAGCGTGGGAGGGCGGGGGACTAGCAACTACAAGAAAATTGGCGGCAGTGGTCGGATGAGAAGGCGGCCTACCCCAAAGACCGCCAGTCTTTGGGGTAGGCCTATATCCGGCAGCGGAGAGACACGGGCTGATGGTATGGTTGTTAGACATTAACTATTTGCTACAACTTGCAAATTAAATAAATGGTATGGAAATGGGCAGATCATATTAATTGCAGGATCGATAACCGATAGGGAAGGTGTGTCCTTGATTGGAGATCACGTACCGAGAAGCATAACGTAAGACGCCTGCCAGCCAAGTGGACAAACCACTTGGAGAAACTCGCCGGTAATGGCTGGGTGAGAGGAGCGAACGACTGTGTATGGCGGCGGTCCATGAAAGAGGCTTATATTCAACAGCGGAGAGACAGGCTGATGGTATGGTGTGATAAAGTGGATTTATTAAAATTATAAGGTATTTGATATTATTAGTTATTTGTTATTTGATGGTTATTTGATTCATGGTTTATATTTGATTAACTGTTATTTTTCAGGTTTTTTGACAGTGCATGCTTCGATTCTTCAGACTGTGACGCCTGTGATGAAAGAAGACGTATTTATAGGTATAAGTAAGTATGTATCTCATCATCATTGTCAACTCCGTTCAACTCAAAATGTAAGCATTAAAAGTGACCTTACTGCATTATAGAGTTTAAAGGTTCCAGGTTTTATTCACGATATGTTTAAAGTTTAAAGACAAACAATTGTTTGGTGAGTGCCAGACCTTCTGTGTGTTCTTCTTTATATATTTGGACCTACCTATATATAACCTATGGGAAACCTATAGGTTAAGAAATCGTAGATATGTTTATAATTGTTAAGTGTAGATAACGATAGTTAAAGTTAACCTTTTTGTCTCTCATTGTTATTAACAAAATGCCCCCTGCAATCCTCTTGACCACTCTCCTGATACTTGGTTAAATCGGGCCACTAATAAAAAAATAAACATTGAAAGTCAAAGGTCATGCTAACCACCTTGCCATAAATCCACTATTAACGCTCTTGACTATTAATGTGTGCTTTGGGTAGACCTTCCTTTCAGGGCAAACCTTCAGGGCTAAATAAATATTTCTTTTTGCGAACCTAGTCTTGTAAACTTCAAAAAAACACTCAGGACATGGTTCTCATGCTCAGAACAATCACTGAACATAAACGAGTTTTTTTTATAGGCAGAAGGCGGCGGACGAGGAGACATTCCACTTGGTGGTAAGTGGATACTGTCGCCCTGTGACATCCGCGATACATTCGGATTGCGAGGAAGGGTTGGGAAAATGGGGAGAGATAGGATAGGCTTTGGCATATCTCAGTCACCCCGTATATTGGAGGAATAAGACAAAGTGGAAAATGCGGTACATTTTGCGGTAGTCTTCTGTGAGATTGGGGTAAGTTGGTCAATTACCCCAACCAGCAGCGGCTATGAGTGTGCAGGGTGCATCTCATAAGGCACCAAAAACCCAAACAAGGCATTTCATATCGTCAAAGCCGTTTGTATTATAGGTCATTGTATTAATAATATCATTTGTATTATAGTTCACCTTACAAATTAATGTCGTCCAGCAACAGTGCTAACGGCAGCTACAACAGCGCGATGGACGTTGAATTTTCCCCGCTGCTGGGCGGAAGAACAGCACCAGTTTATAAGGCCATCACTCCGGACACTTCGGATACTTTGGTGAGTGTCTCAACCACAGAAGAGGCATAGATAACGAAAGCTGTCCGTCGCTGCGTGCCCGAAATTGGCACAAGTTATTCAATCTACACACGGCAATATATAGTTACTATTGAAATTAGTGGCACCGACGAGATTATCGCCGCGAGAGACTCACTCGTGTAGTTGGCGCCTAAGTTCCTATTTCTCACACTACTCGTCGTTGTTACGGATACAAAAATGCCTTATCAATTGTAAAAAATCCTCAAAAGTAATGAAACACCTTTAAGGAAAGTTCCATGACTCGTGATCAAGGAAGACATTTCTTTTTATCGGTGAATAGTTCACCATCACTAAAATTTACTCGTGACTTAGTCGTAGTTACAAGACAAGTGACATGCGTGGTTTCCATACAATTTCACGAACTTGCGTTGTCTAACTAAGTATGTCTATGTTCGCAATCACTGAAATGGATCCATTGAAAATCAGGGCTGTGACTGACACTTCGTCATGGCATATGCTGAGTTTGAGACCATTTCCGGCATCACATGCATCAAATAGCAACATGACATTTTTTATGAAAAATTTTTTTTATATCTTGTATTTTTTTCTTTTGTTTTTCTTATTGTCTATATTTTTTTTTCGTTTTGGTCTATGTTGGAATAAAGTATTGTCTATTGTACATGTACTTTGTTCTTCTGACAACCTCAATCATTCTCGAAACATTTGGTGAGGTTTCGCAACACCACATGCGTCACGCACGCGCGTCTTTCTTTAAATCTTATGGTCTCTAGCAGCGACAAATCAAATTGTTGATGATGATTTGCGCTGGCTTCGTTTAGGTGTAACGGTTCCCTAGAGAACACAAACATAGCTTATTTTCATCTGCATTGGTTTAGCTTCCTAAAAGTACGAGGATTTTGAAAATTGGTCCAGTAGTTTTGAGTTTAAGTACCTGTAATCAAACAAACAAAAAAAAAAACTGAGTCTCTTTTTACAGTATTACACACTAGTAACTAGTGACAATACTGACTTTCGAGTACCTCTAATCGAGTTATTCGGTAAACGTTATGGATTACATGTGTATTATCCACAGACCACCCACTATTCTGTGGTATTATCTCTCTGTTTAACCCCAAAGCTGGCTGATGAAGAATATCTTAAGACAATAAGCTCGTCTTTTGTACGATAATGTGCACTATAGTTGGTAAAATAGAAGTCAATAGTTGCATGATTCAATCCCAATTAGGCAAGTTTATAAAAGTTATCATTAGCGCATTTCTACTGAAAAACGTTGTGTATGTTTTTTTATATATAAAGAAGTAGATATTCATGTCCTCAAGTCATTTTTAATCATCGAAATCAGTCTCTGGATTCAATAATAATACTGAATATGAACGCAAGGGCGTAGCCAGGATTTTATCCAAGGAGGCACAAATGAAACAATTTTCTAACAGTTATAAAATATATTGTGTAATGCAGAGTCTGTTACTTATTCTTCCCTGTGTCAGGGGGGCAAGCGCCCCACCGTGCCCAGCCGTGGCTACACCCATGTATGAACGAATTGTCGGAGAATCTGTAAATAAGTAAAAAAATTGACGAAATAATTTATTTTATCAGTCGTGACCTCGTGGTTGCCCTGGTTTTTAGAACGTCAAAATATAAGTAGATATCAGCGTAGCAACGTGTTTTGTTTTTAAGATTCCATGACTTGTCTCAAGTTAAGGGATACGTAGAAATGACACATTTCTGTTTCGGAAGTTAATATCAATTATAATAGGGTTAGGGATATAATTAAATGAGCAGCGGAAATGCTGGACGTGGCAGCAAATTTAATGGTGGTAGTTTTTTTTTATATATATATAAAAGCGGCAAATCAGCATACAATCCACCTGATGGTTTATTTGAGCTATTCAAAACTATTTTTTGGTGCTCGTTTAAATACAAGCCGTTATAATACAGGCATTGCTGTATATGTTTTAATGCAAGCTGCTACACTAATTATGTTGTTGCTTTCTTCAGAATGTATTCTTAAGAAAAACAGCAATGACGTCATTGTACCGTAACCAGTGCTTTATCGTCCACTGCCGGACTTATTATGACTTCAAAATGGTACGCTGGCCAAGCGGGTTAGCGCTTCCACTTTTTTAGAGGTGGCCCAGTTCCTCAGGGTTTGTGGTAGCGGTAGTGGTAGTTTATTTATTTCATTATACGAGCAGTTATCTATGAACCTTTTTATTGCGAAATATATTAAAATTATTTAAATGGATGTTACAGGGTCCTGCAGAATTATCGTCAGATGAAATTCTTACAACGTACAGGAAGCAGTTTGAGAAGCCGTCTAAGCCAGATGGAAAGAAGCAAAGCTCCCTTGTCACAATGTAAGTCATCAGTTTTTATGGAATAAGGCGGCAGACGAGTATACAGTCCACCTGGTGGTAAGTGGATACAGTCATTGATACGTGGATACAGAGTGACAAGCGTTAGTATAATGCGACATGAAGTCAACATAAAAAATATTTGTATTTATGCGATCGTCGTCATATTGCGATTTCAGGCATGTAAAGTTGAAGTTGTCATAATGCTGTCAGTTGTATGAAAATTCGGCGTTATACTCGTACATTTAGCTCCTAAACTGCCCTTTTTTATGGACGAAGGCGGCAGACGAGCATACAGTCCACCTCATGGTAAGTGGATACTGTCGCCCATAGACATCCGCGATACATGCCAACATTAATCCAAAATGACAAACGTTGGCACGCCCCCGGATGCGCTGCCTACCTTTGGAGATATAGGAATGGATTTGGAGAAAGGGTTGGGAAAATGGGGAGGGATGGGAAGGGAAGGGGCTTTGGTACATCTCACTCACTATCGAATCACGTACGTACATTGGGGAAATAAGATAAAGTGGGAAATGCAGTACATTTCAAGGTAGTCTTCTGTGAGAGGGGGGTAACGTGGCCAGTCGAGCGCGCCCAGCGGCTATTGGATTGTAGCGTGCACTCTCCCCCTCAAGAACCTTTGGAACCTACATACCTTTTGAGATTATGCGCTGATGAACAAAATGACGACCGATTAGCCCAATTGGTAGTGCCTATACCTGTCGTGCAGAAGGTCCGGTGTTGCGATATCTGGCCAGACATTCGTTTGTTTAAAGACAAATGTTTATTCAACTTTATTAGAATCTGGATGGTGTGTACGTCGTTGTTTCTGAAACTAGAATACAAAGAATCCTAATGTCGATACATCCGCAATCATCATCGATGTCAATCAGCTATATCAGCATTCTTTACTACTGGCGCATAGGCAAAGATACTTTATCTTTATCTTTTGTTCGATCGGGAATAGAATCCGGAACCTTTTGCGTAGCCGGCAGAGGTACCAACTGGACTATAGAAAATTAGATAGATACAAAACAATGTAGCAAAATGACAATTTAAGACATGCGGCCTCACAGAAGTGAGATTCCTTGTAATATTTCGTATATTTCCGTGGCCTTATTTCGTATGTATGGCGTTATCACTAAAGCGATTTCTTGCAGGTACCTTTGGGTATAATTAATTAATAAGTACTAAACCATGAGCGTAGCCATGGTGGGGCAGGGTAGGGCGCTTGATCGCCCCTGGCATGGAGTTTCAGACTTTCTGCATTACACAATTTTTATTTAAAATTATGAGAATACGAGTATTGTTTGCTTTGCTCATCACTGGATAAAATCCTGACTACGCCTTTGTACAAAACTTGGCTATTGATATAATACATAGCTACTTACTCGTATTACCATCTTCATGTTTTTTCTTTATTTATAAGCTTTTCAGTATGGAATACGATCACGGGTTCCTCCTTACTGACGATGGCGTGGGGCGTGGAGCGCGCGGGGCTGCTGGCCGCCCTCATACTGGTGGCGGTGATGGCTGCCCTCTGTCTGTACACCGCCTATGTACTGCTCAGGGTCAACAAGTACCATGGTGAGTATTGTTCTACCATGTTATGATAGTTTTTCCTTTGTTGAAAGAAACAACCGCTGAGCGTGTCCGACTGGCCAAATTATTCCGAGTCCACAGAACACGATTGTACTGAAACGTATATTTTTATTCTTCTTTTATATAATAGCTGACAGACGAGCGGGTGGGCCACGTGGTGGTAAATGGTCACCGCCGCCCATGGACACTTGTAACACCCGGGCGCTTGCGGGTGCGCGCCGACCTTACATACGTGTACACATCCCGGCCGAAAGATACACATCGACTATGATCGGCTAGCGTCGGTTTTGTAGAGCGTCGTCTCTGTCGTGACGACGCTCTACAAAATATAGGCTCCTTCTAAAGGCCGATGTGTATTACTTTCTGCCGTGAAGTGTACGTGGTTTTGATTTTCCAAAATTCATTTCCCATCTTATCGCATGAAACGGGGAGAGAAGTCTCTTGTACCGTTATTACTTTATTATTATACATTCAACTCTTTATTTCATTTTAAATCTCCAAGATAGGGTATCAACGTATACTCCAAGCGTATTTGGGTATCAACGTCCCTTATTCTTTGTCTGGTGTTATAATGCATTATGCAATTCAGGTTTGGCACATCGATATGGTATGTATTGTCAAATCGATGATTTGAGGGTATTATGAAAGCTAAATGTCAGTATATGTGGCATGTTAAAAGGGCTGGTTACGGTTTTATCACGTGGATTTTCTGTTCGTTTGTCACCTTCTTTCTATAAAATAATTCTTCTTTCTATAAAAACACTATTTTCTTTTAGGTGGCGAAGCGTGCGAAGTACCAGCATTATGCCGCGCACTACTGGGGGTGACGGCGGAGCGAGTAGCTCACGTGTTTAGTCTCCTCGTACTGTTCGGAGCCAACATCGTCTACTGGATACTCATCACCAACTTCTTGTACTTCACCGTCAATTACTTTACTGGTGAGTGAAAGTAATTTAAGATCTCGCAATATTGTGCTTGTGGTACTGCGTCAACTTTCCCCACGGATGTCGTAAAAGCGACTAAGGGATAACAAAGTCGCCACCACAAGACCCGAGGAACTACGCCACTTTTACAAAAGTGGACTCGCCAACCCGCTCGCTTTGTCCAGTGACGTTTTAAGGCCACACATCTTTCGTACTCAAGATAATATGCACGACGAGGCCCTTGTCCAGTAGTGGACGAAAAAAAAGGCTGGTTAAGATTTACGGTTCTGCTTAAATGATATTTAGAAAAGACGTAGTCATTTATAGCCTGTAAGCATTAGGGCCGCTGAGAGGTCGCTCGACGTTCCATACCCAGGTTTCGGTTCTTACTCCCGAAACACTCACTAGTACATTTTCTGACAGTTTCTGTGACGAGAGATGTACCTAATTTGTTCAATTGCCCAACGGTTTTGAAATTATAATATGCACCTCATTCCTCCGAATATGGCCATTTTTCTGTGTAATCTCCAAAAATCTTTGTGTATAATATCTGCACTCCTCTTTCCAGATGTCAACACATCAAACACTACGGAAAATTACGTCACCCCCCTCTGCCCAAATGGCGGAGTGAATGGCTCCTTAATAATACCGGTGGCGGAGCACGACACTCCTTACTGGGGACTGCACACAACTGTCCCTATATTCGTGGCGTTTATTGTCTTCCCGCTGTTGAATTTCAAAAACGTCAGCTTTTTTACAAGGTTTAATTCGCTTGGTGAGTCAGACATTTTTATATAAAAGAAATAAAGGAAACATCTCTTTAAATATTCCAATACTTTAAGCTAATTACTAATATAAATAACAGAGCATAATATTTACTGCGAATTAAACAATATTTTCAATATACCTATGAGTTAATGATACCTACATATTGAAAATGTACAATTTTGGTTCCGGTGGCAAGGGACCTATCAAACTGACGGTAGTACTTCGCTGAATGGCCTGATTGATGCGTTGTGCGAGATAGTTACTGGCTTTGGGCTCACTTGTGCTGTCAGATGCTAAGAGATACTTTGATAAATCCTTAAATAAAGCCCTTGATCATTGATTTGAGAATACATACTAGATATTTTATACAAGCACTCAATGGGCAGTCACTAGTGTTCTATGTTCAGTAGCTCTCAAATTCTTTATTAGTTCATATATGTTTGAAAATGGTACATTGTTATTACGTAAAACTTAAGTTTTAAATTTGACTTTTTAATGTACCCCGCCTCAAGAAGTTGTCAACCAGGATTCTTTGATAAGAACGTATAATATGATGTGTCAGCTAATCTATTCCCATATTAATGCCCATGATAGATTATATAATAGACTTTTAACACCAAAAGTAACGAAAATCCATTCGGTGTCGAAATCTCTGCATTTATGCAACTTCCGTTTTTCTTCAGCTTCCGCCGTTGCACTAACCTTCTAGCATGCTCGATAGTGGCGGACTGACCTAGGGGCTTAAGCTAGGGTGGACTACAGACCCGCTCTTGAGTGGGTTGCCTTTTGTATGCAAAATGAAAAGGTTTTTTATTTGGAACCGTACTTTTGATCCTTTAAAAGTCGTTAGTCACGGGCCCCGCAAAATGTTCGTCCGCCATTGACGCTCGATGGAGGCGGGATGGCTGGCTGATTGTTGTTTTATTCTCTAATTGTCGAATGAATCAAAATAAATATTATTTAATTTCAAGAACAGTCAAATTAGAATTGAACTAATGTGTTGGCATATAGGTATATGACGGTTGTTCATGGGCGATAGTATACCTACACTTACCACCAAGTGGACTCTCTGCTGATCTGCCACCTTCCTTCAATAACTTATGCCTTTCCTCACGTCTCCAGGTACATTATCAGTAGTGTACCTGCTAGTGTTCGTGATAGTGAAGGGCTACATCTGGGGCATCAACATGTCGGTGGTGGGCATGTCCCACGGCCGGGACGCGGCCGTGCTCAGCGGCATGTTGGCACTCTCCTTTTATATACACAACATCATCATCACCATCATGGCGAATAACGCCAGGCAGGAGAACAACGTGAGTAGATCATACATCGTTAACGGGCTGTAAGGTCCAGTGGAAAATAGCATCATGATGAACAACAGGCAGGAGAACAACGTGAGTAGTACGTACTTAGCCATCTTCATTTTATTATGACTTTAACATTTTAGTGTTACCATTTTTAGAACACTAGGTCGGCAGTGAAGGAAAACATCGTGAGGAAATCAGTATGTTAGAGAATTACAAAAAAAATATCTCTAACATGTGTTAACCAATCCCAACTAACCAATCCGCACTAGGCCAACGTGGTACACCACGTTGGCCCCTTTCCTAGGTTTTAGACCCTAATACATTATGATCTAAAACCTAGGTCTAACCTAACCTTAGATTTACTAGGGAAGGCCCTGTAGTGAAATCTTTAGGGCTAATATCAAATTGATTAAGGCGTTTTATTTCAGGGCCGTGACTTAACGATAGCGTTTGTACTGGTGACCCTCACATACACTTTGGTTGGAGGAGTTTTCTACATCTGCTTTCCGCTCGCCAAGTCCTGTATTGAAGACGTGAGTTATTGATTTAAAAAAGTACTTAAATAGTACTCATGTCAAGGTATTCCTGTTATACAATGACTAACTAGTACTTAAATGAGCAACAAAAAATACTTAATGAGCAGTAATTCATGTTCAATAAACGAAACAATTTTTGAATAACTGAAATCAATAATTTTAAGTTATAGTATAACCCCGGTAATCCGGATCGCGTCTATCATAAAAGAATCGAGAACATGAAAGCTCTAATATTTATGAGGGGGAGAGTGCACGGTGCAATCCAACAGCCGCCGAGCGCACTCGACTGGCCATGTTACCCCTCTCTCACAGATGACTACCTTGAAATGTACTGTATTTCCCTCTTTTGAGATGTGCCAGAGCCCATTCCCATCCTATCCCTCCCCATTTTCCCAACCCTTTCTACAAATCCATTCCTACATCTCCAAAGGTAGGCATCGCATCCGGGGGCGTGCCAGCATTTGTCATTTTGGACTAATGTTAGCATGTATCGTGGATGTCTATGGGCTGTAGTATCCACTTACCACCAAGTGACTGTATGCTCGTCAGCCGCCTTCATCCATAAAAAAAATCGAACCCTGGACTATTTGAATGGTAAGCCTGGATAATAGTAACTTTGCTAACGGATCGTCGATTCCGTGTCTAATGTTAATTTCTTTACAGAATATCTTGAACAACTTTGAGATGCATGACGTCATGACCGCAGTTGCAAGAATACTTCTTCTATTTCAAGTATGTACCTACTCGTGTGTATTGTAGTTATCTTACGAATTAATTCTTTGTCATTTTCTAATTACTCCACGGTATTATTTCCATTTGACGTGTGGTGTCTTGCCGTGGGTGTCGTGAAGGGATACTAAAGCGACTACCACAAGCGTTGAGGAACTATGTCACCACTACAAGGATGAACTCGCCAAGCGTGACGTTTTAAGGCCATACATCTCTCATACACGTGACAATGTGCACGAGGAGGCCCGTGTACGGCAGTGGACGGTAAAATGGTTGATTTTTTTTATAGACAAGTGGGCGAATGAGCAAGCGGTCCCACGTGATGGTAAGTGTTACTGCCGCCCATGGACACTTGCAACACCAGAGGGTATGCGGGCGTGCCGCCGACCTTGCAAAATCCTATTCACAGCTTTCTTGAAGAACCCCATATCGTAGCTTAATGGAAAGACCTCTTGAGGCAGTTCGTTCCACAGCCTACGGGTTCGCGGTATAAAATAATTTTTGGACCGAACAGTGCGCGACACCTCCGTATCGAGGAAATGCGGATGGACCGCACTTCTGTGACGGGAGGTGCGGTTGTAGAAACCCGAGGTGGGAATTATATTGAACAATTCTTCAGAGCATTCCCCATTGTACAGGCGGTTGATTACGCTATTGAACCCATTAACCATTGATTATGCTTACGGTTTACGGCAGGTAATAATTTTCATTTGACAGGCGGCGGTTTTTTGGTTATAACCAGCCGTAATTTAGTAGATGTTTTGTTAAATACTTTTTCCCAGGTGGTAACAGTGTACCCGCTAGTAGCGTTCATGCTGCGCTGTGAAGCTATACTGCTGCTACCAGTGCGTGAGGAGTGGAAGACGAAGCGACTGCTGACCATCGCTATCAATATAATCATCGTGACGGTCTGCATACTGTTCGCTTGCTTCTGCCCGAGCATTGGCACCATTATTAGGTAAATATTAAAGATTATTATTAACGAGCGATGCTGCTTCCACAGTCCACTGTGTATTGACTGAGTTATTCTATTCATACATATATTTATTGAATTTTTTTAGATGTGTCAGATGTGCCAGAGCCCATTCCCATTTTCCCAACCCTTTCTCCAAATTCATTCCTATATCTCCGAAGGTACGCAGCGCATCCGGGGGCGTGCCAACGTTTGTCATTTTGGACTAATGTTGGCATGTATCACGGATGTCTATGGGCTACAGTATCCACTTACCATCAGGTGGACGGTATGCTCGTCTGCCGCCTTCGTCCATAAAAAAAAATAAGAATTAAAGAAATTATTGGACTTTTTTTACTATACAGTGTGTTTGATGTATTCTCGAAACTAAAACTATGAATTCCGTTCATGGTTCTGTAAATGTCTGGTATCCGAACGATATACCTACGTTAGTGATTCGTTCTCATACACACTCCTTTTTTCTCTGTCCCTATAAGCGCGGCCATTTTACCATTCGTTTGCGATTCTATAGAAATATACATATTTTTAATAAATCGAGACAGACATGCCCTGTGACATCTGAGATGCATACTACCATCAGTCCAGAACGACAAATGTTGAGTGCGAGGAGTGCGATAGGCAACGCATCTGGATGCGCTGCGAACCTTTGGAGATTTAGAAATGGATTTGGAGAAAGTATTTCGAAAATGGGGAGGGATCGGATGGAATAGAAATGTTCTCTCTGGAAAATCTCACTACTGAAACACATAGATACATTGGGGGGAGGGAAAACATACGCTACATGTAAACATACATACGCCATGTAAACATACATACGCTATGTAAACATACATACCCTATTTTATGGTGTAATAGCGAATAGTTTATTAAACTTCGAAGTGTTTTTGTGCGTAATGCTTGTGATAATCAAATAAAAGCACATAAATTCGATTGTCGCATACTTTCGAGGAGACCGCGACTCCCCCCGTCTTACTCTGACGGGGGTGGACATTGACAGGACACGTTTTACTTTAAAATTGTTTATGACGAAGGAAACTTGACACTTGCAGAATGTGCCAATTGCACCATTGCCATATATGAAAAGAAAAAAACTGAAGTCAATCGAGTGCACCAGTCAGCTGTGAAATTATATTTACGTTTATAGATACACAGGAGCGGTAAGTGGTCTGGTGCACATCTTCGCTCTGCCGTCACTACTGCACGCGCGATCCTTATACCTGCGCGGCGAACTCACTTGGTGGAAGACCGCTTTTTATGCGGTCATCGTACTCTGTGGAGCTGTTAATTTGCTCATGCAGTTCTTTATTAACGAGTAAGGTATGAAAAATGGAAACCTTTGCAGTAGTATGCTGCCCTCCTAAGAAGAAAAGATATTAGTAACATTTTTTACGAAAACTTAAATAACCATTATATTCGGAAATTAAAAATGAACGAAGACTATAAAACACTTATTCTTTTTATTATATCCAAAACTCCCAAGTTTCTCTATAGCTAAATTTTAAATTATTGAAAATTTTACAAAACACTTTTGTCTTTTTTTAAGGAAGGCAGTATACTTCTTACCATAGACAGGATATACAACGCAATTTCGTGAAATTGTAGAGAAACCAAGCGTGTCACACGAGTAAATGTTAGTGATGGGAAATCACTCACCGATGAAACGATACATCTCTCCTTTGACTCAATTGACCACTTTTGACGAATTTTTAGTTGACTATAGCGCAATTAGGCATTTTTGTGTTTTGTAACAATGACTCGATACCGACACGGGTCGGAACAGACTGAACGAGCGACGCGAGAAGTAGGAGCTTAGCGCCATCTTCGGGCATAGCTGTGGACAGTTTGCGTTATTTATCCCTCTATATCTGTGCCTGTAGCATTTGACGTCAATGACTCTAGCTAGTGTATGTCTTGTTTGTAAACGCCGACTAGAATACCGGTTTATTAGAAAGAACGATACTTTCATTTTATTAAAAAGTTTAATTTTTAAAGATTTCCCCTTAAACTTTGGGTGCATCAGTTAATAAATGAACGTTAAAAGAGGAACGAAATAAAAATTTCGGTTGGAGAGCTGATTTGTTTTTATACGTCAATTTTAGACCTTGTTTAAAATAAATACCAAAGAGTAGGTAATTCCTAGAGATCGGATATTCTGGTGCATATTTACCTAATAGGTAATACCTAACTATGGAAGCGGCTACTTAAAATAATTTAATTGAAAACCGAAATCCTGGGATTTCACAACTAATAGGATGCTTATTTATGAAACTCCTCAGCAGTTTTGAAGGTCTGATGGTGACCAGGACAGAGTGGATAGGATCTAAGGCACTCTTGAAGATATAAACTTCGGATTTGGACTCTCTTAGTTCTAATGGAATTTTATAGGAATACAGTTCTGAGGGTTCTGAGTCGGAACATAAAATTTGTCGATCCCAGGATAGCGGCATTCGCCCGATACAAAAGTGCACTCTATACTTATCCAACCCCTCAACTTTAGTTAAATATGCACCCCAATATCCGATCTCTAGTCATTACAGGAGTATAATTTTGTGTAATGTATGTAATTGTGTAATCTAGTCATAATTTTAGAAATAAATCGCTATTTATGTAAGTGTAATTATAAGTAACACAAATAAAAGAATTTTGAATTATATAAAGTATTTTATTTTCATTTAAAGTACCATAATTCATAAGTAACATAGAAAAATCAAATAAATTCAGTATAAAAGAATATTCATAGCAACAACAGTGTTTCAACATCTTTGGATTAACAAATAACATAATTTAATTATTTTTCGCCTTATATTTAAAATAACAAATTATAAAATATCCTTTACGACAAATTACTTTAAGGCCCGGCGCAAATTGAACCCAGCCCACGCACAGCCCACGCGTGGGGGAATCTGTGAAACACAGTTTTGTTCGAGTTGCCGCATATTGGAACCAGTCCACGGCTACCCCACTCAAGTTGCGTTCCACGCGTGGATAGGTTTGTATTTCCCGCAGTTTTCGTGAATCGTGGGTCAGGAGTTCATGTATTTCATCAAACTGCTCCCTGCTAAGCCGAAAACTATCCTTGAGAACATTGTCAGGAACTTCCCGAAACAGATTGAACTCCCCATAGGTACTTCTCCCAGCTAAATAAGAATTTCTTTGACTTTTCTTTCTCTTAACTAACGAATGTAAAGTAATCACTTCCTCAATCTCCGACTCCGAATCCAAATCCAGGAGAAGTTCAATCGGCGTAGTGTTCGACATCGTGGAACGTGGATTCACAAACATACTGGGTTCAACATGCGGCACCTACTCGACCCATTCCATGGTCTTGGGTTGGGAGTGGGTTGGGTTCAATTTGCGCCGGGCCTAAGGCTTATTTCGAAGAGCTTGAAAAGCGCTCTCAGCCCTTTATTTGTGACTTTGCTTTTTAAGCAAAGCAAAGCTTTTTGTTCCGGTGAGAATGAAACTTAAAACTTCGTGTTTTCTATTTTTTATGTTCATAATATATTTTTTTTTGTTAGATTATAATTACAAAGCTTTTACTTACATGGCTATAAAATTACAATATTAAAGGGAATCGAATTTCTTTATAACTATAATTTAGTTTAAGGAATTCCGGATTTTATTTTTTTCAATGGCCTACAGATAAATTACGAAAACATTGGCCATCGGCTAATCCGATAACACTCGAACGCATATTAGATTACTTTATTGGATACTTTATTATGTAGACGTGGATGACGCCTTCGGGTGTATCCGGATTAGCCGATGGCCAATGTTTTAGTAATGTATCTGTCAAAATATATCTAGAAAAAAAATCAGATAATTTAAAATACTAGAAATCAATACGTGAAATCGAAGTTAAAATATTTTGAAAGATAGTATATTCGAACGATATGTAAAGCTATATATATATATTTAGAACCTCGATAGCATTCTTCAATAGTTCAAGGTGGTAAAAACTTCCATCCACATTCCCACCCCAGATTTTCTACTCTCTGTGCGATTTTCTAAAGAATTCCGAAAAATCTCTCTAATATAGGTTTAATTTCACAATTGGTTATCATGTAAGTGATAAAAGATCAATTCTAGTTAAGTGCCCCCCCCCCCCCCCCCCCATTGTAGCAAAAAATTATTATCTTGAAACTATTCACAACATTCCCTTAAAAAAAACATTTCGCAAATAATTCTCTAGATCAGTGGTTCCCAAACTTTTTCTATTCACGGCGCCCTTGCTGGGATCCAGATTTTCCAAGGCGCTCAATGTCAAATTCCAATAAGTTAATTTTAGAGTCAATAATTGCAAGGGTTAGGTAAAAATAAATAGATCGATTAAACTTTAACGATTCTTTAGAAGTGATCTATCTTTCCGCACGTCCCACCTTGTAGTAATAATTATCGAACAAACGCATTCTTTTACATAGCAAATTGAGAGTTCAATGCGTTCTGTGAGCAACCTTTTTATACGAGTATATACTTTATTTTTTATATTTTATACTTTATTTTTATATAAGCATTTGTTTTATACGAGTAGATCAATCAACCAAAATACATACATGGATGGATACATATTGTGACTAAAGTGTGTATATGGTGCTCTGATCAGGCGCACTGGTGGGAACACTGTAAAGCCTACTCAGGTAAACAAATGAGTGATACCAGTGGGATAAATTAAATGTTACCATAAATAAAATTTACCCAAACACCTTCAACGCGAAATATAACTTTATTTATATAAAAACTTTTGTTTTTCAATTATTTCTATATTTCTTACATTTTTATACAATGACAACTTTAACCGCCAAATGACATACTGAATTGACAGTCTACTCGTTAAGTTCGAAACGTAGCGTGGGACGCCCTCCGGCCAGGTGGACTGACGATTTGAAGAAAGTCGCCGGTGGGGGCTGGATTATGAATCTTGTGTGATATTTCGCGACGCCCATTAGTGTAAGTTGCGCCTAAATGCACACTTTTGGAACCACTTAACTAACACTTAACTAACTATTTTAACTAACATTTGTATTTATATTGGAAGTTTCTGTGGCAGTTTCGTAAAGGTAATATGAAGTTGATATCCGAATGTAGGTAGACTTGAGTGAGGTTTATTTTACTGTCAAGAGTCGATCACACATCCACATAATCGATGGATTTTTTTTTATAGAACGTCAAAGTGATGGTAAGTCCAAAAAGGGCTCGATAATATTCTATCGTGTGATCGCGTATAAAAACTATTGTACATTACGTGATGACGGTAGGAGCGTTGCGTCCCGTATATGCGGGTAGTTGCGATATTTGCAGTGCCACGTCTATGAGAGGCTTCAACATTACTTGAGCATCGCCAAGCACGTTGGTATCTTCGTATGAGTCTATGTACAGTCTGCAAGGGAATTAGATCAACATGATTAATGGGTAATTTTAGTTTCCCCTGATGATGAGGAAATCCCAAAGAAATATTTATGAATATACAATATGTCACTAAAATAACGCAGAGGCCGAAAGTAGGATGATTAATATTGAGAGTAGAATAAATTTTACCAGTTTTTAGCCCTTTTTTCACAAGTAATTGTTCATTTCTAGTATATATTTCATTATACGCGCAGTAACATTGTATATTCCTCATATATAACATTGTAACTCATATATAACATATAACATTGTATATATAACATTGCTTGAATTGGCCTCAACAGTCAGTGCAAGTCCCTCCCAAAATTTCAAACCACACTCAATAAGGCGAGTGTGCGAGTAGGAAGTTATTGCTGCGTCTCGCTCGAACTTGCGAACATAAATAACATATCGCACCACCAAACGGACCTAGAAATAAGCTACTGCGCAGGTTTGTCACGTGATATCGCCAGAGCCCAAGAAGTTTTGCGTTATTTATACCAGTCACTAACCTGTACTGAGTAATAAGTGTTACGAAGGTTTTAGCTAGAACAACATTTACGTTTGTAACTTTGGTCTTATTCTCTAATTAAAGTTAATTAGTTTACGTGCAGTTATTTCAGTGACACGTTGTGTATGATTAATTATTGTGTAATATAAATTTACCTGACGGTAGCTCCAGAGCTGCCAGTTCCGCTCAAACGCAGCACGATGCGAGAGCCATCTTCAAATATTATGCGAAGACCCTACACGTACAAACAGAACGTATGTTTTTTTATATACTTAATTGTATACATACATATATATAGTACCTAAAAACATCCTGTGTACATATATAATGACCTTTCTCACCACCTCTGGTTGTGAGGCGGGCGTAATAATTTTATAGAAATATTTCTGACGAAATATTTTCGGTGTGTTAAAGACTAAGGCGTCCACCGGCGATGTGGACTGTAATTGTGTGGGATTGCCGGTATAAGGGTGTGACAAATGGAATAATGGAAAAGCGCATATCTGAGTACCTCTTCGAGTCCTGCTGCTCCTGAGGGCATCACACTGCACTCACTTTCCACCGTGTCCAAAGTCGCTTACAAATAGACACCTTCATTTATTAATTAAGTATATACCTACATAAGCATAAAAGCGGCGCGGGCGCATATAGGAAGCGCTAAAGTTCTCTCCTAAATCCTTGGAAAGCGCGGGTCGAAAGATGCAACGACTTGCGAGTCGTCAAGGCGGACTGACTGCCACTTCTTTTCTTCTCAATGAAGAGAGGCGATGTATGGCAAGCGCTTAGGTTGGAAAGGGACGCGGCAATGTGATAATGAAGGTATTTTCGCCAGTGAACTAGTGAAAAATATTAATTTTCATATACCTACATTCGCGATAAATTTAATAATTAACAATTAATGTAATTGACGAAACCAACCTCCTTATCAGAAGGTATCAGAAAGTCAGTTATAATTTATCAGCTAGATTTAATTGGAAGATTATTTATCAATCAGATTGTTAACAGTTACTTTATCACGAGGTGGTGAGAAACGCCCTAAAAGTAATTCGTTCTGGTTAAAGCAAGGTCAAAAACTGATTTATGTTCAAATGTGTAAATTCAATTTTACTCGGTAAATAATGAGAATCCACAAGAAAGTTTTAGACACAGTGAAGTAAACTTACCACCAAGTGACACTAACTTAAAATATATTATTGAAAAAAATAACAGAAATGGTCGAAAAAAATATAGTTTCAAACGTTTTGTTCTTGTTGCTCTTTATTGTACTTATAGTGAATTGTTACAATAAGACACTACAGTATTACCATAAGTACAAAGTCGGACTTATTCCTAGAAGAATTTCTTCCAGTCAACCTTAGAATAACCGAGAGTAGTTATGTCATTAAAAATCGGGCTTCAACATATTTTAAATAAAACAGTACACGTTTGTGCATATCTTATCGGTGATACACTAGACTCTAGTCTATCACCGACAGATATCTAGAGGTATCTATACTCGACACATACGTGTGATCGTGAGTTCATATCCTCGGGCCGCACCAGTTTCTACTGAAGTACGGATTCTTGACACCAGTTATTAGCATGCATCAGAAATAAAAAAAAATCTGGAGTATGTGATTCACCAATCCGCACTGGGCCCGCGTGGCCCTAAACTCCCTAGTGATTTACTAAGGGAGGCTTAGTACCCTTGCAGTGGGACATTAAAGATTGATTTATTATGGACTTTTAATCCTGTTTAAGATGCTACGTTCAAAGATGCTTCATAAGTACGCTCTGGTTGATGAGGTCAGTGGAAGAGAAGTTGTCAGCCAGCTTGACCGCTTACGACTTGTCTGCACTTTTGTGGGTAGATTCAATAAAACCGGGCTCCGTGATTTATTTTCCAGGTGTTTGCATCATTTATATTAAACTAACCTGAGCTTTTTGGCGGAAACTCGGCGAGTGAAGTTGTGGTTTTTTTTATTATTGTAAAAATAGTGTATTAAGCGTTTTTCGGTTTAATAGCGATTGTTTATTAAACTTCAAAGTGTTTTTCGTGCATGGTGTTTGTGATATAATCAAATAATAATAATAGAGCTGTGAATAGGATTTTGCAAGATTGGCGGCGCGCCCGCATACCCCCTGGTGTTGCAGGTGTCCATGGGCGGCGGTAACACTTACCATCACGTGGGACCGCTTGCTCGTCCGCCCACTAGCATATAAAAAAATTAATAAAAAAAAAAAATCGTGGGACTGCGTTGTTCGTGTGCCTCCGAGGAGTCCTCCTCTGTCCTCTGTAAGCGTACTACCACTTTACTGGGCGACTCCTGACTTACTCCGAGGGGACTGGACATTGACAGGACACGTTTTAGACATTGAAATTGTTTATTATAAAGAAAACTTGACACTGGCATAATGTTCTAATTGCACCATTACCATATGTGAAAAGAAAAAAATACTAACCTGCTTCATAGACACGCTTTGGTCGATGGGGTCCATGTAAGAGAAGTTGTCAGCCAGTTTCACCACATACGACTTGTCTCCGCTTTTGTGGGTGGATCCAACGAAGCCAGGCTCGGTGATTTTCCTCTCAAGTGTTTGCATCATTTCGTTGCAAGGGTCACTGGCACACTCCTCGTAGTCGTACCTTTAGGGAAAGGATGATATGTATTAAAATTAATTAAGGACCTATTGACGCAGTAGGTAGTGACCCTTCTTGCAGTGCAAAATGTCCCGGGTTCAATTCATTTGTTTAAAGACAAGTGTTTGTTCGGGTCTGGGTGTGTGTTTGTCTGTGGGAGTCTCTGGACCAATCCCACAAGGAATCCTAGAGTGGGCCATTGAGTTTGGCGTTACTTAATTATTGATATATAATAATACAACGTGTCACTAAAATAACGCAAAACTTGAAACACGACAACTAATTTAAAACGGGTATATAAAATCGTTCCAGAGAAAAATAAAATTATTTTATGGGATAAATAAATCAAAGGTTACATATGCGGTTTTGTTGTTCAATCTAAAACGTTCGTAACGCTCGTCACTCTCAGTACGGGGTAGTAACCGGACACCGCGCTCAGTTGTAATGAGTGTCTTTGTGTTGTGTAGCAGCGCGTCGAGTAAAAGATATCTAGAAATGAACAATAGGTTATGAGAAATAATCCTAATGTAAAAACTGGTAGAAACGATTATGCTCTGGATACTGTACAACCTATTTTCAAATTTTGCGTTACTTCATACGAATTTTACAAGAAAAATTACAAAAATCACAGTAATTTAATCACAGAGACATCTCTCTGCGTTTTTAAAAGCCAATATAATGGGGAATGTTCTGAAGAGTTGTTCAACCAATTTCGGGCAAGCAACGATGATTGCGCTACCTATCCCTCTATATCTATGTTTAAGCCTTACTTGACTGGTTAATTATTATGGAGTGATTATTATTTACCTGGTGAAATAATTCCTTCCAAACTGCTTCCAGTGATCGGCCAGTATTTCCTCGACGGATTTCCCAGTAGCTGCTAAGACTGAGAGCCAAGCGAGAGCAGCCCATAAACCGTCCTTTTCACGAAGGTGGTCAGAACCGGTACCGAAGCTTTCTTCACCACAGAGGGAAAGTCGACCTGCATCCATTAGGTTGCCGAAGTATTTCCACCCTGTGAAAGTAAGGCAAATATTATCACGTGGCAGTTGTAATGTTAGAAAAAGTCCAGCCTTCTTACTTATAAACGCTGCGCAGAGATCCACACTAATATTTTAAATAGGAAAATGAGATTGTACGTTTGTTTGTTTCGTCTTCACGACTAAACTACTCACACAATTTCAATGAAATTTGGCAGTGAGCTAACCCGAAATCCGAAGAAAGACATAGGACACCTTTTATACAGGAAAATTAATTAGATTTTTCAACCAATTACTTTTAAAACAAAAACCAAGCCGCGGGCAAAGGATAATTAATAAATTAGATACTTTTTATTAAATACTAAACAAAAAAAAGTGACCTCTTTTTATAGAATGGCAGACGGCAGACGAGTGGGCGGCCCACATGATGGTAAGTGGTCACCACCGCCCATGGGCACCTGCAACACCAGCGATTTTTTATGAAAAGAGTATAATGAAAAGAGTATATATAAGAGTATATAAAAGAGTATAAAGTAGTATAAATCAATAGATAATTAAGACAAACAACGAGAACGGAACAAAAGAAAACTTAGAATAGTATATTTCCTAGACTTTTCTCAGTAGGCAAGACTCACCAGTAGGCACTTCAAAGATCTCCTTTCCATTCTTAGCAGCGACTCTATCTACGGCGGCAGCAGTGGGCATACTCCTGGCATACCCTGTCACCCCCGTGCGCTGGAAGTAGGGGATGTGCTGCAAGTTGTTGGCGAGTACCGCGAGAGAGTCCGAAGGCGTGACGAAGAACGCTCCGCGACCGATTATCATGTTGCGATCACCTACAAATGAGGGTAGACTTGTAATCTGGTGCGAAAATTTCGTGACTTTTCGTGTCACGGATGTCACAATAAATGAAGTAACCTTATGTAACACAAATCAAAATAAATATCAAAACCAATCCCTGTGACATTCAAATTGTCACGACAACATTATAATCCGGCTCGAAGGACCAATAATCCGTTTTGAAGGACCAATTAGTGTGTTAGTTACCGACTACTCGCGTTGTAAAAAATGTTGATTTCGTTATTAACTATTTTGATAAAGTACAAGTTTTTGGGCAAGACTTGTGAGTACAAATACGACGGAAAGTCTCCGCGAAATGCCGCTACTGAGTTTGAGGAGACAGCTCCTCACTCTCCTCTACCGTTTATCCCTTCACGGCCGTCTAGTAACTGAGGTTTAACGTATTACCATTTGATGATGTTATTGTCAGTCGTTTATTGTATTCAACCCCGGCCAAAGGACAATTTGAACGGGGAGAGTGCACGCTGCAATCCAACAGCCGTTGGGCGCGCACTCGTTACCACTCTCTCACAGAATACTACCTTGAAATATATTGCACTTCCCACTTTATCATATACCCTAATGTACGTACGTGTTTCGGTAGTGAGTGAGATATGCCAGAGACCATTCCCATTCTATCCCTTCCCATGTCCACAGTCCTTTCTCCAAATCCATTCTTTCATCAATAAAGGCAGGCAGCGCATCCGGGGGCGTGCCAAAGGTTGTCATTTTGGACTAATGTAGGCTTGTATCGAGGGTGTCAATGGGCGACAGTATCCACTTACCACCAGGTGGACTGTATGCTCGTTTGCCACCTTCTTTCTATAAAAAAAAGTATTGGAAGGTATACAAGAAAGCTGAATTACGTAAAACATTTTTGATGATCAATTACTGTGAGTATAAAATTTTGTAACAATCATAGGTTATACCATATACTCGAAACAAAAATTCTCATTACAGGAATTTGGCTCGACAGTGAAAATAGTTTAGCACAGTTTACCATATTATCAGCCTGTGTGTCTCCACTGCTGGATATAGATAGGTCTCCCATAAGGCTCGCTACCACACAAGATCTTCGCCTCTTCTCATCCAACCACCACTGGCGAACTTCTTCTAGTTGTCAGTCCACATGGACGAAGGATGTTCCACACTACGCATCCAGGTACATGGGCTCCATTTGAGGGTTCGTCTGCCCCGTCGGCTATCGGTCCTGCGCGGCTTAGCATAAGTTTTTTAATTTCATTCTAAATGATGTTTGAATTGAATCACTTACCATCACCATCAAAAGCAGCGCCAAAGTCATAGTCTCCACTCTTGACGGCTTCAACCAGGTCAGCCGCGTACGTTAAGTTGGGATCCGGATGCGCCCCACCGAAGTCTTCTAGTGGGGTCACGCGGCGCACGTTCTGTTCCGTTGTGCCTAATTCCTCGACGAACACGCGTTTTACGTATGGACCCGTAACTGAGGAATGTTAGTAGAAAAACAGTGGTTAATGGATACGATGTGGTAGGGCTTCGTTCCCCTCCCGCGTCCCGCAGACCATCGGGAGGGCGGCGCTTACGGCGGTCAAGCTCTAATTTAGATAGTATTCAATTTAGGAAGGCAAAAATTAAAGTCTATAAAAGGTAGGTATACCACGTTTCTACTAGCGAGACAGGACGCAGTCAAATATCGACAATCACACTCTCACAGGTGGTTTAGAATCGCTCAGCATCCAAAAAAATATTGCATCTCTCTACCGCCTATACATATTATGATGGGGAATATTGATCCCCCATTATTAGAATCATGTTTCAACTAGTCAGAGAGGCCCAGAGTCCTCGTCAAATATGTATGTATTACGGAATGACCTATAGTGTTTTGCGGATAATACGAGTATATAGTTGAGTGTAGGCTTTCTCGGCCTGTGTCCATATTAATTGAATCTTCCGGGCTTCCAGAAGACTTCGGCCAAGTAGCCCGGAAGATTCAATTAATATAATACGAGTATATGCTGTCACATGCATTATGACAAATCACGCACATTTAAGAGATTTTTTGTTTCGCGTCAATTTTGACATAAGTAGTCTAGTTATCTTAAATGTATGCTATTACCGATAGGTCAGTTCCTTCTGTCCGATTTACAATTTTGTAACTTTACTAAATAAAAAATATTTGATAATAAACTTTACCTCCATGCATAGAGTCGATGAGTACATTGAAAGGTTTCCTCTGCTCAGAGCCTTGGATTAGCGACTTTATTTTGGTGAAATCAAATATTTCCTTCATGTAGCTCACATAGTCCCATACAGAATCTAACACTTCCACTGTAAATTGGCGATCTTCAACCTGTAAACCAATTTCAAATTTAAAAAGGCTGATGGCAATTCGAAGGGATTCTATTCAATTCTATTTCGAAGGGAGATTTTGCAACGTTCCGTAGGTTTTAGAAAAGAAAAATATTTAAATAATGACAAAAGTTACAGAGTTTATGTGCCTGTCCAACAGCATTGCCAGACGTCCCGCTTTTTGAAACATACAATACAATGCCGCGCGGGACGCTGAAAATCACGCTCTTTTGAATTCGATCTATTTTATCTACTTAGTGAAATGCCCGGTGCGGCTATTACTCGTACAAAAAAATAGTTTGATCTCATTGATCTAATAAATATTGTACTAATTACTTTGTTTTTTTATTATGTCCGGCTTTTATCAAACGAATCTTGCTTGTTCTACTTTGAACTATTAAAAATCCCGCCTTGGTCGAAAAAAAAATTGGCAACACTGCTATCCAACGACGTAATCCTTCTAATGTTCATCCATTGTTGGATACAGGCTTGTGCCAAAGCTTGTCAGCATACGCGATTTTCCGCTCATCTCATTCTTTACATATATTGTAATTGATTTATTTTTTGGGATCTTTTGAAAAGTTTACACTGTCGTAATTTTGGAACTAGAGAACAGATTAGACTCATCTACGAACTTAATTGGACTCAAGCTATTTTTGTGTCAAATTTAATTTCAATTTGTTAAGAAATGCATTCTGCAGAATAATAAATCATATACATAATTTCAAAATTGATTGGTGTTTTGGAGTTACGTGGTCAAAAAGTATACTTACAGTAAAATTCTGCACTCCAATCTTTGTAATATCACACACAAGGTCAGGTACAATCTTATACTGTTTGATCTTGTTGGTTAGCGCATATATCTCGTTGGTGGTACTGTCCGGTGCTGGACCTCCATTGCTGCAGTTGAATTTGATGCCAAAGTCATTGTTAATGCCGCCTGGGTTGTGGGAAGCAGTGAGCACTATGCCACCTAAACACAAATGTGGCATTATGTATGGTAATTTAGTGTAAAAAATTAAAGGTATAGCGATATGCAATAGTTTTATACAAAGATGGCGGCGGTCGTGCGGCCAGACCACCTGGTGGTAAGTGAATACTGTCGCTCATTGACATCAGCGACACACGTCAATATCAGTTCAAAATGACAAATGTTGATTGACCTCGGATACTAGATAAGGGGCCGTTCAAGTATTACGTAGGCAGAATTTTAGTAATTTTTACCCCCCCCCCCCCCATGCTTACGTAAGCATTGGTATAATTTTTACAAAATCTGTTCAAGTTTCTTATTTAATCGGAATTTACTAAATTTTGCCATAAAATACGAAAGTAAATAAATAAATACTGCTGACGTAATCGCCATTCAGACCCCTCCGTCCCCCATGTCATCAAAAATAAGCAAAGCAAAGACCCCCCTCCCACCTCTTTTTGTTTGGTGCTTACATAATACTTGAATTCAATTTACTGCAATTAAAATATAAAATGAATTCTTTTAAATGTAAATGTAAAATTGTGATTAGAGCAGACCTTCCCAGACTTTTTGACCTTAATGTCCCCCCAGCTTGTGTTTTTTAGTCACAGACTATAATTAATTGTCGAGGAGTAATTAATAAGTTATAATTATTTTTTTTCAATTAATGATATAAATATAATTATGCCACCTGGTACGACTATATTTTGCAAAGCATATATTCTTTGATAAAACAGAAAAATAAAGCTACATTATTTGGTCAATGATAGATAAGGCAAATTGTATACTTCAACTAATCTTCTTATCTTTCATTTTAGATGTGAAACACAATATTGAGAAATATAAAGAAAAGGGTATGCAAAATTGCAGGACTACTAAAATACATATTTTACCAAAAATTATAGCTATACAAAAATACAAAAAAATAATTAATAAGATGGTTGAATTTGATGGTTATTAAAACATTTTTGATATTTGGATGCATCGCACAATATGATTGTTCTTTAATATTTTCATGAATTGTATTTGTTTATAAAAGAGTATATTAAAATCCAGTTAAAATCGCACCCAGAGCAATTTTAATTCTGGATCAACTCCCAGGTGACTTAATTCACCCTCTAGATGCTCACCAGATTAGAGAATAAAAAAATAATTAATTTTATATTGCAAATCCGGTCTCAGATGCGTACAATTTATAAAACTCGAAAGAAAAAAATATATAAACTGATAAATAATCATGTGGGTAATAAAACATGGAAGTAGTAGACTGTAATGACTGTTTGATGATTACACTAATGATATTCATACTTCATACAATGTTGGTCAGAAAAAATCTGTAAAACGGTATGATGATGAACAAGAAGCAATGACTTTACAAATGATGCATGGTACAGAAAAAATAAGTTGGTAGAAATAATATAATTAATTCATCATACTAGAGATTATGAATTTTATTACATCATTGATAAGGCTTTTGGAGACTATTGAAAAGCCGAGTTTGGAGAATAAAGGTTTGTTCAATTACACAAGCACTATATAGGGTGAGTGTACCAGTAATGAACCAGGTACCAGTAGTTGACCAATTCATACTTTTATTATAAAAATTAAGAAATCTTTAAATTTTCCGCCACTTTTTTTACGGTTGGTAGCCTTGATGGGCTTCTGTCAGTCGGTTAACCATAATGAGAAACGAGTAAGACGCCATTCATAGTATTGTTTATGACTTGTTTGGAATCTTGTGTTATTCATTTCATTCCAAGCCGCCATTTTAGTTAGAGCGTATAGTGAGGTAAGATTCTTTAATTATTTTGAATCTTTGATTTTTACTGTGATTACGAGCGACTTTCACGTTTATGTGTTACTATTATGTGTGTTCTAATAATGCTGCATATTATTTATTTAAAAAATGCTCTTTTTAATAGTTATTTATCACTGGAAAACTACTGGTACACGAAAATTTACATTGTCCCTGTGGTTGACCATTTGGTCAACTACTGGTGATTGAGCTTTTTTGAAGATTTTTGTTTGTTTTTGTTTTTTTAACGTGTAATTATGTTCACTTATTTAATTAGTATAGAAAATGCTTCAAAATTTCACAGTGCTCCAGTAGTAGACCAGTGGTGTAACACTGGTGATATATATATTAAAAATGTGTTCCAGTAATTGACCATCTACACCTTCTTCTACAGATACACGATGCCTCCAAAAAACGATCCCGCGCGAAAAACTAGAATTTTCTTCAAATATGTATAAAGAAGATGACGTCATAAAGGCTATAGAGGAAATAAACAGTGGTGCTAAAATAAGGGAAACATGTCGAAAGTATAACATTCCACATACAACAATTATTAATAAAATGAAATTGAAACACCCAATACAAAGAAAAATGGGACCTCCTACGATATTGACCTCACAGGAAGATTCCTTGCTAAAGTCATGGATAATGGCAATGGCGAAAAAGGGTTTTCCAGTTAATAAAGAAATGGTTGTTGAAACTGTTAAAAATATAATAAAAGATGACCAACGTCCCAATCCATTTAAAGATAATAAACCTGGCAGAAAATGGTTTACCAATTTTTTAAAAAGACATAAAGAAATAGCTGTACGTCACGCAGAATCTATCAATATAGCCAGAAGTCTAGTGACAGAAACGGCTTTGAGAACGTGGCATGCAAATTTAAAAGAATATTTAATCTGAAAACGCCGCTGATATTTTAGAAGATCCGGAAAGAATGATAAATGCAGACGAATCTGCTTTTCAAACCAACCCTTCTTCTGGCTTAGTGTTGGGTCCTCGAAGATTCAATAATTTTTACGAAATAAAAGAGAAAGAGTGCATTACTGTACTAGGTACATTTGCTGCACCTGGAACTGTATTACCACCACTGATAATTTATCCATATGAACGAATTCCATCTGAGATCATTAGGCAAGTTAATAAAGAATGGAGCGTCGGTAAGTCTGAAAAAGGTTGGTTGACATCAAAAGTTTTCTATGGATACATTGCAAATACTCTTGTTCCAAGATTGAAAGAAAATAAAGTCAAGTTTCCTGTGTTACTATTAATAGATGGCCATAAATCGCACATAAATCGAGAAGTGTCCCAACTTTGCATTGATGTTGGCATTATTCTATATTCATTTTACCCAAACGCGACTCATATTATACAACCGGCCGACGTATCTGTATTTCGTCCGCTGAAGAATTCTTGGAAAAATATTATCCAAAAGAATTCTTGGAAAAATGGACACTTAGTATCAAGATCTCAGTTTAATAAGTTTGTAATAAAGTAATTTTTAATAACAGCATTCGTTTTATTTACTGGTCCATTACTGGTGCAACACCTGGTCAATTACTGGTAGGAGTTGGTCAACCTTAGGCACATTCTATCTTGTGATCTTAATAATTAAAAATAAAAAAACGAAAAAGATATTTAGAAAGTTTGTATTAATTATTTGATTCTATGATAAATGAAGAATATAAATATATATTCTTTATAACTATTGGCGCAATAATTTAGGTTCAATATCAGATACTGATTGAAAATATTTCTTAAATGGTGTACTACTGGTACATCCACCCTAGTCTATTAAATGTGCGTCACATTGATTAGTCATACTGACTAGGCACATATTACTTCAAGTATGTTAGAGAACTGCGTATATATTATTTTTTTTTAAAGGGAGAAGGTGCCAGACTAGCAGACAGTCCACCTGGTGGTAACTGGATACTGCCACATGTCGACATCAATCAAATGACAAACTCTCAAATATCCCCAGATGAGTGCATCTGGCAGTAGGCAGGCAGTTTGGAGTATTGGAGAAGATCTGAAGAAAGGGTTGGCTCTAGCATATCTCACTCAGTACCGAAACTTACCAAGAGTCTTGTATTTCCTGATGATGCAGGACACAGCTGGAGTTGAAAGAATACCATTTTGGCCTACCAGCAGTTTGGCAACCTGTTAATATTGAAATTTGTATAATATAAAGCTATGTAACACTGATTTACACCATAATTCAACTATTGGGTTTTTTAAGTAATATTTATTTAAATGGCCGCCCTATCGACAGGAACAATATTTAAATTCATGCAATACAATGCCACTTGTGTTGTTGGACTGTTGAAGTAATATTTATTTAAATGGCCGCCCTATCGACAGGAACAATATTTAAATTCATGCAATACAATGCCACTTGTGTTGTTGGACTGTTGGGTAACTACTTAAGTGATTTATTAAAATTAAATCAACTGACGATTTTTACTGGCAGGGCCCCATCCAATGAATTTGCCACCGGCCTCAGATTGTATAGTTTAGCCACTGGTTGGAACAAGTGCCAATAATAAATAATATAACATATTATATAATAAACACATAAAATGATTTCATTGAAATATGTCAATACCATCTTAACAAATTGGATCTTCTTCTTAACAACTGTTTATGTTTTATTTTTGGTTTACGTAAATAGGACCACATCTCTTATTACTATTCTATAACTGTTCTATAGCGGCGAGATGTAAGAATGCTCTGCACCCTCTCTCAATTCTATATGATCCAAGTTGCCAAGAGTATTTGAAATGTAAATTTTAGTTTCTGAGTGTCATCCATGACCATCATCTTCGTTCCGCTACCATCTACTTACTCCAAGTCTCTTCTTGCCTGGCTTTATGATTAAATCTTTTAATGCGCAGGCAGCTAGACTCTGAAACACAATCTTCACTGACATCCGGAAAGCACCTAACAAAATATCTTTTAAAAAGGTGTTTCGGGAACATTACCTCTCCTTTTCTCATCCCTAGTGGCTCAGCCAGCTCCTTTTGCTTTATCTTTTCTTTCATTTTTATTTTACTTATGTCAGCAACATGGTATATTTTTGTTTCTCTTAATATAACTTATGTACTATATATTTAATTATATAATGTATTCATTGATTATGTATAACTTGTATGTATTATATTTATTCTTATGTATATATGTATGTGTAAGTTTGTATGTATGTATATGTAATAATTTATTTTACCACACCATCTAAATTGTGACTTTCATGGACCTCCTAACTGAACTTCTCTGACCAACCCAAAGATTGGCTGGTAGAGAAATGCCATTAAGCTCACCTTTTGTATGATATTGTACAATGTAGTGTAAATAAAAAAAAGTACAATTGACAACAAGGTACCTTTTCACTAAACTAAGGACAAGACTTTTTCTTCAAAATTTTGTTGATGTAAGAATATGTTTAGTCAAAAACACGCCTTAGTGTTTGATCTTTTCAATAAGAGCAATATATAATAAACAATATTTTTTTGTGATTTCACTGTCTGGTTATTTCGAGAACTACAAGGTCCCTTTTCCATGATAACGTCACATATTTTGATTAAATATATGAGATATGTACAGAAAGAAGAGGTGTCATGTCATAAATAAATTATTCTTTTATGAAGACAAAAGTTAACATACCCCATTGGCAGCTGAGATCTTGATAATTTTGTCAACGACCTCCTTCACCAAGTATCGGCCATCGCCACCGACCACCAACGTAGAACCCACGAGTGCGTCTTTATTAGCATCCAGAATACTTTGGATAAAGTTCTCCGTATAGCTTTCTTGGATAAATACTTTAACTTTTTTTCGTAAACCGCTCGTACCCGGCTTTTGTCCTTCGTAAGGGTTTGTATTTACTACCACCACACTAGGCATTTTTTATGAACTGTCTAGTTTAAACGAGACTTATCTGAGTGAACGTAGTTTTAATAAATATTTTATTTTATTACGATATCAAGTTCGTAAGGTCAATAGAAAAAAGTTGTTATTGGATCGAACAGCAACGAACTGTCAAACCAATGTCAATCAAGGTCAGAATGTGGTTGTGTTCACTTATAATTTCAATTGTTAATTAATTAACATTGCTTAACAATTTATTTCATTGCATTATTAAAGGAGTGCACAAACAACGCGTCCAATGTACATCCACGATGGCGATCTGCGCGCATGTAAATTTGCAAAACTCATGAATTACTCCAAACGTGTTTAACTTGAATGCGTCGGTATAATTCTTTTTCCTTGTTTAAGGGTAAGTCCGCACTGCGAAAAATCACCGCGCGATTTTTTTTCTGGCGATATTTAATCTGCGTCCTGATACAAACCATATACGCACAGCGAATAAAATTCCTCGCGGTTTTTGTTAGTTTTTATGCAGTACTCACCCTTAACCTCTGTTTAAAGAAACAAACTCTTAACCTCTGTTGCAAAAATACGTGTTGTCGTAAAATCCAGCCTCACACCTATTGCTGTGAGATTGCCATTCATTTGTCGGGAATGTCAGATTCTACAATAGTAGCTCAAAATGTAGGTTTCCAAACTGCAAAAATTTGATCTTTGTTATGTGCACTACCTGTAAAGTACATCTTTGCTTCACTACTAACAGAAATTGTTTTATAGAGTTCCGTGAATAAATTTTGATTTTCATTGCACCTATGTTTATTTTACATCGTTGAGTCCCAGAGTATCTAATATGATACCTACCCTATTCCTATATACCCTATGTAAAATATCAATACCCTCTCACTTTCATCACTCAATCATGGTATTTCGTATCATATTTATCCCACATGGGAGGTCTCCTGTGCATTAAAACGATTAATTGCTCTACGTCAATGTCGTCATTTTCTGACTCAGGCGCTGGTGAGCACGACGACAAGGCTGGAGACGAAGAGCGCGGCATACTCCTTTAAATAGCGACACACGACTGAGCGCCTGCCCGCAATGCGTATTTATTTCGCAATGCGGTGGGTGCCATACTACTCCATAGTGCAAACATTCGCACGGAAATAAATTCGCACCGCATCGCGTCCAATTTGCATCAAACTACAGATTTCGAAGCGAATTTTTATCGCGAGTGCATGTACGTTCATATAATTATGTTACAGAATCGCGGTAAAAATATCGCGCGGTGATTTTTCGCAGTGCGGACTTACCGTAAGGCTATGGTGCAATTAGCACATTCTGCCAATGTCAAGTTTTCTCCGCAGTCCTTGGAAGCATACGAAATAAAACGCAGTCTCACGCTTTTATTTGATTATCACAAACATCACGTACGGAAAACACTTTTAACCGTTTCAACTATAATACCAATACTAAACCACAAAACGCCCAATACACAATTGTTTCACAATACACACAAACTTCTTGAGTTTCCGCCAAAAAGTAGTGCATCATTTTTGCAAATCAAGTACCACAGACGAATAATACTATCTATAGTCACGGCACGGCGTGGCCACATGCGATAGAAAATGAGCTATACACATTTACAAAGATATATTACCTAGGTACCGCTCCTTTAAAGTTTGGGCACAATGATGTGTCGGCCTTAAAAAAACCGGCACGCAAAGTGTGATACACATTAGCAATACTGTGTATATTTTTACATCAATAATACTTAAGCGCTTCTCTTTTCTGTTAGACAGTGAGGTAAGATATCACCAAGGCCATTGGTTTCTCTGTCTACGGCAAGTACTGACCCCCTCCGTTTGTTTTGCGGTTGAGATCAAGGAATTTAATGAAGAAATTTAAAAAAAAGGACATTTTTAATTTTACAATTTTCCATTATAATAACCGCTCCAATTATATATTTTTCTTACTATTATTTTTGCGTTTAATAAGATGTTCATAAATATTGTTTCTAAAGTAGAAAAATGTACTAATATTGAATTGACAAATAGAGCTTTTCGCACGTTTTGATCAGCCTATATTTTTAATAGATAATTTCAACTTTGTGTTAAAAGCCGATATTGTATTTAACTGGAACTGTGCGTCATAAATTGGCGGTAGTTTTTGAAGAATTGCAAGTATTTTCATACTATATTGATATATAGGTACTTTATGGAGAAAAAATATTAGTTGTAAATAAAACTCAAGAAAATGCTTCATAACTTTAATGGGGCAAACGAGAAGAAACAATCGAGCAAGACTTAAAAAACTAATAGAAACCAAAATAGAAAGAAAACAAAATGCATAAACTCTGAACACTCATTATCCAACTTAACACTAACAATACATTTTAGACTTTGTTTAGTCTTTTAAAATCGATAAGAAAAATAGATTAAAACCCATTCAAAACTCATAATCATACTTTAAAATGACATTGATTATATAATCAGAAGTTCATGATTAAAAGAAAAATCTTTAAAAGAGTTTATCAAAATGTAAATGAAGTGATACATAATTCATTGGTTGTAGATATAATGTATTAGAAATTTTGTAATATGTACGCAACTTCGTTTGTGTGCTCAATTATTATGTACCAAAACTTTACTAATTGAGATATCAAATTACAAAAACAAAATATCTACCAGAATAAATACAAAAAAAGGCATAACAACAATAAATTAGCATGTTAATGTGGTTAAAATCAAAAATGCAACTTAAACTAATATACTCGTTACCCTACTTCATAATTAAAAACATACACAATGATTGATCGCTGATAAAATTGAATGTTAGTAATTAAAACTCCAGCTTCAGTGACTTCAGTTCGACATTTATTCGCCACTAAGTAATTGCTGAGAAATGTTGAATTATTTTTTGTCCTCTTTTTTAAAATCAAGTCAGTATTATTGTCCAAATGCTTGCTATACTCTGATGTGTTGATTACATTGGAAAATTTGTCAAGATCATTTGATTGTTTCCTTTGAAATAATATTAATTAAAATATGGAATCAAAAGGAACATAATCATTGGCTGTGAAAATGAAAAATTGACCACCCGAGGCTATAAACAATAATCAAATGTTAAAACGCAAGCAATTCATGATATATTTATAAATCTGGTCTCGATAATAAGATAAGATCTATGTAAAAAATAAATTGGTAAAATAAAAAAAAATAAAACATGCTTTTCCTAAAGACTGACAATTGATAACTTAAAACTTAAATATATTTTTTTTGGGTTTAGCCAGTTTACTTTCAACAATTGTCTGTGACAGAAATCAAATAGTCGTATCGCTTTTATTGTATTTTTTTTTAAAATCATAACATCCCCTAAAATATATTTTAAAATCGCATATAAAAACAAACTCACTATATGACTGTTCTACATATATATATATTTTTTGGATTAGATCACATTTTTAGTTTTATATTTATGTTGCGTCATATTTTTAGACCTAAATATTGCTTTGGTGAAGGCATTTTGAATCTATTTAAATTAATAAAATCGCCATTTTCTCGAGATCTAAACCATAGATCATAGAACAGTGACCAAAAATTAAATTACAATAAATATATTATTTGTGCCCATCAGTCTTCATTTCAATGAGATCACGATATTACAGATTCCACTAAAGAGTAAATCAATTATTAATAATTAGTCTTTTACAATTATCATTATTGTCTCTTGGTCTATTTACTCCTTTCTGGAGTCAGTACAAATCAGTCTTATGAGCTTGTGATAAAAGTCTTATAAATTCGTATATTTGGGACACAACACATTTTTTTTTTAAATTTTAGCTGCAAAATTAGTTTTCAGTGTTTTTAAAACTAGACGAAAAATTTCTACTATCTAGAAATTTTTTAGTTCCTAGTATTTCTATGATGGGCCTAAGATTTTTATAAAAGAATAATTAGGGCTATGTTTCAAAATGTGCTAAAATATTTTTTTGATAATTTTATATTAAATCTTATATATCTATTTCTTTGTTATGAAGATTTAAAAAATACATTGTAATTTGATTGTTTAAGAGGAATCCCTCTTAGTACATTTTGAAACTTGGCCAAGATGATTTTTGTCCAAAATATTGCCTAAAAAGACCACGCACATATTTTCTTTTTTGGAGAATATATTGTCTTTTGGTGTTTAAAATTTACGCTTTATAATTATAGTTCTTTACAAAGATCAGTTATTTCACGTCTTTAGGTATATCAATTAATAAACCAGTAATCCTATCTGAGACCCTTCATAGAAAAAGGTGTATTCTTTTCAAAATTGTAATTTTGTGTCGTGTGTGTCAACAAAATAAGCGATTTACCATTTGTCGGTGGTATATTTGGACGGAGACGGATTTATAAGTTCGGAAAGTGGCATCTTCTTAGCGCTGTCGCGTTTTTGAAGCTCTGTTTTAAAAAATAATTAATAATTATTAATTTATAATATTAAATTCGTCAAGGGGAAAAATGTAACATGTCTGAAGGTGAGAAATGTGTATCTGGACTATTCCTGAAGCCTGAAACCATAGATTCTGCTCCATTATATTTTTCTAAAAATAACTAATTGTTAGGATCCTTACATCGGTATGAGAACACACTAGATGACACATAATATGTTGTTATCAAAGAAACCTGGTTGGCAACTTCTAGGGGGGTGAAGCAGATGAGGAGGTGTTCATTAAAAAGTCAAATTTGAATCTTAAGGAGGTACTACGTAATAATAACGTTCCATTTTCAAAACACATGTATTAAATAATTCGATAGCTACTGAACATAGAACACAATTATTATTAGACTAACGTGCTTGCCCTTAAGTGCTTGTACCTATAACATATCTAGTAGGTATGTATTCTCAAAGCGATGGTTTCTTATTAGGTAAATTTGTATGACAAATTGGGTAAATATTGAAAAAATGTTTTTTTTTTTGCAATAAAAGCTCATAGAACCTATGGGGTTCAGCATTCGGTAATAGTTTGGATACAACCTATGTACAACTGGTCACTGAAACAGCGCAAAACACGAAACACGTCAACTAATTTAAAATATACAAAAATCGTTGTAGCTACAAATAAAATTATTTTAGGGAATGAATCAAAAGTTACAAATACGTAGTCTCTTGTTCTATCTAATACGTTCGTAGCGATCATTACTCAGTACAAGATAATGATCGGGGAGCCTAGGCGACGCGCAGCCTAGAATAAAAGTAGGTACTAGAAATGAACAATTTTTGATATCTATGATGATGTGGGGGCCATAATCCACCACGCGGGCCTAGTGTGGATTGCTGGACACACAATACTCCAGATTTTGTTTATTTCTCGATCCTGCGGGTATCCCACGGTGTTTTTCTTCACCGTGGAGCTAGACATTTAAAAAAAAAGTCCGTGCTAAGTAGAAACTAAGGGCCGAGGTTTTGAACTCACGACTAGGCTATCACCGCTCTATTAGAAATGAACAATAGTTCTGAAAAGAAAATAAACTATCGTAAAAACTATTAAAATCGATACTAAGATCTACTACCGATACTGAGCTACCTATTTTCAGTTTTTGCGTTATATCAGTGACATTTACCGTATATATTTACCGGCAATGGTCGTGTGCATTTTCCTGTATAATTATTTTTCATACAATTAGGTGTATATATATTTACCGGCGATGGTCATGAGCATTTTCCTGCGAGCGCCAAAAGCAGTGACGCCAATAACCGTGAGGTCCGCCTCGTTGAGGGACTTGAACGTGGACATGTCCAGTTCGTGACGTTTGAACAGATCTGAACACAACACGGACATTTGTTAATTGATTTGTTAACATATTGTAAACTTTCGCATATACATAGACAAGTTCGCGTTTTGTAAATTTTTGGTAATGTCAATTAGTATATTTGCAAATTTGTAATTTTTCAATCAGCTCTTTCCGATTTAGTGTAATACTTGTACATTTAGCGACCAAACTGTTTGGGTTACATATTTAATTTTATTAATTGGCGAGTGAATCTGAAAATTTTAGGCATTGACGGGTTTTTTTTTTAAATGGACGAAGGCGGCATTCGAGCATACAGTCCACCTGATGGTAAGTGGATACTATCGCCCATAGACATCCGCGATACATGCCAACATTAGTCCAAAATGACAAACATTGCCACGCCCCCGGATGCTCTGCCTACCTTTGGAGATATAGGAATGGATTTGGAGAAAGGGTTGGGAAAATGGGGAGGGATAGGATGGGAATGGGCTGTGGCACATCTCACTCACTGCCGAAACACGTATAATACGTAAAACACGTATTAGGGAAATAAGATAACGTGCGAAATGTAGTACATTTCAAGGTGTTGGATTGCAGCGTGCACTCTCCCCCTCAGAAAAAGGTCTAATTAGGGGATGACTATTAGGTATAGCTCAGGTGACGTTTATTTCTTTTAGGTGTTGACAGGGTTGAATTATAATAAAATTTTAATAAGAGACACTGACCGATGCACTGGTCCCACTTACCGATGTACTTGCCGAGTCCCCTTTCGTTGAGCAGATCATAAAGCTCCTTATAGCGACAGGTCGACAAAACTTTTGTTGGCGAAGCTTTCTCTTGAGGCGGTGTCGGTGCTTGCTCCATTATTTTGGGGCACACTAGACCCGATCTCTTCCATGTTTTTTCAGGCTGAAATATAAATATATTTATTTATTTTGACATTAATTGACACAGATTTATGGCTAATTTAAACAAGGATTCTCGAAGATCGGTCAAAAGCTAATCACTGATCATCTGATCACTGTTAACCCCCGATATCATAGAGTTTTATCATCATGTGAACAGCTGTAGGCGGGAATTGTATGTAATTTGATCGCATACGAGAACCATAGACAATATTCTCGCGCGAACCGTTGCATTAATCTGAAACTTTATTAATCATTTTGCAAACCGATAGAATGAATCAGAGGCCAAGATCATTTAAAGAAACATTGTTATCTGTACACAACCATTGATTCAGCAAATTAATAATTTGAATTTTTACTAGGTTTCTCCCGCGGCTTTGCCCGAGTGCCCACTATCTCACGGGAATCTTCTAATACCCGGACAAATAGACTATTGTTGGTCTTAAAATGTTTTATAGGACCTTATACAGTCTGCATAAAGGTTAGTTTCCAACTACACGGTCTATATGTAAGTAAAGCACGGTCTTAAAACCGTCTATTTATCCGTACTATTTATTGTATCTACGTGTTTTTCTTTAACTAAACTATTGAACCGATTTCAATGAAATTCGCCAGTGAGGTAGCATGCAATCCTAAAAAGAACATAGGATTTTATCCCGGAAAATGGATTAAGTATCTTATCCAGGGATAACAAATTTAAACGCGGGCTAAGACGCGGTCAAAAGCTAGTAAGTCATAAAACATGTCAATTTCAAGTCTATCAATTTACACGTGGACGCGGCTAAGACGCGGGCAAAAGTCAATAAATCATAAAACATGTCAATTTCAAGTCTATCAATTTACACGTGGACGCGGCTAAGACGCGGGCAAAAGTCAATAAATCATAAAACATGTCAATTTCAAGTCTATCAATTTACACGTGGACGCGGCTAAGACGCGGGCAAAAGTCAATAAATCATAAAACATGTCAATTTCAAGTCTATCAATTTACACGTGGACGCGGCTAAGACGCGGGCAAAAGTCAATAAATCATAAAACATGTCAATTTCAAGTCTATCAATTTACACGTGGACGCGGCTAAGACGCGGGCAAAAGTCAATAAATCATAAAACATGTCAATTTCAAGTCTATCAATTTACACGTGGACGCGGCTAAGACGCGGGCAAAAGTCAATGAATCATAAAACATGTCAATTTCAAGTCTATCAATTTACACGTGGACGCGGCTAAGACGCGGGCAAAAGTCAATAAATCATAAAACATGTCAATTTCAAGTCTATCAATTTACACGTGGACGCGGCTAAGACGCGGGCAAAAGTCAATAAATCATAAAACATGTCAATTTCAAGTCTATCAATTTACACGTGGACGCGGCTAAGACGCGGGCAAAAGTCAATGAATCATAAAACATGTCAATTTCAAGTCTATCAATTTACACGTGGACGCGGCTAAGACGCGGGCAAAAGTCAATAAATCATAAAACATGTCAATTTCAAGTCTATCAATTTACACGTGGACGCGGCTAAGACGCGGGCAAAAGTCAATAAATCATAAAACATGTCAATTTCAAGTCTATCAATTTACACGTGGACGCGGCTAAGACGCGGGCAAAAGTCAATAAATCATAAAACATGTCAATTTCAAGTCTATCAATTTACACGTGGACGCGGCTAAGACGCGGGCAAAAGCCAATAAGTCATAAAACATGTCAATTATCCTATTGAAGGTCAAAAGTCATTATACATTAATAATTCATAATAAATAGTTTAAAAGAAGAGTAAGGAACTCACCGTAACCTTTTCGTTGTTCTCGTTCAAATTTAGTGGAGCCGGCGACGTATTGCTGAAGTAGTAGCCGGACCAGCGGGGATTTGGCACACGGTACCCACTACCCAGGTTCTCGTGCTTTGCCTATACGCGGACATTGATATTGGTACAGTCGCCAGAAGATTTAAAGGAAAACAAAGCCAATAATGATTATGTTTCAGAGATACATAAGCTGATAATAATTGTATACAGTGTCGCAGTCCTTAATTAAAATAATACGTAAGGTCAGCAACATGCTAATGTACCCAAAACCATTTGGATTCTAATCCTTATTACTAACGTATTGTACCGGAGTGTTTACGTTGACCTGTTGCTGACTGTATGTTGTTGGCAAGAAAACAATTGAAATTAGTGATTCAATACATTCATATTACAAATTCACTTTACTAACTTTTTATGACGCCATTTTGCCAATAACACTGTTAACCATACTGCTGTATCTATATAAATAAAAAAAATGAAATGCTGTTCGTTGGTAAGCGCATCACTTTGACCGAAGTGGCTATTTTTTTTTTTTTTTTATGTTCGGTATAGTCCGAATAAGATTTTTCTATGAACTTATTGAAATTATTGTATTATTGAAATTTGGACAGGTCTGTCGGCTTAGCTAGTATTAATACTTTGACATTTGCTTTCCCCAGATTATGCGGGTTCGGAGTTGAGCTCGAGTTCTTTTTTTTTAATTCATTTCGCTGTCCACACAAACGACTATGTAGCCAACTACTGAAACCCATAAGTTTTATATGTAGACGGCGAGCCGTGCCTTTCTTTCTTATGATGTTTAGCATTGTTGAGTCTTAAACTGTTTATTTCGCTCGACTTCGTTAGGTCAATCGTGTTCTAGATTTTTTTACTGTACTATGAACTTCCTCGCGATGAGGCCCTCCGGACCGCGAGGTCCTGGGCTAATTTGCTCGTAACAATAATGCGACCCTGACGGTATGGTATTCTTAAGAATACTTAAGTGGATTTTCAAATACCTTCTCAGCCTCGGCTTTCTTCGTCTTATACTCGGATAATGGCGATAGCTTGTTGAGCGCCTCCAGAGTCTTCATTTCACAACCCACAGCGCGGCGATCCGTCATAGGCAGTTCCGATATTATGGACGCTAATTCTGTAATTATTGAGGGAAATTGGTATTTTTTATAGAAAGCAGGTGTTAGACGAGTCCATCTGGTGGTAAATGGATACACGGATACATCGTGGATACATGGATACATGGATGGATAAACGGGACGACAGCGTCCCGTGACATCCGTGGTAAATGACAAACGCCTGGATTGCCCGCCTTTAAGAGATCTGAGTGGATTTAGAAAATAAAATTTTAAAACGGAGAATTGGAAGTATAAGAGAATGAGGTTTTCTCATGTAAAATGGAATAAAAAGAATATTTTTTATTCCATTATACTCTACATTCCGATGGGTCAGAAGGGCATAGAACAGGATGGGATGGAATGGATAATTTGTCACATTTTTAACAGTAAAATAATTTTAACGATTTATACAATGATGTAAAATTTATGTTTTTGCAGTTGCGACTCTAAACTTAGTTAGTGGCCATCATATGTATGTATAAATATATTTGCAATAAATAAGTAAAATAAAAACAAAATTGTCGTGTTCACCTGGGTGCGAGCGATCCACTTCCTTGCAGGAAGCCGGGCTATGGGTCTTGTTGATGGGAGACACCGACGGGGACGCCATGTTGCTACGCTCGCCACCTGCGCATACCAACGATGCTTTGTTACAATTTCATTGTACTTGTAATTAGCCTTTAAAATCCTACTACAGGGCACAGGCCTCCCCTAGTAAATCACTAGGGAGTTTCGGGCCATAACCCACCACGCGGGCCCAGTGCCGACTGGTGGATACACAAGCTAAAGATTTTGTTTTATTATTTCTGGAGCATGCGGGAGTCCTCACGATGTTTTCCCTCACCGCCGAGTAAGTGACAATTTTTTAACGTCCGTACCTATGTAGAAACTCAGTGATAGGAGCCGAGGATTTGAACTCACGATCACACGAACGTGAGTCCTAGTATCAATATAAATATAAGGCTAAATTTAAAATATGCGCAAAGTATCCTAGGATCAAGAAGAAATAATTACGAGTATATGGAGGCAGTAGCGAGAAACTGATAGCAACGCGCACGCACCACGTGACGTACAGACAGTTCACTAAATTATATATTTTTATATATTGTATACTTTTCTTGACCTTACTTGATAGTATTCCGCCCTCCCAAGAAGAAAGGGCATAAATAAGTAACATTATATTCGGACATTAAAATCAAACAAAGAAAATAAACAATGGTTATTTTTTTTTTGTTGTATCCAAAACTCCCAAGTTTCTATAGATTGATTTTAAATTATTGAAAATTACACCAAAATCTTTTGAAATTTTCTCGGTTGCTATAAAAATACTCTTCTAGCTTTTATCTAAGGAGCGCATTATTTTTTAAATAGAGTAATTAATACACGGCTCAAAAATCATTAAAACTTCAGCGTGTATGTATAAATATAAAAGATGTATGTATACTGTACCGGATATATTGTGTGTGTCGAGCGATCCGCTGCTGCCTGTGAAATTGCTCTGGTATCCGCTGCTCGCGGCCGAGCTCGAGTTCAACTGTTGACCAAATGTCGACTGAAAACAATGTCATTTCACTGATAATACTAAATAATCCGTGCAGTGCCGGCTTTCCTATGGTGCAGGGTGTTAGGAGGCGCCGAGCGACGCCTCCAAAGAGCCTACTAGAGGGCGCCAGGGTATTGATTACACCCGGGCGCTACATGGGCTAGAGCCGGCGCTTTATCCGTGTGGTGTCGGCTGGCTTCAGAATGGCACCACCCCATGCCGCTACCACAAGCTCCGAGGAACTACACCACCAGCTGGACACGGGTCTCTTCCCTCTAAAAGCCACGCTGGCCAAGTGAGTTGGCGAGTGCACTCTATTTCCACTTTGGTATTATAATTGACAGCAGATTCAAATATGTCTGCGATAAACTAAGAGCGTTTCTAGCTAATATATGCCTTACTACCTGTGCCGGGCATGCGTTGCACGCTCGGCAATTTTTTTACACACACATATATATATATATACATATAATAACATATAGCCTATGTCCACCTGGAATAATGTACCTTTCAAATGGTGAAAGAATTTTTCAAATAGGTGCAGTGGTTCCGGAGATTACCCTCCACATACACACAAACTCGCACTCTCTCTTTATTATTATATATTAGTATAGATAAAAAATCGAGTAGATACCATACAAACTTCAAATACCGCATTTGTAGGGGATCACAGATACCCCCCGGTAGTTACGGACGAATATACAAGACATACTTAAATGACTGTTTTTTTTTTTTTTAAACTGAAATAAACATTTTTTTAATTACTAAGAATGCCAACACAAACTCGACGGAATAGCAATGCGAATGCGCAGTATTTAAAACAAATTATTTCTTAGTAGGAAAGATTTTCGTGTTGTTTAGAAATAAATAACTAAGAAGTGTGAGGCGATCGCGAAGTGTACCTACCGGAGTTGTAACTTAAATTGAGATATTTGGTGAATTTCGAATTTTATCCAATGCCCTATTTGGATAATGTTGGCTTTATCCACACACCTAACATTAACCGTAACTTATGGTACTCACGGTTCTGCCATCCGCTGGCATCTGGTAGATAGGCTGCATCATCATAGACGGTTGCATGTTGCCCATCTCCGCAGTGGACACCGCTACAAACACAACATTATTAACATACGATATAGAATTGAAATTCAACTGTCGAATTGCACACGTTTCCAACTAGTCGGAGGGGTCTGGAGTGCCGACATGTGAAAAGTGGCTTGTGATGTTTCACGCACATTATAACAAATCATACACTCGAGTAAGAAATTAAGTAAATACAATTAGTTCCACTATGATTTACCAAAATGGTGTACAAATCTTAAGTTATTACGAAGTTATTATTGAAAACACAAACAAACAAACAAAGTAAGTTTATATTAAGACAGAAGACTACCTTGAAATGTACTACGTTTCCCACTTTATCAAATTCATCAATGTATGTACGTGTTTCGGTAGTAAGTGAGATATGCCAGAGCCCATTCACATCATATCCCATACTATCCCTTCCCATTTCTTCAACCCTTTCTCCAAATCGCAGGTAGCGTATCCGGGGGCGTGCCAAAGTTCGTTGTTCTTGGACTAAAGTTGGCATATACCGCGGGTGTCCGTGTCCGTGGGCGACAGTATCCACTTACCACCAGGTGAGTGGTAAAAATTCCATTGTATTAGCAGTTACAATTGCTTATAACTCATCATATGCTACATTATAACAAATACATTATCAGTAATCTTATGTTTGTTGGTGACTTGGGACGACATCTATACCCATTTCCCATCGTTCTTTGAAAACGATTTAAAGCTCAAAAAACTTCAATAAAAATATTCAATATTTACTTGTATTAATGTTTTACAAGTTGGAGAACTTAAAAACTACCAGGGTATGGGATCCTACCGCGCGCACAACAATCAGGAAGGGCGACTTTATTTTTCATTAATTCCTATGGCCAAAATAATTAAAATTTTTAAAATTACTATGTAGTCACCTACGGGAATCCTCTAGGTTTATATATGTAGGTGGCGAGTCGTTGTTGTTACTTACGTAAAGTATTATTATTATTATTATTATTTTATATACTAGTGGGCGGACGAGCAAGCGGTCCCACGTGATGGTAAGTGTCACCGCCGCCCATGGACACCTGCAACACCAGGGGGTATGCGGGCGCGCCGCCGACCTTGCAAAATCCTATTCACAGCTCTCTTAATTAAGATTTAAACTAAAAAAAATATAAGTAAAATACTTAAGTTACAATAAATAAAATACTTACGGCTCCACGATCCACCCTGATTCTTGTACATAACGGAATTAGGATTCGGAATATTCGGATTCGGAATATTCAGATTCGGATATTGAAATTGAGCAGTGGTGTGCTGTGGGGAAGGAATCATCCAGGGGTTCGGGAATACCTGGGGAGTTAAGGACAAGGGGGACATCGGGCTCGGGTAGTTCGGACTCTGAGCGAACATCGGGCTACCCATGTTGAAATCCGCAATGGGGATGTTGTATGGGGAGCACGGGGAATTGGTGATGTTGGAAATGTTAGCGTGTGTTGGGGAGAATGGGTTGAAAATTGCCAAATTGGTTATGTTGGATATGGAAGGAATGTTGTAGGATTCGGGTATTTCCGCGGTAATTGACGACTCTTTGCCGCCGAGAAGTTCGCGGCGTGCTTCGTAAATGTCTCCTGGAATTTTGATGTTATGCGAAACTATATAGCTTTTACTCATAATTATAAAGTTATATAAATATGTACATATATATCAGAGGCATATAGTCTAAGCTTATTTATACAAAATTTCTTTTATGGTCTCATAAGATCTTTTTGTGGGTGCGTCCTATTCTCTCCCACGGGATAGGTGGACTAAGAGTGAAGATGACATATGAAGCATTGCGTGGCAGTGAAGAAAGCGAGGTTGATAGTTGGGACAAGATCCATAAGCGGAGCGGATAATGTAGCGTTTTACTAAATTGTAAGGTCATACTCGGAATCTCTAAAATAAATTAAACTTTGTGGGTATATCCGTAGTTCTTAGTGATCACAGTCATATACATATTTCTTTTTATTCTAAATTATAGTTTTTAAAAGCAGTTAAATTCACTTTGGAATAACTGTTTATATGTTTTTGCTCCGATGCACGTTTTTAAATCTCTAAAAAAAAAATACTAAGATTCATAACTTTTCCATAGACAAGAGATATATATTTGTCTGTTCTTACCGAACAGAAAGTCGTCGTCGTCGTCGTAATGTAGAACACAGGCTTCTATCTATATGATGTATAATAGGAACTATAATCCACATCCAAACTAATATTAAATCCGAAAGTGTGTTTGTCTGTTTGTTTGTTACGTCATAATGACTAAACTACTTCAATGAAATTTGCCAGAAAGGTAGACAGAAATCCGGAGGACATAGGACACTAAACAAAATGCATCGGGGCGAAGTCGCGGGGAAAAGCTACTAATTCCATAGTTATGCCTGTACACACTGAAAAATTGTTGTGGAAATCTGATCCCACGCATGGGAAATGGGGTGGGCAAACGCCAGTGAGTCCATAATTCGTATCATAATTCTTTATTTGTATTAGTGTTAGTGGAACATTGGTAGGTAAGTAATTATTTAATTAGTTATATCACATTAGCTATATAATACATAATTACATAATACATATACATAGATATTATGGCGACCGATTGAGGCAGTTGGCGCGCTGCCTGCTGTGCAAAAGGTCCCGAATTCGATTCCCGGTCGGACAATCATGTGTTTAATGAAAAAATAAAATGTTTGCTCGTGTCTGGGAGTGTATTTGTCTTTGTGTGTGTCTCTGGACCCACGACACGGGGAATCCTAGTGTAGGCCATTGAGTGGGGCGTTATTTATTTATACAACATTTATAATATCCAGAGTTATAAAAAAATTTGTAACACACAGTTAAATTGGTCATGAAAAGCTAGTATAGGGTATCCAATTATAATGTCAAGTACTCACCGGCACACCTCTCGATGCCCTTAATCACGATAGATGCGATCCCCTGCTTTGGTTTGCGGCGGATGTTGATAAACACGTTGTATTTCTGCATCAGTGTCGAACTGGACTCGTTGTCGAAGTGAAACACTTCGTTTGCCACGTCGAAGATCACCACCATGGGGAGGCCTCCCTTTAAACGTATTAGTGGTTAATGACGATCGAAGTTATTGAAGACTCAAACAGAAATTATACAAGACAGATAAAAAGATAGCTTTTTGTTTTGATAAGACAAGCAGACAATAGAGGGGGAGAGTGCACGCTGCAATCCAACAGCCGCTGGGCGCGCTCGACTGGCCACGTTACCCCTTTCTCACAGAAGACTACCTTGAAATGTACTGCATTTCCCACTTTATCGTATTTCCCCAATGTACGTACGTGTTTCGGTAGTGAGTGAGATGTGCCAGAGCCCATTCCCATCCCATTCTATCCCTCCCCATTTTCACAACCCTTTCTACAAATCCATTCCTATATCTCCAAAGGTAGGCAGCGCATCCGGGGGCATGCCAACATTTGTCATTTTGGACTAATGTTGGCATGTGTCGCGGATGTCTATGGGCGACAGTATCCACTTACCATCAGGTGGACTGTATGCTCGTCTGCCGCCTTCGTACATAAAAAAAAAAAAAACTACTTTGAGGAAAGAGGATAGTGTCGCCCGGCAACATGAGCGACGAATGCCATCAGTGCAGAATGATAAACATCGCCACGTCTCACTCAGGGTAGAAATTATAGTCTCAATCTGAGACTATAATGAAACTCTCAGGATGAGGTGATATTTCACACTCTTGAGGTATCCTAATGACGTATCACACCGGTGACATACAACACTAATGATACAATTATCATACTGGTAGCGTATCACATTAGTGACATAGGTGTCATGTATCCAGTGGCGTATCACACAAGTAGACCTAGAAAAATACAGCGTAGTGACGTATTCTGCTAGGGCCACTAGTAACGCAACAATACTCACAACTAACTGCTGCCCGGCCGACACATCTCCAATGTATCCAGTAATGACAACATACAGAAGCTAATGGTAAACGGTGAGATAACCGTACTCAAAACTCACTATAAACTGATGGTAATGATACTCACAACTAGCTGCTGCCTGGCCGCATAGACATCCTGGATGTGTCCCGTAATGGTGACACAGCTCTTCCTGATAGCTGGTATGTTGGGGTCCTGCGCGTCCGGGAACATGATCTGCGTGTTGGTGCCCTTCATTATCAGCTTCAGCTGTTCCGCACCACGACCGACTACTATTGGGTGATGCATTGGAGAGATTTCTAGTGACATCTGCACTTGTGTCTGGCTCTAGATGTAGGGAATGAAAGTATGCGCTAGAATAGTGAAAAAAAAATTGGAATCTGGTGGGAAATGACAGATCAATATCTAAGCAAAGTTTGCATGCGTCATCGTCGGCATCATGCATTTGATAATCAGCTTGATTTTTAGAGACTGGCATTTTAACCTCTAAAACAAACTTAGGTAAGTTTTCCGACGACGTGATGAGATTTCCAGGTCCTGCAAGGATCAGACTTACGGTAAATAATAGAGCAGAGTGACAGTTGCCTATGGTATTACCAGTTATCGTAGAACGCAAGGGCGTCGCTAAGGGGCGGGGGGGGGGGGCATAGAAGGGCAGTTGCCCCCCCACCCCTAGAGATCCGAAAAAAATTGTATTTGTACCTACAATTCATATTTCTCCCATCCTCTCTCTCATCTTGCGCCCCCCCCCCCCCCGGCCCATTGGCTGGCGTTGACTGGCGACGTCCTTGGTAGAACGTATAAAACATAGGTACCTACTTAGATAACATCTTTATACTACAACTAAAAATTTTAAAAAAATATTATGAAATTTAAAAATTTTAAATTTTAAAAATTTTTAAATTTGATACAATTATTATGAATGATAGTTTTATGCTTTATGTTTGTAAATAAATAAATTTAAAAAAAAAAATTGACATCTAGGTCAAAAATTGACCTAGATGTAATATTATGGAGACTACTCACGGCGAGTGATCCGCACATGTAGTTCATAAGCAGATTAGTGGCCTCCATAGTAGCTTGCACTTCCCACTGCACTCCTTTAACCACCACCAAGTTCGCGTGCAACTTCGGCCGATTGCGTAGCATCACCTGTGAAAACATTCAATTATAGCTTTTCCTAGATCACACAATTGTTTAAATTGTCACTAGCTTAGTGGTGGAAGAAAATAGCAAAAATCGCCGTGAACGAGAATAAAATAAATTGGAGCATGAGTAGTCCGCGTGATGAATTATGATGACTAAGGGTGCGATTCAAGGGCGCTTGACGCGAGACGGCATTACCTTCCACTATCAAATTATATGAGGCGAGGGTGAAGCGATGGCACTACTTTCCAATATCTAAGAGAGTTTCAGAAATACGACTGCAAGTGCCGCGCGGCAAGTCGTATTTTGTTGTGACGCGACGCGGCAGACTGCATGACTGCCGTGCAATACTATCTTTGCACGGTAGACCGTGCAAAAGCAGTATGGCCGTCTGCAGTCGGACAACATTGAAGTGTTGACAGACGAAGAAAGCCAAAATGTATTTAATTTTGTGTCTAAACACATTATCGATTATTGATAACCGTCTTCGGTTATGTTTACGTAGGTAGGTGGTCTCTGCTTTTTATGTAGAAATGGGCAAATACAATAACAAGTCATAGTCTTCTTCTTTTACTTATTAAAACTGCTCCATTATATTCACTGTAGACTCGTGAGAGGAGAAAATAGGAAAACAGGTGAGGTGTGCCGCGCTGCAATTGTCGACGGCTTCCAGACCTATAACGACAGCATGTGTCGCCCGGGCGTCATATGCTGTCGCCGTCGGATCCTGACGTCTGCCGCGTGCCTCGGAATTGAACTATAAAAGTCTTCTCGTGGTAGCAGGGGGGAGAACTGTGCCCTGCGGTTGTAATCGCGCAGTCGAATTGAAAGAATTAGTTACATATAGCTTCATAATTAAATGAAGTTATCATTACTTATGAAGAATAACGAAGAAGAATGATCATTTACTTATGATGAAGAATGCTAATGAAGAAGAATGAAGTATTACTAATGAAGCTATATACAAATGAAGCTTTTTCAATTGGAAACATTTTTTAATTGAAAAAGCATTCATTTATCCAGTAGAGAAATATAGATAACTGTTTCCGTGACATACTTGCTTACACAGTTGACAGATTTAGCAACGAATCTGTCAAAAGTCTTAAGTATTTCTAAATATCACGGTATTGATCTCACATCCTTCTATCTTTAGGTAAGAGTACGTATTATCGGTCCACAATTTGTTAAGAGTCGTTTTTGCAGATACCGTATGCAATCTGCATAAAGGTTCGTTTTCGACCACACAAAGGTTAGTCCAATTGTGTCCCTTATTTCAATTCATGTGACAAATAATGAAATTATTTACAGTCATGGTACGTTTTAATAAAAAAACTTCAATATATTATTACAAAGCGACTCACATTTTGATATTTACAAAATGTTGCTGAATTCCTATATGCAGGCACTTGCATTTATTTCTTGACATGTTGACTACTTGGCCATTTATCGATAATGATACTAAACCATCACATTTTCAAAAAACGGACTGAACGATTTAAGACTTGGAGGTTTCAAGACTTCTACGTCGCAAAACTTGTACGTAGTTCTGAAACTGGCTATTTTACGCCTTGGAAGTTACCCAAAGCATTATCGTATTGTCTAATTAAAATTAATTAATCAAAATTATACTAAGTTAATAATATTCAAATAATTAATATGTTCATACATCATTATTTAACGCGATAATAACAAATCACAAAAATAATCAATAAATAAGCAGGTAATCACAAAAAATGAAATAATCAATAGGATGTTATTTTTATAAGACATCGTGATGATTACCTGCACATTGTACTGCTCCTGTATTTGCTGCACATACGGCGAGTTGATTTCCGGCAGCGGCAATGAGGAAGCCATGATCGGCAGCTCGAAGCAGAAAATTAGCGGTGTTAATGCCTATAACATAAGGGTTAAAGTACTCGTATCATATAATTTATTGTTTAGAGTATTGTATCTCTATTATGGCCATCTGTATTAAAACATAAACGCATTATCGTAAACGAATTTCGTGTAAATAAACTCAAGCAAAGAAAGGTAAAAAATGTAACAATGAAATTTATTTGACAAAAAAAAAGTTTAATCTCTCTACAATAAAACAAAACCGCTCCACCTCCAACAGTAAAGTTCATATCAGCTAACCAGGTAGTTTTCTAGCCTCTCTAACCATACAAAAAAATTGTATTGTTTACAAAAAGAATTTTCATTCATATTCTTTAAAACCTTAGAGTCACATACCTCACTGTCACATACTACGGCTGTAAAAAAGAGAAGTAGCTGTCACACAAGTTTGTAAAAAACTTAATTCTAGACTTAAATTACCTGTCTTCAAGTAGGTACCTGAGACTTCGCGCGCAGTGATTAAAATTACCTACGCTTTACCCAGAATTGCACGGTAGGTAATAGTAATTCGGAGATGTATCTGAAGATATATTATAACTATTTAAACTTTCGCGTTTTGTAAACATTTAATTTATATCCTCTCCACTGAACGTCACTATTGTCCCAGGATTGTACGTGAAGCGATTGAAATTAAGAAATATGGGTACAAATTTCAACCAGGAAGATAGATATAAACTGTCATCGACGTGGAATCCAACGATTAATGAATTTAAATTTTGCTTTAATTTACCGTGGAATACATTGTTAGTGTAGTGTGTCGCAGCCTTTCCGAATGTGAAGATCAAATGTGGGTGGTGGATAAAAGTGCTCGCAGCTCACATTCTGGACTGTCCGCCTCTTCAGTCAACTCGTGACCACGGCTGATGTGGTTACATGACGAAACGTCGAGTTATACGCGTTCAGACTCTATTTAAATCTGTCTACTATGACAATTGAAACAATCACAGACCAACCAACAACAAGACAAATAAAACAAGTTTTTAATAACATACAGTAGTCAGGTACTTGAAGATACTTACCCGCACACGAGCCCTGGCCCTTTCAACCCGTTCCATATCGCCCGCGATGGAAACCTGGTTACTTTTCTCAACGGTGCTGGTGCGATTTGAGTCGGGGAAGTGGATGTGACAGCCTGTGTCCTCCATAACGCGCTTTATCGTTTGACCACCCTAGAAAAGTAATTATGTGAAGCTATCTGACGATAATATCTGAAGACTGTATAAACCATTTAAATGAGTTAAATCGCTCAGAAACCCTCCAAAAAATATAGCGATGGGATAATGGCTCAGCCAGAAAAGTGGCCTAAATATTTAGATAATACAAAAGAAGTCCTTATTATTTTCACTATAAAAAGGCCGCGAACTTATCAGATTACCTAATATTATAAATAAGAAATAACACCGCATATTAAAATATATAATAGTAGTGCATATTTAGACTCAAATATAGTTTAAAACTATACGTACAATAAATAATAAACGAAACACTTTGCTTTTAAAATTCCGTAGGCGTTGTGGTAACGATTGCACGGTTACCAATATTTAAATATTCAGTGATGAGGTAAATGAAAATGAATTATACTTAATACATACCTTTCCGATGATGTGAGAGTGGTCGGTGTAGCTGACGTCTATTTTCATAGTTACACGGTTGCTCTGAAATAATGAAAACGTGCTTGCTATTGATGCTATCAGTGTCGTGTCCGTCGGGCTTAGAATAGCACGACCCCATCTCTTCCGGTGGGTGTCATAAAAGGTGACTAAGGGATAACAAAGCCGCTACCACAAGCTTTGAGGAACTAGACCACCTCTAAAAGAGTGGATTCCCCAACCCGCTATGTCCAGCAGTGGACGGTAAAAGGGCTGGTTACGGTTATTGATACTAGCGATCCGTCCTGATTACGCTCAGCTGGTGTAATGATATCCTAGGAAACCCAAATATAGCTGCCATCTGCAATAGTAGTTTCATAAAAGTGAAAGTATTTTCAAAATCGGTCTACTAATTCTTGAGTTTGCTTCTTACACATCGACAGTAAACAAGCAGTACCTACCTCTCTATAATATATCTAAGGTACATTAATAATAATTATAATTGTAGCTTCGCGTGGACAACGAGCCGGTCAGTGTAGGTTTAGTAAACAATATTAGTATAATACAATAGACAATATTAGTAAACTCCGCTGATTTTTTTTTGAAAGAAGGCTATAGACAAGCAATCATACATCTGGTGGTGGATACTACCGCCCATGGATATCCGCGATACATGCCAACTGATAGTCCAGAATGACAAACATTGACGTTCTTCGGGTACACCGCCATCTTTGGAGATTTAGAAATGAATTTGGAAATAGGCTTGTGAAGAATGAGGAGGAATGTTACATGAGATGCAGGGCCAATGGACATTACTATAGTCCATTGCCTTCTTATGACCATTACTATCTTATGCTACATAATAACCTATCAAAAGTCCCAAAGCTGAACAGGAACTGTTCTGACAATGTCTGCGATATGCCTAAAGCGCTACGGGCAATAGCCATCACCGATTTGATTCCACAAAATGCCTAAATGGCATGCCTAAATGTCACAGATGTTCACAGAATAGCATCGCGATAGTGCTGTCGAAAGAGGAATTTTTGAAGTAGAGTGAAATTTTGGAATTAGGCTACCTTTAAAAAATGCATTGTTCACACAAGAAACACGGCGCCATTATGTCGAAGAAATTTGCGGTGATTCCATCTAACCAGACATACATAAGTAGTGATTCAAGCTAGACTCAAGGTCTATACTAATACCTTTCATAGTATAAAATGATTATTAAACTGGATTATTAATTTATTAAAAGTTAATAATGCGCCTTTTTGGACAGGTGGATCGAAGATTTGAAGTTCACCAGTAGTGTGGTGGCATGCCTATTTCGTGCCTATATTCTTTTTTATTGACAAAAGAAGAAATTCGACGATGGGCTAAAGTTGCCGATACAGCTTAACGAATCGTCAAGCTGAAGTGGCAGTGGGCAGGCTATATGCCGCAGGACCGATAACCGATGGGGGACGTCCACTTAGGTACCGGGAAACGTAGTGGAGGACGCGCTCTGGCCACCGGTGAGAAGAGCTGAAGACCGTGTGTGAGGGCGGTCCTTGAGAGAGGTCTATATCCAGCAGTGGAGAGACACAGGCTAATGGTATGATAACACTGAACGAAAATTGCCCTACATCTAATAAGAATCTGACCATCACTTACCCTTGTGTCCAGCAACTGCATAATTTTCTCTCTAGCGATCTTAACATCGTCAGATCGACCGGCAACTCTCACATGAGGATCTATATTATACAACACAATTAACTTTTCTTATCAATCTTCATTATTTTAGTAAATAAATCGCGTTTAAAAACTCGGAACTCACCAAGACATTGCAAAAGATCAGCAAACTTGTTGTTACTTATTTTTTTAATTACATCATACACTAAATCATCACTAGTCGTCGTTAATGCCATCGTACATACAGTATAAATATAAACATGTATAAAAAATAATGATTTTTTCTTGCTAGTACTAACGGACGTGCTAAAGAAATTCAAAATGAAATAGGCAACCCGCCAGCCTGGCGCCGACGCGAAGGATCGCCGGCGCCAGCTCCCGCCAAATTTTGACCCTGTTCACAAATGTACCTTTTTTTTTTAAATCGCGTTAATTTTCAATGTTTTATTAAAATCAATTTATATACAACAAAAATATTTTCTTCTGAATAGTTATCACTATTGTTTTTTTCTAAATCTTAAGAAGTAAACTTTTAATATTTGTTTGTCATTTTAAACTGTTATCTAATTTTGAACTTACCTTTTTTGGAACGTGCGCCAATTTTGAGTCTAGCAGGCCAATTTATTAACGTATTTGTTTCATTCATAACCTAAAAATTAAAATGTGGTTTTATGATACAGGTAAAGATAAAAATTTAAACAAAAGTACACAATTTTGTTTCCTCTCGTCCGTCAGATAAACAAACTAAAAATCAATTGAATTTACTTAATTTTATGTTTAAAAAACAATTATTTTAGAAACCGAATTATGGGCTCATACCTGATGAAAAAACGCTTGAGCTGTTTGAGATTCTGCCAAATTATCTGCGAATTAAATATTAAAAATCAATGCTTTATAAGTACAAATATCATTATTTGTTTCAGTAAATATTTTTATATATTTACCAGCAAGCATAGATTCTAGTCGACGTCTATCAACTCGAAATCTTTCTTGATATACATCTTCAGCACTGTTAAGACCAAGTATTACAGCTAACTTCTGTAGGTCTTCTGCTGACGTCACGGAATTACTTGTTCCGCTTCCGGAAGCCTAAAATAATGATATAATGATATCTCAGAAGTTATTTAAAGAAATATTTATTTCTTTGATATAAATTCCGTGTCCATATCAAGGTTAGTAGTGAGTTCTAAGTAAGTACATCAAAATGGCGGACATAATTTTCCTTGATTTTTCATTAAATTTATAGTATGAAATTTGCAGCAATGAATTTCTCACCTCGCTTAATGTATCCTTGTCTTTAAATTCCGAAAGATGTGATTTTACCGCTAGAAAATTGGCGGAAGCCATTGGAAATTTATTTATCAAAAAATATAATAAAATACTGTCAATAGTCAACAATAATTCATTAATCGTAAATAATAAATAATACACTTTGTCTAATGCACATAATTACTCAAAAAAAATATGGAATGTATAACTACTATCTAGATATTATGACCAACTTCACGTTCCGAGCTCGACTAAAGTTCGCCAACGTCGAGGTAGATTTATCAGGATTTATTAAAATAATGAGGGTAGAATTATTATTAATATTAATTTCTTTGCAAATCCATCTGAACCCTCTACAGTGATGTATTCTTTTATTATCGAGATTAATATAGTCATTATATAAACATATTTAGAGATCTAATTTATTTTGAAGATTTTGTTTTTTATAATTTAATACTAGTAGTTTTTTCTCATATATAGCAATGGTGCAATTAGCATATTCTGCCAGTGTCAAGTTTTCCTCGCAGGAAATAATTTCAGTCTAATTCTAAAACTGAACCTGTCGACTTTTTAACGGGAACTCGAGAAATGAAGTTGAGTTTTTGTTTGATTATTGTAAAAATTGTGTATTAGACGTTAAGTGTAATGTGGTAATTGGACGATTGTAATAAATGAAAACATATCCCGTCACAATGTCCAGTCCCGGGCTTTGTTGGATCCACCACAAAAGCGAAGACAAGTCGTATGTGGTCAAACTAGCTGAGAACTCCTCTTACATGGAACCCATCGACTAAAGCGTGGCTATGAAGCAGGTTAGTATTTTTTTTCTCGTCACATATGGTAATGGTGCAATTAGCACATTCTCAATACAGTGATAGTAGGTTTACTGAGGACAGAAGAGGACTCCTTGGAAGTAGGTACTCAGAAAACAGTCCAATGATTTTATTTGATTATCACAAACATTACGCAAGAAAAACGCTGTAGTTTAATAAACTATCACTATTAAATCACAAAATGCACTAATACACATTTTTTATAATAAATCAAACAAAAACTCAACTTCACATCTCTATTTCCTGCCAAAAATCCCAGTAGTCAGTTAAATTTTAGTCAGCTAAATCACGTACATCTTTAAACATGCGTGCATTTTTCAACCAATAAAATTCGTCAAATCCCGTCAAGACGGCGCCAGGAGATTCGGAAATTTTGTTAAAAACATATAAATAATAAGTAGGTACTATAATATGATTATTCATTGAGAACATCATCTAAATTAGGCTTTGATTTTTTTAAATAATAATGTTCTCTCTAGGATACAATTATTATTCTATAAGTATCTAATCCCATGCTTTTTTACTTTAGCTACTTATTTATTTTAGGAAGCGGACTATAATTTTATCTGTTACACATCGATCGGCCAAATTAGTTGACCGATCCTCATATATATTATCTGCAAAATAAATAAATATTTTACATATACATATAGGGATAAGTAGGCGAAAAATTGACGTACCTATTGTACATAGGTACAAAAAACAGAACGCTTTCCGAAGAATGAATGGGAACTATTTATTTTATGATCTCTCCGCTTGAGGTCGCATCAGTCGGGTTTCTGCACTTGTCGGTGTTACATGTATATTCATCACTGCTATAGAATTCTCGTATATTTTAGTTTTTATTGGAATTAATCGTAACTTTGTATTTCTATTTATTAAAAAAGCTTCGTAAATACTATCGTTATTTAAAAAATATTGTGAAAGCATTTATAATTGTGTATCTGTTTAAGTGTGTAATTAAAAGTATAATTAGTGTTATAAGTTGGTAAGTAAAAACGAATATTATGTTTAATCAAATAAAATTATTCTTTTTTAACTGAAAGTCATTGAGATATGATTTAATTAGGGGCAAAATAGAAAAAAATACGCAATTTTCTTTTAGAACGAACAGCTGTTTGGTCGACAATCGACCAACCATACGGCATTGTTACAAAATATCGAACGAAGTCATCGAGCCAAGCAAGGGGCACGTTGACATTTACGGAATGACAATGTGTATGAATTGTCTAATTTCTATGAAATGATATACATATATGTATATCATTTCATAGAAATTAAAATATCATTTCACAGAAAAGTTACAATCTGTGTTACAAAACATACAATAGTAATAACTTGGAAAACATATAAATAATTTTTTTTATTAGCGTTGTTCATATTTAGTTTTCGTGTTTAGTGTTGCCTTTGCTAACTTATAAAAGCTCATTTAAGTATTTCCACGAAGAATAACATATATGATTTCTTTACATTATCGGAGAATTTATTACCTCTTTTTTAGTTATAGTTACAGTAAGCAAATAAAGTACATATATAAATAATAAATAAAAATTACCATCTATAAAAATGTATAAAGCATAAAAATAGTCTATGTTACGATCTTCGAATAATAACGCTTATTCTAAGGCTACGATTTAGGATGTTATGATCCTTTGTCGAAGTTCTCATGATGGACACATCACAGGTGTAGGATTTACTGTCTGGGTAATTCTAATTAATAAGACAGGCATATGTTAAGTTATAAACAAAATTTACGTTCTTTTTCTGGTATTGAATTTATGAATTGGAAGTTTAATGCTTAAATGCTTAATTAAACTAACTTTGCATTACTTTGCAACAATTAGTAAAATGTAAAGAACGTACAATAGGAATTGGTATATATGTATAGATAGATAATATTAATTTAATTTGCCCGGTTTAGTTACCTATGTTCAGTTTAACTAACTAGTCTTATATTAAAATTTTTTTTTTTTTATTATTGTCTATCGTAGCAGGAAAGACCAGCAAATTTTAATACTAAGGTATAGATACTAATATAATACTAAGGTCGAAACTGCATCTGGCCATATAGAACAATTTATTTGTATTTATTAAAAAGAAAACATGTTGATAGGTATCTATTTTGTTCTGTCTGCATTTTAATTAAAGGCAAGCTCTTATTGAGTGGATACATTTTATAGTTCTGTTCAACGCGGCATTACGAACAGCATGCTAATGCTTCGGTTGAAAAAAAATCATATAATTGTCTATTAGATTTTAAGGTGCATTTCAGAGAGAGAACATTAGGTTTTGTATTGGCTTTGCATCCAAAACAATAGTAAAGCACAGTTAAAATGGAACAATATACAGCTTTATCTTATCTTTTATGGGGAAGTCCGCAAAAAAAAAATACAATACAACCTTATGTAGGTACAAAATTCTTAGAAAAAGTTACAAGAACCGTTGTACCTTCATGGGTAGCGTTTGTAGATAACGCTACCAGTAGTTTGTAGTTGTAGTTTGTAGATGTTGTAGTCTAACGTAATCTTCGTAGAACCAGTAAAAATATATTAATGACAAAGTAAGGAATAACGATCTAAAATACATACATGTTTTACATACATACATACATACCCCCAGATACATGTTTTTTCACCATTTTCATTCATGACTGCTTCCTTTCACATAAACTTTTCAAGAAAACTTCGAATTTTTTTTTTATCCTGGGTCCATGCTTTTACTGTTTTCCTGAATTTCTCGATGCGTCTAAATGAACAGACACACAATGTAGAATAGTTTATGCAGAACCCCATTGTTAATATAAATAAACAAAATTCTATCCCTTTATTATTTATAACTCCTTTAATTAAAATCCGCCATGTCTCACACATACCAACCATAGACACTATAGTAATTATATCGATAAAGACATCCATAGATGACTAAACTCTAAATTTAAGACCACCCTGACCATCTGTGGTGGATATTTTGCAAAATATTAACCTACTATCCTGTATAATACTTTGAACAGGATTAAATCGACTAACGAATTTTGTTAATCACATTCTTAAGTTTGCTAATTTCGTTACTGTTTTGGTTAATAGACTAACGATTACTGAAAAGTAAAGTAATCTTTTCAATTACTATATTTGAGTCAACTAATTAATCGATTAGAAATTTAATCGAGTAATGCCCACACAACACGTGTTTTTTAAACCTTTTCCACTATTTTTTTTAATTTTCATTAGTTTGGCGGTGTGGGAAAACATCGTGCGGAGACGGAAAAATCTGCTCGAGAAATAAAAAAAATATGTGTATCCACAACTGCGCCAGCGCGGTGGATTATACCTCGATTTACTAGAGGACAGTGCCTTGCAGTGAGACGTTATAGACTGATATCATTATATCGTCAATGTCAACACTTGGGTTCAGATCAGTGGAGGATTAACCTAGAAGCATTATAAGCACGTGCTTAGAGCCCCTCCAGGGGCCTCCTCTCCTCTGCTGGCGTTTCTTTGCGCGAACGTTTAGTTCTTTGAAATGCCTTATGCGCGATCGATGATCCAAGCAACATAGGGCCTACACGGCCTCTGTGCTTAGGACCTCCGAAACTCTTAATCCGCCACTGGCTCAGATAAACACGATTCTAAGACCGTTCAAATTGTTCGAAATTAATCTCTATACGTAAGATCCTATAAAATCGAACTCAGATAAACCAAGACCGATAAACGTCTATTATCCGGGCCTTATAAGCTGAGTTAAGTATCATGTGCTAATCATAGGTATATACTCCATTAGATGGCAAATCGATGCGTGCAGAACACACGGTTGACGCGCAATGTAACCTTGAGCTCGACAACCGAAATAGATTATGCGAACTGCGAAATATATTACACGATTTTCAAGACCACGTGCTTTTCAGGACGACAACGAAGCATCGGGTTAGGTATAGTATAACTTCGTAACAAAAATCTGTTTACTATTATTCTATCCGAAAAAAATAACAAAAAATGGCGTGAGCGTCTGAAACGCATTAGTAACACAAAAACGTTCAAAAAATTAATTAAATAACAACGTTCCGTGTAGGCTCAAAAAGTAAAAAATACATATTTATACACATGTCGCGAATATAATTGTCATGATTCTTTGACAGACAGGGGCAGAGTCGCGTGCAGTTAGTAGTAGTAATTAGAGTAGAATTTACGTAGTTAGCTAAGTACATTAAAAAATCGTAAGTAATTATTTAGATTGAGGAACAAACCGCTGTTTACCGCCAAAAAAGTCTTGTCATTTAAATAAGTTTTTTAAGTTGTCTTGTGCGACACGTTACAAGATGTTATGTACTAATTAAAAAAATCTTGATACTTTCTTAACACCTGACCGTAAAAGGCGTCGCGAACCGTTACTGGCGCCAAACTGATCGCATAATGATTTGGTGCGCTTAAACTGTTTGTAATGCAAGAATTTATGTAGGCAAATTGAAAAAAGAACACGACTGACATATCGAGATTGTATCGTTGGCTTTCAATTTAAAAAAGAAGCATTTTCGATTTATGGCACTTCTTTTTATGAGTTGCCAGCTTGTAAGAAATTTTTGAACCTTTACATAGCTTATCTTGTCGGCAACCGGTTTAAGTGTCACATTATTTTTTTTTCAAATTAATCGGCTTGAAGCAGCACATGCTTCATTAAACTGATGCATGCAGAGTGCAAATTCTAAACGCTGTACTGTTCTCTGCGCCCAGATATTCTTATTAGGCAAATTATTTATCGATAACACCTGTTATTTTAACTTTCTCGCGAAGTTTAACCCGTTGACTTCATCGATGTGTGAAAAATTGACGTGCAAAAAGCGCTACTTGTTTTTTACTTTCTCATTTATATAAATATAAAGAGGGTTTAAAATCCTTTGCGAGGTTATTGACAGGTTGATAACTGATTAGTAGGCCAAACAAACTGTCAAATCGAATAGGACAAGTATTGAGGTTACTATGATATTTTTTGCGACACTTGTAATCGACACATAGGTGAGAATGAAATGAATCCAATTTTTTTTGTTTGTTTCAGATCCATTCCAAAGGCGCCGCTCACTATGGCTAAAACAGAAAAGTCATTTCCCAGAAATTTTACAGGTAAATATCGTGACTTTGGTGTTTTTAAGCTAAATATAGGTATTTAATCTATTTCTTGCTGCTCTAAGAATTTTTTATTACAGTTTTTTCTTTTCTTTAAGTTCTAAAATTTTATGGGAACTTTTTGCCAGTCTTTGTTTTTACTTAAAGTTCTAGTACTTCGTTATGGTCAGTAAACTCAATTTGCAATTAAAATGAACGTAGCCAATCGGTTACTTGAGGTCATTGCACTATCGATGTTCTCAGTTCAATTTGACATCTACTTTAAATTATTTAAAAATCTTGAGGATTTTGTCAAATCAGTCTAGCTTAGACAGCTTTGGCAGGTCATTCACTACTTCCATATTTATCTAGGATTTATTTTAAATATTGTATTCATCTACAAGGAATGTAGACACTTGTGACAATTTTCTCCTCATATAACTAAGAGCATTGGTAATAGAAATGGCGTATGGATTGATCCGGGATTTTGGCAAGGGGCCATCTTGAAAATAAACGCGCGAATCTACCGTAATCGTACTTCCGGTTAGATACACGCAATAAAAGGTCTTGTTGCATATCCATCGTCTGAGGATTCATATGTTTACATGAATTTTATAATTATCGGAAATTATGTCATCGAAAGGACGCAGGGTCAATTAATAATTAACAAATCACAACCCAAACAATCAGCTACAGACAATGAAGATAAGTGAGTTCTCGCCTGCGCGGTTGCAGGGGTGCAGGGGTGCAGGGGTGCAGGGGTGCAGGGGCGCAGGGGCGGCCTATGACCAGCTGTACAACTTTATTATTATAGTTTTATATTGATTGATTGATATATTGTGTTGCATATGAATGAAGTGTAGAATCTGCAACCACGCAGGCAAGGACTCACTTATCTTGTTTGGCTATAATTATTTCTAATGCTGTGTGATATTATGTCTTTGAAAGGTAATGTAATGACTTTTTATCACCATCATAACAGTATCATATAACAAATGTCGTTCAATCACAATGCAGTTAAACCAAATATTAATCACGGCAGTAGTTCAAATTGAACAGACCATATTACAATTGAGCTAAAAATGTGCCAATACCATAACATATTGGTCAAACGATCGTTCGAACAAATACCAAATATCTGTATTTACAGATCATTATCAATATATTTAATACGTAGCTAGGTGGCGCCAATCGCAAATACAACGTTGTATGGAAACCTATATTCTTTCAGTTAGAATAAGAAATATGAACATTAAAAATCCTAATAATAACTCGTTTACTCACGCAAAGAAAGTTTGCAATTGTGCCATTTGATAGATACAAGTAATACCATCGATATTAATTTCGAACAAGACTAGCAGCGATGATATCAGTATTAGTTTAATAACGTTTTAAATGTATATAAAAAACGATACACAAAAAACAGCTGATGTATGATTCTCCCTCCCATAACGTTCGAGATAATGGATAATCGTCTGTCTGCCGAATACATAAGGTGTCTCGGATTTTATTTTACACCCGGCTATCAAATTTCTTACAAGAAGGACGTCAATTAAATGGGTTATTTACTAATGGGAATGCTTGTTTGTTTGTTACCTAATAAATTTGCAACAGAGCAATAAATCACGACCAAATTTGGATAGAATTATGCATAACTAGTCGAAATGCCAAACACGATATTTTTTTTTTTTTTTTTGCGCCATTCGACTCAATTTATCGTAATCTACCAAGCCTTGATTTTTTTTTAAATTTTTACTTATATTTCACCAATGAGTTCTATGCTTACATAGAAGTCATTGTATTTTACATCACAAAAACAAAATCTTTCGTGTAAAATTTCAATTATGTCGTTTGGATCAGTTATGCAGAATGGCATCCATTTAGCATACCTACGTGTATTGTGTTGGTCAGATTAATATAAATATAGGTAATATATAGAATAGTTTTTAATCGGTAATTGTTTGTGGACGAATCCACTTGTAACAGCCAGTATTATTATACAGCTAATATGTACGGATTGCTCTGTATAGCGCATAAAAAAACATCCTAAATTTATTGGCTTTAACAAGACGATAAAATACAGCTGTTAATAAATATTGTATCACGAGATGAGGTTATGGCACAGAAAATGGCGGTTGTGGGGTATTTGTTTGTTTAAAGGTACGAGTAATTTAGATTAAACAACATGAAATGCCTACGTATTGTAATGGGGATCAAGTGGCAGGATCGCCTACCTAACACCGAGGTTTTGCGTCGGTCTGGCATGCAGGGCATGGAGGCTCTTATCATGAGCAGTCGACTAAGGTTGTGCGGCAATTTCTGCCTTTGGGTGATGAAAGAATGCCTACAATGGATGCAGATTTTCCTTGCTTGGTCAGGAACTTTATCACAGCGTGAAGCTCAATTTGCTGTCGATACCATTCGATGTCTACGATAAAGAACCTGAAATTAAAAATTTGGACGACAAAACTGTTCAGTGGGTTAGTAATGCAAGATTTTATGCATGAGTAATATGTGAGACATGACGAGCAAAAAATTGCGGAAGGAAAGCAAAAACTAGTCGCCAACCGTTGGATTAAAAATTTCAATCGAAGCGTGGATCGATTACGGTTGATTTGCTAATTAGCGATGGTAGAGTGACTAATTGGTAATGAGGTTAATTATTTACGAAGCAGCTACCAGCTCAGAATTTTAGATAAAGAAATTCGTGCACCAGAGATATCTTTATTAGAAAAATCAGATGTTAGCGGAATTTTCTATTTAAAAAGTATCTTGAAACAACGACAATTTTAATCAGTCCCTACAAATTATATTTGGTGCAGGGGTCTTACGGTTTTATTTGAAATCAGCGACCCGCCCTCGCTTCGGTTTATAAGTTTTGTTTTCAAAATTTCAAAATAAAATATAGCCTAGCCTATATTAGACACGGATAATGTAGCTTTCTATTTGTGAAAGATTTTTTTAAATCGGTTCAGTAGTTCCAGAGATTACCCCAACATACCTACAAACACACAATTTTACCTCTTTATTATATTAGTATATTAGTATAGACGTAATTGTAACCTGTTTCATTTTCTGGTTCATCGTTTTATGTGACATTAGCCAAATATATTTTGTAGTACTACTACATTTGTCAAGTAACTGTCAAGAGTATCGGATCAAATCAATCGGAATCCAGCAAAACAACTGCTTTTTTGAGATTGTAACAGAAAATAAACAAAAGAAACAACGAACAGGACATAAATAATATAGCATAAACGAAGAACAGTTTTTTTGAAGTCAAAATCAAACTAACATGAACTGGGGCAGCATTAACTGAAAATGTCTTTAAAAACCGTCAGATATCGAATAATTCAAATAATAATGGCAATTCAATCCATTGAAATGAATTAGTTCCATTAATTCCACGACGCCAATGGTAATTCAATTCAATGAATCATCATACTTCTTAATTCAGTTTCTAATTGCAGAAAGACATCTTTTGTTTAGAACTTTATTAGAAATTAATTAATTAATTCTTTAATAACGTGTCGGTGGCGATTCAGCATTGGAGAAATACAGATCGATATGATAAGTACCTACTCGTAGCATAGATTTGCTATTACAATAATTCGTAGCAGGCGAGGGGAACACTTGATTTACAGCGTGTACAAATGTGTACAAATAAAACACGACGGACACCCACGAACGACAGAGGCAATGTCCTATTATTGCACTATCTCACTGACCCAAGAGAAAGTTTGTTATATTCCGCAAACCTTGGCAGAAATACTAGCATAAAATATGGAGTTGTCGGAGAATTAACGCCTGTATAATTTATGGTGACATTCACGAGTGCCGTAAATTCTAGTTTCATAACGGATGCCGGAGAGAGTACTAAAATTAACGTCAGTACATTATAAAATAGGGGATTTGACTAGTTTTAGTTTGGTTTTAATTTGGCCAATTGTTAAATAGATGATCTTGCAATATTGCTAAATTAGGAAGTTTACAATAGAAGTCAATAGTCAATACAATAGTAAAAACGAGGAGCAAAAAATTATAAATGGACAGCAAATCAATGTCATTCCTTATTCGACGCAGGAGTAGGATTCTTATCTTTTTATTGTTACCAGATAACCTAAACCTAACTCACCTTTTCTGTCATCGATTTGCTGTCCATTCGTTATTTTCTGATGCTCATTTAATTATATTTCGTTACAAAAATCCGCACTTGTGTTAATAATGTTACTCCCCAATATTGATTACAACTGCGCCAAATATTGATAGCTCCCCATCTCACATAATCGCAGGCACTTAAGTTCTTTTAATAGTGGTCTCCGAATAAGGCTAATAATAACAATTCTGCTATTATTCTATTAAAGACCCAATGAAGAATGCAATTCATAAAAAGTGAGCAAAAGGAAAGAGATTATTCTAATCAGTGCTACCACCATCATACCATCTGCGTCGCTACCACTTTCTACAATACACTATGTATCGTAGAAAGTGCCTATTTCGTCACGCCCTATTTCGTCTCATTAGTACAATTTTTTGCTTAGTCCTTTTTAATTGAGATCATTAGTTAATCAATTTGGTTGTCACAGACAGATTGGAACTAATTTACTGATTTAAATTGATTTTCGTTTTTGTTCACGAGGTCAGATTTGATGTCTTTGACATTTACTGATTCTATAATGTTTGTTATTCTTGTTATTGATGTGTCGTCCAAGCATTTTCTTTCTTTGAAGAGATTTCTTACGCTAAAACCTTTTGAACATCGGGATTCGACAACAAAAGGAGTGATTATTTAAATAATTTGTGACAAATGTCTTCGTTGTATCTGACAAATCTGTAAATGACAAATCTATCTTGCACTTATTAGTTACTTTCACAACTAAACCATTTTTATGAAATTCTCGGGTCATGAGAAAGAGTCCTACGGTCTAGGGGACATTCCATACTCCGTGAAACCACAGACAATTTATAACGAGGCTCTAAAATAGCCAGCCGGTACTTTAACGCAAATTAGGAAACGACGTTTAGTGTTATAGTTATTTTCATATTTTTAAGAAAAATAAAGTAGGTTGAATTATCTATTTTCTTCATTCCATTACCTGCTTATTCTTCGTATGGATGGAGTGGAACGATGGTAAAGACGATGATGGAATGAGACAATTTCTTGATCCCACATATTCGGGACGTCTTTGGATCAGTTAGACTGTGGCTTTAAAAATATTATCGGTAGCTGGATAAGAAGAGCGAAAGATCGTATAAAACGGAGAGATTTAGCAGATGCCTATATCCGACAACGTGCTCATTTGGGCTGATTTATATGGAATGGTAGGGCATCCTTTATAAATGATATTTCTTTTCAAGACATTCAACATTTTCCCTCGTAAAGCCATGAGCCATCACAGAAAAGAAGCCAAACTTGACGGACACGTGACCACCACCGTTAAGTGATCTTCAAAGAACGGTTACGTAAAGGGCATGTTAACGACAGTTAACTAATAGCAGCGGTCACAGTAACGGGGTATTGAATAGGGTTCCGTAATCTGTAAGTTAATGCTAGTTCTGTATTTGTATTGGAAGCGGCTGTTTGTTTTCGTTGATGGCCTTTTGTCTAAAGAAGGAAGAGTAGATGGTAATGAATATGTTACAGTGAGTAGGATAAATCAAATACCTGTTTTGTATAATATTTAACTAAGTCTATAGGCAACAATTAGTTAATAGCATTGTAGTTTGCCTAGTATTGACTCTTGTTTCATTGTATGTCTTGTTGGCTTCACCGTAACCAGCCAAAGACCTGGTTAAAAGTAACATCCGCTGCTGGACATGTTCCTCATGCACATTGTCTCGTGCATGAGGGATGTATAACCTTAAAACGCCAAGCTGGCCAATGGGGTTGACGAGACCACTCTTATTTTTAAATTTATTTACTTTAATTATCCCTTATTATCTTAATTATCATTATCTTATCAATTATCCTTTAATTTGTTTATATGTTTACTAATTTAAATTCGTAGTTATTTTGTCACACATCGTCGTCATCTTCATTAAATGACGGAAATTCATGTTTTTGGTAAGGCCCTTTAGGATTGAATTTTATGCACAACGGTAAACATTTAAGTGGAAAACTCCGACGTTACGACCTACTTGGAGGATATCATTTTTAACCACTTCTAAAAGAAGGAGGTTATCGATTGGACCCTTTACTTCCTCCGAGAATCCCGGTTGTATTGTTGTTGTCTGTAATTTTTTGAATAGTTTATTGGTTTGTAATAGTTTGTATCTTTACTTTTATTAAATCTATGGGACTTCTGTAGCTGTATACAGCTATTTCGAACTTCACAGGCACTTTAGTAGGGATATGTTTTCCACCGTTATTTATGTATGACTTTTTCTATATTCCTTCACAGAGCCTAAACGAAGTGACCGATTTTAATGACAGAGGTGTCATTAGATTCGTTTTGATGCCGCGCGTGCTATTAACGTATTTAATTTCTAGAAAATTCAGAATGGCGGATTTTATGCGCCTTATTGTTTTGCTTTAAAAAAAATAAAGTTGATGAAATTGAGTGGGGTATCAAATTAAAGGCATTGAAAAGAGAATTCAGAAAAAAAAATATAATACTAGTGTTAGTACTCTTTTTCCCTCGACTTTTCTCGCGCAATTGATCATAAATATTGTATCATAACATTTGCACTGGAAATTATTTGATTAAGGAATATTTGATTGAGATGGTACTGACATTTATATATTATATAAGATCCTATAGAGAAACTTCCGATGAATTTTATAAAAATCCGACATGTTGAAAATCACGAGACCGTGTACAAAATTTCAAAAGCTCGCTTCAACGGTGACTCTTAGCCGAGTTAACCCGAACAAATGATATAGAATCTCCAGCAATCTGACGACAGCCCGAAATAAATTGAGATATACAATTTTAAGATGGCCAACGTACAAAATTTATCTGATAACTAACTAACTAACTGATTAATAACTCGCCAACCCGATTGGCTAGCATGGCATTCTCTGCACAAGACATGTGCAGGCTATCCACTGCTGGACATGTGCACGAGGAGGCCCATGTCCCCGCAGTGGGCACTGAAAGGGCTTGTTATGGTTTTGATAACTGGATGAGAAGATTACAGGGTCGTGTAAACTTCGGAGAGTATTGCATGGCGCCCATATCCAGCAGAGGAAATACAGACTGATGGTATGCTATGGTATTTACGTCTCGACATTATGGTCAAATGCTCGTAAAAGATGTTGTAGATGTTACTAAGAATTTACTAAGAAGATGTACAATAATTATCGAAAATATCATTCCTGATTTACAATAACAGTTAAAAATAAGTATTAAGAAACAAAAACCCGCCTGCGTCAAACTCCTATATTATTAAAATAAATTAAAAATTAAAAAAAAAACAAGTAAGTATTCATATTTATTGCATTCACTACTATTTTGACAATTCAGTATCAGACTCAAAGTAATCGGGACCAGGCTACAAAATGAAATTAATCTGGTCCCGACAGCTTTGAGTCTGATGCAATAAATAGTACTAACTGTTTTTTTTATATTTTTAGTTTATTTCAATAATATAGGAGTTGGACGCAGGCGGGTGTATTGTTTTTTAAATAATTATTTGGATTCTGTTTCCTTCATTGATGATTCTGTTCTGTTTTATTCATTCATATTGTTTCACTGCAAGTACGTGCCGTTGTTTTTGAAAATTATTAACGGTTTTCACTCAAAATGCGTGCAAAAAGCCGGCAGCTTTGCATGAATTCATTTAACACGGTAAGTAAATAAGAATATACAAAGCGACTGGCGAGTTCATGAGCTTGTGGCGCAGAATGCGGGCTGAGATATCTCGAAGAATAATGTCAGAAAAAATAGATATTTTTTGTTCTACGAAGTTATTTCTAGTCTATTTTACTAGCGCAAACTGGATTTTTAAATCCAGACTAAATAGAATTTATGGGTAGGTCTGCTGTTACAGTCCGGAGAAACTAAAGTGTTTTAAATCAGTAGATCATTCTACTTTCATTTCCTTTTATTTAGAAACAAAAACAATAAACGGTTTATTTATTTATAATATTTATTTATTGTTTATTTTTGTTTATTTATTGTTTATTTATAAACGGTTTCAGAATTATTAAGACGCAGTTTTAATGTTATATCGCCCGATTTCCCCATAAAATAATGATAATTATAATTCTTTATATCTCATAATTAAAATATATAATTTTATAATATATAGGTAATCCCAGTTGTGTTCTTATCTTTTCTTATCTTATCAGCGGCGATCTTCCATCCGAATTCCCAATCACTTCAACCCAATGACATCTTTTGTGTACCCTTAATCCTATCTACTACTATTGGTCGCATATGATATCCTCATACTTCAGGACTTCCGGCAGTCGTAGAAGCCTATGGTCTTCAGGTGCAGGTAAATTAATTCCTACAAGACTCATTCTGCACCTCGAGAAATCGTCACATTCTTATTGCCCTTTATTGTCACACTACTTTATTCTGCTAGGTACGGATCAAGTGATCGCAGACTTCGAACGTAGTGACCTATCTTTACGCATGTTGATAAACGTGCTTCCAATTATAACGTATTGATATGACGTAACATCGTCGCGTCGTCATGCGCCGGTGACTGATGAATGGGAATTTTTTAGCCACGCTTGTAAGATTGTAATTTTACTGAGGCATTGATACCGACTTACGTTATTTGAAGCAAGCTGACCTTCCGACTTTTTTGTGTCTTCCTTTCTGTCTATTAGTTGGTTGAATTGTGAAATTCTAAAAAAAATACTCTTGTCCTCTTCTAAAAACTCGAGCTGAGCAACAAGTAACGAATAATACAACAATAATAGCAATTAAATTTTCACAGCGTTTATGGGTTTTCATGATTTTTCATGATACCTTATCTAAATTTGTTTATGCATCGCTTTATCTAATAATATGCTTTTTTCGACTCGCATGTTGTGCATTTCAAAAGCGGGCGACAAAGACCTGAATATCTGAAAATACTTTTTCCGACATCTACACGCGATTAGATTTTGTTACAAAGGAAACCGTCAGACCGTGTCTTTGTACTTCTGGAATATAAGGTTTCTCCCAAGATGCGCCACCAATCGTCATACATGATTATCTCTCCCATATACAGCTATTGGTTGGCCTTTGAATGTTTGCTAGGGTTGAGTTGGTTGGACTAAGAATTGTATCTTATTTCGAGATGTTAAAATGAGTATAGTAGGATCGAGAGATCTAAGACATTATGACGTCAATAGCTCCTCGACACCGTTAAACTATTAAAAAAATTCTAATTTCATTTTATTGCGCACATTGTTGATGTAGAGAGTGCCAAATTTTTGCTACGTCTTTGCTTGGAACTGGTAGATTGATGGACGGATGCTCAAAATAACTTAGTTGCGTAGTTTACATAGTTTCTTCTAATATGTTATCACAGCACAGCCTCTTACTTAATACACAAGAGTAAGAGGTCGTTCCGTTACGCTTCGATATGGTGCTCTTCAAGAAGGCTGTGAATGGGATCCTGCAAGGTCGGCAGCGCACCCGCATCCCCCCTGATGTTGCACATGTCCGCATCTAGAGGGCCGCAGACCACTTTTTTTTAAAAAAAGTTCCAAACTTAATTTGTTTTTTTTGTTACACAAATATCAACAACAAGGCAATAAACTGTTTCCAAACAAGATAAAATGCGACTAATTCGGTCTAGAACTGCAGTCAAATGTTGAAACAATAGTGACATTTAACTATAACGATTTTTGTCCGTGTGTTCGATATAAAGATTTTGTCTCCGCTCACGGGACCGGTCTTGCATTGCGTAATAGTGAGAATATTCATGAATTTATGGTAATTCGCACTTATTCACTATGATAACCGGTAATAACTGGTTATAAGCGGTTGGGATTCGATTCCCACGAGCCGAGTTGTGCTAATGCGGTGCTTATCGCCAAAACCAGTCTTGCGTTATTCACATTGCCGTGAATATTGAATGCCCCATTTATTCTGCAGGTCAGTATTCAGAAGGTATCAGTTTTTTTTATGGAAAGAAGGCGGCAGACGAACTAACAGTCCACCTGGTGGCAAGTGGATACTCCCGCACTGCGACATCCGGCATGCATGCCAAACATCAGTTCAGAATGAAACGTTGGCACGTCCTCGGATTACACTGCCCACGTTTGGAGATGGGGAGGGATAGGATAGCATGGGATGGGAATGGGCTCTGGCATCTCACTACTGAAACACGTATGTACAGTGGGGGAATAGAATAAAGTGGCAAATGCAGTATATTTTCTTTGATTAGTCTTCTTTGAGAGAGGGGTAACTTGGCCAGTCGAGTGCGCTCAGCGGCTGTGGGATTATAGCGTGCATTCACCTTCTCCCAGATGTTATTAGAAGGCGGTTAGGAATTAAAAATATTCCATTTTTTTTAAAGATATTTAATTCTCACCCTGTTCTAATTCACATGTCTCCTTCCGAAATTTAGGGGGATTTTAGTCGAATTTAGGGGTCATCTGGAAAATAAAGCCAAAATGGCCTCCAAAAAGCTCGGTTTGCTGAACAGAGCGAAGCGATACTTCACCCCTGGGCAATTCCTATTGCTCTACAAAGCTCAGGGTACGCCCCATGTGGAGTACTGTTCACATCTCTGGGCTGGCGCACCGAAATATCAATTGGATCAATTTGACTCCATGCAACGACGTGCTATTCGAATTGTCGACGATCCCACTCTCACGGGCGGTTTAGAATCCCTCAGCGTTCGGAGAGACGTTGCGTCTCTCTGTGTGTTCTACCGCCTGTACAATAGGAATGCTCTAAAGAATTGTTCAATATAATTCCTACTTCGGTCTATCCGCATTTCCTCGATACGTAGGTGTCGCGTACTGTTCGCTCCAAAAATAATTTTATACTGCGAACCCGTAGGCTGTGGAACGAACTGCCCCAAAAGGACTTTCCAATACGCTATGATATGAGGTTCTTCAAGAAAGCTAGGATTTTGCAAGTTCGGCGGCGCACCCGCATACCATGTCCATGGGCGGCGGTAACACTTACCATATAATATATAATAAGTATCCTTTATATTAATCCAGGACGTAAATTATAATCATACTAACCTTTATTAAAAGCTTGTCTTATGCGTGATGCGTGCACAAAACGACAGACGAGTTGACAAAAATTTCAGTTGTTTTTTGTGTTCATTTCATTTCATGTCAGGGCTCTGCATGTGAATGTATAGTTTTTTGTTACAATACCCATAACCATTATGATGCTAAAAATAGTAAAAATAGGAAAAAAATACACAGGAAAGTAACCAAAAACATTGTGTGTGAAAGTTGCATGCATTTTTAACGTTTTTAACGTAGGCGTGTACAAAAATATACTTTCCCACAGCGATCGAATTCAGTGTTTGTTTAACCCAATAACGGCAAGCGGATATTAATTGCGTTTTTACATGTAATCCAGTATCGATTATATTTCAATATTATACCATCAGCCTCTCTCCATATTGAATTTAGGCCTCTTCCAAAGCACACCATCACACTCGATCTTCCGCTTTTTTCAACCACTTTACTATACCATCAGCCTATCTCTCCCTTGCTACATATAGTCCTCTTCTAAGACTCGCCCCAAACACGATTGTCTGCGTCTCTCATCCAGCCACCGCCGGTAAAACTTCTTCAAGGCGTCTCGCGTCGGTCGACCTGGCAGGACGGTGTCCCAAACTGCACTTCCCGATACGTGACCTCCATTCGAGGACTCGTTTACCCCATCGGTTATCGACTTACGAAAAATATGACCTGTCCATTGCCGCTTTAGCATGCTGTTTGTACAAGTTATGTCGGTGAATTTAGTAGGTGGATATCGGTGTCATTACCCCTACTACTGGCAAACTTCTTGTGGCGAGTCTACCTGGCCGGAGGCCGTTTCATACTTTGCTTGCCGACACTTCAAGGACTATTACCCCATCGGCTGTCGATCTTGCGGCAGATATGGCCTACCCATTACCACTTCAGATTGCTAATTATGTAAGCTATGTGGGCGACTGCTCTTTGTCCAATTTCTTTGCATTTTATCCCGTAAAGAAACTCCGAGCATAATTCCTTCCATATGAGTATTCAAAAGTTAACTTTTGGATCAGATTAGAATTTCGGCACCGTATGTTATACACAACTGGCATATTTCAACAAAATGTTGTTTATCTTAAGCGTAATTCATGTTTCATGCTAATCTTTGACATGTTGCGAAAGCGATTATTCGTTACATCCCCAATTATTATTAGACATTTTATTAATTATTCTGACTCCTTTTAAGTTACTTGTGACTTGTTCAGTATCAAGTTTGATATCTGAATTCTTTGAAAGTTCAAATCTCAATCTAAAGTCATTTGTGACTTTTATCAACACTGTTACTGACCAACCTTAGTCCTTGAGCAGCTAAAGTGGGTATATAGGGTAATAAAGAATACGAGGTACTTTATCGTCCAACCCTGAGATCCAGCCCTTACTTAACCTTTGGCGTTAAGATTGTCGTGCTAAAAACGCTTATCATGTTCTCTAGTTACGAAATCGGAGTGTCACCTTGCTTGACCCTGTTTGAACATATCGACCGAATTGTTTGTCAACCTCTAGCCGTTACCGCAGTTTTACTTGGAACCTTTATCACCGTATCTTATAAAACTTGACATATTTTTAGAATCACTGGTTCTAATTTGATTAAAGAAATAATCTCAATTAATATCGAACATGTAGTTTCAGAGATTAGTGCAAACAAACAGACATTTGTCCGCGGCTTGGTCCGCTTTGAACCCGATTTCCAAATCAATTTGTCAATGCTTTTAGTATACGTATATTTAAATGACTTCATTATAGGTTCCTAAAACATTGTTATATCATAATCTAGATCCTAAGTGAGAACCCTAGACCGTTATGTTCATAACCGCTAGATTTTAATGAATAAACACCGTTTACTCTTCCGGCTTAAACACGCTACACAGTTGATAAAACCGCAATAAATAGACCCAAGCAATAAATATCGAGATTAATGTAAAAATAATAAATGATGAGTTTAGTACGATGTCGTTTACGTGGTAATTAAGCAAAGTGCACTTATTGCACACCGGGAAACCAAAAAATAAATTACAAGTAATAATAATATACAAGTAATAACAAATATCAGCTATCTGATATTTGTACCTTTACGAAACCAAAACAGCATTAACGAGGAATGGTACGTAGCCACGTGCTTACCAAACGTTTTACTGCAGTGTTAATCACTGCAGTGTTAATCACTGCAGTAAAACCGTCCAAACACAGGTCACTGCTGCTGCACCACGACATCGCGCAAGCTCACTCAGCGCTTAAAAGTAGGGAATTTCTGGACAGTACCCCGGTTAAAGTTTTAGGCCAACTTCCTCACAGTCCCGACTCGGCACTTTGTGACTTATTTTATTTCCCAAAATTAAATAATTACTGAAAGTTGTCGAAGTTGTCGTTATCGGAAGACGCGTTGGCTACATTCGAAGAGGCTGTGAAAGAGGTACCCGAGGAAGAGTGGAATAAATGTTCTAAAATTGATTCAGTCGCGTGAAACTTTGAATAGATGTAAGTGGAGAGTACTTTGAAAAAATGTATAATAATAAAAAATTGGAACCTGTAGAGCATTTTCACTTTTTCGTAAAATTTGGGGACATACGTACGTGATCATCGATTCTATGACCATACTACATACGATGCTGCACACAATGCTTCAACCAGGATAGGTTATTATAATATAACCATAAACTTAAAATGACAAGATGCACACAACAAAATCTCCTAATTGATGGTGCATGATTTGTCATAATCGTTTATTGTGACATCGAAAACGGCATATTGATGCAAACTAGTCGTTACATTCTAAATGTAATTTTTTGCTAACAGCAAAGATCAACCAAACGTTGATTGATTGAATTGATTGTGCATGATTTGTCATAATCGGCCGTGTGAAGTCGGCCGGCTTTAGAACAACACCATCCCATCTCTTTCAGAGGGTCTCATAAAAGGCGACTATGGGATAAAACCCGCTACCATAAGCCCCGAGGGACTAATACCTGCCACTTCTAAAAGAGTGGACTCACCAATCCGCTTGGCCAGCATAGCGTTTTAAGGCTATTCATCTCTTATGGTCAAGATAATATGCATTAGGAGCCCCATGTCCAGTAGTGGACGATAAAAGGTCTGGTTACGGATTTGTGATAATGTGCGTGACTACCAAATTACAATAAACCATGTTGGGACTCCGGGCCTTTACTTGATTGTCAGGTCGCGGGGCCTCCCCAACTAGGTAGTTAAAAACGTGGTGCATTTATGAATGTAACAATTCGTTCGCACCAATGTTCCGTTTTCGATGTCTCGATGTCGCGATAATCGATTGCTTTCGATATAACGTGTTTTTTTCGGTGAAGTGAATTCGAAGTAACAGTATAATGAGGTACCCTTTCGTGTATCGTAATGCATATTTATACTGAAATCTTTTCTGGATGTTTTTGACAGGGTACTATGGTAAACGATTTACCACGCCTCGCAGCCGACAACGCGATGACGTAAAGCTTCTCAGTAACGATCCTTGGAACATTTCTTAGAATTGCCACATAATAATTATGTCAGAGGATGTAGCCTTATAGCCATATGTAGAGGATCATATAGTTTGGTTATACAGACAAGATGAAAGGCTATAGTTGGAACTTGTTCAAAGATATTTAATATATTAAGAGATTAAAATGTTGCCGAAAATGCGGACTTGTATTTACGTTCAGCATCTGTTAATCTCGCAAACGGTACTATACAGTAATCGGTCGGTAACGCATTATAGTTAGGCCGTCGACAGATTACCGAAATGACAGTTTATGAACTGAAGTGAACTCAGGATACACAGTCAAACAGTGTCCCAAACGTAAACTGAGTCAAAAGAAGCTCATGGTGACTGGATGGTGGTCCTGTGCCGTGGTATTATCCACTACACCTTCTTGAGATTTGGCACAATAATTAATGCTGATGTGTACTGTGAAGAACTGCAAACGATGATGGATAAGCTCGCTATCAAACAACCGAGTCTGATCAATCGGTCTAGTCCACTGCTGCTCCATGATAACGCTCGCCCACACACTGCACGACGGATAGTCTCAAAGTTACATGAGCTTCGACTGGAAACTCTCCATTACCCACCGTACTCGCCAGACCTTGCCCATACTGATTTCCATTTTTTTTCCGAATTTTGGATAACTTTTTAAAGGGGACAACATTCTACTGCCATGAGGCAGTTAGAAACGCTTTCAAGGAATTCATTTATTCCCGTCCCCAGGAGTTCTGTAGCAGAGGCATCAAACAATTTCCATTGAAATGGCAAAATTGCATTGATAAATAATGATAGACAATACTTCGATTAAATGTCATACAAAAAAAATATTTGAATGGAAAACCATATATAACGTCAATTTCATAGGTAACGACCTAATAAATTAAAATTGAAAATCAGCTTGGGGCCGGTCTTATTTCACTATTTCCTTGCAGGTTGTCTAACATGCATCCAAGTGCTGAATATCATGGTGTTGCTGGGGTTTATGCTGAACTACGCCCTCCGCGTGAACCTCACCATCGCCATCGTCGAGATGCTTTACGACGGGAATAGCAGCCACCACGCAGCTATCGTTAACACTACTGATGGTCATCTGAACGTTACACAGGTGAGCACAATATTTGTGTTACCGGTTTCTACGCTGCAGAATATAAAACTTTGGTACTAGTATACCTCTTAGTGGAGTACGACGCCTCCTTCGTCGAGATGATCCACGACGAAAATAACAGCCATAACGCAGCTTTTGTCAAACACTCATTTTCATCATCATTGTCAGCATTTTTTTATTTAACCCATAGTGTTAACAATGCACACCCAAGATGAAGATTCCTAAGTACGAAGCCACGCCCCCTAAACCTTGTCAGTAAATAATCGTTTAGGTAGAATTTTAAGTTGTGCAACTAGACAGTTTCTTGCCGAGCAAATCGAGTGAGCTTGTTAGCCAATAAATGTCTTAAAGAATGTCGTCTGTAATGTATTATATTGTAAAATGCTAGTTGCACTAATATGTTTATTGAAAATATATGAATGAAAATATTAACTTTAAGTAGTTGATAAGAAAATGAGTACCCATTGTTCTGTCGATTGTTATAATTGATAATGTATAAAATCATAAGAAAACAGAACAATGGGGAAAATATGTCAGCATAAGAAAAAGCCTGTATGTGCAAACGGGCACACATCTATACATTTAGAAAAATAAAGCTTTGCCCCCGCCTGTCTTTTATTTTCCCTAAGGGATAAGATTTAAGCACGCACATTCGTCTATTTTCAGTGAGAAATAGCGAATAGGGTTGATGGAATAAAACCCACGTAGATTAGGGCAGATCTTTTAAAAGTAGATAAAATTGTTTAGGAAAAATAGTATAGATGTGTGCCTGCTACAGGTATCTTGGGAAGAATAAAGCTCTGCCAATGCTTTTAATAAGCATATCGCCTGTCTTCCGAGAGGGAGTAGGCGATGGGTTATTGTGAGAACCTTTTGTAGGCAGATCTTTTAAAAGTAAATAGATATTTGAATGAATAGACGTAGGAAAATGTGGATGAAATGTAAATATCTGTAAAATGTAAATATGTATAGATGTAAATATAAATAAAGATGATTGAGGGGGAGGGGTGGTGAGGAGACGGGTGTAGCGGTAAATGAGGTCGCGCGGCTCTCCTTATGGTACTGCCGCGGGCCTAATAAGCATGAAGCAAGACGCGTAAATTTACGTGATCCTCAAACGTCAACCACAAGAAGAAGAAGAAAAATACCGCCGTCTCGCTCCTCAAAACACCACCGCAAGCCCTCAAGCTATTTTGAAGAAATATCAAGACTTTCATTTCAAGAACTCCATAGACGTTGGTTCCTGCGCCGCCATTCTACGAGTCCGGTGAATCAGAACCACACCTACCACGAGCACAACGTCCCGTTCAGCCGCGCCCTGGGGTGATCACAAACCACGAAGAAGGCGCCGTTGAAGGGACTGGAGACAAGAAAGCATACGGACGGTTCGAAGGGGCCGTTCGTGTGTTTTCAAGTCATCCCCACCAACAAAATTGTTGTTGTGAGTCATTCGGTCCGAGTGATTCTACATTCATTTGTCGATCATTGGGATCGGATGATTTACAACAATAATAACAGATGGTCCCCGAGTCGAATAAGGGGGCCATTTGTAATACATAGTACTGCTAGATATATAGGACTTTGTTTCCAATATTGTATATCCATATTTATTCATCCATTCATTATTTAGTTCAGTAGTTTAGTCTACAAGGGTACAAATGAACTGCTAAAATCATCACCCTTCATAACCCTTTCTTTTTATTGGTTTCGCCGTAGCCCGCTGAAATGAATTCCTTTGTGGGTGAATTGAAGCCCTATAATTTATAACGCTTTGATGTCAGCATACAATACAAGGCCGGAAATACCATACGTGCCGAGCCGACATTAGTAAGTCCATAAAATATCTTGGCAGATATTTTATGAGTGTGCAGTAACAAATATAAAATAACATTTTAAATGCAAAAAATATTTTGAATATTAATACAAAAATTTTAATTGTATTAATTGTACCATGGTACCTTGTAACTTGGTATAGGCAAGGGGGGACATACCTATAATTTGGTAATATTTAGGTCAAAATGTACTGCGGTTTTATTTCCTAGAATAGATAGAGGTACTCAGTGAAATAATTTACAAACCGCATCCATTTAGAATTGCTTCAATTGTCACGTTAATATTTCACTATTATTCATGAAAAATATATATTCTTAATAGGTATGTTGTTCAAACATTTTGTCAGGGTGGGTAGGGTAATCTTTGATAAGAATCTATGATTACTGAAGCGACAGAGTGGACTTGCTGAAGTGGGAGTAGGCAGGCCATATCTGTCACAGGACCCATAACCGGTAAGATAGACGAGTCCTCGAATTGAGACTACGTACCGATAAACGTAGCGTGAGGCGTCCACTTGCCAGGTGGACTGACGGCTTGAAGAAAGTCGTCCGTACTGGCTGAACGAGAACAACTGAAGAGCGTGTGTGGTGGCGGTCCGTAGGAGAGGCCTATATCAAGTAGTGGAGAAATACAGGCTGATTTTATGGTAGGTATGGTATAAGTAATCTTTAGTCTGATTTAAAATTAGAACCATATTTTGAATTTGAAGTTAACTGAATAGCGTTCTGTTGGGACAAAAATAGAGGGTCGGTAGAACGTTTGCAGGCTACTTCTTGGGCTGATTTCGTAACGTGTTTGGAACCAGAGCACGTTTGTATTCAAATAGAATCTTGAAATAACAATATCTTAACTTAGGAAATTTTAGCCAAGTTCATACCGACAATAAGGTCCTTTTGCTCATTAAAATCAATTTGACGATTTTCTTTAGACGTCCATAATTCTGTTAATAAACTTCAAATGGCTTTTACAGACAAGTATCGTTGATAAGTGTCTAAAGCAACTGTGTATCGTTGGTGCAGTGAGTTTAAGCGTGGTCGACTATGTTTGGCTGATGTGATGAAGAAAGAAACGGCCCCCTTTACCGGCTGTTACGGTACAAACCGTGGTGGCAGTTTAATTTAATTTGTGAAAACAGGCGAATTACATACGAGGAGATTTAGGAGAGATTGCAGATTGGATCGAGAAGTGTGTATGAAATATTACATGGGCATCAGTCAAAAGGATAGTATGGCGCTGGGTACTGCATCACCTCATCGAGGCTCAAAAACAAGTTCGTGTCGAATGGTGCTGTGATATGATAACAAAATTTGAAGCAAGTTCTTAAGCAAGTTTGAAGCGTTTACGACATTGTCACAGGTGAAGAATCTTGGATCTCAAAACTAAGCGTTTTGCTGTTTCAAGTGAGCCAACGCCTACCAAAATGAATAGAGCAAGAAGCACTGTAAAAATTTTAATCGCCTATTTTTCACTTTAACTGGCTACTTGATGTCTGTACCTTTACGAAAAGCACCAATAAGCGCTTTTACTGCAGTGAGTAAAAACCGTCAAAACACAGGTCTCCGCGGACTGCTGCTGCACCACGACGGCGCGTCCGCTCACTCAACGCTTAAAGCAAGGGAATTTTTGGACAATATCCCTTTTAAAGTTTTAGGCCATCCTTAAAGGCTATACAGTCCGGGACTGTCACAGGGACCTTGTGACTGTTTTATTTCCCAAACTTAAATCCCAGCTAAAAGAGAAGCAGTTTTCGTCGCCGGAAGACGCGCTGGCTACGTTCGAAGAAACTGTGAAAGGTGCCCGAGGAAGTGAAAAAAATTTAAATGTTTTCAGGCACATGAAACTATATAGATGCAAGTGGCGAGTACATTGAAAAATGTAATAAGAAAATTGGTATAGTTCTTTCATCTCACGAAGGCAGGTTACGCATAGTAGTAGTTGTGCTCATATATGTACCTACATTGTTTCAGTGTGATTGAAATTGAGAACTGTCGGTTGGGTCCTCGACGCCGCGGCGCACACTAAAACAATCTATATGTACGAGTACTAGCACTACTAAGCGTAACCCGCCTTAGTGAGATGAAAGAACTATACTCGTAGTACATTTTTTTCTTATTCGCAAAACTTCCAGAGATCCCCACGTACTCAAGTTAGCAACATTCATCATGTTAGCATGTACATATTGTAATTCATGGACGACAGTATCTATTCAGTATTTATCAACAAGTCTTTTTACGAAAAAATATTAATTTAATGATTTGTTTCAGCACCCTGAGCACATTCACCAGACTCGATACGCCTGGGACATGAAGCAGAAGAATCTCCTGCTGGGTTGCTTCTTCTGGGGATATGTTCTCACAGAATTACCAGGTGGTCGACTAGCAGAGATCATCGGTGCCAGGTGAGAGATGTCGTCCCTGGAATGAATTAAACGCATTTCTTGACAGTAATACTAACGCAATTCATAAAACTTTGAGTTTCGAGTAATGAATGCCGTTCAATTCGAATCATCGTTTGAGTGATAAATTAATAGGTGTAATTTTTGGTGCTGTTTATTGTACTTATAATGAATGGTTACAATATGACTTTACAATAATACCATAAGTACAAACGCGGACTTATTCCTAGAAGGAATCTCTTCCAGCCAAGGTGTAGCGTGACACTCATTTCATTTAATTTTCCAGATTCTTGCATCTTTATCAAAAATCTCATTTATGTGTATCATTTTTTTAATTGCTAGGCACTTAAAGTTTCTACGTAGCACTAGGAAAAACTGTTTTAAACGTTTAGTCAACTTTACGTTGGTAATTGGTAATAATAATAAGCTATTTATACCATCACGATGTACTCCAGCTTACGAAACTTCCAAGTGCTTCAACAGTGAAGTTATTTATACAGAAATTTAGGATCAATAATAACAGTATTAAAGTGAACGCTATTGTAAAACGTCGCTACTGAAAATAGTAAACACCTATTTTATGTTGTATCAATGCAAATGGGGACTATTATCTTCTATATTTATAGTGTTAAAACACATTATTGGCGGTGGGTACTGGCCGCATATTGAAGCGAAAAAATTGAATAATAATTATATCGAACTGTCAATTCATTCGACAAACGTTTGAAATACCTACAATTGACCACGGTGACCATACATTTCTTTTTTCGAGGCCAACCGAAAGCCAGAGTCCTTTGCATTAATTAATTTAATTTTCGTTTAATAACGACTCCTCTGGATGAGTCATTATCTCAACATTGACTTAAAATAATTTCGCTACAAATAAATGGACTTGAAAAAATGTAGTGCGTTTATTAAATGCGCAGCAACAATTCGTCGCCGAACTTTCTGGAAGTTTTTCAATGGAAGGGTCGCCACGAGTCAACGAGGCCTGTTGAACTCATAATATTGGTCCTTGCCATTGATTTGAACCATATTAATTACTCCTATTACTTACAATGATGGTCTTGTAATTTTGCATGTAAATTAATAGAAGTTGATGAAAATGATTCAATGCTCGTCTCTTATTGCTTTTAATTGCATATTAAGTTTCAGTACTCATTTTTTTTGGAAATAACGTACATGAGCTAACAGGATAGTACAAAATATATTAATGGAAAAGTAATTATGAAGTTCATTGAGAACGTAATGAAGAAAAGTGTGTCACGGTGACATCTGACTTCCCTCATGTCAAAGTCGAGTAACCATTTTTGTAGTTGTGTATGATTGAATACAATAATTACTGAGAAATTAACACTTGGAGTTATTTTATCGGACAATATGTCTGTTAGTGCGTGGGCTTATCGGGTTATCCACGACTGGTTTTTGACTAATTCAATGAGTAGCGTGATATCGGCAGCGCCGGTATTTGAAACCAGTTTGACTTATTTGTACGTTTAATTTTGCTCTTAAACCAAATTTGTGATTATTACATTTATTTAAGTTGCTTATTTAAACTAAAATAAATAGGTAGTTACATAATTACATTAGTTACATAATCCTTGCAAAATAAATAATCTAATTATTGCTCTTCGTCCGCGTGGAATTAGGAATAAATTAGGAATCCGTGAACTACACATTTGTCAAATTTGGTAGCGGTTCGTTGATTTAAATAATGAAAGGATAGTAATAAAAGTAGTATATGGATGACAACACGATAGAAAACTTTAGAATGTCTCCTTCCTAAATGGGTTTCTTTATATCTATTTTTTTCTGTCATTTCCTATGTTTTTCTTCCTAAGTCAGTTTAGTACATTGTATTGATGTATTGTGTAAAATGTGTAATCAGTCAAGCGGCACGTGAAGTTCTCTTTAACACTGAGATATTTACTTAGTTGCATCTGTTGCTAAGTTCCTGAAGATGATTCATGCGGAACATTCTCGAAGTTCTCGTAGACTGTGCGCTGGTAGCTCACGCATACACAATTATGATCTTAGATCAAACCAAAAGGAGGGTTGTAATCGTTTTAATTTGCAACTGAGCATTGTGTATCGTGTCGATCACTCGTGAAATGTTTGCTTGTTAATGAATAATCATAAACGATGTGGGTGGTTATTACCGATATTAATTCTTACTACAAAGTGTATGTTAAATATGTTGACTAACTTGTCACGCCACATGTAGTAATCCTATTGTCATAAACCGCTATGAGGAATGCGTCAGACAAAACTGTCATTATCGTTCACCAATGTCATTTCTTTGTTATTCTTGTTGTAAAAAATGTTTATTAAAATGTACAAAACAAGCTACTTAGGAGTAAAGAACAATACAGTCCAGATGCTAATGCTTATTAAGAAGTAGGAAACATAAATATTTTTTTATTTGCATCTACTATAAAATAAAGGAGATCGATATGCTAGCGAAAGTAAAATAAATCTTTTAACATTCTTTTTTAAATTTTACCCGATAATAACCGGCTTCTTTATAGTCTTCCATCCTTCAAGAGAATTATTTTGTCAACAGACGTGTGTTCGGCTTCAGTACGCTACTGGCTAGCATGCTAACACTCATAACTCCTGCTGCCGTGGCAGCGGGCTTCTATTGGGCTGTAGCCCTCAGGGTAATTCTGGGCTTCCTACTCGGAGCAACATGGCCAGCTATACTTCCAATGGCTTCGAAATGGATTCCCCCAATGGACAGATCCAAGTTTATGTCAAACATGATGGGTGAGTATTATTGTCCTTTTCATCCAAATCCAAATAATTTATTTGCACCGTGCATAATCAATGTTTATTATAATTGTAATATTTGTTAAAATCCGCAAGCTTCGTCATTAAATCATTACGTTTACTTTATGACTTATGAAAAGCAAAGATAACGTTATTGTTTTATTTTATTGTCATCTCCCTGACAAGCAAATAACGTACGAGTGACGTGTGTTCAACTCGTGTATTCAAAATGCCTGTCTAAACTGAAGTCAACTGAGAACTTTTTTATTGTTGCCCGTGACAATTGTGTGGCATTCGAACAATAATTCTATTACAAGTTTATCTCATAAACAAGTCCATACAGAAGGTGACGCGATTGAATATTGGCAATTGTTCGCAATAACTGGCTGCCTATCTGTACTGTAGCCTTGACATTACTTTATTTTCAATTGTCATATCATAACAACAATCATTTAATCGACGCGACGTCAGGACCTAGGGGGCTCGTTCACAAACACGATATTGTTATCGTTCACCGCGTAAACGTTTCGCAGTGCATTTGAAAGCAACAATATGGCGTCGGAGGCGCGCGCAGGCGTGGTCGCTGACGTCACGGCAATGGCGCGCACTGATTGGTTGTTATTAGTTGATCGCGTGGGTGAGTCGGCGCAACGGTTGCTATGCGCTGCGGTTAACCAGTTCCGAGAAATGTGGCATAGTATTATTTTTGCGTGGTCACGTGCTCGGTGACGATGAGTTCTCTCGCAAGGTTACAACACGGGGGACTATTCCTGTATGATCGAACAGACGTGGTTTGCGAAATTATAACGCATACACGTGTTTTGAAGATAATATGAAAAAAGACAATCGCTTAATTAATGTTTTTGATGATTTTAATATAAATAAAATTATAAATCTATTCTTTATAAGAAATGAAAAATAGTGCACTCTAAGCCTTAAGTGAAAAAAATTAACATGTAGGTACAATTTTTTCGAGTACCTAACAATGTAGCGTAGTTCATTTTCGTGTAAGATCTTATCGTTTATTGATTCTTCTTGTTCTAAGATATCACAACAGTCCAACTAAATAGTTAAAATAATAGGATATCTAATGACAATCGTTTAAGGAATAATAAAAGTAATAATTTTCATTCCTATTCTGTATATGAATATAAAAAATGATGTCTTTTCTAGTAGATACCTACCCACTTAGAGCGAAAACAACCTCACTCACTTATTAAATAAATGATAACACATTTCCTTGTTTAACACATCGCCGTTAGCAATATTCATTCATTACCATTACCTTCTAGTAGGCGTGGGTAATAGCTTTCCGGAGTTTCCGGCTTGTTCACTTATCTCTTTACATAGTTTAAAACAAAGTCGCTTCCCGCCGTCTGTCCCTCTGTATGTACGCTTAGATCTTTTAAACTACGCAACGGATTTTAATGCGGTTTTCATCAATAGATAGAGTGATTCAAGAGGAAGGTTTGTACGTATAGTTTAATATTGTTTTAACAATTATTAGTCAACTAGCGGTTCGCTAGTTGACTAATAATTGTATTTGTTTATGAGACTGTTGTGTTAAAATACATTCTATAATATTATGTTTAGTATCCTTTTAGTTGTTATTACAAATCAACTTGTTACTTTTTTTGTTATTTGGACTTCAAACTTGTAATCCTAAAGATTTACATCTTGAGACACACGTTACTACCCACTGATTTTGTCTTGTAAATCAATGGCTATCGGTTTAAATAAAACAGTTATAAATCGTGATTACTTTACTAATAGATTCATTCGAATTCATTTAAATAAATGAACTTCCTCGTGCGTTGATTGAAATGAGTGTATAAATCATAATACAATTACTTGTTATTATATAAAATAAGGCTACTGCTTTTATATGTAAAGCAAGCAAAATATATTGTTATTTTTGGCAAAAAATTAGAAGCAATGTAAAAAAATAATCGTTTTTATGTTTAGTGACACTAAAGTGCCTCCGAAGTTATATTTAATTATTAAACAACTTCTTGTAATAGAAGGAAGTTTCCCAGTTCGTCACAAAAATAATTTATTATTGACCTGATAAACTATAAATGTATAATCGGAAACAACAAAGAGTCTTTCAAAGTGCATTTATCGCGTATCATGTAGTAAAATTCCATATTTACATGAAACATTGATTTACATTGGAAAGATACAAGCGAAAGGTCAAGCGCCGAACAAAGTATGCTTTAACAACCACTATCGTACGTCACACTGAGATCTTTAATTTCCCTATGCTTATTTATAGGCAACGTTTTGAAATTAATAAATCATCAGTGATAAAATTTATCTTACAGTTTATATGAAAATTTTATGGGTCCAGAAACTTTGTGACAATCGTATACACGGACATACGTAGGTCAACGTAATAGAATAAAGCTCGAACCGAAGGGACTATTGTATTCAGTAACATAGTGATATATGACAGACCTTAAGACTTTGTATACCACATTTTTTGGAAATAAATAAATAAAATAAATCTGTAGTAAAAGTTAAAGAACTTCGATCATCTAATTGCAGTTCTGAAGGTTCATGTTTTATCGATCATTAAATAAGTTATGGTTGGCAGTAAAGTTGCTTTCAGCAATGTTGTTTGTCAGCAAAGTTGCAGAAAACAATGTTGCTTTCAGCTTGCGACCAATAATAGATTATGAAGGAGATAATAATTAAATATGTTCCTTTGCCTGATCAAGATATTTATTTAAATTGTACGTAAAACGGATTTCATTGCAGATATGTATTCTCCCCGCTTGTCTAATAACTCTTTTAATGTCCCTTGATAAAGAAAAACTTTTCAAGAAGAGACGAGCGGACAGTCTACGGAGTTTGTTTATGTTATATCTATCTTAAAGGATATATTTGTCTAGTCTCTTTTTATCTAATCGGTCGAAACCGTACTCTGGTCTTAGTATTACTTTACCATTGATAAAGTCATTCAAGTCACGCAAATTATAATGACCTTCGCGAAATATCCTTTGACAATTGGGTCTAGGTATGAGGAAAATCCTTTCCTTTCAACTAAAGATGTATAAAACTCCACAATACGCAAGTAATTGCGTATTCTTTCCTCGTCATATCATTCACACTTCTTTTTATTGGGTGATTGTAAAAGTCTAATAAAATGTTCATCGAAACATTAGTTTGAATATTGATTAGTTTGAATCTTCATAAATTTTAAGCACGTATTAATCGACTCGCTTAATATTTATAACACAATAATAAAAACAATACGTACGGTTAAAAACAAATAAAGCTGTTTGTTAGTTATTAATTAGTTTTATGTTCTTTTACCCGCGAACATTTACCGTGCCGTATCATCAGCGTGTGTCTCTTCATGACTGGATCCCATGGAGACCTCTCCCAAAGCCCGCTACCACACCACGGTCAGTACTTCTCATACACCCACCATTGGCGACTTCGAGTCGTCAGTTCATCTGACCGACGGGTGTCCACGCTACGTTTTCCGTTACCATTACCATAAAAAATAAGAGCCATAAATTTTATGTAAACGGGTTGCTCGTGATTTTTATTAATTTTACTACTACATATTTATATAGCAAATATTTCGATCCAGTCACACCGTGGTCACGACCAAATGCACAAAATGTTTTCATCCCCATAAAATATGTTTTTAAATCTAAAACAGAGCTAGTTTTCGTTACACAAACAACGTAGAGTGGTGACCCGATACGACTGTGTAACTTTCCAGTAACATGTGGGCCACTGGAAGCCACTGAACTTAGCTGAACTAATTCACTATCTTTTGATATTTATGCCCTCGATATCAGCCCACAACGTCTCACGCCACAGACCTCCCTTTAGAAATTATGAGGGGGTTTTGGGCCATTTCCTCCAGTACGAATCTGGGTATTACACATGACTACATTTTTTTTGATTTTCATTTTATTAGGTTCGTCAACGACACACATTCATTATACATTTTTCGTCGCATACAGATATGATATTAACAGATTTACTTAATTACACACATAATTATGGTAGCCTCTTATAGGAGAACGCGGCATTCAACATTGCTATTTTTATTCTTTTAATATAAACAAAGTCACACTGCACTTATAATTCAATCTTCATTATCTGATGCGCAGGGTCCGGGCCAGCGCCAACGGTATTCTGGTAATGTTTTCGAACAAGTTCGACTGTCAGTACATGAACCGTTGTTGTATGGTACATGTGCTGACAAATAAATTAGCATAATTTTAATTTATATTTTATTTTTTAAATTAAGTTCTTACTAACAATTAATTATTATAAAAATGTTATGGCCCTGAGTTGGTCGAAATAAATAAGTAAATAAATAAATAACGGACTCATTTCTTATTTTATAACTAAAAATAAGACTTAAGCCACATTACGATCTTTGACGTATTAAAGCTGTCTTATTACAATTGTACGTCTCCGTGTTTATATGTAGGTACCAGCCAATGAAGGCTGCACAAAGCTAACGCATCGGGTATCTCCCAACATGGATGTTTAATGTTTTCTAGTATACTAGACGTCTCAGTTCCCTCCAGAAATGCAGGAATTTACCTTACTCTCCCCGAAGGGAAGGCTGTGTATCAACCCATTATCAGCACATTGTCACACTATCGGGCGAACATTATAAGGTGCTGATGCGTCACTGCTCCCACGCAAATCTGGAATAATTGGGCTGGTGTTTTCACATTCTCTATGTACCTAGACTGCATAGAAAAATGTTAGTTGTTAGTGTTTCTATTAATTTACTTAGGTTACCTTTGTCTAGTTGAAGACTCATTACCACAACTTTTTAAATAGTGCTATTTTTAAGAGGTCCCTCTTGCCACAATATTTTTAAGTGGTTTCTTTTAAATTTTTCTAGTTAAATAGAAAAATATTCAAACAGGTTTTGCCACCGCCAAGGAATCGGCAACCTTAGTTGAAGAAATTGTTTTGCAAATTGTATAACCCATCTAGATGGGTTACTTCATTTGATAGCCATTTTTCACGGTCAAAGCTTTGCGTCGACGCTGCGCAACGTATCTTTTGATAGACCAATACAAATATTATTCCATTCTGTTGTGTTCTTGAACTTGGCAATCGTCTTGCGTTTCTCTGCCACATGTGTTGCCAATTACCCGTGCCAATATTTACGCTTGGATGTAATTACGAGTATATTACATAAAGGTACTAAAATGTAAAAGCATTGGCCAACCGAGTATTCGCACGATTACAAACTTTTGGTGCGTTCATAAACAAGTTATTACGATGATTTTGAAGTTCATTTTCGTTGCTTTAACACAATGGATTGGTTTGTTCTGCAACGTTATATATGCGGTCGCCGCTACCTAACGGCTTATTGGCGGATAATGTCTCATTGAATGACTGACTAGTTCACTTGCAGAAGTCGAAACAAAATTTTATGTAAAATGGAACTGTAAATATTAAATTATCTAGGAGTGTTAAGAAATAAAATATTATTGGACTGTATGGTTACTAGTTTAGGATTTAAATAGGTATGGTTCATTTTCAAGTCTTTTTATCAACGACTAGCGACCCGCCCTCGCTTCGCTTCGGTTTGTTTTTTTTCAATATTTCAAAATAAAATATAGCCTAGCCTATATTAGACACGGATAATGTAGCTTCAAAATATTTGTGATAGATTCCTATTTGTGAAAGAATTTTTGAAATCGGTTCAGTAATTCCAGAGATGTGTTGGGGGTAATCTACAAACACACAATTTTACCTCTTTATTATATTAATATAGTTTGAAATTCCTGCGTAAGCTTAATCAGGTAAAAAGTCAAATAGCGAATCAGGTAAAAAGTCAAATAGCGGCGTTTGGAAGTTCATTACTCAACTAGTGCTCTCTGACAATAATTTGATGGAAATCTTGAAATAGGCATATGGTAAGACAGGGATGTACTTGATGGTAAGTGTCGTATCACTTATAACCTTTTGGGACACAGTCCTAGATGTTTGCAAATGTTCTGCTAACTGATACAAAGCCTATCCTATGGAATTACTCAGAATCTGTCCCGTTCAGATTGCAATCGACGGTAACCTCTTGCCAATAATGAAAAATCTCATGATCATTGAACATGTTATATTTGTTACAGCATCGTCACTGGGTGCCGCGATAACGATGCCGATCTGTGGTTTCCTAATTGCCCACTTTGGTTGGGAATCCGCCTTTTACTTCACTGGTAAGTCAATATGTTTGTAACTTCCAAATAAAATAAATGTATGTATGTACTATAGAATTGTTTCATATGTGCCTAAACGTTCAATTTCATCCAAATTTGAAAGCTCACAAAAACAAAGTGTTTTGTTTATTTGTTTAACACACACACCCACGCAAACAAACACACAAACTCAAATATAGATATGTACTTACTTTATTTTATGTTTCTAAATATATTTTCTATATCGACACCTTGCGATTCAATTGGCGAAAAACCCAAAAAAAAGATACTTTTCAGGGCATGCAAAAAACAAAAAAAAACGTATTATTTTTATATAACTTTTTTGTTTTTATAGCTATTAAAAAATATATATAATACCTACATAAATAATGCTCGTCTTTTTGTGAGCTTTAACAATCCTAACTACAAAATTCCATTATATGTAGTATTATAAAAAAATGGATGCATTTTACGCCCTAAAAATTGTTATTTTAAGCCTTTACGTCCCACCAAATACATTGATTGACGTAAGTAAATTTTTTCTTGTAAATTTTCATTACAAATTTGCGGTGTATACACCACTGGCATTCTGAATTTACTCAGCCTATTGATCTTAAAGCCACAGTTTATATACAACTAGCGACCCGCCCTCGCTTCGCTTCGGTTTATAAGTTTTGTTTTTTTTTTAATTTTTTTTTCAATATTTCAAAATAAAATATAGCCTATAGTAGCTTCCTATTTGTGAAGGAATTTTTGAACTCGGTTCAGTAGTTCCAGGGATTACCCCCAACATACAAACACACAATTTTACCTCTTTATTATATTAAGTATAGATTTAAAAAAAAATACAAGAAATTTTAAAATAAATAATTTTACTCGTATATTTAAAGGAACATTATTAGAAATATATTTTATAGGGATGGACACGTTTCGAGTCATATTATTTGGTATACTTACTTTATAGATTATTATTTGTGAATTTAAATGATTTCATCTAAATTTACTTATACGAAAGCTGAAAAATCATTTGGCAACTTGTGGCAGGAAATTTTGTCTTTAACGTCATAATTTCTGTGAAAATCTTGCCTAGGCTCATAAAATAAGGTGCGTAGTAAAAGCCATTTTTTGCGAATCTCGACGGTTTAAATAGACCGATAATAATAACCGATAGTTTTTAATAGACGTTAGACCGATAGAAGGTAAAAACTGATCAAAACCGTATAAATAACTTATCTTCGCCAAAATGGCTTTTACGCCAATTGAATTGCAAGGTAATCGAGATTATGTTATTATTATTACTGTGAAATCTGAAATTGGCTATACCATTGTTGTTATTATACTTCAGATAAAGCTGTAGATTTCTGTAAATGTAAATAAATTGTTTAATCGTACTGTAAATACATGAGATTTAATGTAAATACATGTACTGTAACAGCTGATTACATGAACTGTAAATACGCTTATTAAATAATGCGAAAACGAAAAGTGTATACAAATAAATCAGTTACATGCAATAATATAGCTTTTGCAGTAACATATAATAGTTAATATAATTAATATATACTGTGTGTTTGTTTTAATGTAAGAGGAAACTTAAAAACTATAGTACCATACCATCAGCCTGTCCCACCACTGCTGGATATAGACCTCTCCCAAGGCCCCCACCTCACACGATGCTCGGCTCTTCTCATCCAATCACTTCTGGCGAATTTCTTTAAGTCGTCGGTCCACCTGGCCGAAGGGCGTCTCACACTGCGCTTCCCGGTACGTGGCCTCCACTGGAGGAAGAATGGGCTCCCTTCGTGGAGCAGCAGTGTTGCTGCTCCACACCTCCGGTGTAAGACGGCATTAAAGTATTTCCGCTAAAGTATCAATGTAGCAGTGTTCAAAAATATTGAAATTGTCGAATTATTCTGAATTGAGGAACAAATTAATTTATTTATTTTGTGGTGAATTGCGGCAACCGGCGCCCATGGACACCTGTAACACCAGGGGGTGCGCTGCCGGCCTTGTAAAATCCTGTTCACAGCTTTCTTGAAGAATCCCATGTTGTAGCGTAGCGGGAAAGTCTCATCTGGGAGTTCATTTATATCTTGCGTGCAGGTATAATCGGAGTAATGTGGTCCGTGGCATGGTTCGCTGTTGTATACGACACTCCAGGGCAACATCCTCGCATCTCCGAAGCGGAACGAAACTATCTCATGAAGGCGCTGCCACAGGACAGCAACACTAAAGGAGTAAGTGCCATTTATTCACTGTAATAATTTACTTACCATGGTTTAAGTTAAATTTTTACCTCCATGTCAAAGCACCTTTGAACAATGTGGCTCTCTGTTCATCCCAGAGGTTGGCTGGTAGATAATACCAACAGGCATTAAGATAGATAAACTCTTTATGTTGCAAATAACTAATTATTATCCACTAGTGTATTGGGTAGATAGGATAGGCCTATATCCAGAAGTGGATAGACACAGACTGGTACTATTAATGGTCCACTGGTAATGGAACTTAAAACACTGATTGGTGGTATTTGGTACGGAAACTATGGTACGGATTACCGACCGCAGTGTTATCCTAGTGGAGTGCGGAATTCTGTATAGAAGGAACGTTGCACACAAGCAGGAGTCCACCTGATGCTAAGTGGATTATGTCACCCATGGACATAATATGCAATACATACAATACGCTGCCGACCTATGACGATTGGGGAGAAAGCAGAATGAAGATGATGTAATGGTTTGCGATAGGAAATACGTTCCTGCGTTACATCCGGCAACGAGCATGGCAGAGAGATAGATGAATAAGGCAGAGAGATAGATGAATAAGGCAGAGAGATAGATGAATAAGGCAGATATATAGATGAATAAGGCAGAGAGATGATGAATATGGCAGAGAGATAGATGAATAAACACTTTATTAGGCCTTTGTCTCTCCACTGTTGGATATAGGCCTCACCCATCTATCCAATAAATAACACTAGTGGATTATAATTAGTTATTTATGAAATGGTTTGAAATTCATAGAAAAATAAGTCTGTGAGTCTTGTGACTAATGTAATGACATAGAATACACAATAGTAATGTCTAATTTATGTAATTGCGCATTACGTGGATGACTTTCCACTTTAATCTGTAAATGAAAACCCGAATTATCTTTATAAACACTTGGATAAACACTACAATAGGAACGAAAGTACAGTAAACGGCGATATGGTTGGCACGTAATCATCTTACCCGTACAACGTCACTGCGTAGTTTTCAATCATCACTAGTTCAGCGGAGAGCCAAGACATATAGGGAGGAAACCCGTCGGTAATTACAAAAACTGAAGTCTAGGTCCTGTGTCTGTGCTACGATAATAATATGACAGACTACATGACATTACGGACCATGCCATTACTACTAAATAAAGTTTGTCGCGAATTGGTGGGTTTTTAACCTACCAATTTGCGTCGGCGTGGTGGGTTAAGACTTGAAATCCTCTAATGATTACAAGGTGAGCGCTGTGCCGTGCAGTGCTACAATATGAACGATATTGATCCATCGATCAAAGCATGAAATCGATCATTTGTTCCTCATAAGAATACAACCATTTAATACATCGAGACATACCGCGAACCTGAAAATTGTGAATTGAGTTGCCAGCTGAAGTTTTCTGTTATGTTTCGCCGTCCATTAGTCTGCCATCTCTTCTGTACAAAAAAAAATTATTAAAAAAACGCTCTCCAGCCTAAATATTTAGTACATTTTCTAATGTAAATACCATCTATATAGTGCAAATACTGTACTTATGGCAAATAAACATAATTTGAATTCCCGATGTGCGACATGTATTGCCTGGTACTATATATGTTTTTACTACTATAATTATTTATGTGAGGTAGGTACATTATTTTATTCATATTTATGTATATTCGTTGTCAGTACGCCATTATGGTTATTTGCGCAGATGTCTATCTTTTTAATGGTTTTCCTGAGAACAACAGTACAAGTGTCTCTGATTATACAAAATTAATATCCTATTGTGAAATTACGCTGGAAACTGCTTTTTGTTACTGTAATATGTACTTATGTTACTGTCATGCTTATTGTACAGAGGCGGACATTCTATTCTATACAGAAAAATCGGTAGTTCCTTAGTTGAAAAAGAGTTGCACATGTCGCACCCTTAGTATAACAGAGCCGTAAGTCGTATTATGCCGAAAGTTATATTTTACCACTATTTATTTACCAGTTTAAACTACTTAGGTATACGCAATATTTTTCATTATTTTATCGCCAATTTTTAGAAATTTAGGACAGAAATTAGTTTCTTTTCGCATGAGTAAAATAAATTTTATTTGAAAAGGTCTGTAACAAAATAACAAGCATAAAAATAACACCAAACAGAAATGAATAATGATCAGAATTTCATTATTTTAATGATATAAGTGTATAAAAAACTCTTAAGAAAATAGTTAAAAGTTTTTAGTCAGAAAGAAAATGGATAACTTCTCGGAGAGCAAAGATGGTCTCCGAGAAGTTATCCATTTTCTGTTTATGTCTTTATTTCACTGAGGGTGCGATATGTTCATGTCCGATATTTAGATTCCTACCACGAACACCGTTCACTACGATATATCGGCCGGAACTAGTTCATTTGACATTTGAAACTACTCCGATCGCACGAGACATCGATCTAAATATTATTGATATAACAAGCTTAAGGATCAAACGTCAAATTTCACGTTAGTAATATCTCACCTTTTAAATAATCGGAGATACCCGATATACGGAGCCCCGAACAAAGGAGAGTGTCAGAGTAGGGTTGTAGATGGAGCACTTCGTTCGTTCGAACTTGGGTCTGGGCCCGAAACTTCGAAAGCGTAAAATCAAAGTAGACCCCCGATCCGTTGTGGGCTCTAATACTAAATCAATTTCAGTTACTACATTACTGTATTCTATTTATAATAAAGATTATTTAAAAGTAAAACTATTTAAAGTTTGTTCTACAAGGTTAGATATTGACGACACTCGGGGGATACGGGTTCGGCCATGACTACCATACTTAACGTGCGAATCGACCTTTAGCATTATTTTTTCTAAGTTTTCACATTTGGTTGAATAGCACTACATTGCTATATAATTTCCTAAATTCCCACTTTTATTGTTTCCTCTTTTTATTAATTGTACAATTGTTAATTCTCAATTTTCATTAATTGTTCCGTTTCCATTTACAATCAATTGCACGCAGATATCTTATTCGGATCTCTAATATACGAACACTTGGGGGTATTGTATCGTTCGAGCATTTTATTTATTGCATGGTGAATAACACATTGTTTAGATAATAAATTGATACATAATAAAGGAGCTTAGCTTACACGATAAAGGAGCTTAGCTTACAAAATAAAGGAGCTTTGCTTACATAATAAAGGAGCTTAGCTTACACAATTTCAGTTTATTTTTTTATTTTACATGTAACAACGGCATAAACACAATACAAATTACATTGTAAACAATCTCTAAACACATACCTATTAATGTTTCAACAAAAGATTTTTAATTAATGTTTATTAATGTTTATTAATGTTTATTAATGTTTATTAATGTTTATTAATGTTTATTAATGTTTATTAATGTTTATTAATGTTTATTAATGTTTATTAATGTTTTTGCATATAATTATACTGCACTTTGTACTAGTGCCTTTTTGAATGTGTATGTTATATATGTATGAATGTATAATTAATGAGTTACTAAGTACTGGTACATAATGAAGGATCTTAGCCGTATACCAGACTTTTTTATAGGAAAAAGGTGGCAGACGAGCAGACCTGGTAGTAAGTGGATACCGATGCCCTGCGACAACCGCGATACATACTAATATCAGTCCAGAATGATAAACATTGACACGCCCCCGGATAAGCTCCTTACCTTTGGATATTTAAGATTGTATTTGGATTGGAGAATGGGGAGGGATGGGATTGGTATGCGGATGGGCTCTGACATATCTCCCTCATTACTGAAACACGTCTGTGCCGTATATTGTGAGAATAGGATAAAGTGACGAAATGTGCTGCAGTGGGGGTACATTAATAAATGTAAAAAAACATCTAAAAATTACGTAGACATTAGAATAGTCTTTTGTCTATGCATAATGGTATTAGTCTCGTGTTGCTTTTGTTCGCGTTTGTAAGAATTTATTATTCATTCGTGAAACACTTTTTTGCAGTGGCATCTATTGGTAGGTATTTTTTAAAGACCGTTTAAGTGCGACACTGAATGAATGCGGGACCGGCCCTGAAAGTGCGTAATATGCGGATTGACCTTCACACTTAACTGCCAATTTCTCACATAAGGTTCGTTGAACACTAGATCGTTGCGGCATTTCCTAAGTCTCCACTTTTATTATTTCCGCTTTTAGTTTAAATTTCGTTGTAACTGGTTCAGTTCCGCATTATATTGGATTTGCGTAAGGCCAACGATACTGACCCGTAATTAAAAAATATTGAGTTAATATATCTTATGTGGTGTTCCGTGATTCTTATATTATGAACAATTAATTCTTTAAATAGTAACAAGAAATAAATACCTTAATTATTTAATTATGTAATCAATTAATTAACAGAAGAAATTCTAGGTTTGGTTCGTGTTTTAGATTTTTATTTAAAGACAAAGCCATCTTAACCTTTTCATCCGCGTTTACTTTGTTGAATTCGGTATGTAGGTACTGTAATCAAATAATGTTGAACGTTGAATCAAATAACGGTACCTATTCAAAATATCGTAACGCAGTGTGCAACCAGCACGATAATTATAAATGTAATACGAATTATTTTTATTGTCGTTGTCGTTTAATGTTTACGCTCTATATCGTTATCTTAATTCTTAGCTTACAAGATTATGACGACATCAGACGAATGACGAAGGCAAATACTTCAGCAAATAACTCCAGAATCCTAATCCTATCTATATTTAAATGCGAAAATTGTTTCTTTGTTACCTAATAGTTTTGCAACAAAACGAGGAATAAAAAGCAGACATGAATTCAGGCTTCTATCGTATCATAAAGAGCAATGTTTGTTTGTCTTTCAGTTTCCGTTAATATTGGAAACTACAGTAAATACATTGTACAATGTGCAATTATGTAATCATTTATCTGTCCACTACAAACGGTATAATGTATACCTCATGTTGACATATTAATATGTATGGACTGGTTTCCTGACACTTGCAATGCAACCGGCCCTTTCAGTATCTGCTGTTAGACATGGGTTTCCTCATACACATTGTCTTGGTGTCGTGTCGTATGGTGTCGACAGGTTATAGAACATCATCACCCCATCTCTTCCCGTGCGTGTCGTAAAAGGCCAGTGAGGATAACAAAGCGGCTACCACAAGCGTTGAATAACTACAACACTGTTAAAAGAGTGGACTCGCCAACTCGCTTGGCCAGCGTGACATTTTTCAGACCATACATTCCTCATGTCATGACATTTATTGGATGTTATTTTGAAATGTTTGAATTTTAATTAACTTTATGAAGCGCATTGCCTATATTATTTATCTAAAGGTTATTTGACGTTGTAATAATTAAAATGTTTACTTTTATTCTCTCGTATACTTAATATAAGTATTTATATACATATATACTTATTTGTGTCTAAATGACCGGACATAACCGATTTGTAAATGATATCAACATTTATCAGCTTTACCTAACTAATGTTCCGTAAATAAATTTTAATTTTTACATATTATGTATATTTTACATTATAATATATAGCATTTTTTTAGATATATTAAATAATAAGATTTTTCAAATATGGCTCCAAATGGACATATCCGCGTAAAAATACTAGTAAATAATAATTTACAATTTGTTTGCTATACGAGAGGCTCTATCATAATGTTCAACATTATACTTAGTGAGAGATTTGCATAATACATGACATAATCCGTGTATAACATTCGACCTTGCCTTGAATGTTTTAATAAAAATGCAAGAAAACAAGGGAAAAAAAATAAGCGACTTCTATTTTTATCGTTGCACCAAAAGAAACTTTAACATATTGTCACAATATAAGTTTAGTATTTTTTTTTTCACAATTTTACTCTAGTAATTGTGAGTAATTAGTAATTACATATTGATTTTTCCACTAGATATGTGAATTTTTCCACTAGATAGATAGATTTTTCCACTCTAGTTTGTGAATACAGATTGATTAGTGCACTATAAAAGTAATATTTCGTAAGTAAGTAGTAATATTCCACGGAACATTGAAGGCAATACATTTGTATTATATACAATACACCATTCACTTACAACTGGAATTGAATACGCAGATGCGATACTGCCAACACTGTAACCTTTGCAGATTTGGAAATGAATTTGGAGACAGAGTCCGGAAAATGGGGAAGGAAAGGATAGGGTGGATTGGGAATGGCCTCTGGCATATCTCATTCTCTATCATAACACGTCCGTACATTGAGCGAATGATATAAAATGAAGAATGTCGTAGTTTTCTGCGAGTGTGGGATAACTTGGCCAGCCGAGTGCGCCCGGCGGCTGTGAGCTTGCAGCGTGCATCCACACCATCCCAAAAAGTTAGGAAAGAACTTGACTACTGTGTTAATATGACGATTGTAATACTACTAGAACCATTTGTATGAGAAGTACGAGTCACTTATTTATTCATTTAAATAACTAAGCAATGGCTTCTCTGATCTATTTCAAGTTCATATTTACCTAATCATTTAAGGAATTTGAAAAATTCTTTCCCCATGGATTTACTTTCTTTTCTGATTGTCGAATAAGCTATAAAACGTGAATTTTATGAACAGAACAACCTTATTGCGCTAGCGTGCGAAAAAGGTGTTTTTATTACCCGACTGCGTCGTGAAAGGAAGGTGATCTTTAAACATTTTTTTAATTTGTATGTTTTAGTTACTATTCGCCTTGACTGTCGTTTGCTATTAATTTGTATTCCAATTTTATTGTTGAATGTTAATGTTATCCTTGATGGCGGTGCCAAAAACACTAACCTTTTTTATTTTTTATTGCAACGAATTTCAATCGCGAATCCGATAGACGGAAAATACGTCGATTTTTTTCCTTATGCACACATTATTATTATAATATTATTTGTAACGTCGTCTTGAGACCTTATTTATTGTTGATATGAACTTGGTTAAATTTCGTTTTTTCCAAAATTTTAATACCTATTAGGTTCACTGGAGAATATTGTACTACATTGCGGTTTTTTTTTAAATCTCGCCAATACCTATTGTTTGCATATGTTGCAAACGTTAAAAAATACATACATATGTCAAAAGAAAGAGAATTCTTTGCTCTACAAGAAAGTGTCATTATGTTTTTCATAGACTCGCGTTTAATCAAGGCGCTATTGCCGCCGACGCTGTTCGTGACTTTTATATCGTGTTGTATATACAGCATAAATACTTGTATTTATGCTTTGTATGTATTTACATTGTTTTACATTGTTTTATATTGTATGTATTTATATTTACATTAAAAATAAAATGATTTAAACCTCCAAAAAAAGCTAACGACTTATGCACCAACTCATTAAATCAGTAAAAATACAATATTTTTTTCAAATGAATTTTGTGAGTTTCACTATTTGAGAAATTATAACAGAAAATAAGGTTACATTTTTCAGTTAACATTTTATTATTGAAGCGAATTTCAATCGCAATAGACGGAAATACGTCTGGTTTTTTCCTTAGGCGCGGAGATTATTTAGTTATTTTGTTGTCGTCAAGCTTTCCGGTTCATTTAACCCACTGTGCAGCGAAGCGAACGGATAGTTCTTTATTGACAATAGTGGAATGCATTTCCGTTATCTGCAACACTGGGGGATTATATTCAATGATTCCGATACACTATTTTGTAAGAGAATTTTATCGGTACTGTGACAAATGTGATCTGCATATTGTCCATAAACATAGGTAGACACCGCAATTTCGTGAAATTATATGAATACCAAGCGTGTCACTTATTTTGCATGAGTTAATTTTAGTGACGGTAAACCACTCACCGATGAAACGAAACATCTCCCATTGACTCGATTCACCATTTTTGACGAATTTTTACAATTTATTATAGCGCAATTATACATTTTGTGTTTCGAACTACGACGAGAAGTGGGAAGCTTAGCGTCACGTTTCGGCGCGCATCCACGGACAGCTTGCGTTATCCCTCTATATCTGTCATATTGCTACTTTAACTAATTGATCCTTTTAGTTGTAACAAGTTCTTCTACAAATTTCCTCATGGTGGATCCTGTCCTATCATACCTTATTCGATGCTATTCTAGCTTATTCGATCCTATCTTTATTTACTCATTTTCTTTCCGACCTGCGATCCTACGCTGGCCTCTCAAAGCAACGCCCTAAACCCTCTTAACCTAACAAAGTGTTTTCAGAGCTATTTAGATTATAGGTTTTCAATTTGGCTTCCACCCCCGTTTAGAAAAAGTAAACAAAGGGAACAATGCAGTGGACAAAGGCGTAGTAAAGTTTTCTATTGCCTCCTTCAGTCATTTCATTAAAGGAACATAAATTAATTGAACCATTAGAGTTATTTAGTACCCAGCTTAATATTTTCTTAACAAAAATCTAACTACCACAACTTTGTCCCCAGCACATGCCGGTCCCGTGGGGAAGACTATTCAAATCAGCACCAGTGTGGGCTATCATCATCACGCATGGAGCGTCAGTCTTCGGATACTTTACCGTCGTCAACCAGCTGCCGAGCTACATTGAGGGCATTCTGCATTACAACATCAAACACGTGAGTAATGTTTTATATTGATATAGGAACAGTCGTATTATCAATAGTCCTGTAATATCTAGGTATAATCTAGTACTATAGTCCGTATATTAATAGGTAAACTGTCAAACAAACTGTCAATAAAACTGGGTAGTGTCAAAAAAATCCGAAGAAGTTTACTCGTAACATAATTCGCTCGTTTTCATTTAATTGCCTTCACACAATATAAAATGATTATAAATGATTCCATACAATATTTGACCCCTTTCACAGTTTTGACAAACGGTAAACACGTATTTAATTAATTATACGTATTGTAACTATTTGCTCTCAAAACTCAAGGCGGACTTAAGGAGTAGAAGATATTACATTGATGATAAAGTGACCGATGCTGTCGAGCTGTAGAGCTGTCGGCGAAACTGAGAGTCGTGGTCATCAGCGCCGGCTCTAGCTCATGTAGCGCCCGGGTGCAGGGCGCCCTCTAGTAGGCGTTTTGAACTCTTTGCAGGTGTCGCGAGCGGCGCTCGGCGCCCCCTAAGACCCTGCGCCCGTGTGCACCGCACCCCCTGCACCATAGGTAAAGCCGGCACTGAATTCAGCGCTCGACAGGCGCCCCCGGGCGCGGGGCGCCCGGGGTGCACCGCACCCCTTGCACCCTCTGGTAAAGACGGCCCTGGTGGTCATACTTCCGAAGGCCAAATATGAACCGAATGCAAATGTTTTGAAGGCGCTCAAGTTTATCTATATGATCCTCATTCTGATCAATATAACATAGGTGACCATAGTCAAGGATGGGTAGAAGTAGATTTTGTGCAATCATAACCGTGGTGTCATATGGTAGCAAATGTAAGCAAGTGTACCGAACTTAAACGTAACTTAAAATTAACTAAATCGAACGAATAACATATGATTATATGCTATTTTGTTATTATTAATAGCTTTGACCGAAAAGGCTCGCAGGCAGCTTCACTGAAATCTAGAAGATCTTTTGTGGGGTCTGAATTACAACTAACCCCCAAGACCTACGTGTTCCATGAACCAAACGATGGGCGATGACCCTGGTGAGAGTTTGATTATATCAGCAGTCAAGACGTGATCTTCCAGAAAAGATTTGTTTTGTGTACTAAAGGTACTACCGGGACAGTCCAAAGAGTATGTGGATTGAAATTTCTAATTCTCCATAACGCGTGCTGATGTTAAAGATTTCGAACCGTTCTCAACTGTTTCAGGTTTTTTTTATATCAAGGCTTATCAAAATTTTGATAAGCCGGAAACCAAAATACCATAGGCACAAAACTACAAATAAAAAACAGTTTACTAACCATTTTATTATTATTATCGTTTATAATATTACAACAAAAAATGATATCCGAATGAAGTAAGACGTTTCAGTGTCCGATTTTTTTCTCTTCGATGACGTGTATCGTACGTTCGCGCTTATGTGCAGTGACCACACTTTAGTGAGGGAAAGGCGGACAAAACTTGTTTGAACAAGGTTTAATAATAAATTAATTTTGTATTTACGATTGCTTGTTAATTATTGAGTTGTAATTTATTTTACATGGTTAACAATAAAGTAAGTCCCGGTTTTTGTACAAACACGTGTGAACGTTTTAAAAGTAACTAAAGAATCTTGATGTAATAACGATCTTGAATTCATTAAAATGAAATAAAATAATAATACTTATTTCATTACTAGTTTGATCTTAAAAAGTTGCAACTTTTAAAACATAATTTATATATAGAAAGTCAAATAATAACACAGTAAACTCGTCGCTTCGTAATAAATAATGCTTAGGCTACAGAAAACTCCTCTTAAAATAGACTTTATCCAGTTACGGCGCTTTTATCGTATACATCCTACATGTACTATTGTTTATAACTGTCCAGTGCCACGTGCGCGTACGCTCGCACGCGCATCCTGTTCGAGTGATTCATTACTTGCAATATACATTGCTACTCGCAACATAGTTTATAACAACAATTTATATTTTAGTTAATTACTAAGTCATGTAATAAATCATGCATCAGCTATTGTTTTAAGTCTGTTTTGATAACAGGTTTTTTTCAATACATAAGCATTGCTAATATTAGAGCCAAGGAATTAATTTAAATAATTTTAATGTCAGATTTAATCTCGAGACCAGTTTTTACGGGATCTAGCTGTCGGCTTGTGACGTTTTTTAAGCGATTTTTAGATAACTGGTTAGAGTAACCAAATTATTGTTAGAAACTGATGAAATGATAATTTAATTTTCAGATAATTTAATATTTTTTAATTATTTATTTATCTATTTAAACGTCATTGCACAAGTAATTGTACAAATTGCGGACCTAATATGGTTTAGGTACAAATAATTCTAATAATAATATATATATAAATATAATATGTATTGTTTATAGTGAAGTAGGCGGATGAGCAAGTGGTCCCACGTGATGGTAAGTGTTACCGCCGCCCATGGACACCTGCAACACCAAGGGGAATGCGGGTGCGCTGCCGACCTTGCAAAATCCTATTCACAGCTTTCTTGAAGAACCCCATATCGTAGCTTAATGGAAAGACCTTTTGAGGCAGTTCGAATATACACAATGATATTTTATTATACATATATGTATATTTAGATACTTTCACATTTTTGCATACAAATTATTATTACACTCGAAAAAATTATAAATTTTCTAGATAATGAAAATTAGATATAAGTAATGAATGGGTGAAAATTAGGTAAAAATGAAAGGAGGATACTCACAGTTAAACCAAACTTTTACAGATTTTTTTTTTTTTTTTTTTTTTTATTCTTGAGCTTTATGATTTACAAGACTGGGAATTAAATATGAATAATATAATATAGCATTATTAACAAAATTTCAATGACAAACTAAAAAGTGTCTTTCAAAACCTTTCTAAATGTCGACATGTAAAAAATACCTGTAATTTTAACCTTATATCAACTACCATGAAATTGTTTGTTTAATTTGCGACTTTCTGTCTATGAGCCGATGAGTTCATCTTGCCCGGTCACAATGAGGTTGGAATCGATAAACAAGCATAACGCAAGCCACCCACCCTATTGCATCAGCCGAGAAGTGGACAACCTCAGGTTTTATAGCAGTATATACCAGCAGGTTACCGCACCTCAGGCTCGCAAACATGTGTAACCGGCCTAAAACAATTGAGTCAATTCCTTCTTTAATTTAGAACATAAACGTAAACTCCATAAATCTTTCTGTGTAAACTAAATATATTGACATGTAATTAATATGACCTCCACAAAAGAGTTTGACATTTGATAAGTTTGTTGTCAAAACCACGTAAATATATTTCAGAGGCAATTTTCATTGGTGTTTTATAGATATAAAATATTGGTAATATATTGTTTCTTATGAAAAGAGGTTTATTTTATTTAAAATAACGTCATTGCATCAGCATTCCATCCACTTACATAATTACATAATATTAATTAAAATTCAGTTTTGGGAACTTGATATTTACGGTTTGACAGAAAGCGAAATTAATGAAAACAGCATGTGAATGAATATTATATACAAAAAAAAAAAAAATACATTTCTTTGCATAACACGACTTTCAGCTTTATTGTACTATGAACCTAATTTTTATACCTTTTAAAGTTGAATATTCTTAAGCTCTAGCTGCAACTTAGACCAGATATCAAAACCTGACCATGCTACGCAATAAAGCAGGTAGTTTCATTAGTATGTAATTGGGATTTGTGCGACAGATGAAAAATTAAGCAGATAAATGCTTGAAATGTTAGTAATGGCATCATAGCTATCAGTAGGTCGTGAGTGCCTATGCAGAGGAGTAGTTTAAAACCTTAGTTTTAATTTCTATTGATATTTTAAATATGAGGAAAACAGGAATTATGGTTGTTTTTTCTATTTTCTTTATAGACATTGCGATCTTCGCGTTTTTCACACATATCTATTTAAACGGGTCTTAACGCTTATGCTTACCTTATTTATTTTACTCTACGTTTCGGTTGGGCAGCACCAACCATGCTCACTGGGTGACTGAAGAGGTGGGTAGTCCACGTTGAGAATTGAGAGATGTTATTTATATATATTTTATGTATTAATAAAAATAAGGATACACGAAGGAAAGTAAGAATATATATTACTAGTATATATTATAATATATTCATTATTCAATATTCAAAGTATAAAAGCAGTATTTGTAGTATGGTTTAAGTACAAATAAGTAAGTACGCACTACGTCTCCTGTTCCATTGTTCCTATTTAAACTTTACTGGTAGAAATCTCCTAAGCTCTCCTTTTATACGTAATTTCTTTTGTAACTATTTGTATCGTCTGTTTGTACAATAATAAAGTATATAAATAAATAAATAATAATTATTATTGTATATGTAACGAGAATATCGGCTATTTTCCATTATTTTATTTCTCACAAAATTACTATCAACAATTATATTATTTTTTTATAGCAAGAAGGCGTTAGACGAGCATACAGTCCATCTGGTGGTAAGTGGACACTGTCGCCCATAGACATCCGAGATACATTAATTAACATATTAACATAATATTTCCATACATTCCATAAAAACACTGTAAAGAAACAAGTTAAATATGCTTTCTTGAATGCTTATTTGTAGACATACATATCCGGTCAATAGCATGGTCTAAGCACCCTTCAATAGATCAATTAAATTATAAGTGAATCTTGACGAAAACAATGTATAGAAATAATAAAATATGTGCATCTAATTGTTATATCGTCAAATATAGCAATCGTTTTTGCAACAACTATGCGTAACGATTAGTGTCCCTAAGGCAAGACTTTTAGTTTATAACGCCTAATCTATACTAGACTATGTGACTATGGACACATATATCCGTAACAAAACTGTTATTTTTGTAGAGAATCAATCAGCGCCCTCTAGTGAACGTACACTAAAACTTAACATTTCTGTGCACAAAAAACACTTGATACGTACGCCGCGTAATCAAAATTGTTTAACGCGAATGTGAAAGTACTCACTGAATACGAACACAAGTTTGTGATTGGCAAAAATAACTTGCTTTTACCTGTAGCGAGTTGTCACATAAATAAATCTTATTGAGTGTCTCAATACGGTTCGCAAACATGGTCACTCTACCGGATACGTATACAAGTTGTTGCGAACTCGGGTGGTCTAATAATAATAGTTATTTACAATGGAATATAGTTTATTTTATGTTTACCTATTCCATAAACATACTAGTAGATATTTTTCAATTATATCAAGTTCTATAGCGATTACATGATACTGATACGACTGTACAATGGGTAAGTGGATGATGTCCCTTAAAACTGGTATTGCTCTAAGATTGAGCGCTGAGCACTCGATGTTCAAACGCTAAGTGAGTGCTAATGAACCTTTATGATTAAGACTCGAGCGTTAAACGCTCATTAAGCGTTTAAAGTTAATATGGGGATTTATATGAAAAAAATGGTATCCAACATTTTTTTTAAATCGTGTAACATCGTGTCGTGTGTTTGCAGGAATTGCGATCTAATTTAAGATACCAGAATTTTTTATTGCGTTAAAAACTTTTTTGATAAGGGGGCAACAGTTTTATTGTAGAGAATCTTAACCGCACGTGACAGTATCTCTCTAGTGAGTAATAACATGGTATATTATCTCAAATTGACAGGGATGAAACGTCTTATGACACTCGATTCTTTAATTTTCGATTTCTCCCCGAAACTAGATGTTACCGCAATCGATAAACGTAGGAAACAGCTCATAGAGATCGAGGCCGCAGGATGTGTTTGTTGTGGCAATTGGTAGCATTGTATGCGCGCGGAGACATAAAGTGTGAAGTAATGGCGTGAATTGTGATTGATATATAAGCACACAAACTGACATTACAATTTAAGTAGGTACTACTTATTCACGCCACCACGAGCGAATCGCTAGCTTGTTTTGTTATACTTTGAAATTGTATCACATCCGTGCCTGTCGCCACTTCTACGTTCTACGTTCTCGGTGACTTTAGTTCTATGGCGAATCTTTTCGTTTCGGATCTTATCCCGCAAAAAAACTCCGAGTATATATCTCTCCATAGCTCGCTGAGCGACTTTGAAGGATCAGGCCCATCGTCAGAGGCCATGTTTCGGTACCGTACCTCGTAACTGGCATGAGTGGCAGGATACATTCATTGAAGACTTGCGCCTTCGCATATTAAATGTAACCAGACTTTTTTGTCCACTACTGGACATGGCTTTCTCATGGCCATTATAATGTGCATGAGGGATGTATGTATGGCCTAAACAGTACGCTGGGCAAGCGGGTTGGAGAGTCCACTCTTTTAGAGATGGTGTAGTTCCTCAACGCTTGTGGGAGCGGCTTTATTGTCACTTGCCTTTTACGACACCCCTCGGAAGAGATTTAGTGGTGCCATTCCAAGACCGGCCGACACCACACGGACATATTATAGTTACTTATGTTTGTCACATGCACCGTTGCGGAATTGAAAATTAAAAGCGTATTTATTACACGACCTTCACTCGACCTGCCGAATAACGTGCAGCATACTAAAACATGGCCCTTCATTAGTATTTTTTGTTGACAATTGACGACGCTTTTGGCAAGGATAGCACATACGACCTTGTAAAAGGTAACCACTACATTTTCCCGTAGGAAAACAGGAAAGGCTTGATAATTTAAAAGTTCGTTTATTTACTTCAATATAGCCGGCCTGGGTTCGCGAAAAATGGGCCTTTGACTGAAAATCGGCGTCATGATCATTCCGTGACATTGTGCCGAGTCAAAGTCCCATTTTGCTGCTGCAGCACGGATTGGTTTCTTTACACTTGTATTTTTTTTTGTTCTTGAATATTAGTGTTTTGTAGACGAGGTAAGTGGTCATCGCTTCCCGTGAACATCTGCGACACCGTGGGAATACAATTGCATTACCCACCTTGCAGAATCGAATCTTATTCATGACTCTCTTAAATAACCCCATATAGTATAATAGCATAGTGGAAAAACCTCGGTAGATAGTTCCACAATTTTCGAGTTCGCTCTCCGTTAAGGAAGCGCGGACGAATCGCCTCTCGGTGACGAGTGATATGATCTTTAAAATTTGAAAATGACACCAGACCGAACGGCTCTTTAGAACATTCCCCATTATACAAGCTGTCGAAAACGCAGAGAGATGCTGTACGAGTATCTCATGGGATACTACGCAATTCTAAACCGCCTAGATCCATAATTCGCTGCTTATAAGAGCATTATTCTTACATTTATCATTCATTGTCACATTTATCAGTGTAGGTAAACTTTAAATCGGTACTTACAGTAAAATGTAGACTATCATATGTAGACATAAAAGTAGAATGTGTTGTAAAGCGGCTGTGAAATTAAACGAATCCGCCGGATTAGCGAGAGTTTAATGATTCAAATAAAGAGTGTTATGTAACTTAGGTGTTTAATAGATGGATTTAGTAAACAGGGATTTATGTAATAATTATTGTTGGTGTAGGTTGTCATTTTTTAATAAATGAATTAAGTTAGTAATGCGCTTCGGGAGAGTGTCGTCAATGAGATTTCTCACCGATTCGCGATCCAGCGGTCCCCACCCCCCTAAAGCAAAGCCCTAAGCCGAGCTCCGTTCCTTGCTACCGTTTACAGCCGGGGGAGTTGTTAGGCTCGTTGCTGCACACACTTTGCTCCTGGCTGAGCGCCTTCTGCGAACACCTTAAGCAATACATGTCCGGTGACTCTTGAAAGGCCATTAGGACCACAAGAATTTATTACGGAAAAAAAATCGTCAATGAGATGCCTTTTAATGGGTGAACGTCACCAGTGCCAATTTTTCCTTTTTTCGTTGAATGGCAGATTCTGGTGACGGCAGATTCTGTAAACGGCAGAAATTATACAGTCCGAGTCAGCCAGCAAACTACTAGACAACGATACCATCTTTTTATCCATGAAGAGTAGCTTGATAATACTTAAATTATGTGTCATTATTTTCATTGTCAATGCCATTGATTAAACCTGAGTATTCCTGTTTAAATTATTGTTTTGAACTAAATTAAAAGAAATTGTTCTGTTGGCGGGTCCATGCAGTGGCGTTATTGAAATAAAATTTATAACAAGTCAAAAAGGAAGTGTCGCTGTTTTACATGTCGGCTAAACATACAATTTTGTGAAAAAAACATGTCGGGAACGATTACTTGCTTGAGTACTCAGAACATGAAAAAGCCATCGTAAACTTTCGTCGACTTTCGTTTCTTAGTTCCTTTTCCGCAATTACACAAATCGTAATTAGTTGCCTTTGAGACAGTAGACGAGTAGATCGCGTTCAATTACGAATATTTATATAGAGCAGTTATAACATAAATTACGCATAATACTGCAAAAATCCTCCTGAATCATTTTCATACATTTTGTATAAACCAGCGCACACGTCTGGCGGGTCGCTTGCCATTATGAGGTGATGTTATGCGCTGTGACACGGCCCGCCTCAATGTGCGATGGACGGGCTCATTTAACGGACGTAATTCGAGAGTTATTCGCTGTGCGACATATGAAGGATTGAATTTCAACAGCTAACTGACTTATAAATTATTGTGTTGAGCTGCGGCCCGCTGCGTCATGCGCGGTCGCAGTTATGCAGTGCGAGTTGCGACGCGGCTGTAATGTGCGGCGAGCCTTTATTCATCAATTACTTTGGATATGAAAAACAATATTGTTAAGGAGCCCAAACGCATGTACGCCGAATGTAGTATGAAACTGCATTGACGATGTTATGGACGAATGCAAGAAAGAAGTGTGTTCCAATCTTGGACCCATTCAGAAAATATTTGAAGATCATCTAGTTATGTGGCTGTGACTGTACATCTGTCATTTAAAGAATCTGCCATTCAGCGATAAAGGCCAATTTTCCTTCCCTCCCCATTCTTCTCGGCAGTTAAGATTGAATAGTTAGTATAATCGTATTTTATTACATATTCCCCACCCTTCCCAATCTTGTTTCTAAAACCAATGATAATTCGTCATTGGTGCCTGATGTCGACTTATATTATAGCAGATACAAATACTAAAGTGCTGTCTGTGGATTTATTATTAATATAAATACAATAATTTTTCGAACGTTTTCCAAAGTACTAACTTGAATAAAGATAAACGACTATTTTTATGTGTGGCGTTGAAGGCTTCGCGTTGAATAAAAGTGCACCGTAATTTCTGCGCGTAACTCGCATTCTTTGTAAGTTTATACACACACGAGTACATACAATGTTACGTAAATGTTACGCGTGGCTGTTAACGATGATTAATGTCATTGTACACGTGTAGATTTCTAAAGTTTCCAAGTCCTCGATTATACAGGGTTACTGGTAAATAGAACAGTTCCTTTCACGGGGTGGTAGTGTGGAGTGTAACGATTATTTCACTATTGCATACCCTGGCCAAAGGTTGATAGTTTCCGAGATATTTAAGATTTTGTATTTTTCTCAAATAATTCTACCTGCCATCGATAAAATTCAATTATTTCGTTAATTAAAGATTACCTATTGACTTTTATTTGTTTTAAAGCTTATTTGAGTATTGCAGTGAACTGATACGAAAGTACAACTATCTAGAAAAACTAAGATTAATAAATGAGGGATACTAAAACTAACAAAAATACAATGAAAATTGCCAAACATGTAAAAACAAGTCTGTTTATTGAAGGAAAGCCTGAAGGAAAATTTTACTACAAGAATTACCCGATCAGAAGTAAGTGCTAGACTTCAAGCTTGTATCCGACACAGAGGACAGAGGAGTATCTTAAGCGACATCTTTAAACACATACATAACTCCCGCTATAATAATTATAATCCATGATATTGACCCAGTGCACATTGGTGAATATTATACTTATCCTATGCAGGCCCCACATTTTTCTAAATTCTCGAGCACACAGGTTTCCTCGTGATGTTTTTCTCCAATAAAGAGGTACTGATTTTTAAAAATAAAACAGTCCAATTCCCTTGTGATTACAAGGAGAGGTCTTCTACCTGTAGTGGAACATTATAACCTGATATGGATACCTGAAGACTACGGACGGTTACGCTCTTATCGTATTTTCGTATTTTTTTTTTTTTTTATGTACGAAGGCGGCAGACGAGCATACAGTCCACCTGATGGTAAGTGGATACTGTAGCCCATAGACATCCACGATACATGCCAACATTAGTCCAAAATGACAAATGTTGGCACGCCCCCGGATGCGCTGCTTACCTTTGGAGATATAGGAATGGATTTGGAGAAAGGGTTAGGAAAATGGGGAGGGATGGGATGGGAATGGGCTCTGGCATATCTCACTCACTACCGAAACACGTACGTACATTGAGGAAATACGATAAAGTGGGAAATGCAGTACATTTCAAGGTAGTCTTCTGTGAGAGAGGGGTAACGTGGCCAGTCGAGCGCGCCCAGCGGCTGTTGGATTGCACCGTGCACTCTCCCCCATCTTATGCATCTTATCGTATGCACGGTTTGTAACAAAGAGCTGTACTAAAGACAAATGCAACCAAGTAGCTGTCATATATTTACACCTTATTAGGTATTAAAGTAACATAGTATAGTGGAAACCTAGCATTTATCACATTTCTACATAAGGTCCAACCATAAAAATAAATAATTAGTTTAAATAAGGATCAATCCTTTTATAGAAGGACTTCGTCACACTTTGCTGTAAACCTGAATTTACTCGACACGTATAATGTACGGACGAGAAGAAATTTATTTAATTACTAAGATAATACCCACATAATGATGGTAAATATTTGTCGACCGATTGGCGCAGTTGGTTGTGACCCTGAGTGCTGTGCAAAAGGTCCCGGGTTAGATTCCGAGTTGGACAATTGTTTGTTGGGGTCTGAGTTTGTGTGTGTCTCTGGACTCACCACACAATAAATCTTAGTGTGAGCCATTGAGTGTGACCGCAACAACAGCGGACTTAGTTTGGTAGAATTTGTATTCAAATTTTACCATTTTCTGTTTAGACTGTGTCCAATCTGAGAAAAATAAACAGACTGTGATTTTGAAATCTACCAAATCATATACAGATAAATACCTATATTTTAATACTAAATCAAGTTATAGAAAGACATAACGAGAAGTGCAACCTAATCTCGCTGACACTCAATGGCTCATATCAAGTCAGAACATGATTCCCGGTATAGCGTTTAATCCTTTATTCGACACGCACCTTCCAGACAGATCATTACTGTAGAGATTACATCGAGAGAGTTGACGACCGTTTTGATGCTAGCTATTCTATGTAACCGTAGCCAACCCAAAAGGGTTGGTGATAAACCCTTTGTGATTGGTATTAATGTGATAAAAAATCGAAGATGATAAAAATAGATAGATGATAAAAATCATCCACTGCTGGGCGCGTGGGCCTCCTTGTGCACATTGTATCGAGGGATATTTAAGCTATTAGAATGGCATGTTGGCCAAGTGGGTTACCGAGTCCACTCTTTTAGACGCGGTACCTCAGAGCTTGTGGTAGCAGCTTTGTTATTCCGTCGCCTTTTACGATACCCACGGAGAGAGCTGGTCAGTGTATTATATCATTAATATATTTGCAGACATCATTTCTTTAATGAAATTAACTAGGAGTTATCACCAGTGGTGATTTGTCTAATCACTTGTATGGTGGACCTAAATTAGGGATGCTATGCTATGGAGCTCCGTAACCGTAACCTAAACTATCGGATATCCGAATTAAAAATATTTGAAACCGAAATAAAAGGTGCGGATGTTACTTTAAAAATAATTTTATTCATTGCTGTTAGGGGCGGGGTTTAAACGAGGCAAATTGGGACAAGTTCCTGCTGCTTGCATTTGACAGGTTTTTCGGTCGTTCTTCAAAGTTGCAATTATTCCCTATTTGGTTTTATTTTTCTTTGCTTTCAGTTAGTAATACATTTAAAAAGTTCATTAAAAACATATCCGAAATAATTTCATATCCGTAGCTGTAACCGAAACCGGTGAAAGAGTATACAGTATATCCGTATCCGGATCCGAAATATATCCCTAACAACCCTAGTCTAAATATACAAAGATAAATACAAACTATCCACGTCCCAAATAAACATTTTTATAACTAAACGAATTATTATTTTCCGATCCTAAATTAATTTTGGGGTCTTTTCCACAGGCGGTAGTGCAACCAAATTGGCTAATTTGATCCTCAAATGTTTACGAGTTTTACGAGTATTTAATATTTTACGAGAGCAGTAAAAGTAGAACTAATCAAAAATTAAATTTATTTGGCAATAAACTGGTAAAGAGAACGTCACAAGGAACATTATAAAGGAGGTTTATGATGTAACTACAATATAAAAGGCCGTTTATAAGACGTAATCTATACTAATATAATAAAGAGAGAGTGCGAATTTTGTGAGTTTGTGTGTATGTGGAGGGTAATCTCCGGAACCACGGCACCTATTTGAAAAAATCTTTCACCATTTCAAAGGTACATTATTCCAGATGGACATAGGCTATATATTATGTGCAAATTAGCTAAAGTTATCATGACATTCGTCAACTAAGTCGGAAAAAAAACTCTTATAAACCGAAGCGAAGCGAGGGCGGGTCGCTAGTTAAATATAAAACGCCCATTTAGGACTGCAGAATACGACAGTCGTTATAAAAGTAAAGCCAATAGCTATATTCCGAAAAAAACGACTAAGCAATAAAAGTAAGTATCCAAGATACAAAAAAGAATGATTATACGTAATTATATCAATGATTATGGCCTGTTAATGATGACGATTAAAATGATGATAACGATGAGCTTCAAATTAGAAAAAAATGCCTCACATGACGTGTGGATGTTCCGTAACAGGTCAATAAAATTGTAGTCAATTTAGTTGTCCGCTGAAATGATGAATGGGGCGGATCTATTAATTTTTTGTTCTAAGGTTGAATATTTATTTGCATTACTTTGCGGGTTTTCATTATTAACCCAAAAAAGTTGTGTTTGTCTAAAAACAAAGACTTTATCATCGTAATAGTAGGTAATACGGTCCACCAATGAACATTTTATTTTAGGAGCGCCAACAGTATGTACACTTAGTATATATTGCATAATATTGATTCTTTAAACAACAAGTTTTTATACATCAACATTACAGATAAGTTTAAAATTTAGCTCTGAAATCTATTTGGGTAATGATATTGGCAACGCTGTATTGATTCCTAGATGTAAATATCACGTATATAATAAATACCGACATAATAATATATATTTTTGTATATTTTGAGTTGAATTGTTAATTTTCGTAAACATATATTTTCAAGTTAAATCGTTTCGTATAGACACACGGACATCAAATATGTACACACGGTATTTTTTCTTATGTATCGTGTAACATAACTCAAGTATTAAAAAATTACAGACGGTACCCACACTTCAACTCAATCGTAATACAATATTTTTTGCAACCGATTTCCATCGAAGATAATTTTAAGAACAAAAACCTTATCGATGTTTTGTTCATATTATCCTTGTACCTATAGGTGTTTTATCGTAGACAGTACATCCATTTACTGGAAGCACGTAATTTGCGGGTGGCGCCGCGCTGTAATGATGACGAAACACGCACATAACTGGCGATCCGCATTATCCTTGGTGGCTCTTAATGTCTCGTACATAAGTAAACTGTGACAATGTCTAGTCTGTGGGATTTGATTTATAGAGAAATCGTTCACATAGCTCACAATCCTGAGTTTTTGTACCTAATGTTGGTTTTACGTTTTTATTTTCCTTTTTTTATGGAAAGAAGATAGCAGAAGAACGTCTGTTAGTATTTATTTTTGTTCTTCTGCTCCTGGATATTTCCGATACCTATATGTCAGCATAATTTAAGACTGACGTATTTGAGAATCGTCTAAAAGCTCGACAAACTACTTTTGCATTTGCATTTAGTTTTTTTCTAGTATGCTACCGCTATTTACTGCTTACCTTATTTAGTATGTACTACAGTTATTTCAATTGTTAGAAACATTTGATTAAATTGAAGGCGTTTTCGAAGGATGATGCATTTTCAAATGTATCAGTGTGGGTAGTTCGAATTGTCCCGTCACTCAAATAATGTCCCACGCCGTAGCTTACACTAAGATTTTCTGTGTCGTTGATCCAAAAACGAACATAAATTACTAGTGTTGCTCTATTAAACATTACTTAAACAAATGTTTGTTGAGAATCTAAACTTGTGACTATTTTTCTCATCGTACAGAGTGAGAATAATCGGTCATCAAAAACGTTGTATACTTTTAATGAGAAGTACTTTCAAGATGGCGATAACTCCAGCTCCTATGTCCAGTTAAAGTGGACTGATATAAAATGAAAACAAGCACATGCTGTGTGCACAGCCTACCTTGGACAACAATTTTGTTAATCTACGAACCGCCTATGCCTAATGATTCCAACAACCACTGAATAATAGATCATTTAGTCTAGACGAGAATCACATTCGTCTAGACGCAGATTTAGAATCTAGTTTTCTAAATATTTTTTCTTAGACCGTTAAACCTTTAGATTATAACTTCATAACGACCTAGTCGGACGCCGACGACGGTTTGTGTTATTATTGCCGTCGGAAGTGCAATATACTGTTATTAACAGGAAAATTTCAATTAACTTATTCGCGGATTTAAAGGTTATTTATAATTTTTTTTATTTATGAAAAAAATATGGCCTCTACGAGTCAATGGTCTCGTATCATTGCGACCATTGCTGATCTATTGTGACTATATAAAGTTGTATATTAACTTGTAAACTATATATTGTGACTATAAACTATAAAGTTTGCTGACAATGTCTATGGCCTACAGATATCGTAGGATAGTTTCAGCAGCCAGTTGTTGGGCCTCTTCCAGTTTTAGTAAGTGAGCGCTCATATAAGTATTTTTTGTACATCAAAGGGCCACATTCGTAAAGCAGGTCGCATTGGCGTTTCATTGTGCTCGGAACAAAATCTGCAGGTTTTGGAAACTTTTATTCTCAAATTAAATATGTTTGTTCAGCCTGCAGTGTCCTGTAAGGGCCCTAATAACAGCGCAAACGTCGTTCCTGCCTAGATCGAGTAACTCATAGGGCAATTTCCGCCTGTATCTCCTTTTAACGTGATTGTTTTCCGCCATGTTTGTCCCATTTAAAGGTTACACAGCTTTCTGCATATATTAACTTTCCTTAGTTTGTTCACCCGGATTAACCCTTAATGAAGGCTGACGGCGGCGCCGACGGTCTGCATTTTTTACTATCGTCGCGTCGGGAGGTGAATGCGCTGCCATTAACTGGAAAACGCCATCAATTTACTTTATTAGGCACTTATCGTGTCTAAGGCGCGTTAATTGCTGCGAAAATTACAGCTGGTTTTATGACGAACAATGATTTTTTATGATTTTTATGGAGCGTTGCCATCCGAAGAATTTATAAAGTATATAGACTGCAGGACACGGCTCTCCTTGCAATCAGGGGGAAGTTTCGGGTTATCAAATCCATCACGCGGACCATGTACTTTAAAGGATCAGCGACAAACTTTTTCTTGGAGTTAGTTACTTATTTTTGGCGTATTTTATATGTAGTAATGATTTTGTCATGAAAAGTAATGGTAGATGATCCGGTCGGTATAAATCATAGCGGAATCGCCTCGCTAAATAATCTTTATTGATCGGATGGGATTAACTTTATGACTTAAATTGCCTAAATTTCCCAATATTATACCTACGTACGTATTTTAAAGGGTCTTTCTCTCTTTCACAGAACGGTCTCCTCTCGTCCCTCCCGTATCTCGGCAAGTACCTGTGCGCGCTCGCGTCATCAGTGCTGGCTGACTCCCTGCGAAGGAGCGGCAGGTTGTCAACTACCGCCGCTAGGAAGCTGTTTACTGGATTAGCTGTTGGATTGCCGGGTAACTAGAAACCTTAAAGTTAGAGGGATTTGTCTGTGCTATCTCTGTCATTGTGTTTAAATTTATTGCGTCGATAAAATTATAAAAGAAAACAGAATCAAGACAATCGTAGACATTGGTCAAACTAGGATTACTCCCGCTTGGCGTATTCGGGGCCTATACCTATACCCCTAATAAAAAAAAATGCAAAGAAACAAGCAGCAGACAGTTGCAGAAAAATAGTGGAAGAACTATCCACAAAAGAAATGGAATAGATTCTTTTTGGATTTTTTCTTAATAAGTCTGTATTTGCTTTAAACATGGTAGTATACAGGTAAAATTTGTTAATGATTACCACATTACATGTTGCTTCCTTTATTACCACTTTTGCCTATTTGGATATAAATTAGATTTGCTAGGAATTTATGTTACTTGAAATTCGAATTTTGGAAATTTAGTGTTCATCCCAGATGGTATTTGAGTCATTGCACATTTGTGATGAGCTGTCTTCGTCTCTGAAACGAACACAAAGAAAGTTGATTCAGCCTTTATTCTGTCATGTTAAATTCTCTTATTGCAAAACACTTTCTACATTTGATTTTATTTCAGAAAATCCTAATTGTTTTATGTGTTTTCCATTTCAGGTGTCCTCATGATAGCGCAAGCGTTCTTCGGCCACGACCGGGTGTGGTCGGTTGCCATCTTCACCATCGCTTTGACCATCAACGGTGCCGTCACCGCTGGTTACCTGGGCAACGGTCTCGATATAGCGCCCAACTTTAGCGGTAAGTTTACCTGGTCAAAACAGAAATAACAACTATAGTCTGTTCCAATCCAACTTACCGAAAACAAAACTAAATCAATGAAATATCTCAACATTTCGCATACCTCATACCTTCATACCATCATCATATCATCATACTCAGGACCATCATACCTGAATACTGAAACCGTTATCTGGATCATAGAATTTGCCATTAATATCAAAATGTTAACTAGAAGATTGAAGTACTTATTCGTTTCCAGGTACCATATTCGGTATGGCGAACACTCTGTCATCCTTTGGGGGATGGTTGTCCACGTTCATGGTCGGCGAACTTACCAAAGAACACGTAAGTATACATACTACTTCACAATAAACATATTTGTAGCTGAGAGATAGTTTTGGAGAGATTTTTAAATTTCTGAAAAGGTTATTAACCTCCACTAAGGGTAGCCAACTGAATCGAAAACAATCGGCTTCGAAGTTTATACATTTTTACATGTACGAGTATACATGGGATACAACGTTTGTGGACAAATTGTGGAGTATTTTTTAACATATTAAAATGAAATTGAACAAAAAAAAAATGTTTGGTTCTATATCTTCTGTATCGATATCACAAATAGATTCAGTAGTTTCAAAATTACAATGGTGGAATCTTACAAAAACTTACAATGGTGGAATCTTACAAAAAATCCCAAAAAATAATTCCGATGTCTATACATACAAATGATGATATAGTATGTTGTGTGGAACTATAATATCGTGAAGTATAATATATATATATATGAAACTCACACATACATAATATATAGAGATCTACAATTTTTATCTATTTTACTTTCTACATGTAAAACGTACGGAGAATCTTGATAAGTCTTCCTTCCGTCTGGCGTCTGCCATCACTGCCATCAGTCACGTGTTAAAACGTATCTAAATTATAAGAACGTCTTTCGAGAAGACACGTTCTTTCCAATTTTGTCCAGACATGAAAATAAAGGGATGGAATTCATCTCTATTTATTAAATGTCACCAGCAGAGCCTACATCGTATAGATGTTAGAGTTAATTATATAAATGTCACTACATAAAGGCGAGACAGCATGGCTTAAAAGTAAACGCAGCCAAAATCAAAAATTAAAATTGTGTATACAAATAAAAATAAGTTATAAAGAGAGTGTTCTAGTGCTATATATATATATATATATATATATATATATATATATATATATATATATATATATAGTTCAGTCGTAGTATTTCGTGTATATATGCCTAATTTTTTTTTTATACAGAACACTTATGAACGATGGCAGATAGTTTTCTTCATCCTCGCGGTAACTTATATCCTCGGAGCCCTGTGCTTCCTGCTCATGGGTTCTGGAGAGTTACAACCCTGGAATTCCCCACCACAGCAGACCAATGACACCAAACCTCACGAGGAGCAACCCCTCAACGAAGAGAAGGCGTGAGCTGAAGTGAGTCTGATGGGTCAGGGTGATTGATGACTGATGTTTATTTATTTGTTACCACAAAATAAATGTTATTAAAGCTATAGCCCAAGTATAAGCTATAGCCTTATACTTACACAAGGAGAGCTTCGTCGAACGAGTGCAGGACGGTAAAGAAATTGCTAAAAATGGTAACTGGCAAATAATTAGTAGGCATATAAAAAGTTCACAATATTCCTTTAATTGCAGTATAATTGAATTTTGGTAAATGATTTCTTTCTTTCAGCATTTAGATCTAATCACTTCATTGTCTTATACTATAACTAGCGAACCGCCCCGGCTTCGCACGGGTAGCACTAATTATCTATAGCCGGATGACTTATGGTGGATAATATCATCATACCGGTAGCTTATTTTTGCAAAATGTTCATATATTATAGCCTATTACCTTCCCAGATAATCCCTCTTTCTGTTGGTGAAAACCGTATAAAAATCCGTACAGTAGTTTCCGAGATTAGCCCGAACAAACACAAACTCAGCGCGGCGGGGGACTTTAATTTATAATATGTAGTATTTTTTTTATTTTTTTGCCTGTTAGAAAATTTAATATGACCTCACAGCAGCACAAGTCCACGTTCTTATATAAAGATGTATCCGTATAAGCACTCTAAAGCGGTTCCATATAATTTATTTTTAATATTACATAATAATTTATAACAAAGGTTGTGGATATTATCCATATTTTTCCGTCCGACCCTCCCCCCCCCCCCTGACCGTCTAATTTTATGTTTATAGACTGAATTTAGGTTTTGTTTTAGACTTTCAATTTAAAGTGATATCACAAAACTTAAATTTTTCCAAAGTACTTGATTCTAGTGTTTTGATTATAAAAATGTTGAATCGACTATCTTAGTTCTATTTGACGTAAGAAATATTTTTATTATCTTATTTGAAGAGATGTGTTATTTCAATCATTTTGTTCAAATTATTGCTGTTACTTTGTACTAATCAATTATTACCATTGATATTTACTTAATTATAATAATAAATAAATATTAATAATTGATTATCACTAACCGGCTGTGCCCGGCCACGCGTTGCTGTGGCTGCCCAACAGATGGCGCTTACCTGTTTTTGGGTAAAAAGCATGTTTTTACTCTGTGGTAGGTATATAAAAACGCGCGTATTCGAATGCAACGTTGTGTCAAAATTTCAAAGCAATCGGTGAAGAACTTTCGGAGATTTAAGATTTTGAACAAACGAACGTTTACAATTTTTTTATTTATATAGGTAGATGATGTTTTACGTTATTTAAAATATCTATTAAAAACTTAAAAATATAAACTTATATTAATTTCTAATATATTTATATGTTGATTGACATTTGAGAAAACAAATAAAATAGTAAAATTATTTCGCACGTCACGAAAAAATAAATAAAAAAAGAAACAAAAAAAGGCTGTTAATTTTAATTGTGATTTTAATAAACGTAACTGGCTTCGCGTAACGGACAAACGATTGTTCCACGAATCACAAGATGGCAACAGAAACCCGACTCATTGTAAAAAAATAGTTTTAAGTTAATAAAGATAACAGTTGCTTGACCATAGAGATGTGACCGTTTCTTGCTACGCGAATTTGGTTTCGTATGGATACATACTTCACGGCGCACATATCGGTGCAACATTCACCTTTAATTGTGCATACAGTGCATTACGAGTTCGTAAACGACTTTACCAACTATACTGTCTAAATTGCCGTACGTCGTTGCCGTAACTAAATAAATAAATACGTACGTTCTACAACGGTATATTTGCGGTTGGCGTTACCTAACCGCTTATTGAATAAGTTGTCAATGAACTGCAATGGAGTTTGTATTTGTGCGAAGGCTCGTTTAGTCAATAGCATACCTAAATTGGTCGCGTCTTTATGACCAAGTCTAAGGGCCTTTATAGAGTCATACAAACATCGGCGAAAACATGCGAAAAGATAACAGCACGTCATCAATCAGTACAAGTAAAGCCCGTATTCATAAACAATATATTCACGCTTTCATTTAAATGTTGATTGTTGTCCTTTAAATAAATTGTCAAGGTCAAGGTCTTATTCCTTGACCTTGAATCTCTTCCAGTCACCCTTAGAATAACCGAGAGTTGTTTCATTTAAAAGCAGACTACATAAGAAATGGTAGATATATTTGTACGTAGACACACAAATATGAATTTAAATAAGGTATTTTAAATTGTTACATAAATTCCGAGAACTTTATATTTTGATACGAATATCAAAATTGAACGTGTACTCACTGAATCATAGTATTGACATAAAGAATAAAAACCGTAAATGTTTACAATTGGATACCCTATCGTACAAACTAAATTGAATCTAAAAGTCAGTGGATAATTGAACGAATCTCTAACGAATGCAAACGATCATTCGATTGTTTGAGCTCGAAGATCTCCCGATAAACAATTGAAACAATCGATAAAAAGAATCATTCGATTATAGATACGTCTTATAATCGACTTAGGTTTAGCCGGATTACAGGAATTAAGGAGTATTTGAGTACTTAAAAAGTGTTCCAGACCTGTCAGTGTCGTTTATGAATTCTGACTTCAATGATATGCTGTGCTGATTGGTAATTCCACTTAATCTTCTCATGCCGTATGTGCGCATGACTCATGTGGGCCCTAATGGTGATCCCACATTAGATTCCTGTTTGCGGATTTTCTTTTTATTTGAGCCTCCATAGAATTCGTGTGGGGCCACCATTAAAATAAAATCGCGCTAGTAGTTGTGTTCTCTATTGTTGGAGTAGAGTTGGGATTTTTTTTAAAGTCCAGGAATATAGAGTTTCTTTTATGATGCGCTCCATCTGTAAACAGTAAAGTCAAACTAATTGAACTAGGTTTACAAAAACAATGCAATTATCAGTAAATGGTTCATTATTTTCCTTGTGATCGGGAAGGAATTCAACTTATAGTTAGAAATAGTAAAATTCAGCTAAATCATTTGAGAAACTCTATTTAGACTTACAGCTTAGCTTCTTAGGCAGAGTAAAATTGTGATTTTAAAAACAATTCCGGGGACCAAACTCGAGGGCAACACAAAAACTACTATAAGTATTGTATAAATAAGTTACAATTATTTATTTTTCTATAACGTCGACAGCTTAGGAAAATACATAGCCAAATTAGTTTTTTTTTTTGCCAGTGGTTCGGGCATTGCGCCCTTTAAAATTGACCATAGACAACTCTCGTTACTTTTTTACCGTAAGACATAGATATTAAGATTAAGCCATGTTTTCACTTTATTACAAGGGACAATGCATTGTTTTATATTGCATTTCGACAGCTGTGATAAAGAGGTTTGTCTATGGCCTGATGATGCTTCGTATATGTAGTAGTAAACTTAAATCACATTTCTGAATTAAAAAATTTATATTCTAAAAATGGCTAATGGCAGTTCCTAGATTACGATCAGTATTTTTGAACAGTTTAGTTGAATTTTGTTTTCGTGTATTTTTTTTTTGTTAGTTCCACAGATTTTTTAGCAATTGCAGGGTAAATAAGTACATAGAGTACATTGTTTAACATAAAAATAACTATTTTTAATATAAGCTTGTCTGTGGAAGTATTTCAGTATAATATATAACTTTATATTACAAAAACGCTACTTTTAAAGTGGACTTAAGTATACCTACATATGAATATTATATTGAAGTAGATTCCTTTAGTTTTTATAATAAGTATTTAATTTCGTGTTTAAACCATTTTTAATGAATTATTTATCTTTTATATAAGTATGTAATAAATTAATTAAAATGTCATTATTTTTTCATATCGATATTTTTACTGGTATACTCGTATCAGTATAGAATTTTAAAAACTTTTAATTTGTTTCAAATGATTTTTGATTGTTATTATATTGGTGATTTTGATTGTAATATAAAACTGTATATGTACAATATCATATATGACGCATTTGAGGCTTCATAACATAAATGGGTCGTAAAAAGTGAAAATATAAAACGTTTTACATGAAAAAAAAAAAATAGAACAAAAGTATGAATGTTTGACAATAATCAGTAGGTAGATACAAGAGTATTTGTATTATTTATATAATTTAAAATATTTTGTATGACAATTTGTGTGTTTGCATTTTACTGTGTTTTAATGTACGCAAATACATATAATATATGTATTTCATATACATGTTAGTAAATACTTTGTTAAGACATTTCGTCTACTACGATTGCAGTAATTTTGTGGATCTTATTTTCTTTTGGAAATACAAGTTTGTACAAAAATATAATTTTGTTTCATTAGATGCGCCCATGGCCCTTTCTCAAGTTGAAAGCTTATTTAATTTAGTATCTATATAATACAGTCGTGCGCTACCGCGGATGCAGACAACGCTTCCGATGTGAATCGACCCTAAATAGACCGGCCAGGGGGGACTGGGAGGGGTCAGTAAAGAGTATAATGAGATAGGCATTTCCTATTAGAGTAATATGAACGTGGTCTAAAGCAATTTTTTGTATGGCCCCAAAATTGCATTCCGATTTTCATATAGATACAAACTATGACAAAACGACCGCCGACGGAATTTCAGTCGGTGTAAATTAAATTTTGTCGTATAATAAAAATATAATTATTGTGTGTGATAGAATAATAAAATAAGGGGCAGTGTGTCGGGTTTACATTATATTAGTATTGATACAAATCGCCGCGCGGCGGAAATGTAATTTCTAGAATTATAATAATTCTCGTATTTTAGACAGTTTGATAAATAAAAGTCTCTCATTGGGTAACTTACAATAGTTTATTGAAGATATATAGGTACAGTTCAGCACAGCCTAGCTGCTGTCCCTACGGAGCACACGCTTCCCACTACTCGCTAAAAGGCAAGGTGACTGACAATTCACAGGTTCGATTGCTTGAACATACAATTAGCATATAATTTACAGTCACTGGTCCACACGAAATAATTCTGTCTCGCGAGTTCAGAGAGCGCGTCGCTGAACTCGCGAGACAGGATTATTTCGAATAAAACACAAAGGGGAATAAAAACAATTACACATTGAATGTATTTTAGTGCTTCTTCAGACGCGGCGGTATCAATTTATCAACAATTAATTTAAAAAGAGCGCGGAGAAATGCCCTTTTCAGGTATTTCACACCCCGATAACATGGATAATAGATTTTTATAGATATGTATTTTTTATATTTAAGTATTTTATTTGTAAGTGAATAGTCGCCAGTTGGTGTGTCTCCCTCCGGATGTGGCGCGTACCTTTGCAGATTTATGAGATTTTAATAAACAGATTAAAATATTAATAAATATTTATATCTCAGGAATGCCTAATAAAACAGAGTTCAACTGAATTCGAAGTTCGATGCAGACACTGAATTATTTCTTTACTGCAATATGAGTAGAAATCCGAAGAAGAAATGACACAACTAACATTTTTAGATAACATTATATTCAGAAATTAGAAATAAAGAGCGTAAACAATGGTCATTCTTTTTATTTTATCCAAAACATGAACATTTTACCTAAAGGAGAATGTCCATTTGAAGGCCCCTAATTTTACTAAGTTCCGGTCTCAACCCTATATTGATCGCGGTCATATCCCTAAATATACGCTGTATGTAATGACGAAGTCAATTTCGTTCTGTGTTCCATCGTATAGGTTTATCTGCACGCTGGGCAGGCGGGTTGGTGCTCGCAGTGCATGGCCGCTCACGCCGGTGATGCCGCCGCCCGTCACCGGTCTCCGGTATTTGAGATCTAGCAAATTGAATGGTTAAACCGCCATTACTCGGTCGTCAGAGCTCCGTCCGTCATACAGCAGGGTGAGACGCTTTCAGGAGATGGCGATAGTAATAGGTAGTCGGTATAAAAGTTCGCGGTCTTAAATAGCCATACTTCTTCGTAAATGTTTTGTCGTTGTCAAAACAACAAAAACCGACGAAAACTAACCTAAAAATCGTTAATTCCTTTACTATTTTCTGCGTAATCGCACACTAAAAAATCATATATATTGAAATTTCGCAAATAGTCCTGCATTTTACGAAAACTTTACAAAGGGGCCCGAGGCTTTCGTGGGCATTCTCCTTTTTTGCATTTTTCTCGACAGTCATCAAACTGCATTTGTATTTTTCCTAACGAATGTCGTCTTATTATAACAATAGTGTACAGCTTACTATAAAATATATTAAAATCATTGTTTCTCCAACGTATTTGATTTGTCGTAAACTTGATAGTCCAGTTAAATCAGTTGAGCATCATTATAAAATTGTGTTCATTTCTCTTGTACGGTGTATGTTCAAGCAATCGACCGACACAGTGATTAACAATAGTGACTTACATACGTTTCCATCCTATCACAGGTTTTACTATCAGTAGGTAACATTAGTGAAACGTAAGCATAGTTATATGATATACAATTTGACATGAAAACTACATAGAAATTGCAAAGACATATTTTAAGTTTCACGTTTGGCGCGCACATGCTACATAATTCTTCCTACTGAGCGTTTAATTAAGGTTTGTGAATCGTACGCAGATCAATTACATTATAAGATGTATTCTTTTTTATTTTATTCACCCTAAAACAGATTAACCGGTATTTTAAAGCAGATTTTAGCATTGCGGGTAGGTAACTACTAATAACACCCACTGAGACATCTACCTTCAACTATAAGTTTATTTTTTCTAATAATCAATTTCTAATGTCAAAATGCATATCATTTTTGTGTTTAATTAGAGGATACGCGGTGAAGAAGTGAAACGTTGAGTTATATTATAATCAATAAATATCACATGAATGAGTGCATTTTAAATTCTAAGATTTTATTTATATTTATATTGGCAAGCTATGTACCACTTTCATTTCACATACATTGCTTATACCGTCTTTTGTACCAACAGCTGGTAAATAAAGAAATGTTAATATAAAGAAAAAACAATTCAGTGGCAATTATTTTCGTATTGTACACGTCAAACGAGCGTTCGTACAAATACAAACTCTTTTGCAGTTTATTATCAACATTTTGATTATAAGTCAAACCTGCTCTTTTACTTAGAGAAAAGAGTCTAAGCGTTAAATCAGTGTAATCTTGTTTACGAACGCAAGCAAAATGTAATTGTGCAAATGCTCGTTTAGTCAACGATTTATAATAATTATAATACAGTGTTATTTGATAATAAAGTTATTACATAACGTATCTATAAAAAAAAACATGCATTTTTGTCATATCAGTTCGCCATAAGCCAACATTTTGAGAAGCGCCACAAATCATTAACGGTCAATTAAATGAATCATTATCGTCATTCTGTTTTTTTTATATAGATTTTTTCTATCGGACAAGCAAGCGGTCCCACGCGATGGTAAGTGTTACCGCCGCCCATGGACACCTGCAACACCAGGGGGCATGCGTGTGCGCCGCCGACCTTGCAAAATCCTACATAATATCCTTGTATATACATTTTTGAAAAGAATTTAAGAAAAAATACTATTCCTTTTCAAGTCTTTATATTATAATAGACGGTAAACGAGAAGATGACAGTTTATCATTTCAATTTCAGTAATCAATTAAATCAGGTATCAAATGACGACTCTCGCGCTCGATGCTCGCTAGTTTATACGAGACTCGATATATGACAAAAATACCATCAGGATTACGTTTGAAATGAGCTCAACCATGATAAAGCATTGATTTTTAAATCAAAGTAGGTATTTTCCAAACAATGCGTTTTGTAACAAGTCCTAGTATTACGCAAAATAAATGCAACTGATGACGAACACACACACACACACACACGGCTCAATTTTAGTACATCAATCTTGATAGATATTTGTGGCAGATAGATAGAAATTGACCCGTGAGTATCCGCCATTATGTTAGTTTTTTTTTTTTTTCAAAATTTCTGTTATACCTCATTAAATGGTGCCGATTTATAAAGCGTATTTAGTACGTATTTATATAAAAAACAAAAAATTAGAAATCGGTTTTAATTTTGGCTTAACTAAATGTCATGAAGTGTCCGGTGAAAATGGAGATATTGACAAAATCCACCGTACAGAGGGTTCAATGGTAGTGTGTAAATTTTCTTATCCAGCCGCGTATCACAAAATGATTATATTTACGGTGGATGCGTGTGAGTTTCACTACAAGAGACGACATACGGCGGAAATAAAATTTCTAGGATACATATCCACCGGCGGATATTTAGACAGTTCATGTAGATTTTAGAATTCATAGCGAACACATTATACGTGCTTTATCTTTAATAAGAAATTTCGAAAATTTTGAAACAATCATAGGAATTCACAATTACAGATAATATTTAGAAATCCCTAACAACATTTGTACAGATACATTACGAAAACATTGGCCGTCGGCTAATCCGGAAGCACCCGAACGCGTCATCCACGTCTATGCAATAAAGTATGCAATTAGAGGTACGGTAATTCATGGACGTCGATGAGGCCGATGATGTATGCGGATTAGCCGATGGCCGATGTTTTCGTAATGTATCTGTACGTGATTTTTAAAAAACATTATAAACTAAAATAAATTTAATCAAATTTTAACACGTTTAAAACGTTTGAACGTTGCATTTTTTAATCAATAACATCAATACCTTCAACATTTATGTTGCCCACCATTTTACTTCCTTACTGAATTACAACCTTTTGATCCCATAATTTTGACCAAAAATCCATAAAACGCCCAATTATTTTACACAAATCACACAATACAAGACTTATTTTTGCCACTGTGAAGGTTTGTATAGGTATATGTATTTGCGGCCACTTTTCAGAAATAAGCTAACTACAGCGTCGGCCAATCGATTGTTCGCACAAACTCCTTTGCAGTTCATTATCAACTTATCCAATAAGCGGTTAGGTAACGCCGACCGCAAATGTAATGTTGTAGAACAAACCCATTCATTCAGTTAGAGCGACGAATATTAACATTAAAAAATCACCGTAATCATTCGTTTAGGAACGCAAAAAAGTTTTTAATCGTGCGAACGGTTGGCCAACACTTTACGAGTATTTCGCAAATTAAAAAGTTAATCATTAGGTTAGGTTAGGTATTCTGATTATTATTAATTAACAAATAATATTTATAATCAGCCATGAAAACAGATATGGCCGTTCAAGTTCACAGCTGCAAAAATAGTTCGTCTTAAATTCGTTACGAACACTTAAAAAATGCAATAAGACTAGGAAAAAACGTTAAACACTAAATCAACAATTTGGTCGCACCACACTAGAATTATGTCAAAGTAACAATATAGAAAACGCCAACAAACAAGGTAAGATTATAATTGACACCAAAACGTTTGATAGGTTAACTCTCGCAAACATACAAATAAATGGTTTCTCTAACGTAAGCAATATCTAATGGCAATACATTGAATGATCGATTCAATGTATAATGATAAATACATCGATAACGATCGATGTATGATCGATAACGATTGGTCGTACGTTCGTAATAAGATAATATCGAAAGTTTAATCGATAGAATGTAGCGGGCCACCGATACCAATTGTAAGCCAGTCTAGAACATTTTCACAGCAACGAATATAACCGATTCCGCCCGACACCCGAAGAAATTCCTCGTTGCCATTATTGTGACAACATAAATAACGTTGCCCGAACGGTGGGCCTGCTCCCGGGCCCGCCGCTGGCGGATTTAGCGGCCGCGTGCAAAACTGACAATGCGCTCTATCCTGTTTTCCCTGACTAGGCTTCTAGAAAAGAATTCTAGAAGTTGAGTTTGGTTACGTAGTTATGGGTGTATAAAAGAACAACTAATAATCAAACAATTTATTTTAAAGTCTACAATAAAACTTATATGTGCATGGAGGTACCTACAAAAAATGAACGTTTCTTGGTTTTATACTTGCGAAATTTTGCAAAAGATTCCTGTTTGCCGCCCCCTTGAAAGTGCCGCCCGTGTGCGGTGCACGTCCTGCGCGCCCGCTCCAAGCGGGCCTGCCTGATCCATAAGTTCAAGATCATCAGCGAGCTATGGAGAGGGCTATGCTGGGTGAAATAGGTTCCGAAACGAAGACATTAGCCAAAGAACTAAAGTCACTTACATAGCTCATATTTAAATATGAGCTATGTAAGTGACTTTAGTTCTGCTGATTGCCAATGCTGATTGTCAACCTCCACTAGTTGGAGAGGCACCACAAGAAGAAGAAGGTTAGAGGAGAAAACCCGAGGATTGTTTGGTGGCGGGCCAAGGGAGAGTCCTAGATCCAGCAGTGGCTGATGGTATGGTATGGTAATGAAAGCTGGATACGATTATTCAACAATCGATTAATTAAACATTCGATCTTTTGATGGCTCAGTATTTTGAGTATTCGATGTATTGAATGTGCGATCAATTGTTATCGATCAATAGATATTTGATGTCCTGCTATTCGATATTGCGTAGTACCTACATCCCAAATAAATTCAACTTTTAATCACTTTTAAGAAATAATCATTTATAATGGTTTCATTCTATCAAATATCATAGATAATTTACAAGTAAATACGTGCAAATTTGGGCAAACGAACACGCGGCCAACAACACGAATCGCTAGGTGTCGCTAGAGGCAAATTAAGAAAATTGTATGATTAAATTTAATTATTTTATAAGTTAGCTTCATTTGCTTTCTCGATTAATATAATTCAATTAAAATAATTAAATCAAATAAAGGACGGAAAAATGTATGGATGTCGTCCAAAGCCCCAACAAACATAAAATTAAGGACAATGTATTTGTATTACCATATATCTACCATAATCGTTATAAGCAATTGCAACTGCTAAAGCTATGGTATTTTTTACTAAAAAACTATGAACAAATGACAATAGAAAAGTGATTTATATGGTTCGTCTGCGGTTTTGTCATTAACTGCCTTATTAACTGCATCAAAAGATCTATGAAATAAAAGCTTTCATTTGAGGTAAAAGCTTATTATCATCAGATTCAGTTAACCCTCAACTGCTAGATGTCGACTCCAGCCGATAGATGGCACTGTTTTTTTTGTTGTCTTTCGAATGCCCAGAGCTGAACGTATTCACTTATAGGAATATAAATGATATTTGACTCCATTGATAAAAAGGATCACACGCATATAATGATACTAATATAATTTGTATTTAGAGATAATGTTTCTTATTGGTGTTTCTCAGGTATTTTTTATTGAAGTTTTGATTATACAAATGTGTCGTTGAAATAACGCAAAAGCTGAAAATAGGTTATTCAGTATAGAGAATAGGATATGTTCTACTAGTTTTTACAATAGTTTCTTTTTCTCAGTTGCGCAAAACTAATTGCAACATTTTTTTTTATTTATTTAAAAATTTAATTATAAATACATGCAAATTTTGTTATGCAGCATTACAAAACTTTGCTGTTTGTTGTAATGCCATAATTCATCGCAAACGGTTTGCAAAAGACGAAGTGGCTTGTATTGTGTGCCGCACGGGAACATGACTAACATAACGGGAACTAACAAGGTCTAGTGACCCTGTACTGAGTAATGAGCGCCACGAACGTTCTAGATAGAACAACAAAAGTTTACACGTTTGTAACTTTACATTTATTCCAAAACGGTTTCATATATTTTAAATTATTTAACGTGTTTTCAGGTCTCGCGTTATTTCATTGACACGTTGTATAAAAAGATATGAACATTATCGTGTATTTTTTGAAAGACAAAAATTGATTAGAGCTCTCATCAGCAATTAAAATTTACTATTTATATGATAACATAAGTATATATACATAAAAATATGATTGTAAAGAGACGAAAAATTAAATTAGTATAATAAAATATTATATTTATTTGCTTGTATCTGCGTTTGCATAATGAAAACTATTAAATGTTAGGCACCATTGTCCTTTGATCCAAACTACCCACATTATTTATTTCTACCAATTCCTTTAGGAACTATAGTGAATGTGCAGAATAACTTGTGCTCTGTGTACATTGTGTGTTGAAGATTATTTAACTGTAGATTATGTTGATATCCTTTACGTTATATTGGCATATCCCCTCTAATCGAATCTTAGCATAAAACCTAGTAAAAATACGTTTTTATGTAGGTACATGAAGCGCGCGTTTATAATTACTGAACCTTAATATGAGAAGGCTAGTAAATAAAGTGGACGGTGATCGACGATTTCATACAAATGTCTCACCCGTCCAGTCTTGGCTGACCTCATGTCAATGATCGAAATTCTTCGTGCTCGTGGCGCGCGCTTTAGATAGGTACAATAATCGCATTCCAATTGCAATGTGCATAAAAATCTATACATATAATAAAATCGTAACAAAGCCGTGTCTGTACATTATTATTTTTGTTGGAAAATGGCAGTCTGTCTGTCACAGACGAGTCGACCTGGTGGTAAATGGATACTGTCGCCCATGTACACCCGTGGTACATACCCCTTAGTGGGGTTATTATAGCACTTCGCTCGGGTCAGAAACTAAGTAAGTGTAAAATCAGAATAGACCCCCTGAACAGACGTGCGTGTTGCATACAAAAATAAAAACAATACATATATTATAATATTAAAAATAGAATACTTAAAATAAATAGAATATTTAAAATACTTAAAATAAACTATTTGAAGCTATTTTTTCTTTGTTACTTCTGTATGTTCTCTTGTTTTTTGTAGGAAGCCTATTCTTGTTTCTTACTTACCGAGTTCATTGTTTATTTTTTATAGTCGATTAGATGGGGTTTGCCTTGTTATAAAAATCTCTACTGAATATTAACTTTGTTAATAATAATTCTAAATATTTAATCTTAATCACTCGAAGGCAATGCCACGAAGCATGTTTATATTAATTATTATTATTAGTTTAATAAACTGTTTATAATTATTTATAAACTCGATAATTACTTATATTATTAAGATGGAGCGAGCGGTGGTGTTGAGGGAAGTATAAAATTTGACTAATTAAATGCAATAACTAACTAACAATTATTAATTATCGTTGTAATCTTTGTAGGTGTCGTGTTGAAATATTAAAAATTATATAATAATTGATAATAATAATTACTTTGGAAATAGGAATTGACGGGAAAATAATTGACAAACAATTTGTATTGAGGTACAATTTAAAATTGCAAATAACTAATTTTATACAATATGAAGCTATCTAGCGACAACATTTTTCGATAATTTGAGCTTGACTTTTCCAATATACTTGAATATTTGCTGATTATAATTCGAATGTTTTGTAATTCGAATGTTTTGTAATTCGAATGTTTTGTAATTCGAATGTTTTGTAATTCGAATGTTTTGTAATTCGAATGATTACTTGAATATAACACCTCTACAGGCTTTATATTATATTAATGTAATTTCTGGGTTCACCACAACGCACTGAAACACATACTAGAATATTTTATACTATTTTTGTAGGGCCGTTTTTTAGTATATTTTGAACACCGCGTACAATTTTCAGTTTGTTCGCATAACGACAGAAATTATAGTCACAACCTAAGTTTTGAGAAGATTTTTAGCCATAGCTTTAGGATGGTATTCTATAGAATACCTTGAAAGTATTCTATTGAAAAACTATTCTGAGACTATAGTCTCAGAATAGTTTTTCAACTGACTGTGCCATTATGCCCTGCTCTATGTTATGATTTGTGAATTAAAAATAACGTAGCCTAAAACTAACCCGTTATTTCTTTGTTTATCACTGTACTGTGTCCCTTTGAGAATCTGTATTTATGAGAATCCGTCTCTTTGAGAATCTGTCCTTGTGAACATTATTATTATCTGTCCTTATCGAACAAAGTTGATTTTCAACCAATTAACAGTTAACTAATGTCATGTAAACTATAATGTTGCAATAACACGGTTAATAAACAACAGTTGTACAACTGCGTTGTACGGTACAATGTTCATTATATTTGTACCTCACTGTGGGGTGGCGCCCCTTTCACCTGTCCTATGGGATGCGCACCGATTGGAGCACTTTACTGGCCTGTCAAGGAAAAAATATGTGATTAAAAAGTGTTATTTAGATACATAGATATATATAAGGTTCTACAAAAATAATGTAAAATATGTTAATAGGTCAATCAGTACACTAAAATTGTTTATATCTAATTGAAAATTAACATGTATTTCATGTTTTCCTTTATTACATCTATGCATATAAAAATAGTAACAGACGTGTCTGTACATGAAATATTTTTTAAAAACTCGTTGCACGATATCACACAATACAATGTGCCTTCTTTTTCCAAGTAGCTAAATTCTTGTGGCCCTTCTTGTTCCAAATACCTTTCAGAGTCACCGGATGTATGTGAGTCTATGTCTTTCCACTGCTGGATATAGGCCTCGCTCTCGACTCGCCACCACAGACAATTCTCGGCTCTTCTCCTCCAACCACCACCGGCCAATTTCATTAAGTCGTCGGTCCACCTACTCGAGGACTCGTCTACCCCATAGGTTATCAGTCCTGTGGCAAATATGACCTGTCCATTTCCACTTCAACGTGCCGATTCTGCGAGCTACGTCAGTGATTTTAGTTCTTTGGCGAATGTCTTCGTTTCAGATCCTATCCCGCAAACAAACTCCGAGCATAGCCCTCTCCATAGCTCGCTGAGTGACTTGGAACTTATTGAACAGGTGTACCGTTAGAAGCCGCGTCACGGCACCGTACGTCATAACTGGCAGGGTGCACTGATTGAGGAGTTTCGTCTTCAAGAATTGTGATATAGGCGACTAGAAGAGTAGAGGCATTTTCTCATTTAACACCACCCAAGAGGCTGTAACGGTTTCGTTTCAGTACGTCAGTAGTTAAGCGAAACTACATTAAAGTACAGACTTAAATCAACTATTTAAAAAAAAATAACATTACTACATAAAAATATCTATTATTATTAACTATTTACAATAAATAATACCTTAAATTATAAACACATACTTAAATAACAAAAATATAGATTAAATATTAATTCGAAAGCAAAGCCGGAGCGCACTATATGTTTTGCAATTCTATTGTTTGCGCGTGGAGTGAACTATCAAACCGGTCCTTACGCATCGCATCGAACGCAGGTAGTTACCGCGTCATTGGCGCTCCACGTTGGCTATCCTTTCTGTGTAGACTAACATTCCGTCTACAAATATATAATTATAAAATAACTGATACTGAAGGTTTTGGCGAGTCTAGTGCCGACTTACTAATAGTGTCCTGTGTATGTGAATCCCCTTACTTACTGGGGCTCACCTACCCGGCAGTCGACTTGGACGTGACCTGCTCGCCACCTATGCGAATATACCACCTACCTACTGCTCGCTGCTAGCTGCGAGACTGTTCCGGCCTACCGCGGAATACCTACTGGAAGACTATCGCAGGGCAGTGGCATTCTTTGGACCGGGTCATAACTTCTGACGTGAGCGAATCGAACCCATCCCGGATCTATTCACTATTTTAAAATATACCTCTATGTAGTAGTGGAGTCTTTTATTAACATACTAAAAGACTACGTGACAAGGCAATTAAATAAGATGACATTATTGACGAAGAGGAGTCAGTTCCGATATTATCTAATGCTCAAGCTTTGGCAGCTGTAAACGATTTAAGGCGATGTAATTATCTTCATTAGGTGATAGATGGTGAAAACGGACTCGGAAAATTAAATTATATTGGAAATATGGTTGGAAATTGATTAGTGCACCAAACGATGAATGAATGAACCATCAAACGAAAATAAATGATTACTTTAAGTAAAACTCAATAATCATGTATTACATGTACGAGTATGTTCATGATTACATAATTTACTATGTACATTTGCATTTTCGATCTTTCCTCCTGAAAAGTTCTCCCGCAATAGAAGTTTCTTTCGCGCCACCCCTTCACGATCGTCTTAAGCGGGTTCTACTGTATACAGTTTTAAATGTGATTATTAGTGAAAGCAAGTCTTCTCACCTCATATTCGTCCTGTGACGTCATGATTCCATTGACGCAAAGCAATTGGTACTGTCGCGCGCGAAGAGCAGACGCGCCTCGCCTCAGCAGCCGCAATGCGCCCGCGCACATCGCTGTGCTGCCGCATACCACAGCGCGCACCTGCCATATAATTACATAGTGATTGTGATGGTATACAGGTTGAATCAAATCACCGTACTCGCCAGACTTTGTGCCTACTAATTTTTTTATAGGAGATAAAATTCAACTCCGATGACAGTGAAAAACGCCTTCAAAGAATTCATCGATTCCTGGCCCCGGGAATTGATTGATGCCTGTGATATAGAACCAGAGGCATCAATCAAATTCCACGAAAACGGTAAAAGTGCATTGGTGACAGTCAAAAGTCATTTAACAAACATCCTACCATTCTAAACGAAGCCAGGATTTGGCGCAGTTCATATTGCAATTTGGTGATATAGTCGTGTTAGAACAAGAAAGGTTCACTAGGTTCTAATACTATTAAGTAGGTACTTATTATAGAAGTGGGAGTTCCTTTAATATTTTCAAAAACATCAAATGGTTGCAACGTGCATTAAAACGAGAAAAATAAAGTTTATTTCATTATTTACACATACACAAAACAACATGGACAGTGAGCGGGTGTCGTTATACTTACTAATGTATTGCTCACCTGCGCAGGCGAGTGCGAAGGGTCTAGCACCAGGAGTGTCGCCTTGCCGTCCTTGTGCTTCTCATAACCGATTATTGTGCGAGAGTGTCCTGAGAACGAATGGTGGAAATCGTCAAGTTAAGACTAGCAAGCAGGATTCGAAAAAATAATTATCTTGCTAATTTATCGTGCCGTGTCTATCTCATCCTATCACGAACTTATCTCATCCCCGTGGGTGGTGTCAGGGGTAAAAAATCAGCTACAACAAGCGTTGAGGAATTAGACCACCTCTAAAAGAGTGGACTCGCCACCCGCTTGGCCAGCGTGGCGTTTTAAGGCGTCATACACAAGACAATGTGCATGAGGGGGCCCATGTCCAGCTGTGGATACTGAAAGGGCTGGTTGAAGATTTTTTTTTTTGATATTTTTTGCTAGTCCGCATCCCGAAACTATAACTTTCAGCTCGTGTATATAAACCGTGTAAACTAGTGTAATTAGTTTTTTATTTTTGTAAGGAAGGCGGCAGACGAGCTGACATGCCGACAGTATGGGATAGTATGTGATGGGAATAGTTTAATGATTCTAAGTGTACCTTGATGCTGTAAGTACAGTGGTGCCTTGAATCCATTGGGGTCCTCTTGGAAGTACCTCAGCACCCAGTCGAACAGTGCTGGGTGGCTGCCGTCCGGACTGGTCGGCTTGTGGAAATCTATTAGCTGACATCTGCCGAAAATATATTTTTAATAAAAAAAGATATACTGTATACTAATGCAGTAAAAGCACCAATTCCAGCTCCATTGCTACATCTAGAACCAGGTGCAGGACACCTGGACGGGGGGGGGGGGGGGGGGGGGGGGGCGGGGGTACCAACATATTTCATTCTGCCCAATATCACCTGCCCATTGTCACTAATCCTCTAAGAGTAAAGATCGGTGGGTATTGTCTGATAATTATCAACCAGAGTAATTATCTGGATAATTTCGAACCCAGACTACTATCCATCACGCAGGTCTCTTTAGTTCTGATATATTATTATTATTTGCTCGACAAGCAACTTGTGAATCAGCATTCGTCTATCTACATATATCTGTTTTTGTGCTCTATGATATTGATCGAGTCTATTTGTAAATTGATTAATGTCCTCAGATGATATGAGTTCCTTAGGTAATCCCTTCCATTATTTGACCACTCTATTTGTAATGAAGTGGTAGTAAGACTTTGAAGTCGCACAAATTATTTGTAGACTTTTTATCGTTTCGTAAATAGACTGAACCTAATCGTGGTATATCTTCAGATATTTTTCAGCTGATCTACATTATAGGATAATGGGTAATATTTTGTTAATATAGTATTTCGTAATTTATCCCCTTTTAAATGCCACTACTGACCTTATCCTAAGTGATGACAGTACCGTGACAACTTCACACGCGCCGATCCACTTCCGGGTGTTGTATAATTTGCTGCCCAGTTGTTCAGAGCCCTGGAGTTCATATATTAAAAGAAATGGATTAAATATAAGTCAATTGACATTTATAATATATGTATTCATTTGACATGATTTTTGTTGACAATCAATAAATCAATGGATAAAAAACTCAACGTTGTTTTCCTACATTTTAGACAATTAAAATGATGTACATCGATGATGTATGGTACATATATAAAACGTAAGGTCTCTTAAGGATTGTAAATCCTCGCTAGTTGATACCAGCTAGTGTTAAAGTGGATACGTTGTCCAGTGACATCCACGACGCATGCCAATATCGGTCAAATATATATATAAAATCTCATAAGAAAAATAATAAAAGAAATATACATTTTAATTTTTTTTGCTGTCTTAAAAAGTTATTATATCAGGCTTTATTCCACTGAGGATGCGATATGTTCCTTTGCAAACAACTCTCTATTCAGTGAATGTGATTTTCGGATGATGAACTGTATTGTGATTGTTACCTGTGTATCGAACCCCATCTGCCAGGCCCTCTCCACGAGTAACTGCAGCCTCGGTATGGATGGGACACATTCACCATCGTTCTCACACATACAACTGAGCAACATATTGTACTGCGGGTTCTTCACTAGGGACGATAGCACCATTTGCATGTTCCTGGAACAACACACGGATGCTTATTTATTCATTTATAGACAGTTGCCGGCTGCGAAAGTGTCCCGGGTTCGATTTGCGGTCGGAAATCCCTTTGCTTAAAGACAAATGTTTTGTTCGGGTCTGGATGTGTGTGTGTGTTTGTCTTTGTGTTTCTTTGGGCCCACGACACGAGGAATCCTAGTGTGGGCCATTAAGTATGGCGTTATTTATTATAATCTGTTTATTGTACACCCAACACATGTTGAAAAAAGACAATTTAAGTGAGTAAACCGAAAAGTACAACAGGCGGCCTCATCGCCAAAACAATCTCTTCCAGGCAACCTGTGGGCGGCAACGAGAAAATCTCGATCGATAAACATCTCGATATTTGTTTCTTATAAATCTAATGATTGTATAGATTTGCAAATGCACACATCACATAAAAATGTTGAATTGTTGAAAATAAGGTGTAAATTACAGAATAATTTAACAGAAACTGTTTTTTCTTATAGGAAGAAGATGGCAAGCGAGATAAACATAAAATACAAGGAACTAGAAGCCTTATCGGAAATCCAGGGCAACCTTTGGCTGGTTGCAGCCAGTCTGTAGATGAATCCCATAATAACCTTTATTTGGTGGAAAACAATGGGAATTAGCCTCTGGCGACTCTTACTCACTCTCTAAACATGTTTCACTCTTATATAGTGATTCAAAGTCACCCTTTAGTGATGTCAGGATATGTCAGTGTTCTTATAAATACTCATATAATATTAAAAAATAATCTCACCTATATCCGCAACCCCACCCCCTGTCCCCGTAGGTGCTAGCGTAATGATCCACTGCACTACACAAATAAGTCTTCACTATACTTGGGTTTTGAGCATTCAGTTGAATTATCTTTTCGAGAATACCTGCAAAACAGTTGAATAAGCAAAATGGTGAAATGAGAAATGTTGTGATTTTTTTAATGCATATACATATATATGATTTCGTGTAATTTTTTTATATGAAAAGAAAATCCTAAAATACACATATTTATTGGAACTCTGAGTCTCACCGATAACACAGATTTATTCAAAATGATTTTAGTGGTATAGTGTGGTTTGAAAAATGAAATGAAGACGCCCAATTTCTGATACACTTGTGATTTTAGGATTTAAGCCACAGAACGCAGAGCAGAATTCTATCTCCGAACTATAGCACAGTTATCTCCAGAGATTTGTTCCACAGCAAACCCGGTGGCATTTTGATAGTTGTTATTGGTTTTGTATATAATCATTGCATAGTAAATATTACATATGTTGAAATTAAGGTATAAAATATGCAATAATTTATATAAATTGAATTGTAGAAATTATTAGTTTTATAAAGGTTAGAAATTTTAGAAACAATAAAGTTGTTACAAATAAATAACAAAGTAATTACGACCGCTATGCTCTTTGAATGCTTGTGAAGTTTCATTATAACTGTCGCCATTTTTCTTAGTGCATAAGTACGGTACTTTAGGGTTGGGAGCGACTTACCTAGGGATGGGCATTGTTTTCTATATATAAATTATATTTATATATATAGTAATGTTTATATATATATAAATTATAACACGATTTGGTAGCTGTTCTAGCGATCATCACTGTGTAGTGTAGGTATGCGCAGACTGTGACGATATCCGAAATGTGGGTAGCATACGAGGGCAGTCTGTGGCCAACAATTAAACGTGAAACAACATTCCGTGTACTCATTATTTAAATATCCCCAAAATACAGGATATTTTGGCGACGAGGATGGGATTTTAATTGTTACTGTGTTTTATTATGTATAGTGAAGTCAATATGCTAGTGGTGGAGGGATGTAGTGTAGGTATGCACCGACTGCGCTCGTACGCTACCCACATCTCGGATATCGTCACAGTCTGTGCGTACCTACACTACACACTGGTAGTGTAGAGTTTAACATTATTGAAATTTTATATGTCATTGATGACAAAACATACCATTAGTTCGCGATGCAGCATTATCTTTCCCAGTAGTGGTAGACTTCCGGAGGCCTACACTACGCTCATAATACCCAGCCACTGACAAGGCTCCGCTGTATACAGCACGTTTCAAGCTGTTTGAAGCTCGTGAAGTGTAACCTTCTTCATCCTCATCCATCCCATATTGGGCCTAGAATAGAAAAAACTGTATAAATTTTATTATTATTCAATCATTGTGGGAAAAGGTACTCCTTTTCTATATATGCAGTATATATATATATATCTAGTGTGCAGTAAGGGAAATGCAGCTCAGCTATTGCATCATTTTTTCTCTATTAGTTTCTGAAGATATATTACTGTAAAAGTTTGAATAGTGGTAAGTGTGAGGTGTTTCATGTAAAGTTAATATTTACTAAAGATGCGCCGAGTACTCGTTTATTACTCGGTACTCGGCTACTCGGTAAAAATTGTACTCGGCGCATCTCTATTATTTACCAATATGAGTTAGTAAATGTTAGGTATATCGGGGTTTTACCACTTGGGTTTGGTAAAGGCTAGTATTTACCAATGGCGATTGGTAACAGTTGTTAGTAGTAATAATCAAATAAAAGTATAGGAATGCGTTTTTCGTGTGCTGAGGCCTTCTGTCCTCAATACGCCTATTATCACTTTACCGAGTGACTCCTGACTTACTTCGATGAGATTCGAGGCATTTAAAAGTTTCACGGCAGGTTTTATATTATAATTTATCGCATTTATATTACTAGCAGGATTAGTTAGAATATAAACACACTAATATTTGCACACTAATATTTTATGATATGCCATTACTACGATAACACTTTCAAGGCTTTTAAAGCTCGTTACTCACACGTAACATTTGGAACTCGTGCTCTTCCCTGGTCCTGCGCGCCTCCCTTTCAGCATCTGTGAGTGAAGCGGCTCCATCCTCTCCTCGTTCAAAATGCTCCTCTATGTGTTGTATCTGAAATGGGAAAATTGTGGTTTACCAACATGTCAACAAATTAAAACATTTAAAAAAATGGCTCATCAGAAAATAAATGTTGATAGCGCAAAAGGACTTGTATATAACTTATATATAGGCACCTTGTTTCTAGAATAAAATGAAAAATATTTTTTAATTATATTTAAAACATTTACATATTTTCAATATGGTTCACTTATAATGTAGTTTACAATATATATATATATCAAATATACAAATAGGTATACATAAGGATAATGTGTGCTGAAATCTGTCCTAGAATAATCTGTTTTACAGCTGTCAGTGCCTTCCTTTAGATATATTCTTAGTACTAAGTCACAGCTATTTAAGAAACAGTTTGGTGGTAATTACTGCACAGAGTAAATAATGTTTGTAATTGAGTGTGAGTGGATGTATGAATGGGTGTGTGTGTGTGTGTGTGTGTGTGTGTGTGTGTGTGTATAAGAGTTACAGATGCTAAAAATGTTAAGTATAGGTTGTTAAGAATAATTTAGCGCATTGGTATAAGTAAAGATTCAGTCACATTATAATTATGGTTTAATAGCCAGTTCTTGATTTTGTTTTCAGTTTGATATCTAGTCAGATGATGAATCCGCAACTGTAATATTGAAATATTCAACAAGGAAATATTGCTGTTGCCGGTAAAAGAAGTTTTATGTCTTTGTTTTGCATACAATATCAGTTCTGCGTTTATTACACTGCACTTTAGGATCGAAAGGAAAAGTACTGTGGAGATGAAGAAGAGAATTCAGTATGTATAGTTGACGTACTGTAAGCAGTTTGCATTCTGAATAGTGTCCTAATTGGAAAACTAAATTTTCTGAAATTTATAGCCTTCAAAATGGACCTTTGATTTGACCTCATGCCCATATAGATTTGCAATAACTTAATATAGATTGGCAGAGAATGATATAATATATTGTTTGCAGATGAGCATACAGTCCATCTGATGGTAAGTGGATACTGTCGTCCATAGAGTCGTCAGTCGAGAATAACAAACGTTGGCATGCCCCCGGATGCACAGCCTGCCTGCCTTTGCAATAAATGGGGATGGATAAGATGGGATGGGAATGGGCTCTGGCATATCTCATTCACTACCAAAACAAGTACATGCATTGGGAAAATGTGATAAGTAGGAAATGCAGTACATTTCCAGGTAGTCTTCTGTGAGAGAGGGACAACATGGGCAGACAAGTGCGCCCAGCGGCTGTAAGGTTGTCTGCTATTTCTGGTTGTCTATTTTCGAGAATAGAAAAAGTTCTCTATTTCTAATAGTTTCAGACTTTTCCATACTAATCCATCTGAATTAAAGACCCCCTGTATAGGTATTATCCTAGGCATTGAAAACATATTTGTCTCAATTTCACAAATACATAAAAATGACTACAATAAGGAAATCATACCAGTTCATGCTGCGACAATGGCAGTGGTTGGCAGCACACCGGGCAGTTGCTCACTGGACTCTCCTCCATCATAACCACATCTTCACATGATGCATTGTCTACTTGATCCTGAACAAAATATGCATCACACCATGAGCAGAGAAAAAGAATTATTTACTTTTTAAAAACACTTTCTTTATTCGAAGATATAGAAACATGGAGGAAATTTGCATTTTACAAATCTTCAAGTTCATTAGTTTCATCATAAAAACTTAAGTCTATAAAATGTTAACTTTTTATAACCACTTTCAGTCCATTAAATTGGGTAATAATCAAAACAAATGTAATTTATACATTTATTTACAAGAAATAATAAAATATTCATATTTTCATTTACAGACCATATAAATATACAAATTTTAAATTTATGAGAAGTAAATTAGGAATAAAAGGAAAGATGAGAATTGAAACCAATTTTAATGTTTAATGGGGTCTTTATCTTCTATCTGTGATTAGTTTTCTAATGAGAATATATAATACTTACATCAGTAGATACTAAGTATCATACATTACTAACGAGGAGAGGGCGGCAACAGGACCGCGAGTTTTTTGATGAAACTTGGCAGCATGGTAGTAGGGACTGACAATAAGAAAAGTGTCAGAGATTAGGTGTAAACACGCAGCCGTTTCTGAGATATTGTTAGTGGAAAGTTTCGCAGTCGCTTATATCTCGTAAATGTAAATCATGAAACAACAAGTGGCGTGACTCAGCGGCAGGCGCTCCGACCCACAATCCGGTCGTCCCGGGTTCGAGTCTCGCTCGGTGACTTTTTTTTTTCTTTCTTTTTCTTTTTTGCAATTAACTTTTTATTGATAATATAATTCATATTTCTTCCCCAAATGCTTATTTTTTGAATTTTCGAGTCGCCACAAATTTTTAAAGTATAATATAATATTGGAACAATATATATATGTATATATATATATATGTGTATTATAATTTAATAACGCTTCATTATTTAATTATGGTTTAAAAAATGACATTTGTTTGGAAATATTTTTATTCTGATGACCGAGTACAATTATTGGGATGATACATATTGTAAAAACAATTGAAGCACTTGAACTCTCGGCACCAGGAACATTGAATAAATGCTGCTTCCGAATCTTCGCAGTCGCATATCTTCATTTTTAATTCTTCGGGGAAAGCAACGGCATTGACATTATTAAAAAATTGTCGTTCGTTGCCCAATTTTGCAGCGAACCAAGCGTATCTGTAAATAAAAGAACAAAATAAAGCATGTCCTTCATACACATACAGATCAACCAAATATATCTATTAATAATAAAAGTATGTTTACCTTATCATATTCTCGTATACTGGAGCCCGTAATTGGTCATGTACGAGGGAATGGATTTTAATCATATCCTCCCTCGACGTTATTTCTTTATTGTGAAGCAGACGGTACGGCGCGTTTTGGAAGTGACGTATATATTTTTTTACTTGACGGTAAAAATATACGTCACAGGGCTGGCAAAATGGTGTGCACCTCGGCGGAATTACAGACAAAGTACACGTTGGCAGTCCATCTTCGTCTGTAAATTTCATTTGATGCAACTCTGCAGATGTTTGGCCACCCCACGAATCGACGATGTAGAGAAATGGATTCGTTTCCACATACGGCTTCATTATCTCGTCCAAAAATGTTTCGTACGTGTCCAAAAAGTTTCCCAGATTTCGTGGATGTTACATAAACATTTTCGTACCGCGACATATACTCGTCCACTTCTTTTTGAACTCTCGGACCAAATTTACCGGTAACTTCTTGTAGACAAATGAACACTTTCGGCAGCAATTTTCCGGATAACGTGAGCGCGTATTGTGCTGTATACGAATGGGTAAGTTTATTCATCTGTCCCACAGCTATTTCGACGATTTTTTCACCTTTGTGTGACAATGTGCGCTTGCTGCTAATCCGATATTCACACCCCGTTTGATCGGTATTAATAACATAGTCTGGATCGAAATTGCAGATGATGCTCGACGTTTGTTGCTGATATTTGGAAGCAGTATCCAGCAGTTCTTGAAATGTCGTTTTGTCTTTTGCACTAATATATTTCGTGACATGCCGTTGGGATATGCGGTGTTTGTTTTTGAACGCCTTCACCCAACCATCTGAAGCTTTGAATTCAAACTCCGCATCCAGAAATGGAAAAGCAGCGGCCATTGCCCACTGTTTGAGTATGCGAGTTGTTACTAGGCTTGCTTTTTCATCCCTTGCCTCGGCAAACCGATCATAAACATAGCGATCGATTGCTCCTAGTTTGTCATAGCGCGTACCGCCTCTTTCAATATCAAATTTCCATTTCGCCAGTTGGGACTTATTTTTTAAGAGCCTCGTACTTCTCGCTTGCAAGGATTTTATCGTCCACTTTGGGTGTAATTCTGCAAGCTTCACTGCCTTCAATTTTGTAGCAAACGGAACCTTCTCAAGGGTCTGTACCTCTTCTTCTTCTTCTTCGTTAGAGCCCGAGGAAGGAGTGGCAACCTTCCTTTTTTTCGTTAAAACGGATTTTTCCTGCACTTCTGCGGTTTTTTTCGTCGCATTTTTCAAGACCAACGCTGTCATCTATTTCTCCAGAAAATAACACTTCCTCTTCGGTGAAACTCATACTTCCGTACATAGTGAAAAATCGCTTCAATAATTCTTTGCCGATCAATACCGATTGTGCACTGATTTTGGAGCTCTCTGTATCGGATATGAAATTATATTGAATCAAAAACTTTCTCAGGTACAATATTCCGTCAGCCAATTCTTGTTTTTCTCCGTCCGTGGCTGGAGGGGATAACAAATTAATTTTGTCATCATCCACCAAGTCTTCGATTTCCTCGCATGTAAATTCACTGGCCACAAACGAACTACTCTCACCTATCTCCATTGCGAAATGTGTCGAAACTCTTGGAAAGATCGTGCTCAACTGACGAGTAACGGTCCTCTGTGCTGCTTTGAACCCTCGACAACTGTACCCAAACAAAGGACCCCACCACTTACGACGGTTGATCATAATAATATGCTAACGGTCGCAGGCTATATACGGATTTCTCCGAAAACGACCGGAACCCCGCAGGTAGAATTTTCCTACGATGTTGCACTTGTAGCTTGCACTTGTAGCAGCGTTGAATATCAGAATAAAAATATTTCCAAACAAATGTCATTTTTTAAACCATAATTAAATAATGAAGCGTTATTAAATTATAATACAAATATATATACATATATATATTGTTCCAATATTATATTATACTTTAAGAATTTGTGGCGACTCGAAAATTCAAAAAATAAGCATTTGGGGAAGAAATATGAATTATATTATCAATAAAAAGTTAATTGCAAAAAAGAAAAAGAAAAAAAAAAGTCACCGAGCGAGACTCGAACCCGGGACGACCGGATTGTGGGTCGGAGCGCCTGCCGCTGAGTCACGCCACTTGTTGTTTCATGCTTTACATTTACGAGATATAAGCGACTGCGAAACTTTCCACTAACAATATCTCAGAAACCGCTGCGTGTTTACACCTAATCTCTGACACTTTTCTTACTGTCAGTCCCTACTACCATGCTGCCAAGTTTCATCAAAAAACTCGCGGTCCGGTTGCCGCCCTCTCCTCGTAAGTGACAGAGCTTTTTGAGTTTAGCTAAAATCATCGTAACACCAAAAATACTATCAAATACCAGTACCCTTAGTACCATACCATACCATGGTAATTAGTATGGAAAAGTATTCATTGTTTTACAGTATCACTAGAGAGTAATTAATCTAGTAATTAATAAATAAAAATATTAAATATACTTTTTATACGGCAAGGGCACCTTGTATACTTACAGAGTTCTGTGGGCTCAAAATATCTCTGTGCTCCACATTGACATGCATTTCTATTTCCGAAGCATTCGAGAATTCCCTTTCACAAATCGGACATTGATAGGTAGAACTATGAGGTGTTGGAGACATTGCCATCGCGCTGAAAGCCAGGGTCGGATTGTCTAAGGCTAAGGTCGGGTTACTTAAGGCCAAAGTAGGGTTGTCCAAGGTTAGAATCGGGTTCCCCAAGGTCGAGTTCTCATTATTTGAGTTAGCATTAGCATTTGAAACCACCGATGGAGATGTGAGGTCGAAATGCGCACGGTTTATGTGCTCTTCTAACTTTCGCGGACATGTTGACGTGAATTCACATAGAAGACACTGAAATTTATTCAATAAAGTGGTTTTTAATTTTTTACTAAGTTCTTCAACAAGAATAAACAGAAATTTATTACAAAAATGACAAAGATAGAGTTTAGTTTTGAACGGCGATGAAAATACTTTCTTTTGATGGTCATTGAGATTTTGACAGTAGTGAATTTTGAGTTTGACAAGTTAACTGTCATTTTTTTCTTAGCAGAAAAGCGCAATGAAAAAGGCAGCGGGTCCGTTTAAAGCATAAAGAGCTGAATACCGACGACAGCCAAATTACCGTCAAAGAATGCGAATTACACTTCTGACAAAGGAAAAAAAGGTCAAGAAAAGAGCGGTAAATTTAAAAATCTTAACTGTAATCATTAATTTTAATTATAAAAGTACGAATTTGATATATTTTCTGCCCTAAAACTTAGTATGGAAATTGAAATACCTAATAAAAGTGATTTTAAACATTCGCGTTTCGACCATTTACTAAAAAAAAAGTAAGTAAATTCAGAATGCTCTAGGAATCTTTTATTCCGCTTTTTTCTTGTGCTACATCTATTTTAGCTTCCATAATATATAAAAAAAATATATAATTTTGCCATTTTTGTTAATCGTAATTTTTGTTATTGGCGCTATGCAGCAATTATTTCTTTTACTCTTGAAAAATTTAAATATATATATTTTTTTAATTATTTACCTGAACCGTTGGACTTGGTGTAGGTACTGACTTTTTAGGTGTATTAGCTTTTAATTTCAATGCTAATTGAGACCTCAGAGGTGACCCTTGACCTGCGCTCGCCATTGTTAACTGAAATATGTTCCAAGTGGGTAATTATATATCCTTAATTCATAATATTTTTGTACATAGCTGGGTACTATTTACTGCATAGCTTGCGAACTATAGTTCTTATATCTCATAAATGTCTTGAATGTAGGTAGTGTTGAGTGTGCATATACCTACGTAAAAGTGACATATATCCTTATTATATACGTAAAAGTGACGTCAAAGTTATATCCTTCAAAGTATAACTTTAAATAAATTGACACGAAAGTTATGAATTTTCGCGCAGATATACAACCAGACTATTTATACTATTTATTTTACCTTGTTTTTATTGGGCGATCCTTCGTAACTGCCAGCATTATGACTTGGACTTGAATGCATTCCTAAAAAATAATAAAATAAAAATGCAATGTACGTGAAAAATATAGGTAAAGTACCTGGCTACATTTATGGCATGTCGTGATTAAGAAGGAGATAATCGGTTATTTTCGTCTTTGTAGTGTGCCTTCTCAGTCATTCACCTCGATGTGAGCCAATACTGTCAGTCGCTTTTAACCTTAGATCAAATCAAAACCAGGAAGATACTCACTTATTTGCGCGTGGTCCTACAAAACAGAGTCCAATGGACCTGCTTCGTTTAGTCACCGATAGAACAGCGACTTACTTGCACGTGATACGCTCACACGGTGAACATAGTTTTGTAGTGGAAAATACATTTAAAAATGCCTTTAGTGCACAAATCACTCAAGGAGCAAAAACAAGACACTTGGAATCACTTTTCACGCGTGAGTACACCAAAAAGTAATAATTTGTAGATTTTTTCAAAATTATTAGTTTACATTCAGCCATTAATGAGTAAGCGAGATAAAAAAATGTGTGAAATAAAATAGTACTTGTGTCGCTCTTGCTACTGTCCAATCTCATCGCCCTATTTCTGTCTTTCGGTGTCGTACAGCGTGACTTCAATTATAGGTGTACGAGTTTGTGTGCATGTAGTTGTGCATTTTCAGTTGACGCAATGTACCTATCTTCCCCTTTTGCTTTGATCTAAGTTAATTACCTACAATGCACTATATATGTCGCCACGTACTATACCTACGTTTGAGCACGTGTTGGTTTTTTCCAATATCGTACAGTACCTACATACCTTTCCTCTCATGACCATTAACAAAATCATTATCAGTTGAATTCTCCCTACTTCTTGAGTTTTTGGGTATTACACCATTGCTGATATTGATATTCTTCAAACCGTTACTGAGATTTATATTGTTTGGCGATCGTGAGTATTTCTCATCGTCCCTTTCACTCTTATTGCTCTCTCTCTCGGACCTGTAATTGTCTTTTTCTTGAAAACCGTTTTGGTAGTTGATGTTTTTGGATATTGCACCATTGTGGTATGATGAGGAAGCGTCGGGGCTGTGCCACCCATTTATGGAACCCGGTGTATTGTAACTGCAGCTATCTGTTGTTGTCATTTTGGAGTCTTCGTCAAAACTGTAATGTGAATGTTAAGAAGGTGCTAAGATTATTGAAAAATTGCACCAACCAATAAGTAAATAGAGGGTAGGTACATATAAAAATGAAATTGTGACAAAATGTAAAACTTAACATTTTTTGTTTGTATATATTTATTTCTCTATTTATTTCCCTGGGCCTTGTGGTGTGGGTAGTTGGCTTTAGAAAAGCACCACACCATTTATTCCCGTGGATGTTGTAAAAGGCGATTAAGGGATAACGAAGCCACTTCTAAAAGGGTGGACTCGCCAACCCGCTTGGCCCGTGTGATGTTTTAAGGTCATACATTACTCATGCACGATATACACAAAGAGGCCCGTATCCAGCAGTAGATGACAAAAGAACTGGTTACTGTTATACCAATACCACAAAAATAAATAATACCATAAATAGAAAAGAAAGTCGCGTGCCGAACGCGTTGAAAGTTGTGTACAGTTTCGACTCGTATCATACAAGCCGTCATTCAGGACCGCGCCGCGCCGTTTGACGCCACGCACTCGATTTAATATATTGCCACCTTGCTTTTTTATAAAACTATTGATAAATAAACTATTTCATATTTTTTATACTTAACTAGCTGTGCCTGCGACTTCGTACGCGTGGAAAGCTTTGTATACAGCATCTTTTCTTCCCGTCAGCCAATTTCGATGAAACAAAGCCCATTCGAAGCGCCAAGCTAAACTTAATTAACCTGTGGAAACCCCATGAAAATCTGTTCCGTAGTTTTGGAGATTAGCGTGTTCGATCAGACAAACAGACAGACAGACAAAAATTTTCAAAATGGTCTTTTTGTATTCTGATACTCTTTTTTGGTAAATATATTCAATGTACAGACACGCTGGTTCTACAGTTTTATTATTATATCTATGTAGGTATATATTGTAGATTAAGCGTTGTAATAACTATATACAATTTACCTAACTAACCTAATGGGTAGACTTATACGGATATAATAAATTATTAAATAAGTAACAGCCCTCACGGCATCTCTGGGCGACGGAGGGACGTTACGGGTTGAGGAGGGAAGTAGGTGTTTATTTCGCGGCTTTTGGGACACGCACAAAGGAGATTCCTTTCTATATGGTATTATTAATTCTTATGGTTATTTATACCTAAAATTAGATTTGTTAGATACGACAGGTTTTTGGGCTTCATTGGAAGTACCGTTACTGTATAAATACAGTCTGATGATGAACCATTTTTTTTTTACTTACCTAGGACTTTGATCATCTATAAACGCCATCAGCTCTCTTTCCGGCGTCAAATAATGCAGATGTGCTCTCTGGACGTGCCCTACTAACTGTGGTTGTGGCACTGCACAGTCGCAAAAGGGACACTCCGGTCTGCCAGCGATATGGGCTTCGAGGGTGTGAGACCTCATGCCCTCGTCGGTAAGACCTTCTGCGCCGCAAAGCTCGCAGGTGTAGGGAAAGGGACTACTGGACATTGTGCTTCTGAAAGAAACCGGTTGTACCTTTTGAGAAATAGGTGTTCTTGTAGCAGGTTTGCTTCACTCTGACTGCATTTTGGTACGAAAATGTGAAATGGGCCTATAGCACAGAAAACATTCGGTGCCCCAAAAGTATTAAAATAGGCCTTTTTGCATAGAAAGCAGTTGGCGCCGATAGCTTTTACGTTTCAGCTGAGAGTTCTCACGGCAAATTAGCTCGCGCAGAACAGAAACATTACGTTTTAATGGAATTGCCTACCTGAAATTCATTTTGATAGGCATAATCTATTGAATATAAAATAACGGCCAGTTAGTTTTTACAATTAATGTTAACATATTAACTAACTTGAAATTTGTTAAAAACTTATTTTGGGATTTCATTGTCTGTTTACACTTTTTAACATAAGTCTTAAAGTAAATTATCTGCATTATATTTAAACTGTTTGTGTGTACCTAATGTACACACACGCTAATATTTCATACAGGTAAGCACTTTTCAAAAACTATGTATAAAATAAATATCTTCAAGTAACTTAATGTAGGTAGGTACCTACTTTGAATTGTCACTAATGACATTTTTGACCTTAATTATAGCCTAATCGTCATGTAGAGCCTTAAAATTGATTTTCCAGTTAATAACATTCGCATAGAAACTGAACCCGATAAGTACACAAGGTAAAATTGACAAATCGATAAAATTACCGCAGTTTTGTTTTCAACTAAACTGAACCTTTTGTTGTAGAAATTTAACACGATCGCTTGCATTAATAACTCTTTATGATTAAAGTAATACAAACCATGTGATAAAATACAGATTTTATTACATAAATATCGTTTAATATCGCTAATAATAGCGGTAACGTTAAAAAAGTACTTACGTTTATCAGCTGTTTTATTGTCAAAATTGAGCGGGCTTTCCCACCTTATTAATTTCACACTATCTAATTGGTTCGTCACTGTTATTGTATGTTAAACCTAACATTTTTTAACATTAATTAATGTTACAAACGATAGATTGTGAAGCGCCATTCATGAATTACATGAATACTGAAAAAAATAAGGAAGTTTTTGTACGCATGCGGAAGTAGCGGCCTCGCAGCGCACTCATCGTTTGACGGAATTTTCCAGAAACTATTGTACAAAGAACGACAGCAAAGAAAGTTTGCTAAATGTTAGATGAGAAATAAAGAATTATAAGTGCCTACTCGTATTAAATTTATAGAGTAAATAAAATAAGTACCTAGGAACTACAGCGATTTTTTTAAATGAACGAAGAATGCCATCTAGCATCTTTCCGTGAAATTATGTAACGGAAAAGGACGCTGTGAAGGTAACAACTCCCTTTCACTTGTACAAGATGGTACTAGAAGGTTGATCCAACATTTTAAGATTTTAATTTTTTTGATTTAATTTAATACCTATGCATTTAGTTTTAATTAGATAATGGAGGAACAATTATTTTAAAATACATAGCTACCCACTTTTGCTTATTGAAATAAAAAAGGTGTAGGTATGTAACTTTCTCAGTTAAATATATTTAAGTACACTTCAATTTTATTGTGTATGATATTATTATAGTTTTAATCCCGGAGTTTTTACTTTTAACTATCCCGGGATTTTTGGATATGTGATCTACCCGGAGAACCTACTTGGTTTTACGGAAAACCAGTACAAAATACTTAGTACTAAGTTCTCTCGTTGAAGACCGCCGTACCGACGTTGCATATAAACTACTCAGTACTTTGTCCTTAGTACAAAATGTGTCTCTCTCCTTCGGCTGTCTCATATCAAAACCAAGTATTTTAAAACAAGTCCAAAAACATTCAAACAGCTAAGTTAAAACATTGGAGGGTATAATAAAAGTTTGATCGTAGGTATAACTTATTAATAATTTATTACATACTAGCGACTCGCCCTCACTTCGCTCCGGTTTATTAAATTTAAAACAATCGGAATAAGATATTTTCCTGCGGTAAAATGGAGCCTGTATTTTAAGTTAGACCTCTAGCAATACATCGGTGGAAACTGCATTCAATTCCATGCAGTAGTTTTTTCGTGATGCGTGTACAAACATACAGACAGACAGACAGACAAAATTTCTAAAAACTGTTGTTTTGGCTTCTGTTGCTCTAATAAAGACCCCCCATATTAGTTTTTTTTTATGGGGATATTAGTTTTTTTTCAATATCTATAATGTACAGACATCGGCCTGTTACAATTTTATTATATGTATCTATAGATAATACAAGATGATACATGATGCTTAATAATGTTAAGTAGGTGCAAATGAAACAACATTATTAAAAACATTAGAATAAATAAAATATTCATATACATGCTCAGAGGGAACTCAGAAAGTTTTGCGAAATGTTTTATTTATTTACTTACACTTCATTGGACAATACTGTACAAAAGGCGAGCTTGATGCCTTAGGCATCCTCTACCTGCCAACCTTTAGGTTGATTAGAGAAGTTCAATTAGGGGGTGCATGAAAGACACAATTTAGATGGTGTGGTAAAATTACGTTTACAAACTTACACACATACATATATACATAAGAATAAATACAATACATAAAGATAAAGATAAAGCCAAAGAAGCTGGCTGAGCCACTAACGCGATATTTTGATTCAGGTCGTAAAGAATATGGAGGGAAATTAGAATTTGGAACAAAACGTTCCAAATTCTATATTTATCCAAATCCAAATTTTTATGTTATAGATAGTCATAGTTTTAATTGACATCAAAACCAGCCAGTGTTCCATAGATAAAAACTCTTTGTCGCAAAACTTTCTGAGCAACATATTCACATCACATTTAACTACTTTTATATTTTTTCCAGCAAACAAGTCGGCATTGAAACGTGACACTCGTCGGCCAAGTTACTGGCACTTTGTTCGACTCTCCTTCGACTTTTTTTCTTTTCAGAAAAACGCTGCACAAGAAAATGGCGGGAGCAGAGAAGAATTCCGAGTTCCCTCATTGAAGACCGCCGCACCGACATTGCATATAAAGTGGTTATTTATGTAAATCCCCTCTTGTCAGTCAAATAAAATAAATATGTAGGTAATGTTGCATTTTTATTTTTATGCGGCCGCATTTGGTATAAACGGATAATAACGTATGCGTTATTAGGGTCTGTTTTGTATAATGTTATGGCTTCTACTGTTTTTTTGTAGTCTAGTATAGTAAATATACAAACTTATTTTAATTATTATTATGCTAATCGAGCGTTCAAATAAATACAAATTTCTTTGCAACTCATTTGATCAATGAGCAGATAAGCGAAGGCAACGGCAAATACGACGATGTAGAACAAATCTGTTCATTCTATTAAAGTAACGAATATTAACGTAAAAGTCACCGTTGTAATTCATTTATGAATGCAAAAGAAGTTTCTAGGTAATTTATTTTTGTTTATTTAAATTTATTTTTTACAAATGGCGAACTTAATGCCTAAGGGCAATTTTTTCCCAGTCAGCCAACGGATGAAACAGAAAATAGAATGCGGGTGTAAACTCTGTTCAAGTTAAGAAAAAAGTGATGTCGCCACTGTTAGGTAGTCACGTGCCTTCCCAACCTATTTCCCAACTACGAGAGAAAGCGGCTCTCGATGAACCAATTAACGCTTTTAGTCGATAGTTTTAGTTCAAATAAATACACAGCAATATACATAATATAGTAAATAAAAACATATCTACACATACTTTTTATATAGATATACATACATACTATATAAGAGCAAAAATTAACAAAGAAAATAATTAAATATTTCTCTTGGTTAAATAGTGTAATCTATACTAATATAATAAAGAGAGAGCGAATTTTGTGAGTTTGTGTGTATGTGGAGGATAATCTCCGGAATCACTGCACCTACATATTTGAAAAATTCTTTCACCATTTCAAAGGTACATTATTCCAGATTGACATAGGCTATATATTATGTGCAAAAAAAATGCCGAGCGTGCAACGCATGTGTAATATATAATAGTGTAATATTAATTCATGTTTTTTTATACGATAAATTTATACTTAGGTTAATAATACAAAGATTGTCACAATCACTGCTAGTGTAGTGGTATCATGCAAGATTCCCATTCTTGCGACCCGGGTTCGATTCCCGGGCAGTGCAATAAATCAACCCATATATTTATTTATTTTTATATTCAATCAAAAGTAAATAAAATACATAACTATCCCTACTCTAACTTTCTTTCGTTCGGGGCTCTATATATCGGGTATCTCCGTTTATTTAAAGCGTGAGATATTGTTGTGAAATTTAATGTTTGACCTCCAAGTACCTATGTCTTGTCAAAATCTATATATCGATCGTTATCTCGTGCGATCTATGTAGTTCCAAATGTCAAAATGTACTTCGTTCGGGCCGATATACCGCATTGAACTATTTCGTATGGGGAACGTTTCGGATGAAACTTCATTTTTCGTGTTTTCGCAATAGGGCCCCTGGAACCATTTGAAAGAAAATATGAAGTAAACATGCTTCTGAAAGAAGAGCACTTGCTTATGCTAGTGTTCTCACCCTTAGGGCTGGTGTCCATGAATGGCACGGCACGTCAAAGTATTTTTCTTTAACAGATCATAATGTAGCTAAATGAAGTGTAGAATTCAAATTTCAAAAACACCTGTCGATGTAGATTTATTATCAAAGAAGGCTTTGGTAACCTTCGGGACACTACTTCGGCACGCACCAGCAACGGGCGGTATGCCACATTACATACCTACTAGTTCGTTGGAAGGGCTATGTTTGATTACCAAAACACGATTGTGAATAGAGTCGGATCAAGCGTGTCTGCCTGCCTGTGTAGCAAAATCTCCTTTGCAGTTTCTCTCAGTTTGCAGGTGAGAAGCGGCAAAAACGGTACCATATGTAGTTCTCCAAGTGCACACATAATTACTTTATTTCATAAAACTAAATGAAATTAGTGCTTTATTTCGGTTTTTTTGAGGGGGAGAGTGCACGCTGCAATCCAACAGCTGCTGGGCGCGCTCGATTGGCCACGTTACCCCTCTCTCACAGAAGACTACCTTGAAATGTACTGCATTTCCTACTTTATCTTATTTCCCTAATGTCCCTAATGTACGTGTTTCGGTAGTGGCTGAGATGTGCCAGAGCCCATTCCCATCCTATCCCTCCCCATTTTCCCAACCTTTTCTCCAAATCCATTCTTATATCTCTAAAGGTAGGTAGCGCATCCGGGGGCGTGCCAACGTTTGATATTCTGGACTAATGGCTTGTTTCGCGGATGTCTATGGGCGACAGTATCCATTAACCATCAGGTGGACTGTATGCTCGTCTGCCGCCTGCATCCATAAAAATATATATATATTGAAGTTCTATATTTAAAAAATCTGATTTTCCGTTTGCTAAGCAGCGCCCCTCAATTGCATGGAGCCCTGCCCAGTTTGTCCAGCCCTTTATCCGGTCCTGATTGTGAACAAGGAGCGAACAAGATGCAGAAGGATGTTAACGAGGATTCGGCATGTCGACAGATCGCTTCGACGATCTAGTGGCCAATGGAGGGAACATCCTTTCAGTGTACACTCAAGACCAAAGGGAGACGAAGCATACTTTGCTGTGTCGTGCGCCAGTGGCCGCCGGGCCTTAGGGGCCAGTATATTTCTCGCCTTTAAATTGTTATCGAGCTTAGATGATCTTCATATGCGGTATTTCACACGATCTTACCCAAACAATGTCCCGTATTATTAGTTCCGGATAAAACACCATTATTATATGTACACATATCTCGGGCACCCCAAAAGATAGGGTGTCAATGTATTGGTGTTTATCGTAGACCGTTAGATATATTGGTATTTTATTCATTTGTGGTGCACGCTGCAATCCAACAGCCGCTGGGCATACTCGACTATCCTCGTTACCCCTCTCTCACAGAAGACTACAGTGAAATATATTACGTTTCTCACTTTGTCCTATTCCCCAATTTACGTACGTATTTTATTAGTGAGTGAGATATGCCAGAGTCCAAATTCCGATCCCGCAATCCCATCCTATCCTATTGAACCCCATTTTCCCAAACCTTTCTCCAAATTCATTCCCACATTTTCAAAGATAGGCAGCGCATCTGGGGGCGTGTCAACGTTTGTCATTCTAAACTGAACTTAGCATGTACCACGGATCTCCATGTGCGACATTTATTACCTATAGGTGGATTGTATGTTCTTATAAAACAATACGCACTTTTCTTATAAAAACAATACGCACTTGGAAGTTTAATAGACTATCATTATTAAATGACATGATCCACAATATATAGTTTTTGTAATAGTTAAATAAAAACTCGACTTCACTCGAGTTATCGCCAAAAAGCTATTTTAATTGAATGAACTGTTCTATAAAGTTGTATTTGCGGTTAGAACCACCTAGCCGACGATTAAATAGTTGATAATGAGTTGTAAAATAGTTTGTATTTGTCCGTACGCTCAATTGGCTAATACAATAGTTCGAACGTTTCCACTAGGAGCTAGCCAGTCCCAAAGTCCCATTTGTTGAAACATTCATGGACCCCATATAACTTGGTGCTTATTTGTACGGAGGCAAGATGAGTCCTGCAGGACTCGTTTCCGTGATAACCTGGAATTTGTTAGCCATTTTTATATTTTCCTTTCTTGTTCGGTTAAGAGGTCATGCCAAGGTGAAGTCGGATTTAAGAAAGTGTTAAACATTCTTCACATTTTTGAACTTACATGTTTTTTTTTATTGTAACTAGATTAAGATTTACAACGGAATATTATATATGTATTTGTAATAAGGACGTATCTAATACAATTTCGAGAAAATTGTGGCAACGCCAATCCTGTCACCTGCCCGTAGTTGTGAGCAGCGATGCTACCTTCGCAGTGGGCAATGCCCAGATAGGACAAAATTTTCTAGACCGGAGATATTTTTTTCTTGACATATTCTTGACATCTTGTACTAACCTCTAACATAATGCACTAGTATGACATGCTATCCGTTATATTAATAAACGTTATATGTTTTTTTATAACTGTAATGCATCTTCCGTTATGTTTAAATAAATAAATTTTATAAATTGAGAATTTTCTTTAATTCCTACGTTTTCGTTAAGAAGAGTTAAGAGTGGATACTATAGCTCACAGACATCCGTGATACATGCCAACATTAGTCCTAAACGACAAACGTTGGCACGCTCCCGGGTGCCTTTGGAGTTATAGGAATGGATTTGGAGAAAGGGTTGGGAACATGGGGAGGGATAGGATGGGAATGGGCTCAGGCACATCTCACTCACTAGAGAAACACGTACGTACATTAGATAAATAAGATAAAGTGGGAAATGAAGTACATTTCAAGGTAGTCTTCTGTGTTGTTAATTTCACACTGTCTTATTCGTATGTGACGAGCCATGAAATAAACCGTTCATTTCAAAATGGCCGCCTCATAAAGTCACGTGACAATGACAAATGGCGCGAAAACGAATATAATATAATTTTTCTTCCAGATAGAATATTTTATTAATTTAACTACCAAGTCATTATTTAAATTATGACCCAGATAGAATAATCGTTTAAAAATAAAAAGAAAAATAAGGAAACGAGAGATCGAATAAAATTCGATTAATTATGGTTATTCAACTTAATCTACCTTCGGCACAGCCTGTAATAGGAATTTAAAATACGTGCCCAAGACGGAATCAGTTGCCGAGTAATGTTAGAGACAAACAGATAACCGCAAGCCATACTTCAGGTTGATCATGCGGTTCTAGTGGAGTTTCCTTGGAATACACATCGTCAACGATTTATGTGTTCTGTTGGTTGCTTATTAACTTGGTTTCCATTCAGGGGCGGATCTATTTAAGGGCTTTTTGGGCTGCAGCCGGGGCCCCGTGGATATAAAGGGCCTCCAGCCCCCATTGAGGACAATGGACAATATATACACAATGGACCTATAACCTATACATCATTATGGAAAACAGTTTTTTGACAAAAGGGCAATTAGTTTGATTAATTAGGTAGGCTCTCAAGCAGTGTTAGCCCAGGGTCCCCCAAATTCACGGTCCGCCCCTGTTTCCATTGGTTGAAAATTTGAGGTATCCTTATTTAAGAACATGAATCTGTACATGAACAAGAACAACCATAGATGGCGCTTAATCTAATAAAGATTAAACATATAGGGTACTGAAAATAATATTGTTAAATAAAGTGAATAGATCAATTGTGCCATAACATCAGGCTATGTCTTTCCACTGCTGGATATAGGCCTTTTCTGATCCATCCACCACTAAGAACAAAGTCACCGACGTAGCTCGTAGAATCGGCATGTTGAAGTGACAATGGGCAGGTCATATTTGCCGCAGGACCGATGGGCGTTGGAGTAGACAAGTCCTCGAATGGGGACCACTGGAATGGAATACCGGGAAGCTCAGTGTGCGACGTCCTCCGGCCAGGTGTCGGTGGTGGTTGGATGAATTATAAAATGACATGAAGATCATTACACGTCCTTGACGTTGGACACGTGTACCTAACTTCCACAGATCTAGGACTTTTTGTTACCACAAACTAAAGTAATTGCATTGTTATTGACTTTGTTTTTATAACCTACTTTATTGACTATTGACATTTATTCAAGTTGCCCACCTAATTAATGTTGAACCAATTACCCACCACTGTTGAAGATAGGCCTCTTATAAGGTATAGTCCCGGAATGAGCTAAATGCGCGCGCGGTATGAGGTGTGGGGACCCGAGCACACACCCCTCTCAGCCGTCTCGCCGCACTTGTGCCGGCTAGTTAAGGGATGCGCTTGCTCACTTTCTATTGTTTCTCTTGCGTCATCCATATAACACGTGTTCGGTAGATTTTTACTATAAATTTAAAATACATTTTACTTTTAAAATGAGTGACCAAGCTTATTCAAAAAAACGATCGGTGATTCGAAGTCAAAGTCGAAATATGGTGCGAAATGTTATTAAGTTGTGTGAAGAAGAAAAGTTATCAAATATTGTGGCAATACCATTGTGTAGAAGTATTGAAAGAGCAGCACACTACACTGGCTTAAATAAACGAACTATAGACAATATTAAAAGAGAATCACAATTAGCTGGCACTTCGAAATTAAAATCACCATCAAAGAAAGGTAAAAAAATGAATTTTAAACTAAACATGAATGTTGATGATTTTGATCGTGGCGTGATAAAAAGATGTATCGAAGAATTTTATCTGATAAAGAAGATTGTACCAACTTCTTCTAAGCTTTTATTAGCATTAAGAGAAAAAATTGAATTTCCGTGGAATTGAATTTATACGTCACCTTACACGGTTTTACGCTCGTCTCATCCATCTACTACCGACCACGGCTAAATGTCACAGTCAAATATACTTCAGTAAAAGCGTTAAAGACGAGAGCAAATCCAAATAAATAAAAAAGAATTGAAAAACATTTTTAAAAACATCCTGCTAATTGAAAGCTACAACCTCAATACTTCAGACCGCGGGAGTCAACGTTACATGAATTTTCAGACCTCTTGAATATTCATACGTCTCATACATGTCTGGTCCACCCGGTACCACGACATTGTATTACGTGGTATTCATTAGCGACACAATCGTATTGTGCGACATAGATTGCTGGTTTATTATACTTATAATATAAGAATTTAAAGGATGTTGCTTATGATTCTGAGTTAATTTTACAATAAAATTTTACTTACCTATTCCTTTTTTTTAATTTCTGTAATAATAATTGATGGCTATTAATGAGTTTATATTGTGTTACTTTTTTTTTTATGTACGAAGGCGGCATACGAGCATACAGTCCACCCGATGGTAAGTGGATACTGTCGCCCATAGACATCCGCGATACATGCCAACATTAGTCCAAAATGACAAACGTTGGCACGCCCCCGAATGCGCCGCCTACCTTTGGAGATATAGGAATGGATTTGGAGAAAGGGTTAGGAAAATGGGGAAGGATAGGATGGGATGGGAATGGGCTCTGGCACATCTCACTAACTACCGAAACACGTACGTACATTGGGGAAATACGATAAAGTGGGAAATGCAGTACATTTCAAGGTAGTCTTCTGTGAGAGAGGGGTAACGTGGCCAGTCGAGCGCGCCCAGCGGCTGTTGGATTGCAGCGTGCTCAAGAGTGCTCAAGAACTCTCCCCCTCAAAGTTGGAACTTTGTTATTATTTTATTATAGAAAATAGACGTATCATAACCACCCGTTTTACCACAACTTTTACCGTTCATTGCTGGACATGGATTTCTTTTGCACGAGAGATATATGCCCTTAAAATCCGAGCGGGAAGGCGTATCCACTTTTTAGAGATGATGTAGTTCCTCAGGGCTTGTGGTAGCGGCTTTGTTATCTCTTGATCATCTGCTACAACACCCAAGGGAAGACATGGGATGGTGCTATTCTAAAGACCGCCAACACAATGTGGCCAATCACAGTATGAGTAAAATAATTTCAACTACGTCCTTACATTGTGGGTTGCTGTATATAAGTATATGAAAATAAATGCACTTTTCATTTTCAATTGAACAGTCATTTGAAACGATGTAAATACATTATATATAGCTTGCAGAGAAGCAGACCAAGGTAGATTTGCTGTGCATCAACCCAATCAAATATTATTTTTAATGCTAGTGTTTTTGTGGTTGTAAGCCAGCAATGGAAAGGAACATAACGAAGTTTCTGCTTGATTGTGTCCACATTGTACAGTCAGGTTCGTTATGTTAGCTTGTAAGGCTAGTTGGTGTAATACCGACTGCTAGGATGGGTTACGTGACACAGGTATTGGTGCCAGGTTAAAGGCTTTAAAATTACTTTGTAATGTTTAGTTCGCACTCCGGATGAAGGAGTGAAATGGAATAGTAAAATGTCAATATCTGTTCGCATATAACTTGTGTAAAATTGAATACTTTGTTTTCTTTACTACATTATATTGCCTTGTCAGTCTATGTCTCTCCACCGCCGGGTATAGACCTCTCCCAAGGCTAGCCACCACACACGATCTCCCGTTCTCTTTAACAAGCCACCACCGGCGAACGTCTTTAAGTGGTCGATACACTTGGAGACCGGCGGGCATCCCACACTGAACTAGAAGGTTGTAGCTTCTATTCGAGGACTCGTCTAACCCAGCGGTTAGCGGTCCTGCGGCAACCTGCCCATTGCCACTTCAGCACGCTGTTTCTACGAGCTATGTCGGCGAGTTTAATTCTTTGGCTAATTTTTTCGTCTCAAATCATATCCCGCAAAGAAACTGAGTATAGCTCTCTCTATTATAGCGACTTTAAACTTATGAAGGAGACTCACTGATTGAAGACTTGCGTCTTCACAGGCGACGAGAAGAGCCGATACATTTTTCCAAATGCTATTTTCGAATTTTCTCAAATAACTAATAATTATTATTAGATACAGGTGGAAGAATAATAAAATAAACTGTATTAATTGCAGTCTTTTTTTTTATATAACTATATATGTTAAGCGATGACGATGGCACTCGTGTTTCCAGATTTTAACCTTAGCAGGGCTTGGAACCGATTTTAAACTTTTCCTATGTATACCGATAAATGAAGTTATTTACTAATGAAGTATAACATCAAAAATATGATGACAATATTATTACAGAATGAATAAATAGACTTACGTATGTTTTGGAATATAATGCATGTACGGATATAATCTCCAAAATAAATATTTTTTCCACAAGATTAAAATCATATCACGTCAAAATCTGAATCCATGGGTTCAGTCTTCAGTCTTGACAGAAACAGTTAAAATTGGTTTTATACGAATGAAATCTAAACTTAGGTTAAAATTGGTTGAAAATTAATCCAGTTTCCAAGCCCTTTTAGTGGTAATGTATATTATAGCAACGGTTAGACAATATCATTAAATATATCGTTAATTAATAATGTGTAACTCGATGCTGAATATCCCGATTTAAAAAAAATGGTGTGTAATTAAAAAAAATAGATTTGTAATGACCAAAAATTAGAATTTAATTTCAAAAGTTAAATTGATATATATAAATTGTAAAAAGGTTACAATTATGAGGGGTTTTCGGGTAACTACGCGGGGCCAGATTATTTAAATTCTCGAGTACAACACGAAGGATGGTGGGATGGTACAACTTCCACTAAATGATGACAGAATGGATCTCATGCCACCCCATCCCACTTTTACTAGATAAGAGAAACGGAACGGTATGCTTTTAAATAGGACTGTCATTGCCATAGGTGTATGCGTGCTGTGACGTGTATTGGTTTTGAAACTTGATAAATGGGAGTGACTATACGAGGGTAAAAATTGTTTTTAAACAACTGGAAAATGTGAGGTGCCCTAAAAACATTAGCGATCGCCCGTGACTTCGCCCACGCTAGCGTACACTTTTATTTATTTGCTAAATAGTAAACTTTGCTCGTTTGCATAAGAGATGCGCGCCTTGGATTATGTGATTATATTAATTGTCTAACCCTTACTATATTCCTCCTTCCTATAATAATGTCATGGTATGGAAAGGGGGGATGAGTCACATAAATTTAAAATTAAGTTATTAGCATATTTTAAATTGATTTCTTTTTTATGTTGTCTTGCCTACTTTTCTTTGTAAAACATGCAATTGATTGCAAAATGTATAGAAATGTATTATGTCCAAAATATTAAAATTTTCAGTGATCTGATAAAAAAATATAGAAATGTATTTTAATCAATTTTTTTGTAACTCATCCTCTTTTTTCCATATAATTTAATGAAATTAAACACTAAACGACTTTGTTAATCTACAATGTTATCCTGCATTTCTCGTATCTCTCCAGCCACCGTCTTCCGTTGACGGAGCGATTGAGTGGGGGGGTGCACCCGTACCCTCCGTTACCGTTCACCATCATGTAGTCGTAGCAATTAGTCACACCGTCGCCATTACAGTCCTGGATAATGTGAAATAGCTGTGATAGTATCTGTTTAATATTATGACTTGTATTTAAACAAACTGCAAAAATACTAATTGAGCAACAAAACAATCTATTTAATGAGTGAGGCGTATTCCTTATAGGAATATTTCATGAAAAACGATTCAGTAATATTTCATGAATGAATATTTTTCATATAGAAATATTTCACGAAAAAGATGGCAACCCTAGATTTGGCATTTAAACTTTGCCATGCCTAGATTTGGCTAAATACTAAATACCACCTTTTTCATTATATAAAGTTTGTATAGACCGAAGAACGAAACATGGTATAAATGAAATATTGGGCATTGTTATAGAGTTAAATAAAAAATTACTTCTTCTTCTTTGGGGACTAACTACCAAGTTCAGAAATGAGTCGTAGAATACAATTTTTTTTCGAGCATATATGGCAGTGGTGCAATTAGCACATTCTGCCAGTGTCAAGTTTTCTTCATAAAATTAAAACAATTCAAACACATCTTGATATCCAGTCCCGTCGAAGTAAGCAAGTCAGGAGTCGCTCAGTAAAGTGATAGTAGGTTAACTCAGGACAAAAAACTGAAAAGGTCTCCTTAGAAGCAGACGAAAAATGCAGTCGTATTCTTTAATATCATTATCACAAACACTACGCACAAAAACACTTTGAAGTTTAAACTATCACTATTAAACCACAAAACGTACAGTACACAATTTTCAATTAATCAAACAAAATCTCAGCTACACTACCTACTCGAGTTCCAGCTTAAAAGTCCCTAATAAATGTTGCTAGTTTTAATAATAGAAATCCAGTCTTAAGAGGGTGCAGGTACTTTTTATTTAATCCTGTTTATGGTGATATTGCATACCTTTCCAAATCTTTGCAGATATCCTTCAATGATCCTTATGGCACAATGGTAGCTCCTAGCACAGTCTGACCAGGCTGAAAAAGACGAAAAAATAATTAAATAAGCCACAGAAATTATTTAATAGGCAGTAAATCGATGGTAGCTAAAGCTGGGTTTCAGGTTCTCTGGAGACATTAAAAAAATAAGAGTCTCCGCGAACATCGACCTTAAGGTGATTTTTTTTTTATGGACCAAGGCGGCAGGCGAGCATACAGTCCACTTGATGGTAAGTGGATACTGTCTCCCATAGACATCCGCGGTACATGCCAACATTAATATTCTTAATTTAATATTGTTCACTTTTAGTTATTCAAAGATAGGTTGTTTTACTGATCACGATTTCATGCCTATTTATAATATTATAGTATTTTTGCTGCTCATTTAAAAACAAGCCAAATACTTATAACGCTCTGGAGATTTCTGGAAACGTTTTATAAATTATCCTGAGTGCGATCAGGGATATCATCATACAGTTCCCGGAATATAACGGGTGTATCCGAACTATACCCGAAGCAGACTTTGGATTTTGAGAATCTTTTTCAAAAAATCAATTTATTACAGTGTTTATCAATTTTTCATACAAAGCTAACTGTAAAGACCAAAAAATATATTTTCACATTAAATACGTTACATTATATGGAAATTAACTCAGAATCATGAGCTGAATCCACAATTTCAGGCTTCGGGGAAAATTTCGGACACCTGTAGGTGTGAATATCATGAATTTGAATTTATTTGCACAAAGTACGCACAGTATTTTACAGTGTAGAACAAATAAACGGGCTCTGGAGGAAAAGTAGCTTAAATTTCAATTTTACAAAGTATAAATAAGAAAATATACAATAAAAACTTTAAATCTTTCAATACTCGATAGCGCCAAACAAATTTATTTGAGCCTTGACTTCTTGATATTAAAAATTAAACTACCAAAAAAATAAATTTTAAATTGTATCTTTGACAAATAGTTCATTTTTACTCACGACTGCCAGGACGGAACAGAGATGGTATATTGACTTGTCAACTTAGGTACTCCCGCCCACGCACGGATAATATGGTAATTTCGTTTACATTTTTTATAAAATAACACTGGACGGAAAACTACAGTTTTTCCATAAAATAAAATAGAACAAAATTTTTGTGATTGCGAAACTTTACCGAAAACGCTCGTAGGGAAATTGGGAAACTGCGGTTTTTCCATTGGGGTCGGTCGCATTGTAGCGTTACATCCGGAACAAGACAAACAAAACCGAATGAAAGGCAGACCACACAGAAAGAGCCGTGCCAACTAGACTTTTAAAACAACTACACAACTACTACATAACACAACTACACAACACGACGTGCCAACTACAGAAGACTTTTGTTTTTTTTAAAACAAAAAACAAAATGCTATACGATTGCTATGTATTTATTTTGTTTAGAATAAGATTTTTTTGTGCATCGATTATACTGTAGTCGAGATTATTCTACGTTAAAAGACTGAAATTAGTTTTCAAGTAATTCAGCAAATACGTTAATTCTTTACACATTATGTATGTACATTCAGGCAGTTGTTACACTAAAATACATAGTTTTGAGCTTGCTGCAAATTACTAAATGGTGAAATAATGAACTATTCTGATACGGAACAATTGTGAATTCTGAACGAATTTATTCTCACCAGAGAAACTAACACCTAACTGTCACGAACACAAAAATTAACTCTAATTAATTAACTGGCGGGCTACGTGATGGTAAGTGGTCACCGCCGCCCATGGACACCTGTTACACCGGGGTCTTGCGGGTGTGCTGCATAACAAAGAGTAATTCATAACAAATAAATACTAATAATTAAGAGTAATCCTGAAGGAGGCGACAATTTTAAGGAAAATTCAAAAATGGGCCAATGTCTCGTAAGCCGTGCGACTTTCACTGAAATCAAATTGTGGTCATCCGATAGATTATGTGCTGGCCTATCGACAAATTTCAAGCTTAGTCGCTATTTATTGGACATCCTTTATAAAGATTTATAACAATGTATATTATAACAAAGAGTGGTTACAACGTAACGTAACTTCGGAAGTGTATTTGGATGTGTTACTTTATTACTCATCATCTGTTCATGTTTGTTTAGAATACGAACATGACTGATCGGCATTAATTATACAAGTTCCATTGCTTTATTTTCTCGATGACAGCTGACACACAGTGGTCGATATAACTTTGTTCTAGCGTCAACGCCTAAAACTCCGAACAAAAATTAGGCACCAAGACGTCATATTTCATTAACAAGGTCACGTCAGCCAGAAAGCAATTTTAGGGATGTAGTTATCGATAAACGTAACACGATAACAGATCCGATATTTTTTTACAAAATGTAAGAAACTAAACTACTGCCGGATACTTTTGTACAAATTTATTAACTAATATTATATTTCATTACAAGATGTTACACGTGTTAATTCTTGATTGATAATGCCAACTTCTTTAAAATTTTCGAATCTGTTGTAAAATAAGTAGGTATAGGTAGGTACTCGACAATGAAACGAAATAATTATAATGACAGGTAATCTTTATTTATTTATTTTAATCAAAATCTGATGAATCGTCACTGTCACTCGATGAGCTCTCCCCAACATTTATTATAAGTTCCTGTACTTCTATATTATCGAATGCCACATGAATTTCCCAATCCGACGCTATAATGTTTTGGGTTCTTCTCACAATTTTTTCCCAGTTTTCGGCAGTTACTTCCGCACATGCATTTTTTAATAAATCTAACATCTTGTTTGCCATAAAAGGGGGATGGGTATTGTTTCGAGCGGCGTGTCCTTTGATTTGTGCCCATATTAGTTCTATAGCATTGTACTGGCAATGATACGGCGGAAGTCGAAGAACCCAATGACCACATTCGGCAGCTATTTCGTCGATAACATATCTTTTAGGGTGGCTTTTATTCGATTTTAAAATATTCACTAATTGTACTTTTAATAAAGTATTATCCACATTTTCGCCATGACGTTGGAGCCAGTCAATTATCTCTTGTTTTTTATTGGCCTGCGTCGGCATTTTATCAATTCGTCTGGAGTGATATGTAGCGTTGTCCATAATAATTATCGACGGTTCTTCCAGAGATTGCACCATTTCTTTAAACCATCCTTCGTAAATCTCCGCGTTCATTTCTTCGTGGTAGTCCACTGTTTTCTTGGATTTAAAGGCCAGTAAAGCATCTGACATGAATCCTTTCGTAGACCCTGCATGGCATATGATGAGGCGTTCACCTTTTCCCATTGGCACTGAACTAGTGGAAGCGACGGTGTCGTCAGTCCAGTTCTTAGATACTGTGTGGTTTGCATTTAACCAAGTCTCGTCAGTGAAAATAACATTTGACCAATCTGATATCTTTTTGGCTTCGCTCAAAAATTCGCAGCGAGCCATAGCAACGTCGTGACGCTCCATCAATATTTTACGTTTGTCCGATTTTTTATAACAAAATCCAATTTCTTTCAAAACCAAGCTTAATGACGATTTTTGGCCATGGAACAAACCACATTCACGTAAAGAAACAACAAGTTTTTTAAGTGTTGGAATTTCTTTGCGCAAGTAATAGTCATATATATGACGGCGAATAGCGTCAGCGTCGAAGTTGTCAACCGATGTCACACGACGTGGTTGGCGTTTTTTCTTCGGCGTACGAAGCTTATTTTCCTGCATGCCGCTTGTACCGTAAGCTTCGGTAGTAATTTTTGAAACAGTAGGTCCACTAATTCCTAATGCGGCCGCAACACGCTCTCGCACTTGCGACAGTGGTAATAGCGGGCCACCATTTTGATACTCTGCTTCAAAGTAATTACGAACCTTGATCACCAGTTCTCTCGCCTGCCTTTTCAGAACAGATCCTTTCGGCATTTTGATATTTGACAGCTGGGCAGCAATCAACACGGAGGAACACAAAATACACAACGTAACGTATGGATAATGTGAAAAAACTCAGCGAACAGAAATGTAGTGACTAGCACGACCGTCTTGTTGCGAGTGACAGATTAAAACAAACACAAAATGGCGGTGGGCCATTGAGTGTTCCCACCTTGAAAAAATATATTTGAATGTTTTTGTTGTATTTGTCTTTGTTCAAAATATAATAAATATATGCGATCGATATCATTACTTATTTGATCACACAACACTACAACTATCAAATTAGAACTGTCATCGAGAAAATAAAGAAATGGAAATACTATAATTAGTATTACTGTGTAAATTTTAAATACTAAATTCAATGTAAAAGGCCGTATTCATATTGAGTATAATTTTCCTTTGAATTTTTTATTCAGCTAGTGTACAGTTCTTACCATGATTCCTCTCGGGATCATCGTCAGGCAGCGTGACTTTGCCTGCATCGACCCAATACACCCTGGATATGTTGAACGGCCCACAGTATCCGCTTGTGCATCCGTGTGACAAGTTGCACTCAGTCGATACGTAGCACAGACATCGGAAGCACGCAGCAGAGAGGTTTGGGATGTATACGCCTGAAATTGTAAGGCAAACTTTTATAGAATTTATAAAAAAAAATTAATTACTCCTTGAGAAAATCAGGGCAAGGGAAGGAATTCCTAAATCCGGGAGAGTGAAAGTCGCGTATTAGCGTTGCCCTCAGTGTCTCATTATCAAAACACGATTTAATGTACATTATTACCCTTATAAATAATAATAAATAAACAGTATTCAATTGCACACTGCAATCCAACAGCCGGCGGGCGCGCTCGACTGGCCACGTTACCCCTCTCTCACAGAAGACTACCTTAAAATGTACTGCATTTCCCACTTTATCTTATTTACCTAATGTAACGTACGTGTTTCGGCACATATCTATGTGCTAGAGTCCATTCCCATCCTATCCCTTCCCATTTTCCCAACTCTTTCTCCAAATCCATTCCTATATCTCCAAAGGTAGGCAGCGCATATGGGGGTGTGTCAACGTTTGTCATTTTGCACTAATGTTAGCAGGTATCGTGGATGTCTATGGGCGATAGTATCCACTTACCACCAGGTGGACTGTATGCTCGTCTGCCGCCTTCCTCCATAAAAAAAGCAACATTATTTAATAGTAAACAGGTGTCTGCAATTCTACCACCGCGGAATGTACGGTATTCACCGATTTGCCAATTTGTAAAAACTTTCTGGTATGTTTGCTGCCCTTTGTCGCATAGTGCTCTAAAACATTGTAGTCGATGCTCTAGAAAGATTTGTGAGGCGCTGCAAAAATCTTGGAAGACCAAGCAAAATGCGCAATGCATTGTTACATTGGACTCATAAACTACTACCTACTGCTCGAGAATACCAAAGTTATAACCTAAGTAAGAATATTAAGTAAGAATATTCAAAAATATCCTTCCTCGTGCTTAATCTCTGATTACTTAAATTTTATACCAGTATTACACCGAATTTTGTTATGCTTTTCATTTTAATAAACATTATGTCGGTTTCATTAAAGGTTTTTGTGAACTGGTTTTGATATGTAACACGTTCCGCATTAAACGACCTCCACAACCTTGCGGCTTCTGACGTACGCTGACATAAAAGGTGCATCCATACGATAGGCCACAGACGTTATTAAAAGTTGTATTTTGTATTGAGTTGATCTCCAGTTTCGTGCCGAATCTAGACCTCGTTGCAATTCAATTTGTCCAAAATAGAAACAAACATGGTGGCCGGTGGTAACTACGGCCTTAAATTAAAGGAAAGTGATAATCGTTCACATAAATAGTATATGATTAATTGAGAGTGTAAGTTTGCCCTACATTTAAAGCTAAATTTTCAAATATTTTATTGATTTAGTTTTGGATTGGATTTAATTGGATTATATATACATATTTTAAGGGCGCAAGAACTTTAGCTATCGTTCTATGATGGAATATTAGTCAGCATAATATGTTCAAACGGAATATACATACGTCTACATCTTTGTGTGTATAAACAGTTTTCGGAGGTTAGAGAGAAGAGGGGATATAAACACACGTGTAGGTATATTGCAATTGAAAGCAATTGCAATCATACGCACCTATCCAATATGTCGGGTGGTGTCGGCCTGCTATAGAACAGCATCACCCCATCTCTTCCCAAGGGTGTCTTAAAATTCTTACAAGGATGTCTTGTCTAAGGGATAACAAAGCGGCTACCACAGGCCCTGTGGAACTACACCACCTCTAGAAGAGTGGACTCGCCAATTCGCTTGGCCAGCGTGGCGTTTACATGCATCATGCACAAGACAATGTGCACGAGGAAGATAATGGAGGGGCTGGTTGCATTGCACACTTATCGTAAAGGAAAAAAATTAAAACAATACTAGAATTTCCAAATATACAAATTTTTGAGAGAAAGATAGAACGTTTATTGCTGCACATTCAAATACATAATTTAATACACACATTTTAAAAAACATTTTTTTTAATTGAAAATTCGTGACAATTGGAAGATCCGCAGCCGATGGCAGCAGCAAGTATAGCAAAAAGCGTAGCAAACGTATAGCGAAAACAAGCGCTAGCTACAGCGCTTGTTTTCAGAGTTCCCTCGTTTACGAGTGTGTATCAGACGTGTGCGAGCCTGTGTATCAAACCTGTTTATAATATACCATATATACCATAATCGTCCAGTGCATAAATATGAATGTATATATGTTGACTATAGAATGAATGATATGAAACTAAAGTAAAAACAAAACTGTATTTCTAGACTCAAAACATTTTCCGATTTAATTAATATTAACATTTTAAGTCTGCTTACTGGAAAGCCAGGTAACAATTTTTAATTACACTTTTATTCATCGCAGTTTGAGATTGCCGTATGGAGCTACCTTTACATATTTAGACTAACAATCGGAAAAATATCAGACACCTTTATTGTCTACTTTATTTTTAGGTAGTTACTCGATTATATTTTTGAATGATATAAAACAGCGAAGCCACAGATAAATTATAACACAAAATTAACGACTGAATTCGTTTTGGAAATAAATATTACTTTGACTTGGGGTTACGATGAATAATGAACAATGGTTATTGAGGTAAACTGATGGTCTTACCTGTTGAGCCAGTTGCCCACAATAATAACACAGCAGCTGTACAAACTGGTACAACAAGACTTAATTTGGTCGTCATCATTGTTTTATTTCCTCTAAGTTATGCTAAAAACCTGGAAAATAAACAAACCGGCTCAATTCCAACAGAAACGATATTTGTTATGTGGACACATTATAAAATTTGCACATTATACATATTACTCAGGAAATTCTAGATTTTTATAGCTAATTTATTGTTTTGATATTAGAGTTCTCCACCGCTCAAAATTATGTTAGCGATTTCAAAACTTGTAATTAGATAAATAATATTTGGATAAATAAATAATAATTTATTCAATAGTTTTTTTCTGCGCCAAGAGGTTTTTCCATTAAGCTACGATATGGGGTTCTTCAAGAGAGCTGTGAATAGGATTTTGCAAGGTCGGCGGCGCGCCCGCATACGAGTACCCTTTGGTGTTGCAGGTGTCCATGGGCGGCGGTAACACTTACCATCATGTGGGACCGCTTGCTCGTCCGCATACTAGTCTATAAAAAAAAAATACCACGCGATAAACGCTTATAAATCCACGCTATTCGTCCATAGAGCAGTCAAAGTTTATAAAACATAATAAATGTAGAATGTAAAAAAAAATAACTACGGTGGATTTATAAGTGTTTTTCAAACCCGTCTCTGTATGTTTCGCATCTTCAGGTTTTGACAATTAATACTCGATATCAACTGGCCTTATTTTCACACTGATATTATAAATCCTAAAGTGTCTGTCTGTCTGTTTGTTTGTTATGTCTTCGTGATTAAACCACTGCACCGATTTCAATGAAATTTTCTCAGAGCGGTAGACTGAAAATCGGCGACGGAAATGCACATTTTTATCCTGTAATTTTGCTCCAGGGTGAGTTCATTACTTTCAAAACAAATTCGTCGCGCGCGAAGCCGCGGGTTAAAAGCTAGTTATTTATAATTCACCAGGAAACTATGGACAGGAAGCAGAATATATGAGGCAAATAAGATAAAAATCTGACTAAATTTGAAAGTATGAAATATGAATGACATTTATAATGTTAATAATCATAGGTTAAGGTCAGTTTCATCATCGAATACTTTATTTTAAATAATCGTAACTAGAAATATGTATCCGCCAATAACGTCCCACTGCAGGGCACAGGCCTCCCCTAGTAAATCACTGGGGGTTTTCGGGCCGTAATCCACCATGCGGGCACACCACCAATCCGCATTGGTGGATCATATACTCCAGATTTTTCTTTTTATGTTTTGTAGCATATGGATTTTGCTACACTGCCGAGGTAGTGACATTTTTTAAAATCCGCACTTAATTACAAACTCGATGGCACGGGCCGAGGATTTGAACTCACGATCACACGAATGTGAGTCGAGTATAGAGTAGGTACCTAGAGTATTCATTAAATAACACTACGTAACAAAAAATTGTCTATGTTTATTTCTTTGTGTTTATTGTATGAAAGTAATGTGCTGAACGCGAATATGCCATTCATTTTTTACATATGTCGATACTTTTCGATATTTTAACCGTTTTTTAATAATTTCAAATTTATCGCTTTTTCTGACAACCGTAGTTGTTCAACTTTGTTGTACATGGCTCTAACGTGGTGTTCCAACTTTATTAATAAAAAGCTGGAAGGCTTCAGTATATCGACTTATGTAACAAACTAACTATAAATATCGATATTTTTCACAAAATATCTTCCTTTTGTGTGTGTGTAGATGCAGTTTTTTGGTTATAAGTAAAGTTGATTGTTGTCTTTTAACGTAAAATGTGATCATACAGAAATTGTAAATTGCTAGCAGATACGTATTGTTACGTTTACATTACATTACATTAGATCTAAACAAGCGAAACATAAAATTGTGCTTGGCACAAAGTTCTATGAGGCGTATCGTGCTTATTTCGGTTATGTTCAAGACCAACATGTTACATGGGCTCCCCATGTGACTTGTGGCAGCTGCCGCTCTACTTTAGAGGGTTGGCTACGTGGAACAAGAAAATATATGCCGTTTGCAATTTCTAGAATATGGCGAGAGCCTACTAATCATCACGACAACTGTTAATTTTATATGGTGGATATTACACATTACAAGAGTTAATGGTCTCTTTGAGCACATTAAAATTCCTCATGAATCAGACCAATGGTGTCTGTTTATAGACAGCTCAAGTAGAAGTCTCAAAGCTGTCCTACTGCACAAAGGGAATAAGTTTCCGTCCATACCAGTAGCTCATTCTGCACAACTTAAAGAGACTTACGAAAATATCAAGCTGCTCTTAGAAAAACTAAAATATGAATGTTACAAATGGGATGTTTGTGGTGATTTTAAGGTGTTGGGATTTCTTCTAGGGCTTCAAGGTGCATCAAACAATTCATCAAAGGTTTAGATAGCAACAGTGAGGCTCTGAACCTCATCAGACAAATGTTCCCCAAGATAAGTGAAGCAAAAATAAAAGGTGGAATTTTCACCGGACCTCAGATTCGTGTGATGTTAAAGTCAAAAGAACTTGTAGGTGTAATGACTCTTGATGATCGAAATGCTTGTTATGCATTTAGAATAGTAGTGCAACAGTTTTTGAGCAACAATAGAAGTGAGAAATACACGCAATTGATAGAAAATTTGATACAGACTTACCATGTATTTGGATGTAGAATGTCCGTGAAAATGCATTACTTGTTTTCTCACATTGACTTCTTTAGGCCAAATTTAGGAGCTATTAGCGAGAACACGGTGAACGCTTTCACCAAGACATTCACTGCATGGAACGAAGGTATCAGGGTCGTTGGGACTGTGCTATGATGGGAGACTATGTATGGGGTATAGTGCGTGAAGAGTGGTCAGAAAAACATAAGAAAAAAAGCCGTACTGATGTACATTTTTGAAAGACACTATTGTTGTATGAAAATTCAATGTTATTAAATATTTTTGCACTTATTGCTACCAATTCTTAAAGTACTGTACCTTAGATTTCTTCTAATAAGACTCTAGTTATATTAAATAAACATGTAATATTAGAAGTTTTTAAGAAAATTGAAAAATTTACTATTATAGCCAAAATATTGACACTTGAGAAAAACTACTTGTATATTCATAATCAGCATCATCAAATTAATCAATAAACACTAAAAAAGTAAGATAAACAAAAACTTGGTCAAATTTTGTTACGTAGTGTTATTGGACAAAAATACCTGTACAGTATACATGTATATACATTATATTATTTAAACACGTTAAACGCCGAAAGAAAAAACAGTAGATACCTTTCCGTTCGGGCCATGAGGGATACTGTTTGTCCGACAGTTGATTGTTCCGTTCGGGCCGACCGAGAACAACCTGTCTACCTCAGAACGTTAAAATTCAAAGTTTGTTTTATATTCATATGACTAATTCGGGCCACAGAAACTTTCAAATACCTTTTTTCACATAATGAAATGCTAATTTAATATTGTTATACCTACGTATTTTTTATGTACTTCTTTTCATTAAAAGTAATAAATAAACAAAATTTGTATAAAATCTAAGATTTTTGTGTTTCAAGATCGGCATGTAGTAGAGTTTCATATGAGGGTCAGGAATAAAAGAATTAACAGCATTGTAATAACATAACGACCTTTTTCCTAAAAAGTAATAATAACCTATACAAGTAATCAATTAATTATATGTAATAGAGATCTTCGCACTTCATTCCCGCACATGAATTCACTATGGTGGTGGCTCTATGGAGTTTGTGCTAGTCTGTGGTTACTCTATGGTTGAGGCAATGGAGGTTTGACAGAAGGGCTGTGTTGCAAGTGAATATAAATAAGATTACTTGAGCTATAAAGAATTTGAGAATCAATAGCTTTAAATGTTATTTCTCTTTTCAGGCAAGATTTGTACCTTTTCAATTAATGTCAAATGTATTGCCACATTGGCTTTAATAAAAACAATCTCTTTTCAGAGCAACGCAATTTAGTTTTTGATTTCAAGATTCCTACATTATCTATTTTGTTTATTAAAGCACATTATTAAACAACATTTAAAACTATTGATTCTCAAATTAAAATTAAAATCAAATTATAAAATCGACATAAACTACAACCGCTAAAAATCATATTGTACAATAGTTTTAAGCAAATATTATTGCGAATATGTAGTACATAAATAACGCCACACTTAATGGCCCACACTCAATGGCCCGCACTCAATGACCCACACTCAATGACCCACACTAGGATTCCCTGTGTCGTGTGTCCACAGACATATTAATTATAATTATCGTTCTAAATATTAATTACAGTTGTGTATTGTTACTGTGCCAATGAAATAATAAAGAAATAAAAAATATCACCCGCTATAGCAAGCTATCAGTTAGCCTATAGCATTTATTAGTAAATTATCACCCGTTATAGCAAGCTATCAGTTAGCCTATAGCATTCATTAGTAAATTATCACCCGCTATAGCAAGCTATCGGTTAGCCTATAGCAGGGATGGCGAACCTTTATTGATCTACGTGCCATTTTTACTAAAGAAATGATTAATGAGGCCATGATGTGCCGTCAAATAATCTTGACTTATTGATCAATGGCGAAAAAAAATAAAACTAAATACTATCAACTTAAAACTCTTTATTTGCAACCAGAAATATACATTTTGTACAGCAATAATATAATAACATTAACAGTTTTACGTTTATTTCAATGAAAGAAAAAAATAGTGCGACTTGTGCTGTTGCCGTTCCGGCACCAGTACAATTAACTTTGTTACTATGATCTCAAATGTAGACGAAAAAATATTTCTTTTCAATTAGGTATCTAAATTCCTTAATTAATGCCGCGCCCAAATTATTTTGTCATTGATGCCATTTGTGCCATTGGTTCGCCATCGCTGGCCTATAGCATTCATTAGTATATCATGCAGGTTTTTTTTTTTTTTTTTTATAGACTAGAGGGCGGACGAGCAAACGGTCCCACGTGATGGTAAGTGTTACCGCCGCCCATGGACACCTGCAACACCAGGGGGCATGCGGGCGCGCCGCCGACCTTGCAAAATCCTATTCACAGCTCTCTTGAAGAACCCCATATCGTAGCTTAATGGAAAGACCTCTTGAGGCAGTTCGTTCCACAGCCTACGGCTTCGCGGTATAAAATAATTTTTGGAGCGAACAGTGCGCGACACCTCCGTATCAAGGAAATGCGGATGGACCGCACTTCTGTGACGGGAGGTGCGGTTGTAGAAACCCGAGGTGGGAATTATATTAAACAGTTCCTCAGAGCATTCCCCATTGTACAGGCGGTAGAACACACAGAGAGACGCAACGTCTCTCCGAATGCTGAGGGGTTCTAGACCGCCCGTGAGAGTGGGATCGTCGACAATACGAACAGCACGTCGTTGGATGGAGTCAAATGGGTCCAGTTGGTATTTCGGTATTCTGATTTAGAGCCCTAGAATAAATTCTGCCTCGCCAATGAGACGCTCCGGAGCTCGAATTACTCGCGGTATTATTTTCCAAAGTCACACCGAGTTTCCTCCCCGTGAGATTTTCTTGTCCTTTAGTACGCCACTGATTTTATTTAGAAAGAATTTAGATTACTAGTGTTTGTAGTGAAGGTGTCCCTTTTGCATAAGCAACTGGTGAACTTAGATGAAACAAGCAAAAGATACTGTGTGAAGACTAGTGGAAGAGGCCTTTATCCAACAGTGAAGAAACACACGGTGATTGTGGAATGCGATATTCATATACTCGTATAATTGTGGAATACATAGATATACAAAATTACAGTACGCCACAGATTACAAATCATATCCTATTGTATATACGATAGAAATATAAAGGTCAGCGGCACGTTACTGCGGTTACGGTAACGGCTACGATTGCGAACATTGATTGCGGATAGTGCATCTATTTTAGCCGCTACTGCTTAGGTGGCCGTACTGTCAACCTCCGCTTCAATGTATGTGTTTTTATATATTATAAAAAGATAATGTAAATTATTTTCTTATTTGTTTTTATCTAAGAAGTACACAGCTAGAAAGATTTTGAAAACTCTTTCACTTTTAAGAAGCTAAAGCAATACGGACGGTCATTGGTCATAGACTATGTTTGGATTTCCTAGGAAATCGTAATGTTTATAAATCACTAATTGTACATTTAGGAAAATAAGACATCGGCCCGAGCGGCCTTTCATGTACACCTGAGCAAAGCCAGAGTTCCATTGAAAAATGACCCCTAATGTGGTAGGTCGCAACCGTAATCGTGATTGCGGTCGCAGTGGTGCGCGTGTGGCTTAAATTGTAAACATCACGCGCGGTAATTACATTAGTTTCTCATTAAATTGCTCTTGTATTAGAGGTAGCTGTTGAAATTGATTACTAATTTATATTTAATTAATTTAAATGAAGACAAGCGGTGTGAGCGTGATAACCTATTCATCATTTATATTCGTGATGTGAGATTGAACCTCGGTCCGTACCACTGAATTCACTAATAGGAGTAAATTTACAAGTAAATTCGACATACTCTCGACAATTTTGATACGTTTCGAGCGCAGCAAAAAAGGTTATTTAGCAGTTGAAGTAGCTAAATGTTAATAAATTTATTTGCTAGGTTTGATGAATTCAAATTACGAGTTATTTCTGATATTTGATTTTTCTTTAATTTCTGGTACCCAAATAATAAATCTAATAATTATACGATATTAATATTAGGTACTGTACATATTTTAACCATTACTATTCATTTAATAATATTATTACTATTAATTTTAATAATAATAGTTCTTTAAGTTTAATATAAAGCAGAGTAGGGCAGACCAAAGCCGACCAGCAGAGCAGTACGCGACAGCAGCGCGTGTTGCTCTGCTATTGGCATTTGACAAATCTTGAATTTTTACTTGCTTATTTTTAGGTGAAGAAAACCGCGTAAAATAAAATTTAAAAAAATCTGAAATGAAAGAGATGAAAGAGAATTATAAATTCACCAATCCGTACATTGCGATTCATCCTGGTCCTTTCCTGATTACAAAGGGAGACCTCTGCCCTTCATTGACACATTATAGGCTAATGATATCAAAGACACGGCCGTTGTTTTTTGGTGCAGTAGTAAAATTATTTATCTTAAACAGATAAGCACAAAGCAAACTTCTGTCTCTTCGGACTGATCTGTAGGTCTACTGGTGTCTATTTCGTTGCGGTTTTCATCGTGTACGATATTTATTATTAAAGGTACTTAGTGCAATGGCGTAGTTAGTTATTAGGTAGCATTATTTTCCTGTTACCAAGTTCCTCTAGCTATAAGTGAAACAATTTCTGTTCAGTTAATCTTACGTTCAATTAATATGAAGACGAAGATTGCGTATTTATAATAATTCTATATATATATTGTTCCCTATAATAGATTGAAAACCGTATTAAAATAAGTTAAATAGTTTTCAAGCTAGTCTTTGGTATACTAAGTTTGTTTTGACAACGTTGTTATTATATTTTTCTTGTTATACTATACTTTATAATTCTTCATATCTATTTTAGGCAAGCTATAGACGCCATATTTCTGTCTGTATTTTCTCAACAATTTTTGTTTAAGTTTTAATAAGTAACATTAGCAGTAAAGGCTTCGTTAGTTTTGGACTGATAATATAATTGGACTGAAATATCTTATTATAACACGTAAACTATGGAATCTATGACGTATTACAAAGGAAATAAAGGTAAGATTTCTTTATTAATAATGTTGTAAATCAGTGTAATAGAGATCCTTTTAAACGAACATCAAACAAATCTCTTCATGTAGCTTTCCTTCTTTAATATTGTTGTATTTATAATGGATTGTTTTTTTTTTAAATCAATCGTTTCAAAGATTAGGTTTTGGTAGTCGTTGGTCCATTTTCATTTTTACATTTCGTTTGGTTGTTATTTTATTCCTTTTAAACGTTTAGCGAAAGAAATTTGTTCAATTTCTTTTGTGATAATAATAGAACCCCATTTTACAATTAAAAGTAAAAATTGGATATAAAAATAGAGTTTATGTAACGTTTTATTGAAAGCGGTGATGAAAATGGGGCTTTTTATGATTTGAGTAGATGGACTGACTGTGACTATAGAAGTCAAAAAGTATATAGTAAGTAATCAAATAATTTAAAGTTACTTAGTTAAGTAACTTTAAATTATTTTTTTTACCAATTTTTTACTATTTAGAAATGTAAACTTGAACTTAATGATTATTTTTTCAAAATATCTACTTGGTATGTTGTAAATTACCTATTGTGTTATAACAAAATCGAAGGAAAGACTATGTGCTATTTAAATCATTTCTAATATATTCCTTTATATATTTGTATACTAGAATGAGGCCCTTGATAAAAAGAGGTTAACGAAAAAGTACACACAAAATGACTATAAATGAAATAAAAACCTTATTTACAACGCAATATATTAATTATAATGATGATTGAATGATCAAGAAACTTACGATTAAGTAGATATTCCAATTACCACTATTATGGCATAAATTTACAAATTCCACTTACACACATTAACGTTCACTTATTTTAACGACTTTTGTTAATAGAATTACGCGTATTTTTTTTTTATAATTTAACGTAATAATTGTAGATTTTGTTGACTGCTCTACGGGCAAGTAAAGCAACAACTGGTTCGTTAATACATACACCTGCAATACTGTGTTTTATGTGGAATCTGGTTTTTATCTTGCAACCCGACGAACTCGTATACGAACGAACAAGCCCTTGCTATTGACCGCCAATTAAACTTTACCATTGATAGACAAATAATTTAATTAAATACTTTATTGATGAAACGTATCAAAAACAAACTATACAAGCAGAGTATTGAAAGTATCGATATCAAATAATACAAATCAAAGTATGGAATATCTGTCCTCTGATCTGGGCTTATCAACCGTATCTCAGGTAAAAGAAGTGCCTCAAACGAAAGTATTTGTTGAGACTAAAGAAATATATAATTAATTTAATTTGCTATTTGCAAATTAAATTAATTATATATTTCATTACTTAATTATTACTTAATTTTTTAATTTAATTAAATTAATTTGCATGTACCTCTATGGGCAATGTGTATGAATTGTAGTCGTGAAAATTTAATAACATCATTTTATAATTGAGAAAAGTAAGAAAATATAGCAGAATATGTATGCAAATCATCTCAATTAAATTATGATAATCTAAATTTTAATTAACCCTCAATCCTCACTGTGTTGCGTGGTGAAATATGATCCGAAAATCGCTAGTAATTGCGGGGGCTATATCCTGCAGTGGGACGTTATAGGCTGATATAGAGTGTTTTACAAATTTAAATTGTAATTAACTGCATGTTGATGCAGCTTGGGAATCCGCGCGGAATCTGAAATTTAGAATCCGATTCGGAAAATCGGAAAGAGAGTTGTCTCTTGAAGTACATTAAGTTATGATCTTAAATAAATCATCTAGTTTATCGAGAACCAGCGGTAACATCCTTTTAAGGAAAAAGATATCGTCTATGTCAAAGTTATTTATAAACGACATAATATACAATATACAGTGATGTCAGCTCGGATGAAAATAGATCTGGATAAAGTAAAAAATAAAAAATTAGTTAAAGGTATTTTTTTGTGCTGTGAAATGGTAACTTTATATAAGTTATATTATTTTTTATCAGTTAGTCAAAGGTCAAGAACACGAATATGGGTTTCTATTGGATTATATAATTTCGTGTGTCCTTCTCAAACCGGTACGTCTCGAAAGTTTTAGAGGCGAGCGGTTTAAATGTTTAAAAAATTCTAGGAAGCAGAACTCAACGTTTTTACGAAAAATACGTACTTATATCATGGGATGCATCTTTTATATTTTTAAATTATTCTCTATATTTTAAACTAGCTGTGCCCGGCATGCGTTGCACGCCCGTCAAATTTTTTGTACATAATATATAGCCTATGTCCATCTGGAATAATGTACCTTTCAAATGGTGAAAGAATTTTTGAAATCGGATTAGTAGTTTCGGAGATTACCTCCTACATCCAAACTTACAAATTTTACCTCTTTATAATATTAGTATAGATAATATTTAGTAAAAATTATCATTTGTGCACGATACGTGGAGCTGCGTATATTAATACTACTTTACTTACATATATTATTTCTCATGAAACAAAACTCACTCGTGAAAACATTCTACACTAACACGAAGCCTACGAAGCCTACGATATACAAGTGAAATATTATTCTATGCTCATTATTTCAATTATTTTATTACTAACTAGCTGAGTCGACAGACGTTGTTCTGTCCAAATTTCAATAATACAATAAGTTCATACAAATATCCCACAGAAAAAAGCACTTTCAGTTTTTCCCGAATTTTCCAATTTTTCGGCCAACTTTTCCCAATTTTTCTTACCCTAAAAACCTCATTCGAATTATTACGAAAATTTTTTCAAAAGAAATAGTCAAATCGGTTAAGCCGTTCTCAAGTGATGCGCTTACCAACGAACAGCATTTAATTTTTATTTATATAGATTTTAATATGCTCTCATAAGTTCACTCTCATATTCTACAAAAAATATATCAAAAATCACAATATTTTATAACATATTTTGCCGTGTAAAACAATATTACATAAGAAGTATTTCTTTACATATGAACGTTTTGAAAATATGTGATAATTTCTTTGGAATGATCCATTGTACTATTTTACACGTAGAGTTGAAACAAAAAGTGCGTATTTCGAGTAATCATTTGGCACAAACTGTATCTTAAGATCTATAGATCGTATTGCAATGTGGATTAGTAAGAAAAATCGTATTTTTTTAAAATATAATGCACTTAAAAAACGAAAAGTGATAAGTCCATCGGCATTTCCTCGATACGGAGGTGTCGCGCACAGTTCGGTCCAAAAATTGTTTTATACCGCGAACCCGTAGGTTGTGGAACGAACTGCCTCCATTAAGCTACGATATGGGGTTCTTCAAGAGAGATGTGAATAGGATTTTGCAAGGTCGGCGGCGCGCCCGCATACCCACCCTCTTGTGTTGCGGGTGTCCATGGGCGGCGGTAACACCTACCATCACGTGGGACCGCTTGCTCGTCCGCGCACTAGTCTATAAAAAAAAAATCGATTTGTACCGATTTTCACAAGACACAGGATGATAGCACGTGGACAAACTAAGAAGAGGCATGTGGTGTTTTAAATTATAATATAAATAATTTAAAATGAATATGTACTTATCTATATATTAATTTTATATTATTAATCAATATTACAATATTTAGCTTTGTAATATTGTAATGATGTTTGTAAGCTTAAATGCGTTTACTACCAAAAGCGAATCCGACGAGAAGTAATTATGACCAATAGTGTTAATAAAGTTATTGACCAATGTCAATAAAGTGTACGTCCTAAAACGCCACGATGGCCACTATGAGCTGACAAGGCCACAAGTTTTGGGGTTATTTGTGGTAGCCGTCCCGGAGAGGCAAGTAATAAAATAATTTAGGCTTAAATAAAGATATACCTACTGTACTGTATAATTTATACTGTTATCGAAGGAGATCCAGTTTCTCCCGGGAGCCATGTAAAAGATATTGCGGCGAGGTATATTTATTGCGAAGTATATGTTTCTACGTACATATATATGTATTATATCGTATTAGCTACGTAGTTACACAATATAGGTACGTACCCACTACTTATGTACTTATAAAGTAGGTAGCAAGGATTCACTGGAGTTAGCTACGTTGCGAGTATTTTGGTGAAACGAGTCATTTTTTTTCTTTTTCTATTTTAAGGCGTACAGCACTGCTTTGCCGTCTTCCTTTTTTTAAAATAACACTCCATTTAATGCCGGTGTTAGAATGGCATCAGGAAGGGCCATCGCCCAGGGCGCCAAATTTGCAAAGTCGCTGAATTTCAGGTCATCAGAAATTCAAATCAGTCATCCGTGGTCAAAATAGAGAAATTAAGGTCAACTACGGATCATTTGAAAAAATGTATAAGTCAATTCAATTCAATCAGACCTTTCGGTATCCACTGCTGGATATGGGCCTCCTGCACATTGTCTTGTACATGATGAATGTATGGCCTTAAAACACCACGCTTGTTAAGCGGGTTCACTCTTTTAGAGATGGTGTTATCCTAAAAGTTATATCCTTATCCTGTGTTATCCTTAGTTATCCTTTAGTCGCTTTTTACGACACCCACCGGAAGAGATGGGGTGGTGATATTCTATAGCCGTCCCACCCCACGCGACACACCAACACCACACGGCACATCGGAGGGGGAGAGTGCATGCTGCAATCCAACAGCCGCTAGGCGCACTCGACTGGCCTCGTTACCCCTCTCTCAGAGAATACTACCTTGAAATGTACTGCATTTCCCACTTTATCATATTCCTCAATTTATGTACGTGTTTCGGTAGTGAGTGAGATATGCCAGAGCCCATTCCCATCCTATCCCTTCCCATTTCTGCATTTCTGCAAATCCATTCTCTCATCAACAAAGGTAGGCAGCGCATCCGGGAGCGTGCCAAAGTTTGTCATTTTGGACTAATGTTGGCATGTATCGCGGATGTCTATGGGCGACAGTATCCACTTACCACCAGGTGGATTGTATGCTCGGTTGCCATCTTCTTTCTATAAAAAAAAAAACGTTATAAGTATATTGAATTAATACCAGTCGGTAAGATATTAAAAAAATTGCGGCTGGTCTGATTCCCTTTTGGTGTTGGCACTTCCCCGCATTAGGTGAGATGGTATGGCCAGGCAGTGGACGCTGGCAGTGCAGGATCGCGTAGGGCGTGGCAGGGCTCGTGTCACTCGGGACATGTTGGGTCGTTATGTCGATAATCGAGATTTTCAACCCGAACATAGAAGCCCGAATTCGGGGCGAAAACCAATACTTTCACAGAATCGATTTAATTCATGGATTTTCCACAATTAAATGAAACTTTCTATGAAACATTTACATCGCAGTAAACACTACACCTTGGTAAAGTGTTGCTCGGTCCGCTTCATCGCCGAATAATCTCGAAGCGCATACCGTGCTTCAACGAAACGTGATTGTGCATTCAGAATATTATTATCCCAATTTTCATTACGATTTTTATTAATTTATTTAATTAGTACAATTTGTTTGTTTGAGTGAGTGTATTTAAGTTTAATTGAAGATAAATAGATTTTCGTGTTAGTTTTATAATTTAGTTTTTAAGTCGGTGAGCTTGGGTTGAATTAATATTTTTTATGGTACATATACTTACGTATCACGTTAAATTTTTTTATTTTTAACATAAGAATTTCGGTGTTGAGAGGGCGCAAGTATTTATTTATTTTATTTGGGAAAACAAACGGTAATTGAATTATTATTCTACTAAATGTAAAACCAACTATTTTATACCTAATTAAATTATAATTAAAAAAAAAATAATCAAATACAGTATAAATCAAAAATATTATCAGCACACCAATATTAATTTCCAGGCTCGTACAGCGCATTTTGGAAAAGGGTAATCATGAATTTTCAGTGCCATATGCCTCTCCTTTCGCAGGTACGAGTAGATACAAAAACATATTGTCACGATTTTTTTATTAGATAGACACTGTTGTGATTAAGCCATCCTGTATCGAGTATTCGGCTCACGATCATAGCGTTAATAATCAGCCGCCCTGTAATTTCCCTGCAGACTGGATCCCGTCCTCCATCAAACGAACTAAATAAAATTGTATTGTCAACTACTTTACATTTGCACTAAATATTCCTGCAGCAAGAGTTTTGATAGCCTACGGGTATTTATTTACGACTCACATTCGTGAAATCATGAATTCATACCTCGTACAAATACATAAGTATAATACATAAGTACAAATTTTCAATTATCAATGTTGAAGAGAAACATCGTGACGAAATCCGCGTGAACCACTGGTGTATGCAAGAAACATATGAATATCGCATATCTGTGAAGTCTGAAATAAACTAGCACGTGTCGGAAGGGACTGAAATTCACCGTTCCACCAAGTCCATTTCCCATTCAAGTGAGGAAAATAATGGGATATTATCTCATTATACTCTATATTCTATCCCATTCAATTCCATCTTGTCCTATAATTATAATCATTATCAGTATTTTCTTATCATCATCATCATTATCTTCAAACTGAAGTTTGGCGGTCAGCTGGTAAATTTTCCGTCTATCCTTCGCTGAAAGTACTTGGTGCAGTATCATTTCTTATGTAGTCCATCAAACTCCTCTGGTGACCCCGTACTCTCTTTCCGGGATCCAGCCTTCTTGGAACAACCTTCGGAATTCGTTAAGGTTTCCTCTTAGAATATGCCGGAAAAGAGTAACTTTCCCTTTATAGGCAACAGGTAACAGCTCCAGCTTTTGTAGGCAACCGTTCCCGCCGGCAACCTGCTCTCTCCAGAACCTTGATGTCAGAGGTAAAAAAATTCAGGAAATTTTAAACACTGCTAAACGTCCACATTTAGAGGCTTTGTATACGCCTGGAGATTTTATTCTTAAGAGTTCAAGTTTCGAGTCCATAAAGTCAATTAGCATTTTATAATGCGATGACGTGTGGGAAATGGAGTTTTAATATATAAATTAAAGTATATATATATAAATGGATGTTGGTATATCCAAGATTAATAGACTTCGACACTGTTTGACCGATCACTATGAAAGTTGGCACATGTATGTACCTTTTCATGGAGAAGATTTTTATACTATCCACTTTGTTGTAGGCGCTACTAGATGGCGCTGCAGCACATCAACTTCTATACCGTTCAATCGATCACAAAAATCATATCGACGGCAAAAGAGAATAATTTATGATTTTATATACAGAGGTAAATAAATATACACAGGCGGGACAACGTCTGCTGGGTGCAGCTAGTAAAGTATAAAAATAAGTGATCCCATAAAGTAAAGTGTATAATAGGATAAGGGAAACTATAGAGTATTCCTTGCATATTCTTCAGTTTCTTCTTTCTTTTTTCAAAGATTGGCAGATTGTTTTGTTGGTTTTTGGATCACATTATACAGGTTGTAAATCGAAAGTCTGAAAACATGGAATCCGCCCATAATTCTGAGTTCAATGACATGAAAATTTTATCGAATACATACAATGTAGCTAAATACTAAATCCAACATAAGTCAATTAACTCATAAATATGAGAGAAATTCACGGGTCCAGGGTGCACTGTGCACTCCTATAATACAAAGCCTTTAGCCAAAGGAATATTTTATATATGAAATGTATCGTTTATTACTGGCGGTAAGTAGTTCAGGTACAAGACGTAGCGTGTTAATTGCTAAATTAGTATGTAACACAGCGAATTTCGGGGGGAATCGTGAGTCATATAAATAACATCAAAGCTCTAACACCGTTGCCAAAAATAGGCGATTATTAGACTTAGTATCTTTAGATTTCTTTCTCCTTGAGCTTGTGTTTCTCGTTGATGAGGGTCGACATCTCTCCCAGGAAGATTCCTGGGAAGAGAGAAGATTCTCTCTGTTGATACCTCTCCATCTGTTAGTCTTCGGCAACGGGTTTTTTTATAGTAAGAAGGCGACAGACGAGCATACAATCCACCTGCTGGTAAGTGGACACTGGCCAAAGGAGATACGCGATACATGCTAACATCAGTCCAGAATGACAAACGTTGGCACACCCACCTTTGTAAATTTATAATAGGCGAATATTAGGCTGGTTCAAACTTAGCATCTATAGTTTTCTCTTTGAGCTGTGTTTCTCATTTATGAGAGTCGTCGCCGCCTCTTCCAGGAATCTTCTCTCTGTTGATTCTTCTCCATCTATTAAATCTTCGGCAGCGTGTAAAAAAGCATTGTGAATTTGTGTCCAGTGTGCTTTTGGTTTTGTGGTACCGACACATAGGGCTACATATTATTCTGTTTTTCTTTCCTTCCACCTTGGTCGTGACTATTTTTTTAAATTGTTGAGTCTCTGACGCATAAGAGCGTATTCCCACTATGTCGGACCGACGCATATTTTATTTCCGAATGTCACTAAGTTAATTCCAGTTAATTTACTAATTATAAACTAAATTATGAAGCACTAATTTTTTAAAAATGCTAAATTAGTTAAGTACCTACGCCGTTTTCTTATCTGCCACTGTTTGTTAAATGAAATAGCTGCTATATTCCTATTTATTTTTGTAAGTTGTTTGTAAAACACTTAGGTATTTTATAATCTAGATCTACTATTATAGAATGTACAAACACCACATCGATGTTGTAAAAGATGAGGACGCTTGCATACTTTTAATTAAGGGAGTAGAAACACCAGCTCACGCGTCGACCTTGTCAAGGATAAGTATACTTGGACTCTTCAACTTCAGTGAGGTCCTTATGTATGAAGTGATCATTAAAACTGTGCTACTGATTGTGCCCTTGAAAAGAAAAAAAAGTAATGTTTTAATGTATCAAGCTATATATGACCTTTGATCTTTAACTCTTCTCTTTCGTATCAATGGCCCTGTATCAATAGCCACGCTCTTAACGATTAATGTTTTTTTTTTATACATACCTAACTTTAATACTTAGCTTTTTCGTAAATAACAATTAAACATATTATTAACATATTATTAGTCGTAATATTGAAACGTAATGAATTCAGGGAGAAAACATTTTCCCTCGAACAATGAAGAAATAATTGAAAATCAAGGAAACGTTACGTGAAACAGGAAATGTTTCTCCGAACAGTTAGAAACGTTCTAATATCTATTATTTTAAGTTTTACAATATAAATACATCTGCCAACTTTTTAATTACACCTTGAACTTTATACAGTGAACCTATTTAGTACAAAACCGTGATATATGGGAATGATTTGTATGATACTGCTCAGCAGGATATTTGGAGGTTAAAAATACAAACAAAAAAAGGACAAAATTGCACAATCTCCTTTAACAGAGAACTTTTATATTAAATGAAAACATGAATTGAAACTAAAATAATATTTTGGTAGCTTATTATAATTTTTTGGACCTATAGGTACACCTACCTATATGATAGGTTGTAAAACTATTGTGGAAGATATTACAAATATCACGGTGTCGTTGATTTTTTGAACATTATGACATCAAAAAGTGTCTGATTTTTGTCACTTTATTAATAAATTTGAATTTGAAATTTTATTCGTCTATCTTATCTTACCCATGCAAATTATTTATGTCACTTAATTTCTAGTCTTAATAGATTTTTTCCAAAAAATAGTGAAAATATCGCAACGAAGATTTGGTCAGTTTCTTTCAGTAGGTACTTGTCTTTTTCCTTATATGGTTTTTCTTTTATATATTATTTTTATCATTAGGTAGAATAAAATAAAAAAAGGTAAACATATGCGATTAAGACCTTATTTTCTTATGTTTAACCCTCTGATAACACTACCATCTACTCAAAGTTTTATCTCCTAATTTATTACACTTTGCAGATAAAAACGGATTTGGGTCCTAATTGATAATATTACATAAGTACATGATACGCCATACATTATAGGGTACTAAGTGATGGTCGTAAATCTTGCGGGTTGCGGCCATTTTAATGGTCGCCATACCTCGTTACGACAATTTATTACATTAATCCCCTAATTTTGAAACTGTTTTTGCATTCAAAACACAAAGAAACTGCTATATATATCTTTTGTTACAGTAAATGCAACTAAATTATTATAATTCAACATAAATTTAGTAAACAATAAACTATTATTTATAGCCAATTAATAGGGCTGTTATTACTAAAGTGTTTATTTTTCAAATAAAAGAACTAAAAATAACGATTTACACAATCGATAATCTACAGAGGTACATCATTTATATCGGAATAGACTAGATGACACATACGTTCTTATCAGAGTACCTAATCTGGTTGGCACCTTTAAAGGGAATGGAGTCAAACAAATGCGGAGGGATTAAATAAAAAGTCAAATTTGAAACTTAGTACTTTGAAATTATAGAATTCGAGAGCTTACTCAACATAGAACACTATTAGACTCTAACGTGCCTGCCTTAGAGTGCTTTTATACAGAGCCGGCTTTACCTATGGTGCAAGGTGTGCGGCGCACACGGGCGCAGGGTCTTAGGGGGCGCCGAGCAACGCCTCCAAAGAGCCTACTAGAGGGCGCCAGGGTATTGATTGCACCCGGGCGCTACATGGGCTAGAGCCGGCGCCGCTGCTTTTTTTTTTTTTTGCACATAATATATAGTCCATCTGTCCATCTGGAATAATGTACCTTTCAAATGGTGATGGAATTTTTCAAATAGGTGCAGTGAAAATTCATTATTCAATAACTAGGTACATCGCATGAATGCAGTAATTATTTAATTTCAACAAAATCCGTTTTAACACTGCAAACAAAATCACACTTCACCTAATAAATAACACCTAATATCCTCCATTCGGCGCGTCCATGCGGTCTCCATGGGCGTGTCATGTCACTTTAGTGGTCCCCGGAGCGTCCCGAGCTGTAACTTTACACGTAAATACAGTACACGGCGATGTATATGGCACGCCGTAAATGGAAAATGGATGGTATTTTTTTATAAGCATGAACATATTTTGATACTTACTTGCATGCATTCTCTGGGCTGTAACTAAAGCCAGCCGTTGTATCGTCCATTGTTGGAAACCGTTCTCCTCGTGCACATTTCCCTGTGCATGAGGTATGTGGCTAGGTAAGTGAGTTAATCGTTCACATGCTTCAAACCTGGGATATTTTTCCATGCGTGGGTTTATTATTATTTAATTTAGTGGGACACATTAATTCATATAATATTTTTAATTTTAATTTGCAACGGCTATTTACACTATAATGAAAAAAATCATTTATCTGCTGGGTGTGACCTGTGGCAGTCCCCTGGACAGGCCTGTGGTTCGCACCTATTAACCGCGAAGGGGTTTCGGGACATAAACAACCAGGGCTCAATGCGGACTGGTGGATAATCTATTTGCAATACATATCTATACATACAAAGAAAAATGTCCTGACTGACTGATCGACGCCGAGCCAAAAACCGGTGAAGCTGAAATTTGGGCGGTAACTTTTATGACTTAATGACTTACTAAGAAGGGATTTCTCAAAATTAAACCTCTAAAGGGGTGATATGGGGTATCAAAACTTGTAAGGAAAAGGTATTTCCCGCTCACATTAACTTAAAACTTGGTATAAATATGGTACCAACACAAAAAAAAAAAACGTTTTTAACTGTTTTTCAAAAATGTGTCAGGAGCTAATTGTTCAGGATACCAAATTTCGTATGGAATCACAACACGAGTGAAGCCGCGAACAACAGCTAGTTATACAATAAATAAAGATTATTTTAATATATGATATGCCAGATATATCGCCAGGTGCTTTACGATTAGTGTACATGTTATACATATAGCTGTAACCTGACAATAACATAGGACCCGATGAGAGACTTTACGGTTATTTGGATCATTGGATCCAACATTTGTTTTAACATCTGGTGGTACTACTTATTTGTCGTCCGTTTTTATAATCGATATCGAAATGGCCTTAAAACGCCAGTCTGACCAAGCGGGTTGATGAGGCCACTCTTTTAGAGATAGCGTTTAGTCGCCTTTTACGACAGCCACGGGAAGATATGAACCGGTGCTATTCCAAAGCCGATCGACACTACACGGCCAAAAATTATTTTTTACCAACACATCGGTGTTAGATTAATGTAATATGAAAATATCCAATTTACGAGGTTCCTTTTAATTGAAAAAAATTCTGAACAGTTGCAAAAAACATCGTCTCAACAGCGATACCGCTTTAATTACGTATAAAACGGAATTTTCATCAGAACAAGGCAACGATATCGCGAAATCTCATTAGTGGGAATGCGAGAGAGACCGCAAAAAATAATGAGTCAATCCGCAAAAAATAATTTACAGTCCCTTCAACAAAGTTGTTACAAAAGGATCTCAAACATCAAAGAAATAAGTTTGAAATCACAAAATTAAAAATTTCGTGTCCGCAAAAATAAATTTGCCACAGAATACAACGAGCGACAACTGGATTGTGGCAGGGAAATGACAAAAGTGTACATGGTAATGAAGATTTGATGCGAAGAATAGAGACCGCGGAAAATGATATTAGACATGGGTTATAACTTTTTATGAAAAAGCGTTCTTTTCTTCAAGAGATTCTTTTAAAAAGAACGACCATTTTCGGTATTATGGCGGTCATTATGTCCCCTAATTTCATTGACAATGAATGAGATTAGAATGGTGAGTACATCTCGCACCTTTTCTTTGCCCATGTTATTATGACAGAATCGCTAGAAGATTTAAACACGAAAGTTGGAGTTGAGATAACGTAACATAACAATGTGTTGGTCACGGAATGAACTTGGAAAATACAATAGTCATGCTCAATGAACATGACTTTGGGACCAACAAACGTCGTAGGTGTAACGTCGTAGATATCTATGTCTGCGTATATATTACATTCCAATCCAATTTGTCCAAAATTGACGAAACTTAATCAATTAAATAAACATCGCGGTCCGAGGTATCTGTCATGGTCTTAAATAAAAAATTGAGGTGATAATTGTTTACATATCCATAATTTGATTCATTGAGACTTTTTTTTTTTATAGACTAGATGGCGGACGAGCAAGCGGTGCCACGTGATGGTAAGTGTTACCGCCGCCCATGGACACCTGCAACACCAGGGGGCATGCGGGCGCGCCGCCAACCTTGCAAAATCCTATTCACAGCTCTCTTGAAGAACCCCATATCGTAGCTTAATGGAAAGACCTCTTGAGGCAGTTCGTTCCACAGCCTACGGGTTCGCGGTATAAAATAATTTTTGGAGCGAACAGTGCGCGACACCTCCGTATCGAGGAAATGCGGATGGACCGCACTTCTGTGACGGGAGGTGCGGTTGTAGAAACCCGAGGTGGGAATTATATTAAACAGTTCCTCGGAGCATTTCTCATTGTACAGGCGGCTCATTGTACTCATTGTACACAGAGAGACGCAACGTCTCTCCGAATGCTGAGGGGTTCTAAACCGCCCGTGAGAGTGGGATCGTCGACAATACGAACATCACGTCGTTGGATGGAGTAAAATGGGTCCAGTTGGTATTTCGGTGCGCCGGCCCAGAGATGAGAGCAATACTCCATATGGGGCTTCACTTGAGCTTTGTAAAGCATAAGGAGTTGCCCAGGGGTGAAGTACCCCTTCGCTCTGTTCAGCACACCGAGCTGAAAGCAACCGACTGCAAGTTTGCCCTAAATTTAAAGCTTTATGTTGAAATATTTCATTGATTTCTTTTCGTCAAACTGGATCGGAACGGACTATACACGTATGACTAGGCAAGTCAAACTTCAGCACGTAAGATTACATATTCAGCTCGGATCAGTTCGGTTTATCACACTGCATGAAGTCGAAAATCTTTGATCAGTTCGTCCTGCTATTTGTAAGACATAGATAGCGTCAAAACGTGAACTTTAAATTTGAGTTTGATGCATAAGTTTAAAATTCCTCAGCAAGTTATGGAGATATGTTTGTAGTTTATTTATGAAATAAAATTAAAATTGAAGAAATTCGGCAAATATCTTAAAGATAGCTCACAGAATTAGTAAGATGAAGTGGCACTGTCCAGGACATATCTTTATTATTTATTTATATAATAGAATCATACAAAATTTAATTCCCTGTATAGGCACTCATGTGTGTGCACTCCCATGATATCAAGCATTTATCAACTGACAAAGGAAAATTTTATGTATGAAATATAACGTTCACTACAGGCGGTTAGTATTTCAGGTACAAGACGTAGCGTGTTAATTGGTATATTAGTATGTAACACAGCGAATTTCGGGGGGAATAGTGAGTCATATAAATAACATCAAAGCTCTAACACCGTTGCACAAAAATAGGTGAATATTAGACTTAGTATCTTTAGATTTCTTCCTCCTTGAGCTGTGTTTCTCATTTATGAGGGTCGACACCTCTCCCAGGAAGATTCCTGGGAAGAGAGAAGATTCTCTCTGTTGATACCTCTCCATCTATTAATCTTCGGTAACGGGTTTTTTTTATAGTAAGAAGGCGACAGACGAGCATACAATCCACCTGCCGGTAAGTGGACACTGGTCAAAGGAGATACGCGATACATGCTAACATCAGTCCAGAATGACAAACGTTGGCACACCCACCTTTGGAAATTTAGGAATCGATTTGATGAAACGGTTGGGGATATCTGCCGTAGGCCCGGCACCCGATGCGGTAGATGAGTCCTTGAATTGAGTTCACGTACAGGGAAGTGCCGTGTGCGATGTTCTTTAGTCACGGAAATCGATAACGTAATTCGCCTGTAGGGTGAAAAGGCATAGGCTGATTGTATGACACGGTATTGTAATTCGCTTTTTATAAATAACTATTTGATATGGTTTTTATCTGTAAGTATGTTGCTCCAGAGTCCATCGGTGATAAATGTTTCTCTTTCACTAGTCAGATTTACAAACGTCAATAATATATATATATATATATATATATAATATAAATAATACTATATATAAATATAATACATATATCTATTTCGTCATAATGAAATAAATTTTATAGATGAGAACCGAAAATAAAACACAAATAAATTTTAAATTTTCGTCCAAACTCTTCTGCTATTTCAATAAAGGTTTTGAAAGTTGCATAGCGGTTCGAATTCACAGTGTTTTCCAAAGTCGGTGTTCCATATATTTCCATATATCGGTGTTCAGGATAACTATAGTAATTATTTATCTAAGATTTATCTTAAGATAGCAATTTTAATTAACATAGTATTGTAAATAATCTCCTGGCACCCGAATTACGAAATTCTTTAGCATAGGAGCTAATTCCCCAGTGTATTCCCCAATAATATGACTTATGGATTTGTGCTTAACCAAAATAGAGGATGTAACCGAACCTTACCCGAAGAATGGATTCCGTTTATGACTTCGAGTTTGAGTTAACAATGACGTAAATTTTACAAATCTTTTCTTGCGATAAATTATTTTTATGGGTTTGTATTATACTAGATTTTCATATTATATATTTACTAAATACAAAATATTGTTTACAAAAAAATAAGCTACGTTTAACTGAGAGTCATGAGCAGAATCCATAGTTATAGACTTGGAATACAGGAATACTTGGAATACGGGGAAAGTTGGAATACGGCCGTATAGAACGCATCGAATCTATTTCCCCTTTCTTTGAAAAATGTTCAGGGGAGACTTAGCACTGTAAGACCACTGATAGAGCACTGAAAGAGAGGGGCCAATAATTTGGGATTTTTTTCCTGTAAAGGGGGCGAAATAAGTTTGGCAACCCTTGGCCAAGAATCTCGAGCGGGATATCACATTATTATTTGGCAGACGGCACCCATCCAATTTGGTGAGGTAGCATGTGCCAACTTGTTGAAATAGCTGATGAGAGCTAGAATATTTTGCCAACGGTTTTGTTGAAATAATTTTAGGGTTGCAATACTTGCAATGTTAAAGTAAACATCTTTAAGTGACTGTTCGTTAAAGAATTACTTTTTCGCTCTAAATATTTCACCGATTTCACTACGAGTTTCAGCTGAATATCATCGCTGTGTGTCATCACAGGCACGCAGCCAAAGCTGAGTTGGACGCCCACTCCGGGCAGTCACAGGACACGCGGTCAACAAGCTACGCAACTGTAATATCCTTTTCATTTCACTTTCTTAAAATTTCTCAGCTGTTATCTGTTTAAATTATGTGTATTTGTCTTTTCCTTTGTAATTGAAATATCCTATAACTGTGCTCTGGATAAACGTCTTATCTATCTAAATATATACAGCTATTATTAGACATTCAACTTTTGTGAAAAACCTTGAAAAATCTTATACAAAAGTGTTGTGCCTGCTCGTGACTGCTACCTTAGTATTAATTCATTTAGGTAACGGAATGGATTTTATCCATTAGGAGTTAGGATACAGGTCACGGTAATGAAAAAGGTACCTACCTATTTTTTCAGAAGGAAACACATTTTACTAATGGAGTCAATAAAAGGGTCTTAATGTGAATGGTTACTAATCACAGGAATAAAAAAAAGATAAACCAGACTATACTTTACGGTAATCACTCAACAGCAGTTGGGCCGTCAGCCTGTTTGCCTTTTATATATAACTATATTTTAAAAATAAATAAAAAGAATGAAGTTAATTTCTGCTTTTCAGGCGTTTATAAGTCTCGCAGTACAAAATTGTTTAGGATCTGTTTATAACCGCGTCTCTGAAAGCAACTGACCTATTTTATTAACCACCACATCATGAGAAACAGTATCGATTCTTTATACAAAAGCTTGAAAAGCGTTAGATAAGTAATAAGGGAACTTAACGCATTGTTTTCAAGGCTATGTAGCACCAATGTAAGAAAGCAAATATACATTTATTTGCCACTACAAAGCAGACATGATTTCATGTAAATTGTAATTATAATATGTTACAAATATGTACATGATACGGCAACAAATAGGTCCCCAACTCAGCATTTTGCTTAGGTACATATAGACCGTACAATGATTGAAATTTTTGTATAAATATTTTTGTTACAACCTTTGTAATGCAAGCAATATTTATAAAAAAAAATATAGGTAATTAAAAAAATTTTCTCTAGAGGTGGCAACTGCCCTCCCCCCCCTGTCTCCCTTTGGCGACGCCCATGTGTATTATTATATATATGATGTTTTTTTTTTTTTTTTTTTTATGTAATAAGGCGGCAGACGAGCATACAGTCCACCTGATGGTAAGTGGATACTGTCGCCCATAGACATCCGCGATACATGCCAACATTAGTCCAAAATGATAAATGTTGGCACGCCCCCGGATGCGCTGCCTACCTTTGGAGATATAGGAATGGATTTGGAGAAAGGGTTGGGAAAATGGGCAGGGATAGGATGGGATGGGAATGGGCTCTGGCACATCTCACTCACTACCGAAACACGTACGTACATTGGGGAAATACGATAAAGTGGGAAATGCAGTACATTTCAAGGTGTTCTGTGAGAGAGGGGTAACGTGGCCAGTCGAGCGCGCCCAGCGGCTGTTGGATTGCAGCGTGCACTCTTCCCCTCTTAAAACATGTGAAACATCTAATGCGGCGGGTCAGAGAGGCTGTTGCCGCGCCACGGCATGCGTCGCCACGTAATACTGTCAAAGGCATCATCGAATATAATTACAGAAGTCACTAATTAAGAGAATTAAGTTGTTTCCATTTAATTTTTGTATTAAATTAATATACATGTATATTAAATAAACAATCATCTTTTTCTTTTAAAAAATCTGAACATTATATTTTTAATTGTGCTATATTTATTTCCTTTCATAAGCTATCCTTTTATGCTCATTATTTCTAAGAATAATTTCGATGTTTCACATCTGCTAGACGTCCCGCGACGGCTCATTTCTTTTTTTTTTTTCATTTAAACTTTACCACACTGAAATTGTACACAGGGCGGAATTAATGGCTAGTGAAATTCTCTGTCAGTCAACCCTTGCTTAAACAGAAGTGTATGAACCCTCATTAGTTTATTAGTTCTATTAGTGAAACTATAGCACGCAATAGAGACATATTGCTGGTTTCATACAACTAGCGTAACTTCTTTAGACGTACTTTGTCTTCCGGGCCTCCTTCTGCCTTGGATCTAGTATTGTAAAATGAGCTAAGTTTCACTACCGTTTCTTAACTTTATTGACCCATAACAATAATCCGACTGCAACTCTGTGGGGACCAACTGGATGTTGGTTACCGAGATGATAAAATTGTTTAAACACTGGGTGGATGCGATTTTGTGTCAGTTTTTGGTCTAGCCTTTCAGGCGGAATATCCACAAGGGAATTGGAGAGATGTATGCGGTCGAGCATTGCCGGGATGGAAAACTACATATTTTCTATTCATTAATTCTGGGCGTTTTTCTTCAAATGCTTGTTTCAACTTTACTAATTTCTGACAGTAGACATCAGAATTAATTTTAGCCATGTCGCAAAAGCTCGTAATGCACAATGTCTTTCCAGTCCCACCATACACATAACATGACTTTGTTCGGAGTGAGGCCTGACTTTGGGACTATTCGTATTGGCTCACCTCGCTTAGACCAAGATCATTTTCGAACATTGATATTGTAAATGATCCACTTCTCATCGCCTGTTAGCAATGTCTTCGGAAATGAATCGATTTCATTTCGTTTTAGCAATATCCCGCATATGGAAATTGTATTCACCAAGTTTCTGTCATTTAAATCATGCGGCATCCAAACATTTTTCACGAAATTCCGTTTATGCAGGCAATCCGAAACTGTTGGGTGGCCAATGCTTATGAGCCATTTCACAAAAATGACTAAATCAAGTTTAGGTAATTACAACGCAACGCGACTGGCAATAGTTCATACTCCCGTTTCTATAGCGTAACTATGGAAAACAAGTTTTGATAATTGAATAAGCCGAACTTTTCTCCGTGTGCTTCTATAGACAATACTAATGGCCGACGCGAAAATCCCCGAATATAATAGAGCAATTAGAGCAGTTTTGCGATATTAAAAAATATATATAATAAATCGTAATTTATAAAAATACTTATGTTTTCGTTTTAAATAGGTATAAAATTGATATTATTCTAAGTAATAATTTAAAAAATTCATTAATAAATGATAAAAAATTGTAGTTAAATGCCAGGTATTTTACGTCGAAATTGACGCACATTATTTTATTTTTTCTCGTGATTTGTGTTAATTTACGGAAATATTAGTGTACTATGTGTCAATAGAATTATATACTACGTATAATTGTACCTTATCTTGTTGAATTAATGAATTTTAGCGGAAGAAGCACGGCTCTGAAGATCTTCCTAGGCGCGTTTTTACTAAAACATGGTTGAGTACTACAGGATAAATAAAGAAATGTTTCGAAATGTATTATATTAAATGTCAATACAAAGAAATGAGCTATTTAAAATATTTACTCAGAAATGTAAAGCAACTTTCATTTCACTTATAGGAGAGCTCAAAAACTTGTATTTTTTGAGTACTCAAAAACTCAGTCAATTACCAGTTCAAATAAACAAGATTTAATTTTCAGCTCCAATCCATTTATATAGGCTTTAGCGGATTATTTTCGATTTTGGCTCCAGACAAACAACATTTAACACGCACCGTTGTCAGCTATACCGTATAAAATATGGTTGATAAAGACGGCCGCAGACCAGTGAAACGTCACGTACACGACATACAGTACACAATCCTGATTAAATCATAGCACAAACGACTACAAAGCGATCCTGTTTGATAATTGTGTGCTACCGTGGTTGTTGATTACATGATTACAGCAAAACTAACATATACAACTTGTCACTAAAATAAATATAATACATTATTACATATATATACATACAAACTTACACACATACATATATACATAAGAATAAATACATATAATACATAGAAATGTATTTAATAAATACATTATATAAATAAAATATCTACATAAGTTATATATTAACAATTAGAAAAAAACGTTGCCGACAAAAGTAAAATAAAAATGAAAGAAAAAACAAAGCAAATGGAGCTGACTGAGCCACTACCCATGAGAAATGGGGTGATAATGTTCCCGAAGCATCTGTTTAAAAGATATTTTGTTAGGAGCTTTGTTAGGAGCGTCCAGAGCCAGTTATGGTGTTCCAGAGCCTAGCTGCCTGCGCAGTGAAAGATTTGGTCATAAAGCCGATACGGCAAGAAGAGACTTGGAGTAAGGACTTGGTAGCGGAGCGAAGACGATGGTCATGGGTGTCATCCAGAAACTGAAATTTACATTTTAAATACTCTGGGCAACTTGGATTGTATAGCGCATACCCCCTGGTGTTGCAGGTGTCCATGGGCGGCGGTAACACTTACCATCACGTGGGACCGCTTGCTCGTCCGCCCACTAGTCTATAAAAAAAAAGGGTGTAGAGCTTTTATTTCGTAAGCAAATTTTATTTATTGGCGAGAACGGTTTATATTTTAAATATATTGACGTGTTTTGGATTTGCGGTCTTTCGGTGTCACATTGTAGACAGTACAATATTATTCTAAAACTTTCCACTAGAGGAACCTTGCAATCACAAGGGTCTCTGGGACCATTATCCACCACGCGGACTTTACTCCCTCCACTTTCTTATGGAGGACCATAGGAAAATTAGTAGGAACAAAAACTGATTTCATTTCGACTAAATCGTGGGACGAGGGGATCGTATTTAGATAGGCTTTTTCACACTCTTTTTCTTAACTCCCTATAAATTCCTGTTCTATTTTTATTTTACTTATTTGGTTTGCCAGCATTCTTACACTAACATTACACATGTGAAACCCGTTTTCAGTAAAAACGCGATTTTCCTTGTAAAAACTAGTTTTGACTGAACAACATTGTTATAACTAGTTATCCCTAGTAAAAACTAAAATTTACTGATAAACAAATTTGAATGAATTTGTTAAATTGCTAAAACAAATTTGTTAAAATTAGGGAAAGTTAGGCCAAACCAATTAAAATCAGTGCCGGTGTCACAGTCAGGATTTTAGTATTTACTGGGAAAAACTAGTTGTAACAAAGGCGTTTAGTCAAAACTAGTTATGACTAGGAAAAACGCCTTTTTACTGAAAACGGGTATTTACTGTAACATATATACCAAAAAAAGAATACATGACACTGTACTTTGTACCTTCAAACCTGGAAGGTATGTGTGGGCACTGCACATTCGTACTCCAACATATAGTTACAATGATTAACATTGCTGGATTAGTTATTATTATTAGGTACTTAGTTATAGACAGTGTTCACCTACAATGATGTCTGAATTCGCTTTTCTCAAAGTGTATTTTAAACAATGATCACTCATACCTACCAGTCGACATGTGCCCGCATGTGAAGCGTTCGTCAGGAAACTATTTCGCGCGGTGAAATGACATCATTTCCGTGACGCTCCCGCGGAAGTCATCGGATTGTAACGATATGAGTTCCTTTTTTTACGGAATGGCTAAATTCTTGTGGCCCTAGTGGCCTTTCAAGAGTCATCGGTCGCGATATGAGTTCCTCCAAGCTTATAATACCTGCCATGTAACTGTAAAAATGGCAGCACCTGTTTTTTGTCAACAATTTATTCTTTTTAATTTTCTCGTAGCGCCGCCGAGGCATATGCTCGACGTTTTATTGAGTAGAACACCGGGACCCTCGCCCACAACTTACAGGAATATTAAACAGACTTTTTTAGCAAACTAGTTACAGGAACTGGCTTCGTCTCCAGCACGGTTTTATGTGGATTGTTCACCGGCATTTAAACTACGCTTTATCTAAACTAAGATAGCTAAACTATAGCTAAGGCAGGATATGTTCGATGTCCACCAAAAACGAGGCGGGAGCTAAGTAGCGGGAGCTAAGTAGTCAAGATAATTTACTCCATTGTCATCCGTTGTCCATTGCAAATCGACGACATTTTACCCATTTTTAGATCTCCCATTATCCCCATATCTCCCATTTTTAGAAGAGGAGGGTGCACTCTGCCATCCAACAGTCGCTGGGCGCGGTCGACTGGCCACGTTAACCATCTCCCATAGAAAATAACCTTCAAATGTACTGCATTTCCCACTATATCCTATTCCCTAATGTACGTACGTGTATCGGTAGTGAGCGAGATATGCCTGAGCCCCTGAGCCTGAGGGTTGGGAAAATGGGGCGGGATATGATAGGATGGAATGCCATTTCATTTCTCCAAATAAATTCCTACAGCTCAAAAGGTAGGAGCGCATCCGGGGGCGTGTCAGTTTTTGTGATTCTGGACTGATGGACAATGGTATCCATTTACCACCAGACAGACAGTATGCTTGTATGCAGCCTTCTTACTAAAAAAATACAAAATACTTTTCATTTTAATGACATTTATTTCAATCTCATCATCCCATCGCATCGAATGGAGAGTATAATAAAATAAAAGTAACTACTTATTTCAGTTATTTCACTATACTTATTCTTCACTCTAACCTATTCCCCCAAGGAGGATGGAGAGGTGTAATGGGATGAGGAAAACTCCTCGTTGCTATTCCTTTTTTCCATTTTCCCAATTCTTTCTCCAAATTCATACATGAATCTTTAAAAAATATGCAGTGCATCCAGGGGCGTGCCAATGTTTGTCATTTTGGACCGTATCCATTTACTACCAGGTGGAAAGTCTGCTCGTCTAAATATGGACTTACGGAAACTATGGATCTATTTTATCTTATATCAAATGATTAGGCTACGAACCCGTAGGCTGTGGAACGAACTGGTTCAAGAGGTCTTTCCATTACGCTACGATATAGGATTCTTCAAGAAAACTGTGAATAGGATTTTGCAAGGCAGTCGACATAGCCGCATGCCTCCTGGTGCTGCAGGTATCCACGGGCGGCCGTAACACTTACCATCACGTGGGACCGGTTCCTCATCCGTCTACTTGCCTATGAAAAAAGAATTACAACGAGTTGCTTCAAATAATGATGATAAATGATGCTACAGCTCCGTCCCTGTCTTCTGATGCTCTGTTCGTAGGGTTTAACGAACCCTTCTAGTTGCACATCTAAACGGACAGACAAGATTTTCCCGTATTTTGAATACAGGGATACAGATATGAGGCAAACGTTCGCAATACAGTCACGTCCGTGCGAAGACCGTAATGTTGTCACGGCATGTCGGTGCGGACACCCGAATGTTGGCCGCCTTTTTATTTTTTAATAAAACTTTGTCAAATTATACGGTACGGTTCATTACAATAAGTTGAAGAGACAAAAGTCAAAGGTTGCTTCGTCATTTTTTCCTCATTACATAATATTCCATAAAAGAAAGGAATTTGCGTAAGAATCTAAAGACTTAGCTTAAGCCATTACCTACCCTTTCGTCTTCACTGCTGTCTATATACTCGTATAAGGTACTACAAAAATAGTGTGAAATATTTTAATATATAGGCAGTACCCTAAAATTATTATATTTAACTAAACATTAAGTTGTATTTCATGATTTTTTATTACATTAAAAACAAAAGAAATAAATAAATGATTATAATTGTTATTAATTCACTTGTAACATAGTTACGTTGTTGAGCGAGCGCGTTCAAAGGTCAAAGACCTAAGCGAGCGTATGGATAGTGTTATTATTATGCACATACGAGTAAAATGATTGTAATAAGAAAATCATGAAATATATGTTAATTATTATTTAAATATAATGGTGTTAGTGTACTGATCGACTTAATAAAATATTTCATACTATTTTCGTAGGACCTTATATACCTAGGCCTATGCCAAGGCCCGTTACCACACACAGTCTTTCGTTCTTATCACCTAGAGTCTCCGTAGTGGCTACATGTTTCAATTTCTTCAAGTCGTCTCGGTCCATTTAGTCGGAGGGCGTCCCACACTGCGTTTCCAAGTACGCAGTCTTCATTCAAAGGCTCGTTTACCCCATCGGTTGGCGGTCCTGTGACAGTTATGGCCTGCTGATTACCACTTATGCTAACTTGCTTATTTTTACTTGCTGTTTTAGAATTAAAAAGGTAGATCTCCAGCGCGAATGCTTTAACATACGAGCTATCTTCCAGCTAGTAGCTAACAAATGGTACTTACATTTTTTTTATGGACGACGGCGGCAGACGAGCATACAGTCCACCTGATGGTAAGTGGATACTGTCGCCCATAGACATCCGTGATACATTCCGACATTAGTCCAAAATGACAAACGTTGGCACGCCCCCGGTTTTTTTTTTTTTTTTTTTTATGTACGAAGGCGGCAGACGAGCATACAGTCCACCTGATGGTAAGTGGATACTGTCGCCCATAGACATCCGTGATACATTCCGACATTAGTCCAAAATGACAAACGTTGGCACGCCCCCGGTTTTTTTTTTTTTTTATGTACGAAGGCGGCAGACGAGCATACAGTCCACCTGATGGTAAGTGGATACTGTCGCCCATAGACATCCGTGATACATTCCGACATTAGTCCAAAATGACAAACGTTGGCACGCCCCCGGTTTTTTTTTTTATGTACGAAGGCGGCAGACGAGCATACAGTCCACCTGATGGTAAGTGGATACTGTCGCCCATAGACATCCGCGATACATGCCAACATTAGTCCAAAATGATAAACGTTGGCACGCCCCCGGTTTTTTTTTTTTATGTACGAAGGCGGCAGACGAGCATACAGTCCACCTGATGGTAAGTGGATACTGTCGCCCATAGACATCCGCGATACATGCCAACATTAGTCCAAAATGATAAATGTTGGCACGCCCCCGGATGCGCTGCCTACCTTTGGATATATAGGAATGGATTTACAGAAAAGGTTGGGAAAATGGGGAGGGAGAGGATGGGAATTGGCCATGGCACATCTCACTCACTACCGAAACACGTACGTACATTAGGGATATAAGAGAAAGTGGGAAATGCAGTACATTTCAAGGTAGTCTTCTGTGAGAGAGAGGTAACGTGGCGAGTCGAGTGCGCCCAGCAGCTGTTGGATTGCAGCGTGCACTCTCCCCCCCAGTACTTCAAGAAATTCGGGTATTTATGATAAAAATTGCACGCTTTAGCCTTATTGCGTTACGTTATGCGTTGCTCTTATGATTGTGCATAAGAAGAGAAAGCTATTTGTCATAAAAAATATAAATGTCTTTGTTGCATTTCACTATCGTTTTGCGGGAACGATGTCACGTGCGTTTGTAATATTGACAATAATAAGGTTTGAACAAACGTGACTACTTATTTTCAAATCATTATTGTCGATGTTACAATTTGTTGTAATTTTAATAATACCGGTGAAATTATGGAGAAACTTGTTGGCAACTGTTGGTGTAACGAAGTGATTGGACTCCTTTTTTTCTAATTTTCTTTTTTAAACAACAGTAAATGGGCCCATTGTGCTTTATAACACTAATAAACTAATAAATATCTAAATTTTTTAAGATCTACAACACATACCTACAAGGACAAATGCGGCATAGATTCAAAGTTATAAAAAAAAGTTAAAAAGAAATGAAATCGACCCTACTCGTAACGGGCACCATCCACAGGGTTTATTATTTATTTATTAAACAATTTATTGTACACACATAACATGAAACAAATAAAAGTAAGAAAAAGAAAAGATGTACAAAAGGCAAGCTTAGCTCCTGTGGAGATTTCTTCCAGCAGACCTGGGGAAGTGAAATATAGGTCAAGAGAGAGAGGCAGGCGTAGTGCGTGCGGAAAATTTGTGTAATATGTATTATTATAATTTAATAGTACAATAATATTAATCAAATACATAAATATATATTTATATACATTATACATATTATATACAATACGGACTATTTAGGAAATAGACAAATAGTGCTCTTTTAATCGGTTTTTAAAAGTATAAGAGAAGGACTATCTCGTATCCTATGACGGAGAGTATTCCATAAGCGTACGGCTTGAACTGAAAATGAATCTCCACAGCTAAGAGAATTGTGAGAAGGGATCTTTAACAGGGAGAAGATTTGGGTTCAAAGGAGTCTAGATCTTGGAAAAATACACAAAAAACGGTCACGCAAGTAGGTGGGAGAAGAAGGTTTGCTAAGAACATTATAGATGAGTGTAAGAATGTGACAGTTACGCCGAGAATGAATGAGTAACCGCTGAAGCTTCTTTCTAAACACAGAAATATGGTCAAACTTGGGTAAACCAAAAATAAAGCTACTACTCAGGTTTCGGAGACGCTCAAGTCTGTTCAGAAGTTCCACATATTATGATCTCTTATAAGAGTCACTTAGCAATTCGGTATTATGAATGCTAGGACGATCTTTGTAAACTGTAACTTATTATTATTAACTGCTTTTCAAACCTCTTGACTAAACACAGACAATTATACCAAACAGAAATCGCTAACTTATTTTAATTGTGAAATATGAAATTGTGAAATATGAAATCAAGCAAGACAGTTTAGTACTGTTATCTAAATGGAACTTGAATGGTTTATAATACGTCTCATACTGTCAATACATATTACACAATATAGAAATTTTCAAAAAACAAACAAAATATTCCCTAATATGGTTCTCGTTTTGGCGGAACCCTAAAAATGGGCTGCACTTAGGTAAGCACAGTCAAGTTGCTTGTTAGTATTGTAACTGCACCCTTCGGGTCTAAAAATCCTGTAGGATTGTAGAAGCACGGTAACGGTTGTTTACATCGACAACACTATTGGATAAAATTCTGCGCGAGTACAATTTTATGTCCATATATTTAGGTACATGAAGGTGGTACCGCCTTTGTATTGACACTTGGGGCACGTACTGCTCCCGCTTTGCAATAAAATAGAGGCAAGGTGTGCTTAACACAGGGATGTATTTGAAATATAACTAACAAGTAGTTAGATATTGATGGCAGATTAATGAAATTTTATGGGACTGAGGATAGCCTAAAAAGCAGAATAAACTCGACTCCCATTCGACTCTAAATTCCGGCCCGAACCATGGAGATTTAACTTAAATTGAGGCGTATTTAAATTAATAGAGATGCCGGTGGAAAACTACTTAAAAGATAATAATGAAATATTAAGGGTTAAGGTATGAATTTTTAAAATATCACTAGCTCAACGATGTAAGGAAACGTCACGCGTCTTGTGGAAACCTGCATATTATTAAAAACTCTAAGCATCTATATTCCGCAATTCGCACTGGACCTACGTAGTACCTTATGTCCCGAAAACGGCTCGTGATTAAAAGGGGAGGCCTGTGTCCTGCAGCGGTTTGTCATAGATTGCTATTAAACAGGAGACCAAGCAGTACGAGACGTCTTCTGGCCAAGTGTATCGGAGGTTTTAAGAAGTTTATAATCGCTCGACCTTTAAAGCGAAATAAGCTGACGTTTATGGTGATGGGTTTTGATCTTCTAATATTTATAAATGGGTTTTATAGTGTTGGATTAATGAGCGCTGATTTCAATTTTAGTATTATACATTGGTGGGTGAAAGTTTTCGATAGTAAGAAAAGTAAGTAAAGGAAAAGAAATTTTCGTTATAAGGTTTTTTTTTTATTTCTTCGCTTATAATCCACCCCTGACTTCCACAAGCATCCATTGCACGTAAATTACTATTTTATGACGGGAAAGTAAAGACACGAGTAAAGAGAACGCGTGACAGTTTTTATTTATTAGCATTATTTTGCTAATGTTCATATTTTTAGAGCAACTTACAACAGTTTGTAAATTAAATAATTATATTAACAACAAAAGATCACGCATAACTATTAATAAAATGCTGCACTTGCTGCATGCTCGACAAATAAAAATAATCGGGAGTATGTGTGGGCACACACACTTTGTGTGCGTGGTGGATTACGGCCCGCATGATGAATTACTTGGAGAGGATTTACTAGGGGAGGCCTGGGGCCCTACCACCATCTTTTACAAAACAATATTGTTGCAGGAACGTTTTGTTTCAGGCTGAAAACAACATTACTCATATTCGTACCATCACCTCCATCAAAATATTAATGCTAAGTGCAGAGAAAGAACGAATGATTTTAATTATTTGTTTATTCCCTGCTAAAAACAAAACGAGATAACGCTACATGAACTGTATAACGTCATTTCTTTCATACAACGTTCCGATTTGCACTACAGTAAGCTATCGAATTGCGTTGACGTCACCAAAACTTTCTATTAAAACATTCTTATAGTAAGCTTACATTAAGGACGCCGTGGTACGAAATTGAGAAGTAAGGTTAAAATAATACTGCTATAAGGAATGGTGGTAAGGGCCCTGAACGCTGCAGTGGGACATTATAGGCTGATACAAGTACAAGCAAATTAACTAAAATGGTAGGTATAGTATCTAAACTACAATGAGACAATTATTATTTGGTATAAAAAGTTAGTTCTTTATATTTGGTATAAAACTAGGAACAAAATGTTATAACCAACTGTTGGTACTTAAACTAAGCAGTTAAACATTACTTACCAGTAAATACTTACTCTGGACTGCGAAAATTCGTAGGGAGACCCAATGTAACTCGTCATGGAACTTCGCAGATAAATCCCTACTTTAGATTTACGGCTGTGATAAATCAACGCATATTGTGTGAAGTTGCTACTACGCCTGTTTATACTTGTATGAAACATGAGCCATGGCTAATAGTAGATTATATTCAAACAATCGTTTATTTAAGATTTTTCACGCGTTTAAGAGAATAAACAGTTTCATTTTTTTTTAATCCTGTACTTGATAAATTGTAGCAATATTTTGTGCTAACAATTATTGTTGCTAAATAGTTTAACAGGCGCTTAAGTAACTGTTTACACTTTTCCGCTTTTGTTTCTATTACCTTTTAAAGAGAGTAGCTACTCGATGTTTTTAATAATTTTGTAAAATAAATCTAAAAGAAATCGTTATCATACATTGCGAGCAGTTTATTTTTTGTCTATGACTTACGAAAATATTATGAAGTTCGAATTTCTAAATAAAATTCGTCCAAGGTCGCACGTATTTCTTATTACAGTAGGTATCAGTGCTGTCTTAAAGCGCATTTACAGAAGTAGTGTTTCTCGAATGATTCAGGTGAGAATATTGTATACGATTCTTGAATGTGAACAAACTTCATACGATTCTCGCTTGCAACTCTTAACACAATGATAAGAGCGATAACATTGATCACATGAGACTAACAGCTGTTTATACTAGCTTTTGCCAATTTTCTAGCCCGCACGGGTTCGAGAAACTCTCCTTGTGTAAATAAGCCTTTATTATAATGAATTTAATTTTGTGACAACTTAACAAAAGCCTATTCATGAAGGAATTGACTGTGGCTGTGGACAGCTGAAAAATTTCACGTAAATTTGCTAAATTTTAAGTGTCAATTTCACATCTTAAATATTGCAATAGGGCAAAAATAGGCAAGTAGTTATTAGACGTACTATATTGTTTGGTAAGTTATATGAGGTAATACAAAACATATAACTTATATGATAAAATATAAAGCTATAAATGAGACATATAACTTTTCAGAGAAAATGTAATCATATCGCAACTTTGGAACTTTCTAGACTCAATATTTATAGCTGACATTATTACATATTAGCACAAAATGTTATCAAACAACTAAAGTTTCAAAGTTTTGTAGGCACCCAGTTATTTGAGTTTCGAGTAATTAGTAATTACTGAATAGATACCTACTACAAGACTTGTCTTATCGTGGCGCAAAAAGTCTCTTAATAATTATTGTTTGCGTGATCTATCATAAAATGTGCGTTTGACACTGTCATTTAACGATTTGGTATTAATAACCATTTGTAATTAATACCAAAAAGTATTTAATATTATTATTATACCATCAGCCTGTCTCTCCACTGCTGGATATAGGCCTCTCCATAGGCTAGGCTCGCCATCACACACAATCCTCGGCTCTTTTCAGACAACCACCACCGATGAATAACGGTAGGCCTAACCCATAAGTTCAAAGTTCAAAAGAGTTTCTTTGCGGCATAATATCCGAAACGAAGATATTCGGCAAAAAACTAAAGTTACCGAAATAGCTCGTAGAATTAGCACGTGAAGTGGCAATGGGCAGGTCATATTTGCCGCAAGACCGATGGCCGACGGGGTAGACGAGTCTTCTTATGGGGGCCACGTATCAGGAAGCGCAGTGTGGGACGCCCTCCTCCCAAGTGGATTATTATACATATAAGCAGATTTTGAAAATTCCAGGTTCTTTAATTTACCTTCTTAATTTTAATTTAATTTTGAGTATATCCATATTAAGACAGCAAAAATCCCGTAAAATGGCACTACCTATTCCGATACAATCATAATAATGTGTGTCAGAGAGTCAGATGAGGATCTAACTAAAGGATCCTCACTGAGTTTCTACAACGTATAAACAAAATTATCGTATTAAAACATCACAATTGAGTTACTGTTGTTTGCTGCCTGAACTCGGTGAAAATGTTATATCTCATTTGTTCTACGTTACTGTTCGCCGCTTTATGTTACAATTTATTAAGTACATATAGTATGTTAGATGAGGTACTATCACAATTGTAATTGTGAGTTTAAATTACAGTGTCTGTATAATGTATTATACAGAATGACCAACGTTGGCACGTCCCGGGACGCGCTGCCTATCTTTTGAGATGAAGGAGTTGATTTAGAGAAAGGGTTGGGAAAATGGGGAGGGTTAGGATAGGATGGGATGGGAATGGGCTCTGACACATCTCACTCACTACCGAAACACGTACGTACATTGGGGAAATGGATATGGTGGGAAATGCAGTAGGTACATTTCAACTGGCAGGACTCCAGCTGTGTAAACTATTAATCATTTAACTCCTTAATTACATATACTAATCCGAATCTTATTTCAACGCTTTGGAAATAAAATAAATAAATTCGAAGGGGCGAGAGAGGTGTTAAAATAAAATACCCATATTATTAAAAACACTGAATTCTATATTATTCAATATACTAAACAACATTCAAAGAGGCCTAATTTTCATGTTTCACTGTATTTAATAAAATGTTTACAATTGGATATTTTTTTACAAAATAAAGTTGTAATTATTCCTTTACCCATAAAAAGTTGAATTTGCTATGTTTTCATAAATATCTGTACCTAAAGACTCGTAGGTACTCTCAATTCTATATAATACTTTCAACTAGTAATAGTTGTATTTTGTAAAAGCGAAAAGCGGTTTCGCAACAGGAAATATGTCAATATTTATTGTATTTTGTCTTGAAACAATTATTATGTGAATGTCACGCTAGACACAAGGCCGCAGAAGAGCTTCGGGTTAATCTCATTCTAAATTACGAATTGTATCAACATGGGATTTACATAGATATTTTTAATGTTTACGAATTAAAGTACGCCTCTGGACGTAATTAAATAACTGTTCATTCAAACAGCGATCTACATCGCTTTGTAAGCTATATATTCATACAATAATAAACTGAAACTTTTTATGAGTGTGGGATAAAATATGTATAAAACAATTGATAGCTTTTAACATTTTTTAATTTTCTAATTGTAAAAAATGAAACAGTTGTCTAAACATGAATCTAAACGTAATCACAATAAAAGCTACGATGATATGTACAATGTTAATTTTCGTAAAAATCGTTTTGGTAAATAAACTAGGAATTTAATGTTCTTATTTATTACAATAATTTTTTGTTTAGAATTCAAATAATTATTTTTCTAACTATATTTTAAATAGAATAATAACTTTTACTTAATTAAAGCTAACATTGAATTTAAAGCTTGATATCCACTTATAATACGATAAAAAGATAAAATCAGAAGTTAATCTAATTACAGTAAACAACATTATTAAACCCAAGATAAAAAAATAGTGAAAATCAAAAATAATAATTATCAGACGTGTTATTTAAAAAAAAAACAGTTTATTAAAAATAAAACAAACGATTGCAAACTTATGATTTTAAAACAATAAAATAGAAATACATACATTTTTTTATAATCAAACATTTCGATGCGTGCCTCGTGTTTTTTACACAGAATGCAAGCAACATCGATATTACAATTAGTAAATGTACAAAAACACTAATTTCTAAACGTAGCGAACATGGACGTGGAACTAACTAACAAATGGACCTCCGTAATTTAATAGTATTGTCCGTCATTGTGCATTCTTTAAATTACGTATGTATATCACAAAGAAAAACATTCAGAACGTGGCCCTGAACAAAACCTGACAATTAAATATTAATATGTACTTAAAATTTACATTTCAAGTAAATCTACGATCCACAGTATTTTTTTTTTTAATTAGAATATTATTGGACCTACGAAAAACATTAAATTTATGCTCAGAATCACCTTTAATGAAAAAATATTCTATTGAAAATGTTACAATTTATAATATAGAAAAAACATCAAGTATTATATATTATCTGAAGTTTTATGTATGTATATGAAAACACTTATTTTTCGCCATAACATTGATTTTTTACAATTATTCTTAGAATATTACGCTGTAGATACCATCTTAATAATTACGTTTAGTGTCCAATGAATGATATTTTTTATATTTTTCTAGTGAGATGAGCGTCTAATTGCCTTTCTATATTTCAACCATTTTAAAACATCTAGTGAGAGTAGAACTCCCCATATTTACGTTATCACAGGCTTACGCTCCTAACCCTGAGGGTTTTACATTGCACCTTCTTTCTAATCAACATTATAATTTTTAAAAAAATCATCATTTCAATAAAACGAACTCAGTTCCACTTCCAACTATACTAACATTACAATACTATTTCAATTCTTCCATTTTCCGATCTTTTGATCAGCCGTTTGATACCTTTCACTCATTATTACTTCGAAACACAAAACGCCCAAGCCTGTCTGGTAGCACGCAAATATGTGTCATTATATTAGTCATACGAGTACAGCAGATGGGTGCTTTTCGTTTGTCGCGGAGACGTACGTCACGATTTGTGTTTATGGGCCGCACAAGGGTCCATTACTCTTCACAGAAATATAGGCGAAAAATCTTTAATTTTGAGATTTTTTCCTGAGACTTAGTAGTTTTGTGAAAGGGCGGTGGTCGCCTAGCAGTCATGCGGCCACCGCGAGGGGTGGCCGGCCACGGATCACATAACGCAACAGCTCTTCGCCCGTCCCTTTAGCTCGGCTTTCAGGTCCCGCTTGCTTTTGGTGCGTCCAACTTGTTTGTGCTAGAAATAAACAAAGGTTTATTACCTTTTACGAAAGATATAAGTTTTTACAAATCTCGAAGGTAGAAAATTGCTTATAAATATTTTATGTCAAATCATATTCAGTTATGTATTGCTCAATTATTTATAGTTGCTATATCAAACATTCGTTGGTTTGTTAATAATATATGACTTCGGTAGTTTATTTTGAAATTTAAATTTCCGTGAAAAACCTTGTGTTATCAAAATCCTTTAAACATTTAAAAAAGACAACAGAATCATTACGAGAAAGAGTTCTTAATGTCAATTAACTCAAATAGCTTTACCTGTTGTTTCATCTGTTGTTTGTTCAGTTTTCCCAATGCAGCCAAGGCTGCAACTTCGAAGGCATCTTTCACGCCTTTGCTGGAAGCCCTTGCCGATGTTTCCACGTAGGTCGTCGCTCCTAGTTGTCTCGTCACCGATAAAGCCTGGAAGATATATTTATTTGAAAACACTACTGGCTATAATAAGATGTAATCTTATTTATAATAAGAATTTATAAGGTGTAATAAGATATAATCACGGTAATCATTACTTGTTATAATTAATAATAACAATTTATAGTGTTATAGTTACACTTTATTGTATACCAAAAATATACAAAGTAATACAAAGTACGCGTTATTAAAAGTACTTATCGCTAAAGCAATTTCTTGCAGGCAACCTTTGGCTGGTGAAGAGAAGTCAGTAGGCGAAATAGAGGTAGATGGTGCAATAAGGAAATAATGTCTGTATATACATTCACAGATACATACATACAGACATATATAGATACCTATATGCATTAATATATACATACATTAGATTAGAGAGAAACTTTATAGATTCAGCAGTGGATTTGGAAAAAAGGAATGAGAAAGACAACGAATGGAACGGAAGTTTTCCTCCAAAAAGAGAAGAAGACTTCCAGAAAACTTGTTATAATTATTATATTCTCATTTTAGTAAAATAAACCATTTAATTTAAAGATAACACCACGAAGTAGCATTGGCCCGATAATTAATACAATTGTGCATTTGTATACGGCGCGGCGCGTGAATCGTATTTACTTTCTCGAAAGGGTATAGAAGATCACAAGTATTTATAATTGCAACGATAACCAGCCATTTTGTATTGTCCATTGCTGGACATGGGCTTCCTCTTACACAGGACAATGTATGACCTTAAAACGCCACGCTAACCAAGCAGGTGGGCGAGTCCACTCTTTTATTTATTTATTTTGTTGCATTTTATCGGATAACACAGATCCATAGCAAGTGTTAGTATAATAAAATAATAAAAAACAAGACTTATAACACTATGTTAGTGCTACGAACTAAAATATATTAACTTAAAACTAATAAAGTGACACTTCAGCTCGGATGTTAATCAAGTAGTTATTTTAATTAATTAACATACGAATGCAATGCGTAGTAATAGGGGAGTCGTATTTATCCGCTACTTACTCAGGATACTGTTTGAGCTGGCCCGCACTCTAAATAAAAGGGACGCGCGATTTGCGCACGATAGCGTGTAAACCATCTGTGCGCTCCTGCGCGAACATGCCCGAGGCGCAGCAGAAACGAGGCAACGCCATCAGCGTCCTGAACTCATTGTACTGGATACGCAGAGCGTCGAGTGATTTGCCCGTATAGCTGGTCCACAAGCCGACCGTATAGAAAGTCTGGCAGTAGTCCTTAAACCTTCACTTCTTTGCTGCAACGGGCAAACCTGCTAGCCAGCATGTTACATCTCACCGCCAACGCCCTGCGTTCCCTTTCAATGTCCACATGATCGTTAAAGTCGTCGGTTATATAATGTCACGGGATAAACACCCCGGTAAATACTCCGTCGGGGTAAATTTAAATAATTACCCGTTTTAATTGGGTGCCGTATAAAGTTAATGGTAGGCACTGTGCTAGGGCAAGCACCGCCAGCCTTAAATAACATGTATTTCTTATTTACATTAAATTTGAGACCATGGCTGTTAACATATTATGTTTCGCAAATTTTAAGCAGCTCTCTGAGGGCACTGACCGTTGGACTCAGCAGCACCATATCGTCAACATAACTGATATTGTTAACACAAACATCATCAACAAACAACCAACACGTTTGGTACTGAATGCAACGATCAACTCATTGACATACAAGTTGAAGAGCTTGAGCGAGGTCAACCGCCCTTCTCTCACTCACTTCACACTCAAATCCAGTTACAATCACTTTGAGAGTTGGTGTAGTTCCTCACGCCTTTTACGTCATCCATGGGAAATGATGGGATGGTGCTATTTTAAAACCGGCCGACACCACACAGTCGTAAATACTTTAGCTACTAATAATTGAAATGAAAATCGCCTTTCTCTACTCAATTCAAAATAAATAACTGAACACCGATTGTAATAACGTTGAAACTTAATATAACTCATAAATAAGGTCATTTACAAAGCTAAATTCCTTTTCCATCACACATGAGTAGGTATCCGATTCTCATTTACAAACAGTTTAATTTATTCAAGAACTCCCCAAAGGTTTGCTTCAATTTGTTAGCAACGTTCTCTTTAATATAGGTATCTATATGTTAACTGAATGAAATAGGATCTCGAAAATTAATTCGAATATATGACGGTCGACCCAAATTGTTGGCTATTCATTTGCAACTGGCAATAAGAGCACGATGGTACACAATGTCCACGTAAACGTAGAAAATGCGGATCACGCACACAGATGCACACAACGTAGGAGTACTTGTATATACGCGGCGATGGCACAGAATATATAGATAATAGTTGTTATTATTATAAGTAAATATGTAACATTTTACATATTATCTATTATAAATTGAAATATGCATGTTATTAAGGTAATTGGGAACCAAATTTTAAATTAGTTTTAGAGTATTACCTTTATTCAATGAAATTATTAACAAGGACAATTGTATCTAATACATATAATTATTGAGATTTTCGCGTTTTTCACACACATTTATCTATTTAAACGGATCTTAACGTTTATCTAATTCATTTTACTCGTGACCAATCGAAATGTCGACGTAGTGGGGTAAACTTTGTGTAAAAATATAGAATCAATTACAAATCAATCCATGGAATTAAAAACAAAATATTTTAAAAATGATTGAGGAAAGGAGTTTAAAAATAACAAGTTAAGAATAAGAAAATAATGGTAAGATGCAAGAGTGACACCATTCTTCGGAAGTGACATTATTATCATGCACGAGTGACAGAGACAGCATTAGCTCACGTTCACATCTCACAGGCTGATCTACTAGTTTCTAATTCTAAAGATTTTGGTGTATTCTTTAAACATAGATTTTTAAACGTATCTAGTACTCGAATAAGCCATACGAAACATTTCAATTTTAGGAGCACCGTATTGGACGTCAAATCATTTCCAGAATAGTGTCCATGTTTACTTACTGCTGATATCTTTATTGTGACATCGAATATATTGAAATGGCCCTGGAATGTTCTCGAGTATTACAAACTGTGGCACACAAATTGACATATATTTGGTACATGAACCTTTCATAATAAACGGCCCTTAAATAATATGACGTATTGTTCTAAACGTAGATGCATATTATATATGGGATTTATTATTTGCAGAAATAGCAGATGTGATGTGAAAATCAAGTGCATACTGCAGAATGGGATGGTGTAGGTTAGGATGCGATAGGATGACAGATGTTTTTCAATTGGAGGCTTTATTTCGTCGGTGGTTTTTGTAAATTTTCAATTTTTTTTTGTATGGACAAAGTCGGCAGACGAGCATACAGTTCACCTGATGGTAAGTGGATACTGTCGCCCATAGACATCCGCGATACATGCCAACATTAGTCCAAAATGACAAACGTTGGCATGCCCCCGGATGCGCTGCCTAACTTTGGAGATGTAGGAAAGGGAAAGAGTTGGGAAAATGGGGAGGAGTAGGATGGGAATGGGCTCTGGCACATCTCACTCACTACCGAAACTCGTACGTACGTTAGGAAAATAAGATGAAGTGGGAAATGCAGTACATTTCAAGGTAGTCTTCTGTGAGAGAGGGGTAACGTGGGCAGTCGGGCGCGCCCAGCGGCTGTTGGATTGCACCTTGCACTCTCCCCCAGACTAACATATATCCTTATATACATATATCCTTTAATGTCAGTTACATTATGCACTTGTTTTCTTTAGAGAAGTCTTTCAGGCTCCTTTGTGATGCAGCTAATGTGGTTCCTATGTCAAGATTTCGGCGAAACGCATTCTCATAATTGTTGTAAGTTGGTATTTTCTGTACGGCTGGTATACATCTTAGTTTTTAATTAAAACTCTTAATTTTTTTACAGGTTTTCTTTTTTTCGGTTTCATTAAACCAAAAAGGCATTTACACCGAGTATCAACGTAATTTTTAAAATTATCACTAACTCAGCGGTGACGGAAAACATCGTGAGAAAATCCACGTGACAGTGTGTATTAAGCTGCACTGGGCCCGCGCAGTGGATTATGGATCGAGTCCCATTTGTAGTTACCGATATCAGAATAAATAGGTTACCTCTTCACTGGTGACGGGATGTGTTCTAAGTTTGGAGAGCATCGTAAGAGTTTCCTTGTCGTGTCTCAGGTCGGCTTTGCACCCACATAGCAGGACTGGTGCCGTTCCGCCGTGGGTACGCACTTCTCTGTACCACTGGAAGTAAGGGAGATGATTTCAAAAAAATATTCCAATAATTATGGTAGTTATAAGGGTTATAAGTTACAGCAAAATCAAAGCTGTTTTAGACTTTTTAGATCGACTACGTTTACTTTTGACTTATTGGTAATTTTTTGCTTTACCAATTGCAATCTCCAATCTCATACCGCAATGTAAAAGATGCCAAGCCTATGGACACACACAGAAATACTGTTCTATGGAACCTAGATGTGTAAAGTGTACAGGGAAACACCTAACCAAAGATTGCAAAAAACTAGCTGAGACTAAGCCAAAATGTGTTCACTGTGGTGAACCTCACCCAGCAAGCTACAGAGGGTGTATAGTAGCCAAAGAGTTACAAAATATAAAAAATAAAATAGCCAAGAAAAATGTCACAGCTCCCGCAGCCCAGACTACTGTAAACAAAGAAAAAAAGGTTACCAGTCAACCCGTTAACAAGGGCGTGTCTTTTGCGCAAATCACAAAAGGCGATCACTTGTGTCCTAAACCACAGTCTCCACCCAGTACGGACGAGAAGATTAATCAAATTCTTAACCTTTTAACATCATTTGATGAAAGGCTGAAAAAACTTGAAAGTAGCACCAAGACAGCTACACCCAAACATAAAAATGGCTAACACATTAAAAATCATGGCGTGGAATGCAAACGGACTCCTACAGCATCAAAACGAGCTACGTGCAGTCATAATCACGCAAAAAATTGATGTGTGCTTAGTATCAGAGACACATTTTACAAAAGAATCCTACATCCACATCAAAGGTTATAATACTTACTATGCATTGCATCCCAATAACACTGCAAGAGGAGGTAGTGCCGTCATCATAAAAAAGAGCATATACCATTATGAAGATCATAAATGTGAAGAAGAGGGAATTCAGGCTGTAGCTGTTTGTGTAAAAACAAAACGCTATCCTATTATTATTTCAGCCATATACTGTCCACCACGGCATGCAATAAAAGCAGAGCAATACAACAGTCTGCTTAAAAATCTTGGTGACAGATTCATATTAGGAGGTGACTTTAATGCTAAAAACACTTACTGGGGCTCAAGGCTTACCACAACAAAAGGAAGAGAACTACTCAAAGCTATTAGAGAACTCCAATGTAATCCCTTATCTACAGGGAAGCCCACTTACTGGCCAACGGATCCACAGAAGTTACCAGACCTAATAGACTTTTTTATTTATAAGAACATATCTAGTAACTTTCTACACATCGAGGAAGGTTATGACATGAGCTCAGACCACTCACCTATTATTTTAACATTATGTGATAAAATAGTTATAAAAGAGAAAAATCCCACCTTAATAAATAAAAATACAGACTGGGCAAGTTTCAAGTCAGACTTGGACAGTACAATTGACCTGAAAGTCCCACTAAAAACTCCTGACCAGCTAGATCTAGATGTAAGAAAATTCATAGGAGATATCCAACGCTGCGCGTGGGAAAATACGCCAGATGTTAAAAAAAAGATAAGAGTTAATTACTATCCAAAAGAAATAAGGCATCTTATAGCGGAAAAAAGAAAACAGAGACGGAAATGGCAACGAACTAGATTTCCGCAAGATAAAAAGTTGCTGAATAAACTTACAAAAAGACTACGGAAAAAAATTCAAATGTTCCAGGACGAAACTATGCACACTTACCTTAGTCATTTAACAAGTGATCGCACAACTGAGTATTCATTGTGGAAAACTATTAAAAATATGAAAAAACCTATGATGCATATTCCCCCCATTAAAGAAATGAACGGAAAGTGGGCCAAGAGCTCTGAACAGAAAGCAAATAGGTTTGCACAGCATTTAGAACAAATTTTTCAACCCAACGAAGATAACCCGGGTGACCTTACCTTAAACAAAACGTTACAGGATGAACTAGAAATAAGACTTGTGACGCCAAAAGAAGTCCAAAACGAAATAAAGAACCTAAACCGGAAGAAATCCCCCGGATACGATCTTATTACTGGTGAAGTTCTCCGACATCTTCCACTTAAAGCTATAGTAAAACTGACCACCCTTATCAATGCTACTTTTCGACTTAAACATGTACCTGACATGTGGAAAGTTGCCCAAGTTATAATGATACCGAAGCCTGGTAAACCACCACACGAAACAACATCATACAGACCGATCTCTCTCCTCCCAATAATGTCAAAATTAATGGAAAAACTTCTCTTGAGACGATTGAAACCTATCATAGAACAAAGAAACCTAATCCCTGACCATCAATTTGGTTTCAGGGAAAAACATTCTACAATCGATCAAGTGCATAGAATTACAACCACTATAGAAAAAGCACTAGAGGAAAAGAAAGTCTGTACGACAGTTTTCCTGGATGTAGCACAAGCATTTGATGGGGTCTGGCACGAGGGCCTTGTACATAAATTAAAAAATATGCTCCCCAAGCAATTCGCAGACATATTGGAGTCTTACCTAACACAGAGAATGTTTAGGGTAAGACAAGATGATTCATTCTCAGAACTCAAGCAAATAAAAGCTGGTGTACCACAAGGAAGTGTACTTATTATCCGGTATTATTATAGTGTACAAGTCCGGTCCTGTACTTATTATACACCTGTGATATTCCAGAGATAGAGAACAACACCATTGCAACATTTGCAGATGACACAGCTATCATGTCTACTGGGGTCACGCATGAAGACGCAGTGGAAAAGGTACAAACCGCCGTCAATAAAATCCTTGACTGGGCAAAAAAATGGCGAGTGAAATTAAATGAATCTAAGTCAATTCACATAGATTTTACGAATAAAAAACCCAACTATCATCCGGTGTACATAAACGGCCATGTGATACCGTACGCGAATACAGCCAAGTATCTAGGCATGACTCTGGACGCGAAGCTTCGCTGGAAGGCTCATGTCAAAAAGAAACGTGATGAGTTAGAACTTCGCTACAAGAAGTTGTACTGGTTGCTTGGGAAACATTCCTCTCTGTCATTGTATAATAAAATACTATTGTATAAACAAGTCCTCGTGCCAGTTTGGACTTACGGTAGTCAGCTGTGGGGCTGCACCAAACAAAGTAATATCCTCATGATCCAACGATTCCAGAACAAAGTACTTAGGGGCGTGGTCAATGCGCCCTGGTACATTAGAAATGACGACCTCCATCGGGACCTTAAAGTGGACCTCGTTGCCAACGTTATTAAAAAATACGCCGAAGCTCACGAACGAAGACTTCATCACCATGTGAACGTTGAGGCCATCCAGCTCCTTGATAACACGGACATAGTCAGAAGACTGAAAAGGACGAAACCTTTTGAGTTAGTGTAGTGTTAATATTATGTAGGTACTTAATGAAATAAGTGCTCCTAATAAAGTTCACAAGAACAGAGTGACTTCTCCTTAATAGAGACAATAAGTAAAGTGTTATTGGACACATTCTTAGTTTTACCCTACTTAGCAATTTAGGTAAAATTTAAATTACTCATTAGTCTTAATATTATGACTAGATCGTAATTTTAAATGTACATAATACCTCGTTATTAGGTATGTCATTGTTAAATAAAAAAAACCAATTGCCCGTCCAAATGTTAGATATCCAGAGATAAAAACTGAAATTTTATGTATTATTTCAGATACCTAAGAAAATTAAAGTTTCCAGAATGTACCTAGTTAAATATGTATATCCAGTAATATACTTAGGTACTTTTTGTGATGAGAGCAAATATAAGTCATAATTAGACATTACAGCTAGTTATAATATGTATTAGGTATATAATTGCTGGCAAGCAAAAGTTTTGAAAGCCTATACATAAATAAGTGTATGTATAAATACGTGTATGATATTTGGTATATTTTATTTACGGATTATTCTGTAGCTAACATGCTGCATACCCACTGGTAAATTATTTACTTTTATTAATTGGATGAAGTTATACAAACCAGATCCAACGCACAAAACTTGTCATATGTACAGGCAGAATCTATCGGTCAACTTTATATAAGCAAAAAAGATCCAAGGAGTCGGATGACTTTCTTTCTTTCTATTTTTTTGTGTCCTAAAGATACCAACTTATATGAATGTTGTAATTTTTGTTATCGTCCATCCACTAAAATTCATCATTTCTCCAAGATTATGTGAGTTGGATCTAGTTGCATAACTACGTCCATCTTGCTGACTGGTAACTTTATTGAATGCTGTATTTTGTTGATTGTTTACTTATTTGTTGACTTAAAAATTATTCCCAAATGAAATGAACATTCCACAACGGTCTCAAATGTCTACGTGTATAATTTTGACCTTGCAATCTATCGTACAATTGTGTCTTGTAAGCAATTGTCATGTGTCCGTTGGATTGGCTCTAACAAGACATTAACATTCTTGAATAGCTATCGCATTGCCCAACCAACCGTTTTTTATTTCTTTTGCGTTCGTAAGAGTATTATTGCGATGTTTTTAAAGTTCATATTCGTTGCTCTAACTGAATGAATGGGTTTGTTCTGCAACATTATATTTGCTGTTGGTGCTACTTAACCGTTTATTGAATAAGTGATAATAAACTGCAAATGTGTTTGTTTGTATTTGTATGAAGGCTCGATTGGTCGATATTCTAAGGTTGATAAGGGTTGAAATATTTTTTTGTAGTATACAAAAAATAAATCCATTAAAAAAAAAATATTGAGTTCGTTCAACCTACATTTAGATGAATTTTATATCTAGAATTGACGAAACTCAAAACTCAATTTAACGCGAGCTAACTCGGTCTCGATTTGCGTATGGAAATTAAATTGAGAATTTTTTTAGAAAGAATATGGTATGCGAGCCCCTGTACAGTACAGTCCACCTGGTGGTAAGTGAATACTATCGCCCACGGACATCCGCGATACATGTTAACATCAGTCCAGAATGACAAACACTGGCACACCTCCGGATGCGCCGCCATACCTTTGGAGATATAGGAATGGATTTGAAGAAACGGTTGGGAAAATGGGGAGGAATAGGATGGGATTGGAATGGGCTCTGGCTTATCTCACTGACTACCAAAACAGGTAAGTACATTGGAGAAATAGGATAAAGTGGAAAATGCAGTACATTATAAGGTATATAAAATCGTTCTAGTAAAAACAACATTATTTTCGGGAATAAATCTAAAGTAACAAACATATAAAGTTTAGATGTTCTTTCTAAAACGTTCGTAGCGTTTATTACGCAGTACAGGGTAATGAACAGGCGCCCCGGCCGGTAATTGCAATGAGTGTATTTATTCTGTGTACTAGAAATGTTATGAAAAACGAAATCTTTTATATAAGTTGGTAGAATTGATTCTACTCTCGAAACCGACCAGTTTTCAAATTTTGTGTTATTTCAGTGACACGTTGTGTACACGGTGTCAGATTAAGGTTATTGGGGGCCCAGGGCTATTTCAGAGCAGGGGTCCTCTTAAGGCGAGCAATTTTATAAATTGTAGATATATCTATGAGTTATAAAATGGTCGGGCTTGGGGCCCCCGAGAAGTGGGGCCCGGGGCTATGTGGGGCCACCCTAGCCCTCCCCTTTTAATCCGGCACTGTATGTACAATGTAGATTTTATTTCAGTTTTTTAATAGCTGAATGTAGTGGCACTATTTGAGTAGTTACCTTAGCTGCAGCATTATGCAAGGATTCAGGTTCGGCTACGTTGAAGCACAGCATGAAGATCTTGGCGTCTTGGTACGCCAGTGGTCGTACTGTGTCGTAGGCTGTTGTACCTGCAAAAATAAAGAAAATAATTTACTAAGCGTTATTATTACCATCTCGGAATGGACAACAACAATTGCTGAGGTAATAAAATAAATAATAAAGGCTGAGTCAAAAAACAACTCTTCAGCCTAGTGACTAAATCTCATAATAAGTAGTGATGGTTCCTTGTTTGTTATTCTTGCGTACATCTCCCATCTTAACTGGCAATGCATACACACACCCACACACACCACACACATGCATACACACCCTCGCGCACGCACCCCTACACACATATAAATCTTACTCCTCTACTTTCATACAAAGGCACCTGTAATGGAAATGAATGTTCAACATAAATTCCTTTGCTATCGATGTTAAATTGTAATACACTGTTCGGCCCGGATAATAATAATCCTTAATAGGCGGTAAGTTTTAAGTTATTTGTAATAAATATTAGAAATGTTAAAGTGCTGTTGGTTATTAAAATGCAAAATAAAATAACCCTTAGAGACAAAATTTACAAAATAGTTGCATTACAGTCATAAAGGAAAATACAATCGCATTCATATTTAACACATAACACCTGAAAATTTTTAAGATGGTGAATAGAAAAAGAAATGTCACAGTAGTTATAATTTTTTTCTTTTTCTAGTTATAAACAAGAAACAAGAAAGAAAAGTTAGTTTTTCCTGTTGAGAAGTTTCAAGTATTAGAGCGTGGGAGGGCGTTCCACACTGCGCTCTATAGTTCTTGTGATCCATTGAAGGACTCGTCTACCCCAAGAGTTTATTACGTTATTTTTTTTTGTGCATAGTGATCTTCATAGTTTGTTGAGCGACTTTTAACTTATAGATCAGATGGTAAGTCTGAAGCACCGAACGTCAACTGGTAGAACGCACTGAATATACTTTCGAATATACTGAAGTATTGAATATACTTTCGACTTTAAGCATTGTTGTATAACATACTCGTAGGTATATTATGTAATATAGGCTCAGCACACATATAGAGAACAAATGGACGATAATTCCAATAAACTCGCACATACCAGTGTATCAGCAGAACGAAATAAAACACATTCATGCGACCCATGTCAAATTAATCTGAACATCTGGGTCCTGGATTACGGAGATCGCAAACGGCCGAAGGCTCGAGTTCGTGATTTATGTTAAAGGATCAAAAGTTTGTGCGTTATTGTTTATAATGGACCTTTGGATTACCTTATAGATCTTGGCAGGCCATGCACGTAGGAAAGTTTTTTAGGTACAATGCGACTGACAGATCGCTTATTTATAACTAGCAGTGTGATTCCCGTGGGAACTCTGTAACGGATCGGGATAAAATGTACCCTAAAAGTTTAGCTAACAACTGAGCCAAGTTTCATTAAATTCTGTCCAGCAGTGGTTTTTGCGTGAGGCGCATTCAAACAGACACAAAAAAGAAAAAATTCTACTAATGGCTGTTTTGAGCTCCGTATCGTTCGTAACGATTTTATTATTAATCGTACATATACATACACGGTTTCGTTACTATTTTATTATTATATGTAGGTATGTGTATATACTAGCGGTGCCAGCGGCTCGTTCGTGTGAGCTTTAGAGTGATTCCCGTGGGAACTCTATAACGGATTGGGATAAGGTGTACCCTAAATGTGAACCCAGTACATAAGCTATAACTATTCCAAGTTTCATTGAGACCTGTTCAGTAGTTTTTGCGTGATGTTTCCGTTGAGATAGGGGCCGACAGACAATGAGACCCAAAAATTCTAAAAAATTATGTTTTGGTTGTATGTCATTCGTACTTTATACTGTAATCAATTTTTTCAAAAAATATTCATATTTCACATGGGTGACTAGGTAAATTTTGAGATAAAAAAATTTTTTTGGTTACCAGACAAATTTTTATTACTTCTTAAAAATACTCTCCATCAGTTCGTCAAATACAAGTATATCCTCAAAATACAGCGATTCGTACGTCTATAACCAAATTTAAAGAACTGACGATACTCTTCTTTAACGAGGTCCTCAACGCCTGCCATAAAACCATTCAGAGCGTCCTCACGGCTGTCGAAAAGAATGCCACGGGGTCCATGATTCACTTTTGGAAACAGAAAGAAGTCGCATGGAATTAAATCGGGGCTATAAGTCTCAATTCTTGGATCTTTGTGGTCGTCATAAACTCTTGGGTAAGTTTTGCTTTGTGAGATGATCATATTGTCATGATGCAAGAAACGCCCTCTCAAACCTGTTTTAGGACGTTTTTGATATAATACATCGAGCCGCTTGGTTATTGGGTCGTACTGATTGATCCAACTCTCGCCTCCAGTAATAATATTAAATATTAGGTGTCTGATAAGTTCGCGGCCATTTTATAAAGTGAAAATAAAAAAATCTTTTTTGTACCTATTACATAAATATTTATTGAACGGAATCCAAAAATAAGTTGTTTTGTTGATCATTTAGTATTTTATTTTGCTGCCTGTTTTTAAATAAATAAGGCCAATTAATTCTGATCACCACTATGCTATTGTTTATGCTATGATTTCGATAGTCAATCGACAGAAATCGCTACTATGCAGATTTTGATGAAATTGTGTATAATCATTAGTCGCTAAAATGTTGTGCAATCGAACGCTCAAACAATCTACTCATTAATGTTATCATTCAATTCTGGCTCATTTAATAAATGTTTGACTCCAATAATTGATGGTATAATGATAATTATAATATTACAATTATGTTTAGGTGACAAACCACCGACCTAATTTGGAATTATCTTTTTTATACTTATGTTTATAATTAATAATTATGTTGGCGTTAGTATTTATTATAAAGAGTGATTGTTATTGGAAATCTCCCATTATATTTACGAAGTTTTGGACCTTATTTTATTACTCGAAATTAAAATGGAAAAAATATTTTAATTTCCTTGTTCCATTATAATATTCGTTTTTTTTCTTTTCATATATGGCAATGGGGCAATTAGTACATTCTGCCAGTGTCAGATTTTCTTCGTTAATAATAATGTAATGTACCTATGAAATTGCTGTTTGTTCATAGTGGCCACTTTGACCTTAATTATATAATAATAAAAACATATAATAAAATGGTATCATCAATAATTAACAAAGTATTAATAAAGGAAAAAAAATTGGTTTGCCGAAACCCGGGATTGAACCGGGGACCTTTAGATCTTCAGTCTAACGCTCTCCCAACTGAGCTATTTCGGCCATGAAGTTATTTTGTGAAATTATCGTTTATGTAACTCACAAATATGTAATAATACTTATTTTTATGTTTCGATATGTTCTACATTATGTTATTACTGTGAAATTTGAGGTTAGGTGAGGCTATACCACTGTTGTTATTACCTAAATCAAGTTAATACTTCAGATAAAGCTGTAGATTTCTGTATATGTAAATAAATAAATACAAATATACTAACTTTAGTTTAGTACCTTTAGTTAGTGGTGGCCACTGAGAAGATTTTTCCCAATTACCACCACTCTAGTGGCAATCGGGAATGAAATTGTGAGACCGTTCCATTGTTACAAATAAGAATTATAGTTTAAAATTAAAAAAAAAACTGACGAAGTCTCATATTGTTTACATGTCTAACTGTTCTCGTGTTTATTACTCCTATTCAGAATTGCTAGCGTTTCGCAGCCTCTAATAGCGAAGCGAAATTGGAATAAGCAGACATTATTCTCCTGAGACCCACGTAAATATTATTGAGCAATTGGTTACCGTGGGCGTGGGAACAACGATAGTGGGCAAGACTGTTCATTAGACTCACCGCAGTCTAGATACACTTAATAGTCTTAATACAGTACGTAAGTATTGAAACCACGACCTATTTAAACAGGGTGAATGAAATACCTGTATACCCTTAAGACCGGATGTCTATCATTACAATTTAAAAAAAATGTTCAATTACTTTTTTTAACTAGATATTTACTCAAAAGATTTTTTAGAATGAGGTCCTTTGTCACTTTTATAAAGGCAACGCCCGCCCACATCATTGATAAACAGTTCCTATTTGAACGGTTACGCATAGATAAAATCTATAGGTAAATAGCGTGGATGAAACCGCCTTGTTTGTAGTCTTGACTATAATATAGATAGACTATTAAGTAAGTAAGTCAGCCAAAGTCGTTTCAAAGTTACGCAAGATCAACTAGTCAAAAAGTCAAACCTCACAAAGGAATCCGTTCCAGTATCATCGTACATCAGCTCCTCGTGTGCGCAGATATTTGTAGTTAGACGATCATGAATTGGTGAAAATCAGTGACCTGTTTGTTTACACTGTCGAGAGTATTGGGTTTAGTGTACACTGGCAGACAGTCAAAAAATTAATTATTTTATTGGAACGAAGTTTCTTTATGCAGTAGGTGTGATTCGAGAGAAAATGTAACGTCACGTAAGATTTTTACCCCCTCCATACGCCTTTCTCTTTCTCTTTCTCGCCTTTCTCTCGCTCGGACACGGTATGCTCGCGATTCTAGCGATCGTGTCAGTTCGTCGGTGTTCGGTAAATTTCGGTAGCGGGCCGATCGCTAGTTCTCTCTCTCATGCCTCGCTCGATCCGAAACGAAAATATCCGATTCGACTACATCGCCATCGCTAATTCGCTGAATCGTATCGTTGTTTTTCGATGTAATATATTGCATAGTGACATCGATGATATATTGAAAAATACATCGATATTTGCAATGCATCGATTGTTTTTAGAGTTTACTAAGATTATGGTTATAACATGCCTGAAAATAAAAGTATACGGATGCGTGAATTACATTCGGAGTTTAAAAAATGCGTGAGGATCTTCGTTCCTGACGGGGGTCCCTGACCGCACACGTTTTTTTATCTTGATACTATTTGAAAAAATATAATTTGCGTCTATACATCGTTCTTTGGTCTTAAAGGTGTGTAAATATGTGAAATATGTGAATACAATAAATAAAACATATTTAAGTTATTTTTTGGTAACTATTTTTGGTAACTGTTGTGTAATTGTTTTAAGTTCCAAAATAAAAATACATAATTAAAATTAAAAATCTAATAATCCCAAAAAATCCACATTCGTACATACAAACAATGTATGTATATGTATGTCGCTGCATAGGGCTCATAAAGCCCTAAAAACTTTTATATAAACAGTTTATTTTCTAAAACGTATTGAAAAACAGGGAAACCTTTCTTTCGACTGCCGCTGCTATCGGTTTTCTTAAGAGTAGGCAAAATTAAAGCGAAAATGGAAGAATAAGCAACCACGCTGCGAAAGTGAAATACAAAAACATTATGTGATTTCCACAACTGTTACGTTAGCAATATAATAAAATAGTCAGGTCAATGAAACGAGTACAGATTTGCATCATCAGTGAGCGTCTGGACTCCATGTAGAATTGTAGCGCCCATAGTATTTAAAAATTATATTACATCGTATTACATTATATTATTATAATGATAATTACAGCCCAATTGCGATGAAATGGTCTGAGTCACAAGTTCAAATTCGTTCAGCGTGTGATGGAAGTCAGCGTCTATTTGTGGTCGGAGTCTTTCTGCTGGACAAAATCCTAAACGAAAAATTCGACGAAGAACTAAAGTTGCCGACAAACAAAGGACCAGTAAGCTTTATGACAGTGAGCAGGCCATATATGCCACAGGACCGATAATCGATGGGGAGACGAGTCCTCGAACGGAGACCGCACATCGGGAACGTGGGAAGAGTGGGGCGCCCTCCGATCAGGTAGACTTCGAAATTCGAAATGAAGAAATTCGCCAGCAGTAGCTGGATGAGAAGGGCAGAAATCCGTGAGTAGTAGCGGTACTTGGGCGAGGCCTATATTCAGCAATAGAGAGACAAAGGCTGATGGTATGGTATACGGTAAAATATAGTTTGTTTTATTATCAATGATATCCAGTTTCAGTGGTCGCCATTGTATACACATGTACACAGTCTCCGCACATATCCGTATTGATGCACCAAACGCTTCTAGCTCACATCTGTTTGACCGAGTACGCAGTGTAACGAAATATGTCGTTCTAATTCAAATGCATCCAACCATGCGTTAAACATGAGACCGCATTGAATCGATTGGCGCATCTTCATTGGGTGCCAATTCGTTCAAATTGCATTTGAATTCAATTGTTCAAATTGAAGCGAAAAGCGAAGTTCAAATTGACGCGATCACGTCGCGCTTTCCGATGTGTTTGAAATTTACGAATATTGATAGGTTTAATGAATGCCCCTGAGAATTCATAGTTGTAGCTCGTAATACATGCGATGCTATGAAGTGATCTGCAACGAATGTATGAATAGGTATTCAGAATACACTGACGCGATTATGGTCGCAATACAGACTTGCTTGTACAGTATTGTTGGGGCAGTGGTGTGTGGCGGTTAACATCGCCGATACTATGGCCATGATGCCCAAAACCAAGTTTATGTAAATAAACCAAAGTTCGGTACACGATATTTTGCATAATAAAACGTGTTAGGTGACTGTACTCTTTTTTTACCCACGACGGAACGGAGACGGTATATTCATTTGGGGTAAGAGAATGTATTCGTATGTATGTTTGTTTCCCTTTGTTACCACTTTTCTCCGAAACGGCTGGATAGATTTTGTAGCGGTTTTTTGGATACCTTGAATTGTACCTTGGAACGTGATTGAGGATGGGTGTTGTGATTGTAACTCACTAGAGGGCCCTGCTGTTTCAGAGAAAAGTGGTAAAAAAGGGGTACACAAACATATATACATTCTCTTACCCCAAACGCATATAGCATCAGTATGCATTCACGCGCGATGATTGCGAAAAGATGAAGAATTCACGATTACTTGACAAAAGATTAAAAAACCGGTTTTTGATACGTTTTCTCGCGAAATATAAGTACAACTCGGCTAACTTCGTGGTTAGTTGTAATTACAACTACAAGCGATATGCGGTAGTCGAGAGGTGAAGTGGTGGCGATCAAAGGGGCCTAGCTTACCGTCACCCTAACTGTGACCGTAACCAGCCCTTTTATCGCCCACTGCTGGACATGGGCCGTCTCATGCACATTATCTTGTGCATGAAGGATGATATGGCCTTAAAACACCACTCAGGCCGAGCGGGTTGGCGAGTTAACGAGTATATTTCCTCAGGGCTTGTGTTCATTGCTCAAAAGCTTCCTCCTACTTGCTCAATATCTTACCCCCATGTTCTCAGAATATTACCTACAAATGTTTGTATAAATTGTAACTTGTAATTGTCATACAAGTTACAGAAACGCCACCGCAGACGGCACTAGTGTGTGAGACGCTTAATCGCTTTAGTTTAATCTAGTTTTGCTTTAACATATTTAAGCGACTCACAGGAAGTTGAATATGCTTAGGTGAGGTTACCATATCTAACAATCTATTAGCTTTTGTAAATACAGATATTTAACAATGCAAATACGTGTTTGTATTTGTTCACACGACCTAAGAGAGGAAGGAGTAGGTAGCCACCTATTACATTGTTGATTCATCCATTGATAAATGGAACTTTACGACGCTTGTAGATTGTAGGTACTTCATTTGGTTCGCAATAAAGCAAATGTGAATATAATACGAGTAAGATACCTTGTTACATGATTGATTGATTTGTAACCTAGTTCCAACATCACTTTATTCTGACACAACGATACACAACAAAAATAGGAATAAACTCACAAGAGATTGAAACGTATACAGATAAGAAACACATAAATAAAGAACAGGGAAGAAAGAGACTCCTTCGAGAGTTCAGATATGCATTGCGATGACGGAAATGGTCTCCAACTCAGTATTAGCTACGGACAAGCCACAGACAGCACTGGTCACCCTGCAGTGTGCCCACTGCAGGGCACTGCGGCACAGGTCTTTCTTAGTATATCACAAGGGGGTTTCAAACTCACCACGCGGGCCCGGCACAGATATATTGTGAATAAACTATAATTTTTTTAATCGATTGAAATCAAATTCGGTACAAAAATAGTTTGTCTTATAATGTCACGATCATGTTCGTAGATGAGCGAAATCGGTTGAATAGTTCCAAAATTACGACGGTGTAAACTTTACACGGTAAAGTAGCTTACCGGTTAATTACGGTTAGGTACTGACGGTGTAACTTTACGGTTGCACCAAAAAAAATCTAAGTAGATATATTATATGTTGTCGAACAGAGTTCATCCAATTTTTGTTTAAGCATTTTTTTATCTAAACCGCACCGAAAATCGGAAAATTCCGATTAGTGCATGCACTACTCGGATTTCTCATTTTTTTCATTTATCCATAGGAATATTATTTGAAGGTGAAGGGGCACATCGTGAAAAAATCAATGTCCAAAAACACTAATCTACATTAGAACTACATGTTGTAATCCTCTCGTTATTACCAGGGCAGGTCCGTAACTTGCATTGAAACAGCAAATTCCGTTTGATCTGGTGGTTAACTGGTAGAAAATGCCACATGGCCACCATTATTAAATTAAACATAAGTTTTTGTAACAGACAACAGGAATGTTTATAAGTTACCTGATAAAACTATTCACGCACTAATTTAGTGAAAGACAAATGTAGTTTTGCATATTAATGCGTAAACTGGTAGCAATAATTTTGTTTCTTATCTAATCGTATATGTAAATTGTTAGCAATTTGTCATCGAATTAATATCGGCGCAGTGGCTCCAAATACGCGTGCATTGCGAAGATAATAACAGTAGGTATGTAGAGTCATTTATGCTTATTGTATTTATTAACGAGACGCAAAAAAAAAAAAAAAAATCAAATGTCATTGCAATAATAATCTTAGATCAAAGCAAAAGGGGAAGATACGGTACCTACGTCAACTGAAAATAGGCTCGAATGCACAACTACATACACACAAACTCGTCTAGCTAAAATACCGAAAGACAGAGATAGAGCGATGAGCTTGCACGGCGATTTTCATGGCGATCGGTTGAACGGTATAGAAGTTGATGTACTGCAGCGCCATCTAGTGGCGAGTTACAACAAATTCGATAGCATAAAAACCTCTTCATTGAAAAATACATCTATGTGAAAACTTTCATAGTGATCGGTCAAACGGTGTCGAAGTCTATTAACATCAGACATACCAACATCCTCTCTTTATATATATATATATATATATATATATATATATATATATATATATATATATATATAATTTAGTGAAAGACAAATGTAGTTTTGCATATCAATGTGTAAACTGGTAGCAATAATTTTGTTTCTTATCTAATCGTATATGTAAATTGTTAGCAATTTGTCATCTATATATATAATAATAAAGTATTTATAATTAAATGAATTTACTTACTTTTAGTAATCTTACTTTTAGTAACTTTTACTTTTAGTAAGCATTAGTAATCCACCTCGAGGGCACAGTGCGGATTGGTGGATCACATATTCTCCAGTTTCTTTTTATTTTTGAGAGCTTGCGGGTTTCCTTACGAAGTTATTCTTCACCGCCGAGCTAGTGAATATTTTGAAAATCTGTACTTAAGTAAAAACTCGGTGGTACGGGCCGAGGATTTGAACTCACGATCACACGTATGTGAGTCGTAGATACAGTGGATTAGTTATAGCTCTAACACACATTCAAAAATATGAAACTCTTTCCACGTTTACATTGGACTCACGTAGACGAATGCGGATTTATGCATAATAATTAAATTTTACCAGAATACTACCTAATATATTCCTCTTTTTCTTACATGGCAATAGCGCAATCAGCGCATTATGCCAGTGTCAGGTCGTCAATATGCAATTCCGTCGAGGTAAGTCAGGAGTCCCGCAGTAAAAGGATAGTAGGTTGACTGAGGATAAGAGTTGGTGGACTCTTTTGAAGCGCACGACAAACGCATTCTTATGCTTATATTTATTACTCACACGCACAAACATTAGGCACTTTGTCTTTTTATAGACTATAGCGACCCGGCCTCGCTTCGCTTCGGTTCATAAGTTTTTTTTTTTTAATTTCAAAATAATATATATCCTATATTAGACACGGATAATGTAGCTTCCTATTTGTGAAAAAAAAATTGTAATCGGTTCCGTAGTTCCAGAGATTATCCCCAACATACCTACAAACATACAATTTTACCTCTTTATTATATTAGTATAGATAGTATAGATAACTATTAAACCACAAAACCTACAATACACAATTTGTATAATAAATAATCAAACAGAAACACGGACTTATAAACAATTTAACTAATATTAAATTATTTTAATCTATATCTATCTATATATATATATAAAAATGAATGTTTCTATGTGTGTCTCGTATGCGTTCCTATACCATTCATCCGATTGCGATGAAACTTTGGTGAGTTGTTGTGCGCGCAACCTCGAAGGTTTCTGAATTAGTACAACCGTTTCACAATAGGTGGCGCGAGAATACTTTCAACAAATTGGTGTATTTCATGTAATTTAGCGGCAGTTCGTTTGTTTTCGGTGTACGAGTGGCGCACGCTTGACAGAATTGAATTGATCTAATACAGACAGCGATATTTCAATACTTGTGTGACATAACAAGTGGTGTTGATTGTGAAATTCCAAGCGAACGAAGTCGCAGGCAACAGCTAGTGTTTAATAAATAACTTACCGGAAGTGTCCCAAACTGAGAAGTTAACTCTATAGTCTGCTACGGTGCACGTGTAGCCGTATTTTTCGAAACCGGTCGGAGTGTACGCCTGGAACAATAAAAGATTTCGTTTAGATTTATATATTTTAAACATAGATTAGTTTTAGTATAGATTTGAAACATAGTTTTTTCCTAATCGTAAAGATAAACATAGTGTTCGAGCAAGAATTCAAACCATAGCACGTTTATAATAAGCGAGAAAGAGTCAGAGTAAAATCTATACATATAAAGAGCCGTGTCTGTACACGAAATATTTTTCGAAAAGGTGATTGCAGCATAAAGTACGGATGATATACGAGTAGAGTCTAAAACGACAATTTCTAGATTTTTTGTTTGTTTGATCGTGCATCACGCAAAATCTACTGGACGGATTTTAATGAAACTTGATATACTTATGCACCGGTTACTTTTCATCCAGATCGATTATAGAGTTCCCACGGGAATCACAAGTTCACGCGAACGAAGTCGCAGGCACCGCTAGTACATAAATATTGTTGTATACCCAAAAATACGATACATATTTTGATAAATATAAACATACGATAAATATAAAAGAGAACGTGTATAGAAGTATAAAATATAAGTTTATCTCCTGTTCCATGTCTCGTCCAGAACATCTGAATTTTGATACAGAATTCTGAACAACGCACCTGTACTTTTTATAGAATAACAATTCAAAAGTAAACGAGTAATATTGCTCGGAGTGGTACAACAATCCGTCGGACTACATTAGCCAGTTGGAGCACATTCTGTTCTATCAAGGAGTTAAATCAACCGTAAAAGGTGGCTGGTTAACTAGACCAAGTTATGAGCTGAAACGATTTGTTATCCTATACCTACATATAAAAAAATGATAACAGATAACATTCTTCATTCATTCATAACATTCATTCCTTCTTCTCATTCTTTCAATCTGCGATCTTCAGATTGTCTTCTTCTTAAAATCACTGACCATTCTTCTACTTTCTATTCACATTCATTTACAGTCAAAGTTCCATAAGCGAACCTTATAGAATGCATTACCTTTAACTATAAAGCGCGCTCAATCTTTGTCTAGTTTTAAAAGACTCGTGAAAGAGCATTACCTCGCAGATTAAGGGTTCTCTTACGCTCAAATTATTTTCTTTTATCTTTCTGTATGTATGTATATCTATGTATATGTATTAATGCATGTATATATCTATCTATATATGTAGGTATCTATATATTTCTGTATGTATACTATCTATGAATGTATAAACAGACATTATTTCCTTATTGCACCATCTACCGCTATTTCGCCTACTGACTTCTCTTCACCAACCAAAGGTCGCCGGGAAGAAATCGCTTTAGCGATAAGGACGCCGGTTGTACTTCTAATAACTTGTACTTTGTATTACTCTGTATGTTTTTTGGTGTACAATAAAGTATACTCGTATCTATCTATCTATCTTTAACAGAGCCATGTCTGTACATGGAATATTAAAAAAAAAATCGTTGCAGTGTACTCTTTACGAACGAAACTGATTAAATTTTCAAATTGGTCTTGATCTCAGTAGAGTAGGTTTGAGTGGTCTTGTTCTCAATTTAATTTTCTTAAGAAAAAATACATTGGCAAGACATATCATTTAGCAAGGCAGTTTGACATAAAAGTGGAGAGGTCTTCGTCTAACAGTAGGTCAGACTGTCTTCTTTACCCTTCTTCAACCTGTTGCCTGATGTAGGCCTCCTTCAACTTTCTCAACTTGTCTCTATTTTGGGTAGTTGCGTTTAGTTGCACGCCAATATCATCCTCCCACCGCATTTGCATTCTCCCCACAGGTATTTTTTAGTATATCCATCCACAGGATATCCATTCTAGCACCAATCTGCAATACGAGTCAGACTTTCAGGCTAAATACTGTAGGTACTGTAGATTTTACGTTAATATTTAGATTTAGGTAGATTTTTACATGCTTTTCTGTCAAAACATCAACTATAATTAAACAATAAATGATTGTAACTTATGACTTCGAGTTATGCTATGACAAAAAAAAGTAAGATTAAATACCGCTATTGCTTATGCTTTGAACCATACATCAAGAGTGCAATGCTCCACAGCCATAACCCGGCTTTTCATAAACAGTCGTGTAGAAAGCTTTTTGTAGAAAGCTTAAGCATAAATAGCGAAGTAATTGGATAGGAATAGGGATAGAAGCGTCTTTTAAGTTTTGTTGGAATATTTTTATGTAAGAAGATATCATATTACGTTATTTTTTATTTTGATCTTCGAAATTGCGAGAGAATATTACTTAGAGAAGAAAACTTAACTACTTTCTACGGAACCATAATGGATCTCGTCACAATGTCTTGTGCACTACAGGGATGTACGGCCTTAAAATGGCACGCTGGCCAAGCGGTTTGGCGAGACCACTCTTTTAGAGCTGATGTAGTTCCTGACCGCCTGGTAGCTGCTTTGTTATCCCTTAGTCGCCTTTTACGACAAACACGGGAACAGATGGAGCCGTGCTATTCTAAAGCATGGTACTGACTCTCTACTTACACTCCTATAGTTTCTTCCTTCCCTCTTAAAAGAAGAATGGGAAGTCCAATAGGTATTTGCTTTTTTTGTTTAAGAGGTCTCTGCTTATTGTTCCCAGAATGTCAGCAAGATGTGATAAGATATAATATATCATAAAACTTGAATACTGGATAATTTGGCAACACTCTAAACGTACAATGCACATACAATATGTGCACGTACAATGCACATGTCGGAGCACAACCACTACTAAGCGTAACACGCCTTCGTGAGATGAAAGAACTACACCTATGTCATATGTTACCTACCTATATGTCACATATAGGTTATGAAACATTCCAGACATATTAATTAGACTTAAATTTATTGGAGTTTCGAAATTATAGGAACTATCCAAAAGTTATTAACGAATACATTAAAGCTTTTATTAAAAGTGCAAATGTGAAGTAATAATTAGATAGTTCAAAATATTGTTTGTATTAAAATTATTATAGTTACGAACTTAGACCATTATCCGCATAAAATATTTAATTAATGGAATTAAATGGATATTGAAAAGGCGCGAGTGATTAATTGTAGAGTGGCTACGGTACATAAATGGGTACATTTGAGACAAAGAATTATAATAATCCATATAATTGTATTACATTGTGCCTTTTTCTAGAAGAGATTGCAAGAAGGGACAATAGTGTAATGATCTTAAATAATTATCTTAACTGAAGACTGAGATTTAAAAAGTATAATAAACAAGAATAAAAAGTTTTTATTAGGGAACTGCCGTTTGTTCATTTGAATTTAGTTATCTTGTGTTTGGCTTGGAATTCCAAATTCAAATTACTTTCAATTTAAAGTTATGACATTCTATTTCAAAATCAGTTATTCATTTGTTTTTCCGTCAAACCACTTTTACTTAGATATCGTTGTGATTGCGACCATGGAAAAGGTAAGAATTCACATTATTTTCGAATATGAGTTCAGTACAGCAACGCAGTACAGACGGCATGTAATATGTATATATCAACGATGTGTACGTACCAAACACCGCAATCGAACGCACGGTGCGTTTTTGGTTTGATCGTTTCCGTTCTAGAAATTACGACCTCAACGACAAGTCTCGTGGACGACCGGAGACTAAAGTCGATAATGACGAATTGAAAGCAATAGTGTAAGCCGATTCATCTCAAACAACGTCCGAGTTAGCAACACCGATTTGCGTCAAATCGGAAAGTGAAGAAGCTTGGAAAGTGGATACCGTATGAGCTTAATGAAAGTCAGCTGCAAACACGCTTCGAAGCTTGCCTTACTTTGCTGAACTGACACAAAAATGAAGGGATTCTGAATCGTATTGTCACTTGTGATGAAAACTGGACCCTCTATGATAATCGTAAAAGTTCGTTACAATGGTTGAATCCAGGAGACACTGCCAAATGTAAACTGAGCCGAAAGAAGCTCATGGTGCCCGTATGGTGGTCCTGCGTCGGTATTATCCACTACAGCTTCTTGAGTTCTGGCACAACATGATTGAGATGTGTACTGCGAAGAACTGCAAACAATGATGGACAAGCTCACTATCAAACAGCCGAGTCTGGTCAATCGCTCTAGTCCACTGCTTCTCCATGATAACGCGCATGACAAAACAGAGAGTCTTAAAGCTACAGGGGCTTCAACTGGAAATTCTCCGTCACCCACCGAACTCGCCAGACCTTACTCCTACTGATTTCCATTTTTTTCGAATTTTGGATAAATTTTTAAACGGGAAAAATTTAACCCGTAGAAGCAGTGAATTACGCCTTCAGAGAATTCATCGATTCCCGTCCCCAGGAGTATAGTACTCCTAAGAGCAGTGCCGGCTTTACATATGGTGCAGGGTGTGCGGCGCACACGGGCGCAGGGTCTTAGGGGGCGCCGAGCGCCGCTCGCGACGCCTCCAAAGAGCCTATTAGAGGGCGCCAGGGTATTGATTGCAGCCGGGCGCTGCACGGGCTAGAGCCGGCGCTGCCTAAAAGTATGGCAGAGTGCATTGCTAATAATGGACAATACTTCGCTTAATTAAATATATAATTTGCATAAAAAAGTATTTTATTTTTTACATGTAAAACGGCAATTTCATAGGTAAGGACCTAATATGTGCGAGTAATGTTATAATATATTATTTTGTAATTCTCGGTGAATACTGAATTGCTCGTTACTAACAATAGACATCGTATTCGACTGTTGGAAAAACAAATTTGTTTTTATACATAATTGTGATTAAATCTCATTTTATGGTCGCTCACTACCCCAATGACACCATGAAATCCAAATAGCTGTAATAAAAACTTACTTTATTGTTATTTTCACACTTCCAAACTCATTATCCTTGGAAAGCCAAACTTTTTCATTTGTCACTGAAGTGTCCAACACGTCAAAACAACTTCCGTCCCTTTCTGGCTCGTAGATTTTTATAGGAACAAGAAGAAGGAGCTTTAAATTGTAATGAAATTAACATTTAATGTCGAATCGTCAAAAACTAAAAAGTAACTTTTATAGAAGAAATGGTAGACGAGTGGGCGGGCCACATGATAGTAAGTGGTCATCGCCATAGACGCCTGCAATACAGGGAGGCTTGCGGGTGCGCTGCCGACTTTGCGAAATCCTGTTCACAGCTCTCTTGAGGAGCCCCATGTCGTAACATAGCGAAAAATCATCAGCTGGCACAACTTTCGGGTTCGCTTGATGACTTGATGTCTTGATGACCGCACTGTGCACAACGACTCCTTTTGTCAAGGAAATGCGAATGAATCGCACGACGATAACGGGAGGTGCGATAGCAGAAATCCGAAGTTGGCATCAAACCGAATAGCTGTTTAGAACATTATACAGGCGGTAGAAAAAGCAGAGACGCAACATCTCTTTGCATTAGTATATACTCTTTTGTAGAAAATCTCTTTGACAAATCTTATAAATAAATGCTGCAAGGTTGGCAATGACATGTCCTGTAGGACTTATATTTTGAACACCCTTTGGTTATTTCTTGTTGTTACTTCGCACTTTTATTTTGAACGAAAATGCAGGTTTTTCAAATCAAATAACTACATAAAGAATTATCCTGGAGCTTTGGTGTCATAACAATAAATGCCTAGACTAACAAGTTCAGTTTTGGTTGGAACAATGTATTTTTCTTTATTTCCTTTATTAGGAACAACTAACAATGTTACAATATATTTTCAACAATACCTACTTTATTGTTCACATATTACTTTTATAAGTAAGACTCGCTCAATGTATGAAACTGAATCTGTATCGGCCCTTCATACTGAAGGGCTGATTGCCTTCACTGCTGGACGCCACGACACGACACCCACGAGAGGCTGGTGCTATTCTATAGCCAGCCGACACCACACGGCACAAACTGAATGATGAATGAAACTGAATGATATCCTTTAAGTAACGATAATCAGTAAAGCTGTAAATGTCTGTGTTCCGAATTGATTTCAACGGTAAAGTCACTCGAAACTTTTAGAAACAATGTCAGACTATTGTTTCATATATTTAGTACACGTAGTCCCGAATAACGTAACACGATAAACAAAATGTCCCTCTGTACCGATGTTCTGTACAAACAACGGTCAGTCGTTGAACTCTGGAAAGCTTAACAAAGATTTAGGAACTGCTGGAAAGAAACGTGTAAGTAAAAAAAAACCTGTTTATAAGTACAGATCGGTGATAACCTGGGCGAGGGACAATACTCTGGGAGTTCTCGACTATCCTTCCTAAAGTCGAGTTCAATGAGTTTCTACGTGGTGTGGGTTTATAAAAATTATTACCAGCTATAATAATAGCTCAGCGATGAAGGAAAACATCGTGAGGAAACCCGATAGCTCGAGAATTAAATAAAAATGTAAATGCGGGCTCGCACGTGATGTATTATGACCTAAAATATCCTAGTGATTTACTAGGGAAGGCCTGTGCCCTGCAGTGGAATATCGTGGCAAATGCCTGCACATCGTATCGTATAGCGCGGATCAAATAATATTTGCATTGTAAACTATAATACCTTGTCATAACAATAATAGCATGTAAAGTCCTATTATATGGTATAAGTCTTCACTTGCATTCAAGAAGTTTAAAGGTTTTAAAACGAATTGGCGACTTCACTCTTTTTTCGGTTATTTAGACCCCATGGCTTCTGGTAGTCCCTTTAGTAATCACGGGGTTTTCACTACCCGATATTCGACGTAACTAGACGTACGTACTTGCCTCGGTAACTAGAAGAAAATTATTTTTTTTGTGTTATACAGCTGTTGCACTCTACAAGGTGGAGTGTCCTAAGAAACTACACACTGAACGTTAAATCTCTGTACGTCAAGTGGAAGATCCATACGTCGCTTCTATTAGCTCTGCGTCGAGTACCTATACCTTTGTGATTTGTAAAACACAACAACACAGTATGTTAATAATAATGTACACCTAAATAGTGTAAGATTTGTCAAAATCTAATTTTCTAAAGTTTATTTTCAATTTCCTTTCAATGTCGATAAGTCATGCCCAAAATATTTATGCTTCTTGAAGCTACAAGCCTAATAAATGATTGTATTCGATTATATTAGCATACTGTGAACCCAATATTTGAAATAGCTTCGTAAATAAACACAAATCTTCTAATCAAAATTTAATCCCATCAAATACCTACTAATTAATCAAATCGTACCGAAAAACTAGTATGAAATCTTCGTAGAAATCCCCAAATCATAGCGCACGCACACAAATACAACGCTGACATGACGTCAGAGTACCGTTCGTTCCATGGCGTTCTGTTCCATTTCACGAAGTTTGCCTTCAAAATGTGAGTTCACAAGCTGAATTGTCGTTGACACAGTCTTGTTTATAAGAAAGCAGACACGGGCTAAGTTACGATTTGAATATATGTATTTATAGATAAGATATTTATATAAAGATAATTTCTAACTGATTGGAAGATATCTGAAGCAATAACAACATCAGCGATAGTTGGCCGCGATACGCACAGATTAGAAAAGGGTTAGTGTAGTTATAGTTAAATAAAATAAGCTTTGCTTGTCTATTTATAAGGATGCACACTACTGCACTTATTCAGGACAAAGTCAGTAGTCTGTGGTATTTCTACTACACCCATTCAAGACCAAGTCAGTATTCTGTGGTATTTCTATTGCACCGATTCAAGATCGAGTCAGTAGTCTGTGGTATATCTACTGCACCGATTCAAGATCGAGTCAGTAGTCTGTGGTATATCTACTGCACCGATTCAAGATCGAGTCAGTAGTCTGTGGTATTTCTACTGCACCGATTCAAGACCAAGTCAGTATTCTGTGGTATTTCTATTGCACCGATTCAAGATCGAGTCAGTAGTCTGTGGTATTTCTTAGGATCCTATAACTTATAGGTGGGGGGGGTTAATGATGCCATTACAGGCATGTCTGAAGATACTATTCTGGTGTGTATCTAGGCGGTGTACCACTTTCGTTCATTCTATTTCTGTGTAAAGCAATGACCTATCGATGCTGGACTCAAGAGAAAACATGAGGTTGTTAACTTTGTACATTGCACATTTACTCAGAAGCAGATAGAAAACTTTGCAATGAGAGGTACCAATAAAACAACATCCATCAGGTATATTTATTTGCTGTTTTCCATACAAATGAATATAGCTGATAGATACAACAATATCACATCTATACTATATTACTATATAATATAACAAAGAGAGAGTGCGAATTTTGTGAGTTTGTGTGTATGTGGAGGGTAATCTCCGGAACCACTGCACCTATTTGAAAAATTCTTTCACCATTTGAAAGGTACATTATATCGTGAATAGTCACATACACTAACAGTGATAACTTTATAATAATGACATGTATAATAATGAGATCGATTGGTGAAAAAAACATATTTATTATAATAATGTATGTGTATATGCATTACGCAATCATTTTGTAAAGCATAGGTGAACCGAACGTTCACTTAATTATAAACTTCGTAAACGAGTTATCATTAAAAAGAACAAATTAGTTCTACAACATTCTATTTGCGATAGATGCCACCTATATTGAACAAGTTAATAATGAATTGCAAAAGAGTTTGTATTTCTTGCAACTTCAACCTTGTTTTTATTATCTATTGTAGGAGCGCTCCATTGGTCAATACTATTCAGATGTCTTTTATACAAAAATAGTGTATGTTTACAATTATTATTTAAGTAGATATTTTGCAGTAAATAGCAACATCCCGTATGGTCTAGTGGCTAGGATACCTGGCTTTCACCCAGGAGGCTCGGGTTCGATTCCCGGTACGGGAAAAGTACTAATTTTACTGTATTTTATTTTAAATTTTTATTTTTGTTTTTTTTTGGAAATAATTTTTTGCCGACGAAGTTACGACCAGATACGAAATCTGGATTGTAAATATCTCTAAGTCTTAGATTTTACTTTCTAGATTTTACTCTGATATAATATCTGACAAAATCAAGACTATTTCTTCAGACATCAAAGAAATTCCAAAGGTCCGGCTGATTATTTAGTCATTTAGTTCTTCTAATTAAATAATGCCGAGCGATCATCTTCGTATTTCTGACCGTGACCAAACGCTAAGAAACTATTTATATAAAAGAGTGGTTACAACACAACGTAATGAACTCTTTTTGAATATCTGTTACTTTTTTTACTTATTAGGCTCAGATTATAACAAAACAGATTATAATTATTAGGTGACTATGTAATTATAATTATGATTATAATTATAATTAAAGTTATTAGGTATCTCTTAGTGTTTGATCGGTATACAAAGATGGCTGACCGGCATTATTTAATTTTATTATTAGTAGTAAGTAAATATAATTGACTCGTTATGATAATCATGCCATAAATGAATATTGCTGCCTACTATTTTTTATATACACAAAGACAAATCTATAAAACAATTTTCAACGCTGGTCCACTCAATTATATTTTCGATCAATCTACCAACGCTTTTTACAACACTGTTTAAAGTCATTAAGGTACTATGTCACTAAGTCGATAGATTGTAATTCAATATTTTAAGTTCCGTTCCTCGGTGGTAAAGCGGGACGTCTTCCCACGACCGTATTTAACACGACGCAGGTGTATTTTTTTTTTCAATAAGGGTGGCGAGAAAGTTGCCTTTAAAAAAACGTCATTTATAATATCCTCAAAACTTTACGAGAGACATTTTAGACAAATTTTTACACTATAAATCGGTAACAATTAAAAATTACTTTAACTTTTTATGCGTTGTCATCATTGCTTATTTGAAGCTTAAAGCCGGAGTTTGCCGACATCTTACATATTTTTTTTAAAATTAGAAAGCAGAGGCACATTAATTTGCACGGATCTCTCCTTATTTAGTATGGCTGGCTTATTTAGTAGATAGCACTGGCTGCTATCTAAAATTTGCTTCCATTGTATTGAAGAAAATATAATATTCTTAATTGTCAACCAAATAAACAATTCTTTATTTATTGCTATTATACTAAAAATAGACTAAAACCAGTACGTTGTTTCATTTTTAGAAACTCAGAACTTTGATTTGTCATTATCTAAATTAATTCCCTTGTTCATTTCTCGTATTGTTTCCTTCCTTTTCACTTAATATTGGCGTAGTGCATAAAAACTCATGCAGTTTTGCCTTAAAAAAGAACTCACATATACGGCTGAACCATTTCCCGCGAATTTTTATATTACAGTTTGACTTTTTGGCGGAACTCGAAAAGTGTTGAATTTTTCTTTGATTCATTGTAAAAGTTGTGTACTGTACGTTTTATAGTTTAATAGTGATAGTTTATTAAACTTCAAAGTGTTTAATAAACTTTATTAAACTTTGTGCGTAATGTTTGTGTTATCAAATAGAAGCATAAGACTGAGTTTTTGGGTGTGCTTCCAAGGAGTCCTCCTTTGTCCTCGGTAAACCTACTATCACTTTACTGAGCGACTACTGACTTAACTATTTCGACGGAACTATTGACAATATTGTTTTGGCTTTACGAATAAAAATTGACACTGGCAGAATGTGCTAATTGCACCATTGCCATTTATGTAAAAAATAGGTATTACAGTTTGATATAGGAATACCTAATTATACTGAAACCTCGTAAATATTCGGAATTCAGCTTAGGTTGTATGTATTTACATATTAATAAGCGTTAACTGTTAATTTGAACATTTCTCACATGAATATTCTGAAGTTTGCTGTCGTAACAATCCCCAAGTGCCTCGGAGTTTGCACAGTTCTAATTCATCCCATGTTAGGGATGCACGATCCGATACGATATTTCTAATATCGATACATCATACAATACTTCGATGTCTTGGATCGATACAAACAAATACGATACAGGGGATTTCTCCTAAATCACAACAAACTGAGTTTCTACCGATATTTCAGACGATTCCTACCACGAAAACGTTCAATCCGATATATCGGCCAGAACGAAATTCATTTGCGTCGTAACGAAATTGTTTTATACCGCGAACCCGTAGGCTGTGGAACGAACTGCCTCAAGAGGTCTTTCCATTAAGCTACGATATGGGGTTCTTCAAGAGAGCTGTGAATAGGATTTTGCAGGGTCGGCGGCGCGCCCGCATACCCCCTGGTGTTGCAGGTGTCCATGGGCGGCGGTAATACTTACCATCACGTGGGACCGCTTGCTCGTCCGCCCACTAGTATATATTTAAAAAAAAACTATACTCCGGTAACATGACAACGATCGAATTATAGATTTTGAGGAGAGATACTTCGATATTAAAAGTCACATTACCACCATCACCCGATATATAAAGCTCCGACCGGAGGAAACTCAGAGTAAACTAATAGCAGTTTGTTCATTCGAACTTCGGTCGGGCCCGAAACTTCGGTGTTGTAAAATCGGTGTAGACCTCCTGGCTTGGATCAACACAAACAGTGGTAGCAACCTCAATAATTGACATATAATTGAGACTTAATAAATTATATTCAGACCGTTTTTGAAGACCTATCTATTATTTGAAGATTGGAATTTATACTTGAGTTTGACGTTTATAGTTAAACTGTTACATAAAGTAAAAAAATCTTTGATTCGAGACGATATTTGGAAGATCGTACCGCAACTATTTGACACGATCTTAATGTCGTAGTGTTACGTAGTGGCAACCCTTATTTTGTAATCGTTATAAGTAAAGTAAATACGTTTAGTTAGTATATACATTAGTACATAATTAGTAAATGAGTTAACACTTATTTTGTAATAGTTATAAGTAAAGTAAATACGTTTAGCTGGTAGGTACATTAGTACATAATTAGTAAATGAGTTGTTCCTTATCCCTTCCTACACACCGACCCGATATATACACCCACCCGTTCCCCGAAAACCCGCGCAGTCGATCCAAAATCCTCCTACATTCAACATATTGTTGTAAATTAATGTTAAGAAGTAATAAATAGTTTGTTGTTTTTTAAAAAGCAAGTTTTCATCACTACCACGTAACAGTAGTACGTAGTTACGATCCGGATCGATTCAAAACATCGATACAAAGAAAAATATAGTGCATCCTTATCCCATGCCATGCATTATTAAAGAACGTTTGTTAATAAATTAGGTAAGTAGAATAAGCGTACATTTATGAAATATTAATGAGAATGGATGTCAGCACGTCACTCTTATTAGATGCTTGAAATGTAATATTATTTATCTAATATTAAATTTTGTTCCCAAGAATAGGAAAATGAACGAGATGGGTGATTACAATTAGGTAACATTATTAATATTTTGGTTAATCTTTGTTCCAACGAAAGAGAAGATTAGATAATTATTTTATTTTAAGCAGAGTATAAAAGAAGGACAACAACACGATGATACACAATAGCTTATTTGAGAAAAATGCTAGCTGATATCAAGCCCAGATAACAATTTGACCAGTGATATACGAAAAAAGATGTAATCTAAAATAATCCTATTTATAATAATTATTGTATAATTAATATAATAATATAAATGTAATAATCCGCTTTAATTTTTCGCATTTAACCAGCCAGCGGTCGACTGGTAGAGAATGCCTAAAGGCATTAAGTCCGCCTCTGCAAAAAGAGTAAATAAATAAATAAATATATGTATCTAAAATAAGACAAATAAATTCAGTCTAATTAGATAGACAATAAGATATTTTGACAATTTCTAGAAAGTTATACTGATCTGACTGTTTTGTTCGGTTCTGTTCTGTTCGGCTCTCTTCTGTTCTGTTCGGCTCTCTTCTGTTCGGTTCTGTTCTGTTCTATTCTGTTCAGCTCTGTTGCTTTCATTCTATATAAAAATTAAGACTAAAAATATTGTATATTAAAAAAAAGTATTATGTACACACAAAACGTCAGATGGCAACCGTACCTCAACGGGTGGCCTGTAGCGATCAGTATAAGAAGATCTTTGCTTCCATAAAGTATTTTATCCTTGCAAGGGTCAAATTATGCTGGATTTTATGTCGAATTCTTTATGCATTAATGAATGCACTTCTCAGTGAACAGACAGCGTGGGAGCTCTCGAAGTTAAATGAACCGGTTTGGAATAACGGAAAATACTGCACTTTTAAAGTTACTGTTCTTTAACTTCACAGATGAGGGAATTCAGACGTCTTATTGAGTTTAGTTTTTGCCACCAGAGATTACAGAATGGGTACAATATATATTTTCTCTTTTTATTCTTCCATGCTTTCTTTTATATTTTTCTTCCATCAGATAGTGAATCAGATGAGGAGGGTTTTATTAAAAAGTCAAATTTGAAATTTAAATACTACGTACACATCCCTGCCGAAAGTAATATACATCGACTATGATCGGCTAACTTTGGTTTTGTAGAGCGTTTTTTTAGACGACGCTCTAAAAAAAATAGTCTCTTTCTAAAGGCTGATTGATGTGTATTACTTTCGGCCGGGAAGATAAGAATGTTCCATTTTCAAAACACATATGAATTAAAGAATTCGAGAGCTACTGAACATGGAACACTATTAGACTGTAACGTGACTACCCTAGAGTGCTTGTATAACATATCTAGTACACATCCCAACCGAAAGTAATACACATCGATTGAAATCGGCTAGCTTTGGTTTTGTAGAGTGTGCATGACAGAGACGACGCTCTACAAAACCGAAGCTAGCAGATTGTTCTTTCTAAAGGCCGATGTGTATTACTTTCGGCCGGGAAGTGTATGTATTCTCAATTCTATGTTTTCTTCGGATTTGTCACTTTAAACAGAAAATAAACTGCTTTTCTATCTATCTTTCTTTGTGGACAAACTGCGCACTTCTTAACGGATTGAAACGAAATTTGGCAGAAAAGTAGTATGGTCTAAATCGTGATTAAGTTCATGGATGAACCAAACCGGTTTAGTAGTTCCAAAATTTATGACAGTGTAAACTTGTCAAAAATATCCTACAAAATTTGACATCTATACTATATGTCGTTGGATAGGCCTTTTAAAATCTATAAATTTTGTGTAAACCCATTTTTCTACACGTATGTTTTTTAATTTTTCTATGGTATTCAGTTTTATTCAATGGTTGTCGTTTAATTCAGTGGTTGTCGTCGGTTTTTTTTTTCAATTATGTTTTTACATGGCAATGGTGCAATTAGCACATTCTGCCAGTGTCAAATTTTCTTCATAACAATTTTACGAGCTAAAACGTATCCTGTCCATTACAACGTACAAGTCCAGTCGCGTAGAAATAAGTAGAAATTGATTTTGTTTGTGTTTATGGAAAAACGGTGGAAGACAAGCATACAGTCCACCTGATAGTAAGTGGATACTGTCGTCCATCGACATCCATGGCAATGCACGCCAACATCAGTCAAGAATGACAAATGTTGGTTTGCCCCCGATTAGCTGCCTACCTTTGGATATAGGAATGGATTTGGAGAATGGAGAGGGATAGGATGGGATGGAAGGTTTACTGAGGACAGAAGAGGACTCCTTGGACCAATACCACAAAACGCACAATACTCTTTTTATAATAAATAATCAAACAAAAATTCGATGTCACTTCCAGAATGCCGGCCAAAAGTCTTTCTTATTTTTTTTTCTTCATATATGGCAATGGTGCAGGACCGGACAGAGGAGGACGTTTTTCGTGTGCTTCCAGTACACGAAAAACGCAGTCTCACGATTTTATTCAATTATCACAAACACACCAGACAGTTTGAAGTTTAATAAACTATAATATCACTATTAAACCACAAACTTATTCCCACACAATTTTTACTATAATCAAACAAAAACTTCTCGAGTTCCCGCTAAAAAGTCCTTCTTATTTACTAGTTGGGAAGAATACATAGCAAGCCGACTTTGTGTATAGGTGGATAGGAACCAACCTTTTTTCATTTTAGGAACACTAGAGTATGGCAAATGAAAGTTGAGAATGAAACAGCGCGGCATATTAAAAAAAAACTAGTTGAAAAATAATAATTTTAATAGTAAAATTTAATGGAATTCAAGTATCAAAAATATTTAAAGTCTTATTTCCAACTAGATTTAGTGGTAACGTATTATATTTTTTTTGATAAATTCATGAACAGAAAAGCGATAAGAGTTAGTGTGTCTTATTGAAAAACGCGTCATGAAGATAGCAAAACTGCAAAAGTGAGAAAAATAATTATATCTTTACTTATACGCAGAGCATAGACCATAATAAACTATGCGTAGTTCCGTATATTCATAGCAGTAACCACCCCAGCTCAAAACTGTTACGTCAACTACATTACTCTAACCCGGTCTTTAAACATACGCTAGTTCTAGTAAATTGTATTTATAAGCAAATTACCTCCGCAAAGAACGCGGTGTATTTTATATGCAGTATTTTATCTCATTACATTGGGAACTAGCAGTGGCCGCGACTTCGTTCCCGTGGTTTTGGGGATAATTCCCCTGGGTACCCATGTTAAATGTAAAATGTGAAATAATTGAAAGTATAAAGCAAAATGTTAACCCCCCACAAGCTACAGATATGCCAAGTTTTATTGAATTCTGCACAGTAGTTTTTGTGTGATGCGCGTTCAGACAGATAGACAGACGGACAAAAAATCCGAAAATTGTAGTTTTTGTTTACAAATTTGTTGTCCCTAGTCTCCACATTACGATAAAAGTGACCGTCCAATGTAGTATAACACAGCGTTAATTGGTCAACTGTGGAACGCTCCCTCTCGTAATTGGTCAATGGATGAAACCACGCCAATGAAGACCTGGAAGATGAAAGTGAGTTACACCTAAACATGCTAATAATAAGGAGTACCCTGAAGCTGGGGTATACGACCTACAGCAGATATTTCACAAGTATCTTTGAGCTCGAGTAAACATACACGTGGTGTATAATTGGGATACTTTAGAAGTGTCGGAATACCGAGGTTTGTCGTCGGCTTCAGACGGAAATAGACTATATTATTGAGAGAAGCCTCGATAGCATATTCTTTAACCAGATAAGTCACAATCTTACTAAATTTTATGTTTTTAACTCTGTAAATTTGTATTTTTGTAATTGTTAGATGTAAATATAATAATAGTATTTTTTAAAATTTTAGATAGTGTCCTTTGAATTTTAAACTATGAATTTAATTTTAAATGTTTTATATTTTTTTATTTTTTACTAGCTGTACCCGGCCACGCGTTGCTGTGGCTGCCCGACAGATGGCGCTTACCCTGTTTTTATCTGTTTTTAGGTAAAAAGCATGTTTTTATCCTGTGATAGGTACATAAAAACGCCCATATTCGAACGCAACGTTGTGTCAAAATTTCAAAGCAATCGGTGAAGAACTTTTGGAGATTTAAGATTTTAAACAAACGAACGTTTACATTTTTATTTATAGTTTAGATTGTTTGTATGTGTTTTATATATGTATATGTATACGAAATAAATTCTTTATTATTATTATAACACCTAGACAAGACGAGTATTGTCGCGCGTCGGCCGGAATAGTTTCAATAAGACGCTTTATTAAAAGGCGACTCTAAGTCTTTACTGTTCTAAAGTCGTCTATATGGAGATTTGTAATCAGTTCTACAATAATTAATTAACATGCTATAAAATTAGCTGTAAATCATGCTAAGAGAAATATATAAATAAATAAAAATAAATTAGTTGATTGGCGTTTAGGTGGTGGTGAGTGAATAAAGCGAAACAACTCGTGGAAATAAAATTAACGAAACGCGGTGAGTAAGTGAGAGACAAGGCATCCTTTAGTGAAGCTCTAATTATCCTAATTAACACTTCGGCATGATTTCAGATTCCAACGTATTGTGTTACCTTTGCCTGCATGAATTTGTGATTCTGTAGAACCATATAATACCCTCAGCCTATATCTTACCAATGCTGGATGTAATAGGCCTCTCCGAAGGCTCACCATCACGCGATATTCGGGGCTACTCATCTAACTAACACCGGCAAACTTCTTCAAGACATCGGTACACCTGGCCGGAGTATCCCGCGCTACGTGCTCATTCAACTAACACCGGCAAACTTCTCCAAGGCGTAGGTCCACGTGGCCTCCATTCGAGGACTTCATGATTACCTATGAGTTATCATGAGTTACCCCTACATGATTCTGTAGGACATGGGACATTAAATTGAGGTAAAAGATTGAAGTCACATCACTCTCAGATGTCGAGTAGGTATTTTGATGTCATTGATTTGACTAATTTTTATCCTAACCTTGTTTTTGTTACAATACACACACATGCAAGACGCAAATCTAGGCCAAGCGTACAGAATCTGTACGACAATGGTCCGTAAAGATTTTAATCTTGTTCCTTTTTTTATTTTATTTATAGTGAAGTAGGTGGACGAGCAAGCGGTCTCACGTGATGGTAAGTGACATTTCCAACATACCATCCAACATCCAACATTGCAAGGTCGGCGGCGCACGCACCCTCATACCCCCAGTATGAGGGTGCGTGCGCCGCCGACCTTGCAATATACTATTCACAGCTTTCTTGAAGTACCCCATATTGTAGCTTAATGGAAGGACCTCTTGAGGTAGTTCGTTCCATAGCTTACGGGTTCACGGTATAAAATAATTTTTGGACCGAACAGTATGCCACACCTCCGCATCGAGGAAATGCGGATTGAACGCACTTCTGTGACGGGAGATGCAGTTGTAGAAATCCGAGGTGGTTATTATACTGAACAGTTCTTCAGAGCATTCCCCATTGTACAGGTGGTAGAACATACAGAGAGACGCAACGTCTCTACGAACGCTAAGGGATTCTAAATCGCCTGTGAGATTAAGATCGTCGTCAATTCGAACAGCACGTCGTTGGATGGAGTCCAATTGATATTTCGGTGCGCCTGCTCAGAGATGTGAGCAATACTCCATATGGGGCCTAACCTAAGCTTTATAGAGCATTAGGAATTGCCCAGAGGTGAAGTACCGCTTCGCTCGTTTAGTACACCGAGTTTTTTGGAAGCCATTTTGGTTTTGTTTTCCAGATGACTTCTAAATTCGACTTTGCTGGAAATGTCGACTCCAAAGATCCCAGATCTTAAGAGGTATGCTCTGAAGTGAGATGCTATGACAAAAGGAGCATTTTTAGCGGTAAATGCACAGACTTGCGTCTTACTGGGGTTGAAATCCATTAGGTTTAGAGAACCCCAAATCGGGACTAGATGTAAAGCGTCTTCGATTTCAGACACAAGTCTGATGCGACTTTTATCCACTTCAACCTGATCCACCTTTATCCACCACTTCGGATGTTGGCGCGACCCCTGTACAAGGCGTCTCCAGTCAGCACTGGAGCTTATCTGCATAGCAACGTATGTTACCAATTTGCAACATATCGTTGATATACAGAAGGAACAGAGTTAGGGATAGCACGGAGAAGGCTCCGAGCAAGGGCGGGGCGCCAGCATTAATAGTGTCTGAGCAGCTATCATCGATAACGACTCTGATGCTCCATCCAGTCAGGAAATTGGCAACCCATTCGCATAATCCCTCGCCATACCCGGTCAAAAGCTTTCGCAATGTCTAGACCCACAGCTAGAGCCTCGTCTCTACTCTCAATGGCGTCAGCCCAGCGGTGTGTGAAGTACGCTAAAAGATCACCAGCGAAGCGATTATGGCGAAATACATAGTGACGGTCGCTAATCCTCTAGATCCTCTAGGTACCCAAGGAGCTGTATGTTTATGACACGCTCCATTACCTTGGAGACGAGGGAGGTGATCGCTATTGGCCTATAGTTGGCCGGGTCGGTGCGGTCACCCTTTTTAGGCAAAGGGTTAACATGAGCTACCTTCCATGCTGACGGGAAGCTTTTTGTGGAGTATGAGGGCCTAAAGAGTCGCGTAAGCACCGGAAATAACTTGAGAGCGCATAATTTGAGCACCACTGCAGGAATAACATCTATTCTATCCTATTCTAATTATAATTATTTCCGTATAGATTCTAATATCTGCTAGTAAAAATGCACTAATTTCACTAAAATATCACAGTCTCCTTTGTCATAGCTAATTAGTACGTGTACAGGAACAAAAAATTAAAATTTGTATATTGTTTCATTATCTATATTTTTTTGAATTTTATGTCGTTGATGCCTTTTTTGTATTTACTTATAATGAATCGTTACAATAAGACATTACAGTATTACCATAAGAACAAAGTCGGACTTACTCCTACAAGGAATCTCTTCCAGTCAACCTTAGATTAATCGAAAGAAGTTATGCCATTGAAGAGCAGGCTACACTACACCATACATATAATAAAAAATATATTTGTACCCATTAATATAAATATGTAATGTTTACGTTCAAATAATTTCTTGGAGTGAAGACTTGTTGGTATTTTTCGATGAATAACAATGAAACCAGAAAAGTAAATAACCAGGAAACCATAGACTCTATGGCATAGACCAGTGAGCTTCTAAATACTAGAGTGGCAACGTCTTACAAACTGTTCTCAGAAATATGTAACCACTTGCGACTTCAAAAGACGTAGCTTTGAAACCGATAAATATTCCAAAGTAAACTATGTTTGTCTCGTTTCTTCTACACAACTTCTTCGTTTAAACTAATCACGTCGAAATGAAACAAGACATTGTTATCGGAAAAAATGGCGAGAGTTGCCAGTGGTCAGAAATAATTTCCCCAGAATTAATGAATTACTTGGGTATAAAGGCTCTTATTAACAGGTATTATTAACAGATTGTAATGAAACTTTCAATAGATCATATAGATCTAATGAAATTGACAAGGATTACAGGTAGGAAGAAAAAATATTTATATGCGTTAACGAAAATATTATATTTTAAGACTATTTACATTGTGTAAAATTATTATTGTTTAAAATGGAATAATATTTTTTTTGTTTATGACAATCATTTTAAAAAAATATATTTCAATTGTAAATTAATTAAATTGTAAATATATTATTTTAAACCTCAAAAGTTATTATATTGATCAAACACCACTGTGTAACATGAGTTTGTTATATAATTGCCTTTTACTCTCTTTTTTGTTATTTAAAGTAAACATTTTACTTTCGTGGTATAATCTTATTTTGATATATTTGTGAATAATCGCGTTGATCAACAAAAGAGAATGATCCATTTGTAATGACGACACATGTTCCGCTGAATGAATTGCAAATTCTCTGATCGACAAATTGGTTTGAATTTTTTCAAGTGTTTTCGTAGCTAAATACATAGGATTATGATAGCTAGATTATGATAAAAAACATAAATTACTATTAATACTTTTGACTTACAGTCATTCATCATTTACAAACCTCCCAACGGTGTGGGAAAATCAAAATAGTTTTTACTGGCAACATTGATGGCAAACACAATGCGTGATAAATTTACTTCGTTTTGTAATGTTATTTTGGAAAATCTGAACAAAATTGTGCAAACTTACTTGTGAAAAGTAACACCACTTGCTTTATCATCCTTTTCGGACCGTGACATACAAATTTTAACGCCACATTTCACCATTTTGGTAACTTTATCGTTAGGCCGCAGATACGTTCACGCTCACCGACGTCAAGCTAGCAACTGAAGTCAGATATGCCTGCAGGCATCTACGAAGTGGTAACGTTAACTAATGAATACTGCTAATCTAGTCATATGTACATCAATGGCATAGACAATATAAAAAAGATAGGCTAAAACAGAAAAGATACCCGCGCTTTCAATCAGTCTGTTTTCCACATGTCGTTGTCTTGCGGCAAAAAAAAAAACTAATCACTAATGCATGTGGCAACAAGAACGAAATACGGCAAAAAATACGCACCAGTTCTATTTCGTATTACTCGTATGTTAGAGTTCATTTTCGTATGTTGCATAAGCTAGTACACTAATCTCTCCAGAGCCTGGATTTTTTGTTGGCAAACGACGGATCTACCTACATAAGCAACTCTAGAAAGAAAAAGTGATTTTTAAAAAGGGGTAACAAAATATTTACATTAATGTGAAAAAAACGTTTAATGCAAATGTGGTTCAATGCAACCAGACCATTCAGTATCCACCTCTGGACATGGGCCTCCATATGCACATTGTCTCGTGCATGAAGGATGTAAGGCCTTAAAACGCCATACTAGCCAAGCGGGTTGGCGAGTCCACTCTTTTAGAGGGCTTGTGGTAGCCGCTTGGTTATCCCTTGCTTGTTATTTCATGTGGTGTCGTCCGGCTATAGAATAGCACCACCCCATCTCTTCCCGTGGGTGTCGTGAAAAGCGATAGAATCACTAAAAGAGTGGACTCGCCAACCTGCTCATTCACGAGAAGGCCCAGCAGTGGACGATAAAAGGGCTGGTGATGGTGACAGAGCATGGTAGTCAATTAGGAGGCCGAACCTACAAAAATATTCAACTGGCGCGTCTTTTAAAATGAGAGATTTTTATGAGAGATATCACATCAAATGTGAGTATAAACGTACATTTTAATACATTAACAATTTATACTTAGATTATGAACAATATTATATATCGTAGTATAGTGATCGTAGTAGTATTGATCAATATATCAATATATTTAGCAAAAATGTCGTATTGAGGCCGTCGAAAATATAACTTAGACTAGCCTTTCAAATATGGCGCTCCTCAGGATTTAAGAGGACCTATAAGTAGCAATTTCTAACGTCATCTATTCAGATACATATCAAGTAAATTTGTTCGGATACGAACAATTCTGACTTACTTTTATTAAAATATTAAATTTGAATTAGTGTTACAGGATATTATCCACGAGACAAAATAAGAATTCACAAGTGGGTGACGGTAAACTGTTACAAAACTAAAATTCCTGTACTAGGGAATTCAAGTGTTAAAATTTCCCGGGAATCGGTCGGGATTCCGGGAAGGATTCGCCGCTCAATGGGCGGTCTCTGTTTAATCTTCACAAGGGATGAACGTGTTACAAGCGGCAGCACACTGTTTTAAGGATAATTAGCTAAAAAGCAAGTGTACATGATACGGGTACATTGTCTGTTTACCAAGAAACGAGTATTTATAGATTCAAATTGTCGTTTTAATCCCGCATGCTGTTTTTATTTAAAAAGAGACCATCTTTCTTCCGTCTATGTTTTATTTGTTCAAGGAAAAATGATAAGAATTGAATTAAATGTAGGTAGCTAATGAATGTGTATGTTTGACAACATTTACTGTTTAGCTTAGAGGAGTTCCTGCATGTACATTTTTGAGGTAGATAGCTATTATAGCTTTAAATATATTTAATACTAGCGACCCGCCCTCGCTTCGCATCGGTTTATAAGTTTATATTTTTCAAATTATTTTTTTCAAAATTTCATAATTAAATATAGCCTATATTAGACACGGATAATGTAGCTTCTTATTTGTGAAAGAATTTTTGAAATCGGTTCAGTAGTTCCAGAGATTACCCCAACATACCTACAATTTTACCTACAAATCAGAAGTTTTTAAGGGTGGTTGGGGATGTCTGTACACTGGAAGGATTAAATAGGAAGAAAGAAAAAAGAAAGGATAAACGGCAGGAAATAGATAGGAAGAGAAAAGAAAGAACATGAAAGAGGAGCGACACACAAAAAATTTTTTAACCTAAGACTAAATACGAATGTATGTAAAATACACAAATGGGGTTATGACGAAACATATGTGAGTAATACATAGAATAAGTGAAATATATGTGATAATATAACAATAGTGCAATACATAATATAAGAAAATATAGAATAAGTTTTAAATAGACATAATATACAATAATATGAAAGCCATGACATGGAGACGGAGCTGCTAGCTTTTAGAAAGAAACGTAAAATATACTGAAATAAGAACAAGACATAGATATTAAGTTTGACAGTATATGTAAATATATAGAAATATATAAATAAGGAAATGATGATAAATAGAAGAATGAAACTTGGAATAAGTTTTGAATAGAGGTAAACATAAAACGGTACAACATATAAAGTGACAATATAAATAAACTAAACTGCTACCTAATCAAGACAGAAAGGAATGCAACACTAATATATAGAAATAAGAACAGAATGTAACTAAATATATAGAATATTGAAAGGAAACAAACATTGAAGTGAAAACAAGTTAAAACAAGGCAGATACAGACTCTGATCTATGTCAGAGGTTACAAGAAATGGCAAATCAAGGTTTTTAGCCGGTAAGAGTCCGGCACTACCTGGGGCCCCCATTCCCAGGTGTCCATGAGGATTTTTCCTTGATTTGTCACAAAAACAAAAACACCTACAAACATACAATTTTACCTCTTTATTATATTAGTATAAATAGAATATATTCAATAGAATTATATATAAATATATCGTATAGAATGCATTTAAATATATCCAAAAAAACTAAAGATATACACCACATAAACCTAAGACTACCAGACAAATTAGTCCTAGAAAAAGTGTATAAAACTAGACTTTTTAACAAAGAAATGCTATAAAAATATTTAATTCGCTACCTCAGGAAACAAAAAAATCTCAGATAAAGAAAAGCATTTAAAATTAAAATATTGGTTATTAAAGAAAATATTTTACAAAATTAATGATATATTATATTTAATCATAATGTGAATTCATCATGATATTTTAATCTGTATGTAAATACCTTGACATTTGACATATTTTGTAAATCTCCCTTCCGATAGATGCTGCCTCAATTATCTTGATTATTATCGGTCTTTTTTATCATTACTTCACTTAAAATGAAATCTCAGCAATGTTTCTAAAACTACAGATAGGGGAGACAGTTTGCAAAGTGTTTGTAGGAAACAAGTACTTACTTAATTCGTTTTCGAGCGCCGACTGTACCCAATTGAGCCAAGTCTGTTTACTTCAGAAGTGTACAGTTTTAACTTCAGATGTTACTATGTGTCTTCGACAATAACTCACTTCAAAACTGCACTTATATAATACGTAATAATGCATAATACATATCTCTCGCAAGCTAGTGTTCGCGACTGCGCGGCCTGTATACGTTATTTAGTGAGAATGAGTGATGGCAAGCTCACATAAATCTGTCATGGAAGTGTCGGGAGAGTATATCTAATATTCATCGAAAACAAAAGAATACTTATTCATAAAAACCACCCAGGCGCCTGCTGAAAAGTATTCTGACCCTTATTGATGTGCTCATAAGATTCTATTCTAAACATTATAACTGGTCTTGATGTATCGACTCATAAAAACATATTTTACGGTCTCATACAACCGTCCTGAAATAACTTCTGCATACAATGGATGTTAAGAAGCAAAAATATCAAAGTACAGTCGTTGTAACAACACTGACGTGTCTTCGGGACCATAAAATTTTCCGGACAATAAGCTTACTGAACTTAGCAAGGACCGGACTGGCACTTATAGGGATCAGGGGTTATGCTTCAAGGGTCTATAGGTTCCGAAACCATTTCGTTCTATTTTTTTTAGTAAACTAGCAAAAATGTTATTTACACCATCACTAAATAGCTGACTACGAGAAAGTGCTTTCATTCATTATTTAAAAAATAACAATTTCAATAAAAAATATAATACTTTTTTATTATATTTAAATGTTATAATTTATATATTTTATAGCACACATATTTTAATAATTGGGAATTCTTTTTATCTTTGCCGTGTCGAGGAAAATGTTCTAGAACGGTTTTTGTTCTTTTCAACAGATCACCAAAGAAAACTTTGATCCTTGATTGTTTATACGAAACGTCTAAAGCACATTAGATCTCATTCCTGAATAAACCTAGCCATGAAATGGATCACTAGTAGTGGTTCCATGTCAATGTTTAGCACGAGCCCAAGTTCGAAATTAATTAAATTTTGTTTAATTTAAAGCAGAGTTTTAATTGTTATTTCTAATGTTGGTTGGTATGTATCGGCCTACGATTATGAGGGTTATCAATTAGAAGGGCCTCCGGAGGGATCATTGCATTAGTATTCTATGCATTGTTATGTTAACGCGGTTAACATTCCCTTTGTTAACAAATCTAGTTAATATTTGTGTTTGTTATTTTTGTCTGTGGTGGGTCTAGAAGCTGAGGTCAGTTAGAACGACAGAGATACGAAAATTAATAAGTGGAATTACTTAAGTGATTTCAATACTATAATATAGCGTTGGTCATAATCACAGAATACTACCTTGAAATGTACTGCATTTTCCAGTTTTATCGTATTTCCCCAATGTACGTACGTGTTTCGGTAGTGAGTGAGATGTGCCAGAGCCCATTCCAATCCCATCCTATCCCTCCCCATTTTCTCAACCCTTTCTCCAAATCCATTCCTATATCTCCAAAGGTAGGCAGCGCATCCGGGGGCGTGCCAACGTTTCTCATTTTGGACTAATGTTGGCATGTATAGCGGATGTCTATGGGCGACAGTATCCAATTACCATCAGGTGGACTGTATGCTCGTCTGCCGCCTTCGTACATAAAAAAAAAAGTGGTATATAAACCGGATGGCTCTTATGGTATGGCATGGTATCTGAAATAAATCAGTCACCAGTTTAATTTTTTTTAAATCACATTGGAAAAGGGCATATTATTATTGGCATGTTCTTTGTTATTTAATATATTTATTACTAGCGACCCGCCCTCGCTTCGCTTCGATTTATAATTTTTTTTCAAAATTTCAATATAAAATATAGCCTATATTAGACACGAATAATGTAGCTTCCTATTTGTGAAAGAATTTTTGAAATCGGTTCGGTAATTTCAGAGATTACCCCCAACATACAAACACACAATTTTACCTCTTTATTATATTAGTATAGATTAATATGTAGGTATTTAATATATATTCTTAGATATTTATGTAAATGTAGATATTTATTGATTTGTTATTTTATTAAGTATTATATTTATATAGATATTTTTTATATTATCTTTCCATTATAATCCATTGTATATAGAATGCCATATGGCATTACGTCCGCCTTGTAGTGTTTGTGTGCAAGGAATAACTATATAAATAACTATCGAGTTTTAATTATATTACGTATGGGGTATCAATGAGGGAGAGTGCACGCTGCATTCCCACAGCCGCTGGGCGCACTCGATTGGCCACGTTATCCCTCTCTCACAGAAGACCACCTTGAAACGTACTGCATTTCCTACTTTATCGTATTTCCCCAATGTACGTACGTGTTTCGGTAGTGAGTGGGATATACCAGAACCCATTCCCATCCCATCCTATCCTATACCTCCCCATTATCCCAACCCTTTCCTCAATCCGCAAAGGTAGGCAGCGCATCCGATGGTGTGCCAACGTTTGTCATTCTGGTCTGAAGTTACCATGTATTGCGGATGTCCATTGGCTACAGTATCCACTTACCATCAGGTGGACTGTATGCTCGACTGACGCCTTTATTTTATTAAAAAAAATGTTCCAATGTTCCCAGCGGGCATTCACTCACCCATTGGACCGTAAGTATTCTCATAATTCTCCGTTGTTCACATCCAACTGCTACTGGCAACTCTTCATTTGAGACGTCGACCCACCCACCTGATCAGAGAGCGTTCTTCCCACTAAATTACCCAAGGAATAATTTTAAGGTTTAAATAAAAATGAAATAAAACAATACAGGTGCTCCGGCGTTCAATGGCTGTTCCACGAATGAACTACGGCCTCTAAAATAGACATACAATTCTAAAACTCTACATTCAAATATGGCGGAACGTTTAAAAAAATATGGCGTCAGCATTCCAGGAATGCGTTACAAATAAGTGGAACAAAAAGGTTGCCGCTCAGATATGGGTATGGAGCACAGAGTACTGTATAGGTTTGTTAGATCGTGTGCTAGAATAGACAAAAGCATCCATAACGCTGGCGTTATTTTCTAATAAAATTTGTAATACTAAAGATAAGCTTACTTATCTTTAGTAAGCGTACTTCAACATTCAGTTTACGCAGTTCAAAACTAGATGGCGCCACTAGAAATAATAGAATGCGCTATCGATGCGTTTCGGTGCATTAGCATAATAATATGTTTTAAAAATTTTGATTCAAAATACTGTTTCTGTTTTCTGCACAAAAATTGCCTTTTATTATTCAAAGTACATTTTTTTTTTACGAATTTCAACTTTATTTCATGTTCCCTAAAATGTTTTGGTACGTGTGCACGCTCTGGGGCAGGTTGAGGCGCTTGCATGGGAAAGAATAAGTAACAGACTTTCTGAATTACACTAACTCTACTTAATATTATAAGAAAATTGTTTGCTTTTGCCCCAACCTGGATAAAATTCTAACTACGCCCTTTGCAAGACAGTCTTGTAAGTATTTCACGATGCTAGATGTCAGTCTGAAACATATTCCAATATCGTCCGTATGTTGTAGAGAAAAAATGTTTAAATTAAACAAACGATAATCTTAGTGATCTACAATATCCGACGGTTGATTTCTATTGAGATTATAAGTACATCGTAGTAATTTTGGAGCTACTGAACTAATTTGACCTGTCTACGAACTTAACCCAAGCTATTTTTATTCCTTTGCCACAAATTTAGTTCCACAAAATGTAAACAAAACTTAAATTCTACGCGTTTAAACCCGATTCAGAAGATAAAGTGATTAACTCACTCACCGATGGTTTACAAGTTTTTCTCCCATACACTACAAACCCAGCCTCTGTGAAACCTCCCCATAAAGAAGCTGAAGCAAACAATGCAATACTCGTTATCATAGCTTCATGTGGTTTTATCGTACCACAATATTTAATGTCCAATGATTCATAACAAGCATTAGAACGTTGTTTATGTTGCTAGAGAACGTGACTTGGACGGCGTGTAAGGGATTATTATTGTTAGAGTATGTTACAGTGTTCCAGGACTTACTAGATGTTTAATATACTATCGACATCAAAATGGTTTATAAAGATGGTAATCGCTTGCAAGTATATGATATCGAACTTCGTTTATGGCGCTTTTAGCTTCGGTCGGCCATTTATGAACGCATTTTGAAACTGAATGTTAACGTGTGCAAATCATTAATATATTAAGTACCTACTATTGAATAATTTTGTTTTATTTATCTTATCTCTGCGATATCGATACAACCCTGAAAACCATCACGGTACCTTAAGATATTAAATAAATATATATACTATTGCCAATAAATTACGCTTTCCGGAACTATTACTCAGAAAACCCCAGAAATATCAAAATTTCATTGCAAGTACATAAATCACACTACCTAATTCCAAACTCTGGTTATAACTTGGCAGTGTGACTGTTCTATATGTTTTATATCCGCGACGCAACACAAAAGCAAATTTACAAACATGTTTCTGATGTGATGATATTATGACGTATTCTTCAGAAAAATCGTCAATTTTTTATGCGTGAGAAAATTCTTTTTGTGTGAGGCGAAAAAAGGAATGGAAAATATAACGAAAAATATTACTTTTCCCTTTTACACATTCACATTTTTCACAATATATTACCTTGAATATTACCGTCTGTCTGTTTGAAGTAGGAATCATGTGTGACCAGAATTTATATCTTTTGGGTATTTTTTTAAATGAATCTTTATATGTTTGTACATTTGAAAAAATGTAAATAAGGGCCTATAAGGAAAAATTAGAATTGTCAATTTATCTTGTCAACTATTATTAAATTTTTTTATATGTATATTTGAAAGAAAACGACTTCGTCTGAATGTTTTCGTTAATCTATGGGTCTACTGGTTTTTATCGTTGTTAAGCGTGTTTATAGACGAACGTTACAGTGTATCTTTTATCAAAATCTATTCAGTAGTTTTGAAAAAAAAACGGACAGGCGTCCTCTAGACTGATGTTGGTATGTATCGTAGATGTCCATGGCATTGAACACCACCCGGTGGATAATCTACTCATCTCGTCTGTCGCAATTGGGAGAAATTAACTATTGGTAAAATTAAATAGACATACTTATATCTAAACAAAGACTCAGCAGTAAAATAATGAAAATCATTGGAAAGAAAATTGAAATGTATATGTGGTCGGCTTTAAATTAGCACATCTTCCCGTGGATATCGTAAACTAAGGGACGAACTACGCCATCTCTAAAAGAGTGAACTCGCCAACCCGCTCGTCTAACGTGGAAATATAAGGCCATACTTCTCTCATGCACATTGTCTTGTGACTTGAGATGCTTTCATAGAGTACTTGCATTTCTAACCACCTCCTACTGACTTATTTTGTTGACCATTTAGGAAAAAAAAGGCATTTGATGAATGGTCATTGTAAATACTGTCCATTTTTCCAGTGGAGAGAAATGGAAACGAATGACTGACAGCGCGTGCAATCTAACAAATTGGGCCGGTACAGGATAGACATCGATTTTTTCCATTACAGGGGCGTATTTGGTCAGAACTTTTTTCAGTAATTGTATTGACGGATTATGTTTTTTTTTTGTGAAATACGTGTCAGAGAGTTTTGTATTCGTTGTTTTTTGTATCTTTTTTATATAGAAGAGGTGATAGGTGATTTAATTTTATTAATTTAGTTACTTTATCTAAAGTTATATACCTACAGTTGGAATACCGCACTGTACTTCCTGGCTGAGCGCCTTCTGGGCTCGCCCTAAACCATACATATCCGGTGATCCTTGAAAGGCCAGAATTTAGCCATTCCGAAAAAAAAACCACCATGTTATCAGCTTATGTCTCTCCACTGCAGCATATATTCAAAATGTAGAAATTAATAAATTTGATGTGTGTGTTTTTGTGTGTTCCCATCCCATTCTGTCCTATCCCTCCCTAATTTGCCAATCCTTTCTCCAAATCCATTCCTTCATCTCGAAATCTAGGTAGTGGATGACTTCGGCACATATCGCGGATGTCCATGGGCGACAGTATCCATTTACGACCAGATAGACTGTAGCTCGTCTGTCACCTTTTTCCTATAAAAAAGTGGCATACGATCAAAAAGCCCGCATAATGAGAAGCGGTTACTGCATCGTTAATTTTAATCCATAAATCATTGAATGAACTTCGACGGGATTTTCATTATTATTGAGCTTGATGTATATTAGCAACACAATTTCCATATTTGTAAATGATTTCGAAATGACGACAAGTAATTGAGTAGCGGTCTTTTATAATAAGCCAAAGCCACGGACGACAAATAGTAAAATGTTTAATAAACATATGTACTCGTATATAGATGAAACGTTTCATTGTTCGTTTTGCTCTTCAGATTATCCACTAGAAACTATTGAATAGACTAAATGAATTCTTGTACTCTCCACTGAAGGCCAGCACACTGTGGAACTCCTCAACGGCGAACAGTAGACATGTCATGTTTGGGTTCGTTTTGATGAGTTAGCAATTTTAATGACAAAAAGTTAGTGACAATGAGCCTGATTGTCTGGTTCGGCGGAATGGGTGTCGTCTACAACTTAGAACACTAAAAAGGAGTAAATAAATTAAAAGTAAAAAACCTTTTAAAAACAAGCTATTAATAACAAATGCACTGAAATGAAGAAAATAAATATAGAAGTGATAATATTATAATAATTTGATGTGATTTAAAATCTTGTCGCGTTGTCCATTTTAGTGCATTTTATTAAAAGCATGTTTTTAAAAGATATTTGTTTTAAAAGGTTTGTCCAAATCATCAAAGGTAGGTTAGTGTTTTCCGGAGGTGTGCCAAAGTTTGTCATCTGGACTGATATCGGCATTATTGATGGGTAACTCCGGAGTTAATGAATCAAAAGAGTTGAATCCGCGAGCGGAGCAGAATCCCTTAATTGTTCCATTGAATTGTTATTCATTCCGATTCCGGCGCCAATCATGATCGTGAGTGTAATCGCGCAACAGCACTTGTCAGGGGCTCAAAATCGAGATGCAACGATGGCATGACCTTTTTTTTGCTTATGCAACAACCGTTAGGGAAAGGGAATGAAACGCACTCGGAAGGTGAATAAGTAGGTGAATCAAAAGAGTTAATGAATAACTAAGAGGAGTCGGATCCGCACGCGGAGAAGAATTAAGTGAGTTAAAACACTCCGAGAAGTTTTGATTACCCACCACTAATCGGCATGTACCGTGGATGTCCATGGGCGACAGTATTCACTTACCAGCAGGTTGGCTGTAAGCTCCTCTGCCGCTTTCTATACAATACAGAAAAAATACAAAAACGTTTGTGTTGACTAAAAAAGAATATAGGTAGTTAAAAAGAGCTATACAATTTCATAGCGATATATGTTCAGACATATTACAATATCAATGAAGGTGAATAGCAACCATTACACGTATTCAATAAACTTTTTTTAATTTAGAGGAAAATCGTCTTTAACTTTGTACAGTAAGGTATATATTACAACGGACCCATGATAAGGGCAACGTACCCGAGCGTTCAAAATATTGGAATTAAATTCCAAGTATTTGGAGTAGTTCTAAAGAGCTGGCAGCCATCAATAAATACATGTACGAGTAAATAATATAATAATATTTGCTAAACTAAATCGAACCGGGAAATTTAACTTATCGAAATTTCAGGGGGGTTGGGGGGGCAGTAAACAATTTGTTATAGAAAATTCTCTGTAATTTTTCGGCGTTTTGTACACATTTTTATATTGTAAATCAGACATATTTGTATTGTAAAGAGTGGTATCCAGAGATTAACAAATTTAAACCTTGCGATTTACCGTCGAATACGTCCACGGACATTATTACACCCTGTACGATGGAAGTCTAAATGGAACGCGTCTGACGAGTTGCGTGAGTCATTATTGAGCCGCGCGCGCGCAGCCCATCTTATTGATAAAATACCATCGATAAAATTGGGCAAAGTATGTTAGTCACGCGGAAGCTCTGCAAGACAAAGATCTAAGGAAGGCGCATTTATCTGATTGCCTCATAATAAATGTGGTTGACGACAGTGATTCCGATGATGACGGAGAAGATGACTCTGCCCAAGATTCGTTACAATATAATAGTTAATTTAGTTTAATAATGTTTTATTTACAAAAAATAACGTTCTAAATTAATAATGTAGATAGATACCTTTGACTATAAGTATTGCAGTATTTAATTAATTATTTAGTTTTAGTTCAAATTAATGAATGCTTTGTTAATAATTATATGTTAATAAATAAATATCTACTTTTCAAACTCCAAATGCATTATTTTATTTTTCGCATACTAAGGTAATTAACATTATCAATGAGAACGCGGCGATAACACTTCGGCCGTCCATAAGGCAAGTGCAAGTGCAAGGAAGTGCGCGATATGCGCTGCACCGTTTCCACTTTTTATGACCTCGTGTGCGCAGCGAAGGATCGTACATGGTATATAGTGTAGTGTGTCGCAGCCTTTCCGAATGTAAAGGTCATATGTGGGTAGTTGATAAAACTGCTCACAGCTCCCATCTTGAACTACCCGCTTGTTCAGTCAATTCGTGACCATGGCTTGTGTAACACGTGCCGAAAAGTGGAGTAGAAATAAAAGGTAAACAAAAACCATTAATTATACGCGTTCAGACCGATTTTTTTTTATATAGAGAAGTGGGCGGACGAGCAAGCGGTCCCACGTGATGGTGAGTGTTACCGCCGCCCATGGACTATTTAAACATTTTACTTAACAGGCAACTCCACACTAAGAAAAGATATTTTGTTTAAATGCTTGCTATGGAGTATATAAATAGGTAAACACCTATAATGGGATTACCCTATGTTCTGTTTCTATATGTGTCACGTAAACATATTATCAATACGTAAACACGTTTCAATGGAAAGCATAAATAAAACAATGGCTGCAACACTGATAAAGGACAATGGGAAGAATGTAGTCATACCAACAAAAAATTAGTGACAATATATTTGTTATACAAATGACCGTCGAAGTACTAGGAAATTCATACAATTACCATCTAGCTTCACACACAGGTAAGTTCGTTTGATTTTCAATTATAACTGCTAATGTGGTGGGGATTTCACTAAAAAAATATGGAAAAAGTTTTATTAAATAGAAAGCGTAAAGCAAAGGTTAGAAAATAGTTAGTATAATGGGGAATGCTCTGAGGAACTGTTTAATATAATTCCCACCTCGGGTTTCTACAACCGCACCTCCCGTCACAGAAGTGCGGTCCATCCGCATTTCCTCGATACGGAGGTGTCGCGCACTGTTCGCTCCAAAAATTATTTTATACCGCGAACCCGTAGGCTGTGGAACGAACTGCCTCAAGAGGTCTTTCCATTAAGCTACGATATGGGGTTCTTCAAGAGAGCTGTGAATAGGATTTTGCAAGGTCGGCGGCGCGCCCGCATGCCCCCTGGTGTTGCAGGTGTCCATGGGCGGCGGTAACACTTACCATCACGTGGGACCGCTTGCTCGTCCGCCCTCTAGTCTATAAAAAAAAAAAAAAAAAGTTTGTATGGTTTTGACATCTGTGGGATAAAAGCTTTCTTTTGAGGTATTATCTTGTTATTGGTTATCTTGTTATGTAGATTTTTTTGGGACAATTACGCATCGTCCTAGAGAAGTTTATATACAAAAATAAATGTTTTTTACTCCTTATGAAAAGTTATTTGTTCCATTTATGCCAATTGAAGTTACCAAGGTCATGTGGTGTGTACTAAGTTTAAGAGCTATTCTTTGACTTCTTCACATACATACCTAGACATACACACATAGGTAGGTACATAGATATGTGATGCCTAGATTAAAATCATAACTTTCCGTTTTGGCTTCAACGTAATCGGATAAAAAGTATGCGGGGTCATACATTTTTACTCTTCTCCAATATTTTGTTAGCAAGTTATCCTCCACGCAGGATGTTGTTATAGGACTCGTGTTGTAAACATATGAGAGAGTGTGTTGTTTGCTCTTCGTCCTGGTCAGTTTATTTTATACATAAGCTAACAGATTGCATCCGTCTTCAGTCGAGGTTTCGTCAAACTTGTAAATCCTTACGTGTAACATTTTTTTTTTTATGTACGAAGGCGGCAGACGAGCATACAGTCCACCTGATGTTAAGTGGATACTGTCGCCCATAGACATCCGCGATACATGCCAACATTAGTCCAAAATGAGAAACGTTGGCACGCCCCCGGATGCGGTGCCTACCTTTGGAGATATAGGAATGGATTTGGAGAAAGGGTTGAGAAAATGGGGAGGGATAGGATGGGATTGGAATGGGCTCTGGCACATCTCACTTACTACCGAAACACGTACGTACATTGGGGAAATACGATAAAATGGGAAATGCAGTACATTTCAAGGTAGTATTGTGTGAGAGAGGGGTAACGTGGCCAGTCGAGCGCGTCCAGCGGCTGTTGGATTGCAGCGTGCACTCTCCCCCTCAACAAGATAATTCCTGATAATTTAATTCCTGATAATAACAAAACCTGATAATTCTCAAAGTTTCCGGGAAGGTTTTTCCATTTTAACTATATTTCATTTCTGTTGTTATTCATATATATATATATAAATACAAAATGTATTGAGTAAGGCTCATTCACAGAAGGAGAGTTTCTCGAACGTGCTAGAAGTGAAAATCAATCAAAAAATTGCTGGCCTGTTATAAATAACTGTTATCATCGTGTGATCACCATTACCGTCGAATTTCTATCATCACGTGAATAGTTGCAGTCGAGAATCGTATGCAGTTCAGTCGCATACGAGAATCATATACAATATTATAGCCCGAAAATTTCTCCTTGTGTAAATAAGCTTTTACAATCACCAAATTAAGACCGTAACCTGCTTTTGTTTCCTCCACTGCTGGACACGGGCCTCCTCATGCCGTGGACATTGTATTATGCATAAGCGATGTATGATCTTAAAACGCCACGCTGGTCAAGGTTGGTGAGTTCACTCTTACATAGGCGGTGTAGTTCCTCGAGGCTTGCGGTAGCTCTTTGTTATTCCTTAGTCACCTTTTACGGCATCCACGGGAGAGGAAGGGTGAGGGGGTGGATTGGGGTGGCGCTAGTCTAAAGCCAGTCGACACCACACAATTCTACTAATAAATTATAGAAATTTATTTTAGAAGTCTCGTCATTAAAAGCTATCTTCAAGTTTTTTATTATTTTTTTTACAGAAAAAAGGCGGCAGCCGAGCATACAGCCCATATGATGGTAAATGGATACTGTTATCCATGGACATCCACGATACATGCCAACATCAGTCCAGAATGACAAACGTTGGCACGCCCACGGATGCGCTGCCTACCTTTGCAGATTAAGGAATGGATTGGGAGAAATGGTTGGGAAAATGAGGAGGGATAGGAGGGGAATGGGCACATCTCACTCACTACCGAATGAATTTAAAGTAACCAGTTGAATAGTTGCAATAGTCAATTGTATGTAACGAGTATATGTATGATAAATATATATGTGCAATGCGATGTAACCAGCCCTTTCAGTATCCACTATTGGACATAGGCCTTCTCATGTCACTATGCATGGGGGGTGTAAGGCCTTAAAACGTGACGCTGATCAAACGGGTTGGCGAGTCCACTCTTTTAGAGGTGGTGATTTTCCTCAGGACTTGTGGTAGCCGCTTATCCATTAGTCGCCTTTTACGACACCCACGGGAAGAGATGGGGTGGTGCCGTCCGACAACACACGGCCACACACAATATAAATACACATAATAAAAAACGTAAATTTAAACAATTATTATAAATATTTTACATTAAATTATTAATTATTAATTAAATACAATAGCACAGAAATAATTTTCTCAAAAAGCAGAATGTTCAATAAAACCTCAACTTACCTCAATAAAACTGTCGGACACGAATCTTTGTACGAGCGAAGTCTTTCCGCACTGCGTGTCTCCAACCAACACCACTTTGATTTCCTCCTCAGCTGTGGGTGTGCCGGCAGCGTTTTCTGAGCACTTCTTGCCGGGCCACATTGTCGCTTCTGTTTCTAGTTATTCTGTGGACAAAGCAAATTAGAATTTAAAATCACTGAATTTTCTATGGAGATTTCAAAGGATCTAAACATTCGGTAAATGCATTCTACGGCTTCGACGACCACTGACGAGGCCGCGGTCCCATGTCACTAATTAGAAATATATATATGTTTTTTAGTGCGTCACTCGATGGCAATAATAATATGATAATGACCCATATAATTAACAACCGCGAAATTAAATTGAATATTAACAACCTACTAAAAATAATCAGTTTAATTCATAACAAGGTAAGCACCTCTAACAAAATCCCTTTTAAAAGATGCTTCGGGCACATTACCTTTCCATTTCTCATCGCTAGTGGCTCAGCCAACTCCTTTCGCTTTATTTATTCTTTTATTTTGTTCTACTTTTGTCAGCAATATGTTTTTTTCTATTTCTCTTAATTTATTATAACTTATGTATCTAATATAATGTATTCATTGATCTTGTATGTATTATATTTATTCTTATGTATATATGTATGTGTGTAGGTTTGTATGTATGTATATGTAATAATGTGTTATATTTATTTTACCACGCCATCTAAATTGTCTTTCATGCACCTAATTGAACTTCTCTAATCAACCCAATGATTGTCTGGTAGAGAATGCCTTAAGGGATGCTCGCCTTTTGTACGATATTGTGCAATGAAGTGTAAATAAATAAAAATAAGCTTCATAGTTCATATACCAACTTCAAATTGCCTATTTCTTTTTCTAAATAAATCTAATTTTGTGGATAAATTGTAGGGAACATTTAACATTATGTCTTGAAGCATTTTCTACCAGACAATCTTTGGGCCGAGCAGAAACGTACATTGGGAGATGCCATGAAAGGTATAAGTTAAACGATAATCATTATATATTTATACTTAAATATTTATAATTTTTACATACATTATCACAACTACATACAGACATTTATACGTACATATATTCATACAAATTAGCGTAATTAGCCTGCGTAGGTTTTCAACTGCATGCAATTTTGGACGGAGTCACGATTGATCGCTAAAATATAATTAGCCAATAGAGTCGTTTCGTAGCACATTGCAATTTAATATTCAAACAAAGAAAAATTTATGGTGGCACTTACGCGTAATAAAGACCATCCTGAGAGGCGATCGAAAAAAGTCGTAATAAAATCGTAAAGGTGTCGGCGAGTCAGCGATTTAACGAAATTAGGGTGTCTATGAGTTACTTGAAATGATAAAATTCTACCATTGTATTAAAGCGGAAACGCCTTTTTAATTACACTACGTCATTTCTTCCCGTGGGTGTCGTAAAAACCAAGCCGCTACAACTCTGGGGAACTACACCATCTCTAACGGAGTGGACTCGCCAACGCGTGTGGTCAGCGCGCCGTTTTAAGGCAATAAATCTCTCATGTACAACACACAATGTCTATAAGAAGGCTCATGTCTGGCAGTGGGTGGTAAAAGGACTTGTTACGGTTATTTAGCCGCAAATACGAATTGTCCGCATGTTCGAACGTTTTCACTATTGTCAATCGAAAACTTACATAAATGTTTGGAATTTCAAGAGTTTTCAAACTGTATTTTCAGTTGAGTGAGTTTGTCCGACTTCCTGTCCGCAGGGACTAGAGTTCTGATACAAAACTACGATTGGCTCATATATTTACATTTTGCTAGTAGTTTCAATTCCTATAGTTCTAACTGAATACCTGTTTCGTAGTTCTGGCCAGCTGGTTTAACTTAACTTTGGGTTTAACAGCACGGAGTTTCCTTCGGGGCAAAATCCGAAACGAACAACTTCGCAAAAGAACTAAAGTTACTGATGGAATCAGCATGATGAAGTGGCAATGGGCAGATCATATTTGCCGCAGGTTCGATAACCGATGGGGTAGACGAGTCCTCGATTGGAGGTCACGTACTGGAAAGAGTAGACGTCGGTCCACCGAGACGCCCTCCGACCCGTTGACCGGCGACTTGAAGATGTTTGTTCGCTGGATGAGAAGAGCCAAAGATCGTGTGTGGTGGCGAGCCTTGAGAGAAGTCTATATCCGCCAGTGGAGAGACCCAGACTGATGGTATGCTATGCATTGTAGTAGTTTTGGGTCACGAAAGGGATACTAGACAGGGGGGGGGGGTACGAGGATTCAATGCATGTTAAATGTTACATAATATACCCCAGATTTATTTTATTTATGGTCATATGGTACTAAGTACTAAGGGTACTACGTACTTAGTGGTACTAACTACTAAGGATGTACTACGTGATAATCACAAATGTCAAGTGTTAATTGAGAATAGATACTGCTAAGGAGATCTTTATTGAACTAGATAATAAGACCGGCAACACATATGAACTAGATTATAAGACCCCATCAGATGGTTTCGACGACAAAAACTGGGATTTAATTCATTCCGTGGTTCCGACTAAGGATGTGATAGCGCTCTGTAACCGTAAATAAAACTATCGGATATCCAAATTAAAAAACAACATTCAGATGTTATTAATTACAAATAATTTTATAATTAATAATTTTATAATTAATTTTATAATTTTATAATTGCGAAATTTTGACGAGTTCTGACTCGTTCTTTCATTTGATTTAATAGATTTTTCGTTAGTTCTTTATGATAGTAAAATTGCAAATTATTCCCTATTTGGTTTCATTTTTATTTTGCTTTCAGTTAGTAATTTATTTCATTAAAAAGTTCATTAAAAACATATCCGTAATCGAAATCGTATGTGAAAACTTATCAGAAACAATTTCATATCCGTATCTGTAATCGAAATTACATATCCCTAACAAGCCTAGTTGCATCAACCTTTATTTATAGACATTAAACTTTTGTTATTGTAATTGAACATATTCATACTCATTCATACTCATTCATACTCATTCATACTCATTCATACTCATTCATACTCATTCATACTCATTCATACTCATTCATACTCATTCATACTCATTCATACTCATTCATACTCATTCATACTCATTCATACTAGTTTTGATAAATGATGTACTCGTAATGTAATGGATCGTAAACAATGTTACTTTATAAGTTATATTCAAAATATATATGTATATATACTCGTTGTATACACGTACAAAATGATTAACGTGGAATAAAATCTTTGTAAAACCATCGCAGACAAATACAACATTCGGTTTTGTGATGTGTTTATTCAAATATAAATCATCAAATATTAATATAAGAAATATGTCGTGTGGTGTCGGCCGGCTATAGAATAGCAGCAACTTGTCTGTTCCCGTGGGTTTCGTAAAAGGCGATTAAGCTGTGAAAGAGCGGCCTGCCCAGCGCGGCGTTCCACGGCCATACATCCCTCACGCACATGACAATGTGCGTGACGAGGCCCATATTGATACTGAAACGGCTGGTTGAATTGTATTGCAATATCTATGTATATAAAAATAAATGTTTCTTTGTTTGTCCCGTATGCGTTCCTATACCATTCATCCGATTGCGATGAAACTTTGGTGAGGTGTTGTCCGCACGCCCGGGCAGTTACGCGGGCAACAGCTAGTTAGAAATAAATAAATAATCAAAAAATAATAATTATACGAAATGAAGAAAAATATGTGTGTAACCCGCTTATATAACAAATTATTGTGTCTCGCTTCCTGATTACAAAAATGCCTGTTTTTGCCAGGTTTCTAAAAGAATTATGGCAACCCCACAATAAAGGACCGCGAAATGGGAATTAATAAAAGTTGGAAGTGGTAAAGTTAACGGTCTGTTGGTACGAGATACTAGAGGTACCGTCCAAAAAATTTTTCCATAATTCAACTTTTTATTATCGTGGAATAGTATCGTAGGTTTGTGGGTGGACTTTTATTGTAATATATATATGTATAGGAAACTTTATTCCTTTTGAATCAACGGTTATATTTCATTTTCTTTCGTAATCATAGTTTTGCAAGAAAGGTTGTATCATCATAAAAAAGATACGTTCTATAAAAACGAACAGAAAATGGAGTAATTTACATTTTTTGTACTGATTACTTATTAAAAATAATAAGTAAATATATATTTGTTTTGGTTTCGCTTATGGTATGTGTAATAAGTATATTATGTAAGTATATATATATGTATATAGTAACTTTTAAAGACAGTTTTGAATTATTATATGTCAATGTTATAACTCTAAAATCGACGCCATGATTTCATAGAACAATTTTCGCTACTTCTAATTGGTTTAGACTTTTCCATATAGACCCGCCTCGAAAAAAGACCCGTATATACGGTATATATCCCTATAATCCCTTTCATATTGATTGTAGAGCAACCTTTACATTGAAGCGGTAACGGCCCTCCCCTTATTTGCGCGAATCGATACATAATTCCCAATTACCCCAAGATATCCCGCATAAAAATCAACGAGGTCGTTACTCATCCGGTTCCAACTTGAAACATAACCGTTAAATCCAGTAACAGGTTCGCCTAATGGTTTTTATCTTACGCAGTTAATTTTGTTTTGTATTTTCTTGGATTATTAAGCAATTTCACGATTGGTGCTGTCTTTTCACGGCTTTTTCACGCTTGAAAGACTTTGTTCCGGTATATGCAGGAAGTTTTCTACAATGTATCTTTGTATTTTTTCTCAGTCCGTATTTTCCCGGGTATTGGTCCAGTACTTTACCCCTTCTCTTCCCACGGGTGTCGTAAAAGGAGACTAATCGATAACAATGCGGCTACCACATGCCCTGAGGAACTATTATACCATCGCCTGTAAAGGAATGGACTCGCCAATCTGCTTGCCTAGTGTGACGTTTTAAGACCATACATCCTCCATGTCCAGCAGATACTAAAACGGCCGATGCGATAGCACCCAGTACTACGAGTACAGTACGGTAGTCGTTACTACAATAGCAGTGGCAGGCATTGGTTATGAAAGTTGACAAACGTTAGTTGCCGTATGCAATCCAACAGCCGCTGGGCGCACTAGATTGGCCACGTTACGCCTCTCTCACAGAAGACTACCTTGTAATGTACAGCATTTACCACTATACCCTATTCCATGATGTACGTACGTGGTTCAGTAGTGAGTGAGATATGCCAGAGTCCATTCCCACCCCATCCTATCCTATCCCTCCTTATTTTCCTAACTCTTTCTCCAAATCAATACCTACATCGCAAAAGGTAGGAGCGCATCCGCGGACGTGTCGGGGATTGTCATTCTGGACTGATGTATCGCGGATGTCATTGGACGAAGTATCTACTTATCACCAGGTGGACTGTAAGCTCGTCTGCCGCCTTCTTACCTACTATGTACCTGTATAAAAATTGTTTTTCTACTCAAAAATGTGAGGAGCACTGACAATACTAGCGATCGCCCGTGACTTCCCTTAGGTTTAACGTAGATGAATCAGTTAAATGGTTAGCTTTGCTTATTTGCCTATATGAAATGTAAGTAACTAGAAAGAAAAGAAGAAAGAAAGTAAGAAATTTATTAGTGCCAGGTATCACTATTAATAATAATATTTAAACTATATAACCTACTTAACACACGGATGTGTTTGCTCCCCAGTCTAACGGGCCATAACTCGGCTCGTGCTGCAGCAAAAACTACAGCGCTAATTTTCAGTTGTCACCGCTTGCTGTTACAGTAGATTGTAGGACAAAATCCTCCGACCCAGTCTGCACGACCAACATCTCAACACGAACATAAGTAGAGCGTCACAAATAGGTACTTGTACAGTTTTTTTATAGAAAAAGTTGGGAGACTAGCAGATATCATCCGTTTCACGGTTTTTTTTTTGTAACAGGCTCAATAGAGCGGGTTACACAAACCGCGAAGTTTAAATAATCTTTCAAAAGAGTAGACTCGCCAACACGCAATAGGCAGGCATTTTAAGGCTTCTTAAACCCTTGTGAAAAGCCCTTGACTACAATAGGCCTATGCTACTGCAGACGGACATTATATAGGCTGATATTGATTGAAGCTTAATGGTTAGTAGGAAATTCTAAATTTATGGGCTCAGCGGTTGCTGACCGGCTGTTAATGTAAACAACAGTTCCAATGAATAGGTATTACCTTAACTCGTTTACAAGTAATTTTCCACTTTCAAGTTAATGAAAATTATTTTGAATAGAAAATATAGGTCATTTTCCTTCAATAAAAATACTGTTATAATATTTTATTGAAAATAATTGAAGGAAAATGAGTGTTGTTTATTGATATTTATTTCCAATATTTTCTTTTCTTTCTTCTTTATTTATAGAAATGGTAAACAGTTCAAATATCAAGAGAGGCAAAATTGGTCAGGATATAAAAAGCATAGATTAGCCTAAGAATGTCTATTCCTCGACTTTCATTCGTGAGGTCGTAAGTTTTGTTTGAATAACGCTACACTCAATGGCCAACACTAGGATTCCCTGTGTCGTGGGTCCAGAGACACATACACAGTTTAAGACATACACACATACACAGTTAAAGACATAAGACACACAAACACACCACCCAGACCCGAACATACATTTGTCTTTCTTTTTCTTTTAAACAAATGTACGTCCGACCGGGAATCGAACCGGGGAGCTTTTGTACAGCAAGCAGGGTCACTACCAACTGCGCCAATCGGCCGGTCAAGACCGATTCAATTAATCCGGGCCCATACGATACTGAATTTCTAGTTAAGTACGGATATTTAAATTACCTGACGGTTTTATCATCCACTGGTTTTATATATAGACATGGGCCTCCTCAAACCCATGGTCCTGTGCACGAGGGATATATGACTTTAAAACGCCACACTGTCTAAGCGGTTTGGCTAATCCACTCTTTTAGAGGTGGTACTTATAATTTCTCAGAGCTTATAGTAGCGGTTTTGATATCCCTTAGTAGTCTTTTACGATACCCATGGAAAGAGATGGAGCAGCATATTAATATTACACACTAAAGGCATATTAAATTGGCAATTTGACGGGAGATTTGAAAATACAAATATAGAAATCATAAATGAATGGTATCGCTTCAACCTTTTCGTTCAAGAAGATTAAAAAATCTTATGAATTAAATTTATTTTATTGACTAGTCGTCTGTCACTACTCTTCTTAATATGGCAATAGCGCATTGAGCCAGTGTCAGGTTTCTTCGTAATTGACCACTTTGTCAATGTCCAGTTCCGTCGATGTAAATTAGGCACTCTCAGGTTTATCACCCAGCTAGGACATTCGGCGGCGCACCAGCATACCCCCTGGTGTTGCAGGTGTCCATGGGCGGCGGTAACAGTTACCATCACGCGGGATCGCTTACTCTTCCGGCTACTGCAGCATAAAAGAAAACAAGGTTAGCTTAATTATACGCGGAACAAACTGAAAACCAGCAAATAACAACCAACCATATGATAAGAGTTACACCGGCTTCCTACCGGTCAGGGCCACCAACTACGTTCAACTCTAAGCGAATACAACGGAGCAATCTTTTTTATACATACTAAAATGAAAAATTACTAAAATGCCGATTCCGATTTCGTATTTGGGACGTTCAATGGTTACAAAATTCGTGTTCCCTTGACGAATCAACAAAAAAACAATCGCAAACCCTTGTATTCATACGTAACTAGTTTCAATGCATTTTGTACGCGATTGTTAATTTTATCAGCTGTTGGGTAATTTACCTACTTGATATAAATTATCGTTACAGCGTATGCGGATCTGTAGTTCATTGTTTTTCCTTTACGCGGCTTGCGGTAGGTGTGATTCGAGAGAAAATGTAACGTCACGTAAGATTTTTACCCCTTTCATACGTCTTTCTCTTTCTCGCCTTTCTCTCGCTCGGACACGGTATGGTCGCGATTCTCGCGATCGTGTCAGTTCGTCAGTATTCGGTAAATTTCGGTAGCGGGCCGATCGCTAGTTCTCTCTCTCAGAACTATACAGATTTTATTTCGAATTACATTCGGAGTTTAAAAAAATGCGTGAGGATCTTCGTTCCCGACGGGGGTCCCCTGACCGCACACGTTTTTGTTTATATTTTCTTACAGAAATAATAAACAGCGCGCATGAATCCGGCTCAACTGCTAAGTGGAGTTCCCCTTCAATGTCACTCTGTAGCGCTGATACTTCAATTTTAATAAACTTATATAATATCTTAAATTTAGATGTTGTATTGCTATATTTGTGTACAAAAAAGAAACAAGAGCTGGATCACGTGACTGATAGTAATGACATCACGTTTTTCTTAACTTGAACAGAGTAAACTCTGTTCAAGTCATCTAGACACCGCAGTAGAAGTAACACGAGGCTACGAATCAGCCACCCGTCTTCCTGCCACACTGCTTTGCCACACACCTGCCACTCCTGATAAAGGGCTACACTTGCTTTGTGGTCGCATATTTGCGAGTGTAGTCTTGATTGCATTTGAGGCACCTGTTTGTGTTTTTAGACAAATGCACGATGGTCTTGTTTATTTATTTATTCAGTTATATACTTTACTGTACGTACAAATGACAAAAATAGTTACAAACGAAAATACGTAAAAAAAATGCGTGCTATCCCCTTTGGAGATTTCTACCAGCAAACCTGGGAGAGCGATAAAGGTGCAATGAAATAGACAGACATGGTGCGTACTTACATGAACTTATTACAAACACTGCTTTAATATTTTGAACACTACATACAATAATAAAATAATAATACATACTTAGATATCCATTTTTTTAATATAGACTATATGGCGGGCCAATTTTTTAATTTTCAATTATTTAAATTTCGGGCCAATGTAGATACGAGTTTCGGTGATACGACTATATACCAGAGCCCACTCCTATCCCCTCAGTTTCCGTGATACGAGTATATACCAGAGCCCATTCCTATCCCCTCCCCATTTTCCCAACCTTTTGTCCAAATCTATTCCTATATCTCCAAAGGCAGGCAGTGCATCCCGGGCCGTGTCAACGCTTGTCATTCTGGACTGATGTTGGAATGTATCGCGGATGTCTATGGGCGACAGTATAAATTTACCATCAGGTGGACTGTATGCTATCTGCCGCCTTTTTTCCATAATAAACATGGAACAAGTTACCGTCATTATTTTCTCTCACCTTTTTTTATACCCTTTGTTAAGGTTTTCGGAAAAGCCTTAACATCAAAAAGGGTGAAGCTAAATCAGGAAAATTACGTCATAACTCCCAACCTTGGGATTTTACTGCTCAACTTCACTTCAAACAAATTATTCCAACAAATTTTATAGGCAATAAACACCCCGTCTCTGAATTCTATAGAGTGAAATGTGGAATCAATACTCGATGGTATGGTGCGTAAAAGAGTGGCGAAAATAATTTTATGACCCGAGGTATCTACGGATAAAATATGTACAGTGGTGGACTGTCTTGTGTACCAATCAATGGATCAGTAGAAATTTGTACTGTCATGTGTGCCTTTGTACTGACTGCAGGCCACAAGAAAGTATTATATACCTACTTACACAACATGATGGTAGTTTTTAAGAGCTTCTATTTGCGCGTGCGTTACAAAGAGCTTGCGGCAACCAACTGAAATAAACCCCTGCGCAGGGGCCCGCCGCTGTTGGCATATTTTTGTACCTAAAGTGCGGAGTGAGCCAGGCCTGGTGGTAGCGAGCCGCGGGAAAAAGACTATAGTAGTGGAGAAACGTAGGCTGATGGTATGGTATGGTCGGTATACAGAGGGTGTTCGAACTTTTCCCGGAGCCTTACACTATGGATTGTGTTCATGATTTTGAGTTAATTATTGCCATTTAATGTCACGTATTTTCCTATAAAATACCTTTTTTTGGAAATTCTTTAGTAAATGACAAAAACTAAAAGATTTTTTTTGCAAAATAATTTCGTAATACATATTCTCTTTTTAATTCGTAATCGTAATATTGAAAATTATTTTTGCATGATTACATAATCCGGGAAGGGTTTGAATACAGCCTGTATAGTTGTAATGAGAAGAAAATGTAATTATGATCAACGTTTTTCGTATCTACTATGTTTCATTGATATCGAGTTCTTTGTATACAAATGGGACTATATAATCTTTTTACAAACTTATAAACTATACAATTGAGTCATATGACTTATCATATATATAAATATTAATGTTTGTTTGTTCGTCTTCAATGCGCACATACTTATATATAAATAAATATATACTTATACTAATTATATAGCACAAAATTATTACATTTCCTAAAATTATTATTTTCGCTAATTGTCAGTTTAGCCTAGACAATATCAGCTTGTCCTGAATTGTAAATTATCTTATTAAGACAAATTAGTTTGCCCTAGGCTACGCTCGTTGATTCTAAGAGCTTTGAATAAACAAATCCGGAATAGGTATAAGTAGTAGGTATATTCAAAAATTGGGTTTGACCGGTAACATGTACAAGGTGTCACTGAAATATGTCGTACAGTATCAAGAATAGAACCGATTATCTCAGTACACCAGTTTGTACAACACTTTTTTCTTATAACTAATTGTTCATTTCTAGTTTAGCTCGCCACGCCCGGTCATTACCCTGGACTGAGCAATGAGCGCTACGCAAGTTTTACATAGAAGCGAAAAATTTGTAACTTTGTAACTTTTGATTCATTCCCTAAAATAATTTTGTATTTTGCTCACACGGTTTTATATATTTTAAATTACTTGACGTGTTTCAGGTTTTGCGTTGTAAGTAACACGTTGTATAATTCTTAAATTATAATTATTTAGTATTGCAAGCAAATTGAGTTTTGCAAATCCACCTACTGATATAAAAACGAATCGATGCAAATATGTTTACGCTCTAAACGGGTGCAAACGAGTGTTTAAAACCAAATTATATTTTATTACACACTACTTAAACCCCCCCGTTTGCAGGAGTTCGCTTCCGATACTCGTAAAAGTTTCATTTAAAGCTAAAATTTTACTTCTTGTTTGAAAATCGTCAAAAGAGCCGTCAAATTTTAATTCACGTCATAAACAGTAACGAGGTCCGTCGGAATGGCTCCTTTATTTCTGTTTATATTATCCATTGTATAGAAATCAGCAGTACCTAGGAGAGGCTTTGATTGGCGACACTCCCCTTGTCGCTTACCTACCCTCTCTGACGCCTGATAATGACATCGTTTCTCAATTCTCACCCCAAAAGGTAAAACAGATATAAATACTAAACCTTGAAACCGGTTTATAAAGGTTCCAAGAATAGAAAGTTACGTTTTAAATTATACTGATTTGGCCCAATAAGGTCATTAATAATAGGAAGTCAATAAGAGATCAATGGTCATCTTAATGGATTGATTCATTCCAGACGAACGGGTGGCATTTGACATTACGTTATCGGCGTGAGAGTTGATTTTAGTCACCCACCGCATGCAACCCGTCGCCGCACTATTTACACACTAATTACTATTTACACGCAGGTGATATAATTCACTATTTACACGGTCGATTTCGGCCGCACCGCTTCCTCGCTCGGCGCAAATCGACCCGTGTAAACCCCGCATAACATAGACTACTAATCCTCAACGAGGCAAGTAAAAAGATTTGATTGTCAAAATTAATCTCTTAAAACGTCAGATTAATTTCGTAATTTCGCATAGAAATCAGACAGATTGAATCGTTTTCTGTAAAATCGTATTGTCTTCGTCCTTCAGTCCTTGTTACACATAAATTGCAATTTCTTAAAAGGGTTGCCGTCTCGAGGGACCCTTAGCCTTGGACCAGGTGGTGAAACAAGTGCGCAGAATAATAAATTAGCTCCATATAACTTCGAGATGAAGATAAAGCTGGAAATTTTAAGTGAATCTGGAGGTCGGTGTGAGGCTACGGCGAAGATGTAGAAATTATAATGAGTTTAGAAAGAAAAGATAACTTATCCACTTTAAGTCATTAGACATTTAAGTTCACTATAATTGAAAATGTATTTAACGTTTATTATTCGTTGATGTATTATTCTGTAAACTTATAGCTACTGCGATTAATGATTACATAACTTGTAGATAGATAGATGAAACTCTTTATTTTACACCAAAAACAAAATAAAAACAATAACAGACATTGTAGACACAAAATGCATAAAAGGCCGTCTCATAGCTACAAGCGATCTCCCCCAGACAACCTCTCGGTAGAGATGAAATACATATTTTGTTCACAGGTAGATGGTGTACAGTATACATAACTACGTAGTATACAATATACGATATATATACACATTATAAGTCTTTACACAATACACACAAAGTTTATATTTAGTAGGAGCAGTAAGTGACTGAGTCAGCTCGTGAACATGTTTTGTGTAGTGGTGGGTAATCAAGACTTCTCGGAGTGTTTTAAATCCTGCTCCGCTTTAAATTGTTTTAAATTTAAAGTAGGTTTTAAATTCACCTACTTAATCACCTTCCGAGAGCGTTTCATTCCCTTTCCCTAACGGTTGTTGCATAAGCAAAAAAATCGCTCGAGGATTCGACTCTTTTGATTCATTAACTCCGGAGTTACCCATCACTAGTTTGGTGCAAGCCAACCGAAGCGTCCAGTAAAATAAATAAGGTAAACATTCGCGTTAAAACCCGTTTATATAGATAAATACAGTTGACATTAGTTTCCACAAAGAAATGTACGTATGAATTGATGAAGTTTGACATAAAATAGTGTTCTATTGATGAGGGAAAATTTTAATGCACCGTTGATATTCAACAAACGACGCCTTTAACTAAAATACTTATTGGAGAAGTATTTTATCTGCGACAGATATGGTTTTATAACCAAGGTATGTATGCACTCGGCTAGGAAAGATTGCAATCAGGCTGTGATGTGCACATAGATCGAAAATGTTGCGAATAAGGGCAGTGTAGAAGTGTCCTGTGCTTTGTATTACTCGGCTTTGTACTTGCAAGGTCAAGACGGAGAGGCTGTCGCGCGTCGCCCGCGCAGCACCGTCCACGAACATTTTAGATAGAATATTTTTTATTACATAATATTTGTAACATTTGATTTGTTCCCTAGTATAATTTTATTTTTAGCTAAAATGTTTTTTTATATTTATTTATTTATATTTTAAATTAGTTCACATGTTTGAGATTTTGCGTTATTTAGATGACAATTTATACTGGGATGGGTGATCTAAGAGTCAATGGCTAATATGAAGCCGGTAGCATATAGAAATAAATTATCACGTAGCATTATGCAAGACCGTTTAAGTATATCAACGCTAGTTATACTATATAAATTATATATATAACAGTTAAAGTATACTTAATGAAGAAGTTCACCATTTGTTATATTTCATACCTAAAATGGTTTGAAATATTACAAAAAACATCTCATGATATATTTTTACAAGATCTTTAAAAATGACAATGTTAAATGTTTCGAAGTTGGATGTAGACCAAGCAGCATGTGACGTCACGACATATTCAACATACAAACGATATAAATAGGTGCGAATAGCGTTTATGAAACTGTAAAGTTTTACAACATTTACATTGTGTCTATTATTTGTTATAGTTACTAATTATAGAAATGTAAAAGTGAATACTTTGTGAGGCTGTGAGGGTGTTTGTAGGTGTGTGATATCGTATGCATTAGACGTGTCTGTTGTTTTCCCATCTCCCTTCGGACTCAAGACACCAATGACGTCCTAAACCATTCACTGAGAGTGAGAGCGTATTCAATTGTATTGTATTGCTAGATATGTACAGTGAAATCAACGACACATGAGCTTTGCATTTGTGTGAGTGCACACTGATAGTTTACAGTGCGAATCATTTCGACAATCGGATTGGACAATTCGGCACCCTCTAACACAGATGCAAAGCTCATGTCTCGTCGATTTCACAATATCTCAATATGAATATACCGTGTTATCGGAAATCGGTTATTGTTATCGCATTCTCGGAAAACAAAATGTTATTGTGAGCTAGAAGACAAAGTTAAATAAAAATTTCAAAGAAATTGAGAAGACGGTTTCTCCGTAATACTAACAAGACTATTTTTGTGCGTAACGACTACTCGTATATTCGTAATAAATAATCATTTGCCACCAAAAATGTGAACTGTGAAATGATATAACATTTTTATTTATAAAGTGCTTTTTTAAATTTCCAAAATTGCTGAATCGTGAAATATATACGTGTCACCGAAATATCACACCATACCATCAGCCTATGTCTCTTCACTGCTCACCACCACACACGATTCTCGGCTCTTCTTATCCAACCAACGACGAATTTCTTTAAGTGGTCGGTCCACCTGGTCGGAGGAAGTCCCACACTGCACTTCCCGGTACGTGGCTGGACATTCGAGGACACGTCTACCCCATCGGCCATCGGTCCTTCAATATGCCGATTCTACGAGCTATGTCGGTGACTTTAGTTGTCATGCAAAGAAACTCCGAGCATAGCTGAGTGACCTTGAACTTATGGATCAGGATTACCTTTAGAGGCCACGTTTCGGCTCCATAGGTACGTCATAATTGGCAAAACCGTTCTAGGGAAAAACAAAATTATATTAGAGAATCAATCAAAAGTTATAAAGATTAAAAGGTTTTGTTATCGTGTCTAAAACGTTCGTAGTGCTCCTTATTCAGACCGGGCGCCTAGGCGGCGCGCGCTCACGGCCCGGGCGACGCGCGTACAATAAATGATATTGTACGCGTACTAGAATTGTACTATACACAATGAAAAAAAAAAAACTATTGTATTTTTAGCATTTACGTTATTTCAGTTGCACGACGGGCTGGTATATAATTAAATAGCTATATTGAGTTCGTTTTCTATAAATACCATTATTTGTGAATAATATTAGTCCAAGCTAAAGGTGCGGGAATATTTCTTGTATGTATGATTTGCATTTTTACTTTTGGTTTCAATTTTTTTTTTTAATTTATAAATATCAGATGGTCAATGTCATCTATTAGTCCAATTGAGAGCTAATAAAATAGAGTATAAAATGATTAATTATTGAAGAATTCTTTTTAATGTTTTTAATAGTCCGCATCTACCTACATACCATATATATTCCGATTATAACAACAAACGAATATTCCAATAAATTTATGTCTCCACCAAAATACACGAAGAAAGGAAGTGCAACAAGAATACGAAATATTAATAGTTAACTAAAAATATACACAGACTCCTTGCAACGTGCAACTGGCCGGAGACGTCTTGTGGCCGCGTCAGTTAAAAATATCACCAGACAGGCCAATGACGTTTGACCTGTTACCCAACAAACATATTTTATTAACTAATAATGGACATAAATGACGGGTTTATTAAGGGGGAAGTGAACAACTTCGTGTCTTCTTTACAAAGGCTGCTGCCAAAGAAGAAAGATTTTATTCATATCGAATCGAAGAAAGTAAAGTTAACGAGACTCAATGATGTCCATGCAGAAGCCAAGAGCGTCTTCCCAAGGTGCTTTATGGGAGCCAAAATAATTGTAACGAGAGAAATCATAGACAAGTTCAAATTAGTCCAGCAATACAACTACGGTAAACCGAAAGACAATTACAAAAACTTCAGTCAATTGATTTATAAGGAAATGGGCCCCAAAACTCATGACGAATTACTCGTGGACTCCAGTGGCTCTGCGACTGCCTCGTTTAACCAAGTCCTTGAAGGTGGGTACGAAATGCGAGTGACATCCAGAATTAGAGATTTGGTTTCGTCAGAGCATGATATAGTCTTCGAAAAAGGCAATAAGAAGTCTGTAGGTTCGCTATCGCTTTCCATGAATGATGTTGATCCCAATACGTTGAGGGTGGTAACGCAATGGATGCATAAAGTGCTACCAGAGTTCAGTTTCGGAGCTGAACTTGGCATCAAGCCTTTGATTTATCCTTCACTGCCCGACGTGTCTTTCAGCGCACGATATGAAAGACCTTCCTTCACGCTATCGTCTACGATAAATAAAAGCGGTATTCAGATATGCCTTTTTAAACAGTTTACGCCAGATTTGCGAGTAGCAACGATAGTGGACGAGAGTCTTCGATCACCCACTACTGTTGGTCTGGCGCTTCATAAAACTTATGCAAACGGAGCTGAGCTGAAATTATTCGTTGATTCAGGACGCTGCGGTGGCTTTACCTTTCAAAAAGATATTTTATTCCACGAGCCCTACAACGAAATGCGTGTTTTACGTCTAGTTGCAAGTACTCTTATTGACAGACAAAAGCGAGTACGTTTTGGATTCGGTTTTAATCTAGACTTTTGACGTTATTACGTTAAGTTTTATATTTCTCGATTCATGCACAAATTGTCGGTAATTTCAGAAGATGGTAACAAGTTTTTATAGTTATATGTTTGTATATAAGTATACATAGGTTTTAGTTATGATTTTATCTTGTATCATGTTTGTGTCTTCAACTATGATGTTTAGAAGTGTGATTAAAAGTTATAATAAAATTTATTGAATTATTTACTTTCTACGTTGTTCAATAAACGAAGTAATTTTTATTGGTTCACCAAAAGAATAATAATATCACAGCAGAAGTAATTAAAGTCAAGGCGATTGCCACTTACCATCTTGTGGACTGCTTGACCAATTATAAAAAAAAATGGAAAATTAATAACAAAACTATTTAATAGCTAAAGAGTTATCGCAAAAGTTTTAACATATCGACACTTCCTACGTATACTATCGTTTTTTATAGTAAAAAGGCGGCATACGAGCATACAGTCCACCGGGTGGTAAGTGGATACTGTCGCCCATGGACACCCGCGCTACATGCCAACATCAGTCCGGAATAATAAAAGCTGGCAACCCCCGGATACGCTGCCTCCCTGTTGAGAAAGGGTTGGGACAATAGGGACGGATAGGATAGTATGGGATGAGAATGGACTCTGGCATATCGCACTCACTATTGAAATACGCACGTATATTGAGGAATAGGATACAGTGGGAAATGCAGTAAATGACCAGTTAGTCTTCTGTGAGAGAGGGGTAACGCAGCGTGCACCCTCCCCCTTCAGACAGTCACATAAAGATTTTTTATCACATTGTTAATTACTGTGAAATCCAATAAGACATGTTTATGACTGTCCCTTCGTTGTTTTTGTATGTCGATAGTGGAATCTGTGGAATGTCGTCGAAACCGTCATCAATATATTGTAATTCGATTTCACAGTAACCAATCACGAATATTTATCTGACAGTTTGCTAAATATATTTAAGGTGTACTCGTACGAAGGGCGTATAGATTTTTATTATATTAGCCGTAGCAAATGATTATTTACAATAATTAATTATTTCAAAACAAAGGTATGTGATTATTTCATTCATATATTCCGTGATTCAAGACCAAACGATGCCTCGTAGCTGTAATTCTAATAATTAGGTGTTTAATGTTACTTATATGAAAGCTATAACTTTCACGAGCTGAAATAAAAATGAACACAATATTTTAGCTTGGAGTTACAGTAGTTGACAGAAGCAGATAGAAGTTGAGCTCAAAAGTTGGCGCCTTGTTATCTTTATGAAGAAAAATAAACGCACAGATTGGCTTTGTTAAGAGTTTGTTGGAGATATGGAAACGCAAATTATGTTGGTGATTTGTTTCAAGACGGTTTTTGCTGGAATCAAAGAGATTTAGAGAATTCTTCAATATTTTTTTTCGTTTGTATCGTTATTTCGCTTGTTCATTTGTGGAGCTGAATTGTTCCACGTTTTGTGATATTAATACTGTATGTATTCATCGTGTATATTTATTTATAGGTAAATAGTTTATACTGTTTGTCGTTTAATTTATATATGTATACTTCTCATCACACCTCCAAATGTATCAACTCAAAGGTTAGCTGATAGAGAATGCCTTGAGGCATTAAGCTCGCCTTTTGTACCATAATGAGCAATATTTTTTTTTAATGAATATATAGAATTATCTACCAGTCAACCACCTATACTAATATAATAAAGAGGTAAAATTGTGTGTTTGTATGTTGGGGGTAATCTCTGGAACTACGGAACCGATTTCAAAAATTATTTCACAAATAGGAAGCAACATTATATGTGTCTAATATAGGCTATATTTTAATTTGAAATTTTGACAGATTTTTTTTTTTAAAAAGGAACTTATAAACCGAAGCGAAGCGAGGGCGGGTCGGTATTCAAATTATATAGGGAGAGGATTGTTACAATTATATAATTTTTGTTCTAGCGTCTGTGAGACATATTCTCATGATGCATGATGCATATTCTCATTTACTCTTTTTGCGTCTCTTAATGCATATAGGAAGCAAGTTCAAAATGTAAAGGTAACAAGCAACCAATGCAACGAAACCTTCCTACACATTGTCTTATACATGAGAGATGTAAGACCTCAAAACGCCACGCTGGCCAAGCGGATTGGCGAGTCCATTCTTTTGGAGGTGGTGTAGTTCCCCAGCGCTTGTGATAGCCGCTTTATTAGTCGCCTTTTACAACACCCACGGGGAGAGACGGGGGGGGGGGGGTGTAGACGGTATAGGTGGTATTCTATAGCCGGGCGACACCACACGGTATTATAATTTGGTTCTAATTCATAATTCATGTATTTTCATTTTATTATTATTTATTAGAAAGTTGTAACACGTGGAATTGGCCTATCTGGGAATAGCTGTGAATCTGCTTCTCAATCCGTATTTATCACGTGAATTCACTTGCCAAACTGAATTGTAAAATATATTTATTTAAGAACTATTTATTGGAGACTTCTTTGGTTTTGTTTTCTATTTACTAAGATTTGTGCAAACATAACTTATTCTAAAAAAAACTGTGTCTTCCTTGAATAAATAAATTGCAGGTACAGTCTCGAGTTCAACACAGAAAGCATATATTTAGTATCCGCGAACGGCGGGAGTAAGTTTAATAAGAAGAAATAAGGTACATAAACTTTTTAAATTAGAATTTTTAGCACGTTGTGCCACTTTGAATTGACAATAAAATATTAAATCGATAGCTTCGGAGGAATTGAGTTCAGCAATATGAACATGAAGTGTTCTTGAAAATAATTGATTTTGACTTGGCAACTTAGTCCCGCCACACACTAATTAAATGTATATACACACATATGTACATACTGATCTATATAAATAACAATTAAATGCTGTTCGTTGCGCATCACTTTAGAACGGCTGGACCGATTTCGCTAATTTTTTTTTAAATGTTCGTAGGAAGGGAAATAATTTTAGGTAAAGAAAAATTGGAAAAGTTGCCCGGAAAATTGGAAAACTGAAAGTGCTTTTTTCTATGGTATTTTTGTATGAACTTATTGAATTTATTGAAATTTGGACAGGACAATGTCTGTCGGGTCAGCTAGTTGTTAATAATTGACTATTGAGGTTTTACGAAGCGTAAAACCGCAGTACCAATTCATGTTAACGAAAATTTATTAGTTAAATGTGCTCTTGATGACAAAAATAATAATTACAATTATAATTACAGTCACAAACTCTCAGACGTGTTAAAAAGAAACACCCCATGAAAATCCTCATTTCCCCCATGAAGTTGAGTGGAAAGTCTTGTACAGTGTATGTGAGATGAAAACAGTTCAAGATATTAGTCCATTACTGGGATTACAAGCTCCGTTACACAGGCGTAACGTACCGTAGAGAAACGTAGCGCAGAGCACATTTATTTTCACGCCACGAGTTTTTAGAGAGAATTTATAAATAATCAGTGACATGGCATGTGTGGTTACAGAAATTTTGTTCACAAGGGATGTTACATTGAGATAACAAAATGGACTAGTTTGGTAATCCATCAGTCACTTCCCAGTGAGGGTGTCCACTATCCATTATACAAAGTGTCACTGAAATAAAACACAAGCTGAAATGGATTGTTTAATATCGATAGTATCAGTTTTTACAATAGATTTTTTCAAACTTATTGTGTTTCTAGTACATTTTTGGAACGAAGTTCCTTTACGCGGCTTTCGGTAGGTGTGATTCGAGAGAAAATGTAACGTCACGTAAGATTTTTACCCCCTCCATACGCCTTTCTCTAGCTCGGACACGGTATGGTCGCGATTCTCGCGATCGTGTCAGTTCGTCGGTCGGTATTCAGTAAATTTCGGTAGCGGGCCGATCGCTAGTTCTCTCTCTCAGAACTATACAGATTTTATTTCGAATTACATCGGAGTTTAAAAAAATGCGTGAGGATCTTCGTTCCCGACGGGGGGTCCCCTGACCGCACATTTAATTTTTTATTTTACGAGCGATATACATAAAATGAAATACACTCATTGAAATTAACGGGCGCGGCGCGCTGCGTCACCGGAAGCTCGGCCACTATCCTTTACTAAGTAATGAGCGATACTATCTTTGTAAAGACTTTTGGCGGGAACTCAAGAAATGAAGTTGAATTTGAGTTTGATTATTGTAAGAATTGTGTATTAGGCGTTTTGTCTAGGCTTTATTAAACTTCAAAGTGTTTATTAAACTTCAAAGTGTTTTTCGCGAGTGGTGTTTGTGATAATCAAATAAAAGCGTGCGACTGCTTTTTTCGTTTGCTGCCTCGACTCCTAACTTACTTCGACAGTACAGGATATTGACAGGATACGTTTCAGACTTTGAAATTGTTTAGTACGAAGACAACATGACACTGGAAGAATGGGCTAATTGCACCATTGCCATATATGAAGTAGAACAACAAAACTTACTTGTTTGTTACTTTTAAATTATTTTTTTAAATAATTTTAGTTTACACTACGACGGTTTTATATATTTTAAATTAGTTGACAAGTATCAAGTTTTGCGTTATTTCGATGACACTTTGTATGTCGCCCTTCATATACCTATTAGAATTTTGTGAAAAGATTTAGCCGTCGTAATTTTGGAACTACTGTACCGATTCGGCCCATCTACGAACTCAATAATTGAGATATAAACTCAAACTATTTGAGGGCCAAATTGCATTTTAATCGATTAAGAAATATCCTCTTAAATTTGTCTACCATTTTCGTTATTATTTTCCGTATAAACTATGAATATATGAACCATATATGCCGACTTAGCTCATAGAATCAGCAAGCTGAAGTGGCAGTGGACAGGCTGTATATATAACATATATATATATATGTGTGTGGGTTCGTTATTGAGAGTACCACTCCACGTTCCACATACATATATACCGCAAGACCGATAAACGATGGGGGATACGTGTTCTCCTATGGAGCCCACGTACAGGTAAACATAGCGGTGGACGTCCTCCGCCTAGGTAGATTGGAGACTTGAAGAAAGTCGCTGGTGGTGGGTGGATGAGAAGAGCAGAAGTCCGTGTGCGATGACGGTGCTTGGGAGGGGCCTATATCCAGCAGTGGAGCGATACAGGCTGATGGAATGGTAAGGTTACTCTTAGCGAAGATGTAGTAAAACTATTCCGATTTTCGAAAGTCCTGCCGTCTGTAAAAGGTAAATTTCTTTGAAACTTCTCTAAAAGTATTGACAGCGTGGTGAGTAAAGGATCGAATGGTTCATGCTTCTTTTTCAATAGCCTTGTACAGGAAAGGATTAAAAGTTACATAAATGAACGCCAGCATATTCACCTGGTGTCCCCATCTTTCAATATGTCAAAATCACGGGCGAAAATAAGCACAATGATTAAATGCCACACGGTCATAACTCATCGCCAGATAAAAAGCCACCGCAAAAAAACACAATTTTCTTAACACGGCGTAATTTTTCGCATATATTCCTAACGTTTCACGAATAATGGAGCTCAAGTGATATATTACGCCACGTATATATTCATGGACGCACAGATTTTCATATACTCGGCGTAGGCAAGCACTAAGCTCCTCTGAGAGTCTTATATTGGACCAGACGGAGATGGCTTGTGTGCTTACAAGGATTTACTAGAGTCTAGAAAGTTTGGATGTGGCAGTGTGTACTTGAAAATGAGTATCATACGGGTGAAATAAAAAAATCCTACAACTTCCTAAGAGTGAATTTCTTTCATGAAAGGTTTAAGTTTGGTTTTATGACTTTTTTAAGTTCAACGCTTTTATCACACAAACCACTCACTTGCACCGCGTAGTTACACTCGCACCGGTATACTTGTAGACGTAGATGTACTCGTACGTAATGTCTACTAGGAGTGGTTCGATTAAAAACCTCTTGTCAATGGAGTGCGCAGCGTTGCGGTTTGTAATAGTCCAACACAGAGTAACACAGTTTTTAGTACAGAGTAACAAAGTCAGAGACTTAATTTAAATAATTGAACACTTTTTGGGGAGAATATTTAATTGGGAAAAAAGTTGTTAGTTCTAATGGTGTTGCAGGTGTCCGTGAGCTGCGGTAGCCACATACCATGACGTTGGCCGCTTGCCCGTCTGCCTCCATTAATTTAAATAAAGGTATTTTTGCAGAGCAGAAGGTGCAATATTTTTTATTAAACCGTGTACTTATATGTCATAGTAACTTAATTTAGCACTTCATGAAGAACTTAAACCCTTCACGAGCTACCAGAAGAATCCGTTTCAACAAGTGTTTTATGATTTAAGTGAAATAAGTGAAAATCCTTTCTTTAATTGAAAATAGCCTCTAGCTTCATGCTGTAGTAACACCAGGCAATTAAACTATTAGACTAGTGCATATGGCTATATGTACTAGTTTGATAGTTAACCTAACAAAAATACATTTAGCGAATTTAAAAGAAAACCTTAGTCGATAAAGTAACCAACAACGGCAACAACCCGTACCGTATTCGCTCTGAAATTCCTTCATTTATAGACCGATGTCGAATTACACGTGTTAAAAATGCCCTCTCCAATTACATTTCTACAATCTAGTCAGTTCAAGGTAAATGTGTTTTATACCTCGTGTATTTTACGTTCAAAGACCATCGAAGTACCGCTTGTAAGTAATGCCTTCGAATTTGGTCCAATGGAGAATTTTTAACAACGAATTTACGAGTATTTTGGGACTTCGAGTTTGTATACATTTGATGTTTTATTTTTAACAATAAATGTTTTGGGAATCCGTTTTCCTTCTTTTCCAATTTCATCCCTGGGACGTTGGCTCAGAGGGTAGGGATTTTCGATAATAAATACCAGCTAGTCTTCTAGCTAGCTAGCTAGTTATTAATGTTTAAAAATATAGGGTAAATATAGTACAGCAAGCGACTCACTAGTTGGTGCGAGGTATATGAAATCTATATACATATAATAAAAATGTAACTGATCGCTGTCTGTACATGGAAGATATATGAGAAAAATATTATTGGGGGCCTTTATCAACGCAATAGAACCCAAAACAATGATTGTTAGAATTTTTGTCTGTTTGAATGTCTGTTTATCTGTTTGTCTGTGCATTTGTGCGCGCTAATCTTAGAAAAGGCTTAACCGATTTGGGTGCGGTTTTCACTAGTGTATTGTGGTAAACTTCACTTAAAATTTAGTGTTTGTTTTAATTCAATCAGTTCATAAATAAAGAAAATATATCAATTTAAAGAATCACGTCGAACATTTGTTCGATAAAAAATAAGCTATAAGAAATAATGTGTGTGATCGTTTTTGCAAATACCAAATACCCCTAAGAAGGTAAAGACGGTGTATATAAACTTTATACGGTGTATATTCCATGCGGAAGAAGTTGCGGGAAACAGCTAGTAATATATACATAAATAATGTACAGATACTGAAGCATTTTGCAGAGTGCAATCACAGATTGAACGATAGACAGCACATGCGTTAAAGGGTTAGTCATTTGAAGTTTGAATAAATTTCGATTGGAAAAAAAAAATTACTGGAGACAGAATGCGTCATCATGCGAGAAGCATTTAGTCTTATGGCGTTCCGCCCCATTTCCGAGATAGGGTTCGAGTAGTGGGGACTTCACACAGATTGCCATTTCTTTAATGAAGTAGTTTGAGACCACAATCCGTAGATTATAAAAAATCTCGGCCAATGCAGATTTCTTTACGATGATATAGAAAAAAAAAATTTACCCTTTTTCTTTAACTATATATGTCTATTACATATTACTTTTCAACTGTATATGTAGTTATTTAACTATTTAAAAAGGGTCCTAACTCATTCGAGTAATAAGTAATTCGAGTAATTCGTTTACCTTATTTATTTTACTCGACGTTTTGGGTTGCACCAACCATGGTCACAGTCTGACTGAAGAGGCGGGTAGTCCACGTCGAGAGTTGCGAGCAGAAGTAGAAGTATACGATCAGAGTATACGATCACTCACAATATCAGAAGTAGCGAGTGTGAAAAACGCGAAAATTTCAAATGTTATACATATGTAGTTGAAAGAAGAAATTTACTTAAGTATAGCGAAAGCTTTAGTTTCAAGAGTAAAAAGATGGAATCCATAAAATTTCAAACCTTTTAGACGTTTAGACAGATATTACAAGACTATATCCTCCTTACAGTGTGAATGAGTTGGGTTGGGTCATTACTCCTCATATAAGAGACAAAAATGTACGTTATACTGCCTAACAAGTAATACAAGCAAATACTCACCTTATAATGTTTCAAGAAGGTACAAAATTGTATTACGAATCGTCACCAGAGACAGCGTGAACGCTTCCGATCCGATTTCACGGAAATCTTTTTAATTTTATCAGGGAAAATTTAAGATAAATTTTAAAACTCAAGTATTTAAATACGTATTATCAAGAATACTATCAAAACCTATTCTTTACTCACGCCTGAAATTCTTAATCCCAAGAATAACCGATATAGAAAGTATGCATTTCCAGAATATTTTAAGACTACAAGTAAAATTAATTCATCAATCATCATCATAACGTCATCAGTATTCAATAAATTTCCATTATAGTTTCAATAAGTTTCGACGTAACATAGTTATTATTTAACGTCTACTTCACGTTTACAAATATAAGGGTACCACACCGTCATACTATGTCTCTCCACTGCTGGATCTATATCCAGCCACTTACCATCCGTCACCACATACGCCGACATACGGTCTTCGGCTCTTCTCATCAAGCGACCACCGGCGAACTTCTTAATTATCGGCGATCCACCTGGCCGAAGAGCGTTCCACGTTAGCGCTTCCCAGTACGTGGCGTCCATTCTAGGACTCTACTCTATGGGTTATTGGTCCTGTGCCAAATATGACCCGTCCATTACCCATTTCAAAAATACAGGGTACATAAAGATAATTTTTTTCATGAGATAAAACTGTGTGAGTTTATCACGGCGCCACACATTCGCTTGATATATATTTGATATATATGTTACTGATTTACATCTGCATTACATTATGTTGTATATGTTGCTTGAAGCCATACCAATTTAATTATTACATTGATTTTCAAATCTGCCATGTCAATTGTCTATTTGTTTAGATGTCTGACTAACTTTTTTATTCAGTAAAAATAAATAGAATTTGATAGTTCCTTGATAGAACTAGATTTACCTGACCTTCTGCGCGATCCCGTGTCTAGCACGACAATTATGTCGTCATGAACAACACGTAATAATGGCATATTTTCTGTGAGATGGCGCTTTTGAGTTCAAAGGGTCAGAATTCAAAATGTATAGACATGGAAATCCAATGGTGAACAAAAACGAAGGAATATAAAATACTAACAAAAAGACATACAAAAGATTTTGAATCTTTGAAAGGAATCCGATCCCAAAGTCTTTTCGTGCATTATACCCGCGCTTACATATAACCCTGCACAGTGGGCGGAGTGCCAAAAATGTTGGACATAAAATTCGGGGTGAGAAAACTCGTCAAAAATTACGAGCGAAAATATGAGATGTGCTCCGGAAAAATGAGGTTTCACACAGAATAAATATGTATGTACGACACGAAAAAAGTAAAAAAAACTTATAAAAGTTATGTAAAGTAACTAATAAAAGATCGCGCAAAAGTATTTAACTCATTTTAATTCCTGATTCCGTTTTATTTGTTATTTTTTTTATTATATAAATCTATATATATAATATAATCGTAACCGAGCCGTGTCTGTACATTTTTTGAAAGACGTGATTGCAATATAAATTACGAATGATATAGTGCCCAAAACAACATTTTTTAAATTTTGACGTCTGAAGAATCATCGCACAAAAATCACTGGACGGATTTTAATGATACTTGGCATAGTTCTAACTTATAGCTTAATATTTAGGGTTCTCGCGGGAATCAAGGTAACTACAATATACTCCATCGTCTACGCGCACGAAGTCGCGGGTAATGCTAGTAAAATAAAATAATTATAACATTTATTAATTTGGTGTAATGAACATGTTAATTAATGTAATTGTTAATTGTTGTTAAAAAACCTTCAACATAATAGTTGTTGAAGCAGGACTTTGCAAATAATTAATTATTATTTAATTTAATAAAAAATGTCTTGTTGATTACAAGATTTATTGTTAACATTACTCGTCGTAACATTTCCTTGTTTATGATCAAATTTAATAATTAAATATTGACGCCCGTATTATTTAATTTCGCATCTCTGTCGATAAAAATTTCATTTACCGTTTTAATAAAGATTCCAAATTGAGGCACAGTGGGCAAAACGCCAGCTCCGCTGGACATAATGAATGATACCGAGAATAAAATTAACGCTGGTATTTTCTAACAAATGCCGTAAACGTTTGTTTAATTTGCGACTTGTGCTGTATGACGAGAAGCCCGTTTCTCTTTATTGTACCTGAAACAAAATAAAATTCGAATTAATCATTGACAATTTCTTTAAATCATTTTCCATTATCTTAATTATTACACGCATTTGTAGAAGGTTATGACATGTTTAAGGTATAAGTAAAGCGGGTGAAGTCTACAATAATAATACGAATTCTTCTGCATCATAATATAGATTATTTTTAGGCGGATTAATTGTACAGCAAATGTCCTTAACAATTTTTTTTTTAATACAACGGGAACAACCGGACATAGGTTCCACAGGAACAGGATCGGCAAAGGAATGTATCGTTATAGGATCAGATAATAGTCATATCAATCAGTAGGACAAAGGTCTACTGACAATTAAGCGAATTAAATTCCTTCTTGTGAATATTCACCTTTATTTTATCAGCCACCTAAACACAATCTATTGGTATGAAATGAAAAGATATTGCTTTCTTTTTTATTCGATTCCCTAGATGTGTTCGATGCACTGTGTTTAAACAATGGGTCTTCTAATAGCCTGAATTTAAAATATATTGACGTCGTTACTCGGTTTATTTAGAGCATTTGCTTAGACAATACCCGCTTAATGGTTTGAATACGCCCTTGTAATTAATGAGGCTAACTTGAAATCGCCGTTTGAAGGGTTAGGTCAAATTGGTATCTAGGTTAAGATTGTGGGTATAAATGACTATAATAATTATTGGTGTATATATGTATGTCTGTAAGTACACACGGTATGCTAAAGTGGCAAGTGGTCGTCTAGCCGATGACCCCATCGATACTGAGCCCTCGAATAGAGATCATGTACCAGGAAGCGCAGTGTGGGACGCCCTCCGGCCAGGTGAACCCACGACTTGAAGAAGTTGAAGTTGAAGTGAAGTTGAAGTGGTTGGCCGAGAAGAGCCGAAGACCGTGTGTGGTGGCGAGCCTTGGGAGAGATATATATCCAGCAGTGGAGAGATGTAGGTGGATGGTATGATAAGTACATAAATCGGGAATGAGCAACAATCATAGATGTTATAATATTCGCGCATGGCAAGAATAAGTTGATAATTCGAGATATATATTATAATATATTAAATAAGAACCTTTAACACGTTGTATCACTACCGTACCTATTTACAAAAAATAAATCAAATATCTCAATAAATCTCGATATACAAAACGAAAAATGAACATTAAAACTTACTTTTAAACTGAGTCCTTGAAAATATTTTTTTTTCTATTGAAAATAAATGGCAGTCGAACAGACAAACCACCTGGTGGTAAGTGGATACTATCGTTAATATATATCCGCGATACATGTCAACATCAGTCCAGAATAACAAATGCACTGCATGCATTTGGAGATTCAAGAATAGATTTGAAAAAAGAGTTGGGAAAATTTGGAGGCATCACACACACCGAAACACGTGTACTGAAACGAGGACGACTACCGAAACACGTTGAAGACGTAAATTGAGGAAATAGGAAATGGGATAAAATAGGAAATGGCACGGAGTGTTCTAAGGTGTTCTGTGTGTAAGCAAAATTTGGTCAGTCAAATGTGCTCAGCGGCTGTAAAGGATTCGCTAGGATTTGATATTTGACTGGATATGATTTTTTTCTTAACACTGGTGTTAAAAGTTAGATTCTACTTAATGTGATCCGTGATAAGAAGACATACATCGGTAGGTGCGATCAGTCAGCTTCATCTCAACTTCACAAGTAAAAGTGCTAAAGTAAAGAAACAAACTTTTCCTCTCCATAATGTGTCAGACAAGTGACAAAAACAGAGGAGTCTGACATTGTAAGTACATAATGTAACTTTTAAGCAACTTTACAGACAGAAGTCGTGGGGACGGTTTTTAGGAGTATTTATAGCGTTCCTACTTACCCAATTGTATTTTTATTGAAAAGGTTCTACTATTAGAACCTTTTCAATAAAAATACAATTGGGTAAAATAAATAAATGCCTATGCATTTATTTTTAAGGGCATTTCTAAGCGCCTGGTCGACAGCACTCGCGATCCTAACGCTAGCCATATCGCTTAATGCTAGCGAAGTTGGTGTAAATTCTTACTTCTCGCACAGCTCGTCTTTAGAAAACACATAATTGCGCTATAGTCAATGGTAAAAATTCGTCAAAAGATGAACCAACTCAAGGGAGATGTTTTGTTTCATCGGTGAGAGGTAGGTAGCCTGTCCACTAAAATTTATTCGTGACTTTATTAGTCGTAGGTATACAATACGTGACACAATTCGTTTCATACAATTTAACGAACTTGCATTGTCTATTGTTTAAGGTTGCCAGTATCTTGGGTATTTCGTAACATGCTCAATAAAGTAATTTGAGAACTTTGGACGATAAAAGATACTATATTTTATTCAATGAAACCTTTTTATTTAATCAGTATGTCCGTCCAGCTCACGATAATTTATGGTGCCTAGATGTGGACGCTTACTAATATGAGGCTGTCTACAGAATAAGGGTCGTACAGAGCCTTGGAGCGTGCCATGCTCGGCATCAAATTTCAAGATCGGGTTCTTAAATTTAAGATCCGGCGTTGTACTAAGGTACAAGATGCTGGTAAGAGAATTATGGAACTGAAGTGGAATTGGGCAGGTCACTTAGCTAGACGAGATGATGACAGGTGGAGTAAGAACAGTGTGAAGTTAAGATCGTTGATCGTCCGACCGCAAGCTGGGTCGATGATGTTAAGAGTTGTGATGATGATGATGTGATATGATAATGTAATGTAATGATGTGATGTGATGTGATGATGATGTTAACTGGAGGGATATGGTTGAGAACATCACAGGACCGAGGAGGGTGGCACAAAATGAAAGATGCTTATACTCAGCAGTGTGTGGAAACAAGCTATAGATGATGATATTTTTATTATTAATGCTTATTTAAGTTTAGTTTTAAATGATTATATTTGTTTTGCATTTGGAATTTGGAGGACATTTCTTGTTTAACTGAACAACCTTCTCATAAGATTCAAAACATTTCATATACACAGACTTTGTTAAAAGTTTTCTTCAATACTAATCAACATGTTTTCCTGGCCGCCTGGCTTCTACTTAAAAGAATATCATCCTTTTCCTAGTGCCTGTTTTTACAGTGACCTACTAATCGGATAAAATATCAGTTTTACGGGATATCATTTACATTTCGCCAGTATAAATCAATGCTCGGCTCGCCACAACTTTTTCCGTCGAGCTCGAGTGGAAGAGGGCCTTGGAGGATGTTGTCTTAACTTGTAGGGTTATATATTCTGTAGTTTGTAGGGTTCTATAAAGAATTTATTGTTACGGCCGAGGAATAAAACCGCTTATATCCACTTTAACAAATTTTAGAGCAAAATCGAAAAACAAATATAACTATGTAGGATATGCGTACATGTAATAACTATTTGTATGCAATAATGAGTATTTATTAGATAGATAAATAGACAAAACTCTTTGTTGGACACCGAAATAAGACAGTTAGGTACAGAAATTGTAACTTATGAAATGCACAAAAGGCGGCTTATCGCTATTAGCGATGTCTGTCAGGAAACTTTTGCGAAGAGAGGAAGTAAATATTTGAATCAAAAGTGGATAGGTGGTGTACAGCATACATAAATTACATATAATAGATACATATACATAATATATACATACGTATTTAGTATTATTATTATTAACCACTTATTATTATTATTAATCAGGGAGACGAGTTATCGAATGGAGACCACGTAAGGGAAACGCAGCGTGGGACGCCCTCCGGCCACGTGGACTGACGACTTGAAGAAAGTCGCCGGTAGTGCGTGGATAAGAAGAGCGGAAGATCGTGTGTGGTCCTTAGGAGAGGCCTATATCCAGCAGTGGTGAGACACAGGCTGATGGTATGGTATTATTAACTACTAGCGGTGCCAGCGTGAATTCGCGTGAACTTTAGAGTGATTTCCATGGGAACTCTGTAACAGATGGTGATAAAATGTACACTAAATGTTAACCTAGTCATAAGGTATAACTGCGCCAAGTTTCATAAAAATTCTGTCCAGTGTTTTTTGCGTGATGCGCGTTTAGACAGACGAAATTGCAAAAAACGTTGTTTTGAGCTGTATATAATTCGTAATATACTGCAATCCCCTTTTTCAAAACATTATTCATGTACAGACACGGCTTTGTTACAATTTAATTATATACTAGCTGTGCCCGGCATGCGTTGCATGCCCGTCAATTTTTTTGTGCACAATATGTCCTATGTCTACGTCCATCTGGAATAATGTACCTTTCAAATGGTGAAATAATTTTTGAAATCGGTTCAGTAGTTCCATAGATTACACACAGTTTTACCTCTTTATTATATTAGTATAGATATGTATAGATTTGCAATGGATATTCAAACTTTATTTTGTAATAACGATATTACTTTATTACAAGTTTCAAAAGTTTCAATTTGTCCAATTTAAGTCGGTATAGACATTGATTTTGGTTAAGATTTTCTAACTTACAATGTTCGTTGTTTCAAGATTAAGTAGACACTAGATGGATAGGTGTCTGTCTACCATAATCCGCGGGACTGAAATAACCCCAAAAAGAGTAAACTCGCCAACTCGCAGTAAATTATAAAAATCTACATCTTATATAGGTTTATGCACACCTGAACTCGCCATTGGTCGTGTAGTGTCTGCCAGCTTTAGAAAAGTACCATTCCACCTCTTTCAGTGGGTATCGTAAAAAGCGACTAAGAGATAACCACCTCTAAAAGAATGGATTCTATATCGTGTTCATCTTGCGGAATCCTAAAACTGCCCAAAACTCGTCCAGTATCATTGTTAGCCACTTCATCTTATTTGCCAGATAACTCGGTAACTTTTTTATGTCTATTCCCGTTTCCCCCTTTCCTCAACTTCTATTCTTCACGTGAATGTATTTTTGCGGTAAAATAAATACCGCTTCTTTACATTTTCTCCTTGAACGGGACGATAATATTCAAAGGAGATATTTTTATTATTGTTTCTGAACGATAATAGGCATAATCTAAATTCTGAATTTGTTTTGACTTACAAACAGGTTGATTCTGGGTTTTTTGCTTGTTTGACAATCCCAATGACATTCAATGACAGCTCCAAATAAAATCTCTTTTATAAAAATGCTTCGGGAACCTTACTTCTCCACTTCTAATTGTTAGTAGTCAAGGCAGGGTCGCATAAAGGGCTGGTCGTAAAGTCGCATTTTCGACTGATATTCACATTATTTAATTTTAATATTTTCGTGAAATAAAACGAGCATATTGTAGTGAATTGTAAGCAATCCTTCATAAAATGCCAACTTGGCACCTTATGACTTCTTGTTTCCAAAAATTAAGAACCGATTACGCGGTCAACGATTTTCATTGCCAGAAGAGGCTGTAGAAGAGTATGAAAAACATGTTTCCGAGGTCACTACGGAGGAGTGGAATAAATATTATGGAAATTGGTTTATTAGTATGAAAAAGTGTATTGACGCTGGAGAATATTTTGAGAAACACTAAATTGATTTTTGGCCATTCATTGTATTTTTTTCTTATTAATTCCGTAAACTTTCAGTGTGGCCCTCGTAACAGTTGTTAATTTTTTTACACTGGGCTTCTCTTTTGCAGCATTTTAACGAGGTATTTTTTTGATACTTGGAGAGTTCTAGCTCCTATAAGAAATAACTAAGTAGGGGCATGCTGATAGTAAATAGATATCTGTAACAAATTAAAACATAATTGTCCTATTGCCATAATTCAGGGAGAGATTAGTGGAATACGTTTGTATGGGTAAGAAGCATCTGCCCCTGCCCGATATTCGTACTGTCATTAACAGACGTCAGAAGGGTAATTAATCAAGTCAAAATATATATTAGATGACCGATTGGAGCAGTTGATAGTGACCCTGTCTACTGCGCAAAAGGTCCCGGGTTCAATTCTCAGTTGAACATTCATTTGACCTTCAGTCGGACCACTGAGTCGGGGTATTTGATGGATGTTCGATGGACAATATAAAAACGTATTTGGAAATAAGCATTTACTTTGGCATCGCGTGCTCAACTGATCTTACATTACGGATAAGAGATAAAAATATTATAATACAGTAAATAAATTACAAATTTACAGAAGAAAAAGGATTAAACCAGATTTGGCATTCTATTTTACGTTTTGTTTCTGTTACACTCATGTGAAACCGGTCTTGTCTACCAACATTCTTAACATTCGTTTACCGATAAAATGTTTGCAAAACGGTTTCTATTACATACTTGTTTTTAACCTATAATTAATCTTTATTCACCGGTGTTTTAAACTGGTCCCCAACTTTTGCTTTTATCTATAACTACAGGAACATTTGTAATTTTCTTAATAAACGCTAAATATGTATTAATAATTCCATTGTACCCTATAAACGTTGTGTACAACCCCATTTGGACTAGACCTCTACTTCTTGTTACGCTTCAACTCCACGCCAATTTCCTTCGTAGCCCTTTGAAGTACAACTGCGGTCGAAACTAATGCGCGCACACGAGTACATCTATAACCTAATATGTATACACAACTACAACCACAAAGAAACAGACACACACACATGTATCGCTATAGCACAATAGAAGGATGAACAGTATGCTATCATAGGGTTAGAAATCATTACAATTATCAAATCGAAAGCTGAGGCTAATTGTGAAGCGAAGAGAAGAGCGAACCCAATTTAATATTTTGCGGCTGTATAGAGCGAAAACTCAGCGACGTCAAACTTCAATGTGCTAGGTTTTAAATACTTGTTCCTAAAAACTGTGATTAGAATGAACATTGTAGTCATTCCGCGCGTGTAATATAGCCACGTCTATGGTTCTTTATATTAAACTAACTTTTGACCACGACTTCTTTCGCGTGGGCTATTTAAATAGTAGCCTATGTTAATCCGGATTACAATCCTTGGAATTACAATCGAAATCGTTTCAGCCGTTTTGACGTGATTAACAAACGTCCATACTTTCGTATTTATGATATTAGTGGAATTAATTCCTAGACCTATTAATTCCTGGAATAGGCCCATTCCTATCCCATCCTATTCTGTCCCTCCCCATTATCCAAATCCATTCATATATCTTTAAAGACAGGCAGCGCATTCGGGAGCGTGCCAGCGTTTGTCATTCCAGACTGATGTTGGCATGTATCGCGGATGTCCATGGGCGACAGTATCCACTTACCATCAGGTGGACTGTATGCTCATCTGCCGCCTTCTTTCAGTAAAGAAAAAAAATAGGTAGCCAACTCAATAAAATTATATTGGTTTGATTCTTACTTTACTTTCATGGGCCTGTATTTCTTATAGACTTTCCTACTTACTCCTTTCCTTTAGCTCACTATTACACAAGATCACTCTTCTGAAAATTTAACTGATTAGATTGCTTAGATTTCTATGCGTCTGTGTGCGTAATTTGTATCTTGTGAGTGTGTGAAGTTATTGTACCGTTGTACCGTGATAATAGTGTGCCTGCTCGTAACGACGGTGCTCAGGAAGTTGCTGTCTTACAGCAATTACCGAAGCCATTATGCTGTCTCCACTCTGATTGAGGTCATTGCATTAGATCCTAGTGTAATGAGGAGGAAACGCGAGTCTCAACTTGGGAATGTGCCCCTGATTCTGGCCGGACATAAATCTAAACCCAAGAGAAGCTGAACGGTGATTTCTGAATTCATACCCTATAGTTTAAGTTCATCGACAGCTAGTATTGTAAGTGGACACTTCTAAGTACTAAGTTTTTCACTAAGTACACTTGTAAACCTGATGACTATGAATGCTGATATGTAGCAGCAACCACTCAATGGATGTCAAAAAAATTGACAGTACTTTTTGTACAGGAATTCGTTGTAACTTCATAACCAATATTCAAATCTTCAGGTTGTAGGAACTTTGACCTTCCATTTCATTTCTTTTGCCCCTTTTTTTTGTATTAATACACCAAAAAGGGCTCGAATGGATCGAATCAAATGCGTGAATGGATCAATCGAGTAGACCTAAATTGGACAAATCTATCAACCAAATTCAGCATTGAGTATGTATTGGTGAAAATGCTAGTGAATAAATAGCATCTGCTCGTGAAACAGATGCTATTGCCAAGGCTTGTTAATTTATAATTTATTTTTAGTTTATTTTTTAGTATAGTCGATGGGTCAAATACAGCGACATTAATTGCAGTTTCGTCGAATCGCATCTCGTACAAGTGATACACGCCATTACCTTCCTTTTGTCGACGAAGGGGTATTGCATGCGGGTGTATGCAGTTACTATCCGTCTCGACAAGATACCTATACAGATACTCAGTATAAATATCACTCATAAGAAACTTTTACACTTTTTAGCACGCACGTTTAGTATATAAAAAATTGTAGAAAGAAATTTCCCGTATTTATTTCAATAACTTGTAACAGGTAGAGATTGCAAAAATGTTACAATTGCATCGATGTAAAAAGTTCTTATATGATATCAGCTTATAACGTCCTACTACAAGGTACAGGGCCTCCCCTAGTAGATCATTACAGAGTTTCGAGCCATAATCCACCACGCGAACCCAGCGCTGGTTGATAGACTTTTATTGATAGACTGGTTGTACATGCTCCAGACTTTTTATTCTTGAGCTAGTGATAATCTAAAAAAAAGTCCTTGGTTATTTTGATTTTCACTTCTAAAAATTCCTTGATTGGCATGAAATATCTCAAAGTGGAAGTATTTCTCTTAGTCCAACTCTCATTACATCCTTGCGATCGATTTGCACGCAATTCCACTGAACGGTCAATGAATATGAAAAAAAAACTCGTTCTTATCTATTGGATTCGTGTGGCGAAAATGGCACAACAGTTTTACGAATTACTCGCAGAAAACAGGTTTTGTTTTGGCTTAAAGTTCTAAAATATGTAAAAATATGCTATCTCGCTCAGTTGTGAACTAAGCGCCAACTACATATCGCTGGAACTAGTTGTGAAACATTCATTTTTCCGCCGAAAGTTTCGACAGTGACAAGTCTCCTGTATACATATATCATTAGGATATGTTTTATAACTTTTTAAACTTTCGCATTTTGTACACATTTTTGTTTTTGTATAAGAAGGAATATGTTCGCCCGCGGGTTCGCTCGATGTACGGAAAAAGTAATGATAACGCTCTTTAAGGCTTACTGCCAAACTTTTACTCGAGTGACATGTGGGTGGAATATATGCGGCGAGCCTACGGCGCCCGCGCATCTAGTACAACTATGCTTTCAGGATGTTGTTCAGGTCCTACTGCAGCGCCTGCGGAACAGCGGCAACAGCATCCTGGATACAAGCTTATGCTGACGACGTCGTCCTGGTGTTTGCCGGCGGCACTGCGCAGGAAGTGCAGGAACAGGCCAATGCCGCCCTCGAGTATGTTCGGGGGTGGGGTGTCGAGAATAAGCTTAGGTTTGCACCGCATAAAACCAATGCTATGGTGCTGACCAAAAAGCTGAAGTTTGACATACCACTTCTCAGCATGGGCGGGGTTGACATTGGAATGTCCAATGAGATTAAAATCCTGGGGCTCACAGTAGACAAGAACCTCAACTTCAGAGCCCACATTGCGAACACCTGCAAGAAAGCTCTGAACGTTTATGGGCAATTGTCTAGAGCCGCCAGGATAAGTTGGGGGCTCCACCCAGACATAATTCGTATTATATATACGGCAACGGTGGAGCCTATAATCATGTATGCCGCCTGCGCATGGGCGCCGGCTGCCACCAGGATGGGCGTCAAACGGCAACTGAACGCGGTCCAAAGAGGTTTTGCTCAGAAGCTCTGCAAAGCCTATCGCACCGTCTCCCTAAACTCGGCACTATTATTAGCCGGAGTATTACCACTCGACCTCAGAATACAAGAGGCAGCCGCCCTATATGAGGCAAAGAGAGGGATACTCCGGACGATGCCGATGGACAGGGAGGTGGAGCGTAGGGTGGCATTTGCAGACACTCCGCATCCGGCAGAGCATATAGATCTGCAGTTCATAAGCTTGGTAGATCGAGAACAATTTGTAAGTTCCACTAAACAAATAGCAGTAAAAATTTACACGGACGGGTCTAAGATTGATGGCAAAGTGGGGGCTTCATTGTCCATTTGGAAGAATGAAGCCGAAACTAGAGCCATCAAACTTAGACTGCTGCCGTACTGCACGGTCTACCAGGCGGAACTGTTGGCTATATGCAGAGCCTCGAGGTTGATCCTCCAAAGCGGAGAGTCGAGCTTTTGCATACTCAGCGATTCACGCTCGGTGTTGGAAACAATCGCCAACCCTTGCAGCCCCCACCCTCTAGCCACCGAAACGAGGGCCAACATCATGCAAAGCATACTCCAAAACAAAGAAGTTTCTTTGTTTTGGATTAAAGCACATTCGGGGCTGGAAGGGAACGAGCGCGCTGACCAGCTGGCAAAACTGGCTGCCAGAAAACTGAAAGTGAAGGCAGAATATGATAGCTACCCGGTCTCATTCGTCAAGCGACAAATCCGTGAGGAGTCGCTTGACGAGTGGAACCGGCGCTACCAGGGGGGCGAGACGGCGGCCGTAACAAAGATCTTCTTTCCGGACGCCATTAGGGCAAATAGAATCATCAAGAAGATCCAAATGGAGCCGGTGATCGCTCAAGTGTTAACGGGACACGGCGGATTCTCCGAGTACCTGAATCGCTTCCGGTGCAAGGAGAGTTCGGCGTGTATCTGTGACCCAGACGCGGCGGAGGGCATATTGCACCTAATCATTGATTGCCCTGTATATGGAAAAAGAAGATTTGAGACAGAAATGATGTTGGATTGCAGCCTGACTAAGGAAAACATCCCTGGAATTATGGACAACGACGACAGGCGACACACACTCCTGGAGTTCTGTCTATACGTAGCAAAAAGAACCATAAATAGAAACAGATAAAATGAGAACCGCGTATAAGACGGAACGGAAGGTGTGGAAGACAGACATAGAAATAAGTATTAAAATATAGGACTAGGGCTCTGACCTATACATCAGAGCCAAATATAAATATAAATAAGTAAGGAAATGACTAGACTTCTGACTTTACATCAGAAGTCAAAGGCAAACAGAAGAAGCATGGAAGAAAATTAGGATAAGATTTTATAGTATGACAAATCATGACATCGCAATGACTCCGACCTTTTACATCGGAAGCCAAGCGCAATAAAATTCAGACCGTATGGATGGAAGACCATACGAAGTTTTAAATAAGAAGAGCAAGGAAATAAAATATGTAAATACAGACTCTGAAAATATATATCAGAGGGAACTTGCGAAACGAGGGGTTTTAGCCGGTATAAGTCCGGCATATCCTTCCGCCAGGAACAGATCACTTTTAAGGCGGAAGGCATCCAATGAGGATTTCCCCTCGGAGATAAAAAAAAAAAAAAAAAAAAAAAAAAAAAAAAAAAAAAAAAAAAACAGCATCCTGGAGACTACGTTTGACTACCCTATCCAGCAACATAAGAGGTGAGGGTAGTAACAGGTGCAGCATAGGCTTTTAATAATGTATATATAATGCCTAATAGAGAATACTAACAGTACTAACATTACTCATATGTTAAATAATTGTTACTAACTACTACCCACTTATAGACTCCGGTCTGGAATACAATTATTATTATTAATTATACTTTTTTGATTTGGAAACTATAGGGTCAAAGAACAAACTATTCACGGCCACAAAACTGTAACATCTTGTAGACAATAACAGATATAATATATTAGTTAGACACCAACTTTCCCTATAATCAGTAGTATTGAATGGAAGTTGTTCGAGTTGTCGGCTGTAGCAAACTTCGAGTTTGTGTTCAATGTAAACACTAGGTATTCATTAACGGGCTGAATCAGTTCACTGTTACACAGTTTGATGACTAACTCGTACGGTTAATTCAATCGACTGGTTTCTTATAGATGATGAAATAGAAGTTATAATCGTACGTATGGACTGTCACTAACAGTTCTATCGTGGTAAAATTGATATGTTAATGATACTGTTTGATGGTTTACATTGAATGAGGTTAAAACAGAAGCTTCTTATTACTGGCGATATTTTATGTGAATTCAATGTTATTCAATGATATCTCAAGTACTTTACATTGTAGTATTGACGTTTCCCAATCATCAGCTACCTGGCACCTCCTCACCCCTTCAGTAAATCTCACCGGACGACATCCCACACTACACTCACCAGCATTAAGCGGTTCAATCCTTCTTCATCTTCTAAATTTCAAAATGTTATCAGCGCTTCATTTGCCGTGCATCATCAGGCTGGTGTTGGCATGAATCAGGCATGTCCGTGGGCCAGTATCCAATTACACGGTATCGCCTGGTTGACCACCTGTCAAGTCAAGTTGACAGCTCGTCTCGTGACTACGCAACGCCGTGTAACATTTTCAGACTATCAAACATAGTTGTAGGGGGGTTGGTTTGTAAGTTGTTGGGTTCGATGCGAGGTGTACCGCTGAACTAGCCAGCAGGGGGGGTGTAACTAAGGGCACGAGCGTGACAAATTTCCAGTGGTTTTACACTTTTTCACTTATTCAGTGGTTTTTGACTTTGTTTAATTAGTAAATTAGTAGAATGCACAGTTTTTCTTATTTTTGAATCCCTATACTTTTAATTGTGTTTTTAATTCAGGCATGCCGCAGAATTTTGAAAAGAATATAAATGTGCAAGTGAAAAAAGGCTGCGGAGCACAGAAAAGGTGGTAAAGAAATTTCTATAGAGGTATTGATCGACAAGGCCACCATTCAACCATTTGACCATTCAAGCGCGGGTTAGCCCAACAGGGCCTCTAATATACTAACTCAAGATCGAAGGACAAATAGTTTAACAGTCAAAGCTATACAAAATCCTTTATACCCACAGAATATTTAGTATTAGGCATGAACGTAGGAGACAACTAAAACACAAGTACAAAGCAATAGAAACTCACCATTACCAACCGACTGTTAGAAACTTTTGCTGGAGCAACTTCGTTCGCCATTCACTGCTGATATAGCATGGAAGCTCAATACTTCTCATTAGGGATTTGTTTGAGTTCATGTATGCTTCGTGAATACATGGTAGAATGGTAGAAAACTACCATATATGTAAATACTTTTGCCACTTTTTTTATGAGAATTGATGTTAACAACTGTTTATCGTAACTGTATTGTTTCGTAGGAAGAAACTGCATGCTGCATTCCCACAGCCGCTGGGCGCACTCGACTGGCCACGTTATCCCTCTCTCACACAAGACTGCGTCGAAATGTACTGCATTTCCTACTTTACATATTTCCCTAAAATACGTGCGTGTTTCGGTAATGAGTGCGATATGCCAGAGCCCATTTCCATCCTATCCTATGCCTCCCCATTTTCCCAACTCTTTCTCCCAATCCATTCCTTAATCTGTAAAGATAGGCAGCACATCTGAGGCCGACGTTTGTCATTCCGCTAACTCCTACCGGAAATAATCGAACGAAAGACGGTGTAAATAGAAGTCAGGTAGTCGGTTACGGATTTCTTTACGGTTAAAGGCTATCTATCTTCCGAGTGATGGTCCGTAGATGTTAAACGATTCCTATAATTCGGTCTCCATAGTGATTGCTTATAATCACTGAACCCCATAGAGAAGGCTGTGCCGCGGCTTTGCCTTCTCCATATCAATTTTTCATTAAGAATAAAAGGATCAGAGAAGCCTTGTCTTGGAGTTTATTAATTGGCTGCCGCAGCTGTCCTTCTGATCCAATTACATTTTATTGACAATTTTCCCGCAGCCCAGGGTATCGACCCGCGATAATGAAATTTGTACACAACACTGGTATCTATGTAAGAACTCAATTCAGTTTTACGCGTCGAAGAGTTTGCAAAAAAGAGCGATCTTGAAGTCTGAAAGGGTCCTAGATTTGCATTGCAACACTATCGCTATGTCCGGACTGTGGTTTCCCACCTCATGTAAACTGGACAAAATATACTAAACCAAAATATAATATTCTTCTTTAGAGGTATTCTTTTATTATTTGAGTCTGAATTATTTCAAGACTCTTGGCCTCTTATTAAATAAAAAACCTGTTATAAGACAAGAAATTATTAATATAAGATAAATGTACTACATTGTCGCCCATAGTGGTCACATGAGAAAATCGGAAGACCACATGTGTTGGCGTTCCTTGGGAGAGGCCTTTATCCAGCAGTAAAAAGACCCGAATGTATGGTATGGAATGGTACACATAATATGTGCCTTCAAAATAGTACCTACATAATTATGGTGACAGCCCGAGTCGTGTAGCGAGTTATTCGCTGTATATTTACTTAATAAATATTTTACTCCGTAAACGAAAAGTGCATTTAATTGGGATTACAATAGCTATTTCTCTTTATGACACTAATTTATAGACGATGTACAATCTATTCAAAAAAGAAACAAATATCTTAATTCTACGCTAAGCTTTATATCAATTAATTTACACTGTCTCTAAGGTCCTTATTCATACAATCACAGTAATTCTCTTTCCGCGTCATTTGGATAAAATTTCAGAAAGTCAACTGGTTGCAAAGTACAAGTTACATTTTCGTTAGTAAATAATAATAAACTAACTACCCATATAAATAAACATTTATTTTATATCACTATTCACAGCTCTTAGACAAAACTTAGTGATTTTAGCCCCTCTTCATTGTTCGCACAGCGGTTTCGCGCCGCGTGCTGCGGACAAAATAGCCTGAAATTAATGATCTTTTCAGAGCTTGTCGTGGCAACCCGTCAAGTGCTTTTACTCGAGATAACTTTCACACTTCCAGAGATTCTGGCTTATAGAGATAAATGCTTTGTCTAGAGCCATTTACTTAACCCCTTTAGCAATATTTATTTATTTACCAGCGACTTCGTTCGCATGAACTTTAGTGATTCCATTTGGTACTCTAAAAAGGATCTGGATGAAAACTACCCTCAGTGTTAAACCGGCACATAAGTTAAAACTATGCCAAGTTTCAAGAAAATCCGCTAAGTAGTTTTTTAGTACTGCGCGTTCACACAGGCGGACCAACAGACAGAAATTCTAAAAATGGTTGTTTTGGGCTCTGTATCGTTCGTAGAGTATATACCGCAATGACGTTTTTTAAAAATATTTCATGTACAAACACGGCTCTGTTACGTTTTTATTATATGTATAGATTTATGTATTTATTTAAACATAACAGTAGGTATGTTACAGTTTATAGAAACCAATTTTATACATTCTTTATAACGATTTCTCTAGGAATTCCACAACATACCTGCTCTGAAGCCGCTCATTTGAGAAGAATATGTATGTGTATCTTATATATAAATGTTGCTACACTTATATTTTAAACAAGCATTTAGTAAGTAATATTGTGACCAGTGATTGTGAACATCTCAAATAGGACAAAGGTGACTAGTAAGAACGCTAGTTCCCTACATATTTATGTATGCTTCTAAATTCTGGACAATTCATACACCCAAAAGAAAACTGGTTAACAACTGCAAAACATTTTCTTAGTAGACTCGAGTCTATCTTCGGTAATGAAGAAAACAACAGAAAAATTGTGATTTCATCCATCTTTTTCATTATAATAGGCTGTGCCCAGCATTGAAATGCAATATCAATGCAATTAGACTTTTCAGTATTTACTGCAGGTCTCCTCGTGCACAATTACAATGTGCACAAGGGATATATGGCCTTGAAACGCCACACTGGCCAAACGGGTTGGTTAGTTCACTCTTTCAGAGGTGGTGTAGTTCCTCAGCGCTTGTGGCTACCACAAGCGCTGAGGAACTACACCTTTGATAATAAAGCTAACAAAGAGATAACCCGTAGTCGCCTTTTACGACACATACAGGAAGAGATTTGGTGGTGCTATTCTGTAGTCTGCCCACAACACAGGCAGAGCAGTGAAATACTCAAAAATAAATAGTTAATTCAATTTATCTTGAAAGGATAATTTCTGAAAAATTAACGTTAATACAACAAACCGTTTAGAACTTTATTAAAGAAATACATAAAATTAGTTCTTTTAAATTCAGAGATAAAGTTTACAAGACATTTTGACGAGATTTACTTAAACCCTTCCGATTTCCGTTTCTATACGCTTCAGTAACACTAATTATACAATAGGGAAGTATTTCAATTTTTTTATACAAATAATGAAGACATCCGCGATAATGTCAACATCAGTCGAGGTTGACAAACGTAGGCAATTTGCTGGAAAAAATATCACACAAACTTTTCTAGCGTGCCACTTGACTGAATGTAATGAATTTGAGAACCCTTAGATACAAACTCGTAGTCCGTGCACACTGACACAAATGCTTATCCAACCGGACACATATGAAATTAATGATCGACTGACGCACATGTGATGCCCGGCCTCATCGGAGTATACTCCCGTTGTCCCCGTGCTAGTTTGGCGATTGCTAGTGGGCAGCGGATCAAAAAATTTTCCAATAAAAAAAATATTTTTTCATTTGACCTGTCGTCAGTTCCAAGTACACGTTTGCATGAACCCAGCGTTCACACGATTTTCGTATTTGTAAACTAGTTATTAAGATGAGTTAATCATCCATATTTGTCTTTAGCTCAGTTAATAGGTTTATTTGTTTATCATCTTCTCTTACTGCTGTCCGACGTCCTGGCTGATGGCTCCACTGAAAACCAGAGCGCTGTGGTTTCACTATCTATCTTGTTTTCTCTTTATTTTTAATGTTACAAAATATTATGTGTTGTGTTGTCCGGAATAAAGTGTTGTCTATTGTCTGTCTATTCTACAAAGTTGTGTTGACTCCACCTAATCACCTATTGAATAAGTTACAAAATAATAACAATGACAAAACAAAACAAAGAAAAACACTTAATATGTATTTGATTATACTTAATGCTAAGTTATATAATTTAGTTAAATCCAAACAACAAATAGCCATTTAATAGAAGTAATAACAATAATTACTCTAAAGTCCAAGTGATGATAAAATTAATGGTTAACAACGGAAAGGAACCCTTGCCGCCACTATGTCACCGCTGTTTACGTTACGCACCACTGTGCACTTTCATTGCATTCTGTTGTTTTAATATTACATTTAATTCAGAACTCTGAAAATTGAATTCACGAGCCATTACGCAAACACCACGACAGCATACTGTAATGTAGAAATATGGTTTGGTTTGGGTAGCGAAATTTCATTGGCCAAGTAAAATTCATAACGAATTAAAACATAGTTAACCATAATCAATAGACAATTACATAGGAAACAGCTTAAATCATCGCGTTGATTACAGATGAACCAGTACATTTTTTTATTGAGGATTAGAGACTCTGCGTGTCAATAATCTCGTCCCACCGCGACCATTCCTGATCTATAGTGTTCGCCACCTTTCTTATAAATAGTTCCACATTTCTAGTAAGCGAGTTTCTAGTGAGTATAATGATGTAAAAGGCGACCAAGGAATAACAAAGTCGCCACCACAACTACACTACATCTAAAAAAGTGGACTCGCCAACCCGTTTGGCCAGCGTGGCGTTTTAAGGCCATACACGTACAAGACAATGTGTATGTGGATGTCCATATCCAGCAGTGGACGAAAGAGCCGATTATGGTTACGGATGCCAATCTCTTTGCCACTCAATTATAAATTATCCACACACTGTTTTCAGATTATTGGCGTTTCCATTGGCATTCATAAGTATAATATAATTAAAATAATAATTGATGTGTTCCATTATAAGCACACGACGTGAAAAATTCACGTCTTTGACAGCAGAAAAAGTTATTTTGGACCTTAAAGGCGTTACCTTATCGTAAATAGATATACCTATTTATAGAATAATCATTATCATCAATCATAATCATATTATTGAAGAGGCAAATGACCGCTGTTCCGGATGTGGATTTGATTAGACACACAATCTAACGGATATTGATCATCAAAGCAATACTTAAGAAAATTGATGTACTTTAAAGAGCTGACATGTATTTATTTACTATTCATTGGTAAATAGTAAGTAAAGGTGTTACCAGCTAGTTAAAAGACAGTTAAAGATAGTGGGTAGATCATAAGATCAACGGAAACATGAACGGTACGTGTTAGTACGAGGACAATTGCACCCCACTATAGCCTTCTGTATGTGACAATAATCGCGTCAACAGACTAGTACTAATATCAGTTTTATTGGATGGATACCAATAAAACTGATATTCAACCTAGATAAGAAACTGAAAACCAGAAAAAAATGCAACGAAGCTATTAATATCTCGTGTTACCCACACCCGGCGCACGGTGGACCGATGCCAATGTTGCCGGAAAAAAGTTCTGTCATTGTAGAAAATTGTATTTGGCAAAAATATTTTAGGTGCAACTTTTTGTAGAAAAAAATGGAAGGCAGTCTTCCAAATTATTCTTTATTTTAATATATTTACATTTGGGAAATTTTGTAATTCGTGTTAATATTAAATCGTTACATAACTGTCACATTTATAACATTTAAAACATTGATATCCATGTACCTATTCATGTTATTTTTGGGCAAAAATGCATTTTACAAACTTTTTCCGCTGTTGACATATACGAGTACATATATATATATAGACTCGTATAATAGACATGGACATATGATAATATGATATGGACGTGGACTATAATATATGGACTATAGACTATAACATATGGAATATGAAGTACAGCATATGGACTATGGACTATAACATATGGAATATAGAGTATAACATATGGACTATGGACTATAATAGACATGATTCAACGAATAAACATTATCGCCTATCTTATCAATTTTATATGTTTATTTATATATGTTTTTTCGTGATTTTAAATGTTTCTATTCAAGTATTTTTAAAAATCACCACTAGCTTGGCGGTGAAGGAAAATATTGTGAAGAACACATGCTCAATATTCGAGCTATGAATGCCTTCTATTTCGAACACATATTATTCACGCGCCAAAAAGATTCAGCAGTCTATCTTCAATCATTAAAACAATAAAAACAATATGTAATGTCAACCATAGACAACATTTAGGCATGCTAACATTTGGAAAGTACCAAAGCTTGAATATTTTTCATCCCGGCTTCCAAGCTTTAGTAGTATCGATGTACACAAAGATATGTACAAAAACACAAAGCAACCTGTTTCGATTTGCTCGCGATTTCCTGCACTCGATCATACATTTCACTTCCTGCGTTAAGCACCGCAATCATTCTGCGCTTAAGAGAAAGTTGCGCCTGCGCTCATTTCTGACGGCTTATTCTGTGGACGTGCTTTAAATTATAGTTCTTGCAACACATGAGTGCGCGTATACATTAATTGTAATTATAAATGTCTGTACGCGTAATAAGACCTCTGTGAATATTATCGTCAGGTACTGTAACCCCTTATTCCATAAAGAACGTTTATAAGTCTTAAAGACGGTATTTCTACACTTCGATTGCACAATAAAAAAAACATCTATATATATATAAATATCTGAAATTAATAGACTTCGACACCGTTTGACCAATCACCATAAAAGTTGACACATATATGTATTTTTTTCATGGAGAAGGTTTTTATGTTATCCACTTTGTTGTAACTCGCCACTAGATGGCGCTGCAGCACATCGACTTCTATACCGTGCTACCGATCGCCATGAAAATTGGTATACATAGGTATCTGAGCACGGAGAATATTTTCGAACTGTCGACTTTGTTGTAACTCGCCACTAGATGGCGATGCAGCACATCAATTTCTATGACAGGACAACGTCTGCGGGGTTTTGCTAGTCACATATAAGAAAACTGTAGAACCACCGAATCAGTACAATAACCTAATTATTTATAAACACGTAATTTTTAGCGTAACTTGTGTATGTTTTATGGTAACGTAATTATTATAAAACGGCATGTATTTTATTTTATTAAAATTGCCAACGGCACCCCATACATTTTCATTGTATACAAACATGATAAACATTGTAATTATGTATAATACAACACATATGGGAGCCTCTTACAGGAGAAAACAGCGTTTATATTGTAACATTTAACCCGATAAGCCGAAGTGCGCCAAGAAATCACTCCAAATGATTTAAATTAACAATTTAGTGTTTCATGTTAACATATTTAAGATTTTGTCAGTTAAGATATTCAAGCCAAAGAATAAAAGCAATACAAAAGTAAAATAACAGAAAAAAAGGAATCATTTTCAAAATTTATCAAGACATCCGAAATTCCTTTCGGAAAATATTAAATGAACTTTTAATTACTAAGAATTTCAATACAAAGTCGAAGGAGTCCCGCTTCGTGGGACTCCTAATTGACACCGCAGAACCTAAATCAAACCCACTTTTAAATTTGTTGTCACTGTCATTATTTCTGTTGCTTATTTAATTATTTCCATACACATAAATCCATAGAACATACACATGGTCAATGTTCCATAGGGTTATGTAAAGGCACAAATATTTACGGATTTTATTTATAACCACCCTTATTTATCACGTCGTTTTCTCCTGAGTAAGCGCAGATAATCTCTCCCCTCTTTATTTTGATATCTTTCTCGAAATAAAAAGAAATAAACTTCACAAAGTCGACTTCCAGATAAAGGATGGGGTAAGCGAGAATGAAATGTATTTTAGTTGGAAAATTTTTCTCGATTCACAATCTTGAATTCAGCTACGAATTATGGGGATCTTCTGTAGATATCTATTTAATGAAAGCATCATTTACTGTTCGATCAGATAAGTCTTGTAAGACAAGGTGATCAGGGATAATCCTTATTTTATAAGGGTGGAGCGGGTTAGAGCAGACGTGACGTTATTTTATTAAATTACATTCTTTTTTTGGCTTTTCTTACATAGCACTAGCGCAATTAGCACATTGTGCCAGTGTCAGGTTTCCGTTTCTTATACAGCAATCGCAATTGGCACAGTATCGAGTTGTCTTCATTATTAAAAATTACGAAATCAAAATTCAAAACACATCTCGTCAATGTTTAGTTCAAGCAAGTTAGGAGACGCTCAGTAAAATGCCAGAAGGTTTACTGAGTACAGAAGAGTTGGACTCCTTTGGAGCACAAGAAAAATATAGTCTTATGTTTTATTTAATTATTAAAGTTTTTATTATTAATAGTAATTATCAAATTATAGTAACGTATATTAATATATATTATTTATGAGTAAACGTGATAAGAAAAAATATGGAGGAAGGGGTGCGACTAATTGTAACGTAATATTTCTTAGGGGGTTTACTAAAATTGTGACAAAGTGTGACAAGGGAGAAAAAGGGTTGAAAATGTCTGGATTTTGCGTTACATATTTTATAAAGGTTTGTACTCGTATTTCAACGAAAATACTAAACTAAACGTACTAAACTAAAAATACTAAACGGACAGCAAATCATGATCAAAAAACAAACTTCTATTTAAATAACTGTTATAAACAATTTTTATTTATTAAGGATCTCAACAAGGATTCGATGGAGTATATCTTATAGGAGAACCTAAACCTAACCCATCTTGAAATTTGCTGCCACTTTCAAATCAAATCAATATGTTTCAGTGTTCCCTTTTATAAAAATCCTTCAAAGAAATTATTTGTTGAGAAAAGCCACTCGGGCTATATGTCCAACGATTTCGCAGCTCAGGCTAATAAACTCTGGAACACTCTTCTCACTGACATTAGAAAAGCCCTTTCTAAATTTTAATTTAAAAAGTTGCTTCGGCGACACTATATGATAACTATATGATAAGTTGATAACTTTGTCAACAGTTTATATTATCTTTTAAGTATGTAATATAATCTAATACGATAAATTGTAGTATATATTTATATGGGTATATGCTTGGATTTATAAGTAAGGATACGGTCATACGAACAAATGCCTGAAATGTCCGCCATACTAGAAAAAAACTAGTGCCATCTCTTTCCCGCATCCAACGACGTTGCCAGCGCGTTGGTCCCAACAACAGTTTTTAGGACCGTCTTTGTGACGGCATTTTTGCGCGCTGAACGCCCCGTGCTTACGCTAGTAATATATAAGACAATGGGTATATATATGTAGGTATTACATGTGAATTGCATATTAGTATACGGTGCATCGCTGTTCGTATTTCTGTATAACCAAAGGTCACTGGCAGAGAATGCCACTAGGCATTAAGTCCGCCTTCGGTGCAATACTTTTTTGTGCATTAAAAGTAATAAATAAATAAAAGCTCTAATTAAAACTGAGGCCACACAACAAAAAATCAGATTTAATTTCACAATTTGAATCGTCTAGTTCTCCGACACAATTCAAAGGATTTGTTTTGGACAATTTATACGGAAATGTACGGTACGTTTTCCGGTACATTTTCCTTGTCCCGGCTCGCGTCCCGGTTTACAAATTGATGACGGTATATCTTTCGCCATTAAACTAATTCTTTATGTTTAACCGTGTTACTACGATATTTTATAACTCTTTATAGTTACAAAGGCTTTATTGAGAGTAAATTATTATTTTTTGATTTGATTTATTTATCAGTACCAAAAAGTTTGAGAAAATTAACAATGCATAAAGCTAAAACACAACTAATTCAAACAGTATCTCATAAACATACCTTGTTATGTAACTCATAGGTAACCAATTTACTTATTATTTTAAAATATAAGTCTCTCTCTCTCTCTGTGTGTGTGATTGTGATTATGATTAATAAATAATTAACGAACCTCATTGTCGGTTCTAACATTTTTTTTATTTCTTTCGCTTAACAATCAGATGTTAGAGCATGTTTCGATTTAAATAGAATCTTAATACAATAAAATTTTTAGTTAGAAAATGTTAACCAAAGTACAATAAGTCCATACTGCCAATAAGGTCCTTATGTTAAGATAACGTCAAATATATGTAATATGACATAACCTATACTAAATATTGCAAAAAAAATGCTGTTTCCCTTTTTTCGTTTATATGTAAAATATAAACCTAAAATCTAGTGGATCGATTTTACTTCTTTCACTATTAAGGGCTAAATTAATGCACACAAAACGACCTAAAATTGTTTTTTTTGCGTTCACCGCCAAAAATGATTAAAAACTGTTTTTTCCCAAAATTTCCCAGAAAGGCCAATAATAGAAGCCAGTCAAGGGCGAAATTTCGCTACGTACGTTATATAAAAAACTGTTTAGACTTAAATCATCACTACTGATTAATGAAATAGAAAAAAAGTATCTTTTAAAAAAGAACATACGAGACATACGAGAAACCTAAGTACAATAACGTATGTGGAACGAGATCATGGAAATACATCCTGCCTTTTACACTTAACCAACTGCCAACTGAATACCAGGACCGATATACACCTATGGACACAAAATTAATAAAGTTCATAGTAGGATTAAATCTCATTTAACTAACGTAGGTAAGTAACAAGAACGACTCGCCACCTTCCGCCCGACGCTACTACGACAGAGTTCCTCACCATCCCAACCCCCTAATAGTTGCCAGCCTAACCTATGTCCCCGATAGGAATGACCCTCCCCGTTGCCGTCGTCGTTGTTGTCCTCGGCACGTCCTAGACGACCCCGACGACCCAATTACTGCTGCCAATGCGCTTCTTACACTACACTCATAAACTACACATACACCGTCCCCGCCGGCGGAGACGAGGACAACCCCCCGCTACACCGTGAACACATCGGCACGTGCCTGACCGCTTCTCACCGACTCACGATCCCGCGGTACCCTTCCAAACCAACCAAGCCCTTAGGCTCGTTGCTGCACACACTTTTTTTTCTGTCTGAGCGAGTCTCTTGACTCTTGAAAGGCCACAAGAATTAAGCTGTTGCGAAAGAAAAGAAAAAAAAGAAGATTCGCCACCTACATATAAACCTGGTGTTTTTGAGGTGAGGGTTGGTAAAAGGGGTTGATAAAAATCATATTTTTTGTTATTTGAATCAGACTTTTTATTTCTTTATTTTAATTGAAAATTCATGATTTCTTAATAGGCATGTTGCCTATGTTCATAGGCATGTTGAGGCATGTTCTGCTTTAAAAGGGGTAAATTAAGCTGGGCGGCTGGTAATGCTGAGTTGTGTCGCATCAACTGTCATATGTAGTTACCGAGCAAAATCTGTGTATTTTCTTGTAATTTTGTTTTTTTTTGGTTGTTTACAAATACAATACAAATAAAAAACTAGTTTTGGATGTATGTATGCAATGTCTGCAGGGTGAAAGAAAGGCGATCTGGATCATATTTGGATCTACTTATATTGATTAACGTATAATAAATAAAGTATTATTTTTTTTAATTTCAGATTTGTATCATTTTTTATTGTAATCCAGTGAATTTTGCCCCCTCCTTTAAAATAAAAAAGTCACCTGATTTTTATTATAATTTAAATCAATAGTTTAATGAAATTGATTTAAATCACTCATCCTTGTATTAGTTAAAAAAATGCATTTTTGGCCATAGTAATAAAAAAGACTAAATTTGTAATGTTTTTACGAGACATATCCAACCAAGACATATATAAAAAAAAACACAAAGCGAAATTGCTTTACTTGATTGCTTTACAACTTGTACCCCGATAGGCAGCGCTAGAAGAACAAAAACTTAGAGATTTAAAAAAAAAAGTTTGTCTAAAGGTATATCGGTCTTTTTATGTTTACTAGGAATATTCCCCTTTCACTACTTATTTACGGCTATGGTTATAACTTTTAGCACTATGTCACAGCTACGCGTTAAATGTAAGGTTTTACTTGCACATTTCATTCACGGACATTGTAGTTTATATTCGTGAACGAAATAAAACTGCTCAACAGTTTTTATGTTCTCTCTAAGAACATTCTTCTTTTTATTGGTGCTTATTTCAAAATTAAAGTTTTATTTATTGCTACAATATCCGCCTATAACGTCCCACTGTAAGGCAGAGGCACTCTTTAGTAATCGGCCTCACCGTCACCATCACCAGGCCTTTTAACATCCATTGCTGGACACGGGCCCTACTTAGGCACATTGTCTTGTGCACGAGCTATGTATGATCTTAAAACGCCACTCATATTTCTACGTTTATTGATGCCAAAATAGTGTGAATATAATTTTTTGGCAATTCGTTTTGTTTACCAAATTTTCTCTACCAATATCTTACATACAAAAATACAAAACATTTATATCTTAGAAAAAATACGTAACATTATATGACAATAAATATGACATTATATGAAATACCTATTAAATATTGCATGCCATAAATGGTGATGTGACGATCGAATGAATTAATAACATCTCTTATACTCACATTGTGCAGATAAAGAATTTAAATACCGACAAACTAACAAGATCGCAAGAATCGCCATCATACCGTGTCCGAGCGAGAGAAAGGCGAGAAAGAGAAAGGCGTATGGAGGGGGTAAAAATCTTACGTGACGTTACATTTTCTCTCAAATCACATCTACCGCAAGCCGCGTAAAGGAACTTCGTTCCAATAATTCGAAATAATCTATATAATAAAAACAAATTCTAAATAAAGTTGTTTCACGGTGTTGACGCTTAAATGTAAGCGGATGAATTGACGACACATAAAAGGAACATCGCAAAGACTTTTCATTCGGACGTAACCTTAAAAAGGTAAACAAACTCACGCTAAATTAAAAATAAAGCACTTAACAGACTACAAATTAGAATAAGGGCGAACAAGCGATCTCATTTAACCTTCCAATGCAAATCGTGTTAAATAAGAGCACAAGGGTCTACTTTTTTGGGACACCCATCTGTTATACTCTAATCAGACCGTCCCAACGTTGAGTTAGATAAAAAAAACGTGTCCCCTAGCATCGGTCATTTCCCGGCAGTAAGGGCCACTGACTCGTGGGATGAGTTAAGTGTGTGACTCCAATGAAGATAAATCAGCACGTACGAAACATACAAAAGGATGCATTAGTACACTGCACTATTTTGAACATTTGAAAAAAAAAACTCCTATAAAACGAAGCGAAGCGAGGGCGGGTCACTAGTGAGTAATATAAATACATTTTTTTTTTGAAATGTGTAGTTTATCATACTAATATTATAAAGAGGAAAGATTTGTATTTTTGTATGTTTGTAACGAATAAACTCAAAAACTACTAGACCGATTTCAAAGATTCTTTCACCATTAGAATGCTACATTATCCCTGAGTAACATAGGCTATATTTATTACTAGAAAAAATTAGGGATCCCTCAAAATAAAATGGCTATATTTTATTTTGAAATTTTGAAAAAAAAAATCTTATTAACCGAAGCGAAGCGAGGGCGGGTCGCTAGTAGATCATAAAATAAAGAGAATAATGGAATAAAAGAAATTCTTGACTCCCCATCCCACCACATCCCTCCAGGGGGACGACAACTAACGTTCGACAGTGTTGACTGATATGTCGCGACATGATGCTGGTATATGCCGCGGTAGTCCATGGCTGATAACGTCCACTTGCCACCGCGTAAACTGTTCCTTCGTCTGCCACCTATATTATTTGACTTCACTCAGTGTGAGATCAACTTAAAACGATTTAAAATGACACTGCCGCTTAATTAACTAAATATATATAGTTAAGATTTTTATAAGAACAAGAGTTTTATTCAATTTTTTATGAGTATCTATAAATTTCTATTTAAAAAAATATATGGACCTAATTTTTTTTTCTAAAATGAATTCTGGTATAGACTCCATGATATGGTATTGATGTTTATTATTTACATCTGTGTTCCATTTAGAACGCTAGAACTCAAATAAGAGTTATGCTTCAATAAATTAGTGCCTCTCTAACATCGATATGGGAACAGACTAGATGACACACTATACGTACTTATCCATGAAACCTGGTTGGCAACTTCTATGGTAACTTAATTTGAAACTTAAGTACTACGAAATAAGAGTGTTCCATTTTCAAAACACACATGAATTAAAGAATTCGAGAGCTACTGAATGACCATTGTATAACGATTGTATTCTCAAATCGATGCTCAAATAAGAACGCTAAGAAAAAATGAGTAACAGTTAATGAGTTATAGGAGTTTCCCAACACTACCGTTGGGTGCCCGGGTGGAATACAAATGAAACTATTATGTCCTCGCCTTTAAGTGACCTGGTGACGATTTATCGCTGAAATGACTATGTAATGCGTTTAATTTTGCGTGTCAAGATATATCGTACCTCATTAAAGGTAAGATTTTCTTTTGTGATTTAGTTCTATTGCGTTTTCGTTCGCCTTGCCGCCTTGATAACCTAGTGATTTTGTAGTAATGACACATCCTTTATAGCCACGCTCAGAGAACTAAAGCCGGCATTACACTAAGACTGGCCAAACAACCACGACGAATCGACATTTTCTGAGACAGATTACAGAAAAACAGATACAATTATATTCCTATAATTATTAAGATGCTACATCTTTACATAGTATAAAACAAAGTCGCTTCCCGCCGTCTGTCCCTCTGTATGTACGCTTAGATCTTTTAAACTACGCAACGGATTTTAATGCGGTTTTCATCAATAGATAGAGTGATTCAAGAGGACGGTTTATATGTATAGTTTAATATTGTTTTAACGAAACCGAAGCGAAGCGAGGGCGGTTCGCTAGTATAATTATAATTGTTGACAATGGAATATTATTTTATTAGAGGTCATATATATGTTGAGACATCAATTGATTTGGTACTAATGCGAAGATTACATGTTCAGTTCCAACTGAACGGTAATGTTGTATACTGAGATCTATCGGGAACAGTTCAATTTAGTGGCGTTTGATAATGATTAGTAGAATACGGTTTTAAATCAAAGTCGAACGTCTACTGAAATTGTAACACAACTGAAACATAAATGGCATATGTTAGTAGAAATGCCCCCGGGGAAAGTTAAAATTCACTACCAAACGAATCGGATGAATCCAGGTGCAACAACCAGTTAAGTAGCTATTTGAAATGTTAGGCCATAAAAACTGAGTCCAGATAAAACTAAGGCGCAGTTAAAGGCAAATTTTTTATCCTTTTTAGTTGAATTGTACAATTTCATTACTTACACAGTGCCTTGTTTGTCTCAGTTCGCGTTTTTGCAAATAAACAACTTTTTTATTCGGTTTGTTTCCTACTTTTCTTTGTACGGTTCTAATTAACTTCTTTTGGTTTCAGACCAATATAGAGTGGTGCTGCAGTAAAATAAAAATACAGTAGGTCAGCGTCGTAATTCTCTGCGTAGTTTGAATCAGAACGCCGAAGAGACAGTAAGCTAGTCAGATTTTTTTAAATATTTTTTTTATAGATAGAAGGTGACAGACGAGCATAAGTACAGTCCACCTGATGGTAAGTGGATACTGTCGTCCATGGACATCCGCAATACATGCCAACATCAGTCCAGAATTAGATATGTTGGCATGATCCCGGATGCGCTGTCAACCTTCGAAGATATAGGAATTGTCATTTGTCGCAGGAAGGGCTATTGAAGGCATAAGTCTTGTGTCCTCGATTTTCCCAAAGCTTTCTTCAAATCCATTCTTGAATCTTCAAAGGTAGACAGTGCACCCGGGCTGTGCTAACGTTAGTTATTTTGAACTGATGTTTCCATGGATCGCGGATGTCCACGGCCGTCAGTATGTATTCACCAAGTGGACTGTACGAACATCGGACAACAGCTGATATTTTTATAAAATTAAAACTTTTCAGGACTAAATAAATGGGTTCACTTTTATACGAGTTAGAAACAGCAGTTTTTCATAAAACTGTCACAACATTATACAGCCCACTTTTATTAGAAAGCCGGGCAATAAGAAATGAAATGAGAGCGAAACTTTTCCCCTGGTTAATAGTTTTCTGCTATAAAAGAGTACATAGTGAAATTAAGGAAGTGGCTACACAGACGGTTTTCATAAAGTTGTAGTTTGTTCTTGGTGAATCCGCAACATTTCTTAAAAAGCATAAAAGCATATGCTTTTATGCTATGCTATGCTTTTTAAGAATCTTCTTAAAAGCATATGTGTAGTTACTCATATGTGTAGTCACATTCAAATGTTTTTATTTTCGCATATACGGGTTTCTTTACGTCGTTACTCTTCACCACTGAAAATTTTAAGAAATCCGCAGTTATAGATAATAAAAAAAAACATCTGCCTATGTGATACTCTGCCTAGTGCTAATAAAGGTATAAAGGATTTTTTTTTTAAATACATATTCTTACCTATTTTTATTTTACTTGCCGTTTTGATTTTATTATACCGATCGTGGTCATGAGCTTATAAAAGAAGCGAGCAGTTGTTCAACTACCCACATTAAGTCTTTATAATACGGAAAGTTGCGATACACAAAACTTACGACCGTTATGACCCGTTTCATATACTATAAATGCGGACTTTACGTCAATATAGTAATATATTTATATCGTTGGATACTGTAAGTGATATCTTATTGGTTTGAACTCACGATGTAACTCATAATAAGACTAAGTTGGATACCGCTAGACTATGTACGGATGTAACAAAAGCAAGAAATATTTTCGAATGGAAACAACGGATCTAAATCCATATGATTTATTCAGTTCATATGAATCACACCACATACTATACAAATTATATATTTGTTTAATTGTAGATAAAGTAGCATATATATATATATATATGTATACACACACCTATATATATATGTATATAATATATTTGGTGTCTGAATTCAGTCTAATCTTGTAAATCTAATTTAACCTGAAGTCTAGTCTACGTAATGTGATCTAATCTTAATCTAGTCTTACTTTAGGATTCGGACCAAACGATGTAGGCTTCTTTATGACTACGAAACAAGAAAATGGCCTCTTAAGGATGTCTGATCTTATGACTCTCATGTCAAGTATTCTTTAATTTTAGTAAGGAAAACACCTCGCAGAATATCTCAAACAGTGACGTGCCACCAAATACTTTACTTATCGATAATTTGGCATCCAGTGAAAAGGACATAAATTTAGTACCTGCATTCTCGTAGTGGTGATAGCCTAGGGGTATCTATACTCGACTCACATTCGTATGATCGTGAGTTCAAATCCTCGACCCGTACCACTGCATTTTCTTCATAAGTACAGATTTTTAAAAATTGTCGCTAGCGCGGCGGTGAGAGGAAATCAGTCAGCTGCTCAGCGGTGAGAGAGAGCTGCAGAAATAAAAAAAATCTATAGTATTTGCATCCACCAAAGTCGTATTAGGCCCGTGTGGTGGATTACGGCCCGGAAATCCCCAGTGATTTACCAGAGTTGGCTCGTGCCCATTAAATATCCCATAGGAATGGACATTAATGGCTGATAGTTATGAGTTATGAGTTATGAGTTACACATAGTTATGAGGCTGTGTGGTGTCGACCGGCTTCAGAATAGCCATCACCTCATCTCTTCCCGTGGGTGTCGTAAGAGGCGACAAAGCCGCTACCAAAAGCGCTGAGGAACTATACCACCTAAAGAGTGCACTCTCTTTGGCCCTGCATACTCGTGGACAGCGTGGCGTTTTAATGCCAAATATGCACTGGAAAATGTGCGTAAGGACGCCCATGTCCAGTAGTGGACAATAAAATTACATTGGTGACAGTGACGAATCGAAGTAATAGTTCTCTTTTGCTATCCAAATCGATTAAGTTTAAAAATTGATCCTTTAAGTAGATTTCAAAATTTGATTAATGGCTCTTGATGTTAATTAACCTGCGGTGTTCTGGCATGAGTTATGGAAACTAATTTACTTGCTGAAAGCACGCTTGTAGGTGTAGGCTTAGCTAAGATAGGCAGTGCATGCGTGGGCGTGTCAACGTTCGTCATTTTTGATTGACGTTCGCTGATATCGCGGATGTCTATGGGCTACAGTATACACTTACCATCAGGCGGACTGTATGCTCGTCTGTCCCCCTTTTCCTATATAAAAAAAAACTAGGAATATTAATAAATAGGCATTTCAGCGACTATCCAGTCGGCGAATGATAATGGTGAGCACTTCAAAGTTGTTTAAATGCGACATTTTTAAAACATACGGACGATTTTCGCTTGCAAATCTAACTTGGCAATTTATATTTGGAAGTTTATCACTCTCTCTCCTTTCATATGAATCGAACGTGAAATTGCTCAACACTTTTCATAAGCCCACCATACATGTCATAGGTATGTGATATTGTGTGTAAAAAAAGTGAACGTTCACATTGTGTGATAATAATCTTAGCAATTTTGCAATATTAAGTCATATTAAGGCGCTTAATATTGTCTGATAAATAAAATAAAATATTCCTTTCTCCAAGGCCTCTTATTAAACAGGAAAAGATACGATGATTTTGTACATACAATTATGGTACCTATCTGAATTGCAAATTTAATTTTTTTCGTACACGAAATTTCACTTTGCTGAAACCTCGCTAGAACTTGGAACTTATTAAACCATTTATATCATGTACAGTCAGAAACAGGTTAATGTATAGCCATCGGTACCTTAACACGTTAGTAATAACAATTAGAATCGAATGGTTTTGAGTATATTATGTATTCATAAGTATATGGTAGTGGTAGCTGAATTGATATATGATTTAGTAATAAATTTTATGTATTCATATGTCCAATTATACTGTTTGTGCTTAAATAAAATAAAAATAAATATTAGCGAGTTGCTGAATATACGTTTAGGTACATACAAATTAAAAGAAAAAGAAAAAAATAATGTTCTTTATTTAAAAACATCAAAAAACCCGAGTATTATTATTATATCAATAAATATGTGTAAGCTAAAACGTCTGGTCGCAACTGGATAACTGACACTCGACCAATGCCTTTTTTGGTTTCATCAGTATTTGCTAAGATAGTATCGAACCCAGTCTATATTTAACCTGAACATGCTTTGACGTTTGTACAAAATTGTAATTATATTTAGGAGAGAAAATCCGGTGATAGTAGGAAACACGCTACTCACATCTGATACACGGATGTCCTCAGTAATTGGATTCTTAAGCTATCATATATGATATAACAATTTCCTAAAACACAGGAAAACAAAAAGCATGGTTATTAGCCTGTAGCCAAAGTTTGGTATGATACTTGAATAAAATTTATACCAGACTGACAGTACAGTGATAGCGTGTATCGCTGAGTACTAAAGTATGTTATTTAAGGGCGTGCCCTTAAATAACACTACCCTCGTAGTTATATCTTTGGTTGTTATATTTTATTTTTATATTATTATTATACTCTGCTGTATAGAGTCGTAGCTATCCAATTGCTTAATTCAATGGGTTCTCTCGCCACTGTATTTGAATTTTGATGAATCAAAGTTAAAACTTCAACGAACGCCTGTTATATTTATAATACCTCCTTGTACCAACATACTGCTATTAATTGTATCAGGCGCGCATCACAACAATGATTTACGTGAGAACTTATAATAGTTCGAGATAAAAAGTATCCTTTTGAACCAGAGCATAAACTATTATTGTAGTTAGTTTAAATAAAATCCAAACAGTGGTTTCTATGTAACGGCTGATATTGTACGTGCCTATTTAATGACAGTTCTCTCAGGAACTTCACAACGAATCGGGATAAAATGTACTCTAAATGTTAACCCAGATCATAAGCTATAATTACGCCAAGTTTCATTAAATCCTGTTCAGTGACTATTGCGTGCTGCACGTTTAGACACACAGACAGATAAAAATGGATGTGTTGGGTTCTGTATCGTTCGTAGAGTACAGTGCGATGGTTCTTTTTTCGAATAATATTTCATGTACAGACACGGATCCGTTACGATTTTGTTGTACATGTAGATAAATAATTCGTTCGAAACTGGACCCTTCCATGATAAATACCACCAATACTCGAATTTTAATCAAAAAAACTTCAAAAACTATATGATAGTGTGTTCAAATGAGGGGTGTAGAATGAAAAACTGCAAAAAGCAGCCATACCTATAACAAAATGAACTATGAATGTCATACTAGTATGTAATCCAATTTGTAATCCACTCAGGACACATGTTTCTATTGTACTCTGTGGTTCATTTCGATTAAAACTATAGGCTTTTATCCAGCCAAATTTGTCAGAATTAAAGAAATTGATTCATTTATTACGTTTTGCGAAAAAACATTCTTTTTGGTTGAAGCTGGTTTTAATTCTATACACCTCAATTATCAATTCTAAAAAACGATATATATTCAACTATAATAACTAATTAAATAAAGTATAGAGTTATTATGATATACCTAACATATCCTTATCTCTCAAACAATTCACGTGTTCCTTCCTCTTATTATCTCTATGAATTAGATCGTCATAACATACCTACTCGTAATAAATGGCCCACCAAATTATGGGATAGCGCCAACAATGGGCCATTCTTGAACGGTTCCTTTTGGAGCCCCTGCAATAACATTGATAAGGGCGATAATGTGGAATTGAGTTGTGCTACGCTGAACTTTGTTTTAGCGTACAGTTTGCAAAAATTTGCTACGATTGTATAAAATAGACAGATAGAAGTCTTTAAAAGTTGAAATCTATTTACATCGTATTTATTTATCTTCTAGCAGTGTTCGCGTTTCCGTGGTATACGCTAAGAGTATCCGTGGTCAGTATGATTCCCGTAAGAACTTACAATTGATCAAGATAAAAAATACCTACCATAAATGTTAACTCAGCACATATGCTATAGCTATAGCAAATTTCAATAAAATCCACCTCGCGGTTTTTACGTGAAGTGTGTTAAGAGACACAGATAGACGGACAAAAATTCCAAATACATAATATTGTTTTCTTTACCATTCGTACTTCACACTGCAATGAGTTTTTTTCAAAAAATATTAAATATACAGACACGGTTTACCGACGATTTTATTATGTAACTATATAGATATAATAGATATTCGATATCAGCTTCTATTTAAAAGTCAAGCGACCCTTAGCCCAATACGGCAATTAATACAAAATGCAATAATTCAAGGTCAATAACTAAATAAGTACCGGTGTTTTTGAAACCGGTTCCAAGCCTTGACAAAGACACAATCTTTCTTCCTCTCTCGACAGGAACGCCAATGTTCCAATGCATACCATTAGCTCATATTGCTGCATTCTGAATTTACCTGCAACAAAAGAGAGTATTAGTTTAGATAAGTTCACGCAGAGCTCAGAGCTCCGAGCTTGCGGTAGCGGCTTTGTTATTATAATTCCTTAACGGCCTTTTAAGACACCCACAAGAAGAGATGGGTGATGCTATTAGGTGGTGGTGATGGTGGATGGGCAACACCGTCCGGCCACATTTTTTTTTATAAAAAAATGGCGACAGACTAGCATACAGTCCACCCGATGGTAAGTGGGTACTGTCGTCCATAGACATCCGCGATACATTTCAACATCAGTCCAGAATGACAAACGTTGGCACGCCCTCGGATGCGCTGCCTACCTTTGCAGATTACGGAATGGATTGAGAAAATGGAGAGGGATAGGATGGGATGGGAATGGGCTCTGGCATATCTCACTCATAACCGAAACACGTACGTAAACACGTACAATACGATAAAGTAGGAAATGCAGTACATTTCAAGGTGGTCTTCTGTGAGGGAGGGGTAACGTGGCCAGAGAGTGCGCCCAGCGGCTGTGGGAATGCAGCGTGCACTATCCCCCTACATGCCTCTACGGGAAACAACATTTAAGAAAAAAATAGCACCAATTTTTCCTGATAATTTTTGCACAACTTTTCTTCATCTCCTTTTCTATAATCCGTAAGCACATAGAATAGCCCTACAAGGGTAATATCCATACATACAGAACACGGGCGGTTTACAAGGGTTATGGTCATCATTACGAGGAGTATTTACGACTAATGGTTAGAACGGAAGTATGGTATTATAGGTTAGTTGTCAAATAAGATACCAAGTAGGTAGGTTTGCCCGTGGCTTCGCACGCAAAGGAAACGGTTTCATTCTTAAAATGTACTTTGTCTGAGAAAAGGGTTATGTATAGCTGGTTCTTGTTTCCAAGATATCAAGATTAAAAAATGAAAAATAAGTAAATCTTAAACAAATATTTTTTTTTAGTTTTATCTTAATAATCAAATCTTAGAGCGTAAAAATTCTAAAAGGTTTGAACACAACACATGTTTGATTTGTTTAAAAGAGCTAAGAAGGGTACGGTACTAAGAATAGAATTTTTCAGAAATTAAACTACTTATTGAATTATTTTTTATCAAAACAAACGTACATTTTCTGCTAAAAATCATGACATCTTTTTACAAAGGCAAAGCTATTATTATATACAAAGGGCACACTCTATTACACACAATACACGACCCTGATTACCTATCTTCACCGACTGTCACAATTGTAAGAGCGTCTGCACACAGGGCGGTTACTTTTAAATTCGACCTTTATTTAATTTAACTTCATTGAATTTTTCACATCGCATATGTAATTTTTAATATATACGTCGTAAGTCTAATTTGATTGTGTGGTCTCAGCCTGGCTTTTGAATACCACCATCCTATCTCTTCCTGTGGGTGTAGTAAAAGACGACAAAGAGGTAAAAATCTGCTACTAAAAGTCCCAAGGAACTACATCAGCTCTAACAGGACTCGCCAACCCGCTTAGCCGGCGTGCGGTTTTAGGACCATACATCCCTCATACACAAGACAATGTGCACTAGGAGACCCATGTCCAGCAGTGGATAATTTTGTCTAAATTAAGTCATATAATATCCCTCTATAAATTCCCACAAGGCATAATAGGCCTCTCATGAGCCAATTTCGATCCATATTCCATGTAGTAGATACCAGCCGACATCGCGATATTTTTCTTCGTCATCAAGTTAAATGAAAAAACTGTATTTCAACAAGAAACTCATTGGAACGAGCCAGGCGGTCTAGTCTGAAATGACTAAACACGAAGTTTCGGCTGATATTTCGTGCCATTTGTACCAAGAAAACTTTCACTCCGATATATCGGCCCGAACGAAGTTTATTTGACATTTGAAACTACTCCGATCGCACGAGACAACTTTTGACAAGAAATGCTTGGGGATCATACGTCAAATTTCACGATTACTATATCTCACATTTTAAATAATCGGAGATACTCGATAGACATACAGAGTTCCGAACGAAGGAAAGTCAGAGGAGGTTATAACCCTTTCATTCGTTTGAACTTCGATTGGGCCCGAAACGAAGTATAAAATATACTCTGATTTTATACTTCATTTCGGGCCCAATCGACCAAACTCAGAGTAATTCAAAAGTCACGACCTTATGAATTGAATTCCTAACTAGCAGCTAATTATTATTTAGCTACATAGTGTCATTATCATTAAAAAAAACGATAAATACATAACATCAACTTTGTTGTATTCCGCTTATAACGATCGTGTCATTTTCTCAAACGAAGATGACATCTAGCTCAAAATTAAATATAAGCATTTTCACGCTCAGTGTGTAAACCGCTTTAAAGGCCTACGGATTTAAGGAATGACGAATGGTTTTCTCCGATCCCACGTCTTGTTGCTGACATCTATCTATTTCTTTAACGGAAAAACTTTCGGCGATTGGCTCTCCTTTAGAAATTTATTTAGGTGTCGGTCGGCCGAGTGAATCCTTAGATATGGACTATGAAGTGTTTTATTAACTTTCATCTCATTGACTTTGACACGTGAAATCGGCAGTCAAATGGTGAGAAATTACGGCAATATTTTATCACATACATAACCCACGGAGATGTTTGATATTTCAGTATCGTACCGTGTATTTTTTTTATAGAATGGATGGCAGACGAGCGGACGGGTCATATGATGGTAAATGGTCACCGCCGCTCATGGACACCTGCAACACAAGGGGACTTGCGGGTACGCGCCGACCTTGCAGAATCCTGTTCACAGCTCTCTTGGAGAGCTCTATATCGTAGGTAGCGTAAAGGAAATACCTCAGCTGGCAGCTCATTCCACAACCTTAGGGTTCGTGGTATGAAGTGTCTTTCTGACCGCACTGTACGCAGAGACTCTATGTCAAGGAAGTGCGGATGAACCGCACGACGATGACGAGCGGTGCGATGATAAAAAAACGAAGTTGGTGTCAAATTGTAGGTATATTAAGAGTGTATTAAATTTTACGAGACTTGAATAACAGAATAAGTTTAGACGACCGATTAGCTCATGTAACTCTAGCTGCTACGCAAAAGGTCTCCGAGCGAATCCTGGTCAAACATTTACTTTTTTTTTATTTATTTAGACATTATTTCTGAACGAAGACAAATGTTCATTCCGGTCCGAACGGTGTGTTCGCCTTTCTATGTGTCTCTGGACCCACGATACAGGAAATCCTAGACAGAGCCACTGGAAGTTGCATTATTTAAAAATAATAAATAGTATATAACGTTCCATTACGACGCGCGACGGTCGGTCGCAACTAAATAATAATTATTTAGAAAACAATTGATAATTAATTCATTCATAAATATATCGTATAATTTAATAATGTATTATTATGACTCAATGGATAATAATTTAATTTAATGCAATTTATAATGTATATATTTAAATATATGTAAAGAAAATCTATTTCTTCGATTTTAATTTGCCGCTCATTCCGGGCGCCATCGATACACAAGGTTGTCGATCTTGTATATCGATTTAGGGTAATCTATGGTTTATAATCTATGATGGTCTGTAATGTATGGGAGATGACGATGGCGTTGTTGATTTGGATAGTTTAATATTGTGAATTTGTCTGTTGTCTGAAACGAAAGGGATTAACATTTGAAGAATAGTCGTTTCTTTTGTTACAGATAATCTCAACATTGTTTATTTTATAGTGTCAATTCCCTGAAACACTATTATATTATATATATATATAAGTATATATATATATATATATATATATATATATATATATATATATATATATATATATATATATATATATATTTGAATTGCTGTGCCCTTGCAAGGTGATGTATGTCATTAGATGTAAGTTTAATTTTATCGACAACCTGCAATAAAAAAATAATTATGGGTTTATTTTAAGTTTTCTCAGCGCAAGTCATGTCCTACATCTAGAAGAATGCAATGTTATTTTGTTTAAAATGTATATATTAATGCAAATATGTAGGTATATAATAAATAACGCCACAATTAATTAGGATTCTTTGTGTCATGGGTCTAGAGACACACACGAAGACAAACACAAACACACACCCAGACCCGAACATTTGTCTTTAAACAAACTAATTTTTAGACCGGTAATCGAACCCTGGACTTTTTGTACAGCAAATAGGGTCACCACCAACTGCGACAATCAGTGGACGAAAGTCGCATGTAATTGTATCCAATTTAGCAAACGAAATAAAAAGCAATCCGGTGTACGAGTACATTTATCTACCTCTACTTGTCACTACTCCCAAGATATATCTATTATTTTAGTATTTTCTTAATAGTTTTATTTTTTATCGCAGAGAAGTTCAGATCAGTGTTCCTATCTATACAAAGATAATATAAAGAAGCTTACAGTTGTAAGTAACCTTTCTTGAGACTATTGTAGTTCGCTGTACTTGTAGGTTGATAAAGGTTTATCAATTGTTTGCTGTACATTCCCATTCAATAAATGTGATGCAATGTTATCGACTGCTAACTGCTGTGGAAAATGTTTACACGTGCTGATTTTCTTTTCGATATCAATCTATAACGTCCCACTGCAGGATATAGGCCTCCCCTAGCGTCCTAGTGCGGGTTGGTGGATTTTTCTACTCCGTTTTTTTTATTAATTCTCGCATGCGTTTCCTTATTGTCGTTTTTTTATTCATTTGTGGCAATGGTGCAATTAGCACATTCTGCCAGTGTCAAGTTTTCTTCTTCGTCATAAATAATTTGAAAGTCTAAAATGTATACTGTCAATGTCCAGTTCCATCGAAGTAAGTCACTCAGGACAGAAGATGACGCGAAAAATGCAATCCCACGCTTTTAATTATCAAATATATTATATGTTATATTTGATTATCACAAACATCACGCACGAAAAACACTTTGAAGTTTAATAAACTATCACTATTAAACCACAAAACGCCTAATATACAATGTATACAATAATAAAACAAAAACTCAAATTCATTTCTCGGGTATTCGAGAAGTGAAGCTGACCCAAAAAGACCCCATTCTCAGTACATACTAAAGTTATTAAAATTACGTTGTTTTGTGGATCATGATTTTTTTTTTTTTTTTTTATTATTATCAATTTTACAAAGATTAAGTATATAGCTAACATAATTGTATCTAATAAACCATACAGATTTGTCTAAGATACAAGTACTGCTGGAACCAGTAGTCGAGACATTAAAAACCTACCTGTGAGCAGTGAACAAATTATAATTTGGACAAGAAATATGTTCTTAATTTATATTTTAAATTATTTTCGCTGATATCTTTTTTAAATTTAGGATCTAATTCATTTATTAACCTGGGAACAGAGTAAGCGCTGGTCCGCTGACCGTATATATTGTTCGCGGCGTTGGTTACCAAAAGCTTATGTGTTATACTACGAGTAACTGTAGGATGTGATATTAACGTTTGAATTTCGGTATTGAAATATTGTTCTTTTAATATATTATATGTGCTTTTAATATGAACGGGTAAAGTATTGCAATGCTTAAATAGTTTAAATTTGTGGATCATGTTGGTCGTTTGAACATAAGCCTAAAATATCATGTAATTTTTTTTCAAGGTTTGCCTAGAATTTCAATATTTGAGAAATTAGAGCCGATAATATTTCTTTAACCTCTTGAGTATTGGTTAGGTATGGAACTATTTATCAATATTAGTCAATAAGCTTTCTTTTCTTAGATTATGTCACAATTTATCGTACATTAGCGGGAGTCAGGCCTGGGCGCTCTCGACCGGTGTACCAGGTAGGACGTCAGGTTGTTGAACCTATCAAGCAATTAGGAGAAAGCGACCACCATTGTTGTTTCGCGATCGCTTGCACAATACGATCAGCGCGCCTAGACCGCGGAGTTTCCCATCGTTACTATATCGGAGTCAAAGTCTAAAAAAGCATAGATCACGGAATATATTGTATATTATATAGAATTGCCTCCTCTCTTCTCCATTCCCCGCACTTCTTACCACCAACCCACTGTTACTGCTCTCCTTCCGTTCACATTATTAATTGACATTTGTTAAACCAGCTCAACACTACACTAAATCATATGTCAATAACAAATTAATGGCATGGAGAGGGCACGCTGCAATCCCACAGCCGCTGGACGCACTCGACTGGCCCCGTTACCCCTCTCTGACAGAAGACTACAGTAAAATATATTGCATTTCCCACTTTATCATATGCCCTCAATCTATGTACGGTACGTGTTTCGGTAGTGCGTAAAATATGGCAGAGCCCATTCTCATTAGATCTCATTTTCCTAACAATTTAATCAAATTCATTCTAAGGTAAGCAGTTCACCCGGGGGTGTGCCAATGTTCGTCATTCTGGACTGATGTTGGAATGCAGACAAGTGGAAAGTGGAAGCAGCAGGAAGTAGGATGAATTGGAATAGGTTCGCAGACAGTATCCACTTACCATCAGGTGTCTTGTTACCGTCAGATTATTTGTCAGCACGTCTGCCGCCTTCATTCAATAAAAAAAATAAAATGTGAAAAAGAGTTTTAGAACATTTGAACTAATTTCACAAGAATTCACAGCTAATGTCACCCCTCTGAAATTTAATGTCAATCAATGCTTTTGGTAAAGAAATATTGACTTGGTTAGGGTTGATTAACTAAATTTGTTTGGGACAACAAAGTAATAAAGGGAATCTTTCTAGAACATTCCAACGCGGTTTCCAAGATGGCGGATCTACGTTGACGCTAATGAAAAGTTCAACGAACGTGCCAAGAAGATATTCTGGATTTTCGTACTTTTTAATACCTTTTTTAATCTACTTGAAACAAGTGTCAGATTTGACGAAATTTGATAAAGGAACTTCACTTCAAATAATTAACACTGTAACCTTAGAAGGGCCGACAAAATAAAAAATACACTTAATGTTGACTTAATTTTTTTTAAATACAAAGAACGTGTGGACAGCTACTTTTACTGGATAGTGGACAGAATTTTGAGACAGCAAAACATGGCAACATCAGTCCAAAATGACAATGTCACGTTCCCGGACATTGACCGCCGCCTTTAGAGATATAGGAGTGGATTTGGAAAAAGGATTGGGAAAAAGAAAGAACAATAATAAAATAATGAGGATGGAGAATAATAACGATACGGTACGAGAAGTTTTTCTGGTTTTTATTTTGGGGTTAAGGGGATGGGGTGAGATGGTAAGAGACTCGATGGGATAGAAGGAGAAAGTATACGGGTACGGGATAGGCTGGAATGAGAATAAGTTAAAACACACATTTCTTAACCACTCAAGCAATTGACCTTTGACCTTTTATTATTCTCTTTTGTTTAATTGTCTGCCTCCCGAAGAAGCGTGCATAGCTCCCGAAAGCCATTCTGTCTTTTCTGTTCATTTACACAAGGAGAGGAACGCGAGTTTTTTGAACAACGGTCAAAATCTAGTATAAACAACTGTTATCATCATCTGATCACTGTTTTCCTTGTTATTGAAGAGATTTTATCATCATGTGACCAGTAGTAATCGAGAATTGCATGTAGTGTTTTCGCATATAGCACCCTCAGGACGATTGTGGGCAAGGCCGACTGTCCCTTCCAGACGCAGTTGATGAAGCCGGTTTTAGGTTAAGTTAATTTTAAGTACTAACATTAGTCTAAGTTTCATTTACTAACAAAACTATGGATATGGTCCGAATTCAAGAAATTATTATTGTACCGTTCGCGAAACTCTCCTTGTGTAAACCTGCCTTTAATCTCCCACTCTCCACCGCCCGTTTCATTATCAAGGGAAAATAAAAACAGCAATTAAGTAAACGGTAGAAATAACAAAAAGAGAAACTAAACAAAAGATGAAGTATTTTATAAATAACATATTGTTTTGAAAGACAATAAGTAAATTGAAAGTACTGCGGCCGGCGAGCTTCGTTCCAGGTACAGTAAACAACACAAGTTTGTTTTGCTTTATTTGTTCAAGCTCTTTAAACTAGGTTACTGCTGTTTGCGATAGTTTCGTATTTTTTATTATCATTTTTATGCACTGAATTCGATATCAGCCTAACGTTCCAGTGCATGGTCTCCCCTAATAAATCACAACTGAGGTTTCGGGCCATAATCCAAAACACTGGCCCAGTAAGGATTGAATTTTTTGTAATAATGATAATAGTGGAGACTTCTTTGTTTTTTTTTTGTTTATCAATATTTATGTTAACCTAATTTGTTCTGACAATCTTTGTAAAGATCCTTAAATAAATAAAGAAGAAAAAACTTAAGCTACTTAACTTAAACTTAATCTGCACTTAAGTAGATACTTAATAGTAGGTACTGACCGACGATTTGAATTCATGACTTCAGGAATGAGAGTCGAGAACAAATAGCCCTATACATATACATATATATATATATATATATATATATATATACAAACCATTTCGAATAAAGCTTATAATTTTCAAAATGTATTTCTCAAAAAACAAATTCTTCTAATAAAACGATAATGTAAAAATAAAAATATCGATGTTTCCTTTGTAACAATATTTAATTTTATGGCTGGACTAGGTGTAATACATAATCCATAGCTGAACAGAAACAGTTAATTAAGAAGGCAGGTCAAAAAAATAACAGAGAATATGAATCAATTAAATCTGATGCTGTTAAAAGTGATCCCGAAGCAATCCTTTAAAAATGTTTTTATTGTATGCTTTTTTAATGTCAGTGGGGAGCGCGTTTCAGAAAGTTCTATTCATTACAATAAATTATGTATTCAATGAATAAAACTGTATATCTGAATTTAATATTTCAAGTACTCGCATATTTTATTATAATATATACAATGTTGGTTTTAGAGAATATTTTTAAATAAAATTAGAATGCATGCCTCTTGCATTCTTCATAGTTTTATTTGAAAAATAAATTGGAAATATCAAAAGCAAAATTGCATTATTATCAAATATAACATATAATAAATTTTAATATACAAAACAAATAATTGTAGAAAAAACAGTAAGTATCATTGTCTAGTAAAATGAACATTCGTGCAAGTAATTTATGAAAGAGTTGGATAAATTCTGTTTACATCTATTGCTTTCAACAAACACTAACTATACAAAATCCTCGTTATAAATTCAGATCTACTAATTACACACTGCAGATAGTTCCTGAAAATTTGTTATCAAACTACGCGGCAGCCCTAAATCCTTCGTTTTCAAAGGGGCTCGAAATTTGTAAAAAAAAAAACTTTGCGGCTTCGTTAGTCTATTTTTGATTTCGCGATGGGAGACATGGCAAAAAGCACTTTCGTACCGGCTAGCACTCGCCTGTCATCGGTATGCAGTTCGTACATAATTACGGACGGTTCAAAAAGCCGCCACAGCTGACAGAGCAATAAGCTTTCAATTTAAACGATTTTAACATTTCTGTTCGCCACTGTACTGTGTACATTAAAGTGATTAAATTACAGAATGATACATTCTTTTATAAAGTGTATAACGCCATGGATATTTCATGTAATTAAAACGTAATTTTAAATGAGACTCGTTTACACGTAGAATTCTCACCAAATTCTCAAGAAGTACTTGACTTTAAAATTATATGACCAACAATTACTTGAGTCTGTTCAACTTCTCGCTCCGAAATGTCAAAAGAATTAAGTACTTACTAAAAAGTTAAATACCGCGACTTAACCTCGGAAGAATTCTTGAATATTACTTTTTATATCACGTGGAATAAATGGAGCAAGTATCTATAGTTTTTTCAAGGCCTAAAATTTGGAATTTGATAACTTTGTCACTCCAAAATTCTTTTAAAAAAAAACATTAGTTTAAGAATCCAAACCAGATATTATTTTTTTCGAAAATATTCATTATTGGAATAGTGTGGACTAGAGAACACGTTATTCTATCAGTTTGTATGAAATAATAATAATTTTCGTGAACAGATCACAGTCAATACCTTTTTTATATCGATAGTGTTCATTTATTGTAACAGTTTTAACGTTGACGACGGTTGAGGAACTCCCCAACCGTTATCAACAGTTAACAATGATCAATGTTAACAGGTGTTGACGTTTATCAAGATTAGCGGTACTACTCGGACTACTGTAGTTATTAACTGTTTAGACTACTCGGAATGTATAAGAAAATACGTTTTTTTCTTGGTTGATTGGAATAATAAGTGTTCGTTAACGTGTTAACAGTTCTAACGTTGAAAACAGTTGAGAAAAACCCCAACTGTTATCATTAGTTTTCGTCAACAGTTAACTGTTGATCACTATTAACTGTCAACGAAAGATTACCCCACCTCTAGTTCAGACTACTCGCAATGAATAATGATTTTGAATCGAGCGTGGTCGTGCAGTCGAATCTTTTGTCATAACGTCAACAATATTGAAAAAAGTATAAAGTAAAAAGTAATCAGGTCAAAAAATACAAATTAATCTAAGATAACCTAATATAAGATTTTATTAAGAAATGTTATTATTAACTATAAAGGTTGGGGTGGAGCGAGCCGCCCACCCCATATATACACAATACCCAGTCTAGCTATTTAGTAGTCCCATTTAAATAACGCTCACCGTTGCCTAGCAACGAACTGTAATATTGGCTTCTAATATTTATTGTACTCTTAATTACAGAATTCTAATAAAATACATGGAAATTCTTATTGCCTTCGAAGATATATTGTTACAATTAACTGAGTCAATTAAAAGGCAATACACACTAGCGAGGTAAGCCTGGTGCCGATGCCGCCATCACCCGGCTTCATAGCATAGGATGTCGGACTCACAGATAATTTGGTTAATTCTTAACTGACGGTATCTTAATTGTATTATTTTTAAAATGGATACAAGTTATTGATAATTATATGTATGCCGGTAAAACGCCGGTTTCCGAGTCAATTGAAATAAAATTTCATCTATTGTTTGTAAGAATATCAATTTTTTAGTTTCGTATTTAGCAAATATGCATGAAAAATTTAGCAAAACAAAAAAAAGGATATTTTGCAAAAAGAGATTCGTAGCATTTTCATAACGATTATCATGAACAAAAATATATGATTTGAGGTTTCATGAATTTATTGGTCAGACCTGTATATATATACATAAATACAAACGAAGTACAGGGCTAAATGCGCTTCTACCGCTTGTGGCGCAATAAACCCTGTTGTCTTTTGCCGTCGAACTAAGCCGGCAAGGCTGATAGCTTCGGTGTATAATTGCCCTTAACATTCTTTAACTTGCTGAGTTTGAAGTTATACATAAATTTATAAATACTTAAGTTATTAGTTTTAAGTTATTTTACAAATAAGTTTAGATTCGTTTTTAAATTCAAGTATTTTCCTTCCATTGTAAACATAGTCTTATTATTGTTTTAAATTCTACTTGTAATCAAGAAGATTAAATTATCCAGTTTATAAAAAAAATGACTTGATAATTAATACATTTGATTTTTTGAGATTAATTAGGTTCATTCTAAACGAGAAGTTTAATAGAAGTGGCGAGAAGATGTATACGATAGCTTCATACGTTCATACGTGACAATCATAGTCTCAAAATTGTTTTTTATGTCGTTGCAACAAACAACAATTTATCACAACAGCTGTAATAAAAGTAATAACAATAACAGCTGTAATAAAGCAAGTTGTAATAAAAATTTGTGTTATAACACAATTTTTTTTTTGTATCTCAAAATTTACCTTGTCACCCACGTACTATCAGTTATCAGTAAGCTAAGCTAGTCAGCCCGCTGTTACTGTTACTATGCCCTATTACTACGGCCTTGTCGCGACATGTACGAGAACCACGTCGTACTTAAAACTATTTGCGAATAGTTAGGTACACACGTTGGCATCGAACGCGCTGGTATGCGAGCTCAAATTTGCATTTACGACCATATATCTCACGCAATATAATTTATTAAACTTTCGAGTTTTGTACACATTTTATATTGTAAATCGGGTCCGAACGCGTAAAATAAGATACTTGTTTACCATTTAAACAATACTTTTTATCCTGGACCACCCGCCTCGTCACTCAACTCGTGACCACGGCTGGTGTGACCCGTGCTGAAACGTCGAGTAGGCATAAAAGGTACACAAATACCTTTATTATACCTGTTCAGACCCGATTTAGAATATAAAACATATATCTCACGTTACCAGTTACGGAAAAAACCGGTCACGTGACCGTATGATTTGAACAGAACTCGTTTGGTGCATTTTTGTCTAGTCTTGGTATGCAGCTGTGTCTAATTTAACCCGAATCTATGTTAATGTGTCTGTTATTTTATTTTGCATTGGAAATAGAGGCTTTTGTTATTACCTATCTATCTATCTATTCGAATCTATCGAAATATTTATAAATACAACTCAGGTATAAATTTAGATCTATTATGAGCTCTTATTATTATTATTTTTATAGAAAGAAGGCGGCAGGCGAGCATAGAATCCACCTGGTGGTAAGTGGATACTATCGCCCATGGACATCCGCGGTACATGACTTCGGTCCAGAATGACAAACGTTGGCACGCTCCCGAATGTGCTATCTACCTTTGGAGATGTAGGAATGGATTTTAAGAAAGAGTTGGGAAAAATGTGAGGGATATGATAGGATGGGATGGGAATGGGCTCCGTCAGGACTACTGTCAGGACTGCATTGGAATTCCGTATTATAAACGTACTTACAAACAATCTTCGTATTTTACCATGGACGCGGAGTTGAAGGAATCCCATCATAGTACGAAATACAATAAATCAATTTACAGCGTTGAACTTGTTTGCAACTTGCATCCTTAAAACATACCAACATAAGCTATATAATAACACGGTTACTAACCTGGTATATACTAACAAATATGGATCTTGTTTTTATCTGAGAATAAATGTTATTATTATTTATTATTAAAAAGCTTCAAGAAGGTTCAAAACGTATTACCCCCGCGAGATGTATTACGAACTTTTAAAAAAAAACATTAAAATGTTAAGCAAGACAGATAACGGCTTTAAACTAAAGACAGTACAATTAAACCGAGGGCATTTAATATTTCAACGACGTCTGCTTGGTTTAATTGTCGGTCTTTAATAGTCAAGTGTTTTGAAAATCAGTTAATATTAAATTAAATTGTATATCCGTAATATATTGCAAGTTCATTGGTAAGTAGGACGGAATTCCAAAGGCGAGTTTCGTGTATATTAAAATATTTGAGAAAAATTGAGTGGTTCCGAGAAGATTAACGGACGAGCGAAGAGTAAAGTAATGCGAGCAAAAAACTGAAAGTTAATAAAGAAGATTCAAGTGGAACAATTCCAATTAAAAAAATTAAAACCAAAGAAATGCAGAAACTTTCGAACGAGCGATGACGCGAAAAAAAAATTACCTACTTTACTCCATACTTAAGGTAAAAATAGACTGCTGTCGTCTAGACTAGAAACCGTAGATGCTCAAACTTAATATATTGGTGATTTACAAAAAAAAAAATGGGCGGCAAGCGATAAACTAGGCTAGGCAGGAAAAAGACAACTTTCATTCAAGGCAATTACTACACATATGTGTTATCCGTAAATTCATGGTCACTCAACGAGCTATGGAGAGAGCTTATACTTGGAATTTATTTTCGGTATAAGATTCGAAACGAAGAGATGCACCAAGAAGTCACTGACATAGTTCACAGAATCAGCATGCTGGAGTGGAAATGAATAAATCATAATTGCCGATAATCGATGGGGTAGACGAATCCTCGAGTGAAGGGCACGCACTGGGCATGCAGTGCGGGACGCCCTCCGGTCAGGTGGAGCCACGACTTAAAGAAGTTCGCCGGTGGTGGTTGCGCGAGAAGAGCTGAGGATCGTATGTGGTCGCGAGCTTAGGGAGAGGCCTATATTAAGCAGTAGAGAGACTGATGATATAGCATGGTATGGTTATACAATTAGTCCTTTAGTACTATGAACTGTCATTAATAATTAGTTTCAAAATGGCATGTCCGGAAAAATAGTAAGTATTGTGTATTATGTAAATAGTAAGTATTATGTATAGTAAATAGTAAGCATCGTGTATTATGTAAATAGTAAGTATTATGTATAGTAAATAGTAAGTATTGTGTAGTATGTAAATAGTAAGTATTATAACAATGCCGTGCCCGACGGACGTGGAGGACGGTAAATGTAGTTTTAGTGAATGTAGATAATATTTCTGCGATCGATGCTCTCATCATCGATCGACCGATCGCGATGATGAGACTGATAGAGCAGTTTGAGCAGCCCTGCTCTAGACCTCCAATAGTAATTCTAAAACAATTCTCGTTTATTTCATCTCTTAAATACCATTTAAGAATTCTCTTCGTGTTTGCAAAATTGTTTTAGACTCGCTATTATTGCTAAGTCGTTTTCTCGTATCGGAGCCTAAATAATTCCATTCAAATTTCATTCGTTACAACAAAAAATGTCGACCTTAATTAAGGCAAAGAACTTGACGTGACAGAACTACAAAGTGTCACGCAAAAAGTTGATGAATATAAAACGAGTTTTTATTTTAAATTGCCATTGTTCAAATTGTATAACGTGTGTAGTTGAACGCGCGCAAACCGTGGCTGTATGAATGGAGTGTTTTTTTATTAACACTTGTGTGGTTAGCACACACGTGCGTTAGGGAGACTACACTTTGCGATTTTTAATCGCGCGACTGAGGAACTACAAACCTCCTCTAAGGAACTACGCCACCTCTAAAAGAGTGGACTCGCCAACCCGCTTGGCGAGCGTGGCGTTTTAAGGCCATACATCCCTCATGCACACGACAATGTACATGATGAGGCCCATGTCCAGCAGTGGATACTGAAAGGGCTGGTTCATTGCTGGAAAGGGTTGCATTGCACTGTATTACACTGCAATGCATTTATCAGAGCGAAATGTTTACTACCCAATTGACATAACAAATGTAGTTGAAAAACTTAATAAATTTAAATACTAGACAAAAACTACAACCGTCATAGTCGAATGTGAGAATATTTTATTATTAATTAATTAATAAACATAATATAACATGTTTACTCATACATTAATTAAGTTAATGATTAAGTTGTGGTGTTAACAGAGTACATTCACCAAAACCTAATGCGCCCATTGCTCAATCCAAACTTAACTGTGAAACTTAAAACGTGCGGGAATACATCTAAGTTACTGCACTAAGTTGGCTTAGTGGTAAGCTAAATTTAGCTCCTTGTTATCCTATCCATGACTTGAAATTCATACCGTTATAAACTAATGCTGTAGTTTACTACTGCTATTTCTATTTAAAACACAATCAACTTTACTAGAACGTTTACATAAAATCTTTAAGTTTGTGTGGTTTCGGCGGACTTGAGAATGGTATCAATCACCCCATCTCTTCCCGTGGGTGGCAGTAAAAGGCGGCTAAGGAACTACACCACCTTGAATAGTGGACTCGTCAACCCGCTTAACCATCGTGGCGTTTTATTGTCATACATGCACTTCTTATGCACACGACAATGTGCATGGCCATCAGGGGACGATTAAAGGGCTGGTTACGCCATAAAATCTCTTGTCCTCTTCTGAAACTAGTAATATAATAAAAACCAGTAAATTAAACGTATTGATTTATAATCGCCGTATTATATACATTTAATTCATAGTGTGAGAAGCAACTCCCATTTTGACGCAAGCATCCCACAGTTTATTCAATTAAAGTGAAGCCTGCATCCCACAACTAACACCCACCACGAAAGGCCTAGTAGCTTGGGCGCGGTATAAATCAATCCACCCACATTGTAAGTTGTAAGTGCACTGTGACAAACTTAACTGCGCGGTTAGCTGGAAGCGGCACTGTCAGATGTTGTTGCAAGTTTTTTTTTATATATCATACACCTAATTCAAGAGCGAAAAACTATACTTTCGTGTAAGTTTCTAAGTTACTCCTTTATTGACTTAGATGTGTGCCATATATAAAGAAGGTAACTATCGAGAAGGTAATCCATTTGATGGTAAATGGATACCATTACCCATGACTATTAGCGATACAAGCCAATATAAAGTTAACGATAACAATCCATCGGATATGCCATCTACCTAATATGGAGACTTGAGAATGGTTTTGAAAACTGTCTAGTAGGGAGTATTACGGGTTAAAGAGGTTCCACATCCCGTACAATATAATAATGCATTACAGTACTACTAGAATTGCCGCGATTTTGCAGCGCATCAGGAAAGTTTACCGAGACCCGCACCCGTTTCAAAGCTTTCAGGGATGATGGCGTCGCTTACGTGACAGTCCCATCAGTATTCGAGCAATGTTCGCGGGGAGGCATGCTTATCCGATCCTGAGACACTGGATAAACATAAACGTAATATCCAGGGCCTGTGGCATAGTCAATATAACTTTATTTATTAATTTTTGAATAGATTTATTTTGTATTATTATAACTGTAGTTGAAATAAAATTATTTATAACTAGCTGTACCCGGCCACGCGTTGCTGTGGCTGCCCAACAGATGGCACTTAGCCTGTTTTTACCTGTTTTTGGGTAAAAAGCATGTTTTTACCCTGTGATAGGTATATAAAAACACGCGCGTATTCGAATGCAATGTTGTGTCAAAATTTCAAAGCAATCGGTGAAGAACTTTCGCAGGTTTAAGATTTTGAACAAACGAACGTTTACATTTTTATGTATATAGATAGATTATTACCCTTTCCATACTTCCTTCAATATAAAAGTAAGTAAATTGTATAATTAGACAACAGTTATCCTTATCCCATTGGCTTATAAATACATGTGTAGTTCAACTAGACATTAAAAATTAATAAACCTTAATAACGTAATCGTTTGTAACAACATGTATTCTTTTAGATAAGTTTTGGACTTAATGATAGCGGTTAGTACCAAATTTTGCCACACGCAAAGATAAGTTTGTGAATTTGTGCTAGCAGCAGATTCATTGTGACGCGTCGCACCGGGCGCTCCGGTACGAATGATATAAACATGTTGCTTCTGCCGTTGAAGTTACTTTGGCTCTCTGTTACCTCGCAATGTAAAATTTAAACGTAAAAAAAAACCAATCTTTTATACAATTGCACTTAGAAGTAATTTATCTACTTGATGTGATTTAAAGTCTTGTAAAGATTTGTAATCTAAAATGATTGTATTTATGATTAATTATTAAATTGGTACGAAAATCTCGCGACAAGCTTTTAAACCACATCAAATAATAATAATAATGAATTAATAAACATGTAAGTATTTTATTGATTTTAGTGCATTTTATTAATACATAGCTTATTTTTAAAGATTTTTTTAAAGTATTTACTCTTTTTTAGTGTTGTAGGTAAGTTGCAGAAACTTCTCAACCTAAGCAACATAGGTTGCATAGGGTGAGAAGATTCTGCAATTTAGTTTGCTTGTGATTTTGGAGTTTTCCTTCTCCTAGACAGGTTACTGACCAATGCAATGGTAACGACGCCCATCTCGCCGAATCAGACGGTCAAGCTCAAGTCACTAACTTTTTGTCATCACAATTGCAAATCCATTAAAACTAACAAACATGTGAAGTAAAAGCTTGTAAAAATACGAACACTAACCATTAAAAGATATGCTTACCGAAGAAAATAACCGATACGAACATAAAATGCAAGAAAGTCCAGAATTACATAAGATAAACTTTTGTTATTGCGGTTGAACTTAATAAATGTTATGTACAGCGCTACTAAGTATTGCCACCTGCGTATTCTGAAATAAACATAAAAAAATAAACATTGTGACACACTTTCAGGGTTCATTTTGTTACGTTGTAACTGCCCTACGTTATGCACATCATTAGGCGTTCGGTCATGGTGGAAAACACGAAGATGGCCAACCGGCATTATTTAATTAGAAATACGTTATTAATTTTAAAATATAGTAATTAAAACAATGTCATTAATAATTATATAGAGAAATAAAAAAACCGAGAGATAACGAACCCTACCACAAGGCCTTAGGAACTACATTATTTCTAAAAAAGTGGATTCGCTATTTCGCTTGGCCATACATACCTACCTACCTTATGCGCAAGGCAATGTGTATGAGATAACCCATCCAGCAAATGTTCAGCAGTGGACACAAAAGGCTGGTTATAAGCGTCGGTAATTAGTCGGTAATTTTAGGGGGAGAATGCACGGTGCAAACCAACAGCTGCTGGGCGCGCTCGACTGGCCACGTTACCCCTCTCTCACAGAAGACTACCTTGAAATGTACTGCATTTCCCACTTTATCTTATTTCCCTAATGTACGTACGTGTTTCGTTAGTGAGTGAGATGTGCCAGAGCCCATTCCCATCCTATCCCTCCCCATTCTCCCAACCTTTTCTTGAAATCCATTCCTATATCTCCATAGGTAGGCGCGCATCCGGGGGCGTGCCAACGTTTGTTATTTTGGACTAATGTTGGCATTTATCGCGAATGTCTATGGGCGACAGTATGGCACTTACCATCGGGTGGACTGTATGCTTCGTCCATAAAAAAAAAGATATAATATAATGTTTTACACGTCTATTAAGGTACATCTAGCTGTCAACTGTCAATTATGCTCATTGGAGACTCAACTATTCACCGTATGTTGGATCCGTGATGTCCAATAAAGGAGATTTCCTTAATCATCCACTTATCAGTTGTTCAAAAACAACTATAACTACGTATAGATTATAATATGAAGTGTCGCCAATGTAAATAAGTTTCATGAAAAATTGCCTGAAGAGTTGACAGTTTGGCGATCGATCAATCGTAGCGTGCGAAACAAATTATACGCTTCAAGCACAAAGAAACATCGCTCTGGTATACTATCTATCATAATCTTAAAATAGACAAAGCGCAGAATGACAATTTTTGGAAAGAAATTCAATACCTGTACATTTCGTCTAAGGGAAGTTAATTAAGGGACACTACCTAATACATTTGAATCCAATCAGTTTCGATGTTTATACATATAATGTGTACAAACTAGAGGACACATTTCTTAAACGACTGAAATTAAATTTCGACACAAAAATAATTTAGTTTATCAAGTTCATATATAAATTGGCTAATCGATTCATGAGGGCTTAATCAGATATAAGCGTTATTCGCCTGCGGTAACAATAATATCTAGGCGATATCCCGCCGGGTAATTTGTATGACTATCGTCATGTCGCGCGAATTCACCAGGGGAGCGAGTATCGCCTAAACGCGTATTGTACCGCTTGGTTAAGCGATACTGTGAATATTGGGCCTAGACCGCTATAAGTGGTATATCGGCGATATTCGCTACCCGAAGCGGTTAGCGAAAATCGCCTATGTCTGAAAGAAGGAACTTATCCCGTACACAAGTGAATATCGTTAGTCGTTACCGAGGGCGGCAACGAATGTCGCTATATCTGAATAGGCCTTCAGTAATCAGATCAGGTGGTTTCGAAATTATAATGGTGTAATTAGAAATAACAAAGGAATCCTAAGAACATTCAACACCAATACATAAACGATATACAGTTTGTGATGGAAAATGGCGAAATTTCATTACGACCAGCGTCTGCCATCGGCTCTATACGAACTTCTAATTTATATGCAACCAGCCTTTTCAGTATCCACTGCTGGACATAGGGATCTCCATGCACGTTATCTTGTGCATGAGGGACGTATGGCCTTGAAACGCCACGCTGGCTAAGTTGATTGGCGAGTCCACTCTTTCAGAGGTGGTGTCAGGGCTTGTGGTAGCCGCTTTGTTATTCCTTTTACGATACCCACGGGGAGATGGGGTGGTGTTATTCTACACCCGGCCGACATCACACGGCACGGGTTCCACAGGGTAGGTTATATGACTTTCTCCAAATATTACTTAATAGTTTTCAATGTAAAATAATTCTGAACGTATACAAACAATTAACCTTTTCGATAAATTCAATACTCCATTTCCTCAAGAGATGAAATAGAAAAGATCTCACTCCAGCAGGTTGCCTTAGAAATCCTACTACTCCATTTCATTATTTAATTTTTACAAAAATGACATATCGTTTGTTCAATAAACTTTGCCAAAAGTGAAAATCATGCGAAGTGCACGTTTTACGCCTAAACCTTGTTAATACACACATAAACGAAATTAAACGTGTAAAATATTGGCTATTGCTACATCTGAGATATGCTATATATACTTGATATAGGCTGAAAGCCAGTTAAATGTCATTCTCCATCTACAGTTACAATGAGACAAGTTGCTGTCATCTCTAACGTTTAACGTATTTGACAAGTTACGACTTTCGGCAATAAAAAGGATTTCGACACGACATGACAAAAAATATGGATGCCAGTGGCGGAAACGACAGGTCAAAGGTCGCAGGTCAATGGGAGTTTCTCCCGTCTCATCAGTCATCATTCATTCACACAAAAAATTCTCATTCGTTCATGGAACGATTCAGATTCGTTCGTTAATAATTGTATATTTATTAATGCTTATATTTAGCATAATAATTGTTGAAATTGCTATGAGTAAAATGTATTTTAATTTTAAAAGATCGAAGAATCTGGATTCCAAGTCAAACCAATGGATCTACTACATATTTTGATAAATTGTGAAAATGTACCGCACCGGCGGTCCTAGGGCTGGCCAAGTGGCTCAGTTCTCAGTCTTCCCAAACCTCTATCCAAATTCATTCCTAATCTCCAAACGCCTCCGGATGTGTCAGCTTTTGTCATTGACTGATGTTGGCATGAATAGCGGATGACTATTGGCGATAGTATCAGGTGGCCTGTATGAAGAGTGCGACCTTTTTTTGTATAAAAGTTAAACAGTTAAGTATTAAAACCTTAAATTAAGGATAAGGAGACGTTAAGTTTAAATTAGTCATTCTTAATTTTATTAAATGTAATCCCTTTGTGAACCACAAATTTTGAAGGCCCAGACATATTTCAAACGAACGAATTTACGGGACTACTAAACCCAGACGGGTATACAGCCTTTTACTCCAGACTAATCTGTCTTTTATTCCTGTCAAGTAATAAGATTAAATACATTACGTACGTATGAGAGATTTGGTTTTCTATTAATTTAAAAATAACAGGACTACCACTGAGATTACGTGTTGGCGTCGTAAAATCTCACATGGCGTTTTTATAATTATAAATGTTTATTTATGTATTACTAGCGACCCGCCCCCACTTCGCTTCGGTTTATTAAATTTAAAATATTCGGAATAAGATATTTTCCTGCGGTAAAATAGCGCCTATATTTTAAGTTAGACCTCTAGCAATACATCGGTGAAAACTACATTCAATTACGTGCAGTAGTTTTTGCGTGATGCGTGTACAAACATACAGACAAACAGACAAAATTTCTAAAAACTGTTGTTTTGTATTCTGTTGCTCTAATAATAAAGTTGCTCTAATATTAGTTTTTTTTCAATATCTATAATGTACAGACATCGGCCTGTTACAATTTTATTGTATGTACCTATAGATAATAATAGACACAAAATAATAAGTTTTAATAAATGTGTGTTAATTAAAGTTCTTATTGATCTGTAATTAATTATTATCTAAACTTCTAGCTTTAGACATTTAAGCCATTGTCTGATCATAGACATGAGAGTTCACGAGACTTTGCTGTGAACTAACCAATTGGTATGTTCCATGTGCTTAGAGATCATTGATTTTAGATAGGTACCTAAATATGATACCATATTGATATACCTTAAAAAGCATCATATTATATATGACTAGCTGTGACCGCGACTTCGTACGCGTGGAATTTTAGTTTTTAAACTCTAAATTGGGATATCTTTTCTTCCCGTCCGCCGATTACGATGAAACAAAGCCTATTCGAAGCGCCAAGCTAAGCTTAATTAACCCGTGGAAACCCCATGAAAATACGCTCCGTAGTTTTGGAGATTAGCCTGTTCGAAGAGACAAACAGGCAGACGAACATTTTCAAAATCGTCTTATTGTATTGTGATACTCTTCCTTCATCGCCCCAAACAGTTTTTGGTAAGTATATCCAATGTACACACGCTGGTTCTACAGTTTTATTATATGTATAGAAGATATTTATATGATAAATTGATTCCAGTTTCCACCAACATAGCATTTAACTATTCATTCCGCCTGTCCCATATAAAATATCTTATCGAAAACATTCAAAAATATATTCTAACTAAATAGACTTTGCAGAACAAAACACGCAAAGTACCACAATCCACAAAGAAATGTTATCCCAATACAAACATTATTATCATATTCATACTTCGTTCTTAAGATAAACGAAAATAATGTAGTCAATATTTGTAAAACCGTGAACAGATATAAGACATGAGGCTCAAATTCCTTTGTAGTGGGTGCTTCACGATACAAATAATTAATGTTCATAAAATATATTGTTTTGAACGCCTTATGCATATGAGTCTGTATATCATACCATCAGGAAATGTTTCTCCACTGCTGTATGTTTACATGCCTTTCCCAATACCGATTACCCTATATACATAAGGTCTTCAGTTCTTGTCATCCAGTCAGTACAGACAAACCTTTTCAAGCCGTTGGTCCACCTAGCAGGAAAGCGTTCCATTTGCGCTTCGCAGTAGGTACATGATTTCCATTCGAGTACTGTACCGTGAAATTGATCAGACCTTTTAACATCCGTTGCTGCTCAAGGGATTTCTTGTGCACAAGGCAATGTGGATACGGAGGCCGGTACATTGTCTGGTACCGATTAATGAACTTAAAGGTACGTCATTATTGAGGCTGACGTGTATCCGGGAGTTGTAACAATATACAGAGTGTTAGGGAGAAATTTACCAGACCCTCAGATTTGAGCAATAACAAATAGCAATTTAATAAGAGCAATAGCAATTTAATAATGATAACGTCACACTCAATTGTGCACACTGGGATTCCCTGTGTCGCGGGTCCAGGGACACATACAATGACGAACGCAACGCAAGCAACACCCAGACCCGACCCACCAATCGGGAATCGAATCCGGGACCTCCTGCACAGGAGCACTACCATAATTGGTCGTCAAATATTACACAAATATCTACGAATTACTAACTTATAAATAGGTATAAGATCAGTAATGATTTAGGTATTCATTTATCTCCCAAAGTTAGATTTCTTTTACATTTTTTTCAAATCTACGTCACAGATATCTAAGTGATGTAAGTAATTTTTTAAAATGTCTATACTTCTAAATGTTACGATCTCGATTAAAACTCGTTCTGTACTAAGTAATTTTTTTCTTAGTACAAATTCAATCGTAATGTCATTTCTGTATGTGAACTATAAGTAAGTACATATATTTATATGTGATATATACATGTATAAATAATAAGTATCTATATATTTTATTTATTTGCATATTTATTTTAATACTGCTTCAGTTATTCTTTTTATTTTCCTTTTGCTTTTCTGCTTCGTTAATTGCGCCGCTGTCATTATTATCATTCCTCTCCTGAAGGTTGGCTGGAAGACAATGCCATGTGGCATTAAGCTCGCCCATTGTACTTTGTACAATAACGTGTTACAATAAATAAATGATAAAGTTTCAGTTTTCTATTAAATTGCTGACAAAAACTAATATTATTCTAGTGACATGATTTTCTTAAAATACCTACACATTAATATCGCTCTGAGATAGCAGTATGAATGGGTGGAAGCGGAAACACATATTGCACCTGACAATTTATTGTCCACAGACGCTAATATGTATCACTAAATAACTATTAGTTTAATCACGACTTCTTTCATTCGATGTATCTAATTCATTTATCTATGTTCGAGTATTTTCCTACTCAATTTTGGTTTACGTGTCATTGTTAAAGTTTAATAGTGAAATACATTTACGATGTGTTCCAATTGGAATACATTGAGAGTCGAGTGTGAGCACAATGAGTATAAAATTAGAATGGGAGATAGTGACTCACGAGTCACACGACTGAATGATTGCGCGCGAAAAATTACGACATATTATACTGTCATTTGCGCGCTGATTATAATAACATCATTGTGGTGTACTTTTATAGCGACCTTTGCCTCCATTTCTGGTTATCGATCAGAAAATTTGTCTTTCAAATATTTTATTATTACTATATAGCGGTGCCAGCGACATCATTCGCGTGAACTTTAGTGATTCCCGTTGGAACTCTATGAAGGATCTGGATAAAAAGTAGCCTAAATATTAACCCGTAAAATAAGCTAAAACTGTACCAAGTTTCATTAAAATCCGTCCCGTAGGCTTTGTGTGATGAGCGTTTAGACCGAAAGACAAAAATTTGGTTGCTTTGGGCTGTGTATCGTTTGAAGAGTACACTGCAATGTTTTTTTTTTTAAATATTTCATGTACATACACAGCTCTGTTGCGATTTTATCTATACATATAATAAAAATGTAACTGATCGCTGTCTGTACATGGAAGATATATGAGAAAAATATTATTGGGGGCCTTTATCAAAGCAATAGAACCCAAAAACAATGATTGTTAGTATTTTTGTCTGTTTATCTGTTTGTCTGTGCGTTTGTGCGCGCTAATCATAAAATATGTATATTCGTAGATGGATACCTACAATAAGTGTATCAACCGTTTCATTTAAAGTATATACCCACCTACGTTTGCAGCATTAGCTCAGATGGTTCCTCAAACAATATTTATTAATTAGTGGTGCCAGCTACTTCGTTCGCGTGAACTTGTGATTCCCGTGGGAACTTCATAATTAATTTATTAATTAATCTCGATGAAAAGTAGGTACCTTAAAATTCAACTGTGCCAAGTTTCATTAAAATCCATCCAGCGGTTCTAGCGTGATGCGCGTTCAGACAGACAGACAGGACAGACAGACAGACAGACAAACAAAAATCTAAAAATGTTTGTTTTGGGCTCTGTATCATTCGTAGTCAAAAATTATTTCATGGCTCTGTTACGATTTTATTTTAGATTTTATTATTTGTATAGGTTTAGAGTTTCTACATAAGTAGGTACGGATTTTAAAAATTGTGAGTAGCTCAGTGGTGAAGGAAAACATCGTGTGGAAACCGGCATGCTCGAGAATATCAAACAATATTTGGAGCGTGTGTATCTATCTAGCAATCCGCACTGGTCCCACGTGGTGGATTATGGATTTATGGCCCGAAACCTTGTAGTGATATCGTTCCACTGTAAAACCTGAGGTTTCCCCTAGCATATCACTAGGAGATGCAGATTGGTGGATATACATGCTACAGATTTTATTCGTATCGAGCGTGCTGGTTTCAGAATACTTTCCTTCATCACTGAAAACTTTCAATGTATGTAGTTTCAAAAAAAGTACATACTTTGGGAATAAAATAAATTATTCAAAATTCAAAAAAAATATTCAAAAAAGAATAAGAATAAACAATAAATTATTTATTGTCATAGCTTGGATTCTCCGGGAGATTACAATGTTTGTAAATTTATATTTACAAATATTTTAAGCTCATAGGGAACCCAAATACAGCCCATGTCTAAAAGTGAAATTAGTTTCAAGATCATTTGAGTAATTTTTAAGTTTACGTCTTAAGTGTACAATCTTACATAATTACAAACAAAAAAAAATAAACTGTCCTACATTTTGATATAGGTATTAGGTATGTGGGTTAATGAAAAGTTGTTATTACAATCTTTTTACTAATCACTGAGTTATAATTATCAAAAAGTATCCAAACTACAAAGTCATTTACAAAAAAAATATGTCAATTTCGCGATAATGAAATAGTTATCAGAAGATAACAACGTTTATTCCTTAATGACAGTCCTACTGGTAAAGATAACAATGATATTAATATGTACGACTTGAATAATATAAATGCTTTAAGTTAAACAATATATTGCATCAATTCTGATTAAAACCAAATGCCTAGTTTTGTTAATAATACGGGTAAAAGAACATTTATTATTAACATTTTGTTACAGTTTAATAATTTATTCAAAATTAAACCGACAATATGAACAAATAAGTATCATTAAATGCTGACAAAACAAATAAAATTTAGTTTCCTTATCAAATTATTTCAACTTCATTTCCGATTTCACAGAAGTTAGATATTTACGGAAGCTTTAGATAAAGAGTCAACGACAAAATTAACCATAAATTGTTTGGATAACACCATCTTCAATATACCTACAATAAACATGCAATTACTTATTGAGATTGCAAATATAAATACCTTCCCACGGTTGACCGGACGAAAAACGGGTTTGCATTACGTTGCATACCTAAAGGAAATCGCCCGTATCCGTTCCTTAGCAATTATTAAAAAGTATAGGAAAAACTGGTTGGACATACCTTTGAGACGGTGAGTTATGTCCAATCACTCGACCAAAAAGAAACACAAAAACACTCTTAACTAGTTTAAACACATGTTTTTAAACTTCACTTCAAAGATTAAAAATGTGCGGAACTTAGTCACTGGCATTTCGCTTTACACATCAAAAGTACACGTGCCGGCTTTCGGCAAAAAATTAGCTTCAAACGGTCGTACGTCCAAACGGAATGGAGTCCCGAGCAATACTGACTTTGTATTGTGAATGCGAGCCATTCCATTCTCGAATACTACGAGATACGGTCATTCAGGTAAGTGAACAACCTCGGAGACCAGATAACTTCAAAATAAAACCAACTGTAATACTTGAACTATAATGTCAATATTTCTTTGTCAGAGAAATACTGATAAGGCTGCGTCGATATCAGCGCTGCGTCTAGGATTTCAACCAAAGAGAGACGAGAAATAAGAACTCCCCGGTGCGAGAAAAGGAGGGACCTATCTCAACATTAAGATGATTGAACCGTGAAATTTTTATATTCAGTTTGCAGCAAAAGCGCAGCATCTGAACAATAGTGCATTGTGGGAATTGCAATGGTTTTGTCCTCCTCACTTATTTAAAGTAAGAGAAAGACAAAGCATTGTTATAAAGAAGCATAAGAGAATTATTCTGAACTTCTTTGCTTTGTCGTTAACTGAAATTCCCTGGACTGGTGGGACAAAAGGCTTTTTCACACTATTGTGAAGTAATTATGAGATTTTTCCCATCGAAACCTTAATGACAGTAAGCAATACCCAATATTAACTTCAGATAGACAATCAGGGAAGTTCTCAGAACTATTTATATTAGAATACAATATACAGCCATCTAGGCGTTTGAACCCTGGCGATAATAAAATGAATTCTTAGAATAACCGAAGGGAAAACCAAATGCATATAATATTATCAATATCTTTGATATTATATTTCAATCATAAAATAAATAAAAAAATATCCAATGTATCGGTTTATTTTTCTTAGAAACAGATCCTGAAAAAAATATACGTGAACACGAAAATATTCAATATAATAAATTGCTGGAATCACTAAACTATTAGCGGTAATTTTATAGGATATGTTCAATTTTACGCTTGTGTAAATTTTTTTATAGCGGATTATAGATTTTTATAGTAGTAAGCGGACGAGCAAGCGGTTCCACATGATGGTCGCCCGTGGACACCTTCCACACCTTTGGAGGTATGCGGGTACGCCGCCAAGCTTGCAAAATCCTATTACAGCTTTCTTGAAGAACCCCATATCCGTATATAAATAAATCATGATTAATGATCATGCACAAACTATTTCCCAGTTAATAGAATTGATAGCAAGAAAACTGAATTCCACTATTAATTTCTTTTTCTCTCAAAATCACTATCCGATTCCAGTTCAAAACTATACTGTTAATTTGTATCGAATTAAAAGAATCGAGCATCGATGTTTTTTGGCATCCAGTACGAATGCTCAGTAATAATCTCATAAAATTGGTTCACAATGGTCCTTCCCAACCAATTATGTCGTTCAACAGGTACTTATTTTTTGTTGCATTCTTATAAATACCGCTATATAGCGACTACGTCGCGGTTCCGTCTGCTTCTGGTGCAATTTCTTATACAGATTCATATATTAACGTTTACGCGCTAATTTTATTTTATTTATTTACTTTATTATATTTTGGAAACACAGTAATAGTTGGAAATACACGACCTGCATGTTGCAATACATAACAATAAATGGTATCATAGCAATTAATTACCAATACATACAGTACGATAGATCTTTAGCTATGAATACTAGTATTTTAGCCTAGGTTTAGTCATAGGTTTTAAGCCCTTTTCCATAATACAGGTTATGGACCCTCTTGATTAGGCGACAGATATAATATATGATATGATATATGAGCTAGGATATAATGAGGAATGTTAAATGGAAATGTTGGGGAAAGGAATATAAAGAGCTGTTCAATTTGATGTCAACTTCGGGTTTTTTACCATCGCACCGCTTATCATTGTCGTGCGGTTCATCCGCACTGCCTTGACATGAGTGCGGCTGCATACAATGCGGTCAAAAAGACACTTTATACCGCGAACCCGAAAATTGTGGAATGGACTGCCAGCTGACGTATTTTCTTTACACTAGGACATGGGGCTCTTCAAGAGAGCTGTGAACAGCATTCAGCGCAACCACAAGCTATGGTAGGTATCCATGGGCGGCGGTGACCACTTACCATCATGCGGCCCGCCCGCTCGTCTGCCATCTATTCTTTAAAGAAAAAGATAAATTACTTAACGAATATAAAGACTGATAAAGTGATATCGAGTATTATTCAAACGTAAAAAATCATACCTGCGTTTGACTCATCGAAAATCAATAAAAAATCGTTAAAAGCAAAACCGGAGGGTTCTTTGAAATATTAACAAAAGGGACAGACGAGTCGCAATACACTCGTATCTTTCTGCTTTTTGCTCTGACATCGAGTTGGGACATGTGAACAACTTTGAAAATGTATTTTTTATGACTTTCCAACCGCAATGAGAGTTAAAGCGGTTTGAAGAGTACAAAATTATTTCTATAAAAAATTAAATAAACTGCATTGGCGTGTATCATGTGTAAATGCATGTGCAATGTGTGTATATTCACCAATACTCGAATACTACGCCAAAGTACTAAAAAAAAACTTAGCACAGAATCACTTGAAGATATGGATGATTCTTTACAACATGATGATAATGACCCCCGGATGCGCTGCCTACCTGTGATGGGAATGGGCTCTGGCGTGGTCTCACTCACTACCGAAACCCGTACGTACATTGTACGTACATTCAAGGCCTTAAAACGCCGTAAAAATCACTAAAAACTAATATATTGGATACAGGAAAAATAAAAATATACATATATACAAATCAAATACGTAGGTATATGTATTTTTATTAAAAACTAGCGACCCGCCCTCACTTCGCTTCGGTTTATTAAATTTAAAACAATCGGAATAAGATATTTTCCTGCGGTAAAATGGAGCCTATATTTTAAGTTAGACCTCTAGCAATACATCGGTGAAAACTGCATTCAATTCTATGCAGTGGTTTTTGCGTGATGCGTGTACAAACATACAGACAGACAGACAGACAAAGTTTCTAAAAACTATTGTTTTGGCTTCTGTTGCTCTAATAAATATTAGTTTTTTTTTCAATATCTATAATGTACAGACATCGGCCTGTTACAATTTTATTATATGTATAGATAGATCGTACTATAATAGTTACAATTTTCATATTCAACTCGATTTGTCAATAAAAAAAATCGATTCCGTTTCTGCGGTCCTAGGATCGATTTACTGAATCGATTCACAACGTGAGATCAATCTTAGAAATCGTTTGTCAAATAATCGATTATCCGATTAATCGATCTCAGATCGTCGTCCCTAGCCGAAAGTTCAACTACGTCACCCGAGGCCGCAGACCTATTCAGCTGAAGGAGAAGCCCAGAGCAACCTGAACACCGCAGCTCAAGCCACTTGTAAGTTATGCGAGACCGGAAGCCGAGCTACGTCGTGTATATCGTATATACTACAGTCAGGATAAAATGAACTTGGTAAGATGCAATGCAATTTTCTCAGAAATCTATCCTCAAAAGACTTGAGACGAGATAACATAGATGTATCTACCGAGATCTCAGCTTAAAGAAAGGCATGTTTTTCAAAGTGTTATCAACATGTAATTTTTATTATTTGTGGAAATAAAATTCTTGTACCCATGTTACTGTAAAAACTCAAATAATGGTTAATGTTAGATTTATAGAGAAAGGAAATAGATTTTTTGGGATTTTACCATTTGGGTTTGTTACAAAATAAGAATTACCAATAGTGATGTGGCAAAAATGGAGAATATTTATTATTTGCTTTTTTCATGTTTTTCGCAGTTTTTAGTCTTTCAAATTAAACATTTCACGTATTTCTTTCTGTCGAGATAAAAGTTAGTCTTTTTTTTGCTATCAATTTGTCCATTAATTCATAAAATGAATACTCACTTCGGTAGAAAATACACTCATACAGCAAAAATATATATATAGAAGCGAATTACAGTACCTAAACATGCGCACGAGTTTAAACTTGCCGATTAAGTATAATAACAAAATAAATGACTTATGGAAGAAGGTAAAACGAGGAACCAGAGAAGCTGTTCGCGTAGGGTTGCCAGGTGTCAGGTTTTAGCCGGACATGTTTGGCTTTTTACAGTCATGTCCGGCCAAATATTTACGAGTCCGGCCTATCCGGCTTTTGTTAGGATTTTTGTCAAATATATTTCATAGGATATATTTTTTAATTTGTTTAATAAAAACTTTTATTTTATTGTGTTTTGTTTGTTCTTCGATTTTATCTAGTCTCCAGAAGACTTTGTACTTAATAAATACTTAATTAAAATACGTAACCGAGTTTTTTTTTACTATAAAAGTGATGTCCAATTTGAAAAAGTCCGGCTTTTAGGGCAAAATGTCCGGCCTAATATAGCCTAATATACTCTTTTATTATATGTATAGATAGATAGATTAATTTTATATATGTACTGTATATATATATTATGATTATAAGGATCAATGTCTTACATGAATTATCTAAGAAATAAAAAATACATACATATTCCCAATTGTAGCAATGAAAGTAATTGCCGTTGTCTAATTGCTGTAACCGCCACGTTCGCCGCAGTTAAGATCAGCAAAGGAGATAAATGTATATCCCACCCAATTGATGTTGTTGATATAAATTCTCGTACTGATACAAATGATGCGAATTATGAAACAAACGAGACCAGTAGAGGTTTCAATTTATAAAGATCTTCATTGTTACTTTTATATTTCTTGTTTCAATTTTGTGAAATAACTGAAAGAAACTATTTAAATTGATATTTTGTTTATACTAATTTTGGCCGACCAAACGTAAAGGGTCCAAATACGCAATAGTAAAGTTATGAGCAGATTTGGAAACTACTATAGAATAGATGTCTGACCACACAACGTAAAGAAAACGTCAGGTTAGATAAGGATTATTCAGGGAAAAATATTCCAAAGTTCGAGGTAAAAATAGTAAAGTTTGATTTAAAAACATTAAAGTTTGATTTAAAAACATTAAAGTTTGATCTAAAAACATTAATGTTTGATTTAAAAATAGTAAAGAATGATTTAAAAACATTAAAGTTTAATCTAAAAGTAACACCGTTCTGCTTTGCAGTTATATAGGATATTTCGCACAGATTTATCCATGACTTAGAAAACCAAGTACGATTTAAGTTTAGTGAAAAATGTCCATATTTCAGTGTCCTACCTACACCTACTCCTACCTACCCACCTTGGGGTGGGTGGTCTGTGAGCTTGAATGATGCTTGTCCAGGCTAGGGGTTAACATCGTAAATCTTCGGGTGACATCGAGCATTCAAAAATCTCAGAAAAATTAGAAGTATGATATTCAAACTGGCTCTAGTAAATGATTCATTTATTGAGATAAATGCAAAGGTATAATTTAATGTGTCGCTGTGTATGAAACGGTAAAAGTTTATCTTGTGTTAATTAATATTTGTAATTAGTTATTATCTCATCGAGAATATTAGTGTGTTATACGTCATAGTAACTTAAAGTGCCAATAACTACTATTAAATTTTCGGTTTTGATTTTTAGTCCCATTTTTTTAACGTCCGGGTTTAGAGTATTCTGAAGGCGGCACTCCCTAAGTATAAGTCACATACAAAACATTCTCTAAACATCGCATTTATCTCTAAAATATGTGAATTAGAAACGTCATATAAATATTTTTCTTTCATCAAATTGTATACAATTGAAATCAAGAAATATCAAGCAAAGAAAAAGAAAGTCGAAGAATAATGTGAATATCTCGGAAATTAGAAGTCGAGACCTGGACTCTTTTAGATTGGATGTCCACGTTTAGCCAAGTAAGCATGCACGCTCCTTATTACCATTAGAATACTATTGATTAGAATAATTTTAAGACCAACTTTAGGTCCAGAGGGATATTACCCCCCTAGTCTTACGAACCTTGCGATTATTCGAACCGAATCTTGAGAGGAGCGTGCTGTACTGGCTGTCTGTTCCGACGCGACTCTTTCTTGACTTTCTACAAACTCTGTTTCTGGACTTTTTGTCGGGAACTCGAGAATGAATTTTTGTTTGATTATTATAAAAATTGTGTATTGTGTTATTTAATAATGATAGTTTATTAAACTTCATTTTTTGTGCATAATGTTTGTGAAACTCAAATAAAAGCAATAGGACAGAGTTTTTCGTGTGCTTCCAAGGAATCCTCTTCTACCCTCAGTAAACCTACTATCACTTTACTAAGCGACTTCTGACTTATTTCGACGGGACTGGACATTGTCAGAATACGAAGGACCTTTTCGGTTCGACAGATCTTTAAAGAAAACTAAATTTTAATCGTTTATCTTCAAAAGCAAACGTTACAGTATATTTTTATTTAATCAGAATTTTAAAACATCGATAATTTATGTTAGAAAGTCTTAACCGATATTAATAAATCGAAATCCGTGCTGACAATAAAATATCGCTTATTATAGTGCAGCTACAGATGCACGTTTAAATTCTCCAAACTACTTCCCCTAAGCAAAAAAAGATAATTGCTTTTCGAAAAGAGCGATCCCAAGTTTCTTTTGAATAGGGATGCGAATCTAACCTGTCAAACTGAACAATGCATCCAGCACACGTCTGGACATGTCGGAACAAGTACATACGTGCATGCACTGAGCAATCTGAGCACGGCACGATACGTAGAAAAAGCAGTAGATCATCTTCATGAAAACTGTCGAAACACACACGCACATCACACGTATACGCGACATCATACTCGTTCAAACATGATCGCAAGGATAATTATATGAGAAAAGTGGCCGTATTGTCTGTTTTAGTTTCATAGACATTGAGACTAGTGAAAACTTAAGAAATGACATGATTATTTTGTTGCTTTATTTTAAGAAAACATGTTAGAGCATGTTTTTATTTATACAGAATCTTGAAACAACCAAATTTTAAGTTAAAAAATCTTAAATCATCTCAAATAACAGTTGACGTTATCACAGATAAAGTCGTAATTTTGTAGTTTCGCCCCATTAATGTCAGTATAAATGGTATATTTAGTTAACACGGTAATTGCATTTGCATTAATGCATTAATAGTATAAACGATCAAATAGTTGTAAAGCAGTTGGTAGTGGTCCTGCCTGCTGTACAGCTTCAATTCCAGGTCCTATTACCGGCCTTTTGTGTGTTTCTGCTATGAAGTGTGATATTTCTTTATTTTTAATTTGCTTTAACACACTGAAATATGTCATAAGTCACAGGGAGAGGAAACAGGCATACGGCCCACTACCATGGACATCTGCAACACCAGACGCAACTTAGCTACGCTGCCAACTTTTTACAACCCTATTCTTGCAGCTTTCTTGCAGAGCTCTATGTCGTAGCATGACGGAATGAACTCTGAGAGCAGTTCTTACCATAACCTGATCCGCTACTGCTTGCTCTATTCACAGTGGCATTGTTTTATATTCACCGCGCGGATACATTCCGTCTGCCAGTTATTGTATGCTATCACTCGTAGTATCGCGAGCTTCGGAATTTAATTTCCTCGAATGTCTGGTTGGTTAAGTTAGTACTTTTTTATCAGATCACAATACGTTAAATAAGTAAATAAATTGTGCCAGTAAAAGTAAGGAGCATATTAAAATTTTGGGGCTTGAATTAAAGCGGGCAACAGAAAAATACTAATCGGACAGCAAATAATGATCAGCAAAAGAAATTGTCAATTTTAGAATAATTTAAATAAAAAAACTTTTAATTACTAAGTATGTCAAAACATAGTCGACGGAGTTCCGCTTAGAGAGACTCCTCTAGTCAGAGGACCATTGTTACCAGAGTCACCAGAGAACCTAAACCTATCTCACCTACAAATTCGGTTTCAGTATTTCTGATGCTCATTTAATTCATTACGAAAATTTAGTTGAGGGGACAGTGACATCATACATTGGTTTTGATACCTACTATATACACAGAGTGCACGCAATTTTAGAGGTTTAAAAAAGATTACAGGTACAATTCTTTTCAACCGACTGAAAAATCACAGAAATCAAATTATTTTTAGGACAGGAGGCAAACAGGCCTCTGCATCCTCTCCTGATAAATTACGAATTACGACCCCATAGCATGGTAAGTGGATACTGTCGCCCGTGAACACCTGCAACACACGGGGATGCGTGTGAGCTGCCATCCTTATAAACATGTAACCTTTTTCGTAAGAATGCTACTTCGTTGCAGTTAGCTAGTAGTAGTTGAAACTTCTTGTGCAAGTAGCGTGCAGTCTTTAGAACTGCAAACGAACTGTCAATGTAGTTGTCAGTTCTGATACAGTTGTGTCGATTACTAATTGCACTTTTGCAGCTGGCAGTTCAAATGCATTTCGTTTCTATACTATACTATACTTTATAGTTGCTGTGACGTAACGAATGATTTATTTAACTTCAACCTTTAGTTTAATAGCACTTTCAATCATGATATTGACACAAAACAAGTTTAATCTGGGAAATGAAAAATACCCCACTACATCGGGGTAATGAACTCAACATTAGTTTAGACTGTATATCTCGATTCAGTTGGCAACACATTAAATTATATTCGATTCTAGCTTTTCTTAATAGCAGTAGTCTATGGGATAGGTTGATCTAAAGCTAAACTGTATTGCTAAGCTTGTGATCATAGAGGTATAGCTAATGCAAGCTGTCCGTCGCAGCGTGCCCGATGTTGGCGTTAAGGTCTACGTCTCACGCTGCTCGTTCAGTCTGTTCCGATCCATGTCGCTAGCAAGTCGTTGTTACAAAACACTAACATTCCTAATTGACCTATAATCAATTTTAAAACGTTATCAAAGGTGGTGAACGGAGTCAAGGGAGATGTCTTTTCACCTGTGAGTGGTTTCTCATCACAATTTCCGCGTGATAAAACAAGCTTGGTGGTCTATGTACATACTTGTGATACATTGATATGGTATATCAGTGTTGAGATAATTATAAGCCAATCCATGTTCAAATTCGGAATAGACTCGCAGAAAAAGATTAAAAATAATGAACAATTCATAGCATGTTTTTGTTCAATACGTCCACAGTATTTTATTAGTGCTGAAATAAAATACAATCTTATTTACGACTTTACCTTTTCAAAGCGCATTTATTTTTAATGTAAAATATATTTTGCAGGCAACGTGGCTTTGAGAATATCTCGCTTTGGTTTCATAATTTTCAATTTCGCAAAAATTTCTTTACTGAGAAATTGCTGATATAAAGAGTTGGAGAGACTTGCAATTTATGTTTGTCTCTAATAAACGAAATGGAATTTAGAAAGGTCGAAGCTCATTTTGTTCATTTCCATACGTTGCACGTAGCGTTGGCAATCTCTATAAAACATAATTGCGACTCAACAGATTTATATACATCTTTATTGTATTTGATGTCGACACCAACGTTTGCACGGATCTAGTTTGCATTTATTCTTTAAGGACCTTCCAAAGCACTTGGTTGACAACACTGGTGTCTCTAGAGCTGGCCATTATCTCGTATGATGCATCAGCCTAACGATTCAGCAAGGCTGTATCCTCAGCATGCTGGGTAGCTTTCAATTCAAGGTATCTCGACAGAAGAATAAAATTTGTGCAATATGATTAATGTCTGGGTACAGTAAGCATGATGTAGGTACAACAAATTGTATTACCTATATTTGAATCTAGGTGAATTAGATGTTCAGAAATTAGATATGAAATTTAAGTCAAACGGAATATGTATACAGTCTGTAATTAGTATTAAAACTCCAGTACTGAAGCCGTTTTTTCAATCTAAATTGCAAGCGTTTACTTTGTGGTGAATAACCGGGTAATAACTGTAACGTTTCCAGGGAATACCTCGGAGAAAACTTCTATAACCAGTTTTAATTTTTACCTTACCACCATTTTCCAGGAAACCTTGTACAGTTGGCAACAAAATATAACGTTACAATTTACTTTTTTAATAGAAAGAAAACGTCAGTCGTGCATACGGTCCACCTGGAGGTAAGTGGATACTGTCGTTCATAGACATCCGCTTGTACATGCCAACATTAGTTCAGAGAGCTGTGAACAGGATTCTGCATGGTTGGCAGCGCACCCGCATGCCTCATGGTGTTGCAGGTGTCCGTGGGTCGCTTGAAAGTGTACACTATAGCCAAACAAGATAAGGGAGTCCTCGTCTGCTTGGATGCAGCAGTCCAGCGGGGGGCAACGAGGATATTGCGCGGAGAGTGAATCAATAATATAAGCATAGATATATAAGTGAATATTTCAATGATAGCATCGCGTCGGATCCCTGTGAGTTCACTAGAAAGACTGCGAAATCATGGGAAGTCACGAAAATTATATTTCTTTAACTATCAAATAATATTAGTTTATAAAATCCCACTGCAGGCCTCCCCTTGTGATTACAAGAGGGTCGAAGACCCTTAAATCATCGTAGTCATTGCATTAGTCGAGATCAGAGACTAATAAAAAAGGTAACTTTTTGTAACAAACTTTAAAGAAAAATAGTTCATTGTTTTGACAAGAGATTGCAAGTATTTTCCTAAGATCCTGTATACTTTATCAACCCGTATGTAGTCTAAATCCGGATGTAAATGTGGTTTTGTAAACAACTCGTCAACGTAATGGATTTCATTTCGTATTTCATCTGTTTGTGAACGCGCCGTCACCCAAGCAGGGATGCAGCTGCGGTGTGCTTTCATAATAGATTCATAAACCAAACAGTTGCTATGATGAGGTCTGTATTTACTTGATTGAATTGAAAATTAATACCCGTCTGATAGAGGATAGACTATATCGATCGTAAGACCGATAAACGATGGGGTTTACCCCAGAGTCCTCAAATGGAGACCAAGAAGCGGGGAACCGTTTTAATATACAGTTTATTTTTATATTGTACAATCAGATTCTCAAGTGCCTTTCAATTGTTTTAGTGTTTTTTACTATATTAATACTTATTACGGATAAATACATTGCTGGAGTGAAGACAGGGGGTCATTTATTTATTAACAGCCCCACTACCGTCAGTGCAAACGTCGCAGTCGTGGCCGCTTTATTATCCCTTGGTCGCCTTTAACGACACTCACGGGAGGAGATGGGGCGGTGCTTTTCTACAGCCAGTCCACACCACGCCACAACATCCCTCACATAAGGCCATACATCCCTCATGCATAAGAAAATATGCATGAGGAGGCTCATGTCCAACAGTAGATACTAAAAGGGCTGGTTGCATTGCATTGCATGCATATGTTTGTGTATATTACTAGCTTGGGGGCCCGCTGCAATCTCACAGCCGCTGGGCGTACTCGATTAGCCAAGTTATCCCCCTCTCACAGAAGACTACAGTAAACAACTGCATATCCCAATTTATTCTATTCCCCCAATATACGTACGTGTTTCGCTAGTGAGTGAGATATGCCGGAACTCATTCCCACATCATAATCCTTCATCATACCTTCCCAGTATGTAAATCCATAATAGATGATGATCCCGTTATTTGCATAGCTACTAAACTGATTTTGATAAAAAATACCGTATTACCTTCACGGAACAAACACTATCATACTATATCCCTTCACAGCTAGATATAAATATAGTCTTATGTTATTCCTGCCTGATCTATATTTAGTGTTGTAAAAATGAGCATTGAACGCTCGAATCCAGTCTTAAAGGTCATTTAGCGCTTGAACGTCGACCTTCAGGCTCCGAGGGAACTTTAAGATTTTTTTTTTTTTTTTTTTGTTAGGAGAGACAATCAGGAAAAATCCTGCATAGGACACCTGGTACCATCTAGTCTGGCTGGGCCAGCCTAGGTGGTACCAGGTAGTGTCGGACTCTTACCGACTAAAAAACCTGATTGCCTCAACATCGTGTATGTCTAGTTCTTGTGGCCCTGATGGCCTTTCAAGAGTCACCGGACTTGTTTATTTTAGGGCGAGCGCAGAAGGCGCTCAGCCAGGATCGGAACTTTAAGACTCATGCGTTGAATGCTTGTGAGCGGTATAGTTCAAGTTTTTAAGGTTTGACGGTACTTCGGGTTAAAAACACAATACTAAAACGTTTAAGGTTAAGGTTTTTAAAGGTATATTCCTTGACATTAATTTTTAAAACACGTATCTATATTTATTTATCTATATTCGGATGTTAAATTATTTAAAAGCGCTGTCTTAAAGGCATTGTTTATCTATTTTATTTTTCTCGGGAATTTTAAAACATGTTTTATATATTGTTTTAAATATGTCAGTAAAACGTTAAAAGTTTAAAGTTAACTTTCGGATACCTAAGCCTATATTTAAATGCAATCATTTGATAAAAATTAGAAATGACTCGTTTGTACAAGAAATGTTTCTTTCGTAGATTATCGCATTTTTACCGCGTTAATGTACGTTTCTGAGAAAAACACTGAATAAGAGAAATGCTTTGATACATTTTTAAAACTACGTAAAAGCGGCAATCCTATTAGCGGAACTCTTTTGTACGTGCATCGGTTTGGAGCAGTAGAAGCGAAAATACTTCGTTACTCGGTAAGTAAGTTTGCAACTCGCGAGCATGCGTCTAAAACGCCTGTAGTATTAGATCGGCTAGTTCGTTTGCGTGAAAAAATAACTTGTATATGATTTTAAAATAATTTTAAAGTACTGATACTTGAAAGAAATAATTTTTACTAATACTCGGGCACATTACAATAGAACACACCACTGTACGGTAGAGTTCCTTAGCGTGAAAAACAACCTAGGTTTCTGGCATACTGGGCGATCGCCCAGCAACGATTTCCTAGCGAGCCCAGGACAGGTGCAGCAATGGGAGCTTAGCGCCAACTTGGACGACTCGGCGACGGACAGCTTGCCTTATCTATCCGCCTATATCTGTGCCTGTTACAAAATCATTTTTAGCGTACTTCATCTAATTGACATATACACGTATGCAAATACATGTCTACGACTCGTCATTTGGACGAACGTGGCCAAATTGGCTGTAGGACTTTTTGGAGCTGTGGGAATAAATTTAAGTTTTAATTTGATTATTGTAAAAAAATAGTGTATTAGGCGTTTTGTAGTTTAATAGTGACAGTTTATTAAACTTCCAAAGTGTTTTTCGTGCGTGTTATAATCAAATAAAAGCGTGCGACTGCGTTTTTCGTGTGCTGTACAAGGCGTCCTCTTCTGTCCTCATTAATCTTACTATCGCTCCACTGAGTGACTCCCGATTTACTTGGACGGGACTGGACATTGACAGGATACATAAACTTTGAAATTGTTAATTACGAAGAAAACTTGACACTGGCAGAATGTGCTAATTGCACCATTGCCATATATAAAGGAAAAAAAAGTTAGCCATAGATTTTAAACAAAATAGTTTAAAAAAAAACATACATTCATATTAAAAAATTATAATTGTCGCGGGATGTCTTTTAAACTTTTTAGTCACTTTCTTCTCAACCTTAGGAATCGGCTGCAACGGTTCCAACAGAGCTTCTATACTCACCGATCTCACTGGTCTATCTGAGAAAATTAATAATAATCGACATTACAGTCTTGTACCATTATATTGGCCTTGTGGCCTTGGCGGCTTGAGAATAGGACCACCCCATCTCTTCCCGCCGGTCGGTGTCTTAAAGGCTACTAAAGGTTGACAAACCCGCTACCACAAGCCCTTAGGAACTACACCAACTCTAAAAGGCCACACACGCTTGGCCAGCGTGCCGTATTTATTTATTTACCTCAGGTAACAAAGGCCCACAGAATACACAAATTAAAAAAACTAAATATATGCACTATGCGTTTTGCTGTCCATTGTCCTTGGAAGTCGCTCTTGGAAATGTCATACATTTTAAGGTCATCTATATATTTTAAGTTTTAATTTTATCTATACATCTCTTGTGCACAAAACAATGCAGGAGCCCCATGTGGACTCAGTGGACGATAAAACGCTGGTTACGTTTAACAGAACATTAGCATTAGCCTGAGTCTCTCCACTGTCAGATAGAGATAGGTCGCAATCACGTGTGTTCTTACGTTCTTCTCATCCAAATAGTTGGTCAACCCAGCTAACTGTAGGATATCCCACGCTACATTTCGTAAGGATCGATCTCCATTCGCAATTGCCGATAAGCCCCCGACAATCGATAGCCCTGCAGAGCAATTACCCCATCACTATAATATTTTGGGGTTTCTAAGCGAAAAACTGATTTAAATGGTTTATACAGGCTTCTCTTGAATGTAATTTTTCTCCATTCAGAGAATTTTGTAAAGAGCGGAATAAATGATAATCCGCTGGTGCTGTATCTGGGCTGTATGGAAGATGCATATTAAAATTCCCAGTCAAGGTCCGCCAATTTTTGTTTAGTTATCAAAGATGAATGCGGTCGAGCATTGTCGTTATGTGATGGCTCCCCTCACTTAGACCAAGATCGTTTTCGAACATTGTTACCGTAGATGATCCACTTCTCATCACCTGATACCAATCTCCTCAGAAATGGATCGATTTCATTTCGTTTTAGCAACATCTCGTATATGGAAATTATCATGTTTCTGTCATTTAAATCATGCGGTTACCTAGCTTTTTTTCATCTAGTTTTTCTACAAAATTCAATTTATGCAGGTGATCCAAAACTGTTGAGAATGCTAAGCTCTTCCGCAATTTCATGACGGCTTATGTGTCGATCTGCTTCAATTTTTTCAATGATAATAACAACATTTACCTAGGACGACCACAGCGAGGAACTTCATTCACATCAAAATTACCAGACCTGAATCGACTGAACTATTTTTTTGCAATAGTGTTAAATAGTTTGCGATAAAGCATCTTCTCCATGAATACCACAAATCTCTTTTCGAGCACTAGAAGAATAAATACCTACCTATTTTTCTCCGGATTAACTTCCATTTTAAAATTGTTATAAAATATGAATAGATAAAACTTTTAACTTGTAACTTCAATTTGCCGCCATTACAAAAAAGTCAGCTGTCAAACGGTATATCTATCACTCTCCCGCCAATGATCAGTGTTGCCAGAAATATACCACGCTAAAGTCAGACGTTCAAAAAGGCCGCGAATTTTTCAGATTACCTATTATTTTTAACAATTTTCGGGTTCCAACACTATTACTCAGGGGTGACTGTAAAATTTTCAAATGTAAAAAATCCGTATTTTACTATCTATTATCTATAATGTACGTAATTTTTTTTTTAATAATTTGAATAATAGGTGACTCCCTTTTATTGTACAAAAACTTAGAGATGCTGAAAAAGTAAAATAAAAAAAATCTTTATAAACACAACTCTTTGTAATTATTATCATAAGCTCTATAATTATTAGTTGTGAAATTTGAATGTCATTCTTTGGTAACATCTGTATTAATAACTAGCGACCCGCCCTCACTTCGCTTCGGTTTATTAAATTTAAAACAATCGGAATAAGATATTTTCCTGCGGTAAAATGGAGCCTATATTCTAAGTTAGACCTCTAGCAATACATCGGTGAAAACTGCATTCAATTCCATGCAGTAGTTTTTGCGTGATGCGTGTACAAACATACAGACAGACAGACGGACAAAATTTCTAAAAAACGGTTTTTTGGCTTCTGTTGCTCTAATAAAGACCCCCCATATTAGTTTTTTTTTTCAATATCTATAATGTACAGACATCGGCCTGTTACAATTTTATTATATGTAATAATAGATAGATACTAGATGGTATTAATAATACTACTTAGATAGTATTGTTAATACAAATGCGACAACAAAATGATAACACTGGTTATTTGTGTATTTTAGATATTAACTACTCCCCATTTTAAATAGGTCGATTAAAAAAAAATACATAGGGAACTCAATATTTATTATATTAAAGTACCTATGTACCTAGTTGATTGTAAATAATATACAGTGATTATTTATTAAATTCATTGTTACCTATTAAAAACTCAATAAATGCCACTGCTATTATTTATTACAGGTTGCAACCAGTTGGGGACATTTTGGCAGTATTTTAAGTAAATATCAAAAAATGGACCAGATTCGAGGGACAGGGTGGGAATAATCCTGTAACCGTTGCTAATCTATTGTGATCAACATGCTGACGGGCGATTCATATTTGCCGCAGGGCCGATAACCGTTTTAGGGTTCTCGAATAGAGGCCACGTATCAGGAAGTGCAGTACGGAACCCCTTCTTGCCAGGTGGATCATCGACTTGAACAAGTTCACCGATGGTGCTTGGATATGAGGAGATGAAGATCGTGTGTGGTGGCGAATTTTGGGAGAGGCCTATATCCAGAAGTGGAGGGACAGGCTGATGGTATTGTATATCAGAGGGCTTGCAAACCTAACCGATTAAAAGTTGTAATTACCTGAACTTTCGCTTTCATTATTACGTCTCCTAAATTGAGGTAAAATAGGATTTATATCAGGTATCATAGGAATTATTGAAGGTTCCTTCTTTTTATCAGCAGATGCTTTTTCAACCACTATGTCAAATGGTACGGCGCAGTCCATGGGATGAAGTTGAAGTTGAAGGTAGACTGCAATTGTAAAGTTATTATCACTAGACTATACCTGCGATGATAGCCTGGGGGTATCTACACTCGTCTCACATTCGTGTGATCGTGAGTTCGAATCCCCGGCCCATACCACTGCGTTTCTACTTAAGAATGATTTTTAAAAATTGTCACTTGCACGGCGGTGAGAGGAAAACATCGTGAGGAAACCCGCATGCTGCAGAAATAAGACAAAATCTGGAGCATGTGTATTCACCAATCCGCACTGAGCTCGCGTGTTGGATTATGGCCCGAAACCCCCTAGTGATAGAAGACCATACCCATTACTTTTGAGATCTTGGCGTTATCTCCGCCCGTACCTAGTAAGCTTCTATTTAAGTGTTAATTTTAAAATAACACAAGCTAGCATGTTCCAGAATTAAAGAAAATGTGGACCATATGTATCCACCAATCAGCCTCATGGTGGGTTATGGCCCGTAACTGACTAACTAGTGATTAACTAGGGGAGGTCTGTGCCGTGCAGAAGGACGAGAAAAAAGAAAGTAGTGTATTATTTAAAATCTTTACCACACATGATGATAAAATTTGCACTTAGCAAATATATAGAACACATATTCACATTATTCGAACGAATACGAAACAAATATTGAAAGAAGTTATTAAAATACAAATGGCAATGGAATAAAAGTCTTATCGGTAAAAAATTCAATTCGATTTCCTATTACATTTTAACTTTTCTACAGAGGTGGACTCTCAATAATGTACCCAATTTCACCTGCAAAGCGCAGCCTATTAAACCTTAAAACTTCTCCTGAAGGTTCTAACATTTCTAAATCTCCAAAGGTAGGCAGCGCATCCGAAGATGTGTCAGCGTTTGTCATTTTAGACTAATATTGTCATGTATGGCGGTGGTCCATAGGCGGTAGTATCCACATGCGACCAGGTGAATTGTAAAAAAAAACGTACCGCATGATCGTTATCTATGTCGCTTTTATACGTTTCAATGTCACTAGATGACAGTCCGACGCTGTTTTCGTCTAAAATTTGTAAATACGATTAGGTATTATATCTACGAGTACATATCTTCTCACGAGTACATAAACATTATCTAAAGGCTCATTTACTCAAGGAGAGTTTAAACAACTGTTATTATCATGTGATCACTGTTACCACTGTATCATCGAGTTTTTATCATCATGTGAACAATTGCAGCCGAGAATCGTATGAAGTTTTATGGCATACGAAAATCGTTTACAATGTTCTCACCCAAACCGATTAAGAAACTCTCCTTGTGTAAAAGAGCCTCAAATATTTAAAAACGGACAGCGTATTTCGTAGAATCTATTACATCTAATAGAATCGTAACAGAGCCATGTCTTCATAAAGTATGATACAGAGCCCAAAACAACCATTTTTAGATTTTGTCTGTCTGTCTGTCTGTCCTGTCTATCTGTCTGAACGCGCATCACGCTAGAACCGCTGGATGGATTTTAATGAAACTTGGCACAGTTGTATTTTAAGGTACCTACCTACTTTTCATCGAGATTAATTAATATATTAATTATGAAGTACCCACGGGAATCACAAGTACACGCGAACGAAGTAGCTGGCACCACTAATCCCACATTTAGGGTACTTTTTATCCAGATAGATGATAGAGTTCAAACGGGAATCACAAGTTCACGCGAACGTAGCCGTTGGCACAGCTAGAAGATACAAGAAAAAAATCTTTTGAAATCTACTCAAGAAATCTACCATTCCAGTCTACGACGAAAATCCTCACTAAAAAGCAAATGTCTATAATATTTCAAACATTTTTCCTTAAGTCATGTCGTAGCATAAATCATATTCGATAAGGAAAAAACTACAAGCGAAAGCCATTACTTGGGGTCGTTGCCAATGAAACTGTAAAGTTTCCATGTTTCACGTCCACATTTTTTTTAGACAAACTAACTTTTTACATACGTTCTAACTTTATCTGTTCGCTATAAAAATTCGTTAACGAATATCTCAAGATAATTCTGGACATGTCCAAAAATATGTATGTGTATAATGTCAGCTTATAACGTCCCACCGCTGGGCACAGGCCTCACCTAGTAGATCACTAGGGGGTTTCGGGCCATAATCCACCACGTGGGTCCAGTGTGGATTCACGAATACATATACTCCTGTTTTCTGTATTTCTCGAATATGCGGATTTCCAATGTTTATCTTCACCGTCGCACCGGTGACTTTATTTAAGTTCGCACTTAAGTAGAAACTCAGTGGTACGGGCCGAGGATTTGAATTCACGACCGCACGAACGTGAGTCGAATATAGATACCCCTAGGGTAGCACCACTCATGTATATGTATCTGTATCCAATGTATATGTATCCAGAAATTTGTATTGTTATCCCTTAGAATATCCCTTAGAAATATGGAATATCACCATATTCCGAAGACAGCCGACACCACACTGCCACCCACCCCATCTCCTCCCGTGGGTCTCGTAAAAGGCGACTAAGGGATAACAAAGCCGCTACCACAAACGTTGAAGAACTACACCACCTCTAAAGGAGTATTCGAGCGACGACCGCTCATTCTTATAAAAGGTATTATAAATATTATAATATATAAAACCTATAAAATTGCCATTTTATATGGAAAAAATGGAAAATATTTTGGATGCAAATTATATATTTAATTAATCGATATAATGTCCATTATTATCAATGCACTTTTGCCATTTTAATGGAAGTTGATCGATGCCTCTGCCATAGAACTCTCGGGGACGGGAATCGATGAATTTTCTGAAAGCGTTTTTCACTGCTTTATCGGAATTGAATTTCTCCCCTATAAAAAGTTATCTAAATTCCGAAAAAAAATTGTGCCATTTCAACAAAGTAAGGGAAGCGCTTCGACGCGGGTTCGCAGCAAACTTTCATTAAGCTCATACGGTACCCACTTTCCGAGCTTCTTTCCTACTTTCCCGATCAACCCGACGCAAATGTATCGATATCGTTTTGTCACTTACGCCGAAGACTGCTGCACATGGTTTGGGATGAATCTGCTTCCAATATTGCTTCCAATTCGTCATTATCGACTTTAGTCTCCGGTCGTCCACGAGGCTTGTTCTAGAGGTCGAAATTTCCAGAACGGAAACGATCAAACCAAAAAAACATGTCGAAAAACATCCGTAAACATCGTTGAAATTGCGTACCGTTTGTGCTACGTTGCTGCCACGACGGAACTCATATTAAAAACGCGAATTTTTAACTTATCCATGGTCGCAAACACAACGATATGTAAGCAAAAAGTCGTTTGACGAAAAAGACAAATGAATAACCGATTTTGAAACAGAATCTCCATAGACTTAAATTGAAATTAATTTGAATTTGGAATTCCAAGCCAAATGCAAGGTAACTAAGTTCCACTATGAACAAACGGCAATTTCATAGGTAAGGCCCTAAAAGATAGATAGATACCTGGACGCTTCATAAAACACTTTTTTAGACTATTTTGAACCATCTTCGTTCATCAGCTCTTTATCGCATGCTTTTCCGACTGAATGAAGGTAATAATAATTCGCATTTTTACCGTAAACAAATAAGTATTTGTGTAAGTATCAGATAATCAAAAAAGTTCATGGGGTTTATCTTATATAGATTGACTTCGGTCTTCCAGAGTGTGCTTCATCGATCAAGCTCCCTAGAAAAATTTCTTAAACCACTTCTGTGCTGTCCGATCACTTACAGCATCATCTTCGAATATATTTTTCGCGCCGCCTCGGCCGCTTTGGTGCCAAGTTTGTACTCACAGAGTAAACAACTTCGAATTAACGTTTTGTTCGTGGCCATTTTAAATTAATTCACAATATTAATTAATCAATTGATGCAAAATTTGTATGCATTAAATTAAAGAGGAATTCATATGAAAGTAAATGACAGTATATAAACAAGTGCAATCAATAAATATCTAACAAAATAACCATTCCAAATCTGTATAAGAAAAACCGCACGAACCTGATAGAAATTTAATAAGTGTGTGTAATTACGGCCGTCTGGTGTCGGCTGGCTGTAGAATAGAGCCACCTAATCTCTTCCCGTGGGTATCGTAAAAGGCGAGTAAGGGATTACAAAGATGTACAAGATCTACACCACCTTTAAACCAGCGAACTCGCCAACCCGGTTTGCCAACGCGCAACGGGGGCGTTTTATCTCTCGTGCACAAACAACAATGTACATGAGGAAACCCGTCCACTACTGGGGCTGGTTACGGTAAATATTAAGAGTATGTACATTATTAATAGGTGCCCAAGCTTCAACAGTAACGGTTGAGATCGAAATTCCGAAAAATCCACAAAATTCTAATCTCCAACGGCCTTAAATAGTTTTCTAGAGCAATTTGAAAAACTCGGCGTAAAGTTGCATCCACAGAGTTCGCGACTTTAATTAACAGAATGCCGAACAAATGAAGTGGAATTTTTCATTAAACTTTAAAGTGCGTAAAAAATTCTGACTTTGTTTCTAAGACTCCATTAAAACAAGAAGCAAAATATGTGAAATGCAACAACTAGAAAGCATAACAACTAATGGCTATAAAAAAATAATGAAAATTCGGCCCTTTGTTAAAAAGATACAAGGCCATATGAAAAATTTGGTTCGGGGACGCTGATTTGCTAGTGATGGTCGCGCCATTTACTTCTCGCCCCTCGCAGCGTCCCGACCCCCTCTCGTTGCTTCAGCAGAGCCGTCTATATAGATATATAGATATACATACTTTATTTTACGTCAAAAACATACAAAAAAGAAACACCAAATATAAGTAATTGGATGTTCAACTGGCGCTAAAGCCATTTTTATAGTCTAAGCGATATCTTCCGGGTGATTACATCAAGCCACTACATGACTTTGGTTTTACACGTCATTTTTTAATTACATATTTTTAATTAGGTATTTTGATTACTACCTAAAAAGAACATTTAAAGGTTTATCGTGTTTCCCTGAAAGATTTCTGGAATCCGATAGATATTTTAATCGTTTATTTCTTTCGAATGTTAGCGCTACTGTAGAATAATATAGTAGTGGTATTCAAGTATTCAGAAATGTTCAGTTCTATATAATTTGTAGACATGGAGAGATTTATAATTTCACTTTTGCCTTTTCAAGTTGGCGGTCAAATTATTCTACCGTGTAAGCCTGGTAATTATTACTTGTAATTGTAAGCCTGGTAAAATAAACTTATTTATAGTTTACTCAGAAAAACTTCCTTTTGAAGCTTGGGTACTTATTTATAATGTTACTCTTAATATTTACAGTAACCAGCCACTACTGGGAACGGGTCTTCTCATGCACATTGTTGTTGTTTGTGTATATCTATCCATCTATATATCTACCTTCTTCCAAAATCATGTAATCCCTAGAAGAGTTGATGATTATAGATCGTTGCTACGTATGTGGTTGCCAGAGAAACCAGGGGTCTCTTTCATGACGTTAGGCCTCTTCTAATTAGTCACAAGGTTTGTTGTGAAGGTTTAATAAAGGAGCTTAAAGTTTTAAAAACTAATATCCTTAACCCACAGGTTGTGGAATTAATTGACAACTGAAGTTATTTTCAAGGTGGTATCATTATACTCTGTGTATTTCCCATCCGACCTCATCTTCCTTAAGGTTTTTATCATGGTAGAAGGCGGCAGACGAGCATACAGTCCACCTGATGGTAAGTTGATACTGTCGCTCATAGACATCCGCGATACATGCCAACATTAGTCCAAAATGACAAACGTTGGCACGCCCCCGGATGCCCTGCCTACCTTTGGAGATATAGGAATGGATTTGGAGAAAGGGTTGGCAAAATGGGGAGGGACAGAATGGGAATGGGCTCTGGTACATTTCACTCACTACCGAAACACGTACCTACGTACATTAGGGAAATAAGATAAAGTGAGAAATGCAGTAGATTTCAAGGTAGTCTTCTGTGAGAGAGGGGTAACGTGGCCAGTCGAGCGCGCCCAGCGGTTGTTGGATGAAAAATAATTTGTTGATTTCCGTTACTTATTCACAAATATCACAGTTTGTTTTGTTGATCGTGGTTGTCTGCCGATTTAGTATTTTTTCACCGCTCCTTTAAACACCAGCCTATTTTTAATAACTCACTGTATCAATACTTACAAACAAAATAAGCGGGTCCTCGCCTGCGCGGCTGCAGGTGTATGGCGCGGTGCAACGCGAGAATTGCGTGGAAAGCAAGCGACAGGTGCATTTGCCCCCGGCAGCCCATCAGTGTATACATCCCAGTAGAAACATTTTTGAAATTTTTGTCTGTATGTCGGTTTGTCCGTTTGTATGTCTGTTTATCTAAACACGAATCACTCATAAATCACTGGACGGATTTTAATGAAACTTGGTACAGTTCTAACTTATGTACCGAATTAACTTAGATTAGTTATAACTTAGGTACTTTTAGTCGAGATCAATTATAAAGTTCTCACGGAAATAAAGCTAACGACAGATGCTCTAACGTTTAAGCGCACGAAAAAAAGAATAAGTATCAAACTACAATACATCTGGAACATGTAGTTTATTATACAAATTACATTATTTAAACAAAATATATTATAATTAATAGTATTATAGTTTTTTTTATTAATAATGGTATTCATAGTAGGCGAGCCAATAGTCCATCTGAAGATAGCCGGTTATCATATTCTATATACATATGTGATACATGCCAAAGTGAGTCAAAAACAATGACAATTGTGAAATCAGAATTGAGAACAATAAGATATAACGAGTGTGAAGGGATGCAGCATTACACTGCTCCATTCATTCACTATTATTTTTTCACTGTTCACTTTTTTATTCATTACTGCCATTTTCTATGACTGAATTTAAACTATTTGTGTTCCGTTTTTGTCATCATTTCAGCAACAAAAATACAACAAGACAGACCGCAACCAATCATCCATAGATAGAAAATCCCAGCTATCTCCGTCAAGGTTATCGCACATCCCGACTGGCATCCGTATCCGTTGCCCATTATATTCTTTGTAATAATATGAACTTTCTCCATTTTTGTCAAACCTATAGCCTGGACAACAAGCCGATCTAAAATACCTCCTTCAAACAATCCTCGAAATAACTTCTGAATTGTCTGGACCATGGGACTTTTGTCTTTTGTTATCGTCATTTCGTGATAAATGAACAGAATATTCTCTGTTGCCCCCAATATACGCGCTTCGTCTTTAACAGAGGTCATCGATTGTGCAATATAAAGGCGAGAATCTGTTAAAGTTGTCACTCCGTTATTTTTTATAATTTTTTCTGTGCAGTTGCCATCACAGTCCTCAGCCTCTTTAACAAATGCTTGAAATTTCTCATCTAGGGCGGACTTTAAATTTTTGTTCAAATAAGGTTTTCTTCTCGATTCCATAATATCATTGTTACTTTTGTATATTTCTGGAGGTCCTTCTATAGTGAAGTAAGAACACAGTTGAATACTTATATATACAGACATATGCATGCATAGAATCAGATAGAAAATATTTAACATCTTGTGCTTCAGTGACTTAGCAACTTGTAACGAGAGAGCACACCCCATTAGTGCTCCCCAACCATGTAATAAAGTGTCTTTGAGAGAAGTCAATCGATTGTCGAATTTACAAAAGTAGTACCAAACAAAAGAGTAACAGAGGAAAAATAGAATAAATATGAGTAATCCATTAATTTTAATCGCTAATTTCTGCCAGGTTCTTGGTGGTCGTTCAACTGAATAAACCCATTTTACTGCTTGCCTGCCGTATGCATTGGAGTAAGACACATTATTTCCGAACCGTCTGTACATGCCACCAGCGCACATATCAAGTGTTCCATCATGAATGTATTTTATGAAATCTTCGTCAATATAAAACATGCGTAAAGTTGTATTCAGGTGTTTTGAAACAATTTTTAATATGTCTACGTCTGCTCCATGTACTTCTTCTAAGGGATCTAATGTTTTTAAAGACTTTTCATATTCCACTTCAGAAAATGGAAAAAAAATAGCCATCCCGACATTAAGGGGACAGTGTTTGTAATTTATTTTTGTTTTGATCGGAAAGGTAGTAATTTTATCTAAACCTCCGCCTACACAGTGATTAATAACTGTCGATGCTATATTATGAGCAAATTGACAAGTGTCAGCATCCATCTGTGGCATAAAAGTTGTTACCCTATATGCACTCTCTGTTGGGTCTTTGTACATAAAAGTTACATCATTATCATGAATATCTCGACCATTTTTTTGTAGAATATCGCAATCTGTTTCCCGTTCTTCATTAATTACCATTAAATATTTTATTTTATCGACAATTACTTGGAAGTCGAATTTTGCGAGAGACGCACAGTTTTCGAAATAGGAGACAACAAGTATACTGGCCTCGTATATATCAATTATATCATTCAATCGACTTAAATCTTTCGAGATTACTTGAGGTATATTTTTTTTGCTTAATAATCTAACCAATTCATGTATGAATAATGTTTTATTTTCGGAAATTTCTTCATCATTATCATGAAGCATGACTGTAGGTTTGAACTTGGATAATACAACATCAGCGATATTAGTTACGCAATAAACTGCTGAATCAGTATAATAATTATCATCAGGGTTCGTTGGTAGAATAATTTCACCGCCAACTTGAGAAGAAAAATATACGAAAGACAAAAGTACAATTGCAAATTTATCCATGTCTCCAAATGATTTAAAACATTTTTTCAATAATTCGAATACCACCACGATAGGCTTCTACACTTACACTATCGTCAAAACGAAATATTTACAAACGTACCTTTTAAAATTATTTATCAAATTCGAGAAACCTTTCATGGAAACACGATAAACCTTTTAATTCTTGTACTTAATTTCCACATAACTAACAATCAAATCTTATCATTGATTTGTAATCACCCACTTTCCCTCACCGGATTGAGCTACAATTTCACAAGTGTATATGGTTTAGGTTAGGTTACGTTTAGGTTATAGAAAATTATAGGACCACCTAGCTGATCTGATGATGGATTAGGAAGGTGGTGAAAGCGATGTAACTCCTCACCCGATAATAATACTAGTGGAACTTGGGCCCATTTGATTTGTTTAGATGGACGTTATTTATTACAGAATATGGTGACCCGGGTCTGATGATGGAGCCAGAAGGTGGGTACTGGAACTCTTCAAAGGCTAATAGTCGACGCGTTGAGCTTGCGCTCGTTTGCTTTATTTTGATGAGCCACCCAATTCAAGGTTGGTAAGACGCCAAGGACTGTATGGCGCTAGGGTGATTTCCATGTGAACGTCGAGGCCATCCAGCTCCTCGATAACACGGACATAGTGAGATGACTGAAAAAGACGAAACCTTTTGAGTTCCTTTGATGTATCACTTTGATTTTATTAGGTAATATTATACCATGACAGTGCAGGTTCCATCTCGCCGAACTCCTAAAGATAGGCCTGCGCTGTCTTGAATGCCTCAGGCGACCGCAAGATGAAATGGACGCCTGCGCCGAAGGGCCTTGCGTTGGGTGGATGCCCCAACCGTTGACGTATGACTACGAAGTTGCGTGTCCAATTAGGGAATTACTCAACCACCATTTGGAGGATAGCACCGGGCCAGTCGTGGCTCGTCAGTGGTCGCTCCCTGTGGTACTGTAGTACGAGGCTGTGACTGTTGGGATATTTATCTATTTTTATTTATTCATTTATACTTTAGTGCACAAAGAAACATGTATAAAAGTTAATGTCCAGTGGCATTCTCTGCCAGTCAACCTTTGGTTAAACAGAAATACGAAGGGCGGTACAACGTGCAATCAATAAAAATTGATTACAAACAATACATATAACAAGAAAAGGAATGTTAAGAAGAAGATTATTAGAAGAACGGAGGTGAAGTGAGTGAGAGCAGAGGAGGAATTATTTATTTACACCTTATTGCACAGAGTAGTAAAAGGCGGTCTTAATGTTTTGAAGCATTATCTCCCAGACAACCTTTGAGCTAAGCAGAGATGATGCATTATTATATGAATAGTTGTAAGATGTGTCCATTTATTATTATTATTTATTAAGACATTTTATATTTTAAGTATAATTTATATATTTGTGATATTTTAGTTTTAGGTACGAGTACTAGTATAAATTTTAATTTAATGGTAAATTGTAATGTTTAAATGTTTATTCCTTTTAATAAATCGCCAGTATAAATTACAGTATAGCCTTTTAATAAATTACTGCAATACATGTTGTATTGCAGTAATTTTGAAAGAAACCATTGAAGTTGAATAAATGTTATTACGCTTTGAATTTTATAAAGAAGCTTTTACTGCTACGGCATTATTTAATAAATTTGGAATGATATTTTTAATAATTCAATTTATCAGTACTCAGCTCTTTGAAGATGCTTTCTATTATCTATACACTGAATAATCTTCTATATATACACATAATAGAATCTTCACAAAGCCGTGAATACATAAAATATTTTGTGTTAAAATCTTTGCTTTTCAGTTAAATTTTGTGCTAAAATCAAGTCCGAATCGATACACAGCCCACTGCCCAAATAAAGAAATTCAGATTTTTTTCAGAATTCACGCAAAAATTAGAATTGACGTAATTGTTTTCTTTTGTTTAAAATTTCACCGGTGGCTTCAACGGACGGATTAATGAGATTGTTATATCTTATGTGCCGAATTAACACTTAGGGTACTTATCCAGATTATAGTTTCCGCGAAGATATTCATCAAGTGCGTGTGTACAATATCAAGTGTCGCATGAAAACTGCTGGATGGATCGGGTAAGAGAAATGAACTAACCACACAATATATCCTAAACTCCACACGAATTAAAGTCACATGTATCAGCTAGTAAAGGATAAGAAACTACATCTGTAACTTGTTCTTTATTACACGAATTCTATTATTTAAGAAAAATACGTTATTATTATTACATTTCCGCCAAACTACGGTTGGTCGGCGGAAGTCAGATACGCTCATCCGCCGGTCACGTGGTGGTGACACGGTCTTCCGCTCTTCCCATCCATCCACTACCGCTGACTCTCTTCAAGTCGTCAGTCCACCTGGCCGGTCCCACGCTACGTTTCCCGGTACGCGGTCTCCACTCGAGGACTCGTCTCCCCCATCGGTTGTCAGTCCTGCGGCACATATGGCTGTCAGAGACCGTCAGAGACCACGTTTCGAATACCTCATGACGAGCAGGACCCACTGATTGAAGGCTATATGGTAGGTATCGTATCGAAATTAATGCAAGGATGCTTTTGATCTGTATGATATTATTGATACCTTGGGATATCGAGTGGTCGAAGCTTTTTCTCGCTATCAAGAAACTTGTAAAAACCTGACGACAAGAAAATTTTAGGAAAAGTGTTCAGAAAATATCGATAAATTAGGGTGCCAAGAAAGTTGTAAAGGAAAAGTTTCGGAAAAGTAAGGAAAGTCATCGAGAGTGGAGGTGATTGCTAGTCTAGCTAGTCTATTTACTTATTTATTCTATGAGCCTTATGTACTAGACACATACGAAACATTTACTAAAGAAATTACAAAACAAAATCTTTTTCTATATGTGGTTAAATGACACATGTTCATAAAAAATAGTGTACATTACTAAGAACGAACACGAAGAACAGCGCCGGCTCTACCCCATGTAGCGCCCGGGTGCAATCAATACCCTGGCGCCCTCTAGTCGGCTCTTTGGAGGCGTCGCGAGCGGCGCTCGGCGCCCCCTAACACCCTGCGCCCGTGTGCGCCGCACACCCTGCACCATAGATAAAGCCGGCTCTGACGAAGAGGAACAAAATTTGCCTAATTTTACAACAGGAAGAAAGAAAAGATTAAAAGTTACTAAACATGAAATCTAACAACATAATGCTTATATAAGAAGCTAGCAAAATTCATAACTATAAAATTAATACACATGAGTGGAGCACAGAGAGAGAGAGAGAGAGAGAGTTAGAGAACAGACTGCAATTTATTTTTAAAGGAGCCTATTTTATCACAGTAAACACGTCACATTTATGATATATTTCATTATATTTAGATAAAACAGACGAAATTGGGGAATATTTAACGTATTTATTTAACGTTGTTTTGTTGTCTTGTACAGGGCCTTGTACAAGATTTATTTGCGATAACACAGACGTACAATCAATACGGTTATTAATTAATTTATGTAAGGAAATGAGGGCTAGTGTAAATTTGAAAAGTAATTTGACTTATGTTGTTAACATCTTCCCGAGGAACTGTCTCTGGATGTCCTCCATGGACTGTCCTCCATTGTATTTATTATACTATTATACATATTTTTGATTTTAGATTTTTAGATATCGCAAAGACTTTCGACCGGGTCTGGCACAAAGCATGTTATTCCAAGTTACCATTATTTGGGATATCTGAGGGATTATGCGAATGGATTGCCAGCTCTCTGACTGGACGGAGCATCAAAGCCAATGGTAGGTGCTAGATGGTAGCATGCCAGTTAATGCTGGTGTCCCGCAAGGTTCTGTGCTCCAACTCTGTTTTTTATGTTATATGTCAGTAACATGCGTTGCTACTGACAACAACAACAGCACTGGGGAAGCTTTGTACAGAGGTCGTGCAAATATCCCTCGGGTCAAGGTCTAAAAGATTCGCGTAAGGCTTGTGTCAGAAACCAAGAGCTCTTTAGGCCGAATTTCTAGTTTGGGTAATCTTAATTTGGTCCAATTTAATCCCAGTAAGACACCAGACACCATTCACCGCTAGGAAAGCTCGATTTGTCGTGGCACCTCGATTTCAGAACTCTTAAGATCTCAGAGGTTTGGAATCCTTGGCGTTGATATTTCCAGCAAAGTTGAGTTTCAGAGACATCTGGAGAGTAAGATAGAACTTTCCAGCCAGTAAAAAGCTCGGTGTATTTAACAGGGTGAAGCAGTACTTCACTCCGGGGCAATTCTTGTCGCTCTATAAAGCTCAAATGAGACCTCACATGGAGTACTGCTCACACCTCTGGGCCGGTACACTGAAATACCAACTGAACCCTTTTTTTGACTTCGTGAGGTGACACTGTTGCGTTCAATGACTATCTAATAGATTAATTTAGATTTAGATAGTTTTTGTTCCCCTTTTGTCATTATTTCAGCAACAAGAACACAACAAGACATCACGCAACCAATCATCAACAGATAGAAAATCCCAGCTATCTCTGACAAGGTTATCGCACATCCCGACTGGCATCCGTATCCGTTGCCCAGTATATTCTTTGTAATAATATGAACTTTCTCCATTTTTGTCAAACCTATGGCCTGGTCAACAAGGTGATCTAAAATACCACCTTCGAACAATCTTCGAAATAACTTCTGAATCATATGGACCATGGGACTGTCTTTTGTTATTGTCATTTCGTGATAAACGAACAGGACATTTTCCGTTGCTCCCAGTATTCGTGCTTCGTCATTAACAGAAGTCATCGATTGTGCAAGAACTAGAAGTGTATCTGTAATTGCTGTTACACCGTTATACTTCATAATTTTCTCCGTGCAATCGGAGGAATCATCACAATTCTCAGACGCATTAATAAATGCTTGGTATTTCTCATCTACGATAAACTTATACTTCTTATCTATATAAGGTCTTCTTCCCGATTCCATAACATCATTGTTACTTTTGTATGTATGTGGTGGTCCATCTATAGTGTAGTAAGAATACATTTGAATACTCGTGTACATTGATATATGCATGCATAGAATCATATAGAAAATATTTAAAATCTTCTGCTTGAACGACTTAGCATCATGTAACGAGAAAGCGCACCCCATAAGCGCTCCCCAACTATGTAATAAGGTGTCTTTGAAAGAAGTCAGTCTCTTGTCGAATTTACAAAAGTAATGCCAAATAAAAGAGTAACAAAGGAAAAATAAGATAAATATAATTAATCCATTAATTCTATCAGCTAATTTCTGCCAGGTCCTCGGTGGTCGTTCAACTGAGTAGACCCATTTAATGGCTTGCCTGGCATATGTGTTAGAGTAAGATACATTATTTCCGAATTTTCTGAACATTCCACCAGCACACATATCAAGTGTTCCGTCGTAATGGTATTTTATAAAATCTTCTTTAATATAAAACATGTGCAATGTTTTATTGAGATATTTAGCAATTATTTTCATAATTTCGACGTCTGCTCCGTGTACTTCTTCTATGGGATCTAATGTTTGTAAAGATTCTTCATTGTTTACCGCAGAAAAAGGAAAAACAATATACATCCCGACATTAAGGGGACACTGTTGGTAATTTAATTTGTTTTTGTTTGGAAAAGCAGTAACTTCATCTAAAACTCCATCGATACAGGTGTTAATAACTGTTGTTGTTCTATTATGAGCAAAAGTGCAAGTATCAGCATCTATCTGTGGCATAAAAGTTATTAGTCTGTTTCCTGTCACTGTTGGATCTTTGAAGATAAAAGTTATATCACAATCGTGTATGTCTCCATCAATTTTTTGTAGAATATCGCAATCTGTTTCCCGACCTTCATTAATTACCATTAAATATTTAAATTTTTCGTCAATTACTTGGAAGTCGAATTTTGAAAGAGAGGCACAGTTTTCGAAATAGGAGACAACAAGTATACTCGCTTCGTATATATCCATTGTATCAATTACTCTACTCAAATCTTTTGTGATTACTTGAGGTATTTTATTTTTGGTTAATAACCTAACCATTTCATTTATGAATAATGTTTTATTTTCGGAAATTTCTACATCATCATCATGAAGCATGACTGTAGGTTTAAACCTAGATAAAACAACATCAGCAATATTAGTAATGCAATAAACTGTTGAATCACTGTAATAGCTGTCGGGTTTCAATGGTGGAATAATTTCACCGCCGACTTGAAAATGGAAACATACGAGAGTCAAAAGTAAAACTGTAAGTTTCTCCATGTCTACGAATAATTTAAAACTGAACATTTCAATAATACGAATACCATTAGAAAATATAGGATTGATTCTACAGAAACACTAACATTTAAAAGAAATAATTACATGCCTTTTGGAATGATTTTTCAGAATCCAGAAACCTTTCAAAGAAACACAATAAACCTATTAATTTTGTGACTTAATATTAGATGCTTAGTGATCAAAATACCTAACTATGCAGTGAAACACGTTTTATGTAAAAGCAAAGCGATGTTAAGATAAACTTTATACTAAAAATAAAAAATACGCAAGTTATACCTAGAAGCAAATGTTTGTATCTTAATACACATGTATAATTATGCAATCATCGATATGAAATATTGCGTGTGGTGAAGGCCGGTATTAGAATAGTATCACCGCACGTCTTCCCGTGGTCGTTAATAGACAGCGACTAATTGTTAACAATACCGTTACCACCAGCCCTGGAGAACTACAGCACCTCTATAAACGTGGCTTGGCGCTTGGCTGCTTGGTTTGGCGTTTAAGGCTATATATACATTCCTAATGCGAAAGACAATGTAGATGATGTAGCCCACGTCCAACAGCGGACGATAAAACGGCTGGTGTCGGTGACGATATCAGACATGTTCTTACGAGCAGAATAGGTATTAAGACATTTGTGATAAACTTGATGAGGACATGCCATATTATGACAATAAGGTCATAATATGAGTAGTTTAACGAACGGCATAGTATGACGATCCGACTATAAGTCAGACTTTGTCAGGGTTTCAAGTGACGTCATTATACAGGTTCCTGTATTTCTTTAACTAACCGAATTGATTGTGCTTCCCTTTTATCTTCTGAAGATCTGTCAACTAGATCTTCAGCAAGACTACTCAATTTTAAACCATGTTGTATTAGATACCGTAAAAATAATTATGGTAAAAATACCCCAATGATAACAGTTCTACGTAAATATAACGAAATACCTACATTATAGATGTGAGGTGGGCATTTATTCTAATAAAATAGGATTATTCAAAAAAATAATCATGTCCGCTGTTTAGATACCTCAATGTAATAAGAAAAGATACATTTTCATATATTATATGTAAGATGATCTCTTTATTGTAACTTTCTTATTTTTCATTAGATTACATGACAGCCGTATGTGATCTTATATTTATTTCTTTTTAACTCAAGATATCATGTTTAATTCATAAGATATCCTTTATTTGTATATACGCCTGTATAATAATTTTGGCTTATCTGTAATTTAAATGAATATAAAAAATGGTGCTACGCTTGTACTGACAATGTACTATATGAATTTAGTAGCAGCTAAGCCTTTAATAAATAAAATAAAATAAAGGATTTAAAAGACATACTTCATATCTACATCTTGAAGTATTTCTAATTTTTCAAAACGTAAAACAAATAGTAATAACTACACGTTCGACTCAATCTATCGGATTTTTTAAAGCTCCGATGAATTAATTAAAACTAGGTGAATAGATAAATTCACAAAACGTAAGTAATTATCACAATTTTTTCATAAATTGTTATATTGAATTATGTTTTCATTTGCAGCATTGTTCATTCAAAGCAAAGTAACAAAAAATATAATCCCGAGATCTCCGTAGAGATTAATTCCTTTTACTCGCTTTAATAAGAGATTCCACTTCGTTTGACTTGTCCAACATCCCACAACTTCATCAAAAAGTTGCCAGCTCTTTTATGAGTTCTTTTATATTTATTGTTGTACTCTACCTCTATTATTGTATTGTAAGGGGGAGTGTATGCTGCATTCTCACAGCCGCTAGGCGCACTCGACTGGCCACGTTACCCCTCTCTCACAGAAGACTACCTTGAAATGTACTGCATTTCCCACTTTATCGTATTTCCCCAATGTACGTACGTGTTTCAGTAGTGAGTGAGATATGCCAGAGTCCATCCCCATCCCATCCTATCCCTCCCCATTTTCCTAATCCATTCATTGATCTGCACAGGTAGTCAGCGCATCCGGGGGCGTGCCAACGTTTGTCATTCTGTACTGATGTTTGACATGTATCGCGGATGTCTATGAACGATAGTATCTACTTACCATCAGGTGGACTGTATGCTCGTCTGTCGGCTTCCTTTTATAAAAAAAAACCTCGATCAACGTCTGACATCCGCTGCACGACATAGGCCATTTCTACAACTACGCAGGATCCATACAGATTGGTGAATAAGTCTTTAATTATTTTTTTCTAAATATGGAGTGATATTTAAATAAATAAAACTCAAAGAGCAATAAATAAACATTTATTTACAACGGGAATACGTAGCACTTATTATATTTTTGGAAGACGTTTCTCGATGACACAACATATGGGTATAAAAATCCAGTAAAAAATCTATTGCCTCGGCAGAAGCGGTTAACAATTTAAGAGTTCTTCACTTTTATATGATGAGGAATGATTTTTAAAGGGGTAGGTGGTAAAGGAAAGGCCCACCGATGATAAGTGCCTTATGAGGTCCAAAACCGAGCGAAGGACTTTGAAAGGCTGACTATTTTTTGCATGTTGAAAACCATTTGGGATACAAGGAAATACTCATTCCTGTAACCGTTTGGCTCAAATTACATTTTTTGGTAAATTAAGAAAAACAACTAACTTGATTTTAACTATAGCTGTTTTTACTCAGAGGAACTCAAAGACTTCCCCTTTTAATGTTTTCTTCCATATCTACTTGTGTTATTTCCATAAATCAATCCTCATCATCATCCAGCCCAGAACGATGTCAATGATCTTGACAATAATTGACTAGCATCAAAGGTAGTTTTAAAATCACGATTCTTAGTCATCTTTTCCTGCCCAAATACTGTCTCCATTAACTTCGACAGAACCTTTGAAGTACTTCTGGATTGTCGGCATTTTATACAAGTAAACGGAAAGAACGGATCCGGCACAGGCTCCTATCCAATAGACCGCGGCATGTTCGAGAAGGGTGTGACCCTCACAGCCAGCTTTGAGGGAGGTCGCTAGTACTGGGTTGAAGTATCCACCAGAGTAGTCAAAAGCTGGAAGAAGAAAGGTTTTTGTTGGTGACAAGGAAATTAATAACTGATCACAAATCTGTGAAATAAGAATACCTAGTTAAAAAAGTTCATGTAACCATTATAATATCCTATTTGGAAGATAAGACTAATCTTCAGCATTAGGTGTATATGGAAAAATATTATTACTTTTCTTGGGATACATTCACCGCTTACACATTGGATCATTGATCATCTCACATTGGATACTAATATAAATTATTTTTAGAAAATTTTAGAAATCTCTGTAAATCAAACCATTAAATCAAAATATCTTGAAAAATGACTTAATAAAGGGCTTATAAGTCACAAGATAGAAATGGATCGCAATACCGAATAATGTTCTTTTTCAATATTCTCGTTATAACCAACCGCCTTTAATATGGCGGGTCCGACCGTACCTACCTAATCTATCAAATATACCAATGAATTTGGAAAATTTATCTTTAGTATGAATTTCGTCTTTCTTTATTTGTCGAAAATCCTCGACAAATATATATGAGTAAATATACATATATGTATGTATAAAGTCATAAAACAGTCAAGAATCTTATCAATATGAATATGACATCAATTTTAAATTATAGGAGCTGTTGCTCGCCCCATTGCTCGTGTGGATTTAATTGGTTTAATTGTGACTATTCAAAATAGAAAACATTTTAGGAAAAACGATAAAATACTTGTTTAATTAACGTATCGTACAATATACCAAGTTTCAAGTTAATAGGACCATCAAATATTTTTTCCATACAAATTTAGGCATCTTGCTTCAACTCTTTAGGGATTGAGTTTCCAGAAATCCCATCGCAGTAAGTCTATTTAGTCATCCATAAAAAGATGTTTCTGTCCAAATTTCATGTTTCTAGCTTCAGCGATTTCGGCTCGGCGCACGGATCGGAACATTTCTATTTGTAAGTATAGTTGGATATATTAATTGTTCTATTTTCCTGTTAGATTAATTTGATTATACTTCAAAATCATTACGCAACCCCTATCCTTAGTACTCTCTTACTACATATTTATTACTTTTAACGAAGATTAATTGGAATATGTTTCTGATATTTAACAATTACAATAATGGCATGCTTTTTTCTACACTTACCAATTCATCATTACTTCCAAATAATCATCCAAATCATCTTTACATAAACTATCATCACATTTTAGATATAATGAATACCTAGATGATATTATTTTAGCAATGAAACTAAGATGTTTTCTAATGTATTTTAATGTTCGTATGAGCTAGTGCCGTGAACCATGCACTGTATATTTACAACGTTTAATATAGCGGTATAGTGATAACGATTTGTAAGTTGTTCTATGTAACTCTTTGTTGATTATGTAATTAGACGCAAATGCAATATGAAAACAATACATGAAATTAAAAGTCAGTAAAGATATTTCTGTATTTGCTGAAATATAATAGTTTTCTCATATTTGCAAGGTCCCGTAGACATCAATTCTTAATAATAAATAGAAATGTTTTCATCTATGAATTATTTATTTATATAAAAGAAATGCTACATTCGAAATTCTATAGATTTATAAAAGTTTTTCAAGCAAATACACTTGTACAGATTTTTAACGAAGAATTAGACATGAGCTGTCCAATTGATTGAATCAGTTGAAAAACACATTTTATTGAAAAGATTAAAAGCTAACTTTCTAAACATTCATTCGAACTTTAAAATTTATTAAAATAATTTAATTTAATTTAATTTAAAATTTTAACCTACATTATCACGTTTGCGTCTAACTACCTAAATTAGACGAAAACGAGTCACGAACAACGCGCTTGCTGTTAGTGGACAAATACTTTCTACAATAATGTACCTTTTCCTAAATGGACTTTGCAAAAGATGGATACGCTTAGGTCCGCATCGGCACTATTGTCCTGATAGCGGTAGACGAATACAGTATGCCTAGCGAGGACCCCTGCAACAGTGAACGTGGGGCGTGAGGTGCACTGTGAGTGTCACAAATGTCACATACAGATGGCGTTTGAAGGTTTGATGATAAATGATTGATTCAAGTTTAAATAAATGCCAATGTTTAAATCCTACAAAGTTCTTCAAAGAAGGTGGATAGATTTTTGAGAAGCCTCTAATATACATGAACGCTTAGAAAGAAAACTATGTTTGGACTTTGAAGTAGAACAAGACACCACAAAATTACATCACCTTTACAATAAATATTATTGTAAGAGTAATTATGTATTATTTATTTACATTCAATATTCATAAAAGAACTCCAGATTAGAAAAGACTTATCCTTAAATTCTTTGCTTTCAAATCGAATATCTAGATCTAATTATTGCTAGACGAATTCTTACATTAGAACAATGAATAAATAATTGGGATAATTGGGGATGCTTTTGTATGTAATTATTAGATATCCACGTATGCTATACTGAAAACAGTTTGCAAAATCTCCTTGAAATGTCATAGATGACATTAAGAAATAGATACCACTTTAAATATTTTTTGTTAGTATGACGCATTCGTGAATAGCACTTATATTATGACTATGTAAATGTGATTGTGATGTGACAAGTTGAATGACGTCTTAATATAGTATTCATTAGTGAATTGTATAAACAGATGAGTGTCATATAAGGGCAATCTCATAAACATAGATATACTATGCTAGTTTGTGAAACTGTATGGTAAATAAGCGTGTCATTTAGGCCATGAGTGGTTTCCCAACAGAAACCACTCACCGAAGAAATGAAATAATGAAATGAGCTATGGGAGAGGCCTATATCCAGCAGTGCTATGGTAATTATTATTATATTTAATATAATTAATTCAGTCAGGCCCGCTGTTCATGTCTGAGCATTCCAGTTATACATCTGCCGCCCGTTGTTTGGTAGCAAAAGCAAGTCATAAATAAAGCCACAGACTCATTTTAATAGTCATAAAGACTCACTCATAAGTCAGTTTAATAGACTCACTTATATTTCATAAAGTCACAGGCGTATTTTAAGAAAACCTTATCGAAAACTACTTCATCAACATTCAGTCGATGATTTGTTACTAATCTTTCAAACAGATCTTTGATCTTATTGTATTCTGTTTTAGCCTGACCCCATACGGTTCTAAATCAGCTTTATCGATTAAAGTCAGGGGTGTCCAACTTACAAAGCCTCAAGGGCCAAAATTATAACGTAGTTGCGGGCCATATAATAATACTTTAATTTAAACTTTAAATTAAATTATTATTATATACTTTTAATTTTAAAGTATCAATAAGAACCCATGTAAGATAAAGTTATTAATAAAACCAAAAGTAAATTATAAACCAGCATATTTGGTATAAGTTTGTTTATATTAAATTATAAAATCTTTTTCAAAAGGATGGCATTTCAAAGTAATTTTCTGATTTTTTTTTGTCTCTTTCGGGGGCCGCACAAAACGGCATCGGGGGCCACATGCGGCCCGCGGGCCGCCAGTTGGACAACCCTGGATTAAACGATCACTTTTGAAGTGATTTGTTGAACTACAGATGTATGTATGAATACAGAGTGTTTGAGACAATAGCTGAAAGTATTTCAGTGGTGTACAAACACCTAGTAAGTAGTGTCAGAAAAAGAAGACTATAAGAATATATTTAGTAGTTTAGTGTAAGAGGTTTAGGAAAATATTGCAAAATCAATAATCAGGGGCAGCGCCGGCTCTAGCTCATGTAGCGCCCGGGTGCAGGGCGCCCTCTAGTAGGCGTTTTGAACTCTTTGGAGGTGTCGCGAGCGGCGCTCGGCGCCCCCTAAGACCCTGCGCCCGTGTACACCGCACCCCCTGCACCATAGGTAAAGCCGGCACTGAATTCAGCGCTCGACAGGCGCCCCCGGGCGCGGGGCGCCCGGGGTGCACCGCACCCCTTGCACCCCCTGGTAAAGACGGCCCTGATCAGGGGCACGGCAGTGTTCCCGCCAAGGTAAATATACTTACATATCCTGGTGACGTTTTGCGATTAGGATGAAATTTGTGTAAGCGTAGGTTTTTGAGCAAACATTAGTATTTAATTTTATTTAGTATTCGTATTTTAAAGCGTAATTTAAAAATAATAATAATTTCATAAAGGAACTGTAATTTGCAGCACATAAAGCAACGAAAGCTCATGTTTTATAATCAGCTCAAAAACCTAAATCAAAAATGTCGACCAATCGAACGTTCACACAAATATAAACTCATTCGCGGATCATTATCAACTTATTTAATAAAAGGTTAGTTAGCGCCAACCGCAAATATAACGTTGCAGAACAAACTTATTCATTCAGTTAGAACAACGAAAATGAACTTTAAAATCACCGTAGCAATTCGTTTACGAACGTAAAAAAATGTTTGTAATCATGCGAATGCTCAGTTAACCAATGCTTTATATTTATGTGGACTTATATAAAAAAAAATCTTAAAATATCTTACCAGCAACAACCAGAGAAGTTCCGATGAAGGCGTCAATGGCGGTTGCAAACCTAGGGTTCAGGTCGCCCAGGGCCTTGGAAGCCAGTCGACACAGGCAAGTCGCTATACCCTCAACCACGGCACCATATAACACTGGGACCTAGGAATTCGGTAGAATTACTAATATAGTCGGGACCGAAGAAGTTGATGCAAGCGGAGCAAGGAGGTAACGAAACTCAAAACCGAGAACTGAGTGGTAACTGAGAATTTATTAAAAATACCTATATAAATAAATAAAAAATATTACACATCTATATGGATAGACAAATTATGATGCAGTTGTGTGTTGTGTGATTATTATGATATAAAATAATCACATAATAATCACAATGCAACACAACACACAACTGCATCATAACATTTACTCATTACAAAATACCCACAAATTGAGTTTAGTAGATGGCCCCTAATTACAAAGGTATACTCGTTGACTTAACTGCTCTGGTGTTAGCCGGGGGACGCAATCACACGACACATTGACCATAAGACACCCATAGGTGTGGTTGTGGCTTCCCAACCGGCACCCCTTGTAACTAGTTAATAGTGTAATTGTACTTATTAATTGATTTTGTTAAAAAAATTATTTCACTCACTTATGTGTCCTTGATAATTAAAAAGTTTTATACAAGTATACCTAGAGTTAAACATGAAACATGAACAATTGATATTAAAAATTGTTGATATATTTTAGGTACAAAAAAAAAATTCGCTAAATTTTTCGTTCATACTTATTTGGTAAATACTAAGCTCAAAATCCATTTCATATCGTTTAACTCAAAATTATGAGTAAAAATGAGAGTTGTGGTCTTACATCAAACATATAGATGTAATTTCAGACATACAGCTGTCATTTATTTTTCAGTATTCAGCTATACATCTGACCTCTGAATACATCTGACACACTCTGTATAAATAAATAGAACAGCGTTGGTCAAGAATGCGCGGGTAATAAAATGAGGGCGTAGCCACCAGGTAATCAGTAATCCGACCTCGGCCGTAGCCAGCCGAGCTTCTGTCGCTCCCGTTACTTATTTCACAGTAATTTCAAAAACAATTAAAATTTATTTTTGACCATGTACAGCATTAGCTATTTAAAGAACAGTCTCCGCCCTCGCACTTTGTGGGCGTGATGCCCTAGGATGTCCAAATTAATTCTTTATATTTTATACCCTTCCAAGTAGGTACACTACTATAAAAAGACGTCCTATCCATATTTATCCGTGCCCCTAGTACGCCTAATCATCAATCGTTTGCAAATATTACTGGCACGGTCTCGTCTGCTGGTTTTTGCTGAAAGGAAGTTTTAGTTTCACAATACGACCGCTAGCAGCGCTGCTCAGATCTCTAGTGGAAATCTTCCGAATATTTGTATTTGTATTCGTTTTAACGAATACCCACCAATTTTCAAGTATTCGTACCGAATTCTCGAATACTAATCAAATAAATGATTGTTGTAATACAGACTTAACTATTGTGGTGTTGGGTGACGCAATCACCACGACACAGGCACCATAAGCTACCCTATGTGTGGTTGTGGCTTCCTAACCGACACCTTTTGTTACTCTCGAATCTTGTAACTGCATTTCTTGTTAAGTTAAATAAATAATAAAAAGAAAAAGATACTTTAAGAATTAACGTTTATTTGAAAATTAGTAGCATAGCTAATTTTAAATTAAACTTAAAAATACTCACTAACTTTAAATTGAACTGTACTCACTAATTTTAGTTACGTACGTAGAAGATTATGTACGTACTATTCGTATTCTTGTTCTTGAAAAGTGCAAATGTAGGCAGCGCATCCCGGGTCGTGCCAACGTTTGTCATTTTGGACTAATGTTGACATGTATCGCGGATGTCTATGGGCGACAGTATCTACTTACCATTAGGTGGACTGTTTGCTCGGTTGCCGCCTTCGTCCATAAAAAAAGGTAGAAGACAATCAGATAGTCCACCTGATGGTACGCGATTATTGTCGCCTATAGACATCTGCGATAGACAGAATTGACGAACGGCACGTCTGTCTACAAATTTTGTCTTAACTTTTAGGAATGTAGAAATTAATATTTGAGAAACAGAATGAGATGTAAATAGAGAGGAAAACTCTGTCTGACACATTGGTATACCTTAGTTTACTTTTTTTGTGAGAGTGGAATGACTCGTAGCCCAGTGGGCTATGCGGTGCTGTAACGTTGCGAGTTTTAAAGTCGAGTTGGGATTGGACCAAGCTCAATCAACCAAGGAAAATACCAAGCTCCTAATTCTTATAAGGTTATTAATGACGGTCGGGCTTGGGCAACCAGATATGAATTGTATTCTTCACAGCACCGATCCGAACCACACTTATTGGTGACGTCACTAACAAATGCTGACAGTCATATATTTATAAGAAATACATCAATATTTCAACAATCATTGCTATCATGCTCATTAAGTATGCTAAGTGACTAATGACTAAGCATTCAAATAGAAAGCAAAAAACGCTCAAAATTTACAGCAGCATTTGCGCTTTTGAGTATGCAAACTAGCTAATGAGTTGACTAAGCATTTCAGATACTTCAGCATATCGCTCAAAATTTACAGCAGTATTTTAAGGACGTGTGCCCTAACGGACTCTAGTGCTTGCATCTAAGGAAATGCAGCCTTGTCTGGAGAGGACGGTATAATATGGCACCGTTTCGTCAGATCCAGGGATTGGCCCTCAACCTGTTTTAGGGTGCGAAACTGTTAGTTTGACACACCCAAACAAATAAAAGTCTTTTATATTAGTAAAATCACCAAACGGTTGCGTATAGTATCTATATATTCCGTTCTAATCCAATTTGCCCACAATGTAAACAAACATGGCGGCCTGAGGTATCTGATAGGGCCTTAAATGAAAGAGCATTTAGTTTTAAATCTATGCCAAAACTTGCTCTCGATTAATCAAATTATGGATAATTTGTAAACAATTATATATCACCTCACTGTTCAAGGCAGTCTCAGTTACCTCAGGCCGCCATGTATGTTTACATTTCAGACCAAAATTGTATTAGAACGGAATATAAAATGAACTTATTTCAACTCAAATTCCCGTGAAATTTACGCAAGCAAACATATGCATCCCTAAAAGAACGCCGATTTTAACTCGCAGTTATATTCCCTTGCAAAACACATGCAAAAACAGGAAAAAATACAGAAACGGAGAAGTTTATAAACGAGGCAAAAAAGAACTAAACACCGCTCGGAGTTGATCAGAGCAAAAATGTTATTTTATTTGTAAACACTGTTTCACAGTTTGTTGAAAGTAAAATAGTAACAACAAAATACAAAAATAAAAACGAAACGTTGAAATTCTCTATTGCAGCAACACGATTTTTTTATTTCAACCATTTAAAGCAACGGTGACCTAAATATTTTTTTTATTTAGATATAAAACACAGTTAATTGTTATTTGAACACCAAAAATTTAAAGCAGAACACACGTCAATACACCAACATCATTGTACTCGTACTACGATAGCAGCCATTATTGCGACAGCAGTAAATCACCTTGATGAATAAAGTCAATCGATTTTTCTTTATTTTTTATGTATATTCTATTCACCTACAAATCCAACACCCACAAGATGATTGGAAGGGCTGCTAAAAGAAGACAGTTATTGTATGAATACTGATTGTAATGAACAATTCAATAATCAAAGAATTATACAAGGCGTAGCCGAATCGGTTAACCGACTCCATTCAGCTACAACATGGAATTCAAGAAAGCTATGAATATAATTTTGCAGTCAGCAGCGTACCTGCACCAATTTGGTATGACGGTGGCCATTTACCATCATGCCACTCGGCCGTCTGCCGGCACTTATTTCAAGAATTATCAAATTTACAGCAATTTGGTGAGCTCAAGTCAAGGAATCGTTAAGAGGAGTCGGATCCGCGATCGGAGCCGGATTAAGTGAGCCCAAACACTCCGAGGGGTCGGGAATACCCACGACTAGTTCCCGACACCGCGACGCACACTAAAACATTGTGCATGTACTGTACGAGCTCAACCACTACTAAGATTAATCAGTCTTCGTGAGATGAAAGGACTATACTCGTAAAATTAGTTTCAGCAATTGTAGCCATACTGGACGTGCAACGTTCATAAGAGTAACACTACACACTTGTTAGCTATATTTCATATAGTAATATCTGTATCGCCAGTTTTCATTGGACATTATAACGTTCACTAGTGACTAGTTTGCACGTAACAATTCCAGCACCAATATTGTATAATCGACTGTGAGTTAAGTCATTTAACTCCAGTCATTTGTAAGATTTTCTCTAATTTACCGACACCACTACAAACAAACACATATGCACACACATCAAACACCACCTATGTATGGGCTTATTGCCCTTCACGTTATTCAGGTATCCTAACTCAGTGACGAAATTCAGGTTGATGTAAAAACTGCTGCTACACCATCCCGAATTTAGTCACTAAGTGAGTTGCGATTCCTGAATAACGTGAAGTGGAATAAGCCCTTTACTCCCTTCTTCTTACCTGCAAATCAGCCCTGCATTCCTCGTACGCCTTGTCCTTGTGCGTTTCGGATATCTCCAGCGCCCAGTACATTTGCACGTACTTGAACACCAGTAAACCGCCAGTGAGCTCCGCCCATGACTTCAGAACGGCCTTACGGATGTCTCCCTTCCCTGAAAATTGAACAAAAAAAAAAGAAAGAATTATATAATTCATATTATTGCAATGTATTGTTACTATTTGTGGGGATTTTTATTGTTACTGTCTTGCAAACGGAAGTTGAGACTGACGGAAAGAAAATAAAAAAGAATAAAAATAATTTTGATACTCGAATTCAATGTTATTATTGAATTCGCTTTTCGCCGCGCTTTTCCAGCCTCAATTTTCAATTGCCAGACTAGATATTATTAATAAAATTATAATAGCTATCAATTTTCTATCTTTCCAGGAGGTCAACGTTGAAGTACACGTTGAAGAATTTAAAATAGATTTAAAAAGTAGGTAGGTATCTATTGATAACATACTTAATTATGTACAATCATTGTACAACGCAAGTCAACTTAATAGTAATAAGGACTAGTATTGAATGGTGTTATCTACATGGCGTGCTGTCGACTGTATCTCTATTTTTGAGTATATTGTAATAATTTGGTTCCTGTAATGTAGACCCAACATGCTGGTGTCATTGCACTGCCGTATCGGCTGGATAAAATTGCCGATTTCCACGCCAATGAATAAGTTGCCACTATTTAAAAAGTAAGAAAAAAAACATAAAAAAAAAACACTGGACTATTATGGGGTTTGTGCTTTAATAGCGATAGTTTATTAAACCTCAAAGTGCACAGTGGTAGCGCATGCCTATTGTTTGTGTGCTTCCAAGCAGTCCACTGCCAAAGCAGTCTCTTGACTTGCTTTGACGTGAGTGGACCAATGTCCATTTTGTCAATACCAAATGTGTTATAAATAGTTTTGACTTTATTATGAAGAAAACTTGACACTGGCCGAATGTACTAATTACACCATTGCCATATATGAAAAGAAAAACAAACCGTTTTCAGGCCACACAAGGTTACACTCAACAAAACTTATTTGAAAAAAATTCAACGCAAACCTTCTCCATTACTGGTAAAGTGTACAACTATAGGTACCATTTAATATAAAAACCTTCGAGCTGTTAAAAACATGTAGTATTTATTCGCAAACTTTTTTCGCTAATTCAGCATACGTAAGTACCTACATTGTCCAGAGCTTATCATCGATTTACGATTACTCAAACACGTAGAAAGTGATGCAAGTATCTAATGTTCACTTCACGAAATATCACAAAGATTTCTTTATTTATAAGTTCATTGAACTACTGTAATAGGGTTGTCACTTATGTTGCTAGGTGAATATAAGACCCACCTTAACATTAGGTTAACTGTTTACTTATCCATTTTAATTTTATGACCTTAAAATCGTAACCACCCCTTATAGCATCCCTCATTTGTTTTCTTTATTTTTTATTTCCCTTTAAATTGTGAGCCTCTTCATGATACACATTGTATTGTGCATGAGGAATGTATGGGCTTAAAATGCCACGGTGACAAAGCGAATTCGTGGTTTCTAACTACAGTTATAACCTGTATGTAAATATAATCTAAGTAGTCACAATTAAGTGGATACTGTCGTCCATATATATCCGTGATACATGCCAACATCAGTCCAAAATGACAAACGTTAGCAAGGCCCCGAATGCGCTGCCTACCTTTGGCGATTTAGGAATGGAATTCGAGTGCACCCTCCCCTTACTTACCGACGAATGTACAATGCTTAGAAGAAATGTAAAATCCATACTATTCTATCCTATTCCATTTCGCTGGCTTCCCTACCGTTACACCCCCCTCTATTCTACACTTCTCGCTGTTATCATTCTTCAAAACGAGCATATTTATGTAGAATTTGCTTTAGTGATATTCTTTATTTTATCACAAACTAAACATAAACTGGAATCATCATTTAAAAACTTTCAAAATTACTCTATAAAAAGAAAACATTCTCTTCACACATATTTTCCGAAATAATATGTTCCCGTTAGGTTCAACCCTGTCAACGTACCTTCAATAATATCCTCGATGTGTGTGTACGGGCAGGCCGTCGCCTCGCCCCAATTGAGCGACCACCAGATGGTTAGTGCGAACAGGAATATTGCGTACGTGGCCACGCCGAAATTGTCCGCCACTGAAATAGCGAGTAATAACTATTATATAACAATATAATTTATTTAGGTTATTATAATATTAATTTATAAAAACATGTATCTTAAACATTTTAGAATCAGTTTAGACAGAAAGTCCTTCTCTGCTATTAACATCTTTTTGGATTGTAGTCGTTCCAACTATTAATTATAAATTTAATTCAGAATTTAGAATGTGACAAAAATTAACATGAAAACACTTGGACCATTCATAAATAATCGTACTGTTGATTTTCTGAAATATACATACATGTACTGATCGAATATTTGGATGCAAATTGACCACGGCTCAGTAGCCACGGGCCATATTTTTAAGATAGTTTAGATATTGTTATGTCACTGACTTGTTTCCAAACCGACACGACATTATTGTCATTGGCTCAGATCAGATCAGAATGCAATATTGGCTCCATTTGATAGTGTCACATACTTGTATGATACGAGACACTTGTCCCAGAAGCCGGTCTATTGGAGAGTTTATATTAATACAAGTGACTGATTTCGTACTAGATTTTTTATATTCGTGGACGATACATCCCGCCCTACGGGCATACGAATTTTACAAAAAATAAATACAATATTAGTACAATGTCAATCTTATATGAAATAGCCATCAATATTGTCTTTTATATTAACGTAATAATAACGTTTATATTAATTAATTAGTCGGTTTTATGTTAATATAAACTTAGGTATATAAAATTAATCTATACTATAATATAATAAAGAGGTAAAATTGTGTGTTTGTAGGTATGTTGGGGATCAGCCCAGTAGTCTATAGCTACCTGTCGTAAGAGGCGACTAAAAGGGGACAACGGGGCCGCGGCCGCTCAGAGTGGGGGCTCCTTGCGTCCATTCATGCGGCCCCAGGGAGAAGGACGGCAGCACTCTGTGGACCAGTGCTGCCGTGGAACACTGCGAGGGTGTTAGGGGAGACACGTATAGTCTCCCCAGAGGACATGTGGAAAATGGAGCACTGGAGGGACACCGGTGCGTTCCGCTGGAGATCCCGGAGCCCCTCTATGCGTGCGTTGAGAAGGACCACCGAGGGGGTTTTAGTGGGTAGGAATCCCACATAACCCGGCCTTCCCCCAGAAAGTCGGGTACTTATCTTAAGAAGATTTCACCCGTGACCAAAAAAAAGGTATGTTGGGGGTAATTCTCTGGCACTACTGAACCGATTTCAAAAATTATTTCACAAATAGGAAGCTACATTATCCGTGTCTAATATAGGCTATATTTTATTTTGAAATTATAAAAAAAAAACTTATAAACCGAAGCGAAGCGAGGGCGGGTCGCTAGTTAATAATAATTGGGTAGCTTTACGTTATATCACCGACCTCCTCCTTAATCTGACTAGTAATTTATTAAGAGATAAACTCAAAAACTATTCGCCCGATCTTGAATATTTTTCACTTTTAGGAAATTAAATTAATTAAATGTCAGTATGATATGTTTGAGTTCCCTAGAGAATCCTGATGCTACCTGAACGAAACTAAGTCAGGTCACCAGTACACGTACAATACCTACTCTTTCGCGTATTGTCCTTTACCGAACTTCTTTCAACTAAATCCTTACGAACTGGCCGCTAAGGAAAATTTAAATTCAAATTTGCTTCAAACTCTTTGACTCGATTGCTTTCTGATTCATTCTGCTGTCTAATTTTGGATCTGTAGAGACGTGCCTTTATACTTCCGTAAAGCCTTCTGTATCTGTATGTTTGTGAATATCTCATAAAACGACTGTAATAATTAAGCATCTTACTGAACTTCTGTTGTATAACAATACATTTGTAAAAAAACACCTCATTACGGTAAAAAGTTTAATTTTATAAAATCGGTTTCTTAAGTGCCTTTCATATCATTCAACGTTTTTTTATTTTTTAAATACTTTTACTGATTATTAAATTACTGGAGTAAAGACTGGATGTCTTTTATCCCCTGAATAACCCCTCTACCTACTGAGCAAACGTCGCAGTACTTAATACAATGAAGTACGTCATACCAATAAGAAGTTCAAAGCAGCATCCGCAAAGCTCCGCAGCAGCGATCGCTTCTTCAAATAGTAGTCTTATGAAGGGCTCCTTGACCACCTTCTGAACAGCCCTTCGCGCACAATGAGCCAGCAGAGAAGTCAGGAGGATGAACAGCGTAGACACCACCAAGGGCGCAAAGGTTACTCTGTTTATCTGCAAAAAGATTTTAATAAACATTAAAAAAAAACATAATAAATGTATAAATTAATAAGTATAAGCTGTATAAATAATAAATGTATAAGCTTTTGACCGGGTATGGCACAAATCTCTGCTTTCCAAGTTACCATCTTTCGGGATACCCGAGGGATTATGCGAATGGGTTGCCAGTTTCCTGACTGGACGGAGCATCAGAGTCGTTATCGATGGTAGCCGCTCCGACACCATGTCTATTAACGCTGGCGTCCCTCAAGGCTCCGTGCTGTCCCCAACTCTGTTCCTTCTGCATATCAACGACCTGTTGCAAATTGGTGACATACGTTGCTATGCAGATGACAGTACTGGTGACGACTTGTACAGGGGCCGCGCCAACATCCCTCGGGTCGAAGTGGAAGAGAGTCGCGCCAGGCTTGTGTCTGAAATCCAAGACTCTTTAGATCTAGTCTCGATTTGGGGTTCTCTGAACCTAGTGGATTTCAACCCCAGTAAGACGCAAGTCTGTGCATTCACCGCTAAAAAAGCCCCCTTTGTCGTAGCACCTCGCTTTCAGAGCATACCTCTTAAGATCTCGGAGAGTATCGGGATCCTTGGTGTCGACATCTCCAGCAAAGTCGAATTTAGGGGTCATCTGGAAAATAAGGCCAAAATGGCCTCCAAAAAGCTCGGTGTGCTGAACAGAGCGAAGCGGTACTTCACCTCCGGGCAACTCCTAATGCTTTACAAAGCTCAAGTGAGGCCCCATATGGAGTATTGCTCTCATCTCTGGGCCGGTGCACCGAAATACCAACTGGACCCATTTGACTCCATCCAACGACGTGCTGTTCGTATTGTCGACGATCCCACTCTCACGGGCGGTTTAGAACCCCTCAGCATTCGGAGAGACGTTGCGTCTCTCTGCGTGTTCTACCGCCTGTACAATGCGGAATGCTCTGAAGAATTATTCAATATAATTCCCACCTCGGGTTTCTATAACCGCACCTCCCGTCACAGAAGTGCGGTCCATCCGCATTTCCTCGATACGGAGGTGTCGCGCACTGTTCGGTTCAAAAATTACTTTATACCGCGAACCCGTAGGTTGTGGAACGAACTGCCTCAAGAGGTCTTTCCATTAAGCTACGATATGGGGTTCTTCAAGAGAGCTGTGAATAGGATTTTGCAAGGTCGGCGGCGCGCCCGCATACCCCCTGGTGTTGCAGGTGTCCATGGGCGGCGGTAACACTTACCATCACGTGGGACCGCCTGCTCGTCCGCCCACTAGTCTATAAAAATAAAATAAAAATAAAAAAAATAAATAAACAATAAAAAAATATTAAATAAATGTAAATAAATAAATGTATTTATTGCTATATTTTTTTTTTATAGACTAGTGGGCGGACGAGCAAGCGGTCCCACGTGATGGTAAGTGTTACCGCCGCCCATGGACACCTGCAACACCAGGGGGTATGCGGGCGTAAAAAATGTATTTCTATAATATACAGAAGAATAGCGACAGTGGACACTCCGTACTGATTACATTTACATTTAAAAAGTAGTTTTAATTGTTACCAGGGTTTGATTTGCGTTATTAGTAATTATAAAATTGGAAATGGCGCCGATAATGAATAATGAATAATGATGAATAATAATAATAATAATAATAATCCGGGGATAATGAATGCTTCTCGTCTTCATGCCCTGTGGAGTAGTGGTGGGTAATCAAGACTTCTCGGAGTGTTTTAACTCACTTAATCCTGCTCCGCTTGCGGATCCGACTCCTCTTAGTTACTCCTTAACTCTTTTGATTCACGTTCTGAGAGCGTTTTATTCCCTTTCCCTAACGGTTGCTGCATAAGCAAAAAAAAAAAGGTCATGCCATCATTGCATCTCGATTTTGAGCCCCCGACAAGTGCCGATGCGCGATTACACTCACAATCACGATTGGCGCCGGAATCGGAATCGGAATGGATAAATAATTCGATGGAACAATTAAGGGATTCTGCTCCACTCGCGGATTCAACTCTTTTGATTCATTAACTCCGGAGATAATTTGATTCATTTCTTTTGATTCATTAACCCATCACTAGTGGAGTTGCTACCAGATACAAACATTATTGGGTAATAAGAAAAATGTATGTACTAACTTTGGTCTCTCGCACCACAAAACTGGTAGAGTTTCAACTCCAAAGTCTTTGCCTGTCCAAATATATTGCCTGTAGCTGCAAAACAGGATGTGGCAATGCACGTGGATGCAATAAAGCAGGCTTCAACTGTTCCTCTTTATGCACCAATTGTATGGGGCATTTACGTGAAAATTTCGCTTAGGTCATTTTGAACAGTAACACGGTGGGAAGCGTTTTTTTTCAGTCAGGTACGTACAACATACCAAAAAATTAAAACAATAATGTTACAATAAAACTATTAAAAAAATGTACTCGATTCCCACCATGCGTTAAAAGAAATTCGATATATGTAACAACTTTGTCAAAAGTTAGCCAAACACTGACCGACCTACTTGCTACAAACTTCACGAGGTAAAGCCGAATGTTTCGTAGCAACTTTTTGCCAAGTGTTACAAAACTGTGCCGCCGAAGTGTTGTTTGATCTTGTGACGTCACTTTTTATAACAGCTGTTTGAACGACCGCCAGTAAGTATGGACATAGCGAAGGTCGGACAAGAGGCAACTGACATAGTGAAAAGACAACATCGAAAGATCTTACAATTAAAAGCTTCTTCAGAAGATTTATATAGTAATGAGTGACATAAGATACAAATTAGTAAACTAACAGTGTAGATTCCTTTTCTTATCAGTATGACATATTTATTTGCAACATATTCACGTACGACAAAATGTTAATGAAAATTAACATTTTACAAATAAATAAACAAAATATTATTTCAAACAGGTCGTATATACAATACATACATTTATACATACACACATAAAATATAAAGTGTAACGGCAAACAATTTTTCATTTTTTCTATTTAAGACAGAGAGATAGTTTTTTTTTAATTAAAAGATTGTGAGGGCTAAAACAGAAAAATCGGAAGACTTCTTATGCCTATATTTTTAAGATATATCGTCTTACATATGGCAATAGATCGTAAGTAAAATAATTTATGTGAAGGATTAAGTGTTAAAAGTTAGTCATAACTCCGGCAGATAAGCTTTAAATTAACAATTAACAAATTAAATTCAACATAATAATAATAATCTCTATACATATAATAAAACTGTAGAACCAGCGTGTCTGTACATTGAATATATTTACCAAAAACTGATTGGGGGCGATAAAGGAAGAGTATCAGAATACAAAAAGACGATTTTGAAAATTTTTGTCTGTCTATCTGTTTGTTTTAATCTCCAAAACCACCGAACGGATTTTCATGGGGTTCACAGGTTAATTAAGCTTAGCTTGGCGCTTCGAATGGGCTTTATTTAATCGAAATCGGCTAACGGGAAGAAAAGATATCCCAATTTAAAGTTTAATAATTTAAAACGGTACTTTCAAAATTTCAACAGATAGCTGTACAAGTGTTAAAAAATGTTCAAGAGGCTGGCATCACTGTGGCTTCCCGTGTCAGTGCCACAAACAAGCTCTTTGTTCATGTTCCCGACCATTCCACATCGAACATTGTATACAAAGAAGCTTTGTAGATCAAATTAAAATTTCACGCGTACGAAGTCGCGGGCACAGCTAGTATCGTAAGTAATAAGATTGTTATAAAATTTAAAAACATATTGTTCGGTTTCGCTTCGCAATATGATATTTTTTCGCATCCCATTTCGCTAGGTAGTTGCTAAGTACTTCTATTACACCCCTATCGAAAATATTCCTATTTACATTTCCTTCTTCAAATAATCCAATTGGCAACATAATTGTACAAAACAAGCCCATACATTTTCAAGATTTACACGCGAACAAATCACTCGAGAGTGCTGCAGATATCGCACAGAATGTACAGGGTGTGTCGTAAATAGTGGTCCAACGTTAAAGGGTCGATACACCATATATTCAGCTATCACATACCAGAATTTGAAATTTTTTTTTTCCACGGGTCTCTGTTTTATTCATTATTATTATTATTTTGAAAAATCGATACCTTGCGTTACTAATTTGGCTGTTATTTCAACAAATAACATTATTTTTTTATTTTGTTTCTTGTTTATTATTGATAAATACATGTGCTATCACATTCAATCTACAACGATTTGCTCAACGATTTCGACAAACGTGCAGTGAAGTGAAGATTAGACGATGTCTCAGTACACACCGCGTGAATATGCTGACATGCATTTTATTTATGGCGAATGCAGAGGCATCGGTAGAAAACGGTTTAGATAGTGTAGTACATTTTTTTTACACCATTCGCCTCCGAATTCACATGATTTGCGACAGATTAGAGTTAAAATTTGAAATAAACACATTTTTTCTTTAATATCTTTTAAGTTTCCATTAAAAAAATGATTGCATGTGATAGCACATGTATTTATCAATAATAAACAAGAAACAAAATAAAAAAATAATGTTATTTGTTGAAATAACAGCCAAATTAGTAACGCAAGGTATCGATTTTTCAAAATAATAATAATAATGAATAAAACAGAGACCCGTGGAAAAAAAAAAATTTCAAATTCTGGTATGTGATAGCTGAATATATGGTGTATCGACCCTTTAACGTTGGACCACTATTTACGACACACCCTGTATACTTAAAGTTGAACGACACTGGAGTTGAGTTTTCTACCGAAAGTAGTAAACAAAGTTTACATGTGCTACACTTAAGTGCATGCAAACAGGCAGAACATTATTTTGAAAAAATAATTAAAGTAGAAATAACGTCTAGTCATTCACTTTTTAATTATTTTAGTTATTTAAATGTCTTACTGCAGGACACAGGATTTCCCTAGTAAATCAATAAGGGTGTTCGGGAAATAGTTCATTACGCCGGCCCAATTAGAATTGGTGAATAAGCTTGCTTTAGATTTTTTTCTAATTCTCAAGCATGTGGGTTGAGAAATTCCGAGAACAATGTTTTCCTTCACCTTCGAGCTAGTGATATTTTTAAAAACTCCAACTTATGTTATCCGTACTCAGTGGTACGGGCCGAGAACTTGAACTCACCACTGAGAATCGAGAATCGAGACCCCCGGGCTATCACTACTCGCAAATATATTAAGAAATATAAAATTATAGTATTCATGAATATGTTCTGAAAAATATCTTCATTGATTCCGATCACGAGTTTCACAGCGATATCTTTGCAAACAGACACCTCTATGACTGCAGTTGAATTTAAAAACACACGGGTGTTATTAGGAATAAAACCGCGGTGTCTTTAAAAGAAAATTAACTGCATAGTTCTTTATTTCTAAAGCAAGTCTACAATCCAGCTAATAATAAGCATTTTAATACATGTACAATGCCTAAAAATGTGTGGAATTAAAAAAATGCGAATATATTTGCAATTAGGCGAACAATTTTATATATAATTTATGGAATAGTTGAATTTCGCTCTCTGACTTGCCTCTACTTATTTATATATCAGGCAAACAGACAATCGAACTGATAGTAAGTTACTTTACCATAATTAAGGCATAACTAAAAGATATTAACACATCACTCATCTTTATAACACTAAACAGCCATACGTAATGGTAGGAACGGATTTTTCCATTCACAACATTTGAACGCCTGATAAACCTAATTCCCTATTAATATGAATAGAAAAGTATTTAACAACTTTATAGCTGAAGAAAATCACTTGGAAACATACGCTCTTAATAGCATAGAATTGAAAGTCATTATCTGTCGCTCGCAACGGATCCGTCCGCAAAAAAAATCTGTATGTTTAAAATTTCGTCAACTCAACTGTCGTGTAAATAGTCGGGAGAAGTGAAACTGGATTTGTCAACTTCACGTGTAGTAGCGGGTTGACTGGACGTACTACAACTTTGCTCTTGGTAAAGGAATGTACAGGAAAATGTACTGATTGGAGGGAGTTGTGAACAGGAGACTTATTTTACAGCTATGCGACACTGATGTTTGTATACGCTATCAATAGTTATAGTTTATCCTTTTTTATGGAAAGAAACCGGCTGACTAGCAGACGATTCACCCTCTGATAAATGGATACTGTCGTCCATAGACATCTGATACCACCATCAGCCAGAATAACAAACATTGGCACGTCCCCGAATTCACTGCCGTTCGGAGATTTAGCAACGGATCTGAAGAAAGAGTTGGGAAAATGGAGAAACACTCACTACGGAAACACGTATCTACATTGATAAAGTGCATTACATTTGTCAAAAACCCAAATATTGATATTCATTTTAAGTTGATTAACTCAGAATTATTTACAGAATACAATTTTCTAAATGTATCATACAAATTTGGTAAATACAAAGTCCAGAAAATTTCCATATTTTCAAAAAAACTACAGAATAATGTGGTGTGTGGGGTCGTCCGGCCATAGAATAGCACCACCACATTTCCTCCCGTGGGTGTCGTTAACGGCGACTAGGGGCTACCATAAGCCTCGAGGAATTACACCACCTCTAAAAGAATGAACTCGCCAACCCGCTTGGCCAGCGTGGCAATTTAAGGCCTTACAATTGTAGGGAAAGTTTGAACACTCCCTTAATATTATACGTTAATATATTAAATATGTTAACATTTAATATACAGCATTCTCTATCATCAACGCACTGAGTCATTCAATCAATACCTAGAGTTTATATTCTAGTTTCTGTAGACGCTACCTTAATGAATTCTATTAAGTCGCAAGTTTGCTTCGGTTTCAGTCGTCCTGAATCGCGTCACTGCTAAACAAACTCGGTAAATTGACAAAGGCCGCAAACTAGACGATCGAAAATGTCCGATGGCTGCACAATCTAATTTTAAGCACACAGTGCATATCTGATAAAGTGATTTTAGAAGGTAGTCGAACGATCATTTCATATAAATCCAAGATTTTCTATAATGTCGTTACTTTGGGTATGCGCTCTATAATGCAGATATATACAGGATTAAATAAAAAATACCTGCACCCTCTTAAATTTATATCATGAAAACAAACTCATGCGTTTAAAAATTCATCGTTGTTTCATAGGAAAATTAAAAACATTTTTTTAAATCAATTAAAAACTGTTAAATTATATCTGTTTTTAAGAAACAATACGCAACGTTGTCAAACTGTTAAGAAAGAGAGAGGTTGCAAGCGGACGATGTGTTAAACAAAGATAAAGAATACAAAAGAGTAACAAAGTTAGAGACTACATTTAAACAACATAACTTTACAATGAACTTGATATTTTTACAACGGAATATATAAATATCAAGTTAGTAACAGAACAAAAAATTTTACTTTTAATGATTGTAATTCAGTCTCAAGTCGACGCGACTTTTTATATTTAGACCTGTATTATTGATCACTATGAATTTCATTCCGTTATATATATTGTATATAATGTGCATGTATATATATATGTGTATACACACATACATACATATATGTATAGGTTATATATATATATGTGTATTGATATGTACGTATTATATATTATGTAATTTATGTATACTGTACACCATCTACCTGTGATTAGAATATTTAAAGTATGCACGTAAAGTTAAAGGCCTAGTCACCTCGTGACCACGGCTTGTGTAACCCATGCCAAACGTCTGGTTGAAATAAAAGATAAACAAAAGTCTTTAATTTAACGCGTTTAGATCCGATTTACAATATAAAACAATTATATTACTAAAAATCCATTTAACATTTAGGTTGCCGTATTCACCAATCTAGCGTTAAAATAAATACAAACTTCTTTTCAACTTATAAACGGATTCAATGGACGTATAGGTGACGCCAACGGCAAATACAAAGTTGTAGAAATAATTCTGCTCTTTCAGTTAGAGAAACTATTATAAATGTTAAAACTGCTTTAATAAAAACGAAAAAATGCAAATCATTAAAATGTAAACCTTACATTTTTTAAGTAAACCTTAAAAATGAAGCGAGACTTTTATCCAATGGAAATGCTATAGTCGTCGAGCGAAAAAGCTTGTTATTCAGAAAATATTTCTTAACCGTACAATATTTATTTTCAAGCGAGAAAACAGCTATAAGTAACAAAATTTTACCTCAAAAATTCGTGCTCGAAAACCGCTTTCATAAGATAAAAGCAGTTTCAGTGAAGACAAAAATATTCCGCTGAAACGGTGCTAAAGGATAATGGGCGACGGGGAACAGAGCTTTCTAAATCGAAAATCGTTTACAGAGGAATGATGCTGAACACTGGGGGATCCAGGTTCAATCCGAAGTCATTCCGTAGCAGGCGTTACACACAACGTGGATATTAGTTAAACAAGAAATTGTAGGTGTATTATTTCGTTTTATGTACGAAGGCGACAGACGAGCATACAGTCCACCTGATGGTAAGTGGATACAGTCGCCCATAGACATCCGCGATACATGCCAACATTAGTCCAAAATGAGAAACGTTGGCATGCCCCCGGAATCGCTGCCTACCTTTGGAGATATAGGAATGGATTTGGAGAGAGGGTTGAGAAAATGGGGAGGGATAGGATGGGATTGGAATGGACTCTGGCACATCTCACTCACTACCGAAACACATACGTACATTGGGGAAATACGATAAAATGGGAAATGCAGTACATTTCAAGGTAGTATTCTGTGAGAGAGGGGTAACGTAGAGTGCACGTTACCCCCAAAGCAAAGGGTCGCAGATGGTCAGAAAAAATTAAGAACTTATGTGTCAATAAACCCTTTATTAATTATTTAATGATTTATAATCAAATTTTAAACGAAAAAAAAAAACATAATTATGACTTAATTACTAGAAATTAGGGGGACTTAATTGGGGGTCGTGGGGTTGTTTACTTTATTTTTGACCTTTCCAGAGGGTCGCGACCCTAAAAAGGTTATCTGTGGAGCTCTAGATGTAGGTATATCTGTGGATATCCACTAAAATCCACCTACCTCGCTGTGGGGCTAGAATCGATTGATTTTGGAAAGAGTGCATGCATACGTTCTTAATACTGATGATATTAAAATGCTCCGATAGTCTAGCGATTATTTTCTTAAATTGTAATCTGAATACTTGATTATTCCTATAGGCCGACTGTTTGTCAGCAATTATTTATTTCATTTTTATTTTATCAATCCACATAGTACATATTTAGCCCATAGTTTATTATGACTTGTCTATAGGTATTATACTTGACTACTGAACAGTGTTAAAAACTTGTTTCATTTGTCTTCTTGTTATTCTGTGACTGTCGCAATTGTCTTGCTAAAGACTTACTCCTTTGGTTGTCCATTTAACATCAACTTTCCTCCCAAATAACCTCTCACTCTCAGGCTCTCACTGAAATGTACTGCATTTCCTATTTTATCGTATTTCCCCAATGTACGTACGTGTTTCGGTAGTGAGTGAGATATGCTAGATCCTATTCCCATTCCATCCTATCCCTCCCCATTTACCCAATCCATTCCTTAATCTACAAAGGTAGGCAGCGCATCCGGAGGCGTGTCAACGTTTGTCATTTGGATTGGTGTTGGCATGTATCGAAGATGTCTATGGACGACTTACCATCAGGTGGGCTGTATGCTCGTCTGTCGCCATTTTCTATAGAAAAAAAACCCTCTCAAAATGTTGAATTAAAATGTGTAAACTCCTTAGGGGTTGCGACCTCCAGGTTGAGAAACGATGCTCTAGCTAGAGGAATAGATAAAGCAAGCTGTTCGATGCTACATGCCTGAAATTAGCGCTAAGCTCGTACTCCTCGCGCTGCTCGTTCAGTCTGTTCCGATCCGTGTCGTTAGTATATCGTTGTTGGAAAACACAAAAATGCCTAATCTAAATCAAAAGTGGTGAACAGCATCAAGGAAGATATTTCGTTTCATCAGTGAGCAAGGGCGTAGTCGGGATTTTATCCAGGAAGAGGCACAGCAAACTTTTTTTTTATAATTTTAAATAGATTGTTTAATCCAGAAAATTTGTTACTTATTCTTCCCTAAGTCACGGGGGATCAAGCACTCTACCCTGCCCCACCATGGCTACGTTCATGTCGTTGAGTTGTTTCCCATAACTAAAATTTACTCGTGATACAATACGCTTAGTTTCCACACGATTTCACGAACTCAATGCCATATCTAGATAGATAACTACAGGCAACTGGTATAATCATAGACATACATTTGACTATACCTGTTGCCCACCTGTAATTTACCTTTAGGCGTGTGTACTATATGCGCACCGACGCACACCGACCGAACAAGTGTGTATGCGCACCGACTTCCAAATAAACGACTCATTCGTCGGGGATAAACTATCGGCCGATAGTTTACAAACTAAAATCTCGGCCGATTGTTTAGTCTGCAATGTGGGATGCCTCTAATTCGTAAAGTATTTACATTGTATAATTTATGTAGTTACGCTGTGTTTAATATTGAGTAGGAATACACAAACTGTTGGCCACGGCTTTACACGTGTGCGTTTAATTATAATTCTATATTAAATTAGACGACCAATATTTCTGCCCCCTGATACCATTTTGAAAAATGATAAAACAAATGCTTAATTATTACTGTTGTAGAATTTTTGAACAAGGTTCAAGTTAATATGACTGTCATTTAGGGAAGTTTCGCCCCGAAAATTCGTTCTTAGTAAGTCTTCACGTCATAAAAGGAAGCTGCGGTTCAAATTTCATGTTTCCAGCTGCAGAGATTTCGGCTCTACGTTGATGAGTCAGTCAGTTAGTCGGAACATTTCTCTTCATATTATATATACATGTGTCATGGGTGATCATGTCTCCTCTGTCTAGATAAACCAGTTCGCCAAGATGGTGCACAAAAAGTTGGCTTTGTTCAAAGGCACCAAAGGTGGTTTGAGATTATTACCACAATGACATTAATACAATATGTTTCACTCAAAATACTCGAGATGATTGAGGAGTAACGACAATTGTCTGTGCTCAAAACCAATAGGAGAGAACTGAAGACTAATATTGACACACCTAACCAATACTCAAGTGGTTAAAGAATTAAATGTGTCATTTGCCTAAATATGCCTTTAGGAAAGACAATATAATTTCTAATGTGATTACTATTTCAGCAATGAAAATGCAATTAGCCAACAAACTTTACCTGTCTCACGAATTTCAGGCAGTCATGAGAGAATTAGCCTGAAAGTGCAAGATTTTCATTTCCAATTTAAAGTTGGAGTTAAGTTCGGGTAAGTTGAATAAAGTTGATCCGTTTTTAATGCGCTCTTTCCAAGTTAGCCTAAGTTTCTGCGAATTGACTTGCGTTATACTAATCATGTTCTAAAACTTCGTTGATTTTATGTGAAAGTATTAAATTAAAATTGAATTTCATGTTCCGCGACCGAACACGATTTTCTGCTTTTCTCATCGAGCCACTATCGGAGAATTTTTTCAAATCATCAGTCCCACCTGCACAGAGAGAGTCCTACACTACGTCTCCCAACTGGGAGTGGCCTCCATTCAAGGACTCGTTCAAGGGTTCAAGGAACCCCATCGATCCAGCGACAAATATGGCTTGCCAACTGCCGCTTACTTGCTACTGCTTGCTGATTCTTTGAACTCTGTCAGAAACTTTTATCATACGCCAAATTTCTTCGTTCCCGATTTTGTTCCATAGATTGCTGAACGATATCGATAATTTGATGTGTATGTATGTGTATTTTATGTACCTATATGTATCTTAAGTGTTTATTGTTATTTATAATGGTTGTATATTTTATTCATTTCAAATTTTATTTTATTTTACCTATATATTTTTTGTTCACTTGCACCGACCATACCATCACAATATAGCCCCAAGGTTGGCTGAGATAAAATGCGTCCGCCTTACGTTAAAACAATAAAGTGTAAATAAATAAATAGTTATAGGATCGATACGAGAATACGATGATAGCTTTACGAGTATACATTACCTGTGCAGCTGAAAATTTATCTCTTTGAAGGTTATCTATATTAATATAATAAAGAGGTAAAATTGTTTGTTGGTTGTAGGTATGTTGGGGGGTAATCTCTGGACCTACTGAATCGATTTCAAAAATTATTTCACAAATAGGATGCTACATTATCCGTGTCTAATATAGGCTATATTTTATTGCGAAATTTTGAAAAAAAATAATTGAAAAAACAAAAATTTATAAACCGAAGCGAAGCGAGGGCGGGTCGCTAGTTAAATATATAGCTAACGATATTTGGGGAGTGAAGCTGAGCTGAGGGCTTGATCAATAAAATATTGATTATTTACTTCACGTATCTTATCTCATTGGATAATATTGAATATAATGTACGTTATGAAGCGCAACTTGTTGATGTAATCATGGCATGCCGCCAAAAACATTTGAATATGTAAACACCAAAATGTTTAACTGTTTCCGCGTGGGAATATGAATTAGTATCCAAAAATAAAATATAATTAAGTAGACAAACTGTATGTGGCACTGAAAAACTAGTTCTACTTGAAAAAGTAATACAGAATACCAAAAGGTAGATGGTACCACTCAGCAACAGAAAATAATGAATGAGGTAGAAATCGATGGTAGCAAATTTAAAGATAGTTTTGGTTCTCTGGTGACAGCGAATAATGAGGAGTTCAGCCGACTTGGTGATGATTTTCTTTTACTTAAAAATATTTAGGTACATCGAGTTATTAATAAAATCGTTTATTTTGTTGATCATCATTCGCTGTTAATTTAGTATTTCTTGTTATTCGCTCAAATACAAGCCGTTTTAAGTATTCATTTTAACATTGTTATCTACTATAGAAATTTAAAAAACATGTTAACACTAGTTGTCTGGTTAGAACCGGAAAAGTTGTATGAAAAAAGTATTTAAATACAATTTAAACATATATGTTGGATAGATATATTGAATGGTCGACGATGACGAGGTCAGCGGCAATTGGAATTCATCGTGGGTCTAAAACACGGAAGCTACATCGCTTTCCAAGGTAAACGTTGGTTTTTCCTTTAATATTTTTTTAGTTAAGCCATATCTATTTTTAAAAAAAAAGTTTGGAATTAAGCCGCTCAGTATCTATGCAACATTATTACATATTTTTATTATCATTTTTAAAGCGGTCGAATTAATAAAAAAAAAAGATTTGATAACGCTAATGCTCAATTTATTTCTATACCATTAATCCTAAATAATGTCTAAAGTAAATGAGAACTTACCCTAACGACTACTTTGAGAAATATGCCCAATACGTCGATTGTGAACTTCATTTTCCCGCCTTTTTCAAGTGAGGCAACTCAAATTTCACTTTTCCTTCACTTCACTGACTGCAACAAACAATATTCCGATCAAATTATCAGATGTCCAAATCAAAAAGTTTCAAACGTTACGCGAGCATTTTGGAACTGAATTCAAGATCACTGAAAAAATCTATTTTTACTATGAACGCAAAAAACGGAAACGCAACTTACCATTTTATATGCCAAGGGAGAGACAAATATATCAATTGATATCTTTTCACAAATCACAAAACATAATTTAGGTGATCTTTTGAAAAGTCGAGTTCGTTAAAAATATACAATATGTACTACGTTTGATTTTTATTGAGCGACCGAGATGTGTGCGCGCAGACATAGTGAGCCGAGGCCGTCCGAGGGCGATCTTAATATAGAAACGAACGAAACAGTACTAGAGATCTGATCTCCCTGGGATTCAGTTTTATACAGGTCATTGGGAGAAAAAAAAAATGCAAACAACGCCGGTGGTGACCATATGTGCAATTTGACAGTGTCGCCGTAAAAAGACAGACGAATCTATAAAAGTGCAATTTCTCCCGCTGAGTGCGACATGTGGGGAAGCAATGATTATGTGCATATAAAATAAACAGATACGACAAATCTCTGAATGAGTTAGAATTAATAAATTCCTTGGTACCATCGAAGTGGCAAAAACGTAGCTTTGATCTTGTTGTAAATATAAGCCATCAATATTGTGCATCTCATCTCTTTGCCAGCTATTCGGTGACGTGGGTATATACTACGTAGGCAACTCACGATGACAACTCTCTCGCACAGATTAGGTATAAAGTATTGAAAATTTTAAATATGGACTTAGTTAATGTTGAAATAATATAAAGAGGAAATAATTTTGATAGTTAAAAGCTTTTATAAGTTAGGCCGCCGGCAGATTACCGACTTGACGGTTCATGACAGTTGAGATAACTTTGAAGTGGCGTACAAATCACTACAAAAATATTTTCATCGTTAATACGCGATCTCAAAACAAATTTCACAAACTTTAGTCTCCAAACTAAAACAAATGATATATATTATGTAATAACTAATAATATAAATAATAATAATAATATTTATTGTGTCTACTATAGAAGTAATATTCTTGAAATATCAAAGTTGTGTATATATATTGTGAAATATTCTGTAGTAAGTAAATAATATACTTCTATTATACATTTTTTACTAGTTGGGAGACCAATACTATCCACCTTAGGAAAAAAGGCACAAGTGCATTTTGATTATACATATTTGAAACGAATTAAAAAAAAAAAGATAAAATCAAGGTAGAAACTTGAAATTTCGAATAAAACAAACAAAATAACCATTGTATATTGTGTGTTTATTTAAATTTCCAAAAATAATATTATTTATACTTTTGTTAAAAATGTTAGATACTAATGCCTTTTCATCTATCTAAAAATAACAATTTTATCCATTCTGTTTACTATCTCATCTTTGACCGCTGCATATGACCATTGAGATAAATTGATAGTCATTACAGAGCTGCGATCTCGACTGTTGTGTGTACATACCTACGTATAAACTTATAGTACTTGTGTGATTGTGTCTATTTTGTGTGTACAATGTGCGACACAAATGTGACGAGACCATCGTTCAACGACAATTGTATCTGGATGCCAAACGAACTTTTTTTTTTAAATTCTTCATATTCTGTGTACTTCTATATCTGTGGACTTTCAACATAATTTTTTTCGTTTCATTACTAAGTATGTATGTATAATTCAATAAAATTAAATTACACAAAGCCTCTTTTATCTATCTATGAACAAAAACAAAACTGAAACAAATTTCGAACAAAAATTGCCAATATTCGAACCTCTTACGAGAATATTTAGATATTTCATAGACGTTAAGATATTTCAAGGATAACAGCATACAGTAATTACTAATTTATTTTACCAAGGATCTACAATACTCAATACTAGACATTAGAAAAAAATATTTAAAAAATATTGCACTTATGGTCCGGTTGTCACAGGAAAAGCGCTAACAGTTCTGTATGTAAATACCGTTTTGAAGTAAATACCGTTTCTTTCTAAGTTCATGTCATAATATAACACAATAAAATAGAAACAAAATATTCTTAAAGGACTATAGAGTTGTAAAATGATTTTACTATTTATGTGAAGATTTAAATCAGCTGTCATAGCTCTTCCTATAATAACCGGACTATGACTATAGTCGTACAATATGCTTGGAGGCATTCTCTATCAGCCAATCTTTGGGTTGAACAGAGAGGCACGTGGGGAGACACGTGGAGACGTGCGATAATAGTACATTATGATACAAGTGTGTGTGCTAAGTTGGTCATTTTACAGTGGAGGCGGGATTGCAGCCGGAGCGTAAAGGAGCCGAGAGTGTAATGACCAATGCTCACGCGTTTCATGCGACGTTTTTCAACACACTTGCGAGGAAAAATAAATAAAATTTCAGTCTTATTTTGTTAATAAAAAGTTAAATTATTGAAGCAATTACTGAAAGTACAATTATTGAAATGATACGCGACAGTTTTTGTTGGCATAGTAAGTATGTTTTATGGTATTATTAATAATTTCATTGTTTAGTGCGGTAATGTAAAGTAAAAAGCACGCGTGTTTTATATGCTGCATTATGACCCTAAAAACGCCGCAATAAGGACCACTTTACGAGCAAGTGTGTTGAAAAAGATATTATAAATTAAACGATAACAATTAGGAAAAATTTTACACGAATACTTATAAATAATACATTATTAAATACATACATATATAATATACAAATAATACATACTGTAGATACATTTGGAATGATAAAGAAATAGATAAAGAATAAAATGGTTATTTTTTTGAATAAAAAAATGACTATATATGCACATGTTTCTTTTTAACATCGTCACAGATATAATCTACAAATTAGAAATATAAACATTTGTACCCACGGCTATAAATGCTAATACCATCTTCTCGGGCGCGTCTGAACACGGCACTTTAAACTAACATTTTATGAAATTGTAATCCTTTCAGAAGGCTGCTGGCTGCTAGTTTCCGCAGCGAGAATGTCTTGCACTAATCACGTTAGTGTCTGCATCGCTTTGGCCCGCACCTGTATCTGTAGGGTGACCACGCGGTTAAATATAATCTGCGATTATTTATAGGACTTCTTGGTTACCACTATAGGTACTTATTGTGTAAAAGTAGCTAGCAAAGATTCAGTGCAGCGACATTATCATCTGCTTCGATATCTACCTATAACGTCTCATTACAAGGTACAGGACTCTCTCCTTACAATCATAAAGAGTGTGTAACACTATTTTTGAGTATTGTCCTTTACAGTACCTCTTGCTACTAAATCCCTAAGAATGCAAATTTGCCGCTAATGCAATTCAAATTCGCTCCAAACGTCAAATGCTTTCGTTCTAACTCATTTTGCTATCCAACGTTTACTGCATTTCGCAAAAGCCTTCAGCGTCAATACTACTTATATATATTTGCGAATATTCCACCAAACTATAAATAAATAAATAACACCACACTCAATGGCCTACACTGGGATTGCCTGTATCGTGCGTCCAGAGACACATACAAAGACAAACACACACCCAGACTCGAACATACATTTGTCTTTCTTTTTTTTTATTGAATCCCTTGATTTTTTATTAAACTGTGTTGAATCCTTGCTTCATAAACTGAGGGAAGGAAATAATTTTAACTGTTTCCACTATATAAATTAATGCATCCAACATTGGTTTGAATTTAGTAGCGGCTCGTAGCCTACCGCTGACGTGCGCTGTCACAGGTTTGTCGTGGCCCGTAGTCACACGCTGTCACATATTGTCACATTGTAGTGCGCTTCTATTGTGAACGTTTCACGTGAGTGTAGCTGACATAATTGTGGAAACGTTTACCACGAACACTTCCCGTGGGAGTACACAGCACCTGCCTTCTTCTGGAGAGGGCGACTTCAACCCAGCAGTGACTTGTGCTGCGCACCTTGGGTACCCGCTCGAGCAGGCTCTCGTCTGACCTTTGCGGATCACAAGGTTAGTGGAGGCCTTTTTCCTATCCTTTGGTAGGTATGGATTCAATATATAATTTAATATCCTTCTCAATAATAGTTTATTCAATTAAATCAGCCCTACTTATACATAAGAGTAGATCCCATTACTGTTTTGTAGAATATATATTGTATTACCCAACAAACTGCATGGCCCTTTTTTTTATAATAAATTCAAATTATTTTATCTCTACACCTGACTTCGTATTTACTTTTTTCTTATTCGTGGTGAACCTATTTCAAATGCTTGCAAAGAACATGATTGTAAATAATATGCAGATTATGCTCGGAACCTGTTCCATGTCGGACTATGTGGATGGCATACTTAAATTAATTAAATTAACGTATACCTCTTGTTAGGAATTGGTATTGTAAAGAATAAGTAGTTATTTTTTATAGGAACAAGGCAGTAGACGAGCATACAATCCATGGACTGATGGTAAGTGGATTCTGTCGCCCATATAGACATCCGTGGTACATGCCAATATCAGTCCTGAATGACAAACGTTGGTACACCCCCGGATGCGCTGCCTACCTTTGGAGATTTAGGAATGGATTTGGATAAAGGGTTGGGAAAATGGGGAGGGATAGGATATAATGGGCTCTGGCATATGTCACTCACTATCGAATCCGTCATCGTTTTCACCTGCAGAAGTACGGTAGTGATTGAATGAGAATAATGTTGTGGAAGCTAGCTAGCATGTAACTTGTGTAGCGTGTAACACAAAAAGTTTTTATGGGAAGCAGGCGGCAGGCGAACATTCCACCTGGTGGTAAGTGGTTACTGTAGTCAATGGTCATCTGCTATACATACCAAGATCAGACCAGAATAAATAAATAAATAACGCCACACTCACACACTAGGATTCCCGTGTCGTGGGTCCAGAGACACATACAAAGACGAACACAACATGTGCAACAACCAGACCCGAACAAACACCTGCCTTTAAACAAATGATTGTCCAACCGGGAATCGAACCAGGGACCTGTTGCACAGCAGCAAGGGGCCCTACCAACTGAGCTAATTGATCCTCGCCAAAATTTTTCGTAGAATGACAGACGTCCTTCTAATGATAGAATTGGAGTGGGCTCTGCATATTTCACTCACTACCGAATCACGTTCGTACATTGGGGAATTTGATAAAGTGGGAAATGCAATACATTTCAAGGTAGTATTCTGTGAGTGTGAAGTTGGCCACTCGAGCCGCGGGCAAGCGGTACACGTGATGGTAAGTGTACCATCACGTGTACCGCTTGCCCGCTTACCGCTTACATACCATCACGTGTATTCCTTATTAAAGAAATATCCATTTTAAAATATTATTATTAATTAGAAACGTAGACACTAATTTACTAGAGAAAGCAAGAAATGATGCTTATTATTAATTTGATTATTTTTATTTTAATTATCTATTAATTTTAATTTTTAATATTATTAATTTGACCGAATAGAAGGTAATTTTTCTATCCTAAAACTGGATTCGAATCATTTTCATTCTTAAACCCATCCTCTTTCAAGCAATGTCTTCTTTAATCTTAACAAATACTTTATTTCATTTATAAATTTGTTATCCGGAGGTATATAGTGTCCGGTCTTGATGACTCCTGGATTCTGTTCTACTAAGGGTTTAGAAACAGACCTTCGAAACTGTATATCTTCCTTGGCACCTCTTTTGATTGAACTCGTGAAGATTACCTAGAATGTGATTGAATGTGTTACCTAACGGATTTCCACATGGTAGCCCTTAATGAATATTTCTTACCATACCATACAATCGCCCATGTCTCTCCACTGCCGTATATAGATAGGCCTCTAAGCCTCTCCACACACTAGGCTATCTCCACACACTCGCTCTTCTGTTCTTCTAATCCAGCCCTTACCGGTGACTAAATATTCTTTCATGTATATAAGACATTATCTGAGAAAAGGGTTCTTATTGGCATTCCTAGTTTCCCAGATATTAAGAATTTAGTGAAATCTTAAAAAAACTAATAGTTAATATTTTTAAATAATATTTTCTTGGCCGTGTGGTGTCGGCCACCCTACTTCCTGTGGGTGTCGTAAAACGCAACTAAGGGACAACAAAGTCGCTACCACAAGCCCTGAGGAACCACACCACTTCTGAAAGAGTGGACTAGCCAATGGACTGCCAGTGGACCAGAGCGGGGCATTTTGAAACCATACATCCCTCATGCAGAAGACAACGCCCGTAAAGAGTCCCATATCTATCGAGTGAACGAGGATCATTGCTGAAAAATCTGAAATGATTGTGGATTTAAATTACCAACCATTATATTCCTTGATCGAACAACACCAAAAATTGTGTTGAATGTTATTACTGTCGTTAAAATTACACCTAAAAATATGGGAAATATATTTAATATAACAATACAAAGGCACGACGCCGTATAGGAGGAGATAGCTATAAATACTTATAACATTTGAGATTTTCGCGTTTCTCATACATATTTATCTATTTAAACGGGTCTTAACGGGAACGTTTACCTCATTTATTTTACTCGACGTTTCGGTTGCGTTGTACCAACTCTTTAACTACTTACCCTTACTTTTACTCTTCAGTCAACTCGTGGCCATGGTTGGTGCAACCCAACCGTAACGTCGAGTAAAATAAATACGATAATCATTCGCATTAAGACCCGTTTAAATAGATAAATATATAAATACTTTTAAAAAAAATATTCGTAAAAGCCCATAATAGGTTTATTGTTTTTAGGTAAAAGAACCTTTAAATCTCGACTAAACAAACATATTCGATAAGAAAGGACTATCTGAGAGAATATTTAGTGACAACAAACAGTAATAACAAAAAACGTATAGGAATAGGATACTGATAGGAAATTGATCTGATAACTCGACATATTTTAAATAAGACTAATTTAAAATAATAATTTAAATAGGAATTTTTAGTACCTACGTTGTATCTGAGTTACAAAAAAAAAAACTGAATTTACAAAAAAGAAACTTCAGAGAAATTGACTTCAGTATTGACAAACCAAACATCTATAAAGCATTGTTTCTCGACCCCCAAAAATTAAGTAAATAACCTCACGATCCCCTTACTTTCCGTTTAATATTTGATTTTAAATCATAAGTAAAAGTTTTCTTCTTACATAAGTGTTTTTTTTAGTGATCAACGGGGACCCACTGTACCCGTAAATATAAGTGATCGCGATCCCCATCAGGTTGAGAAACTACAATCTAAAGTATAGCCCTGAAAAGCGATTGATTCTAAATAATCTGCTTACTCCCGTCTTGCATCAATATATTAATAGAAAAAAATTAACAGAAACACTTAATTAACGAAAGAAAATCTACATCTAACATTAACTACTGTGTAGATATATTATTCTATTCACTCAACTTACGAAAAAGTTCCATGCATGAAAACCTGTATAATCTATTACAAATACTGAAATCCTGTTGCAATTGTTTGTAAATCCACAAACAATCAAGTCTATTATCAACCTGAAATTAACAGATCCGGATTTTATCATCGAATCTCTCTTTCAATTAAATTCTGATTGTCCGATTAATAGATTGGTCACGTCATATTGGTTTTCCAATTTTCGCAATTTTGATGGTATTTTACAGCTATCAATGGTAGTGGTAATTACACAATCATCCATAGGTATGATCAATTTTCTCCTTGACCTCAATTTATTAAAAAACTGTTGTTAGTAGGTACGTCGTGAATATATTGCAAAAATATTATTTTCGCGTATAAGACCTTGTTCATGTATGTTATCATTTTTTTTATAGAAAAAAGGCGGCAGGCGAGCATACAGTTTACCTGATGGTAAGTGGATACTGTAGCCCATGGCCATCCGCGATACATGCCAACGTCAGTCTAGAATGACAAACGTTGGCTCGCACTCGGATACGCTGCCTATCTTTGCGCATTAAGGAATGGATTGAGACCACGCACACTAGATAAGTGTATGTTATCGAGAAAGTATTTTATCGCACCCTCAGTGGAATAAAGAGATAATTCGCAAATGGTAATTTTTCAGTACCTACAGCAAGAAAAAAAGGGAAATAGTGTTAGTGGAAAAATTGAAAACTTTCATTATTTTTCTTATAAGTTTTTACATATAGGTAGGTATCATTAAAATAATAAAATCGTAATCATTATTATTTTCTGTTTAGTGATATTAGTAGATATGCTTATTATTTTCACTGATTTCTGTTATTTTACTCTTACAAAATGACTAGTATACATTTATGTCCATAATTTTCTCAAATATGGCGATAAAATTATGAAAGAATGGGTATATGCAGTTAAAACTGCTCTTTTATGACTTACGGCTTCGTTAAATAGAGCGTGCGATAATTTAGGTGAGGGCCCGATGGACCCAGAGTCCCGAGAAGGCCCCATGAATCAGGAGGTTCAAAAATTCAAGTTTTCAAAACCATATTGACCTTCTTTTCCCTAAGTTTTGTTGAATTGAAGATCGTCTTTAAGGATTCGGGGATCTGGGCCCCAACTCATATATAACACAGAGCCACATTGAAAATTGAAAAGAAAACAGTCATTTATCAAAATTCTCAAAAAGCGGTTTTGTCCGTCTACAGTTTGATAAAATATGTTGAATGAAAATTCAGTTCAGCAAATAACTGCAAAGTCGTGACTGGCGAAGAATCAATTACTCCGCTGTCACCTACCACGATGTGTCTCCACATAAATCTCTGAGCCGTCGCTGTAAATTCTCCACGAGCATTAGAATACTTATCATGCTTTGAACACGCCAGAAAAGATTTCACCTCCATGTTTGTTGGAGCTGCAAATGGCTGTCCCAACTTCAGTGATCTCGACGATCGATGCCTCTACGTATAAAATATGACGTCAAAACGTTTTATTTTCTAAGAAGTGCTTGTCGGAATCCACTCATTGCGAATACTCGGAAACCAGGTACATTATGATTACTTTATTAAAATAACCATACATTTCTATTTTGTCAATTCTAAGTACCTATCTAAAATGACCAGCTCCATAAGGCGCGTATAGACATCACGAGGTATACGCCGCGAATGATTCGCCACACATGCTTCGGGCTGTGTGGACGTGGATGCTCATTGTGATCATTCGCCGCATACGCAAGTTGCGACCAGCGTGGTTGTTTGCGTGCTCACCCTGAGCAAGTGCCGTTCGGACGGATGCATTTTTGTACGTCGCATGCCTCACACTGAGGCATGTGTGGCGAACCATTCGCGGCGCATGCCTCGTGATGTCTATACGCGCCTTTAAATAACCACTTCCCTTAAATTATCACGGAAACCAAACTACGACTACTAAGTGATAGGATGTGGTTAGTTTACAATTTGTTATTCCATTGTTTTCCGAATTAATATGTTGTTATAGAATGAAACTGTACTTATATTAATAAGTATTCGGAATACATTTTTCATTTTGCATCCTGAGCGAAAACGGATTCATTAAGGCACGATCAAATGTTAGTAATAAATAACGGAGCGTTCTAAGCCATACTTTCAATTTATTATAATTATATAATTGTCTATCTATAAAATATACTTAGTATGTAGATATCTATACTAATATAATAAAGAGGTAAAATTGTGAGTTTGTAAGTATGTTGGGGGTAATTTCTGGAACTAATGAACCGCTTTCAAAAATTCTTACACAAATAGGAAGCTACATTATCCGTGTCTAATATAGGCTAAATTTTATTTTGAAATTATGGAAAAAAGAATTTTGAAAAAAAAAAGCGTGTCGCTAGTATATAAATAAACTAACCCCTCCCAGCTAAGTAAAAACAAGTATTTTGAATCGTTCGAGGAAATGTCAGTTGTATAGATAATAATAAAAAGCTATTTAATTTATGTTTTAATTTAGTAGTAATTCTATTAAATTCAACCCACCGCTCCGGCCGCCGGCTAAATTCCACAGCTCATCCCATGGGGCGAAATACGGAAATGTAAAATAAACCGTACAATGAGCAACTACCCAATTCTACCAGTTGCATATTAGTATCTCAAATTATACAAACTTATTTTATATACTTTTCAAAGCCATTTCAATAATTTCCTAAAAGATTGTGGTATCTCAAATTAGTGGTTTAAATAAGTGGTTTAAACTGGATCAGTACATACTCGTAACAGTTGTCAAAATATTGTCGAATTTTCACTCATTACGACATTTCTGCAAAATTGTATTATTTGTCAAGGAATAACAAGCTGCGATAAGTGAATTTAACATATAATATGTAAAAATTTATGCCGTATTTGTATTCAAAACGCGAGAATGTCATTTGCTTTAGTTTTGACTTATCTTTTAGGGTAATGTTAGTTAGGTAAACTTGCCAAAGCCACAGTGGTGGCATCTGTGTGGCCTGTGGCTAGGGTTGTCACTCACATTATATTTTATAAATACTCACTGATAGGGGGGTAATAAGTTTGTTTATTTGCTTAAAATAACTACTTTTTTGTTCTGCAATATTGTGTGTGTGAATGTGTGGCTTTTTTATAAAATGTTACTTTTTTATTTGTAAACGTCACTAATATAACTTAAAACCCGCCTTTCTGTATAGGTATGAAATATGTATATATATATATAATAGTGTAACTAGGAGTGTGCGTGCAAATAACACTTTTGTTCTTAGCGGTGATGGCTACTAACATCATTATAGCTTCCAACTTCCAACTCTTATAAATCGCCACTGAATGAAATTGCTATTAATGCTTGGTGCAGGTTTTTATGAAGAAAAAAGGAACCAAAAATTAACGATTTAGTTGGAGGGGGAGAGTGCACGTGCAATCCAACAGCCGCTGTTCGCGCTCGAATGGCCACGTTATCCCTCTCTCACAGAATGTACAATTTAATGTACTGAATTTCGCACTTTATCTTATTTCGCCAGTATACGTACGTGTTTCGGTAGTGAGTGAGATGTGCTAGAGCCCGTTCCCATCCTATCACTCCCCATTTTCCCAACCCTTTCTCCAAATCCATTCCTATATCTCTAAAGGTAGGCAGCACATCCGAGGGTGTGCCAATTTTTGTCATTTTGGACTAATATTGGCATGTATCGCGGATGTCTATGGGCGACAGTATTCACTTACCATCAGGTGGACTGTATGCTAGTCTGCCGCCTTCGTCCATAAAAAAAACATCTTGTTGAAAAAATGAAATTCTGATAACATTAAATGAAAGATTAAGGAAACAGATATGGTAGATAAAGAGTGGTAAAGTGGTAAGATAAAGAGAGATGGTAATGTTTTTAGATATTTTTCTGGTTGAAGAAAAATATCTAAAAATATTGCTTAACTACTTATTACCAATGAAGTACAAAATAATATCAAAGAACTTGAAGATATTTGTAACGACTGGAATTATATACTTAAAAATTCAGAACTTAGAGAAAAAAATGACAAAAAATTGTGGAGAAGAAGGGTAAGAAATGAAATTTCAATTAAAAAAAGACAAAAAGTGATAAATAAACAACTAGAGGGACACGGAAATTGCTTAGAAGTTGGACAATTAATAATATCAAGTCAAGATACAAAGAACATAATTATGTATTATTGCTGATATTAAAATGGTCGATTTTATTGGCCGACAGTTGATAACCAAAACGTTATATTCAGCAATGATGTTGTAAAAAAATTGCCATATCATAAAGAAACGGCGTGACATTTTGTATTTTGAAATATTTTTTTATTGTAAAATGGAATAAATATGTAGGCAGGCATTAAACATAATTATGAGATTAAACCTTTTCGAATTTAATTAATAAATACCCTTTTTACTCACACTTACCTACTAGGTACAATATACCTACACTCACTACAATAGATATACTCGTAGTACGGTTGCTATAGAAAGAGTTCTAACAGATAAAATATATTCTTTCAATTCTTGTTCTATTCATGGCTTTATTTTACTTACGAACGATCGCTCCGACAAGGGTGGAGGGGGCGTAGCTATTTATCTTCGCTGTGACATGCCTTATAAAATACCTTAAATCCCCTGAATCAATAAAATATTTAATAATAGAAATTATTGTTAGAGGGGTTAAAGCAGTTCATGGGGGTCGTCTACTGCCCACCTGCCATTGACTACTTCTCTGATCGGCTCTAGTATCTGTTGGCTCGGAGTACACACATTACGTAATCGTGTACACCTTTTGAAATGTACCCCCAGATCGCGAAAGCCGCAATCAATCATGGCTTTAGTTAATTTCTCAATTTCCCATTCCACATCACAATATCGACACAACTGATTCATGGATTGACCTTATTCTTGTTTCATCAACTGACCATGTCGCTGTCCATGGTCGGTATCCCGCTCCTGGTTTTTCGCGGCATGATTTAATACATTTGTCCTACGTTAATTATTAAACCCCCTAAATTAAAACCCACTGTGGTGCATCTACATATTTTAACATATGTATTTTTTTTTATAGAGAAGTGGGCGGACTAGCAAACGATCCCGCGTGATGGTAAGTATTACCGCCGGCCATGGACACCTGCATCACCAGGGGGTATGCGGATGCGCCGCGGACCTTGCAAAATCCTATTCACAGCTTTCTTGTAAAACCCCATATTGTAGCTTAATGGAAAGACCTCTTGAGGCAGCTCGTTCCACAGCCTACGGGTTCGCGGTATAAAATGACTTTTGGACCGGACAGTACGCGACACCTCCGTATCGAAGAAATGTTGATGAATCGCACTTCTATGACGGGAGGTGCGGTTGTAGAAACCCGAGGTGGGAATTATATTGAACAATTCTTCAGAGCATTCCCCATTGTACAGGCGGTAGAACACACAGAGAGACGCAACGTCTCACCGAATGCTGAGGTTTTTTATTTTTTTTTATTTTTTCATTATTTCCTTTTCAATTCATAAAATAAAGTTTTATAGGAAATAATTAAATATATTATGTAGGTATATGTATTTTACTGTTTTGTTGTCTGTCCCTATAATGTTGTCCCAATGACGTCCCAATGTTGTCTGTTTGGGTGAATAACTGCGAACTCAGAACTGCACGTATTTAATTTATTATCCCTTACACAACCCGAATTATAACTGAGAAAAACCCAGTATCCAGTCCAAAATTTTTAAAAAAAAAGCTTCCAATAATGTCAGTTATTTGACATTGGTTGTAGTCAAATTTGAAAAAATATTTCTGTTAACCCTATCCTTTTAACTAATTAGAATATTATAGAAATGTCTGTTTTCCACGGCTTTCCAGAACTGCCAGGTCCTGAAGAAACTGCATTCTGTAAATTAAATGAAGTATACTGCTGCGGAAATATCCAATATGGAAATATATCAACATTTACAAATGCGGTAAGGTTATCTTTAACTATAAAGTTTCAAAAACACTCAAATCCCAGCTATATTGAGATACATTGAATTTATTGACTACAAACAGGTTATAAATACATTGATACCCTGACTCCCAAACTAGGAAATCCTGTATTTCAGGAGATATAACGAAAGCTATAGTGAACAACAGCTAGCATAAAATACAGCCCTATTAGAAACAATGTTGCTCGCTAATTATACAAAAATAATAAAAATTACATACAGACATGATAATTTTCTTTACAGACGAAAAACCACCCTAAAATTAACGTCTCGAGAGACGCGCACCATCCTAGAATAACAGATGAGAACCTCTCAATGTATATTGATGTAGAAAACAACTTGCTAAAGAAAATAACCAGTGTGTGGTATCAGCAAGGTTTCTTAGAAGCTGTAAGCGTGGCTGCGGACCCAACAGTGAATACGGAGAGTCCTTTACTAGCTTCAACAGCTTCATATGTTTTAAAAGTAGCTAACATTTTCACTGCATTCCGATACTTTTTGCAGCCGCATTTGAAGGATATAGGGCCAAAGATTGTTGCGAAGTACTCGTCAACTAGAAGTTGGGGCCATGTTCATATAAAATGCATATCTTGGCATCCTCACACAACGAAATTAGCTCTAGCTACTGTAGATGATACTGTAAGAGTATATTGTTCCGAAGTACCTTTTGTTTCCACATTGAAATGTAAAGCTCAAGGCCATGTATCGTCATTGAGCTGGAGACCACTTTCAGCATCAGAGTTGGCTGTGGGTTGTGAACAGGGGGTGGTTGTGTGGACTGTGGACTCAAATTCTATGTTTACGAAGCCATCTTCACATAATGCTATTGTTTTAAGAAGGTAAGAAAATTAGAGATTACATTATTGATCCCTGCAAATAAAATCATTTTCTCTATATTTTTTTAAAACAAGCACAGCACAGTCATGTTAGATGATGGTAAGTGGACCATTCCTAGACACGTGCAACAATATTTTATATTACTTGCATCACATTGTCCTTTTTTTTAAATGTGATCTCATTTTTATCACATAATATTAGAGGAAGTCCGAAACACAGAATTTACGATGTCAAAACATTTGTTCTACTTCATGGCTAAAAGTGGTTACCTGTCATTCATTGAAATCTGCAATACATGATAATGTTAATCAATGATGAAAATTGGTGGATATCCAAACAAAACATTTAGAACAATATAAGATATAATAATGAGTATAATAGAACAGGATGGGGCAGAATTAAGAGTAGAGAAATATAATGGTAATTCTTTATTGCATTCCTGTTTTAACTTAACTGCTAGTTACAAACGCAGGTAACCTTAGCAGTAGAATAGTTGTGATGTACACATGAAATAAAATCCATTTGGGTTTTAATTATTTTTATTCCACACGAAGCAATTACCTGCAATTTACAAATGGGTAATTGTAATAACTAATACACTAAATATAAATAGACCTTTAGGTAACTTAGCCTGAGGAGTTCTGAAATGTGGATTTGTCTCATATGATCTATAGGTACACTATTCTTATGCTTCTGATTGTATTAAGAATCAGAAATGAAAGTATATAAATATATTTAAATTAAAAAATGGTTAGTGCCATTAGTGATTTCTCCAGTGAATGACAGCCTTGAAAGAACTTATCTTTGTCTTGTCTTGAAAGTGTTAGTAATTCTGCTCAGGATGTGGTCGTGAATTGTGGATGTCTATGGCCAATAGGACCTATACACTTACCACCAGGTAAACTGTCTGCTTGTTTGACACCTTTATATAAAAAAAAAATATCTTTGTCTCTGAAAGAATGCAAGGAAAGTTGCGACGTTGGGTTTGCATATATATATAAAATATTTTTATAGACGAGTGGGCGGACGAGCAAGTATGGACCATAAAGCATTGTAATACCTGTAATATAGCTTAAGCTTGCTAGAAATCAATTTAGAATGTTACATTACATTTAACCTAAGATATGCAAAAGAAATAAGCAACCTTTGAAAAAACAATTGTGAGGTGGCCACATTTTTACTACAAATACTACCCACAATACAATCATTTTTCAGATCTGGTCACAGTCCCGTCACAGACGTCAGCTGGTCACCCAATGGGGATTTGTTAATTAGCTGCAGCGGTGCCGACACATCTATGCTGGTGTGGAACGTTGCCATGGAGACAGCTGTGCCATTACGCAGAGTGGCGGGTGGAGGGATAGTATTTGCGAGATGGTCTTTTGATGCGAGTAGAGTTTTTGCTACTACGTCTTCAATTATTTTTAGGTATGTAGATTTTTTTCTATTCTATTATAAACTGTTATAGTTCTTGCAACTATAACATAACTATAACTCTCATCAGCGCGCGTCGTCCTTGCTATAAAATTTTAAATGTCTTTTTTTAACTACTCTCACAAGGAACCTGCTACCTATTGGGCCCTTTGCATCTTATTTCCTACGGAATACGGTCCTTTGTGTTTACGCGTAAATCATGTTCAAAAGAGATTAGCACTAAAAAGTAATTGGCATAGAGTTAGTTTCGGTGTCCTTGATGTAGTTCTATGGTACTATGGTAAATGGACTAATCGTAGTGAGAATTAGTCCAAATCTTTATTATTTTATGGTCTTAAACTCTTGTAGCTAAAAGCTCGAGTCTAAGACGGTTAAGGTTTAATAGCACTAAAAATTTACAATATCAAGTAATTTACTGAGCTAATCAAAAAATAATAATTCCTGTCTCAACGGATGTTTGATGATACATAACAAACCGTTTCAGGGTATGGGAGACTAGACGATGGACGCCCGAGCGCTGGTGCGCGCGCGCCGGACGCGTTGTCGCCGCGTGCTGGGGCCCCGGCAACATTGTATTGTTTGCGGCCAAAGGAGAACCCGTTATCTACTCACTAGCCAACACCGGACTGATGAGCGGTTTGTAATTCACAATTCAATATTTATGGTATCACATATCAGCATGATTAACAGTAAATTATTTTAAAAAAAACTCATCCAACTCTATGTGAACATTAAATGAACACATACATTGAAATTAACTAAAATTAATGAAACAAGAAAGTTTGCATATTTTGGCAAACAAGTAAAATGTGGTCGATTTTTCTTTTTTATAGGGATTTTTTTTATTCCTCTATGGTGAAGATTTTCAAATCTAGACTAGACAAATGTCAGAACAAAATCACCAGTGCAGGATATAGCTACGTCAGCTGCTGGCTGCTCGCCTATTATTAATAATAATAATAATAATACTTAGTGCATACAATAACTGGTTATTTTGTTTTTGAATTCTGACAATTCAGTGTCAAACTCAAAAGCGGTCGGGATCCGATGACAAAACAAAAACATACCCCGTGCGTGCCACAGTTGGGTAAAAAATGTTATCCCCCAGAAGCGCTGCCTTCCTTTACGAGATGTAAAGCAATTTGGAGGAAGGGTTCGGAAAATGGATAGGATGGGAATGGGCTTTGGCATATCTCATTCACTACCGAAACATAGACACATTGGAGAAACAGGATAAAATGGAAAATGCAGTATAATGCAGGTAATGTTCAGTAACATTATCAATATAATGTAACCACTTGTATCTTATATACAGTCTTTCAGCATTCCATCACGGTCGGAATGAGATATGCAGAGCCGGTTATAATATTATTAGTGAGATTTTATGAATTTAAATTCATTCGTCCAGGCCCCTATGTAGGTCAGGGAAGATTCCTGAAGATGTCTGGGAAGACAAAATTTTCTTTCAAGTTCAGTTATCCGCCCTAAGAGAAATAGGAGATCCTCTAGGGAGGATTTTTGGAATAAACCTGGAAGTCTCCCAAGGCTTACCACAATACATGACCATCCTCATCCAGACATTATTGGCAAATTTCTTCAAGTTCCATCTTGATAGAAGTTATCCCAACACTGTTTGCAATGAAATTCCACTAATATTATAATTGTGAAAGTTTGTATGTTTGAATGTTTGTTACTCAATCACCAGCTGAACAGATTTAGTTGAAACATGGTAGATGTGTAGATTGTAATCCAAATTAACACACATACTACTATTTATTTAGACCACGCGAACAAATTCGCGGGAAAAAACTAGGTATAATAATAAAAAATGCATATTATATTTTCAGGATCACAAATGAGTAAAGCACAGCCCGTTCTAGATGTTACCAAAGTGGAGTTACCATCTGGGGACTCAGTCGGTGGACCCATATTGGACATGTGTTGGGATCCCACGGGAAAATACCTCGCTATTCTATTTGAAGAATCTTATCTAATAGCTATATTTTGTACCACACTGTTGATGATGCAGTTGAAAATTACTCCTTGGTAAATTTTTGCTATATTATTTCTATAATCGTCTATGGGGTCTATGAAGTATCTATCATCTTTATTTTTATTTCTTACCTAAAAAGTTAGAAAAATTACAAAGAATATCGTGAAATGTTTATTTACATACCTTTAAAAATAACGAAGAAATTTGGATGTTGACCGAGCAGCGTGTGACGTCACTATAATTTACATACAAATAAAATATCGTTGAATAGTGTTTATGAACCTACTATGTTTGTCTAAACTTTTTTTTCCTAAAGCATACGGAAAATAGGTGATTATTCTTTTTAAACAAAGAAAGGCCTCTGTAACGTTATCATCGCGAGTGGCGTGTTTGAAACTTTGAATAGCCTATATCCCAGTCATTTTTTAATGGATTTCAAAACCTCTTTCACCATATGTAATACTTTAGAAATCAATACGATTAAACTATTTATCTGCCATGATCTGCCTATAATATAATCTGCCAGTTCTAAATCTAGTAAACTTCATTGTAAAATGAAGTGATGAAAGGGCAGTATATCTGGAAACTTGCCAATGTTTGTCATTCTGAACGGATGTCGCACGGCGACAGTATCCACGGGCCACTACTTTTCATAAAAAATACTATTATTATATACTAAAATATAGATATAATAAAATCATAACAGAGCCGCGTCTGTACATGAAATATTATTTGAAATATTATTGCAGTGTAAAAGTACATGTGATACAAGAGACGAAAACAACATTTTTTTGTAATTTTTGTCTGTCTGCCTGTCTGAACGCGCATCACGCAAAAACCACGGAAACGATTTTAATTAAATTCGCCCTATGTACCGAGTTAACATTTAGAGTACTTTTCATCCAGATCCTTTATAAAGTTCCCATGGGAATTACAAGTTCACGCGAACGTAGTCGCAGGCACCGCTAGTTTAGTATAAGTTTATATAAGAATACCCATTTATATAAGAAATAGCAAATTCTTTCCATTTTCTTTTTATTGAAAGCATTTGCGATTCCTGCAAATATGCCTTGCATTCTTGCATTTGCAAACAAGCAAATAGTCGACCATAGTTAGTAGATACTGTCGCCCTGAGACATCCGCGATACATGTACGTACACCTTTGTAGATTTAGGAATGGATTTAGAGCAAGGGTTAAGAAAATGGGGAGCGACTGGATTGGATGGGAATGACATATCGCACTCACTAGCGTAACACGTACATTCTAATGTGGGGAATAGGATAAAGTGAGATGAGGCATAATTAACATCCTTCAGTTTTTTAAATAAATAAAATACCTAAGTATGTAAATAAAAAACTTCACCGCACAAAAATTCTACAGAGGGTTGACTTGATGCCTAGTGGCCAACCTTTAGTTAAACAGAAATGCAAACCAGAGCCCTTGCTTAATTCAACACAAAATCCTACATATATAAATAAATACACAATTTGAATGCACACATACTAAGTGCATGTACATGTATCAGCCTTTTAATATCCCACTGCAGGGTACAGGCCTCCTCTAATAAATCAATGCGAGGGTTTCGGGCCGTATTCATGGATACACATACGTCAATTTTTTTAATTTTCACTAAGTAACATATTTGACAAGAACTAAGACTAAATAAGACAAGAAACATATTTGTACAAAGATGATTACAGTTTTGTGATTTAGCACTTGAATTGACTGCAGCTTCTCTATTCCCAGTTGTTTCGTCTGTGGCATAGACAACGAGATGCCATCGACAATGGCATTCCAGCAGAACTTTGCAGATGGCGCTTGTTTGACGGTAGCCTGGTCCAGCGGCAGAGTACAACACTTCCCTATTATTTATACTGATTCGTATTAATTTATTAGGAATTATAAAATTATGAAACAGCATATGTGACTAATTTTCACTTTAAAATGATATTATGTCGATTATTGCTTATAAAAATCTACATTTTGTCAACTAAATGCATGTATTGCAGCGAGCAGCTAACTAAAAGATACTAAAAGAGCAGTAAATCACAATCAACAAAACAGCCTATAAACTTTGAATAACTAGAGTAAATAACTTTAAATTACTAAGAATGTCAACACCGAGTCAATGGAAATCGCTATTTTCCTTATTGTCACCGGGGAACCTAAATCTAACCCACCTTTCAATTTGCTGCTTATTCAGTATTTAACAGCTGCCCGTTTTATTATTTCTCTTAAATAAACTGTTTTTCTTACAAGTATCATATGATAGTGTTATTATAAGCATCTTGAGGTCTGTTTCATGAACTCTACAAGTAAATATGTGTACCTCTCCAATTTCAATAGTAAATTAAAGTTTACAGTATTAAATAATACGCATGGTCCTAGCGCACGTCCGCACTCGTCGGTGATACCCGTAATAATGGCGCTTGACTTATATCGGACGTTGCGACCTACCCACATATATGCACGAGATACAAGTATTGATTAGATATTATTTATCGATCTACCTTCATACACTGCAACAATTATGAAGAGGAGCAGTGGACTGTTATTTGCTGGTATGCTAGTTTGACGGTTTACAAAGTTCGCTATAATTTCAGGTAAATAACTTTATGACATCCACATCAGATATGTATTACAATGTTGGATTACATCCAACTATTGTTTCTTCCCGAAAAAGTTTCCCTTTAATGAATTACTACAATTAAAGTTATCAAAAAAGAACAGAATCTCAGTTAACCCTCAACCAATAGATACAGACTCAGCCCGCTAGATGGCATTGTTTTCTTTGTTTCTTTCGAAATGTATGAAAACTCGGGAGCTGTACATATTTACTCGTATTGTCTACAGTATTTGCTTATAATAATGGGCTCATTAATGAAAATATGTATATAACTGTATATTTTTGTATGTAAAGACCACGCGTCGCTACAAGACTGACAGGTTTTTTTGTAAGAATAAATATGATGGTTAATTTGACTGGTTTTTTTTCTATATTTCAATAATACTCACTGATTTCTTCTGAATTTTACACATAATTATCATTGTAAATAAGACACGGCAAAGCCGACACTATCTGAAGTGTGGGAGCAACAATATTTTCCGAAACGCGCCGCTATTTGAAATCTAGATTTTTTTTCACTGACTTCTAGTGGAGATATAACCACAGACACTACAAGATGCACAATGTCAAATTTGACATGGCGCAGAAAATATGGACACTTAATTATCAAGTACGTGACAATGCCTACCTGAACGCCATAATAGTCACTTCGTAACACAATTGTCGGCACTTCGGACCTCTATTTGGAAACGTATCATTGCCCGTTTGATCGAAGTATTTCTTATGATGATATTGCTATAGTTAAATCCCCCTCACATGTTATTCATCTTTGCAGTATGAACAAAAATCCTACATTAAGCTTAAATGAAATTGAACAGAATAGAATTCACTGATATTTAATAGTATTATTTGCCTCTTTTTAAATAATATTAATTATTTATAATTACGATAACCATAGCAACCGAACCGGACCGGAAAGCGCTCCAGCCATATGCACTGGCGACTTGAAGATGTTTGCCGGTGGGTGGATGGATGAGAACCGAAGAACGTGCGGTGGTGAGCTTGGCGAGAGGCCTATATCCAGCAGTGGAGAGACCGAGCCCGATGGTGTGGTAAATTTAAAGGGTGTAAAAAACTCAATAATAAAGCAACAGCACTTTTATTTAACAAAATCTTTTCTCGTACAAAAGTCACACTTCACAGAGTAAATACGTAGCTCGTACATTGCCAAGCCCACTGGTAAGTTTTACTAACTAATATTGCAACCACGATATCACTTGCATGTTAGAAAATCTTAATTATCGTATAAATATAATTGTTTCTTTATTATACTAAGGCCTATACATAAGTTAAAGTAATGTAAAAAGTTCCAAATAAATACTAAATAGTAGACGTATTGGCCAATCCAGCGTTAGCAAAAATACAAACTGCAGCTCATTATCAATTTATCCAATAAGCGGGTGGATTGCACCAGCTGCAGATGAAAAGTTGTAGAACAAACATGTTCACTCAGTTGGAGCAACAAATATGAACCTTAGTTTAATTATAATAACGCGTTTAGGAATGCAAAAATTTGTAATTTTGCGAACTAATGGTTGGTCAATGCTATAGTTTCGTATTCTTTATTCAATTTAATAATTCTAGATAATAAATAATATACATTCTTGAAGTGTGTTTTAATATAAGTGTAAATAAATCATATACAATAATCGTATTATCAATTATTAGATTTAGACAATGCAAAATCTAATAATACAATTTTCGACTACTCATTTTAAAATTTTATTCACTTAAAAATATTCATTTGACATATCTATTCAACTTAAAATGTTATAAGAGAATGTTGCCAGCTAATAAAAATAAATTTTAATAAAAAAATGAAATGAAACTCAAATTATACAATTTAATTTTGTTAAATCATTAAAATAATTAATTATATCGTTTAATTCATACAATTTCGACTTAGTTATATCTTTGTTTTGAAATAGCCTCGAAAAACCTAGATTAACATTTTATGTATTTACGTACAATTTAAATTAATATTATTTTTCAGTTTGCATATCAAAGTTAATAATTACCAAATGTTATTAATAAGTATCGAAGTTAATAATTTCCATAGAAACCTAAGCCTAGGAAAACGGTTTTTGAAATATTTGATAGGGTATACTATATTTAAACCTAAAATAATGTCTAAATTAGCAACATCACTAAAATAACTCGTTTCTAAATAAATTTTCTGTAATAATCTTTTTATTTGTTTATAAAATTAAATTAAATAAAGTAACGTCGGGTTGAAATATAAATTTGTTTAATGTTAAATTTCTTAGATCTACTAAATTTTTTTAAATTTTGAAACAACGCAATCGAGATGACGTTGTCACGATTGCTATTGATAAAATATTATCTTAATGTTTGACAAGAGGTGCGACAAGGAGCATTATTGAAGGCGTATCAATGACTATAAGATTACCAGTAAAACCAAAATTTATTTATTTTAGGGTAAAATAAATATCTTAGTCTTAGCGGCAACATCGATTATCTGTTAATTTTCCAAAAATTGGTTTCTTATGCTGAAATATTCAGTTTTGTGAGCTCTACACAGTGGCAAAATCGATTTTCTGCTGCAGTAAACAGTTTCGGAGATATTGAGAGAAAAACCAATGAAATCCTATTATGTTATTTCTTTTACTCTTCAATTTTTAGCAAGGTATACCAAAAATTTAATAATTTTTCTATTCAAACTGATTTATAGTGTCGAAAAAAATACTTTGACTTGGTACTTGTTGTCGCCAAACTACATATGTAATTATTCAAGTTGAGTTTTATCAAAATCGATGTCAGTTAATCGGTTTTGCAATTAAGGAGACGATATTAGTACCAATATGCCAATAAATTTTATTAGAAGTGTAACACATGTTTTTCTGGCTGACTGAGATGATATTGTTCACAAAGTAAAGTTTATTGTCGTGAAAGAGTACCTATTGGAAGTATATTCGTGCACGGAAGAAATAAGTTGATATTTCGAGATATATCTCGAATATATTGTGTAAAATAATACAATACATATATATATATAAATATATATAATGTTAAATAGGAAGTTCTAGCATGTAGTATCATTCTGGATTTACAAATTCAGAGAAATTGTCTTCAACAAAGTGATCTCGATATTCAAAGCAAAAACACAAAAATGAAACTCCTAAACTGGGACCTTGAAAACCAAGTGATATTGACAAGTGTTTACCTTATTTATTTTACTCGACATTTCGGTTGGGTTGCACCAACCATGGTCATGACTTCTGACTTATCAATTTATTTCCGCCATGTACGGATATAAAAACATGAATAGAGTACAAATCGGAGGCATTTAGAATTTATTACAAGACAACACACAACTTTAGAAATCTGTTATCCAGGCCTTTACAGACCTACACACATAACTTTGCCGATGAAGGATGTCGCTGCTATCGACGACAGTGTTACTATTATAAAGATTTTACTCAATTTATGGCTATAGATCATTGATATTTTAAGCAAGATGTTACGTTCAATACTTTATGGATTTCTAAATTTAATTAATTTCCCAAATTTTAATGTGAAATTTAGTTCCTAAATCGACCACCGGCAAAGTTACGTGTGTAGGTCTATACATCAAATAAAGAAAGAACATACCTGTCAACAGACTGACATTTAAAGATGGCCGCCGTTAATTCCTTTTTAATCGCCTTTTTTTTAAATCCTTGTCACACCAAACTCATTATTATAATAATTATAATTATTAAATCTATCCACCATTATGGTGTACCGCTACTCTAGTAAGTTGAGTTTGCTGTTGGTTTTACGTAATTGAGCTCGCCACGGTATTATTTTGGCGTCATCCTCTTCTCCGCCTTCGTGTTTGCCGTTTGTCATTGAATGGCCTGAAAAAGATTTTTTTTTAAAAGTTTGTTCAAAGATTGTTGCTGCATTTGTATGACGATAGTCTTAAAACATTTTTAATTTTCCTCACTCGTTTCACTCATATTTAGAATCCATAGCTATTGCTATTGCTATCTGGTGAGCGGTTCATAGGAAGAAGGTGGATCGGTAGATGACCTGCCTGTATAAAGTACTAAACGTCAAATTTATCCATACCGGGAGAAGGAATCTAGTAATATAGACACCTAGTAATATAGGAACTTTATTAATATTAAGGCCACGTCTAATATTCTGATAACTTGTAACATTCATAATCACATACCTACTAAGTACTGTACTAATCCACCGAACCACATTGAGCGCTAGTGGACCTTATGGTCCCAATTTTTAATGACTCAAAAGAATTAAAAAATAACACCACACAGAGTTTCCCACACTTGGATTCCTTATGCCGTGGGTCCAAAGACAGAAAGTCGAACACAAACTACCCAAACATTTATAAAAAAAATCAAACATTTGAAAAGTTTTTCCGATAAGGGATCGAACCTGAAGTAGAACAAGCAGGGGGTCTATTTGAATACGGGAAGCATAGACTAATAGAATCTTAATGTAGTAATGTCGTTAATGTAATACTAACCGTTACAATGTTCAGTGGATAACTTGGCCTCAGAGGGAGCCCTTGTAGGCTGCATGGGAACTTCGTAGCACAACGTGATGTTGTCTATGGAGACGGCGCGCTGAGTGCCGCCCGGGTACGCTCGCCACTCGCCGTTCATGCCATTCGTCTCTTCCACCTTTGGTGTGTATAGAGATTGCCTGAAAAGAAAAAAGAAATCATGAAATAGATAAATAAGAAAGTGCACTTACAAAAAACATAATTTCTACGCTTACGTCTCCGCCTACGACAAGATAATTTTATTTGAGAATTATATGTAGGTACCTATAGATAACGTAAGAGTGACTTTTTCTCTACATGCTGCACGAAATACATAAAAGCTCTGCTTCCCTAGCAAGTTCTTTCTCCAAGTCCTCACGGATCTTCGTTTTGTTTATCCCTGCACACCGCCTGATATCCAAGGATAAATGAAACGAAGTAACATAACGACGAACACAACCGACTCGTCAGTTCTCTGCAGCAATAACTGTTTCGCCGCTCTAGCAGTTTCTTTTCTTCTCACTTCTGTAATCAATTCCTTCTCAAAGTCCTTGCGGACTTTCTCTGCTACATGTCATGAGATAATTAACCCCATGCAAGGCTATCTATTTTTTAAAGTTATATCCCTTAGTTATTTACTAGGAGGCCTCCCCTAGGCCTGTGCCCTACAGTAGGACATTATAAATTGACCGCAAAAGTTAATTATTGAAAAGAAGTAATCTTTACTAAACCTACCGCGTCTCTGCTCTGCAATTTCAATTTATTTTATTTGTGTATATTTATTTGTAATTTAATTAAACAGACACCTTTGCCTCATTTGCACTAGCAAACATAAACAACAGCAACATTTGTTCTTTCCACGCTCATGTAGCTACCATTTTTTTTCCGCTTCTCCAGCTAGTTTCTCCTTCAAATCCTTGCGAACTGTATCCATTCTTCTATGAGACCATCTAACCCATACGAGTCTAAACAAAAGGGAGTAAATTTTACTAACCTTCACTGGTTCTCAACTTCTTAACACTGGTTTAACAGCCGCACGTCTCCTATCCATTTTTCCAGCGAGTTTTTTACCTAAACCTTGCGAACATTTTTCGGCGGCATTCAACTACCTGCCACTGCTAAGCGAAGATCAATAAAACGAAATGACTTTTTACTAACCTCAACCGATTCTCAGCTTCTTCCCTTCTCTGCAGCAACTGCCTCTTCCACGCTGGTATTGCAGCCGTACGTCTCCTCTCTGCTTCACCAGCAAGTTCCTTTTCCAAGTCTTTGCGAGCCTTCTCCGCCGCCCGACGCGCAAGCATTTGTCGCTTCCAGGCGGGGATCACGTTGCCGGCCGCGTCACGCTCCGGAATCTGCGGACAGCCCTACCGTCGTCCAGCCACTATATGTGTAAGGGGTCTATGCCAGGCCTTCTTTAGAGACAGGTTTTATGAAAAAAGCAGATTCAGACGAGCCATTTGGTATTGTATTGTTGTAATTTATAAGGTGAATATATGTTAATGATAGTGAGTGTCTGGTTACTGCTTTTCTAATTGCGTATTTGTTTGTTATAATAAAATATGATAACAAGTATTTCTTTGCTTAAGGCTGGTGGTCAGTGAATGTAAATCACTTAATAGTTTAATGTAATAAAACCTACACAGAAAGATTCATTTCCTAATGTTAGTATGTATAAGTATTTATTCAATTTTTTTTTTTCGTAACTCGAATTCTAAGAAATTTTGAAGTAGCAATCACCGATAGATATCTATCTAATCTAACAATATCTAAAAACAGAATCTATAAAATTAATTAAAGCATCTAGTGATTGATGATTTTAATGAAAGTAAAAGTTTTTGATTAACTATTTGATCTAAAAACGTATCTTTTGGTTATTAATGAAATAGATGCAACCAAGAAAGTTTCTAGAATTATTTTGCCAACCATCTGATTGATAAAATCACAAGCCGGAGATAATAGATTACCTATTGATAAATCCCGTTACTGCAAGATGTAATAAAACGTGCTATCTTGCAGTTATTACATCACACGCGATGCTCGCCTACTGACCGTGACTTAAGTAACGGTATTTATTCAAGATATAAGCCAGGTGCAAAGATTCGATCATGATGGATTTACAATTTTTTTTTAAAATAATGAATACAATCGATAATACTATCGGTTAAGCAATCAGTACTACTTCAATTAGTATCCTTTATCCTCACAGTATACCTATTCCCTGACTCTCATTCGTGAGTTTGAACCAGAGCAGTATGTGATCTGGAATCGGGGAGGACCGCGTGAAAATTTCTCCCGCGACTAAAATCTAACGTACATAAATAGGTTTCTTTCGGTTCTGAATAGAATGGGCTTTTAAATTATGTGTTACAATAATTACTCTGCAATTCATACCCGTGTTCAGATCGTGACTAGATCTGAATGGTGGAAGGATTTAAAGTAATTATTCCTAGGAACAGCATGATTCGAGTATCGAACAGAACTATCGAGGTTCTGATTACTACGTAGCAGCAGTACCTAGCACTGGTACGTGCTATTCTGGTACGTAGCAGTACCAGAGATTCTACTTAAATACGGATTTTTTAATTACTTATCACAAGCCCGCCGATGAAAGGAAACATCGCAGCGATTAAATATATAAAAAAAAACATCTGAGGTATGAGTAACGTTCACTTATTAATATTTTTTACGTAATTACGTAAGGGGCCTGTGCTCCCCGTAACAAAGGGGAGGCCTGTGCCGTGTAGTAGGTACTATCGATCCATTTATCATTATGTTGTCTATAGACTTATGTTAACCAACCACGAAAAACAAACTCGACCGTATAAAAATATCTGAAATTATAATTCGATGTCAATTAAATATTGTTTGATAAGCGACTGAGAAAGCAATGAGTTCGAGAAAGACAAGAACGAGTTAATGTAAACAGCTAATGTCGTATCTACATCTGATAAAATACAAAGGATAGCTCCTATGTAAAAGCGCGTTCCTAATCTTGCTAGTCAAAAACCAACTTTCTCACACAAGAGCACAGCACTAGTCAATGGACTTCTTACATTCAATATTGTTTACATGTAGTTTTTTTTTCATGGAAGAAGGCGGCAGACGAGCATGCAATCCACATGATACACATCAGTCCAGATAGACAAACGTTATCATGCCCCTGTGTGTGCTGGAGATTTAGGGATGTATTTGGAGAAAGGGTTGGTAAAATGGAGAGGGGTAGGACGGGAATGAGCTCTGGCATATCTCACTTACTATAGGATAAAGTGGGAAATGCAGTACATTTCAAGGGGTAACGTGACCAATACATGTAGTTAGTAGCTATTTTAATTAAAATATTTTACTTACAATAATAAATATTATTAGTGGCTGGATGAGAAGAACGGAAGGTGTGTGGTGGCGAGCATTGAGAGAAGCCTAGCTATATCCAGCATCTATATCTCTCCAGACATTGGCTGATTATAAATACTTTTTATCTGATACATTAGATTATAAGAGTTTTATAGATTATAATTTGTTAGATCAGTGTGGTTTCCTCACGATGTTTTAGGTAAAGGTTTTAGATAAAAAGTTAGGTAAAGGTTGAACCTCAACATTCATTTTAGTCTCATGGAGTGGAAACGCCGCGAAAGATGAATAGAAGGTGGAATAAAGGTTCTTCTTGTATTGTATTCAATAAAATTTAAAACAAAATTAATCAATCGAACACCCATAATATTTACGACGACATTACAATAGGAATGAATCAGATGTTTCAAAGAAACTTTTTCCAGTAAAAGTTTGAATTGTATTTTCAATTTTATGTGTACTAAAATTTTCCCCTGACTGCGTCTCTCGAGGTAGAAATCGACCGAGATTCTCAAACAGTTTTACGGTTCTTGAAACTGCCATCGAAAGTTCAAACACTTAGCATTCATATGCAGGAATGAAAACAATTTTACAATCGTAATGTTCGAGCATTTCACGATTTCGTTCACATTCAAGACAGGCGTGGCGTTTCTATTTCGTAAAAAACTGACTGACTATGGATTATTTGGTTAATGAAATGCATGGGTGTGGTTAACGAAATGTTCGTAGGGTAAATGTATTTTTTTTAATAGGAAAGGCGATGATAGGTCAAGCCGCCCACGTGACGGTAAATGGCTACCGCCACCCATGAACACCTGGAACACTATTGTAGGAGGTGGGTACGCCATCGACTTTGCAAAATCCTATACACAGCTAGTACGAAACGTACATGAAAAGTATGTAATACCTACTAACACAAAAAGCTTTTAAAGATTATTTGTCCAGAACGGTAGACCTGATGGTCCATCTATCTGAAACTAACTCTAATATATACATTTATATAGCAATAGATACAAATTACATGGAATTACTTAATTATAGAGATCCAATACAAATACCAATACATTAAAGAAATGTTCACTCGTGTTATCCCAGATAAATTAATTTCACAAAAATGTCTATTATATTTTCACTGGCTAATTTTGTGCAGAATTTAATCTAAATAACGAACACAATCTACTGGGACGTGGTGGACGGATGCCACAAACGCATCACGGAACAGTGAAAGCGTGAAAACGTATCCGCACACAGTTTGTTCAAAATTCATATTTTTTCATTCAAATTCACTTACTGTTCTACACCCGAAATTTATATAAACCTTGTGTTTAAGATGATAAGGTCCAAGCAAAATTTCGTGAATTTAAAATTATTGTTAAAAACAGCTTTCGTTTTATTTGCTATAAACACCACAATGAGCTTATTGTCGATTGTTTGAATGTCTGTAATCGCGGATTAATTAGAATTAAATTGAATTATTCTATCGAGAGGTCAACGGACTGTTGAACGTGATCGGTTACAAAGATGACTGTCCGATGGCGATCCCAAGTTACTTTTACTTGTATTTGAAAAGTAATTACAAGTATCTTCGAAGAACTTGAGATGCATTCAAGCTACTTGAGTTCATTCGAAAGTGGTCAGTTTGAACATTTAAGTAAAGTCGAGATTACACAAAATTAAGGTGCGTAGTAAACTAGGCATCGTGCATTTTATAAACTAAATAATATTTTCAGTCATTGCCATTCTCATATCGATGTTCATTTCCAACTCAGACAATCAACGTTAGTTATTTTTGACTAATGTTGGCATTTCGCGAATGCCAATGAATGCGAATGTGCAAATGTGACAGTATTCACGTTTTTTTTAATAGGAAGAGGGCAGACGAGCATACAGTCCACCTGGTGGTGCAGTCCACGGTACATAGACATAGACATCCACGGTACATGTCAACTTCAGACCACAATGACAAATGTTGGCACGTCCCCAGATGCGCTGCCTGCCTTTGAAGATGCCTTTGGAATGGATTTGAAGGAAGGGTTGGGAAAATGGGGAGGAATAGGATGGAATGAGAATGGGCTCCGGCATATCTTACTCACTAAAAGAAACACGTACGTACATTGAGGAATAAGATTCTGTGACCACATTCACCCTTCACCTAAATTACGTTAACACCAGGCGGACTATTTGCTGACACCATCTTTTATGAAAAAGACAAGTAACCATGATAGGTAATTGGGATCTGAAATTATAACACGCGTGATATTTTTATCACTGCTCGTTTGATCGACCCTTATATTGTCTCACAAGACTGAAATCGTGAAATCTCCCAAATAAAGGCAGCCTCAGCTGCCCTTTTTCGTGAGGTGTCTTAACACACCTTTCAATTATCTCTATTAGATATTTAGGTATTAGGTATCCATGTATCTAAACTGTGTTCAAAAATCTTTGAGATTATTATATTAAATCTTAGTCGTTTAATCCCAAGCTCAGAACGGTTTTACCATTTCAATAATTTTGCTACATCGAACTGATTACATTAAATCGTAGTAGTTTAGAGAACAGAGTACTTTATTCCTATTCAAAGCGACAAATTTAAATGGTAAAATAGCAAGTCTAAATCTAACCCCAGGCTTCTATACTTCTCTAATTTAATACTTTTTCAAGTAATTTTATAACGCGTAAAGAAAAATCAAGAGCGCTCCACCGTGCATTCTACAGTTTTCAATAATTATAACTTTCAATACCATACATACAAACTCTATAATATATTATAACAGTCTTACATCATGAGAATTAGTCCAAAACAACTATTTCATGGTTGGTCAGTCGTTACTACAATCGCTGTGTTTACGCGCCTTTTTTTATTTCAAGTAAGTAGTCCATAAGAACGTAATCTACAAAATCGATCAATAAGGTCACTGTAAGTAACAAATTTTGTCACGCTATATTTACTGAGGGACTTTAGTTACAGTAAGTACTTGTGAGCCGTGTGGTGTGGGCCAGCTATAGGATAGCACCACACCATCTCTTCCTGTGGGAGTCTTAAACAGCGACTAAGCGGCTACCACAAGTTCTGAGGAACTACACCACCTCTAAAAGAGTGGACTTGCCAACCCGCTTGACCAGCGTGGCGTTTTAAGGCCATACATCTCTCATGCAAAAGACAATGTACCTATGTAGGTACATTGTCCAGAAGTGGGTGATAAAGGGGCTGGTTACGGGTAGAGATACTTGTAAATTACGAACATAGGCTTAGTAAAGTTACGCAAAGTATATAGGATAGTTAAACCTGTCCAAACATATTAGGTATTATCGATTGTCGTGATGATATTAATAAAATTTTAAGAAATACATGTTGCCAAACTTTTTATACGATCCTCAGAACGTTTTACTACTGCTTATAATAAATTGTCATTTAAAAAAAACAGTTATTTATCATCTTAAGCTAGATTTTCAATTTCAGTATTAAATTTTTAGTCAAATATTATCATTACTGTTTGTGCTTCTTTCTAATTATTAGTGAGAACTTTTGTATTGTACTCTTTTGATGTTTATATACCTTCAGATTTTAGTAATTGAGTATCGAAACCTATTGTTTGCGGGACTATGTAATCGCCTGACTTACATTTGGTGCTTCCCACGTTAAAACTGTTATGGTTTTAGTTACTCGTATGACAAAAACGTATTAATAATAACAAATAGTAATTGGCATAAAAAATCTGATAAATTTAGATTTAACCTGTTATTTTTGTCGCTAGTTTAGCCTGAATTTATAAGGGTATATTATTATAACTTCTTTTCAAAAACACATTCCTACACACTTCAGAGATTTAATTAATATTTCTAGAAGTCCCGTCATTCTCAGAAACAGTTCTCACAGAACTAGGGGAAATAGGATGTTGTATTATTGAGATTGAGATAAAATATTGACGCTGTATACAGTAATCTACTTTAGTTTTTACATACAAACATAATCAGCGCTAGTTAATTCTTGGTAATGCATATTACATATCAAACTAACACGTTGCCTCCATCGCGCGCAATTATCATCGATGAGCTGGAGCGTTACACTTTTTTATTTGTGGGAAACTTGCAAACAGACTTGTTCGCAAGTTGGGGTTTACGGGTGATAAACTTTTAGATATTTCCTTATCAAACATACAAGGAGGATCTATCAAAAATGCCAGTCACGTTGCGTTTCACGGTCATTAGGCGAGCAGCCGCGGAGATAGCTGCAGCAAAAAGGTGGGAGGAAGTGGAGCAGTGGGTTAAATGCACGGATGCAACTGCAGCTCGGCGAGCCCTGACGCGGACAGTAATTACTTCAAATATCAAGACCGGTACACTGCTACCGAATTATGAGTATATGAGTATGAAATGAAATTACTCTACGCTTTGTGATTCTGTTTTAACTGGATATTGTTATTTTAAAAAGACAGTCCAATAGTTATAAAATTGAAAGTGGGATAGGAATGTAAAAAGAAAAAGTCACTGACCTGATCAACAAAGTTCTCAGCCGTGAACCTCTTAGTAAACTCCGTGAAGGTTTCCTTGTCTTGCAGGCTCTCTCTTCTCGCGCGTTCGACCTTCATCTTCTTTATCCCGATTATATCTTTTGACATTTTCAGTTCTTCTATCAGGTCTGTTTTGACGCTTCTGTAGTTTTCCGCGGCGCTTGGGAGGCATTGTAGACTGACGGATCGCGCTGGCGGAGGTGCTGACAAGGTCTTTGTGGCTGGGGTTCGTAAGCGCACTGCGGTGAGCTCGGCGCTACTGATAGCTGCCAAGGGCTGGTGAGTGAAGGGTGGTTGAGGTGGTGGCGGTGGCACGTTGTCTGTAGGGATCGGCGGCGGCGGCGGAGGTCGTGCCTCCGCCGCGCTGTCGTCCCGCTTGCAGGGCGCCGTGATTGTTTTCAAGTACTCCGATGGCTTGATGAGTCTATCGGGCGCGTTGTGCGGGAACGCGGGCGGGACGAACGGCAGCGCTGGTTGTTTGTTGACGAGATTCGGCCCGCGCGGTCGCTCCTCGTCTGCGGAGGCGGCGGACCCGCGGCGCCCCGCTGCAAGATGGCCGCGATTAAGGGGGGAGAGAAAGTCCGCGCGCACGCACGCTCCCTGGACCCGAGTGATGCAGCGAGCGTATGTGCAGTTTAATATTATGCATGTGTGTACATCAGACATCTATGTGTAAATCGTTTTTAATTAGCAGACAGCTCATTTAATTTTGTTGATTTGTAATTAATGCTGCCTATGACATCTCCCTAATAAAGAAGGGTAGAGCTTATGAGTGCCAAAGTTCCACCCAGAATCCTAGTTCTCAAAACCTTAGACCTAGGTGTGAAGTAGTGATAAATATACAAATGGATTTTGTCCCCGGTTTCAGCCCGTAGTTTTACTGAGTAGATAGATAGACAAGTATGAACATAATAGGTACATATATTTAACACAATGCCATGTCGTTAAAGAGATACAATTGGCAGTATTTTCACTTAAGCGATCTCTTTCAGTCAACCATAGGATATAAATTTACAAATTTTTACCAAAGTTTCCACTTGCTTTGACTGTACAGTTAAAAAGAGAAGACAACCGTCAAAAAGAGTTTAATTATCACGTGCTAATGAGGTCGTCATTACAAGAAAATTCCTCGAATTGAAGGAATTCGAGGAAAGAAAATTCCAGGAAGTGTGAATTCCTCGTTAATGAGGAAAACTGAAAACTTACTTTAAAAATAGCCGCGAGGATTTTAAGTCTTATGTCAGTAATAAAACAATTCCGCACTGGGCCCGCGTGATGCATTATGGCCCGATATCCTCTAGTGATTTTTTAGTGATTATTGATTTATTATTTACTAGCGACCCGCCCTCGCTTCGCTTCGATTTATAAGTTTTTTTTTCATTTTCTTTTTCAAAATTTCAAAATAAAATATAGCCTATATTAGACACGGATAATGTAGCTTCGGATTTGTAAAATAATTTTTGAAATCGGTTCAGTAGTTCCAGAGATTACCCCCAACATACAAACACACAATTTTACTTTTATATATTTATATATATTTTACACAATCTTTATTATATTAGTATAGATTAGGGGAGGCGTATGCCATGAGATTGGACGCTATAGGCTAATATCTGTTAGAAATAAAACATTATTACAAAAAGTAACCTTGTTCTTAATTAACCTTGATCAAGACTGTACCTATTTCACTTTGTTTTCTCTACGATAAAAATAAAAGACAAAGCCATCTATTGCAAACGATTACACGTTCCATTTCAGTGAGCATTAAGATGTAAAATATACTGCGTATTTACCTATACTATATTTACATATTGATGTTTGCGTAAAGAGAAACGTCATGAAATAAACTTATAATGACATCACAGTAAACGTGCTTTTGTATAAAAGTCTCTGTTATTGGCATTTGATACACAATTATGAACTATTACTGTACAAATACAATAGAAATATTTTATTTACCATAAATCCTTATATACCTACTAGGTACACAGAGTTGGTATTGAGCCAAACAATCACAAATATTGATCGTACTCGTAGGTTGGTTGTTATAATCCTTATCTTATAAGTTATACATAAATATTCAACAAAGTGACAAAATATATCGAACAAATTATGTATTTAATGAAATATGAATTTGGCTATTTATTAAGTATAAAATGTAACTAGATTACCACTGTACAGTCAAGTGGTAAAAGCCATCTTGGTGGTGGCCGTGTTGGTCGTGTGGCTTTAGAATAGCACCAGTTACCACTACCAACTACCATCTGACTCTTTCCGTCGGTGTCGTAAAAGGTGACTAAGTGTTATCAAAGTGGTAGTGGTCGGAAGCCCTGAGGAACTACACCACCTCTAAAAGAATGCACTCACCAGCCCGCTTGGCCAGCGTGGCGTTCTAAGGCAAGACATTCCTCGTGCGCAAGACAATGTGCATGAGGCTTAACGAGCTCATTTTGCATCACATCCCGTCAATGGGATAAGAGAAGTCTGTCATCCTATTATTCTTCCTACTACCTATCCCATCCTAATAAATTCCATCGAGCAAAGAGTATGATGGAATTCGATTATTCGATTCCTTCATTCGATTACACTCCTTACTTTACATACCCAAGAGGGAATATATGAGGAATATTGGTAAGGGATTATAAAATATTATTATTTGTATTTTTATCCTTTACTTTTCGTCTGAACGTCATTGTGGACTCCGGCTCACTATGGCGCTACGACACGCGGAATTACTATTTAAATATTTACTTTGCTTCTTTCTTTCCTTTTTCTGTCTAAATAATTCTGATGTATACTGTGGGTGAGGGAATCTTCTCCATCCTCCCCAACCCTTATCTCAAATCCACTCCTAAATCTCCAAAGGTCAGTAGCGTATCCGAAGGTGTGGCAGCGTTTATCGTTCTTGACTGACACTGGCATGTGTCGCAGATCTCCGTGAACGGCTATCTAATTACCACCTGGTTCGCTGTCTGTTCGTACCATCTTCTTTATTTATAAAAAAATATCTAAAATTCAGGTCGTAGCCAAACTCGTTACACTCTGTTTGCAGCTGAATTCATTAAATTAATTAGTGCTCTTGTTACCTACCTATGAACATTGTATCTCTCTAAACTGCACTAAAACTAATTTACTGTACTAATACTGTACTATGAGGGGGGGGGGGGGGGTGCACGCTGCAATCCAACAGCGGCTGGGCGCACTCGACTGGCCACGTTACCCCTCTCTCACAGAAGACTACCTTGACATCTACTGCATTCCCATTTTATCTTATTTCCCTAATGTACGTACGTGTTTCGGTAGTGAGTGAGATGTGCCAGAGCCGATTCCCATCCTATCACTCCCCATTTTCCCAACCCTTTCTCCAAATCCATTCCTATATCTCCAAAGGTAGGCTTGCCAACGTTTGTCATTTTAGACTAATGTTGGCATGTATCACGGATGTCTATGGGCTACAGTATCCACTTACCATCAGGTGGACTGTATGCTCGTCTGCCGCCATCGTTCATAGAAAAAAAAAAATTCTAAGGCATTTCATTCCATTTGATAAGTTTGTAAAAACTTTTATTAATAGGATGACTAGAGTAACTAAGTAAGTATCAATAGTTCAATTAAAGAACAATTTCAGCACATTGCAGCGTGCTCCTGCCAGGGAATACCCACCAGGACCACATAAGATAATGTTTCATCTCTTAAATCCTTTGAGTACAAATTGTAGTAAATGAAATACAAAATGGTACATTTATAAACAAGAGTTTGTACTGTAAAGAAAAAAGCGTTTTAAGAGCGTGATTCTGCCAGGAAGTATGACACAATACATAATAATGCATTGTAAAAATGTATTTCATTTGCACAACGTTATGCGATTGTTTGTTTTTGTCTTTGTAAATGTCTCCGCGCCCACGACACAGTATCTTATGAGACATTGTGTATGGTGTGACATTGTGGATTTGATTGGATTTGGTGTCGTTATTAGGGATGATAGATACATACATTATGATAGATAGATATATTACAACCAGCCGGCCTTATTGTTCTATAGCAATTTCTTCCAGACAACCTTGAGAAATAGAGTTGTAACTGAGGGCATAACGCAGATAGTCTACGTGTTGTGATAGACTCCTTTTTATTCTCAACGCCGACCCCTACCACTGAGCTTAATTATAACTAGTTCGGCGGTTAAGGAAAACATCGTGAGTAAATCCTCGAGCCCGAGATTTGAAAATAAAAACTAGGGCATAAACGAGTACACATAATTAAATCCGTACTGAACTCACGTGGTGAATTACAGCCCAAAAATCCTTCGTAATTACTACTGCCGTGCCATGAACTCTGCAGTGGGACGTTATAGGCTGCTATGGAAGTGTGTTAGGAAACTGTAATGACAAAAATGGAAAGATCACATTTATCTCAAGATCAACCTATGAGGTAGAAGAGTCTTCGAATGGAGACCGTGTACCGGGAAACAGAGTGGAACGTGCTCCATCCATAAGGACTAATTTATTTCTTTAAACTTCATTGAACAAGTATTTGAAATGTACAAAAGCCGGACTTAATGCCTAACGGCATTCTCTACTAATCAACCACCAGATCAAACAGAAAACAGATCAAATATAAAATTCAAACATATACATAAGAACATATTTCATATGTAGATAGATATACATACACACTGTTATAATGAATAATACCTATACATAAAACGTAACTGAGCAGAAATATTTAATTAAGAAGGCAGCGAAAACCTAACAGAATATATAGGTAGATCATGAACTCTGATTCCTAGCATAGATAGTGATTCCGAAGCACTCTTTTAAAAGTGTTTGTATTTGAGGCTTTTCTAACGTTAGTGGGAAATTGTGAACGGCACCCTGAATGCTTCTACGTTCTCTGATAGGCAGCTATTTAAGCAGCTGTGAACGATAGGACGAGATATGGTCATACATAAGTATGACCTAAACATAAGATATACATAAGATAAAGCGAATACAGTTATTGAGTAGACGATCCAGTTTGTTGAGAAGTTCTTGGCTAATGTCAGGGTAACATACATCAGCGTAATCAATAATAGGCGGAATTACTGTCTGCACAAGCGCAGTCTTGGTAATGATCGGTAGATTTTTTTTTTAAATGATATAGACAACTACTTGATATAGTAGACAATTTTAATGATATAGATACTACTTGAGAACGCCCACTGTTTGAACTGTCAATGATTAACCCAAGATCCTTGACAATTGAAAGTGACCATGGTGACCATATTGTTATACAGTATAGGGTCACCTGTGTTTAAATTAACATTGATCAGGCGACGACGACTACCCACAATAGTAGCCAGACATTTCGTAGGGTTGACTCGGCATGTCTTGGGCGACCCTGACGACCCAATTACTGCTGCCAATACGGTTCTTACACTACACTCACAGATTACACATATACACCGTCCCCGCTTTCGGAGACAAGGACGTCACCCTCGCTACACACACACACCGGCCTTCAGCCAACACTTTTACCAGGTATCGGCACGTGCCTGGGCGCTTCTCAACGACTCGCGATCTCGCGGTACTCTCCCAAAGAATTGCCCTAAGCCGAGATCCGTTCCTTCCGCCTGTCTACCGGCGGGGGAGCCCTTAGGCTCATTGCTGCACAAACTCTTTGCCCTTCTGCGCTAGCCCTAAACTATACATATCCGGTGACTCTTAAAAGGCCATTAGGGAAACAAGAATTTAGCCATTCCGAAAAAAAAAAACGATTATAAAGACAGAAAACAACAAAGGTGAAAGTATGCCGCCTAGTTAGTGGAACGCCAGCAAACACATCACACCAATCTGAAACAGATCGATCAACGCGAACCGCCCGCTGGCGACCGCGAAAATAAAATGAGAACAAATCCTTAGTTTACTTATCTAATTTTTCATAATCAACCTTTATAAACATAGCCTTTTTTGTGTACAATTATTTTGCTTGTGTTACTAACAAACTGACAATATAAATATATAAAATGATATTCCGAATTAAAAACTATTATTATTAATTTCAGGGAATAAAAAAATTATTTTAAGTTTTTTTAATATACGCTAAAATATGTACAAATATTTTGTTTTCCGTCAAAAAATAAACTGAAGAATAAAGAAGCCGACAATATATATCATTCGGTACGAATGGCCGCCACTCTCGAGCATCAGCTACTTTCTCGTTACAAATACGCAACAGACAATCTCCAAGAAAGGATTTCAATACAATTTAATGTACATTTTAGCAGCTTATTTTACCTGAAGCGTGACTAAGCCGTTGCTAATTTTTATTTGATGAGATTGCTTTCAATTTTGGTTGTTTCGTATACTATAGCTATATTTGGAAGTGTTCTTTTAAAAATGAAATAAGTATTGATCAGTTAATTGGATTAAGTAATCTGAAATGTATCTTAATCACAGTGGATGTAGCTGATGATTTTGATATTAAAAATAAAAATTCCAATATGTAATAATCCCATTTAGCACCACTGCAATGGAAATAAACAATCCGCCCCGCTAAAGTAAGAAAAATAGAACATAGTGTATTTAACCTTCGTTCTGAATAGCGTCCTTATTTTCTTTTTAAAATTCTTAAAATATCTTACTTGTTTATTATTTCTGACTTATCTTCTTCGGTACATTTCTTGCTCTCTCATAAACATGAAATGGAAAGTGAACATTGCGAATTTAATTTCATACAATATTTTACATATATTTATCATTGTTATGGGTGTACATTGGAATCAGAACGCGACTAAGAGTCCATTAACTTTTGTAGAAAGTGAACAATTTAATTACCACCTACTGTCTTCATAAATATTTAACGTAGACTAAAAAATAATTAGAAGAGGTAAACGCTCTAAAGTTGACATTCAACGAGTCTTAAATAATTCTCCTGTTTCATGTATTTAATTTTAGTTCCAAAGAATAGTTTAAAAGTAAATATTAAGCTGTCATGTACGTATCTAATATGCGGTGTGCAAACTTCCTTTTTGACCGAAAATCAGAAGTCCAGACATTCATTCCATACTTATATGTAGTGTAAGAAGAACGGATTATGTTTAATTAATTATGTATAATTACCATACCCAACTGAAATAATAAACAATTATGGTCAGCAAAACAAACTGAAATAAACAATTATGGTCAGCAGAACAAACTGAAATAAAAAACAATTATGATCAGCAAGACAAACTGAAATAAACAATTATGGTCAGCAAAACAAACGAAATAAACAATGTTGAGACAAAGTTCACGGAGTCCCGCTTCTTCGTCGACGGACTTCTGTAACTATATTGTCTAGGGATGTTTCGAATATTAAAAAATCAGTATTCGTGTTTACGAATAATTTGCCCCATTATTCGCAAATACGAATAATACCTAACCTGCTACTCACTTACTTGTAAAATTAGTAAGTAGGTAATTGGTAGTTCAATTTACAGTTAGTGCTATAAATATTTTTTTTAGTGCTATAAATCTATACTAATATAATAAAGAGGTAAAATTGTGTGTTAGTTTGTGGGTATGTTGGAAGTAATCTCTGGAATTACTGAATCGATTTCAAAAATTCTTTCACAAATCGGAGGCTACATTATCCGTGTCTAATATAGGCTATATTTTATTTTGAAATTTTGAAAAAAAAAAACTTGTGAACCGAAGCGAAGCGAGGACGGGTCGCTAGTTATTAATATATATTTTACAATCAGAAACTACCTTTTTAAAATTAAATATCATTTTAAAGTCATTTACTAATTATCCTAAAAAATCAGCTACATAACTGATTTTCAAATGAATGTTTACTCTTATATGTATTATTTTTGTAGAAAACCTATTTTATCGACTATTTACATTGGTCTTTTACTGTTCGATTAATTTTCTAGTATTCGTTTAGAAAATGACGAATAGGAATACTTGAATATTGGCGAGTATTCGTCAAAATGAATACGAATATTCGGAACATCCATAATTGTCACCAGATAATCTTAACCGAACCCATCTTTAAATGTGCTGCTATTTTCACTATTTCTGCTGCCTAGCCCTTCAGAACTCAAATAAATAATAGATTTATGTGTTAAGACCGCAAAACTCAAGTGGGATTTGACGAAGCATGTGTTTCGTATGTTAAATTATTTGAGTCTCTATAGTGTGGGAACATAAATAAAATCGGTAAAGACTTTGGATTTAAAAAAAAAAATAACCAAAAAATTCGTCCTTTTTACATGCTGTTTAAAGAAAAACATGCTTTAATATGTGATTTAACAACTCATTTTTAAAAGGATTTACTCTTAATATAAGTGAAATTTTTGAGTGAGAACCGACAATAATGTTCAAATAATCAGAAATATTGTTTTATAGTTATTGTCACGATGTTAATACGAATTCATAGATACAAAACAGTAGGTATAGAACAAAACAGAACTGTAGTTAGTGTTGCAAGTTTAATTTTTTTATTTTATTTTCTGCTTAGTTTTCCTAAAAAAACATGTAATTTTCAAACACTACACTCACTGACCCACACTAGGATTTTTTACGGGTTCAAAGACACACACACAGACGAGAAAATGACATACCCAGATCTCGAACGATTTTTTTAATTAAAGACATTTATCTTTAAGCAAACATATGCCTGATCGGGAATCGATCCCGGTAGCCTTCGAACAGCAGGCGGGTGCGCTCGACTGAACTAATTGTGTTGTCAATTAAATTCTATGAAGAGAAACTTGTCTAGCAATCTACAGACAATTTTCATTGCGAAACAAACACGGTTTATCGTTAGACTAAATTGTTTGTACCAAATTAAGGAAGCACATTCTAATTGTCCATAATAACAAGGTTTGTGCAGCCATTTAATGTTGCCATCACGAAAATGGCCAAAACTTTATTACGTTTTAATTGTGAAAGTGGGTGTAGGAATGTATCTATACATATAATAAAATTGTAACAGGCCGATATCTGTACATTATAGATATTGAAAAAGATCTTTATTAGAGCAACAGAAGCCAAAACAACAGTTTTTAGGAATTTTGTCTGTCTATCTGTCTGTATGTGTGTACACGCATCACGCAAGAACTACTGCATGGAATTGAATGCAGTTTTCACCGATGTATTGCTAGAGGTCTGACTTAAAATATAGGCTCCATTTTACCGCAGGAAAATATCTTATTCCGATTGTTTTAAATTTAATAAACCGAAGCGAAGTGAGGGCGGGTCGCTAGTCTATACATTTTATACATATACAGTCTATTTTCTTTCAGTCATAAATCACCACGCGGGCCCAGTGCGGATTGGTGGATATTAAACATGCCCCGGTTTTCATTCAAAAATGAAAACATTATTTGAAAATTAATTTAATTTAAAAATTCGTACTTCATTGAACCTGTGTAACGTGCTAGGATTTAATTAAACCCACGACCTCGTGAATGTGAGTCAAGAATGAAAATACCTCGAAGCTATTGAGATTTGCTCTCAAATCTCAATATCGTTCAGTGTTTTGTTTATCTAACTAAACGAATATTTAGTCTCTGCTTTTCTTTTGTTTTTATGTAAGAGGTAAACTCAAAAACTACTGAGCCGATTTGATTTTGAAAATTCTTTCACTTTTAGAAAGCTGAGCGTGTAGCGGCCGGCTTTTCCCATAGGTATTGTAAAAATCCACTAACAGTAACAAAGCTACCCTGAGGAACTACACCAACTACTCTACTCTAAAGCCAGCAATAGACGCATGCCGTGAAGTCGCGGTGAGAATTCACGCCGTGAACTGCACACCCCGAGAACACCTCTCTACACTTACAATATTCTAACTCACTGCTATTACTAATTTTGAAAAATAAATCAATGCAAGACGTACATACCATGCACTAGCAGCTGTTTCTCGCGTCGCACTGAGGACGGCGCAAAAAATGTGGACACAGTTCGCTGACTCTAACCAGGAAATAAGCCGAGAACGCGCGAGAAGTCCGCGAATACCATACCATCCACACATGCTTTCACGGCTGTTCGCGGAGCTTCACGATGTTTATAATACAAACTGTCATTTTACACGCAGAGGCGTTTACGGTTATATTTTACAAACTGTCATTTTACACGCAGGAGCGTTTACGGTTACATTTTACAAACTGTCATTTTACACGCAGTGGCTTGGCAGTGCCTTGTCGAAAGCTCACCATTATCCTCAAAGGGTTGGGCAAATGGGAGGAATAGAATGGGATGGGAATGGGAAGGAGATATGCCAATATCTCACTCACTACCGAAACACGTACGTACATTAGGGAAGTATGATAACGTAGGAAATGCGAGACATTTCAACGTTGTCTTCTGGGAGTTATTTTACAGTACAGCATGATTATTTTATTAGCATTCTATTTTGTATTATTTTATTGCTAGCCTACCTCTTCCTCTTAGTCATCTCACTGTCCGATGGTTGTCTAAAAGAGATCTCTTTTCGCTATTTAATATAAGGCCGCCTATTGCTTCTATGTATCTTATGTTAAAAGTAACGAAGAAAGTGTTGTCATCAGTGTCAGTCACGTGATTTCACTTATTAACCAATTACGCGAGGAGGCGTTCCTCTATTGACCAATTAACGCTCTGTATGCCACGTTTGACAGATGACATCACTTTTTTTTTTAATGTGAAATGAACATAAGTAATTAAGTTAAAACAGGAATGCAACAAAAAAAATCATTCATTTTCTTTATCCCTATCTTCTGAAATTAACAGCCAAACCATAAGTAGGTTAGTAAGTAAAGTTAAGTAAGCAAATAATTTTCTTTCATTTATTAATTTTTTGTATTTCTGTATACCGAGATTAACAGCTAAATCTTACTTACCAAGGCTCCCCCATAATTCCGAAGGCCTCAAAGCCGGCTCCTCAAGAACAACCGGCGGGGGTGGTACGGGGGGTGCGGGAGGCGGCGGGGGTGGAGGAGGAGCTTCATCCGAGGAACTACCCCCTGATGAAACACCAGATGACGCTGATGCTTGGACAATGATTGTCTCTTCTGTTACAGAAGCGCGGCGGCTGCCAGCCGCTGATGAGAGACGACTGGCCTGAATAAAGAAGGTCATTAGATACGTGGAATCTACGAGTAGGTATAATCCATAAAAACCTGTCTGTCTACATTTTTTTCTTTCCATATAGGGCAATGGTGCAATTGACACATTCTGCCAGTATCAAGTTTTCTTCGTGATAAAAAATTTCCGTTTAAAACGTATCCTGTCAATCAATGGCCACACCTGTGGAAGTAAGTCGAAAATCGCTCAATAAAGTATAGGTTTACTGACGATAGAAGAGGGACTCCTTGGAAGCATACGAAAAACGCAGTCCTATGCTTTTTTTAGATTATCACAAACATTACACACAAGAAACATTGAAGTTTAATAAACCATCACTATTAAACCACAAGACGAATAATACGACAATTTAATAATAATCAAAAAAAAACTAACGTCACTTCTCGAGTTCCCCCAAAAAGACCTAGCTACATACTTACATTTTCTTTTTCTAGAAGAGGTGGCAGACAGGCCCTCTTTAAAAAATAGCACCACACCATCTTTTCCTGTAGGTGTCATAAATGGCGACTAAGGGACAAGAAAGCCGCTACCTCAAGCGCTGAGGAACTATGCCTTTAGATGAGTGGACTTCGCCAACCCGTTTGGCCAGCGTGATATTATAAGGCATATATTTGTCATGTATAATACTATGTGCACGAAGGGGCCGGTGTCCAGCAATGGATACTATAAGGACTGGTTTTGTATCCCTTAATCGCCTTTTACGATACTCGCGGCAAAAGCTGAGGTTGTGGTATTCTAAAGCCTCACGGCACCACACGGGGTTAAGGAGTATCATTATTCACCATCCCTTTGAAGGAAATGCGACGGGGAGACAATAGCACTGGATGCATGTCATAGGACCTCATCCCACTTCTACTGAATGAGGATAAGTGAATTAAATGAAGAATGAATGAATGAATTTTATAGAATGAGAAGTGAAGAGACTTTGTCAACTCTCACTGATTATCAAAACGTATACGTTTCACGGCGAGCGTTTTATAAGGGTAGAGTAACACTCTAACAAAAATCATTAGATACAAAACACATGCTATTCAAGAATGAATAAATGAGGCCTAATGTTTAATTTTGTTTAAGAAATGACATAATTTTACTTTTTCCAAATTACATCCTTCATATCAAATAAAAAAAAATTACAAATGAAAAAAGAAGAGAATTAACTGAATAATGTACTGTGTTGCATCAGTAAAGTTCGAAAATACTTACAAAGTTCTGTGCTTTATGCGTGAGCGCGGCCAGTTTCGTTGCGATGGTGGATTTGGGCGGACTCTCCAACGGTGGATTCACTTCCTCGTACGCTTTGTTGGAACTGAGTGGATAAGAATATTCCATTACTATTATATTCGTCACGTAGACCAATCTGCTTTCAGCCACTTTCTTTCTACAAACGCGTCTTTGAAATAACGCAAAGGCTGACAATACGTTATACGGTATCGAGAGTAGAATGTACAACAGGATTTTTTTTCATCCTTTATAGTACGAGTACAATTTTAGTATAACTTCTACGCGCGTTTCCCAAGCGCCCGGTCTGAGTAATGAACAATGCGACCGTGTACATAGAACAACAAAACCTTACATGTTTACAACTTTTTATATATCCTTAAAATAATTTTATTTTTCGCTACAGCGATTTTATTTATTTTAAATTTCTTGACATATTTCAGGTTTGGCGTTATTTCGGTGACACGGTGCATAATATATATGTATTAACAATTTCTTCTTTTTTGTTTTATTTGCGATCTATAGCCTAAAGTACAATAGGAGACTCTTCTATGTGCATTTTTTTATAGAAGTAAGGCACACCCGCCCGGACAGTATGTCGCCGTTCGTTATTATGAAAACAGCGACATGACATACTATTCAGAAAAGAGTTAAAGAAATAAGCAGCAAAGAGAGTTCGAGTGACCTCATGCGTCATTATATTTCGATAGCATTTATTTAAACTGTCTCATTATGAATACTTCTCATTAGGGGCCGTGTGGCCGCCGGCTGACTATAGAATATCACCACCCCATCTCTTCCCATGGGTATTGTAAACGGCGACTAAAGGATAACAAAGCGGCTATCACAAGCCTTAAGTAAATACACCACCTCTAAAAGAATAGACTCGCCAACCCGCTTGCCCAGCGTGGTGTTTTGAGGCCTTACATCCCTCAAGCACGAGACAATATGCACGAGGAGACTGGTTGCATCAAGAATGCTTCAGGTAACTAGGAAAACTTGTATATAGTATTCAAGACGGCAAAGTGAACCAGCCGCAGGCTAGCTTTGTGTCAATTTCTGTACTTTGTTTTTGTGTAGTTCTCCTTTTTTTTTCTTTTCTACAAGTGCACCTATTCAAGTTTGAATTAAAGAAATTATTATTATTAAATCTTCGACATTTATTTCGAAGGATGGTGAACTGACCTGTCGCTGTCTTTAGCGGTGTAGTCGACGACGAGCGCCGCGCTGCTCGGACGGCTGTGGCTGCCGGAGTCCCGAGAACTGCTCCTGGTTACAAGAGCTCAAAATCAAAACATGTTCACATCATCATGCATCCAACGTATTCAGCACATAAGCATGTTTATAAAAAGACGGTTTCAGTTGAGCAGACAGTCCATTTAATGATAACTAGTATTTCTGTATACTGTCACAGAATGACATAAGTCCAGAATGACAAACTTTGGAGCTGAGGGCCACATTGTAATGCCTTAAGTACTTTTAACTTGCAGCGCCGTGGCATGAGCTAGGCCTCCCAGTCACCACACGTCACGCGACCCTATACCTAACTAGCCTATTCCTATACCTAACTAGCAACCCCTATACCTAAAATTGTACTCGTAAATAATAGCGGTTTCGATATCTAAAGTAACTCTTTTATTCTAAAGAATTCTAAAGAACGTGATTCGCCACCTACCTTTGAAGATTTAGAAGGAGAAAGTAGGATTGGAAAGGATAAAGAATAAGGAGTGTAACGTGACGAAGAGTTTTTCCCATTCTTCCTTGAAGGTTGAAGTATGTGAGGAGTAAATTGTATAATGAACAAGGAATTTTCTCTTCTCATTATACTCTCCACTGTGTGCCGTGTGGTATCAGCCGACACCCCATCTCTTCCCGTGGGTGTCGTAAAATGCGACTAGAAGATAATAAGGCTGCAATCACAAGCGTTGTGGAAGACTCTCCAACCCGCTTGGCCAGCGTGGCGTTTCAAGGCCATTCAACCTTCATGCGCAAGACAACGGGCATGAGAAGTGGAAGAAATATCCAGCAGTGGATACTGAAAGGGCTGGTTGCATTGTATTAATACTCTCCAATATTAGTCTTATTCCATTCTTCTTACACCTAACACTCGATGAGCTGATATGAGAAATGAGCATTGGTATATCGTACTCTCTTTCTAAACACGTAATGTATTTATTTATGCACGGAAACATTATATGTTCAGTACATACTGTGTGAACGTTTCAATTGTTTTGTACTACCTATATCCTTTTTATTTTTCTCTATCTCAAGGTTGCCAGGAAGAGATCGCCATAGTGATAAGGTCGCCTATTTGTATTCTGTCATTTAAACATATAATAACTATTTGTATGCAATAAAGAGTAATTATTATTTTATTATATTTACCTCCGCCTCTGATGCTGCTCCTTGGGCACGTATATGTCTTCGTAGTGGTGGTCGCGCCTGGTCGCGTCGGCGCCGCTGTCGCTGTCCGAATGCTCCACAGCTGTAGTCGCTTCCGCCGATCCATGCACTTCTGCTTTTACTGGACAACGATACGGTAATTTACTATTTTTAGATAATTAAGTACAAAGAAATTCGACGAAGAACTAAAGTTGCCGACACAGCTCAAAGAATCAGCTAGCTGAAGTGGCAGTGGACAGGCCATATATGCCGCACGACCGATACCCAATGGGAGAGGCGAGTACTCGAATGGAGACCACGTACCGGGAAACGGGTAGGTAGACCGACGACTTGAAGAAAGTCGCCGGTAGTGGGTGGATGAGAAGAGCTGAAGACCATGTGTGGTGGCGGTGGTCCTTGGGAGATTCCTATATCCAGCAGTGGAGAGATACAGGCTGATGGTATGGTATTATTAAATGTGCCGTATGGTGTCGACTGGTTTTAGAATGTAACGACCCCATCTCTTCCCGCGGGTGTCGTAAAACACGCGGGCACACGCCCCGGAAATGTGAGAATCAGAATATATTTATTATAACCTGCATCGATTATCGATTAAATATACAGTTGTTACCCATTTAGGGCGTACAATTGTACATAGTATTAATGTCATAAGAACAAATTTTAAATTATACAATGATCTTATTTAATATATCAATGTCATTATACCTATATTATTTACCTAATCTATTGTCATTATTTTGGGGAAGAAGTGTTAAATGGAGAGAGATGAAAGAATTTTGTAGGGAGTACGGCGAGTCCGGCGCGCATCTTCCACGATTCGGTCCTTATAACCGTAAGGTTGGCAAGGCCATGGGTGGTGGAGAGTCTATAACTTACCATCAAGTGGACTTGAATAGTGTGGACTACCCACACTATTCATGGCAGAGCCGGCTTTAGCCCATGTAGCGCCCGGGTGCAATAAATACCCTGGCGCCCTCTAGCAGGCTCTTTGGAGGCGTCGCGAGCGACGCTCGGCGCCGCCTAACACCCTGCGCCCGTGTGCGCCGCACACCCTGCACCACAGGTAAAGCCGGCCCTGATTCATGGCTCATTACTTTTTGCATTGCTATTTCATTGCTTAACCAATACGGGCGACGTTACGATTCCTGCATCCCAGCAAACAGTATACAAACAATAAAAGTTCAAAGGTGAAGCTTGTAAAGTAAAGAGTCAAAGTAAAGAGTGAAAGCTTGTGCACTGTGCAGTACTCACCAATCATGGTGGGTGCCTCTTGCCCTTCGGCTGGTACCCTGGGCCCAGGAGAGCGGGTGTGGAATAAGTCTCGCACGCGCTGGTAGAGGGCAGCCGGCGCACCGGAGCTTGTGTTGTTCCCGTGCAAGTACCAACCCCCAGCAGTTTCCGCTTCTGAGACTGAACAAGCTGTTGGAACAATAATTTCGGTATAAAATATATCGAAGAAATCATTATTCATCTTCGTAAATCCTTCGTTTGATAACAGCATTGCTTGACTCTAATGAATCTGAGTTATGATTGCCAGTTTATTAAAATCAGCTTTACGGATTGTAATTTTGTAAAAAAAATCGAACAAGCCAAGAAAAACGCGACGTATAACAGTTTAATAAATAGTATTGTTTTAACTTTACCTTTTATTAATAATTACTTAGTATTCTAAAGCAAATAGTAACACAAAAAATGACATTAAGTTATTTATTCCCATATAGCTCAGTAAAACAAAATACTATAAAAGTAAAAATCGGGACATATTGCGTCTCCTCGGCATTCTGGGCGTGATGTAAAACCCAAAATCCTGAAATCTGGACATCACAATTAAATCGAGATAATTGGCAACCGAGAGTACCCAGATATCCAACCACACCAGTACTTCATTATTATACTTCACACACCTACTTCAGTATTATCACCAACAACACATCAGATATATTTCACACCCTTCTTTCTCCATTGTACATTTTCTTTGTAGTGCTTTAATTTGTTCAACAATATACTGGATTAACATTGTAATACATGTTTGAACTTTTGATGTCCACTTCAAGAGAAGCTTGGCACTCATTCGTTTGTTTCGATACAATCTGGATACGTTTCAAATTACCAAGTATTATTGGATAATCATGGCGTATAACGTAAAATTACACAATAATTCTTACATCGCAGACTACTCGTAGGAGGCTGAACACACCCAATAAGATCACAAAAAACCCACCATATTTGAAAAAGTCTACACTGTCCCTGTCATCCCATCCTTGAAACAATCTCTTGTTGATCACACTCATCTTTAAAGCCGTTTTCCATAAAGTAATGTGAAACTCACGTCCAGTCAACACGGCAGCAGGAAAGCAACTGTGCAATGGGGTGCAAAAAATTGTTACCTAAAACTGCGCAGGCACTTCCTGCCTTATACGAGTGGTTCCGGTATATGGTATCGCTCTATTAGATACGCCCGCGATTATTCACGGCTGCTAATCATCCAATCCATTTTTGTAATTATATTATGGCGAGGTATGATTCGGTAGACATAATCGGTGTTAAAAAGAAGAATGTACTATGTAATACAGATTAGGAGCTGCATAATAAAAGGCTACCTTTCTAAATTACTGTGGTATTATGATTAATGAATGGTGGAGTTATTGGTGTCTGCATAATTCACCAATCTGAACTCTTGTAATTATCTTCCAAGAAACAGAAGTATATTAAGACACGCAAAGACTATTTTCTCTCATCAGTTCAATTTATGTTGTGGCTCACACTACTAGATGACCTAACGATGAGCCAACACGCATGGAAAGTACTAGACGTTCTAGACAAACAGACAGCTAGACCCTAGACAGCTCTCTGTATAACGGTAGATAATTCATCGGCTAGACCGGAACAGTAGCTGACGGAGGCGAAGAAATTAGAATGAGTCACAGTGCTCCTAAATGGAATTCCATTCTCGCTCAGAACCAAGCAGATAAAATTGGGAACTATTGTGCCTCCTTCTTAGAGCAAATGTCACAAATATCTAATGACATTCGAGAAAGATGCATAAAAAATTGTTAAAATTTTCAGTTATTTGAAATCAAGCAAGAATCTTGGGAGTTTTCGATAAAACAAAAAGAATAACCATTGTTTATTCTGCCCCCGAATAAGTGCCGAAAGATGATCATCGACACAGGTGGCATGACGATCTAGATGTGCATTTAGCTGAGTAATCAAAATACGCAATGGTTGTGGATGATAAAATGAGAAGCCTTTAGGTAATCCCACTAGGACACATTTTGAGGCTACATCACCGTCACCAACCCTTATATCTACTCATATCCATATCATATCATCCATCATCTTGTGCATGAGATATTGTCTCAAAACGCCACGCTGGCCAAGCAGTTTAGCGAGTCCACTGTTTTAGAGGTGGTATAGTTTCTCAGGGCTTGTGGTAGCGGTTTTCTTATCCCTTAGTCGCCTTTTACTACCACAGGAAGAGATAGTCTATATATAGAAGTTAATTTATTTTCTAACCTGAACTATCCTCTCCCGACGAGCTATGGTGGGTGACGCTAGTAGAAGTCGCTCTCTGCATTGGGTTCACATACAGCCCATCAGCCGGACCGGTACGTGAGCTGACGGAGCCGACGGGAGTAGATGGAAGGGAACCGCGGCGTTCTTGGACGGAAGCACGGCGTTCTCGCTCCGGGGCGTGCAAGAAGAATGGGGAGCGATTGCCGTTAGCGTTGATGCAGTTTGGTAGGGCGCACTGAAATTTGAATGGAATTAATTAATATCATTCAATTGAGTATTATGCAAGCATCTATTCTAATTCGTGAGACCGTAAATACCCACCTCGGCCAGTGCTACTGATTTAATTCTGAACTCGATAAGTAGAAAACATCATTATATCATAAACAGAAACCTTCGTGCCCGTGGATAAAAAAATCCGACGTATATGTGCACTACCGCACTCTATATGTCTACCACTGTGTCACATTGCAGATTGTAACCCTAAATGCCCTCATGATTGCAAGTGGAGGTCTCTGTCTTGCAGTAGGACATAGTAGGTTCATATCGACACATATTTGGTAATAATGAGAAATAAGATTGATGGTTTTGTTTTCGATGCTACAAATATAAACATTAACTTGAGTTTATGAAGCGAGTAGTAATTGCCTTAAGTTTTGTGATCTTTTCCACGGCTCCATCACTATCAAATCACTGCCGGAAGCAAGAAAAGGAGTCATTCGCTTCACTTGTGCCATCGCGATGGCATGTTAATATTACATATAATACATTCTTCCATTTCGGTAATCTCTAAGTTTTACAAGCAATATTATGGCGTCAGATTTAACACCAAAAATACACGGTAGTACATCTTAAATGCCACATAAAGGGCTTATGAAAGACAATATTTGTAACGTCACACAAGCCCTCCTATACTAATATAATAAAGAGATAAAATTGTCTGTTTGTAGGTATGTTGGATCTACTGAAACTACTGAACCGATTTCAAAAATTCTTCCACAAATAGGAAGCTACATTATCCGTGTCTAATGTAGGTTATATTTTGTTGTGAAATTTTGAAAAAAAAAACTAATAAACCGAAGCGAAGCGAGGGCGGGTCGCTAGTCTATATACATATAATAAAATTGTAACAGGCCGATGTCTGTACATTATAGATATTGAAAAAAAACTAATATGGGGGTCATTATTAGAGCAACAGAAGCCAAAACAACAGTTTTTAGAAATTATGTCTGTCTGTCTGTTTGTATGTTTGTACACGCATCACGCAAAAACTACTGCATGGAATTGAATGCAGTTTTCACCGATGTATTGCTAGAGGTCTAACTTAAAATATAGGCTCCATTTTACCGCAGGAAAATATCTTATTCCGATTGTTTTAAATTTAATAAACCGAAGCGATGTGAGGGCGGGTCGCTAGTTTTAAATAAAATCGAAATTGTAAAATAGTCCCACTATGTAACGTAACGTATCGCTATTTTGTTAATAGGTACATAGACGGCTACAAGCGTAATTGATTTTGAAATCGATTCTCAGTGCTTGATTAATGATGGTACTTTATAAAATATCGAAACAACTGTCGAAGATGCTTTTGTGTAACGAGGTTACGAGTGCGAGTACTAATATCCATGAAAATTGTTTCACTTTCAAAACTTTGTTTATTTTGCCTCTAAAAATATGATGCATATAGGAAAATAGTTTATTATTAATCTATTGCAATTAATAATAGATCGGGGAGAAACTCTTTTCGTATTTAGTAAGTATGAAGTTGTAATCCAATCTCTTTGATTGTACTATTTGTACCTGGCTGGTTGTAATACCATTAAAAGTTGCCATTCTAAAAAAAATATAAATAACTATTGCCCGCCATTTTTCCATTGTTTTCCAGTCTGTGAAACTCTTCACTTCAGAACTCTTTAAGTAGCGTAAGGTTGACATCAAGAGAGGACTGTCAAAACTACTTGTCGCAATTTTAGGCTCTAAAATCCCAGCAATGGGATTGTATCTACAATCTACAAGATGGCAACAAGTTATTGATCGAAACGGCACATATTTATTATAAGTAAATGTGATTAAACTTTAAAAAAACTGTTTTGAATTTCTATATAAAATACGAAGAAACTTTCTCCCCCGCCTTTTTATGTCTATAGCAAAACAAAATACAATGTTTTAATATATACAATACTTATATTACGGGTATTTATCGTAGTACGCCGCAAACAAGTTAGAAAAAAAAATGCATGTTATTGATACTGTTTTCCTCTAGTAGCATTCCCAAAGCAAAAGCAACAAATACTTGCTAGATGAAAAAAATAACTTAGCATGCTAGATGACTTAGCATTAGGCACGTCTGTGTCGTTAAGACTGGTGAATCCGTGGAAGTGATATGTTCAGAAAAAAGAACTAGGACTTTTTTACTGTATGCTAAAGTTCGAACCAAATATTGAACTCCTGCATTTACTCTTTACTTATCCGCATTATACTGAACGCCCTCTGATTAGGTGGACCGACAACATAAAGAAGTTCACCGGTGGTGGTTAGATGAGAAGATCCGAAGAGTGGTGGTGAGCCTTTGGAGAGGCCTATATGCAGAGCCTATATGGAGAGACATAAGCTGATGGTATGGTATGGTATATTTCCTTATTATTGTCCCCACTTACTTTACTCTTACACATTACTATCGTAATTTATTTAAGCGTGTGTGACTTACTCTAGTTTCTCCCGGCGTGCACGCGCAGGAATGGACTGCTTTGTATGACGAGAGCTGCTTGTTTTCCGCGCCGGCAGCTCCCGCGGCAACCAGCACGTTCAGACACTGGGGACAAACACGAGAAAAATTTGCTATAATTTTGAATTTCAGAAAAAAATTACTATATATCGACTAACGCAGACAACCAACTTTTTGGTGGTAATAAATTACCGAACGACAACTGCTGACTTTTGTCGGCGAATATCGGTGACCAATTTTCCACTGAGTAAACGCACACATCCTACGGACGTTCTTTCCATTTCTCCGATTAGCCACGACAATTAATTGTCGTATAGATCGACGAGAGTAAGCCCGACTTTTTGTATGGCCGATTTTTTGTAGCATAAAGAATTAAATTTCGTTAAGTTCATAATTCCATTGTCACCAAGTAATTGTCAGACTGTTAGAGGGTGATCAGCTGAATCCAAAAAGGTCGATGGCTCGCATCTGTCTCAAATAAATATCCTGATATTTTGGGTTGATGATTTTTTATCTATGTCTCGTTTCTTTACGATATCGGAAAAAAAAAATCAATTTATAAGTGATCTGTCCGCATAAAAATCTATTGCCGCATTTTTCTCCAAACCGCCTTTTTCCGATTTTGCAAGCTGAGTAGGACAGTGTGAATCAGTAATGATGAATACTGAAAATAATATGGCTTATGACTACGTTTTACAAGTGGATATTAAGTAGGTATAATTAGTTTTCCTTATGTGAAACTCTGAGGTCTTCACCAAATAAAGCCTGGTTCGAGGAGGTTATTTCCGGAAAACCTATTGATCAATGATAACGAAAAGTATTGTTATTGTAGGTCTTTGTGAGGTATTACGATTTAACCTCTGCTGACCTCACAGTGTCATAGCGTGAATGCACTGACCACAATGGTGTAGGCCACATCCTGTCTAATTTATATTGAGTCCAGATATTGAATACACATCAGACACGGGTAAGTTCAATGTCATGAGTGAATAAAGAGGTTCTGACAAATAAGGTATTCTGTGGTATGGAGGCCACGTACTGGAAAGCGGAGAGTGAGGCGACCTAGGTGGACCAGCTATTATACTTGAAGAAGTTCGCCGGTGATGGCTGGATGAGGTGAGCCGAAGAGGCATAGGCCTCTCATATGCCCTTTACCAGATACAGATTCCAGAACTTGCAAGGCTTTGTTATTACAACACGTGCGAAATTAAACAATACAGTGACACATGCGGCGTCTCTTTGTACATTATAAAAATGAAAAAGAATGCACTGTAATATGATTGTATTGTAAAATTGCGAATTTGAATTTGAAACTTAAAAGAGACGAAAGTCTTAAAAGTCAACTTAAAAGAGTGAAGGAATTAAAGGCAGTGTTTATCAATGATGTCGATACAACGTGTTGAAGATATTTTTAAATGATAAATCATTTGAAACATTAACATATCTCCCAAAACAACGTCAATACTCTTTTCTTTCACTCGTTCCTATAAACATTGTCTATACACTATAAACTATACACACCCGGTGATAATATCTATGAACCTACAATGAGAAAGAAGAATCCATGATGCATCTTCTGTATGAATGTGACGGTCTAGCGACATGCAGAATGAATCTTCTAGGTAAAGAGATTGAAACCAGAGACAATACTATCGGATATCCTGACGCAGATGAATATCATATTGGGGGACCAAGAGTAGAAGATTGGATGATTAGAAGTACCCAGAAGATCCCATTGGATCCAAGTGATCGGGAATCTAAGTAGATGACCACCTCTGATAATATAAGAACCGATGACTCTTGATAGGCGACTAGGGTGACAAACATTTTACTCATTCCGAAGAACAATAGTCGTCTTCCGAACTACAGATTGAATAATTGTCCTAGTGTTTGATTTAATAACAAATAAATTGAAGATAAAAGTTATTATTAGCAGTCGAGGAAGGCAGTGAAATAAAAGTAGTAATTAGTAATAAAGTAATTCGGAATAAGGTAATTAGAAGCAGTAATTAAATTAGTAGTAGTTTTTAGGACAAAGGTAACATTAGGTATTTCACATAAACCTCGGACCGTTTTACATAAACGTGCAAATAAAACTTAAATCGTCCAAATACGTCGTATTATTTGAGATTGATTTATTAAATGATATTGTATTTGAATAAATTATACCTACTTACAATAGTAATGGAACTAAATAAGTCTAAGTTAAATTAATTTATAACTATTCTAAGTTAAACTAATTTATTTGAATTCGATGTTAATGAAACGCTTTTGTATACAATTAATCCAAATAGTCCGGTAGACGTAAGGATGTTAACACACCGTTCGTGCAACGAATGTGTTTACTGTTCCACTGTAACTCCGTTTTACATTTCCTTGTCTAACTAGAAGTGACAGGTATTGATATAATCAAACATATCTATAAAGATATCCTCGTCTGCTGCATTAGTTGCGTGTCTGCTGAAGTATTTATGTGTGCGGTTTATATTTCCTTACTCTTAAGATCTAATAAATACGTCGTGTTCATAGAAAGCTTTCATTATCTATCGAAATGTCTCAAAACTACTCCCAGTTTATTATTTTTATGTTCCATCTTTATTTTTTTTAAATTATTTATGATAATACTTGCTTGCAACTTCGCTCATTGGGAATCCGATTTTTAAATCAGTTTGTTATTGTGTCTCGATGGGCATATTTAGGTGACTTCTTTATACATTCCTATGATATTATTTTTTTCCACGTGCCCCGACCAAGCTCTCGACATAATCGAAGAGTCCTATTCTATATCTCTGTAAGGAGGACAAACGTTGGCCGCAATGTTCCCTTAACTCGTATGTGGTGATTCCTACAATAGTTTTATGAAACAATTTCCTGAAACACATTTGTGACATTTTTAGAGATAGATTACCTAAATCCAAACTTTAATTATTATCTAATTCCTCGTGTACCGTTAATCAACCAATATCAGTTTTAAAATTTGTAAATCCACTTCACTATTGTATTTTCTTTAGACTTTTTCATCTTCAGTTTTTGGTATTTTCAAATTCAGATTCTTTTTTGTGTCACAATCTAGCCAAAATAATTTATTATCCATATTGTGCACGTCTATAATTGGGATAGGTAGGTACATACCGGACTTCAGTTTTATCTTAAATGTATACTCAAATCACGTTTTGTATGCATAAGGTTTCCTTGTCTAATAATTTTTAAAATTTTCATAACTGTATCGATAATCATAAAAGTCTCTACTACATAACTCTTCGCAATAAACACTCTATACAGCAGTGAAAATAGAAATAAAAATGACCCAGTGTAATAAAAGAAATAAACAGACATAAAATGATCCTTAAATGCCTATAATCCTAATAAAATTTTGCCTAATATTATATTCTTAGGAACGTAAACTGTAAACGATACTGGATCTTCCTTGTGGTGCTAACGAGTTTCTAAAACCTTTAATTTATTAGATGAGAACAATTTATTCGAAATACCAAATGGTAGCCATAAGCCTTTGTAAAAACACTAATTACTCGCAAGCAATTAAGGAACTAACCAGCTCCAACACCAGCAGACTGTGACTCCGTGAAAACTACTTTCCAACCACGAGGCAAAGACAATAGAGACGTATGGACCTGACCATGGACAAGTAGAAAGGAAAAATGCTAAATGATATCATGCTACAATTACGTCGTGTAATAACTGGATTTTAATCACACCTTTTGTCTATGGGTAGCCATGAGTATAAACATATCATTTGGTAATGCTGTTGTTTGAATCGGGTAGATATGTTGAAGAGAAGGAATAAGAACTTGTTTATGGTCATTACTATTTTAGTTGTTCCAGAAGATTCAGTTTAGGAAAAAGTATACTTTAGGAAACTTGTTTTGTGTACGTATTTCGGTAGTAAATGAAATATGTCAGAGCCCATTCTCATCCCATCCTATCCAATCAATCCGAATTTTTCCAATAATTTTCCCTTCCTCTAAATCCATTTCTACATCTTCAAAGGCAGGCAGCGCATCCGTAGGCGTGCCAACATTTGTTATTGTGGACTAAAATTGGCATGTACCGTGGATGTCCATGGGTTCCACTTACCACCAGGTGGATTGCATGCTCGTCTGTAGTCTTCTTCCTATAAAAGTAAAGTATAGATAGTCAAGTCACAATATGGTTGCCAAGTCCACTATTTTAGAGGTGGCGCAGTTCCTTAGATTTTGTGGTAGCGGCTTTGTTGATTAGTCACTTAGTAGTCTGATACGACATCCACGGGAAGGGATGGTATGAAGCTATTCTAAAGCCGGCCGACACCACACGACCAATTCAAAACTTGCGACTGCTTAAAATCCTGTACTTAGAGTATAACTTGCCTGTACTTTAAGAACGACAAGCAAACATTAATTCATTCTAAACTGCATCTTTGAGCTCATAGATGTTTTGGCGTCCCTTGTGGTATTGTAACCTTACTTCTTGTCTAAGTAACCACTGGACTGGCCAAATAGTCCCAGAAGCAGTGAAGATTAAGAACGTGGCTCCATCACTGTTCCTTACATTTGGCTCTCTTCATTCGACTATAAAAGCACCTGATCCTTACCTCTAAGTGATGATTCTCAGCTGCATCGTTGATTGGACTCTTGCCATGTCTGTCTAGGTGTAGCCTGGCTCCGTGTCTAAGCAGCCAGCGGACTGTGGACAGGTGGCCCCTGGACGCAGCGAAGTGAAGGGGAGTGGCTCCATCGCCATCTCTAACGTTTGGATCTACACTGCGTTCCACGATCTAAAAAATCAACAATACAAATTAGTAGTGAGGGGACGGGGTTTTAAACATATAGTATTTCTATAGTTTATTAGCGTACCAAATCAACAGATCAACAGATTATTTTTCAATCACCTAAAAAAGTTGAACATTTCTAACTATGCTCAATTTCTAAAGACAGAGCCCTCCCCACTCCTTCCCAAGCCCTTCGATCTAAAACCTCTGGCCATCATTCACAAAAAGCATAATAATAACAATAATGGTCATTTATTTCGGACTATAAAATTCATATTTTTAATTAATGTTAGTAACAATTTTGTGTTAGCATAGCCTCTCGCTCGCCTTCTTCATTTAGTTCTTCCTCAACGTCTGTGATGGTTTAGTGGGATCCAAGTTAAGAATCAGATTTATATACCACAATCTTATGGGTGTACATAAATAAAATCAATGACTTTATATACCACATCTATAGAGATAGGTATGGACTGGGTAGGATAGATAGATCCCACTGGTGTACAGTAGGACGTAGGTCGTACTGTACTTATAAAATGCAACGTCTTAAAAGTACAGTGTTGTGACTCGAGAACTTTTGGTCAAATTGTGGTAAACTTTCACTAGTAGTAGACCCTCCCACCTAAATTGAAATACCTATAAAGTTTTTAAGGTTACATCAAAATAAGTATAGTTATAATTTCACAAACGCGTAAAATAATACGAAAAATCAGAAAATAGCCGTTAAAAGTCATAAAACTAGTAGATTTATAATGAAAGCGCTAACCACTCAATTTCTCTGCCAAGCTACGTGGATATGAAAGTCAACTAGACATGAACTTATCTTTAACTTGTTATTTGTAAACTAGTCTATATTTATAGAAAAAAGAAGTATATACTTTCTGATCATACTTTTTGTATTTATACCTTAACTCCTAATGAATATTATAATTCGCGAGTTCTGCCCATGAAGTTCATTACTTAGTATGGCGCTTGTACTATTAGTTTTTCAGTGGTATGGTTACGCCAAGTGTGGACTTGGCGTAACTTTTCCAGGCTGTAATATTTCCAGTTCCACTTTTTGATCGATTCGAAAAAATATAGGATCCAAATCGGCTTCATAGAATTTTTATTTTATTAATGAACCGAAAATAATAACTTGTAAGGAAATATGTTTAAATTAATAATTTTATGTCTGCAAATTCCTCAGTAAAACGTGTGCAGTTTCAGGCTTTGGGAAGGATTCGAACTTATTGAGAAGACCAATATTAGAACACAATAAATTGAGTGGAAAGTAAAAAAGAATGGAATATTTCGAGTAATTGTTGTGCCAAACTGCACCAACTTCAGCATATGTCGCAGCGTAAACTGCAACGCTGATTTTCAGTTTGAACAGCACGTGTGACCACGGACTGCCCACAGCAGAGACCGTGCCATATCTACATCAAGCCATTATACTTAAAATCATTGGATTCATTCGCTTCCACACAGAGTTCGGGGTATGCTTTCACTTTTCACACTGTCCATTGTAAAGTACCGATATTTTTAATTTTTTAATAAAAGTTCTAATGGGGCAGGAAATTTGTCGGATTTCCCATTTTCGCTACATTTTTATATTAGTAATAATATACGTGGATACGTGTTCGTGATGATGGCGTTTCCTCGGAGATTAATGATTGATCGAACGTGCGTGGCGGGCCGTTGAACTCTGTTTTCTCTTGCTACATTTGAGTTACACAACCTGTGTCTTCAAATTCCATATGTGTATCACATTTTTATGTTTGTTTGACTAAAAGTATTTAGTAGATTGTGAAGAAATTTTCAGTTGGCGAAAGATTTATGCGTTTAGAAAAGAAACCAGTTTGCTGCGGGGGTTAGTTTAAAATGTTTTACGATGGCGAACAGGTTGGCGAGCAATGCAGTACCTCAGGACTTGTGGTAGCGGCCTTTTATCCCTTAGGCGCATTTTACGACATCCACGGATAGAGATTGGGTGGTGTTATTCTAAAGTGCCTGCAAAACCACCGATTGTTCTTAACATACCATCAAGAAATCGCAATACTCACCATCCATTTCACGCAATCCAAGCAACCAGTCTGAGCAGCGGCGTGTATGGGCAACATTCCATCTCTTGCTCTTGCATCAAGTCGCCCGCCAGCTTCCAGAACCAGGTATTTGAGAACTGCTAGGTGTCCTTCTTGTGCCGCGAGGTAGACTGGCGTGACGTCATTGTCCATCGCCGTGTTGGCACTGTGGAAGAAAGAAACAAGTCATTATAACCAAGTGTATAAAACACATAATGTAATGACTGTTTTGCACATTCTTCGTTTATTATAACTGATTAAAAAGATTACTGTTTAGACCTCGTGATATGCTAATAAAATAGAAATGGGGAGAAATAAGCCTTAACGTAATATAAAATAAGGCCCACGTATAAGATCATTACTATAATGAAAAACTGTTAAAATAATTTCATATTGTGTACCTAAATCTCTATAGAAAACAGCACATCCAGCACATCATTAATAAACCTTGTTTTGACGCCATAAAACCATTTGATGCCTTTGTAGACTATCTTCTATGTCTAATAAATTATAACTATACTATCTACGATGGCATTTCTCGAGTCTGCTGATGAATCCAAGAAGGAATTCCCGAAAGAAAATACAGCATCAATAAACAAATATTATATTTATTTAAACGTCAACGTCTTCTTAACCAAAACTTTACATATCTCGGGAACAGATTCTCTTCTAATTCAATGCTACTAGATTTTCTTTTACAGAATGCCGAAGATTTCAGCATATTTTCTCCATTTGAGGACTTGTCTATACCATCGGTCTTTTATCGATCTTGTGACAGATATAGACTACTTACTGCCAATGCAACTTACTGATTCTTTGAGCTATATCGGTTACTGCGGTTATCAAGTGTTTATTTAAACCAAAATTATTATTATTCAACCGTTATTACAGAACGTAATAATACAATTGCTACAGTTTTGTAACGATTACCAAATACAGACAGTGATCAGTTACGAATTATGAAATAATTACACAGATGACAATGGACTTTTTTCAGAAGTGTGACGGCTAGCACTATTCATTATTCCGTCCGTTTTAATGAGTATTTAACTTGCATTAAAAAGATATTACAGACATTTGTTATGCACTTTATTGTGTTTATGCTAAAAATTATTCGAGAAATATGACCAATTAAAAAAATAGGAAACCTTTTAATATCAAACTTCCGCATTTAGATTTTAACCGAAAAAGGGAACTGTAATTTTATTTGTTTTATCGTTTTGTTTCCTTCTTATTTCTTGCCTTTGTTTCTTGCCTGAGAAGAAAACTTTTAATCGTGTCAAGGGTTGATATCGTAAAAAAACATTTTGTACTTCGCTTAAAGTCAAAATTTTTATTCCTTAACTTTTTGAGGGATTTTTTTCGAAATGACTAAACTTTTTTGTGACCCTAGTTGCCTTTCAAGAGTCACCGGACTACTTTTTGGGATATTTTTCATTGTTCGCTAATATCGCATTGTGACACTATAATTAAATATAGCCAGTCTATTCTATGCATTTAAATATAATATAATTGAAAAAAGAGTGATTTTTGTAACAACATTTTTAAAATTTTTGTCTATCTATTTGAACGCGCATCACACAAAAACTTGTAGATGCGTTTTAATGAAACTTGACACAGAGTTATACCTAATGGGGCCTGTTAACATTTACTTTATTTTTTTTTTATCCAGATTAATTATGAAATTCTCACGGGAATCAAACAACTACGGTATCAAAATCGTGGGAATTACAAGTATTTTATTTTTATTATTTAAATTGTTGTATAGTTACGGATTCACGCATTCTTATAGAACAATATTAAGCCAAACACGCACACATCAACACATCGATACTACGATCGTAACATCAAGTTCTAAAATTGCCTTTTCATGCCATCATTGTATCAATATCACGGCGCCACCTCTCACGTTTCACTTTTATTTTCTCGTTTTCACTACACCGTGGCCTGGTAACTGTTATGTGGTTCTGATGTCAGTAGGGTCACAGTTAAATAACAGTGACTTTGAACACGTTACTCGCAATACCATGATTATATAATAATGTTTATATGGGACAACATTATACACTTTATTCCCCATCCTCCCGAAGGAAGAGTGAGGAGTCCAACTCCTCCTATTCCTCATAATTCCCAATCCTATTTACAAATCTCCTAATCTCCAAAGGTAGACGCGCACCCGAGGACGTGCCAAAGTTTGTCATTCTGGAATAATGTTGGCATGTATCCTGGATGTCCATTGGCGACAGTATCCACTTACTATCAGGTGGACTGCCTGTCTGTATAACGGGATGAGGATGTATACAGGGTGTGTCGTAAATAGTGGTCCAACGTTAAGGGGTCGATACACCATATATTCAGCTATCACATACCAGAATTTGAATTTTTTTTTTCACGGATCTCTGTTTTATTCATTATTATTATTATTTTGAAAAATCGATACCTTGAGTTACTAATTTGGCTGTTATTTCAACAAATAACATCATTTTTTTATTTTGTTTCTCGTTTATTATTGATAAATAGATGTGCTATCACATACAATACTTTTTTTAAATGGAAACTTTAAGATATTAAAGAAAAAATGTCTTTATTTCAAAATTCAACTCTAATCTCTAGCAAATCATGTGAATTCGGGGGCGAATGGTGTAAAAAAAATGTACTACAGAATCTGTGCCCATTATTTTAAAAACTTGTCCAATAAATGCAGATTCTAAAATGATATTAATAATAACCGATTCCATAATGAAAAAGAAGTTATTGCCATTTCAATTGAGAAGGAGCCGAATTTAAAAAATACACTTTTTCATTTTAATTAACTTACCGGTATTGCAAAATGTTTTGGACCCATTTAGAAGTAAATTTTAACTTAGCTATTAACAGCTGAGTGGTATTTGAGTCATGCACAAACATATCACAGGTAAACAAACGTGTCTCATGTAAAAAAAAGGGTACTTGGCCAGATAACACAAGACTCATGAAACATCTCAGTATAGCGCGCATGAGTAGTGAAAAAAATCACAAGGTTTTTTTTTATTGCTATTCTCTTAAGTATGAACGAGACAGACTATGTCAAGAAGATATTCGTAATAATCTAATCAGTTAAAATGCTTCAGTGTGATCCCGTACCTCGCATGCGCTTCTAGTCTCTGTGTTTATCCCGCCGTTAATTAAACAAAAGAAGATCTGGATGACTTCGATCTGGATGTCTGTCACAATAAAGTCGGGCTGCCGATGCCTATGCATTCGCCATGAATAAAATGCATGTCAGCATATTCACTCGGTGTGTACTGAGACATCGCCTAATCTTCACTGCACTGCACGTTTGTCGAAATCGTTGAGCAAATCAAAGTCCAAATAACGTAGCCGATGTCGTAGGGATCACAAAAATCAACAAGTCCAAACAGAAGCAAATCCGAGTCCAGGAAGTAAAAGAAGCAATTCAATGGCGGAGATAAACACAGAGACTAGAAGCGCATGCGAGGTACGGGATCACACTGAAGCATTTTAACTGATTAGATTATTACGAATATCTTCTTGACATAGTCTGTCTCGTTCATACTTAAGAGAATAGCAATAAAAAAAAACCTTGTGATTTTTTTCACTACTCATGCGCGCTATACTGAGATGTTTCATGAGTCTTGTGTTATCTGGCCAAGTACCCTTTTTTTTACATGAGACACGTTTGTTTACCTGTGATATGTTTGTGCATGACTCAAATACCACTCAGCTGTTAATAGCTAAGTTAAAATTTACTTCTAAATGGGTCCAAAACATTTTGCAATACCGGTAAGTTAATTAAAATGAAAAAGTGTATTTTTTAAATTCGGCTCCTTCTCAATTGAAATGGCAATAACTTCTTTTTCATTATGGAATCGGTTATTATTAATATCATTTTAGAATCTGCATTTATTGGACAAGTTTTTAAAATAATGGGCACAGATTCTGTAGTACATTTTTTTTACACCATTTGCCCCCGAATTCACATGATTTGCTAGAGATTAGAGTTGAATTTTGAAATAAAGACATTTTTTCTTTAATATCTTTAAGTTTCCATTTAAAAAAGTATTGTATGTGATAGCACATGTATTTATCAATAATAAATAAGAAACAAAATAAAAAAATAATGTTATTTGTGGAAATAACAGCCAAATTAGTAACTCAAGGTATCGATTTTTCAAAATAATAATAATAATGAATAAAACAGAGACCCGTGGAAAAAAATAATTCAAATTCTGGTATGTGATAGCTGAATATATGGTGTATCGACATCTTAACGTTGGACCACTATTTACGACACACCCTGTATATAATACACAATATTGCTACATATTGCGCAACATCGAACGGTACGCACTATATAGAGTATCTCAGTGGCGTGCGTTTCTTCAGAGTCCTTATGCAGATACTATTATATATAAAGATTATTTTTAATCAACTGGAAAACGTTAGGAGCAATTACAATACTAGCGGTTGCGCGTGACTTCCCCCACGCAAGTGTAGATTTAGCGTAGATACAAACCTACATATTAGTCAAATGGTAAACTATGAATATTTACTTATATGAGATAACGCCTCCCCCCTCGCTCCCCGGTTATCAGCTTGGGTTTGCGTTTTTTTTCTTCGTATATGGCGATGGTGCAATTAGCACATTCTATCAGTGTCAATTTTTCTTCGTAATAAACAATTCCAAAGTCTAAAACGTATCCTGTCAATGAACAGTCCCGAAGTAAGACAGGAGTCGCTCAGTAACGTTATATTAGTGTACTGAGGACAGGAGAAGACTCCTTGGAAGCACAAGAAGAACGCACTCCAGGCTTTTACTTGGTTATCACAAATACCACGCACGAAAAGCAGTTTAAAGTGTACTAAACTATCAGTATTAAACCACAAAACCCTTGTACACAATTTTTAGAACTATCAACCCACCACGGGAAATATTTGAATATTACCTAACCCCCAACATCTAATGTATACCCAGATTCATATAAACATTCGTCTTTAAATAAATGAGTAGAAAATACTTAATTTATACACCTTTCAAATTACAAATGGAGTTTTAATATTAATCAAGTTTTTTTTAACCAATCAGTAAATTAGGTACCTACTCATAGAAATCATAGCTCATAGAATCGCATACTGCAGTATGCGATAATGGACAAGTCTTAATTATAGCAAGACCGATAATCGATTGGCTAGATGAGTCTTCGAATAGACACCACGTATAGAGCAGTGCTGAACGCCTTCCTGCAACGTTCACCGACGACTTGAACAAGCTGTTCCCAACAAGTTCCCAACAAGTTCCCTGGTGGTGGTTGAAAAAAGCCGAGGATCGTTTGTAGTGGCGAGCGGCGGGAGAAGCCTATATCCAGCAGTGGACAGACATAAGCTAGTGGTATGGTACGGAATGTCAGTCAATTAATATTGATTTGTATTGAAGAACTGCTCAGAAATATAATTAGCCTATGGCTAAAAAGCAGCAGCTATCAGGAAACGACTTCTCCCGCTTTTACTTTCTCGTCGTCTAATTTTAATTAATATTTACTTGTGCACCTATATCTTAAAGAAAAATAGATAAAAGATAATAGAGATAATGGCTGTTTATCGATTGTTTTTAGACAATAGACAACACTTTATTCCTACATACACTAACACACATAAAACATACATATAACCAAAACCAAAAGAAAAACAATGCAGGCAATAAGAAAAACAAAAGAAACTCACGAACATTAAAAAAATACAAGAAATAACAAAAAATATATTAATAAAAATGCCACGTTCAGTTTGTGATTTTTATAAGCAAAGGACCCGCTGTCCGATTTTTATCCGCGCTTCAGCGACTGTAAGCCGTAAGTAATGTGCATCACGGCATAAATCCGCAGTGCATTCCTAGCTACCATCACTCTATGTCACTCCATTCTTTTCAACCAACAACTGAACGGTCAAATGGTCCCGTCCCAGTGACGTACATCATATGCAACGTATCACTGAAATAACGCAAAGGTTGAAAATAGGTTGTCCAATATCGAGAGTAGAATCGATTCTAATATTTTTACAATAGGTTTTGTTTTTTCATAACTTGTTGTTCATTTCTAATACAGTTGCATTCTACTACGGGTAGCCCGCACCGTAATGACCGTAATGAATGTTAACGTAATGAGCGCTACGAACGTTTTAGATAAAACAACAAACCTTACATGTTTGTAACTTGTGATTTATTCCCTAAAATAATTATTTTTATCTTGAATGGTTTTTGATAAGTTGCCGTGTTTCGAGTAAGGCGTTATTTCGATGCCACGTCGTATAGGGACAAGCAGAGTTTACTATTTAACTAATACTTACCTAAGCTAATGTAGGCGAATCACAAGCGATCAATAATATTGTTATCCTGTGTATGTATGTGTATGTGTAAAAACAGTATGTATCGGTAAGTATCTACATACGTATAGATACCTGCAATCTGCCACTACTGTTTACTTAGAGTCAATCATTGCACGTCACTGATGGTCCACCTGGTTGGAAGGCATTTCATAGCATCTCATGCGGCATGCGCTTCCCAGTTCGTCTCCATTCGAGTACTCTCGCCTTGGCTATATTCAAAATTAATGAAAACTCTTCCTAGGGTTATATATACTGTGGTTTATGAGTAGATAGCAGAACCTAGTCTTTATTTCACATGCATTTCATTAAGCACAGCCTATCATAATAGCCATTCGAACCGCAGGCTGTCTCTAATGTTGTCGCTCTTCATATTTACTTACTACCTGTTTGCTCAAAACGAATATTTGCTACTGATAGAGATTCTGTCCAATTTTATCCAAAGTAGCAATGTCCATTATAAGGAACTATTATAGATACGAAACCAATAAACTTTGTTATAGCCGAAGCAAATTTCAAAATTAGTAGATCTGTTAAATTCTATTCTTGCAAACAAACAAAGGGGTTCTTCGAGAAAGCTGTGAATAGGATTTTACAAGGTCGACGGCGCACCCGCGTGCCCCCCGATGTTGCAGGTGTCCATGGGCGGCGGTAACACTTACCATCACGCGGGACCGCTTGCTCGTCCGCCCTCTTGTCTATAAAAAAATAAATTTGAAATATTTATATATACGTGAATAAATGTACATTTATTAAATGCAATTATAAACATGTACCTAACGTTTTTATAAGTTAAAAACGTCCAGTCCGATTTTAACTTGAAACAGGGTCGAATAAATCTTTTACCACTGAGAAACTTTTATATAAAACGTTACAGTCATTCAATAATAACACCTGGTAAAAGTTATAAATTAAATCTAGAATGTAGTTTAATCAAAACTGTTTCAATTGTTTACTGAGATTACGAGGAATAAGCAATTATAAATCAATAATTATTACATTATAAATATATAATTAATTATTATAAACTGTAATGTTATAGAGAAGCTACATTTGTTTATTACTGGTAATCTCGTTGAACAACTGACAGGAAGGAGACAAAGGAACGAGTGGCTTGATGAGAAGAGCAGAATACCGTGTTGGCTGGCGAAAGGCGATGGAAGAGCTTAGTTTAATGGTAATGAATTCCTTGGTCTCTCTCTCTCTCTCTCTCATTAAATGTATATGATACATTTGAAATCCATAAATCCACGACAACGAGGACGGATCCACGAGCAAAAGTTAGTTATAAACAAACATGTTTACCGTTCCCTGCCGCTGTATGTCCCGGCTTTGATTTTGAGAAATCTCTTGTTCTTCTTACTCTTCTTTCCGAAGAATTTGCTCGTCACCCGACTGTAAGGTGGGTGGTTGTTACTTAGCGTCATCTTGGTGATATTAATTATGATAATTTTCTTTTATTTTTTTAATAATTAGTTAATGAAAACTTGAAATTCAATTTCAAAACTCAATAACAATCCAATACCCCCACTGTTCTAATAAAATGTCAATAAACTTTTTATGAAATGAAATAAACAACACAGCACTTATACGCTTAAAAATCGAACCGGTCACAATTAAAATCGATGTAGAATGAGGGCACGTTTAAAATTGATATCAAATTTGCAATATTCGAATCGCAAAATTTGAAAGGCTGTTACGCGCAGGCGCTTGCGTCGCTTGCCGCCGCTTCACTGCGGAGCTTAAGGCTTTCCACGTGAAAATCTCTTAGCGAAAGTGCTGCGTCGCGTATTTTCTCATATCTTGTCAGTTAATTGTGTATTTGTCGATTGCCTTTGTTCTCTGGTTTGTTGATCTTACAGTTTTCCTTGGCCGCCATAGCTTTTTGTTTATGTATGTAGATTGGCAATTGATTAAATGAAATTACATTTCTAAAGCACGTTTCATTTCCTGATCTAACTATAAATGACATTACTAGACACATTGTAATAATTTTTCATCGAAAAACCTTCAACCACTACCGGTGAATTTCTTCAAGCCTTCTTCTTGAACGCTTCCTGATTCATTGTTTTCTACGAGTATAAGGACTCGTCTAACCCGTATATTATCCGCCCTACGACAGACATGACATGCAAATTGCCATTTCAACCTTCTCATCCCATTAACTATGTCAAACGGCTATGTCAATAACTGGCGTTCTTTGGTGAATCTCTTCGCTTCGGATCTTATCCTACAAAGAAATTTCGTGCATAGCTCACAATATAGTCAAAGGACACGTTTGGGTATCATACATCTTAACTAACAGGATACATTGTTCGAAAGACTTTTTAGACTTTGTTTAGACTTCAAGCAATGTGACATGGTGATGAGAAATGAGATAGGACGTCATATCCCAAAACAGTCGTTCTCAAGTATAAACTAATAAAGTAAAATATAGGTACTTACGTAAAAACATTAATAGTACCTATTTATTTCTTTTTGAGAAATATTATCAATTTTCCTCAAAAGAATTTGTAATTCCGGATTTCTTCGCCGTCTAAATTACTTCGCCGGTCGTTAATTACATAGCAGTCATGAGCCACTTCGTATCAGTTCAAATCACAAGCGATAGCGGAATGATTTTAGTAATCAATTATAAAAAAGTACAACAATAGCGGATTGATGCTGAGCAGCATTTTTGACCAATCAACCTTGGGACATTCGATTTTGTGTTGGAAACTAAGGTAATCGAACATAAATAAACGATGTAATAGTGAGGCCTGGGAGAGGCTTATATCCAGCAGTGGAGAGACATAGGCTGATGGTTATAGTATTCATAAACAGTTTTATATAGCTTTTATATACTTGTATTATATATAAAAAAAGGTACCAGACGAGCAGACAGTCCACTTAGTGGTAAGTGGATACTGTCGCCCATGAACATCCGCGATACATGCCAACATCATTCCAGATTCCTTTGGCTCCGAATGGCCTGCCTGCCTTTGGAAATTTAGGAATGCCTTTGGAGAGTTGGCAAAATTGGGATCGCTCGTAAGTTAGACCACCTCCGGCCCACGTTTCACCATCATGACATGACGCCGCTTCGCTACATGACACGGCCGTTTTGTTGCACCGTCGACACAAACACTTTCGCTGTTCCGTATGTACAATTTCGCGATGATATTTTGTTAACACATACATATTGTTATGTTGTCTCTGTGTTTTGATGGATTATATTAAGATTTATTTTATTTTAACTTTCAGCTAGCATTAATTTCAAAATACGATTTCGAACAAGAGCCACGCTTATTCTTTTGACATCTTATTCACCTGTAACTACATATTTAAAATATAGTGAAACATCTAACTAATGTTAAAACACGTTTGTAACCATTAGTAACCAACAAATAGAGTTTAGATTGAAGTGGTTGGAGTTTTAACATTCTTTTGATTGAGCACTTGAAATATCCCATTGACACCAATTCAGTTTAGACTCGTTAACTTATTTTATTATGGATTAATTTTTTGGGACTAACAGTTTATTTGGACAAAGCCAAGATCTTAGTGAAATTATATCTACTGAAAGTTTGACGATATATCAATAAGTTTCTGCTTCAACTGTAGAAACGGATTTTTTATTTTACGTAGGTACCTTTTTCATTGTCACCAGCTGAAAACCAGCGAATTTGCGTACTCCAGCATTTAATGGAATTGACTGCGAATTAATCCGCGTAATAGCTTAACCCCAATAGACCTCTTCGTCATTGCAGGGGGATCCTGGGCCCGGCAGTGGGATTTTCGACAAGCGATCATGATGACCTCATTTGAAATCTGTAATTCTACCAGAACGAATAATATGTAGATGTTAGATATTTAGATGTTTGTTACTCAATCGCGTCAAAACGGCTAAACCGATTTCATTGAAACTTGGCAAATAGGTAGGTTTTAATACTACCCATGCTACACCACGCGAAAGAAGTCACGGCCAAAAGCTAATATTATAAATGCAAAAGTAGATATTTAGGTATTTTTTACTCAATGTCTAAACGGATTTCGTTTAAACTTTGCAAATATGTAGACAGATTGTAATCCGGATTAAACACCACTCATGTAGACCACGCGAACGAAATCGCGGGCAAAAGCTCTAGTATTATAGATATTAAAGTGGAAAAACAAGACATGAATCGGACGAGTTACCCTGTAATATACTTTCAACCTTCTATTAAACTAAGTATGACAAAATGTGTAAAAAAACCTGTCCTCTTTTTCAATGAACCTCGATAAGCTTTCAATATCAAAGCCAACAATCTATTGTTATTACAGAAAAATACATAATCAAGGTCAACATCACTCCATCATTTGCTCAAACGCATCGACGACGGAGAAAACTTTACAATAATGCGAACATTGTTTTTCTCCAGTTTTCCCATTTTCTATCACTAGATGGCACTGAAAGAAATTACAAACAATGAATGTTGAAAACAGCTTATTACGAATACAAAGTTATCATGTTTTATCGCGCGATCTAATGCGGATAGATCGTTATGTAGATATAGTGATCATAACGGTTTACCATTGAGACATAGTTTAGCATCGCATCTTCAACTTTAAAAAACTTACATGTAGTAAAATAATTTGTTTATTTACTCTTTTTACACTATATTGTACAGAGATTGATACCTTAAAACATTCTCTACCTGTCGACTGGTGATTAAATGTGAAAAATTAAAGGGAGTTTGGTGTGAAATTCGACTACCTTACAGCAGTCGAAACGTTAAAATGGTAAGCTTTGCTTATACATGTTGTGCTGAAGTGACATTCACGCCACTGACATTTAATCACACAACTTAATATTATACTTTAATAACAGACGCCGTTTGTATATTATTATAATCATTGCTTAAATTTTTTTATTACTTTGTGTGTGAAGATCTATTTGTGAGAAAACGGCAAGTGATTGTAAGCAGTCGTTAAATTTAAATACAGTTTATGACTAAGACAGTTATTTTGTATCTGTTTTAGCCTGATCCAAAATGTCAGACATCTCGCAAGAATCATAATAAATCGATAACCGTAAAGATGTATGAAAAGGTTATTCGGCGTGCGCAGTGCTCCGATTAATCGTTATGATTGGCGAAAGTTAGGCGATTAGTGATTATATATTAGGCCCGATTCGCACCAACTGGACGTCACGGCGGCGGCGGCGGGTTAAGTACAATATATATTACATTACGAAAACTTTGGCCATCCGCTAATTCGGAAACAACCGAACTGGTCATCTACGTCTATGCATTACCTCTAATTGCATACTTTATTACGAGATACTTTATTGCATACTTTATTTAATAGATGTATGACGCGTTCAGGTGTGTTCGGATTAGCCGATGGCCAATTTTTTCGAAATGTATCTGTCATATTAAAAAAAATCATGTCAAATCGAAATGTATCATTAAAAAAAAATCATTGTAATTAATTATTTAATTATTGTTAAATTGTAGCTGATGATTGTCTATAGAAAATATTTTTATACAATAAATTGCTGCCTCAACAATTTCTAACCTTGGATGGCTATAAATCGCGATTATAAAAAGAATATTTATGAACATGCTTCCATGAACTGAGCTTTAAAAATAAGAAAATTTATAGTATTGATCAATCGAGCATTCAAACAAACACAAACTTCTTTGCAGCTAATTATCAACTTACTGGAAAGGCGACTACCTGATGCTAACTGCAAATATAACGTTGCAGAACAAAGTTACACATTTAGTTAGTGCAACGATTTTTAACTGTAATGTTATAATAATAACTCGTTAAACGCAAAATAAAAGTTTGTGCCAACGCTTGGTTGGCCAATGCTATACACGACATCGGCACGTGCGATTCAGGCCGGAACGCCCCGTTATAGCATGCTCGTTATTGCTCGTAATAATTAATAATACATGTTCATAATAATAACAAATGGATGACTATTGTATTACAGATATTTCAACGCTGATATATTTCGCTAAAGATAGATTTAGAAAATTATTTTTTCTTAGACACTATAATTACACATTATAATGACTCTTTATAAACGGTAAATTTAGTGGACGCAAATAAATAGACACTATAATTATAATTAACTTTTTTTAATGGAAAAAAGGTGACAGACAAGCAGTCAGTCCACCTGACAGTAAGTGGTTACTGTCGCCATCGGACACCCGCGGTACATACCGATATCAGTCCAAAATGACAAACGGCACGCCCCCGAATCCGCTGTCTACCTTTGGAGATTTAGGAATGAATATAATATGGAATAACCGGACGAGGGGTTTCCCTCGTCCCACTACATTTCCCAACTCTTCTTTTGGGGATAGGATGGAATGGGGAATTGAGTACTTCCTACTACGGGCCGTTTAAAATTGACAATATTTAAATGGTAACTAATTTCTTAATTAGTCAGTGGCACACACGAACTATTGTCAACCCAGGCACTACCGGTTCTTGCCAATCCAGCGACTACCTGAGACTTAGGCCAGTTGGACTAATAACTTAAACTACGCTACATCTAAATCTATACATATTTAAAATAAAGTCGTAACGGAGCCGTGTCTGTACATGAAATATTTTTAAAAAATCGATGCAGTGTAAAGTATGTATAATTCTGAGCCCAAAACAACTTTCTTTTAATTTTGATCTATTTGTCTGTCTGAACGTGCATCACGCATAAACTTCTAGATTTTTTTTAATGAAACCTGGCATAGTAATAGCTCATGTGTCGGATTAACATTTAAGGTATCTTGTATCTAGATCCATTGTAGAGTTCCCACGGGAATCACTCTAAAGTTCACGCGAGCGAAGTCGTGGGCACCACAAGTTTTGGAAATACTAATACTTGACTCTGGATCTCAATACCGATAGAAGAGCATATTTAGTTTAATCATAGTGATTTTTTGATGCAATACCTATTTTGATGCGTTGAATTATTGCTTGAATATTGGATTTATTGCTTTTCAGTTTCCTCGATGATATTTTAATACGACCAACATATCTACAAGTAATTTCGTATGACTTGAGATTAATTGTAAAATACATAGCACGTTTACAATTTATCAATGTTACGTAAAAGTAAATGCAGTCGCATTTACAATAATTACTGAGTTACATAAATAAATAATCGTCTCAGATACGCAGAAAGCAGGCATGCGGTCATATGTACGAGTATGTACATATGTACAAAGTGACCATTTTTTCTTTAAGATAATGCGACAATAATAACATAGTACGTGACTAATAAAATGACACTTTCTCTGAGACAGAATAAAACAAAAGAAATAATTGTCGAAATCGCTACTCGTACCAAATTTATCAAGTACACGGGATATGATTTTACAATAAATATAAACGATTATTTTCTGCCTCAGTAGACGTGCAAAAATTAATTTTACATTACAATAATAATTATTGGAATGAATGACATAAATACCTTTACAATAACTACACATAGAATCACTATAAGGATAGAATCACATAGATGAATAACACTTGAGGGGGAGAGTGCACGCTGCAATCCAACAGCCGCTGGGCGCGCTCGACTGGCCACGTTACCCCTCTCTCACAGAAGACTACCTTGAAATGTACTGCATTTCCCATTTTATCGTATTTCCCTAATGTACGTACGTGTTTCGGTAGTAAGTGAGATGTGCCAGAGCCCATTCCCATCCCATCCTATCCCTCCCCATTTTCTCAACCCTTTCTCCAAATCCATTCCTATATCTCCAAAGGTAGGCAGCGCATCCGGAGGCATGCCAACGTTTCTCATTTTGGACTAATGTTGGCATGTATCACGGATGTCTATGGGCTACAGTATCCACTTACCATCAGGTGGACTGTATGCTCGTCTGCCGCCTTCTTACATAAAAAAAAAAAAATAAAAAAAAAAAAAAAAACTATAAATTACTAGGTGTTGTATCCACAGATAAATTGGCTTAATAAATCCTGTAATAGATAATTGACACGCATTGAGCGTCGTGTATATTTCACATTGTACACAATGAGTTTCTTCAAAATTATTTCGTGTAGTACAGGGCACTGCTTTGTTATATTCTAATATATTTACAAGGTTACTGATAATTAGAACTTTTCCAGTAATGCTAAAGTGAACCATTTTTGAGATAATTAGAATATAAGATTTTTTTTAAATAAATGTTTGATATAGAACTTTAAAAATTAATTTAGAAAAACTAACGCATGCAATGAAACATTTTTATTAGTTTTACAAATATTTAATTACCAACAATAAAACGAGAATAAATCTGTAAATACTTTGGAATACGGCTTCGACACTTTATCATCACTTTCAATTTTGAATACGACATCGACAAAACAGCAAATTTTCTTCAAAAAATTTTATATGTAAAAAAAAAAACGTTTAAAAAACATTTACATTTCCTAACTATCCAACAAGGTATAAAAATCGGGAATAGGTTACAAGATCACAGAAAAATCAAGAAAAAGTATCATTTTGTAAACTTTTATCAAAGAAATTCACTGGGAAATAGTAGTAGGAAGCTAAGTAGGTAGGATATATAAAATACAGGAAAATCTAGATTACTTTTTAACCCAATAAGTATTCCCGAGGACATTATACGTGGACAAATTCACGAGCACAGGTTAGGACTTATAAAAGTATCTTTCTAAAAAAAAGAATAAAAATTTGATGAAACTAAAATTAAAGTACTTACCTGACTGTACTAGCTGGAATAGTTTTCGAATATTTGAGTCTTGCTGAAGCAGACCTTGTAGGTCGTTCTCGTCTCGGACATGTCGCCATCTTATGTTTTATCACTTTTAAACCATCACAAAATTGTCACACTAAAGTTATCATTCGTCACACTTGGTACTCCTCTATGTCACATGCACTGGACTTCACGGTGGTTTTTAAATTGTAGCTTTTCAGTGCAAAAAGCCTAACAATTTACTTGATTTAGTTTGGAAAAAATTAATAAATTTTAGAATTATATATTTGTAAATACTATAGGTTTCTTTTAAATTACTCAAAATTAAACAGTAGTAATCTCGTCAGAGTTTTATTCATTTTATTGTTATTATTGCAATGCACTGTAGTGCAATGCACGTAATTTATTATTTATATGTAAGACACAGATAGACCGACAGAAAGGTTTCTTTTAAACTGATAAAACTGATAAGACTGATAAAAAGCATCGGGTTTAAAAATTAAAAGTTTAAATTAAATTTAAACTTCAGTGAAATTAGAAAAACAATTGTTTTCTTCCATTTCTTAATGCATTTCTTAATTAAGTAAGTTATATAACTTATCAAATTATTTTTACCAACAAACAATTAGTTCGTGAATCGATTTTCAATGTAATTATTGTTTACTTTTTTACATTCATCGCGAGTCATAAATGTGGTCTTCAAACGCGAGTGAAATCACAAATGATAGAATCGTCTTGAAATCATTTACTCTCTACAAATTGTTTTTTTTTTCCAACTGACAGTATACTTATTTCCAATAATTGTACGAAGTAAAGCAGCCCACACACGTGACATTAATCTACATTCATATTCCTAGGACATCATTTTTTTAAAAAAAAAATTATAAAAAATCCAAATCAAAAACTATGACTAGACAAAATCTTAGATCCTATCATAGATAATACTTTAGACGACTTGTAAAACATACTACAAATTAACAAAATAAATGCATCAGACTACTGAATACCTAGGCAATAGACCGTAAAATCTTACAGTTTTCACACCTATTTACTAACATAGTTATATATATAAATAATATATATTATATAAGTTCTTACCAACAAAAAATCAATTTCATTGCCCGAAATATGTTTTTTTATTTAATTTCATAAACTCATCATTGCAATAGCAATTGGATTCCCAACTGTTACAATGACTCAATTGTATGTGTGTGGTTAGCTTTGAAAAATATCTGTGCGCTAATGAAGCGGTTCGCGCAGTCACGAATAGGGTTTGACGTACGGAATGTGTTAGGAAATGACAGATAAGTGATGGGATAGACGACATACTATCGGTAAGATGAGAATGACTTGTATGTATCATGGAACGTAACTAAATAATACGCATTTTTCAAATAATTACCACCATTTACCGCTGCCTAATTCCAAAAGAACTGAAAATACTTTACCGAACGTAAGCGATTTGACTGAATAGTTTTCAGTCAGTTTTCCTTCAGTTCCTTCAGTTTTCAGATCAGTTCGAAAGTCAAAGAGGCAAATTTCTTAACGTATTGAAATACAATTCCACACTAAAATGGTGTTGTCTGTATAAGTTCCATATATTGCACGTCATTTTTATAACGAACGTGAAGAACTACTTTTAAATTAATCAGCTTACTATTACCAGTTTTAGCAAATTATGCTTAGGGGCCGTTCAGTATTACGTAACCACCAAAGGGGGGTGGGGGGGTTTATTTATTTACTTTTCGTATTTTTTTTGGCAAAATTTAGTAGATTCTGATTAAATAAGAAACTTGAACAGATTTTGTAAAAATTATACCAATGCTTACGTAAGCAAGGGGAGGGGGGGTAAGAGCTTTGTTTACTTTCGCGGACAAGAGGAAGGGGTGAGGGGGTAAAATTCTGCTAACGTAATACTTGAACGGCCCCTTATCACAATGGGATGTTTTTTTTTAAAAAATCGCATGTCCAATATCCAAAGGATAGATTTTTGGATGAAACGATATATCATGGAACGGCTACTTTTTTCTAAACGTTTTGTTTGAGACATACTAGACGTAATATACCTTAAAGGGTACTTTAAAGGCTTTACTTTACTTAAAGGCTTCTTATGGCTAAAGACGATTGACAACCCTAGTAATTACGGTTGCCAACCGTCCTGTATCCGTCCGCAGTAACGTCCCTGGGCGAGGCGTCCCGTATAAGGTGGTATGAAACCCCGCTTTTTTCAGCCCTGTCCCGCATTTGAATTATCTACCGATTTTCCGCTAATCAGTGTATCAAAATTGACAACTCTAGGCGCAATTTACCTTTAAACGTAATCGACCGGGGTGTATCATGAGAGTTTTATTGTTAAAATTGACTTATTAATGGACCTACACTATATTATTTAAATTTAAAAGCAATTTAATCATTTAGAATTAAATTAAATCATATTTAAAAGAACAATTAAAAAATAAACTGCTAAAATTATATCCGGCCTGATTAAACTTTTAGAAATAAAACTTATCATTATCCAGATTACCTCCTTCGTTAACGCGATATCAAAAGAGAATGGTTAATTGTTTTCATATGCTAATTTTAAGTTGATTTGAATAAAATTTGGACGTTTACACGAGGCTTAATTGTTGGTGGGCGTTGATTTTTTACTTTCAATTGCTTTGTTGATACTTTTACTTACTTGCATTCAGCAAGTAAATATTGCAAAAAGAATTAATTGAGTAGATATCGAATTACTATGTTCAGCAATCTATTCTTAATAATTATAACATACTAGCGACCCGCCCTCGCTTTGCTTCGGTTTATAAATGGTTAATTATCATTTTTTTTAAATTTAAGATAAAGCCTATATTAGCCACGGATAATGTAGCTTCCTATTTGTGAAAGAATTTTTGAAATCTGTTCAGTAGTTCCAGAGATTACCCCCAACATACAAACACACAATTTTACCTCTTTAAATTAGTATAGATAAATTTGAAATGAAATCAAGTACAGCGGTGCATTACGTAGTGGCGGAGCGACATAGGTTGATGTTGTACTATAAATAGGTTTGTCTGTTTGTAACGTATTTTATCGATAAGGTCGATAAAATGATAATGGTATTATGAGCCATGTTTACTACCGTGTGGCCAGACTTTCCTCGAGTAACAGCAAAGCGGCTACAACTGAAAAACAGCGCTGCGGTTTTTGTTGCAGCAAATGCTGAGTTGTGGCGTGCTGTTTAACGAAACTGCTGGCATTGCACGACTTTGTGTTAAGTAAGCTATATAGTTTAATATATTATTATATGTGTGGTGTTACACTAATATTTTTTTTTCATTTTCCTCTTCACTCCAGTATTTTGATAATTTTCTGATTAAACCAAGAATTATCCATAGCAGACGTAACCCATGATGGCATGACAATCAAAACACAAAACTAGGCCAAGTGCACACAACAATGGTTGCCAGTACAATGCACAATTGTTCTGCATTTGATGCACCCTTCTGACACACATTATAATCTGTGTTAGGAATTTAACAATTATCGACATAATTATTTTTGATAATTGTTTTATTGAGTCAAGGTCGAAGTCAAGGTTGACCGACTGCCTGATCTTAGAGCTCCTGTTAGTTAATTTTGGCTCACGCTGCACTTCCCAATACGTGCTCTCCATTCAAGGACTCGTCCACCTCATCAGTTATCGGTCCTGCGGCAGATATGACATACCCGTTACCAAATTCAGCTTGCTAATTCTGACTTTAGTTCTATACTAAATGTTTTCGTTTGGGATTTTATCCCATAAAGAAATTCTGAAAATTGCTCTCACCATAACGCCGAGTGACTTTAAGCGACTGCGACGAGCGGAATATTGTGTATGGCGGCGAGCCTTGAGAGAAGTCTATATCCAACAGTAGAGACACATGGGCTGATGGTGTGGTATGATTTACACAAAACCAAGTATGAGGGTGTTCATATTTCACTATTATAGACTGGTACTCAACTGTATAATCTACATAATGCAATTCTATACTAAGTGATACTTCACGCCAATGTTATGAAGCCCTGATGCAATTGTATCTAAAGAGCCAGAACCTTCAATACATAATATTCCCCCCCCCCCCCCCCACATGCATAATTAAGATTACAACATAATTAGGACGATTATTGTTAAACTTGATGAAATAAGTAGATGTAATTCCATTTTACTAAACTAGTACGATTTGTATTATCGTCTTTATCGTAATTGTAAAAAATATTTTTACTGTAATAATGTGGAAAAATGTAATTTTCAACGAAAATGTGCAAATAACTCATTTAAATCAATATGTATAAATAGGTATCTGTTTCTCCCGGAATAACTGGATAATAATAAGGAATTATTGCTATATTAGGTATAAATCTAGACATACAATTGTAAATACTCGTGTCACTCGAAACCTAGAAAACCAACGCAATATTCGATACCAGCCTACAGTGTCAAGGTCATCCATACTGCGCGGCACAAGCCTCCCCTTGCCGTCATATACCACCACACACACCTATTGGTGGATATTATTATTATTTCTTAATATTTATTTATTTGCACTAATTATACACCGTCTATTCTCCATAACCAGGGAATAGTATTGGAAATATTATTATAATTTACATAGCAAATGTCAATAATAAATAAATTGTATAATTACAATATTATCGGTTTCCTCGCGATTAGTGATGGGTAACTCCGGAGTTAATGAATCAAAAGAGTTGAATCCGCGAGCGGAGCAGAATCCCTTAATTGTTCCATCGAATTGTTATTCATTCCGATTCCGGCGCCAATCATGATTATGAGTGTAATCGGGCATCGGCACTTGTCGGGGGCTCAAAATCGAGATGCAATGATGCCATGACCTTTTTTTTGCTTATGCAACAACCGTTAGGGAAAAGGAATGAAACGCTCTCGGAAGATGATTAAGTAGGTGAATCAAAAGAGTTAAGGAGTAACTAAGAGAAGTCGGATCCGAAGGAGGAGCAGGATTAAGTGAGTTAAAACACTCTCAGAAGTCTTGATTACCCAACACTACTCGCGATTGTTTTCGTCAAAGATAAGCTACTGTTAATTGGAAAATCCTTACTTGAGCTGATATTCAGTGGTACTGACCAGGCTATAAAAGAAAGGGTGAATTAAGAGTAGATACCACTAGGCTATAACTGTTCAACACAATATACAAAAATACTACTTAACGATATATTAAAAAATCTAGTCAAATATACGTATTTAATAAACACAGCGCAATGCAATAAACATATTTTTTGTTTAATAAAGTCGCCGCACATAAAGTCACAAACCGAACACAGTTTCACAAATTTCATTTGTCCACTAATACTGAAACTATTCGAATACTGAAAAATGTTTATTCAACTCTCGCGCACGTTGTACTCTAACGAGTACACGCAGAGTAACATCTCAGTCGACTAAGTGCATTACTATGTGTGGATATATCGTAGTTCTACTTCTCGATAGAGGGGAGGGCACGGTGATAAGCGTAGCGGGCACTGCGGCGGAAACGAGGCGGGTTTTTGTACGTAAAATATTCCGAAAAATGTATTATATGTTATTGATTTACGTACCTATTGTGTGTAGTTGATATGTACACTTTCTTTAATAACATTTGTTTAAACTGCTTTATTTTATATTTAAAAATATGGAGCACATCAGGGTGTTATTTGTTGTGATATTACTGAAAAGTTTAAACAGTCTAAATCTTGAAATTTTAACCTTTTAGTAGCAAATTAATTTTTAAACGGTTAATAAACAATTTTAACCCAAACAATTTAGAGGGGTATAAAATCAAAACCAGCTATATCCACAAAGAATGTTTCAATTTCTTTAATTCTGACAAATTTGGCTGGAGAAAAGCCTATATATAGATTTATTCGAAATGAACCATAGAGTACAGTAAAAACGTTGTGTCCTGAGTACATTACAAATTGCATGTTGATTAGTGTGACATTCCTAGTTCATTTTATGATAGGTATGGCTTTTAACTGTTTTTGATTCTACACCCCCTTTATTTTTAGATTAACAAAAGGAAACAAAACGAATTATTAGTTGAAAAGTATACAATAAATACTGTTTATATTATATTTCTGACACTGCGCCCACAACCTTACCAGTCAGTAACAGCATCAGTTACCCACATATTTATTCGCTTTCTTTACCGTATATTATCTCCTTCTTTAATACCAGTGAATTAATTCGTTTAAAACCACAATAAAGATAAACTCTTTTTTTCTACTTTATAATTGTGATAAGCATGGATCGATGGTTTGTTCGATGTAATTTTATAACTATAACAACTACGGTTGGTTTGTTCAATGTTTTATTTCAATAACTTCTTGTATATAACACTACGATAACATAACAATTGTTATGATTGCGTATAACGTACGACTATATACATGAAAATATCGTATACGAATATACTATATACGATGTACGTATACACGAAATACAGATTATAAGCGTAGATTCAGTGTGAGAGAAACAAGATTTAAGTTAAAATTAGTATATAAATTAATGTAAACATTGAGTCAAAATGCGTTTGAATAATTACAAAGTTGTTTGCGGTTTGAAAACACTTATCTAAAGATAAGATAAGATAAGATTATGGTGACTAAGATTTATTCCATGTTCTAAACTTAAAAAATTAAATTTCATTACCATGTTGCTTTTACGTATGACGTCACGTAGCCGTCTTTTAAGATAATTAATAACGAGCCGCAAAGTGATTTGTAATGAAACGCCCAGATTAACCAATACTTTAAATACACTAATGGTCTTTGAAATACATCATTCGTTATTTTGCGTTTATTAAGATCTCTCCTTCCGTAAATCATTGTATGGAATTTGAAATCGCCACATCAAATGACAGGTGGCTTATTAAGGCACAGTAAGTAAAACAGTAAACGACTTACAAGCAACACTAATACACGCAATCTTCTAAGAGCTCGTTCCATTTTACGACGTTAATTTTGTCGCCGATGACAAGTGACAATTATGTGTACTTGAGACGTCACTGCTACAAGTGTCTGATTTTTACCGTTATCAGCATCTAAGGACAAGTGGCTAGCTCTGTTCTATGGTGACTAGCTGACCACTATGACTTATGATGCCCAGACACGAACACTTACTAATAAGGCTTACTAATAAGGCTAAATACAGAATATAGGTCCAACACCGAGCCATAAAGGGCCCCCCATTATGCTCCACAACACCATCACTTCTTCTTAATTCTATGAGTATAAATCGGTTCAAATTCCATATTGCAATACCCATATTGCAATAAAAATAGTATTATCTATATTAATATACTAAAGAGAGAGTGCGAATTTTGTGAGTCTGTGTGTATGTGGAGGGTAATCTCCGGAACCACTGCACCTATTTGAAAAATTCTTTCACCATTTGAAAGGTACATTATTCCAGATGGACATAGGCTATATATTATGTGCAAAAAAATTGCCGGACATGCAACGTATGCCGGGCACAGCTAGTATAGTATATATATGTATTTGCTATGTAGATCGATCAATATCAGCCTATAACATCCCACTACAGGGCTCAGGCCTTCTCTTGCAAGTTAGGTTTCAGGTCATTATTCACCACGCGGACTCAGTGCGTATTGGTGGATCTTTGCGTAAAATCGTAAATAATGATTTTAAATCGAGGTATTGTTAGATGTTATTAATTATTGTTAGCTATTGTTGTTAGTTGAAACGGCTATGTTCTCAGGACATAATGTATATTTATTATTATTATAATCAACTTTAAACAGATATTTCACATAAGTAGAAAGTTTGCACAATCGAAAACACAAAGGAAGTTATAATTACCTATAAATTTATTAAATAATTGCCCTTGTTAAAATTAGTAAACAGAATTATTATATATTATAGTATTTAGATAAAACCTATTTTCATGGTTGTTTTACAGTTAAGAACTAAGTCCGTGTGGTGGATTATGATCCGAAACGCCTCCTTGCGTGCTGGGGAGGAATTGGGTACCTGCAGAGAGCCATATTGGGCTAATAGAGATCGAAGTTATGTTAAAATATTGTTCATGCGACCGTCAAAACCACAATTTGGAACAAAATATGTGACACTACCGACTACATGACTTCCTTACCCCGCGAATACTACTCAGACCAAGCCTATAAGGACCAATACACGGTGTTGGGCCCGAATGGACTATTCAAGTGGTATTTTCACCTAGATGATGATGAGTATGGAAGAAGAAGAACTATACCACGCTCAATGGGTACGGTCTCATTATGATTATGCGCGGGAGAAGATTCTAAAGCGATAGAGTGCAAGCAGGAGGGGACGGTATACTATCTCGTCATCGTCAACTCGGCGGCGAACTTCTATTCGACTAAGACAGTTCGCACACCATTGGTATAAGCACAAAAGCAGAATGCAGTAATGCAGTAAATGTCTCGTCTAGCTCCAGAAAGGGGAGAGTTGAAAGTTGAAATGAAAGAGAAGGGAGCGAATAAGAGAATTTTTAGAAGTGAAGAAAGAGCGAGTCTCAATAGTACTCGTAAGTACAACAAAAACGACGCACTTCTCCCGCGAATTGGTCCGAATAATTGTAAGGCTTGTAGGATCATGGGAATTGAATGGATTAGTTTATTCCATTGCCACTGTTCCGAAATAACTGCGCCTGCGTCATTCTCAGCCTGTTATGCTGTAGCATTGCCGTTTACGCGAATTTCATGCAGGTTATAAGTAGTGTTGTAAACGGAGTGTGAAGATGCGCAGATCAGTGCGCATACGCCAGATGGCGGATAAGCGCAATTAATTCTGTAACGCTTTCTCTACTCCGTGCAACTGTTAGGTAGTCACATTATTTCATTAGAGTTTTAGCACTTAATAAACACAAAAAAAGATTTATCCGTTAATACTCATTTGATAGAGTTTGACAAAATATTTCACACGCATTGCTCGTTGGTTAATAAAATTACTTAATTGGCGTATTTTAGAAATAAGTAGATAATATACAAGTATATGATATTATATCCTGAGGATATCTTGGATAGTATAATTACTGCCTTTGTTAATAAAGTGTTTATTGTTTATATAGTGTTGTCCCTATCTAACTTATAAATTCTAAGTATTTTATCTCGGTCTTTTATCTGGCCAAGACATTATAATTAATATTTTAGAAACTACAGAAGACTACCTTGAAATGTACCGCATTTCCCACTTTATCATATTCCCCAATGTACGTAAGTGAGATATGATAGAGGAAATTCGCATCATAGCCCTTCCCGTTATCCCAAACCTTACTCCAAATCTATTCCTACATCAACAAAGGCAGACAGCGCATCCTGAGGCGTGCCAACGTTGTCACCCTGGACTGAAGTTGGCATTTACCGCGCATCTCCATGGACAACAGTATCGACTTACCACCAGGTGAACTGTATGCTCGTCTGTTCCCTTCTTTTTATTAAAAAAAAAAACTTATTTCTGGTATCTTATTTTCTTATTTAGTGTGATTAGTTTACCAGGTCACAATACTAACAGCAGACTATCTATTTCCTAGCAACACTGGACGAAATAAACCATCAATTCAAGTAATAAACGACCATTTATTTAGCTTGTGACTATAACCGAAGCCCATCACAATGTTACTCGTAATTGTGCTAGTGAATAACTGAATAACGAATAACACCACCCACCGCATTCTCCCCAGTTCACTGCATTGTCAGACCAATAACGCAATTAGCTGTTTCGAAAGTAAACTGACCTTATGCAAACTAACGTTTAACAACAGCATTCGCCATATTCTTATTTATGTTAGTTTTTATTGCCTTCTTATGATAATTGTAATTGTATTAATCACGAAATTTAAAAATTACAATGCGTTCAATCTAATTACCATGATGTTGACAAACAATAACGTAAAATCTAATTGGCCACAAAATTAATGCAGAAAATGTAAACACTAGCTGTGCCCGGCATGCATTGCACGCCCGTCAATTTTTTTTGCACATAATATACAGCCTATGTCCATCTGGAATAATGTACCTTTCAAATGGTGAAAGAATTTTTGAAATCGGAGGAGTAATTTCGGAGATTACCACCTACATCCAAACTTACAAACTTTACCTCTTTATAATATTAGTATAGATATATAAGTAAACAAAATTTAGAATATATTTACATACATAATTTTATTCACAATTAAAACATAATTAAATTGAATATGTTATTCAAAGGATTATTATTCAAAGACTATTGAATGGGACTTTTGCTCGACTGTACCACGGCAACTTACAAATAAGAAATGGGAAGATATAATGAATAAATGTATTAAATATTTTTGTAGATAGTAATTATCCTTCGCCCATCGATTTGAGAATGCATACTTTCATATCGATGATTTTTTACTAAAGAGACGAAGGTATGTAGGATAAAACGTTATAATGATTATTCCCTGTAACTCGACAATGTCTTATAATTAATACAAAATTAATAGTTAATAGAAACCACAAATTAATAAATTGATGCAACAGATACCACTTTTTACAATATACAATTAGTGTTTAGCTTCATTCGGTCGACTATATCGTCTTACTGCAGGGCATTAACCACCCTAGTAAATCCCTTAGTGCCTCCGAGCCATAAGTCAACCTTGTATAGATTCGGGAATAAACATGGGCGGATACACGTGGATACTAATTCTTATAATTCTCGAGTTTTATTAAATTATAAAATACAAAATTATCACAATGTCGAACTTCTCAAATGTCCTTGACACTCAATTATCACAGTTGAGGAATTTCCATTTAAACTTGCATCCACTGCACATGTACAGTTAAACTGCACAGTCCACACCGTTACGTATCGTGACTGGACAGTTAGTAGCGATCTACAATCGAGCGAACAAACAAAAACTTAAATACGTTTCTTATTAGCCTCCTCGTGATCGATGGACTCGATGATGGACTCGATTAGACTAGAGTAATGATGCGACTCGAATAATACATCGATTTAAATGGATAGATTTTTTGCACACCAAAATAAAAATCGACAAATAAAAACGATTCGGCACCAATCGGAAGAGAGATTTCGCTATGTTTAGTAAGTTTTAGAAAAAAGAGTTTAGACAAAAGCTGTAAGTCTTTACGAGCCCTATACAGTGACACATAATTTGTATGCATTTCTGCCAGATAGAAAATAAAATAAAGCTTTTGAGTAGAAAGGTCACTAGAATTCAATTAATGTAGGTAGTTAGGTGGTAGTAGTAGGTAAATGAAAATTAGGTAAATATTTTTATAGTGTTAAATCGCGAGATCCCAGATAGATAGATGTTATATATTATACTAATATATGTGTAACACGTATACAATATATTATCCATTCATATTATAGATCAGAATACACAAAAAATGCACTTTATTAACTGAGTGTATTTTCAGTGTAGAATGGATTAGTACGTGTGAATAAATAAATGAAATAAAATAAATATTTTAATCATGGTTATATGGTGTATACTACATACAATTACATGATATATAAAATATATTATAAGACTATATAAAATACACGTAAAAAATCGATTTCTTAGCAAAATGCCCCGCTATCGCACTTCGTCGAATATTCAATGTTTACATACAATCGATAGAACCATGACAACATGTTTAATTCTTCATACATGAAATCTAATTATGCCTATATATTTAGTGGAAGCAATAGTGTAATTAAAATAGATTTAGAAATGGCATGGAATAGGTTAGCAACATAGGTTTTGGTAGACAAAATAACTAATAGGTTTCAAGTATAACCTAAGTTATGAATGGATTTATGCATAACCGTAACCAGCGGTTTTAACGTCCACTGCTGGACATGGTCCTCCTCGTACACATTGTCCTGTGTATGAGGGATGTATGGCTTTAAAACGCTACGCTGTCCATTCTCTTTGAGGTGGTGCAATTCCTCAGCGCTTATGATACCGGCTTTGTTACCCCTTATTCGCCTTTTACGACACCCACGAAAAGAGATGAGAGGATGATATTCTAAAACGGCTATCACAAGGCCGATGAGTAAACCGATGAAAACGTCAGTAATTGTAAATTGATACTCACGAGACGTCAGGCGTAGTGTTGGTCAACAACCGCACGCAGTCAAGACAGCCCCTCGCGGCCGCGTAGTGGAGGGCCAGCGCGCCGTTGTTGGCGCGGCCGCCCGCCGCGGGCATCGCGCGCCCGCACCACCAACCCTCGACAGCTAGACGACCGCTCCTGTAACAACGGAATAAGGCTTTAAATTAGCTCAAATTGGACCAGGTTATATCGAGTAAAACTTTACTTCTACAGGTATTATGCTATTTGTATTATATATGGTTGTCGGGCAAAGGTACTCTTACTCCATTCAAATAAGAAATAATAACATACCCCACGATTATTAAATACCAAATAATATTAACGATAACTAATAATATCATTAGCATATTATATCTAATATTACGAACATACGACTCGGTATTAATAAGAGTACCATGCAATACGATAATGTTAATCTATCTTGTCATAACCATCCAATACGATCTTGTCATAATGCATAGGAAAAATGCAGTTATTACAGTCCGTCGTGCATAAGACATCAACGCGCGTTAGAACGCTGATAACGATAAATTACTAAATTGCGCCATCTATTGATTCCTAGGTGAATTAACGTAATTACCACTAGACTATGTTTGAGTTTCGTAAACAATACAAAGCTATTTCTACTCGGCGCTAGATGGCACTATTGATCAAAACTAAAAATCCAATATTTTATTCATTTTTGTTGTATATACAGCCATCTTCTTACATACTCCTTTTAGTCGATTTGAGAATACATACTAGATATGTTATGCAAGCACTCTAGGGCAGGCACGTTAGAGTCTAATAGTGTTCCTTGTTCAGAGTAGCTCTTGAATTCTTTAATTCATTGCCTGTGTTTTGAAAATGTAGTACTTTACGTAGTACTTAACTTTTAAATTTGAATTTTTAATGAACCCCTCCTCATCTGTTTAACCCCCCACCCTAGAAATTGCCAACCAGGTTTCTTTGATAAGAACGCATGTGTCGTGTCATCTAGCTAGTCTATTCCCATATCGGTGCATCGCATCAAGGTGTTCATTAAACTAAAATTGATGTAGGGTTCAAGGTAAACATTGAGGGTATATTGAAATTATGTTAGCACAGGTTACAATTATCTGGCAATTAACTAAATAACATGTTCTAATTGCCCTGCACCATAAGAATAAATATGGAGTTATTATTTATTCTTATGTCTGCACATTTTTATCATATATACGTATATGTGATAGGATATGAATATACTCTCTCATACCAATAAGTCAAAACAATTGTTTTCCGTGGGCTCTGTTTAAAAATTTAATATTTCTAATGTCGAGAATTCCAGGTGGTATTATGGGAAAAGGGGCATTATTATCAATGGTGCCCAAGATATTGCGACTTTAGTGTAATCTTAAAGAATACATATGTATAATTGCTTTATTTTAAAAATCAAATATTTGATTGATGATTTTATTTTATTTGTTTTGATGTTGGAGTATATTTATATTTAAACAGAACCTTGAAACAATGAAATACCATTTTTTTTAAAAAACTACCAAAGACAGTAAGTCCATACCAACAATAAGGTCCTTTTGCTCACATAACGTCATCAGTACAGTACATAATGCAATACATTTTACTGTCGTAAAATTTAATTTTCACATAATGTATATAAAGTACATAATGTACATAAAGTCCATTCCAATCCAATTTGCCGAAAACAAAACCAAATCAATGAAATATCTCAACATTTAGCTTTAAATCTAGGGTAATGTGAACAATTATCACCTCACTAATTAATTTAAGGCCTTGATAGTTACCTCAGGCCGTCATTATTTTTTTCATTTTGGACAAATTAAATTGGATAGATATACCAGAGCTCTTTATCATACCATCCTATCATATCCCTCCTTTTGCTCAGATAACTATCGTTTAAATATCTCACGTCATAGATACTTAAAAGATGGTATGTGACAGATGTACAGTGCGGTAAGGTCCCGTTTTCTAACCCGTTGCGACATAAATAGGTTACTTGGTTAACGGGTTTGCATTTGATGTCTTAATCACAATGTGCGGTGTAAATTATCGTTATAAAAAGTATTATTAACTTGGTAATATCATTAATTTTCAAGATGAGTCAAGACAAAATGACCAATTGTCATTAGTTTCGAAGGAACTAATTTAAACAATAATAAGTAATTACTTTTCACTTCCGTATTCTTTCTTTTTCATGCAAAAAATGACAGTGTTCTAAAAGACATGCCAGAGTTCATTCCCATCCCGTCATATCATGCCCCTCCTATCCCATTTATAATAGATGTTTATGTATGACATAATCAACTTAACACCAGGTGGACTGCTCGATTGCCACCCTCTTTCTATAAAAAAATGCTCCTAAGGGTTACGGAATACCCTGAAATTACGTAAAGCCAAATTGCGTAAAGCCAAATAGCCTACAGCCAAATCTTTAATTGATAACATTGAACAACAGAAAACAGACATCACAAAAACCAAGATATTAGAAAACGCTAAACTCCAACTTCCCTTGGAAAAGGAAATGATAAAGATACAAGGCCAATTAGTTTAATTTAAAAGCTAATTCCTCGGGAATAAATCACGAAACATAGATTTATGTTCTCTATAAATTACACAATAAGGAACTATGTCACAAACCAAAATTAATAGTTGTGATTATTTTGTAGTTAATTCTAGACAAGGATTGAAAATATTCATCAGTACTGTTATTATAATAATACAAATTACATTCCATAGGAAATCAATTTGCGAACGTTTCCTAATACCTCGTCACCGCAACTGACTGTTTTTTGTCCACTGACTGTCCACTGCTGGATGTGAACCTCATCATGTACACGGTTGTATGCATGAGGGATGTATGGCCTTAAAACGGCACCCTGACCAAGTGGGTTGGCGAGTCCTCTCTTTTAGACGTGGTGTAGTTCATCGGGGCTTATGGCAGCGGCTTTGTTATCCCTTAGTCTCCTTATACGACACTCAGGGGAAGAGACCGGCTTGCCAACACCACACGGCTGAATACATAATAATATATGATACATAACAATCATTTTTCTCATAATTCATAAGACCTCAATTAAACCAATTTATTCCAAATGGACCGAGGCCGGCATTGTGTTGATTTTCATTGTGGCCCTTAAAATTTTCTAAACCGGCCTCTACCAATAAACTAAGGTTAAAAATTTGAAAATTTATCTTAGCCAATACCAGTTAAATACATGTTTTATACAAGTGAAACCGAAAAAAATGTGCGATTTATAAATCGGTTTAGAACATTAAAAATGTGAAACGAATATGAAAGAGTTCACCACATTTGTGACATTTTATATTGATTTATACTGTCGTCCTTAGAAAAAAGGGCACAAGTGAATTTTAACGGTATTCAAGAAAAATACAGGAATATTTAGTAAAATTTTCATTAATTTAAAATCAAGCAAGAAACTTGGAGTTTGAATAAAACAAAAATAATAACCATAGTTTGTTCCCTTTATTTATTTTTAATTTTCGTATATAGTGTACCTATTGTTTTGGTAAAAATGTTTCCTATGCCTTTTCTTCTTAGGCTTAGAAGGGCAGTATATTTATATCTATATATAGAATGACGAGCAGAATCCCTGGTTTCAGATGACTGAAACCGTGGATTCTGCTCGTCATTCTGTACAAATATATATATAGGATGTGAATCCTATATATATATTTGTATATATATATATATATATATATATATAGGATATATATATATATATATAGGATGTGAATCCTATATATATATTTGTAGGGGGAGAGTGCATGCTGCATTCCCACAGTCGCTAGACGCACTCGAATGGCCACGTTACCCCACTCTCACAGAAGACTACCTTGAAATGTACTGCATTTCCTACTTTATCGTATTTCTCCAATGTACGTACGTGTTTCGGTAGTGAGTGACATACGCCAGAGCGCATTCCCATCCTATTCTATCCCTCCCCATTTTTCCAATCTATTCCTTAATCTGCAAAAGTATGCAGCGCATCTGGGGCCGTGCCAACGTTTGTCATTCTGGACTGATGTTGGCATGTATCTCGGATGTCTATGGACAACAGTATTCACTTACGCTCCACTTATGTATGCTCGACTGCCGCCTTTTGTCTATAAAAAAACGATAGATAGTAGTCATGTTTTGCTAATCACAAAGATTTATGAAAGTCCAAGCCCGAGTTTATTCTCCAAAAGCGACAAGTCATCATTACCATCTGCCAAACGGCACACGTTTTCAGATAGTTGGTGAGTCCATTTGTTTTAGTGCTATCACGCACATTGTAACGCATATGCTCGTGTTAAGTATATGTGGTTAGCTTGATTCCCGTGGGAACTTTATAATAAACCTGGATAAAACTGTACCCTAAATGTTGACACGGTACTTAAGTTATAACTATCCAAGCTTCATTAAAATCCGTCCAAAGGCTGTTGCTTGATGCGCCTTCAGTCAGACAGACAGACGAACGGACAGACAGACTAAAAGTTAAAAATTGCTGTTTACTCTCCAATATTACTCATATTTAACATTTATTACGTAATGATTTTTCCAAAAAATATTAAACGTACAGACATAATTATTTTCAGATTTTGTTAAATGTATAGATAACACTAATATATCGACACGAGTGACCCTCTCTCGGTCTCATTAAATATTAGGTAGGGACAATGGTTCATGCTAGGTTGGTCACATATCCGGTGAGTGGACACTGCCCCACTAGTTTGTATTTAGACTATCCAGTTTTGAACTATGAACTATGTGCTGTCATTATGAACTAAGTATATGAACTATGAACTAAGTCCGTTTTCGTAGCTCTAACTAAATGAATAAGTTTGTTCTACAACGTTATATCTGTGGTTAATGCTACTTAAGCGCTTAGTGAAACCAATAAGTTTATACCGCCAGTAATTATTTCAATTTTTTTATGGACGAATGCGGCAGACGAGCATACAATCCATACATGCCAACAATAGTCCAAAATGACAAACTTTGGCACACCCCCGGATGCGCTGCCTACCTTTGGAGATATAGGAATGGATTTGGAGAAAGGGTTGGGAAAATGGGGAGGGATAGGATGGGAATGGGCTCTGGCACATCTCACTCACTACCGAAACACGTACGTACATTAGGGAATAAGATAAAGTGGGAAATGTAGTACATTTCCACATTACCATTCTATGAGAGAGGGGTAATGTGTCCAGTCGAGTGAGCCCAGCAGCTGTTGGTTGCATCGTGCACTCTCCCCCTCATAGCATACAAATATTATTCCACTCCTGTCCCTCGGACCTGCATGCCCAGCTAATGTGACAATTTATTTCAATGAACATGCAATGACATATAGACGCTGGAAAGTAACCACGCAGTAACCGACAATGTGGTAAAATTTTGTTTTTATTGTTTGAAATCAGAAAAGAAACTCTTGTCGGGTTGTATCGGTCACGTAGCTCTACGACAAAAAAAAAAGATTTTAGAATTTTTTATTTTTGCATTTATTTTTATCCCACGCAATGCAGTAACTAGCCAAAAAAAAATTTATTTCTTTCATCTAACATTTACAGCAATTTGGTTTCTGTACAAATATTACATCTGTTAGTTAAATTACGATGTTTTTGCTGCTCATAAATTGGAGTGCCTCCCGCTTACAACATTTTTAGTGTGTGATGTTTGCTATTTTAGACTTTACATAGTTAGTCATTATTACAACCTTCTATTTAAATATGTTTACAGTGTGACAATAATAAAGAATTATCAGTTTTACCACATTATTAATTCCTCGGCATCTAAGCCAGTTAGGCAGGCCATAGACAAGCAGCGTACAAGTACGGTGACTCTTGAAAGGCCACTAGGGCCACAAGAATTTAGTCAACCCGAAAAAAAAAAAAAATACGAGCAGCTTGGAGCAATCGTGGCCAGCAGCACGAGAGCAGTCGTGTTACAAATAAAGCGAATTGATTGAGAGGTCCGTCTATTGCGAACGAGAATTTTGTATTGAAACTGCAGATCGCCCAACAGCGATAGCTTGAAGCTGTCGGCCCCGACTACTACAAGCTGCTCGTCTATGGAGGCCCTTAGATGCCAAGGAATAACGCCTTTGATCGATGCCGTCATTGGCAATCGGTTGATTTTTGCGCCCGTCGCGTCGCTCAATGCGTGCTCTAAACTCGAAGAGAGAAATCGTGTAAAGTAGTGGCGTTGTCTGTTGTGCCTTGGTAGCAATATTTTGATATTTTATTGATATCATTATGTAAACGTTTCATGTTGATTTATGACATGTATTTTTTACTGAATTTATTTCGATTACAACACTTATGCTTTCCGTAAAAAAGATGATCAGCATCATTTTCAATCACTGCATTTACAACGTTTTAATGATCTGTAAAATCTGATATTGAAAGAAAAGTCATTGTATAACATAATAACATACTCGCATTCTACCGCAAAAGTAAGAAAAAGTTAATGTTTACCTAAAATTCCCGGCGCGCAAAGCAATCTCTAAAGTGTCGAGGTCTTCCTCATAGTCATGGCACAGATCCAAAGTCGAATTCCTCGCCTCGTGTATATCAAACAACACAGCACCATCGCCAAGTTTCTCTGTCAACACACTCCTGTATGATCTCGTACCAAAACTGGAATTTGATGTCGTCCCTCTAATGAATTTCCTTGGAGGTACAATAGCGTTTTGGGGCTGTAAAGGTTTCCTTAGCTTTCTCTTCATATACCTCCTCATTCGCAGAGAAAGCATGACCCTTATTCGAATATGTCGCTTGATGTTTCTATCATATCGGAGCTGTTCTTTGAATCGTTTTTCTTTTTTCTTCTTAGGCACCTCGTCTATCCGTTCTAAATATGAATAATTTCGGTCGATTAGCCGATTAGAATCAAGTGGCGGCGAACGATTGAAAAAATGGGAGTTGTTGTTCTTCCACGCTTTGCTCAACGACCAATTGTCTCCGCAGGTCGTATTGTTGAACTGTATAGGCTTCTCGTAAATGTCCTCTTCTACCGCTAGCATTCTTCTAGATAGTAGAAAATTATCTATGTTTCTTCTTAGTGTACTGCTTTGGGAACTTATTGTAGTATTGACTAAGTTGGAAGTGAGTGTTCCAGATTTATTTTCTAGTGTGTTTTCGTAGCTTAGTTTTGGCGGTTCTGGGGTTACATCTCTGTTCTTCCTTTTGGCTATTGTCATGATGCGTCTGCGCATGGCGGACATATTTGTGAGTTCGCTCTTCAAGAATGGGCCTTTCCGCCTCTCTGACGTCATTTCTGGTGACCACGCGGCGTTTTCTGAACAACTACAGAAGTCCTTTATCAATCTCGCTATAGAATTACAGTTGTCCTTCGATCGGTCCTTTGAACCTTCTTTAGACATTGTTTCATTTGAGAGTAAATAAAAATAAATAGAGTCGTTTTGAAATGTTTAAATTGAAATCGTTACTTAACTGTCACTACTAAGAATGAGCACAGAAAATCGAAGTTGTATCTGCGAAACGGAAGTGGAAGTTAAGGGTTAATGCTATTAGAAACGGGTCTTTTAACAGTACAGTCAGCCACACTTTAATACCTTTTCTTAAACATTATAGTTGAATTAAGATATTGCTATGTAACGCCAAATTTTTAAAAGCCTTCAATTCTTTGCAGTTATGCAAATGTGTTATGTCAAATCCAAGATGTATTTTGACAAAATTTAAAAAAATAAATAAAAAATAACTGTTTGGTGTGGGTTTTTCTCTATTTTATTATTTTAAGAAATTTAGTTCTATTTTCGATTTAGGTAATAAATTGATTTATTTACTGCTTTGTACTTCAACCCAGAGATATAAGTGATAATGAACGAATTAATTATTATTATTTAACATTCATACAGTATAGATATAAGTAATGACTCTTGGTGAGTAAGAAGTACATACTTAAAGTTGTAATATTGACTACGGTGTAATAATAATTATATTTGATTTACTTATTGGTCTTTGTGACATTAACCTTGTTTTTAGGGTTTCCTTTTGTTTCAATGTTTTTATATTATAATGTTCATAATTCCATGTAACTATATTCGTTTACAATTTTGATTGTTTAAATGAATAAACTAAATGTAATAAATAAGAATTCATATAGGAATTTCCTTATTAGGTACTAGCTTTTAATTGTTATTTAATATATTTATTATTAATATGTAGGTATATAATATATATTCATATATTTATGTAAATATAGATATTTATTGACTTGTTATTGTTTTTAGTGTTATATGTATGTACAAAAGGCGGACTTAAAGCCTTATGGCATCCTCTACCAACCAACCTTTGGGTAAATGGAGAAACACAAATGGGATGTATTAAATAATAATAAAAATATAGACATAGGTACATATATATAAAATATATATTTTATATATGTCCATTACCAATGGACATACCAGTGTTTCTCCATTTACCCAAAGGTTGGCTGGTAGAGGATGCCATAAGGCTTTAAGTCCGCCTTTTGTACATTGTGTGTGTGCAATAAAGTACACATAAATAAATAAATTTCACAGCATACCTATTTAATAGTACAGGTACGTGTGAATACAATTTCCCATTTCGCATTGAACGCAACATTACTTCATAGCGAATAAATTAAACAGAGACCGCTAAGATTGTGTGGCCGAATGTACTTCCGCAGTCTCGTCTCGTAACGAGACAGTTACGTAATTCTGTCTCGATCGCGATCTAACCCATGTCTAATTAATGTTATGAACGTAATAAACTGAGTTATAGCCCAAATTTACGAAAATTTCTTTAGATACCTGAAGCCTAAGAAAAACCCTGATGCGTGAGTCACTAGCTCTGTGGTCGTGGAAACATCTTGAAGAAACATGTCAAGGGATTGAAAAAAAAATACTTGAAGACCAATGGCAAAAGTGGCATCAGTCCATTAATCAAAACTGCTTATACTTAAAGCAATTTATGATGGCACTGATAACAGTTGACAGGTATTGCTTGGGACACGTTTCAAAATTTATCGATAAAACAAAGGTCAAGTGTGAGCTATTGTGAGGTATATACTAAACTGTTCTTTCCAAAATATCCATAGCAAGTATAACTTTTATAGCAGTTAATTAATCAAAGAATTTAATGTACGTTGAGTCATTGAGTCCTATGAGTGAGTTTAAAGTAAACCATATATGTCTACAGACAGGCGATACTTTATTAATGCAGCCATACCGGTACTTTATTAATGCTAGTATTTGGTAGTGATTGACTGTGTAATCCCTTTGCACCGACAACAAAGGTACATAAGAGTTATACTGCTGTCGCTACTTATGCATATTTGTACTGATATATGTATCTATGGTATTATATATGTATCTCGATTGCACATAATTGGTGTAAAATAAAACATATACTCGTAGAACCCTTTTTCTTATACGCCACACTAGGATTCCCTGTGTTATGGGTCCAGAGACACATACAAAGACGAACACAACACGTGCAATGCCAGGACTCGAACAAATACCTGTCTCTTATTTATTTTTTTATAGAAAAAAGGCGACATACGAGCATACAGTCCACCTGATGGTAAGTGGATACTGTCGTTCATAGACATCCGCTATACATGCCAACATCAGTCCAGAATAACAAACGGCACGGCCCCGGATGCGTTGCCTACCTTTGCAGATTAAGGAATAGATTGGGAGAAAGGGTTGGGTAACTGAGGAGGGGTAAGATGGGAATGGATTCTGGCATATCTGACTCACTACCGAAACACGTACATACATTGGGAAAATACGATAAAGTAGGAAATGCAGTAGGTGCATTTCAAGGTAGTCTTCTGTGAGAGAGGGGTAACGTGGCCAGTCGAGTGCGCCCAGCGGCTGTGGGAATGCACCATGCACTCTCCCCTATAATAAACAAGTAATTTCTATCTTTGAACAAATGAATCTTTGACCGGAAATCGAACCCGGGACCCATTGCAGGCAGGGCTAATTGGCCGTCAAAACATTGTTCTAAAAAACATAATTGTCTTTAAAAAATCGGGGTCAAATTGTATACCGTATCCAACGAGTTATATGTAATCGTCAATAGGCAACTGGCGCGATTGCAGTCAGATGGCGCACACATGACTACAGTCGTACCAACTCCATGCGTAGAGGGAAGAATGACAACCTGAGATGTGTTGTAATTAAAGTGTAGATAATTTTTGGCTCTCCCTCGTATAATAAAATATCGCACTAGTTTCAAAGGTATCGATACTCTGACGATAAAACATAAACACAAGTGAGTCGATGTCACTATTCTACGCCCACAACAATGAAGTATAGCATGAAACTCGATAGGCGAGTAAACGTCAAAACTGCCAAGACTTGGTGCTGCGAATATAGTAACAAAGGGTAATTGCGTCAAAATTCGAGAGCACCTTTGCAAAAAGTAAAGTTTGACGGTTACTCCCGAGTTCCAAATTTACTTTCCTAGTTCTGAGTCTGACTTATAACTCCAAAGATAGTAGTAATTACCAGTGGCTGTCATTACATCGGCCACTGTAACAAAAACATTACTTTCTCGTCTACCGCATTCCAATTAAGGTTTGTGATTTAATTATATAGGAACTAGTGAACACGCACGTTGATATTTTTAAAGATATTCATTCACAAAGAAATTTTCTAAAACTTGCACATTGTTCTGCACGGTGGTTTATTATTAAAGAGAAATAATAATGAAATAATTAATGTATTTTCTTGTGGCCAATCAGAAGAAAATACTGAAGGGCAGGTTCTCTGCTGACAGTAAAGAATTAGAAGTGAAGCGGGACTCCGTCGACTTTGTGATGCATTTCCGTGATTGTGATTATATATTTCGGTTATTCAAAAATAGTTTGTTTTGTTATTTATTGCTACACATTCAGTATTTCTTTTACTGCTCGTTTAAATATCATGTAACCAAAAAAGTTGGTGCGGTTTTTCTTATACAGATTTGTTTAATTACATGGATATTTGTTTAATTATTTATTGATAGTACTTGTTTATGTACTGTCATTTAATTTCGTATGAATTCCTCTTTCATTTGATGCATACAAATTTTGCGACAATTGTTTAATTCCCATTGTGAAATAATTTAAAATGGCCACGAACAAAACGTTAATTCGAAGTTGTGTACTCTATGAGAAAATTTTTATTGTGTGTTTGGTGGACAGCAGTCGGAATTGTCCAGTATGAGTTCTTGGAAACGGGCCAAACCATCACTGCTGTGTAATCAGCTTGTAATCAGCTTCAGCGAGTACAAGCAGCACTCATCCAGAAACAGCCTTCTTTGATCAATCGAAAGAAAGTATTTAGTATTCTTACAAGACAACGATAAACCTCTAGATGCAGTGCGCCAATTTTTTGATTCCAAATCCGTAGTTTTCAACAATACCGACATACAAAAATTGGTGTCACGTTGGCAGGAGGTCATTGAGTGCGATGATTAGTTCGCTAAATAATAGTATATTACATAGATAGTGTATTACTGGTTTGTAATATTTTTTTATATTAAGCCGCACGAACCTTTTTTGGTTAACAAGCCTGTTCAACTGTTCAACAGTCAAACTGTCACTGTTATTAAATGTCAAAATGATCCTCAATAAAACGATTGTGCTTTTTAGTTCTATAAATAAATTTGATTAATTACTGTAAATGCCCGAAATTTGGTGACTGTCGACATCCATCACAGAAGGTTAGCAATCACTAATATCACTTTCAAAAAACTGAAATATTTCGTTAAAATAATTTATTATCTTCGGATATTCATCATCAACCGGAATGCTTCGGGATAATAAACGTGTGTTCGGTAATTCACTGTAACATAAAGATGTTGATTGTTTCATTTGGATTTGAATGTTATGATACACTCACTTCTGCTTTAGTCAATGGCCGTTATTTCATGTTAAATTTATATCAGCATCGATCGAGTGTGCAGACACCGTAAAAATTTCGTAGTGACATTATCTATTCACTTTCTATGCCGTGTAACATGCAAATAGTGACAAACTATAATTTTAATTTATCGGCTGGGTGTGATTTTACATGCTGATCATCCGCTAAGGTACAGATAGTGCAAGAAAAATATAGACAGCTTTTAAATAGGTACAACTTCATTGTGAGCAATTTCGTTGTTATCAGTATTTTGGGACGAGGAAAGTACGCGCTGTAATCCAACAACCACTGTCCACATTACCCCGGACTTATAATCCTTTTCCCTCAAAGTACCTGTTTTGGCGTAGGAGCGGTGATAGCCTAGATATACTCAACTCACATTCGTGTGATCGTGAGTTCAAATCCTCGGCCCGTACCACTGAGTTCCTACTTAAGTATGAATTTATAAAAAATGTCGCCATATCGGCGGTGAGGAAAAAACATCGTGAGGAAGCCCGCATGCTCCAGAAATAAAAAAAAACTGGAGTATGTGATCTACCAAACCGCACCGGGCCCGCGTGGTGGATTACGGCCCGAAACCCCCGGTGATTTACTAGGGGAAGCCTGTACACTGCTAGGGACGGTTATAGGCTGATACAGTGTGTACACACATACCTGTTTCGGTAGTAAGTGAGATATGCCAGAGTCAATACTATCCCATCCGTCCTCATTTTCTTAACCCTAACTCCAAATCCACTCCTGAATCTTCAAAGGTAGCATGAAAGGTAGCGTCAAAGGTTCCAGGGGGGTGCACACTTTTGCCATTTTGGACTGATGTGATTGGCGACAATATCCACTTACCATCAGATGGACTGCCTGCTCGTCTGCCGCCTTCATTCTATAAAAGATGTTTTACGCACTAATTCACACCATCTATAATACCTTTATTTCGTCTACAGACTTCTCCTTAATACCCAAAGGTTACCTGGAAGAAATCGTTTTAGCGATAAAGCTGCTAATTATTTATAAAGCGATAATTATAAAGCTACTTATAATTACTCGTTCCTTTGTATTTTTCTGTATGTTATTGGTGTACAATAAAGTGTATCTATCTATTGGGTAGCTTCATAAGATTGCTACCAAATAATCCAGTTAGATCGCGTTAGATACATTTGTTTTTATAATTCTTTGTAGAACCCGGCCCAAAGTGAAACAATATCCTGTCTTCTATCCTAAGAAGATCGTGACAGCTACTCTTTGAACTAACCAATAAACAATAGGTATACTTGGCTATTCCCTTATTATGTGCTTAAAAGGGATGAGAGGGGAGCGAATCGGATGGGAGATGAGATGAATGACGGGTTCTGGAAACTCTCATGAGCAAAAAGGTTGGTACGTTTCATAGAAGTGTTCTGTGAAGTTGGTATTATTGTATTTACTGTATTAAAATATTAAAATGTAATTTACGGAATATTAAAATGTACATACACTGCAATACCATAAATACCAACAATAAAAAGTAATCGTCGCATTTATGTAGGATATTTTATGATAGTCTGTGAATTATTAAAACCGGACAAAATAAACGGTTGTCAATTAATCAGTATGTAAACTGCATAAAACAAAATGACATGCACCTTGCACGTAATTATTTATTACTTGCACATAATTATGGTGTTACTATGAAGTTCTCAACTTTTTCCAAGAATTTTCTACTCCCAAGTGATATTTTCCCAAGAAACCTGTCGTTATGTTGAAATGTTTCCTATTTAAAAAGTAAAACCACTATCTCCTAAAGAAATCTTCGAGAAATGGGCCATAACTCAGGTGAATACAAACTTGGTACATACGAGTTTAAAATGAAGAAAATGAATAATTAATGATAATACTTTCAGTATAGTAATAACCACGATGGCTGGCAATCACCAAAATTATCACGCACTATAATTTGTAATTTTTTTTTATCGGATTCCGTCCGTATCTCCCAGATATTTGCTCTTATATAATACTTAAACAGTTTCACATTCACTCACACACACACGACACGTTAAAAATGTTAATTCACTTTCTTACACAAAACTTGTTCCGGTAATTCTGCTGTCTATACCTTTATCATAAAAAAAAATGGTGGCTCGCGAAGCGGGCGCCAAATTTTGACATTTGCTTTTTTTTTTCAATTTGCGCGCGCTAACGACTATTTTCAGCACAATGCCATTGCGCTATACTGCACATAATTAAGTACAGTTGACCATATCGAATTACGCGTGTGTAGCGACTGCGCCGCGGGCACCGGCCTCGCTCTTTCTCCCATTCCTACATAAACGATGATGATCCACTCTGTTCATGGAAATTATCACTCGCACTCGCGCGCCAAAGCATTGTTATTTGACAACTGTTCATTGCACCATACGCTCGGCGCACGCGTTTCCGAACCGGTTTCCTGTTTTTAGAAGTTTATATTTTATCAATTCAAATGTTTAAGTGAAAACAGAAACTCGCTGTGCTATGCTTTACGCAATATGTTAATGATATTAATTTATTAAGATTTAAGGAACTTAAGTTGGTTTTAAATAAACATACGTAAAACAGTAGATCCGTGTATGTAACTCAATACCTCAGATCAAACATATTATATTGGGAAAGTTTGTTTGTTAGTTTGTAGCCTAATGGTTCTGTAACAATTTAACAAATCATTGTGTTAGTCGGGTAGACATAGGACACATAGACACATAGGGTTAACACATAGGACAATACGGGCGTTAATACCTAGTTCGCAATATTTTAATGTTGCATTAAAATGTGTTTAGTGCACTCGTCGCCTTTATTAGGTACAAATATATCTAGTTTATGTTACATTCTTATCAGTTTTTATAAGTTTAATTAGTATTTAATCAATAACCCACAGATAAGTGTTTTTTGTATTGAAGAATCAAAACTGTACGATTCGTTTGTAATCCTAATTTAATGTGACTGAAGCCACGAACAACAAGCTAGTTATAAGTATATAAACAAAATAATTAAACATACTCTAATTGAGAAGAATAAGAGAAAGAATACGAACAGTTGATAGTGACCCCGCTTGCTGTGCAAAAGGTCCCGGGTTCGAATCCCGGTCGGACATACATTTGTTAAAAAAAATGCAAGTTCGGGTCTGGGTGTGTGTTTGTGTTTGTCTTTGTGAGTGTGTCTGGACCTACGACACAGGGAATCCTAGTGTGGGCCATTGAGTGTGGCGTTAATTATTTATTTATTACTAGCTGTGCCCGGCATGCGTTGCAATGCGTTAGATTTTTTTTTCTCAGAAACCTTCGCGGGCGCGCGCACAACAACCCAAAAAAGTTTCATCGAAAACGAATGAATGGTTTAGGAACGCATAGAAGACGAACAAACAAACAAACACAAATTTTTATATATTAGATTTATATAGAAATTGTGTAATATAACATAAGAATGTTATATTACACAATAGTCCAACATTTGTTAATGATTAATTAGGAATCTCATCATCATTCAATTGCACAATTTTCGTTTATTGCGTAGGCGCAAAGATTAACGCAAAGAACAACAATGCATACCACAGAATAATTGTTAAAAACTTACAAAAACTTGAAATCATATGCAAATTGAAGAAAACATTGAAGATATCGATGATGAAAATTTTGTCTCAAGATCAAATTTTGCTATCAATCAATCAGATTAATTTACGAAATTGTTGGCCTCGAATTAATTATTTTAGTTTGTTCAAATTTACTTAATCTTGCTACATATAAATCGCTTATATTGTAATATACGTATAATAAATATTAATTTTAGTTTCAAAATTTAGAAACTTAAATTGCATCAACGATATAGAAATACTGCAATTTAGTTACATTACTATGAAACGTTTTCCTTTCGAACTACATGTATCTTGCAACACCTCTCATGAATCTTGTACTTGTATCAGCCCTTCATGTTCTACTGGTGGGCACAGACCTCCCCTAGTAAATCACTAGGGGGTTTCGGGCCATAATTCACCATGCGGACCCAGTTCGGGTTGTGGGATACACATACTTCAGATTTTTTTTCCGGGAGCATGCGAGTTTCCTCACGATGTTTTACTCTCACCGCCGAGTTAGTAACAATTTTACAAAATCCGTACTTAAGTATACTCAGTGGGTACGGACCGACGAGGGTTTGAACTGACGTTCACACGAATGTGAGTCGAGTATAGATACCCGTAAGCCACATCAATTTAATCATATAGGTAGAAAGAATGGATTTCTACAGCTTTTTGATGTAAATCATTTTTGTGTGTAGTATTAAATTAGTGTAAATGAGGCTAATTAATTTATTTACTTTTTAAATGTGTGATGAAACTAATTACATAATTAATTATAAATAGTAGTGTGGACTTTTTTGAAACTCGAGAAGTGGAGTTGAGTTTTTATTTATTTAATATAAAAAACGTGTATTATGCGTTTTGCGGTTTAAAAGTGCGTAATGTTTGTGATAATCAAATAAAACGAAAATACGACTGCGTTTTTTCTGTGCTTCCAAGGACTCCTCTTTTGTCCTCAGTAAGCATACTATCACTTTACTGAGCGACGGGATATGTTTTAGACTTTGAAATTGTTTATTACAAAGAACAACATGACACTGGCAGAATGATTTAATTGCACCATTACCATATATGAAACGAGGAAGAATAATAGTGAAAATAGTGTTAAATAAGACAATACTTCCTATTTTGTTGGTATTCTTATCTGTAACACGCACTATTCCTTTATTTTACCAATAACATGCCAATTGCTAGTTATTGATTATAATAATCTATTTCAGTGATCTGACTTAAAACTTAAATCATATATACTTATTTTACTAAATACTTTTTCAACGACATTTTAAGGACTTTCTGGCGGGAACTGGAGAAGTGGAATTTTTGCTTGATTGTTATAAAAATTGTGCATTGAACGAAGGGGAGGTCCAAAAGTTTCCGGCCTGACTAAGAAAAAGGACACTGAAGTTCATGAAACTATTTTCATTTTTCACTATAGTCTCCGTCTATTTGAACACAGTTTTCGGATCGTTTAGTTAGCATTTCTATCTCAGTATAAAAATTGTCAGAAGTTTTGTCTTCAAAATGGGGAAAACCTCAGTGGTCACTTTATCATCACTTGAAAATCTTCTACTCCTAAAGTCCGCCTTGAGTTCATGATAAGTACTTACTTTTACTTTTAACCTTATTTTAATGTGAAACCTTATTTTCATATAATTTCAGGTTATAATTTTATTTAAAGGAAGTGTTTTTATAGGAGACTAGCGATCCGCCCTCGCTTCGCTTCGATTTACAAATTATTTTTTTTCAAAATTCTTTTTTCAAATTTCAAAATTAAATATAGCCTATATTAGACACGGATAATGTGGTTTCCCACTTGTGAAAGATTTTTTTAAATCGGTTCAGTAGTTCCAGAGATTACCCGCAACAGACACATACAAACACAATTTTACCTCTTTATTATATTAGTATAGATTAGGCAGACGGATAAGCGTCACATGATGATAAGTGGCTACTCCCGCTGACATTGGACACCTGCTACACCAGGGTTGCAGGTGTACGGGTACGGATGCAATGCTAACCTTACAAAAGCATTATATGAAATCAGACTGCTAAATAATGAAATACTAAAAGTAAGTTTTGTTTTTCTACAATTATTACTCTATTGTTACGATATGACCACTTCGTAATGACAATTAGGATAGTAATCGCACTAATTGAAAGCGTATGGGCACATAACATTTCGCATCTCACGCATTTCGCAAGTGTGGCGTAAGATTGAATTACGCAAAGAGGTGTGATGCTTTCTGGAGCGAAAACTTTTTAGACAGATTCTATATTAAATATTACCAACTAATTGTACTTACCGCGCTATATCATAGTATATTACTTGTGATGGCATTTTAAGCTATTAGAAAATATCTCATGTCTTAAAATTTTAAAAGATTAGGAAATCTATTTTCTATACGTAATTTCTATTTCTATTTCTATCTAGACGGGGCTGGTGTATTTTTCTACATATCTCTATTATATTCTCAGTTTCAATGACAATGGGAAAAGATAAAAAAGTAATAATTGATGAGATAATACGACCGATAAAAATGTAAACTAATTGTAAAGCGCGCGCCACGAGCAGGAAGAATAATAAGAATTAAATTCTTCCCGCTCGTGGAGCGCGCTTTAATAGTAACTATCGGAAAAATGCATTCTTTTAAAGAGCACATCAGAATACAATACGTCCTGTGTGCAATCTTTAGACCTTGATTTGTTTCATACTACGTAGATTGTGGTGAGAAAATTACTTTCAACTCTGTTCTTCGGTTTTCCACCTCGCTAGCATTTCTTTCAATAATATTTTTTGTCTCGTTATTTTATCCGTACTATTGTCTGGAACCATAGACAAAAACCTGTGAAAACTTATAAGCTTGTAGTCACCTATCCATCTCAACTCTTTGTTTACATATTGTTTTATTAATGCTTAGTTTTCCGTGTGAACATAAAATAAGTAAATCCTCACAGGAACCCAAGTGATAAACTATGACCTGAAACCGCCTCTTCGCTGAAAAAGGGAGGCGTGTATCCACCACTGACATGTTAACAGCCTATTAAATAAATATAACACCTTATAAACATTATATTCAGATATTTCCCATGTATTTTAATAATTTACAACAGTACAACAAAAAAACTATAGCAAAATAATATTTTTTTTAAACAAAATACGTATTGTAATTTCTTCACATATAATTTAGATGTGTTGCGATCTACTGCAGTAATTGATTACATGATGTATTTGGCAACCGTGTCAACAGGTGAAGATGCCAAAAAGATCGTAGCTATTATAAGTAATTCGTTAGTCTTGTCAATGTTGGTTTTTATAACAACTCTGCCAACATAGCTGACAATTAGGACATTACCTGTCTGCGAAAAATCCAAAATATTACATAGCTTGTAATCTAATCTTCATTTGCAGTCCACTTTGTAAACTTTTTAATTAGTTTAAAGTTCATTTCTAACCGTGACCTGTTATCATTCACTACTGGACATTTGCCTCCTCGTGCACATGGGTTGGCGAGTTCACTTTTTAGAGGTGGTGTAGATCCTCAGGACTTGTGGTACCCGCTTCGTTAGCAAGGGCTAAGGAGTTTACTACACCCACAGGAAGAGATAGCTTGGAGCTATTTTAAACCCGATCGACACCACACGGCCATTAACATACTTCTAACATATAAATAAAAAAAAGTATTCTTTATAATACGTATATTAGTATAAATAAATTCAGTGAAATATATTGGGCGTGTTTTCTTCATAGCGCTGACGTTCTTTGTAAAATTAAGGAAGATTTCTAAAACGTATAGGTATAACGTTCTCTACGATTAAATAGAAATCCAGAAGTAATATAAAATCACTGGTTCCTTTCGTTATCGTGCGAAGATCTAAAGTTCCTTGTGCGAAGCCAGTCGAGGCGTGCAAATTGTTAGGAGGTGTAATTAATTAATAAGTTTTTGCTATTATTTTTAGTAATTAATTTAATATCGTGGTGTAGCAATTAAACCATAATTATCTAATGTGGGATCAACTGTTCGCTAATCAAACCAGAAGGATAACAAAATTGAGGTATACTTTTAACCATTAAAATTTGATATCTTGAATTTATGAGCAGTAAAGGAACTAGGAGATTCCATCGATAGTACAAATAAATCGAAACTTTAAATAAAATCTTTATGCGAGATAACTTTTATTTTCCATTTCATTTAATATAAACAGGCGACCATAAGCGCTAAAGAAATGGATACAATAATATGTTGCCGACTGTAATAAAAACAGACAAATTTTTGTGCTCAAACTAAGCAATTTCATGAAAATTACCAACGATTCTCACTCAGCCAACACTCCCGGTTTTCATTGCTTTCTCTCAACATTACCGTCACAGATTTTACACGATTAGAAATAATTAGTGCGGGTTTTTACGTCGCACAATGTAAATTATTAGTCGCATAAAAGCGTTCTTGGAAGATTCACGCGTGACTTATTGCTCTCTCTTTCTAAACAAGGATTAAATGTTAAACAAGACTGAACAAGGATTGCATGTGTCCCACTGAGGCGATTTCGTACCTTCCCGCTACTGCTCGATACAAGCCTCTAGGCTCGGCATCACTCACGATCTTCTGCTCTTCTCATCTAGCCACTACCGGCGAACTTCTTCAATTTCATTTGATAACTTATATTCATAAAGTTAGAACCGGAATTAACAGGTAAGTTTACAAAAAATTAGTATTAAACATTAATAGCTTACATGTTTGGAGATTGTTTACAATGTAATTATTATTCTGTGTTGATGCTGTTGTTTCATATGCAATAAAATAAAATAAGTTGTCGGTCTACTTTTTGAGAAGACGTCATGCTGGAAGCACAGCGTCTTCCAGCATAGTTCAAGCGATTCAAGGACTCGTCTACCTCATGGATTATAATCAGTCCAGCGGCAAATATGACCTGCCATTGGCACTTCATAATGCTGTGCTATGTGACTGTAGTGACTTTAGTCCTTTGGAGCTATGCTTGGAAAATAAATCCAAGCATAGCTCACTTCATAACTCGCTGAGCGAAACTAGCGAGTCAAGCCAACTGTTAGAGTCCACACTTCAACACCATACCTCATTTTACACACAATTTAGTGTAAAACCATTTGTTGTCCTTTGTTGTATTACGAACTTCAATGTATATAATATTACTTTACTAAGTAAAGACTTGATCTATAAAGACATGTTCTTCACAACAGTGATACATCCTTAAACAAGCCGCCCTTTCTTGGTAATACGAGATGTACTCATAAAGTCGGGTTTACAACAAGACAATTTTAAGTAAAACCGGCATTATAAAAAAAACTTGTATTTGCAAGAAATAATGAAAACCTGAACATTTTGGTTTACTGATCACATAGATATGTGCATTTTTCCCTTGTCCTTGTCCACTTATTAGAATCTAAACAAAATAAAATAACAGAAGATTTGTTTTTCCACAAAACAAAAAATAAAGAAATAGAATAGCAAAAAATTCGATAGACTTTATTAATAAGAGAGGCGAAGCATTGATAAGCTATAGCTATACGACCTATAGCCTATCCGTGCTTCGGGCGAAGTGAATGTCATCGGCAGCGATCTTAAACATGCCTAATAATTGGATCTAAGTATATTTTTATTGTTACTGTATGACTGTAGTATCACAGGGTATTCAAGAAAGCTGTGAATAGGATTTTACAAGGTCGGCAGCGCACCCGCATACCCCCTGGTGTTGCGGCGGCGGCGGTAGCCACTTACCATCACGTGAAACGCGTGCACGTCTGCAACCTTCACCATAAACTTCAGTGAGAAGATTATCGTAACCTATTAGCATGCACAACCTACATTTCAACTTATTAAAAGGTAAACTTTCAAAAATTCACACGCAACGACCTTACCGCGACTTTTGCGATGCGACATTTCATTATTTCAACATATGTCACAGGTCACTGTTAATTTTATGCTCACATGCAAATTGGTCTAAAATTTTGTTAAGCAAAGAGACAGGACGTCAGCCTGTCACGTCTCACTACAAGGCACAGACCTCCCCTTGAAATTAAGAAGGGGGTTTCGGGTCATAACCTCATAATAACCCATGTGACGACAAATTTTTTAAATTCTCAGGCACACATTGTTTTTCCAAACCGTTGAGCTAATGATAATTTTAAAAAAATACTAAATAAAGTAGAAACTCGGCGGTAAGATCCGAAAATTTGAGCTTACTACTTCATGAATGTGAGTCTAGAATCTTCTAGAATAATACCAAAGTACTTAAATAATCACCGCCAAAGAAAATCCCATTTCTTAAATCATAATTATTATACCTCCTGGTATCTTATACTATAATTTAATTAGGATTAATTACGTATTATGTGATTGTAATGGTATTTTTTTTTTATAGAAAAAAGTGGCGGCCGAGTATACAGTTCACCTGATGATAAGTGGATACTGAAAGCCATGGACATCCGCGATACATGGCAACCTCAGACCAGAATGACAAAAGTTGACAAAAGACTCAGGCAACGGCAAGGAATGGATTGGGAGAAAGGGTTGGGAAAATAGGGAGAGATAGGAATGGGCTCTGGCATATCTCACTCACTAGCGAAACACGTACGTATATTGGGGAGATACGATAAAGTAAGAAATGCAGTACATTTTAAGGTAGTCTTCTGTGAGAGAGGGGTAACGTGGCCAATTGAGTGCGCCCAGCGGCTGTGGGAATGCAGAGTGCACTCCCTCCCTACAATCTATGTATTATGTTATCTGTGCTCACAAAAGATAAATTAACCCCATTCATAATGTATTCCGTGTCTGTGCATACGTTTCTAAGTTCAATCTTAAAACTAAAACATTCCGTACCGTTTAACACATACCATGTGGATTTATCTAGATCTAAAAATCAAGCTGCTTAGAAGCCTAATTTTTGGACGGTCTTAAATCAGATATTTCACAAATATGTTCAATAAGGTTCAATTTTTAATGTAAACTAGTCTATCGGAATAGTACTTCCGTAATAATATTGAAAAGCGCAAATCAGAAACCACTGCTATTCGTACCATTATATATGAAAAAAACTCATGCCATAAAAATAAATGGAAAAACAAAAGTGCAACAAACCCAGAAAAATATAATTCAAGGACACCAATACCACAAGATAAAGGTAAAAGTTAACCGCCAATTATCATTTTATACGAACATTTCGACACAGACATGAGACATCGGCTCCGGCTGCTTCCGGCGGAAGTTGTCCAGCAGCCATATTAGAAACAATGCCACTATTATATACCACATTACCGTTGACACGACCTTTACCGCCGAACTTGACTAAAAATACAGAGTAACACAACACTCAGAGAACATTTGACACTTATTTTTTTTAAAACAAACAACAACTGTTGTACTCGTATGCGTGTATGTGAAAGCACGAGACGCACATAAGTAAAGATGACGTGCGCGTGATTGCTTTGTCGTATTCTCTTTATTATTCGAATGGTAATAGAGGCGCTAGCGTCGTTAGAAAATACAGTGTAGTGGGTGAAGATTTCCCAATACATACAATTGCTTTCTATTGCCATTTCAATGTAATGTCAATAAATTGTATATGTACTTTTCTCAATGCGGTAACAACAGTGTAACAATTTACAAGACATAAGTGGGCCTGACTCGGTATCATCGATAATTGCATAACACTTATTGAACTTTAATATTAGCATTTACCTATTTTTTTTTATAGAAAATAGACGGCAGACAAGCATACAGTCCACCTGATGATCAATGGATACTGTCGTCGATAGACACCCGCGATACATGCCAACATCAGTCCAGAATGACGAACATTGGCACGCCCACGGTTGAGCTGGCTTACCTTTGCAGATTAGGGAATGTATTGGGAAAAAGGGTTCGGAAAATGGGGAGGGATAGGATGGGATGGGAATGGGCTCATCATCAATATTATATCATCAACATTTGGAATTGCAGCTTACAGATATTGATCACAAGTTTCCCAAAGCATTACTAGAATAAATCAAAATTCATTGCATTGCATGAATTTTGAACATTGCAGTTGTACATTGTATAACTGTGTGTAGAGTATGTAGCAATTTACGATGTATACGATAAATATGTATATTCCTCTTACAACCAGGAAGAGGTTTCCGGCCATAATTTTCCACGCAAGCCACACAGAAGTAGCACAAACGAAAATTAAAAAACTCGAACGCATTACCCTACATTTCTATTTACGGAGTCTTCGCCTCTATAAGTTCATTACTCTGCGCGTTCAGCCGTGCGTGGAGTGGTCATTATTTGGCGTTATTTTGCTCATCGCCTCTGCGGCTCGCACTTTCCTTTACATACGAAGGCCGCATGCAGTTGTTTCATTCGTTCATACATTTATTGTTATGACAGTAATTATTGTTGCGTGTTTCTTTTAGTTTTGGTATTTTAATTTGTGCTTGTTACTGATTGGTCGTTAGTTAATAATTAGAAAAGTTGATAATAACATACAGTTCTTGACATATCCCTACGTATTATTATCACCACTACACTATTTGTTCTTACACTTATTACCTTATTACGTATCACCCTATGTATGTACTTATTATGTACTAGCGACCCGCCCTCACTTCGCTTCGGTTCATTAAATTTAAAACAATCGGAATAAGATATTTTCCTGCATTAAAATGGAGCCTATATTTTAAATTAGACCTCTAGCAATAAATCGGTGAAAACTGCATTCAATTCCATGCAGTAGTTTTTGCGTGATGCGTGTACAAACATACAGACAGACAGAGAAAATTTATAAAAACTGTTGTTTTGGCTTCTGTTGCTCTAATAAAGACACCCTATATTAGTTTTTTTCCCAATATCTATAATGTACAGACATCGGCCTGTTACAATTTTATTATATGTATAGATACTTCTACAATCGGTTTCATTACAATATATAATTACTAATTACTTTTAAGTTATATTTATACAATGCATAGCACCTCCCAATGTGACATTCTGTTCAACCCAAAGGTTGGCGGGTAAACAATACCTCCAGGCTTTAAGCTCGCCTTTTGTACGATTAAGTGCAATAAAGTTTTCTAAATAAATAATTAAATATATCTATTTATAAATCAGAAATTACACGATTAGGAACACATTAAGAGCGACTATTTAAACGATTTAAAAAAGTTATAATACCGGATATAAAACTGAATACATCGAAAACAAGAATAATTTCTAAAATATTGTATTTACGATAACATTACAATGAATATGTTATTTGACGAAATCGCAAAGGCCAATTTGTCTTTACCTTATTCATTAGTGTCAGGTTAGAGATCACACATGGGCATATATTAAGTCATACTGTCATAACATCGGAAACAAGTCGGTAGTCGTGTCGGAGTCACCACTTTCACATACAACTTTTACTTTTAGACGGAGCACAGCGTTCAATGTGTAAAAACTCCAGATTTTGTGTGACTTGCGAAAAATCCTTGAGGAAACAAAATGTTGTTATGTATTTTTGAATAATGAAAGACGTAATGACGGATCGTTTTCGGTCGCTTTTTTTTTTAATAATGCTTAACTATCGTAACTATTGAGCTAACGAGTCAACGGGCAAGTTTTATCACAAATCGCACTAAGTGATTACTTGCATTATACAATGTTAATGGTGATTATGGGGTTTCTGAGTTAACAATCAGACAATTGACCTTTGACCTTTTATTGTTTGCTTTTGTTTAATTTTTCACCCGTGGCTACAAAACTACGGACGGGTTAATTAACATAAATGTATTTCTTTTTGTTGTCTTTACAATTGGGTATCTAATTATCTGCGTTCCAAAACGTGAGCTTGTCGCTTTTTAACTCTTTTTGTGTTATTAAGAGACATATGAAGATAAAACGGATATCTATCTATTATAACTGTGAAAGAAAACTGCTCGTTTTGAAACTCGGTCTCAAAATGCTGTTTTAGATTATTTAACGAATCTGGGAATAAAATTATAAGCGAATTATTATTGTTATCTATTACGATATGAGCAATTTAAGATTTTTCTAAAAAAAATCGATTGTCCTCTTTCCCTCAATCAGTATACCTACTAGCGCCATCAAGCAACTATCTGGGTAAGCAATCAGTTTTCCACTCACGCATACATTACACGCTGATGTGCTCACGCGCATGGGCACATAACAATGGGTTGTAACAATTAGCTTGTTTTACGATAGATGGTAGCTCAGTAGCATAAACATAGTGTTATATGCAGGTGGTGTGTTCAAATCCCAGGCTGATCTGCTACCTTGCTACTTTGCTAGCATACTAAAGTACTTTGCTAGGCCGATTTTTTTTCAATTATCGCTTTAAACTCGGCTGTAAGGCGGCAGTCGAGCATACATAAGTGGAGCGTAAGTGAATACTGTTGTCCATAGACATCCGAGATACATGCCAACATCAGTCCAGAGTGACAAACGTTGGCACGGCCCCAGATACGCTGCATACTTTTGCAGATTAAGGAATGGATTGAGAGAAAGGGTTGGGAAAATAGGGAGGGATAGGATAGGATGGGAATGCGCTCTGGCGTATGTCACTCACTACCGAAACACGTACATACATTGGGGAAATACAATAAAGTATTTAAATAAAGTATTTAATAAATATTTATTTAAATAAATAAAATAAAGGGGAAATGCACTACATTTCAATGTAATCTTCTATGAGGGAGGGGTAACGTGGCCAGTCGGGAAAGTGGTAAGTCATATGATTCATAAGTTATGAACTTAATATAACTCTTAATATGAAACCTAACATTTTATGTTCCTCTGCTTATGTGCAATTTGAAAATTTCTTTTCAAAGTGGCTTTGTTTTCTTGTCAGTTATCCAATAGGCCATATACACGTCAGTTTCAACCACAGTCACTTATCGCAATAGTGGCACAATTGAGCGTCTTTGCACTAAAGCATTTGTTCTGCGTGTGATTACAATGATGCGCGTTTTCTCACAATCTCACATTTTGAGTTGTGCCACGGCTCTATTCAGCCATGGACTTGATTTAAGATCTCTAGACAAAAAGAGCAAGATTTTTATGTAATACTTGATATTAATCTATCTAGACTTGCTTAACAAGGAGATTTGCAAGTTGTTTATGTGGAAAGTATAGTTGTACCGTGGTAATTTTTGGCTTTCTTCGGCTGTGGTTTGTTATGATATCCTAATAAATATTGTTGCCTCTTATGATTGAAAAAGTTTTTTTTAAAACAAGAAATTGAACTTTAACGTAAATAAAGATTATCGGTCTATAAAAGAACTTTACATATCACTATAAAAAATGATATAATGTAACGGACACATATTGTCTAACAGTGTTTGGTCCTATGAAAAATTGCAAAACTGTCAATTTTCATCACTGTGTTTTATATGGTGCAATATAGATCAAAGTACACCACAGACTTTCCTCACTGTTCCTACTTAGAATCAAAGCAAAGAGAAAGAAAGCCGGCATGTCAATTAGTCGCTATCTTTGCGTCGCTATATGACCTAGTAAATGAACACGTGCTTAGACCGCTACCATGTAAATAGCACCTATTTAAAAAGAGACCTCCAGACGTCCCACGGAAGCTCTTCGAACTGTAGATAAAACGATTTTTTTTTTAGATTATTCAGATTATTTCTAGAAATATTCAGTAATAGGGAAAACGAAAAGAAGAAAACAAACAAACTTCAGTACTTAAAATAATAACAAAAAAATATTAAGTAGGAAAACGAGATGATGAAAACGGAAAGAAGAAACGAGCAGACTTCAGTAATAAAGTGATAACGAAAAAATATTCACTAATAAGGTAGGAAGGAAGACAACGAACAGACTTCTAGAGCCTTCCGTGACCAAATTCTACATACATCCCTAGCATATATCTTATTTTCGTTTTGTAGGGAAGGAGGGAATGTTATGTGGCCGCACATAAATGTTTACAGCCGGCCGGGTCCACCTGCAATTCGAAAAGGCATGCGGATTGCGGGTGTGTCCTTTTCACAGTTCTCTTGAAGAATGTCATTTCTTATCTTAACGAAAATACTTTACAATTGCCGATTTCACGGTATAAAACTGTCTGCAAACCACATAATGTGCGACGTCTACTTCTCTACGAAGTGAGGATGTACTTCGTTACGACGACAAGAGGTATAGCTCCTTTACACAAGGAGAGTTTCTCTAACATCGGTCAAAAGCTAGTATAAACAACTGTTATCATCATTCGATCACTATTCTCCTTGTTATCATGTTTATATGAGTTTTTATTATCGTGTTGTCTGCGAGAATTATATGTACGAGTGGTGTGGTCACATACGAGAATCGTATACAATATTCTCGCCCGAACCGTTCGAGAAACTCTCCTTGTGGAAATAAGCCTGTACTGTTTAGAGCCGAAGTGAGAACTGTGTCAATTATTTTTTTAGAATTCTCTCTGATGTAAAGACGATAGAATACCCAAAGAGACGCAATGACTTTTCGAACTGAGAAGTTCTAAACAGCCTAACTAAGTTTAATTATCGTGGAGTTAAATTGTCGACTTCCTTAGACTCAGACAGTAACCTTATACATCTTTCTAACTCAAAGGTTACTTCTTATAAAAATATCTATCGAAATAATGCGGTTGTTAAATAAATCAAAGTCAGTTAATTTCTTTGACAAATACATTTTACAATAAAATATTCTCACTCACCGCTTGTGTTTTTAAAATTAAACTGTTGTAAAAGAAATGTACCTAACTCTTAATATCCATCGTTCTGTCGTTCGCACTATTTTCCAAGGGAACGGTTTTCTTATCATTAACTAGAATTAATTAAAAGTAATTGTTCGCATGAACATAAAATATATTTCAGAGTTGCTAAAAGTTTTTCTCTCTTTCTCTCTCGTAATTTTATAAGTAGGTACACTAACTGGTGCACGCGACTTCACAATATGTATAATTAGTTCATTGTACACTCACTCTAAAGTACTCTAAATGTTAACTGGGCGCACAATCAATAACTACGCCAAGTTTCATTATAATTTGTCCCGTAGTTTTTGCGTGAAGCGCGTTTATAGACAGACAGACAAAAATTCTAACAATTATTGTTTTTGGCTCTTTATCACTTGTACTTTTGTATGCAACGACTTTTTTAAAAAACATTTCATTAACAGACACGACTCCGTTACGATTTTATTATACGTATAGATTGACGGACAGCACGAAGAATACTTTAGTACATCAGTACATGGAGATTGTTAGTTTATTTTTGTTTGTTTTTACTGTCAGGGGTAAACTCAAAAACTACTTGACCCCATTTTAAAGTTATTTCATATTTAAAAATCCATACATCTGACATGGGCTATGTTTGGATTCCCAAAGAAATCGATATTACTACGAGTTACTAGTAAATAATAAATGCGAGTATTATTTTCTCTAATTTATCGCGATACATTCTAAATACATAATTTCCGCTGCGGTGAAAAGCAACCTTACAAAGTAAATTAAAATAAAGAACGTGGTAACATACATATTTGTATGCTTCTTGTGTAGGTCTTTGTTTATTAATTGTTACAATCACAAAAAGGTCACTTTGTTAATTAGAAAGTTTTATTTTTCGTTGTAATTGTTATTAACCTACTATTAGACTATTTACATATTACATTTTTGGTACAAACAAATAACATCCACGCTTTTATTATTTAGACCTTTTGGAAACAATTTTTAATGAGATTGTTCCACTGTATTTGATATCGCAATACCTTTCCTGTAATTTGAAATAGAGGAAACGGTCTGTCTGTTTGTTTAACAGTTTATTCGCGCCAATGTCAAGATCAATTGGTCCGATTTTATCGTCACTCCCCGTCACAACTGCCTTAAAACATGGCGAGATCGATGACAGAATCTCAACGAATTTTTTGACAGATCCTTGAATTTTTGCTGTTTTACTAAATACTTTTGCTACAGAATAAATTTTAGATAATACTTACTTTATACTTGTGTTGTAATTGGTATAATCTATAACAAATTTGCCATTTAGAGTGACATATCGCGTGTGAGTGACCATAGCTTAGGGCGAAACTATTGTGTAACCGCGCGATCGAGATGCGCTCGCGAAGATCAAATAGTTCACAAGGTCCCCGCACTCCCCCCTCCCCTCCGCTTAATGGCACTCTCTACTCATTTCTCCAAGACGAAATAGTAATTAAGAAACATACTTAACATTTGCTTTCGACAACGGTTTAGTAGGTTACCCAGACAGACTACATTAGACTACGTAATTGCTCTAGTAATAAGAATTTAGAAATATTCAATTTAAAGATGGTCAGTCCAGTCATAAAAATATCCAAGTAAATCGCTAGCCATCCTATCCATCTCATGTGTCCTCCTATTCTATAAATCGAAAGACAGAAATACACAGACTGAACTTTTTGTCACTCGTCAGCTCCAGTACGTTTAGGAATGCAGCCTTTCTCGGTGCCGAGCGCCTGACGGAACATATAGCCCGGTTAGGTAATAGGCCAATTTCGCGTAATGTCTCACATCGGACGGTACAAGTGAAAATAAAGGCCTTTATAGATCAAACCAGAAGAAGAGATGTGTTTTGGGTGATTCTTGAAAGTGGTCCATTACTTATAAGACTTTCGTGTACAAGTTGAGAAAATAATTTCATACTAAAAATTTTAAGTGTTAAAGAAAATTACGAGAAAGCGTTTATTCAGGAGTTACATATTCAGGAAAAAAAAAATATTCAAAATAGGTGGCAGATGATCAGTCAGTCCACCTGATGGTAATTGGATACACTCGACAATGGGCATCCGCGATACATACCAACATCAGTCTACAATGACAAACATTGGCACGCTCCCAAAGTTACTTTTGGGGTAAAGATTAATTATTATTACTTATTTAAAAACGCGTCTACAGTATAATCATATTTCTCAATCAGTAATTTGAAAATATTTTTCTTATAAATTGTTTAGAAATAGATTTGGAGAAAGGGTTGGAAAAATGGAGAGGAGAAAATGGAGTACACAAAAGATAAAAGAAAGAAGCAAAGTCGCAATGTCGCAGAAGCTAATTTTCAGCCGAAGGCTAGGGCGACATGCGACCGTGGATGTCCAATACGAACAATAGATGGCCAGTGAAATTCCAGTCACGATATAGAAAGGGATATATATCTACAGCAAGAAGCAAGCAGTCATTTATATTATGAGACATAATTAAATGTCTCGTTGCAACAGCTTTGAGTGGATCATTGCACATGAAGTCGTATGGATCAATATGCGCTCAAGAGATAATCGTTATGCACCGTTATGGTGAAATTGGCAAGGAGTCGACGCCGCCACACAATGTTAAGTAGACATCTAGACCATATCTGTGATATCGTAAGTAAACCTTGGTATTCTATGAAGGACGCCTATACTCGTGGACCCCTCCACGGATATAGGTGCTCCACCTGATTAGACGGGGGCCGGATTACCGGGGATCTACTATATTTGTATTCGGTGGTTATGAACATTGAACATATAATTTATTTTGAACCCCACTCTTACTGTTATACATGTCACGGTTCCTTTTGAACAGATGCAAGTGTTTTTCGACAAATATGCAGATTTCTGTGATGTAACTTACAGGGTAGGGGCAAAATGTTATTTTTATAACCAAAATGTTACAACCCTCGCGTCATTTTACAACTCCACACATAGCTCTAAGACATTTCTGTTATCTTCTACTTAAACTTTAATTGCTACTGTTGAGTGGCCCCATAGTCTATACTAATATAATAAAGAGATTGTGCGAATTTTGTGAGTTTGTCTGTATGTGGAGGGTAGTCTCCAGAACCACTGCACCTATTTGAAAAATTCTTTCACCATTTGAAAGGTACATTTTTCCAGATGGACATAGTCTATATATTATGTCCAAAAAAAAATGCCGGGCATGCAACGCATGCCGGGCACAGCTAGTACTATTATAAGATTATGCGACACGTAACCGTGGTAGGCTAAAGGTTCAGCTTCTTTTGACACCACTGGTTTCAATCGATTGAGAGCAAATACGAACCGATCAAGTCTAACACACAAGTTCTTCACGTGTAATTTCCTACTACACTATTTGTCAAAAATTAAAATCAATTCAGGAATTCAGTTGAGACGACATTGTTAATTACCGTTTTATTGTAACCAGGCTAATTTTATTTAATAATGCTCATTTATCTGCAGGTTATTTTTATTTAGCCAATTTATGATATCATTAAATGCTGTGGAAGATTGAATTTCAACTGACACTTTATTTTTCCTTTAACCATCAATTACAGTAGTATCGTCGGCTAACAATATAGGTACACTCATGATTAGCTCAATCCGATTAATTGTTAGTATATAGAAGAAATAATAAGGGTCTCAACACACTTAGCATGTTTCAATAATATAGGCAACCAGTTTGAATAGAGCACAAAATATTTATTTTTCTTGTATTGCAATATCTCAATAAGCACACTATGCCCGTGTCAAGTTTTCGTAGCAATTAAAATTAATTAAAAGAAAATCTGAATAATAAATACCATAAAATATAACTTTCATTTTAAAAAAAGCACTTATAACGTTGTGAAAAACGTTAATAGCTATTAATTAACTACCTTTGACAATGTTAGTATTCTGTCTTGGTGCAACAGCGAAAGTTATGGGTTCATGAAGCGCGTCACGCGATATGGTGGAATAATGATGTACTACAAAGTTATTACAAAGAACTAGTGGCATAAGTGATAAATCACCTACTCTCCATGTAGATAAATGTAAAGAAATTATTAGAAAAATAAACTAACTCACGTTAATATCTGTCCTTATCTCTAATTTTTGGTAATCTAATCTATCTAATCATGTGGGCCATAAAAAATCGTCATACTCATAATAATTAACGTCGTAAAGGCGACTACGGGGTAAAAAAGAGGACGCTGAGGACCTACACCACCTCTAAAAGAGTGGACTCGCCAACTCGCGTGGCCGGCGTGGCATTTTAAGACCATACATCCCTCATGCACGAGTTAATGTGGATGAGGAGGATCCACATTCACACCTTTCAGTGGATACTGAAAAGGTTGATTTAATTGCGTTGTATTTCAAAATATTTTCAAAATCCGTTTTCCCGCTATATACGAAGTCACCGACTGACCGCAATCAGTTGATATTATTGGCTTAACTGGAATCTGTCACGAATTAAAAATAGTTTAACAATCTTGGAAGATGTTTTTATATAGAAGAATGTGACAGACGAACTGCCTAGTGGTAATTGGATACTGTTGTCTATGGACTTTACTACGTTATATGCTAGTCAGTCAAAAGTGACGATTTACGTAATATAACGATGTATACACGTATGGACCGTATCGTATCTGTATACCAAAATCATAGATGCCATTCATGATTTTGAGTTCATTGATATAAAAATTTTACAACTTTTTTTCTTGCAATAAATTGAATTTTTATGAGTTTTTACCCAATTTTTCATACAAGTTATTTATATAGAAAAAAATATGTAACATTATTTGTATGTCAATGAACTCTGAATAGTCCGGATATAGTTATATTGTAAGTATACCTACGTGTAACTAAATAACAAAATCCATGTTTTTTAAAAAATGATTTTTAATTTTATTTTTTAAATTTTGATAAATAACACACGATTCGAAACTAAAACAAAAGTTTGTGCAGCTCGGATCTGCGGAATCACATTAAGCAATTGGAGCATGGCACGCCGCCGGTCGTAGATGGCCATATACCGTACACACAATATAATTGCTGCGGTTTAGCCCCGATTTAGAACTTAATATTTGGGATAAACCACAAAAAAAAATTAAATTGATCGAATAACGAAAAATGTAACGAATTGATTGTAGTGTAATTTAGATTCGATTCTTAGTAACGTATATTTAAAAAGCAATATTTATGTACTTGACCATGTGATGACGGCAGACTTTAGAATAGAATCTCTTCTCGTTGGTGTCGTAAAACTGTAACCACTCACTGTGCATCACATTAATCATTTCCATTCCACACTTACTCATTATGCCGAGAAAAGTAAGTAACTGGGTGACCTTTAAACAGTGTAAAAATTAAAAAATTAAGCAACTGTAGAAATACTGAGGTAAAGAAGGTGTATTTTGACGTCTGTGTAATAATAATGTCCTCTCGTTACCGAAGATAATAATATGTAGGTGACGTGATCGAGGATTTTTGCTACCGGTCACGAAAACAAAAAATTATTAAAATTATGACGTTTTAATTCTCTATGAAATTATTTTTTTTTCTAATTATTATTGCTGTTTTCTCCTAATAATTATTGTTTTTTGTTTCCAAATATTTTGCACGCCAGAAATGGCAAATTTCTTGACACAAACTACTTTTATGCAAACCTTTCACCCATATTTATGCAAATAAATTTATTTGATTTGATTTATAAATACTAGTTTTTCTTTATGAATAAATACTTTAAAGACAAACAAGCATTGTTTCAGTTATATGACGCAGCCGCCTTATTTAATTTATAATAACGTAACTTTAGAAATCAATAGATTATCCAAGCATGATAATCTTAGTTGTGCCTGCTCCTCCTTTATATAGATAGACCTTTGAGTAAAGAAACAAAAGCCCGAATTTATTTGAGTTTTTAAGTATCGAAGCACTAATAATTTTCCGACCGGAAATTGGCTGAAAATTATATTAAGTATGATTATTATTTATTATTAATAATATTTAAGTATTATATTTAGGCTGAAAATTAAAAAAATGTATTAATTGAAACCAAAAGTTACTTTGAACTTTAGAATCTGTACGGCAATTGCCGATCATTTGGTAACAACTGTTTCTACGATAAAGATGGGTCAACTCTTGTCATTTTGCCACTCAAGGAAAATAGAGGGGCGGGGGATCGATATAAAGAAGTAAAAAGTTAATGATGTAATTACGTTAGGCACCTAATTAACGAGTCACACTGCCGTACATAACATGCACGTAACATTGTTATATAAAATCAAACAGATTTCAGGTTCTAGAACGTACTTACATACTAACAGGTGATTAATATAAATAATTATAACACTAGCCCACACCCTAGGTGTGTCGTATGTAAAAGACAGAGACGATTAATGAAACAAAAGATTATTAGAGACGCACAAAAAGGAAAAAATGTATTTAAACAACTGTTTGTCCGACAGTGAATCGAACTCGGGACCTTATACATGATAGTCACAGGTAGGTACTGGTGCTAACTTGGCTAATCGTCCGATTTCACTGTATTAAATTTTGATGTGATTGGTTTCAATACTCTACAATGTAAATATAATGTCATTTATAATGCCTAAAGTAGTTAATTACAAAACCTTATCATGTATATGTACCTATACGAACAGAAACAAAAGCTTTCATGAAATGTAAACAAACAATACTCACTTATCACTGCGGAACCACAATCCACTTTGCCGGTAAATAGTCAAAACACAAATACACAACACCAAAAAGTTTTACAAAAGGCACCATGATAACTGCTTCCTTTGCCACTATTATTTTCTATAAAAAAAATAATGTCAAATCAAGTGAACATGGCGCTGTGACCCAGATGTCGCGAAAACGCGCGCGCCTCCTCAGTCTGTCAGCGGTCGAATGCATGTGTGGAGATAGTTTGATATCATCACGAACTTACGTTACGTGGTACGGTATGGTTTTAATATCTTACCGAGTTACGGTAATATTTGACTTTGGTAACAGGTATTATATTTCGTATGTACATATTTTACAAGGTTTTGTAATTGGTAGGTTGGTAGTGTGCTAAATACCCGCCCATTAACGACTTTTCACATGAATTAAATTTAAGTCGGTTTTAGCATGAAAAAAAAATTTGTTAATCGTTTCAAGTGTAAAATAATTTAATATTGCATACATTTATAAAACTTTCATTATATTTATGTTTTTTAGATGAGGTAGCAAACGAGTGGGTGTGTCCCACCAGATTTGAATTGTGAATTAATTTTACAACAGTTATTTGGTGTATAATCGTATAATGGGTGGTACGATATCAGTCTGTAATGTCTGGGAGGCTTTGTGCACAGCATTACTAAATCACTATAGGATCTCGGGCCGTATTCAACCATCCAGGCCCAGTGCGGATTGATATTATCCAATGTATGCACGGATGGATGTAACTGATACCATATATTCCGTTCACTCTTGAAGTCAATTAACATAAAAATATTACGCATACTTTTTTAGTTTTTCATGACAAAGTAAAAAAAATATGTTTTCACCTAAAATATGCAACATATCATGTTAATTTTAATTAACTCACGAAGAGAACCAGTGGTTTCAGCCACGAAATATCCGTACCTATATGAAAACGAGGTAATATCAAATCTTTATTCAATGTTGTATCTTCGAGACAACATTTACCACATCCCGTATTCGTTTCTATGAAATATTATTTACGTAGGTGTTTGTTTTTCTAATTCTCGATAATTTCCTTTCATGTGCAAGGATACGTAGAAGGTTTATAAATAATCTGCATAGTTAAGTCCAAGAAACGAAACAAATAAACAATCCCGCAGAATTGAAACACAATAGCGATTGTTACATTGATTGAAATCGGGACACTGGAAACACGTAGCAATCAAATTATGTACTTGAATGAGCCCATAACGTCCCACTGCAGGGCATAGGCCTCCCCTAGTAATTCACTGGGGGGTTTCAGGCCATAATCCACCACGCGGGCCAGTGCGGATACACATACTCCAGATTTTTTTTATTTCTCCAGCATGCTGGCTTCCTCACGATGTTTTCCTCACCGCCGCGCCGAGCTAGTGACAATTATTGATTTCTAGTTCATTTTTAATCTAGTGATTCTTTAATCATAACCTACTATGTACTTACCTCATAAAAGTATGACCGATTCCTCTAACAGTAATTTTAAAATGTAACAAACTAAAGACTAAGTAAGAAAAAATAGCAATAAAAACAATTAATAAGTAACGAAATAAGAAGACAATAAAATTTATAATTCAAAAATGAGTTGAGAATTTTGTTGTACTTGCCAGTAACCAACATATCGCTAGTAAGTATATAATAATATATTTTAACAATGTATCATTTTAATGTATAGTACGTTCACTAGGAATTGAAAACATTCGACTGAAGATAGGTATTGTCTATTGTTTAAAATATAGATAATAAAATCACTTTACCGCCGACCAGCTACGTATGCAACTCCCGGAACAACCAACCTTAATCCTTTTTAAATGCCCGCAAATTACTTCTATTTTAGTAATATTTGTTTTACCGAGCAAGTTGGATTCGCAATTAGTTTTTTGGACTAGTATTAAAAACGAAAAACCATTATTCCATAATTCTTTTAAACACACTGTTGACGTTGAAAATTCACTTTTATCGTAGGAGCATATATAATAGATAGATTTTATGTTAATTTTGAAGATTAATGAAGGGGGTGTGCCAGCGTTTATCATTCTGAATTGACGTTTGCGTGTATTACGGATATCCATGGACGACGATACATCCACTTGCCATCGGGTGGACTGTATGTACGGCTGCCACCTGTTTCCATAAAGAAATCGAATAAGTAAATTATAAATGTATCATATTATTTTTATTATTGTTATACAGAAAAATAAATTAAGCTTTACTTAATAAATTAAGTCCGCCTCTGTACCATATAGTGCAAAAAGAGTAAATAAATAAATAATAAAAAAAATCTTGTGGACCAAGTATTTCATGAACCCTAAAATCTGAAATGGACATATGATGCAAAAAAAAATAAGAAAATAACACAGCTTAATGAATGAAGAGATATTTATCTGTACCATAAGGTGCCACGACTTTATGGGATGTATGGAAATGAGCGAACACTGCAAATGAAAGTGAAATGAAGCTGTCTTATTGATGTTTTCTAATATTTCTCCAATTTGTTATTAGCATACACGTTGGTTTGTTACTAGGGGTACAAGCAGTAACAGAAGTGATTTAGAAAATATAATCTACAATTAATTTAGTAATTAATTCTCTGGCGTAATCGCCAGAGAATCAATTCGGAAAAGTCTAATTTAAATCATAAACTGAAAGTCTACATGTGACACACGTGAAATAATGTATGTTCTTTCCCTATGAATATAAAACATAACATAACCTGACTCGAAAAGCAGGGTAAATTCAAAAAAATATTAGATTGTCACTAATAGTTAGAAAAATAACTTTAATACTTGAATTTAAAGATAAAATCAGCTTAGCATTGAATTGAAGTATTAAAATGTTTTTTCCAAATATTTTTAGTGATAGACTATTTTAATTTAATTTGCCACTCTCTTCCAGTCTCAACCTTCATTTGCCAAACTCTGCCTATCTAGAAATAGATGGATAAATTAAAACATCGTTTGGAATCTGTCATTGTTCATTTCTCTCATTTTTTACATTCCAAATTTCCAGCGAGCCGTTTTATCTTTAAAAATAAATTTAAAAATGTGTATCTTAATATTATTAATTATTAATATTATAAATGAATATTCTATGTCCGAAACAAATTATTATTATTATTAAAAAAATGTACCTATGCTGATTTGCATTGTGACATTTCAAAAAGCTTTACTGGTATAACAAATTAGATTAGGCGATTCATAGGTGAGCATTAATAAAATAATTTTATACTGTTTTCGGTTGACGTTTAATTGCAAAAATGTATCTTTTAAAAATATAATCTACCCAATTGCGACCTCAAAAACTTCAAATACATAATTAACAATTTATGTCACTTTCGCAGATGAGTGTACCAACTGGTTCCGTTCGAAAGCGACCTTGTCACGGCCGGTCGAGTCACACTACCGCCGCGTCACTACTGAAGAGCAATAAATTAGTCTTTGATAAAGGTATGCAAAGGGCTGTCGTTCGTCTTGGTTTGAAATTTGAAGACCAATTAAATAAAACTTCGTATATATATATTTTTATGTACGAAGGCGGCAGATGAGCATAGAGTCCACCTGATGGTAAGTGGATACTGTTGCCCATAGAAATCCGGAATACATGCCAACATTAGTTTTTTATCTAATTACTGACCATTTTCTCTCATCTTTGCACGCATCAAAACAACAAAATTACAATGCCATAAAACATGCTCTACTGAATTAGAGCTTGCTGATTTCTCCCAGATCGTTTAAGTGGATGCTTATCGAAAACCTCAGAACGGATTCATGGCCATAATCTTGGTATTATCAATCATCTAGTGGGTTTTAAAACCAAGCACGGGTTGAGATGTTCCTGTTTTTCTTGTTTCTGCTGAGATATACTCATAGATAGCGTATTGATTGTCACATTAGATTATCTCTTTGCCACTTCCAAAGGTACCTTAAACATTAAATACTAGAATTTGAGGTGAGAATATTTGACGTTAGTGACTATCGACATCGTTGTTACTCACACATAGACTCCAGGCCTACATAGACTACTTGGAACGTATGCCATTTAATAATAAAAATAATTATCTTTATTGTTCGCATATCCATCGTTCGAATCGTGGTTATTTATGGTCTTGAGTTCATACAAAAATCCCATAGAAAAAAACACTTTCAATTTTTCCCGAATTTTCCAATTTTCCGAGCAACTTTTCCAATTTTTCTTTTCCTAAAAACCTTACTCGGACTGTTACGAACATTTATTAAAAAAAACAGCCAAATCGGTCCAGCCGTTCTCAATTAATTTTTATTTATATAAATAAAAATTATTATATAAATAAAATATAAATATAGGAGTTGGCTGCTATATAGATTCGGAGTATCTATACTCCGAAGCTTTTAATTTATTATAGATTTCGGAGCCGATACTGCAAAAGAAATATTGATAAATGTCATTCTCTCGTGTCAATATATCAATGTTTCATCAAAACAATGTTCCATTGATAAATGCAACGTCAACATCATGGATACGGAATGGGTAAATGGACGTACAGTAGCACATCGACTTTCTAACCTTTCCTAACCCAACCTCACACATTATGTCATAGGTATGTGGAGTCGGAGATGAATCGTAACTATACAAAGGCGAAACTTATAGAAATATTCAATATTCAACAACCGGTGTACCGGGCCTTCGACTTTAGGGGCCTTGTTACTCGAAACATGAAATACATACTTCTATAATCAGTCGTAAAAATCACATTTGCTATAAGACTACTTACCTAATTATTTATTAATAACGCAGAATAACGGACCTCAATATTTTTGTCACTGAGCTTCGTTCTCGTATACCAACTCGCCCATCAGGATCAGTTCAGTTCATGAGTCGCTTACAGCGGAAGGCGGTTCAAATGCAATATTTTAAACTAGAAAAATGACACAAATAATTTAGTTTCAAAAGTTTATGGCTCATAAAATTAACTTAACAAAAATAAACAATGTGGAAGATTTCTTATAAAATACTAACACCTCACCCTGGCTTCGCTCAAGTGACACAACGATTACCTATAGCAGGGATGGCGAACCTTTATTGATTAACGTGCCATTTTTTCTAAAGAAATGTTTAATGAGGCCATGACGTGCCGTCAAATAATCTTGACTCAGTGATTAATGGCGAAAAAATAATGAAACTAAATACTATCAACTTAAAACTCTTTATATGCAACCAGAAATATACATTTTGTACAGCAATAGTAATATTAACAATTTTATATTTTTTTATATGAAAGAAAAAATTAGTGCGACTTGTACTGTACTGTTGCCGTTCCAATGAACTTTGTTACTATGATCTCAAATGTAGACAAAAAAATAAATTGTTTCGATTAGGTACCTAAATTCCTTAATTAATGTCGTGCCCAAATTATTTTGTCGCGTGCCATTGGTTCGCCATCGCTAACCTAGAGAACTCAAACACACAGCCTATGTCCATCTGAATTAGTTTAACTTCTTAAAAGTGAAAGAGTTTTCAAAATCAGTAAAGTAGTTTTACATAAAGATATACAAAAAAACTGAATTCAATGTCTCTTCATAATATGTTTTTATAATGTAAAACTCAACGGCCCACACTAGGATTTATTTTCTGTATTAAAACGCGGCAGATAAGCATACAGTCGATCTGATGGTTAGTGAATGCTGTCATCCATAGACATCCACGATACATGCCTGCCGGATGCGCTGCCTACCTTTGGAGATATAGGAATAGATTTGGAGAAAGGGAAGATTATCTTACTCACTACCGAAACACGCACGTATTCGTACATTGGGGATATAAGACAAAATGGGAAACTTAAGCTAGTCTTCTGTTAGAGAGGATAACATGGCCAGTCGAACGCGTCCAGCGACTGCCCCTCTCTCCCCCTCTAACGTGTGACGTGGGATTAGAGACACATAAAAAACCAAACACACAACCCCGACCCAAACAAACATTATTCTATAAACAAATGAATGTCCGAGCGAGAATCGAACCCGGCATGGTTTGCACAACACGCAAGATCACTACCAACGCTAATCGGCTAATCGGACGTCAGTTATTAGTGTACGTACTCCGTAAGCACGTTTCACCAAACTATTTTCCCAAGCTAAGCATAAAACTTCGTTCGCATGGTCTACGTGAGTAGTAAGTAGCCTATTACAAGTTGATTGACAAGTTGATTGTCCGGATTACAATCAACCTTTTTACAAAAAATCAATAAAATCGTTTCACCCGCTTCGATGCGATTGAATAACAAACATTTAAGCTTTCGCATTCAATTATATGCTCTATTAAAACAAAAAACATCCATTTTCCATCATTGAGGGAAATAAAAACAAATACTTATCTAGCTAGCATCGGAGCTCTACACACGCGGTTAACATCGCGAACGGTACATACGTATAATAAGTCAAGTATGCGGTCAATATTACAACGTAAGTAAGTAATAAATTTTCAATATAACATGTTTATTTTGAGTGTTGCAAAGTAGATGAGGGGAATGATACAAAAATGTCGCATCGTTTGTATGATTTACGTTTACGTACGTGTAAATTACTTGATTGTTATAAGAAAAAGCATTATCACAAAGACCAGATACGCACATAGTTGTTGCCTCAAGTATTACGATAGTATTATATTACCTATGACTTAGTATAAATAAATAGGGACAACATAGGTCTATGTGTCTTAGCGTCAAATGTGTCGCTACTGGAAAGTCAAAAGACTATATCTGTAAATTTCATCATTTCGGTTCAGTAATTTCCAAGTTACTGAGATTAAACAAACACATAAACCTTTCTTCTTTATAACTGTATCCAGGGCTTCGCTTGCATAGACATTTGTGCTCAGATAATAAAACACTGAATTAATTACATCGTAAAAAAAAAAAAAAAAATATTTATCAAACTCGCGTGCTTTATCTTTGACATTGCTGAACCGAATAAAATTTGACTATAATCTGATTGAATAACCGGGTAATAAAAAGTTGGGTTACCCTAAATAACAGTGAAACCGCAGCTTTCAGGTTAATCGCAAACATATGGGCAGTTAATGTTCAGGGACTGAAAAGGTCAATTTCAGAGACTAAAGACGATTAAGAAAATAGATTATAATACTATCCTCAAATTCAAGAAATTTTATTTAATGGGCTTTTCGTGAGATATTCTTTTGTGTTTCATCATCCGTTATAAATAAAAAAGGCAACTAACTGCAATCACGTCAAAAAAATTATATTCAAACCCATACCAGGTCAAATAATTTATAAATAACTCACTGGGTGTGTAGGTACTATAATTACAAACGAAATTCTCATTAAACTAATTCTTATTGCCTAATCACTATACATTTAACTCGGTAAAGATTATTTTAACTTCTTGTCGAAATCGCGAAGGTCATCTTAAATTTTCCTTTCATAAAATATGATATTTTCCAATTAAATATTGTTCCAGTGCCATCTATAGTCACATTAAGTAAAGTAGATGTTTACTGCCATCTTTTGATAAGTAGAAAAACTACAATATAACGAACTCAACTTAGTGTTTGAGCTTTTCGGCGATAGATGTCTATTCCATTTTTTTTTATTTATAAAAGACGAGAAACAAGTCAAAATACCAATTAATTTAGCATAATTAAAGAAAACGAAACACTGAATTTTACATTCCATTATTTAATTAAAATTTTTGATTCGCACCACCTTGAAAAATCAAGCTATTTTCCATCTATCACTACTAGCAGGAAGAAAGGAAGATTTTTCCACTCTTCCGTATAGCATGAGCAAATACGTAAATATAAAGCATATTAATAATGAAAACAAACTTATTCGTGTTCTTATTCTCTGGGCCATCGTTGATCAACCTTTTTTAGTATTGGGGCTAAAAACCGTTCCAATCCGAGAATTATAGGTAGGTAGGTACGTGTGCCAATTATTCGTAGCGTAGCGACTCGTTAATTTGTTCCACAGTTATTACTTTATTAGGTAACAGAACAAAACTTTCACAATTTTATAATATTTGTTATTACCTATTAGGCTATCTATACGAATATTTGTGACAGCGCCGGCTCTAGCCCATGTAGCGCCCGGGTGCAATCAATACCCTGGCGCCCTCTAGTTGGCTCTTTTGAGGCGTCGCGAGCGGCGCTCGGCGCCCCCTAACACCCCGCGCCCGTGTGCGCCGCACACCCTGCACCATACGTAAAACCGGCACTGATTTGTGACAATATCTGAGAAAAGAATCTTGTTGTCGGTTCTAATTTTCCGAACATTGATATCTTTATAACTAACATAAATTTATATTGCCTCTATGTTAAAACTGGCCGTGTGGTGTGGGCCGGCTATAGAGCAGCACCACCCGTGGGCGTCGTAAATGGGATAATGGGCCTAAGGAACTACACCACCACTAGAAGAATGGACTCGTCGCCAAGCTTGGCCAGAGTGCCGTTTTGATGTCACATATCCCTCATGCACGAGACAATGTGCATGAGGATGCCCGTTTCCAGCAGTGGACGATAAAAAATGGCTTGTTACAGTTAAGTTAGAAAAGAATATTGAAACAAATTTTTAGTTGGAAAATCGTGAATCCACACCCACAATAAGCTCTCTTTACTCAGTTGCATATACTACAGATACAGATACATGTCTTTTTAGGTAATAGGTTAGGTAGGTTTTTTAGGTAAGATACTTAGGTGTTTTTTAAATAAAAGTGTTATTAATTGAGCCGGATTATCTGATTTCAATAAATTAATAAAAAAACATATCACATATTTAACTTAAAAAACCTAATGATTTTAAAATATATTTCATCCAAATCCAATCTGTGGATAAGTAAAACTAACACTCCTACTTATTAAAGAAATCAGTACATATATACTCGTATACTATCAATTTTATATCAACATTCCAATCTAAAACAATTTCCTTTCTGTGATTGCAAACTACAATCGAAACCCAAGAGAAAAGTGGTCAACGCGCGGACATGGTCTAACGAACGAGTAAACGAGCACTTTCCTCCGCTGCCCTTACATGGACCATTACCTACCCTTTTACTATCATTACCTACTTATATAACTTGCAGTAACTGCTCATAGCGATGCAAAAAGGTTTTTAATAATATCTACTCTTCCTTTGTGTTTTCGCAGCTGAGTTGAATTAAAATAGTCGTGGTTGTTATGTTTGGGAATCAGTGAGTGGCACATCGCGTACGAAAATAGTCTTGTAAATTGTCAAAAAGAAAGTATAAAATCTGAATGCAATATCTAATGTAATCATTATTAATCCTAAAAAACGACAACTAGCCCTTTTTTTATTACAAAATTTACAAACAGAAAGTATAAAACCATACACACACACAAATAAACCATACAGATTTGTCTTAGATACAAGTACTGCTGGAATCAGTAGTCGAGACATTAAAGACCTACCTGTGAGCAGTGAACAAATTATAATTTGGACAAGAAATATCTTCCTATTTTATATTTTAAATTATTTTCACTGATATCTGTTTTCAATTTAAGATCTAAGTAATTCATTTATTAACCTGGGAACATAGAAAGCGCCTTGTCCGCTGACCGTATATATTGTTCGCGGCGTTGGTTACCAAATGCTTATGTCACATAAGCATTTGGTAACCAACGCTCACATAGTAATAATTATCACATAATAATAATTATTTCTAAGTTTATTTATCGTTTTATTTTGTTTATAATTATTAACTGTTTAATACCAGAACTTTTTTGAAATTGTGTTTTTTTATGTTTTTAGGATCTACAAGATATCTGAGTGCAACAATTCAAAATGAAATGATTGAGAGCTTGGGGACCAAACTCGAAACCCATCTACTAGAACAAATTAGAGCGTCACCGTTTTTTGCCATCATAATGGATACGACACAGGACATATCGAAGGTAGATCAGCTAAGCATTGTTGTGAGGTATGTAGTAATAACCAGATCGGAAAATGGACAGCCAATTGATATAGAAGTAAAAGAAGTGTTTCTAGGCTTTTATGCAGCCATCAAACATGGCGCAGTAGATTTAGTCAACCAAGTGACAACATTATTTATCGACAAAAATATTGATTTAAAAAAATGTGTGGGGCAAGGCTATGATGGAGCCAGTGTGATGAGTGGTGTGTATAATGGTGTACAAAAACATATTAAGGATATCCAGCCTAACGCAGAGTACGTACTCATAATTTAAATTTGGTGATAAATGATGCCGTTAGCAGTTGTGTGGAAATACAGATTTTTTTCGCAACGTTACAAGATTTGTATAACTTTTTCGGAAACAGCATCAAACGTTGGGATCTACTGTCAAAATTCAATGGCGAATCGGACACCACTCTAAAAAAACTAAATCCGACTAGATGGTCCAGTAGGGTCAATACGATATCTGCAATAAAACTTCGTTATTTTGATATTATCAAAGCATTATCAGAAATAGTTCTTAAGAGTCCTAATAAAGATGAGCGTAGTGAAGCAGAGAGTATTAAAACAAAAATGCTAAATTTCGAGTTCGTGTTGCTTTGCGAATTCATGCACAGTGTATTGAACGACATCAATTATGCATCCAAAACTTTACAAAAATGCGACATCAATTTGGGCGAGGCGAGTAAAGTTTTAGCAGAGACCAAAGCAAAGTTGCAAATTTATAGAAATGATTTCGAATTAATCAAGTGCAAAGCCAGTGAAACTGCAAGAAAATATGGTATTGATACCCATTTTCAAGAAAAAAGGCAAAGAAAAGTTAAAAAACATTTTGATGAATTAGCTGCTGATCACCGATTTCCAAACCGAGAAAAAATATTTAAAATTTAGATTTTTTTAATAATGTACTAGACACAGTAATATCTCAATTAGATACACGTTTTATTGGTATGAGTGCAGTCTGTCATATATTCGATTTTCTAACACCAACATTTTTATTACATGTTGATGAAGCAACTTTATTACAAAAGTGTGACGAATTACAAAGAAAATATTCAGATATAATAGGCCCTAGTTTTTCACTTCAATTTATTAATATTTACCACCTAGTTTTACCTCAACTAACTCAAGCATGGACTGTTCACCAATTATGTAAGGAAATAATGAGCCAATATGGAGTGCTAGAATGCGACCTAACGGAAGTATTTACAGCAATGTTATTATTCTTTACAATTCCTGTCACTTCTGCAGCAGCTGAAAGGTCATTTAGCAAATTAAAAATAATAAAAAAATATTTAAGAAATAATATGGACCAAACTCGACTCCGAAATAGCAATTATCGCTAATAGCAATTGAAAACAAAACCGCATCAAGCCTGGATTTAAACGAAGTCATTGATACTTTTGCGAAATCTAAAGCTAGGAAAAAATTGTAAATATAATTGTTATTTAGTCAGTTGGTAGGCCCGACCTTTATATAATAAACCCTTGAATCTTCTCTATTTCGTTTTATTAGCCAAACCTACACCAAGTATTAATTGTAATTTATGTTGTTACTGTTTAATATTTTTATTACCTGCCCTGCAGTGCACAAAAAAGAGCTTAAGTAGCTTAGCATTTTTAAAGTATTTGTATATTTCATATTTTTATTTGATAAAACCTAATCAGTTTACATAGCAGTGGGGCCCCATTTTTTAATTTGCCCCAAGGCCCTTGGTTACCTAGCTACGCCACTGCTTATGTGTTATACTACGTGTAACTACAGATGTGATATTATTGCTTGTATTTTGATATTGAAATATTGTTCTTTTAATATATTATATGTGCTTTTGATATGGACCGGTAAAGTGTTGCAATTAAATAGTTTAAGGTCATTGTTGGCATATTTTAGTATAATATTGGTGGTTCATTGTAGCATTCACGTTATCGACGAAGCAAGCTAAGACGACTAGCTTACTTAGTAAGCTACGTCGACTAGCTTACTTAGTAAGCTACGTCGACTAGCTTACTTAGTAAGCTACGTCGACTAGCTTACTTAGTAAGCTACGTCGACTAGCTTACTTAGTAAGCTACGTCGACTAGCTTACTTATTAAGCTACTTCGACTAGCTTACTTAGTAAGCTACGTCGACTAATTTACTTATTAAGCTACGTCGACTAGCTTACTTGGTAAGCTACGTCGACTAGCTTACTTAGTAAGCTACGTCGACTAGCTTACTTAGTAAGCTAGTAGGACCGGCCGAGTGAATAGGAGTTGACAAAGCTCGTTTCTCATTCTGTCCCTACCCCTTGTTTTGGGCTTCAAAAAACTATTCAAGTGAACGTTATATCACACTCATATTGCACTGCAATAGCTTTTAAAAAATATTTCAACCACAGAAACAACTTCGTTATTAAAATAGGTAGGTATATATATTAATTGAACTGAGATTGTTTGACAAAAGTATCAAAAATAAATATGCTGTATTTTGAAGAATATAGTACATATACGATGTATAAATGTTTTGTTAAAACTTCGCTACAATAATCATTAAGTTAATATCGATTGCTTCTCCGTTGCCTAACGAGTTCATAACATTTATTTCTATATTTCCGTGCATGCCAGGAATAAGTTACTAAATCAAAAGCAACTGTTTTCAAGAGCACAACTTATAAACTTTATTGTTGAACCCTTTGAATATGGAGATATTACTGCTATTGTGTATTGAGATGTTAATGTTTATATTGTACCTAAATCCAAATGACGTAACGTATTAGAACTGCTTTCTTTTTATTTATGGCAATGGCGCAATTAGCACATTCTGCCAGTGTGCAGTTTTCTTCGCAACAATTTTAAAATCTAAAACGTATTCTGTCAATGTCCGTCGCAGTAAGTCAGGAGTCACTCAGTAAAGTGATTGTAGTTTTACTCAAGACAGAAGAGGACTCATTAGAAGCACACGAAAAACGCAGTCACAGGTCTGATTTGAATATCACAAACATTATGCACAATACACAATTTTTGTAGTAATCAGACAATAACTCAACTTCGCTTCTCGAGTTTCCGCCAAAAAGTCCTATTAGAACTGCTTATTTATAATTCAGTAGGTATATCCTGAATTGTCAATTTATTCCTGCCGTGCATGAATTAATCACCGGGATTGTTGCATTTCACTGCTGTAAGAGATATTTCCCTGTTTACATAGGCAATAAGTTAAAAATAATAACAAAATTGCAATACGGCTTATCGATCGACATTCCGTCCCAGGCTATAATTTATAAACCAAACCGCAACAATCGATGACAGCAACACTTTCACTGGAATGGTTCATCAATTTATTTTTTATTTCACACTGTAATACTAGACTAGGATACGTACTTGTAATTGTACTTGTATCGTGCCTATTGATAGAGGAAACTGCAACATTAGCTAATAAAACATTCAATATAAATAAGGACTACATTTATTTATACTAGGAGAAAAATAATAAAACAAAATATGTGACACCACTCTCAAATATAGAATGTTCCAAAGACAATTAGAAAACATGAGTGCAGCATTACAACCTTCAACACCTTTTCCTGATGTGTACTCATGTGTCTGAAACATGTCGCTATCCACACATCAACGATGCACAATGTTTTGCAAACTTCACTTTAGACAGTGGCTTTGTCATTATATCAGCTAACTGAATCTCTGTCGGACAGTAGCTGACATTGAGCAGTCCTGTCACGAAGTTTTCGTGAATAAAGTGGTATCGCACATCAATATGCTTCGATCGCTTGTTAAAGGAGCCAGATTTTATAAGTTGAATTGAACTTTGGTTATCAACATATAAATTTATTTTTACTTCTGAATCAGTTATTTCCTTTAACAGAGATTTTAAAAACAATGCTTCTTTACAGCATTCTGCTGCCGCTATATACTCGGCTTCAGTTGAGGATAGAGCCACTATAGGCTGTCTTTTGGATGCCCATGATATTGGTCCATTAGCCATCATAAGAACAGAACCAGATGTGCTCCGTCTTGTTAGTGGATCTCCAGCATAGTCCGAATCAATGTAAGCATCAATATGCTCTATCGAGCTGTTTCGTTTGAACAATATGCCCTTATCTTTAGTCCCATTTAAATATTTCATTATTTTCTTCACTTTCGTGACATCTTCTTTAGTGGGATTTTCGATCTTTCTGCTGACTTGATTTACAGCTTGTGCGATGTCTGGTCTAGTTCTTGTGGACAGATACAGTAAACTTCCCACTGCCTCCCTATAGGGGTAGTCCTTCTCTTGGGGAGTTTCCTGTGTCGACTTTGCATCGTTACTTCCAGGTGTCTCACAAGGTTTAGCGCCTTTCATATTATACTTTTCTAGCACCTCATTTATGTAGTTCTTTTGGGTTAATTTAATACCTTCTCTAGAGTTATTTATTTCCATACCTACATACGTGCTCGGGTTTTCATTTCTTTTCATCTCAAATTTGGTTTCAAGTTTTGACAAGATATCTTCGATCCTCTTCTTGTCTTTTCCTATGACTAATCCGTCATCGACAAATAATCCAATTATGATAGACTTATCTTCATTTATGAAAACGCATCTGTCGGTCTTAATTGTCTTGAAACCTAAATCTAACATGGCTCGGGTAAAAATTTTATTCCATGTAAATGGAGCTTGTTTTAAGCCGTATAACGACTTTTGCAGTCGGCATACTTTTCCGGGAACATCGTAGCCATCGGGTGCTTTCATATAAATTTCATCTGTCAGTTCACCGTACAAGAAAGCGGTCTTGACGTCGAAAGTCACGAAGTGATAATTTTTAGATGCGGCAATCGCTAATAAGGTTTTAAGAGCAATTTGACTTACGACTGGGCTATATATTTCTTCAAAATCCAGGTTGCCTTTCTGCTCGCAGCCACGTACGACTAATCTTGCTTTGTACGTTCCGTCATCTTTTACTTTAAATACCCATTTGTTAGACAAAACTTTGTGTCCTTTAGCTTTTACCTTGTCAACTAGTACCCAGGTTTTATTTTTCTCTAGGGATTCCTTTTCAGATTTTATAGCCTTCTCCCAATTTTCTTTATCCATGCCTGACACAGTTTCTTTAAAGGTAAGTAAAGAACAATCATTATAATTTTCAGACACAAACATATTTACCGAACTACTTAGCTCATAGTCTTTAGTCCATGCTGGTCGCCTCACATCTCTTTGTGGTCTTCCACTTGAGTTGGGCGATGTAATTGGATTTTGATCAGGCTGGTAAAACAAGTCAGAAGTAGAAGTTGGTTCCTGAAAAGGTAAGGTATTATCTATTTTTTCTATTTCTCTTTCTTCTGTTTCATGTTCCACCTGTTCCGGTTGGAAGTCTCTGTATTCCACAGCAGGAATGTTGTTATAGTGCATCTTTTCAATTACTCTAACATCTCTGCTGATAATAACGTCATTCTTTTCCGGTATGTATATTCTGAAGCCTTTTGCGTTTTTCGCATACCCCATGAATACACCTATAATAGCTTTGGCAGTTAATTTCCCTCTTCGATTTTTATTTAATACAAACGCTCTATTTCCGAATACATGTAAGTGATTTGCTGATGGTATTCTTGTCGTCCACTTCTCATAGGGTAAATTTCCTTTAAGAGCTCTTGCTGGGCTTCTATTTATGAGATAGTTTGCAGTGTGCAATGCCTCTGCCCATAAATTTGGAGGGATATTGGAATCTAGCATCAAACATCTTGCTTTATCCAAAAGTGATCGATTTTTTCTTTCACTGATACCGTTCTGCTGTGGGGTGTAGGGTGCAGTTAGTCTTCTACTTATCCCATTTTCTTTAAGTAGATTATCAAAGTCTTTTGACCTGTATTCTCCTCCGTTGTCAGATTGGAGATTTTGAATTCTTTTCTTGTGGAAAAGTTCAACGTTGTTTTTATATTCCTTGAACTTTTCTATTACTTCAATCTTCTTTTTTATGAAGTAAATACAGCAGTATCTTGTATAATCATCTATGAATGTGACAAAATATTTCGATCCCGCCAGAGATTCATTCTCAAAGGGACCGCATACATCGCTGTGAATTATTTGTAATGGTTCAGTGGAGACTATTTCATCATGGCTTTGGAATGGTAGACTTGTCATTTTTCCCTTTATGCAGGTTTCACACGTATCTAACCTTTTTTCCTTAAAATAAAGTCCTCGCATCATTTTATTTCTAACCATTAATTTCAGGTCCTTTTCATTTACATGACCTAACTTTTTATGCCATTTCATCATGTCGCTTTCAGCTCCAGACGTGAAATTTGCTGTTTCCTCCGGGTCTTCAAATTCAAGGTAATATAATCCATTTTTCCTTGTAGCTTTTAGAATAACAATTCCATTTTCCATGATACTGGCTTGTTCCTTTTCAAATAGAACTTTGTAGCCGTTATCTGTTATTTTGCTTACTGACAACAAACTATTCGATAAATCAGGTACGTAAAGTGTGTCATTTATATTACATTTACCATTATCGGTGTTGACTACAACATTTCCTTTACCTTTAACTTCGGTAGTGTGCTTCTCTGAAGCCAATCTTAATATGTCTGTCGCAGGGATTAAGTCAGAGAGCATTTCTATTTTACCAGTCATGTGTGACGTGCAGCCACTATCTAGACACCACAAACCATCTTTGGTTTTCGTGTTATCCAATGTCAGACAAATATTAGAAATCTTTTCTTGGCTTTTGTTTACATGGCTATTTTGTCTTTTCTTTGACCAACAAGCCTCTGTTGAGTGCCCTTTCTTATTACAATTTTTGCACAATAATCCTTTTTTCTTTTGTTTTACACAAAATGCCTCTGAAGTTTGAGGTTCGCTGTGCCTCCGTGCTTCATTTTCTTCTATTATTTTAACTTTCAGATTATCGGGATTTGGCAGGACATCTCTCGACTCAATAGCTGTTCTAAAGCTGTCAAAGTTTGTAGGTAGACTGTACAACATCATTATACTTAACAGTTCCGGATGAATTTTGACATCCATATCCTCAAGTTTACCTACGACATCCATGATATTATTGAGGTGATCTCTGACATCTTCCAGAGGGGACATTTTTTTCAAAACCAGTTGCTTCAAAAGTGTAGCCTTTCTTGCTGGCCCTGTACTTTGGTGAATTGACTTCAATTTATCCCACACATCTTTCGACGTGTTGCAGCCCTTAATCTGTTTAAGTTCTTTTGGGGATATGAGTAGAAGAAGCTCTGACCTTGCCTTTAAGTCTTCCTTCACGAAAACACGTTTTTCTTCAGCACTCGCAGTCGCCGCTAACTTTCTTTCACCGCTAGCGATCTCCCATAAATCGCTTTTGATGAGAATCGCCTGAGCTTGTAGGCACCAGGTATCATAGTTCGATTTTGTCAACGGTTCTATGCTTCGAAAACTTGAGATCATTTTGTTTTCTTACTTAATCCTTTTAAGTTTTATTTTAGCTCTTCCATTTGCAGCAACCACGCTCTGCTACCACTGATAGAGGAAACTGCAACATTAGCTAATAAAACATTCAATATAAATAAGGACTACATTTATTTATACTAGGAGAAAAATAATAAAACAAAATATGTGACACCACTCTCAAATATAGAATGTTCCAAAGACAATTAGAAAACATGAGTGCAGCATTACAACCTTCAACACCTATAACGTCCCACTGCAGGGCACAGGCTACCCCTATTAAATCACGGTTGGGTCGTCCCGTTATCCACCACGCGATCAAAATAAGATTTTATTTATTTTGATATTTGATTTTTTATTGGAGCATGCGAGTTTCCTCAGAAAGATTTCCCTCACCGGCGAGCAAGTGGCAATTTTTAACCAGACAACATTAAATTTTTTAGACTGTTGTAATTACTAACCATAGCTTATAAGTTACTTATAACATCGTAACAATAAATGAAATTAAATAAATAATATTTTTTACAACCTTTATCAAAACCCACTCACCTTTACCACGAAAGATAGAGACAGTCAAAAACAGTATTTTAAAAAGTTTCCAAGCAATTTGATTGCTCGAGACCGAACTTATTAGTCCACTTTGTAAAATTTAAAAAAAAAAAAATTAATGTCTGTCCTTTGTGGTGGGGAATGCTATTCATAAGTACCTATTCCTATATTAAGCTTTTTATATTCAAACCCATTGATATTCAAAAATAGAAATAAAAGTACACAATACGCAAAACTTCTTCAAGGCGTCGATACACCTGGCCGGGGGCATCCCATACTGTCGGCAACAGTTGCTGGACGAGGGCAGAAAACAGTCGTAAGATGGGGGATCCTTTGGAGAGGCCTAAATCTACAGTGTAGTGAGATAGGTTGATGCGTGATAATATGACAATACGCAAAAAGGTAGGTACGTAAAAATGAGCTTTTAGCGTTCTTTTAATGTATTTCAAGATACGTACAAAAATTTCAAGAAGACATACTTCCTTCGAGCACTTTCAAACCAACCAACTTATTCGTTTATTATATTGAATCGTTTGCTTAGTATTAGAGTAACTTTGTGAGTCATTATTAATAGAAACTATATACATATGTACGAGTATATCCAGGAGTGTTTATACAAATGGTTTAACATCATAAACCTCAATAAATCGGTCCAAAATACTCCGAGATCACCCCCCAACGAACACACAGTATCATACAGAATCGTGTTACGGCGCAAACTCAAAGTAATGGATTGTATAATCTATAATAACAATCGTTTCGTCACAGCACTATTCGGTGGACTTTTCTTTTTCTTAAAAAATACTTACTTGTCACAAATTATTATTGTAACGCGACACGGTTGCGCTCGTTTATTTTTCAAATCAAACGTCTGAATTCTCGAGCCGTATTATGTACTTATTATGTAATTTGTGAACGAACGAAAAACCTATCAGTCTGTCCGTGTTTTATTGAATATCAGTTTAGCAATATTTATTGTACCTACTACTAGCTAATACCTAATACTACCTATCTAATACTACCTACCTAATACTAGCTAACTAATTCTAACTTTGTCTACGGTTTCGTTTGTTAAAAATAGGATTTTAATCGAAATGTTAAAGATCGTCTTATTACAAAAAAAATCTGGCAATATTTACAGAATTACTCAATTTTACTAAATTCATATAATCTTCTGGAATAAAAACTTTACGTTATTTATGTGAAGAGAGGCAACTGTTGCCTCTCTTTACACAGGCATGATGACTCCTTTACACAGGCAGCGTCTCGAACGGTTCGGGCGAGAGTCTTTTAAGCGTATATAAGAGATGTCCTGACTGACTGATTCATCATCTCCACACCTAAGCCACTGAAGCTAGAAACATGAAATTTGCACAGTAGATAGGTCTTATTACATGCGATTCCACTAAGGAACGATTTTTAGAAAGCTTACTGGGAAGAGGGGGGAAAAGTGAGGAGAATATTTTTTGTGAAATGCATGTATATCAAGAGCTATTTAAGTTAGACATGAAATTTTGGCATACAGAGTTCTCACTTAAAATATTTAAACACGTTATTAACACGCGTCTTTTGATATTTGATTTGGAGGGGGTCATAAATGTATATCTATATCTCGTTAGAAACATGAAATATAAGTCTATTAATCCAACTCAAAGTTTCATTTAACAATTTTGACACAAAACCACTTAAAGAATGAAATTCGCCTCTTTTTTATATACATGATAAATACCCGATATATATCGGATATACCTATATCGGATATATATCAAATATAGGATATTTTTATATTTATTATAAATATCGGATTTCTAATAAAATAATTATAATTATATAAATTATTATTAGGAATTATAATTTATTATAAATATAGGATTTATAAATATCAGATAAGGTTATAACAACAGGGTCGTTAAATTATTGAATGATTAAACAGTTCTGTATACTTTTCTGTAATAGTTGTTTTGTAATGCAAAGTACTTTAATAAATAATTCCATACATAATTGCATATGATTCTTATTTGCAACCAAACTTCATACGATCTTCATCTATAGGTAGCTGTCATGTGATGCACGTGTTAGACTCTCTCCTTGTGTAACAGACCCTTATGGCAGGTGAGTAATGTTAATATTTCAACACAGTATTAGTAATTAACGTAGTTCTTCTTTATAATTCTCTGTAGGAAATGAAAGCAAGTCGTTATAAGATGAAAACAGTGATTAAAATACAAAGTGACAACTGTAAAGTCGAGCGCAGAAAAGATTTGTAAAGGGTGGTGCATACTAGCGCGACGAGATTAATGAAGGGGTGGGTGGCAAATATAGTATTTTTCTAAACTAAAACAAAATGTACACGAAGAATAAAAGTTTGAGAGTATTTTTTGTTTTTAAAACAACATCTGTCCATCCAATCAATTTGTTGGTTTTGCACTAGTCTAATTTAAATGGTCAAATTAGAACCATTCGTCGGCTTACTGCAAGAACTCATTAATTACATATTTTCTTTAAGTACAGCTTATAAATTATAACACAAATGAACTCGTCTCGATGAGTTTTATATTATGCATTAAGTTACTTATTTCTTTAATGGTGTTTAACATTTTTTAAACCTATCATTAATTATGATGTTATAGCGCATCCAATGTAATCAAAAGTAATTAATTGATTTCTCAAAGTTTGGTTTATATCACTTAATGAGTTCTTGCAATAAGCCGACGCATTGCCCGATAACATGATAACATTGCTATGTAAACAGATATTGTACAGTGGTATACAGCGATTGTACAGTAAGCAGATATTGTGTGTACGAAGCATAACATGTGACCGACGCGAGCACGCAACTTAGCGGACGTTGGAAATCTCTTTAATTGAGTATTAAACATTTAACATGTCTTTACATAGCGTACAAGAAAGATAGCGGAAACAAAGCTATGCATTTATATGCAATTGCTAATAAGACTGACAGGTAATTTATAATGCGTGTTATACGACAGGTTGACTCACAAACTGTGGAACGAACGGCCCCCTGAGATATCAAAAGTGTATTACATTTCCCACTTTATCCTATTCCCCCCAATGTACGTACGTGTTTCGGTAGTGAGTGAGATATGCCATAGCCCATTCCCAGCGCCGGCTCTAGCTCATGTAGCGCCCGGGTGCAGGGCGCCCTCTAGTAGGCGTTTTGAACTCTTTGGAGGTGTCGCGAGCGGCGCTCGGCGCCCCCTAAGACCCTGCGCCCGTGTGCACCGCACCCCCTGCACCATAGGTAAAGCCGGCACTGAATTCAGCGCTCGACAGGCGCCCCCGGGCGCGGGGCGCCCGGGGTGCACCGCACCCCTTGCACCCCCTGGTAAAGACGGCCCTGCCCATTCCCATTCAATCCTATCCTATGCAGTTAGTGTAGAAAGCCTAGAAACGTCTAAAAAACATTTAAATAGGTATTTATTTTAACAATGAATATTCAAAAAATTAGATTTAATTTGACGTTAGAAAATTGGGTAGATACTGCAAAAGAGGATGCTTATTAAAAAAAGGCAGATCAATAAAAAAAATCCTAATTATTTTTTAAGGAATTTACATTTCTTTTCTAATTTTATTATGTAATGTTAATAAGATTACTTATTAATGTAAGTGTATCTATTAATAATAAAAAACATCTATTTTAATGATGATTTTGTTATAAAAAGGAAATGGCAAAGGAGCGGACTTTCACCCCATGGTAAGCATTTATACTGTCGCTTATGGACCCCGCAATACATGCTATCAAAATTAACAAAAATATGCACGCCCACAATTGCACTACCTACCTTTGAAGATTTCGAAATGGATTTAGATATAGGGAATTGCAACACATAAACAGCGAAAATTTTTTATTATTGATAAATATGATGATTATAATCACAAAATAAAATTAATTAAACCTGTTACGACACATATTTCTTGGTAAATGCGCAAAAACGCATGAAATTGTAGCAAAATATGTTTTACATTCACATTGTAAGAAATTCGGCATGGTGTTACGCCACGGAGCTCAGTGATATGTTAATTAATGTTTAACAAAAAATATTTATGATTATATAATTTTTTTGCATAATACCAGTATTGTAGGTGTACATTTCGAAACCATAGTGAAACGAAAAGGTGAAAATAAATTAAGTATCATTGCGTGACATAAACAATAGTAAAGTTAACGGTAACTGAAATATATCTATATATTAGCTGTAGAATAGTAAAAATTCAAAATTCGTTGATGCACGAGTCACAACTTGCATACAAGCGTATACATACTAAGTATATTTCAAAATTTAGGCCAATTTAGTGTCATCCTTTCTGCGAGAATATATTTACCATTTAATTATTATTATAATACTTACAGGCTTAATATTAATTATTAGTTCCAACCACATTGTCAAAAGAAATCCTGATAATATGAAGAAACTGATTATAACGAGAAAGATAGAAGGTAAGAGAATTCGCAGACCAAGCCCACGTCATTGTACCGACCGATTAAAACAGGCTGTGTATGTCCCTATTAATGAAACTATGAGTATCGCCAAAGACAGACAAAGATGAAGCATCGTAAGAGAGAACACATTGTCACGACAACGGTTGCTTACTTTGAAACACTGATTTGCGGGAAATCGACAAGTAAAATGCCGGATAGCCCTAAAAGGCGAAACACAACGAAAATTTGAAACTTCAATAATGGGAGATTTATTTGACACATACAACATACAATATACATACATGCAATATCAAACTGTCATAAGTACAGCGATATCAAACAATTTTTTATTCGCGTTAGTTTAGTGGTTGCAAAAGAAACAAAATTATTACAAAATCGCAATAACCCTGTCGATCTATAAATGAACGTTCTTTGCTCTGCCTCAAGTTTTTTACTGTCTCATTTCCCTGCTACACTTTGATGTGCTCCAGTTTTACGAAATTGTAACCGTAAAGTATTGACTATGATTCTAAGCTTAGAAATTGCAAGAAAGAATCACAATACAGTTTTCAACTAAGTACTAGACACAAGTGCAGATACATATCTACCCCTTATAGACTAAAAAAAATACCTCTCAGTCTTCAGTATACCCTTGTGACAGTGTGGAATCTCAATCGCGCCGCTTCGCTGACTTGATGCTAATTGGACAGTACAATACAATAACGAAGGTTTGCCATCACACCAAGAGGTTATATCAATTTCTAGTGACATATTTTATATGTAATATTAGTTTGTAAAGGGCAATTCCTCGCTGATTATGAATGTCATGCTGGAGAGATATTAAGTGCCGTTAACGTGACAGCCAATGCAAATTAATCTTTGTTTACATCAACTAATTTTTCTGCCCTATTGGTCTGCTTACAAAACGCGTGTTGTATAGGATATTAACCTTTTGTAAGATATTCTTGTTGAATGCATTCGTGCCCACCGTACCGTAAATGTGTGCAACGATATTAAAGCAAGAAGACAATAAATGCTTTAATTATATGCAGAAGTGAAGAAAGAAATTTCTTTCAGTCAGTGGCCTGTTAACAGAATCTATGCAATATCGACATTAGTATGAATTATAATCTGGCCGCCTATAGAATAGTACCACTCCATCTCTTCCTGTGGGTGCCGTAAAAGGCGTAACTTTAGCTTCAGTTCAATCTGCGTGGACAATACGAGTAATTATGACTTCTTCTCACACAGTCTTCTGTGTGAGAAGAAGTCATAATTACTCATAATTACTTCTCTCACTACCTTCCCGAGAAGTCAGAATTCAATATCGGAAACACGGCTTTCTTGACATCACACGTTGTTATGCCGTCATCGATACCTTAGCAATTATTACAAAATAGCAAAATAGAAAATTGTAAATATGACAATAAATTTAGTAAATTAACTAATTGCATTCTTACATACACACAAACGTATAAAAATTGCAAATCGCACAACTGTTTGCGGATTTCAAATGGTTTTCCCATACATTCTATACACAACAGTCGACTGGCCCAAGCGTTTTTATTCGATAACATGAATACAACGTGTGTGAAGTTCACAACAATTAAAATACAGTAGGTACGAGCTATTTTTACTATCAGTAACTATTGATTTTTAACCTTTGAGATCTTTTAGGTTGTTATAACAATTAGGCCTTATTTTTCCTTCGTAGGCGTGGCACTACCGGTTGCACTACTGGTACAATGAGCATTCAATCAGTACTTTATTTTAAGCATGTGTTCATAATAAATATTTAATCAGTTCGAATCGTTTTTAATATTATAGTTCGGTATTTTTCAGTACTAACAGTGGTAAAATAAATATCCTGTGATACTACCACATAGGCCAGTAGCAGGGTTCGCTGACATATATCAGTGGATATATATTATGATATATATCAATTGATATTGATATATTACTGCCAATGGTCCAACACTAAAGATTATAATTATAATTTGGTTGAATGTTGATTAAGTAGACTGATTATTTATTAATCTCAAAGACTTTAATTTTTTGTTAGTCTAATTTTCCTTTTTTTTTGTTATGTATTATAATAAATAAGTCTATTATATTAATCAAACTCAAGAGTTTCATTTAACAATTTTGACACATTAACACCACTTACAGAATGAAATTCGCGTCTTGTTTATATACATGGAATTTAGCAAGTAGGTACGAATATGAATCGAAAATGTAACGAGTGAAAAATAGCAGGAATAACGTTTATATGTTTTATGCCTATCGTTGACTTCTCTGTTCCTGTGACATCCCTTTTCTTTTTGCATCAGTATTGCACTACCATAATTCTGTATTTGTTAAAGAAATGACACGAATATACGAAGCGTGTTTAAAACACATCGTTAACATCATTATATTGACACGGATATCAATGTTTTAGAAATAACCCAACAATAAACCAGTGTTGCGAACAGTTGTTGCTAAATTATTGGTGTAATCCTCAATGATTGTCTCAAGATGTCAATTGTAATGGATCTATGTCAACAAATACAAGTATATCATGTCCAATAGATAAAGAACCCTTAAGGAAGTAATAACGGATGATGGGGTAAAATATCAAGTGAATGAGGGGCCGAGAGAAGGTAAAAGAATCATTCGTTGGTCGTCGAACAACAAGATAAAGTGTTAAAATAACATTACAAGAGCAATACAGACGGAAACACCACATGGTAGCAGTGGCACTAATAAGTCCATGTCCAACACTGGGAAAGATAGGAATGCCAAAGATGATGAATAGGTACTTACCCGAAATTTCCAGGATAGCACACTTGAAAGCGGCGACATACATGTTGACTCGGCGTTTTCTTTCCGCTTAAATGCTGACCGCCGTTGAAGATCACTTCAGAGCAGCATGGCGACGAGCATTTTCCGCTGTCTGAACACTCCGAACCGCAGCAAGACCTTGAACCTTCAGTTTCATACCACACATCTTCACATGGTAAAGAGTATCGCCACTCCGGCGTCGAAACCTTATACCCATATCTTTGTTCCCGATGCATCGTATTCAAATCCGTACATCTCTCGACATAAGCACCGGCTAGCTGATCCATGTACTGCTTGTATAGACGCTTCTGTCGCTGAGTTTGCGACACATGTAATCGTAAAACATTAAGAAAACACATCTTCAGCCCACTTAGGATTCGGCTCAATGCGCTCGCGCTCTGCACTAACCGATACGTCGGCATATGCCCGACTACCCGGATCGGACGCGAAATCTCAGTGAAAACTAACAGTCATCTTCATTATCCGTATCATCTATTAGACCGCATTGCAAACGCTTCGTTAAGAAGGAATTCAACTAAACTACAAGCCCGCAATCACTGTATGATCGCGTACGAATGCGTAAACTATAAGAATTATTGTGAATAAACTATTGAACGCTCAATTTTTCATTTGTTTAACTTTCTCGATGAAAATGAACAATGAATTTTTGAAGCGACTTTGTCTTTCAGCTTGTCTTGTATTTCCTGCGTGAACAGTTTTAATGTGTTTGAAATATCGCGGCAAAAGTAACAGTCACTTTTAATAGGTGGTTTGGTTATGCGCGGGAGCGCGAGTCGTGTCTGCAACAACACTGCGCTGCGCGGACCGCGCCACCGCCATAATCGTTTCGCGTCAAATTAACTAGCATTTCCACGAGAGGTGAAAAAACGGAACTGTTTACGGAGAAAATACTTGCAACGCGACTGAAAATAATTAGGGTCACGAACCGTAGCAAATGCTCCATTTTGCGCATATCGACTCAAGATTTTTACATAAACGCCTTTGTACTGTATGGGAGTGAAATCGATACAATACTTGACTCTACATTTTTATTTATCTTAAATTCAATGTATTCGTACCTATGTACTTTGAGGACTATCCTGGTCCCTGAATGACGTATATTTGTTCTCCGTATTTATCGATATTATAGAGCTCTGTAGTCAAATATAACATTTGAGACTATCGCATTTTTCACACATATTTATCGATTAAATAGATTATATTAATTCATACTATTAAGTAATTAAAAGATATTTTTTCTAAATCGTCCGGCTGTGGAATAGCACCACCCCATCCCTTCCCGCGGCTATCGTAAAAGGCGACTAAGGGATAACATGGACTACCACAAGCCCTGAGGAACTACAACCACCTCTAAAAAAGTGGACCCGCCAACCCGCTTGACCAGCGTGGCGATTTAAGACTATATCAATGTGCATGAGGAGACACATGTCTAGCAGTGGATACTGAAAGCGCTGGTTGCATTGTATTGCATTACATTGCATATCACTACTTACTTAATCTATACTTATATTATAAAGAGGTAAAGTTTGTAAGTTTGGATGTAATTTCCCAAAACTAGTAATCCGATTTCAAAAATTCTTTCACCATTTGAAAGGTACATTATTCCAGATGGACATAGGCTATATATTATATGAAAAAAAATTGACGGTCATGCAACGCATGCCGGGCACAGCTAGTATATAATATAAGTATGCCATTGTAGGTAATAAATTAGTACAGAATTGCCCGTATTAGTTTATCAGGCGTTCCAACGATTACATTTTTTTGCAGGTGCAGCTTGTTTATATCAACATTCAATATGCGGTTACGAAACGTCAATCGCAAAAACAACTAATTGGGATGTAAGAGGCTGTTTTGGGGTGTAAGAGGCTCACCTACCATCTTCGATGCCTAAGCTAACCTCAACTTAAAGCACAAAATAAAAACGGTAGTTACTTAGGGTAAGTTGCTTGCAAATTGCAAAACGCAAAAAGGATTTTGCGAACGATTGTTTGGTCCAGTTTAAAGTACATAGGTACGAATAATATTATTTATTTTTCCGTAATAGCTAGATTCTTGTAGCCCTAATGACCTTTCATGAGTCACCGGACATATATAATTTAGGGTGAGCGCAGAAGGCGGTCAGCCAAGGATCCCATCCAAGGAGCCAAGGTCCAAGGGCTCCCATGCCGGCAAACCGGCAGAAGGAACAGACATCGGCTTAGGGCGTTGCTTCGGGAGGGTGAGAAGCGCCCAGCACGTGCCGATACCTGGTAAAAGTGTTGGCTGACGGCTGGTGTGTGTTGACGGTGTAGCATGGGGGACGTCCTCGTCTCTGTCGGGAACATGGGTTAGGCTGACAACGACGGGCTAGGGAATTGGGATGGTGAGGGACTCTGTCGTAGTAGCGGCGGGCGGAGTCTCACGTATTTGACGGTGGAGGGAAATTCCAAGTCCTAATGTCGACATTGCATGAGTACCATGGGGCAGCCATGGCCTTATGCACGAATATATTTTTGAGGGTTAGTAGCATTATAATGGTGGAGGGTGCAAAGACAACGCTGGCAATGGTCATCATGGGACGTACGCAGGTTTCGTAAAATGTCAGCTTATTTCTAAGCGACATTTTACTTCTCCCGTCTATGAGGAGGTTGAGGCGACCGAGAACAAAGGCAGCTCGGTTCCGGCTTGTTTTTGTGTTCTCGGAAGGTCAGTCTATGGTCTAGACTCTAGAGTGACTCCGAGATATTTATTCTTCCTAACCCAAGGGATAGTTTGACTGCAAAGGGCTATGGATAGTGGGGAGAGGCGGGGCCTAGGGCTACGAGTGCCGCCCATGGGAAATGGGAAGCACATGGCTGCACATTTCTCCGGGTTGACCTCTATTTCGTATAGACAATTCGTAGGTCCCTATCTGAGGCGTACAGGACGGTGTCATCGCGGACGCAGCACAGCACGGCGCACCGTGCTGTCTAATTCGAATTAGAGGCGCTTTACACAGCAGACAGGCGCAACCTAAAGGCTCGCGCATATTACCACGGGCCGCACCGCAGCGCATAACATTGCAAAAATCCTCCTGAACCATTTTCATTCACTTTGTATAAACTATCGCACACTTCCGGTAGACTGCATCGCGCCGCAGCGCAGCGCACTAGCGGATCACTTGTCAGCCGTATTTATGCGCCGATGTTATACGCTAGGTCCGCTGCGACGCTACCCGCCTCAATGTGGGTTGAATGGGCGCAGTTAACGGATATAATTCGAGAGTTATTCGCTGTGCGATGACGCGAAGGATTGAATGTCAACAGCTGACTTAAATTATTGTGTTGAACTGCGACCCGCCGTATCGTAATGTGCGTTGTCGCACTTGTGCAATGCGATGCGCTGTGTTGCAGCGCGGCTGTAATGTGCGCCATCCTACAATGAGCATTCAAATTTATCGCAATCGAATATCTTGCACAGAGCGGAAAACGCTAAAGTTTTCACGTCTGTGGTTCATCTAGAGTGCAACGCTAGTTCATGCTGTTCCGAAACCTGTAAAATCTTTGTTCTCTGTTGATCTAATCATGATGTATTTTTTCTAACGTCAAAAAAAGGCAGCATTGAAGCAGCGGCACCCAGCCTTTTTTATACTATAAGTATATTTTATGCCTGAACGAAAAAGTTGAGTATTTGTTTGTTTATTGAAAAAATTGTGTAGGTATTGTTTTATTTGTGATTTAATATAGATAATTTATTATATTTCAAAGTGCCTAGTGTTAATGCTTATTGTTTGTGATAATGAAATAAAAGCTTGAGACTGCATTTTTCGTGTTCTTCCATGTAGTTCAACTCTGTCCTCACAGTAAACTTACATCACTTTATTGAACGACTCCGACGGGACTTTATAAAAACAATGCTGTTTTACTATTAAAATTTCCTGTGTCGACCAATGGCTATGTTAGTGTCCAAATAACTTATTAATAAAAATGGCCACTTATGACGTTTGTTTGATTGACATTCATGTTTGACGTTAACATTGACGCGTATGTATTTGTTTTGATTGTTTGATTCTGCTAAATTTTAAATAAAAAGATAAAAGTAGATGCAAATTTGTTTAACATGAAAAAATGTAATGTTGTTTAGTGATACTTATTGTAAATGGATCAAGAGAAGGGAAACCAGCGTCAAGGGATCGAAAAATTTAATATAAAACTTAAGTCTAAACCGAAGGATGGAGTCATACTCCAACTTCACCATACAATTCGAGGATCAAATGGAGAAAGTCGCCGAATACGTTTCTCGATAGCTACTTTTGATGATATAAACGAAATGTTGGCATGCGCTGATAACGTGGGAAATGTATTTATCCTTAATTTTTCTGATTTAAAATTTTGGAAGCTTGCCGGTATCGGCCCTTGTACTGCTCTCCATTTTGTTCCAAACAAACTAGATACTTTAGTAATCACCGTTGCAAAGAAATATAATATAAATTTTCTGGACACTGAATCTGGTAACTTAACTTTAACACTAACTGGACATACAGCACCTGTGAAGCACATTTCATTTTCTAGTAGCAAAACTAACAATTTACTCACAGCTAGTACAGTTGAAGCCATATTGTGGGAACTCAAAAACTATACAAAATATTTTACCCTAAATACTTATTTGGGAGCTTCAATTCAACAAATAATGTTCACACCAGCTAGTGACTACCTTGTAGCCTGCTTTCAGAATGATACAATACAAATATGGAAACATGAGAGCATGAAATCTGTAAAGCAGATCATACCTAATGAGTTGAAGCATATGAAAAGTATAGCTTTTACAATGAATGGTCGAGCTATGGCCATGGCGGGTCTAGCTCCAACATTAATTCTGTTCAGCATGGATACCTGGAAAGCAATGAAGTCAATAAACTTAACTAAGTATAAGATTTCTGCTGCACAACAAATTGCATTTATCCCTCAAGTATTTGATGGAGGTGCAAATAAAATCCTTGCAATACTAAGTAATGATTGTATACTTCATTTATTAGATTTGGAATCTCTATCCATCATACACACTATATCTCCCGAAACCTCATGCACTCGTAACTTTGTAGTCAGTCCCACGGGCAAATATTTTCTATGTATTCTACAGCAAGGTGAAGTTAACATCTACAATTCATCATATGTAATGGAAGATATAAATAAAACAAACCCAGAGATTGATTATTTAAAAGAAATTCCTTGTAGCTCCACTAACAAAATAGGTAAAAAACATGATTTTTCAAAGGCAGAAATAGAGCAGAAGATGCGCATATGCATGGATAGTGCTAGACTAAGAAGAATCTTGATGCAATATGGCGAATACCCAAATAAATTTAGGTCAGTTATTTGGCAATCCCTCCTCAACACACCTAGAAACAAAATTGCATATGCAGCTTTAATTGACAAAGGAATCCATCCTGCCTATAAAGATATTGAGAAGCAATTTACGATACACAGTTCTGTGACACTCAAAAACTTAAAAAGATTGTTGTCTTGTCTAGCCCATTGGTGTCCATTGTTTAGTGTCATGAAATTTATGCCTGGTTTAGTTTTTCCATTTGTAAAAGTGCTTCAAAAAGATCCTCTCCTCTTATTTGAGTGTGTGGCTACAGTACTGTTAAATTATTGTCAACTTTGGTTTGAATATGCACCTTTTCCGCCAATAAGCATACTGTCTATGGTTGAAAATATCCTAGCAGAGAATGATCAGCAGCTTCTGGACCATTTCTGTGAATTTGGTGTCACTAGCCAAACTTATACATTGAAAATACTGGAAACTGCTTTCAGTGAAGTTTTAACATGTAGTGAATGGTTAATACTTTGGGATCACATATTAAGTAATGAGCCAGCTTTCATTCTTATGGCAGTTGTATCTTACAACATAGTTCAAAGAAATGCAATAAAAAGGCTAATCACTCATGAGCAGTTTGACAACTTCTATCACATGCAAAATCCAATTGACAAGAAAATATTCCTTAAAAAAGCCTATGTATTATTAAATGAAACACCTAGTGATATTCATCCACGGAGATTTTTCAATAGTTTTGTATCTCTAGAGAAAGGTAACTGTTACCAGCAATTTACTGGTTACCCAAAAGCAACCATCTGTCTCAAATTAGCTAAAAAGGAAAGGAAGAAAGGAACAGGCGATAAGTACACTCTAAGGGAATTAACTACCATAAGTCAGCAAAAAGAAATTAATAGTAGATTAAAAGCCTCAAACTGTAAGACTGAGAGTATTGCTGATGATGATGATGTAGAAGAATATTATCACATTAAAGACAAACATACTAAAATGCATCACAGTAGAAAGAGCCATGCACAAAATAAAAGAGAATTCAGTAAAAATGAAGTAAAGAATCAACTTATAGATGATATAATTTACCCTACATCTATTCATCTACTGAAGAGTAAGGCAGGTGTGGATAGTAAATCTTGTAGAAAAGATAAAGACAATGTCCATAAGCATTCAAGATCAAAAACAAAGAAAAAAGCACAAGATAAAAGAAACGAATGTTTAGAAAAAGAAGTTGAAAAATTGTTTAAAAGTCAAACAAACTCGGACTTATCTGATTAATAGGAACGAAATAAAACTGTAAATTGTGTTTATTAAATTGTTTATTTAAAAGTATATTTAACAAAAGGCTTGTTGCCAGATAATGCTAATTAAATTTTCTATTCTTTAGCCTACAATAATGTTTAACTGTTTATATGAGTACAAGTATAGCATGGTATTTTAAAGTGTCCCTTTATTCATTGTTTCTTTGGAGTTGGCCTTGGTATAGTTGTTTTAACATGACTATATTTCTTTTTCGAAGCACTTAAGTTAGACATTGCTTCCGAGTTAACTTTCGGTACACGAACTGGTGTCACAAGTTTCGATTTGAATAAAGCTGCAATATTAAATAATCATGTTAATGAATTGAAAAATACCGCATAAATACTTACTGCTTATTTTCTGCTATTGATATTAATGCTATTGCTTATTTAACCACAATAATGGTGTTTCAATGTTAGCAATAAGAAGACAGAGATTGTGTTGCAAAATGTCATTAGCAGATTGGAATTGATATGAAGTAAAAACCTTGTAAAATATGTAAATTTCCTTGTTGTATGGGAATATACCTTACGTACTCGTAAGTACCTATATATGCATGCAAAAATCAGGATAACATTGCACACTAGAAGAAAACCATTTTCTCTGCATAATTAATTTTTTTTTTATATCTATCACAGAGTTTTACATATTGCTAGGCGACTATCCAATATGAATACACTTCCTATCCAAGGAAATAGAGCGTCTACGAGTACTCTACGTTTTATAATAGATTTCTCCATACCGTATTCACATTATGTGGTATAATGGCGAGAAGACTAGTATAATTTCATTATTTTCATAATTTCATAGTATAGGCATAATTTCCAAAACTCCTAATTCCCGCCTCTTTCAACTTTTTTTACAAATTAAATCTTAAATCTCCAAAGGTAAGAAGCGTCTTAGGAACGTGCCAATATTTGTCATTCTGATTGATGTGTATCCCACATGTCCATTGGCAACATTGTCCACTTACAAAATAAACTAACTCCTCGTCTGCCGCCTACTTTTAATACGAGTAACAGTTTTTCTTCTATAACTCGGCTTCCTGGTGTCACATCAAAATGAATCCTGCATTGATTTTCCTTCCGGATATTTAACTATGCAATAGTGAAAACCTGATCAAAATCCGTTCAATAGTTTTTACGTAATGCCAATACAAACTGACATACAAACAAAAAATCTAAAACTACTTTAAAAATCTTAAACCGTTTGGTTTTGACGTATAGATAGATAGGTAACATACTATTTATTTTGCTGGTTTTCCCTTCTGGTGTCTTAATATCATCGAGTTTTACACCAGTGGCGTCTTTCTTCTTGAAGATGCTTGAGGATATACGAGTAAATTTCAGTGCTCTGGGTCCATCCCTACTTGTCGATCCTCTGTCTGGTAACTTTGTAGTTGAAACGCTCTCACGGCGTTTTAGACTACCTTTCTCAATATCCTCGTTAACATTTCTTATACCAGATAAGTTTGGGCTGGATACGAATTGGGCTTTGACTATTTCTGCACACTAAAAAACACGAATCATAGTACTATCAGCCTGTCTCTTCATCGTTAGATATAGGCCTCTCTCAAGACTCGCCACCACCGACGAACTTTAAGTCGTCGGTCGGAAGGCGTCCCACTACGCTTCCCTAACGTGACCCCCATTCGAGGACTCTTCTACCCCCATCAGTTATCGCTCTTGCTGCAAAGATGGCCCCTGTCCATTACCACTTTAGCCTGCTGATTCTATAAGCTATATCTCCGCATAGTTCTTTGACGAATTTCCTCGTTTCGGATCTTATTCCGCAAAGAAAGTCGAAGCATAGTACTCTCCATATCTCACTGAGTGACTTTGAATTTATTTATTTTATTTTAAAGCCTTTATTGCACGTTATGGTATAAAAGGAGAGCTTATTGCCTTAAGGCATTTTCTACCAGCTAACCTTTAGGTTGATCAGAAAGACATTGGTAGGTGTGATCAGAGGTATAAATATTATATAACTTAAGCTACAAAATATACAATATGCTTACATATATATCATAATATATACATACATAGCATATGCTGTCTGTAATGAGGAAAGGTAATGTTCCCGGAGCCTCCATTTCTCCGTAGTATTCTAAGTATTCTTTTTCGAAACCTTTCTAATGTCAATGGGGATCCCAAAGTTTGACTAGGCAGTCGGCGAAAGAATTGGATAGGAACCCGGTATGGTAAGTCTCTGGAGAACAGAATTATCAGCAGAGCGAAGAAAACGATCATGAGTATCACCCAAAGAATTAAAAATTTTTTGGTAGTATGCCATTTAAAGGCAAGATTTAAGGAAGCAATTTATGGATCAGACCCGCCGTTAGAAGGCACGTTTAATGTCGGTTTTGGCAGCCTAACCGTACCCGAGGATTCTTAGAACCCCCTGCCCTACCGTAACCGTAGTCGCTCTTAAATTCGGCTCTATCTATAGATCACATACATAGAAGTTTCTCAATCTTAGAATTAGTCAAAAGTCCTGCTAGGACTTGCAGTCTGCATAGAGGTTAATTTCGAATCGCTCGATATAAGACAGAACGGTCTTAGAATTTTCTATTTATCCGTACCTAAGTCTTCAAGTTCTCTAGCATTACCTTATCAGTTTACAATCGGGACATGGCAAGTAATGAACCATCTTTTTATGTCTCACACGGTCTTTTACAGAAGACCGCCGCAAAACGAACTAACGTATTTTGGAACCTATGGAGGTGAGTTCCAAACAATAATTAAAAGTTCCAAAGAAAAGAAGAATTGGAAGTCTGGTAATACAAACCTTTAATGTAGATATTTTTGATACATCCAACGATGAAACAGAAGAGTCTTTGCCTTCTTCTGTTATATCCTTGACGATCTCAGTCAATTTATTGTGAAGTTCGCCGGCCGCTTTTTCAGCGTCTAGTAGTTTATTTAGTATTGTATCCTGCGGGGTTTGAATGGGACTAGAAAGAGTAGAAAAATTACCAGTGTTGTATTCTGAAGTCTGTGTAATAATCGATAAAATATCTATGGTATTTCAGATAAATTAGTGTCTTTGCTCCGCTTTTATTTGCCATGCCTTTTTCCGCTCGTCACTAGTGTATTAGTCATCGATATGGGAATAGACTAGATGACGCATTAGGGGCCGTTCAAGTATTACGTAAGCATACTACGTAAGTAAAGCAGTAAGGGGTGGGGTTCTTTGCTTTGCTTATTTATGACATGGGGGACGGGGGTCTGAATGGCGATTACGTCAGCAATATTTATTTATTTACTTTTAGTATTATTTTTTTTGCAAACGTAACAATGCTTACGTAAGCATGGGTTAGAGCTTTGCTTACTTCCGCTGACAAGGGGGGTTTAAAAATTACTAAAATTCTGCTTACGTAATACTTCAATTGCCCCCTATACGTTCATAACTACTTGTAAGGGGGGGGGGGGGGGGGGGTGTAGCACAGCAGATGAGGCGGGGTTCATTAAAAAGTCAAATTTGAAACTTAAGTAGGTTCCATTTTCAAAGCATATGAATTAAAGAATTCCAGAACTACCTACTAAACATAGAACACTATTAGACTAACGTGCCCTAGAGTGCTTGTATAACAATTATGTTAAACAAGCACACAAGGATAGGGACACAAGGATCTATTCTCAAATCGATGGTAGGTCAATCATTGTTGTACCACTAAAAATCACAACCAGAATTCTATATACACGGTACCAGAAAATAATACAATCGTCACATTATCTCCCTAAGAAATAAAAAGATACAGTGTATCTTTTTTTCTCGGCCTTCGGGGCACAAGTCTCCCCTAGTCGATTACTGGGGGGGGGGGGGGGGTTACGGGCCACCAATCCACCACATGAGCCCAGTACAGATTGGTGGATATACATGCTCCAGATTTTGTTTAAGTTCTGGAACATGCGAGTAAAATCCATATTTAAAAAAATTCCTACTTAAAAACATAAACTCAGTGGTACGGGCCGAGGATTTAAACTCATGACCTCGCCAATGAGAGTATGACATCACATGATGTTGATTATAACAAAAATAAATGTTTTATTAAGTTCGTTACCTTGATGTTTTGTTAACACGTCTGATGCTATCTGTTGACGAGAGTGAATACGTCCCTTGTCTACTCATTATCTGTCTTTTCTACAAACACAGAGAAAGAGGTAGGTAGGTAAATTATTTCTGAAAATATAATATAATTTGTTATAGGAATATAAGCTGTATAAGTGTGGGAACCTTTATGTGGCATTGTTATTGGACAAAGGGTCCATTTCACGATCTCCGAGTAAAGTTCTGCGTACACTAACCGACTAAGTGACCGGTAATTGTAGCATCACATTTCATCAAGTCCGAGTTTCGCTATAGCCCGGTATCATAGGAAGAGCGCTGACAGTTTTATATATACTCGTAATTCGTTTTATGTAAATACCGTTTATTTTTAAGCCGTAACCTCAAACCACAAACAAATATTCTGAAAAGACTATCGAATTGTAAAATGATTGTTCTCTAATGGGAACACGTATTTTCAATTTGCATGGGAATTCGCATCAAAAACAAGAAAAATTAAATATTTGGCGTCAATTTTCTATGGCTGCACTGCGTCTCGTGTGAGGAATTAAACACAATTTCAATCCAGCTACCGAAATGGCAGGAAAAGACTGGATTCAAAGATTTAAAAAAACGGCAGCTGAAGGAAACATCGTAAACAGAGCCATTGCCTTCAGTAAAGAAGTCGACCACTTCTATAAACTCCTCGAAATCACGGAGAAGCATAAGTTTGACCCAAAAAGCATCTACAAAAGCGACGAAACTTAAAAAAAGTTAAATTAAAATTTAACAATTTAAAAAACGATATTTAAAAATAAAATATAGCCTATATTAGACACGGATAATGTAGCTTCTTACTTGTGAAAAAATTTTGAAATCAGTTCAGTAGTTTCAGAGATTACCCCCAACATACCTACAAACACACAATATTACCTCTTTATTATATTTTAGTATAGATATAGATTTAGCAGTGCCCGCGACGTCGTACGCGTAGACGATACATTGTGTTTGGTGAGCTTGATTCCGGTGGGAAGTTTATAGTTGATCTGGATAAAAAGTATGCTAAATGTTAATCCGGTATATAAGCTATAACTATGGGATATTTCATTAAATTTTTTGAGTAAGAGACAAAAATTCTAAAAATTGAAGCCAAGGTGCGGCTATATCAGTCTCTGTCAAGATCGAAAGTGTTATAAAAATGCATTTTAAATGTATTTTTAGTGCCTATAATAGAATTAATTGTACTACAATTAATCGTGAGATAAAAGAATGTTTTTGTGGCCCCAGTTGGGCTCTGCGTCACTAGTACTGTCTGTACGACTGTTACTATTTTATTATATGTATAAATAGTGTAATACATACCATTTTATCACTCGACAAGGGTTTTGGCATCGGTATAACGTGGTCTGCCTCCTTGGTCGCGGTCAACGTGTCCAAAGACCGGTATCGAGTTGGTGTGTCCACTTTCAGCTCCTTACTGAAATGTTTTGATAAAAAATTTATAGTCTGTTTGTGTGGGTCGTATTTTATATCTATTACATTAGGGTGATGTTAGATCTACAAGTTAATAAAGTAGTAACTATTATAGAGTAGAATATAGTTTATTTCGTTTCCAAAACACAATACAGAGCACATGTAGATACCTAGTGTTTTGAAACGCGATACATGCACTATGTGTATTTTTTTTTATAGTTTATAATTTATTTGAAATAGTTTTTAGGAAATAAGTTTATTTTTCAAAAAATATTTCAGGTACAGACAAGGCTCTGTTACGAATTTATTATAAGTCGGTATAGATTGTGTAGTAAGCGAGTAGCATTACTTGTTATGTGAAAAGAAATGGATATACAAGTAAATTGATGTCTTTCTTCGAGGTAATGCCGCCAGCATTTCTGTTTTATTTAAGAGACAGACGGACAAACGGCCCACATAATAGTAAGTGGCTACCGGCGCCCATGGATACCTGCAACACCGGAGGGTATGTGAGTGCGCTGCCGACCTTGCAGACTCCTATTCACAACTCTCTTGAAGATCCCCAAATCGTAGCATAAGGGAAGACCTCTTGAGGCAGTTCGTTCCGCAGCCTACTGGGTAAGGAACCTGCAAGCTGGCTACCTTACCACAGGGACCTATGTATACAACATGCAGATATTGATGCTCAATACATAGATATTAAGCACTTATTAGTATTTATTATAAACTTTCACATTATAAGTTAATTTTAAATAATAGTGTAAAGATAAATAAATATCCAATGAAGTTCATCGCAGTAAAAAAGATCTGACCAACCTTTTCTGGGGTGTATTTAACTCTATCATGCTCGTGGATTTCTCCTTTAACTGGTCGGCATTTGAAGTAATAATTTCCCTAATGTTCTGCATAATTTTACGCAGTTCCCACGACAATCTCTCACGGTGTGCTTTTGGCAGGGGATTTAACATTGTACTTCCGAATTCCTAAAAAAAGGTGTGTCCAATAGCAACATTATCTTCACCCTATACTGCAGTCTCGCAATAACCAACGGTTTATTTAAATAAACCGATATATCAATTAAGTACCAATGTAAAGTAAATAAAAAACTGAATAACCCCTTTAGGTACTCAACAATTATTACGTTTAAGCAAGTATAAAATTTTAAATCATTACTTGTGGATGTATTTTAAGAAATAACAACTAAGGGGTAACAAAGCTAAGCCCTGAGGAACTGTACCATCTATATTGTATATTTTCACAGACAAAAATGTACTTCGTGGTCTGTCCGTCGTCTGAGATGGCCTTTAAAGCTCATTTACATTAGACCGATTGCCTTATACGGTGACCGTATACAGTTTAAATGAATCCGATCGCCGAATGTCGTTATTTACACTATTACGGCATCGGTACGTGTTCTCGTTGGAAGTTCTCATCGCAGAATGACAATAGGAGAGCGCGGCGGGCAGCCGTACGGTCGTACTCGTACGCATCAGATGGCCGGATAAATCCGCTACCGGAAGCATACTAGTCCGAGTTGCCCGTTTTCTCTACCATATACGGCAACCGGACTAATGTAAATGAACCATTATTCTTACCTTATCACATTGCTTCCCTCCAGTGACACCAGATACTTCCCAACGTCCGCGATTTTCCTGATCGGGACAGGAACATACTGCGTTACCACTCTCCAGGATAACATGAATACCTGAAGCCTATTTCAAAACAGGTTACGCACGTACGGTTAAAATTAAAATTAGTACCTCACGTTTAAAATTAAAAATTGAACACTTATTATTATTAAAATTAAAAGTTACTACATGTTACATGTTACAATACATGTTACTACAAATAAATGCAATTTTGAGAATACAAATCGATTTAATGAAAACAACTAGACAACTAATATTTATAACCAGAGCTTAGGTATAACCAAATTATAGTTGCCAGATACAAGAATTTTGATTAGAATTTCTGTCAGTGTACCAACTATTATAATATAAAATATTATCTATACAAAAATGTTGCTAAGGTACATACCGGACAGTTAATAACGACAGTTTTAACTCCCGCATCTTGACTAACATTGCAGTCACTCGTGTCCAAATACTTCACAGAAAATCCCATGCATTCAAGGAGGGCACACAACTCCACCACGTCAGTATATGATTCCTGTTATAATCACTCAGTCAGAATTACTGACGAACGGAGGAAAAACAATACAGACACGCAATTAGCTTAGTTTATACTTGCTGTGTTCGATTCCCGGCCGGACATGTGTTTAAACACAAATATTTGTTCGGGTCTGGTTGTAGTGTCTTTGTGTAGGTTTTATAGACCTACGGCACAGGGAATCCTAGTGTGGAATAATCCTAGTGTTATTTATTTAAAAATTATGACAATGTACTTTGCAAATAATTTAAAAAATAATCTACGTTTAAACAGTAGGTAGGTATATGTCGTTGGATAGGGTTCATCAAGCTAGGTTTTTTAGGTTAGGTTTTTTATTAATCACGTACCGTCATGCAGCCTATAAATGAGAGATGCGATTATATTTTTCTACCCTGTGACGGTAATTACGTGATAATACTCTACAGCTTACCCTCTTTTTGTGATCTCTACCAATCTCATTTCACCGAACAGAAATAAAATTAGGTTTTGAATGAGGTAAGTAAATTAATAAGCGTTTTATTGTAAACTAAAACGGTTATTAATACTTTCTTTCTAAAACGTACGGAAAATAAGGAAAAATCTTCATTTCGAAGAGTTCGACTGCCTTGTGTTTGCAATTATCAGTAGCTCCGCGCTAAAGGAAAACATCGAAGGAAATCCGCATGCTCAATAACTAAAACAATGTTGTATGTGTGTGTATCTACCAACCGGCACTGGCCCCACGTAGTGGATTACACTCCATACCCCGTCTTGACTATTAAGGGAATCCTATGCCCAGCCATCGATTCAATTCTTGAGTTTCTTTGCTATCGTGAAACCTTCAAAAGACCTACACTAACAGTAAACTATTGTCTTGTGTTTACAATTTCAAAATACCTACATACAAATAAATACATTGCATAATCTTATTTACTTACCTACAGCTAATAATTAATTTCGTTCATATAACAAAGTATATTTCCAAGCAATGTCATAAAAGATATTGTAATTTCAACTTAGCAAAGTAGATGTTAACGGCAACAACTCAATAAAAGAGAACAATTTTACTACTAAATATTGTACAAGTAACTTACCACTTGAGGATCCATTTTGTTGAAGTTGCTGTTTAAAATTGCAAAATATCTACAATTTATTACAAATGTATTACAAAATATCCTAAGGTCAAAACTCTTCAACATTGAAACACATTTTACACCAAAATACAATTATTACTGTATTTTAGTAGTAGATAACCAGCAGCGACAACCGAATCAACACTTTTCTGTACCTTGAATAACTTTTGAAGACTGCGGTATACAAAAGATTCAATAGTGCATATTTTGTCTACCGACATAAACTTTCTTACCGCATTAAATGTACACATCCCGGCCGAAAGTAATACACATCGACTATGATCGGCTAGCTTCGGGTTTTGTAGACCGTCGTATATGTAGACATCGCTGACTGACTGACGGCAGAGACGACGCTCTGCAAAACCGAAGCTAGCCGATCATAGTCGATGTGTATTACTTGCGACCAGGAAGTGTACGTTATATTTTGAATAAAATACTCACCAAAAGAGGATTATTTCGAAATTCAAACCATTTCATTCTTCGTAATCGAATTTATATATTCATGATTATATCGAGTAAAAGTGATTTATCGACTGAAGTTTTCACTACATAAAAATCTAATCTTAAAATCTGCAACAATTAAAATATAGTTCTCGGTATTGATCTTACGTTATAAAGGACGACGTTTGTCTGTCTGTTTGTTCGCGCTAATGCGCAGATCTATTATTCTAATTTTATTTCGGTTTTCACTACTGTGTAGGGTAGGATAAAGCGTCGTTATGTAGGTTCGTTCTCCAGGGATTAAGGTCTGTATCTAAATCAATCTACAAATTTCGAGAAATTATGTAATTAGGGTTTTTGTAAATTATGGTGAACATAATGGGAGCTAAAATAGGAGTGTACGATGCGATCCCACAGCCGCTGAGCGCACTCGTCACATTACCCGGCACTCGCAGAACTTTTGTAAAATGTACTGCATTTCTTACTTTACCCTATTCCCCCAATCAATGTACTCGTTTCGGTAGTGAGTGAGATATATCAGAGCCCATTTCCATCCAGTCCTTCTCCGTTTTCCCAACCCTTGCTCCAAATATATTCTTGAATCTTCTAAAGTAGGAAGCGCATCCGGGGACGTACCAATATCATTTTTGTCATTCTGGACTGATGTTGCAAGGTCGGCGGCGCACCAACATATCCCCTGGTGTTGCAAGTGTCCATGGGCGGCGGTAACACTTACCATCACGTGGGACCGCTTGCTCGTCCGTCCACTAGTCTATAAAAAAAATGTTTGCATGTATCGTGGATGTCACAGGGGGACGGTAACAACTTATAACCAAGTGATTTGTCTTGCATTCTGCCACTTTATTTCTATAAAAATAGCTTTTCGCGAGATTTTTTTTTTAGTGCATTCAATGTTATCTTGCTAATTGGGAGGATAAAAACAAAGTAGACATTTATTTTAATTATATTCTCGAGTATGTGTAAGACAGTAGCGGTTATAGCCTAGGGGCATCTATACTCGACGCAGATCCTCAGTTCGTACACTGTTCGTACAACTCTACTTAAATACGGATTTTGAAAAAAAATGTCACTAGCTTGGCGGGGAGGGAAAACATCGAGAGGAAAGCCGCATGCACCAGAAAAAAATCTGGAGTATGTGATCCACCAATATGCAGTGAACCCGCGTTATAGATTACGGCCCGAAACGTTCCGTGATTTACTAGGGGAGGCCTGTGGTTCTGCAGTGGGAAGTTAAAACAGACATAAGTCTACGAGAGGTTAGTTGTATGAGTACGTCATGTATAGAGGCGTGAGGAGAGGTTGGCGTAAGACTTGTTGACCTTGTTGACGGCCTCGGGGAAGCTCTTCTCGGTAGCGAGCTTGCGCCGCGCGCGGATAAAATGTTTTTGCTAGATGGAAGGTTAAAACGAAAGTCGACAGTTGTTTATAAACATTTATTTCTAATTATATTCTCAATTATAAGTATAAGACAGAGGTTAGTTGTATGTCATGTATCGCGGCGTAGCGGAGAACTTGGCGTAGGACTTGATGACCTTATTGACGGCCTCGAGGAAGTCCTTCTCTGTGGCGACCTTGCGGCGAGCGCGGATCGCGAACATACCAGCTTCAGTGCATACCGACCTGAGACAAATAATAAATTTTAATAAACTAAAAAAAAACTGGGATTCCCTATGTCGTGAGTAACATACAAAGACGAACACACAAAACAAATCCAAACAAACTTGTCTTTAATCAAATGAATGTCCGACCGCATGCGGGACATGCGCATGCGGTATGCGGGACGTACCTACCGCTTTCTAAAATTGTATTTTTATTTATTTAGAAATCATACAGACACTCGTCAACAATATAATCAGATACATAAGCAGATTGAGATTTCATTATTTTTTCAAAAAGCAAGAAATTTCTGCGCTAAAAATGAAGCAAATAAACTATTTTTTTTTTATACTACCCCATACATACATACCCCCTATATACTAGTGGGCGGACGAGCAGGCGGTCTCACGTGATGGTAAGTGTTACCGCCGCCCATGGACACCTGCAACACCAGGGGGCATGCGGGCGCGCCGCCGACCTTGCAAAATCCTATTCACAGCTCTCTTGAAGAACCCCATATCGTAGCTTAATGGAAAGACCTCTTGAGGCAGTTCGTTCCACAGCCTACGGGTTCGCGGTATAAATTACTGCATTATTCTACATAATAATTTAATGCAGTGTTTTCCAACCTTTTTTAACCAGCAACAAACTTTTTTCTGTCGATAATAAAATCCAACAAGCAGTTTGATATTATCATTTTGTCTAACATACAGTGCTTATCTGTTTGTGATATGAATGATGAAAGTGCGCGGGAAGGCAATGAAACGGGCGAACCTCGCGCCGCTCCTTCGCGCTCCGGCGGGTGAGCGATGCTTCCAGCACGTAGCTAAATTAATTTATCATTTCTCTTTTGTATTTTGCTTTCTTTTTATTGTAGTCTAATTTCTGACAAGACTGGTCAAATATGACACGAAACTCCGCGCATAATTTTGGCGATTGAGTTCAATTCACTTGTATAATTAACAGTCTTGCATGTAACTAACATTTTTACGATGCATGATTTTTGGTGACCTTTAATAAATGAATAAATATTAGAATGTAGCTACACCTAATAACATGCGAATCTTTCATTTCGAATTCGGTTTCAGTTTCGAATATTTTTCAATTCGGGTATCCGATAGCTTCGGTTACGAAGCTCCATAACATCCCTAATCTATATAATAAATTGGCAACTAAAATTTTGTCAATATCAGTATTTTGAACTGTCGACGATTTTTTTCCGCTATCAAATATGTACCTATCACTGGGAAATTGTTAAGAAGATTATCGATAGCGAAGAAAGTGTCGATACTTTTCTTTCGATACTTTAAAGAGTATGACACCTTTTTTGAGATTCTACTCATGAGTAAAGTATTGTGATACTTTCATTCGATACCGTGTCGGTACCTCTACATCGGGCAAACCGTACTCCACCTTGCAGTCTAAGCGATAAAGCGTAAATAAATATTAGAATCTAGTTTAACTGATCTCAGCACTAGTGGAATTAGGACAGTATCTAACGAGTAGATCAGACCGTATGTCCCTCGTGGAGTGCGCGTCGATGGGAAAGATGTACGTCCTACCCTCTAGGTCCGGCAGACCGATCTCCACCACCTTGCGGTCCAGATGATAAAGTGTAAATACATAAATAAGAATGTAAGCTTATTACCTGATCTCAGCACCAGTGGAATTAGGACAGAGTCTGGCGAGCAGATCGAACCGTATGTCCCTCTCGACACTCATGGAGCGCGCGTGGATGCGGAAGATGTGCGCCCTACCCTCCAAATCCGGCAGGCCGAACTCTACCTTCCGGTCTAGACGACCTGGACGCATTAATGCCGGGTCTAGGGTGTCAGGACGGTTGGTGGCCATTAGGACCTGGGAAGGTTAAGAAGGAAAATTATTTTAATGTCATTGTACAAGAAATAAGAATACAACCCATTTACCATCCATTATATAATATTTACTAACTTCCCTTAGTCGCGTGTAAATAAACGGTGCTGAAGATTCACACGTGACAAGCTTGGCTTAGTGTCAGAATCATGGTTAATTGTATGGCAGTGAAACAAAACAATGTACATATTAAAAGTATTTATTACATACTCAAATTTGTAACGTTTGTAAAGGTATTTAACGATTTATATCTGTAATTTGTTTATTTTCTGCATGTACGTTGCAAATCAGTTAAATAATGCCGATGTGACTATTTCGCACTCATTTCAGCACGAGTAAAAAAAGAAAGAAACATTCACTTTTAGAGCTCATTGCGTTGCATTGTAACAACCACTCTATTTTATATATGTCTCAACGTTTTTACACAACGTGTCACTGAAATAACACAAAAGATGAAATAGGTTGTTTAGTATCGAGAGTAGAATCGATTCTACCAGTTTTTAAAATAGTTTCTTTTTTCATGACTTATTGTTCATTTCTAGTAATACCTTTTATTCTACGCAGAGTTATGCAAAACAATTATACTCTTTGCTGTTACCGAGCGCGGCTCCCGGTCACGTTTATGAGCGCTAAGAACGTTTTAGATAGAACAACAAATCTTTACATGTTTATAACTTTTAATTTATTCCCTATAACAATTTTATGTTTTTCTGAAACGGTTTTGTAGGTATATTTTATATTAGTTGACGTGATTTAGATTTTTGCGTTATTTCGACGGCACGCTGTAAATTTTATTATTGTTTATTTTATTATTATTTTAAAATGTCCAGCAATGTGTAGCTTTAATGCAATACTTCAAATAAAAAAGTTGTTCATTGCTGAAGTGTTACTGTAGGGGAGGTGTATCAGAATGTTACCAAAGCTTGCGAGCAACATTCTTTCTTTACTCCCCCATAGAATAATAATTAATAGCCTTTTTTATAACAATTAATAATATACTTGTTTATACTTATGGACAATCAATAAAAAAAAATAGTTTATTTGTTAGGAGTTAGCGAAGAGTCACCAAAATTTTATTTCTATTGTTTCAGTTTCGTTATTTATTTTAACCGGGGTTCGTCAAAATCCGATATTTACAATAAATATCGGAATATCCGATATTATATCCAATATAAAAAAGACGTGAATTTCATTCTGTAAGTGGTGTTGTTGATGTGTCAAAATTGTTAAATGAAACTTTCGAGTTTGATTAATGGACTTATTTATTATAAAACAAATACTCTGTCTTTGAGATTAATAATCAGTCTTAATCAAGATTCAACTAAATTATAATTATAATCTTTGGTGTTGGATCATTGGCAGTGGGTACTTCGGTAAAAGTAATTAAAATTGTAGTTTTTTGTCAAGTGTTGCCAGCGTAAGCCAAAATTCTAATTTTGACGATAAATCTGAATATATAAAAAATAATGTTTGTTTGTTCGTCTTCTATGCGTTCCTAAACCATTCATCCGATTTCGATGAAACTTTGGTGAGTTTTTGTGCACGAGCACGCGAAATCTTCTGACAAAAAAAAATCCTAACGCATTGCAACACATGCCGGGCGCAGCTAATATCAATATAAATATCAATTGATATATATAGTGATATACATATATCAGCGAACCCTGATTTTAACAGAACATGAAATTTTCACTACATCTCGACTAAATGTTAGTAAGAGAACCCGAATCAGTTTAATAAAGAAAATTTAACACCGATATATGTACGACTATGTATAGAAACTATATCTTGCTCGTGAAACAAGAAATTTTGCCTAGATATTTCTTAAAGTACGAAAAGCAGGGAAATTTGTCTGTCTTCTTAAACTACGGAAAGCAGGGAAATTTGTCTGTCCCAGCGGCGCGGCGGCGCTTTTCAGCAGCGTTTTCATAATGAACACTCACCTTGATATTGCCGCGAGGGTCGAAGCCGTCCAGCTGGTTGATGAGCTCTAACATAGTTCTCTGCACTTCATTGTCACCGCCGGCGCCGTCGTCGAATCTAAACACGAAAATGTTATATAAAATACGAAAAGATAGTTTTACTATTTATTTATTTAAACTTCATTGCACAAGTATTTGACATTTACACAAGGCGGACTTAATGCCCTGCGGCATTATCTATCAGTCAAGCACCAGATCAAACAGAAAACAGATAGACATTCGTATTTTCAACGCATTATTGAATTTAAAGCCAAGATTTAGTTATTTCTATGAGTTTAACTTTCCGAATTCCAATCGCCTATATGAGTAAATTATTTAAAAAAATATAATTATCTAAATTTCAGAATGTTTTCTTCTCAAATGAGCGGATTCTGACAAGGTATGGAGTTCGTTATAAAGAATGTAAGCATTTGTTTTCATAAACTGTAATGTACCGTCTGTTATCTATATAAATAAAAATGTAAACGTTCGTTTGTTCAAAATCTTAAATCTCCGAAAGTTCTTCACCGATTGCTTTGAAATTTTGACACAACGTTGCATTCGAATACGCGCGTTATCACATATCACACGTTATCACGTTATCACACTCGAATACATATCACAGGGTAAGAACATGCTGTTTACCCAAAAATAGGTAAAAACAGGGTAAGCGCCATCTATTGGGCAGCCACCGCAACGCGTGGCCGGGCACAGCTAGTGTTAAATAAATAAATTGCAAGATTACACGAGCGAAACTGCAAAATTTAATATTGAATCAGACTTTATTCTTTGATAATATACTAACACTAGTTATGACTCGATAACATTCTTACCTGGCGCCGCCAATAGCGTCGATCTCATCGAAGAATATCAGACAGGCTTTCTTGCTACGCGCCATTTCAAACAACTCTCGAACCATACGCGCGCCTTCGCCCACATACTTCTGCACTAATTCCGAACCTGAATAGAACATACATACGTATGTATGAATATATATATGTATAGCTATACACAGTGCAATAATTTTATTTAAAAGACGGTCAATTACAAGGTGGGACTGCGCGTTTCTGCATATACAACCATGAATCGCTTCGAAACTGAATTGTTTACAGATGAAGCAGAAAAAAGGCCAGCCATGCGAAATATTCGATGTACAAGACTATTACGACATTAATATTAAGGTATAAAAAATATTTAGGCTCAAACTTTCTAATGTGGGATATACAATTATTATACAAACTGGCTTTGATAAAGCCTATCTTTGAATATTAGATGCACCAATAACTGCCATTTTTGCATTTTTTAAATTTAATTTCTTCCGACTTGGATCTTTGCACTGAAGTGAAACCCCTCTGCCCTGCTGGCTACTGGACATTCAATCGATTTCAGTCTCCTTTTGAACAGCTAACAATTTTTACATGGTTCAAACCGCGCGCGATCAGAACAGTGTGGATCCCGACGTGTCTTCACTAGCGCAAGAACAAAACCAACAATAAACCAGACCAAAATGAGCTGCTCAAAATGGCCCAAAACAGTTTTTGGTCAAAACAAAATTATCCTACAGCAAAACAAAATGTGCGACTGGCCGGATTATTCACAGAACATTTTGCTACAAAATCTCTACGGGGGCCGTGGTCATGGGTAGATTCCAATTTTAATATGTTCATTTCCTTTATCTGAAAAATGTTGTTTTGAAAAATCATAGCTTTATTATAAAAATGTTTATGGTAAAGTTGTACCATTCCAGGAGTACAAAACATTACTTATAGGGGAGGCACTATATAATGTTGCTAAAACTTACATAACATTCATTAAGAAGTACGAAGAGCTGGTGGAGTACAAAGACAAGACAGATAAAAACACTAGAAGAGAGAAACACGTATTTGGAAGAAAAAAGTCCTAGAAGGCTTGCAGCTGTCGAAGCGAAAGACAGAGAGAAAGATATGGATTAGAGAAGCAGGAGGGAGAAGAGATAATAGAAATTCTACCTACTATTGCCCAGAAATTAAATTTGAACACAAAAGATATAGAAACAGTGCAGAGGGTTATAAGTATAAACTATAAGTTATCATTTGTTACTTGTTTTCATTCATATACAAAGGTCAACATCAGACTAGCAAAGTTACTTTCCTGTCAAGAAGCCTGGAAGAACCACTGGAGTTTAAGAATACTTACCAATGACTCTAATGAAGCAGGCATCAGTTCGGTTAGCAACAGCTCTGGCGCAGAGAGTCTTACCCGTGCCGGGTGGGCCGAAAAGAAGAACGCCTTTAGGTGGCTCGATGCCAAGTTTGACGAATTTTTCAGGCTGTAATATAAAAACACAATCAACAAGAGAATATAGTAAACAGGGGCTCAACACAACAGACAGTGGGGTGCAACTTCATTCTTCGCCATTATTTCATTTTTTATTTGAATAAAGACAGTGATACAGCACTGTTTAAAAAAAATTAAACCTTGTTAGTATCAATGCTATCGTTTGGACGTCCACATTATGAAACAGACACTACACTTAAAAGACCATCACGTGATGTAACATGCGAATGAATCATACAACATTAACAACTTATTATACTAGAAACAACAAACACTCAATGCAGGCGAAGCCGTAAATCATAGTGAGGCCAGTGTTGTGCGTTTGCGTCACGGGCGCAACCCCCTTATCGATCAACACCAGGCTTGGTAAGGTGACTCATTTGTTTTTATTTTGTGGGTATGTTATTGAAATGCTTAACAAACGAGCTATTGAGATAAGAGAAAACTGGCAAAAATGTGTTAATCACGCAGAAGACTTCAAGACGAAAACTTGAGGAAATCATGTTTAAGTGAACAACTCATAATTCATGTTGATGACGATACAAGTGACGACGAATCCCATATAGAATTTTAATTACGTAATTTAATTTTAGTTTTATTTATGTATAGCATGTATCGACGGCAGTAATGCGCTGCACTACGCCTGCCCATAAGACGTGCAAGTGGGAGAGAGCGCGAAATATTCACCGTACCGCTCCCACGTTTTATTACTCCGTCTGCAGCGAGTGTTTGTGCACAATATAGTATAAGTAAACAAGTAAATTGTTAATATTTGTATAGTTATTCAATTGGCTCGCTTCCACCATGTATTCTTCACACACGATAGATGGATGGAAGAGGGTCAGGTATAGTTTCAGCTATTCATCTTTGTATTTCATGGTTTCCCCCAAGCCAAGTTGATTTTCACTGATGATTGAAAATGGTACACTGTGCTGGTGCATAATTCTACCAGAAATACTCGTAGACTGAAAATGGTATGTCTTGACGACACACAGTAAAGAGAGTGATAACATCGATGGAGGGGTTGAAGGAAAACATCCCACTTACCCGCAAACAGCCATCAATCCAAAAAAAAATGCTGCATTTTCTTACAACTTATAACTATGATTTAAAAGTACACACATATTAATATAGATGCTTTAAAATTAAAGTTTTTTAATTACGTGTAGAAGAGGTGTCTCGACAACTTCCCTCAGCTTTTCAATTTGTTCCTTACATCCACCTACATCACTGTATGTCACGTCTGGTTTCTCTTCTACTTGCATCATAGTTACTGTTGGGTCGATCTTCGGGGGCAGGGGAATGTGGATCTGATACTTATTGCGGTCGACTCTGATTTGAAGAAAAACAAAATTTATAAGCAACGACAATAGAGTAATGCAAATATAAAACTCGCATAATCGAGAATCAAACCCTACCTCTAGATTCAAGATTTTAATTTTGCTGCAAACACAACTCAGTTGTAATTGGAAAGTCAATATTATATTTGACTATGTTTAGACTTTTTCTAAATATTGCACAATATACTGTTGAAAAATTTAATAAAAACTGTTAAATAAAAAAACTATGTTGTACAAAAAGATGTTAATAATTGAAAAGTTTTTAGCTATTAAAAAATTCAAGAATATCCATTTTCTTTTTATAGAAAGAATGTGGCAGACCAACAGGCAGTCTACTGTAAGAAATATAACAGGATGAGGAATTTTCCTCATCCTATTACACATGATGGCATTGGGAGGAAACAGTAAAGTAAGTAAGGAGTAAGGAAAATGAGACCGGGAAAACTACAATAAATTCTTACAGGATACCATTTTTCTCTTCATATTCTTCAGTCTGTGGAACTGGATGGAATGGAGAGTACGGAGTATAATGGAATGAGTTGTCCATACTACAGGATGGGATGGGATAGGAAATGGGCTTTAGCAAATCTCACTCACAGCCAGTAGTCTTCTGAAAGTTCGCCAATCAGGCACATCCAGCAGCTGTAGGATAATGGTATTGCAGCATGCGTCTTCCCCCCTCGGATTTACTATATTTCTAGTTATTTATCATAATGCAAATCAGGATAAAGCAAAAATGTAGTTCATGTTATAACTTAATGTGATATCTAATTCAACTAAGCTGAAGACAATGAACCAATGGTATTGGGAAGCTTATTTAAAAATTGTTACAAACTTGAAACAACTTATTATGTATACATACTCCCCTATAAAACAAGCCGAACTTATTTCATTATCTTTATAGGCAATTTAAGATATAAAACGGGTATTTAGATGTGAAATCAAAGAACTAAAATCCAATGAAAATAGTAAATGGCATGACAATTCATTCAAAAACATGGAAAAAAAGCAATTTGTAGTTTGCTGCAGAGAAATATGAATCACATCATAACTGTACAATGATAACAACATGTCTCAATACTCTATATATTATTAAAACCTAGTTTTTAATTAATTGATTCTCTCTAGGATGAGAACCCCCTTTTAAAGAATTTTTCCAAAATGAAGGATTTTTTTTTATGATTCATCTTTTTTTACCCAGAGCAGAACAGAGATGGTATATGCATTTGGGGTAAGGGAATGTATGTTTGTGTACCCCTATGATACCACTTTTCTGGAACGGAAGCGGCTGGACCGATTTTGAAGCAGCTTTTTGTAAACATTTAATTGTACCTTGGAGCGTGTTTGAGGATGGGTGTTGTGGTTCTAACTCATAAGGGGCGCTGCTGTACAAAGTTAAAAGTTGTAATGCTTTATAACTTCTAAACAAGTGTAGGCGAAGGTGGGTTGATTGAAATCATGGTGATTGGACTCATTTTGTGGTTGTTTGGTTCAATGAACAGTTCTAATACATAGGGTAGAATGATGCTGTATCCCACAACCGACTGGATGCGTCAGACTAATCGTGTTATCTCATTCCAACAGAAGATTGCTGTGTACAAACATGATTTATAATTTCTAAATGAATCCATATTGTATTCGAATATGTATTTATGTGGGTTTGAAGGTCAGCGTTGTGAAGATAGCATGTAAGTGAATGAGCAGAGAGTTAATGTATGGAAGGTCACTGGTGTGAAGTGAGTGAAGGAGTGGATTGAATGAAAGGTAGGTGTACATTTAATGTTCTCTTGCATTCCGGATGTCGTGAAGAAAAGAAAAGAAGTTGTTTTAAGGCGAAAAGAAAATAAAGGAGTGTTCAAAATTTCACTATTATTGGGATAAATCCTCACATTTATGTTGTTAATAGTTAAAGATGTATACTTTACATTCATTTACTGGACCCTAAGGTGAATAAGAGAACTCCTTGAAATTTGACAGTAGCACTATTGTGATTGGACGGACTACTTTTTTGGCAATATTTAGTTTGATGAACAGTTCTAGTACAAAAAGGAGTACGATCCTGTAAGTTACAGCAGACTGGGCGTGTCTGACTGGCCGATTTTTCTCACTCTCACAGAAGATCACTATGTATGTACATGCTTATGTTCAGAAATGAATGAAAGTTGTCAATGAAAGTTAAGTCCCTCTGCATATAATAGTTACAGTTATAGCTGCATATAATATACAGTTCTATAGCCTGTATAATAGGGAATGTTCCAAAGAACTGTTCGGTAAGACTCCTACCTTGGGTTTCTACAACCACACCACCCGTCAGAGAAGTGTGGTGCATCTGCATTTCCTCTAAATGGAGATGTCACATACTGTACGGTCTAACTATAATTTTTTGCCATAATCCCTGTAGGCTGTGGGACGAACTGCATCATGAGATCTTCCCCTTATGCTATGACATGGGTTTCTTCAATAAAGTTGTGAATAGGATTCTGCAAGCATAACCCCCAGTGTTGCAGGTGTCCATGGGTGGCAGTAGTCACTTACCATCATGTGGGTCGCTTGCCTGTCTGCCTCCTATATTATTAAAAAAAAATCCCTTCCTTTCTCATCTCATGCCATCCAGTGAATTGAGGAAAGTGAGATGGACGCGGTGATATGAGATATCCCATTACCCTTCATTCCCAATTTTCTTTCCAAATCCTTACTTGGACATCTAAGCCATCAAAGCTTTACTATCACTTCATTACAAATAGAGTAGTGGTCAATCAATCGAATGGATTACCTAAGGAAGTCATATCATCTGAGAACATATCTTAGAGCACAAAAACAGATATAGAGGCATCAGCACAAGCTGTTTGTCTATCATATAAGAATAATCATATAATAATGTGTTTAGCAATTATCCATTATGTAATTATTATACATAATATATGCAATTTTATAGAATCTTTATAACTTGACTTAAAGTTAATGCAAACCATTGCTACCTCCAATCTGTACAAGTCCTATATAGACCTATATACCTGGTCAACTCATGAAATAATCTACCAAGAGAGACAGTTAAAGCAGGAGTGAATAAATTCAAAAACTGTTTAGATAGAAAGAAGGCACCACAACTTTATTGATATTGATGCATCAGCGAAAGCTGCTAGCCTAATACATAAATATTAAATAATTAATATTGATAATAATTATTTAATAATTAAAATTTATAATATATAATTAATAATTATTAATTACTATTGTCAATAATAATTATTAGTAATAATAATTAGACAATAATAATTAGTTAATAACTAATATTGACAATAATAATTAACTAGTAAATAATTAATTATTCTGAAAGGTAGACAGCACAATGATGATGGGTCAACCAATGATGGGTTGGTTGGACTTGGATGGATTTAAGGAAATACATATTCTTAACTAAAAAGCTGAAAATAAAAGACAAAATTATAAATTTTGACAGTTAAAAAAACTATAATTACCTTTGAAAAGGTTGAAATAAAAATGTAAACCAGTCAACAGTCTTGTTGATAAGCTTATGTTTTTATTTTAACCTTTTCAAAGATAATTATATCTTTTTTACCCTCACGAGGGTTTTATCATAATTTTTAATTATTACATTTACTTTAATTACATTAAATTTTACATTGGAATTTTAAATTATTCTTTTTTATATTATTTAAAAAATATTAAGTATTATAAGTAAGTTGGTATAAAGTAGCCAGGAAAGAAAGGAAAACATACCCAACTCTCATTCCCTCCTCAATATCTGTGGGAGCGACAGAATCTGCCAAGTCCACAACAAATTTGGCAAACTGCTTCACATTTATTATGTATTTTGGGTCATTTGAATCTGCATTGATGATCTTTGTGCATCTTGCTACCTTTGAAATAAAAAACAGTTATAGTAATGAAGCATATTAGTACTATCATTACTGCCTTCCTTTGTATTACATACTTAAAGGTGCTAGAGAAGGGTCCCAGGACCTAAGGTGAAGATAGTAACAATTTAAGTATAATATAAAATTATAAAGTATTGTGTAGGTAAGAGAAGACTGTATCATCATTCTGGCCACTTTACTAATTTAAGGTCCCACTTCAGTCAAGCATTTTAAAGAAACTTTCACTGATTTACCTGTAATGGCTGTTCATTTTGTAACGTCTGTTTGTCTGCGGCAAGATCCCATAATGCTGGAGGAGCCAATCCAGTGTCTGACTCCTTGATACCCGTAAGTTCATTGACTCTCTTCATTACTGTCTGAATGCCATCTTCCACTTCTTTGATTATCTTCATGTATTGGCCTTGACCCTAATATTTACAATATAAAAGAACATCAATTTAAAACAATATCGAAACTACAAAGTCACTCATTATATAAATATATAAAATGAATGTTTCTTTGTTTGTCCCATATGCATTCCTATACCATTCATCCAAATGCGATAAAACTTTGGTGAGTTGCTGTGTGCACGGCCGCGAAGGTTTCTGAATTAGTACTTGAAGACCACGCGAACGAAGTCGCGGGGAACAGCAAATGAAATTACAATAATTTTATACTTACATATGATTTCAAAAGTGCTATATCTCCTTCATCGAGTGCTGCAAAAGAGGGCACACATGAGATTATTGCAAACATTTATTGTAAAAAGGATTATTTGAAAAAGTTTATTAATCTTGAAGGTTTCTGCTTACATTTTATTTCCTTTTCTGGCTCCTCCTTATCATCCTTTACTTTTCGCATATCATTACCCAAATGGTCCGGCATTTTTATTAGAAGTTTACAATGAGTTCAAAGTCAAAAATATTTATTGGAAATTGTAACTAATTATAGTAAGTCAGTGAAACGAATGAAAATCGGAATTATCCTAACGTCAAAATTTCGCTGAACAAGCATTTCATCAATAGTTTCTCTTCACGCAATAGTATTTACAAAATTAATAATATAATTAATTTTCACAATTCTCTATTATTGGCTTCTTAGTTACAATGTGTGTGCTTAAAATTAAGTTTAAAGTTTATTTTCTACGTATGATTTTAATATGAACTTTATTCGAATGAAAATATTATATAAATATAAAGTCACATACGAACAACGGAACGAAAAATGAAGACGATGACAAGCAAAAGTTTTGTATGCGTTCAAATTCAAAGATTAAAAGGATCTTCCCTTCAAAAAGGTAAACTGATATTTATCAGAGATTATGAGATTAGAATTAAATTAAAAAAATTAACTAAATAAAAGCCACGCGTAAACTGGTGTGTTGGGTATAATGGGTCATTTTCAAATAAATTAAAAAGAAATAAATAGTTTCTCTAATAATAATGAACGCATTGCTAGTAACGCACCAGCGCCACCTGACTTTCAAATTTAGTACTCAAATTTTGTATTCGTAGTGCTGCTGAATGGAGAATCACATTTTTTCGTGTTTTTCATGAATAAATTCTTCTAAAACCTTAAATATTTTACTTTAGGTAAGTTTATAAATATACACTGAAATTCATTGTTTTATTTGAACATTATACATGTTAATAACAATAACCGATGTGTACAGTGACTGAATATGACCCAGAAACTAATGTCAGAAGCCCGGTTTTACTTTGCTTTTTCACTATGTTACGCGCACTTTTCATTCTAATTATACATTAATAAGACCTTGTTGGTGTTAATTTATTTGGATGTAATTATCGGGGAATTGAAATCTGGAGTGTCAATTGTATGAGAATGCTTGTAATCCTGTTATCTTCCGCTCTGTGAACTTGTCTCTTCTCTTGAACGTTGAAAATAAATTCGCGTTTATCTTTAATTTATCTATTTTTTATCGCTCTGAATCTCATTGATCATTTTTCTTACAATGAGTATCAATGTTATCCAGTGTAAAAAAAATTGGAATTATGTTTTGCCTTCCTAGAAGGGTATGTTTAGAGTTCCTTTGTTTTAAATTATCGTAATAGCTACTACAATGTAACACATTAAACAGTGTTTTTGTTAGCTGTAGAGCAAAAACTTTGATTATTGCAACATTTGTTTATTTCACAGCATCTTATCAAGAGACATGTGATAACTGTACTCTTAATATAACCTTTAAAATATATATACATTGCAGTAATATAATTTACATTCACTCTCACAATAGCTTTGAAGGATAGAGTATGTGTTAGTTATTTAATTACTTTAGAACTAAGATTAAAAATTAATCATTCAGATTAAAAAAATGACTAAACCATTTGAATTCTAATTAGATTATGACTTGGCCAGTCAAGCACTTTTAATGCCATTGCATGTTGCATTAAATAATGTTTCAATTTTGTTCTTCAGTTATTTTTTTTCTAAATGTCATTTAAATTGTTATTGAAGGTGATTTGAAATACATTTTAAATATTTAATGTACATTTTTGTATGTATCATTTTTACCATTGCATCATACAATGACCCTGAACTTATTATGTCTTCGATGTAAACAAAAATGTGACTTAATTTAAGTAGCTACTAAAAATACTTCTGTAATAGTGATAAATAGGTAACAATAAAGGTAAGGTGTTTTATAGTAATTATCAGTGATAAAATGCTTTATATATAATTTTCCGAAATCTATAACATTATTTAGACATTATATATAAATACTGTTTTTGAACAACACATTCTCATCAAAATATCAATTGTTATCAATCAACATTGTAACTAAATACAATTATAAAAACATACTTTATTGTATTTATTTTGTATTTTCATTAAAATTATGGTTAACAAACACACATCTGATTATGTTTGTATATGTGTTTACACCTCATGTGGGATGTCATCTATAAATAACCCACTCCCTCAGTCAGATGAAAGTACAAACACATTTTCATTCTATGTCTGTCAATTATATCTCAAATACTAGTTTAAATTATAAATATCCTTGATTTTATTATTGTGTAATTGCTGATCATGATTGTTATTGTAAAATCACTGTTTTAGGTGTTTTATAGTGATAATGGAGGATTTTTGTGTTTTTCTTGTCCTAGTGTGTTTCTTCTTGTTTTCAAGTGATGTATGGTTTTAGAAACTTTATTTTAAAGGTATGTTTAGTAGAGTGGTAATGGTAATCAAACAAAATAATCAAGATATAAAGTATTTTCACAGTAATGTTTACAATGAGATTCCTAATTGTTAAATAGTTTTGTCACATTCTTTGTTATAATTTATGCTTTGTTTAATTATAATTTTAGACTTATTATTTGCATAAAAATATGTAACATTAAGCTTTAGTAATTTATCTATTATGCTCATTTTAGTAATTTATTTTTTACATATGTATACCATTACATTAGGTGGAACTGCATAATTAAACACTCAAGCTTGGGTGTTAATGTTATTTACAAAATAAGTAAATTAATAAAGTATATTACATAACATTGCTTATAAAATGTGTAGTAATAGGGCTAACATCTATAATAGATCAGAGAGGTTGATCAAATGTATGTAGCAACTTAAAGAATGCAAATTCCCTAATTTTAGGTAGTCTGTTCTAGATAATCTGAAACAGAAACTTATGTGTTTTCATTCAAATTGTTTTATCATTCAATAGTTCTATTGTTGAAACATTTTAACACAAACATTACTCTCATGAAATAATCTACCACATAGACAGTTAAAGCAAGAGTGACTAAATTCATAAACTGTTAAGAAAGAGAGAGAGAAGGCAACACAAGTGTATTGATATGGGTGCATCAGGGAGAACTGCTAGACCAAAACATAAATAATAAAAATAAATAATCCACTCCACTTGTTGGAAGGAATACCAATAGGTATACAAACTACCTGATGGCAAGCAAGCATTCTTCATACGAGCTTTCTATGTTAGCTACAGCAAACATATTAACCCTCATTGACCTGTATATCACCATGCTACAATTTTTAAAAACATTTTTTTTTGTTAGTGCTGCTGGCGAGTCGGCGATATGCACACGGCGACTGCAGACGGACAGTACCGCGGTACCAATGGATCTACTCATGGACGTGACAAGGTTGCCATCCTGGATGCCGGCTCCCAGTATGGGAAGGTAAATATTTATTTATTTACCCTTTACTGCACAGATAATTCTAGAGATAGACAGGATATAACTAAGTAATGGTCTCCATGCATATTCAGTACTCCCCACATACACACAGTCATACAGAACTGTTCTATATGCCACATACTTGCACAAACTATGTGAAAAATTCAGTTACAAGTAGAATGCTACGAACATATAATAAACAATTCCTCAGTGCTGATCCTTTTTGCTCCTCTAAGGCCATCTTCAAAAAAGCCATTATAGGTATCTTATCTGCTCGCAGTGGGAGCTAACTCATAATATGATTCCATTGATTCTAGATTGGTTAGAGTTAGCACACACATACACACCCTCACACATACACACATTCATTCACACACACATTTTTATATATTTTTTTGCAATTAATTGTTGAAATTGTTGAAGACAAAACTTTGTATAATAATGTACATATATAATGTAAATCTGTAAAGACTTATGTTTGGTATAATCAAAAACTATTTATATATTTTGTAAAATAAAAGCTGTAGATTTTGTTGAAATAAACAATTAAATATGAACACACTAAAAGCATTCTTATTTCAAGAATGTGAATGAATGATTGTACCACTGACCATAGTTCACTGTCAATTTTGATTGAATAGATGGTTGTTTTACACCTACACTGAATACCTTGATAGCAAATTGCTTAGCTTTACGGTTAGAGAATCTACATACATATAATACACTTAAGTAGTGTGGAAGGCCACTCCTAGTTGGGCTCCATAATTAGGAACAGTGTTGGTTTTGTAGTTCGAAAAAGAAACAAGTGCCTGCCGGATAATCCTAGAAATTTTGAAAGTATTTTGACCATCAAAACGACCAACTAATAGGTGTCAATCTGATAAGTGGTTTGATTAGCAGTTGTTTAGTGTGATTGTCGTTCTTAGCATTGTATAGTGAGTAGTACAGAGTAACAAAGTCAGAGACTGTGTTTATAATTATTTATTAGAAGTACATCAAGTTTATAAAAAGTTGTTAATTTTATGATTGCAGAGGCAGCACGTATTTTTTTATTTAACCCTGTATAATACATCGTCTCCCTGCCTAAGGAGCTACCACCAACTTTCCATCATGCTCAGTATGCAAAATTATCCTTACAGGTTATAGATCGCCGCGTCCGCGAATTATGCGTGGAATCAGACATCCTACCACTGGATACGCCTGCCTACCATCTAAAGGAAGCTGGGTACCGCGCTATCATCGTATCTGGAGGACCTAACTCTGTTTACGCTGAAGATGCACCGAGATACGACGCGGATATTTTCAAGATTGGCCTACCTGTGTTAGGTAAGAACTTTTACATACCTTGCCTAGAATTAAACATCTTATGAAATAACAGCTCTAAGAAACTAAGTGGCACACTATCAATGAGTCCAACGTGTGTAATTTTCAATGTATTGTTTTGTCTTGGTAATGTTTTCAAATGTCACTTTTTACTGTCCAAATGCATCATAGATGGAAAATGACAGTAGATTGGTTGTCGATATACTATATTTTATACAGTATACGACATAGATAGCATTGTACTCATTTAATTTCCATATTTCACCTACAAAATAACTACAAAAAAAGTCACAATTAAAAAAAAATAACACCAATACCCAGAAATTGATGGCATGATCAGATGGGAAGAACCAATATGAAAGTCAGGAAAAAAACAGAAAACATTACACTAAAAAGGAGATATATGCCTCCCATTCTCATATGGCTAGTAATAATTTGAAATGATAAATGTTTATTAAAAACCTGTCTATAAATATCTAAGCTTATTGTTGAAAGTTAATATTTCTCTTAATTTTGTTGTCGGTCTTAACAATCCTGAGTAACTTTGTAGTCACTGTTAATGACTCCAGATTAATGTGAGCAAATTATCAAAGACAGTTTAAAATAGTATATATACTAGGGTGAGTCAAAAATTATTGTATTTACACTTTTCGTTCTACAATTTATTTACAGAAAAATAGGTGGTGAAATATGTACATCATTTTTCAACATTGTCTCCTCCCTTGTCAATACAATTGGTGCAGCGTATTCCTACCAAGGACAAGGTTTTAGGTTGGTTGCGAAGTCACTTTTGCACTGCTTCCTCTGTTTACCTCTGGAAAATTGATGACCTCGCAAAACATCCTTGAACGGCCCAAACATGAAAGTCAGAAGGAGCCAGACCTGGGTTGTAGGTAGGGTGTTCCAGCACCTCACAACCCAACTTGTTGATGATTTGAATAAATGTCAACACATTTGAACTTGTGTTCTGTAGTAAGCTGTCTTAGCACCCATCCCGCAGGGACTTCATGGAAGCCGAGCTTGTAGTGGATGATTTCATGGGCAAAACCATGATAATACCGGATAGGTGCTACAGAACCATCTCTCGAGCTTGCTGAATCTTGTCGTCCCTGGTGAAGGTTGACGGTTGTCCTGCTCCATCTTCGTGCGTCACACTCGTCCGGCCACTTTTAAACTTCTTGAGCCACGATAAAAGTCTATGATGAACTTCAGACCGTTTCCCATCTTTCAAACAGAAATCGAATCACTGCTCGTTGCTCCTCCTTGGCACAAACTGCTAGCAGAACATGTCCGTTCACACTGTTTACACTAACCACCATAAGGCAATTGACGCAATTGGGGTCAGGTGGCGCCCACATGACTACAGTTGTACCAACTCTGAGCACACATGCGTAGAAGGCAGTATGACAACCTTAAAGGTGTTTTATGATAAAAGTGTAGATAACTTTTGACTCTCCCTCGTATAAAATATACAAGAAAAAAACTCCGCACTAAATTTGCCTTATATCTCAAAAATCTTTTAGTAGGCGTTAGAATTTTTTTTACTATTTTAAAGTATTTTGAACCATGGTTTAATTTTGCTGTGTATGAAACATGTTACTGCATTAAATTTCGAGACGGGACATTTGCTGAACTGCTATTCTGGTTACATAATCTTCTGAGGTAAACACTACATCATAATAAAAACCATACTAATCTGATAAACAATCAATGTCCTTAATGTGTTTAGAAATAGAAAATAGATCATTGTTTAGAAATGTTTCCTCCCACAGTTGCATGTAAGGCGTTCTTAGTAGCTAGTAGATTAATAGATGGCATCCTTAGCAGGGGGGATTCTACCTATGTTTCCCCTTTTCTACCTATTTAATATATGTCTTACACATCTATTATTTCTGACATTATATTCTTTAATTATAATTTCAATTCATTTATATAAGCGTCTTACCATAATCATTAAAACATACTTATTTATTTCAATATAGCTATATCCAGGTAACCACGAAAGATGGACCTTTGACTAAAAATGTCGCCATCGTGGTCATCCCATGATATGCTGAGTCAACGTCCCATTTTGCTGCTACAGCACAGTTTGATCATTTGGTTAATTCACTTCTCGTTTCATTTGTAATTTAATTTTTACTATTCTTGAATGTTATGTTTTTATTTTTAATTATTTGTGTTGAAGTGGCAAAATAAAGCGTTATTCTATTCTAGATTATTTTTAGTAACTGCTATTCTATATCACATATGTCTTTACGCAGGTATTTGCTATGGCATGCAGATGTTGAATAAGGAGTTCGGCGGGTCGGTGCTGCGTAAGGACGCGCGTGAGGACGGACAGTACGAGGTCGAGCTCGAGACCACATGCCCGCTGTTCAAGTAAATTACGAATATAATTGAAAATTAATAAAGTAATAAGAAATTATTATTTAAAAAGGAGTCGAAAACTAAATAAAATAACATTTTGTAATAAATAAATAGATACCCATATTTAAAAAAAGTTACCATACCTCGGCGGTGAGGAAAACATGGTGAGGAAACTCATGCTCCAGAATAAATAAAGGTGATCCACCAATCCGCACCGGATCCGCGTGCCGGGGAGGCCCTGCAGTGGGAATATCCCAAGGCTGATACAAATACTATAAATAAATAAATTTCTTTCAACAGTCGCCTAGAAAAGCTGCAGCCCGTTCTGTTAACTCACGGCGACAGCGTTCAGAAAGTCGGTGAAAGATTCCGCATCGCCGCGCAATCGTCCAACCACCTCATTGCCGCTATATACAATGAGCAGATGCGACTTTACGGCGTGCAATTCCACCCTGAAGTAAGTAATAACTTGACTTTCTTTTTTCGCCCTTTTATCCATCACATATATAGGGCCATCTAATGTACATTGCGTTGTGCACGACAGACGTATGGGCGTTAAACATCACGTTGGCGAGTCCACTCTTGAGGTGGTGTACTTCTTCAGGGTTTGTGATAGCCGCTTTGTTATTCCGTAGTCTCCTTTTACGAATATTTTAGTACTTTATTACATTTAGATTTTGCTAATTTAGGAAGATGTTCAGGAATAGATATATCTATTAATGGGCTCTTGAAAGCGTATATTTATTTATTTTTTTATTTATTTATTTACTTCGACCAACTCAGAATCATAACATTTTTTTTAATCATATTTTATTGTTAGTAAGAACTTAATTTAAAAAATTTCTTAGCCTATAGTTAGTAGCACACAGAATATAAACAAAATATTTATATTTTCTTTATTTTACACGGCTTCAATCACTGGATAGAATTCAACTGTCCAATAATCCACTCCACTGACCACTACTTACTTTAGGGAGTGTGCGTGAAATATATGAAATTAATAAAAAAATCAGGAAGATGGTTACAGATTATTCTTGACACGGAATCTGGTGTGTAATAAATTCAATAAAGTTCACCTCCTCATGATTTGTGCAACTTAAACCCAATTATCGAATTTACCACTTAGGTAATATGGTAGAATGTCGCGGAAGTACTCATCAATACTCTTGACGCATGAGACAAAAGGTGAAAAAACAATAATAGAAATCACTTTGTTTCATTTAAATTAGTGCTCTGCCAGTGTTTAGTTCTTGTGTAGGTTCTATCTAGTATATAGGCCTCCAAGCTTAACCCCAGCTAGTGACAATAATTATCTTTTAAGTGCATACTGCCTTTTTGTTTACCTTTTGTCTCATGCTATAATGAATATGGCATAAATGTTTTTTCCAGGTGGACCTAACCCCGAAAGGCAAACAGATGCTGTCAAACTTTCTATTTGATATAGCTGGTTTAACGCGCACTTTTACCCTGCGTTCCCGGAGGGATGCCTGTATTCAGTACATTAAGGAAACTGTCGGAGAGAATAAAGTTCTTGTGAGTATACTAATCACCTCTTGTCTCTCCACTGCTGGATACATGCCTCTCCTAAGGACCGGCACCATACATGGTCTTCTGCTCTTCTCATCCAGCACTCTTTATTGCTGTCTAGTCTATGTATGCCCCAGAAGGGGGAGAGTGGCTCGGGGACACAGGTAAGAAGAAATTACTTGTAGAGAGGCAACTCATATGTGTTTCGGTAATGAGTGACCTATGCCCGAGCCCATTCCCATCCTATCCCTCCCAATTTTCCCAACTCTTTCTGCCAATCCATTCCTTAATATGCAAAGGTAGGCAGCGCATCCGGGGGTGTGCCAACGTTTGTCATTCTGGACTGATGTTGGTATGTATCGCGGATTGTCTATGGACGACAGTATCCACTTACCATCAGGTAGACTGTATGCTCGTCTGCCTCCTTTTTCCTATATAGAAAAAACTTGATCAAAAAGAAGAAGAAAATATAGTTGGACTATGTTGTGGTACCATAATATGAGACATTATCATACATAATATGAGAGGTTTATGTTATATCTATAATATATCAAAAATACTAATTGGATACACGTGGATAAAAAAGCTTGTGATTATTGAAACTGAAATTAAAGGAAAATTTGCAAAATATTTTAAATATTTTTAGTCAACTATTTCAAATACCAATTACTATACTAGAAACGAATTTGTAATAAAATAATAATTCGTATATACCTTCTGAAGTAAAATCCACCACAGAACAACAATTACTACGAACTTTAAGAGTTTAAGTTAAGTATTTGGAAGCATGACAAAATTGTAACTAATTTTCTTGTCAAATGTATTTGTCTTATCACCTACCCTTCTACCGCTGATGAGTTGACTCATCGCTGTGGAATGTTAGACAAATATTATTTAGAAATTTGATCTTGGAGGGGTTGTTTACACTATGTGACCATGAATTCTAGGAATTTTAGGAGTTTATAGCTTCTACGCGAGATTCTGTGCACCGGCAGAAATAATACAATTAATGAATATTTATATACCTACTCGTACATTGTGACAATTTTATTAATGTAATTGCCTAAACGATTAGTCCAGTTGACAGTGCCCTCGCTTGCTGTGCAAAGGGTTCGCGGTTCCCGTTTTCGGGTTCCCGGTCGGTCACTAATTTGTTTAAGACAAATTTTTGTTTGTGTCTGGATGGTATATTCGTCTTTGTATATGTTTCTGGATCCGCGACACAGCAAATCCTAATTTGGCCCCATGGGGTGGCGTTAAAATGAAAGACCAACTATGTTCTATACTATACTCATGTGGATGTATAATTTTGTCAGGTATTGGTGAGTGGTGGTGTAGACTCCACAGTGTGTGCGGCGTTGCTCCGGACCGCGCTGCGCGAGGACCAGGTCATCGCCCTACACATCGACAATGGTAAGTGTAATGTAGAATTTGCAAAACTTCTACATAGCCTGGTGTTACATTGATGACAAGCTATCTATGTAGTACCGGCTTCTTTTTAATAAGAAACACTTGAGTTATTCTATAAATCTCAACCAAATTATCCCCAGGATTATTCAGGAAAGGGAGAAATTATTAACTCATACTTGTATCAGCCTATAACGTCCCACTGCAGTGCACAGGCTTCCCCTTAATAATTTCTGGCATGCCGGCCGGTTTTTCACGATGTTTTCCCTCACCGCCAAGCTAGTGACAATTTTTAAAAATCCGTCCTTAAATAGAAACTCAGTGGTACGGACCGAGGATTAAATGTTTTTTCCAAAAGAAATAGTAGTCTTATATGTATGGAAGATTTACACAATCCAAAGAATTCCGGGACAGAAAACACCACTCCATCCATCAGGAATTTAAACAGTTTATTTCACAAGAACCCGCGGGAATTCAGTTTTGGCGAAGTTCGGGACGCGCACCTTCCCACTAGATCGGTCGATCGCACAATCGGGGAAAGAATCAATATCAAAAATGTCACATCAATAAAAGGAGAAGAGGGTATATATAAAAAAAAATTACCGCTTAAGTTTTTTAGACCACCGATAGAAATAATTGAACTGTAACTAAGAATGGATATATTTTATGCATATTTGTAACCACACTTGCAGGATTTATGCGTAAAAACGAGAGTGCCAAGGTGGAGAGGTGCCTGCGAGAGCTCGGTGTGAGGCTACACGTCATTAATGCTGCACATCAGGTAATATTATCCCCTATCTTGTATAAATTTTGCAGTACAAATACAAAAAATATAATATATTGTCATTTTTTTTTTATTTATTGCCATAAAATACATGTTATAAAGTTATACTTACATTAAAATGTCATTAAATGCTTTCTGGTTTGCATTGAAATTTTGAGTTTTCGCCATCACATCAATAATTTATGGAAAAATATACATACAACTATGAATACAAATAATATAATGACAAAGAATTCGTTTCGATAAGACACTTACCAATGCAAATTAAATGTGCCGGGTTTAGCGTTCGGTCGCTACAACTACGTGGGTGACGCTGAAAGTTTTGAGAATCTCAAAAATGAACTCGGATATAGACATGGAAGTTGTTTTATTGCTTTTCGTAGTATTCTCCGCGACAATTGATACATTTTTTCATGCGAGTAACCATTGTGTAGGTAGCACATCCAGCCCATCTTTCTTTTGGCACCTTTTCACAGGCCGTTTGGAAAGCCGTTACTGCCATTTCTGCATTCATAAAACGTATTCCTCTGTATTTATCCTTAATTTTAGGGGACGAATAAGAATCACAGGGCGCAAGGTCGGGATTGTATGGCGAATGAACCCATTAACTCTGCATTTACAGTACTCAAAAATTGCTTCGTTTGTCTGACTGATTGAGCTGGGGCATTGTCGTCATGGAGGATATTCTGCTCCGTGGGCGTCGTTCTTTGGCTTTTTCCAAAACCAAAGTAAGCAGCTGTTCACATACCAGTCCGCAGTTTCTGTTCTTTTATTTTCTGAAGTTACTGTAGCAAAGTGCCCCGATCTGCTAAAGAATGAGACAATCATCTTTTTAGCTGCATTCCGTCCTTTATTCACTTTCGTCGGCAATTCTTCGAAAGTAAAGACCCATTGCGCAGATTGCCTCTTAGTTTCAGACTCATTGCAGTAGATCCAGCTTTCATCACCTGTTGCTATTTCAAAACAGCATTTGATTGACCATTGTCGAATTTTTCAAGCATTTGGAGACACCATATCACGCGACAGTGTTTTAGAACATCGCTCAAATTGTGAGGAATCCACCTAGCACAAAGCTTCCTCACCTTACCCCGGTGTAAAACTAATAGTGTAAAATAGTTTGAACTCGACTCATACTAATACCTAATGCTGCCCGTATCCTGCTGATATGTCGTTAGTTTGTCTGTTTCAATCATGAACCGCACAGTTTTGATGTTTACCGCCGTCGCAGGACGCCCTTCTGTAACATAGACACTGAAGTGGGTGGTGGCACTGGCACTGGATGGGGCTTCATCACTATATGCTAATTTGTCTTTCAAAAGAGTTACAATTTGCAAAATTCGATTTTTTACACCCACAGTACAGTAGCCAGTTCTAAGAACTTTTAGTTTGACCTATCGTACAGTATGCGATAACGCGGCAGTGCGGTTTCAAGGAACTTTATAGCGATACTGAAAAAACGTTAGGTTGATATTTTTGCCGTCCGGTAACTAAAAGGCGGCTAAAAAAATTCCGATTTCGGATTTTCTACACAGTGTCATAAAGCTGAAAGTTCTCTATCGGCCTGTCTTGAAATTATGTCTCTAATCAGTGTTAAATACTTTTTCGTGTCTGTTCACATTTCCTAGAGACATCGATTCTCACGGTTTTTTTGCCAATATTTCAATACTTAAAGTTTAAAATATTGGCAAAACTTAGTTGTGGCATCTGCCTGTTAGCCACCTAAAACTCAAAGTTATCACTTAGCTGCCTTTTAGTTAGCGGACGGCAAATTTACTCAACGACAATTTTAATTTACGTTTATTATACAATAATCGGTATCCACTGCTGGACATGGGCCTCCCCATGCATATTGTCTTGTGCATGAGGGATGTAAGGCCTTAAAACACCACAGTGGTCAAACGGGTTAGCGTGTTCACTCTTTCAGAGGTGGTGTAGCAATGCTGTGCCGTCTGGTGTCGGCCGACTATAGAATAGCACCACCCCATCTCTTCCTCATGCGACTAAGGGATAATAAAGCCGCTACCACGAGCGCATTGTTACGTTGATCAAACAAAAAGTCAACCTTCACTTCTCGAGTTCTCGCGAATAAGTCAAAAAAAATATGTTGTCTCGTTGTACAGTTCCGTCAGGGCAGCACGGTGGTACGCGAGGCGGGCGGCCGGTCGCGTCACACGCCCCTGCTGTGCCACGCCACTGCACCCGAGGACAAGCGCAAGATCATTGGCGACGTGTTCATACGAGTCGCCGAGCAGGCCGTGCACGATCTCAATCTGCAGTCAGTATACACATACATTGTACTTGCATCAACCTTAAATGTCCCACAGACCTCCCTTAGTAAATCACTGGGTCCGTAATCCACCAAGCAGCCCCAGTGCGGATTTTATTTAATTTCTGGAACACTGGTTTCCTCACGTTTTCCTCTCACCGCCGAGCTAGAAACTAATATTTAAAGTCTTGTGTAGCCCTTTATCCGTCCCTGAAGCAAAGATTTAACTTAGTAATAGAAAAAATACACATATATACAGTATTATAAAATAACAAACTCACACATAAATACGGAGTTTCATCTTTGCTTTGGGGCTGGATAAAGGGCTGGACAAGCTGAGCGATTGTCTAAGGCGTCAGGTAATGAAAGGGCGCCGTGTCCCAAGCGGCAGTTCTATAATAATTTTATATGATTCATCTGATATAAGCTGAGTATGCTTCCAAAATACACATTAAAATGTCAATCATTAAAAAAAATCTTCCATCTACTTATTATACATACGCACGAAAAACACTGCCTTTAAAGGGGCGCTGCAGATCTTCCACCCGGAGTGCTAAACACGCTTGATCCGTCCCTGCAATGGCTGCTTTTTAATTGTTTAAAATCTTGATTGCTATAAAATGATAACGTCCTTTTAAATGGTCAATAAATTCATTCTGTAGCTTAGAGTACCCTAAGTGATTACACCCGCACGCATTTTTCGTGTGAGTGTCCATCTCCATATTCTTATCTACGCTAAACCTATACTGGTGTAGGCGAAGTCACGGATCGCTAGTGTTGTTGGTGCTTTTCATATTTTCGAATCAATTAGAAAAACAACTTTTATATAAATACCTGCATACGACCACAGCCCACGTCGTAGTACAATTTAATGATTCACACGTGCGCCGACCACAAAGATTAAATTATTATTGGGATAAAAAACAACTTTATTCCATTATACTCTATTCTCTACTCAACAGAACAGGATATGACATAAATTATTTGATTGTTCTTGCCACGTAATTTTAGTAGCAAAATGTGCAAATCTCTTAAAATAAATCTCTAAAAATGGCAACTAAACAGTTATTTTTGAAGTGATATAATTACATATACTTAAAAATAACATGAATTTTGTATGTTCACTGTTGTTTGCATTTAAATGTATGTTTGTTTGTATTTGTTGTTATTTATAGTAATTCAAAAATGAAGGTTTTGTTACAATTTTGAAAATTGCACATTTTGCTACTAAACCAATTGTTCTATTAAATAAATTATTTGTTTAAATACTCCTCAATGAGCAGAGACTTAGCCATCAATTGAGATATTATAAACTATGTTAACTGTGCTCACCCCCAGGGAAGACCAAGTCCTCCTCGGGCAGGGCACTCTACGGCCGGACTTGATCGAGTCGGCATCGAACCTGTGTTCCAACAACGCGGCGACCATCAAAACTCATCACAATGACACCGAGCTCGTGCGTTTACTGCGGCAACGCGGCCGCGTCGTGGAGCCGCTCAAGGACTTCCACAAGGATGAGGTATCGAAGGAGTCGCCCAATGAGTAACTATAGTGTACAGTGAAATCATCGGGACATGGAGTTTGCATTTGCCGATAGTAGCGACAGAAAACAAAATTTTAACATAAGATATCAAACATTCATTTGATTAAGCACATGCATAATATTATCATTTTAAACTGTTTCTTTGATACCTGACATCGCGGCATCATCTTCACTCTCTTCGTATGTGTCGCCTGCGTTGATGATAAATCGCTGTTACCGCATCAAAAGCGGCGTACCCTCTAATTTATTTTCTCCGTTTCGTCTTGTTGCTAACGGTACACGAGCAGAAGTGCGCTGAGCTCAAGTTAAATAGTGAAATGCAAAAAAGACAAATATTGTGCATAAGGGCGTGCCCTGTCATAAGCCGATTGCATCTGTATACTATTGGTGAATAACTGAAGTAAATAATTTTAAGTTACTAAGAATGTCATCATTTGCTACCAACTTTATTAGGCACAAACAGTATATTATTACCATACCATCAGGCTATGTTTTACCACTGCTGGATATGGGCCTCTGCTAAAGCTCGCCACCGCAATCCGTCTTTGGCTCTTCTCCAACCACCACCGGCGAACTTCATCAAGTCGTCGGTCCACCTAAACCGGGCGCATCCCTCACTGCGCTTGCTGGTATTGGTCTCCATTCGAGGATTCGTCTCCCCCATTGCTCCTGCAGCAAATATGACCTGTTCGTTGCCAATTGACTTGTTGATTCTATGAGCTGTTGGTGACTTTAGTTCTTTTAGCGAATGTCTTCGTTTCGTATATTATCTCACAAAGAAATTCTGACCATAGTTAGTTGAGTGATCTTAGGTCTACCACCAGAGGTCGCGTTTCAGCACTGTACGTTATAACTGATGCATACTGTATACAGTATGAATACTAATACTGTGTGTGTGTGACCAGGTGCGTACGCTGGGCACGGAGCTCGGTCTGCCGCCGCCCATAGTGGAACGGCAGCCGTTCCCGGGGCCGGGGCTCGCCGTGCGCGTGCTCTGCCAGGAGGAGCCCTACGCCGAGCGGGACTTCTCCGAGACGCAGGTCAGTACACACTGATTACGAGTACACCCAATTTGTATTTGATCTTCTAAATGTAATTAAATTTAACCCATGTGACTACAAGATCATACTACGAGTATCTTATTTTAACCGTACCCCTAACATTATTATATCTTATGTATCTATATGTGATATGGTCAAAAACGTAAAAATCAGATTTTCCACTAAAGTGGTAAGAATCCACCTGGTGGTAAGAGTCCATCTAGTAGTAAGAGAGAGAGAGTACTGTGGTTTTGCGACATCCTTGATACATGCCAACATCAGTCCAGAACGACACACGTTGGTACGCCCCCGGATGCGCTCTGGCGCTGCCTACCTCTAGAGATTTAGAAATAGAATTGGAGAAAGGCTTAGGAAAATGGGTAGAGATAGGATGAATTGGAAATGGATTTTGGTATATCTCACTCACTACCGTAATGTGGAAAACACTATAAAGTGGGAAATGCAGTACATTTTACGGTAGTGTTCTGTGAGAGTGGGGTAACGTGGCCAGTCGAGTGCGCCCAGCGGCTGCGCGATTACGGCGAGCGTCCTCCCCTTCCAAAAATAACTACTTATTGATAGTACTCAATGGAGTAATTACGTCACAGTTTTGGAACTGTGACGTAATTACTAACAAAGCCATAACAAATTCAGCTATATAAGTATGTTGGATGTGTAACCGCCAGGTGATAGTGAAGATAATGGTGGAGTACGCGTCGATGTGCGTGAAGTCGCACGCGCTTCTCGGGCGCGTGAACAATGTGTCTACGCCCGCGGAGCAGGCGGAGCTCAAGCGCATCTCCTCCAAGTCGCCCGTGGCCGCCACGCTGCTGCCGCTTAGGTCCGTCGGCGTGCAAGGTAATATTTTGCTTTATTTGATTATTGTATGCAAAATGAGCAATTTCGTGTAATTCGAGAAGATAATGGTGGAATACGCGTCTATGTGCGTAAAGGTCGCACTCTTTGCAGCCGCAACATGTAAAGTAATATCCCTTCGCGTTTGGTTCATATGTTCAAATGCGATGTGTGTGTAAGCAAAGCAACTCGTGTAATGTGTGTGAGAAGATAATGCAATGCGTCAATACGCACATTTATTAATTGTGGAAATTATTTATTAATTTCATTGGAATATATAAGTAATTCCTATAATTGTATGTTCCTATTGCGATCTCATTATAAAACATCAGTTTGTTTTTTTTATTTTGAAGCAGAGTGCTTTATTTTTGTTACTTCTTTATTTTTACCTATATAAGGTACAATTAAAACGTTGATTTGGCAAAATTATGCTTTGTTTTTTCTTTACCTAGGGTGTAAGCAACACTGTATAGCTCAAAGTGTGTTGACACAATTGCGCGGCGCAGCGCAATGTACGTTACCCATCTCTATTTGAGATGTGAAATGTCGTTTCTTGGAATCCTAGTGATAGTGTATCCCCAGGATCCAATGTTATGTTGAGGAGCGAGTATGCGTGAGTGTTAAGTAAAACCGCTAAGTGCGTGAGTGTTAAGTTGAGTCCTAGTGCGACACTGGTTTATTTTCGATATAGTACAACTTCCACGCGAATCCGAAACGCGGCCACCCCCACTTAAGACTTAGCACCTACATCTTATCGATAAAGCTATGAACACATGTACGGTTACCCGTACAATGTGTGTGGGAACATAATTTTTATGTTTTTTATTCATTAGGTACAACAACAGATTTACAAACTTATCTAGTTACAGACACATTTTATGAAACATTTGTACGTTTGTAAATTCACTTAGAGTTATACACAACTTTAGCTATAATCATGCAGAATAGGTAAAATAAAACTATTTAAAAGAAAAATGTGTATCCAACAGAATTTTGAAACTTGGCGTTATTTAGATGGTTATTATGCGTGTGATATCTCTTGTATTTGATTTATGTTTAAAATTGATCAAATTTGTGTTATATGCGTGGGAAGATAGCGGTGGAATACGGCACTGTGTATAGCGCGTCCTGCTGCCGCGTCCGTCTACCGGCGCGCGAGATAATGTAGCTCGTAAAGTATAATCTTAAATATTTAAAATAGAGTGGTTTGACAATGGGAGCAGTGTCACCCACTTAGGGGGTGTATTATTGTTTCTTGTCTGCTGTTCAACAATTTATTGTTGTCACAGGCGACAACCGGACGTATAGCTACGTGGTGGCGCTGTCGACGGAACGCTACCCACCGGACTGGAAGGACATGCACTACCTCGCCAAGCTCATCCCGAGGGTCTGCCACAATGTTAACAGGTACTCGACACTATCTCCCATGTTAAGATAATATAAAATAATTATTTATTGTTACACAACACAGCGGTGTTATCAGTGCCGGCCCGAGGCAAGTTTTAGGATGGAGCGAGATCCAATTATGACGCCCCCTTGCTTGCCCCTAATACATACCAGTGATGCGTGCAAGCATGGAACTTAGAAGATCTCGACAACATCTTAAGTCTGTGTCTAATTTGTCGATTGAAAACAGCCATGCTCGTTGGCACTGCACTCCTCACAGGACCACTGAGGCGCCCCCTGGGTCTTGGCGCCTGGAGCGGCTGCTCCGTTCGCCCTATGGTAGGGCCGGCCCTGGGTGTTATATAGAGTTGAATGGTAAAGTAAGATACCTCGGACTATCCTCCTGCTGCTGCAAATATTTTTGTCACATAATTATCAGCATTGCATATGTTGTCTAAGTGTAACACAGTATCCAGTTGCCACTAATTGGACGGGCCAAATAGTTACTTGACCACCTACCTACCTACCTAGTAGACGACTGTCTGCTCGTCTGTCATCGTCTTTCCACAAAGTGAAAACCCTAATGTCCCGTGTCCGTTCGGAAGGGAGATTTTGCTACCAGTATTTTCTGTACATTTTAGAAAGATAAATGTTTAGACAAAAGTTGTTGACGTCCTTTCCAATGACCATAAAATATCATTAATCCATCCTATAATCTACATAACCATTGATTCTTGCAGGATTGTTGTGTATATAGTATTTTACTAAATAACTTTTTATTATACCCTAAACTTAGTTATCCCTTGGTCGTCTTTTGCCACACCCACGGGAAGAAATGGGATAATGCTATTTTAAAACCACACGACACTACATGGTCATCAACAAAGGCATAACAAAGCCTAGTGGCTAGCCTAGCACAACCCCTGAGGAACTGCACCACCTCTAAAATAGTGGACTCGCCAACCCGCTGCACGCCAAAAGTGTGTCATTTTAAGCATACATCCCTCGTGCAAGTACCCTAAATGTTAACCCGGCACATGAACTACAACTATGCCAATGTTCATTAAAATCTTTACAATGGTTTATGCGTTTGCATGACGAAAATTCCAAGAATTATTGATTCGAGTTCCGTATCATTCACAATGTATTATACATTGCAACTTTTTTTTAATATTAAAAATTTTATGTACAGACAGGTTTTGTTATGACTTTATTATATGTATAGATAACACAACAATTTGTACTTGTAAGGGTTTGTTACGCGTTCGGCGGTCTGATCAAGGAGCAGGTGACAGACATCACGCCCACGTTCCTCACGCAGCACGTCATCTCCACTATCCGGCAGGCGGACGACATCGCCATGCAGGTCAGCTAAATATTCTCCTTGCATCGTTTGTCCTCATTACAGAGGGTCGTGACCACCACCATGGAATACTTTTTGATGAACGATATTACGCCAACTGTTACGGTCCTTGGTGGTACTCATTGCATCATGGATGTTGGTATTGAGAGTGGTGTGGATCTGGTCAGACCCAACGCACCGGGCTACGTCCTCGGAGTCTCTTTCCTTCCACCTTGCCAGTTACTATGACTCCAAATTATTGTCTCCCTTTCAGGCAATGTGACCGAAGTATTCAAGAATTCTCTGAAGGCAGATGGTGGATACCTAGTAGTCGCTAAATATACAGTTATTATTTTTCTTTTTTTTATAGCCTCAAGATGTATCTATCCACTTTTTCCTTACACTTCCAAGAGAAAAGGTCTATCCACTTTTTCCACAATCCTCTATCCAATGAGAACTTTTGTTAATACACATTTGAATCTCCCGCTTTCCTTTTTCCATTTGTATCCTAGCACTACTTTCAAGCTACATAATAAAAATCAATCTTGCAATGTGGCCGCGGCGGCGCTATCGTATAACAAATACCAAAATTAATGGAAAATGCAGCATTTTCTCAAAAACTTCAAAAAAAAAGCAACAAGCTAGTAATTCTAACAATTATATTGTTGTATCCACTATCACGTCTTGTATCCGCGGGTGTGCAAATTTAGATAGCGTACACGTATATATTATACAAATTTATTAAATTACTTATATATACTCGTACTTACACAGACTGCCACTAGGCATTAAGTCCACCTTTTGTACAATGTTTCTTTGTGCACTAGTTTATAAATAAATAAAATATGTTTATCTATTTTAACGGGTGTCAACGCGTATGTTTACTTTATTTATTGTACTTGATGTTTCGGTTGGGTTGCATCAACCATGGTCACGAGCTGACTGCAGAAGCGTGTAGTCCATGTCGAGAACTGCGAGCAGTTTCATCAATAGCACATTTGCTTTCATCTAGAACGGTGTACACATTTAAATGTATTACAAAAATACCAATAACAGCGCCCGTTGGTAGAGAGATTTCCAAACAATATATAGTTTCATGTATAGACAAGATTTTTGTCGATTTTTTTAAATTTTGGAACTTGGTAGTGCCAAAATTCAGTAACTGAAGTAAGAGTGAGTAAAAGTGTGTGAATTCAGTAAGAGTTCAGTAACTAATTTGCCTCATCTTCAAACTGAACTGAGACCCCCTTAGTCGAGATGTAGTGATTTTTTTCTGATTACGAAAGTCGTGACCTCCGCAATACATACCTTTTTTGCAAATCACTCTAAAACAAAAGTTTTTAAAGCACATGTTGTGTTGTGTTGTCAGGTGCTGCATTCATCGCGGTGCGTGTCTCAAATCGCACAGATGCCAGTAGTACTGGTCCCGGTGCAGTTCGACCGCGATGCGGCGACGCGCGCCGCGCCCTGCCAGCGCTCCGTGGTGCTGCGGCCCTTCGTCACGCAGGACTTCATGACGGGCGTCGCGGCACTGCCCGGCACTGACGCAATGCCGCAAGAGGTCAGTGACAATAAACCCGGCTTTTGAGAGCCAGTTCACTTCACATACACGTTTTCAGCGCTTGAATATCGATTCACTTTACAAATCCGTTTTCAGCTCTTAATGGGTCCACTTCCATAACCTGCTTTCTGTCCTTAAATTCAAATTAATTTAGGCCATTGTTCATTTAAAACCATTTTACTTCAAACTGGTCTTAGGTTCTTAAAAACCGATTTCCTTCAAATTGATTTCATTCTTTCAAAACCAATTTTCAGCCTTTGATAATCGTTTCACTACACAAACCAGCTTTCAACCCTTTAAAAACTGGTTTACTTCACAATTCGGTTTTAATTCTTTGAACACCGGTTATCAGCACTTAATAACCAGTTAAATTCACAAATAATACTAACAAAATAAAACATATGAATATTATTTCAATAATTTTATATTGTGGATAATTATAGCGTTTTGTGAATTTTAGAATCAATTTTAGTGCGTTTTGTATTGGAATTTTAGAATCAAAATGCCGATTAATTATAATTACTTCCCATCAACATATTGTTTATACATGTTCTTAGAGTTTAGTGATAATACTAAATATATAAAAAGAGTAACTAGTAAAATTAAAATTTTCATTTGTTAGACTTTCAATTCCTTACAGATGGAACCCCAACCCATACATGGCCCAGAGCCCCGAAAACCTCAAAGACTGCCCTGATTTATTATTTTATTAAAATGATAATTTATGTTTTAGATTAACTTGCAGGACACTTTTTATCCCATACAAAGGTTTGAAATGTGAAATTAGATGTTACTCTCATACCACACACTGTCGATAAGATGGGGTAGGATTGGATTATGGGATGAGATGGACTTGGATTGAATCGGGTTGCAAGATGTAGAAGATGAGATGGAATGAGACAGGAGCAAATCGAATGAGCAGGATATGATGGGAAATGATGAAATGGCCTGAAATATAATAGTTGTTTTATGGTAAGAAAGTGGCAGACTAGCAAAAGTCCACCTGCATACTGTCGCCCTGCGACATACGCCATATATGCCCACATCGGTCTATAATGACAAACGTTTGCACGACCCTGGATGTTCTGCCTACTTTTGGAAATTTAGGAATGGATTTGGGAAATGGAGAAGGAGGGGAAGGGGCTCTAACATATCGACCGACATCTTGCAATTGGCGTAAAAACCATTTTGTCGAAAATGAATTATTTATACAGTTTTTTGGGCTCTATCGATTTGTCTATTTTTGATATTGTTACCTGTTTTCTTCGTATCACCCAAACGTTGCCTGGAAGAGATCGCCTCGGCGATGAGGCCGCCGCCTGTACTTTTCGTGTTACTTACTTAAATTATCTTTTTGCAACATGTATTGGTGTACTCTTACAATAAAGAGTTTATCATCTGTATTTAAAAGTCAATATTCGCAAAAAAAAATAGCTTATACTACGCACTTTTTTGTAAGCCTAGGCAACATTTTGACAACAGTCAATAGGCTAAGTAAATTCAGTATCATATTGATGTATACACCATCGATTTTTAAAGACTTAAAAAAAAAAGACTTACGTCAACCAATGATTTCTTAAAAGCTATTTGATGGGGCGTAAACGCCAAAAAAATTGCGATTTTTGTTTAATTGTTTTTATATTGTTAATTGTAATATTGTACTGATATTAAAATGGAGTGGGATGATAACGAAAGCCGTATTGCTGTAATTGTATATATATTTCCGACTTTATTAGAGCTGAAGATTGGCCGTCATCTAGTCCCCAATCTTAATCAGCTCGATTATGATTTAAAGTCGCACGCCATGATAATATTGAATCCCTAAAACATTCCATAGGGGTGGCAGTTGCCAATTTTCCCATGGAAAGGGAACGTTTGAAAAATTGTATGGTGGTCATTGAGAATAAACGTTATATTTTTAAAATGCTTACCTATTTATTTCTAAAATAACAGAAATTCTTCTAATAAAATGATAATGTAAAAATAAAATATGAATGTATTCTTTGTAACAATATGGCTAGACTAGGTACTCGTATGCATGTATCCTCTAATACGGGAATTTTATGAACGTTCATATTGTTATCGTCAGGTGTTAGACAGAATGCGCACGGAGCTGGCGAGCGTGCCGGGCATATCGCGCATACTGTACGACCTCACGCCGAAACCGCCCGCCACGACCGAGTGGGAGTGATCGCGGACAAAACTTACTTTTGTACACTTTATACTGAACGCACCCGCGGGCAGTGGTCCACGACACAAGCGAACGGACAGTAGCGAGAACCATTTAAATGTTAAATAATCTGTAAACGTTCAAATAAATCCTCAATATTTGTTTCTAGTACTTTATCCGTTCGACAAACAATGGCGCTAACTAATATCTTAAAACATAACATCATTTTCTCGTTCCAAAACGTCTGTAACTCGTCAAATTTTACGTGGTCCAAAGTACGTGTTTGACAAACAATCTTAATTTGGTAACCATGGCTTTGGTTTTGTAATAATTCGTCCAAGTGTTGTTCCAAAACGATAGGTTCAAATAGTTCGTCAAATATTACGTGTTCCAAAGTACGTGTTTTACAAGCAATGACGCAAACGTGCAATCAAAATATATCAAATATGGCTTCCGTTTTGAAACAATTTATCCAACATAGTCGTTTCAAAACGTCGTAATATATACGTTCAAATATACCATCAAATTTTATGTTGCTTAATGTACGTGTTGTAAAAACAAGGGCACAATAGTACTATTTCACTCAAACATGCCATCGGTTTTGAAATAATTCGTCTAATAGTGTCATTACAAAACGTGCGAAATCAGCCCTGAATAAGTAATTTTGCGTTTCAAGAAATTTTGGAGCACGTAGTTAATTTTCGACGAAAATGTCATACATCGTCGCACACTTATTTAGTAAATTATTTGAACGTTTACAGGCCCTTTTACGGCAAAAAGGTTTTAAATGTTAAGACGATAAAAAAATATCTGTCGCAGCATCCAGTGACAGTAAAAGGAGATATTTTTGTTTTTGGACGTTGGTCACATTAAGAAGTTTCCAGTAGCAGTTTCCGATACCTACTCAAAATATGTATGAATCTCGTCCACATACAGGAGTCATTTGAAATTTCTTACATGAAATCTATATATATATAGTGTGTGTGAAATATATTCCCGAAGATTGTAGATATATTTCATTCCTGATTTTAATGAAAATCTTATGCATTATTTTCTTTTTTTTATTCTTGCTGAATTCTTTTCTACATATTTGCTATAAATCTTAAACATAAAACACAAAAAAAAATATTTTTACGTAGAAGCAACCTAACATTTCGTATCAGTCAACTTAAGAATCACGAATGGTTTCAATGTTTGGGAATATATCTATTACAATAAAAATATGCTTGATGGCTAGTTCACCATTGAACTTTTTTTGTGAGAATCCTTGCTTTTCACAAGTTTTGATAAAGCGTGTAAATAAATCGCTACTACAAAGTGCCTAGTTCAAAGTGCCGAAAAAATATTCAATTAATAAGTGTGCAATTTCCGCTCTTTGACAATCTAAATCTGCGGTCCCAAGTAAAAGTGCAGTAACTAATGTTTTTGTCAAAATCTAATTATATACATAACATACATAGTCAGCAAAACAAACTACAATTCAATCTTACCCACGCTTAAATATGTATTCACTTTCTACCCTTTTAGGAAACATAAGTTGTAACATGCTAGCTTCCTTAATTTTGGAGATGCAAACAAAAGTTTGGTTACATTTTTTCACCCAAGGTAGTTACTGTACTTTACTTAAAGAAGGCAGAAATTTAATGCATACTACAAATTTCATAAAGAGACATAATTTATATTGTTCAGAGTAAATATGATCTCTGTTGTCTTTACTTTGTTGGCTTGATGTTTTTAAATCTATTTTTTCAATATTTCAGTCCTTTACTTTATTGTAGGCCTAAAAGAGGTATTGGGACAATTTTATAATCAAAACTAACTACACACAAGGAAACTTTTATCAAAAAGATATTCACCACAGCCATTGGACCTATCTGTCAAATTGAAATGTCTTGATATACATTTTAATTTTATAGAGCTTAGAAATCAGAAGTTAGAAAAAGACCGCCCTATGACGTCACTATCACAATAGTGCCATTACAACCACATAGAGGTCTCAAATACTCTCAAGCTCATTTTACCTACCCAACTTTCTAACAAATTACAAAGTTTAGGTATAGTAAACTACACCCTAATTTCTAGATTTGCTCCCAATTTGGAAACTTTCATTGTATAAGATGGCTTTAGTCGTGATTTTTTAGTTCAATTAATGTCGCGTTTGTTTATTAATTGTACTTTTTTTTTTACTAGTTTTAAAGGTATCAAGTAGCCAAATGTAATGTCGTGCGGCAGTCAATGGACCACTGCCCCGTAAGAAGTTTTGTAAATATGTTGGTATATTTCAAGACACAATGTAAAACGTTATTGTTATTTCCACTGATCAGTTTTGTAACATGTAGTAATTTATTGTAAAAGGCTGTGTAAAAATTTATAAAAAGCCCACAAGTATTCCGCGCGACAAGATTATTATAGGGAGGTATTGTACTAAATCGAGGACAGATTGTGTTTTATGGAATGGTTCAGTGTTATCGACTGGAAGTTTCATAATAAAAATTATATTATGCTTTATTTTCATACTTTGTTTTATTACCTTTACAAATACTTATAAATACCACATATAAAAATTTAAATACAATATTAATTTTAGTCATAGTTTTCACGGCCCCATGAACCACAATTGGGGCTCGCGATCGTCATATTAAATGTCATTTTTTTATTGATTTGTCATCATGCAATATATATATAAAAAACTAAGCACTAACAAGTTCACATTCCCATGGACCATGGGTGCGTCACGTGATTCTGGACATGGACCATTAATATTGTATTTGTGTTGTATATCTACCATCTCTGTTCCATCGCAGGTTAAAAATCAGAACCTACTTTTATTACTTGCAGCTAAAGTAACTGATTTTTAAACATTGAACATTAAGTTGCATACAGCGCCGGCTCTAGCTCATGTAGCGCCCGGGTGCAGGGCGCCCTCTAGTAGGCGTTTTGAACTCTTTGGAGGTGTCGCGAGCGGCGCTCGGCGCCCCCTAAGACCCTGCGCCCGTGTGCACCGCACCCCCTGCACCATAGGTAAAGCCGGCACTGAATTCAGCGCTCGACAGGCGCCCCCGGGCGCGAGGCGCCAGGGGTGCACCGTACCCCTTGCACCCCCTGGTAAAGACGGCCCTGGTTGCATAAGTATATTTGCTTTATTGATGCAATAATTTACTTGGCGCTCCGAAATACATAAATAAGCAGTAAACTTTAACTAATGCGGCCACGTAGCTAAAACCGCTAACAATATTCTTATTAAAATTAATTACACTGTTTATAAAAGCTTTTCGGATATTTTTGTTTCCATAAAGTTAGTAATGTGGCGCTTTATAGTGACTACCTTTCTACTACTGATATACTCAATTCTGACATACAATCTTAAATATGTTAGTTATCAGGCACCAATAAGTTAATATTTTTTCCAGCAGTCACTTGTCCTCCTACAAAAGTCTCTTCCTCGCCTCTGATAGAAAGACTGTCTGAAAGTGTCACATTCTTTTCTCTCATCATTGGTGCTTTTTCCCATCGAGATCCCTTGCAGTTACTGCATGCATGCAATGGAATCAATTCAAGAGAAACCGTTCTGTTCTTACAATCAGCACATTTGAAGAATCTCTTGAAAGTATCAAGAACTTTGAGAGTATGTCTTTCATCTTTACACAACTGGGCAGCAGAAAAGGCTGTATACTTGCATTTTGTGCATCTGACTGCTTTACAAGCCAATTTATAAGTGTTTAGCATTTTTTCTTCCATAGCTTCTTTCTTTTCAAGTTTGTTGAAGTACTTTTCTTGTTCATCATCCTCGTGGTCTTTAATCAAGTTCTGGTGAGCTGATGTTGCTTCCAAAATCTTTTTAAATCTTTCAGACATAATGGTCTTAGGTTTCTTAACACACTCATTGGGTTTCACCTTTTTGCAATCATTCTCATCACTTCCAGACTTGTTTAACTTTTCCAAAGCTCGCTTTTTACCAATTTCAGTCCCTTTTATATTATTTGGATCAATTTTCTCAATGCCCCCACTTTGCTGAATGAGTTTTACAGCATTAGTTTTTGCTCTTTCAGCTGCTTTCTGTCCATAAGACATATTTAGGTCTATTATCTCACTGTATTTTAAACCAAAACCTTTGCTCAATTTAGGTGAATTTGCAACTTTTTCAGCTAAACTCGGACTTTCAGCAATCTGTTGAGTGTTTCCTTTGGTTAATTTATTTAGTCTTTCTAAATCACTAGTTTTTTGGTTGACAGGGCTGTGTAGTATTCCAGAGTTTACCTTGATGGATCCAGCCCCACAAGGTGCTTTATTCATCATCAAACATTCTCCTTCAGACTTGTAATAATCGCTCAATGACATCAATCTGTTTTGATCTCGATCTTTAACCTTTTTGTGATTTCCTGTTGACAATGCAGAATAAGCTCTCCCACCATAAATTACAGTGTTCTTCCCAAGTACTTTATTTTGTAGGTCAATAAGGCCTTTGCCCATAGTCAAAGATTGTAACTCTTGGCGCTTCGAATATTTCTGATATTCCTGCTTAACATGATAAACACAGTGTGCACACTTGTTCACATTTACAAAAGCTGTGCACGGTTCTCCATTCTTTTTCTTGCTCTTGCAAATCCCTAAATCTTTAGACTGACCGAGGATCATGACTTTATCAGGGCTATCAACACTGAGACAAGCTTGATCGGTGCTATTTTGTGACCTATCCAAAACATTGGGATTTAAGACAGCTACAACAGTTCCTTCAGTTGTTTTCCACAAGCCATTATAGGATTTACCAAATAAAAACATTGAAACAGTTTTTAAGTCATCTCTTAGATCACTCAGAGTCCATATTAGAAAAGAGTTGCCTTTCTGCGACTTTTTTGCTGAACTTTTTTTTACAATAACACCAGCAATGACCCAATCTTTAGATTTTAAATCTTCAAGCTCAACATATCTTTTCACTTTAAACATGTTCACTGCTTCTCTTCCTTGCATGCGATCTAACAGAGCAGTGCTTGATATAAGAGGCTTTGTAATTCTGATGCCAAATACAGGATCAGTAAATATCTCTGATGGAGTACTACTTTTTGCTTTTGGAGCACAAAGTAAATTTCTACTATCTTGTTCTGAGGATGCATCTGGTTTTTTAGTAAAGGAACTATTCCGCGCAACTTTTGCGTCGATATTTGTTTGTCGTAACCTAATTTCAAAGTCTAACCTTTCATCTCGCGTTTCTTTCTCCTGATCGTCTAATATCTTTTTCACTTGGGAACCGTAGTCACTATACTTTCTTTCTGTATAATTTCTTTTTTCTTCGTCATCTGATGAATCTGTATCACCATTGTGAACTATTGAATTATGGATTTTTTCGATATCTGTCCTATTGTTACTCACGGTTTCCTCACAGTCGAGTTGAAAGATATCAATTTCATGAATAGAGGTTCCATTTTTAACGTTTTCGTTATTTTCATTTAAATCTGCACATAAAAGTTCTTCTAACTGTGATAATTCGTCATTATCGCCCATAGTGTCTTCAAGAAAATCAAAATTATAAAATAAAAGTTAAGAATAATCACATCAAACAAATTAGCGCGAAAAAGTTCATTTAATGACATTATTTTTTTTAATAATTTATATGGACACTGGCATAGTTATTGATCAACAGCAAATAATAAAATATAATAATTGTTTTCATCACGTCATTGTCCATCGAAATAAGACTCGCTCGATAGTAGATTTATTGAGAAAAGAACAGTTGGACTTCTTGGAAGAACAAGAAAAATGCAGGCTTACCCTTCTATTTAATTATCACAAACATTAATGAAGTTTAATAATTAAACTTTCACTATTAAACCACAGATCCCACAATACACAATTTTTATAATAATCCAACAAAATCCCAACTCCTTTTTTTCGGAATGGCTAAATTCTTGTGGCTCTAACCTTTCAAGAGTCACCGAACATGTATGGTTCAGGGTGAGCGCAGAAGGCGCTCTGCCAGGAGTAAAAGTGTATGCAGCAACGAGCTTATGAGGTCTCCGGCCGCACCGCGGTAGACCAGCGTAAGGAACGGACTGGCTTGGCTTATAAGGGATTGGGATGGTGAGGCACTGTCGTAGTAACGTCGGCCGGAGTCGTGGTTAAATTAAATTAAATTTTAATATGTTGCTAATTTAACAGTTAAACCGATTATTTTCATAGTAAGATTTACAAACATTATCTTTCTACCAACAGTTCTGCAGGTGAAAGATTCATTTGATCAATTCTCTCGCTGAGTCTCGCTCAGTCGCTTTATATCACTGATTGATTACCGAGTGACTCCTATCTTACATTCTGTTGACGACGAAAAAGGCTAGGGTACTTAGGCAAACATGTATATAGTTTCGCAAATAGTTGTTAAGTTTTTATGTATATAATATGGAAATAATGGAGTAATCCCTAGTATGTCCCTACATAAATCGTTGGTGCATAGTATAGGTATCGTTGGTGCATAGTGTAATTGAGGACATACTAGGATCTTATCAATGTAAATACGTGTTAGCGATAAGGAAAATAAATGATTCCCCGCGGGTAGCGGGAGGGGTACATAAATGGACAAGTGGAGGGGAGGCCCGACGTTGACCGGCGGTGGAGGAATCCCGCAACTAGCCGCAAGTTGGAGAACCCAATACGCGAATAATAGGCGGACCATTTCCGGTCAAAATCACTTCCGCAGCGGCATCCACTCCGACAAGAACAAGAACAAAGAAGAAAAACAAGTACCTCTGCGCTACCCCGGCTCTATTGAAGAACAAGCCTTGTTGTTTTAATCAAGACACGGAAACACCCTATTATACAGTCCACACCCCCCGGCGATCCAGTTGGTGCGGAGTACAGACACTAGCATTCATTCTACTGCGTGTTAGTGCATACGTATCCCGCACATCTATGGTCCTTCGAGCAGCCGGATATTGAATCAAGCAAGTCGTGTTTGAAGACCTCGTGGAATAAGAAGAACGGCGTACGGCGTTATTTATAAAGAAATAGCGGGAAGAGACGATACGGTCGCGTCGTAGGATTATTAAGAATCCCCGTACGATCTACGGCTCTACGGAGAGCGGCACGACGCATCGTACTCGTCCGTACTAGGGCCAATCTTTCAGTTTCACGTCCTGATTTCACGTCTTGGTTTCCTAATCCTGGTTTCTAATCTTGGTTTCCAATCTTGATTTCCGATCTTGATTTCCAAAGACGTTCAAAGACTTGATTGTTTAGTTACGTTGTTCTCACGACGTACCTATTACAATGCCAGCAACAACAAGGTCACAGAGCCGAACGGGGTCGCAGAGCGGAGCACAGACCGCTACGGAGTCAACGTCTGCCACTACAGAGTCTACGGTCACAGCAACCACGAGCACGGGCACGACAGCTACAGGAACCACGGCCACCAGCACCGAGGCCACTACGAAGACGACTTCTACGCGTAGAGAAGAATCGATACGTGGAGACGAGGAAGGCAAAGCGCACGTCGATGATAATGGGACGGCGGACGTCACAATCGTTCCACGGGCCGCAAGCATCGCGGCAAGGTCGCACCGATCTACTGCGTCCGCGAAGAAGAAGGAGCGTCTACAAATAGAACGAACCCTGCTACAGCTGCGCCTGACTGCTAAGGAGCAAGAGATAAGGCTCGCGGAGCTGGGATCAAGCTCTGAAGAAGAAGAAGACGACAAACGAAAAGAAGAATCGTTCCGGTTGGAAAAATGGTTAAATCGGAACGAGGTTCCCCCCCCCCCATACCCCCGCAGGGGGCGGGGCCAAAGTCTCGCAAGATCTCGCCGGAAAGGAAGGAAGGACGAGGACGGGGAGCTTATACCTCCAACAATGGGGAGGATAGGCACCGAGAACGAAGCACGTCTCGGCCCGCGCGCCCTACTGCAGACATCGTGGAGCAAATGGCTACCGCGATCTCCAAGGCAGTGAAGATTTCGGCGAGGGAGACACCGCGTTATACTATGGAGCTGCCGACGTTCGACGGACAAGGCAGCGCATGGCTGGGGTTGAAGGGTGCCTACGAAGATTCAAAGCACACCTTCACGAAGAGCGACAACCTGGCACGGCTAAGGAAGAGCCTGAAGGGTGTCGCTATAGAGGCGGTGGCAAGTTTGTTTACCGCCCACCGAGAGCCGGACGACATAATGGAAGCTCTCGCAAGGAGATTCGGGAGGCCGGACGCACTCGTCGCATGCGAAACAGAAAAACTGAAGTGCCTGCGCAAGCTAAACGACGAGCCCCGCGACCTCTGCGTGTTCGCTAGTAAGGTGGCCAACGCTGTGGCTACCATACAAGCGATGAAGAGGGACAACTACCTATATAGCCCCGAGCTAGTACGGGCTATAATGGAGAAGTTCACACCCATACTGAAGAGCAAGTGGTACGACTTTGCAAGTATCTGGGAGCACGAAGTACCCACGCTGAGCCTGCTGTCAACGTTCCTCAACATAGAGGCCGACAAATGCAGTGCCTACGCACCGCCAGAAGTCACCGTTCCCATCATTGAACCTGCGAGTGTGAGAGAGAGGGCGACAAAGAAAAGGACGGAACGAACATACAGCGCCATTAACGACGGAAAAAGAAAACTATGCCCGCTGTGTAAAGAAGATCATTACTTACCTTCGTGCAAACGGTTTGCCGAGAGCGATCTCGACGCCCGATGGGAGGTAACGAAGAGGAACCGCATCTGCTTCCGCTGCCTGTGTAGTGACCATCACCGGGGCAGTTGCCGAGCTAAGCCATGCGGACACAACGGGTGTGGGATGTCACATCATCGGCTGCTACATCGTACACGTCAAACTTTGCCGCCAACAGTGAAGACAGAAGAGCCCAAGGAAGAAATCGTCACGTCAACAACAGAGCTGACCAACAAGGCCACCGCCGCGAACTCATCACCGCGTCGACGTCGAGCCTACCTGAAGATTGCGCCAGTAGTGCTTGCCGGACCACACGCGAAGATACACACCTACGCGCTGTTCGACGAAGGCAGCACCGTCACCATCATAGAAGAGGCTACAATCAACTCGCTCGGCATCGACGGGCCGGTTGACACAATGTGGATTCAAGGCATCAACGGTGGCGAAATGAAGCATGAAAAGAGCCGCACTGTTGACGTACAGATACAAGGGCTACACTCGGACGGCGTGCACAAATTAAAGGGCGCACGCACCATCGAGCGTCTCAACTTCACATCGCAGATAATCGGGGAAACGGACCTGGAAGACTGCACACACCTAGACGACATCAGGGACGAGCTCACCTACAAGGATGTCTGTCCGAAGATTGTCATCGGGCAGGACAATTGGGAGCTGATCGTCTCACGCCAGGTCCGAGCGGGACTAAGGAACAAGCCGGTAGCATCACTGACGCTACTAGGTTGGGTACTACACGGATGCCGCACTTCAGTGTGCGAACCAGTCGCCTTCTGCGGCTACATCAGCGAGAAGTGCGACGAAAAGGAGGAGTTAATGAAGAACTTCTTCAAGTTGGAGTCACTGGGCATCGAACCGAGGAAAACCAAGAATGACCCGGAGCAGCGCGCCATCGACCTTCTGGATAAGCGCAGTCGACGGCTACCTGACGGGCGGTTCGAGACCGGACTCCTATGGAAAAAGGAAAAAGAGAAATGCTGCGCAATTACGAACACGACAAAGGGGCATGCACACTTGCCCGATATCACGCGCTTTTCAAAGTGGGAGCGCCTGATCCGGGCCACCGCACGCGCTCTACAATTCATCGACTTGTGCCGCAAAAGGAGGCACATAGTAGCAGCTGCGCGTCGCAAAAGGACCATTGCCAACCCGACGTCGGACCCGGCATGGTCAGGAACAAAGAAAGGCGACGCTAAGACTGCACAAAAGAAAGAACCAGCGCGCGGCAAGTGCAAGTTCGTACCAATGGAAGCGCACTATCTCATACGAGCGGAGCATCAATGGATGAAGGCAGCACAAGAGGACAGCTACGCATGCGAACGTAAGCGCATCGAGCGTAGCGCCACACCGGCGGGAGACGACAAACTCGCCGCACTAAGTGTAATCGTGGGAACCGACGGACTGCTACGACAAAAGGGAAGAATCGCTGCCGCAGAAGAGATTAGCGAGGAAACGACGAATCCGGCTGTGTTGGATGGTTCACACAGGTATACGAGGTTGTACATAGACCATGTACATAGGAAAATGCACCACGGAGGCGTCGAGCTAATCGTCAACGAACTGCGACAGCGACTGTGCATAGGAAAGATTCGCCCTACAGTAAGGGGCGTCATAAAGGCATGCATGACATGTAGACTAAGGAAGGCGAAACCGACGAGTCCAGCCACCGGCGATCTACCGCACGCGCGCGTAGCACATCACGCGCGCCCGTTCACCTTCACCGGGCTCGACTACTTCGGTCCCATCGAAGTAACCGTGGGCCGACATCGAGAGAAGAGATATGTCGCCTTATTTACATGCATGACCACGAGGGCTGTACACTTGGAAGTGGCAGCATCACTCAGCGCAGATTCCGCCATCTCTGCGCTACGACGATTCATGGGGCGACGCGGCTGCCCAACGGAGTTATGGTGTGACAACGCCACTAACTTTAAAGCCGCGGAAAAACAACTCACCGAGGCCGCACTAGCCGCGGTGCAAGAGGAAGCAACTGCGAAACACATCGCGTGGCGTCACGTTCCCCCTTCCGCCCCCTTCATGGCCGGGGCCTGGGAACGCATGGTGCGCACGGTCAAAGAAGCCCTACGAGCGACGCTACGCGAGAAGTACCCGAGCGACGAGACACTCCACACATTACTCATCGAGGCGGAGAACACCGTCAACTCCCGCCCACTCACACACGTGGCGGTAACACCGGAGGAGCCGGAGGCGCTCACACCCAATCATCTGCTGCTGGGGCCTAACTCACATGTCCCAGCGCCGGGCGCCTTCACTGCAGACGACGTGAATGCGCGCAAACACTGGCGGCGCGCCCAGCGGCTAGCCGATAACTTCTGGCGCCGCTGGCTCCGAGAATATCTCCCCCTGCTACAGTACCGGCGGGAGCCCCGCACAGTCGGCGAGGCACCACGCGTCGGAGACTTGGTCGTCATATGCGACCCGAACCTACCGAGGAACACGTGGCCCAGAGGAAGAGTCATCGCTACGTACCCCGGGCAAGACGGCGAGGTTCGCATCATCGACGTCCAGACGAGCAACGGCCACATCCTGCGGCGACCGACCAAGAAAATCGTCGTTCTACCAATTAGATCGCGAGACGGCGACGGCGGGAGATATGTTGACGACGAAAAAGGCTAGGGTACTTAGGCAAACATGTATATAGTTTCGCAAATAGTTGTTAAGTTTTTATGTATATAATATGGAAATAATGGAGTAATCCCTAGTATGTCCCTACATAAATCGTTGGTGCATAGTATAGGTATCGTTGGTGCATAGTGTAATTGAGGACATACTAGGATCTTATCAATGTAAATACGTGTTAGCGATAAGGAAAATAAATGATTCCCCGCGGGTAGCGGGAGGGGTACATAAATGGACAAGTGGAGGGGAGGCCCGACGTTGACCGGCGGTGGAGGAATCCCGCAACTAGCCGCAAGTTGGAGAACCCAATACGCGAATAATAGGCGGACCATTTCCGGTCAAAATCACTTCCGCAGCGGCATCCACTCCGACAAGAACAAGAACAAAGAAGAAAAACAAGTACCTCTGCGCTACCCCGGCTCTATTGAAGAACAAGCCTTGTTGTTTTAATCAAGACACGGAAACACCCTATTATACAGTCCACACCCCCCGGCGATCCAGTTGGTGCGGAGTACAGACACTAGCATTCATTCTACTGCGTGTTAGTGCATACGTATCCCGCACACATTCCTTTTATTTTTTGGTAATGTTGCAATGACACATTCTGCGAGTGTTAAGTATTCTTCACAATTAACAATTTTAAACTCTAAAACGTACTCTTTCAATGTCCAGTCCTATCGAAATGGGTAAATCAGGAGTCGCTCCGTAAAATGATAGTAGGTTTACTCAGACAAAAGGGCTCCTTGGAAGCACACGGAAAACTCAATCCTACGCTTTTATTGGATTATCGCAAACATTACGCACAAAAACATTTTGAAGTTTTATATACTATTAATAATAAACTACAAAACGTACACTACAAATTTCTTACAATTAGTTTTAAACTTTAAAATCTATGAAGAAAACTTAACACTGGCAGAATGTGCGAATTGCACCATTACCATATATGAAAAAATGCAGTATATGTCAGCCGGAAGGAATAACGTCAACGTAGCGACGTAGACCGAGAGACATTCGTTCGTCTTTGAAACGTCAACTAATTTATAAGAAAATTTTTATTGACAAAAAATATCAATCAATCGGTTTTCCAATCACTTGACGCGTCTCTCTGTAAATGTGATTTATAAACACATAAAAAGCAGAAGTAAATTGTAGGTGAAGTAATAAACTTTATCCTGAACATGGCAGGTAAGAAAATATTCGAAAATTTCTTTAGTAATTTTCACCTTTAAGTATTTGTGTAACAAATTTATTTGATATATTTTAGATAATAAAGACACCCCTATGGGAAATAATGAAGTTAATCCTCCAAATGCGGGCTCGCCTGATGTTCACATGAAACGAGAGAAATCTGTAGAAATTAATGGTTCGCCTCAGCCTCCCGCGACGCCACCAGTAGAGAAAGAAGAGGATACGCAGGAGATCATAGTAGTCAATGAAAAAACCGAAGAACTCGACTTAAATCACGGCAGGATCGGAAAGATCGAGAATTTAGAGCCTTTAAAGCATTTGGAAAGGTGGTATATGTTTATGAATAATGTCCATGTGATTTCTTATATTAACTCGCATGGTGTGACCGTGTGAAAGTGATCATACAAGACTGTCAATGGATATAAAAATGTGTTTTAAAATTCAATGCTCAAGCACAGAGTCGGCTCTAATTGATTTTAAGTACTTTAACCTTAAATCAATATAATAGATATGATTTAAGATTTGTAGTAACCACTGTTCTAGAGACAGTTTGTAAGATACCACACACTGTTACAGCTCATAATATAATTCGACCCATGTTCTAACCTTTAAGACATTATACTCCAATTATGCTTATACTTAAGAATTATGCTTTTTCTACACAAATAACCTTTTTTTGACAAGAATGTTATGGAGAATTTGAAACATACAGTTTCACCATATGTGATTAAAAGTACCAATAAATTGGCACTAGATTACATCTGCAGTGTGGGCTTCCTGTCCAATATTTCTGAATGTGCAGAATATTTGAAAAGTTCCACTCAAGAATAAGTTGATGGTGCTTATGATGTTGAAATGTCTTGTTTTCAGATTGTATTTACGTTGGAACTTGATAAAGAAGATTGAAGGTCTGGACACGTTGAGTATTCTGGTGGAGCTGGAATTGTATGATAACCAGATTGTTGTTATAGAGAACTTGGATAATCTTGTCAACTTACAGTAAGTTGTGTCAGTTGACCTAAATATTGAACTTATGGTTGAATGAACTTTTGACTTTGGTAATAATGCATGCCTAATAATAAAAAATGTGGGACATCAAACTAACATCAAACATTCATCAAATCCTTATCCACACAGACCCCCCTGGGCCTGTGTGAATTTATGGCCCAAAATCTTCTAATTGTATGTTAGATCTATGTCCTGCAGTAGTGTATTATAAGGCTGATAACAATATTCTTTGCACTTGACAATGTTAAAATAACCTCATAATAATGAAATCAAACATGACATCATTTGTTTAACATCTTTTCTATATCTATGGTCAATTTTCAAATCATGGAATCTTGTTATGGTTCTGAGTTAATTATCATAGTAATTGTCATATTTTATTTTATTGGAAAAATATCAATTTGAGCTTAACATCTAAATATACATTTGTTATCTTATTTGTCATAAGATGCACTTAATCCTATTTGCATCCTATTTGTAAGCTTGCTGCTCATTAATGTGTGTGCTGGTGCTAAAGGTAATTGCCTCACAATATGGCCCTTGCAATATAGGCTCTGCCTAGTATGAGGACCTCCAAGACTATTATTTGAATATGCCTACTGCCAAATGATGTACTTACATTGGTGTCTCCTATCCAAGCTATCCAATGAAGTATGTCTTAAACAAAAGTTTTGTGTTATTATGTACATTATTTTAAAAATAAACTTTTACTTATTTAATATACATTAAAAAATTAGAGAAAGCTCAGAAAGAATAATTGAATATTTTATAAAAATAAAGATTCCAAATGTTTGCATGGCTATTTATCTCAGAATCATGGATGACAACCAAAGTTTCAAGCTTTCGGGAATGATTTACTTACACCCTGTATGTTACTTAACTTTACAGGATTTTAGATCTGTCATTCAATAGAATCAAGGAGATCACTGGTTTAACGAAGCTACTGAACTTGAAGAAGCTATTCCTTAGCTCTAATAAGATCACAGAGATTAAGAATGTAAATCATCTGCATAATTTGGACTTACTCGAATTGGGTGATAACCGCATTAGAGTATGTATTCTTTTATTATTAATGTTAATTTATTTATTTCAGACTATAGATAATTAGATAGATAGATACACTTTATTGTACACCAGAAACATACAGAGAAGTACAACTCGCAGCCTTAACGCTGAAGCGATTTCTTCCAGGCAACCTTTGGGTAGTAAGGAGAAGTCTGTAGACTATTTGTGTTACTAACAGTTTTTTACATATTGAGTTTATTATTACTTTAAAAGAAGTATTTTTTTTTTTTAAATTGAAGAGACAGACCAACGTGAGTAACATGTTGAATACATATCCATGCATGGCAGGAATAAATTGATAACTGCATATATATTTTATAAATTTTAAATAAGATATTCTGGCACTTTTCATCACTTTTTGAGTGCTTTAACATTGGAAGGTCTACATAGCAAACGATGAGTATCAGAATGACCACATCACAAAATGTTCCATAAAGAAAAATCTTTGAACACTAAAGTAATATCTCAATACATATTAAAAGCAAAAACACAAACATGTAAACTGTTACCTGACAAACAGCTAATTGTGACTCTCAGCAACTTACTCGCGCTACGCACGAAAATATGAAAGACGGTGTTTGTGATAATGATAATACAAAAATGTAGACGTAAAGATAATAGATGTCACTAAGAGACTTAACAACTTACTCGCGCTACGCACGAAAATATGAAAGACGGTGTTTGTGATAATGATAATACAAAAATGTAGACGTAAAGATAATAGATGTCACTAAGTGACTTAGCAACTTACTCGCGCTACGCACGAAAATATGAAAGACGGTGTTTGTGATAATGATAATACAAAAATGTAGACGTAAAGATAATAGATGTCACTAAGTGACTTAGCAACTTACTCGCGCTACGCACGAAAATATGAAAGACGGTGTTTGTGATAATGATAATATAAAAATGTAGACGTAAAGATAATAGATGTCACTAAGTGACTTAGCAACTTACTCGCGCTACGCACGAAAATATGAAAGACGGTGTTTGTGATAATGATAATATAAAAATGTAGACGTAAAGATAATAGATGTCACTAAGTGACTTAGCAACTTACTCGCGCTACGCACGAAAATATGAAAGACGGTGTTTGTGATAATGATAATACAAAAATGTAGACGTAAAGATAATAGATGTCACTAAGAGACTTAACAACTTACTCGCGCTACGCACGAAAATATGAAAGACGGTGTTTGTGATAATGATAATACAAAAATGTAGACGTAAAGATAATAGATGTCACTAAGTGACTAATCAAATCAAATTGATTATACGATGTTGATATTACAATACAACAGGACTTTTATCATATTCCGCCTTTAGATGCAAATGAACACAACATAAAAAGCACTGCACTTATATTAAATGTAGAAAGTAAAAGTGTGCGTTTATAGAAAGTGCACTAAGTCAACATTATTATAAAAATAAAATGTACAAGAAAAGTGTTGATACAAACTTTTCCAGGCTACTAACTAAAAAGTTGATGGTTCATCCGGGTTAAATAAAAAACATTAAACTGCTACAAAACTTAGCAGAACTTGCCAGATTTTTTTAGATAATTAGATATAAAATATAAATATATTATAATAATGATATGTAGAAAGCGTGAGAAACATATTATGTAACAAAATCATAAATAATCCTGTTCCTTTGATAATATGATATACATATATAATAAATGATAAAATATATGATGATATACTATATGTTTAACAGGAGATCAAAAACTTAGAAGGCATGAAAAATCTTAAGCAATTATATTTAGGCAAAAATAAAATAACCAAAATTCAGAACTTAGACGACCTCAGCAGCTTGGAAATTTTGGTCCTGCAGAGCAATCGCTTGACCAAAATTGAGAATTTAGATCAATTGACCAATTTGGACCAGTTGTACATATCAGAGAATGGGATATCTGTTATGGAACATATGGATAACCAGGTGAAGGTCCAGACTCTTGATTTGGCCATGAACAGGATTATATCCATTGAAAATGTGAAACATATGACCAATTTGGAGGAGTTGTGGGTATGAAATATTTTTATCAGTATTTTTCTTTTTATGTTCAAATGTTATATTATGCCATAATTAGTGTTTAATTTTTTTCAATTAAATTTGTAATTAATAAGTTTCCATTGTCTATTATAGTTATTATTTTTTTTATTTATTCCTTAGTTAGGGAAACAAAAATTTAGTTTGTACCCGAACTTTTTTCATCTTTATTCGAAACAACACTTGGTCTCGAATTTTTAAATTACAGCGGTTATATTAAATTAAAAACCATAGTTTTTCAACACTTGCACCCCAAGATGCATCAATTAAAGACTTCAATTGTTAAAATTAGTGTTTGCAAGGATTGCGAGGATATAAGTGAATCCACTTGGACCTGTAAAATTATTTTTGGAACTAGTTGAAATTAGTGTATTTGTTTTGCGCAACTGCGCGTAGAATAAACGGTATATGTACCAAAAAATAACAAGTTATGAAAAAAGAAACCTATTGTAAAAACTGATAACCTATTTTCAGTGACACTTTGTATAATATTCAATACGCATTTCCAGCTGAACGATAACCAGATATCAGACTGGTCATGTGTGGAATACCTCAAGGACAACAAGAAGCTATCTACCATATATCTGGAGCGCAACCCGTTGGCCTCGGACCCCGCGTACCGACGGAAACTCAAGCTGATCCTACCGTTCTTGCAGCAGATCGACGCCACCTTGTGTAGATAAGATCTTAATTTTCTACTAGTGCAGTACTATTATAGAACTGTTGATAGTTTGTTTTGCAGGGAAAGGGATTAAACGCAGTTTTTTTTTTTAAATCTTAAAATTGATAATTATTTGTTCATAAATTGTTGATAAAAGTTTCATTCATAATCTGTAGGTATGTAAAATTAGCAAACATTTTAGTTTATAAATAAGCTGATCCTTCCCTCCCTGCAGCAGAGCGACGTCACATTGTGTAGATAAGAACACGAGTATTTTACCAGTACAGTAGTATTCTGCTCTCCTTAGAAAAAAAAGGCACAAGTGCATTTGATGACATTTTCATAAATTTAAAATCAAGTTAGAATATTGGGAGTTTTCTAACTAACATTCGTTAAAAATGTTACTGATGCCTTTTCTACTTAGGAGGCCTAGATTGTAGCTTGATAGTGTATCGTAGCAGATAGAGATATCATACACGGTCTACAAAAACTTCAATCTTAAAATTGATAACTATTTGATTATAAATTGTTGATAAAAGTTTAATTTATGTGTATGTGAAAATAGCAAAAAATGTAGTTTTTCAAATACAATACTGTTCGTATTTGGAAATAAACTTTTTAATCTTTATTCCTTATCATTAAAATCAATACGTCGTGCTAACGGTGTAAAATGTATTAATACATCGTCCACCGCATGAGACTACAGAAACAATTTGAATTTGTAATTAATAAATGCTTTTCAGCCTTCATGTAATAGCAGCTCGTTGATACTACATCAATTCGCGTGTGAATCGTAGTTAATTTTGAACATTTGTATAACCTGAATTGTATTAAAAACTGATTAATCTTATACTAAAACTTTTTAAACCAACAATGCAAGCTGCCCAATGATAAAAAATCTTTCTAAACATACAGTTATGAATACAAAGTTTTTCACATGAAACAATAAAAAACCTCCACTAAAATTATATCATCAATCTATTAAATTATAATGTAATTAATATTTTAATTTAAATGATCACTTTAGCTGAAGTATCCCGTATAAAATGTTTAACTTTGCGTGTGTGTTCGTACTTACGACACGGGGAATGCTAATGTAGGTCATTGAATGTGGTTTTAAAATGTAATAATCAGTCCTCCATATTATAAATAACAATCTTAAAAAACTTTTAAGTTAAACGGTTTTATATTTTATGTGCACTGAAAACTACGTGTAGCCCTTTCATTTGATACCCATATTGAGGGGGTTAAGGAAAAATATGTAATCCGCCATTTTGTATCGGCGGCCATCTTAGATTTATAATGTTATTGATTTTATTATATTGTATTGTCATCTAAATTAAATGTGTGTACCAAATTTCAGATCAAGCTGACAACGGGAAGGTGCTTAAATTTCAATTTCTAATTTTGACCCAAATAAATAAACAAATAAATTCCGTACGGGTCGAGCTAAATAAAACCGTTTAAAAAAAGTCTTCAATGTGAAATATAATTTAAATTCTGACTGATCCATAATTAAATTATGAGTTAATTAATAATTAATGGATGTCATAATTAATTAAATTCCATAATTATTATCCATAATTACATTTGTGTCAAATTATTTTTTAATGAATCCTTTTATAACACTACATTTAATAAAATAATATTTTATCATTTTGGTATGTTTATAATATTTGGTATTTATTGTATGTTTCATGTTTAAGTGGTAAATATATCTGTAATGTCATTATTTCATTAACACTAACAAATTAAATATTTTTTTAATCTGTCAACACTACTATGAATTTTTATATTCAACTACTTATATTTATAAAACTGGTTAAATAACAAAGAAACACTAATAAGATTGCTTGCATTTGCTTTAATACATATTTGAATAACATAGCCTTCTACAATTACAAATTTTAATAATAGTGGGTAGATATTTTATTATTATACTCCTTATACATACTTTTATGTACAATAATATATGAGAAAATATATATTAACACTGGTTAACTGGTAGTTAACACTGGTTCCACTCGGATTCACCCCGGCTGAAACTCGATGTCTATAAAGAAAGTTTAATACAGATTTACGTTTTTTATTCTGCTTAGTACAACCAGAGAGAACATCAGAAGGAAACATTGTTCATTATAACTAATTTTATGTTAATATAATTGTGTGTTAGAATGTATTGTATTTGATGTTATTTTATGTATAGCTTGCGAACACTCATCTGACTCGACCAATTCCATTTAAGTCCGTTTAATATCATGGCACAGCTAAAGTTCTATTGCTATTGTCTTAAATAGCCACATAATATAATACTGCCATTTTTTTTTTGTCAAAATCAAGGATCGCTATAGTTTAATGTGATTAATTTACTCCGATAGGTTGCTATTTTTAAGCATGTATCCACATTTTTTTTCAGTAATATAAGCCCATTTTTAAGAGAACGATGTTTTCAAATTCACAGTTCTTATCTTGTGTATCTTGTTTTTTTTTTTGGATTATTCCTGTTGTCTACCGCAATGTTGCGCCCTCTAGGTTATACAACAAGAATGTAGTAAACGTCTGTCAGATAAGTGAGCCAGATAAGGAGTAAACTGTAGAGTTTTGTTTTAATGTTTAAGTATAAGTATTATATTTAAATATAATTAAGTATGTTATTATTATTATTCATATATGTTGCAGTTTATTGTTGTAGTAAATTTGTTGTTATATGTATTTTAAAATGTAAAGTGCCTGCCCCTGAAATGTCCAAAATATAAATGTAATTTAAATGGAAACATAGTATTATTTATATATCTATATGGTTTGATATATCTAAAATTTATCATGCATAAATTAAAATAAATTTAAATTTATTTATTATGCCTATAATATTGATAACGGAAATAAGAATTAATGTAAGGGACAAAATGACGACAAGAAGTTATATAAATCATTGGATTTAGAATTTCGAGCTCTATCGAATGGGATATTTAAAGTATTGCTATCTTGCAAAAAGGTTTGTTACATTACACATTTTTTCAGGGAGAAATAAGATTTTTTACATAAATTTTAATGTATCTAACGGCATTTTTGTAATACAATGTATGTTCCCTCATCTAGAATAATAATTATCGGGAAATACCCTACTGTGCTACTGTTCTTACTATAGAAAATGCCCTAATAGAAAATACATACTGTAATAGAACGTGGAATTATTATGAATGGTGAGTACATTTCGCATCTTCGTTTTGCCGATGACAAAGTCATCATGGCACAATCGCTGGAAGATTTAAGCTGGATGCTAAGCGACCTTAATGCAACATCACGACGCGTGGGTCTCGGAACACAGCTAAACAAAACAAAAATCATGTTCAATGAACACGTTCTTGCATGGGGCTGAGAGACTTAGAAAACTGACCATTATGTCTACCTTAGGCAAACAATTCAGTTAGGCAAGTTCAACTTCAGCGAGGAGGTCGATAGACACATTCAGCTCGCCTGGGCAGCATTTGGGAAAATGCGCAGACTCTTCTCGTCGCCTATACCACAATGCTTGACTGATGTCTTCAATCCACTGTACGATCCAGGACGCACTCTTCCTGCCAGTTATGAATAACGTATGGTGCCGAAACATGGCCTCTAACGGTGGCACTGGAGAGGCATAGGCTGATGGTATGGTATGGTACTGTACCTTTTTTGCCACTGTACAACATTCTTGATCGACGACCATGAACGACAGTATGGACTTACCACTAGGTAAGTTCAAATCTGCTCGTCTCCTACATTCTTCCCAAAGAAAGCCAGCCCTAAAGCCATAGATCATTGTCCGTACTACAGTCGCGTTTTTTCCAGACAGTCGCGGAGTCTCCCAGCCCCGCCCCCCACCAGGAGGCTCCACCGGCCGCCCTGGACGGAATCCTCACTAAATCACATTTGAACTGAACCTGTATATAATACTGTATTTATTTTTATGTGCTAGTACAATTAGACGTAGTTTTTAATGAAATAATATGCTTAATATGTAAATTTAAGTATTTCCATCCCATCTAGTAGGAAGCGTGACCCATCACGCTCCGTACTAGATGGAACCAGAAACCAGAAAGATGGAAGAATCTCATTCCCCCTACAATATCATGCAGCGTAGATAAAAAAAATCTGTGTTTAAGGAAACGTTTTTACTCCCCATCCTCTCCTCTACCCAATGCAAGGTGATAAGGATATTCTATTCCCCATTCTTTTTCCAAATCTACCTAAATGGCCAAAGCATTAATATTTTCCTATATAAATTTCATTTGCGTAGATACCTACTATATAATTTCTATATACAGCAGCAGAAATAAAGAGGCGAAATTAACCGATGCGGTTCCAGAATTATAAAAATCTGGATCATGTGTATCGATCCACTAATACGCACTGGACTGGATTTTAAAATGTTAAAAATAACTAAGCCATAAGAAAAAACTTGAAAAGGGTATCTTCGTGTATTTTAAAATTGCCACTAAGTAAATTCCTTAATATAGGAAATACACGGAACGTTTAAAAAGTTGTATTACAAAGGGTCTCATCTCTTAAGCCTACGTTTACTGATAACCAGTGGTCGTGTTAACCTTGACTTTATAAGTTATAAATAAATTTGAGCGGAGACGAGCCTCCCAAGTAACAAAACGAGAACAAAATACTTAAACCGGCCCCAGAGAAATAAAAGTCGGGTAGGTATCAACTTGTTTATATGTTCCTATGTAGGTAAATATATATTTCAATAAAATATTTATTTAAACAAAAAAATATTTATTTGCTTATTACATTTGTTGTAAGTAAGTACTTACTAAAAAACGTATCTAAGTATACAGATATATAAAATAAAACTTAAAGCTATTTAACTTAAATAGCTTTTTGCATGGTAGGTGATTAGTTTTTACTTTTTGTGGATTGAGGAATACACACATGTATCCCTCAATCTTTCCCAGGAATACTTATCCAAAACTTTTCGAACATTAATGAAATGAAAGGTACGCCCATGAGGTATATCACAGAGGAACATATTTTACTTCTCGTTTTTTACCTGTAATTATCACAATGAATAAACAAATTATTGACCTCAAGTTGACTTTCGCCTTGACCTTGATGCGCTCTAGAATTTATGTGTTAGTTTTAAGATAAAAGGTTATAATCTCATAAAATGAACAAAAATGGTGATAATTGATAAATGTATGTTATGTTACCTATTTATAAATTTAATAAAATCGGGGGAAAGAAGTATCAGTTAATAACATAATATTTGCATTAATCTACTGCCGTGTGCTCGGGTATCAAGTAAACAACTTTCCGAGAGCCGGCATTTTAATTCCGACATTTACACAGTGAGGACGCACTATGAAGTCTTTTATAGAATACTCGCCGAATACTGATTTTCCCATCGAAAATTTGCCTTACGGTGTATTTACTTCACCTAAAAATGTAAGTATTTTGATAACTTACTATTTATTTATTAAACTAAAACCGCTTACTATATAAAAATTAAAAAATATTAGGTATTATCACCGTGCATCAATTATTTTTATACTTTTATTGTTCATTTGATAAAAGTGTATTTCTGTGCTATGTGAATTACCTATATAAAAAATCCTTTCGTCTGTCCTAATTTCGAGATAAACTATTTTTAATAAAGCATAAAAAGATTTAAACTTCATTGATTTATTTTGACAACTACCTACCTAACAGTTTATTTTCTAGTGTGCGAGTAATTTTAACATTTATTTCACAAAGATCATCTCGTAATATATTATTACCCCTTTCAAACAGAACTCAGGAATGCGCAAGCGCATTATTTGGACAGTCAATCGACCAATATGCATTATGCAGTCAATGTCCAACATGGAATCTCTTTAAAACGCGAATAAATTAAACTGCACGTTTGGTATGAAGCTTGTTATAGGCTTCTCTGCCATTTCATTTGGTCGCACTATCTTATTGTTTTTTGTTATTTACAGGATCAAAAACACATTGGAGTGGCGACAGGAGAATGGATACTAGATTTAAATGTAATATCACATTTATTTAATGGGCCGCTATTAAAAGAGAAACAATACGTCTTCAAGGTACGAGTATGGTAATCGCTTGTTTACGAACAAGATTCCAGTTTATTATGGAAATTGATTTTGTATATTACCCAATGTTTTGAAACTGGCTTCCTACGTTTTAACGGATTTAAATAGGGGTTCAGATACTTCACTTACTATTTCTAGGGTCTATGGCCGCAATTATTAATTAACAGATTATCAGTAACAGTGGCCGCGACTTGGTGCGCGTAGCATAGACGTTACAATACGTGTCACGTGTGGGTAATTTCATTCTCGTCGGAACTTTATAATTGGTTTGAATTAAAAGTACTCTAAATGTGTTTGATTAAAATACAATACCCAGTTTGATTAAAATCCTTCTAGTGGGTTTCGGGTAATGCACGTTCAGAAAAAAAGACAAAAATTCCAAAAAATGAGCTGTATCATTCATAGTTTACACTGGCCGACTTTTTTCAAAAATATATATGTACCTACAGACACGGCTTTGTTGCGGTTTTATTATATTAATATGTATGTACCTATAGGAAATTATTAGTTTTTACTAGCCCAGTAGGGTCACTAATACAAAAGGGAACAAACAATTGAAGATCAAAAGTTTTAGGTATGGCTTGATAAGATGATAAGTTAATCCGCATCTTAGTCCATCCCACGAACTACATTTATGTCAAAAAATCTATAAAAGTTTACACTGCAAACGAACAACTGTTTACACTAAAGCTGGGTGTATGATTTTACGGTCGCTTTATTATAGGTCACAAAATACCTACCCATAACATAGAAGAATGTTTTCAGGAGCAAACACTGAATTCCTTTATGGGATTGACAAGAGCGCACTGGCTTGAAGCAAGATCTACTCTTCAAAATTGCTTAGATGTTTCCAACACTACGTTGAAAGATGACAAGGATCTTAGAGATAGGTGATTATTTTGTGTACTTCTTAATTTTTTTCTTTCTATTTTAAAAGCAGTAGGAATTATTCCTCCTCATTCTTGTTTGCAGAGCGTTCGTGAAGCAAACCGAGGCACAAATGCATGTGCCGGCAGACATCGGGGACTACACGGACTTCTATTCATCCATCCACCACGCCACCAACGTTGGAATTATGTTCAGGAGTAAAGAGAACGCACTGATGCCTAACTGGTACGCATCTAATGTGTTTGCAACGTTAAAAGCAATTCGAAATTTTATTAAAAATGAACGGTCCACTATCTAGTACCTACCTACCTACATAGTTTGAATAATGTATTTTTACTGCTATTAACATACAAAAACTTTGTCTACCTCTCTCGCCTGGATAGAATTCAGAGTCCTTGCACTACATTAAAAGGTGTACCCGCATTACAAACTTTGGTCATTAACGGTAGTGTGCTATTTGGTAGGTGCTTTGGAGAAGCGAGAGTATGGTAATAAAAAAAATCCTAAATATGTAGTTAGGTTCAATTAAGTTTTATATGTATACGTTTTTAGGTCTATTTGCTTGATTTAGATACTTAAATACATAATTTGAAATTAAATGATGAAAATGAAGATTATTTACATCAAAATATAACATTTATAAACTACTAGCGATCCGCCCTCGCTTCGGTTTAGTTTTTTTTTCAAAATTTCAAAATAAAATATAGCCTATATTAGACACGGATAATGTAGCTTCCCATTTGTGAAATAATTTTTGAAATCGGTTCAGTAGTTCCAGAGATTACCCCTAACATACCTACAAACACACAATTTTACCTCTTTATTACTTAATATATTAGTATAGATAGTATAGTATAGATTAGTATATATATTAGTTTGTTACAGGAAACATTTGCCGGTCGGCTATCACGGACGGTCGAGTTCTATCGTCATATCCGGCACGCCGATCACAAGACCTTATGGACAGACTTTACCTGTTGAAGGTAAGATTGTTTTACTTTCTTTAAATACCTACTTACCTACATCTAAAATTCTCTGAAATTTGTTCGTGTTGTAGTTACGCTGGTAAGTTTGATGTTTATTTTATAAAAAAAAACTGTATTGCGCTTAATTGTACAAAAGGCGAGCTTAATGCCCGAAGGCATTCCCTACCAGCCAACCTTTGAGTTGAATAGACAGACATGTATGTTATACAAACAAATTGGCAATACTTTTATTAGAAATTGCAAATCTAGTGTTCTTTCATCAACGATTAAAAATTGAAGATGTTCTTTTGTGACGTGTTCAGGAGCGGAACCTCACTTCGGTCCGTGTCGACTGATGGATTTCGAGCTGGAAGTGGCATGTTTCGTGGGTGGCGCGCCCACCGCGCTCGGGCAGCGAGTCACTGCCAATGAAGCTGAAGACAGGATCTTCGGGTTCGTTCTCATGAATGACTGGAGCGGTAAGTTGAGTTCATTTTATTTAACGTACCACAGACCACATGCCTCCCTTAGTATATCACTAGGGGGTTTAGATCTGTAATCTACAACGCGGGCCCAGTTCGGTTTGGTGGTCCAGTGCGGTTACTCATGTTCTAGATATTTTTTTAATTTTCGAAATTGCGGGTTTTCTAACGATTTTCCGCCGAGCGTTATAATTTAAAAAAATCGTACTTAAGTAGAAATTCATAAGTATTTAAGTAATAGCTATTCAAGCAATTGGCCTTTAACTATTTTCCCTTTTGTTTTTCACCAGTGGCTAAAAGACAACAGAGAGTGACACAGACTAGTTAAGAATTTGAACTTAACTAGTTTTCTAAGGAGATTCAATAATAAATACTCATATGCTATCGACATTCTTTATCTTTTGATCGACCACCCTTTCCACATAAGAAAAAACTTACTTATTTCGCAGCCAGAGACATACAAAAGTGGGAGTACGTGCCTCTTGGCCCATTCACATCCAAGAACCTGGGTACATCTATGTCTCCGTGGGTCGTGACCATCGAGGCCCTCCGGCCTTACATTGTGGACAACTTCCCGCAGGACCCTACGCCATTTGAATACTTGAGACACGACGATAAATTCAATTTTGATATCAAGCTGGAGGTTGACATTAAAAGTAAGTATTAGTACTACTATGTCCTTTCCTATGTCCCTCCAATGAGGCAGAGGGCACACACAATGCTTCTCCATCTAGTTCTATTGGCGATTGCACGCTTCACTTCACTCCAGGTGAGGCCAATTTCCCGCGCTTCTGATATCATTGTAAGCCGCCAGGTTTGCTTAGCTCGACGACGCTTGCGTTTACCCTGGGGATTCCAATCCAGAGGTCGTCTGGGAATGTGGTTCTGATCCCCCCGACCCAGCCCCATCTGCGACGTCTTATCTGCAGATTAATAGAATTTTTCTGGCAGTCTACACAAGTCTACTTTGACAGCAGTGTCCGGCCAGAAGATCTTCAGTGTCTGACGCAGGCAGCGGTTGAGAAAGACCTGGAGTTCACGTCTAAGTTCTTCAGTATTCGGTAGGCATGCGATTACGGTTGAAAATACGAAGATGGCTGACCAGCATTATTTAACTTGTAGTAATGTAAATAGTAAGTTGAACAAGTAAATATAATGAATAAGTCATCTTAAACAAACAGTTTAGTATAAATGCACAGATGTAGTTAGAAAACCTTACCCATCGGAAACATACGTACCACAACGCGATGATTAACTTATTGTATTAATGAATAATTTAAATGATCGTGGGCACCAATATTTCCGATGGGTAAAGTTTTCCATTAAGTTATCAATATGAATACGGAACCTTCTTTGGTAAACAAGCATCTTGACGCTCCTTGGCTAGAATTTTACCAATTCAAACTTGGCTTTTAATAAAATAACTTGGTATAAGTCCGTTTTCTTTTTGCTTTGTATTTAAAATGATCACCAAACTATTTTCTTTAATAACTGACATAAACAATTTTTAAACTAAGAATGTCGACATAAAGTCGACAGAGGCTGCCTTTATTATCACCAGGGAACCTAATCGACTTTCAGTATTTCTGTCGCTCATTTAATGCCGTTTTTTTATATGAAGGCTAACCTCTACAATTCCTCACCTAGTATAAGATTGGATAAAATAATATATTTCTATTCTTTCCTCTTCCAAGCACAGCCTCGATTGGTATAAAATTAAATTGTTCTTAGCGGATCAATCTTCGGTGCCGACAACCGTATGCCGGTCCAACTACCGGTTCATGTATTGGACCGTGAAGCAACAGCTAGCGCAGCAAACGATCACCGGCTGCAATCTACGCCCCGGAGACTTGCTGGGCTCCGGCACTATCAGTGGCGATGTAAGTTATACAACGTGTCATCGAAATAACACAAACCTAAAATAAACAATTTTAAATATATGAAATCGTTCTAGCGATTAATAAAATTATTTTAAGGAACAAATCAAATGTTACAATGTACCAAGTTACAAATTTGTATCTATGTATTAATTGTTTATTTGAATTTCATTTTATTTGATATGTATGTGTGTATGTATGTACACACATACATATATATGTTTGTATTTTTATTTATTTCAATTTTTATTTAATTTAATATTGTTCACTTGCACCTACTATACGGTATGGTAACTAGAAACTCGACAAGACAAGGAATCCAAAAAAAATTGTTTTGGGCTCTGTCATTCGTATACGTCAGCTTTTTTAAAAATGTTAAATGTACAAACACGGCTTTGTTACGATTTGTAGTTTCCCTCAAAACCTATGACACTTTGCAATCTACCCGAAAGAGTAAATATTCCCGTTTCATTCCTGGTTTTTGAAGCTTATTTTGGCTTTTTGTTCAAGGGTCATTTTTAACATGGTTCACGTCTCTAAAGGTCTTGTTTCTTAAGAAACATGGTAATTATAAACAAAACCTTATTACAAGCAGTAAAACAAATCTTAGTAAAATGTGGTAGAAATAATTCTTAGTACCGTAAAGTGTGAAAGGAAAAAGGGGTTATAAATGGTCGTCAGAGATTGCAATGTCTGATGTGAAGAGGATTTACAATTTAAGTAAAAACGGGAAATTCATAATTTATCGGTTCTATAGAGCAATAGGAATAAAGGTACTGTAGTAATAAATGTATGAAAATATTTTCTACTTGTAATATTCAGTGTGGTATAAAAAACTTCGCTATTCTACCCTTCTTAGAGGAAAGGTCTTTTGATAACATTTAAAAATATGCAAGAATTATTAGTAAAATTTTCGCTAATTTAAAATCAAGCTAGAAACTTGGGAGGTTTGGTTAAAATAAAAAGAATAACCATTGTTTATTCTTTATTTTCCGAATGTAGATAATATTATAAATACTTTTCTTCTTAGGGCGGGGTGGGGGTGGGGGGGGGGGCAGTGTTCTTGTTGAGATTTTTTAAGTTTATCAATAAATTATTCTAAACTTAAACAGTGCAGTATAAAATGAACAATGCTGAATATATTAATCATACTTATTACGTTACAGACGTCAGATTCCTTCGGCAGCATGCTAGAACTATCCTGGAAAGGCACTAAACCTATCCGCCTGCTCAGTGGGGCAGAGAGGAAGTTCCTCCAAGACGGCGACACCGTCATACTTCGCGGCCATTGCCTCGATGAAAATGGAGTGCGAATCGGATTTGGCAGTTGCGAGGGAAAGTTGTTGCCCGCCATTCCATTTTAGAAAATGTTGAAAGTTCGTAATGAGCGTAATGGCGAGTCCCCTGCTAATGTTTTCTCTAAACATTACATAAAATACATCTATTTACATACACGTTGTTTTCTGCTCTTAAATTTTTGCTCGATACACTAGATCTATCAAGAGTTTGGACGAGGAAAACGTGCTTTGAATTATAGATTTTACATCAAAAATTATTCTTTACTTCCAGTGCATCGAGATTTTTTATTTAAATCCCGATATGCGAGCAGAAGAAGCATTTCTAATGTGTCAGTGTCTACTTACGTAAATGTTTCGCACAGAAACCATAGCAGGGGCCTTGGTATGGTTGAATCTATAATAGAGGAATGACCAGTCTAACATTTTTAAAATCTGGTTTTTAAATTTTAAAGTCTGTGCTAGACCTAATTTTTCGTTACGATATGTAGTAGGTGTAAGCCTTTTGTTCGTTTTGTATTGAAAAAATAAACGCGTAGTTTAAAACTATGTTGTATTATTTCCTAAATTTAGAATTGGAATGTGGTTTGACTTTTAAAAATGCACATTGAAAAAGTTTGAAACATTGCATGATATGGAGTTATGTTAATTAGGTAAAAGGTTAACTAAAGATAACATAAAATGGTAGTTTTATTTTTCACGGGCACTAAAAATAAAGCATTCAAAACGCGTTGAATTATATTTATACTTCGTCGCAAAAAAATAAGTTTGTAACAGATTTAAAAGCGAGAGCATATTTATTACAGGGGTTGAATCCTTTATTAAAAGGCTTCATTTACAAAAGGCACAAGTGCATTTTGAAAACATTAGAGAAAAATGCAAGAATTTTGATAACATTTGCATTAATTTAAAATCAAGCTAGACTCTTGGAGTTTTGGATAAAACAGAAGAAAAGCCTTGATTTACTTTTAATTTCTGAATATAATCTCACTTATGCTTTTGTTAAAAATATTAGTAATGCCTTTTTATCTTGAGAGGTATCGCCCCGTTAAAAGTTATGTTGTGTTAGGACTAGAGTTGTAGAGTGTCGGTCACTTTCAAAGTGTCCGTCCAAAATGTCCAAACATTTTTGACATTTTCGATAAATGTCCAGACACAAAAGACAAATGGACAAAATCGACATAAACGTTTATAAGAAGTATAAAGTTAATATTTGTTGTACTTATTAATATATTTATAATTAATTATTAATAAAATTAATATGTATATGTTTTCGCATCCGGATTTCTTTGTCAATAAATTATATTTGTTTACATTTACATAACATTAAATATTTTCGATTCTTTTTCAAGTATTGTATTGAACAAATTGATGAAGCACAGAGTAGATAATAAAAAATATTGTAAATACCTTTATCCAAATTTTAATAAAAAAAAAGTAGAAAATTAGATAAAAAAAAAACAGAATAAGTACCTAATAGTAGAAGAAAGTATCGTATTAATTTATAATCATCTTCACAATCTCCTTCGTTTAAATCGCTTTGCTGCGAAGCGTCAGCGAACTCAAATGAAATTATTGAATCAGCATCATTTTCATTATCTGGGGCCTTATCACCATTCCTTATAGCAGTATTATTTTAACCTTCTCCATTTCGTACCACGGCGTCCTTAATGTAAGCTTACTTTATGAATGTTTTAATAGGAAGTTTTGGTGACGTCAACACAATTCGATAGCTTATACTGTAGTGCAAATCGGAACGTTGTATGAAAGAAATGGCGTTATACAGTTCATATAGCGTTATCTCGTTTTCTTTTTAGCAGGGAATAGACAAATAATTAAAATCATTCGTACTTTCTCTGCACTAAGCATTAATATTTTGGTGGAGGTCATGGTACGAATATGAGTAATGTTGTTTTAAGCCTGAAACAAAACGTTCCTGCAAACAATATTGTTTTGTAAAAGAAGGTGGTAGGGCCCCTGATGAGTCTGTATCGTTATCATCAATATAGCGTAAATTTTGCCTAACAATAATCAATTTGTTTAGACGGCCTTTTTGTAATCTATTGCGCAATTTAGTGTGAGTATTTGAGAACAAACTCCAATTTCTTTCGGCAGCAGCAGAGCTTGGCGGAATACTTACATAGCCATAGCTACCATGGAATACCACCATAGCTGAGGTGCTATTGCCTCCGTAGTAATCCATGCCGAATGGCATTTGCTGAAAAACCCCGATATTGTGCGAAACTCGACAACATTAACCATTGTTTTAATGGGGTCTTTAGTTGCTTGGCTATGTACATAATTAGTAGCATAACGATATATCATTTCGTCACTCGTTAGACCCGAACCCATATATCTCGGATCCAACAAATTTGCTGCTAAATGTATGTCTGGGATACAAAAGCTGCGGCGCTTTATAACAGCGCTCCGAATTATATTTTTTTCTTCTGAAAAAATATGATTCATGCACAGGTTGTCTTCTAAAGAAGCTGAAAGTTTCGTGAATATATTTATTGGGTACGTCCGAAGCTTTTGCTTTGTCAGATTCAGATTGTGTAATAGCTGTTGCGATTGGTGTCAAAAGTTTAGAATTTCATTTATTTTAAATCTCAATTTGATGTCAGTCGGACATTTTTGGCACTTTGTTAAATGTAACATCATACGAGTGGCATGCGATTGTCTATATTCTCTATACCCTATTCTATATCTATATACGCAAGGGACATTGTGTCGTGGATGGGCCACAGAGTATTTAGCGAGGACTATGTATTATTCAAGTGGCGAGTTTATTTCGTGTTCTTGTATGCGTGTTTGGTTGCTTGTAGTGCACGGTGCGCACGTGTACGTTGCGTCCGCTGCTCCATTTGAACTTTTTATTGCACATGGTGCACTCGTACGGAGTCTCGCTGGAATGCACCTGCAAATTAGATTATAGTCGATTGTATTTTAGAGGCAGAGAAAAATTGTTACATTACACAAACAATACTATAACTACGAGACCTTTTAATGCACGCTAACTCCCTCACCAAAGGCGCGTTTATACGAGGAGGTTTCTCGAATTGTTCGGACGAGAATATTGTATACAATTGGGATTTAGAAAAAAAAAAATACTGATTTTTTTTATGTATTTTAAAACTTTATTATGAATAATATTAATATTTAATGAGAAAAACTTAAAAAAAATTGTTTTCAATTAATTATAAACAATTAAAAATTGATCAAATTTAAAAAAAAATCACGTGACTATGAACGCGCCACGATTGGTCACCATAGTTGTGACGTCATAATGTTAAAGCTATTTTAGAACAGTACAGCGTTTACGGTTATTACACGTGACTTGACAAAAATATTGAAAATTTACTGCTAAAAAACGATTTGTTAGTTAATTCCGATTAGCTATGTGTGATAAAGGATTTATAAAGGCAAAGTCTGATAATATTCCTGATGTTGATATATTTATGATAACCAATTTTTTTTAAAATGACGTTCGGTTCAATTCTGCTGAAGTTCGAGGTGCCAAGGCATCAAAGTAAATCTGTTAAAAAATAATATTATAAATGAAAATATTTAAGTATTTATTCTCCATTATATTAAATATAATTATTTATTGCATTAATTGTAGCGCATCACGTGAGAGTTACGGCGACAAAGCTATAGGTTATGTTCAACTTAGTCGTAAGAATGGTATTTGTATCGTAAAAGGACGGGTATGTCCAGAACATCGAGTTCGGAGTAAAGCTTATTCAGTTACTTTAATGAAAAGTCAAGAAAAATTCAGGATGTTCAATGCCATGACTATGCTTCAGCCATGACTATGCCATGCAATGTTCAATGCTTCAGCAGATAATTTATACTTCTATTAAACTCAAGTTGATTGATGTTATAAACAATAATAATCTTCTATATTGTGTGTACAGGTGGTTGCAAACATGCATTAGCATTACTTATGTGGACCCATCGCAGAAGTGAAGATCCGACACCAACAGAAGTAGCTTGCTATTGGAAAAAATCTCGATTATCATGCATTGGTACAGTTATAAAATATATTGAAGCAGAAAAACTGACAAAAAAAGCCTCCGCTACTCCTGATGATAATTTGCCGGATAATAGTACATTTTTACAAGAAGTGATTCAATTTGCCAAAAATCAACAAAAAAAAATTCTCAAATTGGGCAATTAAATCGACCAAAAAAGTCCAAAAAAGCTTACAATTTATCGTTAAATCGACTAATTATTGACTGAACTCTATTTATTTGATTTGTAGACTTAGATAAATAATAATTAATAACAATGGTGTTATGAAATACATCGAAATGATCTTCACAACAAAAAAAAAATCGATTTTGTTTTGGGATTATCTCGGTGCACTGCTTGAAACCATTTGTTTCGACGTTTTTCATCTTGGGGAACATTTACAAACATTTTGTCAGGAGTTGTTTTTGTAGTATTCTTACATAATGGTACAAAACAAGAACGATAACTTTTGAGGTTCGACATTTTCAATATATATTTGAGTATTTAACAACGACAACAGAATCAAATAGATCAAAACACTACTTAATATCTCTGTAAACTGCAATGAGTGAAAACTAACATTATGACGTCACGCGCGCTCGGGTTTGTTCGGGAGCGGTCGGCGGGTCTTCGGTACTGGATTCAAAAATTAATTTTTATTTTGATATAACTTGAATTATTGCAAAAAAAAAATCAAAAAAAAAAATAGTTTTGTTATAAAACATATGATCTTTCCATTTATAACAAAAAAAAAAATAATATCAAAACCCAATTCTCGTATGCGACCAAACTACACACAATTCTCGACTACAACTGTTCACACGATGCTAAAAACTCAATGATAACAAGGATAATAGTAATCAGACGACTATAAGAGAACAGTTGTTTATACTAACTTTTGACCGATGTTCGAGAAACTCTACTTGTGTAAATAAGCCATAACAAAGCTGTGACAATTTAATCATTGCTCAAAATTGGTTAGGGTCATATTTTTTTTAAATAAACGTTCGTAATATCAGTAAGACGTGGAAGACGTGGGCAAACTAAACTTTATTTGATATTGTTATCTGTTTTCTCATTACCACCCAAAGGTTGCCTGAAAGACATCGCTTTGGCGATGAGGCCGCCGCCTGTACTTTTCGTATTACTTACTTAAATTGTCTTTTTTGCAACGTGAATTGATGTACAATAAAAAGTTTATCTATCATCATATATATACAAATTAATTAAATTAGTAATTCCATTTTCTCTAGATTCCTTGATTCCCTTATATGGTGGTGTACTGGAGAAATAACGGAGATATTGGCTACGATATATATATTATCGCTCGCGTATACGATAGTGCTCGCGATCGATCTTATACCGCAGGGCCAATGTTGCAGGCCGCACGTTGCCTTCCAACGGGGGGGTGTAGGGGTGAAATACGGAAATAAAAACGCTGCTCTAATTCACATTGAACCACAGGGGGGCAGAGAGGAAGCGGCAGTCGGCAGCGAGCTTGCTTGTATGAACTTGTTAGGTATCTCCACAATGAGGAGTCTGTTGGATCAAGTTACTGCTTGAAGTGATAAATGTAAAACTAGCAGTTCAAGTTACTACTTGAAGTGCTGAGGACGAACTGGCAAAGAGAGGTCGGAACCTATGCCTTTTATAGCAAGTTTGCTGCCCGTGCGATCCCCCTGCTCCCTGGGGTAGTTTATTGTGCTATTCGCTCTCCAACGTCATACATAACTTCTAGGTTACAAGTCACTTATCCTAGGGTCGGTTCTCCTCTTATGCGGAGAACAAGGCTATTTTCGATGACGATGCATGATGATTTTACATCTTTCTGGGCAATTTAGCCCTTTTTTCCCTCCCTCCTTCGTTGAGTAGCAAGGGGAATGGGAGGACTGAAGGTAAAGGGGAAGTAGTGGCGCCGATACCGGAACTTCGTCATCTAGCCCGCAACTTTATATGTTTAATTCAATGCTCAATAAAACACATTGCGGGCGGTAGCCTTTATTTTGCCTATACCCTGACCCGCAACCTAGTTTCCCTAATACATTTATGGAGAGCGAATACAAACACATACAGTTTATAAACAAAGGACACTTTAAAAAAATATAATATAAATGTACGCACTAACATCCCATAGTCTCGTAGGAAAGGTGTATGGATTTGTCTCGTACGCTTCTATTAGTGTAATGTGAGAATTCCTTCGTCCTCACTTCGCTAGTTGCGCAACCCTTGTGAGACAACCCCCTTTCTTCCCCGAGCCGTGCGATGCCAGTACGTACATGTCATGTACACTCGATTTACATAATATTTACATAATATTTACATATTACATAATATATCTTAATTGTACTGCACTTGTGCTACGCCCTTATTTATTCTGTCGTGCACATTCTCCCGCCGTCGCAACACTGCGAACCGACTGGTAGCACGACGACTTTCTTCGTAGGTCTGCGTAGCACGGTGCCGTTGCCCATGGTGATGTCGACGACTCGTACCTCGTTGTTTTTACCCGGGTAGACGTTGGTGACACGGCCTCGTGGCCAGGTGTTCCGGGGTAAGTTGGAGTCGCACACGATGACGATGTCGTCGATCTTCAGTGGTTCACCGGTGCTGCGGGGCTCCCGCCGGTACTGGAGTGAGGGCATGTACTCCCGTACCCAGCGGTGCCAGAATACGTCTGCGAGCCTCTGGGCGCGCCTCCAGTGATGGCGCGCGTTCAGGTCGCCTTCGGTGAAGTCTCCGGGAACCGGCATGTGACAGTTCGGGCCGAGTAGTATAAGGTTCGGCGTTAGTGCTGCCGGTTCGTCGAGTGTCACCGCCACATGAGTAAGGGGGCGGGAATTTATGGTCATCTCCGCCTCAGTTAGCAGTGTGCTGAGCGTCTCGTCACTTGGATGTTGTTCGTGCAGGGTGACTCGCAGGGCTTCTTTAACGGAGCGCACCATGCGCTCCCATGCACCGCCCATAAACGGCGCTGCTGGTGGGATGAACCGCCACTTGATCATGCGGTTTGTGGCCTCGTGCTGGGTGGCTTCAGCTATGGACTGGGCGAGCTCTTTATCAGCCGCCTTGAAGCAAGTTGCGTTGTCACTCCACAGCTCTGTTGGACAGCCTCTTCTGGCTATAAACCTCCTCAGCGCTGAAATGGCTGAGTCAGCGCTTAGGGAGGTCACGACTTCTAGATGTATGGCGCGTGACGTCATACATGTGAAGAGCGCTACGTATCTCTTTTCGCGGTGGCGCGCGACGGTGACTTCTATTGGACCAAAGTAGTCCAATCCGGTGAATGTGAAGGGGCGTGCGTGATGGGCCAGGCGAGCTGGAGGTAAGTCGCCTGTGGCCGGACTTGTTGGTTTAGTCTTTTTTATTCTGCACGCCATACAGCTCTTGATCACGTTTCGCACGGCCGGTCGGATTTTCATTATCCATAGCCGTTGGCGTAGCTCATTTACGACTGTTTCTACGCCTCCGTGATGAAGTTTCTCGTGGACGTGTTGTATATACAATTTTGTGTATATATGTTTTCCATTCAGTATGGCTGGGCTCACAGATTCTGCGTGTATTCCCTCGGCCGCAGTTATACGACCCTTTATTCTTATTATGTCGTCACTGTCGATGATAAGACTAAGTGACGACAATAAATCTCCGGTAGGTGGCGCCCTGTTCTCTTTTATGCGCAGCTTTTCTAGGTAATAGCTGTCTTGTTGTGCCGCTCGGATCCACAATTTTTGAGCCTTTTCAATATGACGCACTTCTAGGTCAATGGCGCGGCGGGTCGATGAACTCGTGGGAACCATCGTATCGGTCGATTGGGTTCGAGTTTGTTTATCTTTTTTCTTCCAGTCGGGGTCACGTGATTTATTTACACGCGTTCGTTTGTAACGCGTAGCGGTGATTTGGAATTTATTTCCCCGACATAATTCGACAAATTGCAGCACTCTAGCTGTCGCTCTTATCAGTCTGATCCATTTCGAGAATCGTTGGGCATCTGGCAGATGGTCATGAGTTGGCTTATCGGTTATTGTGAAACACTTTTCTCTCTCCTCCCCAGAGTTGTTGACCTTGACCTCGACTTCTGTAGGCCACTCCTTCTTAGATAGTAGTAGATAGGAGGGGCCATTGAACCATCGATGTTTCACGTTGAAGTCGTGAGGTGTCGCTCTTGTTGCGTCGTCTGCTACGTTATCAGCCGTAGGCACCCATCGCCACTCATTTTTCTTAGTGAGTGTCTCTAATTCTGCGAGTTGGTGTGCTACGAAGGTTTTGTAGGTGCGTGGTTCGGATCTTATCCACGCCAGGGCCGTACGCGAGTCGCTCCAATACGTCTTTTGCGCGACTTCAAACTCGTGCTCTCGTAGCACTGTATCAGCTAGGCGGGCCCCTAGTAGGGCGGCCTGTAGCTCTAACCTGGGGATTGAGACGGGCTTCAGTGGTGTCACGCGACTCTTTGCGGCTGCCAGCGTGACGTGTACACTTCCGTTGTTACGCACGATTCGCCAGTAAACGCTTGCGGCGTAGGCCTCCTCGCTGGCATCGACAAACGTATGTAGTTCGTAAGTGGTTGCCGATTCGTAGTCTTCTACCTTTCTTAGCAATGACAGCCATGCGTCCCATCTTTGCCTTAACTGTTCTGGAATGGGCTCGTCCCATTTGGTGCCGTAGCGCCAGGTGTCCTGCATGATTCTTTTCGCGGGCGTCGTCATAGGCGATAGTAAGCCCAATGGATCGAACAAGGACATTATGACACTTAAGGCCTCCCTCTTGGTTGGTGGGCGCGTGTTTTCAAGCATTTCAGGCGCTATTCTTGTTTTGTTCAAGCGGAAACTTACGCAATCATCCCTTGTGCTCCATAGGAGACCGAGCGTTCTTTCTGTCTCGCTCGCACCTATTGGTATTGCGTTTGTTTCCGTTCTTTCCTTGAAATCTTTTATAACACTCATGTTGTTAGATGTCCACGCCGTCAACTCAAACCCTGCTTGTCGGTGTATAAAGTCGACTTCTTTGATCATTCTGATCGCCTTCTCAGGCGTGGGGAAGCTTTGTAAGTAGTCGTCCATGTAGTGGTTTCTTTCTATTGCGCACGCCGCCTCTGGATAGATGTCGACGAACTCGTTCGCGTTTTTGTTCTTTATGTGTATGGCGGTGCATGGTGATGAGCACGCACCGAATATCACCGAGGTCATTCTGTATTCTTCTGGCGGACCCTCCCGCCGGTGATCTCTCCATAAAAAACGCAGGGCATCTCTGTCCTCTTCTCTTATGCTGATTCGCATAAACATTTCTTTTATATCTGCGGATACGGCGTATGGATGTTGTCGAAATCGCATAATAACGCCTGGGAGGGACTGTAATAGGTCAGGTCCTGCCAACAACATGTCGTTGAGGCACAGTCCATGCGATTGAGCCGCCGCATCGTGTACCATTCTTATCTTTGGCTTTGCGGGATTGATGACCGCGAAGTGTGGGAGGTACCATGTTCTGCCGCTAGTTGGCGCTGCGGGGGCTCGCTCGGCGTATCCGCATTTGAAGAGGTTGTCGACCCGTTCTTGGTATTGAACTTTCAGCTGTTCGTCGCGATCTAGTTTTCTTTCTAAGTTGTAGAGGCGCTTTAGTGCGTTTTGGTAGTTGTTGGGTATTTATAGGTCGTCTTTTCGCCATAATAACCCGGTTTCGAATCTGCCATTGGGAAGTCGTCGAGTCGTGTTCTCGAGTATCTCCAACGCCCGTTGTTCGGGATCGTTCTTGGGTTTTCTAGGTTCGATTCCCAATGACTCCAGTTCGAAATACTTCCTCATTGTTTCTTCCATTGTGTCACCCCGTGTTGTGGAGAGGTGACCGCAAAAGGTTACGGGCTTACTTTTCGACGTGTGGCATCCGTGGAGTACCCACCCCAGTTTTGTTAGTGATGCCACTGGTTGGTCGCGCCGACCCTCTAGAAGATCACGTGATACTATTAGGTCCCAGTTGTCCTGACCGATCAGTATCTTTGGGGACGCGTAGTCGTACGTGAGCTCTTTCCTTATGTTTCGTAGATGAGTGCAGCCTTTCATATTTTCCTCTGTTATGGATTGCGACGTGAAATTCAGCCTTTCTACTGTTCTGGCATTTTGAATCTGGAATTCTTCGCCGCCGAATTTCCCTTTGATGGCCAAGTTGACACTCCGACTTTGTTCGTGTTTTATCTCTGTCCCACTCACCCCTTGCACCCACATTGGTTGTTTGGGCCCATCTATCCCCAATATATCGGCCAAAGATGCGTCGATAATGGTCACTGTACTCACCTCGTCCAACAACGCGTACGTCTCTATTTTATTCTGGGGACCTGATAGCACGACAGGTGCTATTTTCAGGTACGCCCGACGTCGCGTATTAGAGTTGGTAGCTACTGTTGAAGTCAGTACCTCTTCTGTTCTTTCTGGGGTGTCTGATGGTTGATTGGTTTTCTGGTGGTGGAGTAGGACATGGTGTCTCATGGTACATCCGTCGCGGCCGCATGGTCTGACGCGACACGTGTTTCGTTGGTGCGTACCTTTTAAGCACCGGAAACAAGTATGGCTCTTTTTTGCCATCTCCCAACGCTCGTGTATGTTAGCGTTGAGAAACTGTGGGCAATGCACTAACTGATGTGATTGTTTGCACTGCCAACATTGTTCTTGCCACTTTTCTTGCGGCTTGCGCTTTTCTTTTATTGTGTAAGCGCGTTCGACCCTTTTTCGCATAGGTCGCTCCCTCCCTGTTGACTCGTCGGCGATGTATTCTGGAAGGGCGTAAGCGCCAAACTTATCCGCTTCTTCGTTCAAGTATATTGACATCTTTTTGAAGTCGGATACTTCTGAAAGCTCTCTCGCCGCGTAGTCTACCCATTTACTTCTCAGGGTTGGAGTGAGTTTCTCCACCACGTTGTACAACATCTCAGGGTGGTGGAGGTAGTGTGGTTTCTTTAATGCTTCTATAGCAGCCACGATGTTCGCTAGTTTACTGGCGAATATGCAAAGGTCACGGGGGTTTTCACTGACCTTGGGTAAACGCTTCACTTTTTCTAGTTCTAAGCGGATGAGTGCCTCTGGCCGCCCGAATCGTCTCTCCAGCGTTTGTAATATGACTGGCGGGTCAGGCTCACTTATTAGTAGGCAACTCACGGATTCCATGGCGGGTCCCTTTAGACATCTTCGTAGTCGGGCCACATTTTCAGTTTTAGTGAAGCGTTCCTTTGTTTCGTTGTAAGCTGCTCGGAAGGCGAGCCAGCTGTGGGCGTGTCCACTGTACACGGGTAACTCTTGTACGTACCGAGGTGAGTCCCTGTTCTGGCGCATAGCTTGTGAGAAGGCCGTGGCTAATGTAGTCACGTCAATTGCCGGTGGAGAATGGTCTGAAGACGGGACCTCTTTCGTGGGGGTTCCCGCAACACCCGGGTCTCTTTCATTCCCGGCCGATTTTCTAATACTGCCTTTTTCTGACACAGCTGCCTCCTTGGGTTTGGGACTTTTCTCTATCTCGGCGTCTTTGATGGCTAATATCTGCTTTTGATTGTGTAGCCACCGGTGGACACGCTGAGGATCTGAATCCTGTTCGTCCAGTTCGTCCTCCTCACTCGACGATGAGTCTAGTTTCAGTCGTTCGAGTTTCGCCTTTTCAAGTTCAGCTGCGGCCTGGATTTCTTTTGTTTTCCACTCGGCCTCTCTTAGGTACAGCTCGGCGAGCCGCTCTTTCGCCTCTAATTCCGCGAGGAGTCTCTTGCGTGAGGGTACGGAGCGGCGTGACCGAGCGTGGCTCGAGTGTGGGCGCATTGTGTGGTCGGAGCACTCAGGTACAGGCGATGGTGGCCTGGAGCAGACGGCGATAGCGACACTGTCCTTGGCTTGTTTTTTATTATTTGAGGACTTACTTGTGGTAGTGTCGGTCGTGGTTGCGGTCTGGGTAGTCGTTGTGTACGACTCTGTGCTCGCCGTTGCGCCCGTGATGGCCGTAGTTTCGGTTTGCGAGCTCGAGGATGCTTCTACTCCCTCCTTGTCGCTTTTGCTTCTTGTGGTCGGCATTTTCTAATTTTCTCCGTATCTCGATAGGCGATCTTCTGGATGACGATGGTTCAGGAGATCCGGCTCGAAGGACCAGATGTTGGCTACGATATATATATTATATATAAGGCGGTGCTCGCGATCGATCTTATACCGCAGGGCCAATGTTGCAGGCCGCACGTTGCCTTCCAACGGGGGGGTGTAGGGGTGAAATACGGAAATAAAAACGCTGCTCTAATTCACATTGAACCACAGGGGGGCAGAGAGGAAGCGGCAGTCGGCAGCGAGCTTGCTTGTATGAACTTGTTAGGTATCTCCACAATGAGGAGTCTGTTGGATCAAGTTACTGCTTGAAGTGATAAATGTAAAACTAGCAGTTCAAGTTACTACTTGAAGTGCTGAGGACGAACTGGCAAAGAGAGGTCGGAACCTATGCCTTTTATAGCAAGTTTGCTGCCCGTGCGATCCCCCTGCTCCCTGGGGTAGTTTATTGTGCTATTCGCTCTCCAACGTCATACATAACTTCTAGGTTACAAGTCACTTATCCTAGGGTCGGTTCTCCTCTTATGCGGAGAACAAGGCTATTTTCGATGACGATGCATGATGATTTTACATCTTTCTGGGCAATTTAGCCCTTTTTTCCCTCCCTCCTTCGTTGAGTAGCAAGGGGAATGGGAGGACTGAAGGTAAAGGGGAAGTAGTGGCGCCGATACCGGAACTTCGTCATCTAGCCCGCAACTTTATATGTTTAATTCAATGCTCAATAAAACACATTGCGGGCGGTAGCCTTTATTTTGCCTATACCCTGACCCGCAACCTAGTTTCCCTAATACATTTATGGAGAGCGAATACAAACACATACAGTTTATAAACAAAGGACACTTTAAAAAAATATAATATAAATGTACGCACTAACATCCCATAGTCTCGTAGGAAAGGTGTATGGATTTGTCTCGTACGCTTCTATTAGTGTAATGTGAGAATTCCTTCGTCCTCACTTCGCTAGTTGCGCAACCCTTGTGAGACAACCCCCTTTCTTCCCCGAGCCGTGCGATGCCAGTACGTACATGTCATGTACACTCGATTTACATAATATTTACATAATATTTACATAATATTTACATAATATTTACATAATATTTACATATTACATAATATATCTTAATTGTACTGCACTTGTGCTACGCCCTTATTTATTCTGTCGTGCACAGGAGATATGCGCGTGCATTTTACCATTTATTAGCTCAATATTTCCTTTACAGTTACGAATGAAACCCTTTTTTGTTTTTATCACGCGCATTGTATACGTTGCCATAGATAAAAACTAATTATTTCTAATGTGGCCAGTGCTGGATTATCCATATAGGCAATGTAGGCAACTACCTATGGGCCCGGCGCCGCCCAGGGGCCCCGCGGCCTGTGAGAAAAATAAGTTTAGAAATAAATCATTGTTATAATTTTACTAATCACCATTTGCAAATATTGCATAAATTGAATTACCTACATTACTGTACCTATAAATAGTTTTGTTTTTATAAATGACATACATCCGAGATATTAAAATTTGGTATTTGCTATGTTTTCAATGCTATGTACCTACCTACCTAAGGGGAGAGGGGCCCCGAGACTTGCATTACCTAGGGGCCTCTACATAGCTTAATACGGCCCTGAATGTGGCACACCCACGCATGTTTAAATAGAGAAATAATTAAATTAGCAGCACAAAAATAATGAATAGCCAGCAAGTTGATGACAACAAATTTAAAGGTGGATTTTAGGTTGCCTGGTAACAAGAAAGAAATGGGGACTCCATCGACTTAGTGATGATAGGTAATTTAAAATTATTTATGTCAGTTATTCAAAAGGTATCACGAGGATTTTTTAATCCTGATACTTTGATCTTCTGATAAAGTAACTGTTAACAATCTGATATATAAATTATCTGCTAATTATTTGCCAATTAAATCTAGCTGATACTGACTTTCTCATAAAGTATAACTGACTTTCTAATACCCCCCGCTACCTTATCAGAAGGTGGTGAGAAAGACCCTTAGTATTTTTTTTGCTGCTAGTTTAAATACACTACACATTACATACCTTTTTATGTCTGTCGAGATATTTCCGAAGCGCAAATGTCTTCCCGCACAGTGGACAGGTGTGTGTGCTGTCGCGCGTCGTGTCGCGGTGTAGTCGCGCGTGTCGCGACAGCGCATACTTGTCGTGGAACGCGCGCGGACATTTATCGCACGGAAACGCGCCGTTTGGTATAGTGTGTCGCGTCTCGTGGATGTGAAGTTTCGTTATGTTCTGAAAGATATATGGAGAGTTGTTTAGTAATATTGGATGGAATAGTCACATTTTTAAATAATCTAACTTAAATGCCCTTTGAAGGCCTTTTTCAGAGGACTTAGTGTAAGTGGTATCGCTTTTAAACGGAATTCTCGCGTTTGCGCCAAGATTTTTTTTAGTACATATAAAAAAATACTTTATTTACAAAGTTTTGTGAAGAATCAAAACTGGATTAGGGAGATAACAACATAATTAATAAAGTACAGTAGGACCCTTGTAACCGCAGAGTCTGTATCTGCGGTTCAGTAAAAGCACGCGAAACTATTATATATTTTCGATTCTGTTTCTATTTATGTAGCACATTATTATTATGTGAATTAAATTGTATTCAGTGACAGCATAATAATAATTATTTAATGGTAATTTAAAATATAATACAGCAACATTTTCTTTTTAATTCGTTAATTTTGTTTCGTATAACCAAAAATATGGGGTTATGGAGTTACGATAGCAAGTATTCGCGGAAGACGGCGACACCAAACTACCGCGGTAATGGGGGCTCTAGTAAGTTATAGAAATATTTACATCTTACAATTCGATAACCGCAAAACATTTATCTATTTATGACCTTACAGGCAACGTTTAAACAACTCACGTTGAACCCCTTCCCGCAAATATGGCACACGGCTAGTATGACTCGTCTGTACGAGCCCAGCAGCGCAGGGTGCCTCCGCCTCGTGTGCCAGTAGTGCTCTCTGCGACTCTCCACCGTTACACCGCACTGGAATATACATTTACTATATTTATTTACTAGCGGTGCCAGCGACTACGTTCGCGTGAACTTTAGTGCGATTCCCGTGGGAACTAACTACGACGTGAATAAAATGTGCCCTAATAGTTAACCCAAGTCATAAGCTATAACTATGCCAAGTTTCATTAAATTCTGTCCAGTGGATTTTGTGTGATGCGAATTCCAAAAATTGTGTTTCGGGCTCTACCACATATATTTTACACTGCAATAGCTTATTTCAATAAAAAAAAATCATGTATAGACACGTCTCTGTTATGATTTTATTATATGTATAAGACCTATTTGGTGAACAAACAAAGGCGATACAATCGCTTAAATAACTTATTCTTATTATTGCTTACGGTATCAACATAAATTAAAGGTAGACACATTTATTTTAGTTTACAGTCGGTTATTTGAATGACAACACAAACACAGACAGAAAAGTGAAAAAAAGCAGCATCACAATTAGGAAGAAGAAATAGACGTATTGATCTTTTAACACTTTTCATTGCAAACAGATCTATACACTCGTTGCCGCCATAATTAGCATATTTATGACACTATCGTAAGAAAATTATCATGTTTTGGTCATATCATGCGCAGTGAATAGATACCCACCATCTTTTGCAACTAGTAATGCTGGGTAAGAGATACACGGTCGCCACAATACTGGCAGAAGACGGAACATGTTGGATCAAAAATCTTACAAAGTTCGGGATGAGCACCACCAAGTCTTTGTTCCGAGCAGCAGTCTCTCGCGTGAGAATAGCCATGCTGCCATCAACTTCCGTTAGAAGGCACCAAAAGAAGAGAGAATGCTGTAACCAGCTCTTTTATCATCCACTGCTGGGTATGGGCCCCCGCATACACATTACACATTGTCCAGTGCACGAGGGATATACGAGTATCGCCTTAAAACGCCACGCTATCGGCGGACGCCGGCGGTCCGAGTCCACTTTTTTAGAGATGGTGTAAGCGCTTGTGGTAGCGGCTTTATTATCCCTTGACCACCTTTTACGACACCCACGGCAAGAGATGAGGTGGTGTTATTCTAATGTCGGCCGACACCGCTAATGCAACCGCAAGTAAAAGCAGAACGTGCAATTGCTAATGCATATTAACAGATATGCATTAGAAATGTCACCGAGGATATATGGATACAGTTACAGGTAACTGGAATAGGGGTAAATGACGTCACGTTTGGGTCTGCACCGAAAATCTCAGTGCAGGTTATTAAGAGTTTATTTATTTACGAATTTACTGAGGAAGTAAAAGTTCACTTAGGTTTAGATCTGGTGGATCTTTGGTATTTCAATAAAATGTAGTTTTTTTTTAAAATCCGTTTCAAAATCACCGAGATATGGCTATTCAGATTTGCTGCCAGTGACGATTCACGATGATGATGTCACAACATTTTAGACAAAAGTAGAGCTTCATGAACTCTACTGAACGATATATTAATTGTATGTAAGTTTGTATGTATCGTGACGCCACACGCTGGTCGGTACTTTATTCGTCAACTTTGAAAGAACTTCATAATTTTTTTTAGGTATGAAATAAAAAAATAGTGATCATCTTCATGTTCACAGTTACGCTGATTGACCCTACATAGAAATGCTTACGTTAGTATACATGCAGATATGCATACATGCGTCCCTATATCTGGCAGGGAGATACCGATGGATTTGAATTCTGACTAGACAGGTAAAAAGTCGATAATTAGGCCCGAAAAAACTGGACTGATTCTGCTTTTTTGTGACTAATTAGCGACTAGTTCTGGTTGCATTCAGACTATTGATTACGTAAAGTAGTTCTCGAGATACATCTAGATACACAATACTCTCATAATTTTTATAACGGTGAACCGACTAAATCTGATTTTTTTGAGACTAATTATCGACTTTCTACCTGTCTAGTCAGAATTCAAATCCATCACTATGTCTCCGCCAGGAATAGGGACGCATGTATGCATACGTAGAATACACGTACATGTTCGCAGACGGCGGGATATGAATATTTATCGAGACGATGGCCGTAAGACAATTTTTGCTGCGAATGTTCGATGCGCCTGTGAGCCCACAAGTCACCCACCGACACAAATTCGCATCCGCATGTCTCACATACCTTATCCGTGGGTTTGATATTGCTGTATTAAAGAAGAAAACAACATGAGATGTTCATTTGTTTACATGCTTTATTGTACACGCAAACAATAAAAATAAGAACAAATGAAAATAAGTACAAAGGGTGTGCTTGTCCCCGTAGATTTCTGACACGTCTACCAGCACACCTGGGAGTAGCGATGGAAGAGTAATGAAATAGGCAGACTGCGTACTTAGATAAACTATTACAAACACTACTTAAATAAATCAAAAGTATAATAAAAGGTATGTATTTTTTTAAGTTAATTGATTCACGACTTAAAAATCGTGATTAAGAACGTAATCCATGGTTTCAGTCAAGGGCGTAGTCAGGATTTCATCCAGGTTGGGGCAAAAGCAAACAATTTTCTTATAATTTAAATAGAGGTAGTGTAATGCAGAAAGTCATTCTTTCATTGTTAGTTATTCTTCCCTATGCCAGGGGAGGGCGAGCGCCTCAACCTGCCCCACGGTGACTACGCCCATGGCTATTCACTGGCTATTTCAGTCATCGGGAATACAATGATTAAAAGGGTATTTCTCGAGCATGCGGGTTTCTTCGCGATGTTTTCCCTCACCATCGAACGAGTGACAATTTTTAAAGAAATCGGTACATAAGTAGAAGCTCATTGGTACAGAACGAGAATTTGAACTCACGACCATATGAACGTGCGTCGAGTATAGAAACCACGTGCGGCTAGGGGTTTCTATACTATATTCTAAGGCCTAGGGACCGGTGATAGCCTAGGCCCTAGGGGCTAGGCTATGACCGCTCTACCGCGAGTATGGTCCAAAACCCCTGGAGTGATTTATTAGGAGAGGCCTGTACTCTGCAGGGGTATACAACATCCTGTATATAAGGACTTTACCGTAGTTTATTGTGCTTCATGAGCTGTAGCGAGTGAAGGCGGCGCGCGCCCTCCGACACAAAGCCGGCCCCGCACTGTATACAGCGATACTGTATTTGTATATCATCCACCTATAAACATGTTTTTTATACTATAAGCTCTATTTATACAATGTGTCAGGAGACCGATTGCCCATATTTTAAGGGAATGTTATTTTATTTGGGAAACAGAACAGTATTTTACAACATAATATTACTTAAAATATCTTAAATGAGGGAGCGCGGGAGCTACGAGGCCATGTCAACATTCGTCTCCGCGTTGATTTTATTTTTAAAAATAATTATTCCTATTTTTTCATCTATAAATTAAGAAAATATTGTCGTAATGTTATTTAAAATAAAATCTATTACCTTAGCTTCTCTATGGACAAGAACTAGGTGCTGATTTAATCCGCTGCGTGAAACCAACCCGCGCCCGCAATGCGGACACGGGTGCGGCCCGCATGCAGGTTCCGACCCGCACACGGTCTCCGAGTGTCCGTAGCTCCGCACGTGTTTCCCGAGAGAGCTACAATGGCGTGTTGCAAAATTGCAATTTTGAGCGCGACACCTATAAATGTCACCTCTATGCCATTTGTAGTGCTTTTCTGCGAGACTTCTGAAAATAAGATACAATTCTGAAAATAAGATCGCGGCTCTTAAACTCTGGAACACTCTTCCCACTAACATTAGGAATGCCCCTCTTTTTTTTAAGTCAAGATGTAAGTCAATTTAAACATAAATATAATTCCTATACTTTTTTATATTATTTAAAAAGAGGAGCCATTGTACCTTTAGATAATGGCTGGTATCTTTCGTGAAAACCGAAAATGATTTCAAAATCTTTAAAGCCCAGATTTCAATTTTTGCCTAAGAACCGATTTTTAACCGTTTTTCCGGTTTCGGTTAAAACCAGTTTGCATTCCTTAGTGGTTACGCATGCACATATCCACTTCATTCCTATCAACTTACAATTTATTGAACGTTTTAGTACACATCCTGCAGTGGTATTTCTTTAAATGAGTGATGTTGATATGTCTTCTCAGTAAAGCGCTACTTTTCCACCGCATCTTACACACGGGACACACCATATCACCGCGACCCTAGAAAAATAACATTTTTTTATTTTACACCATCTACAATCACTGCATCCACTATATTGGGAGGAGAGTGCACGCTGCAATCCAACAGCCGCTGGGCGACCTCGACCCCTCTCTCACAGAAGACCACCCTGAAATGTACTGCATTTCCCACTTTATCTTAGTTCCTTAATGTACGTACATGTTTCGGTAATGAGTGAGATATGCCAGAGTCCATTCCCATCCTGTCCCTCACCATTTTCCCAACCCTTTCTCCAAATCCATTCCCTATATCTCCAAAGGTAGACAGCGCAGCGGGGGTTGTGCCAATGTTTGTCATTTTGTACTAATGTTGGCATGTATCGCGGATGTCTATGGGCGACAGTATCCGTTTACTGTATGGACTGTATGACATAAAGCAGTTGCTTTATGTCTCTTATTCCTACTTGTTCAGTAAGTTTACTGAGGAGGCATTTAACAGCATAACCGCCACAGACTGGAAGCGATCACTTAAAAAGAATTGTACAAAATTATTATAAACGTGGTAGAAATTTATATAATAATATTGATGAGTTCATTATACCTGTTGGTGAAGACAGTTAGAATTGGAGTCAGAGTTCGAATTGGAATTTGCAGACGACGAAACTGATTTAACAGCACAACCAAGTACCGCACAGGCAAGTATTGTACATAAGCCACTTGAAGAAAGCATTCCTGGTGTCGAGTATTTAGATTTCGACCTATTACCAGACTAAATTTTAAATAAAATTATAATTATTTCTTTTACAGGTTTCTTTTATTACATTAAAATTTAAAACCCATGTAGGTTAAAAAATTACGATTTCATATATTTGCTATATTACTTCAATCGGAATAAATACTTCTAATATATTTTTATGCATCTCTAATCATGTACAATATAACAAATCACATTGCATTATAGCAAGAAACAAAAGTATATCTCCTTCAACTCCTAAAAAAACAGCTAACAAAATTGGTTAGTACGCCGCATACGTGTTGCCATCTAAACTTTTTATCGTCCTGTATATAAGTTTTTTTTATTAATATACTAGCCGTTCCAGCGACTTTGTTAGGGTGAATTTTAAAGTAGTTTCGGTGGGAACTTTATAACGAATCGGGATAAAATATACCCCAGATGTTAACCCAGGCCCTAAGCTATAATTATGTCAAGTTTCATTAAATTCTGTCCAGTGGTTTTTGCGCGTTGAAACAGACACGAAAATTCCAAGAATTGTTGTTTCGGGCTTTATATCGTTCGAACTTTATATTGCAATCACTACTCCGTTACGATTGGATTATATGTATAGATTTAGGCAACTAAGATTTTTCACATTTATTTGTAAACAAAATAGAACAAAGTAAACTTACTGTATTATGGCAGCTGATATGCATTTCAAGTGTACTCTTTTGCGCAAATAACTTGGAGCACACGTCGCATTCAAGCGTGCTCTTACATCGCTGCACATTTCTTTTGTTGCATTTGATCCAATCATTTATTTGGTCCTGCAACTAATAAAACCAAAATATGTCCTATAATATTCGAAATTTAACCAAGGATAAGCCCTTCATTCCCCCCTACACTACCAGTAGTGTAGGGGGGATATTTTTCCCTTCTGCACCACTACTGACCAGTACGGATAGTGTGGTGAGGAATTTCTTATCCCTTCCGCATTACTGACCAGTAGCCGAGTGGATCGGAGCCAATAAGAATAGAACAAAAAGACACAAATTACGTATCCTCAACGACGATATCATTACACGTGTACAGATCCATTTAATTAACAAGGAGATACGTTTAAGTCATGCACTGGATAAATTACGATAAACCTTTTTATGTTTGAAAGTGATTATTTATTTATTTATTTCATCATTTGGTCCACAAGCAGTTGTTACACCAATACATTGACACGAGTACAAAAATACAACTAAATGCACAACATATTAAGTGGACTCGGCATGCATTCAAGGAGTATGTGTATTTACTATAAATATAACAACTATTTTAAAGTGAAGACCTTATTAGGACCCAATTACTTTATGCTTAAACTAATTAGTTCCCACTACAATAAAACACGTATCTTTTTTTTTCAATGCGGCCAAAGAGTCCCCAAAAAGGTGAACAGAGTCGTTGTAGCTATTCATTAATTTCGATAGACGCTTGGAGCCAAGCAAAGTTCTTCGCAGAGGCGGTGAAAAGGGTTTCACAGGCATTCTCGGATACCTATACAGTACATTTAAATGAAAACTTGATAAAAGATCTGGGCTATTAGTATAATTATGAAGAAGTTTGTATAAAAAGATTAAATTTATATAGACCCAATGCTTTGTTAAAAATTAAAATAATGTAGTCGATCCGGAGACAGTAAGACCCTTGCTTTTCCAGTACTGTACGTTAGGTGCCAAAGAAATCCCTTTTTTCTATCCTTTCAAGTCTAATAAAGTGAGTTGCATAATTTGGCCTCCACACTACGCCGCAGTACTCCAACACGCTACCACGCTCCTGTTGTACGTGTTGTAAACTGAAGCATAGAAGAACCCAAATAGGTTGCACATATCTTCAGCCTCTGAGGCTTTTTTTGATACATTTGTTAGAACACTAGGACAGGAGCTTCTAATGTTGCTTTTTGGCCTAATAAAGAACCAGAAGTACTTCCGAGTTAGTAGATTTTTATTCTGAATAATCAATACGATCAGTAATCCTGGACTACCTACCCGCCTCTTTAGTCAACTAGTGACCATGGCTGGTGTAACCCATGCCGAAACGTCGAGTTGAAATAAAAGGTAAACATTGAAACATTGGTAAAGGTAGAAATAAAAGTAACACCTTTGTTATACGCATTTAGATCCGATTTACAATATAAAGTGTGTACAAAATGCGAAAATTTAAAAAGTTATATAACTGTAACTGTTAAAATGTAACTGTCATAGCGGTCGACACTGATTGAGCTTAATTTAGTATGTACAAATTGTATACTTACTGATAGTTCAACAATGTCAAAATATTTCAGCAACGACGTTTCTTTCAGCGTTTTGTTTCGCCTTTCTCCTTTATGTTTCGCCTTCAATTTCTTGATTTTACTACCAATCAAGGAATCATTTTGCTAGAAACATACAGAAATTTCATTAGAGAAATGTATTTATGCTTTTTGATTCACTAGGTGCAAGAACATATTTATAAAATAAGTGGACAAAGGACGTGGTTCGATTACTATGAGATTGGCCATTCTGAAGTGGCTCAATAAAATAGTATTGTGGCCGGTCGGCGCGGCGGTAGAGCCTTAATCTTAATAGTAAGTTTATCGATATGTCACGATGTAAACAGTAAAAGATTCAAGACAGCATACTTAAATGTAAGCGTGCTCGGTGCTAACTGAGTAGAGTACGAAATCGCCGTACAATTATAGAAAAAAAATCGTAGATTCTAAAAAGAAATATTTCAAAATTTTCACCTCCGTCATTTGTTCGAAAATAATCATTAAACATTATGTATTATAGATGGTAACCATCTTCAAGTAGATGCAGTCGGGGAGCTGGTAGCAATTTAGTTTTTTTTTTATAGACAAGAGGGCGGACGAGCAAGCGGTCCCACATTCTGTAAGTGTTACCGCCGCCCATGGACACCTGCACCACCAGGAGGTATGCGGGCGCGCCGCCGAACTTGCAAAATCCTATTCACAGCTTTCTTGAAGACCTCTCGAGGCAGCTCGTTCCACAGCGTACGGGTTCGCGATATAAAATAATTGGTATAGGTATATGATTTGCTCATCGTTAAGAATTAGAGGTATGAAAGCCTTAGATACGACGATGGAAAAAAGGATTCAAGCTGCGATGTCGCTGATTTTTTAAATAAACTAAGCTACGAAGCTGCAAAAAAGCTACCCTATATAATTTGCTCGTATCTGGCATTTATTCGTTGCATTAAATTAGGTACCTAGATACCAGAAATACCACTGCCAAACGTCCAGCTCGCTGCGTTTTTTACAGTAATAATAATAATAAATTATAAACACCTTTTCAGAATAGTAACACATTCCGAAAAAGGGCGTAACGAATGCAAGGCCCTATTTTGTTGTTTTGACATGTCTATAATCTTATAAATCATTTATTAGGGCACATGACAATGGCCAGAAATGACCCCTCTCTGGCCTATTGTGAAATGACCTATTATGAAAATAGAGTTGGTAAATAAATATTTGATTTGATTATAATTATTAATGTCACTAAGGACATTTGGATATAGGGATATTTAACTTATCAAGTTGCATGATTTTTGACCTTCAATACAATTGTTCTCCATTGTATTAAAAGTCCTGTTGGACCAAAACGTGCTTAACGGTCAAGAATACAATAAATTTGTGTCTTACGTACAAAATTATTTTATTTTATTTTTGGGCAAACAGATTTCTTCTTCCACTGAGGCATCAATTAACAGTTAACTGCTGCTTAATCAAGCTTAAAACAAAATAAATCCAGTATATTACTTTTCCAATTACCCCCCATTTCCAACTACCCTGATTGACTCTAAATATTTTTACTCACATTATTTTCTATTGTATCTGCAGATTCTAGTGATAATGATGCAGATTTATCAATAGTTATATCTGTATCAGAAACATCTATTTCATCTTTAAGGGAAGAATCACTATTGACATCTGATTTGTGTGTTATGTCTTCATGATCATTGTATTTATTGCTCCAATCTTTTCTTGTTTCATCTTTTACCACTGACATTAGTAGTTCAGACTCATCAATGCTTACATCTTCATGTGAATGCATTTTATATTCATTAATAGAATCAATATTAGAACCAATATCTTCATTAAAAGATCCCATATGCTTATAATCACAATTTGCCAATGGCAAACCATTATTATTGGTGATAAGTAGACAATCTTTTGATTTGCTGCTATTGTGCAAATTATGTGATTCTATTTCATTTTTAATTCCTGTATTGCTTTCAATAACATGAACTTTAATAGTATCATTCCTATTACAATTATCTTCTGTAACTTCAGAAATTTTATCATAAATATCATTACTAATATCAAATTTTTGATCGTCATATTGAAATTCAAATACATTATCAACAACTGTATAATAGTCGAGTGTCGATGTCAGATTTAATTCTTTTCTGTTTTTACTTCTTATGAGTTGTTTCGTTACCTGTGAAATTGCAATAAATGGACTAATAAAAATAACAATCTCAGTTAAAACTTGCAACTATGAGTGTGTCATGTTTAGTATTGTTAAAACGAGTGGTGAACACTTTAGCGGTTGAGTGCTGATGTGCCTTGTTAATAGTACCTAACCATTTTAGATTTGAGCTTTTAACTACAAGGGTTTAAGACAATATTTAAAATTTGCACTCTAATATTCACTAGCCTTTAACAGTAGAATCTTAAAAGTTACACACTGACCATGGTCACAAGTTGAGTGGAGAGGAACGCTCCTCTCCTACATCGAGAGCTGCAAACAGTTTTATCAACCGCATTTGGTCTTATAATCCACACACTAGTGATGCATAATACGTAGAACATCTAAAGTAGCATCTCTTAATCGGTCAAACAATGACTTTTAACCTTTTATAGTCTATTGTTTGCATGATGCAGAAATCCCAATGCAGTCGTATTAGCTATCAAAAGTATTGAACTCACCTGACGATTTTTGGCAAATATATCAAGTAGTGTTGTTTGTGCAGTCATGCTCTTACCCATCAGCTTGTAACATTTAGCCGCCAAGGCTGCACATTCATAGCAAAGATACTGTGGCAAGCATCCAATACTCTCATCATCATTCTGAAATACATCTTGAATTTGAATTTGAAACCTCTTACTTCTCAAAAAATATTTAAAAAATGCAATTTAATTAAGTATACTTATTGTATTATTATTGAAAAAACAAACTAGTACCAATGAACTTTTGAAATATTTAAGACTAATTTAGGCAATATTACATAGATACCATCTTCAGGTCATGTTATTCAGTTCATGAAATTCTTATCTTGATATCAACTATGTTTCTTTATATTCCTTGAGAAGAGTGTATATGATTCATTAAATTATTGTAATACATCATTATAACACACAAGCAATGTGACAAAACAATTTTTTGGCTGAGAAAATTACAATTTGCAATATTATTGTTACTAACATTAAAAGCTTTAATAGTCTCCATATACATCTTCAAGGACCCCTCTTGAAGACTGAACAACTTTAAGTCTGTAGCCAGACAGACCTGACATACTTCCACTTTTGATGCATCCAAGTTGTAATTTGGCTGAAAATAAACAATAATTGATTTAAAGTACAGTACAACTTACTGATAGATCTAATAGGAATATAATTTTGTTTTATTATATAACTTGAATCACTTAATGAGGACAAACCTCATTAACTTTTTTTTTTTTATAGACTAGTGGGCGGACAAGAAAGTGGTCCCATGTGATAGTAAGTGTTACCGCCGCCCATGGACACCTGCAACACCAGGGGGTATGCGGGCGCGCCGCTGACCTTGCAAAATCCTATTCACAGCTCTCTTGAAGAACCCCATATCTTATCATAAGAAGACCTCTTGAGGCAGTTCGTTCCACAGCGTACAGGTTTGCAGTATAACTTTGGTTTAGCATAGACAGTGTTTGAATTATTTAGGTTTAAATTGCATAATTGTTAAGAAACATATAATAGTGAATATAATTTTATAAACTTTCGCATTTTGTACACATTTTATATTCTTAAATCTGATATGAATGTGTACAATATGCAACCAAGGTGCAACTTAAACATTTAAACTTTGCCTGTCCAATATGTGCATAAAGTTCAGACTTTATTAGAGATTTTAGTACAAGTGGAGTACAATTCAATTTCACAAAAAGAACTGAAAAAATGCTAACAGGTAAAAAATAAACTGGACAAGCATTATCCTTGATACGTTTCCGCTGCATGTTGGTGACAATCTGATCGCTATCGAAATGAACGCTGCAAACTCTTGTATGGCTCGTGGCTTTCCAGTTGGGCCTTCCTATAGCATACAGCCACTTCTGTCTCAACTCCTGGTTTGTCGGAAAGCTAGACAAAAATAATATAATAACAAGACATGATTTGATCACATAATAATAATATAATTTATTTGTAATCATAAGTACATATACAAACAATCTTTAATTAATGTTATAGAATCAATTCCACTATGATTTACCCAAAGGCTGTACAAATCTTTAGTCATTACAAATTACATACATAACCTCTACAATCTACATCATAATATTAGTATCATATTCATCTTAAACAAAATAATAAACATTGAAATAACAAAAAAAAGGGATAATATTACAAGGTCAATGATATTAAATTATGTGATTGATAATAATTCCCAATTGATAGTTACAATTGATAATTTGATAGTTACAATGTCAAATAATAACAATATTAATAATTATAATTTCAAATAATAATAATGTTAAATAATTATAATTTCAAATAATAATAATGTTAAATAATTACAATTGTCATATAAAATTATTATAACCATAAAATGTCTGTCTACTTTGACTGTACTTGTATCAGCCTATAATGACCAACTGCAGGGCTCTCAGACCTCCCCTAGTAAATCACTGGGGGTTGGATCACATACTCCAAATTATTTTGTAATTTATTTCTGAATCTTGCTAGTTTCCTCATTATGTTTTCCCTTACCTTTTTATTGTAATATATGAACTAATCATATATTACAGGATAATCTACCACACAAGACAGTTAAAACAGATGGAGTGAATAAACGGTTTAGACAGAAAGAAGGCAGCACAAGTGTGTTGATGTAGGCAAATCAGCAAAAGCTGTTAGTCAAATATATAAATAATAATTATAATATGATGAAAATGTAGCACAAATTCGGAAGAGCTTTTTTTTACAAGAGATTCTTTAGCCCGCTCTACACTCACGCCGTGAAGCCCCGCGAACAGGCGTAACACGCAACTCGTCTGTAGCTACTATATCAAAGGTAAAAACAAAGAGTTACACATAAATAAAAACAAACCTACCAATGAAATGATAATACAACATCGGGATTTTTCTTTTTATCCCGATTATTGTTACGGCATCCCTTGACACAACAATACAAAACCATTATTACGGTTAAATAAAGGTTCTAAAAATCCTTTGTCACACTAGAAATAATTTTTATTTAAATTTTCCACAATTTTTCTTGAAATCGGTGGAAAAAAATGAAAATAATAATATGATTATATGATATGAAGTTTTTTAAATTGACATTGGTGGGGTGTCAACTGTCAAGGAGGCCGAGTTCCAAAACGTGTAAACCTTTGACTTTGATGAACTTTAGTAATGAAATCAATGACTCAATGATACATAAAAAATTGTAATGAGTGATGACTTGATGAGTTAATGACATTTTTTGCAAACTAAAATAAATATACATAAGTCATATCTTACTAAAATATTGAATCGTGTATCAAAATTCTGTACAAGCACATATAAGGACTTTTTCTGTCAATTAGGATTTAAGTTTTAGGATTTAAGATTTAGTACATCATATCATTATTAAAACCTACTGTGTTGGCATGAAGTACCATGCCGTAAACGTGTGAACCGTAACGAATCGAAACAGAATAACAACTACCAACAACACTAATTAAAAAAAATAGTGTCATTTGATTTGAAGCAAGGAAGGAAGCGAAGTCTTCCAATTTTTTGCCATTTCGCTGTTTCTTTTTCCTTCACGTTTGTTCTTTCGTTTGTCTATCTATCGCTTTGATTATCCCATTTGATTTGTTTATTTGTAGTTAAAGGCAACTAATGTAATTGAATATAGATTGCGTGGAACTTACCAAACATTCGTAAGAATATCCGCGTGTGTTCACGCATCGACCGTCACAATGGAAAACCTTGATCACGGAAATAATAAAAGCTTTTCGCTTAGTTTAATAGCGGAGTACGGCGCATCTGATTCAGATTCAGAATCTATAAGGAACGATAACGTGTATAATGATGATGATGATACATCGGAACTGAGTGATATGGTGTTAAAAAATAATATTATAAACGCTTGTGCTCATGGACCCTTGTCCAGGTCGCGGGACGACGAAGTGACGACTAAACACATGATTATAGACAGTTCTGAAAGTGGAGTTGTGGAATATGAAGTTGCAGACTACAGGGATATTGATAGTGACTCCGCTTCTACTTCTGCTAGCGATTCCAGCAGTGATGTGGATTCGGTAAAAGATGTTGAGGAATTAATCAGTGGGTAAGTTTTTTTTTTATTAGTCTTTCTTGGCGGACGCCATCATGACGAATTTACCACTCTCATTTCACAATAACTTTGCAATTGCATTTGTTTTCATTTATTATTTGCTGTTAACTATACAGATATGTGAATTATCAATTTGTGTCCTTTCCTCCACCTTTCTTTGACCTATACTAATCTATAATCTAATTTGGATATTATACCCACCCTCATAAGTTCACCTTAAGTTAAGGTTAATAAAATGCTTTTAAAACAAATATAAACTATATCTTGTAATTACGATTTTATTGTTGCAATTACAATTTATTACCCCTAACAATTTTTATTGAGGGTAACCAAATAATTCAGACTTAACAATCAATAAGGTATTTTCTTTTTTTAGTAAAATAAAGTAAATATGGTTGTTGAGACCCATTTAATGGATAAATATGTGTAAAAAATGCAGAAATTTCAAAAATCCTATGAATGGATGTCTATGAATGTGAAAAAATTTTATAACTGACAATATGCACTACATACTTATCTATTTAAATGGGTATTAACGCAATCTGTTTATATAGATGAATATGTGTAACATGCACTACACATACACTTCAAGACACCTGAATCAAGATACCCTGCATTTTTATGTATAAAGGCCTAAAACAAAAATAATGTTAGGTCAAAGAATTTTTTTTATGCAGTTTTAAACCTGGCATATTCACCATCATTTTGGTGCTATTGTTCTAAATTTGAATTCACGAATTTGAATCACAGAAGACAATCCAAGTCAGTTCATTGTTTTGTATAAAATAAGGAAGAAGAAAGTTAGAATTGGAGCAGTTTTTTTTTATTTAATTGCATTGTTTTTCAATAAAAGTTTTCTTAAATTGTTTTTCCTGAGATTTGAACAGATTTTGACCTTACGATTATGGATACAGCTCTTGAAGTAGCCGTGCAAACTGTGGCACTTCTTCAGTCTGGACTTAATCAGCGAACTGAGGGGAGTGTATTTAGGGACCTTTCTTTTTCTGACCACTTCTAACAAGATATGGCTCTATTAGCACTAATGATGGGTGTACTGTACTGTACTGTTAGGTACACTGGCCTTGTTGGGAATTGTAAGTGCTGGATCACTGAAGACTGATGTTCTTGCTTTCCTGGCACTTACATCACTGCTTCACGTTTTGAATAGTTAGTGCTTATGTGGAAATATTTGGGTAATCTACAGGTGGCCAGCCCACTTGGAAAAAAAATATTCAAAAGAGTTGTGAAATATTTTTTTCCTAATTTGGGACCGCATGCTCGTCCGCCCACTAGTATATAAAAAAAAAAAGAAAAAAAAAGTAGTGTCAATGCTCATATATCTGCACAAAATTATATCTGCTGTCTCAAATGAGGAGTTTTAGGTGTAGAGGATCTTCCTACTCATACCAAGATTGGTATGTATAGTGAAGACAAGTGTACATGTGTAGGAACATGTGTGTAATGTGTAGGAATCATGATTTGCCAAACCCAATCATAATACATAAATAATACTATTCTGCTTATTGTAATTAATATTTAATTAGAGGAATCAATTTTAAACATTGATTTAATTTGACTACTACAAAGAAATAATTTTGATTGTAAACATTTCAGTGATGAAATTGATGGCAGCAAAAGTGGTAAAGCAGAGGCTCCCAAAGTGCAAGGTGAACTCGGCCTGGACGACTTGCCTCCCATAGAGGACCTCGCTATTAGCTTGCCAGCACAGGAGATGTCCAAGATTGGAGTCATTACCAGTGTTGTTGATAGATTAGGTAAATTTCTATTCTATTCTTTATCTGCGGCACGTATTTATATTTTTTACAAAAAATATAGAATAATTATTTTATAAAAATATGTAAGCATACATTTAGAATTACCTCTCATTACTGTTCAATAACATATTTTACATTTCTACTGTTCCCACTATCATAAAAATATCTTTCTATTAAGGGTGCATTCTCCATTCTATGATTTGTGTGATATAGATGAACGCAAGGGCCTGTGCTTCAATAGCGCTAATGCAGTTAAGCAAATTTATTATTAAATATTGAACTAGCATAGACTAATTCATAGTCTCACAAACTGCTATATTTGCATTATATAGCAGTATAAAAGTGCTGTATGTGGCAGGTTTGTATTAGCTATTAATTCTACTAGATCACTCATATAGTTTGCTGTAATCATAGTAGGTGTAAGTTTCCTGAATAAAAATAAATACATAGACTTTTCTTTGTCTTCAAACAAGTTCTTTCTGCAAATTTTAGTAACTTGTACAGAGTTTCTATATACTCATAAGCTACCATAGATATATCTAAGACATGCAAAACTACCATAGATTTACTTATTTCAGTGTAGATTTTTAATTTCTATAAATTATCTCCTGAAGCTAAGCCATCGCCAGAAAGATTAACTGCTTAAAAACTCTTAGGGTTGTCCTTAAAATGAATGTAATTTTTTTTTTCTCTTCATATATGGCAATAGTGCACATTCTGCCAGTATCAAGTTTCTTTTTTGTGGACGAAGTCAACTGACAAGCATACAGTCCACCTGATGGTACGTGGATACTGTAGCCCATGGACATCCACGACATATGCCAACATTAGTCCGAAATGACAAACGTTCACACACCCCCAAATGCAATGCCTACCTTTGGAGATGGAGGAATTCATTCTACGGAGATGGATTTGGTGAAAGGGTTTTGAAAGTGGGGAGGGATAGGATGGGGTGGAAATGGGCTCAGGCATATCTCACTCACTACCGAAACACGTACATTGGGGAAATACGATAAAGTGGGAAATGCAGTACATTTCAAGGTAGTCTTCTGTGAGAGAGGGGTAACGTGGCCACTCGAGTGTGCCCAGCGGTTGTGGGAATGCAGCATGCACTCTCCCCATAGTGTATGGTTTGTCCACATTAGCATAGGTTTAGTGTAAGAAAAGATGCTCGCCACTAATTGAATGTATTCTCTATTTTGCAGTGATAGTTCGTGCAATTCCCAATACTCCTGCTGTCGACCTGGATAGTGTACTGTTCTTGGATAACGGAGCAAAAGCACTAGGGAAGGTGTTTGATGTATTTGGACCTGTAAGTACTTAACAATCTATTAAATTGGTTAATTTCTAAACTGAAAAAAATAACGCTTGCTTAAAATTTTAATAGTTTTTCAGACTGTTATAACGGTTATGGAATACAGTAATAGAAAATGGAATACAGATTCCACCTAAAAATAAAATATTAAATTTCAGGAATGATTGTTTTAATTTTTATAAAACACCGGTTTTACACACGGGCTAATTCAAATATTGAATAAAAGATTATTATTCAATCCTTTAGTGTCCCACTGCCTATAGACCTCACTCACCTTACAAATCACTGGGAGGTTCCAGGCCATAATCCACTATGCTGGCCCCATGCAGATTGGTCCACATTTTTTTTATTTTCGGGCATGTGGTTTTCCTTAAAATGTTATCATTAACCGGCGAGCTAATGATAATTTTAAAAATCAGTGGCACTAGCCAAAGATTTGAACACAACTTCACAAATGAGAGTCGGGAACAGATACTGCTGAGTTCTAATCAAACCCAACACTGGCTAATTAATATATTGAATAATAATTTATTATTATTACCCAACTTAATGTATTTTGTGTTATCAACTTGAAAGCCATATCGTTCCAGCTATAAAATATTCAGTTGTGCCCTTGAAGTGCGCACGTCGACTTTAATGCCTTAATCTCGTCAGTTACTTATAAGCAGTTTACACTTGAGACATGCACTGCCCAGCGAGAATGTTTACTTCACATAAATAATATACAAATCCAAAAACTTGTTTTCTGCATTAACTACGACTAAATCTGTTTAGATTCAGATTTAGTTTCAAGGATATAGGTAGTAAATGGCATTTAAACATTAGATGTTATAGAATGGGCACGCAAAATATACTGATTTATAACAAACTTCACACTGACAATTATAAGTATTAAGTAGTCTGATAAGTTTGCGTCCTTTTTATAGTGAAAGTAATGAACAGAATATTGTCCACTTATTTCGACAATCTTCGCCATTTTTCTGGCAGAGCCATTGACCTATCGTTATAAAATTTTTGGGGTTTCTGAGCTAAAAACTTATGTTAACACGATTCTACCGTTGTGTCGCGTTTCATTTCCCAGACTACCTAGTATAACCGCAAAATGTATAACCCTTTTATTGTCAGCAGCCTCGTGGACATTGTCTTGTACACGAGGGATGTATGGCCTTAAAACGGCACGCTGTTGGAAGGAGGCGGATTGACGAGTCCACTCTTTTAGAGGTGGCGTAGTTTGGCTTTATTATTTTGAGATGGGGTGGTGCTATCCTAATGCCGGACCACATCACACGACCAATATAGCATTATAGTATCGCATTCAAATTAAAATAAAATCCTTCATTGTAATTATTATTTAAACTGACGACCAATTAGTCCCATTGGTAGTGCCCCTGCCTGCCGGGAAATACGTCTTGGGTTTGATTCCCGATTGGACAATTGCTTGTTTAAAGACAGGTGTGTGTTTGGGTCTGGGTGTTGCACGTGTTGTATTCGTCTTTGTATGTGTCTCTGGACCCACGACAGGGGAAATCCTAGTGTGGTCCATTGAGTGGCGTTATTTATTATAAACAAAAAAAAATTGTCAGGTAACAGAACCGCACTACTGCGTGCGCTTCAACTCTCTGGAGCACGTCAAAGAGCGCGGCATTGAACTCGGTTCGGACGTGTTCGTTGCATTGCGGAGTCACCACACCAGCTACGTGTTCCTTAATGAACTTATGAAGTGAGTGTTACACTTGTTTTCTATAGATACAAGCAGGAAACTGATGACACTCATTGGTGGAAAAACTGCACCCAGCGAAAAGAACTAAACATGCAAACGTCGCAGTTGCGTACTTAGGTTGTATACGACCATTAATATGGGACATCATTACATATGCACTGCCGTGGTTGGTCTGCTGCGAATCTGCTTTATGGACGCACGTGGTATTTCGAGTATTGGAATGGGTTTTGGTATAGTATTCGTTGTAACCCAGCAGCAGGAATATCTTTAGAACACAAAAAATGTAGAATATTGTAATAGATTGAAAATCCTATCGTCCATACACATGCGCAATGTCATATTAGTCAAGAATAACGAACGTTGGCACGTCTCTGCATGCGTCGCCTGCCTTTGGAGATTTCGAAATGAATTTAGAAAAGGAATGGAATTGGAAAGGATGAGGAATTAGGGAGTATAATGTGACGAGATGTTTTACTCATCCGATTACACTTCACATTCTCCCTCGGAGGGGGTGCTGGGATAGGATGGATAGGATAGGATTATAATGGAATAAAAGGTTCATGAATTCTCTTCGATTTTAATAAAAACGTTGATTTGACATTGATTTTTCTTTATTGGCTGACAACTAAGATTTTTATAAAATTCTTAACAGTGGCCCGTGCTAAGCAAAGGGCTTGTTTTATTCAATCCACTAAATGAGAAGGGGAGTAGGAAGTATAATGCCATAATAACTTGGAAGTTAAGTAAGGTGCGATGGAAAATTAAGTATTGCTATGGAAACAACCATAATCTGCATTTTCATTACAGAATAAAAGGCTCAGACGCATCTTGGCTCAACGATCTCGAACCACCACCACATCACGTCGACTACTCGGACGACGAGGAAGAAAGGAGAGCGAACAAACAGAAGAAAGAAGCACAAAAACAAAACAAACAGGAAACCACAGATAACGGAGAAACGTCCAAAAACCAAGGCCGTAAAGACGTCAGGAAAAACCAAAGACCTTCAGAATCCAGCAGCCGATTTGGCATGGGACCAAGCCGAGGCAAAAACCCTTTCAGTACTTGGTACAAAAGACAACCCCAGTTGACTGTAAGGCCTAATATGGGCTATAGGCGGGCCCTTCCAGAAATAAACCCGCCAATGACTGCCCCTCCTGGTTACTCAATCGCACCCCCAATTTTCCCCCCACCTTTCAATCCCAGAACACCCCCTCCTTTTCCAGGGACGGGATTTCAGATTAGTATTCCCAGGATGATGACCCCTATGTTCAGGAATGGGCCCATGTTTAACCCTAACTTTTGTAATGGGACCGGCCCTCATCCCAATATTTGGGTCAATAATGGTCCCCCACCTCCACCGGGGACTTAAGTAAGCGCACATGATTATTGTAAGTTAATTCGTAATGTTTAGCATAGTTCGAGTCGTAATTGTCTAAAACTAAAGTGTGGTTATCCAAAAATATATTTATATTTAATAAACATAACTGTGGTAATAATTTCCGTTTTTAATTTATCCTGAATAACTTAATAAAAGTATCATTTGACAAGTATACAATTAATGATGAGCGATTGTTAGCTTTCCAATACGTTATCGGTAAAAAAAAAATAGCGACTGCAAATGTATTTTAGCTTTCCATCTTTGTGAGGTGACACGTGAAGGGAAAATTTTTAATTAATTTACGTGTAATTTTTTTAATGTTGGGCTACCGTGCTCGATTGCGCCCCGAAACCCAATGAGGCCTGTGCCCTGCAGTGGGACATTAAAGGCTGATACAAGTAGTTAGTAATAATTATGGACAACGCATGATAATCCGGAATAGACATTATATTATTGTTAATCATAATTTTCTGTAAATCATTCAATTGTTTAAACTTTTATATATGCAATTGAATCACGATTATTTAGTATATACCAATATCCTTTAAAACCTTTCTGTACGATGTTACATTGATATGTTATGAAACAGGAAAAAATATGGAAATCAAAGGCAAATAATAAGTTTAAATTTCTTTATTAAATACTTCATTGTTAGAAAGTAACTAACGATCGAATTTTATAAATGTTAAAATAAAAAAAGATTTTATATAATAAAAAGATTACCTCTAAAAAATACTGCTTTTGGACTATGCAGAACAAAAAAACACAATAATGTCTGCTGCCCTTATTGACCATTTGTCAAAACTGGTTACAATAATTTAAAAAAAATTTTGCACTCGCATGATCACAAAGTAAAATGACGGAACATTTCACATACAGGAATATAAAAACAGTTCATTTAAAACTAAACAATGTCAACACAGAGATTGTCTTGCGCAAGACATCACGTTGCATCACCGTTCAACAAAATCAAATAACACCTGAGTATAAACTATCCATGACGAAATTCAACCTAAAATTGGGACTCCATTAGAGCATAGTAAAGAAAGACTAGTAGGTTATCTTCATGTGTGCACGAGTCAGCTTACACAACCGTTCCGTATTCATATGTAGGACTACATAGAATGTTCCCGGGTTTCGAAATGCGTCGCGTCGCTTCGATTCGGCGGTACTAACGGCCTCGAAGCTTTGCACCGGTTACTAAGATTAATAGGTATTTATATTTTTACATATATTGTAAATCCCAAATATCGGTATTTTACCGGGATTTCGTTTCGAGTTGAATTATGACGGTATTTTTGTCCGTATTTGACAAAATAATGGCGGCGAGCGCGCTAACATTTAACAGAGAAGCGAGATAACATTAAAATACGTTTACCGATAATAATGGGTATTGACATAGTTATAATATGACTGTATTAATATACCTGTAATTATATAATACCGTTTACTAACGTTACTGGTTCTCAAATGGGATCGGTACGTCGCAGATAAGTAATTGACGGGATCCAATTGTAAAATATCGATAATTACCTAAAATTAGCGATACTTTTGGTACCGGTTCTAACCCTAGTCGCGCGTACAATAATAGCACGAACTCAAGATAACTTACGTGTATTTTTTACTATGACTAAAAGCAACTTCAAAGTGTGTGTGGCCGCCTCAAGTATTATAGAATATGCGGAAATGACTGGTTCGGATCGAGGGAAGACATCAGTTGCACATACTTGAGTTGAGGGCCTAAAATGCTTTGAAGGTGCCTCCGATGGAGAGTTCCAGTTTCAAATATGGCATTGGCATAAACAGATATACAACTTTGTTTATTTTGTTATACAACAGTGGATTTTGAATCTAAAAATAATCTGAATGATCAGGTCAATAATATAATGCCTGTTGTAAGATATGCTATTTTTTAAACTATGTTTCTTTGTTTCGTTTGATCAATAAGCCCAGACTCGCACCAACTGCACGGATAGGGAATGACATGACATGAGCATGTTTCCCACGGACGTGTACAAACAAGCAAAATAGATCAGTTTGCACGCAGTAGACATTGTACAGACTAGTCGCTCGACTAACTGAGATACGGAAGCCATTAGAGCCGTCAGCAAAATTTTGTTACACATTCAGTGAATCATTCAACGTCGTATCTATCTGTGTGCGTTGTGTTGTACGTAGTGAGCAAGCCCAGTTACCTGTAAACATATCTATTTTGTCATAGATAACCGTGGTGAGTACGTTACCACACAGACTCTAATAAGCAAATTTGCGATGGTTCACGAATGCCAACGTAGACTTTACAGCGCAGTGGAGTGAGTACGGATTTATTATAAATCTCTGTCAGAATCCGCCAGTCTGTAAGCGAGCACTAGAAACATTACAAACTTGAGTACTAATTATTAATCAATAATCAATCATTAATATAATTTATTAATTACTAATCATTTAATTTCACGGATCTAATAATAGGGAGTTTTCCTTTTTACTTTACTGTAAAAATATTAGCCGTCTTAACTAACATTCCAGTAAATTCTGTAGCTGATTATGCCAATTTAACAAATATAATTTAGTTTCTATCAATATAACTTTCAAATCAAAGAAATTCAATCAACCAGTTACCAATTGCAGACACAAAATAAAACATAAACCAGATTGAGAACAGAAACATTCATTAGTCAACAAACTAAGGGTGCATTCCAACTAGTGCGAGAATCGCACTGATCTAAAATCTGTCCCTATCTTCATAATATTAGAAACAATATCATTTAGATTGCCAAAGAGAATGTTTTGAAACTCGGGCAAAACACTTACATTGATTGATAAAGACTGGCCCGGACATTGATTACGTCACGCACATATCCAGATTTTTTTCAAGGATTTCAAACACGAGGTGACCCAAAATCGCGGGTCATTTATTCATTTTCACTTCCTTTTATTTTTCCATTTTACGAAATGCAGCTTTCCAAGAAATATCCTTCCATATATTTGCGTTTGGATTAAATGTTAGAAACATGAGTGCAATGAATTTACCGTAAAAGTATTTTATTTCAATTTTGATTTCTTTGTTGTATTTATCGTTACTTTCATCATTAGAAGTAGCAAATTAAGTTTCGAAAAGTGAAGAAGGAAGGGAGGAAGTCACTTTGCGGGTAGATGATGAACATTTGCGTTTTGCAAAAGCTTACAAATATTTTAAACAATATTCATATGGAGTTGCATGAACAACTCGAATTAAATTAAAGAACATTGAATGTTGACTAATGAATTGTCGGTTGGACTACACAAGTAAAATTTTACGAACGATTGCAGAAGACAAATTAGATTATTTTCAAATGATTTCATTTTAACGATTACAAAAAGCATAAACGCTGAAGGGGTTCGAAGATTTCACATCAACATCAAACTGCCGCCATTTTTAAAATCTGCGGCCACCGATGAAGTCAATATAAATTGATAGAAAACATGTATATAAATAAAAAGTGTCATCTAATGCGTCACCGTTACCGAGATATTTAGAGTTAGACCGCTAAATAATAAATAAATAATAATCTGTATTTCCTTCATTTGATGTATAATACCATATTACCAAATAAACAGAGATAATCGCACATTTTAGAACCCTGCCTTTATAGGTTTCATAGGTGGCTGCAGTTTTCAAAAATGGCCGCACTTTTCTAAGCCAAAATCTTCAAATACGTTTTTCTTTATTTTATTGTTCGCAAAATTCTTCTTTACATAAAAACGGTTTAAAAGAGAACATGCATAAATATAACAACACAAAAAGCCAATAGGGCTCGTTCCACACAGAGTTCAGACGCTGACACTATGGCATGGGACTGTTACGTTACACGGTCATTGATTATATGTAGAGCGTCAGCCAAACGGGCGTTCAAACGATTACAAACTTTATTTGCATTCGTGAACGAATTATTACATTGAGACATTAAAGTTCATATTCGTTGTTATAGCTGAAAGAACAAGTTTGTTCTACAATGTTGTATTTAATTTTGCGGCTGGTCCCACCTAGCCACCTGTTGAAATTGTTAATGATCAGCTGCAAAGAAGTTCGTATTTGTACGAATGCTCGATTGGCCAATACTATAGAAATAAATTATGTTAGTTTATTATAAAAATACAGACTCCTATATTAAATAATTCTCAATAAACTTAGCTTGCCTGAGACTCGTCACCTATGCCTCTCGAGGGCTACCGTTACATCTATTGATTCAAATGAAACCAGTCAGTCAGTTAAACCGAACGAAATTATTCAATAGAGAATCCACTAAATAAGTTAAAAATAAAACTAAATGATTCGAAAATGATATCCTAATAGTAAAATACTAAAAATTACTGATATTTGATCGAAATGAAGAGAACTTAACACTAAACGATTAAAATAATATAAATCTAATCACGATGCGCTACACTAATTACTTGAAAGGGTTATATTTTTGTATCGATTACACGTTAGGAACTATTCTACTGTACAGACAATATAAATGATTTTAAAAGTTTTAAATGTATCGATTAATACTTTCAAGACATTACACATTTAACCAGAAAAGTAGGGAACTCACCGAAAGACAATAAAGCGTAAGAATTTTCGTTTAGAACGCGTTAGGGACGTCACAATAACTGTTTTGTATAAAAATAATGTTATAAAACTTTTCATAGCCCAATGAGAAACGAATTTTCACATACCTTATTAAAGATAACAATCGATCGCTGAACAAATACTTTGTTAACGTCCCACTGCCAGGGCACAGGCCTCCCTTGCAAATACAGGGGTGTTTCAGATCATAATCCAACAGTAGATCCAGTGCGGTTTGATGGATATTCCATATACACCATTTTCTTTTAAAATTCTTAGGCACGCGGAAATTCTCAAAATAGACGCTGAGTTTTCTAAAAATAAAGCGTGCTAATAAACCTTTAAGACACGTGCGTCAAATTGCTCGTAGTTTAAGTTTTTAACATTTGATAGATGCCTAAAAACTTTTAAGGTTAAAGTTCTTAAGGTTTATTAGCGCTGACTTAACGCTTATTTTCGTAACGCTACACGCAAATTTCCTCACAATTTTTCCCTTTACCGGCGAGCTAATTCGTACCCAAGAAGAAGCTCGAGTACGAACCGGCATCCGAACTCACGAGAGTGAGTCGAGTGTTATCCTGCTACGTTATCCTCTGATTTATCCCTAACACATGATAAACTATTAAACAAAAAAAGGATTAAAAAAAATTGTTCCGTAAAGTTACCGAGGCTTCACTACAAAATATAACCATAAAATCTGTCCAAGCCGGCTGTCTCACAGCCGCCGCTGATTGCCCAGATAGCTGTCACACCACGCGGCGTTACTTGTATATTGCGTATATTATATAATAATATATAAGACTACATAGGTAATCCATTGCTTTTACATGCAATATGATTAAGAAATATATTGTTACATTATATTCATACATAATGTTTGCTAAAAATATGATAGCTTACATCTTATCACTTGTTCGTGTGGTGTTGCCGAATTTAATTAATATTTAGAATATTAAATTTCTAAGACACTACAGACTACGTTCTAGTATTCACAGAGATTGATACAGTTAAGAACATTTAAAGGCGAGAATAGCATGTGCTTACATTACACGATACTTTACAAATGTTACAGCCAATGAGACGCTACAATATCGTAAGACTGCTCAAAAATTGAATTTTTAAATTTGAATTTTTAATGTGTGTAATAAAGAAATTACAAGTCAAGTAGTTGATACCGCGCGAGTTTACTATGTTTATCATTTATCCATTGATTTTCATCACCCTCAATAGGTTTAATGGGGTAGTTGATATCTTTGTGAAAATGCTGTTTTATCCATCTAGAAAAATCCCATGTTCACAGGAAATATAAAATACTTCCTTCAAAACATTCTTTAAAAGTAGGTACACTAAGTTGCTATTGGTGCCTCGCAACAAGATTACGAACTAATCTAGTATATTGACCATATAAGTTGGTTGTTACAATTTCGGGATAGCTTCTAATTAAATGGCATAAAACAATGAATAAATTATAGGATATGTGAAACACCCTATCGGAACTATTAGAATACCTTTTTTTTTAGCGAATAACACTTATTTATCGCGTCTCAATAGCTTTAAAAATAATCAATGTTTTTATATCAAATTACGTGATATCTTCACTTGACGAGTAATGGAAACAGAGAATTTGAAACCTCATGATGACCGAAACAATAAAACCACCGAATAAACATTCAAATTTTCATATATCGATAATAACGTATAGGGAAATGTGCAATTCGTATTATGGACTACTTAGAAAGCAAGTTACAGAATTAGTCGGCTATAGGGATTTAGTCTTTTAACTGACAAATTTCTATTTCGAATTGCTGTTTGACTTTTAACTAGGCAAACCCGTAGGCTGTGGAACGAACTGCCTCAAGAGGTCTTTCCATTAAGCTACGATATGGGGTTCTTCAAGAGAGCTGTGAATAGGATTTTGCAAAGTCGGCGGCGCGCCCGCATACCCCCTGGTGTTGCAGGTGTCCATGGGCGGCGGTGACACTTACCATCACGTGAGACCGCCTGCTCGTCCGCCCACTAGTATATATAAAAAAAAAAAAAAAAAAACTAATAAAGTAACAATTTAATTAAGGAATTTATGTTTTTATTTATTCAAATGTACAATCAGTATTACTTCTCCTATGTATACATCGATTTCTAATACTAGTTATTGAATCAGTTATTTGAACCTAATAATAAAACAAGGCAGTTTAGATCTGTGAACTCGCTTGCTTGCAACTTTGTTGGTACTTTAAAAGTTCATAATACGTCCCCAGCGCACATACGTTTTATCGCACTTACAAATATCACCAATTGTTTTTATTTATTTATTTATTTAAACTTTAGTGCACAAACAAACATCGCACAAAAAGGCGAACTTAATGCCTAGTGACATTCTCTGCCAGTCAACCTTCGGTTAAACAGAATTATGAAGGATGAATTATACTTTCCTGATTTATTCCTTATAGCGCACGTAAATCACTGACATGACATAATTATATATTTTTCTAGCAAATTCAGTAATGTTTAAGTAGATTTATTAATCCAGTCACCACAAGGGTCTTCAGGAAAAGGACAGACACAAGGAGAGTGTCTCGAACGGTTCGAGCGAGAATATTGAACACTATTTTTGAATGCGAGTAAACTACATACAATTCTCGCATACATCGATGATAAAGGGGATAGCAGTGATCAGATGATGATAACGGTTGTTTATACTAGCTTTTGACCGTTGTACGATAAACTCGCGTTCGAGAAGCTCCCGTTGTGTAAATGAACCATAAATCTTTTTGAGCAGTTTAAAGTAAAGAACACTGAAGGCAATTAGTGCACTTGTACCTATATCACGAGCGGATCTTACACCAACTCAAGAATCAACACAAATTCAGTGGGTAAGAGTCAAATTCAACTTGGGGAATAATGGTGCATTCAGGAAATTGATAACAATTTAAAATTTTTAAACGCAATATAACTTCGTATTTCTCGTAACTATATGCTTCCTAGTGGTATCTTTCGTAACTCTATCTTACTGTACATTATCTTTCCTAACGGAATCTACCGTAAAAGTATACTTCGTAACTGTAGATTTTTATTAAATTTACATGGAAAACTAAGCATTAATAGAAAATATCTAAACAACATTTCAAAATGATAGTATGTTTTCACATACAGTTATGTAAGGTTGCAGACAGGAGAAAGGAAAAAATAACGAGACAAATAATTTGTATGACTATTGAAATACTGTTAGCGAAGTGGAATACCGAAAAACTGAGTTCAAAGTAAATTTCAATTGCATGATTCAAAATTACCGCTCGATATCTGCGCCAAACTGCGTTACCCGATGGAATTTACTTTATGCCATTTTCAACCATATAATATCAATATTAAAATTGAGCTTTAATTGTTATCGGATTAGTCGTTTCGTAGTCATTCCGTAGGTGGTAATTGACCCTTTATTTCGATATAATCAGTCTTGCTAAAATTATATCAGCTGAACAGCTGACATGTAGATGGTTGGCATACATCAATATGGGCACCTTAATAACTTATTAATGAGGTCCAAAATTCCTATGTTCGTGTCACATTAACCGCAACTATAAGTCAAACTTGATAAGTTAATTTTAATTTTTGGTTGTTAAAAATATGTATGAGATTTGGTTCAAGATCCACTCGTTTCATTATTATACTATATTCACACATTCAATCGAAGCGTTCACGGAACCTTCAATCGAACTCCAGATACGGAGACTGCTCGAAGCGCGACTTATTCTGACGAATTCAGGATTCGTTCAAACTTCAGTTCAATCAATTTACTAGTTAAATGTCGGGTAAATTTCATTCCTAACCTTTTTGTTCAAACGAAACCAGTTTAACCCTAAACACATTTTGGGTAAATTGAAAAGCGATTTCAAATTCTGCTTCTCTAAATACGAGCGAAATGTGAACGAGTCCGTAGTTCGATCGAACTTCCTCGATTCAGGCGTCAAAAACCAACAAATACTTGTACTGGCAATCAAACACGAACGTTCATTGGAGTCATCGTTCAATCCAGTTAAAGCGGGTTCCGATGGCTCGATCGAATGTTTGAATGCAGCTTTAAGACATTGTGTACCTAAATAACGTTACTTCAACAATTACACGGTAAATACGCTGCCTCTATGTAGTAGATATTCGCAAAATATTACACATCTATAACACGTAACGCAATGTACTATGTGAAAATTTAATCAAAAATATTGATATTTTGTATATTTATATACATCCGGTCGGACTACATACTATTTTACTATATATGAAATAAATGTATAATGAAAGATTAAATGAATCTTCCATTAATGTTCATCTATCGTTAATAATTAGGTTCTGTATAGTGATTTATTTATAAAATTTTCTGTTTCAGTTGTCCAAAAAATAGTGTTGTATTAGCATGATTATGTCATATTGAGTAAAGATGCAACATGTATCCAGTCGCTATTAAGACACATTTTAACTATATCCGTATCCGTAAAATAAATTCTTTATCCGTTAATTGGCTTGGCGTTAACTTGATTTGGCTGAAAGTATATCGGCGGATAGTAATAAAAAGATATAAAAAAACCTTTTCATTGATAGTCAACATTTTATATTATAAATAAAATTAAAAAATATTATGAGTAATTGAATTGAACCTGCATCCCTAATATGGAGATGATATATTACGGCAATTATTTTTTATAAAAATATTGAACTATTCTTCTGTTGTGTCCCCGAAAATCAATAATAGGTACTCGCAAAGTTATGGGAGAAGTCTATAAATGTTACTATGGACATTATTTATAACGGTAATAATCCACTATTATAATATATTATAGGACAAGATTATTTATAATGGCAACAACACAAAAATTCAACAATTCTTCTGTTGTGTCCGTAAAAATAACCCGCGAAGTTATTGCACAAGTCTATGAATGTCATTATGTAGAGTATTTATAACAACGCAATAACGCAAAAAATCGATTACTTTTATGTTCTTTGCGAAAAAAAATTTCGCAAAGTTATCAAACAAGTCTGTGAATGTTATTTATAGGGATTGTTTATCATGGTCATAACTCAAAAATCAACCATTTTTCTGTTGTGTACCCTAAATTAACTTACAGTCATCCGGACAAGTCTATGAATGTCAATTATAGAGATTATTTATAATGGCAATAACACAAAACTCAAATAGTTTCTTCTTTTCCTAAAAATTGACTCACAAAGCTTTGGACAAGTCTGTGAACGTTATTATGAAGATTATTTAGAATGGCAATAACACAAAAACCAATTATTTTTCTGTGACCCTAAAAAATAATATTATTCATAAAGTTAGTGGACAAGTCTGTGAATATTAACAATAACATGCATTTAGGCAGTGCTTGTTCAATTTTCACATAGAACATTGTCCAAAATTGTGACGATCTTGTTCATACTGGTGATTCTAATTGAGTATCACGTTTACGTTATAAAGCTTATGGCGTTCCGTTCATCGATTAAAATAAATATTTCACCTTAAATGCGGTTTACAAACAGTCATTGTTTACTTGTCAACAAGTAAATCATCATTGTGGTAGCATTTCACTATATTAAAGCTTTTAAACACTTTTCTTGCGAAACCACTTAGGAAGACGTTCTCTGAAAAAGCTGACATAAATGTAAGTCTAATTCATCCATAGACACTCCACAGACAATAAATCCATAAATGCTACCACAATAATATCTTTGCCTACCCCCCAATGTAATCATATGCAGACCAAAACCTTGCAAGCGCATACTAAAACACCTAATTTTCACTTCAACTTATTGCACCTCTCAATCACTAGAAAGAAAGATCCAGAATAGAAAATCTCTTTTATAATTCTAAAAATAATTGCATTTGTCTTTACCGAAAGAATGAGTTATCTTTATACTAGGATTAATTAAGCGATATATATCTAAAATAATTAGCTGGAGATCCTATAATCGCTGCAATAGCGATATTAGAGTGAAAATTAAGTGATTGATTGTCCCCAAACTTGTAAGATGTTAACTTTCCACTTAGCGAGACTTCCTCAGTAATATGATGTTATTACCGAACCGTACGGGGTAGACAAGGGAAAGGCCGTATTAGGTATTTTCGACTGCCCTTATGGTACAGTCGCCGACGGTGGTAATTGGAGTTATAGTTACCGAGCCGGGAGAAGTGTTTTGTACTACTTCTTGTTCTTCATTCCCTTCCGTAGTCCCTTCTCCGTTAGCCGGAAGCTTGACAATTTGGCAGTCTCCAACGGTCATGATCTGGGTTTCCATGGCAACGGGCGGCACGTTCTCTTCAGGCTCGACTCTGTTCTGTTCATCGTCGTCTGTGGACGAGTCGAACACGTCAATAGCTCTGTCGTTTCCCGGTTCCTGCTTCACAGTCGCGTCTGAGTCAACGTTACGGTCGGGGTCAACGCTCGTCACGCCGTAGTTGTAAGCCATGGGGTTATACATCATTTCCGTCAAGTATGAGAAATCGCCGAAAGGCAGGTTGGTGGCGTTGTAGTTTTCATTGGGTCGGACATCTGGAAAGAATAATTTATATATTCATTTTTTATTTAGAAATTTTGAAATGATCTGTTAAAATAATGTGAAATTGCTTGGTAGAAACCACATAGAAACATTATTAGAATAGTCATCAAATTAAAGTAAAGTACAATGGCCGGTGACAAAAGGGCAGTTATTTTCGGCTTATTTCGCTTTTGCTGTATTTATGATTTATCGTTGCGTGAGGTTTCGTCGGTAACATAAATATAGATAGAAAATAGTCTATCACAATCGATCATCTCTTTTTCATTCTCTACGTAACTATATGATATAAATTTGTACAAAGTCACAATTACTTCAACAGATGGCATGTTTTTGTAAGTGTTATCCTATCTACTTTCTACATATCTACTTATATTAATTTAGTTTAAGTTATATTAATTGTTAGTTTACAAAAGCGACGCAGGCACAGCGTTTATATTAAATCCTACGTTACTGAAAATACTGCAATCAGGGTTTATTAAATAAGGGGGAGCCCTATGGCCAGGTGGACAGACCACTCGAAGTTTGCTAATAGTAGCTGAATGAGCAGAATGGAAGATTGTGTGTAGTGGCGAGTCCTATATCAAAACCATTCCAACGACCTATGTCATAGATACAATAGTGGAGAAACATAGTACAGTATGGTAACTGAATAATATCAATAGGTGCGCGAAATGCTTAAGATCTCAGCCAGCCTTGTATGAAAGTGTTGCACTGATTTTATCATCTTTTTCTTTAGCCATTATTCAGCTAAATTCGCATTTTAAACACATATTTATTTATTAAACGGGTTTTAAACGCGTTTAGGGTCTTATTTTAATTTAATGGACCTTATTTTATTATTTTAATCGATGATTCTTTCGGATTACATTGCCATGCTGGCAAGCCAGCGACCACTGACTTTGAGGAGTCTGTTCGTAACTACAGTTGGTGTAATCCAGTTGAAATTTAAAGTGAAATAAAATAGGTAAACATACGCGTTTAAGATATGTTTAGTATATAGTAATCCCGAAAACCAAGTAGGTATGTATATTACGAAGTTGCACGTTGTCACGCATATTATGACAAGTCACGCGCACGCTGAATGCCTTTCTACGCCATGTCAAATTTGACATCATGCGTTTTGTAATACAAGCTAGACATTTTTCTCTTTTACTTTTCTGATGTAAACTGAACTATTTAGCAAATGTGGTTATTAAGTTATTATAATAATATATCTATCATTATTACTCTTTATTAGTTTGCATAGATAGAGTATTTATTCTCTCTATGCAATGTATCCACTGCTCGACATGACCGTTCATGCACATTGTCTTATGCACGAGGGATGTGGCCTTAACACACCGCGCTGGCCAAGCGGGTTGGCGAGTCCACTCTTTTAGAGGCGGTGTAGTTCCTCAACGCTTGTGGTAGTAGCTCTGTAATCGCCTACTACGACACCCGCGGAAAGCGATGGGGTGGTGTTATTCAACAGCCGGCCGACAGCGCACGGCACATTAGAATGTGCACATGGATAGGATCTATGCATACTAATAAAGAGTATTTACTGATGAGTCTTCAAAATATGAATTCAAATATAATTTACAATAATACAATATACAGTTAATACGTTGTAATAATACTATTTCAACGTATTAACAATATTAACGTGTAATTACAATATTACAATCAAATATAATCAATCAGTATAGACCGAGTAGAATAAAGTGACTATTAGTGTCATTATATAGTGATTTAAAGTAACTAACTGATCGTTCTACGAAAACAGTCTAGACGTTAAAAACATTTGTGCGGGTATTTAGACAAAGTAAACTTCACCAAATTCAGTAGGTCCATATCGACGTATGAACTTGTTACTTTGATTCAGTTCTTCTAATTTAAAGTTTCGTTATTCTAATTTTAAAAAAACATTATTTTGAAGATGAATCAGTAAAAAATATGTTACATTTTCTTAAGTCTCAAGAAGATTCACTAGTCTTAAGATTTCTTAAGACTAGTGAATGAAGTGTTTTAAGGTTCCTTTTTTCAGATTACACACTTCCGAGTTTTTGTACAAAACAGGTATAGTGTTTCTACTTGTGTTAGTGCTTCCCTGCCACCTCTCAATGATGACATTAAAATAAAGAGTCGAACGACAATATCTGCGTCTGCATTAGAATATGAAACTAACTAATATGAAACTAATGAAACATTAGAATATAAGAATATGAAGCCATTTTTTAGCGTTTGATTCGGGAACAAAATGCATATGAATTTATTTAACAAATTAACGTACTTTTATATTCTTATATTCAGTTGAATGACTTTATTATCATTAGTTCAAAGCATAGACTTTAGAAAAGTAAAGACGTGACGTTACATTTTAATGAAGTGACATACTGAAATTATGTCAACCGAGTGTCAGTATAATATGACGATCGCTTCCATTACGACCTACAGCTGAGTTTTTAAATACTCATACATTCCCGGGCTGCTTCAATTTGTTGTTCGTAGAAAGTCCGTCTATATATTATAGTCTATAGTTCAAAGATAAATAATTGAATGACTCACAATCAGCTTATAAGGCCGACACGGTTTGCCGCCGTGTAAACCTACGGCAAATTGGCCGCGTCACCAGTGTTATATTTTATGAGCCACTATTGAGAGCTTGTTAACACACACGGCGATGTCACAGCGCGGCGCGCTTGCCGTATGCACAGTGAAAACGCACGGCGAGATATCGAGCAGTGTTGTATGGAAAACGACATCGGACACTTTCACGGCGCGCAACCATCTCTGTGACCGCTTATCTATACTGATTCGAGTTTTGTGATCTTTTGATTATTATTTTTTAATTACAAGAAGTGATCAGATCAATTAGGTACTTGCTACTTTTATTTTATTTTTTATTTTTTTCTATTATACATTTTTAAACTTTCTGTATACATGGTACGAATTCATATATATTTCCCTATTGATAGTCATAATAATAAACGTCAGCAGGTTGTTAACACTCAAAAACGACACTTGAAGTCGGCACCTAAAATACGCTAGCCTCCGCCGGCGGTTCGCCGTGTCTGAAGAAGTACATATGAAACAAAGAAGCGTTTATTTAGCCGCAGCTACAACAACATAATCTTAAGTTAACAAATGTATAGGTATAAAATGTGAAAATCGGAATGGCATGTATAGAACCTTTCATTGCTGCCCGTGTGTCGCAATTGCGCGAAATGGGTGTCCAGCTCAGCTTTATCTATGTGGCTGTACACTGGACACAGCGCTGATTTTCAGCTGAAACCCCGTGATGTCCGGACGCGAGGGACAATAGATAGATAGAACATACTATAAATAAATCGATTTGGGTATGGATTTGGAACTTGAAATTGTTTGTATACGAACTCTTCGTCGGTGTGTATATTTTTTCTGTTTGTAAATAAATACTTCTTTATTATAAATACATGTGATTTCTGTACGGTGCGGCTAACTCACCGTGCCGTAGTAAAACAGTGTCGTTAACAAGGGGCCTTACCAGCAGTATTCTGTAAATGAAATTTGTTAAACTCGTGACCACGACTGGTGTAACCCGTGGCAAAACGTCGAGTAGAAATGAAATTGTAAACAAAAGCCTTTAATTTTACGCGTTAGATTAGATCCAGGAATATAAAATGTATTTGTAACGAAGTCGGCTGGGTTGAAGTACAATCAAGATGAACTTTATTCACCGTGTCCAATGTCAATCTATGTCGACATTGGCATGGTCGAATGCGAAGTGAGGTGTTACAGAATGAAACAGTTGCAGATACAGATATCGTCGACCGATTATAATTTTCAAACATTTGCCTTAGTTTCTCTTTATTTATTTTTTAGATTATTTTAGATTTTCTTCTCATATCCCTGTACCCTGCAGTGGGACAGACAGTGAACTGACAGAGCACAGTACAACCAGAAGGAAACAAATCAAACGTTCCAAAATTCGTCCCCGCATACAAACTTAATTCAGTTACATCCACAGAGGTAAAAGAATACCGATTAGTACCGACATATTTCCCAATAGTTATATTCTTTTTTTATTAGTTCCATGCGTTTTTGTCCAATAAGTATATGTTATACTAACAAAACTTGGCCATTTCCGCGGGTAGCCCGTACTGCATCGGTATTGCCATATCCATACCTAAGGAAAGATTCGCCATTAGCACAGCAACACCACGCACGGGAAATATATGTTAGACTCATTCTTTGGACTAGACGATGATAACAATATTTCAAATCATATAAAAAAGTGTTTTAAAAGAGGATTCCTTGCAACTATTTTGGAATTTTAAGTTAATATTTTTACAAAATAAATTCCGTATTGAGAACTAAATTATTACAAAGTCTATTTGCACATTTCAGTAGATGTACAAATTAAAAACTTAAAAAACACCACATCACTCACACAAAAAATAGGTCTAACGCTGCGGGACAAAAAGCAAATGCGAAAAGGCGATACTAATTTTCACACACACACGCATAGGTTACTTCTATTTTATATGTACAATTCACACATTCAAACTCATACAAAGACAAAAACGTGTAATCGCTAGACAAGTATAATACTCTTGAGAAATAGCTAGTTATTAATCACATAAAAAACTTTACCATGAGTCATTGACTCTTATTTGTTTGAAAAACTCTACATGATCGTTATAATGATAAGAATGGAATTAATATTGTTCAACATATACAGTGGAATATTTTAGGATTTCATTGCTGATGGTATTTCTAATTAACTTTTTAAAAAGTTTATAGATTCTTAAGTTTCTTTTCAAATTCAAATAAAATTTATTTGCTCAAAACATTGTTTATTTTCTATGACAATTTATTGTCGTAGAGAAACTTTTGATAATGGAATTTTCTAAACTATGTATTTGTTATTTCTAAAACTAGACAGCTCACTAAACTTTTACATTTATAAATAAATACTACAGAGATACAAATTATTTAATTTACGATGTCCCGGAGTGGTTTAGCAATCTCTTATTTACTGTTAGATTTATTAACTTTTAGAAATCCTTCGATTTAGTAGTTCCTTCCTTCGACGAACTGTATATCAAATATAAAATCGTAAATAAAAACTTAATATGACTATATATCGGATTTGATATTTATATATTTTGTTCTTGTTGGTCCACGAACAATGTGCACAACAAAAAAAATGTAAATATTTATTCCTTTATAGCATATTCTGCCTCAAACACATTTCGCATTTTTTTTTTGTTTCTAGATTATATTGTATTGTGTAACCATTAGTCAGCTAATGACTCACTTTTTGTTGTATTTTGTGAATCATTCTTTAGTCGTTTATTACTTTACGGGCAAATGTACAATAGCGACATTTTTCAAGGTCTTAGCAATATATTGCTTTACTTTACATCGGCGGTTTGTCTGGATATAGATAACTTATAATTTAGAGAAAAGTTCAAGGGACTTTTAATGCATTTTTTATGAATTTTACATAATAAATAAATATAGCTGATCTAGCCATAAATATTGTTACAAAGAAAACATGGATATATTTTTTACATTCTCATTTTATTAGAATTTGTGTTATTTTAGAAATAAATAGGCAAGCATTAAAAATAAGACGGCCAGACCTTTTCTGTCAGAAACAGAGGACGTTTCAATGTACCCACCAATAGCTCGGTACACAAACATTCGGCTAATACCAAACGGATGGAGAGTTTTAAAAATTTCATTTGGCTTCATCCCTACTTTGTGTAATGCAATTACAGCAATACGGTTCAATACGGTTTTCGTTATCACTCATTCCATTATAATCCACAATATTTAATAATGATTGGCGCCAAAATGAGAAAAGACATTTATTTTAGCACAGATTCCAAATTCAAATGTAACTATTTTTTTCCCTATAGTAACGGTATTTATAGGCACACTAGGCATATATTGATATTTAGGTTTTATTTTTAAAAAGTTGCTTACTATATAAGCGGGGATGTATGTCTACTAACACTATCTGTAAGGTTTCTGTATTTTACTAACTGTTATACACTTTGTCTGAAATAATGCTTTAGTTTAAATTACACACATAAAAACAATACTTTAAATAATAATGAGTCCTGTAAAATTTCTTGCGTTTTCTACTTCTTTGTTTAACAATATGGCCCTTTGCAAATACCTAAATAATGGACGAAATTGAATACATGACTATATGTGGACGTCTAAGCGAAAAGGATACAAATAAGCAGTATTGGAGTTATGGGCAGATTTGTAAAATGATCTGATCACGTAAAGAAAAAAGAAAGGCCACTGAGGGGTAAGAGAAAACGTATTTCAAAGTTCGAAGTAAAAAAAAAATCGATTAAAGAAAATCGAACATTAACATTTTCTAAAAACAACACCGATCCTCTGGACAGTTACATAGGGGGATGATTTATTATGAAAATTTAACATATTTCTCACAAATTTACCTATGACTATACGTTATAAATGTTATAATACAATCAAATAAAAATCTAGAGGCGCAAGTATAAATGATCTAAGTTTAGTAAAAAGATATAGATTTCAGTGTTTAGTAATAATTACATTTAAAAAAAATCACTAAACATTTTGCCTAAAGTATATGAATTAGAAACGTCACAATATGAAGATGTTTGTGTTATGAAATTAATTGTAGGTAGAATAATATATGTAGGTACAATTAAAATCAGTTATTTTTTTATCCAAGTCGGAAGAATGTGGATATTTAGGAAACTATGAACCAGGACCCTTTTGCTCGGACGTCCAATATAGTAAGTACATAAGGTTCCGTCGCATGAACACACAACCTTTGATGAACAAGCCTTAAAAACAGAGATATAAGGCACAAATTCCTGTAAACAAGTAAATGAGAGCACATACCTGGTCTCATATCGGGAAGCAAATAGTTCTTGGGCGGGCGTCCTCGTTTCTTCTTCATCATGAGGTGCTGCCCACTGGGGGAGATCTGAACCATTGGCTGTGGACTGGGCATCACTTGCCCACTAGTTAAAACGCAACCTTCCATGTCTGGGGGGAGAGAAGGGAATGTAAGATAAAAACCCCGATAGCTGGAGTCTGCGTTAGTCGGAAGGAAATGTTGATATTTTCCGTAGGTTTTAAATAAAAAATGTTTAAACAAAAGTCTAAGAGGATCGTGCGTGCTGCAATTGCAATAGCGACTGAACTGCACCCCACAGTGATAAGATTGCGCCACACACTCATAGAAGACTACTGTCAAATATACTTCATTCCCTATCCCTATATCCTGTAACTACCGTGTTTAGGTGGTAAGATGTGTCAGAGCCCATTCCCATTCCATTCTATATTATCCTATTCCCGTCTACTCCATTGAATGAGGAGTATAATGGAATAGAAGTGGCTCCATAATTCACTATACTCTTCGACTCCCCCATCCCACCAAATCCTCCTCAAGCAGAATTTGGAGATGTAATGGGATGAGGAAAAGCCGTTATCCCGTTACACTTATTATTCCCCAGTTCCCATTGAGGATGTGGCAGGGCGGCGATAGAATACACTTACCACCAGGTCGATTGTTGCTCATCTGTCACTTTCTTTAATAAAAAAGGTAGAGTTTTCTCATAAAAATAAGTTAACAAATTAAATTATTTTAAATTTGTCGATATTTTCTTGTGTCTAGTTTAATTTGCCCGTTAGATTTCCTACGAGACGCTGTTCTTTACTTTTAATGGGTCGAAGTATAAAGTGTATACCAGAGTTTAAGGTTTAACACCTGCACCCCCAACTATTGTTTAACAACTTTTTCCTGAACTTCATATTGTCTCTGGAAAAAGGTAAATGAAATCTCTATATCTCCAACTCTGTAGTAATCCACTATACGCTGCCAATGATCGGCAACGCCGCAAACTATTGATAAACAGCTGCTAATCGGATCGCTACTATTAAATACCTACGTGTATGTAAATCGGTGTGAGTGCAGGTACGCGGCACGAGTCGGTGGTTTGTGGAAACAAAAACAGCACTGAATTTTAAAAAGTCGTAGAACTAATGTTTTTAGGAAAAAAATCCGTGGTACTTTTTATGCAATCCTGTATATAAATTCTTATGTAACACTGAAAATAGACGACGGACCGAGGACTTAAAGAAACCGGTGGTGGTTGGATGGGAAGCGCCGAAGAACGTGTGTGGGCTAGCCGCGAGAGAGACCTATATCCAGCAGTACAGAAACGGCTGATGGTATTGTAACTGAAAATCCTCTGTATACATACCAAGCGAAGTCTTAGGCGGTCGTCCCCTCTTCTTTTTGATTTTCGGCGTCAATGGTAGAGGAGTCTTCCTAGGCCTCCCGCGGCCTCTCCTTGGAGGGTCCACGAGATCTCCCTGTGACAATTCATTCTTCACCGGCTCCAATGTAGAGTTCAATAACACAGGGTTGGTTGAACGGGGTGGCAACATGACGTCACCACTAGGAGTGAATACTAGGTGGCCGGATTCCCTGTGAGTGGTGCGAACCATGCCGGACATAACTTCGGAGTTATTCTCCCGTTTGGTGGAAGAATCGTTTGTCATGTCGACTGTGGGGTCGTCCTGTGGAAGTGAGTTGTTGTCTGAGGAGTGAAAACGTGACACGGAACATGTACTGTTATAAGGAACTCGCGAGTTTCATTCGATTATGGACCGCAGGTTTGCACGCTCTACTAAACAAGTTAAGGTTTCGCTTTTCAAAGCTTACTGCCAGTCCACGTGTAGCCTGTGGGTGAACTATACGCGGAGGGCATACAGCTATCTGCGCGTGCAATATAATAATGCATTTAGGATGTTGATGAATGTGCCTGCGACACCATCCTGAGCGCATTAGCGGACCGATGGGATTCTCCGATCTTAGTGTTGGATACAACTACATGTACCAGCCTATAATGTCCCAATGCAGAGCACAGGCCTACCCTAGTAAATCCCTGGGGGTTTTGGGCCGTAATCCACCACGTGGACCCGGTGCGGATTGGTGGATGGCATTTTTAAATATCCGTACTTAAGTAGAAGCTCTGTGGTAAGGGTCGAGAATTTGAACTCACAATCACACGAATGTGAGTCAAGTATAGCTACCCCTAGGCTTTCACCGCTCGCTACGACTGCATGGAGTCAGGTAAACGCGGCTCAGACTCGGACGAGCTAGTCGGTTACCGCATATTGTTTTTTTTTGTGCATGTATGTCTACTAACACTAATTCATATGTTTAATTGTTACTAACAAATATGCATATTTTGTCTCAATTAAATCATAAAGGGGTGGGCAAGCTGGGCGATCGCCCGGGGCGCCAGATAGTGGAGAAGCGTGGCAAGCGGAAAATCTGATTTTTAATTTGATTCATCTGGGTTCGGTATGCGTAAAAATTACTATTAGCAAGATACGCGCAAGTTACAAGAGTTGTGATATTTATCTACATAAATAAAAATGTAAACGTTTGTTTGTTCAAAAATCAAATTCTTAAATCTCCGAAAGTTCTTCACCGACTGCTTTGAAATTTTGACACAACGTTGCATTCGAATACGCGCGTTTTTATATACCTATCACAGGGTAAAAGGATGCTTTTTACCCAAAAACAGGTTAAAAAAAAAAAAAAAAAAAAAAGGCCATCTGTAAGCGCCATCTGTTGGGCAGCCACAGCAACGCGTGGCCGGGTAAAGCTAGTTAAAAATAAAAACGTTTTTCGCATAGAAAAATAATATCTTTTGGCAGTTGTGGAAGTGTTTAGGACAGACAAAAGGCCTGTTCAGATATATGCGATATTCGCTGCCGCCTACGGTAACGATAATGTTTAGGCGATATCCTGCCGGGTAGTGCGAGTATCGCAAAACGCGAGAATTCCAGCGGGAGCGAATATCGCCTAGGCACGCGTCGTACCGCTAGAGTAAGGTACGTTATTAACACTGGGCTTACGCGGTATATCGCTGCCCGAAGCGGTTAACGAATATATCTGATTGAAAGAATTATCGTGTACCCACGCGAATATTCAGATCGTTACCGCAGGCGGCAGCGAATATCGCTTATATTTGCACAGGCCCTTAAGCGGGAAAGAAGAGTCAAAGAGCAATATAACGGATGGAAGTAAGCCAAGTACATGTAAAATTATAATAATTGACGGTAGTACAGTGAAATCAACGGGACATGCGCTTTGCGTTTGTGTAAGTGCACAGACCCATTTCGACAACCGGATTGGACAATTCGGCACCCATTCACACAAGTGCAAAGCTCCATGTCTCGTTGAGGCAACCGGATTGGACAATTCGGCGCCCACTCACTCAGATGCAAAGCTATGTATCGTTGATTTGACTGTACACTGTTGGCTCATTCGAAGAATCAAACAAAAACAAAATCATTGGAAGCTCATTATCAACTTATTCAATAGACGGCTAGGTAGTGCCAAACGCAAACACAACGTTGTAGAACAAACCTGCTCTTTCAGTTGGTGCAACGAATGTGAACGATTTAGGCACCATAATAACTCATTTACTAATGCAAAAAAAGTTTGTATTCATGCGAGTTAATTAATTGGACTCCTCGATCAACCAAAATACTGAGATGTGTAGCATTACCGGCCAAAAGTGAGACATTTGCATGGAGCCCTGCCAATTCAGTCTGTCATTTGACGGCAAAAATTACCAAGAGCGTATTATTGAGTTTTCCTTTTTTACAATAACGCAATATTATTATCGTAACGGTGTTGTCAATAGGAAAAAATATAAGAAAGTAACTGAAAAACAAAACTTTATATAAACCAATATAATATTAATGATGTAACATTTCACGGTAAATGAGTTTGCGAAATTAATTTTGAGTAAAAAAATAAAACTTAATTATGACTACTTGTTTATCGTGATAGTAACATATTATTTATACCACTGGTATCACTCATGTACACAGTTTTGTCACGAGGAATTGATCTGATCTATGCATTTTGGTTGATTGATGATTGGACTACTAGTTTATTAAATCTAGCTTAATTAGAATGACAGCTGTCAAAGTGCCTCTGTAAAAATAATTAAGCTATAAAAGCCTAAAAATCAGATCGTTTGCTGTAGCGTTTGCAGTTGTAGTCATGGAAAAAGCCTAAATCCTTGATCAAATCCACCTTTACTTTTCAGTTTGTAGCTCATATTTATAATATTCGATTTGCCAACAAATGTCCTACAAAAGCATTTGGATATATTTAGATCCAGTTTGTTCCGAGAATAATATGGCTCAAAGCTCACTAGATCTTTTTGATGACGTCTCTACAATTACAAATTATCTTTAAAATGATATTTCATATCATCTGCAAATAGAAGTATTTTGCATAATGCAAAATACTTCTATGTATATACAAATAGAAGAAAAAACAGGAATAAATATCTGATATAAAGATTACAGAGCAATGGAGCCAATAAGGAGCCCTGTGGGACACCGAATGGATTAGGAGTAAAATTAGAGATGTAACCTTGAAGTACTGCTACTTGACTTCGTCATGCAATGTGGGAGGTAAATAGACACATTAGCTTGATTTAATCAATGTCCCAGTACTATTAGAGATACTTTGACAGCTGTCATTCTAATCAAGCTAGATTTAAAGGACTGTAAAATCGCTTAATGATTAATACGAATACGTAGAGTGGTTAATACGTTATAATTTGCTGTAAAATGATTAGATCATAAAAACTGTTTTAGTTACATTTTGTCTATATGCAATTAATGTGTTAAAAAATAAAACACAATCTTAAAATTGGGTGAACTGAGTAAAACGGATGAAATTCGTAATACATTTTTAAGTCGTACCCGCTCGCAGATCTTTGTGTGCACGCGCAGTTTGTCCGAGCGCGCGAAAGAACGTCCGCATCCGCCGCACGTAAATGGGCGTTCACCCGTATGCGTGAGACGATGCCGAGACAAGTGGGAGGAGCGCTGGAATCTGTAAACGATAATATATTATATATCTATATGATTTATTGTTTTTTTTAAAACAATATTGCTTGGTATACATGATTAAATGAGTGTAGATGTACGAAATGTAAGCTCGTCTCCTGTGGAGATCTCTTCCAACAAACCCATGAAATAAAGACATCGGTTAGAACAGAAAGACATGAATTTTATTTATTTGAATTTTTTCATTGGTTACCCGCACTAGAATTCATTGTACTATGGGGTAACAAAGCTCTCTCTGACTTTAAACTTAAATACACATTATTCAATTATCACTAGCTCGGTGGTGAAGGAAAACATTAGAAAATCGGCACAGAAAAAGGTCGTGAGGAAACCCGTATGAATAAAAATAAAAATAATCCGGGAATGTATATCCACCATGGAGCTCGCATGGTAATTACAACCCAAAAACTCCCTCATAATTACTAAGGGAGGTTTGTACCCTACAAAGGGATGTTACAAGATGATATGAGATGTGCATTTCATCCGGGACTGTCATAATACTGAAATATCCTAATGAAATAATGACTGTTCTTTGGAAACGGATGGACAAATGGAACTGATATTTTTCATAAAGAAAAATGAATTACTTAAAAACAATGAATATAAACGTAAAGTCAGTACAATAATACTGACCTCCTAAGAAGAAAAGGGATTAGTATTATACCATTTTTTAACGAAGGCATAGAGTAGCATTATATTCGGAAATTAAAAATAAAGAAAGAGAATAAACAATGGTGTATATACGTTTTGTTTTATTCAAAACTCGACAAGTTTCCAGCTTGATTTTAGATTATTCAAAATTTTACCAATTTATTTGCATTTATCTCTAATATCATCAAAATGCACTTGTCTTTTTTTTAGAGAGGACAGCTTAATGGACTCACTATTTATCGAATTTAAGCAATTCATCCTAAAACTTATTCTTAATTCATTTATTGACACTACCATGTTTAAGAATGGCAGATATGGAGGTATGTGGAGTACCATAGGCCATGAACATTTTTATGTCCCACTTTCCCGTAAAAAAAAATGAATTTATCCGTGTACTGGTAGATAGTTCATACAAAAGTTCTTTTACATAGACTTTTATGTAGCTGGCCATCACATAAGCTATTCTATTATAACAATCTATAATAACAAATTTAAGCCAGGTATATTTTCACACCTTAGATCACAAACATCGCACACGTGCGGACGGCCCTCATTGGAATCATTGGCGGCCGAGTCTGACATCGACCCACTTGAATCTGTTTCCTCCTCGTCGTCAGGCTTCGAGCCTTGCCGCTCTGTAATACAATTATACGTTAATAACATATACATATTTGGCTTGGATTTTAAATAAATGATTCTCAGTCTTAGAATGAGTTTCAGTCTTGTTTTATGAACACATTTTGAAATATGCATAGAAGTCAGTTTTCAACCACTCCATCCACAGTCTAAGAATTTTTAATAATAATTATTGTTGTTATTTCATATATACCAATTTTTTTTTCATAAAAAGGGGGCAGGATGACCATAATATAGTCCATCTGGTGGTAAGTAGATACTATCGGTTATGGACATCCGTGATAAATGCCAACGTCACTCCAGAATGTCCCTGCATGCGCTGCCTACCTTTGTAGGTTTTTAGAAAGGTTTGGAAGGAATAGTATGGGATGTGATAGGAATGGATTCTAACATATTATCTCACTCACTACCGAAACACGTACGTACATTCAGGGAATAAATTAAATTGGGAAATGCAGTACATTTTAATAGATGGATAATGTGGGCGGGCAGTCGAGTGAGCCCAGTGGCTATAAGATTGCAGCATGCATGGTTCTATCTTTGGCCCTCTCTCTTCCAGGAATTTCTCTTCTACGCTCCTCGGGACTTCTTCTAGCTAGACACACGATCCATCTTTTTCGCAGCTTCGTGGCCTCTTTTGTTACAGAATCCAGCCTGTCAATATTTTTGGCACTCTTTCTGGTGACACACGCTCTACATATCCAGCCCATCTCAGATGCTGCTATTTGCAAAATTTGACCAGGGCAGCGTACTTTACTTTATAATATAATACTTTCGTGCGTCGGCCGATATATTGTTATTGTAACACTATATATTTTGGTGTACAATAAAGTATATCTATCTATATATTGTCAGTACCTAACCAACGTTAAAAGTAATTAACATCTGTATAGTTCTAGTAAATAATGTATGCAAGCACATACCATCAGAATCATCATTGTTGTCACTGTTGACCTGGTTGGTTGGCTTCTGTAGGGTTGCCAGTTGCACCACCTTGATGCCGCCAGGTTTGACTTCAGATTCGTTTTTCTTAGTGTTACTGTTAGGCTCATTATTAGCTATACCTATAAAAATAAGAGAAATTCTAATATCTACCACCCTCATACCATCGATCGATAAAGATTTTGAACTTTATCTCATAGATTACTCTGGACAATCATTTAAAAAAAGGGCAACGAAACAATGTACACGCATCAGCTTAAAGCTACTAGTGTATCATCATCATCATCATAATAATAAGGTTGAAAACAAAATTGGCAAAGACAAATTTGTACATATTTATGAATCGGTTTCTGGACATAAGACATATTAGCAGTACCAAATCGATAAAGATACAGTGAAATAAGCAACCCGCCCTTGGCTTCACTCATGTGACATAAAGATGTCCTAGGGAATCCAAAAGTAGCCTACGTACCACTGCATGCATTTAGTTTCCTAAAGTAAAAGATTCTTTTCAGTAATTTTTTTCTCTCTTACATAAAATAAAGTCTATCATGTTAAAAGTATAGATAATATACTCGTAGATAACAGATAATATGTTCGTATTTTCTGGAATATTCTGCTAACAAGTATTTGTCATAAAATAATAATGGAATTTTCCAGCTTTATTATATTGAAAATGGAAAAGTTCTTTACTTCGGTCGGACGTATTGTAATTATATTTTTTAATAAATAATTTATCATCGCTCAAACGAAATAAAATACCTATCATAAAGCGGTGACGTGGTACGACTACATAGTAAATATTTAACATTTACCGTTAGCGACTATCAAATTACTTATACATACAGCAATGAAAAACAACATTTATTATTTATTTCAGTGGACGATCGATGTTTGCCTTCGCCGTAACAAATGTTGGCATGAACAATATACGAGTTAAAATATAAACAGTAAAATAAATGTTCCAGAACGATTTATAACAATGACCGGTGATTTCGCAAATTGCTATGAAAGCAAATTATAGTAAATTATTTTCTTGTGCGTTCACTGGTCTATTGTCGAGTTTCTTTCTTTGAAACAGACTAACTGCAAGATAATTCTCAAAGTAAAAGAAACAATACATTGAATATATTACAGAGATATACAAAGGAGGTCTTCATAAGCGAACTGAATCACAATGATTACTGCTCAGTTTCGTATTGCCTGGTGGCAAATGGGTCTTTCTAGTTATCATTTCGTCTCCATTTTTGCAAGTGGAGAAATACAGTCAACCCTAAAACAGCATTATACAGTCACTTTAGATAAATTGTTTAGTTAATTGTCTTTATGTATATCCACGGGTGTTAAAGTATATAGTAGCCATTATATACCAAGTGACATCGAGTATGACCTGTATTCATTAATTTAGAATATTATGCAAATAACACTTTTATTCATAACGACTTCTTTATTATATCTTTAATAAATGAAATGTTAATTGAAATATAATATTATCGTATAAAATATGTTTTTTTCTCTGAAACCCACTTGACAGGCTAGCTAGAGAGATCACACCAGTTTTTATTAATGTCCAAGTCGTCTACCAGCTGAATTCAACCAAACAACATAATAGAATAATAGGGATTTAAGAGCAGCATTAAACAAGGTTAATTTGCATAATGCAACAAATCTCCTTTTTTGTTGCTAAGGCTTATTCTTTCAGTTAAATATTGCATTTCTTGTCCCTTTTTATACTATTAAAAGGTTTTATTAATAGAAACATTTCAAAATATGTAGTACTGCTTTATATTTCAGATAATTTTTAAATTTTTCGTAATTGTCTCATACAATTGCTACAATTTTAAATCATGCCAAGACCTCACTCGAATAAAATAAGATTACCCTGTGTTATTAATATCCTCTGGTGATCCAAATAAGTTAAATAAAAATAAATATTCCGATATCGATCTCGCCACATACACAAAGAAAAGAAAGATGCAAGATAGTGACCAGAATGAATACTTATTAAAAAAAATATTAAATCCGTTAAAAGTTCTAAAAACGAAATGTATTTTTTCATAAAGTTTAAACATAAAAATACGCGCATATAGGGCGTCGACCGCATTCTGTCCAACCCTTAATGACGCAGAGTGAAGATTTATAGACTATAAAACGGGAACCAAGATATTATATTATAAATTATTTTTGAAGCTATAAAATTTTATGAAAATTACATAAATATTATTTTACTTTCAATACCGGGTGCGGCTTCGGCCGGGTAGCGACGTGATTTAAATTTGGTGAAGTTACACAAAAATGTTGATATTAACTCCTGACATTCGTGAGCTTGTGAGTTCGAATTTCGGGCCGTGCCATTCGAGTTTCGACTTGAGTATGTATTTTTCATGTATCACTAGCACGGCGATGTAGGAAAACATCGTGAGTAAACCCGTGTGCCGGATAATTACATCTACATTATTTCCTTCGGCGCTACAACCCCTGTGGTCTTGGGCCTTGGTTTCCTCCACACTGCACGGTCCTATTTCTCCCGGGTGGGGTTATCTTTCCTAATTTGGCAAAGTCTTCCATAATTAAATCTACAATATCCATCAAATACCAGGACTGCATGAATGAACAATTTTGGCCTAAAATCTTCTCGTGATAGCAAGTGATAGCCTGTGTCCTGCAGTGGGACGTTATATGGTTAAATCGATACAAAAATAATATTACCTAACATGAGTCGATATTTATTTACTGTAAATGACGTTTTGATTTATGATCTTTAATCAGAGTAAAATAAAAATAGATTTAGGTGCTTGAAACATGAACATGTGCCGTGATAATGGAAAAATATTATTCTTTCGTAACTATTGTACGGTCGACATGTTATAAACATTGTAATATAAACATTTTTAATACAAACAAAGTAATGTCAGTTTGTATTAATATGCATTTTTTATATTCCTTAAGTATTTGTAATACCTAACTTTATTACTTTCTTTCGTATAATATTTTCCGATTTTGAGGCCATTTTTATGTTGGTAAAATATTGATTTATTAAAAAAAGAAATGCAGTTTTAATAGGTTAGCTTTCCAGCATTGTTAAAATAAGTAATATAAATTTAACTTACGTCACAACACGTCACAAATGGCCGATTGAAATACATATGTATATTCTATTTGATTGAAATCATATACATACAGCAGTTCTTGAAATACACATATTAATGACATGTAATAAAAATAAAATGATCTGATAAATACGAACACTTTTGTTAATCACTTAAGTGAAGTAGCCGATCATTAAATAATAAAAAAAAATATCAACACAAAAGCATTTTAGCACATAATGCGAAAAGACACAAAAACATTAATATTACGTACCCAATACGAGTTTGGTATTTTAATTAAACTTTGAGACACTTGATTATCTATTAGTTATTAGCAAGTTGCATAAACACCAACATTGATAAGTATTTTATTGATGATTTAATAGTGCCCACGCAGGCTTGCTTTGTCGCAACGTCTTTTTTTTTTGGATTGACTAAATTCTTGTGGCCCTAGTGGCCTTTCAAGAGTCACCGGACTTGTTTAGTTTAGGGCGAGCGCAGAAGGCGCTCCAGCCATGTCGCAACGTCTCTTTTGGGTTAGAAATGAAAAAAAAAACAAGACTTTTTTGAGTAAAAACATATTTTCTTTATAAACTACTTTGTAGCAAATATATAAAAGTATAAATAAATATTATTCATTAATAAACTTATTTTATGAAATCTAATCAGTTGTAACATTTCAAACTAATAACGTATTCGTTAATGTCAATTCTACACAAAGGCTATCTGTAACAATTGTAATAGGTAATAAGAATAAATACATAATAATTAACACACAAACTACACTGACCAATTAGTTAATGACAGTTCGTATTATATAAATAAATAAATTGAATTTATATCTAATAGTGTGTTAAGTCCCATACAGTTCGGGTGTCCCATATCAAACCTAACAAAAGTAATATTTAACAAATTTTACAGGAGAGCCGAAAAATGTTCAAGTAGCCAAGTTAGAACATGAAAAGTTACAATAAAAATTTGATTGTCATTAGCATTCCACATAATGCAGGGTTGATAAACACCGCGTTTTTTTACAAATACAAATAAAACCAGTTTTAGATGTGATTATAAGAGTACTATTACATGATTACATTATCATGATTAACAAAAGATAAATAATTATTTCATTTTTAATTCATATTTGTATCATTTTCTATTGTAAATTGTAATGCAGTGAATTTTGCCCCCCCCCCCCGACTTTGATTTAAATCATTAATCATTTAAATCATAAGAAAAATAATTTTTATCATGATTTAATGAACTCATCCCTGATACAAAATATTCGATATATCAAGCCTAAAATATTGTGATTATCTCATGTCTCATACGTAATGGTATGTTTTATAAGTTTTTTAGATATTTATGAGCATCACGTGAGCATCGGCAGGCTTTGTAATTCAAATTTTGTGAAAAAACATTTTTTTGTTTGTTCCTTACTGGGTTTTGATTGAGGCAGCCGAGTTTCTGAAACTCCAAATCTCTCTGAATCTCATAACATCCATTTTACTGTTTAGTGTTTACGCAGTAGCTCCTATATTCAACAGTGGAGAGGTACAGACCGAAAGTATGTAAGTAAGATATATACGGTACTTACCCGGCGAAGTGATCTTGTTGGGGCGTTGTTCAGTCTTATTATTATCGTCTTGGAAGCGCACTGTCATCAACTTCTTCTTGGCTCTGAGCTTGTCATCATCGGGAGACATGATTGAAGGGCGTTTCTTCAAACGGTCCTCTTCTGTGCTTTGCCTGGCCTCTGGTGTGGTGGGGGCTGGGACTGTAGAAGAATATTATATCAGCCTGGAGTTGGAACATTGGCTCGTATCAGCCTGGAGTTGGAACATTGGCTTGTACTATAGTTTCTAGTTAAGTATGGATTTGTTCAATTATTACCAGCTTGGCGACGAAGAAGAACATCGTGGCGAAACCCGTTTGCTGGAAGGTACACATGTTACAATAACCTTCTTAAGACTCGAAACGGACGTATAGCTATTATGAAGAATACGACAAAGGATTTTCACATTACACTTAAACGAGTCTTAAACGCGTATGTTTTTTTTATTGTCATGTCTAACAGTCAGGTCGTGATTATGTAGGTGTAACTCAGTAGGTGATTATAGTAGGTTGAGTAAAATAAAAAATGAAAACACAAAAAGGTAGATAAAAAGTAAAGGTAAGGGGAAAAAAGGTAAACGCGTTTAAGAACACTTTACTTTATATAAAATAATATAGATAAATAAAAATAATAAAGGTACCAAAATAATTAAATAATAAAGGAATAACTACAATTATTTTGGAACTAGGAAAATATATTAGTAATGGCAATAGGCAAATGGGATCTCCTAGCAGAAACAGCTTAATTAAAATTGTTCTCAATGTAATTAAATGTTAAAATAGTTTCTAATTTTCACATACTTTTTTATGTTTTGAAGCTACTTTTCACCCACATCCGTCAAATAAACAAAATGTTTAAGAAAGGCCAAGCAGTATTGATAAAATTAGCTGACGTCTTACTATTTCTTAGAACGAAACATTATGACGGACAAATATTTAATTTTATTATTAGTTCTAATTTAATGGAGGTCACCTTACTAACAATTCATACATCGGTTCGGTACGTCACCCACTCACCATGGTCATGTTCAGTCTGTATGCTGGCGGGGACCCTATCCGAACGCGCGGCATTTCGCGCTTCCTCCATCTCCCTGGCTGCCGCCGCGAGGATATTGTTGACTGCTGTGTGGGCCCCGGGGTTATCATCGCGACGCCGCCGTCTCAGTTCCTCGGCGCGCATCATTTGCTGCTGATATAGGTGTATCTGTGGATAGAAGGATATGTCTTAACATCGAAGCAAATGTTTTGGAAAATAAGTAACAATTAAGTTTTTTTATGATTAAACAACAGCTAAGAAAATATTTTGTTTTTGCAAAAAAGATTGGTAAAATATTTATAATCAGGGGACTACGTGGTTTCAAGCGTACAGTATTATTTGGTTACATGAGTATAGTAGGTATATAGTATACGAGTTACAGAGTCTATAACTACGATTATTACGTACTGCGTTATATACTTAGCAGGCAAAAAGTCGACCTGACGTCAATTTTTAAAAAAAGTACAGAATGTCAGTAATAAGTACCTACGAGAATATCTTTCGCCCGCATTATTATAGAGTTGATAAATGAAAATATATTTTTTCCTCAATCCATCTTATTCGTAATAATAGATAATATAATTATAAGGGGTTTTCGAGCAAAAACGGCTCCATGAAAGTTACCATGAAAGACCGTATAAAATAAAATAATTTATGGTTTAAATAAACGGCTGAAAAAAATTAACTGACAATTTGGCTTAAAAATCCGTCTCTTAACAAGTTGAGGGGATTTCCCTTTTAGTGTTACCGAATGCTATTCCGCATTGTCGAATAATAAAAAAAACTAGAATTCAACGAATATGCTGATGTCACAACACAAATGAATATCAAAAAAATCCTCTATAATTTAAACACGTCAACGTTTGGTCTTATTTAATGTGTTTAAAACTCTATAGTTTAATAACAATCTTAAAAAACTTTTAAGTTAAACGGTTTTATATTTTATGTGCACTGAAAACTACGTGTAGCCCTTTCATTTGATACCCATATTGAGGGGGTTAAGGAAAAATATGTAATCCGCCATTTTGTATCGGCGGCCATCTTAGATTTATAATGTTATTGATTTTATTATATTGTATTGTCATCTAAATTAAATGTGTGTACCAAATTTCAGATCAATCTGACAACGGGAAGGTGCTTAAATTTCAATTTCTAATTTTGACCCAAATAAATAAACAAATAAATTCCGTACGGGTCGAGCTAAATAAAACCGTTTAAAAACGACATACCGAGAACTTTGTTGTAGAGAATTGTAGATAACTGACCATAAACTCAGTCATAAAATATAACAAAATATAATTTCATTGTTTAAAGTATAGAAATCTTAACTTTCAAAGCCCACGTGTTTTTTAACTACATGTAAGCCACTTTCTGAGCCCTGGTTATTTAACACTTTTAAAAGTGCCCGATAGCATAAAAAATCTAATAGAGCTCTAAGAATATATTGTACGTATGCACTTGTATGCACTTAGCAATTTCGAGGAAAATGATTTTTTTTTTTTAATTTTCCCCTATTCATTCATATATAAAGTAGGTATTTTCGTTCATTAAGGATAAATAATACAATTTATTATTGTTGTACTTTATAGGTATATTAGTATTATCGTAATAATAGAGGAACAAGGAAAACATTTATATAATTATAATAGGAAAAGGGAAAGTTTTATGGAAATAGTGGCAGATGTGAAAAACCTTTTGTAATGTCCTACCTGAATATTCTTAGATGTCATATTATTATGTTCTATTATTTTATTATATTACGTGAGAAAATGGACAATATTATAATGATAATATGGCTAGAAATGTCTAGTACATCTAAAAAACAAACAAAAAAACATTATTTTATTGCTGTATCTTAAAAATCAAATGTTAGAACACGTTTCTATTTAAAAATAATCTTAAAACAATGAAATTATAATTTACAAAATGTAAATTAGGTATTTGTAATAATTTACAAATTAGGTATCTAATAAAATTTATATGTGCATACCAACGATAAGGAATACTCAGTTAATATCATGTATTTATATTTATCGAAAGTAATATTAATGTAATGGACAATCGGGCGTTCGTACAAATACAAACTACTTTGCAGCTCATTATCAAATTTATTCAATAAGGGGTTATACAACGCCAACCGCAAATATAACGTTGTAGAACAAATCTGTTCATTCAGTTAGAACAACGAATGTGAACTTTAAAATCGCCGTAATAACTCGTTTATGGACGCAAATGAAGTTTGTAATCGTGCGCATATAAAGAGTGGTCGTTCGTGGTCGGTCGGTCGATTGCTTTACACAATATGTAAAGCATTGTACTTGTATATCAGAAGGCAATGGATTCACGTCATGGCTTGCTTCGAAACAAGCATATCCAAGCGAAATATATTTAATTTTAATCTATGATGCTACAACCTAAGCCCAAATACTAAAGTACTGCAGTTTTTCTTTTTCCGGAATGGTTAAATTCTTGTGGCCCTAAAGACCTTTCAAGAGTCGCTCAACTAGGAGCAAAAGTGTGTGCAGTAACGAGCCTAAGGGCTCGTTAGACCGTAGACCGGCGGAAGGAACGGAACTCGGCTGCGTAGCCGAGTTGCGTTGCTTTGGGAACCACGGGATCACGAGTCGGTGATCCCAGCCACGTGACGATACCTGGTAAAGCGTTCTGACGTCTTATGTTATTACTTATTAGACTTATCAAAAATAAAAGTTATAAATACAGCAATAAGATAAAACGTATACAAAATTATTAACCTTATGAAAATATGTAGATAGAGAGAGTACATATCGCCATAACGAGTCAGTTATAAAATAACAAGCCAAATTATCATTATTTTATTAAATTATTTGTATTTAATAGTATAGTTATCTCAATTTAAATATTTATCTTGTATTTTCGTATTTGTGTTTATTACGTTACAGTCTGATAGTAATTTGATGGTAATAATAAATTAAAAATAACCTACAACGAAAACAACAAAGTCATTTGATGTGATCAATTTAAAAGTGCGTTTTCTTGGTTACCTAATCAAAAGAAGTTCACGTTGTCGACCGCTGTTTAGGCATAAGAATAAACAATAATTATTTATTTTTATAATTTTGGCAAGGCGGTACAGTAGTCTTACAGTCTTAGAGGTTGAGTGTCAAATGTTTCATTTGTTTTATAATAATCCAGGGACCGAAGACTGAAGAGAAGTGACGTCATACTCATTTGTTAGATGTTAATCACTATTTAATGAATTTTATTCTGGCAATAAAACATTATTGTGTCCTATGTGTCATAGCAGTGACTCGCGTCTTCATACAGTTTACAATCATGTTTTTTGAGTTGTGTCACTATTGCATTCGACAAACAATGTTACACAAAGTACCAGTTTCTAAACAAAATTCTATGTACACTAGTATTTTACCTACACAATGACCCTTATTATGCCCGTACCACACTAAGCACTTTTCCTTTGAATTTGAGTTTTAATTTCTAAATTTATCTGATCTATACAACCAGCCTGCGCACAGTTGGAGATCAATGAAACCTAATTCATAAAGTAACGCAATTAATTTGTAAGAAATTGAATTGGCTTGAGAATCTAGATAAGTATTTAAAAATTTATACAACATTCCCGAATTTCCGCAGGTCTATCCAACAAATTAGTCGCCACCCGTATTTTTTTTGGAAGCTCTTATATTAAAGAAATAAATATAATTTAAGGTGAACCCATTCTGATATATAGTATTGGCCAATCGAGAGTTGGAACGAATACAAACTCCTTTACAGATCATTATGAGATTATTCAATACGCGAGTAGGTGACGCCAACTGCAAATACAACATTGTAGAACAACCCCGTTAGAGGTTAGAGCAATGAAAATGGACTTTACAAGTTAACATAATAGTTCGTTTAGGAACGCAAAACAAGTTTGTAATCTGATGAACGTTAGGTTAGTTTACATGCATTTTGTACAAAATAGCTCTTCATATTTGTAAATACAAAACTAATCTGCTTGCTATATTCACAAGAAATATCTAGAAGTATTTACAAATTAGGCTTTAAACTTGGCTACATACTTCTTTCTACAAAAATACGTCCAACATAATTTGCCAACCCATAAAATTCAGGGCTCTAAACAATCAGTCTGTATTATACAGTGGAAAATTAAGAAATACTTCATTTTATTAAAATGTAGTTTAATTTTTATTAAAATTTCTTAATTAACGGTCTTTAGTAAAATAAAAAAAAAACTCATTTCTTAAGGATTTTTCTATGGTTAGTTTAGTAGCGACTTAAATATAGTAAAATGTAGCTATCCAACATCAACCGATGAGTACCCTATCGATTTTCTTGTAGCTACTACATAACTAGAAATTACATAAACATAAAGTTTCGCCCGTCTAGGGGGAAGGCTGCGGGGGGATTAAGGAAAACACAGGGGGGCCGGGAGGGAATGCGCGCGCCGTTGCATCAAACGCATAATTTATACAGAATTATTTAACATTTCTTCGTTTAACGCGCCCCCCCCTCCCCCCAAGAAGCGAAGACACAAGCACCAATACTGAACTTTATTACTGAATTAAGGAACTAAATTTTCGTGGTGCCACATTCTCGAGATTTTCTTTTAGAAACATGTTTGCGTTAAATACGAGTAGCTATATATACTGGAATAGGTACGGAACTGTTTGACGTACTCGTACATAGTAATTGAATATATATAAACTACAGAATTTTTATTTTAAAAGTAATTAAAAGGTTTATTTAATATAAACCTTTTAATTACTCTTTAATTAAAATAACAGGTAGGTGTTAGAGCATGTTTTGAAAAATCGAATCTCAAGTTAAAAAATCTTACCCAAATTGTACAGTGTATTTACACAAATATTGATTTTTTGTAACTGAATTATCGAACTAAGTTATAGTAGCGCCGCTGCCGACGTTTTCCTTTAGATACATGTTTGTGTAAGTAACATACAACTGATTGACGTATCTATTTAAAATGATTTCATTGCATTTATTAAGTGAATGATTTATAAAAAATTTATAAATATTTCATTTTAAACATCTGTAAATATAGAATAGTGCAATTACGCAAAGATAATTATTAAAAAAAAAGCGATAAAATTATTCCTATAATCGCAATAATTCGCATCATTAGTCTGATACAAGGAATTAAATTAATCATAATTTGAGTAGATATATATTATATAATAGATAAAAGAAAAAAATTATTTAGTTATTGAATCAAAAATATTTTACATATATCCATTACATTGTTCTGTGGATATTATACTCTTTTTAATAATAATAAAAGAAAAAAAACTAAAAAGAAAAGTTAGAGAAGACTGCCACGCTACCGTGTTAATGGCGTCACTAAAACAGTATAGCAATGGGACGTGCGTGAATGACAGAGATAGCGATAGCGCTCCACTTCCAAATGTTCTCTCAAGCTCATACTTATTTATCTACTTACATTTTTTTCATATCTCTATTTCTTGAATAAGCCAACAATTTCATGTAATCTACCGTATTAAAATAAACAAATGACTATGAAAAATACACGTTATTTTTGCTTGTTAAACACAATTATTTACAATAGGTGCTAATAAAATTTAGCTTATATCACTGTGACATGGGAATGACCGAAGAACGAGTAATTAAGATTATTTATTCTATAAACAAATTGAATTATTTCATAAATTATTGAAAAAAAGTTGGAGAAATCTACCCTCATCTGAAGAAAAGGCATTAAGTAACACTTTTAACGAAAACAAGTAACTTTTATAATATTCGAAAATTAAACAAAAATAATAAATTAACCCATCCCATAATAAAGTCCCATCCAAAACTCCCAAGTTCATATCTGGATTTTAATTAATAATAATTTATTTTGCAAAAATACATGTTTTACAGGTGTCATAATTATTACAGATAGCGATCCGCGCTCGCTTCGCTTTATGAGTTTTTTTTTCAAAATTTCAAAATAAAATATAGCCTATATTAGACACGGATAATGTAGCTTCCCATTTGTGAAAGAATTTTTGAAATCGGTTTAGTAGTTCCAGAGATTACCCCCAACATACCTACACACACAATTTTACCTCTTTATTATATTAGTATAGATTATTACAGATTGTGTCATTGTATTCTGCTAGAGTAGCATGAAAATCCGTATTATTATTATATGTTAGAAAGCGTAAGTAATGGATACAAAACAAAAAGTGCAATTTCAGGTATGCCAAAGAATTGAATTGAAACAATATGATCAGAATAAATAAATTGTCAGTTAATTTACATAAGGTCAATATTACCGTTGAATTGTATTATATGTTTATATCAATTATACGCCTATTTATCTTTAAAATTCAAATACTCGCCAAATAGAATAAAAGTTATGTTCTAATAGCTATTTATAAATATTCCTTTTAAAGAGTGGTAGAGGTAGTTCTGTAATTGCTTGTGGTAACTTGTTATACAATGGAACCCGAAATTCTGAAATGTTATTATTATTGAAACAGCTAGAAGAAATAGCGCTCTTGCTGAAAAGTGAGATTAAAAGCAACTGAATTGTCGGGTGCAGACTCTATAGACTCTACTCTATATATACTCTATAGTATAGAGTCTTTATTTTTCACTATCGACGCCTCAATTCCTTTTGTATTGAAGCGATGAAGATCATGGCGTAGCAGCCTCCGAACTTTTTTTAGAGTTACCGATCTGGTGATGCAATAAGCGAAGTTCTCTTCAGTCTCAGTTTCATGAGATCCTGAATCTTGCTTGATAGTTTGCCATTGCGCTGTACGCCTCAATTCGTTTTGTATTGAAGCGATGAAGATTTAGGCAATCTGATTTAGGACTGTATTTATGTCATCATAAAAGATCTCGACTTCATGCGACATGGGGATGGAATGTATTTAATTTTGTTTAATCATTTATAAGGTCGTCATAACTTCATGCTAAACCATTGTTTAGTTAAATGTTAATTTTACTCGTACAGGGACTGTTAATTTACTAAAGGTTGGCTGGAAGACAATGCCATGTGACATTAAGCCCGCGCATTGTACTTTGTGCAATAGAATTAAATAAATAAAGCCCCCATAAAGCTAACTTCTCTTTTGAGAGAGTTAAAGAACACCAATTGGATATTCAGCACATTATACTATGTACAACTGTTTGTAAGCAACCGTTTGTATAAAATATTCGATATTTATGACCATTCGATTAGAATATTTCATAAATATTCTACATTAATATTACATGAGCGACATTACTATTAATATGATACGGTTGTAGGATGAAACTATTGTAGGTATTATTTTACTTATTGTTCGTTTTTTTTTTTATGTAATACAAAATGTATAGACGGGTTCACGTAATTGTGCCGCTCCGATCTTAGTATGAAACAACGCTCGCGCCTTAAAATTAAAACGTTGGTTATAATTATGTAGTTTGGAGAGGGCGATGGTGCGCGTTAGAATCCCACAGCCGCTGGGCACATCCGAGTGACCAACTTACCACTCTCTCACAATAGACTACCATAAGTAAAATCACATCTTTATTCGATTACCCCAATCTTTCGTGTGAGATTTTTCAGAGTCCAACCCACCTCACTCCATCCTAACCACTCCTATTCCAGTGAATGGAGATTATAATGAAACAAAAGAGACTCCCTAATCCATTATATCGTAAACTCATTACCCCACCCCCTCCCTACCAAGGCGGATTGGGTGATTGGGGATGAAGAAACCTCATTTCCTTATACTTCCTATTGCCCCTTTTCCCAAATCTATATCTAAATCTCCGAGTAAGGCATCGCAACCGAAGGCGTGTCAAAGTTTGTCATTCTGAATTATGTAATATTGGCGCGTGCATCGCAGTATCGCTGTTGTCTGAATCAAACAATTTTTCCATTGCTAATTAAATTAGCTATGACTAGATTCTATGTAATGATAGTAATGAATCTGTATTTGCCTGCTTATTAAATGTTATTTTTCAAAAATAATAAATTCTATTATAAGACATGTTAAATAATAATTACTGCAAGCAAAATGGAAAAGCTTGATGTTATACAAACACTGTCCGAGTCTGAGTGAAATAGTTAGGAAACAGTAAAAATGATACGGAGGTGTCGCGCGCACTGTACGGTCCAAGAATAGTTTTTTCCCGCGAACCCGTAGGTTGTAGAACGAACTGCCTCAAGAGGACATCCCCTTATGCTATAACATGGGGTTCTTCAAGAAAACTGTGAATAGGATTCTGCAAGGCCGGCAGAACACCCGCATATCCCCCGGTGTTGCAGGTGGGCGACGGTAGCCACTTACCATCGTGTGGGCCGCTTGTCCGCCTGCCTCTATTAATATAAAAAAAATGTCTATGACTGAGCCTAACATAAATACATAAAACCTCATATTCAGGGAAAATTCAGATATCTGGGTTGTTTCGAATTGTTAACCGTAACCAGGTTTTTTTTATCGTCCACTGCTGGACATGGGCCTCCTCGGGTAAATTGTCTGTGCAGCGTGGCGTTGTAAGCGGATTGGCGAGTACACTCTTTTAAAGGTTGTGGTATTGTAAAGGCAGGCGAAGCGACACCGGCCGGCGACACCACACGAATCGTGTGAAATCCTATGAATATATGGTATGTTTCTTTTATTTTCTACAATAAATATGGAAACAGTACCTACGTGTTAACTGACAAACTGCTTTAACACAAGTTTTTTTTTTTATTATTATTTTAATATACTAGTGGGTGGACGAGCAAGCCCTAATAAACAAAATTAAAAGAAACAACAATACTTTTAACTTAAACATGCCAAGAATTAATGTTTAATTGAATGGACTCAAAAGGAGTGTCTAACGAATTTAATGGTCTATTTGATGGATTATAATCAGTGATCTGAATAGATAGTGACGGATTTTTTTATAGCTATTTTAATATGTCCATATTAAGATAGCTATATACAAAATACCCAAATCTATACGCAAAATTCTCAGGATTGATAAAGGATAATACAAAAATATCGATTTTCATAATCCACTTATATCATACCATAGTATAATAAACTTTAAGTGTTCTTATTATATATTTCATTGATAAAGTAATCTATAGTCTATGTATAGATATAAAATTGTATCAAAACGGTGGTCTGTAATATTATTTTTTTTTTTGAAAAATGTAATTGTAATTTAAAGTACAAATGATATAGAGCCCAGAACAATAAATAATTTATGGACTTCTTGCATGTCTGAACGACTGTCTATCTTTTTGTCTGTCTGAAAATCCGCCCAGTAGCTCTTCATTTTTAATGAAAATTGGCATAATTATATTACAATTATTAAAAAGTAGCTTAAATGTTAATGCCTAAATGTTATGTTAGATTAACATTTAAGCTACTTTTTATCCAGATCCATTATAGAGCCCCTACGAGTCACTTTTAAAATTCACGCATTCCGTATTTCAATACCAAATTTCGAAATCCCGAAAGCATATCCATATTAACATAATATAATATACATTTGAGTTCCTCAACCTGAAATGACACTACCTATTCCGATCACTAATCAGAACCATTTAAGTCGTGTGTGTACAATGCCCTATGTATTACAAATTTAATTTTAGTAAAAAGCTGCTACTGGAATGCAATTCTTATACATCATAATTTGATGTGATTAAGGTAGAAAAATATGTTTTGGCTTTATAGTTTTTAGTAAAAAAGTAGGTATAGCGTTGAGGGCAGATTATGAAACTAGGAGTGGTGCCTGACATAAAAAAGAGATTTTATATATATTAATATAAATTATAAACATTATTTTTAGAAAGAAGATTCTAGATAATCACCCTTAATCATTTTTTAATGATTCTAATGAGTGTCAAGAATTTTTCTTTTAGTGGTGCACCTGATAAACAGTGATGCCAATTAAAAAAATAGAACTCGACAATATGTTGCCACCCACCACCAACCATAAAAAACATTGACACCAGAATAATAAGAAAATATAAAAAGTTCAAAACTATATATGACAATGCTTTATATGAATATCTCTAAATAGCTTTCATATTATATATTATAATTATAGAGAACAGTTCAAGAATTCAAGAGACAAGAAAGTAGAGGCTGGTGGATGGATGGATAACACGTTGAATTCCGAAAGAAAAAACAATACCTTTCCGTTCAAGTCATGACGGACACGGTGTGTTCGACACTATATAGTTCCGTTTAGGCCATGTCGGACACCGGTGACCGCACGACCGAGCTCCAATCAAATGTTTTTAGAGAGCCGAAGGACACTAAACCAAAGGTTTAGACTATGACATGTGACACTCGTGGCCTCGTCTACCTGTCTACCTCAGAACGCTAAATTTCAAAGTTGTCGAAAATATATGCCTTGTTTTTTGGATCAGGCCACAAAAAAGTTATCATTGTTTCAATGTGTACAATTGTATTATACATTTATATTAATTGTTAAAAATAATTGTGTCCATTTCAATTTGCAATAGTTCCATTATTATAAAATACTAATAACTAACTGGATAATGGAATTTGTATTGATGGGATGTAAAAGAAACAGGATCCTTGATATTTAAAGATAAGATAAATTCTGATTTAGCCTAGCTTATCGATAAAGATCAAGGATCCTGTTTTTACATTTTAATTTTGAAATATGTATTTGCATTTTTGTAAAGTTGGGTGAAAAAAACTACATTTTCCATTTTTATAAGTTTATCTCTGGACATACTAAAGATGGAAAATGTACCTACTTTATTTTTATATATCTGAATTTAAAAAACTTATAAAAACGGGAAAGGAAGTTTTTTTTATCTCTGAATTAATAAACATATAAAAACCGAAAACAAAGTTTTTTCATACAACTACAAAAAATAAAGTATTTATAAAACTAAAATCTTAACTTAATGCTTGAAAGTCCACATATTTGTTAGATATCTCTTACAGGAAATGGATTAGGTAGAATTTTTAGATACATTGTCATTACATATTTGTAAGCAAGGTTTTTAAAAAAAAATTAAGACCCAATATTCTGATATTAATAAATACATATATGCACTTTGATAATATGTAGATTTAATGTAAGTAGTGATTGATCATCACTTTATTCTCTTGCAAATATATTAAAGATCGAGAAAATCACCTTATAACTGGATACCAGACCAGAGTCCTGGCGTCTGGACTCTTTAAGTCCCGCAGTGTTTCAAAGCCACATAAACAAAGCACAGGTGATTGTTTAAAATAATTGTTTTTGTGCAAGGATATATTCATACTCTACTAACAGAACATGCTTAACCAGTTGCAAGAATGATGGTACTAAAAACAAACTTTACTTATTCCAAACCCTGCTGTTGAAGTCAATAATAAATAATTGAGAATTAAGAATAATTAATAAAAATATAAAAAGTATTAATACCTCTATGATTATTATCTTTTATAGTACAATTTGCTTTTATAGATAATGAGAAAAATATAAGGAAAATATGATAAATGATAATAAAATTTATAAGCTGGAAAATATGTGCATTTTACTATGGCATTGAAGTCTTAATAGCTAAATATGTAAAAAATAAATTATGTAATAGGTTGGGGAGTCTTTTCGTATTTTGTACGTATGAAGTTGTAATCAAATCTCTTTGGTACACTATTTATACCTGGCTGGTTGTAATACCATTAGAATATATTCTAAAAAAAATATTAAAAAAAAACTATTTTCCGCCATATTTCCAGTCTGTGAAAATGAGTGAAAGTAACGCTACATTTTGAAATTCTATTACAAAAAAGGGCATAAATAAATTGGTGCCGTTTATGGATCTAATGCGGTATCGGTAAGGCTAGCACAAAGTTGGTTCAAGCATTTTTAGTCTGGAAATTTTAACGTGAAAGATGCAGCTCGCTCTACAGATAGAGATAGAGTTACAAATAGAGATAGAGTTACAGATAGAGTCAATGCCATCTGTGAAAAAGTGGAGCAAGATCGACACATCGGTAGTTATGACATTGCTGAGGAACTGGGTATTGATCATAAAATGGTTTTAAGTCATTTGAAAAAGTCTGGGTACCAGGAAAAGCTCGATATTTGGGTGTCACATGATCTTACGGAAAGAAACTTCATAAACCGTATTTCCATTTGCTATTCTCTGTTAAAACCAGGGATGGCATAATTAATAAAATATCTTTCAATAAAAAATCAGGTATTCATGCATCGTTTATTAAAAATAGAGAGATTATAAAAAATATTAAGATATAAAATTATAAAAGACAAGAAGGTATTTATTCCTTATTTAACTATTTAAAGGTGACAAGTTTTGTAGCTTGTTCAGTACCTAGTCGGTTTCAGACAGGTCAGAGTGTATGAAGCCAAACATTGAGAACAATTTTTCTATTCCTACTCTGGGAGCCACAGCGGTACACAGCTGCATACCCAATTCTATAGTTGTGTTGTTGATTTGTGCCCTTAAAGACAGCCACCATTCTAAGGTATTGACGTTTTTGATGACGTGTTCTTCAAATAAGAAGCTGTGGAATGGAACTGTCATTGCCTTGCATTTAATACATATGGCATTGCTTCTTTATAACCGATCAGCATCCTCAATCAGCATCGAGTTTCATTGATTTATTGGGTATCAGGATGCAAGTAATAATTGCAATAAAAACTCAATCTTCTGAAAATAAGGTTCAATTCTACTTTTGTTTTATAAAAAGGTAAAGTAGGTATCTGTACTCCGTACTTTCAAAGGCCAACCTACGCCACCATGTATGTATTAGATCATAATATAAGTGGGCAGTACTTGTTACCTACATAAACTTTGCTTGTGACTAACCTGAATTTCAAAAAACATTTCTAACATGTTACACTCATGTTTTTTTTATTTCAATAAAAAAAAACAATTTTAAACTAAATACAATGCCAGACACAAAAAAAACGGTTTTCTTTGAAATAAAAAAAAACTGTTTTTTTAGTGTTGCAACGAATAGTACATTCGGCCTTCCGCCGAATACCGAATATTCGGTGGGGTCCTCGGCCGAATAGCCGAATATTCGACCAAACTATTCGGCCATATTTCGCGCCAATTTGTCTACACACTGTCTACAGCTCACACTGTCCTTTGATTGGCTCGCGTTCCCTTCATTCGGCCGCAATGGCGTTGCTTTAAACTTTAAAAACAAAAAAATGCAGCAAGAATTGGGTTTGCCTGAACACAAACTTATCCAAGACATCAGCACTAGATGGAGTTCTACGTACTATATGCTGGACAGACTTCTAGAACAAAAACGCGCCATTTCCCTTTACCTTACCGATTCATCAAATATTTCGAATCTGACTGCTGTTCAGTGGGAGTTTGTAAAAGAACTTCTTAAGCTACAATACTAAAACCATTTGAAAAAGTAACAAAAATTACTAGCTCTGAATATTCTTGTACCTATATCTGAACATGTTGTAACTCTGAAGCGTTACTGTGACAAAGTCAGTGCATCAGATCTTACCGCCAAGTTAAAGCTTATGATAGTGAATATGCAACAAGGATTAAAGCAACGTTTTTCAAAACTTGATGAGGATACAAAATATTTGCTGGCGACTCTATTAGACCCTCGATTTAAAATGGATTTCTTTTCTGAAAAGTGCAAAGGGAGAAAAAGTCCAATAGCATCTTTTACTAGAGGATTTATTCCGTGAATCAAGCAGCGACGAAAGTACCAGCTCGTCTCTTGTTAATACCAAACGAAAAAAGACCAACAATGAGCCTAGTCAGAGCATTCAAATATCCTTCTTGGAATATTTTGAAGAGATAATTGCCGAAAAATGAGTCAGGTGTTGACAACGAAATTGTAGCAGACCTAGATATTTACCTTAATCTAAAATAATTACATAGGAATAAAAATACACTTTTTGGTGGGCAAAAATAAAGCAACATTTTCTCAAGGCTTAGTAAAGCTTGCTGCAAAGTATTTGTCCCCACCTGGAAGCAGTGTTTACTCAGAGAGACTTTTTCAGAAGCAGAAAGTTCTATGAAGAGACGAGAAACAAGCTTCTTCCTCGTAATGGAGAAAAAATATAATTTTTACTCCACAATCTACGGCTTTTAAATTTTGATTACTAATTTCAAACAATATGTGGATATGTTATTACCAATAGAAAAAGAAACACTTAAAATTATAAAAAAGTAGGTTATTTTCCTGATAAAATATCCTGCTTGCAAGACAACTTATAGGTATTCCGTATTCGGCCGAATAGTAACCGAATATTCGTTGCAACTCTAGTTTTTTCCAAACCTGGTTAAAACGAAACGAAACCGAACCATTTTTAAAACGATTGATCACAGATGACGAGAAGTGGATCACTTATGATAAGAACGTGCGAAAAAGATAGTGGTCAAAGCATGGACAGGCTCCACAAACTGGAAAATCCCGGCTTAATGCGAAACAGGGTGATGTTGTGTGTATGGTGGGATTGGAAAGGTATTGTTCATTATGAGCTTTTACCGCCAGGGGAAACTATAGTTTCTGGCCTCTACTGCCAGCAACTGATGAGATTAAAGCAAGCAATTGAGAAAAAATGGCCTGAGCTGATAAACAGAAAGGGTGTGATCTTTCACCATGATAATATCAGACCAAATACATCTTTAGCAACTCAGCAAAACATGACGAGCTTGGCTGGGACGTATTGATGCATCCACCATATAGCCATGATCTTGCCCCCTCAGATTTCCACTTGTTTCGGTCACTTCAGAACTCTAAGTAGCATAAGATTGACATCAAGAGAGGATTGTCAAAACTACTTCTTTCAATTTTTTGGCCAAAAATCCCAGAATTTCCACAGCAATGGGATCATGACACTATCTACAAGATGGCAACAAGTTATCAATCAAAACGGCACATATATATTATAAGTAAATGTAATTAAACTTTACAAACTTGAAACTTTGAATTTCTATAGAAAATACAAAGAAACTTTCTCCCCGACCTAATATATACAAATTAAACCAAGATAAGATGAAATAAAGTACATTATAAAATGTAAAATAATATTCAGTTTCATAATTTCTAAATAATATTCATTATGTAGAGTACATACATACTACAGTAGAATACATACATACAGGATAATCAAGTTAAATTCCATTTATGAAATTAATTATTTTTTTATTTTTCTTCATTACAATTTACATTATCATGGCTATGCATTATGCCATTATAAATGTCATTGTTAGTTTAAATACTTTAAAAAATAAACATTAATGGAAAAATATTTCTACCTTTTTTACATACTTAACTGATAATAATTTATGTGATATGATAATAAATATTTCAAATGATAAAGATATGATAAGAGACAAATATTCTTACCTGTTTTAATCTCTCCACGTCCGTGCGAGATGTGGAATATGATGTTTGTTGTGTCTGTGCAGTGGGTTGTACAGTGGCCTGACCCGGTGGGTGGGTTGTAGTGTGGGTCATGTGGACTGCGGCATGTGCAGACGTTTGTGCAGTATATGCTGCATACTCCAGGTTAACATTTAGCATTGTCGAGTTTTCCCGAGCCTCATATGCCAGGCCACGAATCTCGAGTTCAGATGCAGTATGCATCAGTGACTGCAAATCCATTTCTTGGACATCCACTGACCCTTTGTACATAAACTCCACCAACAGGCTGATTTCCATAAACGGGATCCCCTTCAATATCACCACGGGATGTTTACATGGATTATCCCTAACAAAAAAAATAACAAAAATTAAGCATTTTTATCAGGTAACTTCTATGTAATTTAAATAATAAATTTATCTTATTTTTTTGAGTAATATTTTCTCTTATCATGAGATAAAATTATAATTAGGTACACATTAACTATTTTGTATGGTAATGATGTAATATGTTTTTAGTGGTATTTTTAACAGAAAACATGTACAATATAATGGGAAATCAGCTCAAATGTTTATGTAGAATACAAAAATAATTGCTCTAATAGTATGAAATGCTTTTATGCAGAGAATTATAAATAACTTGTCTAGGAAAAATAATGATGTCATAATGAGCAAATGAAACATATTTGAATGGCCATAAAAAACACATGTAAATTGAACGCCGACTTGAAATGACCTGACTTTTTTATGTGAGGAATTTTGGGGGACTTACTTGAATATTTGTTCGAAATAGGGGCTGCACGCCGAGAGGACTAGCTTGTGCGCTTTTAGCATACCGTCGCGACAGGAGAGCGTGACGTCCGCCAGCGCCGACGACGAGTAGATGGTGGCGAACAGCTGGCTCAGGTTCTGCAGGTGGTTGTTCCACTTGAGGTGGAACGTCTTGTCGCTCATCCCCGCCATCTGCACCACGGCACACACTTTATCAAACACAAATCACACACCACACGGTTTATTTCAACTTGCAGCTGGTGAATAACCGACAGAAAACCAACGCTGCTGCGACCGCTACATAAAATTATAATTATTACAACTTATTTTTAGAACGATGCCCGTAAAAAACACTATACGTACGCGGTATGACAGTGTAATATACTGTAGGTACGCGCCGCCGACGGAATTTAGAGCTATAAAATTTCATTTAAAATTTAATTCATCGAATACGAAATTTTTGACAAAAACTAATCCCGCACTAATTTCTTACCTTCTAATCGCACTTCCGTCTTTCCAATTTTTTACAAATAACACCGAAACATTTCACAAAATTAAATACATTAAATTATGTTACACAGAAAGCCGTGTCGTAAAATAACAGAGTGGGGCACGCCGTGGCCCCCTCCTTGCCCCGGCCCCCTCGCACACAATCAATATACGGAATATGAGAGCGCGGCGCGCCCCCTCGCCCCCCGCATGCTTTATTATACCGTAATTAATATACACAACTTTATAAATTGTAGACTAGCGCACACACACATTCTAGCAAGAATGTGTTATTATAATATATATATAAATTAATACTCTAGTGCATGTACTGAAGCGAGATAGAACATCAAGTCTTCATTGATTTTCTGTACCTGCAATAGATATTTTTACATAAATTGTATGGAGAATACCAAGTATTAAAAGTATACGTAACTGTATGTAATGCATTTTGAACGAAACTTTCATTGTGCATTATGCATATTTTTTTTTATTAAAATGATTTGAATCGACGTGACTTTCTCATATTTATTAAAAATATTCTAATAATAAACATTTGTATACATTTCAACCCAACTTGGGCCCCTCCTTAAATTACATTGTTGTGAGAAAGAAGTAAGGTACTTCTCCCACACAAAGCAAAGGAAAGAATACCTCGAATCTCGATAGTCTTTTTATTTGTAGATTCCATCGTTTATTATACGTTGGAACGGGTTAATGTATTTACTTACCTATAATAAAATGTGTAGATATGTAGCAGGTAGCTACCTTACCTATATTATTTATGACGCGGAGTTGAAAGAGAAGGGCGCATGACCGGCTGCATGATTAAATTATTTATATTGCATCTATATCGTATTAAAAATACTATAAGTAAAATAGAAGTTTCAAGGAATTTGTAATATAAGTAGGTACCTACTTATTAAACTGAAATAGGTATGTAGGTTTATGATGGAAAATTATTTAATAATCTGGGAGTATTAATAAATTTCAAAAGCTACAATAGAGCTATCATTAATTTCTTCATTTTTGTCGTGTTCTGGTACCAGTGTCTGGGTCATGTATATGAATTGACGAACGAAAGGCATCTAACAAAAGCAGCGGAACAGGCAAGCAGCAAGTAGTGTGAGTGAAGTTGGTCATTCCATTCAGTACCGGAATCCACTGAAGTTTAATTTTTTAAACTTATTATTTTTATTTTTTTCCTGTCATTTATGTAGCAGTATGTATGAATAAATCAAACAATTATATCACAAGTTCATCCTTCAATTACACCTTCGAGCTTCGTAATGAAAAAATTAAAAGAAATCTTGATTGAAAAGTTTTATTAAACTCTGACTGAAAAACTGGGTCATACAAACATAAATTACTATAATAATCTTTAATTTAAATACACATACTTTTTAAAATAAATATTTTTTTAATAAATTATAATTTTCGGTATACAACGGTTTTCATACTCTAATTTAATGTTGTTCTTTTGGATCATTTTGGTTTCCAAATAGGTTAGGTATAAAAATGAGATACAAAAAGAATACATACGTAGTTTAATTACATTTAAGAAAATAAAAAAATAAGCTTGATAAAATTTGTTAAAAAACAAAAACTTCACAAAACTTCCAGCAATGGGGGCTGTATGTCAAAATATTTAAGCACGCCCTACACCTTCCGATTCTATTCGATCCGATCCTAATCCTAAATCGGAAGCATTCTCTCCACACTTTCCGATCGGTATTTCGATTTATTAGACACAAAGCAGCGTAAAGGCAGTGCAGACAATACAGCTCTCTTCAAGAGCTCCATATCGTAACGTAATGGAAAAACCAAGACTGGCAGTTCATTCAACAACTTTCGGATTCGCAGTATAGTGTCCTTTTACACACACTGTACGCGGCAACTCTCTGTACGCGGTCAAGGAAGTGCCGATGAAAAGCACGAAGTTGGCATCATGTTGAACAGTTCTTCAGAACATTCCCCATTATATGTACAGGCGGCAGAAAAAGCAGAGAGACGCAAACATCTCTTCGAATATATATTGAGCAATTCTAGACCACCTGTGCGAGTGGGATCGTCGACAATTCGGACAGCACGTCGATGGACGGAGTCAAAAGGGTCCAGCTGGTATTTAGGTGCATCAGCCCAGACGTGGGAGTAGTACTCCGTGTGGGATCTAACTTGAGCTATATACCTAAAGCGACAAACGTTGCCCCGGAGTGAAGTACCTACTACTTCTCTTTGAGGTAGGTACACCGAGCTTTTTACTGGTAATGGCTCCAACATTATCAAAATTACAAAAGAAATTAATAGAAATAGCAATACCAAGCTCGATTGATAATACAATCAAAAGGAGAAAAAAAAGAAAAACATGAGCTGCAGAAATCTACAGACAATGAAGAAAATTTACACTTTTGAGAATGATGAAGGTTTTGAACTCTACGCATTTTCGAATGTACATATTTGAGAATGAAACATGAATGTTTTTCAAAATTATTGAGTATGGTGGGTCTAATGATTGAAAAGCAAGATATTGTAATAATCGGGAAATAACGGTATGATACTGTACGAGGCGTCTCCAGCGTTGTCATCGTATGTCACCAATTTGCAACAGATCGTTGATATGCACATGGAACAGAGTTGGGGATGGCACGGAGCCTTGCGGAACACTAGCATTATTAGATATGGTGTCGGAGCAGGTACCTTCGATAACTATTTTGGTGATCCTCACAGCCAGGAAGCTGGCAATCTATTCGCATAACCCCACCGGTATCCCGAAAGACGGTAGCTTGAAAGTAGCGCTTTGTGACGTACCCGGTCGAAAGCTTTGGCAATGTCTAGATTGATAGACAGAGCCTCGCCTCTTCTTTCGATGGCATCAGCCCAACGTTGTGAAAAGTACGCTAAAAGATCACCAGCCGAACGATTATGACGAAACCCATAATGCCAGTCGCTAATCGGCTGGTGATCCTCTAGGGCTATTCACAACCCAAGGAGTTGTGTATTTATAACACGCTCCATCACGTTGGAGACGAGGTTGGTTGGTACGGTCATCTTTTTTAGATAAAGGATGAACGTGAGTCGAATGAACATTGGTACGGTCATCTTTTTTAGACAAAGAATGAACGTGAGTCACCTTCCATGCTGACGGGAGGCGATTCGTGCAGTATGAGAGCTTAAAGAGTCGCGTAAGCACCAGAGACAACCTCGGGAGTGTAAGATTTGACCACCATTGCGGGAATACCATTGGTTTACTGAGGACAGGAGAGGAATCCTTGGAAGCAGACGAATTATTGATTTATTGATCGAAATATTGATTGATTATCACGAACACTGCGCACCGAAAACATTTTGAAGTTTAATAAACTATCATAATTACACCACAAAATGCCTAATACACCATTTTTACAATAATCAAACCAAACTAAAATACACTTTTCGAGTTCCCGCCAAAACGTCCCTAAGATGAAATTCTCCGACCGTTTTAAAAGCCATCCGATTTAGGATGTAGGACGGTCATAAGCTTCCGATCGTCCGATTCTTCAGTAATAATAATAATTTTAGGACGATTGCCTATATTGCAGTTTTATACGATAATTATGATCGCATCGGACGATAGTTAGAATCGGATTGGATAGAATGGGAAGGTGTAGGGCTTGCTTTATAACAATATAAAGCCATCTCACACTTGTGATTTAAACTTGCCAATTTTTATATGTCTGGGAATGGCTTAATATTATTATTCGTTAATTCTTTCTTATTATTAATAATAATAATATTCAAATGGTTTACCTTTTTATCGATAGGTAAATGAATTGTGCCGTTGTTGATTGCTAGAGTAGGCGCCATAAAAGAAGTCCCATAGGCGCTTCGGTATGATCGGTCGACCTAATCTTGTCAGCTTATTGGTTTCAATTTACCCTATCAAATTATTTATGTAAGTTATAAACGGACATAATAATATTTATAGCCCGACCAAGAAAATAAAAAACCTCGCCACAATGCTTATAACTAATAGAACGAATATCTTCTACTGACAACACTAACTAGCTACGAAAAAAGCAAATGTGGCGTCTCCAGAGTAAGTTTTTTATTTTTCTGATCAGGCTTTATTTTGTAAAATGGCCGTCCTGTCATATTTAGTTCCCTTAAATTCCGCGCACCTTCTTTGGTGGCGCGCACTCTAGTTGTCAGAATGACAGTTTTGATATTTTTTCATTTCAGTGGTTCAATCAATCAGTCGTTCTCTACTTCCGGTTAGTTTCAGTTCGTCTTGGTTATCTGTTAGGAGCGTCGTGTTTTGAAATTAAATTTCGCTTCTATTTGAACATTAACGATAACGGAAACCACAGCTAACGATCTAATACATTGACTTGGAAAAAGTACTTTATCAACGATAATATATCATAAATCATAACATTGGTTAATAAAACATGGAACAAAAATTGAACTTACTAGTTTCTAGTCCTAATGTGGAATACACTGAGAAGTTCATCTTCTCAGATTACGAATACGAAGAGACTTTGGTGACGAGGAACGGCAACGAACTGGTGGTGAGTACTAACTATTATAATTTTATTTCAACTCAGTCGTTCCGCCGGAATTCGGCATCGCTATTGATCTGTAGATGTTCCTAGAAGCTCGCGCGGAATAATACGTCGCATACCTCTACGAGGAGTCTAGATTACTTTTATGCTTTCCTTGTATATCTTTGACCTGAATTTTATTCAACTTTTAAAAGTTCCTGTGCTATATATATTATCGATAATTTTCAGTGCATAAATAAACATTTTATATATACATAGTATTATTATTATACTCATTGTAAGTTCATTAAATAACATTTTATTCATACAAGGGATTATAATAAGTTAAGTATAAATAACTATTATTACTAATATGCAAGTGTAAGTATATATCTTTTAACAGGAACAGAAGTTAGAAATAATACATAACAGGACGGGATTGTGGTAACTTCTTTAGATGAAATGTTTCCTCATTATGTTTGAATTAAATTTAATATCATACTAACAATGACATTGAATACTTATCGACTGAATAAACTCTTATATTATAGCGGTCACAACATATTTATTTTAACAAACTAGGCTTTGCTTGCATTGGTTTTCTTTAAAAGTAATTGGCTTCCTATGGTATAAATAATAAATTTTCTGGGATAAAATACATCCTCAACACTAAACTACTGAACTATTTTCAATAAAATTTGACAGAAACCAGAAACAGATTTGTCAGATTTCTCTGTTGTTGTCTACCAGAAACAGTTGTTACTCTCAGTTAGTTGTGAAGATGTAACAAAAACAAACAAACACTTATGTAATTTTAGTGTGGATAAGATCTTAATTTGACTGTAAAACTGATATTTAGTATAGATACAATCTAGATATGAGTAGCCCACTTGCAAATACCAATATTAATTTTTTTTATTGGATTAAGCTGATGCAGGAATTTCAATAATTTGTAAAAAGATGATAGAAAAATGAACTATATATTTTTATTTACATAATTCCTAAACTTGTAACCATTGACTACCCTTGCAATAATATTTTATTTCTTTAGAATGTTTGCTTTTGACAAACTAGTCAAGCGGACCACTTTTACAAATATTCAAATACTCTTATATTTTTTTTAAAGGGGTTGGAACATTTTACTAGGGAGGGGGATTATTTATTTATTTAATTTGCAAGTTGTAGTAATTAGGCAGTAAAAGGAATAAATGGGCAGTACCTCGTGAGCAGTTACTAAAAGAAATTAGCCACTAGAAATATTGGCATAAGTAGTAAATAAATAGCGTATAAATTATTTCTGGGTACAAAGGATTTTCCCATTCTTTAAAAAGAAAATAACTACAAAGTCTGTTATACCTTGGACTTAATGAGCCAAATCAATCATTTCTGCTTACAAAAGACTTTTCAACCAAAATAGAAAGATTTTTCAACCAAAATAGAAAGACTTCAACCAAAATATAAAGACTTTTCAACCAAAGTAGAAAGACTTTTCAACCAAAATAATGTTTGACTTTTACCGAACACTGAGATTAAACTGAAATTTTAGTTTTTTTTGTCAAGTGTTGCCAGCATAATCGTGGATCTGCCAAAATTCTAGTTTTGACAATAAATATCAATTGACATGTATAAGGTGATGTATATGAGAGAACCCTGGTTTATACACTGAGGTAATATTTGCTAAGATCATGTGATTATATCTTTCAATTGTAATATCTCCGTAACGTGACACTTTAGAACATAACATTATACTACATTTTTTGTTTGTCTATGCATCCCTATTGATATATGTAGGTCCTAACCTGAGATGCTGTTTTTTTTAAGAAAAATCGAAATGGTGGCCTGGGACTATGCTACAAACTTTCACACCCCTTTATTTTTAGTTTTTATTTACAAAGTTTATTGTTTGTATTTGTTACTGTGAATGTCCAAATTATCGTGAATCAATCACTGGTGAATGTTGACATTGACCTAGTATGACAGTGGATGACCAAATTGTTCTATTTTGATTTTAGTCTTACATTATTCCTTATACTCGTATATATAAGTACATTTCGGAAAAGTTGCTGATATTCCTTCCTGAATCCATACCTATATGAAATTTTTAACCTTCTCCTCAGGGTCAAATTTTGGATATGTATATGGTGTTTGTACTAAAAACTGAATTGTACTTGTATCAGCTTATAACGTCCCACTACAGGGCACAGGCCTCCCCTAGTAAATCACTGAGGGGTTTCGGGTCTTAATTCACCCGGGATTGGGGATTCACAAATGTGCCCAGTGCATTGGTGGATCATATACTCCAGGGCGATGATAGCCTAGCTATATAGGGGTATCTATACTCCACTCACATTCGTGTGATTGTGAGTTCAACTCCCCGGCCCATACCCACCGAGTTTCTACTTACAAGTACGGATTTTCAAAATCGTGACTAGCTCGTTGGTGATAAAAATGACGCGCATGCTCCAGAAAACCTGAATTACAAACTAAAAATGTTCTTCAGGCCAGACCTTATCGCAAGACACTATGCATCCGCACCCAGCGAAAGGTGGGCAAAGTGGGGGTAATGCTAGTAGGATGGGGAGGCAACAACGGTTCCACCTTTACTGCAGCTGTACTAGCCAACCGACATCAACTATCCTGGAACACCAAGAATGGAAAACAAGACAGCAACTGGTAAGTTCTGAATGATTCTTGTAAGGCCTGAGGAATTTAAAATGAAAATGTTTTATAGAACTGGTTTAATATCGGAAATTTACAGAACAGATTGAAGGGCAAATACAACTTCATATTTACTGCAGGACATGTTATGTTATCACATGACTGGAATGACAAAAATCGAAAACTGAATTAACATTAACTCCATGTGTCTTTTCATTACACATGGAGTACTTGCTAATTGTGCCCTTGCGACAAAGTACACCAAAATGATTTATGTGACATTTTGGTCATTAAATTTTTCAGACAGCTTTCTGTCTAGTACGTATGAACGAAGGATATGTACATATTTAACCGTTTGCTAAAACGAACAGTTAAGATGTTAACATACATTTGCCAGTTTACATCGATGTTTAGCATTTTATTTTGATATGCCACTGATGTTGACCGCTCGCCTGCGATAAACTAGTTAATAAAATATGTATGTTACTGAATCGAATTAAAACAGGAGAAGGACTAATCGCCTTTTTGAAGTTTTTAATATGAATAATAAGCCTTTTCTCCTTAGGTTCGGGTCCATCACTCAAGCATCAACCGTACGAGTCGGCATCGACGAGAAAGGCAACGATGTTTACGTGCCCATGTCGAATTTGTTGCCCATGGTTGACCCCGACGATTTAGGTAAGTTTAATGATAGCGATTCATGCTGTGAACTCTTTGAAGTTTTTGTATGGAATATCTCCCACTTACTGGGAGATTCTACCGAACTTCATTTTGATAACGTTCCCTAAGTGTAAACCTAATCACATTATTATGTTGATAAACATTATATGTTATAAAACAACAGTTTTTTCATTTATCCCCATATGTTATCTGTTTGCAAACTGAGAATTGTGTTTCACGTATGCGAGATTCAATTGTATGTAAGTGAACTTCCTGTAGATAAACCAATCCGAATTTTTGGATTTAGATAAAACTTTTTTAAGTGGTAAATCTCGTTTCAAGTTGCCTCTTTCGTTGTTGAAGCAGCTTTTTGTTGAAATTTCGTTAATATATTTATTTGCTGACTTTCGCCTAGTGATCGATGGGTGGGACATTAGCCCACTGAATCTGGCAGAGTCCATGGTCAGAGCGAAGGTGATTGACTACGATCTTCAGCAGAAAATCAAGAAGGAAATGGCTGCCATGAAGCCGCGACCGGCTATCTATGATCCGGACTTTATTGCGGCTAACCAGGTACGTTTATAGCTCCAATTTATGCCAATGCTTTTTTATAGTACACACTTCTGCCCGTGTCTTCCAATGGGAAAACTTGCGATATCTTCAAAATTGTTTGATTCATTTTATCTTTAATGAAATCCGTTATATTTATTTATTTTTATAACTACTGTTCCGATTTTTATAAAGAAACCAGCGTTCGTATAATCCGATATTTATAATAAATATCAAAATATCCAATATAAAAAGACGCGAATTTCATTCTGTAAGTAATTTTAATGTGTCAAAATTGTTAAATGAAACTGAGTTTGATTAATGGACTTATTTATTATAAAACAAAACAAAAAATTAGAGCAACAAAAAAATAGTCTGAGATTAATAAATCAGTCTACTTAATCAACATTCAACTAAATTATAATTACATATAATCTTCAGTGTTGGATCATTTGCAATGGCAGTGATCATAGCTTTTATTTATCAGTATAACAATTTAAAAGCGTGGGATCTGCCAAATGGGATCTAGTTCTGACGATAAATATCAATTGATATATATCGTGATATATATCATCATAATATATATCCGCTGATATATATCAGCGAACCCTGAAAAAAATTCTGTAATCTTTCCGAGTAAATACCCTAAAGCGTAACGCAGACGACCGCTTGTAATCGGTCCGACAATTGTCAGTCAACAAAATAGAACAATATGATATTCCATTCAACGCAGATGATCCACAAAAAATCGGTCCTACAAAAATCGTCGCAAGTCGGGCCGACTCGCCGTCGGCGGAACGGATACACGAACCCAGACACACCGTAATCTTTGCACTTCCATGACGTGTTCCTCATTAGAGTTCTGTCGACTGACTGTCGGCGATTGTAGTGTGCGTTGCGTCTGTAGAAAATCGGTCACCGATCATCACCAACCAAAATCGGACGTTGTCGGGCACAAACGCCTTATATTTTATAAAGTAGTAAAAATTCCATCTAAATCGCCCCAGCAGATCCCGAAATTAGTGCGGACGAAGAGACCGTTATGCCAAGGACAAAGATTGTACTTATTTTTTTTTAAAACGCGAACCTCGCATTTTTCTGGAATAATTCTTTGTATGTCTAATATTATACTCATTGTATTCCTTTACTTCCCGTCACATCCTAAAAGGAAATTTGACCAGTGATATGGGATGAGGAGCTATTCTTCCCGTTGTATTTATTTCCTATTCGCCATCTTTACTAATTCACTCCTGAATCTCCAAAGGTAGGCAGCGCATTCGAGGATGTTCTAACGTTTGTCACTCTTGACTGATTTTGGCATATATCACAGATGTTCATGGGAGACGGTATTCATATAGGCATATAAGCGACAGTGTAGGGGTATCTATATCTATACTCGACTCACATTCGTGTGATCGTGAATTCAAATTCTCGACTTAAAGTTATCACTGAGTGTCTACTTCGGTACGGATTTTAAAAAAATCAGTAGCTCGGCGGTGAGGAAAAACATTGCGAAGAAACGCGCATACTCGAGAAATAAAAAAAAGTCTGTAGTATGCGTATCCACCAATCCGCACTGGGCCTGCGTGGTGGACTATGGTCCCCCCCTCCCCCCAATAATTCATCATGGGACGCTTGTGCCCTGCAATGGGACGTTCTAGGCTGATACAAGTACCAATAGGCGCCTACAGGAAACTACGTTTTTATGAAAGGAACATATATCTAAGTATATAGTATAAAATTATTAAGTGTAATCTAGAAAATTCTGGTAATAATTTCAGTGTAATCTAAAATATTCTCGGGACATCGTTTCAAATCCGGCTCTTACGTTCATTGCAATAAACTTACGTCATGATCGTATGTTTTTAGCCAATTACGAATTACTCATCTTAAATGCGAACTTGCGTATGCGTATGCTTATTTTCTATTTATTCTTCTTACAGTATTCTTACGGATATACAGTATCCGGCGATCAAATAGCACGACGAAAATTCAAATTACCTTTATTTGCACTAAGCATGGTATTCCATAGATGGATTTTACATTATAGAGTTTTATATATACATACTTAGTTTGAAGAGGGTGCGCAAACTTTATATACTGAAGTGTTTATGAGTTCTCGTATACAACGTTCCACATTTATCGCCGGTACTGTAATATGTAATACGAAAAAGAAATGTTTTTTGAGATGATCTCTCAAACTGTTACATTATTTTGAAAAACACTGAATTAAGTTTTTATTTTTATGAACATCTCTTTCTGCTTTCATAAATATTATCAAATGTCATACATAATGCCGGTATATTGGAGATACTAAAGCAAACATTTCACAGCAGTTTCCTTCAAAATATTTTGCCCCTTTTTATGGGAGGTATCTGCTTAAAAGTCGAGAAACTTGTACTTAAAGATGCTCGGATAAAAATCAATTCTTTAGCAGAAATTACCAAGCTATCTACAGGTACCATACATTCAATACTTCATGACTTTTTGAACCTCTCAAAAGTCAGTGCAAGATGGGTGCCACGAATGCTCACACCACCGCAGAAACAAACGCGAGTTGAATGCTGTAAAGAGTTTTTGGAGCTTTGTGGTGAAAATCCTACCAGTGTTTTCGATCGCATCGTTACCGGCGATGAAACCTGGGTTCGTCACTACGACCCTGAGAGCAAACACGAGTCAATGCAGTGGGTCAAAAAGGGTGCAGCACCTCCGAAGAAGTTCAAAGTCACGCAATCGGTCGGAAAGCTCATGGCCACAGTATTCTGGGAGTCGAAAGGGATTTTGCTTCTTGAATATACCAAAAGAGGCCAAAGTATAACCGGACTAGCTTATGCAAACACAATGCGTAATTTGAGGGAAGCAATTAAAGAAAAAAGGCGAGGAAAACTGACCGCGGGCGTCTTACTGCTCCACGACAACGCGCCCGTTCATTCAGCGCGTGTGGCCAAGGCTGCTATTCAGGAGTGTGGTTTCCAAGAAATTAATCATCCACCGTACAGCCCAGACCTGGCACCTAGCGACTATTTTTTGTTCCCTAACCTGAAAAAAGAGCTTCGTGGAAAGCGATTTTCGGACGATGAAGAGCTCAAAGCGGCCATAAATGATCATTTTTCACAGAAGGACGAAAATTATTTTATGGGGGGTATTGAAAAGATGATTTCGAGATCTAGTAAGTGTATTGAAATTTCAGGGGACTACATAGAAAAATAAAATTATTTCAGGTTTTTCTGTCCTTTCTTTCATATCCATACCGAGAATACTTTGAACGCCCCTCGTATAGCCTGCTCGTCGCAAACTACTTATATAAAAACCTAAAAATTAATATTGTCTCTGTCTAATATTAGTATAATATAAACCAGCATTTGGCCGCCCTTTATTCTCTTGGCGCGTTTTCCCAAACAAGTTTATCAGTGTAATTATATTGGTACCTATATAGAATTTAATTTTAATTTAATTTTGTATATCTATTTTTAACATAAACATAACATACTTTCCCAGGTCTGCTGGAAAAAATCTCCGCAGGAGATAAGCTTGACTTTTGTACATTTTTTCGTTTTCTTCCTTTCTTGTTTATTTCTACGATATACAATCATCCAGATAGATCGCCGTGATGACCGCTGGTAGTTATTTTAAAATGTATAAGATGGATTTTGATAAAAGTGCCGTACAATCGTCCGGGTAAACACCAACAACAGAAAAACTTACATACACAAAGCAGGTAGGTAACTACCTTTAGTAGGTAACTGTGTTACAGCTACTTGTATTATGTAGTGTGTCGTTGCATTCCGATATAGGACACACGTCATGGGACACGGACAGTTGGCTACTCTACTGTTCCCGCACCTAAACGTTTGTCTACGTCACTAGGCCGACTGCTAAAGTTGCGTAGTTGACCATACCTATAGTCTAGCCATTAATACTCGTATTGTTACAAAGAAAACATTGTTTTTTTTTACATTATAATCTTATTAGAAGAATTTGTGCTATTTTAGAAATAAATATGTAAGCATTTTAAAAATATAACGTTTATTGTGGCCAGTTTACTATTGAAACACGTTCCCTTTCCATGGGAATGTTTTTGGGATTCGATATTATTATGTCGTTTAGAACATGCCATGCTCACTAAACAGGCCATAAATCATAATCGAGCGGATTAAGATCAGATACTAGTTGACGGCCAGTCTTCAGCTCTAATGAAGTCGGGAATATTCCTTTCTAGCCACGCCTGTGTTGAGAGAGCCACATGTGTTATGAACTTATGACCTGGTACTGAGTAGAGCTGAAAGGATCATTCTTGGTTATGGAACAATTAATTAAAAGTTACTTTAATTTATTGCTGAAAAATATAATTGAGTGTGGACTTTGAAAATTATTATCAATGCGTTTTAATTTATCAGGGATCAATTAATTTTATAATGCTAAAATAATTCCATTCTCTCTTATCCTGAGGCTCGTATTAGGTTGTAACTTTGCTTTTTTAATACTGATTACAATATTATCGACTGACTTATTAATTAACAGTTATTATAATCTATGATTCGTAGGGTTCAAATCGCGTGTAGTTATGTAACATGAATGCGCATTTTCTATCCACGTGCAGCATGGATAACGAAGGATAATTAACGTGGGTGGATACGAAACTCAATAACAACAACAGTTATTAAATCTAGTGGCTTGTGTTAACAAACCTAGTCGTATTCGCTTTCATAAAGTTATAAAATGCTATTACAAAGCTTCCTCCATGAATAAACTTATTCAAAATCGGTTCAATTCTTTCGGGAAACTACTACTGAACTTTTGAAAATCCTATTGGAAAAGTTTAACAATAAGGTTTTTAATCGCTCGCAGCGGGAGTTGATAAATAAAGGAAATTGGTCGTGTGTTGTGTCGGCCGGCTTTAGAATATCATCACCCCATCTCTTCCCGTGGGTGTCTTAAAAGGCCACTGAGGGATAATAATGTCGCTAACACAAACTCTGAGGAGCTACACCACCTTTTAACCAGCCCGTTTGGTCAGCGCCATGGCCTGAGCCATGGCCAGCAGTGGACCATAAACGGGCTGATGTAAATAAAACAAATGTTACATGAATTTTACTCTCCCATCCTTCCTGGTGTTACAAGTTTCAATGGGGACCAGTTGACCTGTGTGTCACATAAGACTACCTTGCAATGTACTGCATTTCCTACTTTATCGTATTTCCCCCAATATACGTACGTGTTTCGTTAGTGAGTGGGATATGCCAGAGCTCATTCCTATCCCATCCCTCCCCATTTTCCCCCAACCCTTTCTCCCAATCCATTCCGTAACCTGCAAAGGTAGGCAGGCGCATCCGGGGCGTACCAACGTTTGGAATTCTGGACTAATGGTGGCATTTATCGCGGATGTCTATCCACTTACCATCAAGTGGACGGTATGCCCGCCCGTCTGCCGCCTTTTTACTATAAAAAAAATCTCAGAAATGGTTTTGTAAGAAGTTGAGTGAGTTTAGCATAATAACTCAAATGATACAAGTGAAAAAGTGAAAACAATTGCTAATATTTTGAAAACATGCACTCAAATGTCCTTGTTTACGAATCATACTCTGTTACGTCTGATACGAATGTAGGATGAAAAGTTTACTTTGCCCTGCATTGGCTTGTTTATAAAATATGCATCTCGAATTACTGGGTCGTCGACATTTGATTCGATCTCTTAAATGAACTACTTCCTAACGATTTCTGCCAAAGTTCTTTAATTTGTTTGATAAAATAATGTCTTTCCTTGACTTATTGACTTTCATGTTCATACTGGTTTTTAGGTTTATATTTATTATTATTATATTATTCTAATATGGGGAATTTTTTGGCAGGCTGATCAATTTATATAATCGATGAAAACAATTTGCCCTTAGACGTGTCATGTTCTGCGTCTAACTAACAATGAGCTCGTACTCAGCTACGACTTTCGAGTAAATTGTATTACTCAATAAGCCCTAGCGAGTCTGCTATAGTTTATTGTACACCAAAACATACAGAAGAGAAACAAAAATACAAGTAACTAGGTACAATCGGCGGCCTTAACACTAAGTGATTTCCTCCAGTCTCCAGTCCGACTAGGAGAAGTCTGTTATAGTTTACAGGAAACAGCTAGCTACAATGGGCTACAGTTTACTTGATCACAGCAAAGCGTTTACTATTTACTCTATTCCGTACATATTTCCGTATCTATTTTTATATCTCCAAAGGTAGACAGCACATAGTATGCTCATCTGCTGCCTTCTTTCCATAAAAAAAACTTTAATAGTTCTGCGTGTTGTGTACAGGCGGACCGCGCCACGAACCTGATCTTCGGCACGAAGCACGACCAGTACTTGCAGCTACGCGCCGACATCAAGGACTTCAAGGATAAGAACAAATTAGAGAAGGTCATCGTGCTCTGGACCGCTAACACTGAGAGGTTAGTAGTTACTTGTTGAGTACAAACTATTTTTAGACCTAGGCGTAAATCGTAAACACTAATTTTAAATAAAATTCTGTGGCTTATCGCTATATTTGAGTCCAGAGTCCGAACCCCAAAATATTTTGCCACCAGAAAAAATCAGTAATCAAAAAACAAAAGTCGAAATGCTATTAATTAACTGGAATATATAAATTATCCTTCTAAGTTTTGTAGTTTGTACTTACCATCCGTATTTTTGAGACCTTTTGTGCTATCGTCCTGAAACTATAATATGTTATGAATACATGCCTACTGGTTTTTAAAAAAGGTGTCAGGCGATCTAGCCACTTGGTGGTATGTGGATATTTTCCTCTATACCCATATCTACGATAGGTACATGATAACATTAGTCAGGAATGACGAAGTTGGCACGTCCCCGGATGAATAGTAATGTACAGGAGAGAAAATCGGGTGATGGTAGGAAACACCGTACTCACATCTAATAGACGGATGTCCACAGTCCTTGGATTCTTAAGCAATCACAGATGATAGGACAATTTTCTAAAACACAGCCGGGTTAAAAGGTATCCTATGAGTTGAACCACGACATGAAACTATTACTGTAGTTGTTTCAAATAAAATCTATTCAATGTCAAGTTTCATTCAATTCTGTTCAGTGGCTTTTACGTGATGCGTCTTCAGACAGACATTTTCGTGTTCTGTATCGTTCGTAGAAACACGACGATTTTTCAAAAAAAATATTTCACGTACGGACACGGCTCTATTAGATTAGATTTTTTCTTTCACACACACACGAGTGATCGCGTAGCATGATTATTTCTTATTCTAAAAGTCATTAAAACATATATTAGCAAAATAAAATTTAAAACAAGGCGATAAAAGTGCGCGGCCCCATGTACGGACCCCTATTACGATTTCATTATATGTATATAATCTATACTATAGATTGTTACGTTATGACAAAATTAAGGAACAGTGTTCTATGAAGAGAACACATCCAGGCGGTCTTCTGCTTTATAGCAATTTCTTCCAGACAATGTCAGTAAATGGAATGACAGTCGTTTCGTGTATAATCTTATGTTATTGCAATACACTAAGTTTTATACATTTTTAGGTTTACTATTTTGTATTAGGTGGCTTATTAGACTAAGAGATTGGTACACAAATTTGGTTTGGCACCATAAGATTTATGTTCGTATTTCCGTTGTTTCCACTGTAGTTGTTACCAAATATCTTAAGTGAGGAATAAAAATAAAAATTAAAAAATCAATTTAGACTAGTTGTAAATAAAATTACATCTAATTGAAATTTAATTGCCTTTTATAATAATTTTGTAATTTGTTTTGTTATTTTGTTTTTGTTAGTTAAATTTTGTTCTGTAATAATTTTTAATTCCCCTTGTCCCACTATTGGGCATTTTCAGTGGGTCCAAGCGGTACGAAACCACAAATTTCTGTACGTAATACCGTATTCATATTTCATCTTCAACCGCGATTTGCACTTAGTAACACTATCCTAAACTTCATACAGCTACATCGCCCGGCCAAGGTCAACGACACTGACGTCACATCGCCCCATGTGGTGTGATGCGAAAAAACTGCTCGCCTTGTAAAATCAATAATAATCATACCCAAAAGCCAGTAGCGAGACGTGACTCGGCGGCCGTATTGCCTGAACACGTGGGTACGTGAACAAAATAATGACCTGTTAGAATACACGTCACTCGGTTTTGATTTCAAGTTCATGTTCCACTTCTCCGCACATTGGCCGTCTGAATGTGTGTAGCGTATATGTAATTATAGATACAAGGAATCTTAGTAGTTGGTTATTTTTTATAGAAATATTGACAGACGAACGGGCGGCCTACGTTGATACGAAATATCCTAACTATCACGAAATATCACGATAAATACGGGCATTATTTTTGAGCCTTTCCTTCGTTCCTGTCACACTTTTGTTAACCCTCTTGCAAATAATACATCACGTGATAATATCCCACTAATATTATAAATGCGAAAGTTTGGAATTTTGGGAGTTTGTTAGTCCATCGCGTCGAAAAGGAGGTGAACCGACATCATTCAAATCTGGCAAATAGATAGATTGTAATCTGCATTAAGCATAGGTTACCTACTATTCACTGAGACCACGCGGACGAAATCGCGATCAAAAGCTAGTGATAATAAAATATAAATCAAGTTTTAAGTTCTTTGGATTATTTTTACAAATTCAACTTTTTGTACTATTTACTTAAAAGTTCAAACTAAATTGCCAGAGAAATTAATAAATCTATGTGACGTCACGTTTGCTTTGAGCCTCCTTGTCACACTTTATCGCGCTATTGTCTAGGTACGTATTTTATGAACGGCTTTATATTGGTAGTAGATATTTACTTTTAAATACCAAAAATAAGCAGTTATACGATAGGAGTATGTATATGAAATTCTTACAAAAAGTTTAAAATGACATTGCGCGAAGCCAGGTGGGACGCTAGTTTATTTAAAACAAGTCCTCAATAAGCCGGGTGGCGTGGCTGTCAATTTTGTGGGTGTGTGTACCTGTGAATGATCTTTGATCCTATCAGTGACAAAGTAACATCCATTTACATACGGAATATTTAATATGGAATCAGGAAATGGTTATAACATTTACATGGAGAAATAAAGTATAGTAATATATATGTAATGTCATAAATGTTCCATATAATGTACTCAGGGCCGTCTTTACCAGGGGGTGCAAGGGGTGCGGTGCACCCCGGGCGCCCCTGTCGAGCGCTGAATTCAGTGCCGGCTTTACCTATGGTGCAGGGGGTGCGGTGCACACGGGCGCAGGGTCTTAGGGGGCGCCGAGCGCCGCTCGCGACACCTCCAAAGAGTTCAAAACGCCTACTAGAGGGCGCCCTGCACCCGGGCGCTACATGAGCTAGAGCCGGCGCTGAATGTACTAGTAGTAGTCGTTTTGTCCACGCAATTATTTGTACTCGCTTCATTTTAAAAAAAATGTAATAAATCGTATTTATTTGTAATTTATTCCTCATAAAGACGATAAAAAAAACGTTCTTTCCTCTTTAAATCACGTGGTACGTATCAAACAGCATAACGAAAAATATCATTCGTTCCTTCGGTAGGGTGATTGTGTCGTATGCCAATGAATATAGACTTGTTATTAGCCTCTCAGCTCACACATACACTACAGTACTACTCTTAGATACCGTTAGCTGATGTCTCTCCATAGGCCTCTCCCAAAATCCGGCCACCACATATGATGAGGAACCGGCGACTTTTTTTAAATAGGGTATTTGATCCCTTTTTCTTAGTTACTAGAGATCTGAGTTAGGCTTAATAGTTAGAAAAAGACCTCACTACTGTGTTAATGACGTCACTAATATAGTACTGCATTACATATACGCGTGAATGTCAAAGATAATGATAGTTCCCCAAATTGAATATTCTCGAGCACATATTTAGCTAATTTATAATGAATTTGAATATTTTAATGAGTCTCTTTGTTGTTCTTTTTGTCGAATAAGCCATAAAACATAGATTTCAATTACAATCAAACACCGTATTTATAGTTCACCTAGTCGGTAACTGAAATGAAGAAAAAAAGAAATAAAAGTCAATGTCAATTAACATTGTAAACCATTATTAATTGCTTAATAATTATTAATTGAAACCGGAAATGGTCTTTACCTCCGCATAAGTTGCGCGTCAACCACAGTGCTGATATTTAGTACAATCAGAGACGCACGCAAAGAAATTAAAACATTTACAATCTTCTAATATTGTCCAGGTTTTGTGAGGTCCGCCCCGGGGTTCACGACACATCCGAGAACCTCGAGAAAGCGCTGCGCAATAACGAGCCAGAAGTATCGCCCTCCACTGTCTTTGCGATGGCTGCCGTAGATGAAGGGGTGAGCATACAAAATCGCCTATTTTTTTTATAATGTATCTGGACACTGGCATAGCCATTGGTCCACACACATAATAAACAGTGTTTTTGATCACGTCATTGTCCAGTCCCGTTGAAGTAGAAATCGCTCAGTAAAGTGATACAGTCTTTTAAATCTAGCTTGATTAGAATGACAACTGTCAAAGTGGCTCGAATAGTGCTTTATAAAAATAATTAATCTATGAAACCTAAAAATCACAAAAGGCTTTTGCCATATGTACACGCACGTATTTTTTTTGTAGTGCATAACATTCACTTGTTAAATAAACACATTACCTCGATTTGATCATCACTTGTCCTAACAGTACTGGTCCCAGTACTATTCGAGCCACTTTGACAGCTGTCATTCTGATCAAGCTAGATGTAAAAGATGTCAAAGCAACTGTAGGTTTACTGAAGACCGAGTTGGACTCCCTGGAAGAACACGAAAAAGGCAATCTTGTGGTTTTATTTAATTTCATCAATTTATCATAAACATTATGCACTAAAACTATGCACTTCGAAGTTTAGTAAACTATCACTATTAAGCCACAAATCCCACAATACACAATTTTTACAATATTCAAACAAAAACTGAATACAAACGTTATAATTGCAGTGCTGCTACATCAACGGGTCCCCTCAAAACACTCTGGTGCCGGGTGTAGTGGAGCGCGCCGAGAAGTGCGGGGTGTTCGTGGCCGGAGACGACTTCAAGTCCGGACAGACCAAACTTAAGTCCGTGCTCGTTGACTTCCTCGTATCCGCTGGTAAGTTGACTAAACATTAGTCTGGGCTTGTTGACTTCCCCGTATCCGCTGGTAAGTTAACTAAACTTGAACTGATCAATTTTAAGCGTCGTTTTCTTGGATGCGTTGCGTCTATGACGGTTAATATTTCACATCGGTGGATTATATGCTTTGTCATATGTCAAATCCGACCTATTAGAACGGCCCGATTATAGTATAATTAAACAAGCTTTAAAATAGCGAGTAAACGTAAAACAACTTTATCTTATACCTAGATAAACAAATCTTTAATAATTCTCACTAAGATGGAATGTAGGAAAAATGGAACAGCTTTTTATACTTTGGGGGCGTAATACTCGTAGGTACTTTTTGTGTGCAATTAGCACATTCTGCCAGTGTCAAGTTTTTCCTCGTAATAAACAATTTCAAAGTCTTAAACATGTATCATATCAATGTCCAGTTCCGTCGAAGTAAGTCAGTCCAGTTCCGTCGAAGTCAGGAATCGCTAAAAGTAAAATGCTCAGTAGGTTTACTGAGGATAGAAGAGGACTCCAGGTTGCTAGTGCTATTGCAGTGACGATAGTTAGGCCAGTGATACTATTTTGTACCGATAATATTTTAAAAAAATGCAATGATTTAATGATCGTTATACAAAAATTTAAAAAACCTTAATTACGGATCTTTATCGTGAAATACGCTACTTTCTGTCATAGCTTAATATTAGACTTAAACAAATCACACAAAAGTAATCTACGTTACTAACAGACTACGTTACAAATATCCGGTATCGGTATTCACTATCTTGAACTACAAAACAAAAAGTGACACACGACGTACCATTGTAACAGCGCGTCTCGGATTGAAAAAAATAATAGTTTACTTAGTTATAAAAAAATATTTAGGGCTCCAAACAATTACATTTGGTGTATAATTGCTTAACTCTGTCATTTTCGCGTGGAATTTGATTTGAGCGTTTTGAGTATTAACTACAAAAATATTTTTGTAGTAACTTACTCCACTTCAAAGTTATCTCAACCAACTGTTCATGAACTGTCAAATAGGTAATCAGTCGACGGTCCAACTTCGAATCACAAACCGTATAATACACATTTTTTATAATGATCAAACAGAAACTCAAATTTACTTCTAGAGTTCCCACCAAAAAGCCTATTAAATTGTTTGTTATTGTTGTTTGCAGGGTTGAAGCCGGTGTCGATCGTGAGCTACAACCACCTCGGCAACAACGACGGCAAGAACCTCTCCGCACCCAAGCAGTTCCGCTCCAAGGAGGTGTGTTAACCTGTATTAGCACTCTGTTCAACTTGTGTACTTGTCTATAATGTCCTTCTGCAGGGCAGAGGCCTCCTTTAGTAAATCAATGGGGGGGGGGGGGGGTTCAGGCCGTGATCCACCACGCGGGCCACTGCGCATTGGTGGATCACATATTCCATTTTTTTTTATTTTTAGTTTCCCTGCGATGTATATACACACCGCCGAGCTAGTGACAATTTTTAAAAATGCGTACTAAAGTAGAAACAGTGGTACGGGCCAAGAATTTGAGCTCACGATCACACAAATGTGAGTCGAGTATAGGTACCCCTCATCTATCATCCTGTTAACTGTAGATACTTATTTTACAACATAGGAAAAATTAGCCAAATACTGTACCACACCATACCATCAGCGCGTGTCTCTTCACTGCCAGCAGCCGGGGAGGCCTATATCCAGATATAGGTAGGGCTACCACCTTTGGAATACCCTTAACCCTGAGATTAAAAAAAATAGGACACAAAGCAGCAAGAAATTTAGTAGTGTTTTTTTAATTTAACGTTATGTGCTTTAAATTATAACACCCCATACTAGGTCAATGCCTATAACACATTAATATCTTCGATGAGATGATATTAATTTACGAATAATAATTAACACTAGATGAACCTTTTCTGTCTTTGACACACAGCGACGCTTTAAATTGTATCTTTCCATTTGTCACAACAGTAATCTTTAAAGAGTTTAGTGGCAGTTTGAAAATCACATTTGTCATTTTTCTAAGATTTTTGAATCGTCGACCACACGCCCAGAGATTTACGATGTTAACCCGTAGCCCTTACAAGCATCCTTCAAATCCGGAGAGTCCGGGTCAATCCCGGAGGGGTGACAGCCCTAGATATAGGCCTCTCCCGAAGACTACCTCTACACAGGGTCTTCAGCTGTTCTCATCCTCTTACTACCAGCGACTTTAGTCACTCCACGTCTCCACATCGTGCGTCCCACGCTACATTTCTCGGTACGTGGTCTCCACTCGAGAACTCGTCTACCCCAGTGCTCCCCAATCTTTTTTCACTTGAGGCACAATTAATTCTTTTCAAAATTCGATGGCACACCTAAACTAAAAATATAACTATAAGTATAGGGTTTAAAAATATAATAAAAAGAATACGTGCATTCTACTAATTTACTAATTAAAAAGTCAAAAATCACCGAATAAGTGAAAAAGTGTTTAAAACCGCTGGAAATTTGTGACGCTCGTGCCCTTAGTTACACCTCCCTGCTGTGATTCAGGTCACACTGCAGCATAGCACACTCAGCATCGTCTCACGGCACACCATGACAGCAGTGTGCTGCGGCACACCGGTTGCAGAGCACTGCGCTACCTCAACCGGTATCGGCCATGCGCCTGATATGACCTGCCCATTGCCACCATAGCGTGCTTACTAAAAAATTTTTATGCTCACTGTGTCTTACTAGAAAATTATCGGTTTGTATCTTAGATTGAGAATTATTTATTCGTGGACGATACATCCCACCCTATCCATGGGCATACGAATTTTACAAAAAATAATTACAATAATAATACAAACTTAATCTTAAATAGTCATTAATGAACATAATGTCAAGAACAATAGAAAAAATAAAATATACAATCATATGTCAATCAATGCATATACCAGCCCCCTTATCGTCCACTGCTGGGCATTATCATTCTCATGCACATTGTCTAGTTTATGAGGGATGTATGGACTTACAACGTTACGCTAGTCAAGTGGCTTGGCGAGTCCACTCTTTTAGAGGTGGTGAGAGAGTAGTTTAGAGAGTAGTTCTTCAGGGATTGTGGTAGCCGCTTTGTTTTCCTTTAGTCACCTTTTACGACACCCACAGGAAGAGATGGAGTAGAGTTAATACTCCACCCATCACACTACATTGTCAATTGAACGTCAATTGAAATTTCCATAAGCGATATAGTGGATTCATCACCTGACTAGATATGAAACTAAAAACAAAATCAAGAACTGGCTATTGAACCATGATTATAATGACACCGAATCCTTATTTATACCAATGCACTAAATTATTCTCAACAACCTGTACTTGACATTTTTAGCATTTGTAACTCTTATTCACACACATATATGTACATACATCAACTCACACTACAATTATCGACTCATTACAATTATGCTAAATTTTCTAAAATCGGATATCTAAAACCACACTCGTACACATTTACATACAGACATACTTACATAACACAACAACACACACACACACAACGTACATATTATACACAATAATTACCACCTGATTCTTAAATAGCTGTACTAAGAACAGATCTAACTAGGGAAGGCGCTGACAGCTGTAAAACAGATTATTCTAGTACAGATGTCGGCACACATAGTCCTTATGTATACCTACTTGTAAATTTGATGTTTTATAAACTACACTATAAGTGACATATAGACACTGTATAAGTGACATATAGACACTGTATAAGTGACATATAGACACTGTATAAGTGACATATAGACACTGTATAAGTGACATATAGACACTGTATAAGTGACATATAGACACTGTATAAGTGACATATAGACACTGTATAAGTGACATATAGACACTGTATAAGTGACATATAGACACTGTATAAGTGACATATAGACACTGTATAGACATATAGACAATGTATAAGTGACATATAGACACTGTATAAGTGACATATAGACACTGTATAAGTGACATATAGACACTGTATAAGTGACATATAGACACTGTATAAGTGACATATAGACACTGTATTAAATATTTTTTATTTTTATTAATGTGATATGTTGTGTTGTAGATAACGAAGAGTAACGTGGTGGATGACATAGTGGAGTCCAATCCAATTCTGTACAAACCGGGAGAGAAGCCCGACCACGTGGTCGTCATCAAGTACGTGCCATACGTCGGTGAGTCCGTTATAATTACATTGCTTTACTTTTTGCGGCGCTACAATACATTGATCTTGGCCTCGTCCACAAAATATCCAATAAGTGGTAAATGATGATCAATAAAATTACTTATTTTTTAATAACTTAAGTAAATATTTCTAAATTACTAAGTATGTTATCATAAATCAACGTCCCGCATTGCGGGACTCCCTATTTCTTTACACCAGAGAAACTCACCAAACTTTAAATAAAGCTACCATAGATTTGCTGCCCATTCAGAAGTATTTAAATGAGTAAAAAAAACTCATTTAAATACTTCTTATTGTTAATTAATTAAGTTATTATTATTATTGGTTAGGTCCCCCTCGAAGGACAATTAAAGGTGATGTTGAAATATAAAGTGGTAGGTTTGTTATAACCGTTTTTTGTTTGTATATATTGTTCTTGTTAAATGAGAACACCCGGTATGTTCCACTGCCGGTAGTGCGCTGACTGTAGCCACGGAGCGCATACCTCACGAAATGGTGTTCGGGAACTGGGCACGTTCTCTCTGTCCACATGCCTCCCGTGGTAGAATCCTTTAAGGAACTTAACGAACTTTGTAGTGCACTTGAAAATATTTTACATTTAATATCTATGCGAAGGGAATAAAGTTCACTACGATCCCTTTTTGCCGCTTGGAGGGATCCTGGTAGCCTGCTGCCAAGTAGACAGAGGGAACACGTTATTTATCTCGACATGTTGTCTTGCAGGCGACTCTAAGCGCGCAATGGACGAGTACACGTCAGAGATCCTTCTACACGGCACCAACACCATAGCGGTGCACAACACTTGCGAGGACTCCTTCCTCGCAGTGCCCCTCATACTCGACCTCGTGCTGCTCGCAGAGCTCTTCGCCAGGATCGAATTCAAGGAGCCGGAGGCGGTTGGTATGTTATATTCTCCTTCCCTTTATATAGATATATCATATTAGAGATCTGTAAATGTAATTATAAATATCAATTATTATATATTATTGTCATATGACAAATATTTACATATGAACAGGAGAACACCACATGCAAAAAAAGTGTTTTGTAGGAATAAGAACATACCAACTGCATATCAACGATCTGTTGCAAATTGGTGACATACGTTGTTATATTATGTGATATACAGATGACAGCACTGGGGACACCCTGTACAGGGGCCGCGCCAACATCCCTCGGGTCGAAGTGGAACAGAGTCGCGTCAGGCTTGTGTCTGAAATCGATGACGCTTTAGATCTAGTCTCGATTTGAGGTTCTCTAAACCTAGTTTTTTTTTTTTTTTTTTTTTGTTAGGAGAGAGTCAGGAAAAATCCTGCATAGGACACCTGGTACCATCTAGCCTGGCTGGGCCAGCCTAGGTGGTACCAGGTAGTGTCGGACTCTTACCGACTAAAAAACCTGATTGCCTCAACATCGTGTATGTCTCGTTCTTGTGGCCATAGTGGCCTATTAAGAATCACCGGTCGCGTTGATGTAGGGCGAGCGCAGAAGGCGCTCAGCCAGGAGAAAAGTGTGCGTTGCAACAGCCTAAGGGCTCCCCCGCCGATAAACCGGCGGAAGGAACGGACCTCGGCTAAGGGCGTTGCATTGGGGGGATATCGCGGGGTCGCGAGTCGGCGAGAAGCGCCCAGGCATATGTTTACATCTTGTGAACATGTTGGCTGAGGGCCGGTGTGTGTTAACGGTGTATCGGGGGGGACGTCCACGTCTCCGCCGGCGGGGACGGTGTCTGTGTACTGTGTTTGGGTGCAGAGTGAGAGCCGCATTGGCAGCGGTGATCGGGTCGTCAGGTTCTTTTAAGGGAGTTCAGGCCTCGAAGAGGCCGAGGGCGCTAAGTACTTGGTCGTACTTGATGACAAGGTTTAGACGGGCTAGAGCGTCTCCGTTAGTGGACCTGAGCGCTTGGGCTAGGTTTTTGATTTCCTGGGGTTTTATGGCCCCTAGGAAGCGGCTGACTAGAGCCATGTCCTCCATTAGCCCAGGACTAGCCTGGCTTTGGAAGGAGGTGGCGTTAGGGACGGGTTTGGGGGCCGGCGCAGGGGCGGCTGGAGTGAACCTCCAAGATTGCTGCGCAGGGGCCGCTGGGGTGGTTCTGCGCCAGGATTGCGGCGCAGGTTTGGGTGGGAGCGAGGGGAAGCTCGCGGGTGTGAGTACTGCGGCTGGGGTGGGTTGCGCAGAAGGCGCGAGTAATGGTGCTTTTGTTTGCACCGACATAAGGGGGGCCAGGGGCGCCTGCGTAGGGAAGCGCTTGGCGGGGGGTAGGGTTCTAGCGGGGATCCACCTGGAAGGCCTCCGCGGCGCTTTGGGGCATCCGCGGTAATTCGCGGGATGCCCCAGCTGTCCGCAGAGAATACAGCCAGGAGGGTCCTCGGCACCCTTGGGACGGGAGCAGTCGCTGGTGCCGTGGTCACCCAGGCACTTGACACAGCGACTCTAAACCTAGTGGATTTCAACTCCAGTAAGACGCAAGTCTGTGCATTCACCGCTAAAAAGCCCTTTTTGTTGTAGCACCTCGTTTCAGAGGCATACCCCTAAGATCTCGGAGAGTATCGGGATCCTTGTTGTCAACATCTCCAGCAAAGTCGAATTTAGGGGTCATCTGGAAAATAAAGCCAATAAAGTTTGGTCTGCTGAACGGAGCGAAGCGGTACTTCACCCCTGGGCAACTCCTAATGCTCTACAAAGCTCAGGTTAGGCCCCATATAGAGTACTTACTGCTCTCATCTCTGGGCCGGCGCACCGAAATATCAATTGGACCCATTTGACTCCATCCAATGACGTGCTGTTCGTATTGTCGACGATCCCACTCTCACGGGCGATTTAGAAGCCCTTAGCATTCGGAGAGACGTTGCCTCTCTCTGTGTGTTCTACCGCCTGTACAATGGGGAATGCTCTGAAGAACTGTTCAATATGATTCCCACTTTGGGTTTCTACAATCGCACCTTCCGTCACAGAAGTGCGGTCCATCCTCATTTCCTCTATACGGAGGTGTTGCGTACTGTTCGGTCCAAAAATCATTTTATACCGCGAACCTGTAGGCTGTGGAACAAACTGCCTCAAAGGTCCTTCCATTAAGCTACAATACGGAGTTCTTCAAGAAACCTGTGAATAGGGTTTTGAAAGGTCGGCAGCGCATCCGCATACCCCCTGGTGTTGTAGGTGTCCATGGGCGGCAAAATTTTAATATGATTTTCAGAGACTCGGATTTGAATAACGTGTTTTTTCTCATTTTTTTATTCGATATAACAGTTTTAGGGTCTATGTCAAGATCTTGGAGTAAAGTTGCGATTTGTTATTTAACAATTATCACTAATTGGCAATTAAGACCGAGTATCTCAGATCCATTTCACCGATTAGCGATACTCGGACGTGGTGAAATGTGATACTACAATTACCAGTCTCTTTAATTGTCGGTTAGCTTACTCTAAACTTTACTTAGAGATGATGAAATAGTCCCTTATAGTCATTGATTAGATTTGACAGCAAAGTAACATATGTTGTTAGAATGGTGCTCAATGCACTCAGTGCTGTCCGCACTGTCATATCTACTGAAGGCTCCGTTGGTGCCGGAGGGCGCGCCCGTCGTGAACGCGCTGTTCAAACAGCGCGCCTGCATCGAGAACCTGCTGCGAGCTTGTCTAGGCTTGCAGCCCAATCACCACATGCAGCTCGAGCACAAGGTCAGATAGCTTTATGTCATTTGAGTATTAGGCTTCTTAATTTTTCAAGTACTAAATTTATTGTATTTTCATTTCTACTTTTGACTTTAGTTTGTATATTCATCTTTTATACCCTGAAAGTTCTTGATGCTGCACTATAGCGTGAAAAACATTATGGTGGCAGACTGTTTTTTTGTGCTGTGGTCGAACCACAAACAACCATTTATTTGTTTATGATCTTCCCTTATTGCTGTCCGACGTCCGGCGACTGTGGTTCACTGCAGCTTATGCCGAGTTAGTTGGAGTCCATTTCCGGCATCACAATACACATCGACACCATTGCACTTCCTACTGTACTACGGCACTTCTGTGTATACTCTATCGACCCATTAATTTAGGAGCTACAGTGGAACATCCATACATATACACATAGGCTGTCAAATTCATAACCCATTCTTCTTGCCTTCGCCGTAGTCGGGTAAAAAAAGGAAAAACTGAGTAGTTCACTTGCAAACACCACTATTTAACTTTTATTACCTGAGTAAACTTACGCGGCAATTTCATTAGATAATAAAAATACGCTAGAATCATAGAGTTGTAATTCCTGAACTTGGAACCATGGACTACCCTTTTCATGTTTTTTTTATTTCTTGTAGCATTTATAAATACTCCATTTCTTACAGTTTTTTCTATCTTACACAAATTTTGGTTTTGACAAACTAGCGACTTCTGCAGGTCGTCCATTAACTTCTCATTCCAATGAAAATCCTATCCAAAATTTTTGGATGACTTTGAGGTTATGACTATTGTATAGGTTATGACGTTCAAAATTCGTTTTGAAATCATGAACAAACTGGACTGCACATTTCTTAGCCAAATTAAATTCCACACAAAAATAGTTTGAAACAATCAATCATATCTCAATCAACTAAATAGGCCAAATAAATGGGTTCAGTGGCTCCAAAATTATAATGAAGTAAATATTCCAAAAAAATCAAACAATGGAAAGAAAATTGACTTCAATATATTATTTGTAATTTGTACATATATATATATATATATATATAGGTACAAATTACAAATAATATATTGAAGTCAATTTTCTTTATATATATTTATATATAATATATATATAATATGTGTGTCCAATATGTCAAGTTGCTGCGCGCTTGTCTAGGTTTGCAGCCATTTATTATGTCACATAAGTTATGTAAAATCTTACTGTCACACAACATCGGTGTGACACACTTACTAATTATATTACTTTGATACAGGTGCCATTCCTAATGTCCGCGCTACAAAAGGGCACTATGTTCGGCGAAACGCCACCAAACAAGAAGCAGAGGGTCACTCACGAGAACGGCGACAAGTAAACGACTACCGACTCATGGGCGTAGCCACGGCGGGGCAGAGTGGGGCGCTCCCCCCCCCCCCCCCCCCCTTCGCCATTGGGAAGAATAAGTAACAGACTCTCTGCGTTACACAATATCTATTTAATATTATAAGAAAATTGGTTGCTTTGCCCCACCCTGGACAACATACTGACCACGCCCTTGACTACCGTCACTTGCCCATGATAATGTTGATCACTTCAAAGTTGAGTTTCAATTTGACATCTCTAACACGTGAGAGCGATTTTCGCTTGTAAATCTAACTTGTCAATTTAAAAAATGAGCTTTATCACCGTCTGTTCTTTCTAACGCGAAAGTGCTCAACATTGTCACGGGCCACCATAAATTGGCCGCTCGGGAATCACCGCCGAGTCACGTGGTGAGGACGTCACACACTTGATTATTTATTTGTTTATTAATACAATATGCACTACAATTACATACCAATTAATATGGGCTCAAGAGTTCGCAATAGTGCTGGCATTGATCGATTAATTATTCCATTAAAAATGTAAATTGGTAAAAATTAATTGAAAAACTACGAGAAAATTAATAACATTGAAAAATGTGTCGTTATCACGATTACTTTTGAGTAATATGCTTAATATTTACCACGTTTACATTTTTTAATTTGCAATTGTTTTCAATTTTTTAACTTCATTTCCTTAACAACTTTGCAATTTTTTCACTCCACTTGCTTAATATGTTTGTGTTTTTTTAAAACTGTATTTATACTTTAGCATTGATGACTTCATTATTATCTTAACACATTCGGTCTACAGTGAGGTGACGAAATTTACGGCGTCGTTCCGAGGCCAATTTATGAGATTTGATTTACACTACACCTTTAAAAAAAACTGCATTTATATGGAGATAGAGCTGAAAATAGGCAGGTTTAGACATGTATAATATAAAATGCAGTCTTTGACTCGACTGCAATGTTGACCCCCGCCTAAATTTAAAAGTACAGATTTTCAACAGAAAAAAGTTGCTGCTTGTGTCACTTATTTATGTCATAGATTCTTGTCGTAAAATCAGTATACTGTTGTGTCACACAATACGTATCTGACACAACACATACGTCACACGACATTTGTTTGTCACACAACACGTGTGTTACAAAATATGTGCATGACATAAGATCGGTATGGCCACTACGCTCTATCTCTGATTACCTATCTCTGTCGCACCTTTAATTGTATTATTTTGATACACAAACATCAGTATTCCATAATCTAATATTAAAGTATTATCTTGGTTTAGTTATTTTTGTTTTATAATATTAAAAAAAAAAACAAATAACAAATGTTATTACATTGTAATATTGTAATATTTTTCGGTTGTGTCGTTTTTTCTAGCTTATATTAGAATACTGATAAAAGTATTTATTTTGTTGAAATTTTATGGAACAAAAGGTTATGAACATTTAATGTCATTTTTTTTATTTTATTTATTCGTTAATTGATTATTGTAATAAAGCTTAATGTTCTGTGTGAAATATATGAAACATAAAAAAAATAACTTTGAGATTTACTGTTTGTTGCTTCACCGTGGCTTGCTCTTACTTTAACGTATATATTAAATTTATCTAATGTTCTTGATGTGAAATTCGAGGTAATTGCTTATTAACCATTTAATTATTTTTTTATTGCCTTTAACCCTAACCTATATAAGATAAATTACCACGTATTACATATAATCTTATAGTAGTAGGTCGTGTTTTTAGAAAAGGTACCGATTTTTTGAAAATTCTACATTTACCCTAGCTCATGCGTGTCAATGATCTTTCTAATGTTTTACACATTTGGAGTACATTTACAATGTATTTGATGTATTAACAGTGTATTTAATGTATTACAATGTATTTAACCTAAAATTTATCAAATGTCCGACTGGAATTATAATTATTCAAGTTTCGCTGTTAGGCATTTACTAATATTACTTAAAATAAGTGTTTAATTTATATCAAATATATACTAAAATTGATATAAGGCTTTATATGTAAAATCTAATCTATTGAATGTTCTTTGGATTTCCATGTCTTTTTTTTTATTTTCTTCATATAGAGGCACACTATCCTATGTTAATTTTTACATTCCATTCTATCAGCCTATGTCTCCCTTGTCTATGAAATTTCCCTTGTTTATGAAATTAAAATATATTTTGTATTTTACGATCCATTTAAATTTGAGAATCGATTTTTTTTGACTGCTTATTTGAAACAGGCACTACTCGCAAAAACTAATCTCAGGCGTAAAAATAAGTTGCCAACGCGTGAACGTGACTGGAAACAGAAATAACACCTTTTTCTGGTTTTGACTAAGTTCATAAGCGGTAAATTTAAAAAATACTGAAAATTAAATGTTAAATGTTCAAATGAAGACTTAATTGACTCTCCTGTAAAATTATCTTCAGTTAATATAGTGTGCTTTCGGTATATAGATTTTATTTAGTGATTTAACTCTTATCGCGTTGAATACTTTCTGCTACTAATAGGTCTGACGTTCGAACAGTAAGTGGTCGTTATCCACTTTGATAAGTAGTCCTTGCGAATAATCTTCTCTGTCTAGAATTTATATTTATTCAATTCATATTAGATTCACATTTGTTAGATCTGCACATATAATCTCGATGTATAATTCTTAATATTATCAATCCTGACTGTAGTTTACTCAAAATAAATATACTCAAAATTAAACGAAGTATTTTCAATTATCAATATAAAAAGTCGATTAAATTCGATTACGGGCAAGTATTGTACAAGGATCGCATTTCTTTAATTATATTTTTATCGTCAAAATTTCAATTGACTTGAGGGAGAAATCACTACTTTCCAGCAGGGCCATAAATTATTATTTTTTATATATTTTTTTTTCTGTAACTATCAGTGTTACTTTAATATTAAAACAATTGCTGTGACACTGTATTAATAAAGTTACATGGACTTTTTATAAAAAATCGTTTTTTACTGGTCCTGAATAATTATTGATTTGTCCTTTGCAACATTTGAAATTTCGTCAATATATGTTGTTTTTATTTTCATATTATGGTAAGACACGTCATAGTAAGATTGCATTTATTTAGTTGATACCTATTGTGATCGCATATCCAATGGCTGTAATGTTGCTAGCATAAATATAATATTGTGTTAAACACATTCGAAGCTATTTAAACTTGATTTAGCGTAAACATGCCATTGCAAAGTCAATTTGTTTCGATGTCCTCGCGCGACGTGTTTGTAGTTTTAATTAGATTGCACGAAATGTCTCTGATGAATACAATTTGTGTTATGTAATTAATTCTAAGTAGATTTATGTTGAAATAAATTTATTTTGTGATTGGACATTGGCGTTTCATTTGGATATTTGTATAAAAAAAACATTTTTGTAACAGAAAAACCGTACCTACTCTTTTTAAGCGATAGATAGATAGGTTTAAGTTTCCAATGGAAAGATCGTCATGACCAAAGCGCGTCTTAACACAACGGAGTAGGTATTATTGAATTTCAAAAGAGGTCATATTGTAACTAGGTAGGTTAAATTACAAATGAATCCAAATGATCAAATAATAGTGTGCGGTGTAGCTACGCATAACCATACATCGCCGAGTCAGCGGTAACGCAGACAAATTAATCTACAGCAATGAAACCAATCGGTACGAAACAACGCTTAGCCGCTCACCGCGTGTGCTCCCGCGCCTTTACGTTAGATTAGATTAGCTTATAAAATAATTATGTAGTGCAATAAAATCCTCATCTCGAACAAAGCTCCTTATTATTTCCATCTCGACGAGCAGCTTCTACAAATAGATTACTGTAATTGTTATTTAGGTATTAATTTTAAAAGTGAAAATTAGATGAAAATATTAATTTCAAATATGCGACAGTATCTGAAAAATGGAACCGCTTCTAGTTTTCCAGATGTTTAAACTTTAGTGAAGTCTAAAACATACTTTTTTATTGCTTTATTTTAAAAATCATGTTAGAGCACCTGGTTGTGAAACAACAAAGTTTTAGTTTAAATAAATTTAGTTTTAGTTAGCCCTTTGCTTAGATAACGTCAAATAACGTCTTTCTACGTTTTTCGCCTTCAAAAAGTAGTTTGGCCGTGTGAGAGCTGGCCCTCTTATACCTGTAGATCTCTTAATTTATATGGCCACTGCTTTTAGTTGGTTTTTTCGTCATCCTTTTTCATATTCTTTATTATGTGTTGCAAAATTATGTAACTATAGTTGGTTGCGTATAAACAAATCACTTACCTTTTTGCCTCCGCAGTCCACCACCTTGACAGGGCCCTGTATCTTATAAAATTACACATCACGATTATTAGTTTTCTTGGTTATCGAGATAGCTAGCTAGCGCGGTGTTAATTACTCGAGTTTCAAACATGTAGTGTGTTACGAAAGAGGGGGCGACTAGTGACTGCCCATGCACAACAATGTCGTAGTCGATCGATTTACTCTCAGGCACATCCCTAGCTATGAGCGTTTGCACTAACAATAGTTACAAGCTTTACGATTCATTTTTTAAATGAAACTATTTACTTTTTAAATGTATGAAAAACGATAAAATTTTATGAACGAAGAAAATACTCCCAACGTTCTTGCCTGATGTTTTTAAGTTTCGTAGGCTTTTAACATCAACTGCTCACAACAAAAGGATATGTAAATAAAATAAATAAAACTATATTCAGATTAATCTTTCTTTATTTTCAATTAAGCACAGAGTAGTAGGTAGGTACAGTATCCCAAGTTCACCAGTCTAATTTGACAACACGTCGCTCTCACGCGCGAAGCCGACGCAACGGAAACGATACGCTATTGGTGTCTCACAACACGCATAAGTATAGCCGACATAAACAAACGAACGTGGAAAATAATACACTTTAAATAACATTTGGTTCCCTATAGTACCGGTGTGTCTGTATACAATGCGAGTAACTAAAATACTTAAAAACTAGGATACAATCAGTTTGTTCTAAAGTGGCGAATCAACATCTCTTACATATATAACAATTCCTCTTATAATTAGTTTACATTAGGTGAATGTCATTGTCATGCAGTTAGTATTTTATACATAGTTTTGGTAATAAATCTATAATTCAAACTTAACGTTTGACTTAAAACGTGATGTACAATATCAATATATTTAAACGACGAACGCATTGCAACAGAAACGTAACAACGCAACATTACACGGTGTGATGTCACTCGAGACGCACAAAGAGTTCAAATAAACTATATACTCCTATACGTTGGAATGTTAACTAATTACACCTAAAGCGTTAGTACCGAAATACTGAATTAAATACCTAACATTAAAAATAATACAAAAGGATCAAAACGCAGGCCGCAGCGTCGCCATGACAACACACCGTCTGTCCAACGGCCAACATTGGCAACACATTTGATAAAACATAGAGCATACACAACATGTACAATATAATACCATAGACAAGTATCGCGCCGCGCGAACTTACAGAGGGGACGCGGCGCGAGTGTGACGTTACTATAATATCCGTGCAAAATGTCTAATAGATACTACAGTCTATTTAGAATAGTTCATGGGCACAAGTGTTGCGCGCGCCGCTTCCAATACCATTATATTATAATTCTCATAAGTCTTTTTCTTCTACTTTTAACAATAAACTTGTTATATTAATAACCAATTATACGAGTTTACCTTTGTTAATAATGTACACGATTTTAAACTTTTCAGTGCTCAATATTTATATATTTATTTATATAAAATTCGTTGGCTACCTATACGAGTGGTGTTTAGCTAAAAAGGACAACAGGATCTACTAGGGAATGGAATATATGTTACAATAGCACGGGGGCGGAGCGTGTCGCACACTAGCCTGGAACGCGCGACATTCAATATATATATTCAATGGGATGGCCCATTGAATATATTTATCGATTGCTTTCAAGTCCAACTATAAGGTTCGAATAAATACACCCGCGCCCTATAATTAGTTCCGGGTAGTGTTACAGGCACTTTACGCAGTCTGCATAGGGATTACCTTCCAACCATTCTCTATAAGCCAAGAACGGTCTAAGAAATTTCTATTTATTCGGCGATTTCTTTCAAACTGGCTAGAAAAAGTGCGCGTAGGATTCTATTTTAGTGCTTTAGCGGAACTTTAACGACACTATTCCCTAAGCAACGCGCGCTTATAGAAATCGAATGCCCAAAATATACAGCAAGAACATACGCGAGGGATTACTAGCCAAGATTCGTTTGTGGTAAACGAGAGAAGCATTTCAGTACATTTGCAAAAAGGCACCTGCGTTTTGCGCTGTATTAGTGCACGACACGCCGCGCTCGATGCGAAGAACGATGACATAGTAAAAAAGACAAGTTACCTTCATAGAAATATACGACTCGCGGTTTGTATGCGAGAGTGTCTGATAATTACAAATTTCGTCTTATTTTCATTCATTTAATCATTTACGTTATCGTATTATAACGTGCACTGTAACACCATTGATGGAGTTCAACGGCAGAGTGAAGCAGAATCGAGGTTTCCTGTCATAGGAAATCAAAAAGAACTACAACAATAGTATAATAATGTCCGCGGGTTACACGGTACAAATATATGCCGTATCCGTACGCAAGTACAAATATATACTCTATCCGTACGCGCGTACAAATATATGGCGTATCCGTACGCACGTACAAATACATATATCTGGTATCTGTACTCACATACCTTATATGCCGTATCCGTACGCACGTACAAATATATCTGGTATCTGTACTCACGTACAAATATATGCCGTATCCGTACGCACGTACAAATATATCTGGTATCTGTACTCATGTACAAATATATGCCGTATCCGTACGCACGTACAAATATATCTGGTATCTGTACTCACGTACAAATATATGCCGTATCCGTACGCACGTACAAATATATCTGGTATCTGTACTCACGTACAAATATATGCCGTATCCGTACGCACGTATAAATATATCTTGTATCCGTACTCACGTACAAATATATGGCGTATCTGTACGCACGTACAAATATATGCCGTATCCGTACGCACGTATAAATATATGCCGTATCCGTAAGCGAGTACGAATGCGTGACTCGAGCATCTATGAAGACAACCTACATGTCGTTTTTACTATGATTTTATCTAGGACATTAGCTTATATCTAGGGGTCTTGGGGATACACTAACATCGGGGCAGGGGCTACACTGGTGGCCCGAAGCCGACGATTCTCCGCTACAGTTAATTCCTTACGTGCCATCATTGAGCAGACCACAAGTCTCCACATATATAGATATATATATATATATAACTACACATATTTATTGCTCAACATAATGATAGTCATACATAGATACGATTGCAGTATTTCACTAAACAATTTCAACATCCACGAGGCCTCTCTTTGAGAAACAGACGCTACAATAGTTTCAAAAATATTAAGTCTTATAATACCTCGTACAGTACATGATTATTTATTAAATATATACAATAGAAGCGTTTCCTCCAAAGAGTAACTTCCGACATAAATATAGAAGTGATTCTAATATAATTATTTAGTAATAATAGGAAAAGTGTCACGTCGGTCGCATTTCAATCCGCCGCTCCCCACCTGAGTGTTGAAGCGTTATCGTATCATGCGCGTATTGAGCACCAAATAGATATAATATACTTGCAATGACCAATCAATTCCATAGACACGAAATCATTGAAACATGGCATTTAATGAAATAGACCATGTCCTGGACCTAGTTCGAGAAACAAAGGAAACAAACCGCCTTACTTATAAACACCAGTTAGATTTAACGGCATGCATTTTTTCGATTTTCTAAAAAAAATATTATTAAACTGATCTAATTTATACTTATATACACACTGAAATTTTAATGGTTTTCCAACCGCGACCCCACTATCATTAAGTATGTATTAGTAGTATCAATACATACAAAAATAAAAATATGAGAATATTTGTTTTTTATTAAAGTTAAAAGTATAATAAGAGAAAATAGTGAGAATTCGTAGTAACGCACTATTCGGCACTTTATCAACCGGGTGCATTGACCTCCGGCTATGGAGCTACCAAAAATATTTTATTATTAGTTCCATTAATAATATTTTATTTTTACCTTGTAGGGTATGAATATTTTTCTGAGCTTACATGTTTATCATTTTAATACAGTAATTTCATCACGACTAATATATAAATAAATTTCAGGGTGCATATACAGACCGAATTTTTTGTTTCTAATAAAGTAACAAGTAAAATCAAAAATTATTGTATGGACATAGGGTACGTTTAAAGAATTTAATGTGCAATTTTAAACAGCGTTTATGAGTAAGGAAGGAAAAAAGGGAACATTTTTTTAAAATATGTAAGTAATAGACATAAATAATAATATAAATATACGAGCAATTATTACATCATTCACTAGCAACATTAAATTTTAAAATCCTTCAGTTTTCCTCATCGCGCATTTCACAAACATTTCAATTGACCCGCAAACCTTCACGAAGCTAAATAGAAATTTCAGAGGTAATATGTGAGTATTATAATATATATATACATATAGGATGTAACTAATTAATTACCGACGCTTGAAACCAAGTATTTCGTTCACGAATTTAATTGACATAAAACTTTCAGGTTTTTTTTTGTTAAAAATTAATCGAGATTTTGCTACATTTTTCACACATATTTACTAAATAAAAAGCCACATTATCGCAGAATTATGTTTCCAAAAAAAAATACCAATTTTTTTTATGTAAATTAACTCAAATATGGACGAGACTCGTGGTTTCAGGCTCGGGAAAGGTTCGGTGACAAACCTTTGTATCAACATGAAGAAGATATATTTCTGAGTAATACACTGGATATATGTTATAAATTCCGTGACTTTTCCCACGACAATAGCTCGCGGCGCCAGCTCTAGCCCATGTAGCGCCCGGGTGCAATCAATACCCTGGCGCCCTCTAGTAGTTTCTTTGGAGGCGTCGCGAGCGGCGCTCGGCGCCCCCTAACACCCTGCGCCCCTGTGCGCCGCACACCCTTGCACCATAGGTAAAGCCGGCACTGATAGCTCGTTTCATTTTGGTACATTAAAAAATATAAATGCCGATTTTATTTGTTTGACATAAAAAAAAATGGTTATAATAAATTGTACAAGTTCGTTGTCACATAAACTGTACAACAAATGCAGTAAATGAAATAATTGCATGTTAAATGAACAGATCAATGGTGTAACAGTAATGTATAGGGCTCGGTTTGATGTTTTAAGATTTCAACTTTTTATGTCGCTACAAAATAATTTGGAATTTTATTTAAGATTTTTTTTCCAAATATACTAAGGACTTTATTACATACACATAATGTCGATATTACATTATTTCAACTTGATACCTACGTCAAACTGGCCTTATACGTTACTTCTTAACCGTTTAAAACGTTCTACTCTATATAATGGCGAAACAAAATCACGGTCTATTGAATATAACTGGTTAATTTACAGTTTTTTTTAATTACTAATAAGACCTCAGAGGAAGGTAAAAATATGGAAACAGTAAGTGCACTAGAATCGTATACCACGAAAATGTACTCGATTAGTTCCGATGAGTTCAATAGCGGATACAGCGTGGCTTCAATTTAAAAATGTGTAAGTGAGAGCGAAAAATGGAGTCGCCTTAAGTGGGAGTGAAATGATATTATTGGTCGCCTTCATCTTTTACTGCAGTGTTTTGAGTGTATACATAAATAAATGACCCCCACACTAGGATTGCGTGTCGCGCTTCCAGACACACACAAAGATAAACACACGCCCAGATCCGAACAAACATTTGATTTTAAACAAATGAATGTCTGACCGGGAATCGAACCCGGGATCTTTTGCACAGCGGGCAGAATCATTGCCAACTGCGCCAATCGGTCGACAAAAGTACTATTTTCATTTCTAGAAAAAAAGGTGGCAGACGAGCATACAGTCCACCTGGTGTTAAGTTGATACTGTCGCCCGACATCCGCGATACGTGCCAACATGTCACGAATGACAAATGTTGGCACAAATCTGGATGCGCCACATATCTTTGGAGAATAAGGAATGAATTAGGAGACATTATTGTGAAAGCTGTGGAGTAGAGTGTACAATATATTTCCTCATCCCAGAAAGTGTAAGGATAAAAGAATAAGAAGTTTATTTTATCCTATTACACTTTCTACTCGTTAAGATGGGATGGGAAGTGCCTTTATTTATTTATTTCCTCCAAGGTCTAAATAATTGTTTCTCAACCCGGGAGTGGCAAGTCGCGACCCTCACTGCAGTCGCGATCACATATACAAGGGGTCGCAGTTGGTCATTAAAAATTAAGCACTAATATATGAAAAAAACCTTTTATTAATTAAATATTTATTTATTTATTTGTCAAAAACATAATTAGGACAATTATTAGTGAGGGTGTCGTGAGGTTGGCCTTTATATTTTATGTTTGGCCAATTCAGGGGGTCGCGACACCAAAAAGGTTGAGAAACGGATGGTCTAAACTGAAGTCTCAGCGTAATCTTCATGAACATTAACCGGCGAGTTAGGAGCGCGTATATTCGTCATAGGAGTATCAGTTTGCGTCGTATGTCAAAAATGATCGGTTTGTTTGCGCGCGGGCTTGTGTCAGTTGAGCGGCAGGCAGAACATGTGCTGGAGGAGCGTGGGCTTGCGCTGCGGCTGGTCCGAACATACGGAGTCGTAGTCAGAGGACGACGACTCTGGACCGTAGTTGTAAGCCTGCATACGAGGAAGGAACTCCAAATTATAATGACAAATTTTGCCACATCATACAGTATAATATTTAATTATGTGGTAAACATTTCAGAAATTATTTCAAATCAGCAATAAAACCTGTTTTTTTAAGGTTTTACAGTTATGACGTAATTAGTTTATTAAGGACTATCGATACATAAAGTCAAGAAAGATATACAAGGTATAAATATAATTGGATAAAACAATAATTATTTATTAGTGAACCTAATAGAACACCTCGCTCCCGCACCTCGCGGGCTAGCTATCGCCGCGAAGATCAATGCACTCGTTTAGCTCGCGCCAGAGACACGTGCTACGTACGCGTTACCACGAGTTCTCGCAACTGCCTTCGTAATATTCTTTTTAATTTTAGTAATTTGACCTTATGTATTGATACTACTAATACTTAATAATAGAGTTAGTATTCTAACACCAATAAAATGTCAGCGTGTAATAAACAAATCATATAATAAAATACATACAAATTGTATGTTCGCCTATTGAGGCAAAAATGTATGTATTTTGTTGTAACACCATATTTTGATTAATATGTTTTGGCAAAAAAAAATACAGACAGTCCTTGCTTTTAAGCAGGTTACGTTCCATGAGCCATGTGAAACGAGACCCATTTTACCATACATGTGTGTGTAAAAGCAAGTAGTTCAGATAGGAAAATGAAACATTCTTTGAAAATTTTATCAGTTTTATTAACGAAAAAAATGGAATATCTATAAACAAAATAATGCACATAGTAAGTACTATAACATGAATATTAATGGCCATTATGTTTTTATAAAAGTCCTGTATAAGCTTCTGTATAGCATCTCTTGTTATTCTCATGAATTTCTCCGTAACACTAATAGGCGTGAGAAATATTATTATTAATTTCTGATCTCCGCACAAAGTTGATATTATTTAATTCAAATATTTGCATCGCAGCGTGGAGGTGGGTAAAAGCTTGATTATGTGAATTGTGAACTCTCGTTGCTGGAGTAACCCGATGTCTCTTAATTATTCCTTCTGTATTTGTTCCTCCAACGCAACTAAATCGTCATTAGATAATTCAGTGACGTCATCACTATCGATTTCAATCGCTGGCAAATTGTTTGTAATATTTATGACAACTACTCGCTAACCGCGTTCCGCCTCTTCATTGGTTTCGAACTCTGTGCGAGACAAATTTGTAAGCTCACCTAATGATTTTGTACAAGTTGCTTCATTTTTCTGAAGACGTAAAAAGAACCAAAAGACGTTAATACGAGGAATGGTAGCAAACTATTGTCTGACGTAAAACGAAACGCCGTAAAACGAGGACCGCCCGTAAAACAAAATATTTTTGTTTCAAAAAAACTCGATCTGTTTGCCACTAAGTAACATAACGCGTGGACATACTAAAGAGGCTTATAAACAATTCGCAGTAAGCGCCTCGCGAAGTGGCACTCAACTCACGTGGTCGGGATATGTATACTGCGCGAGCGGTGAGTGAGTTACCCGTGTGTGATCGTATGCGTTACCTGCGTGTGATCGTGGTAGGGGTGCAGCAGACAGGCGTGATGTCACACGCAGTCCTCGAGCGACATCAGCAGAGGGTTCACGTACTCGAAGCCCTCGAACTCGGACTGATCGATGTCCGCGATCACGTTGCTGCAATACACCGAACAATTTTGATATAATTATTACCTTTGAAGTTCTATTAATGATGTGGCGTGGCTGTCTGTAATGTGCAACGGGTTATTAAAATTGCGTTCCAAAATGTATGAAATTCGCGCTGTGATGATCCAAATATGATGCATTCTTTTCTAGCTTCTTAACGCGAAAAGAGATGCAGTAAAATTTAGAATATCAAAGAGCGATAAACGCGTTCTAAACGCAGCACAAAACTTACACATTTCAGTAATATACTGTAGCATTTGGGATATTTAAGAGCAACATCGGCGTTTTTTAAATCCGGTTTCTTACTCAGTTTTTGTTTGACCTTTTTTTGACATTTTTTTGTATGTCTATTGTTTGCTCGGCTGCACGAATCCAAACGCCACCGTAAAGTTAACTCTCATTTGGTCTAGGGTTACTAAAAGTATACGCAATACGGTGTACGTATCCCTTCCGATTGGTGCTGCCATCGGTCTTTTTTTCACATTATACCCTTATACGTAGGACCGGTCGTCATATCGTCCGTGTGTGCTCGTGTGTGTGTGTGTGTGTGTATGTGTGTATGTGTGTGTGTGTGTGTGTGTGTGTGTGTGTGTGTGTACGCGTGTATACTGACTCGTTGTCGGGCGTGAGGTGTACGGGCTCGTCGGTGAACTCGGGCGGGAAGTTGGCTAGGTCGCGCTCGCCCTCCAGCCGCGGCTTGAATGGCGGTACCACTTGCTTCTGCTCCAACTGTACACGAAACAACCACACAACACATTAGAGTAGATTAGAAATACCCTTATTCATTGTTATAAACTAAGTATACATACAGATTAACCTAAGACTATTAAAACATACAGAAATATTAACCTGTACGAAAACAATCAAATATTTCAGGCTACATATCCTTTTTGTAGCAATGAAACGGACACACAATTCGGCCAATAGGCTCGGGCAATAGAGGTCGCCGACTGAAAATTTCGCGGTTTGTCCGAGGTGGCCGTGCCGGCGGCGGACTGCCTAAGTCGAATACTTGGATTTTTAAATAGGGGTCCCGGTACGTATAACATACCCAATAATCAAAACTACCCGATCTTTTGCACGGACTCATATTTTTCTTGTACTATTTAACTGGACTAAATGATTAATGTGGATGGTATATGGTAAATTAAAAGATGTTACGTTAACTATTATAAATTGTACGCACAAAATTATGGTAGAATAAAATATTTTTAACTATATCGCAGACAAATCGATATTCGGTTTTGTGATGTGTTTATCTACTTCTACTTAATAAAAATGACTGACTGACTGATAGACAACGCACAGCCTACACCGGTGGGTCTAGAAGAATGAAATTTTGCACAAGGAGTTCCTTATATATAACGTAGGTGAGCACTATGAAAGGATTTTTGAAAATTCATCTCCTAAGGGTGTAAAATAAGGGACGAAAGTTTGTATGGGAGGAAAGTCGGATGGTTCCTGAGATGTCGCCGATGAGAAATCTCATCGGGCACACGGCTAGTCCAAACATAAAATGTCAAATATTAATATGTACTAGAAAAAAAATGTAGTTTCCTGTTTTAAACATATAAATTGTATTTGATTTGAATGATAATGAGACGATGAAATTATGATAAATGATGGAATGATATGATTAAGTGATAAATGATTGCTTATATCCAGCGGTGGAGAACCACGGGCCAGTGGTGCATTGTTTGTATCAGCCTATAGCGTCGCACCGTAGGGCTCAGACCTCCCCTAGTAAATCACTGGTGGGTTACAGGCCGTAATCCACCACGAGGGCTCGGAGCGGATTGGTGAATCACATACTCCCAGAGTTTTTTTTTATTTCTGGAGTATGCAAATTTCCTGACTATGCTTTCCGCCTAGCTAGTGACAATTTTAAAAGATCCGCACTTAAGTAGGAACTCGATGGTACGGGCCGAAGATTTGAACTCACGACCACACGAATGTGAGTCGAATATAGATACCCCTAGCCTATTACCGCCCTCGGTGGTGCGTTACGATGATGTATTCTCACCATCTCCCAGTCAATGCTCTTGAAGAAGGGGTGGTTGAGGATGTCGAAGAAGCCGCTCTCGGCGCATCCGAGTCGCTCGGCCGGGCTCTTGTTCAGGAACCCCTTCAGCACCGACGCCGCCTTCACCGACAGCGAGCGCGGGATGCGGATTGTCTTCTCCAGGATCACCTGCACGGTACACACAACAATAATTAATTAACATTTCGAGATTTTCACAATTTTCACACATATATTTAAATAGGTCGCAACGCGTAAATTTACGTACGCTCTACGTTTCGGTTGAGTTGCACCAATCATGGTCACGAGCTGACTGAACGTCCACGTCGACATGGATACAAATTGTCTTCGACTAGGAATCCAGTGAGTAATAAATTTAATAAATAATTTATTAATAGCTACTTGAAATGCACACGAACAGAGGCTATGCCTAGTGTGAGGACCTGTGTTGTTCTAAATTGTAACGGTGAACAGAGGGGTAATTATAAACACGTATCAAAGTGTTACAGTAATTATAACTTTGAAGCATGTTCATAGTTATTAAAATTAAATGTAAGCGTGTTTGCAATTAATCCTACCTAATGTCAAAAACTTTTAATGAAGTTCGTTCGCTCTCATACCCAATGTATGTCCATATGTTTTATACTGAATTGAATGGGCTTCTTTGGATGACGGTTATAGCACAGTAATAGAATTTCTGTCGATATGTGTACACGATGTATGTTTAAATTACAGTAAAATTTTGGAATTGTCATAGAAAAAATAATATTCTATGGTTTTTGTGTTATAATAATGTAACAAAATACTTTTTCGAGTATTGTCCTTTACCGCGACCTTGTTGCTAAATCCTAACCACTGGCCGCTAATGAAAAACCTAAATTCAAACTTAATTTGACTATCGCTTTTTAACTCATTCTTCTGACTAATTTTCGTTCTGTACCTATTATACCTAGTTCGGTGAAGCCTTGTGTATCTGTATGTTTGTGAATATCTCATAAAACGCTTATAATTGCGCATGTCAGTGCAATCCTCTTGTATAACAAATAAAATTTGTAGAAGTAGGTATAGGTGTTTCTTTTTACTATTTTAATACTTATTACGGATAATTAAATTGCTGGAGTGAAGACTGGGTGTCATTTATTTACTAAGACTCTATCGTCAGGGTGACATCGCAATAATATAACAAATAAATAATATAATAATAACAACACACGAGGGCTCGCATTAGATTTCCTGTGTTGTGGGTCCAGAGACACATACAAAGACAAACACACCACCCAGATTCGAAAATACATTAGAAGCACGCAATCGTATCAATCGGTAATTGTTAAAAACATTTATTTCAACGTCACTTAAAATTATTACAATTACACTTTGCATTTCAAATATTCACTATTTTAAACCAGCAATTCGTCTTACGATTGCGTAATTTACGATTACGATTGTGACCTATATTCACATTACTTTACCGATAATACTAGACCACATATAAAACATCTTTACTATATTCCGTGACATTTAGCATGGCAATAGCGAGCATTCAAATTTCACACCTCCCTACTAATGTACTCGTGTTTACGATAGCGACACTTATCAATGTTCGCCCTAATGAACAAAAATAGCTATCGCAAGCGTATCGTGGTAGCAGCCACGTTCCATATCAACATGGCTGCAGTGTCGCAAGTGGGGTGAAAGTAGAAACAATGCTAAATGGCACGGAGTATACACTTAATCAGTTTTTTTTTTCATTTCTAAGCAACGGTTTACTATCAAAGATCCTATATCGATTTACCGGTATAGTTACATTTAACATGAGATACACAGAAGCAACAAGTAGTGAAATGACTTACGAGGAAGAGGCGGGCTATGCGATGATGTAATAAAAAATACTGTTAATAAAAACAATAATAATACAATACATACAAATAAATAAAATATATACAATAGTACATACACATACACACACATTCATACACAAAATGAAGAAAATAGGGGCAAGAAGAGAAGTAATAATATAAAACTGTTATATTAAATGGAGAATCGGCTTTGACAAGTTTTTTGAATGTAGCAGCAATACATACATACATACATACATACATACATACATACATACATACATACATACAATATACAATAGATAATTGTCTTTTATTTTTTGTTTAACATAATATCCAATGAATATTTTTGTTAAATTAAAACAGTTAAATTCAATACAATGGCAAGTATATTCTCGATAAATTTACCAAGCTTGAAAAAACAGCAACACGGAGACATAGCCATTACCTTATAAGATGGTAAGCATTCATTTTCGAAGAAAGTACTTTGTTACCTTCACAACCACCATTTTCCCTATTTAAACTAAATACCTGAAACAGATAATCCTTCGTGTTCTGGTCGGGATTGTCCGCTGCCCGTGCGATGTCGAAGGCCGACCGTCCGGCTACCATCGGCTACCCAGCGCCCACCAGTCTACTGAAAACCCGTATTCTTCTCCACGTGAATCTCCGGCACTAGTAGCACACAACTACCTTTTTTCCCTATTCAAAGCCTTTTAAAGCCCTATTTTAAGTCTTTTTCCCTATTTACCTGGAAGAGATAATCCTCTGTGTTCTGGTCGGGATTGTCCGCCGCTTGTGCGATGTCGAAGGGCGACCGTCCGGCTAACATCTCGTATGTGAGCACGCCCAGCGCCCACCAGTCCACTGAGAATCCATATTCTTCCCCGCGGAGTATCTCCGGCGCTATGTAGTTGGGAGTCCCGCAGAATGTGGACGTCGTGTCGCCTGGCCGGACGCCTTCCTGTAAATGGATTTATTATTCCTTGAATGTATTGTAGGCCATAGCACCACCCCATGTCTTCCCGTGGGTGTCGTTTTGAGTGCGTTTGATTATTCACGTGGTCGATCCACCACATTTAGGTCCGGATTTTCTTAAATATTAGTGACGCAACGTTCGTTGATGGCAATGCTAAACGGAGCCCCGGAGAGAAAAGTTGCGAAAGATCAATGTTACCATCAAATGCGACAATAGTGACATCTACTATAAGCCGACCGTTTAACTCGCGTATCGCCTGCGCGGTAAGAAGGGAGCGGGGGGAAATGTTAGCGGATGGGTGAAAGGGGTGCGCGGAGCAGAGAGCTTACGTCAAGTGCGGCAGTGCGCTGGCTGTGCTCGCAGCGCGCGGTTGGTATTTTTGTTACGGACGCTTGGACATTAACGCACAAGGTATACGACTGCCAAGATAAATCTCAAGATGAATCGCTCTTCCAGTTTTGCGAACAAAATTAACAAGCAAGCTAAACAAATAGCATACAATGTATATTCCTTTTTTAAAGCCAGAAAACAAGATCATAATTCTACAGAGTATCTTGAAGACGTAAACCTAAACAAACTTGTTGCTAAAGCTACAGGACTTTCGGTGACTACCATATGTAAAATAATAAAAGAAGGAAATGAACTGAAAGATGAACAAAATAATGTAAATTTTAAATCACCAAAAAAAATTAAACAAATCCGAAAGAAAAAAATTGAAGTTGACAGTTTTACAGAGGGCGTTGTTAGAAGAAAAATAACTCAATTTTATACGGTTTTTAAGAAGGTTCCTACATTAAAAATTTTGAATGCGAAACTCAGAGAAGAAGGAATTTTAAATTGTGGCCGAGAATATTTGAGAACATTGATTCATAAACTTGGCTTTCGATTTAAGAAATGTCAATCAAAAAGAAAATTACTGATTGAACAACCAAACATCGTATCGTGGCGGTGGCGTTATCTTAATGCGATAAAGAAGCACAGAAGAGATCAAAGAAACATTGTTTACCTCGATGAAACATATGTCAATTCGTCATTAAATGTACCGGCGTGTTGGCAATCCAATGAAGAACGAGGGGTGCTGTCGCATATTGGCAAAGGGCCACGTTTAATTATTGTACATGCTGGTGGACAAGCCGGATTTATCGATGGAGCTCTTTTAATTTTTAAATCCAAAAGCAAAACCGGAGATTATCATAGCGATATAAATTTTGTAAACTTCAGCAAATGGACTAGAGAAAAGCTATTGCCAAATTTACCGCCAAGCTCAGTTATTATTATGGATAATGCCGCATACCACTCGGTACAAGAGGACAAAAAGCCTACAATGACATCCACAAAAGCCACCATGCAGACCTGGCTGCAAAGACACAATGTTGAATTTGATACGTCTTTAAGAAAATGTGATTTATTGAATTTAATTAAACAACACGCGACAGAAAATACTTACAAAATAGATGAAATTTTAAAGGCGGCAGGTCATGAAGTCTTACGACTGCCTCCATATCACCCAGACTTGAACCCAATCGAATTGGTTTGGGGGGATATCAAAGGACAGCTCGCAAAAATTGAAATTGATTCTAATTTAGACAAAAAGAAAAATACACTGGAACAGTTATTTGCCGAATTCTCTGTAGAAAAATGGGTTAACTGCGATAAACATGTACAAACTATTGAAGATGAATATTGTCTGCACGATCGCATCGTTGATGAAGAGATGGACCGATTTATTATTAATTTGCAAGATTCTGACTCCTCAAGCTACACAGACAGTGATGATGATTCAAGCGATATGGATATTAGTGACGAATAGTCCTATAAAATTTTTATCTGTGGTTAAATATTTCTTAAACGGAGTTAATTATTGTTTTATGATTTTGTACCTATGAAGCTATTATAAAATATTTGTAAAACTTAAAAATAAATACTTAAAAAAAAGATACTTATTATTTTATTCTTTACCAACAATGTCTATCTCGAGATAAATCTTTGGATTATTGACTCCGTGTGTAGCGTTACCCGCCCCCGCTCCCTTCTTACCGCGCAGGCGATACGCGAGTTAAACGGTTGGCTTATACTTTCATCATCATAACGACAACCATTCTGCCAATAGTACAGAAAGAGAGAAAAAGATTATTCGCACGCGAGCTCTGTGTCATAGTGTCATGAAGGAGACTACATCTTGATCCTATTGGTGGGATTTTTAGAAAACTTTAAAACGTTCAGTGTAACGATCCCTTCCAGACATTTATTTAAAGTGCACAGTGTAAGTTAACTTTTTCCAAGTTTTCCTTTCTTAACACTCTTATACCTTAACACAATTTCTAATTTCTCCAATCAATCAATTTTAGACATATCCAATACAACGTTAATCACTTCAATTCACACATCTCCATTTTTATTTCGTGTCTCACCTTGCACATGCCGTAGTCGGTGAGCTTGATGTGCCCCTCGTGGTCGAGCAGCACGTTGTCCAGCTTGAGGTCGCGGTAGATGACGCCGCGCTCGTGCAGGAAGTGCAGCGCGAGCGATATCTCCGCCGCGTAGAAGCGCGCGTGCTCCTCCGGCAGGCGCCGCTGCCGTTGCATGTGGAACCTGAAATATTTATTTTTTATTGCACAAAGTGACAAAAGGCGGACGTTATGCTTAGAAGCATTATCTCCCAGGCAATCTTTGGGCTATGCACAGATGGCGCGGCGCCTGCAATGATAGGTAAAATGAAGTAAAACTACTGTTAATAGTGACGCATATTAATTAACCAATACGGTGGCGTTAGGATTACTGCACCCGAACAAACAATAGAAGGTTTGATCTTTGACTTATGTTATGATTATCTGATTTATGTTATGGTATTTAAACAATCAAGCAATTAAATCAAGCTTAAATAAACATATACATACATACATATATACACAAATAAATACGAGTACCATACATACAATAAATTGGCAATTTTTACATGACTTTTGTTACTTAGTCAATGTTTCTCCGCCGCTGAATATAAGGACTCTGTTAAGACCTGCCACAACTGTTTATGGACAATCAAAACAAGCAGAAGTCGCATTATGTGAGTTATATTATACTCACATAGTGATTGTGTTGTGTCGTGTGATAGCACCAGCACCTTCCTATCTTTTTTCGTATCGTTAAAAGGCGACTAAAGGGGTAACAAAGCCGCTACCGCAAACCCGGAGGAACTTCATCACATCTAAAAGAGTGGACTCGCCAACCCGCCGCCGGCACACGGCATTGGCGTTTTAAGGCCATATATACACCTCGTGCACAAATTTGAGTGCGGAGGCCCGTGTTCAGCAGTGGACGACAGTGGGCTGGTTACGAGTATTTATTAATTTATCATGCCAATCAATAATAAAGAAGATAATTCAAGTGCATTAGAAAATGTGATGATGTTAATTATTACAAGCTAACAACTAATTGTTACGAACTACTTATAATTATTTGCAGAGGTACGGTTAAAATAATTTACAGTAAGTGCCTTTTCGATGCTTGCAGTGCCTGGTACAGAACAGGTCAATATGTACGGGTAAGTTATTGAATCTGTGTTATCTTTTTCTATTCATATAGCGAAATTAGCACACTTTGCCAAGTTTTCTTCGTTATTAAAGTCAAAATAATTCATAGCACATTCCGTTAATATCCAGTACCATCGAAGCACGTCAGGAGTCGCTCAGTAAAGGTGATCAGTTTTACTGAAGACAGAGTTGGACTCCTAAGCACACGAAAAACGCAGTCTTGTGTTTTTATTTGGTTCTTAGAAACATTAGGCACGAAAACATTTTGAAATTTAATAAACTATCCCTATTAAACCACAAAACACAATTTTTATAATGATCAAACAAATAATCAATTTAATTTCTAGAGTTCCCGCCAAAAAGTCCGTTACTCACATAAGATCGCCGCCGCGAACGAACTCGATGACAAAGAACAGCCGACTAGGTGTCTGAAAGCAAGAATGCAGCCCCACGAGGAAGGGATGGTTGGACGCAGTCTCGAACACATGCTTCTCCGTCTGCACCCAGTCGATGTCCTCGTCGTCCGTCACTAGAGCCTTCTTGATCACCTTCATTGCGTAAACGCGTTTCGTCCGCTTTAGTTCCACCATCAGCACCTGCAAGTTATCATGCTTTTAGTTAATAATAAGTCTTTAGGGAATCACAGTATTTGCTAGAAGCGGTAATTGAGAATATTTTTCCATTTTCCCAACTCTTTCTCCAAATCCATTTCTATATCTCCAAAGGTAGGCAGCGCATCCGGGGGCGTACCAACGTTTGTCATTTTGGACTAATGTTGGCATGTATCGCGGATGTCTATGGGTGACAGTATCCACTTACCATCAAGTACCTTAATTTACTATAAAGGCATGTTCTTCAAGTAGTCGGTGACCAGGTGGTCACGTGCACGTCCTAGTCCTACACTGCGCTTCCTGATTCGTGGTAAGATTCGACTATTCCACCGGTCCTTCGTCAGATATGGAGTGCCTATTGCTACATTTTCAACTATCATCTGTCTTTACTTCTTTGTCATATTTATTAATTTTGAAAAAAAATCGCAAATAAATTCTAAATATAGCTCCCTTCGCAAGGCGATTTTAAATTTATGGATCAGATTAAGTTTTTTTTTTATATATAAAAAAGTGGGCGGACGAACAAGCGGTCCCACGTGATGGTAAGTGTAACCGCCGCCCATGGACACATGTAACACCAGGGGGTATGTGGGTGCGCCGCCGACCTTGCAAAATCCTATTCACAGCTTTCTTGAAGAACCATGTCGCAGCTTAATGTAAAGACCTCTTGAGGCAGTTTCAGTTTAATGTTTCAACAGGGTACATCATAACTGAACGGACGCATAGTCACTGTCACTTTTTGGGAGAGAAATATATCCAGCAGTGGCTCTATAAGGATTTCGATGCAATTTGCCTTTACACAACGGTGTGGCTTGAAGATTTGTACCTGATATCTAAACAGTATAGCTGTTTGGTAGCCCAGCTACCAAACAGCTCCCAAAGTTGCGTAGCCCAGCTCTGGACAAAACGGCAAGTTGTTTCTCGAAGAAAGCGACAGATATATAATCTCTAGGCATAAAGAGCGTTTCGCACCTGATCTATGTTTTGATTACAAATATAATTATTATATTGTATATTAATAAACACGATACATAACTCGTTATACTATACTCGTATTACTCAGTCGCAAAGATTTTTAACAGCTGGTTTCTAATCGTCGTTTTGTGTGGCGCAGCGGTCTTTGTTCCAGTTTTCAGTTTTGTGAACAATTTAGACACAATAGACTACCTTAGCATAAGAGCCGCGTCCGATGACCCTGATGAGCTCAAAATCTTCGAGTGAGTACTGTCGCTGCGAGCCCGGCTCCAAATCCTCTGCGCGAACCGGCGGCGCGGGCGCGGGCGCCGGCGGCGTATCTGGAAGAGGCGGTTCCGGGTCCGCACGAGATCTGGAGAGAAGAGAAACATCAGCTGATTAAGGTTAACTCGGAATTAGAAACATTGTTGCAATGGTGTTAGGAATAAGAAGGACTGAGAATGATTGTGTTTCATATTCCTCTTTTTCTCGAACCTTTTTAAAATTCATTTTGGACTACAAAGTTAGGACTTTGTAGAGTTAAGAATTGTAGAGTTGTAAAGTTTGACTTTGTAATCTATTCAAAGGAATTATATAGTCAGTCATTAGCAGTCCTCTAGCGAAATGGACGCATTAATAAATTGTTTGTGCACATATTTGGTTTCCTCTACATTCTCTCACATATCACTCTCTTTTTCTCTTAAAACTCTCGCTCAAAATATTAGAAAGAATCGATAAAATTTGAAACATTTTCCAAGCACTTTTATCAACTGTCATAAGCGCCATGGTAAATTGATTTAAATTTAATTTGGAATAAATCCATCCAAAATATTCAACTCATTGAACAAAATTTTGAACATACTGGAATACCAAATTAACTGGAGAACATACTGGATTTACTACCAAATGGACTATGTAAGCAGTATCATCTGCCACCTTTTTTTAAAAAACTTGACCTTGGTCTTTAAAAAGGACTTAGGCCTTTAAATAGCGTCATCTGAGCAAGATTTGGATTTTACTCCTAAACCTCAACCACCACAAAAACGATTTTTCGCTCACCTGACAGAAGCTGCTCGTCCCAAAGTGCTCTCCCCGTTTGCATCGTCCTTAACCTCGATGGGGTCAACGTGCTCGCTGGAGCATGGTTTCTGTACCAGCTTGTGGCACTTCTTGTGCACCAGTAACTTGCACTGGATGCACTTGAAGCCCTGTCGCCCAAGACCCCAGATGCGATCCTGGCAGAAGGCACAGAAGGCGCGCTGGAATAAAACGAAGTGAACTGTCAGTTTTCATGCAAAATTTAATAATGCAAGATTGTAATAAAAAAGTTTTGATGAATAAGTTACTAAAAATTTGCAAGACAATTCTTATGGCTTCTAATTGCTAACCAAAACTTTGACTATGACCTGATGACTTCCTTATATTATATGAGAAAGTTAGTTATGTTGCAGAAAGCATCTGATAAGAAAAATTCGAATATTTTCGAAACGAAGACAAAAAAAAAAAAAGATTAGGAACTAGGTAAAACCACTACTAGGAGATCACTAACTATTGGTCACCTGGTTAGTGTAGTTTGTGCAAGAGAGGCCTATATACAGCAGTGGAGAAAGATAAGCTGATGATATGGTACCAAACTGTTGGAATAGGCATTATTGAAATAAAAAATAATAATAAAAGTAATGCTATACAGAGATATCATACAGCGTGAGTAAAAGGCTTTATCATTTTATAGCGGGCAGTATTTGAGAGAGATTCGAGGGCAGCGGGCAGTGCAGTATTGGCAGTTCTTTAAAATAATGTTAAACTGGAACTTCTACTTACTCTATTAAATCGTTTAGCTTGGAAAATGTGTCCATTGACGCGGTATAGCTTTCGCCACCGTCTCGCACCCCTTCTGTATATGCTTCCTGAAAATATAAATAAACATTTCGTTTACTATATTGTTTCTTCAATACATAATAATTGGTGTCTCTCATTTTAGTTCGTCAAGATACAGGTGCTGTCAAGTTCAGGGACCATCAGATATTACACGACTTATAAACCAATCCTCATTTGTAACCCATCATTTATAATAATCCACTTCATATTTTAATATACTTTGTGAACTATTCTTTAGTAAATAAATGTATTTGTATCGAAGTATTTTTTGTGTTGACAATTTTTTAACTTATTGTATGTACAGCAAATGTTTTTTTTATTTTAATGTTCTCATTGTAGTGTTGTTTTTTATTTTAAGCATTTAAAAGAATGACTTCTCGTTTCCCTTTCAACGTTATTCCAATCTCCGTTCTGTTTCTGTTGTCCGCCGCTTTTTAATCAACAGATTAGTAGCAGGCCAAATAAAAATGTCACCTTTTATTTTCGTAATAAATATCCAAGTATATAATATTACCTTATATTGTTAGTCACAAAAATAATTCAATTTTAGGAAAAAAATAGTGTTAAACGTACTACCTGTTAAATACCTGGCAATGTCTAAAGTACAGGAGGACATTTGACAGTAGAAACACGTGGCATCGTACTGAATGTGCTCAATACTTCACGCCTAGTGATGTCGTCTTATCGACGTTATCTTATCGATTTTCTTCGAATTACTATTATGATTTATGAATCAGTACGAAATGGCACAGAATTCTTACTGGTATTTTTAAAATTGTAATGGATAGCGTCGTCTTTTATAAATATATTTAAGAAACGGTTTATTTTTTAATAGCATAGCATTCGTCAGTTTGTGAGTTCAAACCTCGCTCCCACCATTAAGTGTTTACTTTAATGAAACCACGATTTTTTAGAAAAAAAAATCGGGTTGTGTTATATCCACTAACTAGCGCTGGATACACGTCTGCGTCGTGTAGTGGGATGCTGACATCGACAAAAAGTTATCTAAAGTTATACAAAGAAATCATACGGTAAATAAAGGTTACCGGTACAAGATTTACGGCGAGTGGGTGTGATCAATAAAATTTATTCTTAGCACAGGGCAGCCCGCGAACTAACTTAACGACAGGCCTACCGTGTACACGTGGGTTACAATACATAATGGACACGTTACTCTCGAGTAAGGCCGGTAATAGTTCACATAGGTACAACAACAGAGTGCCAACACTACGTTACAAGTTTTACGCGAGTGAATGCAATCAATACAATCTATTCTTAGCGCAGTACAGCCCGCGAACTAGCTAATGACCTGCCTAAGCGCCTACCCTCTACACGTGGATTACAAATATTAATACGTGGAGTACTATACATAATAAACTTGTTGCTACAAATAATTAATTTCTTTTAGTGACGTATAGTTTTTGAAGTACCACAAAATGCAAGTCAGTTTCGTTACGATTTATAATGCGCATGCAGCTAGATGACAATTTTTTATATTCCTTTTTGACCCAAAATTCATACTAAAATTTCCTAGTAATGTATGCGTTTGTATTCCTAGTAATGTAAGTAATGTATCTTTCGCACTGTATATGGATAAACAAGAATATAATACTAAACGTAAGGATGTCGCCAGGTATTGATTTGCAACTCGTGCATTTTTATTTCAAAATTTATATCAAAAATAAACCAGTACCGAGCTAGTACTCAACATGGGTGGTCTTTCTTGTCATCCACGCACCTGAACTCAACACCGTATCCTGGGGATCCTAACAAATATAACAAAACATTTACATTAAACCTCTTCACATATATTATACCTATGTCAACTAGACATAATAATAACCTAACATAACCTAACCTAACCTAGACATAACATAGTTGCTATCGAGTACAAATTTGCGTGTAACATTTGTTAGCTTATGCTTGTACGCAAAATGTTTGTACCTAGCAAAGGATAGAATGAAGAAACGCGCATCTTTCATTACTGCATTTGATAAAAAAACATTCGCAAAGTAACGACTGATTCTGCAAAAAAAAATTAAAAATCCATTTCGCTGAACACATTAGACACTACAACTATTCATTATTCCTACATTGTTACGTATTACACACGCCTCTAAGCACATCTTCACTAACTCCAGCACACAGTGTCAATATACGCCCGCATCCGTGCCATTTTAGCATGAGAATGTGGCGTTAGGTGCTCGAGCGCTCAATTTAGTCCCGCACGCTCGCCCCACGTTTTCTACCGCACTCGGGCTGGGCTATTGTTATACAATCGACGCCTTGAGAGGACTTTTTAAGGTTATAAACGAGCTTTGTTAGGTCCCTGTCTTTGAATTTTGAGTGCATTCTTGTGAAATTCAAGTTTTAAAGAATGAAAAATATTTACACAATCGGTTAATAAAATTTCAAGATTTATTGGTAACTACTCAAAAGCAGCTAGAATAACATCTTTGTAGTGTTAAAAAATTTAGTGGGGTTGTAAAGAGTTACTTATTATCGATTAATTACATTGATCAATATTTATATTGATTAATATCTAAGATTGGGCTTTTTATCGAGATACGCCTTCTTTATGCGATGAAAGAAGTTAGATTGAAAGTTTGTATAATATCTACGTTTTCAATTTATTACTATGCGATCCCATTAGGCATTCAAACAAAAAACACAAGGTACTTACGATCCTCGCCCGCGCAGGGCATACCAGGCGCCGCCGGAACATTCGGGAATACTGAAACAAGAGAAACAACACGCATTATTTACAAGATACACTCCGGTAAAAAGCGACAGAAACCCAAAGACGCTTCGAGCAAACACACAAAGCCACGCCTTTTGTTTTTTTTCATTCTAGTTCTCTTTTCTGATCGAATCACAATGGAGAATGGTTTCATACGATGCCTATATTGTAATAAAAATGTTTTTGTCTGGAATTATATTCCGAAACTGTTTGAAGTTCATGTCAGACGCAAATAAATAAGTGACAGAGATGTTATTATTCTATATTATGTTGATTCTATTGATTCTACTATATTATTACGTAAGTAAGGTATTCTAATCCTTATTAATATTGTTATACATGTGAAAGATGGTTTGTTTGTTACCGAATTATAATGTAATAAATTAACGAATAGTTCCTTGATTTATTAAATCAAAGACGCACGTATAGTTCGCGGATATCGGTTATATCGGTACATGCGGGCGAAGTTGCGGCCTAAGAAGTAATGAATAATACATACATTTTGGAAACACCACTAACTTCATACCATACAACCAATTTTAAGTTCTTTTGCCTGATAACGGTAATTCAATATTTGTTTTTTTTACTACACACTACGAAAATGTATTATTAATTTCGTTCCTTTATTAACCGTTATTTTTAAAAGGCAGTTCTGACTAAAACAAACTGCTCTTCGAATTGAAATTTCGGAACGTGGAGTGCAAATTCAGATTCGAAACATTTCCCGAGAGAATAGAAATCAACCTGTTGAACTAAATTGCATTCCTGCCTTCAGATAGAATACCTTTAACAATCCAGTGCATTTCTCATCGCCTTCAAGATATTTACGTGATTTTAGTTCAGAGTGCTGCGGGGTTAAACTGATTGATTGTGCTTGGACATGAGTATCTGCTGGAGAAGTATACAACGTCTATATTAAAACAGAATTTAGTGTTTCGTGGGATCGGAAATGCAGTACAAGATGTATTTATACATCTTGTACTGCATTTCCTATTATTTCGCTTATTCCGAATTATTCCTATTATTACGAATAGGACATTTATTATTTCCTATTATTCCGAAAGGAATTTCGCTATTACTTATTTTCTAGTTAACATGTCTATATAATTGATCGTCGAGTTGCATGGCAACATACATATAATGACAAATCATTGATGTATTGCGTAAATCTGTTTTTTATAGAAAGAAGGCGGCGGACGAGCTAATAGTCCACCAGGTGGTGTAAGTGGATAATGTCGTGCATGGACATCCGCGGTATATGCCAACATCTAATAAGAAATATTTCACACATTGCATCAGACCGTTCGGCATTCCACACAATGCCTAGGAATTCTATAGACAAGTATTATATTATATACTTTGCCTGTAACATACGATACACCACGATACGATGTATATGCACCAAATAAGCAAATCTGGATTAATTCGTTTTAAATTACACTGAGGTAAATTTAATTCCTCAATAAATATGAATCGCATTTATTCCTCACGGCCATGGGACACGTTACAAACGTTTTAAAGCCTCTTTAATCCGAATATCCATACGATGTAAATATTTTCTAATACAATTTGAACATTCATTCATTTTCTGTGCTTCAATCGTTAATTTTAATTGTACCTAATCATCAGTTAATTTTCAATCAATAAATAAAAACGCCACATTATCTAAATATTTAATTATAATTTGCCTTTTGTTTATATAAATCTATGATTTATTCGCAGACAACTGCGGCGCACAGAGCGACAGTAGCTTAGTACATTATACATATATTATCTTGTTGGAGGGGGAGAGTGCACGCTGCAATCTAACGGCCGCTGGTCGCACTAGACTGGCCTCGTTACCCCTCTCTCACAGAATACTACCTTGAAATGTACTGCATTTCCCACTTTATCACATTCCCCAATGTATGTACATACATAGGGTGTTTCGGTAGCGAGTGAGATATGCGAGAGCCCATTCCCATCCTATGCCTTTCCACGTCCTCAACCCTTTTTCCAAATCCATTCCTTCATCAACAAAGGTAGGCAGCGCATTAGGGGGCGTGCCAAAGTTTGTCATTTTGGACTAATGTTGGCATGCATCGCGGATGTCTATGGGCGACAGTATCCACTTACCACCAGGTGAATGGACTGTGGGCCAGATTGCCACCATCTATCTATATATTATATTTAAAAAAATTAGAAGAACACATTGAGGACAAGGTTTTATCAAAATCGGTTTATTTACTACCGACTAAAACAAACGACGATTTCTTTCTGATACTGTGAAAAGTTATAATTCGACATTTTTCTGTTTTATAATTATAAAAAACAGGACAGCAAACTGTTCGATTAAAACAATAAGTATAGTGGACAGCGACCTTACCAACGTTGATTATTATTTTGGACTGATGTTGGCGTTTGTATTCACTTACTTACATCAACTATCTGCTCGCCATCTATAGAAACATACACAAGTAAGAACTAATATTGTACTGGCGGCCTATGAACTGTCACCATACAATTTCGCCAAAAAGAGACTTTTCTCGGCATCGCTACTCGTATATTCGTTAAATTGGCGGTTGGCAGCCAATGCTGTCATATTTGCGGCTAACCATTGGCTTATCGCGATAATATATGAATTGCCTTGCGTAAGTTTTCTGTCTACTTTTGCCGACGAAGTCGATATTGGATATATCGGTAGGTAGTTTGTGGATGGTAACAATGTAATACAGTCTCCGAATAAATAATATTAGGAATAATAGCAATATTGGCGGATAATAATTGCCATTATATATACATTATATATTATAAAGAGGTAAAATTGTGTGTTTGTTTGTATGTTGGGGGTAATCTCTGGAACCTCTGAACCGGTTTCAAAAATTCTTTCACAAATAGGAAGCTACATTATCCGTGTCTAATATAGGCTATATTTTAATTTGAAATTATGAAAAAAAAAATATAAATCGAAGCGAAGCGAGGGCGGGTCTCTATTATATATATATATATATATATATATATATATATATATATATCCTAGTATTATATATATATATATATATATATATATATATAATACTAGGATATATATATATATATCCTATATATATATATATAAAGCTAAACGATTATAAAGCTAAACTAGGAGCTTTAATTCGCTAAAACACTGAGGATTTGAGTCAATTTGAAGGGCTTGGGAGGGGAAGAAGTCCAGATTTCTTCAATCGTCCCTCGAAATATTATCCGACCTTACAGATAGATATCCTTTGCAAATACAAGCCCTTAAGCAAATAGTATCATTGTTATTATATGACTGAAATATATTTTCATACACCAATACAAAAATTTTCCAAAATGAAATTATCATTAATGTTGAAGTATTTTGTATGAGATAGTACTCGTACAAAATGTATGAGTATACTCATACTTATGTAAATAGCTCGATCAAAATAAATGAAAGCCTTATTTCAATACATGACGACGGTCATTCACAATATTTCCCAGATTTTTAGTTACAGATGCGAAATACGCTTTAAACAATTAATTTTATTTTAACGTATTAGTATTGCTGTTAAATTAATAAAATTAAGTTAACAAGTATTATACATTAAGTTATGTCACTGCGATCCGTAACATAAAAAGGCTAGTGATTGAACAACGGGAAAAGTATATAAAGTAACATAACTTGAGTATTGAGAGAAGCCAAGGAGGTCGGCGTCAAATCCAATCTCGCTGCTGGCGTATCGAACGAAAACAGTAGTCTGCGCAGACTGAGTGGGCTACTTTGAACACCGATGCTTCTTGTGTAAAAAATAAATGTAATCTCGATTCAATTTTGTATAAAAATAAATGTCAGTCTTTTTTTCTATAACCTAAATAATAAACTGTAATAATATTGGGTATACGTGCGACTTCCTTTGAAATTCTAAAAGGAATGTCTTAATAAATTCCCTAGTAAAATTAGTTAAATTCGCTGGACCGAATTATTTAGTTCTTGTCAATTAATTATTTAATTTATTTATTTGTTTGTGTTAAAAAACCGTGAAAATTTCAAAACTTGTGTAAGCAACTGACATCAAAAAGCACTAATCATCAAAGAGGCTAGATGTACTTGTCCTTGATTCATTAAATCGTGAGTTCAAATTTCGACCTGTATTAGGACTGGAACTCGCTCGATTGAGATTACAAACAATAGTACCACCACTACTTTTATATTCGCAGGATGCCAACTTGGCGATCGTTTTCTCCCTCTGCTGTTTTTATGGAAAACAGACAGATGTGTTTGTGCGATATTGTAGCAAGATGTGGGTTTACGAAGACACTTTTACCATTGGAATAATTTATATTCATAACGTAATGTAACCAACAAATAAGATAGTATTCGGATAGTGGGTTTACTCCGGACCTAACCTACGAAGTATTCGCAAATAATTTTGTAGTTTAACTGAAAAATTAATGGAATGAGATTCATTTTACCTACATTATTTACTGTAATACCAATGAGTGTATTATTTATCTGAAAAGAGGCATTTAGTGTATATCATTTATCATAACACAAAACAACATTTTTTGGAATTATCCAAAAATTAGCATAGTTAATGTTTCTGGTTTAACATATGGGATGCATTTAACCTAGATCCGTTACAAAGCTCCCGCGGGGTTCATTACAAAGTACACGTGAATTAAGTTGTGAATATAGCTAGTGGAATTATAAGACGTACGCACAAGGTAATGAGACTGAAGCAGGTAACGTAGCAGTATAAGATAAACTAATGACATGCACGTTAAATTTAAAACACCACACGAATTCTGGAATCACCTCTTTTTAAATTACGGACAGCATACTCTAACCAAACTAGGGTTTGGAAAATAACAGAACCGAGTCAAAATGTACAAAAACTTTAACAAAACCAAAGAAAATCGCTGAGTTTCTGCACTTTTTACCCAATCAAGTAGCGCGGTAACGAGCAGGGAAGCACAGACGGCCCCCCTTGGGGTCGTCTAATTATTACGTTCTAGACCAGGAAATCTAATTATTACTGCGAAAAGAGGAGTATTGCCATTCGTTGCAAAACTTTTTTTACTGAAGTAATTCTATTTGCGTAAATGGACAGCGAGCCGCACTAACGAGTCGATATTGAACTAACTGAAAATAAGTATCTGCTATCTGTCAGACCGTATCGGCGAACGTGTTGAAGGAAAATGGAGCAGAGGTCAAAATAGTGTTGCTAAAATAAGCGTCGGGCGCTCGACGGTCAAGCGCCGAGTGAACCTAAGACTCCACAGCGTTAATGGTTAGCGAGCGTTATATGAATATCGATAAACATTCATCATTAAATGTCGCTAATGATTTATTTATCATCTTTCAATGCAGGTATAATGTAGTACGGAGACACGTTAAACTAAGATTATGTATGTCAGATTGAATCCATGTAAAATATGTAACATTTCAACGAACCGTAACGGTTCTGTAGTTCCAACATAAACAAGATCTACCAGCAAGGAGAAGCGGAGCACAGGCAGTCCTTTGGACTATCTAATTCTGTTCCAGACCTCAAAGGAAATCTAATTATTATCGCGAAAAGAGAAAGATTGCTATTCGTCGTGGGACTTTTTTGTTGTGAATTTAAATAATTCAATTTATATACTTTTTATGTAAGCAATAATAATAATAATAATAAAAAAACAAATGAACATTACTGTGAATCGTAGTTTCTTAATACCTTAGTATTAGTTTTTGTAGTTTTCAACGACAGTTTTACTGAGAATGTTTGTGGTTCTGAAGTGTCTACATAATTAGGATTCACGGCAGCGGACAGTGGAGCGCAGGCAAGCCCTAGAGAGCGTCTAATACCGTTCCGGACCTAGCAGGAAATCCAATTATTACTGCGAAAAAAGAAGAATCGCCACTAGTTGTGAGACTTGTTTGTTATGCCTTGGACTGGAGTAATTCAATTTGTATCTGTAAAAAAAACAAAAGGCTCGTTGATGCCAATAATTATTGATGAAAAAATCAATCGAAGATACAAAATGATACGTTCAAAAATTTCAATATATATTAATAATAAATACATTTATTTTGGTAGAGAGGAAGTTAATTAAACAGTAGTTTTGATGAAGGCACATTACATGACGACTTGTTTTACAATAGCCCCAATAATATTAAGCATTAGCCGACTTGTAAGATTACAAGTTGTTTTTGCGTTCATTAAAGAGTCATTTTGGCGCATTTCAAATTCATACTCGTTGCTCTAACCGAAAGGTCAAGTTTGTTTTACAACATTGTATTTGCGGTTGGCGTCATCTACCTGTCTATCGAATAAATTAACAATGAATTTGTATTTTGTTAAACTACTTGTAACATAAGTTGCTTCTGTTCAATTTTCTCGGCGGAATTGGAACGCTGTTCTGTTTTTCTATCACAATTATTCGTAACACCAAAATTGTGTCTCAAAAGCTTTTGTTTTAGTTATATTTATTCTTGTTATACAATAGCTCTAAAAATACTAAGATAATAAGTTCTTGAACTACCGTTCTTTTAAAACCATAAAATAAAGATAAAATAAAAATAGAAATAATGATAACACAGAACATCATCCGTTAAATCGATAATGTGTAACTACTTTTGATGTCATTTTTGAAGGTTTAATACATTGTCTCGGCGACTATCGCACGAGTGATATCTACGAGTATCGATAAAAGCAAATGCTTTGTATTTTGTTGGTGTAAGAACAGCTTTATAAGTATTATTGTATAGCAGATATAGTGCGACGTGGGTGATCAGTTTTGAGAAAACAAATTTTCATAGAATGCTACCCTTAATTGTACTGCATTGCCACTTTATTCTTTTCCTCCAATGTACGTACGTGTTTCGGTAGTGAGTGAGGTATGCTAGAGCCCATTTCCATCGCATCCTATCCCGTCTCATTTTCCTAACCCTTTTTCCATATCCATTCCTAAATCTCCAAACATAGGCAGCGCATCCGGGGCCGTGCTAACGTTTGTCATTCTGGACCGATGTTGACATGAATCGCAGATGTTCATGGGCGACATTATCCACTTACAAGTAGGTGGACTGTCAGCTTGTCTGTTGCTTCCTTTATATAAAATAAGTTTTTAAGAAATGTGTTAAATATATACATGTATATTGAAAACGAATTGAATGTGCTCTAGGATAACCAATTTTTTCTAAAAAAAAACTAGTTGTAAATTACCTTTATCCATAAATAAACATATTATTCATTGCCTTCGTTCTAATCTACACGTACTACTACTTCAATCGGTTGGCATTCGGTACCGCTCAAACTTATTTTTAGATAAACCTGAATAACTCTAATCTAAAGCTCCATATATGCCATTCAAAATAAACCTACAATAAAAAAGGAAAACGCATTAGCCCATCACTGGTCAAAGCCTACTTGCCCATTTCCTTCACCAATTTTGGGTCAATGCTTTTGTTGGTCAGTATTTGTAATAAATGTAGAGTTGATCGCACGTTTAAAAATAGTATATCATTTTGGAAGTAAAGTCTTCTACAATATTACTATAATACAATGTAATAATTCAAATGTTATTAAAATGGAAATCTTTTCTTCCGAATGCTTTATAAAAATGAAAACCTTTATTTCGATCGCATCGTTTGAGTCAGTGTGCCAGCTCCAGCTCCAGCTCCACGCGGGCTACTTCTTATTTTCCCTTCAGTAAGCCCTTTAGTGCGCCCATTGCACACTTTGGGACAAACGGATCGCCTCGCCAGCAAAACGGGCGGAAGGCGACGTTCAACTTTACTTACTTTTATTTTCTTTTAACCGCTTGTGCTACGGTTAACGTTGACAGATACATTCTCTAGCGTAAATTTTGTATTTCTAACTTGTGGTTTTCCTTTTTCTTCACTATAAAACATAAATTCCCTGGAACGTGTGTCTCGTCTACTCTCTCTATAGGTTCTAAATTAAAAAAAGTTACATTGGATTTTGATGCGATATTTACTTTTATGTAGAAGATTGTATTTATATCTGAAGATTTTAGAGTGCTTGTTTTAATCAAAAGCCGTACAGTACTTTTGAAAATATAGCGGATATTGTAAAACAATAGGGATCCATTTTCATTAAATCTTCTCGTTTTAGTCTGGTTCGATTCCATCCCAATTTGGAAGTCTCCAACGATACGAAGCCGCGGACAACTATTTGGTAACTTAAGATGCAGTACTCAATAAAATAAACAGATATTAGTTTGCGTATATATTACAAAAAATTACACTTTATAAGACATTAATATTGCATTTGTTCTTTTCATAAATAAGAGCAGAGAGTGATGCTAGGATCTGCTGTTGCAAAAGGCGGCTAGTTCATCAAAGTTGAAGCGTTAAATTCTAAGCCAGCGTACGAGTATACCGGTAATAAAGATAACTTAATAAAGATTCCGGGAATAAAGATTTCAGACAATTCTCTGAAAATTGCTCTTTGACAGAATCGGATAAATATGGGTTTTATACAAGTGAAATGGAAACATTTGTATGTTAGTCCTGATTCTTACATCAAAACCCGTTTATATGATAATCGGTTTAGTAGCCTTGACTATGACTGTGATTTTATTCTTTAGACTTACATTATACACTGACATTTTACATTTAGTGTTATAAAGTATATTCCCTAGACTAGACGAGCAATAACAATGTGGAATTTCATGAACTGCGTAATGTTTTTGGTTTACGATGTTTTACGTTTTATGTTTCGGTAGTATATTGAAACTCGTTTTCGAATGAAGGCGCCATTCAATAATATTGTCCAATGACATTGTACAATTTTATTGTAAGTCTTGAGGCCGCCTTACTATTGGCTACTTAACGTGTGTGAGTAGCTGTCATGATGTAGGATATTTATCGTCATAATATGAAATATTTCAATGGTTGCTCTCGAGTTACGTTAAATTATGTGAAGAGCTGATGTATGTACTAGAATAGAAGATTACAAAAAGACATTTTTCTTTGGACTGAACCCATATTCTAACAGTAACATATAAATAAATACCCAAACGCGGTGGTGCGGTTTAGTGGTCGCGCATTTCCCGTACATTTCCTCCCGGAGCGCAGTTAAATTGCTTCTACTTATGCTTCGTGTACTTAGCTCGCTCGCTCGATTGAAATGAATGGAGGAATATTGAAGTCTTGCAATGATCACGTTGCAGATACGAGTGTTCTGCCACAACATATTACAATACAAATTACAGCTTATAGCAATATACAAAGTACCGCTGAAATAACGAAAAACCTGAAACACGTCAAATAATTTAATATATTATAATATATAAGTGAGTGACTAGGTAAATTTTCAGATACAAAAAAAATATTTGGGTTGCAACACAACTTTTTATTACATCTTCTCAAAATACTCTTCATTGCTCTCTATACAGATTTATAAACAGAAGGATATGAGAAGTGTAAAGTTACAATATATAAAACAGAACAGACATTTTGTCAGTATAAAGTAAGATATTAAATACGGCTTTTTTTAAAACTGGACAGCGTTTGAGTACATTTAATAGTGGGTCCTCGCAACTTTGAGAGAATAATTTAGGTTAGTAATTGGTAAAGTGTAAAGGAAAAATATAAATAAAAGGTCTGAGGGTAGAAGAAACATTTATTTAACCCAAAAGATTTCCACACGAGTAAGGTCGACAGCATATCCGAAGCGCTCAATATTGATTAATAGCATATTTTGCGGTAACTACTAAGCCCGCAAAACACATGTTTTCTTCCTTCAAATTATTGCGCGTAAGAAATAGGGTCGAACTCTAGAACACTTACTGGAAACATATTGCTGAGAGATACCATCGCGGCTAATGGAATTGGTGCCGGCAAACAAGTAATAAGGTTAAGGTGTTTACAGTCAGATTGAAGAGAGTATGTTGTAAAAATAGACGCGCGTTTCCGCATTGGTCATTAAGCATTTTGGTTCTGGGTGTTTAGAATCCAATTTCAAGTTCAACTCTGATTTTGAAATTCACTTCTCTAACAAAAGATTTTGTTGAAATGGCCTACATTTATTAGACTAAGTTCGACATTTAAATGAAATAAGTTCTTTTTCATAACTAGCGATATTTTAAATCAACTTTATATAATTAGAACGTATGATAATTACAATAACTTATTTCTTGTAAACAGAGACTGCTGTAGTGCCGTGGCACCACGGACTGAATATGTGTGAACATCGAGTTAATTCACTTCACAAAACTTCACTTTTGTCACGCGGATTGACAGGTGTTCCGGCGTAATTTTGCAAACAAGCGGTGGCAGTCTTTCTGTGAACGTGTATTAGAATGCAATCTAAAATTAGAACCAAACAGTAAATAAAAACAGTTATTTCATTTTATATTCAGTAAATTATGCAATATTTTTTATATCAGATGATATTTTAATTTCAATATGTCCATATAATTAAATATTATCATGTCCACATGATGGCTGGCATGGCCCACAGGTGGGCCATGCCCTATCTCACGGTTGGCTGTGAGATAATGCTGTAAAGCATTAGGTAATGATTTCCAAAAGTGTAAATAAATAAATATAAACTATTTTATCATACACTCCCACAAACATGCATATATTAACTCTCACTCTCACAGAAGACTACCTTGAAATGTACTGCATTTCCCACTTTATCTTATTTCCCTGTTTCGGTAGTCAGTGAGATATGCCAGAGCGCATTCCCATCCTATCCCTCCCCATTTTCCTAGCCCTTTCTCCAAATCTATTCCTATAGCTTCAAAGGTAGGCAACGCATCCGGGGTCGTGCCAACGTTTGTCATTCTGGGCTAATGTTGGCATGTATCGCGGGATACATGTCAATAGTACAGTAGGGCGACAGTATCCACTTACCATCAGGTGAACCGTATGAGGATACCGCCTTCAAAAAAACTAAATTACACTACGTAACCTAGGTGAGAACCTCCTATAAACATACTGAATCAGATACTACTTTTTTAATTTTCTTACAGATATATTTTTATTATATAGAACAAGATACCATAAAAGCCGTACGAGTAAATTACCTATGCTACATTCTGGTAAAAAACTATTTATTAAGTGTAAAACGTAAAACGTGTATCACTGAATTTGTATAACGACTTAATCATTTATTTATAATCCCGTACACCTCTCGTGTGCGAGCGCTCTTACATACGGTTGCCTAAATAGCAATTCCGCCGATAGAATCACTTTTAACAAGTTTTATTTCCGTGTTAAAGTTTCTCTAGCTGTGTTATCGGTGGCTCAGCAGAGCCAATTACTTTGTTTACCGAATACACCTCCGAAAGAATAGTGGGTTAAGATATAGCTACACTGTAAGGCGTACTGCAAGGCGATAAGGGCCATAAAAAGTCTCTCACTGCATATTAAATGATTCCTAATGTAATGCATATTACTGAGTAATGTATGAAAGGTAAACATACGGATGTTTACCTTTCATACATTACTCGACGGTTCGGTTGGGTTACAACTTACACCAGTATCATTGTTCTGGAATATCAGTAAACAAAAGCGTATGTCAAGCTGTTAGGGCCCATTTAATAGATAAATAAGAACAAAGTAAACTATTAATTGAAAAAAAAAACTTTCAAATGAATGTAGTAGAGACTATTGTGTTCTTTATTTACAACCTTTTAATTAATACAGAATGATTATAAAACATTAAAAACGTACGTTTAACGTATTGTAAACTAAAATTTGTACATAAAACATAAATACCGTCTGGTTGTATTTTCTTCTGTAAACATTATTTGGGATTTTTGTTTTAATGCAATTTTATAGAATAAACATATACTATTTATATATCCTCCTTTATATTTATATATATCGGCTTTAGTATAGCACCACCCCACCCCGTCTCTTCCCGCGGTGTCGTGGGGTGGTGAAAGGCTACTAAGGAAAAACAATCACAGCGGAACTACTCTACCTCTAAAAGAGTGGACACGTCAATCCGTTTGACCAGCGTGGCGTTTTAAGGTCGTACATTCCTCGTGCAGCAGACAGTTTGCATGACGAGGGCCCTTGTCCAGCAGTGGACGATATAAGGGCTGATTACGGTACGGTTACATCCTCTTCATCCCATCCCATTACAGTCCTCATTCGATACTATAGGATATAATTTCAACATTAAAATGTATGACAATATTAAGCGATACAAAAGCATTCAGCGCTGACATACAAAACGTACGTTCCATAAATGTAGCTTTCATTAAAGATGAAATAAGCTGCGATAGCGTATCGTCGCCGACACCGGATGTTCGATGCACGGCGCACTTCCGGTGTCGACTTCCGGTTGCAGTACCGCGCTTTGATTTAAAGCTGCACTATGTAATTCTAACATGATTTCAGCTTGTAAATGCACGCTAATTATTACGTAGCGCTGACAATTAATTTACATCGATACTCATGATCTTTTTGATATTAAATTTCCTTTCTAATTGATTTTTAAACCAAAATATTTTTAAAATCACACAGTTGTTTCCGAGATTTCTTTGTACACAAGTAATTAGTAAGAACAACTAAAATTTCGATAGGTTTTCTAATGATAACGCATCGGAGCTAATAGATAATTCCATTATAGATAATTTTGCAAAAAAAAAACATAAATATGAATGATCCAATTTTAATTATTTTTATTATTATTATTATTTTATTATTGCTATTATTAGTTTTATCAAGTTCAATATATTCGAACGTAGTCATGTAGCGTAGTCAGTCTGTAATTGCTACGAAATTACAACCACAGGACGACGCGTAGCACCATCGTAGCACGTAGCCCGTATTACTGTCGTAGACGCCTACGACAGTAATAGAGGCACTACGAACATAGAACGGCGTTGTTACAGAGTTCAATATTTACTTACTAGGAGTTAGATTCATAGTTGCCTCTAAAAGTTTAGTTAAGTTTTCTGAGACGGTTGTTGATTTTTTAGTTTTAAACTTGTACGTATAACTTATACATATACTTTCTGTATTAAATTATTTACTTGTTATTATTGGGTTTAAAAAATAAAAAATATATAATTATACAGAATATATATATATATATATATATATATAAATATACAGAATATATATATATATATAAATATACAGAATATATATGTATATATAATATACAGAAATTTATTACTGAAATGAATTAATATACTCAAATAAATTTTGAATACAGCTTAGTGGTTTTGATGAAATAATTATATTTCGCGTGAAAAAACCGAAAGTGGACAAATATGTGTATAAATTGAGAATTTTGAAAAAATCGTATAACTAAAATTTAAACTCAGTATTTGTACGGAAACTCAATGGTACTAACTGAGAGTTGAATTCACGACCTCGCAAATAAGAGTCAAAAATACAAACTTACGGATTTTTCAATTAACACTATCTGGGATAAAGGAAAACATTGTAAAAAATCCGCATGCATTTCATTTACAACATTTCAAATTAGTTTGCGTGATGGAATGCGCTTCAGTGGGGTGATATAGACGGGCAGTCGATTCACCTGGCTTGAATGCTACAATTGGGTAAACAAAACCAGCTCAAAAGCATTTTAAAACCAGGTCACCAGCTATACTGGTGGACAATAAATGTGTCGCTCGCCAAGTTGCCGAGTCACCGTTGCACATGGTGGTCGAAACTTTCCTAATAACATGTTTTCAACGCCGGCTCGGCTCTTTAGTTAAGAGCGATTTTAAACGATTTCGAAACAGTATACATTTATGGATCGTGTGTGGTACCGAGTCTTCGGAGAGGCCTATATTCAGTAGTGGAGGGACATAGGCCGATGGTATGATATAGTAGAGATTTATGGAATAAAATCTAATGAAATCGTTATTATTATTTTAGTACCGCAAAATAATAATGGATGGAATAAAATAAATCAATGGAATTTAATTTATTCATTAAATAAAATATCTTTGGAACTTAAGTTTACACATATTTATATAATAAACGCGTCTGTTTACCTTTTTTCTTACTCGTCACGATGGTTGGTGTATCACCATTGTATTGGTGTTTTGTTTTATCGCATAAAACAAAAAAAAAAAGACTGGCTAGCGCCAATGGGAAAGATAGATATATCGCTATTTTCGGACGTTTCGAAAAAAAGTGTATAAGCAAAAGTTGGAGAGCTTTACGAGCTTTATCCACCGACATATAATTTGTTGTATAGACGAAGCATTGTTTTTTTTTTTTGGATTATTTAAAAATAATTTTGGAAGTACTGAACTGATTTGGTTCCTCTTCGAACTTAACCGGGATATAGGCTCAAATTATTTTTCTATCAAATTTTATTTCAATCCGTCAAAAAATGTGTTCTGCATATTTATCTTTTATGCCGGCTGCGGCTGCGCTGCACCAACCACGCTTGATATTCACCACCATGAAGTTAACAAATTGCATCTATTCCTGCTGAGTCGCACTCATACAACAGTTGATAGGATGGAACAGCGAATTCTGTGATTTGACTAAAATTATACTACAATTTAAAGACTATCCCACACTATATTTTTATGTGTTGTATGCTCTGCTCTGCAGCTAGGTGGACTGATGACTTAGGCCTAATGCAGATGATGGACTTTAGTCCGCATCGGACAAAAGTCCGAGTGGCGTAGAAAATAGTACGCGGCGGACTTGTCACGGACTCAATGCACACGACATACAAATTCATTCGATGGTCAGAACTTCGGAGGGACCACATCATGGCAGAGAAGCGACTACGTTGTGTTATTATGTACTTGAATTATAAGATAAAAAAAAATGTTTTAAGAGAGACATTATTTGTACGGTCCTCGGCGATGTCCGGGAAACTTGTACACGGTACATTTTATACGCAGTGTGTTATGTCATAAAGTACTGTGTTATCTATTTTCAAGGATAAAATGTACGGCCGTGGAATGTCCGCCTCTGCGTCGGGCCTGCGTCGGGAAAGTCGCAGTTGGCTGGATAAGACGGATGGAAGCTTCAATGTAGCGGCAGGCCTTGGGAGAGGCCTATATCAAGCAGTCCACACATGTTAATGGTATGATACACTACAATTTAAGCAAAATTATATAATAGTAGTTCGTACTACGAGTATAAAACTAGTACTTTACATTTATTCCGTTGCCTGGTTTGATATTTTACGGTAATATATTGAAATATTGAATAATATAAATATTATACTAATTTATTTCTCTTGTTATGAACAATTTGCTTTTACTTAGAATTACTCCTATACTAAAATATACTTAAAATACATTTCACAATTAATAAGGATCTCATGAACATAGCAAGAATTGAAATAAATATGTAAGATTTTAATTAAAAATAATATTGTTATACTTTTTTATTGATTTATACAACTTGGTCGTAGATACAAATACTTTCTTGGCGACCATTCAAGATTCAATATAGACAAACCCCTAATTTTAAACGAATGTACGAGCTGATTAATTGTGAATATAATAAATGCGATTAAATAACATTCATAACGAACCTAGTCAGTAGTTTGAAGCACGCGAACAAATAATTAGAGATGTTTGGGAACTGATAACGACACTGAAATGTATAATTATTTATTAATAATCACGACAAAACGCTTTGGGAAATAATTGAAAATTGAAAATTGAAATAAATATGCTTGATAAATGAATGTATTCGTAAAGCTTCCATATAAACATCGCATGCATATTTTATTATGTGTAGGAGTATTAATGTGAAATAATTTACTTAATACACCCCCGAACACCTAAATCGAGCCACCCTGCACTTTCAGTTTTGAAGGACTGAAGCTTAAAAAAAGTTTGATCGATCAAAAAGTTTTTATGCAATTTTGAAGTTGGCATACTAACCACCTTTGAGCATGCCATTTTTAAAATATAAATTCAGAGTACTGAAAAAAATGAGTTTAAGTGTAACAAATCGTGTATCCGCCTTTCTCATTGTGAAGACTTGTATTGTATGGTCTGCGGAGTTGGGTGGTGAGCTCGAACACGCCTCTTTAGCTCATCCGATAAATGCTCTAATGGATTCTAGGCTTCTTGTTGGCTATTTCATGACTGTGGTACCCACGTTATGAAGGTTTTCCCTGACGATTCCTGCAGTGTGCAGGTTTGAAAATTGGACATTTAATAAGAGTTCACAACATGAATTTTAACCTGATCTAACCACACGTGTTTCGTGTAACTCGTTGATATATTCAGGTATAAATCATATCATTTAACCAGACCTTCAATACAGAAAATCTGAGACCGGACATTCGATCTTTAGACCCCTTTGATGTTACAGGTATCTCGGGTGTCTTTAGTCATCAGTATCGAGAGTCACTCGTAATTGAGTGGCCAAACTATCTAGTTCAACAAACACTTGATAGAGAAACTGTAGACGTTTTTTTTAGTTAACCGACTAGCTCGAAGTTTTTAAAATTAAACTTGTTAGTCAAAACGCAACATTTTAAACAAACGTTTTATATTCTAAAGTTATAATTGGATTGCCGCGTTGCAGCAACATCCATTTCGTTTCTACACAAACAACAGAAATAAAAATATTTTTATGGAATAACGTTTTTAATCTGGTTAGGTAACGGCAGATGCACGGTTTTTATTTTTGCGTGAATAAACTTTCTCATGTCAAAACATGTTTAAAAGTGTTAGCGAAACAGGTGAGCGAGTAAACAGCATTGGATGCGCGATAATTGGTACAATATTTTATTCTTAGTGGAGACTAGCTGCGAGATAATTGGTTTCACGAATCCTTCAAAAATATATTTATATTTATTTATTAGCTAACATCTATATTTATTTATATACACTTTATTGTTTTAACAAAAGGCGAACTTTTAAGGCCCATGTGCCTATCAACCTATATTAAGGCCTATCAACACGTCATAATGTGTTGATGTGTACAAATAAGTACTTAAAATTTCAAATTGTTACATTACAGTACATGAACGCATCAAATATGGATTGATGAACGCATCAAATATTCAATGAAATATGGTGTGCGCAGTTCGTTTCACTACAACATTACGTCGAAATGTAATCAAAGAACTGTAATCGAAATAAAGATAATATAGTCTCTAGAAATGCAAGATATCCAAATAATTTAGTACCTACTTAAAATTATACCGAATAACAGGCGTTTTAAAAAATGCTACTGTATGTATGGATAACACAATTTACAATAAGTTAAAGGGAGTTTATAATAGAATTACCACTAAATAAATTTTAAAAATATTTGTATACTTGGTTTCTTCAATACACGTTTTATTCTGCTGCAAGAATTCTTCTCAAAGAAAAAGAATAGATGTTAGCGTATACATTACACTATGTAATTAATAATTATACGACTTCACAATTAATGAAGGATAATTAATTAAAAATGTATAACTTCGTTTACTATAAAATACTCCTATGTTTAATATAATAAATGTAAATAGTTTAAGTAACAGTTTTGTTAATATTTTCATGATGTTTCAAATAGCTGAATTGAGACCTTTATCTTAAAATTATCTACTTATAATACATTGTTCAAAGGCAAATAAATATTTATTTATGTTGATCGAATCTATGTAATATTCCGGAATAAACAATACATATTCAATTTAGTTGCACCGTGAAGGTTGCGTGTTAATGAAACAGATGTTACCAACTTCGTCTAGCGTATCTCGGCGCAGCAATCACCACATCCAGCGTTGGATACGGCTGTGATATTAAGTGGTGTACCGACGCTAGTTTCCCGCATGTATCCATTCCACAGTACCAAGTCTGCCACACACACTCCCTCATACACTCCACAGTCTGAGACCACGACCACGACAGTCGCATATCGATACCGAATCAACCACTTTAATCACCGAAAACACCTCATTATTTTACACTGACACACTAAATATTATTCAAATAGAATACGTTCGATTCGCTCGCATTCCGACAACTGTGTACGATTAGATAAAACGTCTCGATCCAATGGAATCGATTGGCTGATGCGCGTGATTTGCTGTATCGATATTTCTTTGTCGATAAGATAAAAAGATGTGTTTGAAGCGAGATCGCGCATCTGTGTGGAAAACGGGACTGGTGGCTGTAAAGTTCGTTATACTATATAGTACACGTTATACGGTACATTGCGTAGGCGACAAATTGTCTATTATCTAAATTCGGAGATAACATTGTAGTGATAAGAACTGATAATGGTAACTGAAGCGTTAGGTGTTTATCAAATCGTTGGAGGAAAAAAAAGTAGGTACACATACGTATATATAATTTCGATGGCCCGTTATTGTTTCCCCCCGCACAAATGTTCAATGTTGTTGCGAACAGTAGTTATATTTGTAAAAGAATACGTTTCTAGTTTGTAACTTTTTCCGGCTTTTAACAATATCAACAGCAGGATGGTAAAGCCAAGTACAATATAGGTTTAGCTAAAAAGTATGATGACACATTTAAAGGGCAAATTAGTGAAGAAACATTCAAATCTAAAAATACACATTACATTCGTATCTGAAAACAAATAAGATATAAAAACAGAAGGTTATTCGCCTTTTATATTAACTGGGTTATCGTATTTGTAAGAAATAAGAATATAAATACATTTACAGAATTTAAAACTTTATCTATAATACATCCATTCACGCGCATAGATTTGTTGCTTGAATGTTAATTCATAAATTGATTTGTGGTACGATTCCATGATTTCTAGCGAAGGAGTTTTAAGTATTCCGGTCAACATTTAACTTGAAATTAATGATACATATTTAAATTCACACGAGTTGTCTACCCATGAAAATTCTATATTTTTTAAATATGTATTTAAATGTAAACATCGAAAAACGATCAACAAATGCATGTTTTGTTCTTGTATTTGATTTTCCTGTTACAAAATACGAGTAAGTGTAGAGTACAAAGCCACATCTAACAAGTAAATGATAAATCAACAAGCCACTGGATAAACATAATGTAACGCCCCATCTTCCTAATATTTGTAATTAATGCGCTGCGCGTCGCCGCGTTCAGCTTGCGCAAATATGCACGCACCTACTTGTATTTTGAAAGCAAATCTTGTTTATTAAACTGATTTACCGTGCTCTCGGCTTAATTAGGAATGGCGGGAAACGCTTAGAGCTGGTGCAGTGCGGTTGTTAACAAGATACGTATTTAGAAGACTATAAACGGCTTTTCACGCTACGGATGATTTACATATAAAACAGTGATGTTCAGTTTGCGTCTAACCTATAGGAATTCATAATTATGTTAGTATTAAGCGAATAATATTAGACTTATTCGATTATTTCGATTACTGAAGTAAATTTTACAAGAAGTCGGTTTTTAATAATTATAGGTATATTTTTATCAATTAAAACGAATAAACTAAGTAACTAAATTGCAATCAACAGCACACCCAATCGATTAATAAAGAGTTAGGTAGGATAGAATATTATTATCCAATAAGCAACATAACAAAGAGAACAAAGTTATTGTATACTAACGGTCATCGTCTTGTTGCACATCGTAGAGCGTCGGCAAGTCACCCGGCATCGACGCAAACGGGTGGCTCGCGGCCGCATTTAAAAATTCCGTCCAAAACGATCTCATTTCGCATAATAAATAGTTCATCGTTTCCCCGATAAGTCTATAATTGACATTGTCACATCACTACACCACGGATTAATCATTAGAACGTCTAAATTCAGCGGTCACTTTTTCTTCGCGTCTTCCATGCAGCCAGTTTCATAATAGAAATTCGAGGCACGTTCTTCTAAAACCGGTGTTTACCGAAAAGGTTGTGGAGTTTTTTTTTTCTTTTTTGTTTCACATTAAATATTTCTTTTTCACAGGCGTGTAAATATCACTACGGACGTGTCGCCGGCGACTGTTCCATTGTTATCGCAAAACTGCTGTCTCGGTCTCATATCGCTGTGATAAGCCTCGCCCTAACAATGTGATAGTGCATTTGTTTAGCGGAAAATGTGAAAATAAACGATTATTTTAGTTTATCAGCGGAATGCAGGTCGACATTTTTTTCTCCTTCTTTTTAGTTTTAATAATGATCCATTATACAAAAAAAATTAAAGATTTTCTTTTCAAGTTCAAAGGAACAAATTCCGGAAATCCTCAATACAATTATTACTATTTTAAGAATTAATATGAGTACGTTTTATACACTGGATGGCAAAAATTCCGGGTCGCTAATAAAAACCGTGATATCTCCATAAATTATATACCTAGATCGCTCGAATAAATAATATGTAGTAAGGAGGTTACTAATGCTTGTTCTAAATCTCTAAAAAGGTTTCATTTGTACAAGTTACAGATTTAAAAAAAAATATTCTGCATTTTGAAAAATTTCAAAATTTAAAATTAGGAAAAGAATATTTTTTCTGCTTTTGTTTCAAACGGAGCTGTCATTATAAATGGTTCCTTGGATTGATCAGAGTATTCAATGCAATATCATGTCGTTATCACCTGAAGAATGTACACGGATTATTACCATGGTACAAGAAGGAAGAAGTCAGCGTAGCGCTGCTAGAACAGTAGGTGTATCTTTATCAACGTTCCAAAGAGTACTCCAGCGATTTCAAGCGACCGGCATGAACAGCACGAGACCAGGAAATGGCAGGCCAAGGTGCACAACTACACGAGAAGACCGATTCATCGTGAGCACTATGTTAAGAAATCGACATCTCACGGCTGTTCAGGTCCGTAACAGTCTTCAAGAAATTCACCACAACAATGTGAGCTCTAATACGATTCTGCGACGTCTTCGTGAAGCTGATATAAAGCCTTATAGACCAGCAAAAGGCCCCAAACTGCTCAGAGAACATCGAGTTGCCAGGTTACGGTTTTCTCGAGAACACATCCGATGGACAGATGAAGATTGGTCCAAGGTTATGTTTTCCGATGAGTCCAGATTTTGTTTATTTACGCACGACGGGAGACGAAGAGTATTTAGGAGGCCAGGAGAACGGTATCATCAAGCGTGTTTTGAAGAAAAGGTGCCATTCGGTGGAGGATCAATAATGGTTTGGGCTGGGATATCTTCAGAGGATCGCACGGAGTTAGTGATCATAGAAAACGGTTCTCTGACTGCTGTCAGATACGTAGGAGAGATTTTAAATGAGCATGCTGGTCCATTCTTAGTGAATATGGGTGCAATTTCCATTCTTATGCACGATAATGCGCGACCACATACTGCTCATTTGGTCAATATGTATATTCAAGACGTCGGTATTACCTGCATGGAGTGGCCAGCTCGCAGCCCAGACTTAAATCCCATAGAACATGCACGGGACGAGCTCGGGAGATGCGTGAGACAACGCTCTCCTGCTCCCGTTACCTTACACGAGTTAAAGAATGCGCTAGTGGAAGAATGGGCAAACATAGACCAAAATCGTATTAAAAATTTGGTTTACAGCATGCCACATCGTCTTATTGAAGTGATACGGGCTCGTGGAGGAAATACAAAATATTAATATGACAAAAAAACTTTTATTTTTTAAGATTTACTGCGAAGTGTATTTTTGTTGTCATAAGTTAGAAGCGAAATTTTCTTATTTTTTAGTATTTAATTAAAGTTATATAGTGTACAGAACGTGTTACACATTTTTTTATATATATTAATCAGTCATCTACAATATACTATAGTTTCGCAAATTAGTCTTATGTATTTAAGAAACTATCGCCATTTATTAGCGACCCGGAATTTTTGCAATCCAGTTTATTATCGTGTTTTGAAATGTGTGTTTTAATATTGTCTCTCTCGCTCTCTCTGGTTATTGTTGTAGATAAATTCTTTTGTTTGTAATAGAGTTAAATAATCCGTGGTTTAATTTGATACAAAGTAAAAGTATAAATGACCTTGTATTTTGTCACTTTATTATTTCAAACGATCTTTATCACTGGCCCAATAGGGTCAGTAATACTAAACGTAACAATTGAAGGTCAAAGGTTATACAACTTCATAAATGTAAGATACAGTCAAGCAACCACTTGAATCAGTTTTCTACTTGAATAGTTTGTGATTTTGATCAATCAAGGACTTTCATACGGTTTTATGCGTACGAATTGAGTAAGTGGGTCGATTGATAAATATGTATTATGTAGATACGCATCTATTGTCTAATACAAATATACTAGATATAGCAAGTGAATCTCGAGGGCGGCAGTCGATCGATGCAGTCTGTACCTAGTTTTGTTATTTTATTAATTATTATATTATATATTATTTATATTTCTTGCATTTTTTATATTATATAATTATTACTAACTATGTCAATATTATCTCCGAAGACTTATTTTTACCCATCATGTAATATTTTTTGTCTCGTTGTTCTTTACATCTCGGCTACATATTTGTCTCAATGTTTAGGGGAAAAATTCAAGGTTCGTAAGAATCCGATATTTATAATAAATATTTGATATATATCCAATATATATCGGATATATATATATATATATATCATGTATATAAAAACACGCGATTTTTTTTTTCTGTAAGTGGTTTTAATGTGTCAAAATTTGAAAGTCAAAATGAAAGTTTGAGTTTGATTAATAATGTTATTATAAAACAAAACAAAAAATAAGAGTAAAATTAGAGCAACAAAAAATTAGTCTGAGATTAACAATCAGTGTACTTAATCAACATTCAACTAAATTATAATTATAATCTTTAGTGTTGGATCATTGGCAGTGGCAGTGATTATAATTTTTATTTCATGTCAGTAGGTATAACAGTTTAAAAGCGTGGGATCTGCCAAAATTCTAGATTCGACGATAAATATCAATTGATATATATCAATATAAATATGAATATGTACCGTGATATATATCAGCGATTCCTGGAAAAATTACATTGTTAAAGTCGAATACCTATTAATAGTGTTAGACCCCGAGAACTTCAGTCGTCTGTATATTGAAAGTTAACAAAACTAATTTGTAAATATAGGTACTTACCCTTTTTTGGTCTTCTTTTTACAGGTGTCCTCTGGTCACAAAGTAATGCGAACAAATCTAATAAACAGTCTCGTTCTTGATACACCATTTTATTTATTTATTTGCACTTGATTTTTTTTTTTTGTTATTTTTTCTAATTTGTTGTTATAACCGTATTTGTTCTATTCCACACCCTAATCTATTGTTCGATTGTGGCTGGATTAGAAGAGCAGAAAATCGTGTACGAACCTTCCGAGAGGCTATATTATATTACATTAGATAACTGTATTGTATTATACACTCCCGCACACCTGAATCGAGCCACCCTTGAAGTTATGCACTAACATGTCGCTGACTAAGTCCAGACTGAAAAAGTGCCACAGCTTGCGCGCTACTTTAGGTGCAGTATCCACAATTTTAAGGTCAAAATCGGTTCAAATCTCACGAAAAAAAATTTAACGAAACTTTTACAGTTATAAAGAAAACTGCTTCAATTCAAACTTTCCGTATCTTTATTTTTTTCAAAACAATGAACTGACTCTGCTTTTCTTCTGTGTTTCAAATTGGTGAAATCAAATTTTGAACAATAGCACACCAAAATGATGGTGAATATGCCAGCTTCAAAACTGCATAACAACTTTTTCTTTGACCTAACATTATTTTTATGTTTCACGCCTAATATGCAGGGTGGTTTGATTCACGTGTGCGGGAGTGTAGTTATGTAATAGTATGATTATGTTTACATAACTATTAAATTTCCACGAACAGGGATGTGTATGTGCAATATATTATGTAAGTGTATAAGTATTAATCGGAACGTTGGGGATAGGATGACACTTCCGGCCTGAACGGCTTCCTGCAGTGCGCCTTCTCTATAGCTTTTACAGTTTCGACTATTATCTTAACTACGTATGTTACGGGTATATACCTTGTTTGTAGTTTAATTAAGTATTTCGTAAGTACTAACGTTTCGAAGACGCGTTTGTCTATATATTCTCGATTAGAGATGTGCCGAATATTTGTTAATTAATCGATATTCGGTCCGTATGTCAACTCTTCTATAAAAATAAATAAATATTCAGTATAATTTTAAATGTTTGTGTTGGACCAAACTCTTTGTCCATAGTTTCTAAATATTACATTATTTTAAATTAAAAAAGCATATTACGTTGTTACACACTTGATACACGTTATAGTATAAAAAAGAAATACGAAATAAGTAGCACTCGTCTAAGTTTAGGAGAAATAATGAAACAAACAACATTTGAAATATACAAAGTCATATTGGACATATACAAGATATATTTATATGGTCTACCCCAAAATTAAAACAAAGTTTGTATAGAAAAAGGATAAAAAAATTGGTAAATTTAGTTCACGGTTCAATTTGTGTTGAATGTTTAAAGCGAATGTCCTCGCGGCAATACGTGTATAAATTGAACCGCATAACTCTCTTGAATATTTTGCTCGGCAAATGGAAAACCAAATAAAATATTTATTCGATTACTCGACATTTTCCATATCTCTATTCTCGACAAACTCAAAAATTACTCAACTGATTATGATTGGGCATGCAGCATTAGTCAGGCCATATATGTACTCCAGATAGCTTTTGTATTTAGACAATATAACGATATTCAATAAATGGTAGTGTAGAGTTCGAAGTTGAGCATATCCAGTTTTAAGGGTACGACGACTTGATATATCAAGTACTTATTAATATCTGTTATTAAACTGAAAGTTTTACAAACATATCCGTGCGTTTATATTACTTATTCCAGCTATTATAAACAGTATTTTAATATTTGCAAGAGTAAACGTCGCGTTTATTCTACAATATGAATGCAACAAACACTCGATGGATTACAAATACATATGTGCATGAAATGTTTGATAGTATACGATTACCGCTACCGGGATCAGACTATGGCTTCCCATTGCAGAGAGCTGGTCTGCCTTTTTAAATAAGCGGGGTTTATGCGCCATAATCCACCGCGCCACCCCAATGCGACTCGATCGATAATCTACCTATATTCTAATTTAATGATTGAAATGACTATTGTTATGTAATTTTTAAAAATTACAAACATTACACTCAAATATTAATACACACACAATTATCACAGCACATCGCACAACTGTTACAGTAAAGATAAAAAACAACTGTACATGAACATCGAACAAAATTTAGAACAAATCTAGTGCGTATGAATGTGGCCTAGTTTTTGGTCGATATCTAAAACCACGGAGGGTGTGTGTGCGGAGTGCGGGGCGTACAGTCGCGACGTTATCAATGAAACATCAGATTGATTTCCTTGTTAACAAGCTTTCTATATGTATCCGATTAAACCGTATTTAGGTTGAGGCGGTACGGCTTCAGCGCCATAGTACGTGATGATATGTTGAGAATAATTCATCTACTTACTTTAGCGACGACTATTAGCAATATCTTCATTATTCTGACATCGTATGAAGCTTACCTGCAATAAAAAAAAACACAATATGAATAAAAATATCAACATAACTAGCTGTGCCCGGCATGCATTGCATGCCCGTCAATTTTTTTGCACATAATATATAGCTTATGTCCATCTGTAATAATGTAACTTTCAAATGTGAATGAATTTTTGAAATCGGATTAGTAGTTTCGGAGATTACCTCCTACATCCAAACTTACAAACTTTACCTCTTTATAATATTAGTATAGATTTGATAACAGTTTACAAATTTACAAAATTGACAGATATTAGGAAAGTTTACACAGCAGAATTTCACTTTTTGTAGTGCATTTTGTAAACAAAGTGAAATTACATTTTAGCCCCGTATGTACCTGCTAGTTACTGTAGACGGGATTAAAATAGTACAAAATGAGTACGTCTAAGGTAGAGCAGTTGCAGATCATAGCAGATGGAGAAATTGCGGAGGGGCATAAGTCCAGCGGCGAACGAAAATATATTAAGAAGAAGGTAGAGAAAAAAAAAGAGGATGGAAAGGCAAAAGTAGATATAATTCATATTTCAAGTATAATCTATCGTGTGTTACAGAATTTACATATTATTATACCCAGGACTTTTCTATTTTATTACTCGGACTCTTAGGTTTCCGATGTACGATCACGATGCTTTTATTTACCGCAAAGGTGATATATGAAAAAAACTATATAAAGTATATTTTATACTAAGTGGAAACTCGTTGTTACGGACCGGGGTTAGAACTCATGACTCCACGAATGTGATTGGAGAATACATACTCCTTGGCTATTATATATATATATATATATATATATATATATATATACGTACAAAAACAATTAAACTACCTTAGTTTGTCAGGTGTAAGGGATAGCGGTCCAGTTAGGTAAATATGCGCGCGTTTCCAACACTTCCGCCATCTAATTGCGAGTTATTGCGGTCCCGCGGAATTGTTCGCTGGACAAAATCACGCCCTCAGGGGCCATGCTTTTAAAACATGGATGCAATGCGGTTCCGTATATATCCTGTTCTAAGTACGATATTCATTTAATTCTTGCTAAACTATGTTTGTTAGACGTGAACCACAAAGATCGTATAATTATTTTGATAGCACACACAGAAAGAAACAAAATGTGATTTAGGTAATACATCAATCTACACTACAACCTTTAGTCATAGATATATTATTATGCAGATTGTCAAAATATTATTTCGGTTCAAAGGTTGCGGACAACGAATCGACTACGATAATGGATTGAACACAAAATGATCGATAGTGTTTTATATAACACGTGTTAATATTATATCTTGTAAAACGTATCCTCAAAATCAAAATTATATACTTAGTAGTCTCAAAACGTAAATGAAATTTATGTAGGTATCCCTGGAATATCGCTTATTTTTTATCTTTTGACGAGTAGAATACCACTATATTTTTATAAAGAAAAGTCCAAGAGGTGTTATCGATGGACATCTACGATACGTGTCAATATCAGTCAAGAATGACAAACTTTGGTACGCTCCCGGGATGCGTGAAATACATTTATTTTATAGGTCAGAAATCAATTTGAAAAAAGAATTGGGAAAGATGCGTTATAGGAAGTATGAATGAATGGGGAGTTTTCCTCACTTAATTACACTTCACATTCTTTTTTCAGGAAAGGGGGATGAGACACTTCTTATTTTTGTATATTTTATAGTACTGCGCGTGGGAACATTGAAACAGTTTCCGTTTTTGATATCTGTTCCCGGATACGCTTTGTGGACGCGCCGCAAACGATCGGCAAATAGAAACTCCTCGTACGTGAATGGAAAACTTTTATCGCCGGGATACTCGATGGGTTTGCATTCGTTTAGCCGCTGAGCCTGTTTCCTTTTCATTTTTTATTCATGTATTCTATTTCCTTTATGTTTTATTATAGACGAGTTTTTTTATGGAAAAGGTGGCGCGGTGAGGTAAACGACCCAATCGGTGGTAAGTGGTTTACCGTAACCGTAACCAGTTCTTTTATCGTCCATTGCTGGACACGGGTCTCCTCATACATGTGTCATTGTATTGTATGTGAAGAATATATGGCCTTGAAACACTACGCTGGCCAAGCGGGTTGCGACTCCACTCTTTTAAGAGGGGGGTTTTTAAAGAGTTCGTCAGAGCGCGTGGTAGCGGCTTCGTTATCGCTTTTTCGACATCCACGGGATGAGATGGGATGGTGCTATTCCCAAGCCGGCCGACACCAAACATCCACACGGTATTGTATATTACTTTGTTCATATTGCCAAGTATTTGGTCGCATTAGAATGTTAGATCAGGCACAAGTTAATTATTGTTTTTTTTTTTTTTTTATAGACTTATAGACCTGCAACACCAGGGGGTATGCGGGCGCGCCGCCGACCTTGCAAAGTCCTATTCACAGCTCTCTTGAAGAACCCCATATCGTAGCTTAATGGAAAGACCTCTTGAGGCAGTTCGTTCCACAACCTACGGGTTCGCGGTATAAAGTAATTTTTGGACCGAACAGTGCGCGACACCTCCGTATCGAGGAAATGCGGATGGACTGCACTTCTGTGACGGGAGGTGCGGTTATAGAAACCCGAGGTGGGAATTATATTGAACAATTCTTCAGAGCATTCCCCATTGTACAGGCGGTAGAACACGCAGAGAGACGCAACGTCTCTCCGAATGCTGAGGGGTTCTAAACCGCCCGTGAGAGTGGGATCGTCGACAATACGAACAGCACGTCGTTGGATGGAGTCAAATGGGTCCAGTTGGTATTTCGGTGCACCGGCCCAGAGATGAGAGCAATACTCCATATGGGGCCTCACTTGAGCTTTGTAAAGCATTAGGAGTTGCCCGGAGGTGAAGTACCGCTTCGCTCTGTTCAGCACACCGAGCTTTTTGGAGGCCATTTTGGCCTTATTTTCCAGATGACCCTTAAATTCGACTTTGCTGGAGATGTCGACACCAAGGATCCCGATACTCTCCGAGATCTTAAGAGGTATGCTCTGAAAGCGAGGTGCTACGACAAAGGGGGCTTTTTTAGCGGTGAATGCACAGACTTGCGTCTTACTGGGGTTGAAATCCACTAGGTTCAGAGAACCCCAAATCGAGACTAGATCTAAAGTCTTCGATTTCAGACACAAGCCTGGCGCGACTCTCTTCCACTTCGACCCGAGGGATGTTGGCGCGGCCCCTGTACAAGGCGTCACCAGTACTGTCATCCGCATAGCAATGTATGTCACCAATTTGCAACAGGTCGTTGATATGCAGAAGGAACAGAGTTGGGGACAGCGCGGAGCACGGAGTTGTAACCATGTGGTACATAACATGTTTCTATAATGTTACAATGACAATACTATGAAGTTAAAAGCGAGGTACAAAAATCTCATTATTGAATGTGCGTGATTTGTCTTAATTTGCGTGACATTTAGCGGTTAGCATCTGCCTATAAACCACTCTCTGTGATAGGTCAGCCGCCTTCTTTACCCAGTTAGAAACATGTACCACTTGACATATTGGTTCTGTTCTGACTCTTTTTCGCTTATGGTCAAATTCTCTCATGCCAATGTGTTGATTTTTCGGTTTATTAAATAATCAAAATGTAATTTTATGCCATATTGTAATTTGTAATTTTTTTCACTATTGGATACAGCTCAAGACATGCCACAACACTTTATAACGAAAATTTTCGCTTGAGACATTATATTTCCTTGAGAATACCTAAAAACGCTCGTCTCATCCAGCTACAGTTGGTGACATTCTTTAAAATATCGATCCATTTGCCCAGAGCGCGTCGCACGCTACGGTTCCAGGTACGCGGTCTCAGACAGCTCGTGTTCCCCGTCGATATTCTGCCCAGCGATTGATGTGACTTGCCCAACAATGCTGCCCAACTGACTGTATTATAGTCTTTCACTATCTTACATGATCTGAAAAAGGGATAAACAAAGGAACCTTCACAATTTTACTGCTACTTCACGTAACTCCGTTCATATAAATACCCTTTTTCACCGTCAGCGTTGCGTCAGCGGTGCGCCGTGCAGATTGGTGCCCGCATCGTAAAGACAAGTGTGCACGTGCGGCTGGGGCTGCGATACGGGGAATAACAACGATATTTGTGAAGGGATGTGTCACGAGATTTTATGGTTGCGACGTGCCGTAACTACGGCGTCTTTTCACTGCTGATGTTATGAATGCACGCAGTAAAAATGTTATGTAATGAAACGAGTCTTACAAATCTTGGAAGGCGCGTTTGTAATTTGTCTGATGTAAAACCGTAACAAGCCCTTTTATCATCCACTGCTGCACATGGGCCTTGTGCATGGGGGATGTATGTATGGCCTTAAAACGCCACGCTAGTCAAGTGGGTTGACGAGTCCACTCTTTTAGAGGTGGTGTAGTTGCTCGAAGCTCGTGGAAGCGACCTCGTTAACCCTTAGTCGCCTTTTACGCGACCCACGTGAAGATATGCTGTAGCTTTTCTAAAACCAGCCCACACCACACGGCTAAAGTCACACTACGCCACAGTCTGATGTAAAGGGACGCTTGATTCACTGGACAAAGTAGGTTACGGGTTAATATATAGCCATAATATAAGTATGTCGTCTTAAAGTGATAGTAAAAAGACTTGATTGCTGTTCATCATTTAATATGACGTCGACTATTGTACTAACGTCAATATGTTATAGGTATAATTTTCAGATACATAAATATAATATGCTCGACTCAGTTCAGGCAGCAGACTCTGTGAGGAATACAATCCATCCATTCCCAGTGTCGTATCCAGATGTTCAAAGGTTTAAATTCAGATGTTATTTACACCGGGGTGTATAAAAAACAATCAAAACTATAAACGAATTATTATTTCATTTAGCTGTTGGCTGCGCTGCGACTTCGCTCACGTGAAAATATTTGTTAATCCGTCCGACGAGCCACACATATGAAAAAGGTTCATTCATTAATTTAGTTGTTTTATTGCAAAGTTATTAGGGAACAAATAAACAATTTTTCGCATTTATAATATAGTAAGGATTGACTAGGTCATTAGGAAGGATCTTTAAAGTTGAATAAGGACCCTCAGGGCTTTGAGGCCTCATAGGCCGTGTCCTAAAAATAGGATCCTAATCATAGGATATATGTATCTTAACAAAATTATATCTCATTAATCAATCCACTGCAGTATATAGACTTCAAACGTCACTATGATAATATCTCCAATATCCTCCTCACCTCCTATGGTAAGTCCTAAGTCCAAACATCGCCATTTCGCTCCATACATACACATACAAATCCAATATCATTTAGATATTTAACTGTCCCCCGTCACTAGAGGGTTCAGTTCCTTACCTGCGGGGGGAGAAGGAAGGGGAGAAGAGGGTGGATTGATGCTACTTTTTATTGTCGCCGGAGTTTCTTTCCCGGATTTCTTTATGCGGCGATTTGTTGAAGGTAGCAGATTTACTGTGAATCAATAGGGTGTCCAATCGATAGGTGAATTGAGGTTAGTTCTCCCGCAAAAAATACGATAAAGTAATGTATATTTGTGTGTTTAAAAGGTTATAAAGGTGTTATTTGCTGTTACAGTGTCAGCTTAAGTACTAAATTTTGAATATTTTTATTAACTTGTTACATTTTAAAACTACTACTACTACTCGTTTAAGTGCAGTACTACCAGGATATAAAGATTTTAGTGAAATATAGAAATACACATTTTTATTGTTTCACCTTAAAAATTTCACCTTTTCTATTTAAACAGAAACTTGAAATAACGAAATTTTAAGTAGAAAACCATAGTGATACAATTGGGCCAATAATCGCCTAAATGGTCAAGTAAGCTGTAAAACGAATCTGTATTTAACAACATGCATAATCCTCGGGGCAATCTTGCGGAAACGTTAAATAAATAATTTACATAGTGAATATGAGAGCGGCTGGACCCGCGGAGGCGCGAATAATGCGTTTGAATTGCAGATAAACTCGGTGGAAAATCGCATGAGCATATTAAACCAATAAATATCACTGCGATCTCAATATTTACTCTAGTTATTGTGAACGACGATATTTTTCCCCCTTTTTTCTTTCTTCTGTGCAAAACCTTTGCTCAGTCCGTCTACAGCTACTTACTAAAGTTTATAATACCTACTATAATATAAAATATATTGTTACTGTTTCGATTCTTAAAATTATATATCTTTCCTTACCTTTCCTACCTTTACACTCTGTTTAAGTTAAAAAAAAAAGTGATGTAATTATTAGTCACGTGATTTCACCTATTTGACCACTTAGGATTGGGAGCGTTCCTCGATTGACAAATTAACGCTGCGCTACATTAGACAGAAAACGATTATTTTTTCTTTAATGTGAACAGAGTATTGCTTGGTAATCGGGCGCCGATTTAGGGGGGAGGCAATGGGTGCAATTGCCCCCCACATGTCAAGTATTATCATAAATTTCAACAAATGAATTAAAAAGTAATAAGTACTGGTAATAATAATTAATTTTTATAGTAAACAATTTTTTTTATTTAATTATACCTACCTATGTGTTTTTATTTCATATTTTTTTTACAAAATAGATAAATAGCTGAGTAATCCAATGTAAGAATTATATGGATAGAGAATTCAAATTTTATCAATGATTTTTTCCTTTAGAACAAATTTTCTAAAATTACAAAGAAATTGCCCCCTCCAGCGGAATCCTGTATCCGCGCCTGCTTGTAATCTTAATCGAGAAAGGTCTCGATCTTAGTATTATTTCGAGTTGTGTTTTTATGAATATTGTATTAACATAGCTTTAATTTTTTAATTTTTTACCAACCCAAGTGGACCTCTTTGTTGTCTGTATGTAAAAGTAAATAAATAAAATAGGACTCCATGCTATATCACCTTTTAAACTTTCGCGTTTCGTACACATTTTATATTCTAAAAAATCGGGTCTGAAAGCTTATAATTAAAGGTCTTTGTTTACCTTTTATTCCTACTCGACGTTTCGACACGGGTTACACCAGCCGTGGTCACGAGTTGACTCGTTGTTGTCAATTGTCAAGAGTTGTCAACTCGTGACCACGGCTGGTGCAACCCGTGCCGAATCGTTGAGCAGGAATACCTTTATTATACGCGTTCAGACCCGATTTAGAATATAAAAATAACTCCGTGCTGTCTGCATGAGGTTAATTTGGAACCACTGAGATCTAAGATACAGAATAGTTTTAGAAAAAATAATTTATCTCAGCTTTGAAAAAAAATATACGTAAGACAAAGACACTAAAGCCACATTATCAATAAAAAAAGAAGTGTAGTCAATTCGTTTCTGTAACATACGAGCAATATTGAGGTTCATTCTAAAGTGTTATTATTATTATCTCAAGTATTGTATTAGTTATCTATGACATGGGGCTCTTCAAGAAAGTTGTGTGAATAGGACCTTGCAAAGTAGATTTCGCACCCGTATCTGCAACAATACCGTATAGGGGTATTGTTGCAGGTGTACGTGGGCGGCGGTAACCACTTACCATCTCGTGGGCCGCACGCCCATTAGCCACCTTTTCTATAAAAGAAAAAGTATGTTCTATGAACGATAGGTACGCCAGACAACCCTAAATGTCGCAACTTTATGTATTAATGTAAGTATATTTTATTAAAGGCTAGTAGAAAATGTTTTTTAACGATTTTATTCCCTCATAAATATGTATCAAAATACCCGTACCACTAACTACCTACTTACATAAGTACGAGTATATACGGATTTTTTTAAATTGTCACTAGCTCGGTAGTGAGGAAAATATCGTGAGGAAACCCGCAGAAATAAATAAAAAAGTCTGGAGTGTATATGATCCACCAATCCGCACCGGGCCCGCGTTGTGGATTACGGCCCGAAACCCCCCCAGTGAGGGGGGGTTTTCGGCCCGAACCCCCCAGCCCTAAGGGAGGCCTGTGTCCTGCAGTGAGACGTTATAGGCTGATACAAAACAATATTGTACAATTTATAACTTTCGTAAATTTTATATCTTCAATGTAAAGTCAGACAAAACGCGTTTGCTTCTAAAGATTATCATTTAAATGAAATTGTAAAAACATTTCTGATTTGTTTTACAATTCCTCTTGTATTGTTTACAAATGCTAAAAAATTCCGTGTAAAACCAAAAATGTAAGCGTGACTTTGTGTGCAACATTTTGTTTCTATTAAACAAACGCGAAAAAGCAATCAGGAAGGCATTTGTTCACAGGTTTGCTTTATCACTGCACAGTGGGCGGGTGCCGAAAAATAAATAGAAAAAATACGTGCCGAATTATGTACAATATCTTTTTGTTCGCTTTAGTACCTTTTTTTCCTTGTATTCGTTTACGAATAAGTAGGTGATTCGCTTTGATTCACTTTATATCTGAATAAAGAAAATGATTATTTTTATATGAAGTGTGATTCTTTTATGGAGAAATATGATTGCGAAAAGGGGTATAGAAAAACAGCGAATATTGTTTTCAAATTCATGGAACTTAATCTATAATACATACTTCCATGGATCCATGGATATTAAAATGAATGATAAAAATATAATAAATTATTTTTGGATACGTATCGTCGTCTTTAACAATTGTACCTGTAACCATTTTATAAATAAAATAGAATAAATAATTAAATTCCATAAGTGTGTTTGTTACCTATACTTATTATACTACCACAATATTATACCTACCTATACTACCACAGGAATATTCATAACTGTGACAGTTTCAACAACGTTAATTTAATTTATTGGCTTAGGTGCATCCGAATGCAGCAATTAAACAAAATGGTTGAACCACTTCCCGCAGGGTGGACAGGTTCTATTATTTTACCTCGGGGGACGTTCACGCGCTGCAATTTATTTGTGGTCGCATTTATTTAATACGTATAGCGTTTGTTCTCGTTGGTTCGTTCATGTTAAAATTTTCAACTTTTCTCAAATTACAATCACGAAGCCACTTTTACACACAATGCGTTGAATTCCGCAACAATGTTGTAGCGTAGCCGTAACCAACCCTTTATCTTACACTACTGGACTTGGGTTTCCTCATGCACAAGTGATGTATGGCCTTAAAATGTACGCCGTGTGGTGTCGGCAGTCTTTAGAATAGCACCAGCCCATTTCTTCCCGTGGGTTTCGTAAAAGACGTCAATCTCGATATAAGTAAATCACAAATATAATAACATTTTCAAAATATGATATTAAAAAAATGCTTTTTTGTCCAAGGGAATGATATTACAGTTAAAGCGAACAAACATCCCTTTAGTTTCACATCGCAAAAACCAATTCCACAAGTACATTAGGTACAATACGAGTATTCCCGGATGCGTTGGTTATTTGGAATGGAATGGAATTAATTAAAACGATGATTAATCAGGTGTTTAGTGTATTCAAATTCGACGGCGTATGAAACTATTCTCCCATTACCGTCTGGCAACGGTTCATTATTCAGCTGCGATGGGATTTGCCGCTGTTGACCATGAAATATACAAATGTTATTGTTAATACTGATGTGTTAATAATGGAATGTATGTGTGTTTAAGCTGGTTGAATATGTGGTTGATTCGATGTGTTTGATCAAAATAATATAATATTCTAAATATATTATCAGTCTGTGTCCTTCCACTGCTGGATATAGACCTCACCTACGGACTACTAAAATAAAAAGAAATATAAACTTTTGACATCAGTATATAACGTCCCACGAGGGGTTTCGGGCCATAAGCCACCCAAGTTTGTACAGCGTGGGTTGGAGGATCAACAATTTTATACAATTAATATCTACTAATAAAATACTCGTACAATCAATTCTATAAAGTTTATAAATAAATAAACTTGCTTATTAGAATTTTTTAAGAGCAACGACCTCTTACAAACAGATGGGTACCTTTTTTTTTCATTAATATTAAGATTATTATAATGTTATGTTAATTGTGTGAATTACGATCATCGCTTCAAGCATTTTCTTAAATGATCTTAATGAACTTTGCTAATTAATTTAGTTTTGTATTTTGAACATAGAAAACTATGATGGGCGCATGTTAACTATATTAAACACATGTAATAAAGTAACAATAATCATTGTAACAGAATCATTAATTCGAGTTATTAGGTGACGCGACTTCGTGTAAGTGAAGCATCGAAGTTTCGCTGCAGTCGGCAAGTTTCAATCCGCTATATTATAGAAGTTAGATTATTAATCTGGTCGCCAATATGGCTTAGACTTGTTTGAACGATGGTATTCTGCTATGAAGCATATACATACGTAGATAAATGAACGAGATACGTACGATTTTAAACTCTCGTATTGTTGTTGAATATAATAATCGTTACAAACAGGTTATCCACTATTTTTATTAATTTTATTTAGGTAGATATAGGTCTCATATTTAGTCCAGTCGCATGAGCCGTGGTCACGCGAGGCTGCGGTGGTTGAATGAAATATTGACAGACGAATCTGTCTACCCCGCGTCTTGTTTGTTTTTTATTCTGACGCCCACATTGGACTTGTTTTGTGTGTGTTTACGGCACACTATACTAACAACACTCGCGTACGTTTTTACAAGTTTGTTGTGACATATTTGATTGATTTTTCCGTTTCCACACTTCCATATTTTTAATTTTCTATATTTTAACAAGGCCACGACACGTGTTTCAAAATTTGTAAATAATTTTTTTAGGAATATTTTTTAAGTAATATATTTCCTAAAAATTTCAACGTTTAGAAAAATACGGTTTAGGAATAGGAATAATACTTTATTACTACCTATTAGGTATTTAAGCTTCTCTTTCAAATATACAAAAGCATTAAAGTAATATACTAGTAATACACAATTGTCACAACAGCGGACTTATTCTTAAATGGAATCCATTCCAACCAGCGTTATACTCATTAAAGAGACGGAGACACAAGGGTAAAGATTGTATACCAAAGCGAACCTCATGTTAGGAATACATTAAATGGAAAATGAGACAGTAAGAATAAATTTATAACTACCAAAATTAAACATATATATAAAATATATATGAATATAGATATATTTTAAATAAGTGGCGATAGAAAACGGGGAATATTCAAAATAAAGTATTTCCTGGAATTTGACAGCTGAAAATAATATAATTTTACCAAAAGTTCATACGTACCAAATACCAATTACTAAAATAGAATTCAAACAAGCTTCGAAAATATTTTAGGAATATTGACATGCGTCGTGACCTTTGTTTGCTGATGCTAAAAATAAGTACAATTTTATGTTTTGTATTTTCAGATTTCAAAGGATATAAATATTCGTACCTCAATTCTATTGGAACACGATGTTCGACGTGTATACTCGTACTGTAGGTGATATTTGATCCGCATAATATAGACTTGGATATTATGAGTACCTTTTCAATAAACATATATTTTTGACACAAAAATAGACACAAAGAAGATAGACGCAAAAAGACACGTAGAATATAAATGATGAGTACGTTCGTTATGAAGTTGGCCGCAAGTCAAGTACGTGTGTAGAATGAAGTAGGAACTTTTCTTAGTAAGTTAATGGATAGATCGCGACTCGCATCCACAGCGCACTACAGAGAATTCTGTGTTACAGATACGAGTAAAGACTCATTTACACAAGGAGAGTTTCTCGGACGCTTCGGGCAAATATTGTATACGATTCTCGTGCGACCAAACTTCATACAATTTTCGCCTGCAAATGTCCGCATAATATTGAATGATGATAATAAAAACCAGATGATAAGTGATCACATGAGTAATGGTTGTTTATATTACACAAACATAATCTCCATCGTTTTATATTCTAAATCAGGTCTGAATGCGTCTATTAAAGGTATTTGTTTACCTTTTATTCCTACTCCACGTTTCGGCACGGGTTACACCAGCCGTGGTCACGAGTTGCCACGACATATATAAATATATTTTATAAATATACGACATTTATATTCTCTATTCTCTATGTAATAGCACTGATTATACATTAAAACTAATAGACTTTATCATGGCCAGCAAGAGATCCTTTCTACAAATTACCGTGGCCTTAGCAAGCCGAAATGTGCAAAAAATTTCCGAATGTGACCGAACAAGTACACGCGTTTACTAATGTGTAATAATGACCAAATACAGGAAGCTGGAGAGCGAAGAGTCATTACTAGTGTTGCACACTCAGATATATACCTCGCTATAATGATACGTAAAGAGTTCGTTTTGATTCTTTAAAATATTCCTTATTTTGTATATCTACAATGAACATTTTTATATAGATAATAAATTTATAGAGCAATTTTTTATAAGGTTATTGGAGGGGTTATATACTAATCTGAATTTAATATAAGTAAAATTAAGTGTACATTGTAATCAGTACTGAACGAAAAAGAGTATAAAAGCAAAGGAATGTATGTAAGTGATGGCGCTACGAAGCGCTACAAGACATCGCTAGATGCGTCATTGTGACACACAGTAAGGGTTGTCAGTAAGTCACACAGTAAGTAAGTAAGTAAGTCTTGCATTATGCACTCACTACTTCGACGGTGAATATCTATTTTATTTGTTTAGAAAACTTTATTCCACATTATGGTACACCGAGCATATTGCATTCTATACCAGCAGTAGCAGTTAACCTTTGGGTTGATCAGAGAGATACATTGGGAGGTGTGATGACAGGTATAAATATATAACTTAAATATGCTTACATATTATACGTTACATACATACATACTCATTTGTATTTATTAAATACACAACAACATATTGCAATATTAAAATATCAAGATATAATTAGGTATATACCGACATGGTAAAAAAATTCAAACAAATATTCATACCACAAATATTAGATAGATTATAGAAATTAGGTAAAAATATTAGATTCGAATTAAAAATATAATAGGTATCTATAGATTAACAATAAGATTGTGTGGATAATGGATCTAAAACTAATAATTAAAAACGACAAAACAAATTGTAAAAAATATAAATTGTTGTTTAAAATTCACATGGAGTTTAAAACTGACACACACACGCATTGTGACCCAAGTGTGAGTCTCTCGTTTAAATTACCAAACATCAATTATATAAAGTACAACATGTCCGTTGTTGATGAATGACGTCATGTAAACACAACTCCTTTTTTTAGTAGACATGCTTGCAGTTAATTGAGATGTAGATGTTAATACAAATAAATCAACACATATCTATTAAGAATTAAGTATTATCGATATTTTATTAGCCTCGTGAAAGTTTAAAAAAGTCTATGAAACATCAAGGCATTCATATTTTTGAAATCACTCCACTCATTCATTCTCATTCATCAAACGTCATTCATTTTATTTATTTATGAACGATCAAGGCATTCCATGTGACGTAAGTGACGTTTTTTTATGGAATAAATACATACAGTCCACCTGATGGTAAGTGATGGTAAATAATACATACAGTCCATAGGCATCTGGAGGGAAAATGTTTAGATGTTAGGGAACAGATGTTAGATGCAACAGATGTTTAGGGAAAACATCTGGATCTGGAGGGTTGGGAAAACTTGGAGGAATAGTATAGAATGGGATAGGAATAGACTCTGGCATATCTCACTCACTATCGAAACACGTACGTTCATCGGGGAAATAAGATAAAATGGGAAATAAGATAAAATGGGAAATGCAGTACATTTCAAGGTAGTCTTATGTGGCCAGTAGATCGCGCTCAGCGGCTGCGGGAATACAGCGTTCACTCTCTGAATAATTTTCTTTATTCAATTTTTGAAATTAGACTATGATAAATGAGCTCTACTGGCAAAAATAGGATAGTTAAAAAGTTTCTCGATGTCGTTTTGGCAAAATGGCGCCAATTTTTTTACGTATTTTTGATATTTTTGATTACGCATACACATACCCGCTGGTGTTCTGCAGATGTCGGTTGATTGCCCGTCTGCCTCCATTAAAATAAAAAAAAATGAAGACGGTTCCATGAAATTTACATAATACATAACCTTAACAAATTCTTCTTCTTGTGGTGCCTCTCCAACTAGTGGAGGTTGGCAATCAGCTCGGAATATTTTTCCGTGTCTCTCGCGAGACGATACAGTTGGGCGGCACTCGCGATGCCGGTCCACTCCCGTATGTTACGCAGTCATGACTTTTTCCTGCGATCAACACGCCTCTTTCCGGCTATCTTGCCTATCGTAATTAGTTGCAAAAGTTTGTATTTTTCTTGCCTTAGCACGTGACCCAGATACGCAACTTTTCTGTACTTAACAAATTAACGATTAAAATTACCAAGTCATAAAGGTTGCACGGACAGTTTCCTAAAATATGGGGCAATTGCAGATTTATTAAAGAAAATACATTTAGCGCAACCTGTCGCGATGACGCAATAATTTCTCAACAAATTATTGCTAACGTTCTACTGATTTTTAAATAAAACTGAATGCGAGAATTCTATAATACCGTGATGGTATATCTACACAAACTCTCACTGTCGCACCCGAATATTAAGATTATTTCCTAAAGGCGGTGAGCGATCACCCAAACTTGTGACTCGAATCGCGATGATCGATGGCCTGATGTTACATCTTTCATGAACGATATATTTTTGAATGTATTTTTAGCCATGTTTTAATATTAAATTTGCTAAACATTCATTAGAAGACATAACTTTTGTTTATGCGTAATCCAACCCGGCTGTCGCGTCCGAGTGTGTTGGGATGATCTCTCAAGGGCGCTGAGCGATCGTTCCAACTGGTGCCTGGGGTCGCGATGATAGATGGCCTTATGTAAAGTTTCTCATGAACTCTATATCACTGAAATATTTTAAATGTACATTTAGCCATCAATTATATCTTATAATGCTACACTTGCTTAATATTTCCGTATAAGATAATGTATTTATTTGTAAATATTCAAGCTAGGCTGTCACATTCGACTCTAGAGATGAAATCTCAAGGGCGGTGAGCGATCGCCCAAACTTGTGACTCTGGGTGTGATGATCGATGACCTAGTGTAATGTTCGTGAACGTTATATCCTTGATATATTTTAAATGTATCTTTAGGAATGTATTACATTTTATACCATTAAATGAAAAATATACTTTTAGATTTGCTTTCATGTTAAGAATATGAAACCAGTAAAACAGAATGATAATGATATTAAAACAAAACTTTGAAACTTCCAGATTATCGAGATAATATCACTTCGCCCTAAGTAATTATGGAAACGTTAGAAAGGAACTCGTTGTTTTCTGCGAAGACAGAAATTGTCTTGGAAAAAGAAAAGAACGACCAATGCTTAATAGTAAAGTAATGAGACGGTGGCCTCGCCTCAGCCACGATGATTTGGAAATGAAAAGAGATCTAAACCTAACAGCGGAATCTTTTTAGGGGTTACAAAAAATAAATATTTATAGGATGGCGGATTAACAAAAGATTTGAATTTGGTGAATCTAAGTAGAGGCTCTAATATAAGGGGAAGGCGAAATCTGTGCTTACCGGTAGACATGTTTCGAATAGTAAAAAAAGACTATTTGCGAATAACCATAATACCGAACCTATTTATACATACACTTGTAAAATTAGTAAGTAATTTTTCTGTTCAATTAGTTTTCGATCTTTTTCACACTTATTTGAAATCAGTTAAATACCCAACTAGGTATATAACCTAAATAGGTATGTAACTGATATTCAAATAAACATTGAATTTTAAAGTATTTTTTCTTTTTATAGATACCCTCTTTTACCTACTACGCATGTTGAGTTTTTACTATTCGAGTACTAATCGAATAGTAAAAAAATAGTAAAATAGTAAATACGAATGCTACAAATTGACGTGTATTCGCCAAATCGAATACGAATATCTGGAACAACCCATCCAGCAGTAGCTAATTAAAAATCTGAGTGATCAACACCTAAACATTAAATTAAGTTTTACAATACACGTGAACAACGAGTTGATTATATAGTCCCTGGTGACAGTTTATGTTTCACAAAGCCTCCGAGCTTACCGGCGTGAATAACCGGGCCAATTTGACGATACACCGCCCGTAAAATTGTTTACGTGTCGCTGCGTCATCGGCGCAATTAAAAAAGTTGTCAAATTGCCACAACACGCTAGTCTATGTTTTTACCTTAGTCTATGTAGTGATAGCTATAAATATATTGTAGATACGTGGGGAACTCAGAAAGTTTTGCGAAAATGAAATGGAATGTTCTAAGAGTTCCAACCCGTAGATTCCAATTTTTTCAAAGTACTCTTCCACTTGCATCTGTATAGATGCACTCGTACAAAGTTACATGCATCTGAACCAATTTTGAAAACATTTCACTCTTCCTCGGGTACATCTTTCACAGCTTCTTCGAACGTAGCCAGCGCTTCTTCCGGCGATGAAAACTGCCTCCCTTTTGGTTGGGACTGTAAGGAGAATAGTCTAAAATTTTAACCGGGGTACTGTCCAAAAAATCCTTTGTTTTAAGCGCTGAGTAGCCGGGCGCGTTGTCGTGGTGCAACAGCAGTCTGTGAAGACCTATTTGGACGGTTGTTACTCACGGCAGTAAAAACGTTTTGCAAGCACGTACCTACGTACCATTCTGCGTTAATGCTGCTTTGGTTTTGTAAAGTTAACAGATATCAGGTAGCCAAAAAAAACTTTCGATTACAATTTTTACAGCGCTTCTTGCTCTTTTCACTTTGGTAGGCGTTGGCTCACTTTGAAGTAGCCAAACAGTACATTGACGGTTAGTTTCTGAATCATACTGGTAGATCCAAGATTCGTTACCTGTATTGACTGGCTGGTTGTAAACGCGCCGAAACACCCCTGCTTCAAATTTTGTTATCATATTACTGCACTATTCGAAACGAACTTGTTTTTGAGCCTTGGTGAGGTTGTGCGGTACCCAGCGTACTATCCTCCTGACTCGTAGATGCCCATGTAATATTTCATACACACTCCCCGATCCAATTAGCAATTTCTCCTGAATCTACTCGTATGTAATTCTCCTGTTATCTCAAATATTTTTTTCCACTGGCACCTCGTTTTCTACTTCTTTCTGCTGCTTCTTTCTTCGTCAGCCGAACTTAGTCGACCACGCTTAAATTCCTTGTACCAACGATACACAGGGCACTTATCTGCAAATGCCATTTGAAGTATATTAAAAGAAGTTTCAGGTTTTAAAGAACAATTAAAATCATAACGTACAAATGTTCCCGTCAATAATCCATTTTTAATGAGACACGATATTTTGAGTGAGCTCTTTCCATAGATAAAAACTCTTTATAGCAAAACTTGAGTAGATTAGTACCTACTTCATATATTGTAAGAATTGGTCGTGTGGTGTGGGCCGGCTTTAGAATATCACCACCCCATCTCTTCCCGTGGGTGTCGTAGAAGGCGACTAGTGAATATCAAAGAGGCTACCACAAGCCTTGAGAAACTACATCACCTCTAAAAGAGTGGACTGACCAACCCGCTTGGCCAGCGTGGCGTATTAAGGCTATACATCCCTCATATAAGACAATGAGCATAAGGAGGTACATCTCCAGCAGTGAACAATAAAAGGGTAAGACAAATCCAAAGTTGCTCATAAAAACTCTCACAACATTACCGTTTTTGAGTTAGAACCTATAAAATAGAACATTCAGAAAGTGTTTTTGCCATTAATTAGTTCAAGATAGAAGTAACTTCTCAAGTTTAGGTATGTGGCAGAAGCCAGGTAGTTTAGGTACTTCCAAGTTGGGAACTAAATTCTTTGGAGAGGTGTAAGCTGGCACTAAGTTCATAAGCCGCTAGATGCATCTAGGGTAGCCATGCGGAGTAATCCCAACGGACTAGAGGGGAATTGACTTGTATAAGTCTCACTACCGAATAATGTATCTTCACCGTAGTTTCTGTGCAATGTAAGACTATTATTATAGACGTTGAATTTTCATGGCGAATGTAATATGAACGTTAAATTTTCTACAGAAAAATAGTTGCACGCTTTTTGCTCTTCACTAGTGAGTGTATTATAAAGAGTCACTAGTATAAAGTGTTATACTTATACTAGTAACAATAACACTATCAGTTAGTAGTATAGCAGCCAAATCTCGTTAATATTTCTGAACATTCAGATAGAAAAGAAATAGTTAAATATGAATAAAAATTATATCTAGTTGGCGCTCAAACCTAACAAGTGTATATTTTATGTAGATTTTGTAATTTCGAATCCTGAAAGTCATTCAGCATTTCCGAAAGTATAACCACTAACCTGTATTTTTGAAGTTTTCACACCTATAATTTTAGGACAAACAAACGTTGTCTCTGTTTATAAATTTAGTGTAAAATACGAGTGTTCGAACTCGTCGCCAAGAACTGTAAGTATGACTTACAGTTGGAGTTCGATTTATATTTAAAAAGTTGGGAGCGCAAAGTTTGCAGTGGCGAGTGGGTTTTCAAAGGCGCTCGGCCGCGGGTTCGCACAAATAACTTCTGTGCTGTGCAGACGAGCAGATAATATTTTTTTTACGAATTTATAGATCTGTGAGATGCGACAATGTCGGAGGCGCTGTTTTAAGGAAATTTCGTAGAAATCTACCTTCCCGTTTGTCCACAAAATAACGAATTTAGTGGACGAGTGCATTTCTTAACCGACTGAAATTAAATTAGCCCCAAAAATACTTTAGATTTGTATCTCGGTTGAATTTTTAAATGGGTTTAATCGGTTGAGTAGCTTATTCAAAATTACGAGTTTCTCTCAAAATAAAATAAATTGCTAGATGGAGCTCGTGAAATATTAAATTTTGTGAAAACTTTTTTCTAATATGTACCCAAAAATAGTGAAATCTAGCTATCCGACTACGGTTTGTCATCAGCGTTTGTTTTTAAGATACAGTGGACTATCTTGATAGAAAGTCACCAAGAAAGATGCATATATCAACGCCAGGGAGATTAGATTTACTTATGTTAGAAAATAATCAGAATCTCGTCATTTAATTAAACTTTTCTTTTCATTATTATTAAAGCTAAAAATATTTGCGATTGAAAATTCGTACGTGTGCGTCGCCGAAATCTGCTGGCGAGTCCGCCGCGGGCACCAACGACTTATTCAATTTATGTTCCGCTACAATTTTATGAGATCAAAGCCTTCACCCACACTAGGAGAATTTTCTCTCTCGGGTGAACTGCACTAAAAATTTCTTAGTTTTTAACTACACTCGAAGTCATATTTAAACCTACGAATTAACGAAGGACCGTCACCGTGATCAGTCCTTATAAGATCCACTGCTGGACATGGGTCTTCCCATGGACATTGTCTCGGGCATGAAAGATGTATGGTCTTAAAACGCCACGCCAGCCAAGCTAGTTGAGGAGTCCACTCTTTTAGAGGTGATGTAGTCCGTCAGCGCTTGTAGTAAGCGGCTTTGTATCCTAGAGAACACATTAAACGTTTGCGTTTGCGCTCTAGTAACACCTAAAACTATTCATATGCATAATCGTAACTTACTGTAAGGCAAAGTTACAAGAATTATATCAATAATAGAATTCAAGATCAATTCTGAAGCATTTCTATTAATTTCGATGTATACATGTAAAGAAAATATATTTCTTTCATTTAAGTTTTGCCGCGCTCCGCGCCATCGGTAATGCTATAATAGTGGCGGTAAAACAGTGTAGGATATGGGAATATGGCGTCAGGTGAAGAGAATTGTGCTGACTGTCAAAATTGTGGGTAAAGTTAAATAAGAGAATTGTAAGGAAAAATAATAGATTGTAGAAAGGATCGAAGAATAAACTTTTTATGTCGTTTCTTTGTATATCGAAGCAGCACAATATAGTTAGTTTCATTTGGCAATCCTTAACAAGAGAAAATAATCGACATTATATACACACTAAACACAACAAAAATATAGAATAAATTCAAATTCTTATATTAGTTTAAATGAAATTATAATATAAAAAATAATTATAAGTATTTAGGAGACTAATGTTACTTAGATGTAGTTCATTTTCGGATTAAAATGTCTAATTTGAACACTTTTTAGTCATCGTTGTTAAATAGTAAAAAATGCTTAGAGCCTCTTCAGATATAAGCGATATTCGCTGCCGCCTGCGGTATTTTGTACGAGTACCGCAAGTCGCACAATTTCGCAAGCGGGAACGAATATCGCCTATGACTGAATGAAAGAATTATCGCGTACCCACGCGAATATTCAGATCGTTATCGCAGGCGGTAGCGAATATCACTTATATCTGAACAGGCCTAAAAGCATGAAAGATAACAAAAGAATCCGAGAGCAACTGTACATGTCATTCAATATAAAATTGCATATCAACGAGTGTCGCATACTACAGCAGATACTTGCTTTTTGTACATGAAACGTCGTATTTTTCGCGACCGAGTGTACTCGATCACTGTCCTATTTGTGGTCACGTCAAGTCGCCGCAAAATATTTCCAATCGATAGTCGCCGCTTGGGCCGCACACTGAGGAATGAGGAATGACGTTGAGCGAAGCGTTGAGCAGAACAGAAAGCAGGACAAAAGCAAACATCGGGCTACAATTTATCTAAAAGCTTTTAGCGTTTGTATTTTGGAAGAACGTCGCTACGTTAGCGCTTTTACTCTTACTTAACGCGGGCGCTTACTTAGCGCCCCTGTGAACTAATCGTAAGTCTTAAGCGTTCACGCTGTTCGTAGTTCCCCATTATGTCGAACATTTGTGCTTGAACAGCGAAGTTGAACACTCTTTTATGTTTTGTCGTCGCATTAAACGCTCGGCTCTAAGCAGAAGCTACTGGATAAATACTGTGTGCGCTCCACGCGACCTCGCACGCTGTACGCTCCGCGTCACCCAGTTGCTGGTCTTAGTTGGATGACATAGCGTTCTGCAGCCCGATCACTTTTGCGCAGCTAGTTTTGTTTTTGCGAAAATTAAGTTCACTTGTGTCACAATTTAAAATGACTTGCTGGTTGGCGATTGAACAAATAAATGATTATGATTATAATGATTATTTATGAACACAAACTTTGTTTTCTGCATGGAACAGTAAAACAGGTTTTTAAGCTATGCTTCTAACGAAATTGGAACAACATTTTTGTGTTATAAAATATTATTTCCGCATGAAACAGGACATAGATATTTTATCTGTATGGATTTAACACTCTTTTAGTATATAAATAAAACTAAATACAAGAAGGAACTATCAATGGGGTACTATAGATTGTGAAAATATTAGAGTTCCCTTACAATATAAATAATACAAGTTAAATAAGGATTTTCTGAGAAAAAAAAATTGAAGTTTCAACAAATACATCGACAAAGAGATATTGTATGTATGAATTGTATAATACTTGAGTTACGAGATGAATGAAGACTATAATAAATCCGTCTAGCATAAGATGTGGCTTGGCCGTTTTACAGAGGGCATCGTGTTTCATCAGTCTCGAATGGATAGACAGAATAGAAATGTCTACGTCACAATATAAATATATAAAATAATTCCACATAATTTAGACACGCTGATAATAATTGATTCCTTTTATACCAAACTTGGGTTAAAAAACAAACAAAGATTAAAAGACGCTTGTGGTGTGAAACTCTAGATAAGTGATTATGGGTAGATTCATAATTTAAAAAATACAATAATGTCATTTTACACAACTTTACATATAAAAAATACATATTGTACCACATGTTGACCTACATACTGAGCTTACGTAAGATACATACTACATATCTTTTATGCGGTTTCCGCTAGTAAATAATACAACCAGTTTCTATTCACGATACCATAGTGTAAGTGTATTGTACAAAAGATTAAACCGCAGCTAACTCTGATGTAAAGTTTAAACAGAAAACGGATACCGTAATCAGAGCAGTGGAAGAGCAAAAAGAAAAGAAGTCTACGTTAGCAAAAGTGAGCCCGAGAATATAAATTGAGTTTTAGCAGTAGCGGTTTAGTTTCTGCATTTAAACTTCAGTATTTCTGTTGGATTTCTGTTGGTACACTTTTTCTACCACATGCAACGTCTCTATGACGTAGAAGGGGCACTTTAGTAAATGAAAATATGGTGTAATCTGCTTAATGAAAGACTTTCTTTTCCTTCTGACTGTGCGTGTACAAAGTCAAAGTCTGTTTCAGTATTTGCGTTTAAGATTGTGTAATGGATATGAACAAACTTTCCAACAAGCGACAAGAAAGCACGCCTACACTAAAAATGCTATGCACAAATGCAGAAATGTTATCATTAATTCCCATATGTAAGCTATCGATTATTGTTTACAATAAAGGTTTCGTTAAAATTATTCACTTAATTAATATTATGAGGGTCCTGAACTAATTTTTCCCTCACTCCTTATTCAAAAGTCGGTGCGAATACCTAAATGAAAATACACTTAATTAGTTAACTGTTATGTCAAGGTCAAGTCCTGTAGCAATTTTCCGCTAATGATCCGTGACTATGCTATCAATATATCGTAATATACCTATATTTTACACAGAATAAATAGGTGCAAATCCCTACGCTATAACTAAGGCGCTTAATCTTAAATCCGCTTTGCTACACGTTCCACGAAGTCTGTAAGGTGTGGGGACAGTGTGAAAATAAAAAGGAAAAAGTAGTGTTTCTACTAAATAACACCACTTAACACTAAGCAGGGCGAGGTGTTCTTTGTTTAATGTACTCGGGAGGAGTAATTAAGATATAGTAGAGTACAATAGATATCTAGCAGAATAAAAGTAGTGCTGACCAGTAAGCATAGGTATAAGAAAGTTTAAGGGTTGTCGTAGACCAGGCGAAGCGCGGTTATCATTAACAAACAACTATCAACTATGTCGACATTGGAGTAAGATTAAAAATTCACCAACGCACCTACCAGTCTTCGAGCGCAAAAGCGGGCATAGGAGATACGTGCGTTGGTGAATTTTTAATCTTATCCCAATGCGGACAAAGTTGATTGTTGTTTGTTAATGATAACCGCGTTTCGCCTGGTCTGCGATAGCCCATCGATTTGAGAATACATACTAGATATATATACAAGCATTCTAGGGCAGGCACGTTAGAGATAGTGTTCTATGGTCAGTAGCTCTCTAGTACTTAAGTTTTAATGAATCTTAAGTTTTATTTTTAATGAATCCCTCCTCATCTTCTTCATCCCCCCCCCCCCCCCCTATAAGTTGCCAACCAGGTTTCTTTGATAAGAACGTATGATGTATCATCTAGTTTATTCTCACATGGATGGCACCAGCCCTAATGCTACACTAATACATGCAAGTCGTTATAGCTAAATATAAAAATTGACCTCTCCTACTATAATAAATTCAATTATTAATCGCATAATGCATTGTTACGTAGGTACAGATGGTAATGATACAATAATTATGTGAATTCAGTTAAATTCATTATATCGGATGTAAAGCGTATAAAATATAATCTATCTCTATCTATTTTAGATAAATCATACATGTAAATTGAGTCTCCTAAATCTAATGTAATCAATTTGTTAAATTAAATTCTTTCTTTTGTATTGGAAATTACTACATATTAATTTACAGCTCTTTTTAAATTTTCTGTACTTTCTGAAATCAGATACGCCCCCATCAGTAGAGCGGTTAATCAATGAGTTAAATGGTACTGTGCACGAGTACGATGCTTTGGATTAGGAAAGATATAGAGATTGTAAGTTCTTAAGAATAATAAAGTGGATTGTATCGAAAAATATTGTTTAAAAAAGTAAAAATGTATGAAATAACCCCGTTTCACTTTATAGCCATCGTAACGTCTGAAGGCGTTGCCAGACATCTACTAGTGTAAACAAATAAAATACATTTTTATGAATTTCAACGGAAATATTAGTCGAAAAACAAACAGGACGTCAAGTGAGGTGAATTCAGCGAAGCGAACTCTTGGTGGTGATTTTCATAAAGCGGCCGCTCACGGTACTCTGTAGGTCTCTTTTGCTGGCGGAGAACGATTCAAGTGAATAATGAATGGAATGTGCTCAGGTTGAAGTGTGCATCCCGATGGAAACTTCTAATTTTAACGAAGCTTTGGAACTTTTATTAGCCCTATATACCTATTAAAAAACCTATTTAAAAAAAACGCATGTTTCTCATGTTGGCTTACTTCTTTAAATAATATTTTTTATAATATACAGTATATTTTTCAGGTTCAGGTTCTGTAATAAACTTCAGGTTCTGTAATTTATATTATGGGACATTACCTTAACGCTATTTGACTGTGACAAATATTTTAAGGTGAAATTTTTAAACAAACTTAAATTTACCATCATTTCAAACTTTTGATGATTTTGGATGTTCCTAAAAACTGTAAACAGGTTTACAAAGGGCCGTGGCAGTGACGCCACGCCTGAAAACTGAAACCGGCGCCAGTACGCCGGCGGCACGCAGCCGCTGCATTTGCATAATAATACACGCTGCAACTCCGGCGACCATTTAATGAAATCGCTACAGTTTCTGTATAATGCTACTTTATACACAATCTGTACTAACACACGGTGCTGTCATATACAGTTACAGAGACAAGGAAAAAGAACCTATAGGGTGTGGCTATAAAAGTAAAATAAGGATATGCGTCTGTTCTTATTGTATAATGTAGATATGACATATCCGTGTGTGACGTTTTATCCACATAAGTAAGTATTCTTTATTGTATACCACAGATAAGGATACAGGTAACAGAAAACATACACAAAAACATAAAACAGTATACAAAAGGCGGTCTTTTGTATACTGATTTATTTATACTGTTTATGTTTCATGTTTTGTTGAAACCTGCGGTCTCTTCCAGACAACATTTACTTACATATTACTTCTTTTGGACAGGCAAGCACGGCTTGGCCCAACTACTTCTCTACTTCCCAATACAAGAGCACAACAATTGAAGGTCAAAGGTCAACTATAGCTTGATAGGTTTATTATGTTTTTTGATATTAATATAATAGAAATCTCATCCAACAAAACTTCCAAGTAAAATTAAAAATAGGTCATATGAAGACAGACTCCGCATTCTTTGTTTAACTAGTCTAAAGGAATGGAGGGAAAGAGGAGACTTGATCGAAACATATAAGATTCTCAACAACTGCTGTGATGTCCCGCACCTGAACTCTATAAACAATGCTAAAGCAAACGAGAAAGAAGACCTGCTTTAAGGTTAATGCGAACTATCGCTACCTCCAATCGCTATAAGCACTTGCTATCAATTAAAGTGGTCAAATCATGGAATAATCTACCACATGAGACAGTTAAAGCAGAAGGAGTGAATAAATTAAAAACTGTTTAGACAGAGAAGGCAGCAAAAGTGTATTGATATAGGCGCATCAGTGAAAGCTAGCCTAATACATAAATATTAATAATAATAACGACGAGACACTTTTGACGTACAAATCTCTCCAGAGAAGTGCGTCACAATGCCATTAATTTTACATGCAATTTCACCTTCAAACGTCGTCGCAGGGTCTCTTGAACCCCACGATTTATGAGATCATTAGCCGGTACCCGCACCTGCTCGTCCGGTAATATCCAGCACGCTCGAATAATTACCACCGCACATTCTTTGTTCCACATAATTAATTATTATTAGGGGTATTTCGTGTACAACTCCGGGTAAACAACAATATTAAAATTTCGTTAGCCGCTACCGGGTTAGCGGTCTCGAAGGGCAATCAAAAAGTAATATAACTTGTGTGGAAAGTTGTGGACAATGCGTATATTAACAAGTATGTTCACTATTATCCAACAAGTAATTAAGACCCGTGAGACTGGAACTAAGTATCTTATGAAATGTTTATCGAGATAAAGGTAGAATAATAATAAATTTAATCGGGGCAAAGATACAGCCCGCTGTAAGTCTCATTAAAATACATTAAAAAGACTTTTCTGGAATGTTTATGGAATTAAAATACATTAAAAAGTCTTGTATAAAACTATATACCTACATGATTAGATTCTACCCAACTTAAATAGGAACAGTCAAGCTTTTTTTTATAGGGAATTTTTTTTATATATCGGTTGTTCAATTTCAGTAAAACCGGTCAGTAGAATAGTCCGCGTAGTTGCATTCTCGGGATTCCAGCGCGAGTTTCATTAAAAATGGCCGACGGATCCAATTGCCCGGTTTTGTATTATTTTTCAAATCAATAAAACCGAAGAAAGTGGTAATTTTATTGTATAAATTGTTTTTTATAATCTGTAGGTACTTGAAGACAAACTATAGTAATTGATCTCATGCTGTTTTTATTTTTCATTGTATTAGAGAATCTAACTTTTATCTTCTCTAGATATGTGTAGGTACAAAGGATATATAAGGCAATTATATAAGTAATTCTATAACATATACCACTACACGGTATAAAACCAAGCTCCTGAAGAAAGTTTGTGAGTATGTTCTAAGAAACTTTGCAGATTTTAATGTGGTAAATCCTGTTTTAGGAGTTTATTCTGGGGGGTTTTATTAAATTCGGCTAAGTAGCTTTGAAAAAAAAAATAGCGGGTTTTTATGATCATAAAATATAACAGTCATCGATGATTAAATTCAACCGAAGTCGGGTATATAAATGTAAAGCAAAGAGTGCGAAATCATGTGAAAATGTTCATATTCTTTATCTTTATAAACATAAAGAATAATTTGTTTGTGGAAATGCTTGTTCCACTGCGTTTTCTGCGCTCCCTCTGCTGTCATAATTTTCAAACCCTGAAACCCTGAAATAATGGACTTAGGATAGGTATCTACTATTGCGATTTCCGTTCTACGCTACCTACGCTTCGTATTTTAGTTCCGACTAAATGTGCAAAACCTAATGTCATATAAAACAAAGCAATATCCATTTTGACTCTTCCTAAAAACAGTAAACAACAAGGGAAGCACGGGTAATGTATCCAGAAACAAGTCCGGATAGGTATAGTATCCGGTGTGTAGCCGGCGTCCGGCGCCGGATGCGTTTGATCCATGATGTTACCTAAACTTGTACGTGTAGTAAGTAGGGCGGTGCGAATATGATTACGAATTTTAGAGGTCAATGTTCGTTAAAACTAATAATAATAAAAATGTTAAATTGAATTATTTTTCCTCGTGGATGATAAAATTACTAAAAGGTGAGTATCCGTTGAAATTTTCACTTTTACTACACGAAAGAAATATTTTTATAAAACAATATGTAAACGATGAGATAAGAAAGAAAGGCAGATATAGGTACAAGCTCAGAAGTGTTCGCATGTGGTTATCTAAAATAGCACACAAGAAAAGAAAAAAATAACGGAAAAAAGGAACAAGTTTTCTTATTGAGGTGGATTTAAATGACTAATTATATGAATGAATGAATGAATGAAACTTTATGCATTGCTATAACACACGTAATAGATATAACACATTAACAATAGTAGATACAGATGGATACATTAACTAGCAATATTTACGTAAATACAATACGTAAACCAGAGATAAAAAAAAGTATTATTTGTGTGCCGCAGCCAGGATACGCTTTCCTAGTTCGGCATAGTGTTGTGGCCTGTGAAGCAGACCTTAAAGCTGGTATTTTGCCAGGACCGATTGGAAAAGGTGAAAAAGTGAATACCGAAGTTTTAATAAGCTGGTTATATCTGATACCTATAACACCTGCAGAACACTATACTAGAATAATTTCAGGGAGATTTTGGATTATAATTCATCGTACAGACGACAAAGGCATTATACGAGCTAAGACGGAAATCATACATGTATTATATTATGTTACGTATGTATTGTATTATGTATTATGATGGAATTACGTGGAAGGTTTTTTATGTCCTCGTCGTTACCTCAGACAGGTTATAAAGTATTGAAATATTTCCAGAGCGTCGACTGTTACATACAATTTGATTGATGCGCCGTGCCCAGCTCTCCTCCACCGTCACTACGCCCTCACGGATCGAAGGGCGCAGGAAACTTCATTTTATTAATATACCTTTTAAGAAAACGAATTTTTGAATCGAGGAACGTAAAGATAGGTAAATTCGGTTAGTTAAGGTTACTCGGGGTAATTGGAAACAGAGGTAAATTAGAATATGTTTTAATTAATTCCTATATGATATTAAAACATACAGTTATGATTTCCATCACTTAATATGTATAATATCTGCATTATTATCGCAGCTGGATGAAATTGCTTTAGAGTAGATAATACTTTTAGAGTAGATAATACTTTAGAGTAGATAATACTTTAGAGTAGATAATACTTTAGAGTAGATAATACTTTAGAGTAGATAATACTTTAGAGTAGATAATACTTTAGAGTAGATAATACTTTAGAGTAGATAATACTTTAGAGTAGATAATACTTTAGAGTAGATAATACTTTAGAGTAGATAATACTTTAGAGTAGATAATACTTTAGAGTAGATAATACTTTAGAGTAGATAATACTTTAGAGTAGATAATACTTTAGAGTAGATAATACTTTAGAGTAGATAATACTTTAGAGTAGATAATATTTTAAGAGTAGATAATACTTAAGAGTAGGTAATACTTAAGAGTAGATAATACTTTAGATTAAGACCGCCTAGTTGTAGTAATAGTGTTTTATAATGAAATAATAAAACTCTTAACTCTTATTGTATTATAATTATACATTTTAATAATACTATTGTATAATTTATAGAATAAAAAGAATTTTATGGATCCATCTATATTTCACGATAAATTAAAGCATGTTCTTAATGACCCCTATTCCTGATTACCCCTACCTACTGATTTAAATAAAAATAATATAATCTATTTGTTATAATAATTTAATAATATAAAACGATTTATAATTAATGTTATATATCATAGTGGAACTGTCCACTATGATTTATCCAAAGAATGTACAAATCTTTAGTCGTTATAAACATACATATCTATGCATATGCTCTACAATCCACATTATAATATTAGTGTCATATTCATCTTAAACAAAATAATAATCATTGAAACAATAAAAATTATGGATAATATCATAACAACATCAATGATATAATGTTATAACAATGATATAACATCAATGATAGGTCGGGGAGAAATTCTTTTCGTATTTTGTATGTATGAAGTTGTGATCCAATATCTTTGATTGAACTGTTTGTACCTGGCTGGCTATGATACCATTAAAAATTTAACATTTAAAAAAAAAAACTGCTGCCCGCCATTTTTCAATTGTTTTTCTGTCCAAGAAAATAAGTGAAACTAACGAAGAAATTCAATACGTTTTAAAGTGTTATTACAAAAAAGGGGAAAATGCGACACAAGCCGCGAAAAAAATTTGTGTCATTTATGGACCTAATGCAGTGTCAGTAAGAGTAACACAAAATTGGTTTAAGGGTTTTCAGTCAGGAAATCTTAATGTTAAAGATGCAGTTCGCTCCGGTCGCCCTGTTACCGATAAAGTTGATGCCATTTGTAAAAAAGTGCAGTAAGATCGGCATATAAGTAGTTTGACATTGCTGATGAACTGGCCATTGACTACAAAACAGTTTTGACTCATTTGAAAAAGTCTGGATTCACAAAAAAGCTTGATATTTGGGTATCCCACGAGCTCACTGAAAGAAACCTAATGAACCGTGTACTCGTTTGCGATTCTCTATTAAAACGCAATGAAACCGAACCATTTTTTGAAAAGATTGATCACTGGTGATGAGAAGTGGATCACTTACGACAAGAACGTGCGGAAAAGATCATGGTATAAGTACGGCCAAGATCCACAGACTGTGGCGAAACCTGGATTACGCGCGATAAGGTGATGTTGTGTGTATGGTGGGATTGGAAGAGCATCGTTCATTATGAGCTTTTACCGCCGGGCTCTACTGGGCTTTTATCGATTTGGATCTCTACCGCCAACAGCTGATGAGACTAAAGCAAGAAATTGAGGAAAAACTCCCGGAATTGATCAACAGAAAAGGTGTAGTCTTTCATCATGATAACGCCAGACCACACACATCTTTGGCCACTCAGCAAAAATTGAGAGAGCTTGGTTGGGAAGTGTTGATGCACCCACCATATAGCCCTAAACTTGCGCCCTCAGAATTCCACTTGTTTCGGTCTCTTCAGAATTCTTTAAGTAGTGTAATGTTAACATCTAGAGAGGACTGTCAAAACTAATTGTCGCAATTTTTTGACCAAAAATCCCAAAATTTCTACAGCAACGTGATCATGTCACTACCTACAAGATGGCAACAAGTTATAGAACAAAACGGCACATATATATTATAATTAAATGTAATTAAACTTTTTTTTTAAATGTCTTGAATTTGTGTATAAAATACGAAGAAACTTTTACCCGACCTTATATGATAATATTAATGTATATGATTACAAATTATAAAAAATAAGAATGCCCAATTTAATGCTAAATAATTACAACGTCAAATATTTATAATTTCAAATAATAACAATGTAAAATAATTACAATTGTTAAATAAAATAATTATAACTATAAATTGTCTGTCTACTTTAGGTCAATATCAGATATTAATAACTTAGATCTTAATATACAACAACTACTTACAACTACTCGTATAAAGTATCCTATTTGTGATTCAGAAATTCATTTACACTATCATAGCACTTATGAAGAAGCCATTTAAATAAACGGTTTTCAAACAAGTTAATATTTAATACTTTTGATGGGATAAATGAGTCCTCGAATGGAGATCGTGTACCAGAAAACTAAATATAAGACACCAGCAAGTCAGGTGGACCGATTAGTTACAAGAATTTGTCAGTAGTGACTGGATATCTTGAGGCATAATGTTCTCCTACACGTTTTTTTAGGATACGGTCAATTTGGGCGAAAGTGCATAAAAAAGCTAGTAAAAATATAGTTTTATTACAGAGTATCTTCGTATTAAGCATATGTTACTGTTCCAATATCAACACCGGTTATTCGGTTGTCGAGTACCGGTTATTCGCCGCTAGTTTTGACGGATGCGCGGTCACCTACGATGGATGAAAGGCGCAGAATCAATCTCCGGGGTTTCGGGTTATTTACACATAAGCATTGCCACTACAATATTGAATATGTAAAATAGTATTTGTTATTTGAGAGGAGGATTTTATCCAGCAGTGGTCAAACGTATACGACGCGAACTCTATGTAAGGTTTGATTAATCAATAGCACAGAAGGGACAGTGTAGTTTGTGTACCATACAAGCATGAACTTTACATGTGTGCGTGGGGTGAATGTTGACAAAATCCCAGCGGTTCTTCATGATAGAAACGTGAAAGCAACTATTTATTCTTTATATACCATTGTATTCTGTATATTATGCACCTTCTCAAACTCACACGGCTGGAATCGAGTCGTGTCCTAGCGGGCTGTTTGACAACTAATAAGATAAAGCTATGTTTATTGGCATAGAAGGAAAAAAACTACAACTATTGCGTTACTTCTTCTTGTGTATTAATCACTGGCAGCTCAAAACGACAAAACAAAAATAATAAATGGGTCATTGCCATGACTTGACACTTTTTTCCGTTTTGCGTTTCGTTCAATACATGCTTTTAACTCAAAGAGCAAGTTCTTTAAAGCTACATTTTCCAATTTAAAAAAGTATTTATTTTTATTTTATAGTTCGAACCTAATTTCGCCTACGAATGTTTCAATAAAATTACTTATCGATTCAATAAAATCTACTATTTATGGAATAAAAAATCGGTCGCTCCATCTGAAAAGTGATTAACCGACGTATACTTATGTCAGAAAGCATAATAATGTTAGACTTAGTCCTTGGCCTCTGTGTATAGGACGCCTAAGCCGTTGCCAAAAAAATAGTGATATAATTATCCAAGCTTCAAACAGCTCGTTAGTGTCGCTGTTCTGTTGCCAATGGCTGAAGAAATTCGAGCTCTTCTTTCGGAATTCTTATTTTATAAAACAATAGGCTTAGCCCGCGGCTTCGTTTAAATGGCGTCCCGGTTTGCTTTAAATAAAACTACAGCAAGACATTTGCAGTGACTATCTTTTCTATCCTTTGCAGTTGTCGAGACTAAAATTAACTAACCAAACTCGCTACAACTACGTGATTTAAAAAAAAAATAATAGCCTATACGTCTCACTACTGGTTTCTGTCGAGACTGAAAAACTTGAAAAAAGCTTTCAAGCTTTCTGTCTCCAACTAAAGCTTTTCCAACAGAAGGTATTCAAAGATTTGAAAGGTCTCGAAATATAAAAAGGTCTCGAAATAAAACTTCAGTTTTATAAATAAAAGTGCTAAATTATTTAAAAAGTCGCGTCAGTGAACAACTATGACTTATATTAATTGTTTTAGATATTTTATTTATTTATTTATAAACTTCATTGTATACACAAATTATAAAAATAGTTACAAAAGAAAATACACATAAGACGTGTTTATCCCCTTAGGAGATTTCTACCAGCAAACCTGGTAGAGCGATAGGTGAGCAATAAACTGGGTAGACATAGTGCGTACCTTAATAAACTACTATAAACACTACTTCTACTACTTTAGGTATTACTCAATTACAACATTTAGGTATAGTATAGCAAATAATAGACTATTTTGAAAATATAACCGACTTTTTTTTCCGACAAACTGATAAATTTAATTAATGAAATGATGATAACCAATGTCGGTTCAAAATGGGACTCTGTAAAATGTTGAAATAATTTATTATATCTGCAGACCGTTCACGAGTCTACATTCGACTTGTTACCGCAGAGGCCGCGCGTGAAATATGATCGATATAAAAACATCACAACGTACTGCGGCCCACATATTCTCATTTATCGAATGACATCCCATTATCCTATCTCTCGCGGGAAAAACCGCCACGTTTCTGCTTGCCAAACAATATTGACTATATTTTTTACTCAGAACAGAAGATATCTATTTATCTATCTAGAGACGAGTCTTTATATGATTAGATAAATATATAAAGAAAAATGCCCTGACTAACTGATTCAACGCCGGGACTAAACAGCTGCTAAAAACATGAAATTCGGGACAATATCTTCCTTTTATGACGTAAAGACTCACTAAACATGAATTTCTTGAGTTTCCATCTCTAAAGACATAAAACGGGGTATCAAACTTTGTACGGAAAAGAAATATTTCGTAGTCCTATTAACTTGAAACTTGGTATAGAGCCTGCAATACAAATAAAATTAGCTTTCTAAACGCGAGACATTTATCGTTTTTAGCTCTCGCATCGCGAAAATTTCTGTCACAGAAAATGGCGCAATGTCTGAAAAGTCTCATGAGATATTACGGAACCAATTCGAAGCGAGAAACTTCTTGCGCGTCATAAAGCCCACGCCGTCTGAATCCGCTTTTATATCTCACCACCACATTTCCAAAGCAGTAAAGCATTGTCGTTGTCCTCGGTCATCTGAATTACCTGAGGGCACGTCTGATTTAGATTTAATGGAAAAATGTCTTCTGTCTCCAGCCCCCTTGCTATGTGAGACAGCCAACATGACAGCGGCATGGGTTACCGTTGGCAATATTATTAATATTATAAGTTGGAGATTAGCTAGACCGAAAATGGAAAAGTACTCGGGGTATACAATTCAGATGGTTAAAGCCTATAAAAATACTGTCTGTTGATATTTGCAGATGTTTCAAGAGAACGTTTTATGGAAAGAATGTGGCAGAGGAGCGGATAACGCCTGATAGTACAATAAGTAATTACTGTTGCCCACAGATTCATGTCATCATGCCATAAAATATTGTCCTATGTCATAAAAATAATTGACAGGTCCGTTGATGTTGTTGTCTGTCTGTGGATACGAGACTTGGAAAAACGTATGAGGAGAATACAGATAAGAACGGGTGATATAGGTAATTTAGGAATCTGAAAAAAGAATTGGAAAATACGGCTAATATGGATCTCCTGGAATCTATATAAATAAAAATTAAATGCTGTTCGTTGGTAAACACATCACTTGAGAACGGCTGGACGGATTTTGTTAATTTAAAAAAAAAAAAAATGTTCTTAATAGTCCGAATATGGTTTTTAGGGAAAGAAAAATTGGAAAAGTTGCCCGGAAAATTAGAAAATTTGGGAAAAACTGAAAGTGCCTTTTTCTATGGGATTTTTGTAAGAAATTATTGTATTATCTAAATTTGGACAGGACAACGTCTGTCGGGTCAGCTCGTATACAATATAAATCGTAAATAAATTTATTTATTAACTAAATTGTCTAAATATATTTTCTTTTCGTAATCAGTTGGATAGGAAAGGGTTCATAAAGAAAAAGAATAAGAAAGTTTTAAGCTGAGTTGCGAAAAACTTGCGTCCGTGCCAGTGTTCGCGGATCCCTTTCAAAACATCGTAACTTAGATAAGAGCAACTCAGCAAAGGGCGCAATAAAGGGTGGGTCTTGAAATAAAAGTGATGCACCGGTATTGTAGTGTTGGGCCAATAAAGCGTTCGAATAAAAACAATCACCTTTGTAGTTCTTTATAAACTTATTTATGAGGCGGCTAGGTGGCGTCAATCGCAAATGAAATGTTGTAGATACGCGTTAAGGCCCGTTTAATAGATAAATATGTGTTGAAAATACGAATATCTCAAAAGGGATAAGGATTTTTTTCTTTATTCCACTATAGTGTATTCGACGAGATTGGGTGGCAAGAGATAGGGAGTATAAAGGGGAGTGGGCAACATACCCGGATGAGACTTTCCTTATCCCATTATACTTCCCTCTCGATGGCATGCGATAGGAAAAAGTGTTCTGGTATATTATTTCATTTACTCCCGAAACAGTACATTTCACGTAAGCCTTATGTAATTCTGCGGTACAGATAGATATGTTTAAGAAATATACCACACAATTGGTTCACCAGTGAGAGACCACATAGGAAATGAGATTTAAATTATTTATTAGAAGAAATTGAATATCTATTTGTAGCGTATCGAATAAATAGAATAATATATAGCACAGCCAATATGGCGTCTGCATAACATATTCAATTACATAAACAATAGAGTGATAATGACAGTTCGCACTTAGCGTGCACTCCGCGGTTCCCATCGAGTCATTATGTGAAAGTTTTGCGTATTCTGAAGTCGCGGCAGTATTGACTTGCCATACTTGCTGTTAGACGATGACGACGATCCACGAGCTGTATGCTATTCAAATGTTGTTGCTACAACTATTCTGTTGAATAATGAACTATCAACAGCAATAACGGTTTTTTATCTTTTTAACTTTAACTTTAATCGCATTAACTCTTGCCTTTATACATACTCGTAAACAGCGTTGTATTACTGCAAGCCTGTAAAAATTTATTCGAAGTGGCCGATTCAAAATTGCAGAAAGAATATAATTTTCAACGTACCACACTACATCGCGAAGCAACTGTTATAATGTGGAATTCATAGGCTACGATTGTACAAAACTGAGTTAAGCAGAGCGAATAAGAAATAGGAGACTTCACCCAATGAGATCGCTTGAATTCAAACAGTAGAATTCAAGCAATATTTTGAATCGACGTCTGGATCTCAATTCTTTGCTCAGTTCATCTCAGCTTCGGCGTTATAACGCAGTAATAGTTAACTGAAATAAATATAAAGATTGACAACGTGACGAATTTTTATGAAGAGCCCTATCCTAATCCAAGTTTTAGGTACCCATTGCAGGCAGAAGTATTCTTAAATTAGTGGCAACAAACCCTTTTACTAGCAGGCAAATGGTTTCACATATGGTTACGTATCACGACAACCTGGGTACTGGAATTGAGTTGTACAATGATGCTCGCCATATTATCTCTATAACTTTGCTAATGTATGATGCATTAGTATAAACTAAGATTCTATGAGCAACGCTTAACTCCCTTAGTTTTAGTGCATACGAGCGTATATCGGCGTACTCGACCCGCCCCTGAGTGTATCGCTGTGTTCTAACTTGGACTCTTAGCTGCAGTACTCCAGTAACAGCACTCCGAACTTTGAAGGGGGGGGGGGGTACGTACCGTGATATCAGCTTGTGTTCAGTGTTAGTGAATTATCGCTTACCTGAAAAGACAGAGAAGTGATATAAAATACGTAGAAAAGTTTATGAATTAAACTAAGGGCAATTTATTATCTTTTGTCACTCGTCATCAATTAAGGAAAAAAATATGTTGTAGTACAATTTTATTTTTTACGGTTTAGAGGAGCGGATATAAACGTTAGAAAAGTCTTTTGTTACCCACAAAAAACGTTGAAACTGTTGGAACCTTCTTTGACCTAGTGTTTACTATATTGACTTAACTAAAGTAAACTTTTGATCTGCTTAATGCGACAAAAGGAAAATTGCTTTTTCCAGTTCACTACTAAAGTCGTTTCGTGAAAACTTCTAAAAAATATTCAATGATTTCGAGCCGTTTATTAAAAATTTGATATAAGTTTTCTATTGATGGAATATTTATTCAGACTTTGTTGATTATCCTACGTTCTAAAAGAGTGCTCTCGAAAATCTTTCTCCATTATGTTCCTAATAAACTCGTAGTTGGATTAAAGGCCTAGTAGCTCTTGTAATAGCTGAAAAGTAACGTGCTATATTCCCATCAGGCCATGAGGCGTGGCGATGAAACCAAGTTAAATCTTTACTCCCCGGTTGAAAAGGAAGAACACTTACACTAGAATATATGAAGAACGGTAGAGTATCTTGGAGCCATTCTGTAAATAGGCATGTTCAGTCAATTCGAAGACACTTCATTCAAATTATTATACGGGTGAGCTGGGAAATATTTCATATGTGACAGTTCGACTTTCCCTGCGTTTTTAACATGAAGTGTAGTAAATTGCGAATGCGGTTCCTTACGCACAAGTGTAAAGAACAACTTCGCAACGTAAGGGGTGTACATTACACATGTCTCTGTGTGTGATCTGAATTATGGATTATTCGTGGAGATCTCCTACTGTTACCTGTTGTATAGTAATTAGACTTAATGAAAAACACGATGGATTAAAACATAATTACGTCGTGCGCGGGTGGTGTGTACACACCATAATAATTACTCGAGGTGTCATCAATCAGCGACGGCACCGTGATTCGACGGTATTCCCATATTGTATGTAAAGCAGTGTGTGACGTGCAAGCTCGGGATTTCATTAGCGGTAATAATGTGTCATACATAAATATTGGTGTATCTTGTTTGCAAGGGAACAAAAAATTCGCTTGTACGGATAGTAAGTATTGATATCGAGTGAGGAGTAGCTGGTGTAAAACGGGTCTTTCATACCCATTATACTTCGAACTACTTATCCCATTCCAACCCCTCCTGTTGCCATTGTGACCAGTGACCATCAATCAACCGCCCGTGAGGTGGCGCAAGTGTGTAGATAAATATGGGTCAATGTTTTGACTAAAATAATTAATATTTTATTAACAAAAAAAAATTTTTTTTAGTTTCTCATATTAATCGGTCATTTCATAGGTAAGCAAGCAGCCTAGTAAAAAAGTACAACTGGCAGCCTATCCCTAAAGCGACTTCATCCAGACAACTTTCGGCTGGTAAAGAGAAGTCTGTACACGAATAGAGATATGTGGCGCAATTAAGAAATTGTATCTTTATATACATAGATACATACTTATATGCAAAGACACATGCAGAAAGAAAATATATGATGGTGTATAATAAAGTGTATATCTATGTTTCTATATCTAGGGTAGAGACTAGTTTCAATATCACAGTTTGGTTTCAGAACGTGAATGTAAAACAGCGTTCGATTGGAATCCTTTATGATCCGAATTTATACGATTGCACCAAGTTTCGTAAACGTATGTGAGCAAATAGGAAATGCTGATTGTTTACAGTTGCCTCTAGAAATATTTGAGCGTCTTCGAGGTGACGAAATGTTGTTCCTGGTTTACTGTTTGTGTTCTTCTTACACGATCGTGGTAGTAAAATGTTTATTCCAGATATTACATTTATATAATATTATTGAGTTTTGTGCAATGAAGATAACATATAAACGGGTATCTCTATCTTTATGGTTACAGAATACAGGCACCTGTTTGTTTTTCTATTTGTTAGCGCTAATCTTGGGAACTATAAGGCCGATTTTGTAGCGTTTTTCACTATCGCGTAGTGTGTTCATTTCAGAAGACTACAGAGTATTTCTTAACAATGGATTACAAAAATAGTAGGTTGACCACGGTGTGCTCTTTAGATGATAGTATGAAATCGTAGGCATGTATAATGAAATTATCTAGATATCTAAACACACTGTTCGATTACGAAATCTGGTCACGTTTACTAGATAGAAGTGATGTTTACTAGAAATGCGAAGCTTGAAGAGAACATGTCCAGAAATGTGGAGCCCAGAATATACACATGCAGCCAGAAAACTTGGAATGGCGTTCTAACTTTAGTCTGTGTATTCAATAATAATAAATTAGCAAATCTAAATATCAACGAGAAATCAAAAAGCCTATTTCATTAGATTACAAATACAATTACTGAATTATGTGTACTCAATTCCAAATTAATAAAACGCAATGATGGTATCAAAAAAAATTAGTGCTTCATTACGTTTCAAAATATTAAAATTCCTAACAATATGAAACAAACAGAAATATTTTTTTATTAATAAGTGTTCTCGTGTCATTAACTCCTTTGTACTGTACTCTTATAGAGAACTCGTCTTGTCTATACTGGCGATCGATTGCACTCATTTATAACTTTTAACTCATTGTAACTCTTATTCACACACACCCATACATCAACTCACACACAATTACTTACATTATTGGCACTGATATAGTTTTTTCTAAAATCGGATATCTAAAACCACACTCCCACACATTCACACACAGATATACTTACATAAAACACACACGACATACATATTTTATCACAATAATTACCACCTGAATAAACTGTTTTCTTAAATAACTGCAACTTATAATATAATGTAACTTATAGTACTAAGAACAGATCTAACTAGGGAAGGCGCTGACAGCTGTAAAACAGATTATTCTAGTACAGATGTCAGCACACATTATCCTTATGTATACCTTACTTGTTAATTTGATATTTTTTTAAACTACATTATACTATAAGTGACAATTACTGTATGGAAAATATTTAATGTTGTAAATAAATAAATAATTATTATTTATGAAAATCGAATGCAGTAACCTTAAACAGATAGTAAAACTACAAGGACTATTTTAGGGCTATCACATCGATGTAACATCGATTGATAGCGAATTCATTGTATAGTTTCCACATACTTATAAAGGATATCTTCGAATTCAATGTACCCTGTAGAATGATAAAATTCAACTGAATGACTAAGATTCCAACTATTTAATATTCGTACTTATAATACTTATAGTAGAAAACGAAGGCAGTAGAATAATAATAATTACTTTACTATACGTGTAAGATGATAGTAAGTTAAAACTTAAGAGTAATATTAAGATTGATGATGATATTTGCACCAAAACCACAGATTAACAATCGTCTACGTATAGTTTATTGATGAAATTAAGGAGGATACCTTTAATTTAAATGCTCTTTTAAAATTCTGGATTTCATTAAAAAAAAAATTAATGAGGGCGGACGAGTAAGCGGTCCCACATGATGGTAAGCGATCACCGTCACCTATGGTCACCTGCAACACCGGGAGGCTTGTGGGTGCGCCGCCGACCTTGCAGAATCCTGTTCACAGCCTTCTTGAAGAGCCGAGCCGCATGTCGTAGCGCAACGGAAATATCTCAGCTGATAGTTCATTCCACAACTATCCGGTTCGCGGTATAAAGTATCTTTGTGCAAAAGTTGAGGCCGAAAGCAGTCGAAAGTAATACCACAAACTGTATTATGTAACCATAATATTAAACTAAAACGTGTATTTTGGGGTCGCCGGTCCGTGACACCACCTTATTTGCTTCGAAACTATCGATTGCACTGCGTTATTCACAACCACTAACAAACTAGGCAATGCACGTTAGAACGGTAAGCTAACTTACTATAAAATGTGTAAAATGCAACTCACACATACCAATGCAGAAATTTACACGCATGGAAGGTCCAGAGGTTGTCCCAGAGATACGTATTCACAAGTGTTACAGGACTGTTGTTCTGTAAATTGTCGAGTGCATTGACGTTTTATAGCACATCATTATTCCATAATGTCACGAAAAAGATAGTATTTTTTATATTTATTTTCTAATGAGACATCCGTAAACCAGCTTCTTTATCGCCCGCTGCTAGACATGGGCTTCCTCGTGAACATTTTCTTGTGCATGACGGATTTATGGCCTTAAAACGCCACGCTGGTCATGCGATTGGCGTGTCCACTCTTTTAGAAGTAGTGTTGTTCTTCAGGGCTCGTACGACTTTTACGTTTTTTACCGTGGGCGTGGGTGTTATCCACGGGAAGAGATGGGGTGGTGCTATTTTATAGCCGCTTAAGGTATCGTAGGTAATAATTTCCAAATAAGTCCTATGTTAGCATACTGGTCATATATGTATTGTGCTATCTAGGCGCAGATGGGTGTCTAATTTACAGGCCCGGCCGACAGTGTAAATTGGTGCATTACGCGGCAGTGCGCCATCGATGTAATGCGCAGTGCGGCTGTCGATGCAAAACACTGCATTATCGTGTCACGATCAGTACTGTACGTTATAATAACAGCGTAATTCTAAAGTGGAGAAAGCTATGCTCCGAGATTCAACAAAGAACAAGTCACATAACTCATAAAATTACCAAGTTGCAGTGTCAATGGGCATTACCGCCGGTACGACACTGTTGTCGTGTTTATATGTGTTGTATGTTTGGTACGTGACCCCATTCAACAAATGATCTTATAATCTTTTGTTGCATGGGGCCCCGTACCAGGAAGTGTCGTATGGGAGGTCTTCCAGTTAGGTGGATCGACGATTTGAATAAAGTTGCCGGTAGTAGCCGAGCGAAACAGAAATTTATGCTTGGTGGCGAACTTTGGGACAAGCTTATACCCAAGAGACATAGGCTGATGTAATGGTATGGTAAATTCACGGTAAGCAGTAATTTAATATTATAGGGACAAGCGAGGTGTGTTCCACGCCGTTTTGTCTGTACGTTGGATATGATGAGCGGACTTAGCAGTGCGTTTAGAGATCTTCGCGACCCTGGATCCCGACGTCAAATTCAACACGTCTGCATGTGGGATGGTGTAAATATTGTCACCGAATTACGCGTCACATGTTATCATGATGTCTGTTTCAATATGCCGTTGAAGTACATTGTATACATTACTTGGTCCGGACTCATGCGAACATTATATGGGTTGTATAACATTGGTACGTATTATATAACTTACATTACAACTGTTGAGAGCAATGACAGGCCGGTGTCTGTTATTGGTCTCAGAGGTACGGAACCTGTGAGTAATCTAATGTGAGCAGTAGATAAGATATGTATGATGCTTACTGAACTACTGATTAGTTTACCTCCACACAGTTCAACTTAGGAAGCTAAAAATATCAAGAGTAAATACTTCTAACCTGCTGATCCTGGCAGTTATAACAATCGGTTTACACCAACAACTCGCAGTAGGTTGTTAAGCCTATGAATACTTAGCAATATAGGGTTTGCATTAGCGAAAGGCTAGTTTATTCGAATCCTGGCAAAATGTTTAATGCTGAAAGGATAGAATAGTTTTATTAGGACTTACAACGTATATATTCATATAATTCTATACCAATGCGTATAAATCTGTTCAATTCTCTGGTGAGTATTAAACCAAATTATAGAGAACATAACAGATCATACATATCTGTACCTAAACGGATCTGTGTTTGGTGTTCTCAAATACGCTCGTTGGAGCTTCTAATTTCCGGCATCATAGCTTAATTGAAATCTCGTCTAAGACTCAGTATTAGGTAATACTAATCTCAGTTTGCATTTATGGTTTGGACTAACATGTGAGACAATTTTTCTTTTAACATTGATAACACAAGGACGCATAGCGTATCAAAAAATTCCTGAGGTACCATTAATTTGTTCTATCCGTACTCTACTTGTGGATCCATATATCACACATAGCAAAAAACGTGTGTAAAAGGCTCAGCCTTCAGTCGGGAGGCGCGCTTTTTGCTGTCCGTCAAACAGCGAAGAGGCGTGTCGGGCGTTAATGTTCGTACGAGTATAGCTATAGGATGACTCGGCCGACGGGTTACAAACTTCATTAATAATGGATATCTTTGGAAGTATCTGTGGAAGAGATTACTAAAGCCTGGACCAGAAACGTCTACATCACTCAGGAAACGTCTTTATATTTTGAAACCGTAATGAACTTCTTGGACAAAGAAACGCCTAATTTTGCTCGGCTTACTGTCACGCCAACTAGCCATCTCTAACGAGATCTGTCCTGTTGATCTGTGGTAACACCGATGATCTGTGGAGAAGGAGAACGAGGAGAAGGAGGATGTGTGGTGTCCAACAGTAGAGAGACATAGGCCGATGGCATGTTATGTTAATTTTAAGGAAAAAAAATTCAGTTTTAAGATGGTACACAGTATGTTTAATTTACATCTGTTACCATGTACATGAATAGATTACGCTGAAAATCTTTAATTAATCTTAAATTGTGTAAATTAAAATCATCGAAAAGTAACCAAATTAAATTATTTGCTGATTGCCACTTTACAATATTTCAAACAACAGAGGCGCGATTTTCTCACCCTTCGCACACTTAACACTGATTACGCCAGTGAAATATAAAATCCAATCAGTCGCCACTTATAAATTACACCATTTACGTTGATTCCTGATTGGTTCCAATCAGGCCCAACCGCAGAAAACCATCTCATTATTACAGGAGTAATTTTGACAATTTCAGATAACAGTTTACGATCCCACTTTAACATTTAACTGCGATGTACCCGTTAATATAATTACTGTGCCATCAAATTTTTATGTTATCTGGAAATTCAGTTTTAAGTTGACAAATTTGAAGGCATTTTTCAGCGAGTCCTTTTTTTTTAAAATATATTATCAATAGCGTAGTGAGATACACTTATTCATTGGTTTTAATTTTATCTTCTGAAAAAAGCATTGGTCAAGCAAGCGTTCTTGCTATTCTTGCTTTCTTGTAATTGTAACGTTTATAATGGTTGCTCGAACTGAAAGTATACATTTATTCTACAAACATTGTATTTTCGGTAGGCATCACCTAACCGTCTATTAAATAAGTCGATAAGTTATGATAAATTATAAATAAGTTGTTCCATTGGCCAATACTATTCCTATAAATATATTTATTCAGCGAGTAAACCCGACTGACATTATAATTCGTCACTGACTTTAATAAAATCACTGATGATTTATTTTTACGTAGGAAAAAGGCCGTAGTGGAGCAAATAGTCCACCTGGTGGTAAGTGGATACTATCGCCATGGACATCCGCGGTACATGCCAACTTCAGTCCAGAATTACAACCGTTGGCACGCTCCCGGATTCGCTGCCTATCGAAGGTTGACTGAGATGTCAAGCAACAATCCCCGAGCACGGAGCAGCTACAAAAATGACTTAGTAATTGGCTTACTCTGATATTCATAGAACTATGATCAAAACACAAAATTGATCCAAACTACAAGGTAGGGAACGGGATGTAGAAGACGTTCTTAAAAGGCAAATATTTTACTACGACGAAAGGGCACCGATTTCTCCTAAAATATGACAGCCCCTCTGGGACAATGTCAAGTAAGAATAAATTAGACTATGTCAACCAATGAAAGTTATAAGGCGAAGTATTAAAGTGCAAGGAATTTCAAGAGAGGATCATTAGCCCCGCCTAACTCGAGACATTCCCTCAGGGTTTGCAGGTAATTAAAACGCAAACTTTTTGCTTTAAGCTACTGCGGAAGAGAAACTCTTAAATATTAAAAAGTAATTACTTCAGTGTCTGTACCGTGTTCTCGCGACATTTTTTAAAATGATTGTAAACTTTAATTAACTTAGCCAGCTTTAGATAAAGCACCAGGATATAAAATTAAAGTTGCATCTTTACTACGCAGCCCCGTGCTACGCCTCGTGTCGTGCTACGGTCGTAGACTCGTAGCGGTCTGGGTAGCAGCTACGGAACAAGCATTAGCCGTTTTAAAAGAATTCTGCTGTATTCCTCATTGTGCTCGAGGGCAAATTCGGTCTTTAGATCTTAGAAATCCGTGTTGAGCAACATTTAAAGAGCAAGATTTTTTCAGTAAACGACATTCCTTAAAAGTGAAGAGAACAAAGGAAGCGTTTACAAAATATAACACAAAAAAGCTTCTACACAGGGGCGCGTTGTTTGCGTAAAGAATCGCCGGTGAATCATGAAAGGCGAAAGCAAACTGGTTTTATCTCTTTGACGGTCCACAATGGTTCGATACCGTGGCAAAAACTATTCACGGAGTTTATCAAGGAGTCGACGACACCTGTTGGTGCGGCTAACAAAACGTGTCTTATCTGCGCGACATTACCACTCAGTTAGGGGCGCGGGGCAAACTGGTGGAGGACTCCATTATAGCTGTGATAAGGTATACTAGAGCCCGTCGAGTGCTCGTCGCACTGCAAGAAGGACTAGAAGAGCGTTCTTTTCGTGACGTCAAAGGGACGTTTAGGCGAGACTTATTAATGGTCCAAATGAGTTTGCAAATTGCCCGTATCCCGCCACTGTGAGGTCTAATTGTCGCAGACCTCCAACGGAGCCTTTGTCTTCCGCCACGCTCGTTAATTCTCGTCTTTTTTGCCGACGAAGATAGCTCTTCATTATTTGGCGTAAGAAAATAAATTCGCGGCGGCCGCTCGCCGTCCAAATTAATAATGGAGAGTGGCGAGGACCGCAGGCGATTTATCGCTCTATTATAAACGATAAATCTGTATTACAAATACGCTAAATGGTGCGAAGGCAGCCCAATAAACGGGTTGCATTTCGCGATATTATAAATTCACAGATATGGATTTTATCTTCATGCGAGTGCATTTACTGTAAAATTCTCGAGACGATGTCGGATTTATATTATTTTTATTTTGATTTTTTACTTACTATTTATCGTAATACAGAAATCGTTCTGTATTACGAATATATGTAAAGATTTATATCAAAGAAGCCAACATATTTATATCTTTATTTTGAATTTTACATTAATGTATTATCAACATTCATACATTTTATAGAAGTAGATCCTTATATTTTCATATAAAGAATAAATTAAATAAATAATAATCGTGCTTTTAAATAATCAAGGATTATTACATCACTAAATAATTTCATTTCTCGAAGCGTATTTTTAAACAACCGCATGTTTTTGTTGTAAAAATCATTTTTTTAGAATATAATAATGTCACATGGAATTTGAACTTATGTAGATATTTTAACCAAAGAAAGCGGCCACCACTTTAGTCGTGGTGAGGTTACAGTATTTTGTTACGCCCTCGAAGCTTATGGTGACATTTATAAAAAGTTTTCGCGATCGTTAACGGAGCGCGACGTTTGCATGGCATACCAGAAACACAGTGTAAATAACAAGCAGTGAAGGAAGACCTTCATTGCGGTATGCAATAACAATTACACAGTAAACAGACCCCGTACAGAGGACGCATATTATTTGAAAACAATGTAATTTAACCATAATTAAAATACAACGATTGGGCCGAAGCGCAGAGCTGCCATGGCGACGCGACTTACTTATGTGATAGTTTAACTGAAAATTATGAAACGCATTAAATTGATTTTATTAATTTTTTATAATAAAATTTACAAAAGTCCGGCAGCAAGCTACATGATAAAATATGTAGTTATATGAATAAAATATGTTATGAGGGGACAGTATCCATTTGCTACCTGATTGATTATTTGCTCGTCTGCCACCTTGTTTCTATAAAAAGTAGCTAAAAAAGTTACAATAGCATCTCAGCGAGTTCTTGCGATATGTTGCAATCTGCTGCGGCAGAAATGTACACTGTTATGATCTGTGATCTCCATTAAAACACATGAACTCGTGATTTGACTTTTATTTTCACCTCCTTATTGAATATTACAGACAAGAGAGCAAACATTACGTGACCGTGACCATAGACCTGATTCTAATGACGACCAAAGACAACCAAGGAAAAGGGCGGAAACGAAGCTCATAAATAACAAATTATTTTAAATGCAGAATGAATTGACAAGTTAATTTACACAGACTAATATACTATTATACATACGCAATATTAAAGAGTCGCTTCTATGTGAGGAAAATGCGTTTTGGATCTGTGAAGTGTCTCTACTATATGTCTATCTACACTGTGGCAGGACGCTTTGCTAGCCAACTCGTGGCCCGTAAATAGCACAACGAAAACAAATCTAAAAATAAAAATGCAGTTATATTGCAAATATGGCGAGTCGACAATTTATTATGGGGAGTTCCAAGTAAAATTTAGTTCTAAATAAAGTTTTTATTATATTAGTTTTTTATTTATTTTTATTAAATTTAGTTCACTATCTAAGCAGAACTCTACCTACTTAAATGCTATTCTGGTTCTTAAAATTAAATAACAGCAAGCTACGGCCTCGCACTAGAATCAGTATGCTCACAGCCCGATCCCTTCAGACCAGGTATTTTAGCTTATTTTTAGGTTATCTTTTGATTAATTCAGTTATTCAAAATCTACGAGTACATGTTTAAGGCATCGATTACCTCTATGTAGTCTACGGCCCCTTTTACAAAAAACATACCCAGCACATTTGAGACTATAGTATTTAAGCGAATGAAGGGAAAGGTACAGGAAAAAATGTGTTCTCAATGTTTTCATCAGTCCCTTAGAGCATTTTAACATACTCATGAGAGCTGTATCGCCCCCTGTGGAAACCATCACTATAAGGGAATTTAAGGTTATGAATCAAGAGTGCAAGTGATTATTTTGTTACGCCGTCAAGAAGCCGAGAGGTAGTCCTTAAGCGGTTTTACAGAAAAATCAAATTTCATGCAAACGAAGTTAAGAGTAAAGGCTAGTGAGCATATTATTGTGTACCGTTCTACTTTCGTCGGTCGCTCAGTTCAGTGAAGCGGACACCGTTTGCAGTTTTAACTTTACATCGTAGTTGATAAAATAGGTCGCGCACTTACACCGTTCATCAACTACATATTTCACGTTTGTTTTTTGTTCTTTGTGCCTCTTTGCAAGCGTATATCTCTTGATTTATTTTATGAGTGGAACTTTGCGCCGACTTATTTTACGCTTGTTTAATGGTCGTTACGAAACATATACTTGTAGATCGTTTTAATGCATGTCTCTAGTTTTTTTTTGTGTTTAATTGTTTACATTTTTCGTACAAGATTGTGCAAATTCTGTTATGGCAAATTTTTAACCACATTCCTTTCGAAGGAATAAACAAACATCTATGTTTTCTACAAAATTTAGGTGATCCAAAACTGTTGAGTAGTGAATGTTAAGCTCTTCCGCAATTTGATATGACTGCTTATGTATCTATCTGTTTATTTTTTTTCAATGATAACATCAACATTTACCTTAGTAGCACGACTACAGCGAGGAACACCATTCATGTCGAAATTACCAGACCTGAATCGACTGAACCATTTTTTGCAGTAGTTTTAGATAAAGCATCTTCTCCGTAAACACCAAAAATCTCTTTTCGAGCACTAGAAGTATTAATACCATTGTCGACAAAAAATTGTAAAGCATATCTCCTTATTAACTTCCATTTTAAAATTGTTAAAAAATATGAGAAGATACAACTTTCAACTTGTAATTTCAATTTGCCGCCATTACAATAAAGTCAGCTGTCAGAAGGTATTTCACTTTCCCGCCAGTGATCAGTGTTGCTAGAAATATAGCACGCGAAAGTCATAAGTTCAAAAAGGCCGCGAAATTTTCCGACTGCCTATTATTAAGTTAGGGGTATTGAACATTAGGCGAAATAGACATTCTGCCAATTGGACATACGACGATTAAACGTACTGATGTAGATGTGGCATTGCGTTGACGGCTATTATAAATAACTCGAAATTAAATCTATGCATGTTCCGTCATTTCGGCATGACATATTTGTATGTACCTACATATGTCCAATTGTGGTATCAAGGCACCGCTTATCCGGTATTCGATGCGTATCGGATATTGTGTGTACATGTCAAACAAGCTAATATCGCTTCTTAGGTAATTGGAATTTCAATTAATTACTATAATGTACAGTAGAATGTTAGCAAAGTGAATGTGTGTGTGTGTATAGGCAGGTTGTACTAACGGTTTATTAACGGTAATTGATTTGACTTGGGACAGCAAACTTTAACGAGAATTCGGGGAATTTTTTCTAGGATATAAGTTGCTATAGTTTATTTCCTTTTGCATTCCATCCCATCCATTCCAACTCCACCAATGAGATAAGGATAATCCCTCATGCCTTTATATGGCTTATTCCCCATTGCAATCACATGTTTTATGCCACACCCAAAGGCTTACATTAGGATTCCCTGTGTCGTGGGTCCAGACAGACATACAAAGCGCACCATCTAGACCCGAACATACATTTGTCTTCAAATAAATGAATGTCCGACCGGGAATCGAGCCACTACCAACTGGGTAATCGGTTTATTTCTAAAGGTTGACAGAGAATTTGAATAGGTGCCAAAGTTTGTTACACATTTTGGCATGTATGTGTGATGAACAGATTTCAAATCGCGACAATATTCACCTATCATGATCATGCGAGCTGTCTGCTCATCTGTCACCTTCTGTCAAATATACGAGAAAGCCAAAAACTTCGTTAAAAAACAAGTCTCAAAGAGTTAGCTGTAGTAAAGAAGCCACCTTAACAAGGCTGAGAGGCATCTAACGAATCTGATTAGTGGAGACTCGAGAGGTCTATTCGACCAACGTTCAACACTGAAAATCTCGCTTATTTTTTTGTGTTAATCTGACGCTTTGTGAACAATTTGAGTCCGCCAACCGTAAATGCGAAATTTATAATAATAAAAATGAGCCGATTTTTTTGTATCACGCGTGATTTCGTTTGTGATGCAGGTTAGGCGCAGAATTAGCACTTTGCAAAATAACCAACCACCTGACGAAAAACTTGCTCTTCGGGTAACGTGCACTTCGTATAATGTGCACTTCCAGCAAAGTTCATTAAATAAACGATTTGTGTAAAATTAACAATATTTTAATTTTGTGTCTCAAAAACAAAATCCTTTATTTTTTTATCTCTATTTTTAGTAATGTAGAGTTAAGACAAAAAAATCACTTCGACGAAGAAATGTTTGATTTTATTTCAATTCGCGTCGCGTTAGCCACTTTCTTTCTATATAAAAAATAGAACTCGAATTCTATAATTCTATTCGATCTGTGGTTCTATAATTATATTCGAATTCTCGAATAGAATTCTGTATAGGAATTCGGAATTTCAGTTAAAAAGAAACGTGCGTAAGTTACAACAGTAAAACCGCAGTAAAATTGTAGCAACTATCCCGCTAAGAGGTTCAAGTTTTTATTGACCGTAACTCAATGTTTGTTACGTAATTGAATTTTATCTGCGCGCCTCGACTTGATCAATTGAAGTGCTCCGATGCGCGATGTTTGCTGGTTATCGTATCGTAAATTACCCTTTTAATATTACTGTCAATTTATAAATAACGGAACGTAAAGCGCGCGCCACGTACAGGAAGAATTTCGGTCATCGACATGAGGTCAGCCAAGACTGTATGAGAAGAGATTTGTATGATCTCGTGGCTTTACTAGACTCGACCCCTCATATTATGGAACCTTAATATGACGGGTCTAGTGAAGTGATCGGTGTGCGACGATTTCATACCAATCTCTTTTCGTTCAGTCTTGGCTGAACTTATGTCAACGCCCGAAATTCTTCCTGCTCGTGGCGCGCGCTTTAGTATGTGTCAATTCCAATGAAAATAAGGCTAGCACATTAATAGTCTTTATCAGTAATATTCCACCTCAGAGCGGACTTTTCATATTTCATTATCATCTTTTCCTAAATACTCTTCCGTTTTCAATGTCTTAATCAAGATTCTGCAAATGCTGTTGGACAGGTTTTCATTGCTTGTGTGTAAAAGTCCTAACGTTTACCCCTCATTGCTTTCTGGTTAGGACGATAGGACTTTTAAACACAAGCAGTGAAATCCTATCCAACAGAGTGAACACTAGATAGAGCACATCTATAAGGTGTGACACCAACTTACAACAGGGTAGGACCAAGACAGGCCACCCGGAAATAAGTCAATAAACATTACTGGTACTTTAAAATTACACCACGCTCCGCGCCACCGGCGTGTACACAATTTATATAAGTCTCGTATAAAGGGTGTAAATCCATCAATTTTATCGAAACTTTAAACCATGAAAATTTTACGATATTTTTTTCAATTTTTTTTGAGTTTATGTTACATTTTGCGTACACACAATGCTGACTACAAAGCCAAAAAATTTATATTTTTTTAAAACGTCATGTACTCACGTTTTAAGTCAATTATTCGCGAATTCTGTTGTTTTAGAATCATGAGCAGAATCTATGATTTCAGGTTTCGGGATTTCATCGATTAAATCACGAATAGTAAAAAAATATTTGAAAGAGCTCAGGAAAAACAGCAATAAGAACAAACATTAAGATAAACCTTATTCTTGTAACAAGTGCGGGCTGCATTCTCGGTGTAATTTGGCAAGTCGCCTTCTCCAGTATTGTTTCGTGCTGTTCCTTTATTAGCGTTTTTTTTGGCTTCCTCCCGCGGACTGTTTGCGAGTCTTATTTATCTAGGGTCACTTGTATTTACAACTTATTTATTTTTACTGTTTTCGTTGGAATACTTTTTTTTTTTAAGTTTATGAGTGGTTCACTTGCATTTGCAGTTTTAAGTGGCATTAAATATTCGAAACAGCGAAACTGATTAGCTGTTGGCAGTAAGCTTGCCTGCCGTGTAAAGGGTCCCGGGTTCAATTCCCAGACAGAAATTCATTTGTTTAAAGAAAAATGTGTGTTCTGGTTTGGGTGGTGTGTCTGTCTTTATATGTGTCACAAGGTAACCTAGTGTAGGTTATTGAGTGTGGCGTTATTTATTTGTATATAAAAAAAATAAATCTTCTAAATTAAGCATGGATTAGTCTTTAGTGTCGCATTGTAGGGCCTTCTCTTACCTTACGGTTTTCATGAGACGGTTTTAGACCGTCTATTCATCAGCAATTTTGTTTCTATAAAAAACCACTGCAGTGTCGTATGCGATTGTGTTGTTCAATTTATAGTCTAACCAAAATGTGTCGCAGTAGGTACCTGCCAAAAATAAAACCGTCTATATGAGCAGATGGGCAAAGCTCTTAAAACACGTATCGGCGGCCAAGCGTTTCATACACGGCTATTGGAGCAGATCCCTTTCAAATGTAATCAGACCGCGTTGGGTTGCGGCCAAAACTCACGTACGAGTATAGTCGGCAAACTATAAAAATGCGGGCGGCGATAAACGGAAAAGTGATGGTTTTGTTATTAGAATCGAAAAGTTTAATTAAACTGCATCATCAACAACATACAGATAAAAACTATATCGGTATGAGGTTTATTAAAGTTCCGTTGCTTAAGTAAATTAAACATAGAACCAATTGCGATTTAATAAATAAATAACGCCACACTCAATGGTCCACTCTAGGATTCCCTGTGTCGTGGGTCCAGAGACACATACAAAGACAAAAAAAAAAAACACACCCAGACCCGAACGTACATTTGTCTTTTTTTTTTAAACACATTTATGTCCGACCGGGAATAGAACCCGGGACCTTTTGCACAGCAAGCAGGGTCACTACCAACTGCGTCAATTACATATTTCCCTTGTTTTAATATATTTTTAAAAATAATTCTTAGTACTAAGTAACATTACAAACGCCAGTTACTTTGTTGATTACCTAATAAATCGGCAACAAATCGACGAATCGGCATACGTGTAGTTTGTGGAACTGATTAAAGCATAAAATAATAACAATAAAACAGTTTCTTTTTATCCCAGTTCCACGCGGGCGAAGCCGCGGGCATTAGCTTGTGATTTAGTAATTGATACACATCACATCAGGATCGGGTAATTGTTTTTGAAAATAGAAAAATACTGTTGCCAATGGTTGAAATAGAATAATATACCAAAATCATGGGTTTGAGAATACATACTAGATATGTTATGCAAGCACTGTAGGGCAGCCACGTTACAGTCTAATATATAGTATTCTATGTTCAGGAGCTCTCGAATTCTTTAATTCATATGTGTTTTTAAAATTGAAGATTCGTATTACGTCGCACTTAAGTTTTTTTTTTTTTATGAATCCCTCCTCATCTGCTTCATTGATTTCATTGATTCATTCATTGTTCATGCCAACAAGGTTTCATTGATAAGAACGTATGATGTGTCGTCTAGTCTATTTCCATATCGATGACCGATATAAACAAACCTTCCTATGAAGTAAGTATTCGTGGAGGCAACAGATACAGATATTTCAATTAAACTTACCCGCACTGGTTACACAGACTAACATCACGATCTTTGTTAGTACTTGTAACTCTGTTTTCTTTTAAATTCGTTTACCGCATTTACACATAACTTACCTGTAACAAAAGTAAAATGTTCACATTAAAATACAAGTTATTGTCCGAAACGAAAACATCAACCAAAGAACTACCTCATACCGACAGCACAAAAAATCAACATAAGTGACAATGGGTAGGTCATATTTGTCTTAGGACCGATAACCGTTGGGGAAGACGAATAATGGAATGGAGACTAAGTACCGTGAAGCGCAGTGGGGACGCGCTCCTACTCGTAGCAGATAGACTAACAATTTGAACAAGTTCGTCGGTGGTGAACAAGCCGAAGATCGTGTGTGGTGGCGAGCGTTGGGAGAGATCTATATCCAGCAGTGGATGGTAAGGTATGGTATTTAAAAAAAAAACAACTTTGAAATTAAGTTTGTTCGTCATTATAAAAATGTTTATCAATCTAAAAAAAAGAAGCAATAATATTTATTTACTTCTTATCTTTTGCGTAAAATATTTGACTTGAATAAATTAGGGGCAATGGAGAGGGTGATCTCATTTAAGACCGTTTATAAATATACATGCTCATATTATTTTCCTTTGATGTCCTCGTCGGGGCGTACGAGGAAGAGTCTCAAATCGAGCTTGGAATTATTAAAACATGAAGGGCGCCGTTTTTCTTATGGAACAGATTACATTTTACATGTTCCGTTAGTACAAGTTGCTTTTAACTTCGAAACTTCCTATTTGTTTAAGCGATTATGCATAAAAAATATGTAAGTTCGAATGTAAGATAACATTTTAAGTTTTTTTGGACAGATTTAGTGAACATTATACCGATAACTATGGACAAACTCGAGGGCACTATCCTTTGAAGGGCACAAACACACTCGTAGTTTGGATCTACACCTTTCTCATCCCATCGAATGGGAAGTATGGTGGGTTGGATCACTCATCTCATTATACCTTTACTCTTCATCCCATCTCATCCAATCCTATTATCAAGTGAAGAGTATAATGGGATATGGTAACTCAGTTTCATTATAGGTACTGTTTACACCCCGTCCCATTCTAATCCCTTGTTTCCTTCAAAAGAAGAATAGGAATGAAGGATCAGGAAGGACGGCGAATACCCTATCCTTCTTTCTAATCCACTTCTAAATATCTGACGGGAGGCGGTGTATCCGGTGTCTTTGTTTGTCATTTTTGACTGATGGTGGTATATACTGCGGATGTAAACGGGCAACAGTATCCACCTACCATCAGGTGAATTATTCGCTTATCTGTATTCTCTTCTATTTCTTTGTGTAAAGTACTATTATATATTTATGTTGCAACCTCATAAAAAGAATACTAAATGTAAACAAATTCCACATTATTTTTATAATAAAAGCTAGACCACACTCGTTGGCATTTTAGGCTGCAATTCAAAATGTTGGCACCGCGCTAACCGCGAATACGTATTTGCGTGTTTGTCAGCGACTCGCATTTTACATTATACCAACTCGCTTCGTATCGTCGCATGCGAAAGTAAGAGAAAAATATTTGGATACACAAAGAGGACATACCCATAGCAAACATTAAAAAGAGACCTTTCTTCTAACATAGGCCCTTTATTGGTTATCGATCGATATTACTCTATACATAATGTCCGATGACAGTGATACCGGCTTTCCCTAGTTTCGACCTCTAATCCTTCACGAAGGCCTAAAGTGAATAGTTCCCGACATCACTCCAAGAAGGTTCGGTTGAAGACTTGAGTTTTTACTTAAGTATGTACGTAATTTTTTACAATCACTACTTCGTACGGGAAGGAAATTCGCATGCTTAAGAATAAGTCTTCAGTCTTCAAATGGTGCGACCTTAGCGTTATGACGTAAGAGTAATGTGCCGGAACGTGGACTACGAGTATGATGGTGGAATAGTTATGCTAGATGCTAGAAAACTTTTTACTAGGCACAATTCAAAACAAAGAAATTCAACGAAAAAATAAAGTGGCTAACATAGGTGAAGGAATGAGCAAGTTGAAGTGCTATCCGTTGCCGAAGTGCTGAACTATCTGATTGGTTTTTAGTTGTAGTACTGATCAAGGATGAGGTAGATGAATCCTCGAATGGTGATCACGTATCTAGAAAAGTAACATTTTCCAGCCAAGTGGACTAATGACTTGGAGAAAGTTGTCGATAGTGGCTAGATAAGAAGAGCGTAAGGTTGTGTGTAGTGGCGTGCCTTGGGAGAGGACTATATCCAGCAGCAGAGAAACCAAGGCCGATTGTATTATACTACAGCATGGTACCTATGTTCCCTTTGTATCTGTTCCAAATACTAAAAACCCCGTTACGTTATCTGCTTAGTTGTTAATAAATGTATTGGTTGTTGGTTATTTATTTATTGGTTGGTTATTTGGTTCGGTTATTTATTACAAAATTTGGTTATTTATTACACAATTCTACAATGTTACAATAAAGGTACGAAGTGAGTTGATGAATTTAGATATTAATCCAGTGGGTCAGTGGGTTATTCTGAAACATTACCTACAGTACAGCGCAGAGAGTCAGCACTTGGAAGATTGGCAACGAACCAAATAACGCTTACAAAGGTAATACAGCTATGGGGACAATTTGCCGTGCCATATGTACCGACTGCCCATTTAGTTCCTGTACAATAAACAGACATCGGTACCAGCACATGTATGTATAGTAAGCGACATACTACGTACATACCATTATTACAGCGTTTAGGTGGCCATGGGTAAAAAGTAACAACCTATAGGTGACACGTTGATGTCTGTATTTGTAGTATAGAAGCGCCCTCTCATTTTTATGCAGTAAAAATAAGTACAACTTGTTAGTTCCTTGGTAGTAAGAGATTGACCTGGCACTCTTAAACGAGTCCGTGTCAAGTGGGATAGATAATCAATAATTCAACATAAAATACAATAAATACTGACACAAGGGTTAAAAAAAGTATATAAAAGAATCCGCTTGTGTTCAATGCTGTAAAGATATTTTCTTCAGGTTCTATGCGGAAGGTCTCAGGTTTCATTCTCGGTGGTATATTTTGTTTAAAAACAAATATTTGTTTAGAAACTTCAGAACACTGCGTAGCGAATATCTGTACGAGTCTTTACATTAACTAGCCAAATGATTTTCTGAAAGAGACAGCGTGTGTTTATAATGATGGAGGTGTTGAAATATCAATAATATAAAATATAAATATCAAAGAAAACTTCAAATACACCCACCCACTTTACTTCATAAGTGTTAGACGTCAAATACCTGCTAATTCATTATGAAGACATCTTCGGAAGACGTACAGCCGGCTACAATCTCCTCCAATAAATACTCGTATATTTAATTTCATTATTTACCACAACAGACTTATTTAACATTATTTAACACAAGCTTAGTTAGAAAACCTGTAAACATTCGTTTGTTTTTGTATCAAATTTCTTTTTCAACTATATTACTTAAACTTAAAAAACCTCCATTAAAACGGCAAGTAAATTTTCTCATTCACTTGAAATTTTTGAAAAGTCAGTTTGAATAGAACTAAGAGCACACAAGAACGACAACTAAAGAGATTAAGTCGTACACAGAGTTATGCCTGAAATTCAACATACTCAAATTTTACTCGTCGACATTTTTTAAGTGTTTCTCCAAACGTTTAGCTCAAATTAAAGAGGTTTTTAAAGCGAAGTATTCACGTGGCTGATGCGGCATGCTTTTGACGTATACTTAATTTTTTGGAGTAATAACAAAGTTGGTCGTGAATGGGGGCGCGCACATGGAGTCAAAGAATATTTCACTGGAAAAGTAAACGTGTAAAATATTATTTTCGAAATGTTTTTCATAATAAGCTATTAACAACATTAGGTCTTAACAATTATGTTTCATCTCAAGGCATGTTACACTACAGGTATTTTTAATACATAAATGTATCTTTAGTACGTGCACAATATGTTTTATTTACATATGTTTAATTGCTTTACATCGAGTATAATTATATAATTTAATTAATAAAAAATACCATTACACTATTAAAAGATCTTTGAGAATTTCCCATGCGTTGCTCGTTAGTTAATAAAATTAGTCAATTATCAATTTATCATACAACTAAACAAGTTCAACGTTGAAGAAATTCAACGCTGCCTCGAGGTTCAGCAATCCTCATGTTTTCCAGGGCAAAAAATGAGCTGATGTGCCCATGGCGCGATTGATTAGAAAATTGGCAATCGATTAGCAAGCTGTTCTTTTGGAAGTCGAGCTTTCTGGTCGCTCGCCAAGGCTGTTGGCTGTCAATCGTCCCTTCCACCGCTACGGAAACCCGATGGATCACTGGCCCACAAGGCTAAAGAGAGGGCCGACCTCCTAGGCTATCACTTTGCTTCTAACTTGACCCTGGACGATGGACAATAGCGATTACCTCCGCCCTCTCCAAGGTGATGGAGCGTGTTACAAATACACAGTTCCTTAGGTACCTAGAGGAACACCATCTGATTAGTGACCGTCGATACGGGTTTCGTTATAATCGTTCGACTGGTGTTCTTTTACACACTTTACACACCGTTGGTGGGTTGATGCTATTCGAGAGTAGAGGAGAGGCTCAGGCTGTCAGTCTAGATATCGCCAAAGCCTTCGATCGGGTATGACACAAAGCGCTATTGTCCAAGCTACCGTCTTTAGGGTTTCTTGAAGGGTTATGCCAATGGGTTGTCAGCTTCCTGACTAGGCGGAGCAATAAAGTCGTTATCGATGGTAGCTATTAATGCTGGCGTTCCGCAAAGCTACGTGCTATCTCCAACTCTGTTCCCACTGCATATCAACGATCTGTTGCAATTTGGTAAATTACGTTGTTATGCAGATGACAGTACTGGAGATGCCATGTATAGGGGCCGCGCCAACATCCTTCAGGTCGAAGTGGAAAAGAGTCGCATTAGACTTGTGTCTGAAATCGAAGACACTTTAGATGAAGTGTCGATTTGGGGTTCTCTGAATCTGGTTGATATCAACCCCAGTAAGACACAAGTCTACGCCTTTACCGCTAAAAAAGCCCATTGGTCGTAGCGTCTCGCTTTCGGAGCACAACCCTTAAGATCTCGGAGAGTATCGGGATTCTTGGTGTCGATATTTCCAACAGGTCTAATTTAGGAGTCATCTGGAAAACAAGGCCAAACTGGCCTCCAGAAAATTTTGGACATAGGGTTTTTCAAGCTATGAATAGGATTCTGCGAAGCCGGCAGCGCACCTGCATACCCCGTGATGTTGCAGGTGTCTATGGAGAGCGGTAGCCATTTACCGTCATATGGGCCGCTTGTCCGTCTGCTTTCATTAATATAAAAACTAAAAGTAATTTATATAAAATATAATCATAGTAATAGCGGTCGGTCAGAAAATATTACTACATTTGTTGACGACAGACTCTCAAGCTAGCGCTTTCATACATAGCTAGTTAGAAACATTAAATTGATTATTGTTTTATTGTTGTTGATTTTGAAAATTGAGCTTATTTAAAAACTGCTTTATTATCAATAAATAGTCAAGTACAAGTTTCGTACTTGTAAATATAAATGTGCAAATCACAACAATGTTGCTTCAAAGGCACTTATCACGGGCTAAGAGAATAAGATATAAAGGTAACAAAAATGGTCATGATTTAAATAGCGGACTAAATAGATAACCTTGGTGTGCATTAGAGATGCCATTTCGTACATCCACTGAATAAATAATGTTGCACGGGTGAATACGTACGAGAAAACTGGGAGGAACCAACGTTGAAGGTACGCAGCACCTACAATGGAATAATTAATAAGGTGACATGGCGACCTTATTCTTTCAATAAATGTGTGTTTGTATAATAGAATGTATTTTTTTTTTGGAGAAATGAATATAATGATATGTAGTAGATAACGTAAATAGTTATTTCGTGAAATTCTTAGATTTTGTGAAAACACGGCGTAAGGCGTCTATCTGATAGCGAAATCACTAGATTCGTTCTGTAAGATCGTGTAAAGAGACTTCTTTACACGATCTTACAGAACGAATCTAGTGATTTCGGGTTAACACAAACTGAGTGTCGAGTCTTCGTGAAATCAATAGACTATTTTAGTGGGATAACTTGTATGTTGACTAAATATAGTTTACTGATGTATTTGTTACCGGCCAATGTGGTCATGTCCCACCAAAGGTACACAAACTGTTGAATAATTTTCACTATATCATTTTGTTGTAAATATTGTAAAACTTACTTACTAGAATATTACTTACTTACTAATAACGAGTAATAGGATTCTGCAAGGTCGGCAGCGCAACCGCAAACCCCCTCGCTTGGTTGCCATCATGTGGCCCGCTCGTTTGCCATCTATTCTATAAAAAAACCTTTCCAGTTTCCCATCTAAGCTGAGTGCGTCTGCGAAAAATAGTGCAAAAAATATGTGGATGAATATGTTATTCGTTTTGTACTTATTTCGCTTTCAGAGGAACACCCTTGACCGAGTTGGAGTCTGAAAGAGATTCGCAGATACTCACGTTTTCATCATGCTTGCACGTACGAGTATCAATGAATTTTTGAAATCTTTCAAAAATTACGTCAAATAAACAATCTTTTCATGTTAGTGAACGACTGTGGCTTCATCTGTGCTAGAGTAAGTTTAGATAAAAAGGTCTTATGGTAGTTTATTCTTTATAATAATAATCCTAATTACTCGTATATTTGAAAATTTGTTAGTTATTTTAGTTCGTGGAACGGATAACATATGGGATAGTTTATGATGTTCCATGGGAATAATGTCGCTGGCAACAACAACTTGTATAGTATACTTATATAAAAAGAGATATTTGTCATACAGATTTAAGAATCATAATTTTAACAAGTTTTTAAGCAAGAATCATCAAAATCGCACTGATTCAGAAAATCAGCACGTCGTGAACAAAGAGATAATAAAATAAATCTTAACAGGGAATTCAAAATAGAGCAATAAATAATTCTTCCTCGGTGCCCCCAATTCGCCCTGTGGCTGTCTTTGCCGTGCAGTCAACTAGAATGGCGGTATCGTTTATTTTTAACGATATACAACTTGGATACACAGTACATAAATAAAACGGTGGTTTTACGAGCTCTCGAAATGTCTATTGCATGTGCAGTGCTTATAGAGAGACAGCACTTCACTTTTACGGGCATCGAGCGGAGTATACATTTGTCAAATCTCAGTAGCCGTGCATTTTCACTCGTCGATATCGAGTCTCTTGATTTTGTTTCAATCTGTTATGAGGATGTGGATGCACTGTGCAATCCCATAGGCGTTTGGCGCATTCGACTGGTCACATTATCCACCACTTACAGAAGACTACCGTGAAATGTACTGCATTTCCCACTTTATTCTATTTACCTATTACTAATACCACAGACCATTATAAAAATAATTACATACATTATCTATGACCGTATTTACATCTAGCGCTCGTAAGAGGAGCGTGTCCGCACACGTGAACCTGCATCATTCAGCGAGAATAGGGTTCGCTTACTGAAGATGTGAATACTTGTGTCGGCAATGAGCATCCGTTTAAAAGTATTATTATTCGATGTATTCGTAAATATGAAACACATAACATCCAAGTTTAACAATGACGACTCACACGAGTATGCATATTTTCTTTAATCAATCAGTATTGACTAACACTACTGTATACTTTTTATTCTATCAAATACCCAAGAACGTTTCCAACATTTCTTTAGCAGTTTCCAAACGACTGTGCCCGGAAGCCGGCATTATAAACTCTTTTTATTTAAAATCTCTCAAAGGAGGTGTCACAGCGGAGTGTATAATTTAACTCCTTCACTGAAGCGTCTCTTCAGACGAGGTACGGTTTTTAGCCTCTCCGCCTTTAGTTCAGATTATTATGACAATGTCACGTAGAAGTATAATACCTTTACAAGTACTTCTAGAAAATGTAAAGATAGACGTGACACTGAAAGGAGTTATATCTAAGAGTCTAGTCAAAATAATAAAAATAGACATAACACCTAGGAATACTTCGGGTAGGGCTAACTTTTAAGCGTAAGCGTAAATTTTAAGTATAAGAGTTCGTACTATGTCAAAAGTCCCCATCGATCAGTATGCTGCTAAAGATTATACAGGCTGTCAAAAGTTATATACAAAAAGATTTTTTGAGAATATCTCTTAAATGGTTAGTCTTGGGGACCGTCGACTTTATGTTGCCATTCATAGTAATTAAAAATTGTTTATTTCAGTTATTCAAGAATAGTTTGTTTTATTGGTCATGACTTGCTGCCCATTTAGCATTCCTTGCTGTCCGGTAAATACAAGCCTATTTAAATTATAGCCTAAAACTATTTGTATCTATAGAATAATAAATAGAAATTATGCGTAAGTTATTCCAATTTTAATTTCACTGACAAAGTCTACTTGTGTTCTAGTACATTATACTAACTTCTCTGTAATAATACGCCGGATACAAGCATCGCTGAACGCGTTCTTCAATGTTAAACTAAATGTCAACAAAGTTGTGCTGTCACGTGAATAGATCCCTGTACTAAAGTCATTGACGAAGTCTATCGTGTACTTATACTAAGTACGCTAACTTCTCAGCGAAAATGCACCAGACACATGCAATGAATAGGTAGAGCGGATTTTCACAGTAGACATATAACAGTAGGTCATTTTCATATAAACGCACTAGTCACATATTGCTTGAGCGTGGTGCGCGCCAACTCCATACACCGGTAATCGATGACGCGTTGCGCTTCACTGCGAATCGAGAGTAGGTAATAATCTCGACGACGACAGGGACATGAACCACTGTTATATTTCTACTATATATGGTATTAGGTTCTTCTACGTGTATTAATTACGTGTTATGTTCGCCTTTGTACACACATTTTGTTGCAATAAAGAATTTATCTATCTATCTATCTATCTATTAATACGAGTACTGTTCGAGGCTTTCGAATGCCACTTTGTATACTATAACTAATGTATTACTATTGTTGTTTTTGTGTATTTATTAATTCCAACTTATTAAAGACTCCTTCAATGTCTTAATGTAAATATCGTATTCAATACAATTGGAACTTTGTATGGAAACTCGTAAGAAATCTCAAAGGATTGCGACTCAGTACTCATTTGAGAAACAACAATTTGTATAATATTTATTATATAAAATGACCAGCTCAAACAGTGGCAAAATGCAAGTTGAACACTTTACACATAGCGTTTTAAAGCTAAAAGCTCACATTTATAATCAATATTAGAAGCTGCCTGCTTTTACTTTCCCATCGTTATATTTTTCATTAAAAGCGCTATCAAGTGCACTTTACAGTGTAACGAAGTGCGCTTCGAAAGCGTAACACTTCTGTGGTAGATGAATTAACTATATTCATATTTAACAGCAGCTTGTGTGCGCTCACAATCTAAATAGCATTAAATAGAATTTAACAAAATCGTGGGTGTTAGATTTATGGGACAGCATAAGGGCTGGCGCAGACCAGGCGAAGCGCGGTTATCATTAACAAACAACAATCAACTTTGTCGACATTGGAGTAAGATCAAAAATTCACAAATACAACGGTATCAGTCTTCGAGCGCAATTGTTGTTTGTTAATTAAAACCGTACTGCGCTGCTCTTCGCTTGGTCTGCGCAAGTCCCTACGCCTTTCTTATCCCTTAGGATAAGAAAGGCGTAGTGCCAGCTTAGTGGCCTTTTACAACAGCGTCTGGGGTGGCTTTTGTACGGGGTGGTATTAGAGTAACTATCAATTGTGAACATCAACTTGGGTGGTGCTAATACGAATCCTGTAATTATACTAATTACGATTTACTAGTATTTACAGTGGATTAAAGTAAACTCTAGAATTAGACAGCTTCTGTGGCAGACAGTTGAAACATGAAATATTGTTGTAGGACGCTTAACACCGCGTACACCATGTGTTCGATGTGTCGGCAACTGTCAAACTTTCTCACCGCAACCGCCGACAATTTGAGATCCCGTGCCAGCTGCGTTTATATTCTCATTTTCAGTCGTGATTAATGCTTAAATAGCTGTCTGTACATTGTATTTTTTCTACCTATTTTTTTATTAATTTTTGTTTCTAAAGCAACGTAATTTACCGCCACTCATGTCATTCGCAATTACAAAGGTAATCTTAGAATACACGTAATCGAGATCACAAGAAAAATAGACTCTCGTAAAGGTTTGTGGGTCAAACTAGTCAATTCGTATAATTTTCAAAGATAACAGTTAACTGCGTGATGGGTGCTATTTCTATTAGACATAAAAATAATTTTTGATAATTTCATTAATTTTCGACAGTGCCAAAATACGATTACTTAAAAAATATATTACAATAAATAGTTTAAGAAAGTCAATATTTGTTAAAGTAATTTTAATTATATTTTTAAATTATCTATATTTCAACGACTATGCAATTACGAATTCTTAAGAACTATTTTCGTATCACCACAAATGAAGACTCAACAGAATGCTTAGTAGTTCATGAAAGGCAAGCGATCACTTGGTTAATCCCCCACAAGATGGACGTAGGTTATAATTTTCGAAAATAATCCCAAGAAAATATATGAATGACACAATTCGTGAAACTGCAAATTTTATCTAAACATTTCTTAGTATTAAAACCTACGAAAAATAATAAAATGTACATATCCGATAGGCACGCGCCAATGTACATCGGCGTATTTCTTGTAACTTTGACATCCCTCAATACATTTAAAGGACATTTACTTAAGAACACTTGTCCGCAAATAATCGATATATTTGCCCCGGTTGCGGTCATGATCGAATTATTAGGGCTAATGTACACTAGACTGAACCTAATAGTATTTGTTACCGACCGTGGCGTTTAATGTTAAATATCGACGATTTTCACACTTGACCGCGTCCAATTAATGTATATTACTGATGTTGGGATATAAATAGATGTTAATTCTGATTGGAACCAACGTTAGATGAATTTAGTTATTGATGTTGCAGGCAGTGTCGGTAGTCTTTAGAATAATAAAACTTCATCTCTTCCCGTCGGTGTCGTAAAAGGCGACTAATAACAAAGCTTGGAGGAACTACACCACCTCTAAAGGAGTGGACTGGCCAGCTTGACCAGCGTGTCACGTGTACAACACGATGTGCATGAGAAGGAGCGTCTTCCGCAGTGGACGACAAAAGAGCCTGTTACGATTATTGCACATGACAATGGTGTTAAGCACCTGTATAGTTATGAACTAATCTATAAACAAATGTTGAGTACTTGTGCAAACGTATCAATTAGACCCCTCCAAAATTGTATAACCATCCCTCTCGGAAGGACACTCTCATGAGAGGCCACTTCCCGGCTTTCCAAACTTAGCTCGCCGGCTCACGGATAGTTTAAAATTGAAAATAACCTTAACGGACATTATGAAACGAACCACACAGTGATGACAGAAATAATTCGGTACATACATGGTTAAATAAAGCTTTGTATTCACTTGTAAACATTTTTTCGATTCATGTTTCATGAGTATCGAAATAACTTTACCAGAGATTTACAGAAACACTGTTTCGAGAATTTACTGTATTTACCAGGCGATCGACGTGACCTTTGTTTTCTTTTTATCAAAGGTGGCAAACAGGCAGACGGCCCCATCCGGTGTTAAGTGGTTACTGTCGCCAGTGGACGCCTGCAATACTAGGAGGATTACAGATGCGCTGGCTACCCTGCAAATGTATACGTACAGCTCTCATAAAGAACCCCATATCGTAACGGAGTGGAAAAACCACAGCGAGGTAAGTCGTTCCACAATGCTCTGATTAGCGGGTATAAAATGTACTGATGTACCGTGTTTCGATGACGGCCGGTGCGGTAATAAAAACCAGAGGTAGGTATTGTATTAAATAGTTCCTCAGAGTATTTAATACAATACCTGTATTACCTATAGAACACACACATAGATGCACCGTCTGTACCGACGCTAAAGGGTTCTAGATAATTAGTAAGTATTGTATTACAACTTTTTCTGAACTCGATATTACCCCCAACCAAATATATTTTTTTAACATGCTTTTTGTTTTCTTTTTTGTCTAATTCACCGTCCGCTTGCAATATCCCTTTCTCAGCAGTTTGAGAACGATGGATATATGTAGCTTGAAATATTATTGTATATGTATGTTAGTGCAGTCAAAAATGCAATCAACGTTTCTGAAATACGTTGAAAAACTAATTTAGGTAGCGAAACCATCCAAATGCTGTTTGTTCAGTTGCAAGTTGGAGATTGTTTACAAGTTTGGAATTCATTAACGCGAATGTAACTAGCTATGAATACTGCTGAAACAATTCAAAGGAATACCAGTAATTGAAATACAGCTGAAATATGATAGTTTCGAACAGAGATCCGGTGGTGATATACGATTTAAATTATTATATACTGTAAAGGCTGCTAGAAAGTAGATACAATTCTACGACATTAAAGTTGTTAAAAAAATATATTTGAGGTACTATGAGTTAAGTTTGAAGTAACCCTTTCAAATGTTTCTCTCTTATAAACTTATCTATTTCACCGAAGGAAACTGAGGTCAATGGTAAATATTTAAATATTATCAATCAAAATACAATTATTATTATAACTACAATGCACATTACAAGTCTGCATAAAATGTGCTATGAAAAATGAATGCTACGAGATTGCTAGTTCGTAGACATGGTACAGATCGTGTAGCAGATGTCGTAGCAGTCTACGGAATTAACCATTCGATCTGGCAAGGCCTTTTGAAAAGTACCGAACGAACGTACTTGTAAATGTAATCTTGTACATTATGTAGTGCAACGAATTAAAAAAGCAAAAAGTATATAAATAATTTTCAAATAACGCTTTTATTAACGACTTTCTAAATATTTTTTGTATTACCCTCAAAGTATGTTCTCAAAGCCGTATGTTAGACAAACAGTTAAATATTGTATCAACTGTCCGAACTGTGACGGTATATGTCAATGTTTATTTTCCTTTCGTAAATAATCCCAGTAGGAAAGGCGTAGGCAAAAGCGACATATGATACTATGGAAGTTTGAATTTATTAAGAATCATGTTATTGTCTTCTGATACATAAAGTTTTACGTAGTACTACATAAAATAAAATATTAGAGAATAATTTTGGTAGCTAAAAAAAAATTTGATAATTAATAAAAGATTTGTTATGCGAAGTCTTTAATGTAACAAAAAAAAACAAATTAATTTAATGAACAGTGTGTGACCATACAGGATGTTCGGAGCGAAATCAAGGAAACATCTGTGTTAGTTTGCTAGTAGCTTTCTGTGGTTATTACTCAATTCTCTTATTAGTAACTATTATTAATACTCTTCATATAGATTTGAATTTCATATTGAAGTCTACCTCAACTCCCAGCCTGTGTTATTATTGTATTTAAACCGTTCTTGTTTTAAGATGAAAAATGTTTCCGAAAAGCTTTTCTGGCTATCAAATGGATTACTGTGAGTTGCGTGCGTTTCATTCGGGTTTGGTTTCAGAGTATTATTGAAATATCAAAGTTTATTGTATTTTATTTCATACGCAACTAAACATTTTCTATGACATACAGTCGTTTCTAAAGTATAGAAAATATAGTATAAATATACTACAAAAGTTATACTTTTGTCTTTTATTACAGTTTAACAGATTGTAATGAATATCGGCTCAATGGTTCTCAAGTTATAGACAAATAAATACAACACTAAATACTACAAATAAATAAATACTACATCGTGACTGTCCACATTAGACAACCATTTCTAAAAAAGTTGTCAGTCTTTTTTTTAAAAGAAATAGGGAAAATTTAATACAAATATTTTATAAACATAAATAAGACAGAATACCAACAGAATGGGCAGTACAATATGAAGAAAGATGGCGACGATTTAGCATAGGCTACCAGAAAAAAACTTCTCAAACCGGCAGAATAGAGTGGCCGTTTTTTTCATATGTTTTCTTAGTAAAATTAGAACGAGAGTACGTTTGTCCAAGCTGGTCGTCAGGTTAGTACAAAAAAGAACTAAACTATTCTTACTAGATGCTCACCTTGATCTGATCGCGCATCTGATATTATACAGATATAAACTTCCACTTTAACGAGGGATTACAAACCGCCAACATTCCCTCCCTAATAGAATGTAACCACTGTTTCTCAAACATCAACAAATTTAATAGGCGTTATCGCATGATCTAAATCGCATCCTCGTCCCTAACTGCCCGGGCACACATCACGATAACGGACGAGATTACGGGACCCTTGTAACACCGTCACGCGGCGCTGTATGCGTCAATCCTCAATAACCCCCGGCTACTATAGTACAGATAACTCGCGAGGATGTCACGTGGTGTGTGGTACAAGGTAACGGTAATTAGAAATGAAGTTCCAGTGTTCGGTTCCCGAATATCATGTTGTGGTGTAGGTAATCGAACATACAATTGAATACAAACAATAAAGAGTGAATAAATAACAGCTTTTATCTTTCAACAACAGCACTGTGAAAACTTTCGGGATATCTTGCGAAAGTTTTTTGCTCAGAACATTTTAAGCATGTTGCATATTATTGCGTGTATCAGTCACACCATAGGCTCTATTTCTCCACACAATAACATATTTTATCTATAATGAATGAAAGGAAGACTCTGACAGGTACCCTAAATTTGAACATGTGTGATGTGAGAATGTTCCGTAAAATTTTGTCAGAGAATATGGAAAGCTGCAAACAATCTGTGGAAATATGCGAGTCGCAATCATAGTCATAGATAAGTTAGAGGTACGATGGGGCTGACACACACAAAAGTGTTAAAGCCACTAAATAAAATAAAGAGAAAAAAAAACAACAGCTATAATCGGTTCAAATCAATTACTGAAATTACTTGTTACTTTTGAAGTTTTAGCGCTAAGTATAAAAAATTAAGAGAATTAAAAAAGGGTTCGATTCCCGATCGGACAAACGTGTCTCTGCACCCATGACACTTTAGTTATAGTGCAAACTTTAGTGCGGGCAATTAAGAGCCATTTCACGTTTTAAGCGAAAAATACAAGTTTTGTGCTCTCCTATAGGTGAAATGTAAGTTGCTTTACATTTCTGAGTAAATATTTTAAATAGCTCATTTCTTTGTTTGGACATTTATTAGAATACATTTCGAAATATTCCTTTATTTATCCTGTAGTACTCAACCATGTTTTAGTAAAAACGCGCCTAGTAAGAACTTCAGAGCCGTGCTTCTTCCACTAAAATTCATTAATTCAACAAGATAAGGTAAAATTATACGTAGTATATAATTCTATTGACATATAGTACACTAATATTTCCGTAAATTAACACAAATCACGAGAAAAAATAACATAATGTGCGTCAATTGACGTAAAATACTTGGCATTTAAATTGCATTGCATTTTTATCATTTATTAAAGATTTTTTTAAATTATTACTTAGAATAATATCAATTTTGTAACTAATTAAAACGAAAACATAAGTATTTTATAAATTAAAATTTTTATATATATTTTTTAATATCACAAAACTGCTCTAATTGCTCTATTATATTCGGGGATTTTCGCGTCGGCCATTAGTATTGTCTATAGAAGCACACGGAGAAAAGTTCGGCTTATTCAAAGTATCAAAACTTTTTTTTTATAGTTACGCTATAGAGACGGGGGAATGAACTATTGCCAGTCGCGTTGCGTTCTAATTACCTAAACTTGCTTTAGTCATTTTTGTGAAATGGCTCTTAAGGGTAGTATTACTTATTTTTTATAGCGGATTACTATATAAAAAACGCTATTTGCTTATGTCACGTGCCTCCTCCATATTTACTCAGTTTAGGTATACATTGTGAACGGGTGTCCCGACTCCTATGAGACCGCCGATACATCCAGTATTTATAATGTCTGGATGTTAAAATATGGTGTATTATTTTTGTGGCGTACCGTTATACGAATACGCTTGCTGTTTATGCCCTACACCAGTCCTTCAAGTACACTCAGTTTACATATTACGGACGTAGTGGTTTATTAGCCGGGTATTTCTTTATGGAGAAAAAGAGGCAGATGAGCAGTCAGCCCACCTGATGGTAAGTGGATACTGTCGCCCATGGACATCTGCGATACATGTTCAACATCAGTCCAGAAAGACAAACGTTGGCACGTCTACAGATAGCTACCCATTTTTGGAGACTTAAAGAAAGGATTTGGAGGAAGGGTCCGAAAAATGGGGAGGAATAGGATAGGATGAGATGGAAATTGGCTCTAGCATAATTCGCTCACTACCGAAACATGTATGTACTTTAGGGAAATTAAATTACATTGGGGTATTTGTCGCAAATGCCGATTCTGTTATCCCCCCGCTCAGTGTCGTGTTATTCTTCTAGCGGATTGTTGTGCGTCGCTGTCCGCTTATGCCTTATTTTACACCAGAACTCCAGGTTCGTTCAGTTTACATATTACGGACGTACCCGTCTAATAGCCCGGGTAATTTGTCGCATGGCCCGACTCCTCCGGGACTATCAACATCGCCCTGCTCCAGTACTTATAATTATTGGTTATGCTGAAACCATGTTTTTAATATGCAATAATGGCGTAGTAGTCGTAGTATATTGAGATTATATTCCATAAAGAAGATTTACGTTTAAATTATACACATTTGCAATGTTAATTTATCAAGGAACATGAATTAATTATTTGACAAATATTTGGGCATCCCCATACACATTTCTTATGCATGAGGGATGTATGACCCTAAAACGCCACGCCAGCCAAGGAGATGGTATAGTTGCTCAGGGCTTGTTTTTCCTCAATCGCACTCATAGGAACCCTCATAGGAAGAGATGGGGTGGTGCCATTCTGAAGCCGGCCAACACCACATGGCCATATCACTATTACTCATATTTTTTACACATATTACTATTTCCGTTTTTAGTCAGTTTTAAGGTTTCATCGTTACAGGTAAACAAATAAATAAAATATCGTAAATAAATAAGGTTTGTATTATCACATTTCATCACATCATCCAAAGGTGGAAACCCTCTCAAAATCTACACTTTTGTATGTAAACACGAAATCAATTTCTTATTCCGGCAACATCACTTCAAGTTTGCCGACATAAAATTCGCCGGAGATCACGTAGAAGGCTCTCACGGCATCGAGTGAGTTTGAACATGCAAATTGCGAGCCTCTCTCTCCTAGGGCCCTTCCGCAATAGTAACACCTCCTACAAAATATTATCTTTGAAAATTTGTTCGCGTCGAAGTTATTGTTGGCAAAAAGATTAAGAAAGAGTGATGTTAGTAGTAAATACGTCGTCGATTTTAGTCCCGGGGTAAGCTGATTATACAAGTTGTTAGGAGACTTTCGGGAACGGTGCCTACTTTTTTCTATTAAAAGGTGAAGTATGTATCTAGTTATGAGTGTTTTATTTATGGATAGATAAGATTAGTAGAATAAAAAGCGTATAGTGTAATAAATATAGTAAACTGCAATGTACATACGTCGCTGGAAACAAGTAATGCGATGCAATTATTTAATTTAAATTATTTTTATTCTTTTTTTATGGACGAAGGCGGCAGACGAGCATACAGTCTACCTGATGGTAAGTGGATACTGTCACCCATAGACATCAGCGATACATGCCAATATTAGTCCAAAATGACAAACGTTGGCAAGCCCCCGGATGCGCAGGCCTACCTTTGGAGATATAGGAATGGATTTGGAGAAAGGGTTGGGAAAATGGGGAGGGATAGGATGGGAATTGGCTCTGGCACATCTCACTCACTACCGAAACACGTATATACATTAGGGAAATAAGATAAAAGTGGGAAATGCAGTACATTATGCAGTTTCTGTGAGAGAGGGGTAACGTGGCCAGTCGAGCGCCCCCTGCGGCTATTGGATTGCAGCGTACACTCTCCCCCTCAACCGAAATACGATATTCGCACCAAATACGATATTACATAGATAATACTGAGCATGAAGAGAATATTCTTTATGTAACAAAATGTGTCAATGACAATGAGAAAAGGACATGATCCATATATGACGTGCCATATTATATTGCAAGATACCGTACAATGTACATGTAAATGCTTTACAAGATTTAGAAAACCAAAATTGTAAATTAACTAGTAGGAAAATGCTGACCTCTGACCAGAAATATGTTCAAGATCAATATTTTTTCCTGTGTGTGACGTATATGTGTGAGTAGTCCTACCACATAACATCCCTCTGGAAGAACTTACAAATGGCCGAACTAATATAGATAGCCCTGCCGTAATTTTATTGATCACAGTATTTTGTGAATATCTCAACGCACACCCGATATCAATGTCCATCTTTTATATGTTGTTTAGAACAATATTCCAAAGGTATATAAAAGACTGCATTACTGAAACCGTTACCAGATCTTTTATCGCCCACTGCTGGAAATGGGCCTTCTCATGCACATTGTTTTGTCCATAAAAGATGTATGGCTAAAAAACGGGCACGCTGTGGCCAAGTTGCCGAGTTCACCGTATTAAAGATGGTGTAGGTCCTCAGGGTTGTAGAAGCGACTTTGAAAATTCCAGGTGCTAAACAATTCACAATCCACCTAAAGATTTCATAAAAAACCTTTGTTAATTCTAATCGCTGTACAGAAAACTTTTTTAATCCTTTTTTAAATCGCGCTGTAATCCAAAGGCGGCGCGACATTTAAGAGGATTGTAGAAATTCAGTTCGCGTTCCACTATAGTGAGTCGAGATTGGCTCGTGAAGGTCGTAAAACTGGTAAAGACGCGACGTGGCCGCCTCTCTAAATTATAATCCGTTAATTGTAAGGGACGTCGGCGGGTCACCTGGGGGAAGGATGCGTAACCTTTGGCAGTTTGAGGGTTTGACGTGAGATAATACTGTTAATCGGTTTTAAAAAGTTAGCATTATTAACTCTGTGATTAATTGGAGCGGACTTTTGATCGACTGATATACTGAAAGGCTTGGGTGATAGAACTATATTAACAAAGCCTTTTTATTGGACAACCAATCTGTAAAAACAAAATCAAATTTGTTGAGAAATTGAGGGACTTTTAGCAGATCGTGTAGACTATGTTTGCAACTAGAGTGATCGTCGAGCAAACACAACGTCGATAAAAGTAGATAGAAGTTGCTCTTAAATAATGAAAATATTTAATTGCTACCATCTTCCCACTGTCCCTGTTGATTTAAGAGTGTATGACGATAGACTTTAAATATATTATTTTTTCATAGTAGGTAATTATTCGTTTCATAAATTATTTCAGACATATTAAAAATACGTTTTAACATAACACAGAGTTTTAAAGACTTCCTGGAATATTATAGGTTTAGATAATATTAAGAGTTACCCTTAAGTCCAAAATCATTTAACAATATGTTACAGAAAGAAGTACGTAAAAATGAAACAGACGTTACTAAATATTTCATTAAGCATTAAAGTCGCTCTGTGCATATACTTCTACTTTTGAAAGCCTTGAAGTTATATCGCGCCCTCGGGCCGCGGGGTTACCGAGAAGCGCTCGAGTCCGACTAACGAATGGGTGCATGCAGTTTGAATACAAAATAAACTCCTCAAAGTGATCCTTTGCTATGTAGATACTGTGAACCAGCCATGACTTCATAACTTCTTAAATCTTTTTGCAGAATGTGTGCAAAGATGTTTTAAGACAATATTTAAAGTAAAGTATGGATCCGTGACACTGAATAACTTTTGCTATAAATCTTAAAATAAAATTCTCAAAAAATAACCAGCTTTTCATTACAGAACAATCTGCGTATCTAAATTATCAAACATGCGTTATCTAAACAAACCTAAATTATTTGCGTAATTTAGGTATATTTTTATAAAATGGTGGTGAGTGGTCACTTACAATACTAGAAAAGATGCATAATATGCGCTGCATACCTTGCAGAATGCTATTCGCAGCATTCTAGAAAAATCCCATGTCACAGTACTGAGAAACGAAAGCCTTTATACATATTATGTGTATATCGCGTGAAGTCATGGTCATTATTTATCTAACCCTAGCTTTGCGACCATGATGTTGCAAGAAAGAAACGACGTACACCACCAGAACCCACCAGCCACAGTGTATTTTTGTTCAGTAAACGCCTTGTCTAGTCAAGGTCAGCAGGCCCGCACACACGGGTCTGTCGCCGAGCTGACAAATGCCGGCAATGCGTATCGCCCTCAAAGAGACTGCCGTGCTCATATCTTTGATCTACTTTTGAACTTTCCTTATTTTACATACGCTAAATCTATAGTACAGTCCAAAATACTTATGAGTAGTTCACTTCCGCGTATATTCAATTAACATGACAGAACAAATTGTAGGCGTCATTATGATTTGTATCAGTTAATACATATCTAATGGAAACAGATAACGCCAGATTGGAGTTTAATAACGATTTTATATACTAAGTAGTATTCATACATTTATATTTCTAACTAACTATGCCCGGCCACGCGTTGCCTTGGCTGCCCAACAGATGGCGCTTATCCTTTTTTGTTTTTACCTATTTTTGTGTAAAAAGCATGTTTTTATCCTGTAATAGGTATAAAAAAACACGCGCGTATTCTAATGCAACGTTGTGTCAAAAATTCAAAGCAATCGGTGAAGACCTTTCGGAGATTTAAGATTTTGTACAAACGAACGTTTACATTTTTATTTATATAGATATTATAAAGACGGAGTGTGAGTTTGAGGATACTAACTGAATTTTGAATTTTTTTAGCAAGTTAAACTAATACAGATAAAAATAAGCAATGTTTGGAAAATCTTTATGCCACCTAAGAAAACCCAGGGTGAGTCACTTGTATCTTATAACTGCACTCGAACTTATATGTAAACCGCAACCAGTCTTTTTTTCCGTACACTTCTGGACATGGGCTTGCTAAGTGTTCATACGTATTGTCTTGTGTATGAGGGATGTATGGCATTAAAACGGCACGCCTTCGGCCGTTTTTTTTATATGGAAAAAACGCAGATGAGCATACAGTCCACCTGACTTAGTTGTCCATGGGCATCCGCGATACATGCCAGCATCAGTTCAGAATGACGAACGTTGGTACATCATCCGGATACGCTGCCTATCTTAATGGATTAGCGTGAAGTGGGTTGGCGAGTCCACTCTTTTAAATGTGTAGTTCTCAGGGTTTGTGGTAGCGGCTTTGTTATCCCTTAGTCGCCTTTTACGATACCCAAGAGAAAAGCCACCATCGTACATATATAGATAGCTCAATAAGTTAATAATAAGGGTTCAAATAAAATGGTTTTAGTAGATAAATCACCGTGTTGTTGATATTCGTCACATATGAAAGAGATATTGCTCGATACGTACAAATCGAGGCGGACAGTACGTGGGTAAAATTAATATTTGAACAATTGAACTTTTCAAACTTTCGCGTTTTGTACACATTTTATATTCTAAATCGGGTCTGAACGCGTATAATAAAGGTATTCGTTAACCTTTTATTCCTACTTGACGTTTCGGCTTACACCAGCCGTGGTCACGAGTTAACTGAAGAGGCGAGTAGGCCGGGATGTGAGCTGCGATCAAACTACCCACATTTGATCTTCACATTCGGAAAGACTGAGAGGAATAAAATGTAAACAAATACATTTATTACATGCGTTCAGACCCGATTTAGAATATAAAATTCGGACAATTTTTTTTTCTGTTCGTCGTTAATATAAACTGACTAAGTTTATTATTACAATAAGTCAATAATTAATGAGCTATAAAAGGTGTTCCATTCGTTCTTAAGCCCGATTGGCTCGTTACCTACTTTAGATTTAAATTAACGACATAGTAAACATGAGTATAACTTCATTCTATGAAAAAAATAAAGCATTACGAGAGCATTAAGTGAATTCTTATAAACAGTTTTATTGATAGCAAAATAACTTATGTAAATAGAAAATGACCGACGAAACGCTGTAATCGGAAACAATCAGTTCCACGAAAACGAATATTTAAGTTTGAAGAGATACATATTGTTACCCGACGCCTCTGATCATATCACCCAGCAACAAGTACTAGCCAGGATATTCCAAATGAAAGTAAACTTTAAAAACATAACGTTAGAGTCCTAATTAAAATTTAAGGTAAGCAGTTAAAAGTTCATTTGCAAACTAAATTCAACTTTACGTGAACGCAAGTGAATTTAAAACGGCATGCGTAAGTTGGGTCAATCTGTTGGACATTTATTGTCGGAAGTAGTAATTACTCTTCAACTTGTTATTTTCATTAGAACGGTCTTTAATTAGAATTTTTCCTGCGATCGTTTCGGGTTATTTTGAAAGAAAAACGTCACTAATTTGAACTTATTTTTTTAACGCAACAACCGTAGCTGTTGAAATTTAATTAGCGGATGGATTTTATTGTTATTTGCTAAAATATTTTCAATTATAAGCTTCCAGGAACAATTTTGCATTAACGCTAAAATAATAAAGTTTGCTTCTTGGAATCGTACATTTGGTATTTGAAATAATTTGAGTAAATAAATATTATAATACAGCAAATTTATATCTAAATTTCTAATTTATACTTTTTATATTAATTTGTATTAACTCTTGTAATTATGTACAGTTGACATCAGGTTAAGTATACTTATTGATACCTTATAATGCCATATAAGTTATAATGCTAGCAATATGGGCTAGTATCAAATCACCGTGAATATATTTGTTTTTCACAAAAGAAATTAGGAGTCTATTTTATAACAAATTGATTTCATAAAAGACTGCAACGTGACAGGTATTGTACGATTTATTTATGTATTTTACTAAAAATATCGTACAAAATCACGAAAGTATTAACTTTCGTCCCTGGTTTCGTCTAACCGTCACTTCGGAACCCTTACACCGTCCCAGTAATCATTATAAAAGGGTGGAGGGAGACTTAATGTGATTAATTCATCAAACAGCGATAAGTGGTTATGTTAATTAAATACATAAAGTTCGCCCAATGCGAATGAACACGAACACGATTGGTGAATTTTTATTATAACTAAACTAGAAATTCGAGGAAATTAATATTTTTTATGGCGGAACTGAACAAAACCATACGCAGTGCCGAAGGTCATTCGCCGTCTATTCTCGGAACAGCCCTGAAAGATACTTGTTTTTGTTTTCGGTATTTGAGTATTGCCTAAAAGAGTCAGTACTTTCTGAAGGTTTTTTTCATCTGTGTTTAGTTTAATCTGTGTGACGCGTAGGTTATATGAAGGTGTCGAATGAAGATATTATTAACATGCTCTTAAGAACATTCCCGACTGCCGTTGACGATATGAACACCAATAAGTAAGTGACTTTTATTTTATTTTATCAAAAAATTGTTGTAAATGGTATCCTTTAAAGTAAGAAACACGCTAGTATCTTTCCACACTAAAATGGGAACCTTATGTGGATAGCTTGTGTATGGTGACTTCAATAATACTACTTTTCCTGTATAAGTCAACGTAATTTTGCGTAATTTTACAGATTGAAATAGACAAATAACGAAATGCACTGAATAGCGATGCCTTGTCGGCCGCGTGAGCGAGACAGACTGTGTTGCCTTGTCGGCGGTTTCTCTAGGTCCTATGTGCTATTTTACCAAGCTAGTAGGAGCGCAATTTAAGTAAACAAAGAATAGGGCCGATTACCGAGGGCCGTCTGCAAGGACTGTCGGCACCTCAGAGGAACACTAAAAACTACTCCAAACAATATAACAATACAGAAAGACGGGTACAGAAAAAAATATGACCATTTAATTAGACAGTTTGAAACCAGACAGTTTATTAACCTCGGTCGTAGGTCGTTCGTGGTGCTCATTCTTAAGGTTGAAATTTTCAGAACGGAACCGTTCAAACCGTCAAACGCACGGTGCGATCGTTTGTGGTGTTTGGTCCATACACTCTATTGATATTGTGAGCTGTCTGACTTGCGTTGGTGCTGCGACGAAACTCGTATTCAAAAATAGCACGAATTTTCAATTTATATATTTTCTTTTCAAAACAACAATATTTAGGTATAGAAAAACAAATGAAATACTGATTTTGAAATAAGAACATCGTATCTATTAGGTGTATTTTGTTTCATTTTTAAATTCAAATTTAATTCGAACAGAAGATATCGAAACTGAAAGTGGCCAGTAATAAAATCGGTCATTTCATAGGTAAGCACCTAATACAATGTTCTCAGAAAGAGAAGGAACAAAAACAAAAGAAATTGCAACTAATAAACAAAGGAAGTAAAATGAAGTTTCTGCAAACGTGTTAGGACAATGGTATCCAGTATCCACTTACTATCAGGTGAACTGTATGCTCGTCGCCGCCTTTACCCATAAAAAAAGTAATAACCTAAAAAAACGATTCCAAAACTAAAACTATTATCTTTCGTGCGTGCGTGGGAACTAGTCAGCAAAGCGCCCTTAAAATAAAATAATGAAACAATTTGAGAACTTATTTTAATGTAATTAAACTAACTTTCAACCAATACCTAATTGCATCCATTTAGAGTCGGGCCTATATTATAATAAGTGGAATGAACTATGTATTTTGAATTCAGGTCACCCGTAGGCCTTCGCCGAGTATATTCATTACCAGGTGAATGGGACGCCGCATTAGCCGCAAACCATTCATTCAATTCACTCTGCTCCTATTTATGTTTCGAATGCAGTTATTGTGATTGCGGTTTATGAGTATCATGATTCCCTTTTAATGTGCAGTTTCAGCGGTTAATAGTCGTAACTTCTTCACAATAATGTTGCAAATGTGTAACGCTCGCGGAAATAAATGACATTCATTAAAGAGATATGGAGCAGAATGTACTTAGCGTTCGCATAAAGCTTTTAAATATACTCATAATTCCCTTTTTAATGATGGACATTTGTACGCTGCCGACCTATTTATAGCGAGAAAAGAGAATCGCCTCACAAAGAGTTGAAAGCAATGGCTTCTAGGTCATGTGGAAATGTCGGTCCGAAGTATAATTCATACATAATATTTTCTCCATATACTTTAAAATAGTTAGTGAATTCACGTTTTCAAGCGTAGTCGTAAGTTCCACCTTCCTTTTTAAAGAATGTAGCTATGAATTGTTCTGCACGGTCATGATTAAGATCAGCGAGGGCAGTCAAAGTTGGCCAGTGGAGTGATACGGTCGTTAGATGGAATGTCTACGCAGACGGGAGCAGATACGGTACATTAGGCGCTAAATGAAAATGCCACGATGAATGCCCCACCCAAAAGTAGGTCGCCAGCACAAATACATTACCAAAATAAGACGGAGAAAAAAGTTTTATAATTAATATAATGCAATACTCGCCAACTCGAGAATTAATGGCCAACTTCAAGCAAAACTTGGAATTGTTGTTTTCGGCGATTGTGCCATGATGAGACTGTCAAATCTAACTTTCGGAGTTCGGGTTCGGTGAATTATATAAATTGATTTAAGCAGTAGAATAATTGACAACATTTTATAATAATTATCATTCAGAGTGACTGATAGCTCGGCTCGACCTATGCTTTTCAGGGGGTGATAGTAGGTGTCCTTAAGAAAGAAAATGTTAACAAACGAGGACTATAAGAGTCATAGATATACATTAAATACTAGACATACCTGTAGCATACGCTGGTTCGAGATCATCCTCGTCGTCCGTATGATGCCTGCTGGACGCGTGGGAATGCGAGTGCGAGTGAGGTACACCCACATGCACCGGTTGTATCGGTTGTTCGTAATGTTTATGATGGTCCACATACACACGCTGGTGGTGCGGACAAGGCGTCGGCGGCAGATAGTCCGCTAACGTGCCACCACGTGTTAAAGTCGATCCCGCACTTAATGTCCCACCGCCCGTACACGAGGCCAAAGCACTACGCACTGAACCGAGGTCTAGAGACGGTCTTCTTGATAACTCTCCGTAACTTTCTCCGAATAACACGCTCGCGGGGACCGCGTGCCTCACTTCGTGCTGATGATGGTGGCTGGAGTGCCCGCCGTTGGACGACGAGTGAGGAGACTGGGAGTGGTCTCGGCTGTCGCGCGACGTCGACGCAGTATGGATGATGCTCTGGTCGACGCGTGTCTCCATCACCTCCCTCGCTGTAGGAGGGTTCTTCGGATGGGCATGCGCCGCCGAGGTCCCCGCTCGACGTGGGCTGCGGCCGCGGTCCGGTAGCACCGATGAAGCGGACCAGTATCCCCACGCCATTTTCCTATCAGTCTTTGTTTCACTACAAAAATTTCAACACTGACTGCTAAGTATAAATGAACGTAAAACGGAAGACTATTCGAGCATTCGATAGGTTAATCCTGTGGCTGCCCGTTCAGAGATTGTGACGTGACACGTATGAGGGTGGACGAGTGGGGTTTTGTGTGTCGAGGTCGTGTAATTCAAGCGTGTAGCCGGCCAATGTAGGAGCTGGGGGAGAGAGATGTGAGTGGGGAGTTGACAATTGTGTAAACGAACCTAATCTCCTTTGTCACCGTCGCCCCAGGCAAGTGCGAGCGAAGATTCGTGATCGAGCTTTGCCGTGTACGAGCAAAAATATTTTCAAATTTTCCTTTCCTTATCGAAGGTCACTGACTTATTCCGGATTGATGAACAATTTTAGAATTTGGTCAGTAGTTGCGCGTGTAATCTTGTTTATATCGTGACCAGTGAGTTTCATTTCATATCTCATTGCTCCGATAGGATCGGGCGCGGTGACGAGCCGAGTGGCAGTACTAATTCGGGTTTATTCGGGTTCAGCTCGGGTTGTTTCGGCGGGTCTTACTAAATGAGATGGAAACTCGGCTGATATATAGCGATAAACAACGGGCACCGGGATATATGTTGGACAAATGTGTTATGCCGGATTAGAATTGCGGATTTGGAAATTGAGCTTGGTAATAACAGGTAGTGGAAGTATAATGATGTTGCTATTCTGTTGATACCATTGTTCCCGAGTTTAATGGACCTATTAACATAACTATTCATACTTGAACTTTTTAATGGTTTTCTTGTTATTCAAAATGCGCACGTGACATTTCGTATTCTTTCGTATTTTGTGTGTAATTAATTGTATAGGTTGTTTACTCTGAATTGACAGGCCGCGTCATTTAGGACACGCACATCAATTGATATGATTAAAAAAGGTATGAATATAGAAAGGTAAATACGTTCCGGATCGGACTCGTTCCGCGTATCGTATCATTATATTTGCTTAGTCAATGGGGGGAATAATTCAGCCGTTGACGTCGATTGCCTAATGAATCGGAAACCGTCGCGATACTACACTGTAAGGATCTTCGGCGTGTAGCATAAACACAGCGTTTTTTGAACGAAATTGTGCGTTTCTATATAGCTGTATGATGATTATATGAGAGTGTTGCGTAGTCGGCAAGAAAATGAAACGGAAAACAGATTTATTATTTTGAAGTTGTATTACATTTTAATACGGTCAGGAATTGTCAAAGTTAAACTCTGAATTGTGAGCAGAACTCACAATTTCGACGGTAATAGTTAAAAGCTTGCATGTGGAAACTAGGTCATAAAGATATTTCGTTAAGACACTAATCACAAATAGCAAAAACTGTAAGGAGAAACGTTAAATAAAAAGTAGGTCAAAATATGATAAAAATAATTTTTACGATTGCTAATTTTCTACAGAAAATGGTTTACATTTTTTCTTTCCCTTTTAATAATAGCCTATATTTATATAATAGAATAAACGGATATATTTATACAATAAATGTGTATTTTGGTTAACAATGGCGCCACCACGGGAGGTGCTTTTCATTACGCGAACCAATGAGGCCGCCTGTCAACCTCCCGCGGAGGCATTCGAGTCTGGGGAAATATCACACATGGCTAGCGAAAATAGGATTATAAAATTAAAATTTTGATTAAATATATTTGGTTTTTGATTAAAAAATACAATGAAATGAAATGTTTAATATTTCTTAAGCACTTGATGATACAGGCAAATAAGATTATTATATAACACATGTTAGGCGTGGAAAGAGGATTTAGCATACATTGTTAGTCCACGTCAGGACTTGCCAACCCGGCGTGGCGTTTTAAGGCCTTACATCGCTCGTGGACAAGAGCATGAGCAGGCCCATGTCCGGCAGTGGACGGTAAACGGGCTGATGACGGTGAATATTATTGTATAACATGAATGTAACTACTTAAACAATATAATGAGATATTGCATGCTGATAAGTTCACTTCATTATGGTTTATATTACAAGTACAATAACTGTACATTCGTAATCTACACAATTTAAACGTTGTATTTCATCATAATTGCGTGCACAGAAAACGACTACGTATAACATTTGTTTTTAACACAATTACGTGACCTTTATAAGGCGGAAGCGCACTTCAAAAGACCCCCCCCGTTCACGAAATGAAGGGAAGAAGTTACAACGCGTAAAATACGCCCGCAATACGCACACGTAAGATGCGGTAACAATAGATTGTTACGCACTGAGAATACAATAACTGACAACTGTTCATATACTAGAACTCTTTTAACGTAGTATATGTTACAACGCCGGGAGAATATGAGGTGTATTTGAAACACATTCTTGTTAGTGGGCAAATAATCCATGTATAATTGAACAGCTGTGTGAAATATTGGAAGTTGTGAAATAGTAGCTGGTAGTGGCTAGATGAGAAGAGTGAAAAATCATATGTGATGGCGGGCCGTGGGAGCGACAAACCAGCAGGGGAAAGACAGTAGAATGGAATTTTATACATTTCCCAAGTCAACCTGAAAGTAACTCGCAACTGAAATAAAAAGTAGAATCTCGTTATTGCAGGTACTCGTACATAGGCTACAGTAACGCAGAGAACTGAATAGTGGAGATGAAACAAAGAGCGAACAAGCGACACGTTGAGACGAAAACTTAGACAACACTAGCGAAGACTTCTACGTTCCTCTTATTACTTGAGTCGTGCGTCTTATAAAACTAATTCAACAACTTTACTAGTCCCGCAAGTTTTACGACCGCGAACTGGAAGAGCTTCCTTCGCCGCAGATAGACCTACCAATACGCAACTGCGGTAATTTTATATGTTCATATGTGGACATGTGAACCAATAGAGACGTGCTCGCGTCGCTGATTACCATCATCTAATAACACGTTAAAGCGAATTAAGGAGACGTTTGTCCTTATTTAAATGGTAATAAGGAATCAGATGGCAAAATACCTTTTTTTAATATTTCACAAATAGAATAGCGCGACAAATTCAAGATTTTTATGAGTCCTGCGAGTTTTACGACATCGGGCTGCGAACTGGAAATGGAATACGTTTCCGACGCGAGCCGCTTTCAGATTCGTCCTCGACTACGCAACTGTGGTAATTTTATAAATGGACTAATGGTGCCTCAATCGCTCTATTTTTTTCAGATTGGAGTAATATGTTAAGATGAATTTAAAAGATTCGACAACCAATTAGCCCAGTTGGTAGTGCCCCTGCCTGCTGTACAATAGAACCCGGGTTCGATTGCCGGTCGGACAAACATTTGGTTGAAAACAAGCGTTTGTTCCGGTCTGGGTGTTGCATGCGTTATGTTCGTTTTTGTATGTGTATCTGGACCCACGTCACAGGGAATCCCAGTGTGGGCCATAGAGAAAAAATGTTTTCTTATAGCATTAAATGACATCTCGTGATCTAGGAATAAGAATAATATTCGTCAAACACTTTACATTCTTATTAACGATTGACTTTTTTCAACCATTTTTAAATGAATTAACAGATGGTCACTAGGAATTGTCCTACGCGCTCGTTAAATTGCTAAAGGGCACAGAAATTATCCAATGAAATTCAGAATATTTGCAAGCACGTCTTAAATGAAAAACGCATACGAAATGCGTATCTATATTAATATAATAAAGAGCTAAAATTGTGTTTGTTTGTATGTTGGGGGTAATCTCTGGAACTACTGAACCGACTTCAAAAATTCTTTCACAAATAAGAAGCTACATTATCCGTGTCTAATATAAGGCCATATTTTATTTTGAATTTTGAAAAAAAAATTGAAAAAAAAAAACTCATAAACCGAAGCGAAGCGAGGGCGGGTCGCTAGTTTCTCCTAATATAGTTCGGTTCTTTTAGGGCGAGAGGTTTAATTAGAACAGAAAAGAGTATCCCGAAATACTGTGATGATTACAGAAATGCTCAATTTAAGAGATACCTACTTACTACAAGCAAGCCCCGAACGAATTTTTTCTACGTTGGGAAACCCAATACTATAGTGATAATTAGGATCGCCTAAATGTCAACCATTAGATGCAGAGAGAAAATCACTATAAATATATAATAGTTCTTTTTTTAATATAAAATATCGGATGTCTTTGATCTATCGACTGCAATAACGCGAAGGCACAATATATATCAATAGCTGGATAGATAGGAACGTTCATATACGTTCGTTGGAATGTTGCGAACTGTCGATTCAATAGTCGTGAATGTTTAATGGTACTTTGAACTTTTACTTTTCTGGTATGCCATAAAGGAAGTTTCTTTCTGATACACATATATACACATATGAAAGCCGCAGCGGAATCAATTTATTATTTTGTTTTATTAAATATATATTATTACGGTCATTCGACTTCTCCGATTATGTGCACCCCCGCACTACAAGTTTTAGAACAGTGTATTAAATACATTTTATGTGATAAGCGAGTTTGTAGCTTGCCCTTATTTGGGATTGATTAAAAAAAATGCCAACATCCCAAACTTTTAATCAAATGCCAAAACTTTATTAGCTTCGTTCATATGCTCGAGCGAACTCTAGTAGTCTACTGAATGTATGAATCGAGCTTTACATTTCCCAAGCTAGTTTCCCGACCACATTCCCAACGAGAAAATCTTACAAAGACGTCATTTTTGAAACATTTAATTAAACAGCCGCCCGCCGTTCAATTTTCAGCGGCGCGTGTACTGCGGCGCATTTAATTGAATTTAATTACGTTAGATGTTAATTCATCCACTCGAAACAAGCTTGAAATGCGCCGCAAGTCACACACATAGACGGGGGAGAGTCTTTTGCGGTGAATGTAATCTTCGGGCCACTTGTTTGGCCCCATTTTCAGCGCAAACTTTGTATTGTTGGTGTTTATTTAATTTTAAAAGGGGTAGAATGTTCAATTTATTCAGAGACTTCCTTCATTGTAATCCGTGGAGGATTAACTTTTGTTGGGTATTTAAAAGTCTGTGTAAATAGCTTTAGAAGTGATCTTCAAGTATTTTTCGAGAAGGTTGGCTCCACCTTTCTTGGCGAATGTCAATTTATTTATCTCTATTTAGTTGTTAAATAAAGAAATTTTAATGTTGATTTATGATGACCATTGGATGTAGCGATGACCACGTTTCACTCAGGAACTATACTCAGGAACAATTAAACGGATTTCGATTTAAATCTGTTACGCGTTTCAGCAGTTGGCGTTATTTATTTGTGAAGGCTTTAATAAGCCATATTTCATCAGAATTAGTGAGCTGGCTGCTTTTTTATATTCGATACAAACGGCTACTATTGTGCGATTCTAAACTACAATATAAATTATTCAAACACAAATTGAAATTATTGGGCCACACATAATTGGGCCGTGAAATCAATCTGACCGTGAAAACTTTAATACAGTCAACGTTATTGACAGCTGCGAACGTGAATGACAAAATATAATAATAACGCGAGGCGTAAAATGAGTCGCCGATGTTATTACACGTTAATTAAATTGAAAGTTTAATATGAAAAAGGTATTTCACGTTGAAAAATAATATACACGTTTACTCCTTTGGTACACCCTCCAGCCTGACTTGAAGAATTTCAGCGGCAGTGAAGTAAAGCAGAAGACCGTATGTGGTGGTGATCCTTGGGCCTATATCTAGCAGTGAAGACACACGGGCTGAAGGTATGGTATGGTTACTTTCTTAGCTAGAAAAAGGCAGAACAAGTAATATACAAGTATAACAACTGTTATTGAAACGTTGCATAATGGACTTTGGAAAAATAACTCGAATGACGGGGATAGTGCAATTTTTCTAACACTGATTTTTGTATATTTTTATATAAAGTAGACCAATATAGATTAACCACACATTTTAGTCTCCATTTATTAAAAGAAGCGTGACGTCACAGTAACGGCTGCAAAGATAGACTTATCACTTGGTCTTCATGTATTCTACAATCATACAGGTAAGTATAAATTTTAGTTACACACACAATTTTGTACACACAAAAGGAGCACCAACATTCATTGTGCAGAATCGAGAGAATCGAATCGAATTTTTATTAGAATTTGTGTCCTTTTAGAAATAAATAGGTAAGCATTTTAAAAATATAATATTCGAAATACGAAATGGTCACCACATGCTTTTATACAATCTTTGAAACGTTGTGGTCAGTTTTCGATTGAAAGACGCACCCTTTTAATGGGAAAATTGGCAACGGTCACCCTTATGGAATGCTTTAGGGATTCGATATTATCATGGCGTTTAGAGCATGCCATGCTCTCTAAAACAAACCATAAATTGTAATCGAGCGGATTAAGATCAAGACTAGATGACGGCCAGCTTTCAGGTCTAATGAAGTCGGGAATATTCTTCTCTAGCCATGCCTGCATTGAGCGAGGCTTATGACCCGGTGCCGAGTCTTGCTGATAGGACCATTCTTGGTTATGGAACAGGGTGTTGTTAAGAGGCTTTACGAACTTCTCAAGAATCGTATCTTGATACACTTGAGCCGACGTTTTAATACCTTTTTCACAAAAATATAGTTCTGTCACGCCTTGATAGACCACCAAACCATCACTGAAGCCGGATAATGGCCACGTTGCACCCTATTGACCAATTGAACAGCTTCTCTAAAGTTATCATTCTGCGTATCGACGAAGAAGTTGTTTTCATTTGTCAATCCTATTTTTCTTTAAATTATCGGTTACTAGCTGTGCCCGGCAGCGTTGCATGCCCGTCACATCCAAATTAACACAAAACAGTATTAAACTATACCTACGTATAAACCTTCCTATTGAATCACTCTATGTATTGATGAAAACCGCATTAAAATCCGTTGCGTAGTTTAAAAGATCTAAAGCGTACATACAGAGGGACAGACGGCGGGAAGCGACTTTGTTTTATACTATGTAAGGATAAGGAAGAAATGACCAGTACGGCTTTTGTAAACAGCACTCCTAAATCATCTTTTAAAATACATGACATAGTCCATGGTGCTATATTAATGTCTCTGGATAAAATCTTTTGCTTCCGAACGGGGATTTCTTCGGATTCTCTCTTTACATCTTTAACCGTCGGTTTAGTACGAATAGTGCGTGGACGGCCACACCCTTTTCTGTCACAAACAGAGGACGTTTCAATGTATCTATCAATAGCCTCGTACACATTATTCGAATCGATTCGATTACGAGAATCGAATGCAATATTCTCGTAAATGACCGGAAATTGAAGCTCAGGAGGAAAAACACAAACCGCAGTCAGTTCACAATAAAGTGATTATTGCCATAAATATAGGTTTTAGCTCGATGACAGGTGACAGTGAAGTTTATTTTGATCAGTGGTGACATTATTTTTTATACATTATGACAAAAGTAGCAATCCAGCTGTAACTCTGAAGTCTTCGCTTATTAATGATTTACAAAGATTGCTGCGATTTCAGGTAAATAATTGTATGTCATCACATAGAAAGAAGTGTGACATGGACACATTCGATTACAAAAGCTGTCAATTTTAATGATTTACAAAGATTGATATGATTTCAGGTAAATAATTGTAAGTCATCACATAGAAAGAAGTGTGACATGAACACATTCGATTACAAAAGCTGTTAATTTTAATGATTTACAAAGATTGATATGATTTCAGGTAAATAATTGTAAGTCATCACATAGAAAGAAGTGTGACATGGACACATTCGATTACAAAAGCTGTCAATTTTAATGATTTACAAAGATTGATATGATTTCAGGTAAATAATTGTATGTCATCACATAGAAAGAAGTGTGACATGGACACATTCGATTACAAAAGCTGCTAATTTTAATGATTTACAAAGATTGATATGATTTCAGGTAAATAATTGTAAGTCATCACATAGAAAGAAGTGTGACATGAACACATTCGATTACAAAAGCTGTCAATTTTAATGATTTACAAAGATTGCTGCGATTTCAGGTAAATAATTGTATGTCATCACATAGAAAGAAGTGTGACATGGACACATTCGATTACAAAAGCTGTCAATTTTAATGATTTACAAAGATTGCTGCGATTTCAGGTAAATAATTGTATGTCATCACTTAGAAAGAAGTGTGACATGGACACATTCGATTACAAAAGCTGTCAATTTTAATGATTTACAAAGATTGATATGATTTCAGGTAAATAATTGTAAGTCATCACATAGAAAGAAGTGTGACATGGACACATTCGATTACAAAAGCTGTCAATTTTAATGATTTACAAAGATTGATATGATTTGAGGTAAATAATTGTATGTCATCACATAGAAAGAAGTGTGACATGAACACATTCGATTACAAAAGCTGTTAATTTTAATGATTTACAAAGATTGATATGATTTCAGGTAAATAATTGTAAGTCATCACATAGAAAGAAGTGTGACATGGACACATTCGATTACAAAAGCTGTCAATTTTAATGATTTACAAAGATTGATATGATTTCAGGTAAATAATTGTATGTCATCACATAGAAAGAAGTGTGACATGGACACATTCGATTACAAAAAGCTGTTAATTTTAATGATTTACAAAGATTGATATGATTTCAGGTAAATAATTGTATGTCATCACATAGAAAGAAGTGTGACATGGACACATTCGATTACAAAAGCTGTTAATTTTAATGATTTACAAAGATTGATATGATTTCAGGTAAATAATTGTATGTCATCACATAGAAAGAAGTGTGACATGGACACATTCGATTACAAAAGCTGTTAATTTTAATGATTTACAAAGATTGATATGATTTCAGGTAAATAATTGTAAGTCATCACATAGAAAGAAGTGTGACATGAACACATTCGATTACAAAAGCTGTCAATTTTAATGATTTACAAAGATTGCTGCGATTTCAGGTAAATAATTGTATGTCATCACATAGAAAGAAGTGTGACATGAACACATTCGATTACAAAAGCTGTCAATTTTAATGATTTACAAAGATTGCTGCGATTTCAGGTAAATAATTGTATGTCATCACATAGAAAGAAGTGTGACATGGACACATTCGATTACAAAAGCTGTCAATTTTAATGATTTACAAAGATTGATATGATTTCAGGTAAATAATTGTATGTCATCACATAGAAAGAAGTGTGACATGGACACATTCGATTACAAAAGCTGTCAATTTTAATGATTTACAAAGATTGATATGATTTCAGGTAAATAATTGTATGTCATCACATAGAAAGAAGTGTGACATGAACACATTCGATTACAAAAGCTGTCAATTTTAATGATTTACAAAGGTTGATATGATTTCACGTAAATAATTGTATGTCATCACATAGAAAGAAGTGTGACATGGACACATTCGATTACAAAAGCTGTCAATTTTAATGATTTACAAAGATTGCTGCGATTTCAGGTAAATAATTTTATGACGTCAAATTGAAAGTAGTGTGACATGACCAATTTGATTACAGGCTGTCAATTTTAATGATTTACAAAGATTGCCATGATTTCAGGTAAATAATTTTATGACATCACATAGAAAGAAATGCGAATGGAAAAAACAAATTTTATTGGAGTATTCTGGTCACATTAGAGATGTAGTAAAAATTTTTACAATAGGTACACTAATATTTTTTTTTTTTAATCGAAATACTATCTATGAGGATGATAAAACTGATAAAGTAATAATATGCAAGATCATATTGTAAAATTTATATATATAAAAAATAATGTTTCTTTGTTTGTCCCGTATGCGTTCCTATACCATTAATCCGATTGCGATGAAACTTTGGTGAGTTGTTGTGCGCCACGCCCGCGAAGGTTTCTGAATTAGTACTTGAAGACCACACGAACGAAGTCGCGGGCAACAGAGGTTATTAATAAGAGGTTATTAGAGTTATTACCTGGCAGAGAATGCCACTAGGCGTTAAGTTCGCCTTTCGTATAATGTTTCTATTTGCATTAATGATTAAATAAATATATAGAAACTTGGCCTAGAAGCATTATCCAAAATTATGGACAGCACATGAATCATTTCGCAGCACTGTAAAACTATATACCTCTAAATTCTTTTATATAATGTTAACTTAAACATAACGACAGAAATCAAAACCAGGTGTGATAAATACGCAAAGAAATATATGCTTAAATTGTTTCAAGGTCTAAAATTATTTTCGAGAAGATTAAATTGCGAATAAGTTATTAAAGTAATTAGAATTCGAATGAAGTAATTTTCACTACCCGCCCAACTACACCCAAAAAATTATCGTAAAACTCAGCTATAAGGGTGAAATTAGGAAAGAATTCAGTAAATGTCCCGTTTCTTAACCGTCTAGCATCATTAATTAGGGGAAGAAGTCATTAGAGGCGATTAAAAAAGAGCTTAAGTGGCTGCTCGGAATATAAATACGGTGTGACCGAAAAGTGGTAGCCCTAGAAATATTTATCGTGAAATGGCTGCCGTCAAGTTTTTAATATTAGTCAAAGTTGCTCTGTTAATTTTGCTCACGGGTTCAGTTGCTTCTACATAAGCTTCAACATGTACCGACTCGAAAAGTTGTGAAAGTAATTTTTAAATTAGTTTTTTTTGTTTGTTTTAAGGCTAGAATCTCCCTACGTCAAGCCAGGACTGAGTTTTGACCACGCATCACTTTATGGACCTCGTAGCTCTTTATTCTTTAGCATGGGCTCAACCCATGGTGTAGACATTGTGTAGCGTGACGTGAATTTTCGTTTGAAATATGTATTCTTGGAATAATTGTATTAGCAAGTAATCTAGAACCACGACAGTGTTTGAAGTTCAATAGAATTAACGAAGATAACGCACTGTTCAATCAGTCGGAGCGAATGTGTACAGTCTTCGAGCGCAGAAAGTGAAGAAATGAGATGGATCTTTTTGCTGTATTACTAAACTCATAATTTACTGAACTACGCGGCGGTTCCCTATTATTTTTAATTTACTTATGTAAATTATAATTTATAAAAATAATTTTAGAATTATTTCCAATAAGAATATCGAGACGACAAAAACGATATACATATAATGATGATCTAGACCTAATGATCTAATGATAATGCATGATAGCAGATAAGTAACGTCATGTATCTATCACAACATATTCAGAAATCTATAATTTGACTATGTGAAAAGATATTTAAAATTTGACCAGTTCTTCAGTTTCTTGGGAGCCATCCAGAAAACCAATAAAGTTTCCAAAGAGAATTGGAATGGCTGGAACAGCACAACTTAACAATGTTTAGAAGCTACGTCGTAAAAGGAGTTACGGTTCCATTACGTGTGGAAATCCTTTTCGAAGATACATATGTCAAATGGTATGTGTATGACGTACCTACGAGAATAACATTTTCAGTCGAATATGCCCAGAAAACAAATTTGGTTCTGTTCAAATCTATAGAAATCTTTAAGGACTGCTATTTCATAATCATAATATGAATTACTTTTCCAATTTCCCTTCAAGAGTAAAAAAAAAGGGTTTTAGGGCGTGGAAATAAATTAGGTACGAAAACATTTAGACCTAGTTACCTTAGAAAATTGTGTAAATAAAATACAAAGAAAGTGTGAATGTGTTATTTCTTTGAACTTACACAATAAAAATATTAGCTTCTAATTGGTTTATTTTAAAGAAATTTAAAATTGTATGTCATATTCAAACCGGTAATCTTATGTTGAGTAGGGATACCTAGTAAGGAACGCTTGCCTCATATGGGAAGTAAATTATTCCCCATAAACCATACGAAATTACGGCTCACTTTGAATATTAATGAAGCAGATTACATACATGAGCATTTTCAGAGGGAACATTAGAACGCCGCCTAAGTAAATCATGTTCACGCCGAATGAACCCGGCAATTTTCATATCTTTGTACAAGTGATGGTTATCTACGGACATAAATATAACAGTTTTTATAGGTTCATAAACAAACAACGTTTCGCGTGTTATACTACTCTCGGCCCGCTCTTTTAAGGTCAACCAGCACTTGCGTATAGGGTTAAAATATCGCGGGCGGGGCCGCCCCGAATTACCCCATTAAAAAGAAAGCCACTTCTAACTCCTAACACTTCAAATTCGACACTGTATTTACTTCGGCCGCGTCAACACTCACATGACGTATAAATCCGGATCGGCACGCCATGACAATGATAAACACGGTGTGATCGATATTTAAGTACGTTTGTTTTTCTTGCGTGCGAAAGGAGACGAGGTTCGTTTTCGCCGAGTTTTAGCTTTCGTGACTCGACTTACGCAACGGGATTGGCACGTGGACGATCTCGGCCAGGTTGGTCGGTCGGTGCGGGTGTGGAGGTGTTCTGTCAACTTTTTTGGGAGTTTCAACTGTTTTAGTTCACGATGTTTTTACGGGGGTATTACAATAGGCAGCGGGCGAGTCGCCGCCGGTTGAGCGCCCGCGTGAGCGACGTGCGGCGGGCGACGCGGCCGGAGCGGGACTGGGTTGCCGGCCGCGGCGCATGCGTGCACCGCCCCATCTCCTCCCCCGATTGATGTAATATTTATCTTGGATTAAGAACTAGATAAGGAGCCGTGGCGAGACGTGATGCGAGAAACAAGACTGCTCGCTGTTACTGTATCGATTGTTACCAATTTGGCTTACTTTGATGTCGTTTGTGGAACTTTTCGAAGCTGAAGAACAAAGGACCTTTGAAGTAAACTTCGTCATGCGTATGTATGACTTTGGGAACTATCAGCAGCGAATTAGCTCATTTGTTTAGCACTTGGCGGAGGCTCGCTCGGATCAATCCGCTGCGGTCCGCGGGCCGTTGGGCTCGGATGTTTCCGCGGCGGGTCGCGGCGGCTCGGCGCGGATGTGACGTCATCGTGGGACGCAAGCGCGGCGACAGGTGGGCGCAATGCGCCGCACCTATCATATGATTATGACGTTTCCTATTAGATTTGCTGCCGGTATGTTCAAGTGGAAATTGGTTGCGGTCAGCTTGTCAAATACTATTGCGGCTTACAGAGTACTACGTACGTCTGATAGTTTATGTCATTTTTCATATTGTTGTATTACAATATAATCATGGTTATATTTGAAACTCCTAATATATTAAAATATAAACAGGTTTTAGTTACTTAAAAACTTATAAATAGTAATAATAAATAGTATATTTGATTTTAGACATATTTAATGAAGCTATCTGAGTGTAAGATTACTTTGTTACTTAAAACTTTCACGACATAAAAGATAAAAGTTAATATAATATGGGGGTTCTAAAAAGGGAATTAAAGTTTAAAATTAACATGTGCAGTGTTTCCGGATTTCCTCGTAGACCCGCGTCACCGAAGATATGGCGTCAGGGGGCTTTAACTGACAGACAACTTGACAAGGTAATATTTCGGGGTACCTATTTGCTTTAGTTACAGTTCAACCTGACTGAAAGTTATATCTGTGGGAAAAATATTTTGTGTAATAATAGTAACAAATTCTTACTATCATTTTTTGTAGCAGTAAGCGTAGTAACATGCCCTCGGTCAATGTAGTTTTAAAAATCAATACTCTCTGAAGTGTTGAGAAGACTGTTACAACATTTCCATTGGGCTAAAAAAGCAAACATTATTAAACCGTTGAAAAACTGGCGGTTTTTAGACGAAAATATCTGCTACAATTGCAGCAAAAATATAAAAGAATTTAAATCAACACCCGGAGCAAGTGCTCTCGGGGAGGATTACCTTTCAGCTGCCCTTTTAAAATACCTTTGGAATGCATCAATCAATGACAACTTGTAAAGAGTGAAAAAAAAAAAGATAAAACCTCGAAATTTTCATTCCAGCGATAAAATGTATCGATCTTTCCGGAATTCTACTCGGATCCTAGGAATACTACTTGCAAACATAAATCAATATTAAGAATATTACTGGGCTTTTACTGAATATTGTTATCCGTTTTCCTTACCACCATAAGGTTGCCTGGTAAAGATAGCTTTGGAGATAAGGCCGCCTGTTATATCCATCTACGGTACAATGTTTAAGAATGCTGAAGCGATTAGCATGTTAATAACAATAATAAATACTCTTTATTGAATACAAATAATTATCACATGTGCACAAATAAATGACAGAATACAATAGGCGACCTTAACGTTGAGGCGAACTCTTCCAGGAAAACTTGGGATAAAGAAAAATAGAAGGGATATAGGTAGTGCAAAATGAGCGAAATCCACAGAACGAATCGTGTTCAATATATACCCTACCGACTATATCGATGTTAGATAATCAAATGTACTTGTTAAATATTAGCATGTTTTTTACTAGCTTACGTATTATTATATTTGCTGACAGATAAGTCAGTTCGTGCTTCAAGTGTATTAAGTTAAATCCTGGATTTACAGCTTCAGTGAAGTGTAAAACGTGGCCAGAAGGCGGCCATTAGAGAGTTTGTTTTTTTGTTTGTTTGTACGCGCTGACGGACGCCCGGCCCGATTTTATTGCAGCCTGTTGCTTGCAATTTTAAACGTTTAATTAATTGGATTGTTTGTTTACGGACAAAATATAAACTTGAAATAAAAATTAAAGTATTTAATCGTATAGTGAAGCGGAGTTCATTCGTAATAGCAAATATTTTTGAATGAACCTCTCGAAACAAATGAATTTAAACATGATGTTCAAAATTTGAACCATTCCTACAATTGCAACAAGCTAAATTGTGATTATAATTAAAATATACTTTTTTTTAATCGTTTAGAGAATTGTAGTTCAATTGTAAATAACAAATATTGTATGTTGAAAACAAATATTGTATGTCAAACATCAATCAGTAGTCAGTAGCAATAACACAGTCTTTCATTCTAGAGTTCGGAAGCTTCACAACTATGGCGCGAGGTTTCATAGTGGCCTCGGTCATTTTGCGTACCCTCGACAAACTGTCCTGCTGTTGAATTGACACCGTATCTCCAAGCTAATGAATATAATTAATCAACAAAACATCACTTTTCAACATTTCGAGAGTGGTAATTCACTTTTCAAGAGAGGCAGTAAATATTTCCTTTTTAAATCCCGTGTAATTTTACTGGTGTTAAAGCTCGTTAAGGTCAAAACAATAGTTGTAATACTAGTAAAGTTACAGGGCGTGCCAATATTTACCATTGTAGACGGATGTTGACATGTATTACGGATGTCTATGGACACAGTATCAATTTAGCATCAGGTGGATTGTTTATTTGCTATTCTGCCACTTTCATTGTATAGAAAAACATTTATTTTTAAACAGTAGTTCCCTAAACGGAAATGAACCCACCAACTTAACCAATATGTCATCAATTTATGTCATTATTAATAATCTAAATAAAAATATAATTAAAGGTTTTCAATTTAAAACGTAGAAAGCTACTTCAGATATTGGAAACAATTTGTGGAACTATACTTGAAACGAAATTATATTACTTTATATTAAAATTGGAATAACGTAACACGTAAAATATTAAACGAAATCGATTCGATTCTGAGTAACGATGGCGCATGCAAGCAATTGTAATGTCTACAATGCTACGAATGCTACGCGCGGCTATGTGCTACGCCGTAGCCTTGTAGCGGTGCTACGTAGTCTTATCGCATGCTCACCGCCAATTTAGGCGATATTTAATTGCACTTTAAAGTAAAAATATACTAGAAAAAGTATATTGATATACCATACATACATTCATGTAAATTTTTACAATTATAAAAAATCCCATAGTACATAATAGTTAGAAAATAACATAATGTATCAGTAAATACTTCAGTTATTATACTGATATAATATATACATAAAGACAGTGGTGATTTTATTCACCGCCCAGCCTGTGATATTCAATTTCGATATATAAAACATTCTTTAAAATTCAAACTTACGTAGAAAGCCAGTGGTACAAGCTGGGGATTTGAACTCATGACCTCACAAATGGGAGTTGAGTATAGATATCTCCAGGCTACCACGGCTCTTACTACTACCATCTAATAATATGAGATGGCAAGTTCAATTCCACAACAACCACACGTGGTTATCGCAGACCACATTAACAAGTTTAATCATGCGGTACATTTCGAAACAGTTCATACACCATGTACAAGTTACTACACTCTACAATAGTTACGAGTTGAATACACGAGAGATCGCATAAATGATTGTAACGGCGCATATTTTGTTTCAAGAGTCCTTTGTTTCACAACTGTGAAACAAATTCATATGACTTTTTACATTATGTTATTTGGAATTGAACCGTACTGCAAAGGACTTAAAGTTCGAAAGGTTCTAAATCATAGGGAATAGACGTATTATAAAAATACCGCCAACATCTTGCCATTGAATTCCCGATATCAATATGTACCAGTGAGGTCCAAAAGTTTCCGGCCTGACATATTTATAGATGTCTAAAAAAAAAAAAATTATACGTGAGTGTAATTGTCAATTATCCTGCTAATACGTGTTTAATTTTGAGAGTTCAACCGTCGTTAGTTTTGATTCCTCGATTGTTAGAACAACAGGAAATCGCAAAATCTTTAAACTGGAATATTAATTCGTGATTGAGTTCCTTATAAAAGGTGTTAGCCGGACCGATATTAAACACAGGTTGGATAATGTGTACAGGAATTGTTCTCCATCATTTTCCACCGACAAAGATTAGTGTAAGCAATTTCGTTTAGGACGAGAGTCCATTGACGACGAGCCTCGCTCCGGTCAATACGTTGAGGCAATCACTCCAAATTTGATGTTGCAAATTAGTGGAAGAAGTTCGGAGCGACCGACGACTAAAGACGAAAGAAATAGCAGCAAGGACAGGGCTTTCAAAAACTACAGTTCTTAGGATTCATCATGAACATCTTCATATGAATAAAGTTAGTGCGAGGTGGGTGCCAAAATTTCTTTCAAGTGTGCAGCGAAGTGAACGAGTAGCGTGCTCTAAGGAACTTTTGGAGGCCTTTCAGAGAAACGGAAACGATTTTTTGGAGTCAATTGTTACTGGGGCTGAAACTATGGTTCTTTACTATGATCCCCTTTCCAAAAGGGAGTCGATGGAGTGGCGTCGTTCTGGTGAAACACTACATAGAAAGGCAAAGGTGACTCAGTCCACCAAAAAGATCCGAAAAGTGTGTTCAAATAGATGGACACTATATTGAAAAATGAAAATAGTTTCATGAACTTGAGGGTCCTTTTTCTTTGTTAGCCCGGAAACTTTTGGACTTCCCTCGTAATTCCTATTCCATCTAATCAAATTCCATCTCATCCATTGAGTGGGTAGTATAAAGGCATAAAGAAAACGTTTTATCTCATTATACTCTCTATTCAACATTCCCATTCCAGGGAAACTCTTCCAATAATATAACAGGAGAAAGAGAAACATAATATGGATATTTACCATCATTCCTAATATTTTTTATAGATCCAATTATAAATTCCCAAAGATAGACAGCGCAGAGTACGTGTCAATGTCTGTCTGCCATTGTCGACTGATGTTGGCATTTATCACGTGGCGTGTTGGCATGTTTCTAAGTATTTCTCGAAGCTCGCCGGCACATACGATCTTCGACTAGTATAAAAATAACGTATAAAAAGAAAAAAAGTCGCTCGCTCAGTTTTCCGGTCCAATCGACTGCAAACAAAGAGTCGCACTCCCGGGAGCAATTTATCAGTCCAATAGCAATTGCGCCTAGTCCTACGAGTTATCACTGAGGAATTAGAGAGGAAGGGTGAAATGAAAATATTGTATTCTTTGAATAGAAAATGACTGGCATGGGGTTTAATGTCGAGGCAAATAAATATATTATTTTTCCAAAATTGTAGCAGCGGTGATATTCTGGGGCTCTCTGTTTTCTACTCATATTCGTGAGGTCGTAAATTCAAACTTCGGCCTGTGCCACTGAGTTTCTATTCCGAACATACTGCAATCGGGCTTGTGAGCGTATTTTTTATATAAAGGGTTTTCCATTAAGGACTTGACAACTTTTTTTCAAAATAAAATGCAAACCATTTGAGATATTTCAAAAACTTTATTATCGGGTTGAAGTACAATCAAAACATTTATGAATGGAACTCGACTTCGTTCATATGGCCACCGCGGGCACGTTTGCAGCGGTCGATTCGTTGGATCCAATTTTCGATGACTCGGCCACACATTTCGGCCGAAACGGCCGCTATTTCGCGTTCAATGTTGGCTCTGAGCTCTTCCAACGTCGTCGGCTTGTTGGCATAGACCAATGACTTGACGTAGCCCCAAAGGAAAAAGTCTAGAGGCGTTAAATCGCACGAACGAGGCGGCCAATCGACTGGTCCATTTCTTGAGATAACACGCTCATCAAACTTACTCTTCAATAAATCGATTGTAACGTGTGCTGTGTGGCTTGTGGCACCGTCCTGTTGAAACCACATGTTGTCCAAGTCCATATCTTCCAATTCGGGCCAAAAATAATCGGTAATCATGGCGCGATAACGATTACCATTCACAGTAACGTGACGATCATTATCGTCGACGAAAAAATATGGCCCTATGACGCCGCCGGCATGCAAACCGCACCAAACAGTTATTTTTTGTGGATGAAGTGGTGTTTCATGAAGCACATGTGGATTTTCACCCGACCAATAACGCATATTTTGCTTATTGACGAACACATTGAGCCAAAAATGAGCTTCGTCACTGAAGATGATTTTGCGATGAAATTGATCATCTTGGCGCATCTTTTCCAGAGCCCAATCGGAGAACGTACGTCGCTTCAAATGGTCCATCGGCTTCAATTCCTGAGTCAGCTTGATCTTGTATGGGTGTAAACCAAGATCCTTACGCAAAATTCGCCATAAAGTGGTCTGGGCGATGTCCAACTCTTGAGAACGCCGTGGAATTGACTGCTTTGGATCATTTGCTACGGACGATTCAACGGCAGCGATATTTTCGACACTTCGACCAACCCGTTGTCTCACTGGCACGGCAACATCACACAACGAATATGTAGACTCAAATTTTTGCACTAAACTTGTTACTGCCTGTCTACTAGGGCGAGAATTACGACCGAAAATCGGAGTTAACGCTCTTAAAGTAGCGGTCACCGACTCCGAATTTCTGTAGTAAATTTTTATAATTTGCAGACGTTGTTCGTTCGTGTACTTTACCATGATGAAAATGTTAAGTTTACTGAATAAATTGACAGTGACAGTTCGATGATTAGTGAAAGGGTGCGTTCACAAATTGAATTCAAAGTTGTCAAGTCCCTATTGGAAAACCCCTTATTTTTATAGAAGACATGGTAAACGAGTGGGCGAGCCACCTGATGGTAAGTGGTCTTCGCCACCTATAGACACCCGCAACACTGCGGGGTATCCAGGTGCCGACTTTACAGAATCTACACTCTCGAGAGAGAGACTTTACAGGGCTCTCTCGAAGAGCCCCAAGTCGTAGCATAACGTACTAAAATTACAGAAACGCTTCGCTCGTTCACACGGAGCCGGCGCGCGGCGGGGTGTTGATGGGTTTCTTTTAATTTAAAGGTAATAATATTATAAGGTTTATGTAATGATCAAAAGATCTAACAATATATTAGCAACATGTTGTTTTGTGAAATAAACGGATAACCAATCAATGCAAGTATATAACGTGTTTTGAACTATAGTTGATACAACTACCAAGTAAATGCTTTCTAAATGTAACGTTGCGAAATGAAAATATGCTAATCGAATATTTAAAAAATATGAATATTTTGTGAAAAGGATTTTTACTAAAAGTTGATAATGATCGTTTACGTAACGTTGTTTGCATTGTAAATATTTTTGATATGATTGTTGAACAAACGGCGGACTCCCGTACATATATATAAGTTAAAACATTATCCACGTTTTGGCTTCACCGTAGTCGAGTAAAAATATTGCGTACATTAAAGGCTGTAATAAAACTAACCAAAAGTGAAATCCCCTAATTAGTTAGCCTCTATTTATGCGCATGTACCGTGGTCTAGTCAATAAAGTTAAACCCTCCTCGTGAGCTCCGCGAGGTAGCTTTGACCGGGCACGTCTGCGCCCTTCACCTTGACGCCAGACTTAACTTTTAACTGCATAATATTATTAAATACGAGTAGACTTTGCAACTTGGTTCGTATTCATTTCGACTTATACTCGTAAATGATAACTTTAGTACTCGAAAATATCTATCATAAGGGAAACAGTGAATACGGCAGCTAACTTTACTTGAACTTAATATGTTTCTTGACTCATTCAACGATTAGAGAGAAAGTAAATAACCCAATATTAAAAAGATTTTTCAAATCCTTCAGAAAATTAAACAGATATGAACTAGAGAATATATAGAGCCATTGTAATGTCAATCACAAGTGGATGTTACTGTTAGTAACGTCATTAATACAGCGGCACGATCCTTTTCATTTGATTTCAAAGTCCTATAAACATTTTTCAAGCTATTTTCATTTTGATTTCAAGGATGATTTCTAGCATTTTCATTTATTTAATTAAGTAATTATTTAAATTGGATCAAATACACTTATGTACAAATACAAATATTTCCTCTAAGACGAATAAAAAGACGAATATCAATAACAAAATATACTTATTCCCATTCTGTCCTTTTCGTTCCTGATTTACTAAGTTAAATCAGTTGCTTTCCAAAGTTTAGATTTGCCAACTTTTTCAACAAATAAAGTATTAAGATAATTAAGAAGATTATGTGAAACTGCGATTTATGTGAAACCAGAGTAGCATCAAGGCTGATACTGCGGACGGTCTAAAAATCTATGCGAATAAAATCTGTAGAAAGACGCACAATGCGGATATGCACACACACACACAAGCAAGCGCGCGCGAACTAAAGTACGCCCACGTGCATACACAAGCGCGCGCGTGCACAAATTGAAGTATACGCCCGCACACACAAGCACAAACTGCTAAAATATTTAAACTTGCACTTTAATTCTAATGAAACGACAATACCCTAACAGCACTATGCGGTTGCAAGGTCAAAGGGGTCAAACCGCGAAAACACTGCAATTGAATAGAATGAAACAAATGCCAGCGCAGTTTCAAATGTCGCACAGCTTTGTGGAACGGGCTGCGGTGGAGTGGCACCACCGCAGGACTGACGGCTTTATGCCCAATGTTCGAACCACTTAAATTCATTATTGTGCTATATTATGATGCGCGACTGTTGCAAGAAAATACAATTTCTAGATACAATTTTAATTAATATTTTGGTGTAACATAAGTCTTTCGAGAATTTCCGTCTCCGAAACGGGCCTAGATCAAGAAGCAAATTCGCGCGAATTCTACAGAGATATTGTTGTCTCTAAATATAACTTTTTTTTATAGGAAGAACGTGGCAAACGAGCATACAGTCCACCTGGTGGTAAGTGGATACTGTCGCCCATAGCCATCCGCGATACATGCCAACATTAGTCCAAAATGACAAACTTTGGCACGCCCCCGGATGCGTTGTCTACATTTGTTGATGAAAGAATGGATTTGGAGAGAGTTGGGGAATGGAAATGGGAATGGAAATCGAGTTGGGAGAGGACGGGAATGGGCTCTGGCAAATCTCACTCACTACCGAAACACGTATGTACATTGGGGAATATGATAAAGTGGGAAATGCATACATTTCAAGATAGCATTCTGTGAGAGAGGGGTAACGAGGCCAGTCGAGTGCGCCCAGCGGCTGTTGGATTGCAGGGTGCACTCTTACCCTCCACTTATGTGGATATTTTATTTACATTATGTGGTTATTAATTATGTATACCTCGTATGTACTATATTTAATCTTATGTATATGTATGCTTGTATGTATGTATATGTACATGTAATAATACAGTAGGTACGTATATGTAATAATGAATTATATTTATTTTACCACACCATCTAAATTGCGTCTTTCATGCACTTTCTTTAATTGAACTTCTCTAATCAACCCAAAGATTGGGTGCTAGAGAATTCCTTATGGGATTAAGCTCGTCTTTTGTACGATATTTTGAAATGAAGTGTAAAAATAAATAAATAAAATAATCGCAGATGTCTGCAATGTTTGCGAACTCGTATAACTTTCGGGGTCATAAATAATATAAGGAAGTGAGCGCGAACAAAGTTGCGAATTGTTTCGTACTTAAATCGATGGCCGTTGAGATCATGCGAATGGTTGAAATAGATTCACTACTAACAATCAAACGACTAGGTGTCATAAAAGGAATGTTATTTATGATTTATTCTTATTATTTTAGGTTTGTAATGAATCGTATAACTTGATCGAATTAAGCTCATTAGTCGAAATAAAACATTTTTGATTTTAATGCAACTAAAAGCTTAATTCGTCAACGCATCCACAATACCTTACACTTCAACTTCCAATGACACAAAAATTATAGGGCAAATTTTATCTATTAAATTTTAGGTTAAGATAACCTATCTTATACGATTTAGTTGTTTCCCAAAATTTCTTTTACATTTCTTTAGTAAATATTATTTTATAGGCGTCGGTGAAAATTAACGAAATTAACGAAACTCCTTAACGAAAGGTTTCATCCTGAGTAGCAATGTTGGTACTGCGAAAAATATAAATTTTATCCGAATTTATAATTGACCAATCGAGCTTTTGCAGAAATACAACTGCTTTGTAGCTCATTATCAACTTATTTAATAAATGGTTAGGTTGCGCCTACTGCAAATATTACAGTTAGAGCAACGAACATCAACATTAAAATCACCACAATAACTCACTTACGAATGCAAAGAAAAAATGCGCTAAAGCTTTGTTGGCCAATACTTTAGAAAGACTAGTTGCAGAGCAGCAACTGTAACATTATGCTTCTGTTGAAAAATTTCGTCCAAATCCGCCAAGTATCCTAAACAGCTTGCATTGTATCAAAGAACTGAGAGCAAACAAAGTTGTGAATAGTTGCGGACATTCGACGCTGGAGCCAACTGAGGCACGCTGAACTTCGCCCGACGAATTTGAACACCGTTGTTGATGCCCCGGACAGTCGATTTTGTGACAATGACGACTACTGAGAGCAAGCCTACAAAACGTTTAGCTGAGTCGTTTGCTTTGAAAACCATTGTTCAGACTAGGATGTACTATTCAATAGGAACCACAAGTTTGGACATGTCACAAAGAAAAGAACTACATAACTTGACCACGTCGAGAACAAGGTAAAAAGGCTTTGTTGTTTCGCTATTTTATCAAACGAATCTGAGAGCTTGCTTATTCCATATCATGAGCTTTAAGTTAATTTTATAATAAAGATCAAAGGTCGAGCAGGATATTTGTAGAGCGTAAAAACGTGTATGTGGTGAGCCGTGATGTATATTTTACATTTTTTAAACAGATGACGTATTTTTGTAATGTCTCGTGTGTTCTGCCCGATTCCGCATTCTTGTCATATTGATGTTTCAGTCAATATGTATTGTCCTTAAGCATCGATAATTATAATCTAACCTCAGTGCTGTGAACAGGTTTTTGCAAGGTCGGCAGCGCAAGCCTCCAGGTGTTGCATCTGTCCATGGGCGGCGGTGACCACTTACCATCATATGTACTGCCCGCTCATCTACCATCTATTCTATAAAAAGGCCAACCGTAGTAAATTGTACATTCTAAAATGCTGGTACTGTCCCCACACATACCGAACAGCTGCAATAGAATTTGCTTCCGACAACGTCGAGGAACGGGAGGGCAGGCTATAAAACTACAGAGATATGTTTAAACTGCAATTTTATGGGCTACATCTTTTGTCCATCAATAAGATAAAATACATTTGTAACATACACGAATAATAAATAATATTAATCGGAAAAAGAAGGGTAACACAAGAAAATAAAACTTAAAACTTTAAAGCTTTAAAACTCTTGGGTTGATAACCTTCAATATGTCCATATCAGAATATAACAGGCTACAGGATATAGGCCTCCCCTAATAATCACGGGTACTTTGGGGCTATAATCCACGAAGTGGGTCCAGTGCGGGTTATTTACAGTTGCGTGTTTTTTTTTAAATTCTTGGTTATACGGGTTTTTTTCATGATGATCGCCGCCGAGTAATCAGTTATAACAATCATTGGATTGTCGTTTACTGAATACTTGTTTGTCAACTATACAAAAAAAAAGTATTTTTTCAAGCCCATCACTCAAAAACAGTGTTGTATTTTCAAATAATTATGCATTTCACAAAGATAGTAACAGAAATGCGCGTACGTGTTTTTCATTTTCATTATTGTTTTATTCCCGTCGAGTTTCCAGCAGAACTGAGAATTGTTTTAAAATGACCGTTCTGACATTGTAATAAGGTTTAATATGACCGCAAGCGAGTTGTGATCGTGGTAATGAAGAAGTTTTTAATGAGAGCTCTCACTGGCTCGACTCGGCTCTCGCCGTTAATTGCAATTGAAACCCAGTTTTATAACTATGTTTTACGACTATACAGAAGCTTGCTGCGTATATGTATACTATGTCAGAGCAAATTATTTATACTATATTGGTATTACGATGGAGCATTTGTTAAACAAGTGGTTTTAATGTATCAGTTGAGAAAATGAAACGTAAATGAAATTGATGGCACTATGTCAACGTAATTGCCAATAGTTTGTGAACAAATGATTGATCGAAAAATTTAAAAAACTTGCTTAATTTGCTGTATTAATATTGTAAAAATATTAAATATTGCATGACTGGCATAATTTGCGCGACTGGAGACATTTTAAAAATATGTTTTAAGGCTCGCGCACATTATAGCCACGTCACGCCGCAGCGCGTCGCACTGCAAATCACACATTATAATTTAAATCAATTAGCTGTTGACATTCAATCCTTCACGTCTTCACTTCAACGCGTATAACATCGGCGCATAGATACGGTTGGCAAGCGATCCGGCAGTGCGCTGCGCTGCGGCGCGATACGGCTGCCTGAAGTGTGCGATGGTTTATACAAAATGTATGTAAATAATTCAGGAGGATTATTACAATGATATTGATATTGAGGGGGAGAGTGCACGCTGCAATCCAACAGCCGCTGGGCGCGCTCGACTGGCCACGTTACCCCTCTCTCACAGAAGACTACCTTGAAATGTACTGCATTTCCCATTTTATCGTATTTCCCTAATGTACGTACGTGTTTCGGTAGTAAGTGAGATGTGCCAAAGCCCATTCCCATCCCATCCTATCCCTCCCCATTTTCTCAACCCTTTCTCCAAATCCATTCCTATATCTCCAAAGGTAGGCAGCGCATCCGGAGGCATGCCAACGTTTGTCATTTTGGACTAATGTTGGCATGTATCACGGATGTCTATGGGCGACAGTATCCACTTACCATCAGGTGGACTGTATGCTCGTCTGCCGCCTTCTTACATAAAAAAAAAAAAAAATATGCGCTGCGGTGGGGTCCGCCGTAATATGCGCGAGCCTTTAAAGTCAAATATAATACCGAATTACTACGTAAAGTAAAATATGAACATGGGAAAACAATGATAACACAAATAGCACATAAAAAATGTATTTGCGCAAATGTCTGAAGTCCAATCAGTCGAGAGGCCGATAGACGCATTAAGCTCGGCTGGGCAGCATTACGCAAAATACGTCACCTCTTCTCGTCGTCTATGCTACAATGTTTGAGACGTCTTTAATAAATGCGTCCTGCCCGTAATGACGTATGGTGCCGAAATGTGGTCTCTGACGGTAGGCCTGGTTCACAAGTGCAAAGTCGCTCAGCGAGCGATGGAAAGATCTATATAACCGGAGTTCTTTGCTGAACAGAATCCGCAACGAAGAAATTCGACGAAGATATAAAGTTGCCGACACAGCACAAAGATTTAGCAAGCTGAAGTGGCAGTGGGCAGGCCGTATATGCCGCACGACCGATAACCGATGGGGGAGGCGAATCCTCGAATGGAGACCACTTACCGGGAAACGTACGTACTACGTAACGCACGCTCTCCGACCAGGTGGACTGAGGACATGCAGAAAGTCGCCGGTAGTGGTTGGACGAGAAAATCTGAAAACCACAATCCAGAACGACAGAGTTATAGTTCTGTAGTAGTTCTCTTCCATGGACCGTTATCACATAAGATTGGCTGATGGGAGCTGAATCGAAAGAGCGGATCTCCTCATTTAGAAAATTTCATTCTTTCTTTCTTTAGCTGGTCGGAAATAGATAGTTAAAACAATTTTGTTTATTGCCTGTCATAAGTCTAAAAGTCATTATCGTTTTTGTTCAGTTAAATCACAAAAATAGTCACAAATAAAATTAATACAGATCTCTGGGCGTACAACTTTCACGAAGTTTTAAAACATTTCTATTCGAAATGGATTTAAAAGTCAAGTGTTTCAAGTTAAGAGGATAAGCTGACGCGAAAAATATCCACCTTAATGCTTGGATTTAAGTAACAGTTCATCAGAAAAAAGTAAGCACTTACGTACGAAAGCACCTTTTAATAAATAATAATTAATGATTTATAATTAAATGTTAACGGTAAAAAGATTATTAGGACCTTATTATTAAGGGGATCGTAAGGTTATTTACTGTAATTTTTTACCTTTTCAGAGAGCCGCGACACTGAAAAGGTTCAGAAACGCCTTAGAGGTCCCCTAGACGGTTAATAATATTGTGCAATTTTACGGATTACGCAATGACGCTATTGTACAATTTTATTGTAGGTCCAGGGGCCGCCTTACGTACAAACATACATAAAGATTGATCCACCGAATGTATCGATTACAGAAATAATTGCTATAGTTGCTATAGACATATTATATTATAGTGAACATATGTTACATATATACATATGTATATGAATTAAACCTTCATGTTCGTTATTCTAACTGAAAGTACAAGACTGTCCTGCATTCACGTACTAATGTGCGATGCTTAGAAATCACTGATCTTACCAGGAAATCACCGTCTATTCCATCAGCACGTTGAAAACCAGGCCAATCACTTACCTGCAAGAAAAGGTTATATTAAAGTTGTTTCTGAGTAGGGAAATGAGAGCACTTGGGAACTACATTAGGGGTGTCAAAAATTCAACACAATATTTCAATTTTAAATTATAGGTGTTATCATTTATCAACAAAGACTCTCTTCCAAAGACACTAGACTTATCATTTGGAACTGGAAAAATAATGGTAATGTAATAAAGAATCCTAAATAAATAAAATCAGTCAGTCTGTCTCTTCACTGATTAATATAAGATTAATATATAATAATTGAAAAATACGATTTTCTGGGACAAATCGACGAAATGGGAATGAGTTTTGTTTACCGAAAATACGTATAAATTCAGTTTATGTCCGTTTATAACACCAATAAGACACTTGTGTGACGGAGATTTGAAGAATCCTATACAAAATCCAGTAGCACCACAATTTTGTTCATTTCCTTATAGATAGTTTTTCACTGGGGTAACAAGTAAATTGGTTGACATCTCCTTATTTGATAACTTACTAACAAAAAAAGACAAAGTCAATGTCATGTTTAGCTTTAATTTTGATTATCCTATTCGTTCGAATCTTTTTGTGACAACCCTATCCGAAACTCCACAGTGTAATTAAATTGTGAACGAGCACCTTACTGCCTTGGTAACATTTGTTCGTAAAGGATACATTTGTTCACATTTGTTCCTTAATGAAGGAACAGATGTGGTCATGCGATACATTCCATATTTGTTGATGTTTGTTTCGATAGGTACAGTTAACTATGGAAATTCGGTAAGTCATGTAATTCTCACTCACTACCGAAACTATAAAGTGAGGGAGATTTGTCAGAGTCCCGTGTCATCATATACCATTAAATAAGAAGTACAATGGGATATAAATATACATCAATCAATTTCTCATTTGGAATTTAAGTAACTTTAATTTTGCCTGTATTCTGTTCTCCACAATATAAAAATAAATAATAAAGGAAACTCCTTATCCTATTATGTACTATTATCCTATTACTTCTTATTCTATACCACATTTCCACGGAAGAATGGGGAGATGGGATGGGATGTAATGGAATAAGATGAAGAAAATTCTATACCCACTCCTAAATCTCCCAAAGTAGGTGAGGTACGATACATACGATACTGATTCATGTATCGTATGCATCGCGGAGTTCATGAGCGACAGTATCCATTTTCCTATACTGTATACTAGTTTCTAAACAAAAAAATATCAAAGAACTGATAAATCATCTGTTCAGTTGATTAGTGTCGTTGCACTGTATATTATTCTTGGTAGTATTGGCAACTCTATAACCGAAACTCTACGGTGCAATTAAATTGGTTGGGACTGAGCGCCTTACGCCAGTCAGAATGTAACGGAGCGACGTAGTCACGTGAGGCTTCGCTGGAGTGATAATTGTTTCGTTACACCACCGTTAACTATGCTGATGTAACGGAATTTCAGTATGAGATGAAAAAAAACCGTTTTGTCAATTAAATTTTGGATTAAATGTATGAAAATTATTTGGACATGTTTTAATTTAGCAACATCTGACTACGCAGAATCTTGGAATACTTCTGTCACGTCTCCCATTTTCCTAACCTGTTCTTTAATTCCTGAATCTTCAAAAGTAGGTAGCGCACACGAGGGCGTGCTAACGTCTGTCATAAATTGATGTTGTCATGTGTCGCGGATGTCGCAGGGCGACAGTATCCGCTTACCACAAGGTGACCTGTCTGCTCTTCTGTCGCCATCTTTCTATAAAAAAAGAAACGCTAAAATAAATCCGAAAATAAAGTGGGGAAAGTTGTTCTAGGAACGTGTTTTAGAAAATAAATAATTTCAAAAAATAAAATGGAGATGCGAGGGTTTTTTTAGACATCTAGAAATATGTCAGACCAGAAACGTTTGGGACCTCAGTGATACTGCTAAAATTAACAGTAAGTATTAACATAGTAAAAAGTGTGATGTCTTCATACACATAACATAACTATTTCCTATTATTACTCAATTCATCAGTGACCAAAAACTACGAAGATGTTACAAATCGAAATCTATAGAATTGAAAAAGTTAATATAATAAAGATTCATTAATCGTGCCTTTCGCAATTAATTAGCCAAATAATAGAAATTGATGGAAGTTTTATAAATTAGGTAAACAAATCTACTGGTAATAAGTGACAATGATTGAAATTGAACACGATAGCTTCATTATCTTTTATTAAATCGAATAATGAATACTCGAGACGAGAGTAAGATTCTCGTAAACATGGTTGACAAGAAATATTACTATTTAATGTAAATTATTAATTTGATTATATTATAGTAAGTGGTATATGTACGAATATATTCGGTTCGATGTGAATATTCTTTCATTCAATATGAACAGAGAAAGGGAACAAAATTGATTTTTGCTACATCATAATAATATGATCATTGCTGTATATATATTGTAATGACCGATTGATCGTTCGAGTAAATACAAAGTCCTTTTGCAGTTCATTATCATTATCAACATATTGAATACGCGATTAGGTGGCGCTAACTGCAAATACGACGCTGTGGAACAAACCTGTTTTTTTTTCAGCTAAAGCAACAATTACAAATGTTAGTAACTAGGATAAAAAGTTTTCGAACGCAAAATAATGTTTGTAATCCTGCGAACGCTTGGTTAACTAATGCTTTAGTAAAATTATTTCATGAGTAATATCTCTTCATTAATCATGCAAATGTTTGTTTGTTTGTCTGGCTCGTGATCCACTGATCCCATTTCTTTGAGGTATAGAAGTATATACTATATACTATTTGAGGTATATACTATAGCGCATGGCATTTATTGCAAAAGATTTTGGTATATTTTTATCAAAATTATTCATAGGCGAGTAGGTTTGAAGATATTGCAGATTTCATGAGAGAAGGTATTCAAAATTACGAGCGGACGAATATTAGTATAATATTTCCATAAAATATTATTGAATTCAACCGTGGCTTCGCAAATACATCTTTCAATTGCTAGAATCAATATGGCAGAAAAGGGACTGGGACTAAGACCAAATGTAATGCTCAAATGCCCCTAAAATAATTATTGAACGTGGAAACGTTGCCATGCAAAAACATAGTATTCGTGTTGCCAACACGTCACTGGAAACTTGCCAACTGTAATTTAGCTGATGTACTTTTAATAGATTACGTACGACTTTTGTGGCTTTGTTACTGCTGGTTGTGTTTGACTTTGACTGCTTTTATTTTATTTTGTACACAACGAAAATACAAATCGTCACGCGTGCGTACCGTACAAGATAACATGTTTTTAAAAACAAGAAAATCGACCACAGGGCGTATAATGTATATGGAGACCTATGGATTACAGAAGTGCGCCCGTGGTGGTTGGATGAGAAGAGCCGAAGATCGTGTGTGGTGGCTAGCCGTGGGAGAGGTCTATATCCAGCAGCGGAGAGACTGGCTGATGGCATGGTATGGATATCAGACCATTTTGAAGGGACGTCCCAAATATCAACAACAGCCAACAGGATTGCAGAACGTTTTATTGCCATTCGATTTATTCACTGTTACATTTTTCTAACATGGATTTGTTTTGGTATTTTTGTGATACTAAGAAGGCATGTAGGACATCTCATAGATCAGCAACACTGAATAACAAAAGCTTCGCTTATTAGGAATTAAATGTAGTACCTACAGAAGATGACGGCTAACACGATGTCAGTGGAGAGAAATTAGTGGACATTTGTAGCTACAAGTTTTTATGTGTAGTAGAACGAATATTTTGTGTTACACATTGCAAATAGTTTTTAGCAAATTTTGATATACATAAAATCAGAGTCGATGAATTCAAAAATCTACTTTTATGGTTTAGGACAAATAATAAGGTATCAAGCCATCAGATGCTCGGTGCAGATTGGTGGATACACATGCCCCAATTTTTAAGCGTGAGACATGCATGAAACACCCACGTAATTACTCGAGGAGGCAGCCTGTGCCCCTGCAGTTATTATCTGATATCGATTCAATTACTCAAGTTTCAGTGTAGCATTTAAGAAAATAGAGAAGATGCAATATTGGAAATAGCGAATTATGCAGGTTTTCAATAATTAAGAAGAGATACCTAACAACGAGCATAAATCACGTCTAGAGCTTTAACGCGTACTACGAACTAGGACGATAATTGCTACTATCGAGTTCGCCGCCAGCATGTCTGCGGTTTGCCACCTGAGGCGCCCCGGTATTGTGTAACAAATTGCACTTACCTACGTAACTGCTGTAATAATATATACGTGTACTTACTAATGTCGTGCTAAGTTAAAGACGTCTATAGAAGCAACTACGAGTAGCTTACTTTAATTAATAATGTGAACTAGATGACGACAATTGCAGCTATCGGCTCCTTCATCCTCAGGTCTGCAAATAGTCACTGCATATGTATTATTATATTATCAAACAACTTATGAACAGCTTAAGATACTAGAAGTTAAGCTAATTAATTAAAGAGTGAAATTAAATTCAAAATAGGCAATTCAAATAGAGGATACATTAAAGCCACATGTTACAAAAAGATTGCAATACTGAAGAATGAAGCGACAAATAGCTGCACACATTAATACCCATAAGTTCATATCCATCTAATTATAAATGAAATTGGAATAATATTTTTAATGCAATGCAATTAGCACTTTCAGTATTCACTGCTGGACATGGGCTTCCTCATGTACATTGACTTGTACACGAGGAGTATAAGGCCTTAAAACGACCACGCTGGTGACAGGCCGGCATGGCCGCTAAGCGGGTTGGCGAGTCTACTCTTTAGAGCTGGTGTAGTTCCTTAAGGCTTGTGGTAGCCGCTTTGTTATCCCTTAGTCGCCTCTAACGACACCCATGAGAAGAGATGGGGTTATTTTTAATAGAGATTTGATTTTTATCTAATTGTTAAAAAAGACACACACGAAGCTATAAAAAGTCAACCTATTATGGAACAAGCTTCAATTACTTATGTAACTGCTGTAATCAAGAACTTGTTTAAGTTCATAGCGTAACTAAAGCAAGTTTGCCGTTATGTAGGCGCTCATGATAATGTGTCACAAAAATTTGCGTGTATTTTATCTTTTAGTTTTTTTTAGATTCCATCCTTAACTTTACAGAACTTCCTTTGAGTCTGTTTATGGAAATATAAAAACACAAAATGATTTTATCGTGTGTCAAGCTCTTCGCATTAGTCAAACGCACGCCACGAGGCCGTTTCGCGCCATTTTGACGAATGCCCGGCTACGATGCGAAATAATTTCTTCTATTCATCGGATAAAATATTACGGTTCGTCCCTGACTAATGAATCCATTTCAATAGAGCCTGCGATCTGAGGGGGGAGAGGTATTGCCGATGACGAATAGTGAATAGTAGGTTCAATTCCGACGAAGGATTACTGGAATGTAGGGCATTAGGACAGGAAAAAATTGATACATTAAGTATTAGTGCTTGGAAACCAAATTTGTCCAGCATATTGTTAAAATGGATCACTTTATTTTACAATATCCACATTATTAATAAAATACATTAAAACTATTAGAAAAAATCCAATAGGATAAGATAGGGTGGAAGGGGATAGAGTGATATGGAAAACGAGATCTGGCATATCTCACTTACTTCCAAAACACGTTGGTACATTTTACGGAAGTCTTCAGAAGTGTGAAGTAACTCGACCAATCGGACGCGTCCAGTTCGCCCCGCTAAATAGCAGCTCGCTGATATAGTTAATGATACAAAGGTCCATGTGGGAATAGATTCGCCTTTATATATGGATGTAGGTAGAAAAAATTGTATTCCTTTCTGCAGTTCATATTAATCATTCGCAAATTATTTCAATCTAGATAATACGTAACTTGGTAAATCAAGCTATTTTTTCAAGCCTGAAAAAATAAATGTGCATGATAAATGACCTCTGTGTCTTGTATTTTTAAACAAATTCCTAACTGAATTAGCAGATACATAAGTACGATATGGGTGTCAATAACCCGAATAGAATTTGAATACTCACGGTGACAAGGGATTTTCAAAATAGAATCAACTGTCATAAAATCATTGAGTTATCAACTGTTCATGACAAGCAAAATAAACTGCAACACTATCAGGCGATGTATGTATGTATATATTATAAACACCAGTGTTGTTGCTTAGAAGCTCCGGGAGAATGCTTTGGACAATGTACACACGACAATGTTATGTAGTCAGGGAGCCAGTGGAAGATTTTGAAAAAGGTATTTTATAAAATGAATGGGCGACTACTCTGCGGTGTTTTTGAATCCTGCAATTTCTATTTACTTAATACAATAGACAATGATGTTGTAAAAATACGCTTAGTACAGATATCAAAATACCATTAAGAAAACTATTTTACTAATTTTAGTGCAGTTTTCTAGTTAATTGAAGTAATAGACGACGAGTTACAGTCAATAAGGATGAAATGTATAAGAAAAACATTATATCACTTCGTCCTGGCTGGATGAAGTTGATGGCAGTCGTTACAAAAATCATTCGAATATAGGGGCAGACGGTGGTAGGTCACTTACCATTAGATGAATCACCTCTCTTCCTACCGTCTTACCGTACGACAGTGATTCTCAAAGTATGCGCCTCAATGTGATACGACGCGACATGTAGCTGGTGTAAGCCACGAAGTTATAGAAATGCTGTTTTATTTATTTTTACTTTTTAAAAATGTATGTTAAACGTTACTGGCTATTTCACAAAGGATACTTGTTAAAATTTGATATAGAATCGAGAATCTGGATTCAGCAACGGTGCTAAAATCGATAAAGTTTGGAATTCCCTGTTGGTCTACGCTACAAAATGTCCATCATCAAATCTGTTCACTGGCTCTAGGTCTATAAGTAAATATTGTTAGTGGCACTAACGGTTGATGCTGCATTAAACCGTCTTATTTAATCTTTAAGCATTTAAATTTAGAACATAATCTATTTAAGTTTAGAGAACAGAATGGAATAAAAAAATTAAGATAAACAGTAAAGGAATACGAATGAATATCTTTATTTAAAAAAAAATCTGCTTTATCATCACAACTTGAGGTAACGATGTCAATAGCCACTGCTGCGTTCACATTCGATCTAGTTGTTTATGCGGGGATGTATATCCATAGAAAAGCACTAATTGTATCCTATGGAAAAGCGGGTGAAGGGCCTGCGCGAAAATAAACCGAAATGAATGCCAAAATGAAGAGAAACTGTGATACGCGTTATATATCCATAGGACGCCGTTCTCTCCGGCTAGAACTGGACCAGTAAATGTATGCGTGATGGGATGGACACTAAATGTGTCTGCGATGCGAGGTATGAAATAAAGTGGAGAAAAATTACCGAAATAAGAGTAGTAAGTGTCGTGTACATATCGGCAGTTTCCTGGCGCAGCTCATGTAGCAGCCGGCGACGACGCGGTCACTCAAATCTGTCGTTACTTAACTTGTCTTGACTTTTAATGACTATTGGCATTTTATTTGATGGTGCCGAACGATGGCAACCAAAAACGAACGCGCATGTGCGACCAGGCGAGGTTAATTGCGAATTTTCTCCCGGATAGTATTGTTTTGCGAGTTATTTATTTTTGCGGTTTGTGGTGCCGTCGATGGCAACCGAACGATCTTTTTACGGCGCGTGGTGAAGAGAGGTTTTAATGTCATGGACTAAAAGGCCGCGTTCGAAAACGTGGCCAAAACAATAAAACGGCGCAGACAGTAGTCGATAGACACCCAAATTATAGTCTGAGAATGAGTTGCGATTTTCGGCACTGCAATTATCTAACTAAAGCGCGCGCCACGAGCAGGAAGATTTTCGGTCATTGACATGAGATCAGCCAAGACTGGACTGAAAAGATATTTATTTGTATGAAATCGTCTATCACCAACCACTTAACTAGATCCCTCATATTAAGGTTTAATCATTCGCGCATTTTGTTTTACGAGTAAAAGTATGGAAAAAAGAGTGCATGTCCTTTTACGGATTTCAGCAAAAATTTCATTGATGCTAAAAGTTCATTGAAATCGGTGCAGCAATTTATCCATGAAAACATAACAAACAAATACTCCCGGATTTATAATATAATACACCCCGTTCCACCCTTTGGGAGTTAAATTTCGAGATAAACGAGAAGTGTACTCGTATATACCAAATTACAAGTCCCTAATTAAAATAGTTTTTGAGATGCCTTCCTTTTATCTAAGTCATCCCCTCATCTCCCATTAAGTTAAATACCAAGAAACGGCGATACACGTGTTTCATTATTTTAAAGGAATAGTTTATAACCTATTTATATTTAAAGTTTATTTATAATAGTGTATTTATATTTTAAGGAAAGGAAATTGAGATATAGATTTTGCGTCGAAAAACGCCCCAGTTTTTTATGGGCACAAAAGGAAGGTTCGAAAAGGTTCGAAGTCAAATATCAAAAAGCGGTGATACACGCGTTTAATTATTACAAATGAGAAGTTTATATATTAAAAAAATCATATCTCTTACTTTAATAGTTCTTGAGATACATAAAAAAAAAAATTACATAAATAAATCTTTTTCCCCTTTTCCCCCTCTAACCATTAAAATTTCTAAAAATCCTTCCTTAGTGAATACGTATTTCATAAAATCTATCTACTGCAAATTTCATGTTTCTAGCTTCAGCGCGGTTTCGGCTCGGCGATGATGAAACAGTCAGTTAGGACTTCACTTTTTATATGTATAGATTGCTGCACTATGCATACCTAATTAATATAAATGGCACAGAAAGTGCGATAATTTTTTTCTCAAAATTTTAGGTTATCGTAGTGAACGATCGATTTTGATTTACATAGTTGATACGTAAAATGATGTTCAGTTCACTCAGCAGCTATTAGATCTGCGATATGTACTAATATCGCTCAAATTAGTTCGCATGGAATATGGAGTATAAGTTACTATTAAACGAATCCATACCTTCAGAAACAGCAATGTACGTACATATATCAAAATTTAGTTTGATCATTTGAGTAGTGCTGTCAATCAACATATTTTTACACATTTCAGTATGACACAATCCTCAATCCTAAGATATATAAGAATCAAACGCAAGTAGACCATAAAATACATGAAATGAGCATCAGGTTAGTTTACATTTTGACAAAATTGCAGCCAAGGAAATTTCTGCCTTGTAGGTAACAGAAGTCAATTCCTTGTGTTAGATGCGTGGTAGGGGCGCCAAGTGGCCAGTAAATTGGCCACGAGCGGGAAAGTTGGCGGAATAATTTATCCCGGTACATACACGTATCTCACAGATAAATTATTCGAGCAACTTTTTTGCTGCGTACAAAGTTACGTTTGTGAAATGTTTATAAGATAGTCTTGAGAGACTAACCATCTAAGAACATACTTTTGCTAACTATTGGTTACGTAGCAGCGGGATATTCGACTTTACTAATGATAGTGGCAATATAAAAGAGGTGTTAGACACCATTTGTCAGATAGTATCACGCAGTAGGAATAATAAAATGACATTCTAATGGATTAATCAACTACACGTGTATATCAACGAACAGAAGAGACAACGTACGAAGAGTATGTGTTCTGTAGAAGCGCTCGGCACCTTACATAAATGTGTGAGGAGGGTGCGGAACAGGGGTCAACTCCGAAATTACAAATAAAGAAATTTCGGCCGATTCCTACAAGAAAATAGTTCACTCGATATATGGGCGTGAAGCGTCGTAACTCTACTCCGGTAGCACGAGACGACGATCGAATTATAGATTATAACTCCAGATAGTTTGGTTTTAATAAAAGTCAAATTAAAATACTCTTAATTTAAAGATACTCGATGTATCTCCGACCGAAGGAAAGACAAAGTAGGGTTATACAACTTCGTTCGTTCGAACTATGGTCGGGTCCAAAATTCGGTGTTGTAAAATCAGAGTAGACCTCAGGTACATTGCAAGTTCATACTCGCTATGGTCCTGAAGAGTATAAGAGCCGATTCTTTATTTTTAAATATTACGTATCCTAACACAGCTGTTCCTTTTTACATGTTATTGAAGCAGAGCGTGTACAATATTGACAGTCATTGCATTCGCGTGCTTTTTAATAACACCGAGTCCAAACTCACACGGACACAAGTGTCACCAGCTTGTTCAAACCGTCACAAAGTCAGAAATAAGAATAAGCTTTGATTTCACTAGTTGTCTTGGGGTTTCTTGATAGCTTCCCGCTTCCCGTTTCCACGCAATAGCCTCTAGCATGAGAATGACTAAGTCGATTTAATGACAACGGCGGCGTTCGGATTAAGTGACTGGCAGACTGTCTAACTTGTCCTGGCAAGCAAAGCTGTTCGACGTGATATGTTGTGCAGGCTGGACTGCGTGTTACGTTTTATACTATCAATATTTTTCATGGATCATTTTGTCAACTTTGATTGTAACTTACAAATTAATATGGAATGCAGATGTAGACGTGTATGTATATTTATTTATTTACATATTATTAAGTTATTATTATTATAAGTATATTAGGAGTATATTAGGTATATTATATATGTATATTATTATATCATAAGTATATTGCACGATGCAATCCAACAGCCGCTGGGCGCACTCGACTGGCCACGTTACCCCTCTCTCACAAAATACTACCTTGAAATGTACTGCATTTCCCACTTATCATATTTCCCAATGTACGTACGTGTTTCGGTAGTAAGCGAAATGTGCCAGAGCCCATTCCCATTCTATCCCTCCCCATTTTCTCAACCCTTTCTCCAAATTCATTCCTATATCCCCAAAGGTAGGCAGCGCATCCGGGGTCGTGCCAACGTTTGTCATTTTGGACTAATGTTGGCATGTATCACGGATGTCTATGGGCAACAGTATCCACTTACCATCAGGTGGACTATACAGTCGTCGTTTACTGCCTTCGTCCATAAAAAAAATGAATTATACAGTATTTATTACATAGTCTGTATTGTATGCTGTATGTAAATTTCAATCATTTTGCATTACCTTATATCACTTACTTTTCTCTATCCAAAGGTTGCCTGGAAGAGATCGCCTTAGCGATAACGTCGCGTATTTTATTTTGTCATTTAAATATATGTGCACTATTCTGACTCACCTACTGCGCCTCCTCCAGTAAACCCATCAAGCAGGAGAGCATTACCCTTAGCAAGCATGTCATCATCAATTAATAACACTCAATCAACGAGTGCAACACCAATATCGCGAACTCACATTTCTCCTTTAGTGACTGCAGCAGATTTGAGACCAATTCCAATCGCGGAACCATTAACGTCGACTAGAAGAGGAAAAACAATGTTTATCACATCATCAGCTCGTAAAGATAACTTGAGGGAAGCAGAAAAACAGCGAGAAGAAACGAACGAAAAGTGGCGGGAAAGAAAAGGACTGGAAATGTAAAAAAAAGATACAGGAAAGAAGGACAGAATAAAAGCAAGCCATTGACTAATAATTGATTATATATATTTTTTTAATAATGATAAAATGATTAGATATAATAGTGTAACCTCAATATCGTGCCCGTGATCGGTAACAGGGCCCGAAAAATATTTTTAGAATGTTGTTATAGTTAAGCTTATAGAGTTTAATTAAGAGTTTATTACAGAGTATTAGGTTTCTAACAAAGTTTTAATAAATAAATAAATTCTAAAACGTATAACGAAGTTCATTAATTAAAATCTGTAAAGTTTTTTTTTTTAAATTTATGCATAAAAGAAATAGGAGACGATATTTAGCGGATCCTATCTTAATAACTATTTATTTGTATGCAAAAAAAGTATTTATTAGTATTATTATTATTTGTCTATCAATACATTTAATATTATAAACAGACAAAAGTATATCGCAGGTGGAGAAATGAGCCTGTTTACACATAATACAAGTTTGGCAAGGGATAATTGTATGACAAGAGACTCGCTTTTTGTCTAAGCGATGTTGCGAAATGTTACCTTTACGTATTTTCCTTAAGATGGCATTATGTAATATGACCTGTCAGGAGCACAGGCACGGTATATAACGGTGCTATGTAAAATTGTAGCAATAACCCCTAATTGTCACATAGGTATGGGAGTCTCCGTAATTACGCCAGATAAATCAGTGAGAGATCTCGCAATTGGCTCGGTTATAACGACAAGGTCTGGTTTGGGAAATAAAGTTACTACAAGAGCCAGAGCTTATAAATTTCTCTAAATTATCACTGTCGGTTTAAGAAATATCACAGAACTAGCGACCCGCCCTCGCTTCGCTTCGGTTAATAAGACTTTTTTTTTTTCAAAATTTTAATAATAAATATAGCCTATGTTACTCAGGGATAATGTAGCATTCTAATGGTGAAAGAATCTTTGAAATCGGTTCAGTAGTTTTTGAGTTTATTCGTTACAAACATACAAAAATACAAATCAGGTTGGCTGAGGACTTGAAGAAAGTCGTCGGTAGTGGATGGATGAGAAGAGCAGAGGACCGTGTGTGAAGACGGTCTTTGGGAGAGGTCCATATCCAGCAGTGGCGAGACACAGGTTAATGGTACGCTACAGTATCACATGTTATTTTGGTATGGACGAAATTGCAACATCATATTTGAAGTATAGGGGTAATATGATACTCCAGATTCGTCCTGCGACATTCCTGGCGTCATTATCCAATTCTGTTCTGAATCAAGGACGCCTTGTCTGCTTTGTCTCAGACAGGAGGCGTTTAAGATCTTAGATCTTTACTCAATAACAGTCTTAAGTTAACAGAATGCAACACAGACCTATATTAAAGTAAAATTCTTTAAAAAATATATTGATATTATCTTGAGAATATTTGGAACGAGTTATCGCTGTGTCCGTCACTAATTAAATAGTTTCCTTCTGTATTGCGGTCCTTTGCCTAGGTCCTTATCTCAGTTATTTTTCAAGATATTTTGATTTCATTATTGATTTTTAGTATTCTATTGCATATTAGAACTTTGTAAAAATAATTTTGTAATTATACAAATTCATACAGATATAGTATCTATATTATAGGCTTCTGTCATTTCCAGTAGTGCTACGTATATTTATAGCTCTAGTAACAAGACACCGTGTACCGTGGAATGATATGTGACGCGATTTAGAGCCGCATAAGGGGAGTAAACCAATTTATACACGCTTTCTAGTACAACTAATTAAATAAGGGAAAGGGAATGGATTTCGATATTTAGTTTAGTAATACAGTTACATAATACGCGGCAGGCGATAAAAAAGCGAAAAACTAATGAATTCTAATGTATACTACTAACATGTCTTTTAAGGTGTGTTTTTTACAAGGTCGACAACGTAATAATATAAATGCAAGTTACTGGTTAGTATGAATTAGTTTTATGCGACACATGTGTCGATCGGTGATTGGTCTATACGTCCCTTATAATAAGAATAGTAACTTCCACAGTTTCAACAATCTTTCGAACTAGAGGTCTAAAACTAGCCACTAGAGGTCTTAAATACCAGCAAACCAATAGAAATAGCTTTAGGGAAATCTGACGCTTTGAATCGAATACATACGTGTATATGAAAGAAGCAGATTGGACAAGAGCCTTTCTACGGCATATCAAAGCACCCGGGCCTTGAGATTTTTACAATGCAATATATGCCTGCATCTAAGTACAAGCACGCTAAAACATTGATAAACGGATCCAGTCGAAAATTATCCTGCGAGTTAATCGCTCTAAGGAGGGTAGGACATTTATACTGTCATTAGGACACTTACAGGCTGAATAAACGCATATTTAATTTGGGAGTTAAGATTTACAAAACCAGCAGATTTGTTCCGAGCAGTATCAAAAAACCAATCCACCTGCTTTGCGAATCAACTCTTTGATATACAAAAGATGGACTTTATAATCGCTCACCTACTAAAACTGGAATGTAAAACTATTCTGCGAAATTTGCAAATCATTGGCATTCGCTGGCAAATCATCAGCGGCGATTACAATAGGTGGCAGCGATACGAGACTTATTGACTCGCAGTCCCTACTTCTTATTTCGATTTGAGCAAGGTATTATCATGAACATGTGCGACTCGAGTCAGTCACTCACCGCGTGTCTATGTAAAGGTATAACAGTTCTATTTCACGATTCAAGAATGAAAAACAACCTTCTCCACTCTTTACATCGAAAATCTAATAAAAAGTACTCAATATTTCACGATTTCAAGCCCGGATCTCTCCCTTGTGGGCAATTACGGCTTATTTTATTTGATATTGTCGCAATATTTCTTCATTATGAAACTCTTTGAATACGCTTTCAATGTCAAAGTGACTTTCAGTAAAACACGAGCAAATTACATGGTGCTACTTGGAATTCGTTATTGTTCACCGCAATGTGCCTCCGGTCAGGTCGAATGCAAATTTAAAAAGTAAAGTGGCTATATGAATGGAACAAAAGTAATAGTGTGCCTTGGAAGTTTATTTTATAGTCTTGGAGGAAACATCAAGTGATTAAGGTGAATAACGTAGAATACGGTAAAACAAAACATAGATGTACGAAAAGGTAGCATGTACCATACCACACCTAATCATACCATTAGCATATGGCTCTCCTTAGCTGGATATAGGCCTCACCCAAGGCTTACTTTTCTCATCCAGTCGACACTACACTACCGGCAAACTATTCGGGTCTACCTGGAATTTACAGGTATTGGTCAAGGACTAGTCTACCCAATCATTTGTCGGATCTATGGTAGATATGGAGTGCACAATACCATTTCAGCTAATAGCCCAGTCATTTTAGACAAAAAAATCAAGCAAAGTCAAAAATCTTCTTAAAAAATCCCTGACAGCTGAATTTTGGCACACATTCAAGGTCAAAGGTCAGGAAATAATTTTTCTATTATTCAAATATACCGAACAAATATTCGAATATCTGTGGAACAATAACTTACGATATTCGATAAATCCAATAACGGGCCGGGAGATGCACATGAGAGATAAGTTTTGAATATCAAAATAGTTATAGGCGAAGTAGCTAATAACATGGTTCCGATGCTACCCGCGAACGGTACATTTTTCATATCCACGAGAAACGTACGTAGGCTTAACATAACAAAGAGCGATGAAAAGTTATTTGGATGCGGTAATGGTTATTAATGACATGGGATCACATTATTACTTTATCTCTCTTTCACTTCTTCAACACAGGCATCCTCACATCCTCAAAGTACAAACTTTTATCATAGCGTCACTACCTGTGTCTTTGCACTGCTAGGCCTCACCCAAGGACCGCCTCTACATACGATCTTCTGATTTTCACATCCAGCCAGATCCAGCGACTTTCCTTACGTCGTCAAAAATCACTCTAACTTTGATATCAATTCAAAATTTAAAATTAGTGATTGATTGTGGTACATTTCAAATATACCAAAATTGCGTTTGGCGGACCTATGAACATTCAATGGGACTCCAATAAAAATAGATTCAAGTAGCTATTCAGTTTAAAGAAATTTATTACTTAAAGAACATTGAATAGTTCATTTAAAGAGAAAATGTATGATTAACTTAAGTTGACAATACTCCAGTGTACACTGGACACTATAATGATATATATTAGTCTATTTGAAAAATGTGGGTAGTTATAAATATTAAACCAAGTAAAAAACCAACAAACTTTTAAATGTAATAATTGGTAAGAAAGTAATAATTTAGGTCACTCGTTTGTAAGGATTCGAATTAATAGATATTTGCAAATGTCAGTCATAAAATGTCACATCCGAAATTCTTGTCGTCTTTCTACATGAACGGCGTCCGTCGTCGTAGGACTACAGACTAGCTTTGGTTAAATGTAGGTGAATACGGGTACGGAATTTGAGTGCGACTCGACTGGTGAGTGCGCGGTGTACTAGCAAAATACATATATGGAGATAAGGAACAGTATCATTTATGTGGTATGGTATCTTGATGGTATGATGGTATCAGTGGTATGGTACCTCTTTACTATTGGGACAGGGACACATATGTTTATGAAATAGGTGATAATGACGAATAGGATAATTGATCGACCTGCCGCTATTTTATGAATATAGCGGCAATCTGCGAAGGATCTTCTTTCAGACAGTTGTCAGACAGATACGGGGACTCCTTACTATTGGTCTTAACATGGAGAAGATATTTATTTTTGTATGGAAATTGTTATCCGCCGCATAACAAGTGTATTTTGACAACTTTCATAAAGATTTTACACAAAGAACCCCACACGAATTCTTTATGATAAAGCTGTTTCCCTATTGCTTCTCATCTCTACTGTACTATGGTACGGAATCGGTAGTTGTACCTGCGGAGGACGCGACCACTTGCCGTGGACTCGTGCTGGGAATACATTACTTCAGTGTAGTTTCCTTGTTACCGTCAAGATTTACATGTTTAGTTCGAAAGGTAGTTATTTCTACTCGCAGGAGTATGTTTCAAAGTATTGCAGCGAATATGATGTTTTTACGAAAAAATAAAGATGTTTTTATTTATAGTAATTTTTGAGGGACGACCATAAATGTTATATTTCTTTTATGGGAAAGGTGAGGCCAATCTGTTAGACACGCCATTCGCCCTCAGTTTATTAGCAACATAATTACTATGTTACATTATTAACGAATTAATTATTAAATGATTATACTAATAATTGCTTAATAATTAAACGACACACATTATTTCATTACTCACGCTGATGTTTATAAAAAAAAGGGAAAGTAGACACAAAAATAAACCGTATTTACCATGGCGCAAATCAGTGGTATTCAGTAGAAATGTTTATTGTACGGCTATCAAAATCTTTAACAAGCTACCAAAAGAATTTGTAGATCTACCAATCCAACGATTTAAAATAAGCTAAGTCTATGTCTCATGATTAGTTGTTTTTAAAATTTTAATATTTTTTTTTATCTTGATGTTATAGATTGATGTGTAGTGTTCTGTATTGAAGTGTAGTATTAGTAATGATGTATTTACTTGTTTAGATGTGGTGGCGGGTAGCTGTAATTCATTATTGTTTGACTTGGATTTGTATTAACTGAGTTACATGAACTGTGATAAATTGAATAGTGCCCTTTTGTATGACATGGGTGAATTAAACTGAAATTTTATAAATAATTTTGCACACCGGTAGGCCAAGATCACATCACGATCTGTATAAAACCATTCGTTCAGTAAATAAAAAATTAAAAAAAAAAATAAGGAATACAATAACTGGGAGGGTCAGTCCATCTTTATTATAAAGCCTCGAAATGTCGAAATATAAATGTTTAAAGATATTTGTAATCTGAGTTGTCTATAAAACGTAAGTATCTTCTAAACGTAAACGTAAGGTCTCACATATCTTCTAAAGTACGTTATTCCAGCAAGGTAATGTAAAATTAAAATTAACAGAAAACCACTACTTACATCTACCCTCTAAATATCACAATGAATACGACATTTCTAGACTTTAAATCGCAGAAGGTGCCCGAGTTTATTTCGAATGAACGCTTACAGTGGCCGGGATCAGAACGATTCGACGATTCGAACTTAGCGGAAAAAACAAACAGTAGCGCGACTTGCTAACACGATACATACAAGGCCACAGTGTTCGTGGAACTCATGTGCAGTTTCATAGGTCGCTTTACAAGTGTAGCTCACAGCAGTTAGCGAGATCTTGATCGCATAAGTAAAGGAGAGAAGGTAAACGAACACAAAAAACATTTTTTTTTATATAGACTAGTGGGCGGACGAGCAAGCGGTCCCACGTGATGGTAAGTGTTACCGCCGCACATGGACGCTTACAACACCAGGGAGTATGCGGGCGCGCCGCCGACCTTGCAAAATCCTATCCACAGCTCTCTTGAAGAACCCCATATCGTAGCTTAATGGAAAGAACTCTTGAGGCAGTTCGTTCCACAGCCTACGGGTTCGCGGTATAAAATATTTTTTGGAGCGAACAGCGAACAATTAAATCGAACAAGGCCTACGATAGATACATTCTTTTATCTTCACAACAATATCTTCACTCACTACGGTTCATGTAACTGAATCGAAATATCCACTGTAAAATGAATGAAAATCGTGAGTAACTTGGGTCGGATATAAACGCAGTATAAATTGGGTTGAGAAGAGCGACAAGGGTGGATGTGGCTGATACAAACACAATTGAAGCTTTTATTCAACTATGTATTTGAGCTAAATGAATGGTGATGGTCATGACAATAATAAAGGTAACTCTTCAACAGGTTTCTGATATTATCTACTCTCAGACATATCAAGAGAAAATTTCAACAGTTTTGTGGCATTAATCAATGCAAGTATAGTTAAGGCCAGTACTACACTGATGGACAGTGAGGGTGATTAAGTGGAGACCTAAAACATGACGTCAGAATGTTGATAGACAACTCGCCGGATGAACCGATGACATCGTTCGTACGGCGACAAAGCGATGAATGAGACTAGATCGAGATAGAGAAGAGTGGAGCCAGGATGATGCCTACATTCAGTAGTGGATAGATACTTCTTATTCTTGCAGTGCCGTCTTCTAATGAAGGTTGGCAATAATCATGGCTTTTTGTAGCTTTGAAACTGCAGTATGGAATAGCGATCGAGTGGTCTTACCGTACCACTGGCATAAGTGCTTTAGCCAGCATGTTCTTCGTCTTACGGGCCCGCCCCCGGTGCTCTTGATCTTGCCTTGTATAATGGGTTAGAGGAGCTCGTAATGTTTGTAATTTCTCATAGGATGGATACTATAAATGATCAAATATATTAATGATATTTAAAATAGACTACGTTCGTTAATAAAATTACACAAGTATACCTACTTCAAAATAACTAAAGTAAATGACATAATTATGATCAAAGTTTCATGATAACGTAATAACAGTCATGTAAATGATTTCCTACATGAACGGTGCTGTGTATAATTGCGTGGATATTCCGTCGGAAATATCTGTGGATTTGTCCGATAACGTCATGTAATTAGCGTTGCGTTTGCAATGGTACTACTAAAAGGGCGAAGTGCGGTGTGAAGCGGGGCCGAGGGCATTCCGCCGTTCGCAGATATTTCCGACAGGTTTGTACTTTCTTAGCACGTTTATCAGGCATTCTATGTATATACTTTACTGCTTGTTATCTGTATTGTTATAAGGCACTATAATATCGCTATGTACGTGTTCGTTCCGGTCGAACACTTTAGCTTAGACGCGGTAACACTTAACGATGATTGATGTTTCTATATAGTTATAAGTTATGAGTAATACTTGGGTTAGACTTACATTAGTCAAGTACGTTCTAAGGCAACTAGGAATGGGAATAACATGGGTATTTTTCTCCGGATGTAAGAAAGAAAATGATTTCAGTTGATCGATTGTTTCGAAGCAAATGTCGACTGTTTCTCATCTAGATTAACCATGTAATTTCAAGGATTATTAGTACAGAATAGAATATATGTTTATTTGTAAGAATTATATGTATACATTAATAACATGGGTTATTAATGTATACATATAAGTATACTATAAGGTCGTTTGTTAACGACACGGTTTCCACCGTGAAAACCTTCGGTCGTCAATGTTGAATGGGCCACTATGGAAGCTTGTTAACACACACGGTGATGTTACGGCGCAGCGTGCTCGCCGTATGCACCGTAAAAACGTACGACGAGATATCGAGCAGTTGTATGGAGGTCTATGAATTTGATAACGACGCCGGCGTTTTCACGGCGGGCAAATATCTCGTGTCTGCCTACCTGTGCTGATTCGAGTTTTGTGTTATTTTAATTACTTTTTCTTAGCTTAGAACTCAAAAATTACACATGAAGTCCGCATCTAAAATACACTAGCCGTGCCTCCACCGGCGGCAAACCGTAAACAAGCCGATACGGTTTCTGTATGGTGCAGCTAATTCGGCGCACTGTAGGAGAACAGTGTCGTTAACAAGGGGGTAAAAATCAAAATGAATCATCAATCTGTGAAATTAAAATCAAAATATTTAAAAATAATGATTAGGATAGGATTTAGTTTTTAGTTAAAAAAGACAGCGCTACTGTGTTTAAGATGTCACATTCCAGTAGTAATATTACAATCATGCATGAGAGATATTGATAATTAAGCACCTCGAACATTCTCAAGCTTAGTATACGATTATTTTTAATATGGGAGAGGCTTAGACCCTGCAGTGGAGAGACAGAGGTTGATGGTATGGTATGGGTTTGTTTAATTCTTTAATCTTAAGCCATAAATCGTTATCAATTTCAAGTACAGTTATTATTTATTGTTGACCCATCGGCAACATACAACTGTTACATTATATAACTGGGAAATGTTACTGTAAAGAAAGTAATTTCCTTCGCTAATCCACCGCCCCCGTCAAGAGAGTAAAAACTGAAGTTTAAGATAATGGAATTATTTTGATAACTGTCTGATATGTTGCTGTTGCAATAACTGTCTGAGTATCTATAGACTATTTCCCAAAAATTAGAAAACAAAATAGTGCTTTCAAAATCATTTCAACAGTCCTTTTTCAATACGTCGATTCTATTCGGCTTTGGTACGACTCCAAGCGGCCGCATCAGTCGTTTCGTTTGTCGGCGAAGCGCGTTCAGATTCCTCTATCGCCTCGCTAACTTGATTTATGTCCCGAATATACCCGACCCGACGCCATTTGTAAAGCCAGACCGCACAGCTGATCTTCCCATCTGTCAAATACACGCAACTCCAATTTTAATCGGTGTGGGATAACGATTAAAGTACCAAGAGACAAAAAGAGTGCAAAGAAGAACAAATCTGTTAAAACTATGACATTAATTTTGTTAATGGCTAACGATTTGAACAAAACTTACGTAATTACGAGGGGGGGGTCTCAGGTCATAACCCTCCGTGACGTGTTATTGAGATAATAAGTAGTCATTAGCACCGAATATATCAAAGTACCGAAGGGACAAAGTAGTTTGTGTGCTATAAATGTGCTCGGCGCTTTGCATGTGTGCGGAGGTGACTGCGGGGCAGGTGAGGGCGCGGGGGCTGTTGAATGGACTACCCGATGGCTTGCTTTATTTAAAAGTTGCGAAACAAACGCTTACACAGTTGTCTTTTTCTAACATTCGGTTGAAGCAGAACGTGTATAATAAAGCAAAATTAATTGAGCGAAAACTCACATTACACGTGTTGCCGAATTGCTACTTATCTCAATTAAAGATTCTCAGAGATAAACATTTTAAAATTTACGTGGACAAACCTTGTATTAAATACATAGAAACGTTATATGCGAGCGTATAACAGCGCAGTTTCCTTAAACCTCTGTATCATAAATTTCTAGCGTTACGACATACCTACGTGTTTGTCGATATACTCTGTGATCTATGGTCGATAATATACCCTTCGATGGCCTGTGATCTATTGGCGAGTAATACCGGTTTAATGTTGATGGTACCTGACAGTATCGTTCATAGTTCAATGTAGATTTTAGTTGCAATTTATTGCAAACATTAATAAGGAGCTAATGAAACTATAATTTATTGATCAAAAAATTGGTAGATTCGGACTTAGCGCCAACAATATAGATTGTATTTTAACAGAGAACACAATTTATTATACGTGGGTGAAACTAAAAGTTTTTAGAATCTCAATAATGATACAGATATAAAGATGGTAGTTGTTATTGCTTTTCGAAGTATTCTCGGCGACAATCTATACACATTTTCATGCGATGAAACCATTATGTGAAGCATTCAGCCCACCCTTTTTTAGGCACTTCTTTAACAGCCATTTAAAAGCCCGTTACTGCTTCTTCTGTATTCACAAAACGTATTCCTCTGAGTTGAAACTTAATTTTAGTGAATAAATAAAAATCACAGGGCGCAAGGTCGGGACTGTATGGCGGATGACCCATGCAGTACTCAAAAGTTGCTTCGTTTGTCTGGCGGAGTGAGCTGCGACATTGCCGTGATGGAAAATCATTCTGCTTCGTGGGCGTTGTTCTATAACTTTTCCAAAACAGAAGGCAAGCAGCTGTTCACATACCAGTCCGCAGTTACTGTTCTTTTAATTTCTAAAGTTATAGTAGCAAAGTGGCCCGAACTGCCAAAGAAGGAGGCAATCATCATCTTTTCAGCACTCCGTCCTTTCTTCAATTTCGTCAGCAACTCTTCGAAAGGAAAGACCCATTGCACAGATGGGCTCTTAGTTTAGGCCCATAGCAGTAGATCCAGCTCTCATTACCTCTTACAATATCAAAAACAGTATTTGATTGACCATTGGCGAATTTTTCAAGCATTTGGGGATACCGGCAGTATTTTGAGGTTCGTTCAAATTGCGAGGAATCCATATAGCACAAAGCTTCCTTACCTGTAGGTGATCGTGTAAAATAGTTTGAACTTGACTCATACCAATACCCAATGATGGTCGTATCTACTGATATGTCGTTCGTTTGTCTACCTCAATCATGAGCCGCACAAATTTGATGTTTTCCTCCGTTACCGCCGTCGCAGGACGCTCTTTCTAACATCGTCACTGAGGTGGTTACGACCACGTTCAAACCCACTGAACCAGTTATAAACAGTGGAACTGGATGGGGCTTCATCACTAAATGCTAACTTAAGTCTTTCATAACTTTGTTTCTGGTTTAGATCGCATCGTAAGTCATAAAAAATCATTGAACGAAAATGATCTCTTGTCAAATTCATTTTACCGCAAACACTTAATTTTCAAATTACCGCCTGAAATCAAAAACAACAACAGCTTTGAAAATTTAATGGCGTTTGAAAAGCAGTTCCATTTATAAAAGTCGAATTTGTTTTTTCTATCGTATTGTATTGTACAGTAGCCCGTTCTAAGCACATTTAGTTTGACCTATCGTATCAAAAGACTAATATATACCAGTGTTACGCGGTAGCAGTCCTTATAAACTGCGAACTATGCAAGGGCTTGCTACATAAACAACTAAGTAAAATAGATTGAAATAAATTCGACTATACGAATGATTTAGGGTCTCCATTTATCGTCCCGGGGACGGTATTAGGTGACTGTAAGCGGACGAAATTAAGATTTCCCTAAACTTTCAAAACTACTTTACCGTGGGAATCAGTTACATAACCTTCAAAAAAAATTTCATCAGACATCTTAAATCAATATTTCCAATTTATTGATATTTTATGTTTGCTACAATGTACACATGTAGTAGTAATCAAAGCAAAGTATAGTCCATCAAAAACTTACCTTGAGCATTTTTTTTAATTTCCTAAAACAATTAGACGAAATGACATTCCGCCTTCAAATTATCAAAATGGCTGGCTGACATCAAGCACGTTTAATGCCGCAAATAAATTTATATGGCATTAGTTGTATCTGGAGATAGTTTAGGGGACGAATTTACATATCACACCATAGCGACCATACCTTAGATAAATAAGTTTAGATTTTCTAAATTATATTTTGATAAAGTTATTAAACATAGAGAAAAACAGCGAAAGAAAAGTATTGATATAAAAAACCTTTATATACACAGAGTTCTTATTGAAATAGTCTCATAAATCCATAAACAGATTTAGATTCTAATTACAGTATAAACTTTCGACTGTAAGACAAAATAACACTAGGGTTCAATATCTCTGATATTGAAATGCGAAAATTAATAGAAATATTATATACGAAAATAACATTAAATAATGTTTCTTACGAAAGATTGGAACCGCGCATTGGACAAAATGTTTACACCAATAATGAAAAGAAGGAAGTCCTGACATAGGAACGGGGCAGCAACAGTAGTACACCTTAATTAGACCCCAGTCGTGGCATTTACAGTAAATAGAGTTGTAAAGTGGCCTTTCTTTGTGGTCTTGGGAAGTTAGGGAACTTTACTCATAAACCAACCACGTACCAAGCCTTGTATAAATTAGGCTAGGCCCACGCAAAGTTCAGGATCACCTGAACGCATTAATTTAATGTGCTTTAGCACTTTAGAGGGTCAATGTGACCCTGTAAGGCTATATTGTACTTGATTGTAATGACATATCAGCGGTAATCAGAGAATTATACTTAGGTTTCTGAAACATAAAACTGAATATGCTTATTGCTTAAATTCAGTGACTTTGCAAACTATGAGTCCGATAGTCAACTGTTATTGATAAAATCAATGCTAATAAAAACCGTAATCAGCCCTTTTTTTCTTTTATTTCGTCCACTACTGGACACAAGCCTCCTCATGCACAAGATACGTGGCAGCATGAGAATGCGTGGCCTTAAAACGCCACGCTGGCCATGTGAGTTGGCGAGTTTGCGCTTTTAGAGGTGGTGTAGTTCTTCAGGGCTTGTGGCAGGCAATTATTTTACTTTACACATTTGAAACTTTTTAGTATATAAATATGAATAAATATGTTTGAACGCATATGGGGAAGATGGATATAAACTGTCGTCGACGTGGAATCCAGTGATTAACAAACTTAATCCTTGCGATTTACCATCGAACATGTCCGCGGACATTGTTAGTGTAATGTGTCGCAGATCAAATGTAATCAATCAATCAATTTAAAAATGTGAAGATCAAATGTGGGTAGTCGATAAAACTGCTTGCAGCTTCCATTGCAGCCTCTTCAGTCAACTCGTGACCACGGTTGGTGTAACATGTGCCGAAACGTCGAGTAGCAATAAAAGGTAAACAAATACCTTTATTATACGCGTTCAGACCCGATTTAGAATATAAAATGAGTACAAAACGCGAAAGTTTAAAAAGTTATATTACAAAATGTAAAACTTATATAATTTAACAACGTTGAGTTGGTCAATAAAATAAAGCTTTGCAGTAATATCAAAACCTTTCTACATTGTAGCCACTGTGTACCATATAGTTCATATCCACTTAACTGTGAAATCTCGTACGAGTACGCTTTGAAACTACTCAACTATGCTCGGCCTTAATTTGGTGCAGCAGTTTTAGTGACTTTGATCACAATCGCGTGGACATTACGTGTAACATAACGTTGATTGTGTGTGAATCAGGTTTGCGTTTATATTTCGGTCAGTTCGTATGGCGATGTTTTTTTTTTTAAAGTTAAAAGTATTTCAATGTTAATATTATTATAGAACGTGTCACTAAAATAACGGAAAATCTCAAATATTTAGTATCGAGTGTAGAATCGATTCTATCAGATCAATATAATCAATAGAATCAGTATAATCAATAGGTGTTATTTTTCACAACTTCTTGTATTAGGGCCTGATCTATGAAATTGCTGTTTCTTCATAGTGACCACTCTGAACTTAGTCCATCTAGCGTTTGACAATACTTCGATTAATGAAATATATAATTTTCATACAAAAGGATATGCAATTTCATAGACCATACACCCATTGCAACCCGTTGGTACTGTCCTGGGCGCTACCAACGTTTTTAAAGAACAACAAAATTTCACATATTTGATTTATTGTCTAAAATCATTTTATTTTTCGTTAGAACCAATCCATACCATCAGCATGTGTCTCCACTGTTGGATATAGGCCGCCTCTCCAAAGAACCGCCGCCAGACGTTACAACGGTTTTATAAATATTTCATATTAGTTGACGTGTTTCAGATTTTGCATTATTTCGGTGACACGTTGTATACAAAACTTGCAGCAATTTTGATCTCAATCAACGTGTAGGCGTAGATGACTGAATCAGGTGCGAGAGAAGTATAAATATATGCAGAAATAATTTGCATCTATATTTTTTATCAGCTTTTACATTATTTTTTCAAAAATATATAAAAATATTCCAAGGTCCTATTTCTGTTAAGTTTGTATGATAATATAAGTTTTTCGACAAAAACAAATGTTACAAAGCGTATACACATACAAACGCTATGTTGTTCGCTCATGAAACTAAAATTTCTGTTTAAACAATCTTTTCAAAACGTACGACTAAGAGCGAATACTAACCCTTCCAACTCGCGAGTACCGTTGGCTTTTAATGACGTTTTATTCGTTCATGGTAAGTTCACGAGCTTCATTGACTTACTATTACAATTACGGTTACTTTTTAATTATGTTCAATGCATCTCCACACTCCTCAATCAAGTAATCCACATAATACAGTACTGAAAATAGGCCAAAGCCTATGAATTCGCTGCGCGCAGTCGTTAATTCACCAGTTAAATTTAATAGGGAATGTAAACGGGTGCAGTGGAGGCGCGTGAGTGCCGCTAGTGTTTAAGGCTTTATTTACGACATGGAGCTTGGTAACGGTTTACAAATGATTTATTATTGAATGACCCGACTACGATCGTTTTAAACGGGTGACAGTGTGGCATGCAATGGAAACGGACGAGACAACTCGATTGAATAATAATGGGTTAGAATAGTGAAGGAGAAACTTGAATTATCCCGACAGGCCCATACTCTTAAAATGACTACGCATCACAAAATTTATTACTTAACTAGAAGTGCCCGGGAGTTCGTTCATAGACCGGGAGATGGTGACACATTTTGGTAAGTCATTTCTTACAGTATGGCGCTTTCAGGGGGGTTCATATACGTAATAAGTGAGAGGAAAATGATGTTCTTACCGGTGGTGCGCGGGACGCAATTGCAGAATAATTAATTGAAATTGCTCGAAAATCCGGAGGTGTCAAACAATTTCTTTCACAAAATTTCTTCAATTTATCGGTATTTCAACAAAAAAAAACCCGGCGGTCGCTATGTGCCATACTTCTCCGGTGGGTGTTTAGACCCGCCATACTTTTTTGAAAATGTTTTTTTTTTTTTTTTTTTAATTTATTTCTTACAGGCTGATTTTTTTTTTAAACAATTGTTTTTTATTAATCTTGTACGAAAATCACCATGCCATACCATTCCGACGGTCCAAAATACCCGCCATACCCCCTCAAACATGTCATTTTTTTAAATTCGAGAAACCATTTCTTTCAGTATGGCACTTAAATCGTGGTCAGTTTATGGTACAGTGAGACAAAATTATATTCGCCATACTTCTAGTGCAGTATAAAAGTGGTGCCATACTTGAAAAATTGTATTTTTTAACCATTTTTAAAACACGCCTATAGAAGCCGTGAAATTATTTTTTACAGTATGGCATAAATGAAATCAGATTGTTCCCATACTATTATGAGTTGAAAAAAATATGCCATACTGTGACCATGGTACGATAGACCGTCATACGCACGCTGCGGTGTAAAAAAAATAAAAAAATGAAACGATTTCTTACAGTATGGCATTTTAATTTTTGGAAAGTTTATAAAAAGTATGATTCAGGAAAATTATCCCATACTCATCATGAAGTCCAAAAGTGATGCCATACCCAGAAAACCGATTTTCAGCGATTCATTGTAGTACAACACTAAAAACGAGTGACAAAAAATGGTCACATTCCTTCCGCACGCATTCAACTCGTTCCGGGACAGTACCTGCGTTAGAATTTGTATTGAGGAAGATAGTTCGAAGACGTTCGAGCGTAGAATATTATACGACATAACACATTATTTAATTAAACAAGATTGTCCCTACATACAACTTTGAAATTTCGTATTTACGTTCCTCACATATCCAACTTTCAAAAAAAAATGGTGCCATACTGTAAGAAATTGTTCAAATGTTGCATAAAATTTTACAATTATTTAATAACATTGTACGTATATCACCCACTCTACAGGTATGGCATTATAACAATTACGTTTCTAATCATAAAAACAACTACTAGACCAAATTTTAAGGTGAAAGAAATGGTTTCTCGAATTTAAAAAAATGACATGTTTGAGGGGGTATGGCGGGTATTTTGGACCGTCGGAATGGTATGGCATGGTGATTTTCGTACAAGATTAATAAAAAACAATTGTTTAAAAAAAAAATCAGCCTGTAAGAAATAAATTAAAAAAAAAAAAAAAAAAACATTTTCAAAAAAGTATGGCGGGTCTAAACACCCACCGGAGAAGTATGGCACATAGCGACCGCCGGGTTTTTTTTTGTTGAAATACCGATAAATTGAAGAAAGTTTGTGAAAGAAATTGTTTAACACCTCCGGATTTTCGAGCAATTTCAATTAATTATTCTGCAATTGCGTCCCGCGCACCACCGGTAAGAACATCATTTTCCTCTCACTTATTACGTATATGAACCCCCCTGAAAGCGCCATACTGTAAGAAATGACTTACCAAAATGTGTCACCATCTCCCGGTCTATCACGTGTACTTGTGATTCCCCTGGGAACTCTATAATCGATCTGGAGAAAAAGTACCCTAAATGTTAAACCGACACAAGATATAACTTACCAAGTTCCGTTAAAATCCGTCCAGTACATATTGCCTGATGCGTGTTCAGACAGCCGGACAGGCAGACAGACAAAAATTCCAAAAAATATTGTTTTGGACTCTACCTATATCGCTCGTCAACCACTTTTTTTTTTTAAATCATGTACACACTGCTCTGTTACGATTTTATTATATGTATATTATTGTATATAGATGACCGGGCTATGATTGTTTTAAACAGGCGACTGTGTGGAAAGCAATGAAAGCGGACGAGGCACTTCAAATGAACAATAATGCATTGGAGTAGTAAAAGATAAATTTGAATTACCCCCAGCTAGTTTATAAACTGAAAATGATCACAAGAAGTTATTACTTCATTCAATTCTTATCCGAGATTTAATTTTAGGCCAAGGCTTGTCCACTTTTTAGACACCTACATAAAGTAGTATACTTTTTAGATATATCACTTTAAAGGACGTGCTGGTCAAACGTGGTCAAATTGGGAATATTAGAATGCTGTGGTAATACATGTCAGATATAAAGTGAGCGTCATAATAACTACGCTCTTATTAATAATAAATAATTAGACGGGGAAAAATGATGCTGGATCACATAGCCGACGGGTAGATTCGACTGGTGGAGTTTAGTTAACTTTATTTAACAGAAGCACAACCACAAGACCATGTGCAGGAGGAGATCCATTGGACGAAAAAGGGACTGGTTACGAGTAATGTGATAATTGTTTCACTTTAATATTGTTCACTTCACTTTATCACTTTAAGGCGATGGCGCTTTCCGTGGAAGTAGCAAAATAAGCTTCGTCGTGGATACTACTATTTCTTTTCTTCATTAAACTACGGTTAATTTAAACAGAAATTCCTTTATGATCAATTTTCGTTTTAATAAACAAGCTTCTACGTTATTTTTATAAAAATAGTTGGTAATTGTACGAGTTAATATAAAACTAGGGCACCTGCATTCGTGTTTAACAAAACTTTTGAAATAACTAGTTTAAAAGCCATTAACGGATGGCACAACGATAAAATCGATGGAGTTACTTAGACTCAAATCAACGTTTCCGATGACCGATTAGCCCAGTTAATAATAGGTCGGGGAGGTAGTCTTTTCGTATTTTGTATGTATGAAGTTGTTTGTGATCCAATATCTTTGATTGAACTGTTTGTACCTGGCTGGTTATGATATCATTAAAATGGTAACATTTAAAAAAAAACTGCTTCCCGCCATTTTTCAATTGTTTTTCTGACCAAGAAAATGAGTGAATCTAACGAATAAATTCGATAAGTTTTAAAGTGTTATTACAAAAAAGGGAAAAATTTGTGGCGTTTATGCAGTATCAGTAATGCAGTGTCTAATGCAGTGTCAGTAAGAGTAACACAAAATTGGTTTAAGGGTTTTCAGTCAGGAAATCTTAATGTTAAAGATGCAGTTCGCTCCGGTCGCCCTGTTACCGATAAAGTTGATGCCATTTGTGAAAAAGTGCAGTAAGATGGGCATATAAGTAGTTACGACATTGCTGATGAACTGGCCATTGACCCCAAAACAGTTTTGACTCATTTGAAAAAGTCTGGATTTACAAAAAAGCTTGATATTTGGGTACCCCATGAGCTCACTGAAAGAAACCTAATGAACCGTGTACTCGTTTGCGATTCTCTATTAAAACGCAATGAAACCGAAACATTTTTTGAAAAGATTGATCACTGGTGATGAGAAGTGGACCACTTACGACAAGAACGTGCGGAAAAGATCATGGTATAAGTGCGGCCAAGATCCACAGACTGTGGCGAAACCGGGATTAACGCGCGATAAGGTGATGTTGTGTGTATGGGTGATGGGATTGGAAGAGCATCGTTCATTATGAGCTTTTACCGCCGGGCAAAACCATCGTTTCGGATCTCTACTGCCAACAGCTGATGAGACTAAAGCAAGAAATTGAGAAAAAACGCCCGGAATTGATCAACAGAAAGGGTCTAGTCTTTCATCACGATAATGCCAGACCACACACATCTTTACCACTGAGCAAAAATTAAGAGAGCTTGGTTGGGAAGTGTTGATGCACCGCACCTACCATATAGCCCTGATCTTGCGCCCTCAGATTTCCACTTGTTTCGGTCTCTTCAGAATTCTTTAGGTATTGTAATGTTAACATATAGAGAGGACTGTCAAAATTACTTATCGCAATTTTTTGACCAAAAATCCCAAAAAATTGTCTACAGCAACGTGATCATGTCACTACCTACAAGATGGCAACAAGTTATAGAACAAACGGCACATATATATTATAATTAAATGTAATTGAACTTTTAAAAAAAATGTCTTGAATTTGTATATAAAATACGAAGAAACTTTTTCCCCGACCTAATACATAGGCAAATTTTGAGATATTCAAAATTCCGAAAGAGAACTCATTTGAGCTGTACCGTTTTCAAAACATCATTTATTTGAAATTCGAATTCCGAAAGCCGAAAAAGAAAAACATTAAAATGTTGTATTCACTTTTTTATTTAGTGCCATGATGTTATTATTATATTATTATACGATTATAAAGTTGATTTAAATGAATGTGAGTGTACAGATAGTGTACAAATTTGGATGTTTCCAGACGAAGAACCTCCCAGCAAGGTTAAACGTGGGCGTAGTGTGGGGGAAAAAAATGGTGGCAACATTCTTCTCTGCGGGTGGTCACTTAGCGACAATTTCTTGAGACGCTCGAAACCTAATTCCCAATGGTACAGTGAAGTGTGTTTACCAACTGTATTTGATTTGTTAAATAAAAACGTCCTAAAACAGGTTTGAGAGGGCATTTCCTGCATCATGACAATGCATCATCTCACAACGCAAAACTTACCCAAGAGTTTTTGAAAACCACATAGATCCAAGAATTGAGCCACCCTCCTTATAACCCTGATTTAGCTCAATGCTACTTCTTTCTCTTTCCAAAAGTGAAGCTTAAGACTCCGTGGCATTCTCTTCGACAGCCCTGAGGACGCTCGAAATGCTTTTATGGCAGCTGTTGAAGACCTCACTAAAGAAGAATATCGCCAGCGCTTTAAATCTTGGTTTAGACGAATGAATCGCTTGTATTGTAACGATTGTATTGTATTTTTGTGCTGCAACCAAAATATTTTTTTTTGTATCTCAAAATGTACTTAGTCACCCACTTGTACTCTTGTTAGTTTTGCAAAATAATTTCGGGTTCGATTGCCAATCGTATGCGATTGGCTATCGTAAAATAATAAAAAATATCTATCGATAGAGATACACTTTATTATACATACACGAAATTATTTATTGTCAATCCACGAAGCAAAGAAAGAAAAATGGTTATGTAGTCCTTTGCTAGGATTACTTTTAAGGGCAGTAAATTACATCAATACATAATTACAAATAAGAAATGAGGAAATCGACCTATGAATGGACTCGTTAGAAGATACACTACAAAAATATTATACAAAAACCAGATTATCGTTGACATTTTTAGTATGTATTCGTATATTTTAATTTTACTTCAACGTATTTCGCTACATACATGTTAATGTATGTAAATAGATACGAGGAGTAGGTACACAACCCCTGCTCGTTTGGCGCAGTCCATGTGCATTAGTTGCATTGGATTTACGGCGCTGACCCAAAAATGCAAGCCTTTAGCGCCCGCACAACACTGCATCGCAACGCAGCATCGCGTCGCTGAGAATTATTTTATTATTATAGTACTGTAGAGGAAATGAAAAATAAAAATGTACAAGAAGAAAGTCGTGGATTCCGTCCTCCTTCCTTGCCTGACGTACGGGTGCCAAACATGGTCTTACAACGCAAACCACGTTTTAGTCCATGCGAGCGAAGCCGCGGATAGAAGCTAGTAGATAAATATGTGTGAAAACCGCGAAAATCTCAAAATTATAGTTTCTCAATCCCTTATACTCTAGTCCCCTATCCTACTCCCCATCTCATTCAATCGGAGTGAAATATAATTGAATAAAGGGAACTCCTTACCCAATTATACTTTCTACTCCCCACACTGCTAACACTGCTTATCCCAGTAATACTACTGATACATATACATAGACTGATACTATATATACATATACATAGATTTAGACTGAAACATCTGGATAAAAAATAATCAAAAATATTCCGTACATACGAGTACATTTGTTTTATCGCCTTAAATAGGTCAAACTAATAATAGTCATAAAAGTCACATTAGAGCCTCGTGAAGTCGACGGAATCTTCCATCAATTGCGAGCGTATAAAGCGCTTTATAACGTAACTGTCGCGGTATATATACACAGGCACATGGAACAACTAGGATACAATCTTCGTAATAGCAGTCACAATAGCAGTCACCGATTTTTTTACTTTGTACGCACTATTCGAATAAAATACACAAGAGGGATTATTATTTAAGCTTTCGGAGTATAATAATTTACTAATCAATTAATCATATTCTACTACAATAACAATCTTAACTGACATTTTTGAACGGGTTTGAATATAAATTCTTTTGTCAGTAAATTTCTAGGGTGTATACGTGTGCGTAAGGTGCGCTTTTTAATAACATTCTTCACTAGTCTTTCCTTCTAGTGTGACGTGAATCCGTCTGGATTGCTTTCATCGGGGAGTTTTGGATCGTAAAATTTTAATCTGCCGCGATTCACGACAATGCGGGTAAATCGGGTAATCTCAATTTAATTACGACACGACTCCAGTAAATCGATGAATAAAGCTACTACGTGAAGCGGTATTCTCTCTGCCCAAGGACCGCAAAAAGGTGGTTCGTACATAATCATCCTGTCTGTGGTCAGGGATATCTTAAAAGATATTGATCTAATACTAATGCTCTGTGGTTTTTTTTTAAGTGACATATTTCTATCGTAAGGTTCAAAACAGCGTTTATTGTATGAAGTAAGTACCAAAACAATCTATTATGTCCTTAGGCTATTTTCTAGAAACAGAGTTCTCTAAAGCTCTGTTGTAAATAGTTACTTCTAACAAAAAAATGTGATTTACTTTGTTCTTCTACAGCATAGAAGTATAAGTGGTAGTTTTCTCAAAGGAAAGTTGTTAAGGCAATTGGACGCCTTCAGGCGTTACAAAATGGAGACTTACTTCCTATATTCTATTCACCTTTCAGACAAAATTACAAAAGAAACTGAAGTACTCCTGATGAGTTTCAATAGCTATAATGTTCTATTGTTTTCAGTCATTACGTTAGACGTTTTTTGTATAATTCTTATAAAATTATTTTGTCCATGCTTGGAAACAAAGTTTCTCGTTCCTAATATCACAATCAGCGTATAAACTCACAAGAATAACTTGACATCTCCAGAGCAATGTGGAGCAACTTGGAAAATGTAGGTAACATCAAATGAAGCTTGATTAGAGCCGTTGAATACGGCTGCGCTTCGCTCATTGTCGCTTGTTAGCGATGACAGCACACGAAGGAAACAGTAACTAAAATATTATAAGTTCATTTAAAGCGCATGTATAAATTATAATAATAATATATTTATTTTAGTATTTAATCCGCTTGTATGAATTATAATATAATAATGTATTTATTACAGTTTTTAACGCATTCCTTTTATGTTTCTCTGTATGCCCAAAGGTTGACTTTTTTTCTCTTCATTTTATTTACCCTTAAGGGCTTTGACTAGGATTGAGTCCGCCTCTTGTACAATATTTATGTGCAATAGAATATGAATAATAAATTAATAATAAAAAATACGATATTTTCTTATATTTTTCGTTTGGTAGGGACTTATACACCTGTGTAGTCGCTATAGGTGTGAATTAATGAGATCAGAAGTTAACTATGGAGAAACCGATCTGACCATCACTGTTCGATAATATTGAAATACCTACATATCGTATCTGCATGTTACTTTAGCAGAAAATAATCTATGATACTATTTTCAATAATTATAACACCCGCAAAAAAAAGTATTTTTGCAAAATAAATTATTTGTATTGTAGTTAATTCACAATAATGCGGTTGCGGTGCGACAATTAGTGCACTGGCTGTACTGTTTTCTTATATATATAAAAACATGCGATGTAATTGTTGTCATCATTGGGTTCATGTCCATGTCTTAAGAAATGTATCGTACCTACTTGAGAATTGTGGCCGCAAGGGATATTACACAACATATCTGCAATAGTGATTAAACCAAAATGGTCAGTCAATGTTTAAAAACTTACGATGCGGTACAATGTCGTATAATATGTTGGAGGGGGAGAGTGCACGCTGCATTCTCATAGCAGCGTACTCGACTGGCCGCGTTACCTGGCTCTCATAGAAAACTACTTTGAACTCCATTTCCAATTTTATCCTATATTCCCCTAGAACGTATGTGTTTCGATTGTGTCATTCATTCTGGTCATTCTGTCATTGTGGACATTGTCATTTGTCATTTGTAATTTGTCATTCTGGACTGATGTTGGCATGTATTGCGGATGTCCATGGACGACAATATCCATGTACCATCAGGTAGACTGCATGCTCGTCTGTCACCTTTTTTCCACAAAGAAAAAAGAAAGAACAATTGTGTATTTTGGCGAGATGGGTGGATGCACGTTGTTATTTTATGTAAGTATTGAGAATGTTGAAGAGTGATTATGCATGCTGTAGGTTAAAAAGTTTGTCGAAAATAGCTGAATGAGGAGAGCCGACGTTCTTGTGTGGTACCGAGATTTGGGAGAGACATATAATCCAGCAGCGGAGAGACAGAGACGGAGAGAGGTTAAGTATATAATTGCATGTTGTTATTTTGAAACGGTGCGGAGTTTCTCTACGGTATCCTCTATGTTGTGTGGAAAACAAATCAGCACTACCTAGGGGAATCGCTTTTCTTCTGGAATGTCTATACGACGATGTTTTATGAAGTGACGAGTTTCTGTTAGCGACTTTGGTTGTGGGCTTTTAGGGTTTACTCCTCTCAGTCACCGAAGCTCTGGATGACACATCGTGGTAATTATGGAAAAATATTTTAAAATTCAAAGAGATAAATATATGAGATAAACATGTTAAAATAGGGAAACCGCCAAAGAAATTAAATTAACATAAATTATTAAAAGCACCCCGCCCCAGTGCAGGGCATAGACTTTTACTATAAAAGGCCTCTATGGCCCGCAATGGGGCATTAAAAAGGCTGAGGAAGAAAACACAAGCACACATATGTCGATCGTCCGATTGCTGTGTATCTACGGTTCTAAATTTAGCGCTTCTAATTTTTATTAAACTTAAGTATCACTTTAAAAAAAGGAAAACAAATGCGAGTATTTGTATTAGCAATTTTTTTTTTAATAAGTTCGTTATTCCTTTAAATCAGGACGTCAAATCAAAGGCTCCGATGAAAACTTTGGAATTTTTTAGATTTAACTTCGTTATTATATGGGGACCAAAACTTCACACATGTGAGTGTGCCTGTCTACTATGGACTAGTTTCGGGTACCTACTAAAATTGTTCACCTATCGCTCTCCCAGGCTTGCTGGTACAAATTTCCTAAGGAAATAAGCACACCTTTTTCAAGTATTTTCTATTGTAACTATTTTCATCATTTGTGTGTACAATAAAGTATATAAATAAATAAAATATTAGTATTTTGATATTTTGGTGGAAACACTCATTAAATGATAAAGCAGAATTTTTGAGTTCATCGTATCCTAATTTAAACTCAAATCGTACACAACCAGATCAAATGTATTTTAATCCTGACAATCCAGATGGATCAAATTAATTGATCGATGTGATTACAGTTCATTCAATCTGTGCATCTGTGTGTTATAATATGGTATCAGGTCGGTTCTGTGCTAATTTAACTGTCCCAATCAATCATACGAGTATAATATACATTTTCGAGCATGATTGACTGGACACAATTAATTTGCTACCAAATGTCTGACTCTTCAACATTATTATAGGATTTCTACATTATCCGTTTACTTCCAAGTCCCTGCTGTGTGAGTGGACTTTAATTAGATTCGAAAATCAACCTTATTTGAGAATTAAAAAATCATCTAGGAATACTTCATTTTTTCGCTTTATATAGTACAAGTAAATTGTTCATAATAGGGCATTTAACACTTTAAATAATTGTATAATTAAATAACTGAAGATAACAAAAATGGATTCACAAAATGAAAAAAAAAATGAGCTACAAGGCTAAGAAGTTACGAGTTAAAAAAATGACTGCATTACTGTGTTAACGACGTCACTTACACAGTAGTAACATAAGTATGCGTGTGTAACAGAAACCGTAATAAGTCAGAATTATTGATTTTAGTGAACATTTTCTAACTTTAAATTTCTTTATTTCAAAATTCTGTTTAATATAAACATGCTCTAAACGTTAGATTTTTTAAATCAAAGTACTAACAATAAGTGTTACTTTTTTCACTAAATTTCAGTATCTGGGAAAATACAACTTAAAAAACTAACACAGGCTTGTTTTATTCTCTAGTGTCGAATAAGTTATAAAAACACTCTATTGCTCAATCATTCAGTGAAATTATCGAATGACTACTATAATTGAAAAGAAAAACACACGACTTACTTAAATGTCAAAGGCAAAAAGGGTATCCGGTAACCCAGTGTAGATACGATGGGATTTACCGGGAAAAACTAAAGCGAATATGGGTCATATGCTAATACACTAATATATCAGGTATCGAATGAGGTGTTCTTTGACGGCACGTGGAGAAAAGGGGCTGGGGAAAACAGTTGATATTTTAACTGTTATAATATCGGGTCGTGTGGTGTGGGCTGGCTATAGAATAGCACCAGCCGATCTATTCCCGTGGCTGTCAATGAAGGCGACTACTACAAACCCTGGGGAACTGCACCGCCTCTTAAAGAGTGGACACGCCAACCCGTTTGGACAGCGTGGCGTTTTAAGGCCATACATCCCTTATACACAAAACAATGTGCTTGAGGAGGCCCTTGTCCTGCAGTGGATACTGTAAGGACTGGTTGTATTGTCTATAAAATCGGGCAGCTACTGTTAAATATCAATACTACTGTCTATTTCAATAGTATACTAGTATGTCAGCGTATGTTGTACGAGTATATACTATTCTCTTAGGTTCACAAACTCACAATCTTCTTCTCGTAATCGAAAATAATCACCAGCGACTTACCATTTTTCGTCAATTTTGTACGTTGGTAATTTATAGCAAGAGTGGGAATTGTAACGAGGTGGGGAAAATTCCTCATCTCGTTATATTCCATGATATATCGTTATATCCCTCTCGTCAAACTTTTTCCAAATTCACCAGGTAAGAAACTCGATATTATTAGTTCATGCTTAGGCAAGATTAGAAGAATGACTCACTCGGTGTCTGCTGGGGTAAATCTGTTGTTACCAATTCGATTTCAATTGAAAATGAGTGTTGCGTTTGTTGTTGCGACACATGCTCAGTTGGTGCCAATTGACTTGACAATAAATTCTGTGTTGTTACATTGTTTTCTTTATTACTTCTTCTAATGTAAATGTTACTGTCGATAACACAATTTTCTTCTTTCTTCGATATTATACACAAAAGCAATTTTATCTTTAATCTGAAATTGAACTTGTATTTTGGCGTCAAGACAACCTTTTATACCGCCGCATTTACTGTTATCATACGTATTCCCTTTAACAAATAGATATAATCTAATCGATTTTTAAATTTCTTGTAAATAGATAACATACAATAAAAAACGCTAAAATATAGGTTTTTTTCTAGTTTGTGTAATTGTATAGTAAATTGTCAACTATCACCGCGATAATTATAATAAATAACGTCACACTCAATGGCCCACACTAGGATTCCCTGTGTCGTGGGTCCAGAGACACATACAAAGACAAAGACAAACACACCCAGACCCGAACATACATTTGTTTTTTTTTAAACTAATGTATAATATGTCCGACCGGTCTAAAATTAATTGTCTGATATTTTACGCTTAAGTATTCTCTGCATTGGGAATCTATCTACGCTGCATTAGTTATGCAAATGAGACAATCCGTGGTCTCCGCCTCCCCTACAAAACATAGGCGTGAGCATATGCAGGTATGTATGAGACAATCTCGCCGGTAACCGTCGTTTGGTTTATTCAAACGCCTATACAACGAAAATGTATGTCTCTATCCAGTGGAAGCAATTTACTCGCTGTTGCAGGTAGGTACTTTATTTTTTTATTAGCGCTTTGTGGGCTGGTGGACTGCAATATTAAACTGTCTATGGTTATAATTAGCGGGGATTTTTACATGTGAATGATAAAATTCATTACAAATGTTATCCTTGATGAAAAACTTCCCAGTTTTAGTTTAGAGCTGTTTTAGTTAGATTTCAAAGAAACAATATCCATTTTTGATGGACAATTGGTGTTTTAGTACTTTTTATTTATACAATAGATAGGCAGATGAGCTGGAGCGCCACGTGATGGTAACATCACCACCACCGGCGGTCGATGGGAATAAAATTATGATGCCGTCCTAACGGCCAGCAGTGGTCACGAGTTTGGTGGTGGCCGTTGGGAATAATCCGGATGGTCGCATTGGGTAGGTAAGCCGTTTCAGAGCGTAGCGTCTCTCGTGCCTCTCGTTGCACGAAGCACATCTCCCTCTTTCGCGCGAATCACGCAGCAATGCGGCCGGTTGTTATATATTTGTTCAGAATTCGCGTTGAAATCGCTGTTGATCAGCCATCGCTTTACTAATAGAATCAAATGTTGTCGCTTGTCGCTATCCATACCCAATAATCAATGTAGACACGTTACTTTATTATAAAACATTAGATATTACGAGCGACACAAAAGAAAAATTTTAGCACGCCACTTAAGCAATGCGGTCACCACCATATGTTAAAAGAAGTTTGTTTTAGTAAATTCGCTGTTGTGTCGTCATCACTTTTCCAGTGTGGCCTCGCCCTAAAACTCCACGCTGGCCAATCGGGTTCGCGAGTCCACTCTTTCAGAGGTAGTGTAGTTTCCTCAGAGCTTGTGGTAGTCGCTTCGTTATCCCTTGGCCGCCTTTTACGACACCCACCGAAAGAGATAGGGCTGTTGTTACGTTACATATATTAGGAGCATCATGTAGGATCACTGTTTGCACTTTTATTAAAACAAAGTCACGGGCAACAGTTTTGCTGTTTTATCATAAAAATGGGTGACACTAGAAAATTTGTCTGAAAACAAAACAGCACAATACATTATAGGGTTGACATTAAAATGTATATTTACGATATTTTCATTACAAAACATAATATCCGAGCTCGGAGCGCCGTTCGCGCCGCTTAGAATATTCAATTCGCGTGAATAATGGTGCAACTTGGTCTGAATTATGAAACTGAAAACGGCCATTTTCGTAAACATTTCTATATGAAAATTATTCTATTTTATAAATTGTATTTGTATTATTAATTACACATACATCTTCTTACATTTATTTTCTATCCTACAAAAGTGAGCGACGCATACACGAAGGGTCTGATATTCATTTTAAAAATCTCGATATTAGGCTATGACGTCCCACTGCAGGACGCAAGCCTTCGCTTTACAACCACGTGAACCGAAATAAATAGGTACATAATTAAGATGTGCGGACAACTATGAGCTAACTTTTTGCTAACTAAGGATTTTGCTATCTCAGTACTATGAGTAGAGACTAAGCGGCATCGTACCGCCCCTGCTACCTTCAGTCATCTCCTGCTAACCGATCTGTGTAACCGTTATTGGTAATTGTATTCATGTAAAACAAAGTATTTGTAGGATATTATTAGCTTCTTGCACCTATGACATTGCAGTTTGTTAATAGTAGCTAGCCACTTTAAACTTAGTTGCGCTTAAACCAAATATTGCGTTTGGCATGGAATTCCAAATTCAAATTGATTTCAATTTAAAGCTAGGACATTATTTTTCAAAATCAGTTATTCATTCGTTTTTCCGTCAAACGACTTTTCTTAGATATCGTTAACTAAGAACAACTTCTATCAATCATCAACATGAACTAACATCAATCAACTTCCATTAAAAAGTGCGTTGATAATAATGCACAATACTTGGATTGAAGAAATATAAAATTTTCACACACAAAAATATATTTTAATTTTACCATATAAAATGGCAATTTCATAGTTAAGGACCTAATATTAAGTGTCTCAATTAAATATACGAACACGCAACCCAACTCAATAAACACATAACTAAGAACCAACAAGAAACCATAAAAGTATACAATAAAATATTTATTAGGTACATAAGGCCCAGATTTTTTTCTTTTTATTCCAGGGAACGCGAGATTCCTCGCGATGTTTTTCATACCGCCGAATAAGCATCATTGAAAAATCCGTACTTATCACATACAGTGTGGATGGATTCTGATCATAATTCTGAGACGCTGCTATGTACCATTTCAGTAGCCAAAAATGGATGAACTCCCCTGGCAGTTTGTTTTGCTATAAACAGCACCGACACGCAATAAATAAATGTGAGAACTGGGAGTGAAAAATGCAAAGTCCCGCTCCGGCGACATAACGCGCTGAAACTCTACTCAAGTTTACGCGAACTTTTCAGACTGTACGAGATTTATCGCGTCGTTTAGCGAACTGCGATTTATTTTCCACGTCTCCGATGTTTACTGTTCAGATTAGATATTTTTGTCTCTTATGTAGCATCTTTTTCATAGACGCTTGTCATATGCTTTTTCAATGTCGAAAATTCAATGATTTAATATGTTTTCACTGACTTTCTGGATGACACGTGACCTGGCGATTGTAACACAATAGCATTGTAATCGTTATTGGTATTACTGATGAATAATATTCAAACTACTACTAGAAAAAATCACGATCCTTTCAAAGAAAAGCAAAACGGAGAAACCGGAGGATATTTGCCAACAAGACCTATAGCGAAATGTGCACGAACTTAGATCGCGCTTAGAACCTATCATTATTTAATGTTTTAGTATAAAATATAAAGATACAATCATGCAAATATTTCTATTGTAATTGTAAATAAGACGCATAGCGAGACCTAAAAGCAGTATTATCTATTAGTTGAACAGAATTCAGTATATCTAAATTTTCGAAATGATCTTCGCTGTATCCATCACTAACCATAATAGTAGACTGCCACTAATACGTTCGCAGTACGAATTTGTGTGAAAGTAAAGTTTTATTTGCCATTAAAATTGCATCACGAAGACATTTAAAGAAGCCACTCGTGATGGATCACGTCGTACTGTCGAGAATATAACACCACTTAGGCTATATTTAAAGTCCGTTCGAATATTGCTAAAGATTTGTCGCATTCCGTAGAGCATAAAAAGATTTCTTCTCTGTATAATATAAAATGTAACCTTTTTGCCTATTTATACTCTTATACTCAATATTCGATTCGAAGATTTTAATGGAATCTTCATGAAGGAGTAGGTATTCTGGTAAGGTTTTTTCTTCATATATGGCAATGGTACAATTAGTACATTCTGCCAGTGTCATGATTCGTAATAAACTATTTCAAAGTGTAGAACGTGTGCTGTCAATGTCCAGTCCCGTCGAAGTAAGTTTGATCGCATTAGTTCTAGTGGTGTCCTTGGCGTGACTGCACATTTCTCTAGGTTATTTTAACTTTTTATTAGTGCACGCTGCATCCAACAGCGGCTGGCCGCGCTCGACTGACCACGTTACCCCTCTCTCACAGAAGACTACCTTGAAATGTACTGTATTTCCCACTTTATCTTATTTCCCTAATGGACGTACGTGTTTCGGTAGTGAGTGAGATATGCCAGAGCTCATTCCCATCCCATCCTATCCATGGCCATTTTCCTAATCCATTCCTTAATCCACTTACCACTTATCATTCCACTTACCAACAGGTGATATACTCGTCTGCCGCCATTTTTCTATTCTATTCTTTTCTAAAATAGTAGAATATAAACTCGTATAGGCAAAAAAAAAATTCAGAATTTTGTAAGTTAGGCGGTCTCAGTACGTAACCGTCGATATACAGAAGTGGTCAGATACTGGTTATGCCATAACGTTATGGTATTATACATTTTCTTATTGTCATATATAGATACAAATTATCATTGACAACCGATTACATCAACTGATAGTTATATTCTTAACGCTATTTCTAATTTAACAAGTAAAACCGCGGACAGGCTGTAGTCAAACATAAATCAGACTGAAACAACCATCCATAACTATCCGCACCACATTAGCAATTTAAAGCGGGACGTTTAATTAGGCGGGCTGAAATTAAAGGCAGGCGCCCTCGGCACTTCCGGTGGCCATCACTGCGACGGTGGCGACATCACGCCGGGTGGTGTAATTGCACATTACATATAAATAAAGATCAGTATGAAACCATCGCTAAAAGATGAAATTCGCATTACGAACACAGGTGTAGTCAAAATTTATTTTGTCGCCCTCAAAATAGGCTCCATTTGACGCAATACACATTCGCCAGAGAATAATCCGTTCGTCGAAACACACCTTATAGTTACTTTCCGGTATGGCCTTTAACTCTTTTAGTGAATTTTGTTTTATTTTGACTCAAAACGTCTGCCACGAAGTGGTAATTTGAGTCTGGGGAATAAGAAAAAGTGATACGGGGCCATATCTGGCGAATATGGTGCTTGGTCGATGACATTCGTTGAATTTATGGGTTAAAAATTCCCGTACGATCATTGAGGTGTGAGACGGCGCATTGTCGTGGTGCAGTATCCAAGAAATGTCGTTTCACAAATCTGGTCTTTTCCGACGTAATCGCCTCATGACGCCCAGATAATAACATTTCTTGACTGTTTGACCCCCCCGCAAGGAATTCTGAGTGGACAACACCATGATAATTCAAAGAAAACAGTCAACATGGCTTTGATTTTTTTGGTGTCGGTTCGCTATAGAAGCGCCATTCCGAAGCTTGTTGGCTGGTTTGCATGTCAAACTCATAAACCCACGTTTCGTCATCCATTATGATGCGTTTCATGAATGTGGGATCCGCATTGGCTCGTTCAAGCATGTCTGTAGCAACCTGTTGGGGGGTATCTTTTTGAACAAAATTCAGTTCCTTCGGAACAAGCTGTGCCGCGACGCGTTTAATTCTTAAAACATCAAGCAAAATGGTGCGAACGGATTCATGACACATGTTAACTTCCTGAGCTTGAGCTAGCGCGACGATTTACCATCACCTTATTGAATTTTTTTCAGACAAAGACGTTGAAAGTCGACCAGAAACGAAGCAAGCAACCATTTCTCGGCCTTCTTTGAATGCTTTGTACCACTCATATGCTCTTTCTTTTGATAAAGTCGACCCACCGATCCCCCAGCCTTCTATAATATTTTCAATGATTCCGCACAAGAAATATTGTTGGCAACCCAAAATTTGAGACAAATTGTTTATTCGATATGTTTATCTATTGTAAAATTCGCAATGTACACTCGAGGTCGTCTAGCAAATATGAAAATTTTCAAACAATTATTTGATAGATCGCGTCCAAACCTTACATGAAAATTAGCTACAATAGTGCCAACCTAATAGCAATATACTCGTATACAGGCAATATACAGGCATTTTACGCGTGCATTCTTTTTTCAAAATTCCCGATAATTATTTGACAGTATGTTATATATCTTTAATAAAAGTGCTTTTTTACTTTCATAGTATTAAATTTATCTATTGAGTGGTAAGACATGTAGTATTCTTATTACATTAATAAGTTTAACAGATAATTAAATCCATAGCACGGTCAATATAGTGAGAAGTCAAGTGTCAAATGGCACACGTTTATAACTAGTAGGAGAGGTCTGCTGTCTCCACAAACATTACAAAGTGGCTTACGGTGTGCATATTCAATTAAAGGATTTTTTGTGAACCTTTAACATTTGTGAACATCTGTGGACAAGAGGATGAAAACCCGTTTTCTGATCGAGTAAAATGTGAACATGAATTGTGATCTTTCTGATCTCGGTTGCATTTCTCGTCCACTAAATAAGGTTGGATAGTGCGAATCGTGTAATTACTGTCTTGTGTTGTGCTTATGCGACCAATAAATGCAACAATTCCCATTAGGTAGCTACTAATTTCCAAGAGGCCATAAACTGTTGGGCCGAATTAATTAAAATATTCTAAAATACATTGCTGTTCATGCCTATTATGCAGCAACGGTGGCGACATCCGGGCAACCGGTGTAATTGTGCATTCGGTCGTCACGCGAAATCCGCCTGATTAATCCACTTCCGGATGCGATTTGTCGTTTCGCTGGAGTGCGGTTTGTTGGGTATGTTGTAAGAGTAAGTACATTTATTTAATATGACGCCGTTTCCGGCAGTGAAGAAAATCATTAATTACACTAAAGTATGTTCTCACCGCACACTAAAGTTTCTGAGTTATGATAAATACAACAAAATATCTTGTTAAAAGATTATTGTGACTATTCAAAATAGCTTTATATTTTTTTGCCTTTTCTTTTTGTTTATTTTGTATTTCTATATATATATTTATGCGGCTTCGCCCGATGACATTTGGATTAAAAATTATCCAGATTAACATTCGCCCTAAGAACAAACAAACCAACTTTCGCATTTATATTATTAGTATGGCTTATTTTGAACGTGATATTATGATCTTCAGAAGTGGTATGACAACTGGTTTCATGCATAATGACTTGAAGAGGTACATGAAATAATTAGCGAATCACATCATGTTCCGAAAATTGGGATGTCCTGTGAAACGGATCTTTTGGGAAACGGATGTTCTGGAAAACATCGTTTGAGAAACCGATCATTTAAGAAACGAATATGACGGGAACGGACATTTTGGGGACAGGTATTTTGGGGGAAACGGATAGCTTGTTCCGAAAGGCTTATTTTCAGTTAGCTTTATTAGTTACTTACATCAAAACTAGCATCACTGATATAGAGGCCAAGAAGGTTTAAGTGGGACTGGGCTGGGCTGGGCTGAACATCGACATGGACCTCGGAGGAGATGGTGGGATCATCTGGATGTACCTTTAGCAGAGTGGTCAAAGTTTACAATATAATACACAGATAGTCGAGGAGCACAAGAGGAGAGGCCTTGAAAATCGCTATTTATAAAAAGCCGGCTTCAACTTCTATGCCCCGTTTTTGGCAATACGATGCCTGCTTTAAACTAACTAATAAAGAAATAAAAAAAAAAGAAAATAAAGAATCAAAGAAAATAACAATTTTGTAATGCAACTTGAAACTAAAAGAGTTTATGATTGGTAATGTGCAGAAATATTAAATTCGCATTAGATGTTTCGCGGGTGATACGCATACTTTCCTTAATAACAGTAAATGAAGTTAATTGAGTCTGTGTAAAAAGTACTTAATATTAATTTTAATAAATTCATGTGTATCATTTGGAAACGCGCCAGAATTGCTTTGCGGCTCGTGTATAAGGATAAATTAGGACCCGTATAGCACGGGGCAGATAATTCAAAATGATATATTTCACCCACCTATATTGAGGCGAAAAATAAAACAAATTCCTTTTGTCTGGATGTACGGATAAGAAGTGCACGCTATTATAGTTCCAGTGCTTTATATAAATAATAATTGAATTATTTATTTGTTGCCCCGAAGTAGAATACAACACGAACAAGTTGGTATAAAATAGCGGTTTGGTCCGGAACATTTAAATGGATGCTCTGATACACAACATTAAGATAAGAACTGTGTCGTAGCACCGAATGAAAATAATTATATCAAAAGTCATAAGAGTATTAACTGTATATTTTTATACGTGTACTAATATAATAAAGAGGTAAAATTGTGTGTTTGTTTGTAGGTATGTTGGGGGTAATTTCTGGAACTACTGAACCGATTTCAAAAATTCTTTCACAAATAGGAAGCTACATTATCCGTGTCTAATATAGGCTATATTTTATTTTGATATTTGAAAAAAAAGAACTCTTATAAACCGAAGGGAAGCGAGGGCGGGTCGCTAGTTTATAATAATTATGATTGTAAGAGCTGTTTCCGTAAACATGCGTCGTGAATTTATCTACCATTTTGCCTAAATTCAGTATTGACACGAAGTTACCATATTAGGAATAAGTTTTTATTATGAAATGCAGTTTATGAATAGACCAAAAACCGTCTAAAACATAAATGGATTTTTATTGTTTATTTAAATAAATTAAATAGTACTGTAATACAATAATTTCATCCTCACTCTTTATAAACAACTAGCTGTGCCCGGCATGCGTTGCATGCCCGGCAATTTATTTGCACATAATATGTAGCCTATGTCCATCTATAATGTACCTTTTAAATGGTGAAAGAATTTTTCAAATAGGTGCAGTGGTTCCGGAGATTACCCTCCACATACACACAAACTCACAAAATTAGCACTCGCTCTTATTATATTATATTATTAGTATAGGATTTATTGAATATGTATGCAATTTAAAACCTATCAACATGTCCCATCAACACTCCTATTATACGAACCGAATTGAGGGAGGAATGAGTCGTGACTACGTTGACTTTAATGAGGCAGAGTAGATGTGCGATCTACTCTGCCTTCTTAATTGATAGATAATTCTACTCTACCCGTATATCTTGACCACTCTCCCCTTTTTGGAGTACAGAGATCACCGTCACGATTTTCTATGTCGAACAGCATTTTACTCCGTTTTCGCTTTCAATGATGTGCGAATTCTCATAGCCTGCCAAAGTTCGGCTTAGAGCTAATTCCCTGACGACCTAAAATGTTACTACATGTTGCTACTGTATGCCGCGCATCGTGCATAAGTTATGGCAAACTACTGCATAAATGTAGCACCAAACAAATGGCTCTAGCTGTGTAAGAAGCAGATGCAATTTCCATAGTCCACAGATTAAGATTATGCGGTAACTACATCTATGTCAAACTACATTCTCCTTGCATATGTCTAACTTTAAATTGCCAAATTAAGTAAGACAACTTGAAATCAAAGACAAAATTAACATATACCCTTCACAGTTTCAAATAAGTAGCAGTATATAAAAAAATTACCTTACCCGATTCGTCCAAATTGATACCGGAAGGAAGTGGGCCGTATAACGAGTAACACCTCAAGGGTCCTCGCTGCCCGAGTGGGTGCTTAACTTACCTGGAAAATAAAATTATTGTGTTTATTTTGTATTAATAATGACGTTGATTTTATTTTGCTTGATAGAGGTTTGTGTAAATGTTTGATAATAAAGTGATAATGTTCGTCATTTTTGACTGATGTAAGCATCTATCGCGAAACAAAGGAAAATAGTATTTGGTTATCATCAAGTGAACGGTCTGCTTGTTTAGTAGGTTTTTTTTATATAATAATGAGGAGAGTTTTCAATCGTTAGTTTTTATCATCATACATATTGTACGTTCACCATGCACTTGTTCTGCCACTTATCACTTTAACAGTTCTGCACTTTATCAGTTGTAACAATTCTTTGATCGTTAGAAACTATACTAGTGTACCTCTTCATGGTTACCGTATGTTGTATTCATGTACCGTAGTTGATACATTTAACGTTCATGTATCGTTAAATGTTTAGGCTTTAGTACAGGTATGGGCAACCTTTGACATGTTGAGGGCCAAACTTTAGCGTGCAAATACGTTCGCGGGCCGCGTTTAAAAGTACTTAGTGCATTTTAAAGTAGTGATAATATTTTTTGCGATAGATATTAGACATGAAATAATACGACAATGTTATTATAGTACAATTTATTAAAATAACAAAATGAAATTTAAAAAAATGGTACATTATAATTAAATCGTTAAATTTGCAATTGCTACAAACTACGAAAGTTAAATACACCGAAATCAATGAGACACTTGAGCTTGAATTTGGGAAACTAATCCATCGATATTTGGATTAATTCCACTGATTCAAAGACGTAAAGAATTTTCCAAATTATCGTCAGTCAGTCTTGTACGATGTGTTGATTTATTAACTTTCAGCAATGAAAAGAACTGTTCGCATTTATAAGTACTGCCAAACGCACAAATCAATCTTCTTGCGAATTTTCTAAGCTGCGGAAAATTGTCTTTTTCTAGGTATTTTTTGTAGAAATCGCACAACTCTACGTCTTCAAATTTGGATTTTAGGAGTGAGTTTTCTTGAATCTCGATCAACTCCATTTGTAAGTGTATTGGAGCATTTTGTACATTATATTTTGTAGGAGTAGCAAATAAACTGAAACAGTCTTCCATGTTTTTGAAGTCGCTAAATCTGTTCGAAAATTGTTCCGACAGTAACATGAGTTCTTCAGCATATCGAGCATAAGCAATATTTTCATACGCAGAGAGCGTGTTGAAATGGTAACTGTTACCAGACAGCATCTGTGACTCCCACAAGCGTAGTTTGATCTGAAACGCTTTCAAATGGCTGTACAAATCATTTACTAACTGTCCTTGTTTTTGAAGTTTCAAATTTAAATCATTCAAATAGCCTGTAAGATCGACCAGAAATGCTAAGTCACATATCCATTTTGGGTCACTTAATTCAGATAGTGGTTTATCTTTTATTTTCATAAAGTCTGCTATCTCATTTCTAAGCTCGTAAAACCGTTTCAACATTTTTCTTTTGCTCAGCCATCTGACTTCACAATAATATGTTACGTCGTTATATTCAGCTGATATTTCATCCAAAAACGCCATGAACTGACGATGGTTAAGCCCTCGGGATCGAATAAAGTTGATGGTTTTTACTACCACATTCATAACATTCTGGAGTCGAATGGACTTAGAACACAAGTTCTGTTGGTGGATAATGCAATGAAGGACTATCAAATCATCTTTTTGCACATTTAATTCTGTTGCTTTTTCATTCAAAATTCCGATGAAACCTTTACGTAAGCCGACCATAGAAGGTGCACCATCAGTGCATACTCCAATTAATTTTGACCATGGCAAGCCAAAACTTGTGAATACCTTTTGAACTTCAATAAAAATATCCTCTCCTGTAGTGGTTCCTTTTAGCGGCTGTAAAGCAAGCAATTCTTCAGTAACAGTGAACTCCTTATCAACACCTCGAATAAATATAGCCAGTTGAGCTGTGTCAGACAAATCGGTGCTCTCGTCTAATGCTATGGAAAATGATTCAAAACCAGCCATACGGTCAGTCAATGTTGTTTTTATATCATTAGCCATCATTTCTATACGTCGAACAACAGTTCGTCTTGACAAACTAATTTTTTCAAATTCATTTTTCTTTTCAGGACACAAAATACCGCAAACTTCTAACATACACTCCTTGATAAATTCTCCTTCGGCAAATCGTTTTAATGCCTTTGCCAATTTTGAGCTAACTATAAAACTAGCTTTCACAACATTATCAAGTTGTGTTCTTTGTTTATGAAACATTTGTTGCTGTTTTTCCAAATTTGCGGTAAGCTTCTGGATTTTGTCTGTTCTTAATTGCCCTGTCAGTGAGTGCAGCGTAGCATGCTTAGTTGAGTAATGCCTCTTTATATTGAATTCTTTCATTACTGAAATGGATTCATTACACAGCAAACAAATAGGCTTACCATTGTGCAAGATAAAAATAATTCTTCAGTCCATTTTTCTTGAAACTGGCGACCCTCTGTATCTACTTTTCGTTTCTTTCCACCAGACATCATTTTTGTTTACTTTTCGTTCAATAAACTTAATAACAAACTATAGTCAGTAACCACTCAAGATGCACACAAAGTCACAAAGCAAGTTGACGGCTCGAGCAGTTCGCTAGGATATCGCTTGTCCAAGTTATCACCTCGGTAGCTCAAATAGAACTGAACTAACGTTCGGGCCATCCACCCGCGTATATAGGCAAAATGAAGGAATAATCTGGAATAAACTAGTTTAGAATAATTGAGAAGCAATAAATCTTTTGATGTGTCGCCCGTGAGGCGGCAAACCTCAAAGAATTTGATAGAGCAAGCCGAGTGGCGGCGATTATCAAAGAGTGAGGCGGCAAACATCAAAGGATTTGATGTTTGCCGCCCCACTGTCACTCCCGTGAGTATAAGTACCTAATGTAATATTTTTTTAATTGGGTTTTTTCAAAATGTCTCGCGGGCCGGATCATATCTTACAGCGGGCCGGATCCGGCCCGCGGGCTGGTTGTTGCCCATATATGCTCTAGTATAAAGTTTCATTGCTCATCAAAAAAAATTAAAAAACCTTTAAATTGCTAATTTGCAATGAAGTGCCGAATACTAAGTGTCACAAGAAAGGATCAGATTCCCACAAGTAGTGACCCACTATAAAAATACACTAGAAAGACCACAAAACTTAAATAGAACTGGACGTGGCATATATCCAGAAGGATAGGCAAGAGTAACCTCTTAATGGACTCCAGTAAATGAACGTTAACGGATCAAGAAGACGAGACGATCTGGATGCGTTTTGTGAACGACGAACGGTGTTAGTTGGTGACAGAACAACTTGGAAAAGAATGAGAGAGCTCTTTGTCTGGCATATTGAACAAACAGGCTATACCAGTATATGGTAAAATCGAGGCATATCAGCTCGGAGTCTTTCACCATAAGATATCTTTTATATTATCAACAAAAACTAATGTACTCGTTTACAAACGCTAAAGACACTTTAATATTTAAACATGTAAGACTACATATTTAGTCTTGACTATAACTTAGCACTAAATAATTTAGAAACTAGAATAAACAACGTATATTGCTTTATATAAACCTAATTTACGAGAGCCCTTTCACAATACAAATTACCAGGGTTGCCAAATTGTCAATGTGTACATACATTATAGAACTTTAGGCTTATGAGAAATTAGCTTTTACTTTTTCAATTCCAGCATAATCACTCTTTTCCGGTATAATTAAAGATTATTTTAGGTATAAAATATGACCGACGATAAAATGCAAATATTTATATTTCGAACTACGCAGCCGAACAATGTCGCGCCCACTAAACGTTCATAGTTAATTGCTTTGATTCGCTTTCGCCTATTGTTTGCCTGTAAAGAGAAATGCCGTGATTATGTGAAACCACTTTTACACTCGACTGTATATTTCGAAACGCCTTCTATTGTGGAATACAAAAACAAATGAATACCGTATCTCCCATTCCTGTTAATTAAAGTAAATATCGACGTAGATATCATTTCTATTTTTCGTGATAGAAATCTGATAGAAAAATAAAAAATAACAAGCACTCCCCTCGGTTCCGCGTGCATTAGTGTAGGATTGTATCTAGAACAACTGATCAAACTAGAAACTGTTTATCAAGAGCAAGCCGCTAACGAAAAAAAAGAAGTAAAGAAAAATCTAAATCAGATTAGTGGAATAATTTTAAATATTACTTTTTCCTTTTCCACTCTCCTTGGTGTGAAACAAATCCTAAAAAAGTATCTAAAATATTTGGTAGTAGTTGGCTTTATATAATTAAAGGCTTTATATAAATAAAATATACGTAAAATATCTGATATCGGCTGCCTAAAGACATGAAAATTTTCATAAGAAAGTACATTATAAATATATGATCTTCTAATGTTCGACGTTCAAATTATATCTCCCTTACTCATAAACACTATTTTAAATCGATCATTGCTTAACATCGCTTGTCTTTCTCTAGCAACCAGGCTTCAGGTTAGAGAGTGAAAAGGTTATGTTATGACTAACGTGAGATATTTATATATATTACAATAGTTAAATACATAATCTATTCGCTCAGCTTAGTGTTTCAGTGTTTTCTCTAAATATTAAAGGAATTATAATGTGACTATAAACTTCTCAGATAATGCCTTAAGAGCCTCCGAGTCGCTCATTTCATTCAAATTGTTCCTGGCGACTCAGCCAATTAGTAATGGGCATGTGAATGTCCCCTTATTATGATTTCACGAGATCCACTGAAACGACAGCGAGATATATATAACACGAAAGATTTAGCTATGCGTGTATTGCATTTTGCATTTGCAGTAGCTAATTTTGCGTTTAATTTTAATGATATCTCTGCAATGTTATTATATTAATCTTTGCGTTACTACTCGATGCTATTATATTTTCGAAATGAACCTGTATTGTCCCTGTATTGTAGAGAACAGGCTTTCTCTTGGTACAGGGTAATTGCTTACGAGGGGATTTTGTGTCGTATACCATGCGGAGATCACACATGCCCCAGATTTTTTTAATCTCCGGCACACGGGTTTACTTGCAACATTTCCCTTTACCACCGAGCTAGTAATGATTGAGAAATCTGTAAGTTCAGTGGTATGGGGCAGGGTTCGACCTTACGAATCTCACGAACGTGAGTCGACGGTAGTTACCTCAGGACTATCAGTATTTGTACTATCTATATACTCGTACATGGCTAGTGGTAAAACACCAGCATGCTTGGGATATTGAGGTTCTGACGTCAGAGCAAAAGTACTATTGTTCTACGACTTTTGTCTATATCAAACATGCAAATTGGAAAAAATTATAAAGGGCATGTGACCTAAGGGCATACATACTTTAGGCCATTTTGAAAAATTCTCGATTTTGCAGCCAAACCCAAATAAATCGATAGGAGGCATCAAAACAAACAAAAAATATCCTTAGGTACAAACTCCTACGTCTGAACAGAGATAATTAAAGTTATAACTATTGATATTAATTATCTCGGTTTCTAGTCGCTTTAAACTAAAAACATTTTTTTTTTATTTTGATGTGTTTTATTAATCTAATTTAGACATAAGAAAATATTTCGTCACCACCACATACACAGTCGTTATCACCTTTGATTTACTCGGATTAAAGAAGTTTCGTATTTTTGGAAACATTCAAAGTTGTTCCAAAATATTTTATGAGGTAAAAATTTCTAAACCGTCTGGAAACCGAGTCAATATTGAAAGTTATAACTTTGACTTTTAGTATCTCAATTCAGAGACGTTTTCGATTTCACCTAAGGACATTTTTTGTTTGTTTTGACGTCTTCTATCAATTTATTAAGGTTTGCTTGATGGCTGCTAAATGGAGAATTTTTCAAAATGGCGGAAAATATGTATGTCAGGCTCCATACAAAAATGTCCCAACCCCATTCAATACTCTAATAAAATTTAAATAAACTGGCAAGTTCGAGGTTAAATCGCCCGCAGGTATTGGCTGGACAAGAGCGGGAAGATGGTTATGGCGGACCACGCAAAGCCCCCAAATCCAGGAGTGGAGAAACACAGGTTGACGGTATGGTATGATGTCATAAAGCAAGTCCGTGTTAAGAGAATTATTTCTTTATACATTATATGTTGTAACGTCAATAATATAAATTATTATTGTGTTGACGACGAAAAGGCTAGGGTACTTAGGCAAACATGTATATAGTTTCGCAACTAGTTGTTAAGTTTTTTATGTATATAATTTGATAATAATGGAATGATCCCTAGTATGTCTCGGCGTGAATCGTTGGTCATTAGTGTAATTGAGGACATACTAGGATCTTATCAAAAATGTAAATACGTGTTAGCGATAAGGAAAATAAATGATTCCCCGCGGGTAGCGAGAGGGGTACATACATGGACAAGTGGAGGGGAGGCCCGTCGTTGACCGGTGGTGGGGGAATCCCGCAACTAGCCAGAGGTTGAGGAACCCAATAAATAGAATAAAAGGCGGACCATTTCCGGTCAACTTCACTTCCGCAGCGGCATCCACTCCGACAACAACAAGAACAAGAAGAAGAACAAGTACCTCTGCGCTACCCCGGCTCTATTGAAGAACAAGCCTTGTTGTTTTATTCAAGATAAGAAAAACCTATTATACAGTCCACACCCCCCAGGCGATCCAGTTGGTGCGGAGTACAGACACTAGCATTCTACTGCGTGTTAGTGCATACGTATCCCGCACATCTATGGTCCTTCGAACAGCCGGATATTGAATCAAGCAAGTCGTGTTTGAAGACCTCGTGGAATAAGAAGAACGGCGTACGGCGTTATTTATTAAGAAATAGCGGGAAGAGACGATACGGTCGCGTCGTAGGATTATTAAGAATCCCCGTACGATCTACGGCTCTACGGAGAGCGGCACGACGCATCATACTCGTCCGTACTAGGGCCAGTCTTTCAGTTTCACGTCCTGATTTCACGTCTTGATTTCCAATCTTGATTTCCGATCTTGATTTCCAAAGACGTTCAGACTTGATTGTTTAGTTACGTTGTTCTCACGACGTACCTATTACAATGCCGGCAACAACAAGGTCACAGAGACGAACGGGGTCGCAGAGCGGAGCACAGACCGCTACGGAGTCAACGTCTGCCACTACAGAGTCTACGGTCACAGCAACCACGAGCACGGGCACGACAGCTACAGGAACCACGGCCACCAGCACCGAGGCCACTATGAAGACGACTTCTACGCGTAGAGAGGCATCGATACGTGGGGACGAAGAAGACAAAGCGCACGTCGATGATAATGGGACGGCGGACGTCACAATCGTTCCACGGGCAAGGTCGCGCCGCTCTACTGCGTCCGCAAAGAAGAGGGAGCGTCTACAAATAGAACGAACCCTGCTACAGCTGCGCCTGACTGCTAAAGAGCAAGAGATAAGGCTCGCGGAGCTGGGATCAAGCTCTGAAGAAGAAGAAGACGACAAGGGAAAAGAAGATAAAGAAGCATCGTTCCGGTTGGAAAAATGGTTAAATCGGAACGAGGTTCCCCCCCCCCCCCCATACCCCCGCAGGGGGCGGAGCCAAAGTCTCGCGAGATCTCGCCGAAAAGGAAGGAAGGACGAGGACGGGGAGCTTATACCGCCAACAATGGGGAGGATAGGCACCGAGAACGAAGCACGTCTCGGCCCGCGCGCCCTACTGCAGACATCGTGGAGCAAATGGCTACCGCGATCTCCAAGGCAGTGAAGATTTCGGCGAGGGAGACACCGCGTTATACTATGGAGCTGCCGACGTTCGATGGACAAGGCAGCGCATGGCTGGGGTTGAAGGGTGCCTACGAAGATTCGAAGCACACCTTCGCAAAGAGCGACAACCTGGCACGGCTAAGGAAGAGCCTGAAGGGTGCCGCTATGGAGGCGGTGGCAAGTTTGTTTACCGCCCACCGAGAGCCGGACGACATAATGGAAGCTCTCGCAAGGAGATTCGGGAGGCCGGACGCACTCGTCGCATGCGAAACAGAAAAACTGAAGTGCCTGCGCAAGCTAAACGACGAGCCCCGCGACCTCTGCGTGTTCGCCAGTAAGGTGGCCAACGCTGTGGCTACCATACAAGCAATGAAGAGGGACAACTACCTGTATAGCCCCGAGCTAGTCCGGGCTATAATGGAGAAGTTCACACCCATACTGAAGAGCAAGTGGTACGACTTTGCAAGTATCTGGGAGCACGAAGTACCCACGCTGAGCCTGCTGTCAACGTTCCTCAACATAGAGGCCGACAAATGCAGTGCCTACGCACCGCCAGAAGTCACCGTTCCCATCACTGAACCTGCGAGTGTGAGAGAGAGGGCGACAAAGAAAAGGACGGAACGAACATACAGCGCCATTAACGACGGAAAAAGAAAACTTTGCCCGCTGTGTAAAGAGAATCACTACTTACCTTCGTGCAAACGGTTTGCCGAGAGCGATCTCGACGCCCGATGGGAGGTAACGAAGAGGAACCGCATCTGCTTCCGCTGCCTGTGTAGCGACCATAGCCGGGGCAGTTGCCGAGCTAAGCCGTGCTGACACAACGGGTGTGAGATGTCACATCATCGGCTGCTACATCGTACACGTCAAACTTTGCCGCCAACAGTGAAGACAGAAGAGCCCAAAGAAGAAATCGTCACGTCAACAACAGAGCTGACCAACAAGGCCACCGCCGCGAACTCATCACCGCGTCGACGTCGAGCCTACCTGAAGATTGCGCCAGTAGTGCTTGCCGGACCACACGCGAAGATACACACCTACGCGCTATTCGACAAAGGCAGCACCGTCACCATTATAGAAGAGGCTACAATCAACTCGCTCGGCATCGACGGGCCGGTTGACACAATGTGGATACAAGGCATCAACGGTGGCGAAATGAAGCATGAAAAGAGCCGCACTGTTGACGTACAGATACAAGGGCTACACTCGGACGGCATGCACAAATTAAAGGGCGCACGCACCATCGAGCGTCTCAACTTCACATCGCAGACAATCGGGGAAACGGACCTGGAAGACTGCACACACCTAGACGACATCAGGGACGAGCTCACCTACAAAGATGTCTGTCCGAAGATCCTCATCGGGCAGGACAATTGGGAGCTGATCGTCTCACGCCAGGTCCGAGCAGGACGAAGGAACAAACCGGTAGCGTCACTCACGCTACTAGGTTGGGTGCTACATGGATGCCGCACTTCAGTGTGCGAACCAGTCGCCTTCTGCGGCCACATCAGCGAGAAGTGCGACGAAATGGAGAAGTTAATGAAGAACTTCTTCAAGTTGGAGTCACTGGGCATCGAACCGAGGACAACCAAGAATGACCCGGAGCAGCGCGCCATCGACCTACTGGATAAGCGCAGTCGACGGCTACCTGACGGGCGGTTCGAGACCGGACTCCTCTGGAAAGAAGATAACATGAAGATCCCTAACAATTACGGGGACGCTCTCAAACGGCTGCACAATTTGGAAAAGAGACTCGACCGCGACCCGGCGCTCAAGAAGAAGTACAAAGAGCGTATCGCTAACTTGTTAACGTCGGGATACGCCGAGCCTGCGACTACAGCGCCACCTGCAAATAAAACGTGGTACTTGCCACATTTCGCCGTCATCAACCCGGCGAAAGAGAAGATCCGAGTCGTCCACGACGCCGCTGCGAGATCCTTCGGACGCAGCCTCAACGACATGCTGCTATCGGGTCCGGACTTGCTGCAATCACTGCCCGGAGTCGTCATGAGATTCCGCCAACATCCCATCGCCGTGTCAGCGGACATCAAGGAGATGTTCATGCAAATAAAGATTCGACCGGAAGATCGAGACGCACTACGCTTCCTATGGAGGGACGACGAGCGAGGCAATACGTTACCACAAGAGTACAAGATGACGTCGGTTATATTCGGAGCGACGTCATCGCCGTGCACCGCGTTGTATATTAAAAATCGCAACGCCGCCGAGTTCGCACATGAAGACGAACGCGCCGTCCGAGAGATACAAATGAACCACTATATGGACGACTTCATAACCAGCTTCACAGACGAGAAGGAAGCTGCGAGAGTCGTAAAGTCGGTCGACGAGATACACCGTCGAGCCGGCTTTCAATTGCGCGGATGGGTGTCCAACAAGAAGTCCGTTGTGAAACAATTTACAACGGATCCCGGAGCCACGACAGTCGACATCGGCGGAAGCGAGACAGAGAAAACACTCGGCCTGCTGTGGGAGACAAAGGAAGACTGCATCGGCTTCCGCGTAAATACTACGAGGACACCATCTGACGTCATAGAAGGCAGACGCCCACCCACCAAGAGGGAAGCACTCAGCGTAATTATGTCGCTGTTCGACCCGCTCGGACTCGTATCGCCGATAACCACTCCGGCGAAACGACTCATGCAAGATACCTGGAGGTATGGAACGAGCTGGGACGAACCGCTTCCGGAAGAGCTGCAACCAAAATGGAACGCGTGGATGGAGACGCTGCGCGCTCTAGAGGAGCTTCGCATTCCCCGCTGCTACGACATGGAACCGGCCTCGAGAAGGGAGCTGCACACATTTGTGGACGCAAGCGAAGAAGCCTACGCCGCCGCCGTGTACTGGAGATTAGAACGAGCAGACGGCAGCGTGAAGATCGCACTGGCCGCTGCAAAAAGCCGCGTCACACCGCTCAAGCCCGTCTCAATCCCGCGGCTTGAGCTCCAGGCGGCAGTACTCGGCGCGCGACTGGCCAAAAACGTCGCAAAGAAGCAAGACTTCGAGGCAACAAGGCGAGTCTACTGGTGCGATGTCTACTGGTGCGATTCACGCACCGCACTGGCGTGGATCAGAGCCGAACCACGGGCTTTCAAAACGTTCGTCGCACATCGTATCGCGGAAATAGAAGATACTACAAAGAAAAAGGAATGGAGATGGCTACCGTCGCAACTCAACGTAGCCGATGACGTGACACGTGCAACGCCCGCGGACTTCAATAGAGACCACCGATGGTTCATCGGCCCGCCCTTCTTACTATCGCCCGAGGAGCAATGGCCAGTCGAAGCAAGCACAATAGCCGAACGCACCGGGGAATAAAAAGAGAAATGCTGCGCAATAACGAACACGACAAAGGGGCATGCACACTTGCCCGATATCACGCGCTTTTCAAAGTGGGAGCGCCTGATCCGGGCCACCGCACGCGCTCTACAATTCATCGACTTGTGCCGCAAAAGGAGGCATATAGTAGCAGCTGCGCGTCGCAAAAGGACCATTGCCAACCCGACGTCGGACCCGGCATGGTCAGGAACAAGGAAAGGCGACGCTAAGACTGCACAAAAGATAGAACCAGCGCGCGGCAAGTGCAAGTTCGTACCGATGGAAGCGCACTATCTCATACGAGCGGAGCATCAATGGATGAAGGCAGCACAAGACGACAGCTACGCATGCGAACGTAAGCGCATCGAGCGTAGCGCCACACCGGCGGGAGACGACAAACTCGCCGCACTAAGTGTAATCGTGGGAACCGACGGACTGCTACGACAAAAGGGAAGAATCGCTGCCGCAGGAGAGATTAGCGAGGAAACGACGAATCCGGCTGTGTTGGATGGTTCACACAGGTATACGAGGTTGTACATAGACCATGTACATAGGAAAATGCACCACGGAGGCGTCGAGCTAATCGTCAACGAACTACGACAGCGACTGTGCATAGGAAAGATTCGCCCTACAGTACGGGGCGTCATAAAGGCATGCATGACATGTAGACTAAGGAAGGCGAAACCGACGAGTCCAGCCACCGGCGATCTACCGCACGCGCGCGTAGCACATCACGCGCGCCCGTTCACCTTCACCGGGCTCGACTACTTCGGTCCCATCGAAGTAACCGTGGGCCGACATCGAGAGAAGAGATATGTCGCCTTATTTACATGCATGACCACGAGGGCTGTACACTTGGAAGTGGCAGCATCACTCAGCGCAGATTCCGCCATCTCTGCGCTACGACGATTCATGGGGCGACGCGGCTGCCCAACGGAGTTATGGTGTGACAACGCCACTAACTTTAAAGCCGCGGAAAAACAACTCACCGAGGCCGCACTCGCCGCGGTCCAAGAGGAAGCAACTGCGAAACACATCGCGTGGCGTCACGTTCCCCCTTCCGCCCCCTTCATGGCCGGGGCCTGGGAACGAATGGTGCGCACGGTGAAAGAAGCCCTACGAGCGACGCTACGCGAGAAGTACCCGAGCGACGAGACACTCCACACATTACTCATCGAGGCGGAGAACACCGTCAACTCCCGCCCACTCACACACGTGGCGGTAACACCGGAGGAGCCGGAGGCGCTCACACCGAATCATCTACTGCTGGGGCCTAACTCACACGTCCCAGCACCGGGCGCCTTCACTGCAGACGACGTGAATGCGCGCAAACACTGGCGACGCGCCCAGCGGCTAGCCGATAACTTCTGGCGCCGCTGGCTCCGAGAATATCTCCCCCTGCTACAGTACCGGCGGGAGCCCCGCACAGTCGGCGAGGCACCACGCGTCGGAGACTTGGTCGTCATATGCGACCCGAACCTACCGAGGAACACGTGGCCAAGAGGAAGAGTCACCGCTACGTACCCCGGGCAAGACGGCGAGGTTCGCATCATCGACGTCCAGACGAGCAACGGCCACATCCTGCGGCGACCGACCAAGAAAATCGTCGTTCTACCAATTGGATCGCGAGACGGCGACGGCGGGAGATATGTTGACGACGAAAAGGCTAGGGTACTTAGGCAAACATGTATATAGTTTCGCAACTAGTAGTTAAGTTTTTTATGTATATAATTTGATAATAATGGAATGATCCCTAGTATGTCTCGGCGTGAATCGTTGGTCATTAGTGTAATTGAGGACATACTAGGATCTTATCAAAAATGTAAATACGTGTTAGCGATAAGGAAAATAAATGATTCCCCGCGGGTAGCGGGAGGGGTACATACATGGACAAGTGGAGGGGAGGCCCGTCGTTGACCGGTGGTGGGGGAATCCCGCAACTAGCCAGAGGTTGAGGAACTCAATAAATAGAATAAAAGGCGGACCATTTCCGGTCAACTTCACTTCCGCAGCGGCATCCACTCCGACAACAACAAGAACAAGAAGAAGAACAAGTACCTCTGCGCTACCCCGGCTCTATTGAAGAACAAGCCTTGTTGTTTTATTCAAGATAAGAAAAACCTATTATACAGTCCACACCCCCCAGGCGATCCAGTTGGTGCGGAGTACAGACACTAGCATTCTACTGCGTGTTAGTGCATACGTATCCCGCACATATTGACTTTGTTGGAAAAAAATCTTGATTTACAAAAAATCGTAGAAATAAAAATTCGTTGTGTTGACTGTCAGACCTCTTAGATTTCCTTAGAAAAGCACAAAAATAATTTGATTTATGTTATAACTTAGGAAGATGAAAAGTTAAAGTTCATACGGGACATCAGACAAAGTAAAATGTTATTTTATTAGGATTTACATCATCTTTAGAAGATTTACAAACAACTGGTTTCTCCACCGACACCTTTTAACTTTGCAAATAAATTATAAGGGGATTTGAATTACCTTTTGTCACAAAATTTCCTTCTCAGTCCGTTTCGCTTAGTACTTCACCATAATAAGCGGAGACGTTCGTTGTGCGAACACACAATAGCCTAAAGTCCAGCTATTGGGCCACTCCACAGATTGCTATTGAAATGCTTCACAATAATAGAGATATGAAAGCGACCATCTTGGACATTGTGGATCCGATATGGAAAATGATGTTTTAGGTATTGTACGCCTAGTACAATAGGCAGATGGAATTGATATATTAGTGTTCAAACAAATACTCAAAGGAATCCGATGTTCTAGGGTTACTGAACGTTGTTTGTGTAGTTTGGGTGTTTGTACACAAGAAACAATTGTAAACAATTCTCGTATAAGACCAAACTATACATACAATTCTCACCTATAATTGTTCACATGATACTAAGAACTCGATGATAACACGGATAACAGAGATCAGATGATGAGTGCAGTTGTAAATACATATTGGATATTGACCGATGTTCGAGAAACCCTTCGTGTGTAAATAAGCTATTAGGTATAAACTAAGGCGAGTGTCTACTGCTCCTATTCCTGATCCGAATATGTCATCCAGGATGACGGTCCGAAGTAGCCGTTTTAATTGTTTTTATCCATATCCCGTCTTTTGTCGGATTTTTTCTAGTTCGGATTTTTATTAGCTACCAAAGTAGCTACCGCTTTGTATGTATTACATGGATAGATAAAACTCTTTATTGTACACAAAAGCAAGACAGCAACAGACATTCTAATATATGAAATGCATAAAAAGCCATCTCTGCCAGACAACCTTTGGGTAGAGAGTAAATAAATATTTTAATTACAGGTAGATGGTGTACAGTATACATAATTACATATAAACATACATATCAATACATAATTACATATAAACATACTATCAATACACAATACATACATACAAATATATACTATTTGCATAGATCGATTGCGCTTGCGAATTTGTATCAGTATGGCTTTGAATACTCTGTCACTAAGTCACTAAGGTCCTGCGTAACCAGAAATTGATTGAATAATTCATAATTATGTAAATTGTATATATGTAATTGTTTTCGGTTCCATGCAATCTGTATTTTTGGAATTGAAATAAATAAAAGTAACTTCACAGTATATAAGTTTGTTCAGCCAATTCTCAAATTCAAATTCTCAGGCGTCAACACACAATCCGACACATAATTTGGTATCGCGTAGTGACATTCGTCATCGGAGATCGGAGTAGGGAACAATCAAGACTTAGTTTAGAAGGAGTATATGCGGCAGTAAAGACACAGACTGACGGACTTAGCATGATGACTTTTACCTAAATTATTAATGATTAATATGCTAATAACATATATTTTGAATTAATAGTTATCTACTTATTTATAGACTTGTTCAAGGGAGTTATTGAATAAAAATTAGAACTTATTTTGGCCAAAATAAACACTATACAACATATTTGTAAGAAAATTTAATCGAAAACATATTTAAACCAAAAAGTGCCTTTTATGACGAAAGCAATTAAAATGATAAAACGTCAATTTCACAGCGTGTATTGAAATCAGAAACAACGCTATAATTGATTAAACCGGTTAAAACAATCCGTTATTATTTACGTAATACTAGTATTGATCTACACAATTGATTAATCGATTAGGCGACGGCTCTTTCGCCTAATCCACATTATTAGTTCCTTTCAGTTAAAGTTCATTTAATATCAATTCTTTGGCGATTTTTATCAATTGTGGTATAGCCAGATTTTAAGAAAGAACTTTAAGGCGGTGAAACGCCACAAAACACAATAAATTCACCTCAACGAAGACAGCATCCTGGGATCGATACTGGATAGCCCATTCTTTACCATCTGCCCCTTATCACAGTAACGATATTAGCAGGAACTTAATTCGGCGAGATCGGCATAATTGACTAATCAGTCGGGGAGCGGCTGCGTCTTTCGATTGAGCTTCATTTAGTATCTATTCTTGGATTGATTTATTGATTGAAAGAGTATTTATTGTCGGGTCTCAATAAATATTTCCAAATGATAATGATCAGGTTTATTTAAATAACATTTGAATTTATCACATTAATAATGTGGTTATTTATTTTGTTTCATACATTTGTAATTGTGTAATTGTATGATTATTGGAATAGAAAATTGCTTTCTTGGAAATCATTTCAATTTTATAATAATACGTATTTTATAATATTAACATATAAATTTCGAAAACATGTCACTGTCGGCAGCCCTTTCATTGTCCACTGCTGGACATGGGCCTCCTGACTCCTCACGCACAGTGTCTTGTGCAAGAGAGATGTGTGGCCTTAAACGCCGCGATGCTGCTGGGTGGGCGATTTGGAGAGTTTACTATTAGAGGTGGCGTAGTTCCTCAAGGCTTCTGGTAGCTGCTTTGTTATCTCTTAATACACTCACGAAGAGTTGGGATGGTGTTATTCTAAAGCTGGCCGACACCACAGGTTTAGACGTCATATAAACCTGTGTCATAATCATTTCTAACTGAAAACATGTGAAATTATCTAATGCATAACTTTTTATTAACTTAAATTAATCCATCGATAGCATGTCTATTAGCACACCCCGCCCCGTCTAATATAAAACTAATTTTAAAAACAAAAACTCCACATTACCGCAACACGGCTGCGGTGACCCGTCCTACTCCGCACCCGAATGACACAGTCTATTTGTTTGATGAACCATGGTGGAGGTGCGGTCACAAAGACCTCTTATGTGAACGTGGAACGCTTTTGTGCGGTCACGCATGCCAGGGAGGTCGATGGAAACGCCATCTGTGATTTATTTGACACCCCCTTTTGTAATTTTATGCTTTTTTAATAGCTGGGTAGCACGACATAGGGCTTGAATGACAGGCCCGAATTATTGATGGAAAATTGGTAGTGCTACCCATCTACGAGTACATGAACCATTTTGAGATACTCAAATTCAATTATATTCAATATTTTCAATACTTATTTATATCCAATATGTTTACTTTTAGCCTTATTTTCAAAACTATACTGTTTTGAAATATACTCGTATTAACAGTCTAACACCTTCCGAAAGATATATTTCGCTCAACAGTGAAAACCCTACCAATATTTATCGCGATTAGCCCTAGAGTTAAATTTATGTTTTTCACCGCTGTTTCAAAATTTCAAAATTTAAGTTAAGGTTGGGAAAATGGGGTGGGATAGAATGGTATAGGAATGGGCTCTGGCATATCTTGGTAGTCACATTTTACTAAAGTGTAAAAAAAACTTGGGTATAATAATTGCAGAAAATGATTTGACCTTGAATCACACCACACAATTTATTTTAGTAAAAACTATTATAGCACTTAGTAGGCACTGATCAATGATCAGAATTGATAGCCAATGTCAACATTATTTAGTACACAAGTATGCATTAAACAAAAGCTATATTAGAGAAAAACATTGGAACGAAACAGTATTCTCTTGACATCTTTTCCAATCTATACTGCTCCATAATGTAGGTAGAACCTACTAAAGTGCAGGTAAAATGGGCACATTACACTGCAAAAGCGTATTGCAGGGAAAAACTTGCACGAGATTGCAGGCCTAACGACTTCTTAACTTTTACGGTTAATAAAAGATGGTGGGCGTACGTATCATGTTTGCTTTTTAAAGAAGTTTTACGAGGTTCTGGTGAATAGAACTGTTGAAATGTACGTTTGATATTTTGATCAAATGATTAAACATACGTATTAAGATTATTTGATCAGGCATAATAATATGTAGAATGTCGTTGATATACTAACACTGTAATATTTATATATAGCATTAGGAAGTTTTAGCTCTTAAATAAAATTAGGTTTCTTTTGTTATATTAAGGGCCTGTCTCACCACCTTCTGATAAGGTATCAGAAGGTTGTGAGAAAGTCCCTGGTTTTCTTACACCGCACAAGTTCGGTGATATTGATGAGATACGCCAGCATGTTGGTGAGAAAGGCCTGAGAAACTAAAAGATGACTGTTTTACTCGTATATCATTATGTTTAATTCAGGTTAAAAATCAATTTTCTACAACTAATTATATTTCTATTTATAATGAAATTGGTTATAATTATTATAATTATATTGTACCATTCCGTGTGATTAATGATTAATCTACATATGACGTACACAGGATGACTTATTTTGTATGCATAGATACAATATGATAGTTCCTATGATAGGTACAATATGATAGGTATAAAGACACTACCTCCGCGACCCCATATCAAGAATGACAATCATGTTCAGAACCTATGGTTTAAAAAGAAATATAAATAAAATTGGCATCTTTTCTGTGCAACGTTGCTTTTGTCCAAGTCAAATTAAGAATTATTTGATTAAAAAAAAACTCATTCATAAATGGAACACTGATTAAACTATCCAGCAATTTCCAGTAGAAAGTCGTAAATTGTGCACGCTCCACACGGCACAATGTTCAGGAAACCGCACAACCCGCACAAGTTCAGGTGATATTGATGAGATATGCTGGCAAGTTGCTCGTGCGACTCTATTAGCACACGGACCGCGTGGCCGAATTAATGGCCCACGAGTTGATTACCTCGATGCCGGTACACGTGGTCGGCTTAATGAACTTGGCAGAGGAATTGATGTTCAAATTTAGATTCAGTAGGGAGAAAACTGTACTTGAGGCAAATATGGAACATTGCTGTACTGAGGAAAATACATTTTATTATAGAATAAATGTGACAGATGAGTACCTAACGGTAATCGGATGCTTTCGATCATAGACATATGTAGTTGAGGCCAACATCAGTCAAATATTATGAATTTTGGCACATACGCAAATGATTTCGAATCAAACTTCAGCAACGTTCACATCCGAAACACCATACCATACCATCAGCCTGTCTCTCCACTGTTGGATATAGGCCTCGCCTAAGGAACGCCACCACACACGGGCTTTCGCTCTTCTCATCCAGCCACCAAGTCGTCAGTCCACCTGGCCGGAGGGGGGGTCCCACGCTACGTTACCGGAACACACCGGTACGTTTTATGAAAGTCTTCTGTGATAATTCATACGTAATATGCAGAATAAAACAGTTTTACGTTTACTGATAATTGTGCATTTATTGCTATGCATTATGCACTTAAGATTTAAGTAACAGCCTATAACAATCGGCAATTTAATAAGGTACAAATAAGAGGTAGAATGGAATGAATTCGAGTACAGTAACGAGTACTTTCACTTAATGAATTTATCCCGAAATAAAATCCCTCTTGAACTCCGTCATTATCAAGACAACATTTTAACTAAAACACATCAATATTACGAGTATCTATATCAAGTTATATCATTACAAACCGTTAACAGACCGCGTCATTTCTGTTCCAATCAAACCAATGCAACGGAGGGGACAAGACGATAACATCGGGACGAAACGAGATTTTACGATGACCGGCTCAATCAGATCGGGGCAGCAATTTGCTACAATTGAAAACAAATAAATAAACGAAGCCATTCAATTCGACTTCGACACGGTTCCCATAATATTTTTAGCGGCTTTTTTTTTATTAATACACTGTTTTAACGTGAAAAGATGACGTTTATAATGCAAATGTGTTTGGTATTCTATGCGAATAGAAAATTTACCCGCGTTCTTATTTATGTTTGATTGGTAGAAAATACCATATGGCATTAAGTCCGCCATTTGTGCAAATTACCTAAGTAGTTTAAAAAAAAATTGCGTTAGTGGTTTCAATATTTTCGACAGATGGAAAAAAAAATGAAGATAGTATCTTTAATATTTTTCCTATTGTGATTCGTCGAATTTTCTAATTAATGTATTGATCATGCGAGGAAATGACTAATTATGAACGAGTGCGTAAAATATGAACTTAACAGACACAATCCGATATTAAAATATGAGTATATTAATAATGAAACAACTCACCATTTCTAGAGATAACTCTTCGAAGCATGTGTCCAAAACGTCGCGCGCCCATACATTTTCTCTTTTCTCGAATCACTTCGTCCATACAATCACTGTCACTCGCGGTATCTTCGTCACTGTCATCGTCTGACATTAGAGATTCACGATTCTCCACTGATTTACTATTTTCCTCGTTAAAAGTTAAAGTAGGTTCACTTACACCTAAAGTTTTTTGTTCAACGGTCCAACCGTCCAGTTTTTGTACATCATTGAACAAGTCATCTAGATTAGTTTCTAATAAACCTTTGGCACTACATATCACTTTACTTTTGGCATCACTATGAGCGACAATGGCATCGACACTGCTGGAAAGGCATCTTTCCCGTCTTATTGTCTTTGCGTCATCCTCGTGAGACATATTGATGTTATCTCGAGTTTTGGTTCGTTGTTTTATCCGCAGTGAACTGTGTGACACGATTGCTGACTTTTCCATCTCTCTCGCGTTCCTTTCAAACGGCAAAGATAGCTCTCTCATTCCTGTTTGTTTCTGTGGTTGACTCACGCGAAATATATTCGACAACACCAACATTTTCAATGTTTTTAACGTATTGACACTGGTTAAACATTCCATCACTGCATTCCTTATTCACTCCACTTTTGCTGTTTTACAATAAAAAGAAACATGGTGGGTTTTGTGTTTGTTTGATTGAATGCATTAAATTCCTGGAGCAACACTGTATTTTGAAAGAGGAACCAGCCTGTTGCCGTGCAGAACTGTATGCAGATGCATTCTTTATGAAAAACCAGGCATTATTCAGTCGTATAGAATATTCGAAAGTGGCGCCGACTATTTTCCTTGGAGCGACGTCGGACGAGTTGAGAGACGTGGTGAATAAATAAAATGTGAGCGAGGAAACAATCCACCATTTTTGTGAAGCCTCGCGTTCTAATGCATGTTTAATACTAAGCACTAAAGCAAAGCAACGCAAGTGCAAATATGAAATAACTATGAATAAGAAATAATTATCAATTTTAAAGGGAAATTTAAAGACTTGGCTTTACGTTAAATGTGACTTGGCTTATCTTGGCTGCAAGAATTTTCTTTATAAGGTGGCTAGTGGCGGAATGCTATCTATCAACAAAGAACAAAGCGGTGTTCGTGGGGAGACGTGATAAAATTCCCGGCCACGTAAATGTTATCAATACCCAAGCAGTCACTCCGTACCAGATGTTTAAAACATTATGTTAAAATATCAGAGTGCACATTACTCTTTATTTTTAAAATTAAGTAGGTATCTATATTTAAATGCTTTTGTCTTATTTTATTTCAATATCATATCCTATTGTTTACACAATGCCTCTTTCTGTCAAAGCCAATTTAATCTTTAGTAACTTTGTTCTAAAACTGTTGTTCAGGAACTTTATTTAAACCAATAGTAACTTCAACCTCTAGAGCTAAAAAAATTACTTCGATTCTATTTAAAAATAATAGAAATTGAAACCAGGAATAAACTTGAAATTAACCAATAGATAAAATTCTACTCGAAAGCGAAATTTGCAACAAGAAATCTTGGAAAAAAACAGGAACAATTATTACCATCACAGTTGTATTCTTGTTCTGTTCTATATAAATAAGCTAATGTATTAATATTTTGATTTTGTTGCGTTTTCATATTGCTTTCTTCATGGACCGATTTTGAAAAAAAAAATACCCTGAATCTGTCCGAAATATATATTTTTTGTTTTTTAGTTCTTTGAAAATTTTGTTTCCTTGTGATTTTGAAAAATTAATTTGATTCGTAACTATGAATTAAACGGTAGTTTTGGGATCAATTACGACTTCACTTATCTCGTAGTGGAGATGTAATGAACTTTTCCGAAATTTGAAAATCATGATTTCTAGAATATCCTACATTTATTCTGGAAATGTTTGAAGTATTTTTAATTGGTATATATGGAAGAAATCTTGAGTACAAGTTACGAGTACTTATTAGTTACAACTGAACGGCAAACACTTTGCTCTGTAGCATAATCTTACACAATTTCCCTCTAATACCATCCGTCTCTGTCAAACTTGTTTGAAAGTCGATCGATGCTAATCGACTGCGTTTGTTGGCTTATTGACCAAGGATCGTGACGTCAAGATCTTTAATATCCGCACAAACCATAGATCAGACCCTATCCAATATTTCAAATAGTAATGAAATTCACTAACTACAAATTATTGTTAGATAGCAAACAAACTCATCAGTCTGTTTCTCTATTGCCAGATTGTAAACGGTGTCCCAGATTGAGCGCCGGATTTAATTTAGAAAAAAAATTCACTGCTCTAAATTCATACTGCGTTGCTCTTTCGTGTAGCGTTCCATGTTGACTAATTGCAACTGTCATATCTGATATCTATAAACAAACCAGAGTTGCCAACCGCCAAACAAAAAATGGCGCGAAATTTAAATCAGGCGCTAAATCTGGGACACCCTATAATATAAGGCTCTTCCAAGGCCTACCACCACACAATCATCAGCTCTTCTCCAAACATAGGAAGATAGAACTAATTTATCTAACTACTAGATTCATATCTATTATCGATTACCTTAATTATACTTGAGACTATGTAATAAACATGTCAAAAGAAAGCAATAAAATTGTCTAGTTGTAATGTGTCTAACAGAAAAATTACATGTGTTTACATACTTAGTTTTAATATAGTAAACACAAATAAGGTAAGAAAAAAAATCCTTTGCCAAAGTTTATTTTAAAGTTCAGAAAATAGCTCTATATCAATGACCTCAATATGATGGAACAGTTTTATACAATATTTATGGCTCTGTGACGTTTAGAGTATTTGATGCAATCATTTTAAACACTACGAGTATTTTCCACCCACAACAGATTTCGTAAAAACAGATATTCTCCTTAACATAGTTTAAGATTTATGTGTCATCGGCATAGTTATTCGGAGAATTTACTTTAATTGTCGCTACTTTGAAATCTTATTGAGATGCAAATATTTCTAACCGAATTTGGTACTAGTATAATAAAAATCAGTAGAATATCTGGAATAGGAATAAGAATCAGTAAGCTGAAGTGGCAGCGGGCTAGAAACGTGGGCCCGATTATGAGCTCTTAGTATTTATTATAAGTTGGCTGGCAATTTCGTGTTACGAACACACTACAAACGAATGTTTCAGAACGGGTAAACAGTGGATTTCAAAACTATTAACCATAGACAATAAATCCCATCATAAGTCGCTCTATTATTTGAATTTCACGATACAAAGTAAAGCTATAAACTGTCTAGCTTGAAATTTGGATGTTATTAAAAGTTCATAATATGGCATTGTCCGACAAAATATTTTTAAATATTATTACCGAACAGAATTCAAAATTAAACAAATTATTTTCTAGATTAGCTTTAACAGATAGACATTGTCTTTTAACATGCAAAGACAACAAAATTTTAAGCAAATACAATATTAGTTTTGAAAGCAAGAATAAAGAGATGGAAAATGGGTCAAATTAACAGTCAAATGGTCAATTTATCCATCTTAGTTTCAGTATTCACTGTATGAGAGATACGTTCCGTTTTTCTAAATTCGAATGAGTACCTTTGGTAACGTAACAGCTACTTGATACTCGTGTGGGATAATACCAGCACTTATTATACAGTGCCGTATCGCTGTCGGTTTTTACCCTAATCTTACTTCGCATACGTGTTCCGCTTACAACATTTATAAAGCGATTTTAGACTATTCAACATGATATTATAATATGGTGATTCGGGTATATTTAGGCGTAATATGTTCGCTCTCACTACTATTAAATTCACTATAAAACCTATGTTAAGCGATAATGTTAACTTTTTTGGTGTATCTAATAATCGAACAGTACTCTGAGGGTTGATTTACAAATGTCAAGATTTCTCGTATTATATCCATATATAACCATTATAGTTATATTTTTATTTTTCTTTATCCTAAGGTTGGCTGGAAGAGATCGCCTTAGCGATAAGGTCCGCCTATTGTATTCTGTCATTTATTATTTGTGCACATGTAATAACCAATTGTATGCAATAAAGAGTATTTATTATTATTATAACCATTATATTATTTATGTTTTTTGTGTTATACGTGTGGTGTGGGCTGCTTTGGAATAGCTTCATCACATCTATTCCTGTGTCGTAAAAGGCGACTAAAGGTCGCTACCACAAGCCCTGAGGAACTACACCACCTCTAAAAAAAAGTGGACTCGCCAACCCGCTTGGCTAGCGTGGCGCTTTAAGGATAAAAGGGCTGGTGACGGATACAGAATATGTCCCCTTTCCCAAAACTCGACTACATGTATTATTTTCGTGTTCTTCGACATTATAATTTTAATGATTATTTTTATTCGCTTTTATTAAAAAAGAAATAATAACTAATTTTATTTTAATAAATAATTATGTAAACGGATGCATTATGATTACAACCAAAAACTCAGACAATAATAACAACTTCCAATTCTCACACTCGTACAAAGCTAATCGTTTGAGTAATCAAAGCAAAATATTTCCTAGTATTTTAGGGTTCCGTGAGACTTGGGAACTATTGTGACGAACGATTAGCACAGTTGGTAGTGCCCCTGCCTGCTATGCAAAAGGTTATAGGTACGACTTCTGGTCGAACATCGGTATGAGTCTCTGGACCCACGACACATGGATGTTAGTGTGGTTCACTGAGCGGGACGTTATTTATTATTTATATTATGAACCTACTACGAAAACATGCGCAGGTTATTAAAACTACTGTCTTTTCTATATTTCATGCATTACTTATATATATTTATATAATGGGTAAAGAAAAATATGAGTACAAATCACCTGGATATGTATAAGGAAACATCTACCATTATACCTACAAAATGTCAGTTTAGCCGGGAATAGTAACCGGGAGATTTTGCGCAGAAGTACTATTAACACTTTGAAAACAATATAAGAAAAAAATTCCAAATCTTAATTCAACGTACGGAACTCCTTATTCGCAAACGGACTCGCTCACGGCCAATTTTTTTAGTAATCATACAAATGTAATGCGAACACATTCAAGGTCCGTACAAGGTGAAGATAGTTACATCATCAGGAGGCAGCGTCCGTGAAATGGGTGGTGGAAACATTAGAACAACTGTTCAAACTGTAATTTCATTGCATAGAAGTTTGTACTTAACTCTTTGTGAACTAATAGTCTAGATTTGTCATAAGTTTAATGTACAGATTCCTGCCCTTACAAATAGCTACCGATACCAACCTAACCCTTATTTATCCGTCCATGTAGGGCCAAATTGATACTAAAAATACCGTAAATTTTGTAAAAAAGCTAGATGTTTGGGTGTCACATGACATAAATGACAGGAACTTGATGAATAGAATTTCCATATGCGAGATGTTGCTGAAATGAAATGAAATCGATCCATTTCTGAAGAGATTGGTAACAGACGATGAGGAGGACCTACGGCAATAATGTACGAAAACGAGCTTGGTCTAAGCGAGGTGAGCCATCACAAACAGTCGCTATGTCACAAAGTCAATAAGACTTTGCACTATCTGGCGGTACTTCTATAGAAGCATCAAAGTCGGACTAACAAATCGCAGATCAATAGCATTGATATTGGTTTATCAAAAATGTAGTTTTCGATAATATTATACGATCCATGGCATATATAGAGAAAAGGAGATTTGGTAGGAAGTCGTAACTACTAAACGTTTTCTATGGAGCCAATGAAATCCAACCACGAAGCGACACTATTTTTTTGTTCTCTCCATTTATGTTTGTTAAATAACCAATGACAACATAAATAACAAACACAAACGGGAAATTCCCAAACAATTACAGCAATTTTTACAGGAATTCGTAACAATTTTTCAATTACCCATAAATTGGTGAACGCAAAAAGAGATATAGGTGTGAAAATGTTACTGTTAACCGCATAGGATGTTAACCGCAAATCACGATAGAACGATAAGCAACTCCATACAAATGTGCGTCAAGCATAAAGATGACTTTTTGTGTGCAATTCGGTTTGCACAGTACTCCTACTTGTAGAGATGAATTAAAGAAATTACCATTTTAATTTACGGCTTTAATCTTAATCAATATTATAAACTCGACAGTTTGTTTGTTAGCTAAAATCTCTGCGAAAATCAGCGACTGGCTAAAAAATTGCCATGTGTAATTCACGGTACAAACTAACGTATTTACGTATCTTTTTTTCCGGGTGAATGCAGAGGAAGTCAAGTATAACAGTTTGTTTAAAATAAAATACACGAATTCAAAACGAAGAATTTTTTTAATACACTTTTATAATACACCTGTTGAAAATCTTACGATTTTTCTGCTGTCAGATTCAGTGTTATGTTATGATTCACACCATTCGGTGTTATTATAATGCATATTTTGTGCGTTCAGTTACAATACCTAGTAGTTTTATCTGCATTCTGATATAATCGTATAGAGGTGTATACACACTGTTGGTCATAAATCGTAGCTCCATGCTTTATTTGAACAAATATTGCAATCGTAAAATACGCTTTGATCGCAATTTGTACAGCAACACATGTGCCAAATAGTAGTATGGATAGCCAGTAGTATGTTTTTTGCTCCAAACATGTTTTTTGTGACTTATATAGGATACTTTGTAGGTACGTACGAGAATGTTAAAACATGTAAAATAAATGAATCACTCGATGTTCATTTTATTATTTTTTTAGTTTATTTATTAAATAAGTAAAATAAAATAGGTAAACATACGCATTTAAATTCCGCTTAACAGATAAAGAATCACTCAGGGTTTGATTTATACGAATAGTTATCTTCTTCTATGGGTCTTCTTATATCTTCTTCTATAGAGTCAAATAGATTTCGTTTTATTTTCGTAAAACATAAGTACATAGACTTCAGTGAGATTTATAACAAAGCGCAAACGAAATCAAATTCGCCTTTGCAGTTTCACATTGGTATGCTACAGGCGTACCAGACTAAAGCGCTTCTAAACACAAAATGTATGCACGGATCATGCCAAGCGAAAATCCTAATTCCATGGTGACACTCTCCTGATCTATCAAAGGCTTTGCGACATGTGCGCATGCAAATGGCTTCTAGCTCTCGAATAAGCATTGTCTTGCCGGGCTGTTATATGACCTAACGTGGTTTACTTATAAGTCAAAGGTTTGTGTGTTGAAAAAATTAATTGAAAACAATCATTAGTTCAGTAAATTTATACATCGTTCCATGCAAGAGGTGGGGTAGTTTTGATTTTTGGGTACCTACGTCCAAGTTTTCGACGTCGGCAGATAACCACGGGGACTGCCACCTCGAAAAAACCGCGATTTCTCGACGATGTATCAATTTATATCTTAAACAATGCGAAATATCTCTTAAACAATGCGTGTGGTGGAAAAAAATACATTCATAAATTAAACTAAACTAAATTTGATACAAAGTGAGCAGAGAGCGATTTTGGTACACCATATAGTTCTCGAGATACGGCTTTTCAAAAATCAGAATTTGTTACAAAAATTGCTGAATGTAATCGTCGATGTAGGACTCATTTTTCTTCTCCGGAGATAATCTTTGATGAAGCAACTATTTCATTACTTTCTCAAGAAATTATGCGCATTTGCCCCACGGACGTTTTAGAAATTATAAAAATATAAAGCACATTTTATCCTGGCTATAGGTCTGGTTATAGGTTTAACAAATCTGGGTTAATTAATAGGTTTAACACTCCCATGTTTTTTAATATTGCTGCTATTTGATTGCGCTACTCATATGTTTCGTTGGTCGCACTCTAGTACAGTGGGACATTATGGGCTGACATTTTATTTGTGTCAAGGTGACACAGTATTCAATGATACAACCAATATAGACGTATCATTACGCCTAATCAAATGTAATGAGCAAAAACAGTATAAAATATTTTTAATATGTAGGTTGTACAAGTAAATGTGTTGTTTAAAATATAAATGTGAGCTACTTACTCGTTCACTAGTGAAGTACCGCCCGCTAACGAGAGTTTGATTCGATATTGTGTAATAAGCAAAGATAAATTATACAGTGAAACAGACAATAGTTCAATCAGTTAGAAGCGGCGGAGCGTGACAGTGTGAGAGTGACAAATCTTGCTCGTAAGATAATGAGCAGAGTAACGATTGGCAGTTCACCGTGGAAAGTTATCACCCACAGTTCGAGTCCTGTATTTTGGGTCGACCAATAAAAAATAGCCTAGATCGAATGTTCGAATAAACACACACTACTGTGCAATTTACTATCATCAATACGCGGCTATGTTGTTTTAACAGCAAATAGAATGTTATACAACAAATATGCTCTTTCAGTTAGAGAGACGGATATTAACGTTATAGTCAAAATAAGTTTGTAATTGTTTAAACACTTCGGTTTGCCAATGCCTTATATCGTCCCATTGTTACAGTATAGGCTTCACGGTAGGCTTTTGAGCAATAATCTATCCACGCGGATACACTATGGATCGGTGGATATTACATATGTCGTAGAAAAATGCAAGCCTTCTCTGTGAAAACCTATTTTAATACAAATACCTCGTCAGTTCAAGGTCGGTTCGTATCTCGCAGACCAAGAATTTTGTTTCGGAAAATAGTAGTGTGTCTCTCTAAAAAGCTATTATTGTGATTTTTAGAGGCGCAGAAAATTTATCAAGAGAGTGATGGATCAGACGTTCTGTACTAAGAAGTAAATATAGAGTTAAATATAAGTTTAAATTGGTTAAACGCAACGATCAACAAGATCGTAAGCGTGTATTTGGGAATTCATATCATAGAACGATTACAATAAGCTAGAAAGAGACTAACTGTCAAATGGCAATACGTTTTCAATACGGCAATACGGCAGAGGCCCGGAGTACGATACGCATCTTATTACGAAGTGACGTATGGTGATTAGTAGGCGATATCGCGCACGTTATGGCATATCGCGCGCAAAATAGGAGATTTTTTTTACGTTAATTTTAACATTATATGTCTTGTTATTTTAAATTTATGATATAAACATACAACATAATATCATATGTCAGTCTGAACGTAGTTGCAAATTTGTCGCCACCACGGGGAGGAAGCGCTACATATACCTCGAGATTCTCTCGATACTGAATAAAACCGTCAACCTTGCTGTTCATTGTGTTCGTGATACACAGACCGTTAACAGTCTGGTTCCAACTATTAAACCCTCTGATGTCATATATCTATGAATTGGAGGCGATGATACACTCAATTAAAGAACATAACTCCCTGATGTCACAGATGTATGAATTGGAGACGATGACGCACTGAAATAATTAAGGAGCAGCCTTATTTATAGGACTGAGAACTTGACTCATCGGCTCATGGGAAATAATTATCTTTTTTTTATATACAATGGATGGCAGACGAGCGGTCTGACCACATGATGGTAAGTAGTCACCGCCGCCCAAGGACACCTGCAACACCAGGGGGCTTGTGGGTGCGCTGCTGGCCTTGCAAAAACCTGTTCACAGCTCTTTTGAAGAGCCCCCCATATCTATTTAATATTATTTGCAATAGAGGTTACATGAGTTTACATGAAAAACAAAATATATATGTGGTGACGAGCATTGACAGAGGACTACATCCAACAGTAGAGACATGTGTCTCCCTACTCTTGGATATCAGATTGCACGGTAGTGCCTCCCGCCAAGACTAGATGCGCTACCGGACACTGTAACTTTTCTTGAAGCAACTCAGTGTTGATCCAGTCGCATTATTGTTAAATTGGAGAAACAGAGACGGCTCATAATGATACCCCGAGGAGATGTTTAGAACTAAATTAAACTCCCAAGTTTTCAGGTTAAACGACTTTTAATCTCGAAGATATACGAATACGAAAAATCACAAATTCGTTTTTCGTGTACTTTTTCAATTGACTGCAACAGATATTTGATGTGAAAATGGAAAACGTTGTATCGTAATATTGCGATTTTTTGACGTAACAATGATTCCAGTATTATTTTATTGTCTACAAGTCTTCGATCGCGACTTCGTGCGTTTACAACAATTTCGTCTGGGAAATCGTTAAATTCGATCACTTTGTATGTAACCCGATGTATGTTCATAACTATTCGACCGATTTTAATAAAATATACCCTGAAATCAATTATCATAAATCAGTATATTGAAAGTATATAATGTTACCTATCATACACGTTTTGTTAACATTCTATTACGAGTATGTAGTGATTTATGGCAATTGATTATGACAAGCGTATAAAGCGTATGATCTTCATAAAAATTGTGCTGCATCATTCGTGCTCCAAACAATAAAGTCGTTGATATTTTGAAGTCGCCATATTGAGTCTAAATCAGCACGGAGCCGTGTTCAATTGCGCCCAATTATCTTGGCAAACATTAATAAAGACAGTCGAGCGTATGTTCAGTTAAATGGATACATTAGCTCGAATGTTAATGCGGTTTCAGACAAGCGCAATGCTGCGTTTTGAGAACTATGCACTACAGGATGCGGTCACATAGAGAGCTATAAACAAGTAGATGGTGAAACAATAAACTATGTATATGTAGTTCTTATGGCAACACGATTTTCGTAATCACCCTACTACATTTTAATATTAGTTAAGTTAACCTACAATATTTAATGATTGGCGCCAAAATGAGAAAAACCTTTATTGTTCAAGTGGGAATGACAGATTATAAATTCAAATATAATTTAATTTTCTTTATTTTGACGGTATTTACGGCCAGACTACGTATAAGGCTGGGGAGGCAGCTCATGACCATGGTTTGTGCCACTCGAGCACTCGTTCGAAACGTCATGTAAAATAAAAAAGCAAACATACGCTCTTAGGTCCAGTTTAATAACATTATAAATATGTGTGCAAAACACAAAAATCTTAAAAGTTATAAGTGCAGTAGGGATGTATAATCTCTTCCTAGACTATAAGATAATTCATAGTTACTAACTCTCCATGTGACAGCACCCTTAGTCGGACGATTTGAACACAGTTCAAACGTAAACGTATGACATTGAAAATACCCATCACATAATTTATATTTTATTGACACGAAATGACTCTGGGCGTTCCTTTTTAACTCGTATGATAGGGCATTAACGCAAGGGTATATAACAAGACAACGCTATCCGTGTGCGGAGGCACTTAAATTATAATTTATGACATGGGAATGAATGGAACAGTGATGTCATTATTGATCAGCTGAAACATATTACTTTAAACGACGCTGGTGGTAATGACACAACTGTCATGGTCCACCAGTAACTTTCCCGTACCCAACAAACATCTATAGAAAATGTACAATGACTGTGTAATACTGGACGATGGAGCTGGATTAATTCAATAATAATTAATACATTAAACTACGTTAAACTTAAATTCACCATTAATTTAAATATTAAGATAAATAAATAATTTAACAGCTTATAATATATATTTTTTCTCCTCCTCTACATAAGTTTATATACCATGTGAGGGATAAGCATACCTACAATTTAATATGGCTAAATTCTTGTGGCCCTTCAAGAGTCACCGGAAATGTATGGTTTAGAGCGAGCGCAGAAGGCGCTCAGCCAGGAGCAAAGAGTGTGTGTAGCAACGAGCCTAAGGGCTCCCCCGCCCGTAGACCGGCGGAAGGAACGGAGTCTGGCTTAGGGCGTTGCTTTAGGAGGGTATTGCGGGATCGCGAGTCGGTAAGTAGCGCCCAGGGACGTGCCGATACCTGGTTAAAATTATTGGCTGAAGACCGGTGAGTGTTCACGGTGTAGCGAGGGTGACATCCTCGTCTCCGCCGGCGGGGACGGTGTATACGTGAAGTCTGTGAGTATAACCGTATAACCGTGAAGTGTGTAAGAACCGCATTGGCAGCAGTTGGCCAGTTGGCGTCACGTTGGCAGGGTCGTCAGGTCGTCAGGGTCCTCTAAGATGTGACGAGGACGATGACGACAACGGCAATGGGGAGGATCATTCTTATCGGGATTATAATGTTGTAATAATAGGTAGTCGGAAAAGTTCGCGGCCTATTTAAACGTGCTATATTTCTGGCAACACTGATCTCTGGCTGGAAAGTGTATATACCGTTTGACAGCTGACTTTTTTGTAATGGCGACAAATTGTAATTACAAGTTAAAAGTTTTATCTTTTCATATTTTTATCAATTTTAAAATGGAAGTTAATAAGGAGAAAATTAGATATGTTTTAATTTTGTTTTTTTCGACAAGGCTATGAGTATAAATGTTTCTAGTGCTTGAATAAGATTTGTGATGTTTATTATTTTCACTATAAAAAGGCAGCGAACTTATCCGACTACCTAATACAACGTTTCCGTATGTATTGTAGTTGGTGAGCGTAATTTAAATATATAAATATTATACGTGTTTGATTTAATAAAAATATGGAATAGAATGTGGAAAACTTCTCATTTCGAAAACTTCCCATTTCCTACCCTTTCCATTCCTAAACAGGAATAGACAGCTCAATCGAGGACGTGCCAACGTTTTTCATCATGGGCTGATGTTGACTTGTATTGCGGATGTCCTAATGCGACAGTATCCACTAACCACAGGTGTCTGGTCGTCTGACACCTTCCTTGCATAAAAAATATGTCTATAAATATTGAATAATAATGGAAATGTAACGCAACCAGCCCTTTCAGTATCCACTGCTGTACATGGGCTTCCTCAAGTACATTTGTTTTGTACATGAGGGATGTATGACCTTAAAACGCCACGCTGGCCAATCAGGTTGGCGAGTCCACACTTTTAGAGGTGGTGGAGGTCCTCAGCGCTTGTGATAGCGGCTTTGTTATCCTTTAGTCCGTTAGTTATCCACGAGAAGAGATGGAGTGATGCTATTCCATAGCCGGCCGACACAACACGGCACTAAGCATAATAAAAATATATTTATATATTATTCTTAAATAGATTGTTATTGCGCCTTCGTCCACGGCGAAATCTATTTCCAAATCAATTTATCAGTGATCTAGATAGACATATAAAGGACTTCATTATACCAACACTTTCACGATACCAGGATATAATTTAGGTGCATAATAATATGATAACCCCTGCCCGTTACTTTCAGTATTACTGAAGAAATTGTAATAAAAAGTAAGTAACCGGTAACCTTCTGGAATAAACACGATTCACAACAGTAAAAACCGCAGCTAAATCCTGCATATTCCGAGATTAGTGTGAACAAGCATACAGTTAAGTATATCTAATATATCAATAAATTACTATACATCTGATATGTATGTGTATACGGGTACTTGAACAGCTGTGCATTGTAATGCAAAACAAGTAGAAAGGACAAGTGATATTTCTTCGCGTTACGAATACATCGGCATACAATTTCCTATGTTTTGTTAACTGTAAAAAATATATTTTGGGTTAATTTTGAAATTAGTAATTCAAATTCATATTAAATTTATTCTCTTAAAACAGGTAACTATAGATGACATTCGAATTATTGCAGAGGTGTTTTGTCCTCGCGGGCAAACACTAAATTTAAATAAAAATAACAAGAAGTAAACTTCAATCATGCATTACTTATCATTAACTTACTATGTTAATCGATGAGTAAGTAGACAATGAAAATGTTTATTTTGGGACTCCATTTCCTTTTTAACAATATAATTTTCTGGACAATAAATGCTCCTACCTTCAAACCCCTAATCTTTCCATCAATGTCCACAATAAAAAGCCCAATCGCGCATCAAACAGACATATAAAAAAAATATAATACAACCGTGCGAACGTTCTCATAGCAGCTGCGACTTTGTAAACAACAGTCGGTGCTTTTTGTTAATATCGTTTCTAATTTTAAATGTTATTATTATAGTAACTTCTGGAAGAGTTACATGATAAGTCATTGTTTACACGGTTACACATACGGTGTAACAAGTTGGGTCACCATTCACCAGAGTGTCATTGCAGAAGCAACGCTACTGTCACACAAGAGTGATTAAGTGATAGATCGTTCAACATAGTTGTTAGATCGTAGAACACAGCAATAAGAGAAAACATATATCACGTGAATTACCCAGGAATCTGATAATTGAATCAATGCCCCACTGCTCTTCTTAAAACAATATGCGTATTAACATATGTAGTGGTTCAGTATGTTTAAGGTATTTTCGTGGAGGTGTTTTTTCTTTAGGTTATTTAAATGATATAAATAAACATTATAACATGCCTAGGAATGATGAAAGGTTAAAATTATCAGTAATATGTATATAACGCTTCTTTTATTATATAAAATGGTTAAATTCTAGATAATTTCGTGTTTATGCCACTTTTGTTTCTCATTTTATACGTTCTGCCTTCTTTAGAAAAAGTACAACGTAGATTTTGATGGCATTCGTAAAAAATGCAGTTGTGGCAATTTTTTTTTTTTATATATACCTACTAGTGGGCGGACGAGCAAGCGGTCCCACGTGATGGTAAGTGTTACCGCCGCCCATGGACACCTGCAACACCAGGGGGTATGCGGGCGCGCCGCCGTCCTTGCAAAATCCTATTCACAGCTCAAGTTAGTTAATTTAAAATCAAGCTAGAAACTTTGAATTTTGGATAATACATAAAAAAAAAGTTTGTTTTAATTTTTTCCAAATATAATGTTACTTAGGCTGTCGTTGATGTCCTTTCAATGAGGCAGTGCACCGTTACTATTCACAATGCAAAAAATCTTGCAGAATGAAATTATCCCTTAAACATAGTTGTCAAACAAAAAATCGTAATTAGATCCGACAAACGTCGCAGGAAATTGTAAAACGATTGAATTAGCAACTGCACTTTCTCTCGAGAGCAGTCTCCGTCGCACTCTGACATGGATAAATCGGTATCGGTTAGAGAGTGACACACATACCAAACCGGCCCGACTGGCTATCATGCAGAACCACGACCGAGTATACCGTAATGGCTGATTTCGGCCTTGGGTGAAAGTTTTGTTGCAAAATATATTGTAAAATTTATATGACTGTTATCTTCATTACGTATATTATGTGGCATTCAAAATGAGATAAAATCGTTACGAATCTGTTGATGCTGTTTGATATAATGCAATATTTCTTGTTTAGAGATAATGTGACGGACGAACAAATAGTTCACCCGTGGTGAGTAGATACTTTCGCCAAAATGACCCCCGAAATATCAGTCCAGAATGACAAACGTTGCCGCGCCCCCGGAGGCGCTGTCTACCTGTGGAGATTTAGGAATGGAATTGGAGAAAGCGTTGGGAAAAAAGTGAGTTTGGCAGTATAACGGGAGGAGGGGTTTTCCTCATCTGACTACACTTCCCAATTCTAAATATAAAAATATATAAAAGCATAGGACTGCGTTTTTCGCGTGCTTCCAAGAAGTCCTCATCTGTCCTCAGTAAACCTACATACTATCCCTTTACGGAGTGACTCCTGACTTACTTCGACGGGACTGGACATTGACAGAATACGTTTTAGACTTTGAAATTGTTTATTGCGAAGAAAACTTGACACTGGCAGAATGTGCAAATTGCAACATTGCCATATATAAAAAGAGAAAAAAAGGAGCCACTTTTATCGCATTATATTATACATTCGATGGATAAGAGGAGCAGAAGCGGCGCAAGGCGTGGGCGACGTGGGCCACCGCCTACGGTCTCGCGGTCCGAGGGGCCTCGTGCCTCGAAAGTTCATGCAGCTTTGATTCATGAAAAATGTGACAATCGGCTAACCCTGTGGCCAGCCCTAGAACTTCCCGCTGTGTACGAGGTTTTCAAGCTCGCAAAGAATATTAAAAATATATAAGCAAAAAGCACAACTTGCACTTTTTGTGTGTTCCTGATTATAATATGTGAAGATGAGAAATACAATATTTTTTTACATTTCGCCCACATCAAATTTAGGTCTTGCCCCGCCGCTGAAGAGGAGATAGGATACGAATGTCATATAATGCAAGAATTTGCGTCACATGACAAAAGTGCATAATAACTGTCCATTCAGAATAGTATAAAAAGTATGTATTTAAACTATCAGCAAATATATAGCAATTTGGTCAGCTATAAAATATACCTATGCTAGCAAAAAATAATAGGTTGGCTATCGTTATCAGCTTACAATGTTTTTATTGTCAGCAGCATTTTACTATTTTAGACAGCCGTTAATTAGGGACGTCAGCTAAAAAATGAAATCATGTAGTAATTTATAATGCGCCATCAAATTAAGAGGATCTATAATAGGCCTATTTACTAAAAATAGGTAGGTATCTATAATTTTAATGTTTAGATCCTTATTTTTTATTTGTATAGTAAATAGTGCCAATTAGCAAATACAAATTATGACCTATTCAGCTTCAACCGAATTTCTTAAAATCAATGAAATGATGTGAAGAAATATTAAATCAGCAAATCACGATAACAATACAACCTATTTTTTAATAGCTGAAATCAATTACTAGCAACTCTACTCTAAGAATTACATCACAAAATCAACGGGAGTCCCCGGGACTCCTATTTCTGCATTGTCACAAGAGAACTTAAACCTAACCCTCCTTTTTGCAACTAGAGATTTGCTGCTCATTCATTCCTTTTTATTGCTTATTTAATTATTTCTCATTGGTGACATTATCCGCCGCCGTATCAGCATACTCATTTTCACGAAATCAGATTTCGATTATTGTACCAGTGAGTGGAATGGCAAGAATTGTGACCGCGACGTGAGGCGTCAGGGTTTGTTTACAATTATAAAAACGGTAATACCCTCCACCTATGGCTCCATCTTAATATGTATAATAGCTATTTAACCAATAGAGCGAATGTGCAGTGCCATCAAACTATTCAGTTTGATAACACCAAACAACCAATATATACTCGTATTTATGTTAAGATATAATATGTAAACGTAGAAATAAATAAATAAAAAAAATTCGCCCTGAGATGTAAGTTGAAACTTTATGTACCTATTATTTCCGAAACTTTTAAAGTTTCCTTAAATGTTGTCAGAAATATACTTTTGTGCTGAAAGAAGGCATAAATAGAAATAATGCAGGTAAGTATATTAATTATATTTGCTGCCAAGTTACATTTTTGAAAACCAATAGGTATAGTATAAATTATGGTGATACGTATATGAAATTTGATAAACATTTTTGCGTTTCTTTCGGATTATTCTGCAGGTAACAGAGCGCATTCGGGATAAATTATTTGCTATTAGTAAATTTTCTTGCTGCATAGTCATTTTAAGTGAGTGCAGTATTTTGTTGATCAATGATTTGTCTGTTGCCTTAAAAATTATATCCCAATATGAAATGCGTTGCCCACCAAAAGACTCTGATAAACTTAAAATCTCGCCGCAATTCAAGATCATTATTAACACCTGGAGCTGTTGCTTCACTTCAATCTAAATTGTAACAAAAATCTGCTCTTTCAAAATTGGTTGCTTTGGTGTCGTTTTATGACAAATGATATAGAGTATTCTATATGCACTTGTACGTTCATTCGTTTATTCATATAAAATATTTGTTAAATTATAAATATGAAATTGAAATGGGAGTGAACAAGGCCACATCTGTCGCAGGACAGGTAGCCTATGGAGTAGACGAGTCCTCGAATGGAGACACGTACAGGGAAACAGCGTGGGACGCCTTTCGTCTAGCTAGATTAAAGACAGTTGCCGGTAGTGGCTTGGATGAGGAAAGCGGAAGATCGTATCTTAAGTCATGGCTGATTCCTATGTCCAGCATTGGTGAGACAGGCTGATGGAGTGTATGTAGTAACTATGGATCTTATTACCAGAACCCCATTGAAATCTGGTCAATAACAAGTAGGTAGTAACAACACATGGCAACACTACCCCACTAAATGTACAAATACACAGAACATAATAAATGCAAATACTACGGTGACTCACTTCAAATATTCCGGTTAGCTAGATCAAGGTTACCATGAAGGGAGGCTATTGCCCTGCCATTATATATATTATGTAGTTGTAAAAAACTTTTTATACGTGTATATGCCATTAAATGACTATTTTTTTAAAAGTTTTCCTCTATTGTTTGTTGAAAAAAACTTTTTTAGCTTAAGTATTATGACAAATATATATGTTTAGATTATATGTTAAAGAAATGAAGACTGCCAAATTATAATAAATTAGTATTTTTTTTTTCAAAGAACACGTCTTTATAAAATCCTGAAATACAAGTAGTACAAGTATCTAAGTACTTACAAGTAATTTAAACCAAAAAGAGTTTTCAAATATTAAACTCTGAATAAGAACCATATAATTAAAAGAAATAAAACACATTTCGTTATGGTCGTAAATGATTAAATTCGTTTTATGGCGAGTCAAAATGCAATTTAAACCCTCGAACACTTTGTAATATTAGGCAAAAAGTACGAACTACTCGTAATTTTAAAATACATATATATAGTTTTGCATTAGATATGCAGAACATAAGATACGATAATTTACTTAAGTTATCTAACTAAAGTTGTTTTTTACGTAATTGAGAGATATAATTTATATACAATCCCCGTAAAAGGAGTAAGTTTTCCTGCTGCTTTCATACAATGTTTTCAGTTTATGGGTAAATATATGATAAGTTAAATGAAAGACTCTTTATAATTAATGTTTCAAGAAAGACAGACCGCTAACTGAGATTAATAAGATCGGTCGTCGACTCCACCGACTGCAAAACGCCAAAAAATCTCTGTTTATGCTCGATGAAATTGACTATAACTTATTATGGTTCATTTAAACTACGTACATTTCAAAGTCTTGCAAATATTACAGAGCAAGTACTTATATTAAGTGATATAGAAGGCAAAATACACATTCTCAACTTATATGGAGTTACATCCTTTGTGTCCAGTTCGAAATGGCGACTACGCCACTACAGACATAATTTATTTAGCCCAAACTTCGCAGTCTCGTCTGGTGTCGTCATCAGCTTTTTGCATTTTTTGCTTTCATACAGAAGGTCAGTTTATGTTACTCTTACATTAAAACGACGGACACAAAGACTTTGCTTTATTCAAATACTTGTACCCACATTTCTCACAAGACTTCTACACAATCATAACGAGAACACAAACGTTCTTTGTTTAAGTGCCGAGATAGTTACAAGATATTAGTATCGGCGTATCCAATCCAATAATAATTTGATATCTGTTCGAATACACAGGTGATTGTAATCTGTAACGCCGGGTATCGCAAACTACGTTCAATATTTGCCTACACAAAGCAAAACACGTACACAATACGACTCAATCCTCTTATCGGGGAGTGTGTTTAACGATATACCGCAGTAGTAAATCCAAGGGTTAAATTTCGAAAGATCTGCACACACCTTGTGCAAACTCGTGCCTGATGTGGGTCAACCGCTCGCAGCGTTATCTCGGGCGGTCGGCCGACACCGCCGGGATAAACAGACGTCGCCACTCACGAAAAACAGAGGCGAACGCCCCATTTAATCCTCATCGAATGTTAACCACAAAAACTGCATCAGCGTTTGACAAAAACAAACACAAAACCACTTTGGAGCCGTCGACAGCAGCCGCCGTGCCTCGCGATGGTATCGACACCGAGGTCAACGATTCCATTCTAGCCGCACGATTCACGTAATAACTGCCACCGAAACACGTAAATACGGCGCAAGTACCGCGAGCGTACTCAGCGTTCACCGGAATGGCGCGAACATATTTTCGTAATGCAAAATTGTCACTGTGTGCGCTGGCGCATACGATATCCGTAGCGCCGATCGCGCACAGATGGCGAGATGCTTGAGCGCGAAAAACACGCGTGCGCGCAAGGATTTTCACAATGCCACTATTTCCCATGCGCGCGGCTCGCGGCGCAGCGCTGGCAATTAGCTGTCACGGCCTCCGCCGCTCGCGGTGATCGAAATGACAATAATCGTGAGCTCTCCGCCGCGCCGAACAATGACCAACAATGAGAAGGAATGGTCAAAAATTTACATAACTTAACGCTGTCCTCATAACACTTTGTTCTATTGTGTGCGATCGATTTTTATGATAATTGCTAGTTTTGCTAGTAATATTTAGGTGTACATTTGTGTACATGTGTGAATTGTCTCGATGATCGGCCACAACTTGTAATCATATCGAGTAGAGACCGGATCGTAATTTTTATGATGAGTTCAAATTGGCGCGGGCGGCGACGTGACTCCATGGGAACGCTGCGCCCGCGCACTTGCGTACGTTGCCCGATATGTTAGTTTGGTTATTTTTAGGAATTGACTAACTTTTCCCATCCTAATGACATCTCTCTATTACTCATCCTTCCAATATTATAGCTTGAAAGCTCTAAAAATTAACGTTGTTAATCTCGTATTACAATAAAACCACAGTAATTAAAGGTTTTCTCGAGTTTCCTTTAAAGCAACGAACATCATATTTGAAAATAAAACGAGTGCTAAATAATAAATAAGATAACAAAAAGATTCACGAACGAAAATCACAGTAGCAACAATTATTTCAAGTATTTTTCCGCTGTACAAGTAACGGCAATAATTTTGAACAGCCGCAAAGTTCTAAGAAAGATTCGCGCCATGAACTTGCGTCTCGCAGCTTCAATGATTGAACCAATTACACCCACTCCTTCCGCGTTCAATCTATGTAAATGACGTCCAAATATTATGTCCCATAAATATTTGACGTCGGTGTTGACTATAAATTATTTATGTTAACAGTTTCGTGGTAGAGAATTTTATGCTTTAGCACAACATGAGATTTTATGTTATGACTTCCAATTTCTTTCTTAGTCTATCTAAAGAATATGCTATAATTCCGAACCTAAATTCAGATCAAAATAAATATTTACTACTAAACTGCACCTGCCCGTGTTTAATATTCAATGAACTGAAAAATGAATGAACTTAAAACAAAACGAAGACACTATTCTTTCGCGTAATGTATAGATACTATTTGTATGCAATGGTATGATAACAATATTCATATATGCATATAATGATATCCACGAATACTGAAAAGCGAATCATACCTATACGTATATTTGTTTAGGGAAATTCACTCATTCATTTTCGTCGTTCATCTTTCAAGTCTTTTTCCAACCCGGAATCACGTACCGCAAACTTGGATGTATGAGGTGATCTCAAGGCGATCAAACTATGAATATCACATAGATGTGTGCGAAGTTAGCGGGTGGCTTGAAATTATACAAGAGATACATTAATTAACGGGAAACTTCGTGACGCCATCTTGACGCGGTCATGTGGTCTCTTGCGTACCAACTCTCAACTTTAATAACACTGTTTCACGGCGTAAAATCTGCAGGATTGCTAATAAAAGCGAGCAAGGAGTAATGAAACAACAGTTGTTTACGTTTGTTGTAACCTTGCCGGGTTGTTGAGTGTTCAACATCGTTATGTTGACCTCTATAGGCAGTTAAAAAGGCAAGTGTTTAACACTTAAATGAATCACGGAGGCACTTTCAATAACCAGGGAAACGCGTATACCCACGCTGACAGAAAGCAATTAACGAGCAAGCAGGGTGTAGGTATTAAACGAATAGCTATAAGCAAACAACAGCAATGCCATTCGAGCGCGGGCCACGTATTCAATTAACGGAATTGAATTCAAAATCGGCTTTCATAACGCTCACAAAGTTAATTAAAATATCCCTAATTGCGCTGCGACAGCGACAAGCGTAGTCGTACGAACTTGCCCCACGTTGGGCGCCAAAGCGTTCCGTAATGTTTGTACTTTATTAGAGCAACTTGCTCCGGCCCTGTTTGCATGCAAGTTTGGGTCCGCTTCCGTTTTATTTACTCTCGGTTGAGAACGTACGCCAACTTCCCCGGATACCTCACTAAATCCACGAGGGGACTCCTATCGAACAATATGCCGGGACGTTACAACTACATCGAACAGTATTAGAGTCTGAACAATCCTGATATAGATTGCAGTACAAACTAAACTGCAGCACAACCAAATTGGTAGAACAGCAACGTATGGAATATGAAATAGAATAAAAGATATTTAAACATACTCTTTATAGGATGCGTTTAGTTCAATAAAATGGTAACACGCTCGCCTGAACATGAAAACGAGTGCCAACCGGATTCACATTGCGAGCAGATAAGGTTTTATTGGTTGAATCTACAGTGTACCCGGCTCGGTAACCGAGGAGTATATGCACAAATGCCCCCAATAAACGTATTAAAATACAGAACTGTTAGTCCGATAAGCGTTGAAACGTTGTTTGGTCGGTCCTACAGAACAGTACAGAAACTGAACGCGGAAACATTCGCGAATAAATAATTTATGTTCGAATAAATTATGGTAATGATACGACGACGTGATACAAATTTCGAAATTTCGCGAGGTTTTTGTTTAACTCGAGACTTGGATTTCCCTTGAATGTTTTTCTTTGTTATTTTCTCTGTAGACCGGCAGGGGTGGAGGAAATGAATAAAAGCCTAAAAGGCCTTTGGCCTGGCGTAGAATAATGTAGGCTAATAATAATAGGTATCGTCCGTTCCAATCCAATTTACAGAAACTAATAACAAATCAATGAAATATCTCAACATTTAGCTTTAAATCGAGGGCAAACTTGAAGTCTCGATTAATCAAATTATGGATATGTAAACAATTATCAATTTATCACTTTACTATTTATTTTAAGGGCGTGTCACCATGTCTGTTTACATTTTGGAAAAATTAGATTGAAACGATATATAACAATATTACTATTATACATATTAGTACGTGTCTATCTGAGCACAATAATCTCGACCTAATCTGTTTTGGAAAGCTCGAAGCTTTTGCAAGCGACAGCAATTCATTACATAAGATTATAATATGACATTCGATAATGCCTTTGTCCAGAGTGAAAGTGAAAAACCGCAGACTCATCTCATTACGAAGTGAAATCTTAACGAAGATAAGAATATTAAATAAAGTAAGTATAAGTAACCGTTAATTAGAGATGTTATTGGAGGTAACTGAGGAAACCTCGCGAGTAACGTCTCGAGGATTTAAAGAAAAAATTTTGGGCATCTGTAATATACACTGCGACAATATGACCTTTGACCTTTATTGTTTTCTTTTGTTTAAAATTTCACCCGCAATTACAAAACGACGGACGGATTAATGTGCACTGGGCCCGCGCAGTGGGCCCTTATACTCTACTGTGGATCGTTATAATAGATTGATATCTATACTTAATTAAGTCATTATAATATACATACATAGGTTGGTCCAATGAAAGCATGCTATACAATATGCGTATCATTTTCTAATTATAAGGCCGATGCCGCACTGGTAGGGCGATAACGACAAGACGGCTAATTTATTAACACAAACTTCTTTTAACATAAGGTGGCGGCCGGATTGGTTAAGCGGCTTGCGAGTTTTTTCGTTTGTGTCGTTCGTGACAAGTGTTCTGTAGCAAAGTAACGTGTCCGCAGCGACTATATTATGGACAGCGACAAGTGACGACATTTAATTTTAGTAAAGCAATAGCGGATCAGCGGTGATTTCAACGTGATATGGCGGATCAGCTACGTGTTTTGCGCGAAAGAGCGAGATGTACATCGTTGTGAGACTGTGAGAGATGCTACACTGTGAAACAGCTTTCTTAGCCAATGCGACCAGCCATTAACGCGATGCAGTGGCGATTCGTTGATTTATCGCTAGTGCAATGCGGATACACATTTATTTGAGTCGCGGATGCATCGTCATCACCTTATCAGTGCGGCCTCGGTCTAAAGGTACCATACTGAACCTAAACAAACCATTTTTCACACGAATTACCCCTGCAGAGATTATAACAATTGTATACTGTTATATATTAAAAAAAAACAGTTTCCTTAATCTTGTCTATTATAATATAGTTTAGTGTTTTATTTGTAATCAAAGTTACCTATATTATTATTACACTCCCTAGAATGAAATTCTAGATAGATATAGAGGTTAGAATGACATTTGAATGACGTGTTATCTAATCCTTTCAAAACTTCGTGCATATACAAAATGGACCATTTGAAACCACTGTATAATTAGACAAACGCTGTGATAATAAGAACAGTAAGCGCTCCGGCACGTGTTCGCTATGACGTAACTTTGAAACGTGTGGCGAAACTATTATAACAAGTTAAATGGGCACTAATTACCGTACACACCGACTAGTCATACGAACTAAAGAGAATTTTTCGAGGTTTCCTCATTGAAATCAGTGGCAATTAATGCATTTTAAACGGTTACTGTTTTACTCATTTGACCTGACATAAAAACAAATAAAGACAATGGCACGCGCCAGTCAGAAACGTAGATTTGTCGTAGATTTTAGAAAACTAAACGTACTAAACTAATTTACGGGCTCAGTGTGCTAAAACTAAAACTTGGTTCTAAAACTCACTTATTGAATAGCTATTATTATTAGCCATTATTACTTATTGTATATTGGAGATTGAATATATATTGACAGATTGATAAGATTCAGAATGAGACTTTTGGAATAAGAAATTATTCACCTATGAACTTAAAGAAGCAGGAGTAGAAGATAGGGTCACGGGAACACAAAAAATCCATTAAGTAGGAATAATTGGAAATTCCAAAAAATGATTATCCGTAAAATATGTAGGTGAAACTTGTAATTTAAGACTAGAAAAGAATCCAAGGTATTGTTCTTTAATCTCCCAAAGACGGGTTACTCGTAGTAGTGGTTGTGCTTTCATATTATCTACGTTGTTTTAGTGTGCGCCGTGGCGTCAGGAACTCAACTGAGCATTTTTAAGTTTACGCACACTAAAACAATGTATATACATGTAAGAGCACACCTATTACTAAGCGTAACGCGCCTTTGTGAGATGAAATAACTATAACCACATAAGTAAAAATCAGATCATAGGAACAGCAGAACTATGAACCAAATTTAATGTTTTTGGGATAATAAGATAAGGTTGAATTTGTTTTCCAATTTATTGATGCAAATGAAGCCGGTAGCGACACATTGCATCCGAGGACACGAATCACGCGTTCTGTCACGCGATCATTCGGCAGATTAGATCGGATTAGATAATTCGCATTAGCAATATCTTATTTATAGAGCCACCGTTTGTTTAAAATATAAGTGCCGTTTTGCTATTACCATACCATCAGCTTGTGTGTCTCCACTGTTGGATATAGGTCTCTCCCAAGGGCCGTCACAAGTGTCACAACACACGGTATTCTGCTCCTCTCATCTAGTCACTATCGGCGACTTTTTTCCAAGTCGTCAGTTCACCTGGCTGAAGGCCGTCCCACGCTACGTTTTCCAGTATGTAGTCTCCATTCGAGGACTCATCTCACTCATCGGTTATCTATTCTGCGGCATATATGGCCTGCCCACTATCAGTTCTGCTGTCTAATCCTTTGATCTACATCGGCAACTTTAGTTCTTCGTTGAATTTGGATTTTGTCCAGCAAAAAGACTCCGACCATAGCTCATTCCACCCTGAGCGACTTTGAATTTGTGAAGATTTATATTATTGTCAGGTAAATTATACTCAAAAGAGATGTCTGTCGATTGTTTATTAAAATTTCATTATCAACGATGACAAAAGATGGTTTGCATCGTTTAAAAATTGATTTGCGTTCAGTTATAGCACTCTGTAAATAACAGTAGATACTTCGCTCGTCATTTCCTAATCGACTTTATTCAACGAGTGAATCTCGACTCTATATACGACGGCATTGGATATAGCAAAAAAAACTTTCGTAATGATTTCCCTCCATCTATCACGGCATTGAATTACAAATTTACAAAATATTACTAGTGTTTAGTATTCTGTCGTTGACAACGGAAATCAAGTTCCAAAGATTTAAAAAAATGGTTTGGATAATAATACGAGACAAGTGAGCGCAAACTAGTAGGTAATAAAGTAATCTCTTGGTCATGTTTCTCAGCGCGTAGGTAACAGGGGTTCGAAATATTCAGTGCAATGATTCTTAATATACTTACAAACACACATATTAATGTTCCGTTTTCAAGGTACGGAATCAGAATCATACCCTGAACAAAACAGCCACGACAGCGATTTTGTCTTCATCTAACTTCAAAATGTGGATACTTGTGTTGGTTAATTCTTTAAAGTGGTCTATAAATCCTTACCTTTTGGTCACTACAAGCTCATTAAAGAACATATTATGAGTTAAAAATAAATTAGAAGCAGTTGACTATGCAACTGAATTAAGTATGTGAAGTTACCTTGATGCACAAGATATTGACGAGAGAATGTTGCGGTAATGACATTATATATATATATATATATATATATATATATATATAAATTGAATGCAAATTTTTAGGAGAAACAATCACTAATGCAAGGGCGCTAACTAATCACTTTGTGAAAATTTTTTTTTTTTTACAATTGCCATTGATGGCAATTTTCATGCAACTCAGTTCATGTAGTATTGCACTATTTCGTATGATAGTAAGAAGTTATAGTCGTCCTTAGAATAAATACATTAATAGCATGCCGACATCAGCTAAAAATGACGATGTGCTACATTCCTTTACGGATTTACGATTCAGGTTGTGACAAAATGATTGAGAATTTTGTAATATTTTTTGTAATGTAATAAATAAAAAGTCTCCTACCATGAACAGTGAGTTCCGAGTCCCGATTCAGCTCGTACAGCCTCAGCGCCTCGTCTAGTTCCAGCTGCGTTGAAATGGTGCACGGATCGCCTTCCTCATCCACCCACTTCATTGTAAACACCTGTGAAATAAAAAATAAATCACTATAACAAATACGGGATCTCTGGTAACTAAAATTGAGAAATTTTACATATTTGTATGAAAAATCGGCGCGTAAAAATATTTTAACTCTTCATTCAAAGCGTCACATGTCATATCGTAGACCCGTACATATTTTTGTATACATAGAAACGAAACTTATTGAATACATGTATGTCTAAATTCAAAATGTCGTTTTGCTGAGTTGACATTGTCATTTTTGTTGTATATTCTAGGTTTCAATCTACAGTAAATTATCCAAGTAACTTATTAGTCCGAATTCTATGGTTATAATAAATAGGGTAAAAATCATAATCATGTTTGTAGACCGTATAAACCTAAAGTAAAAGGCTGGGGCCACGAAAGGAAATCAAATAGACGGCTCCTATGTACAAAACAGCATGTCGAAAACTGGATTTTATAGGAGAGCCAATTGAACTTTCAAATATTTATAGATTCAAGATTAAAAGATAATAATATAATTATTTTCGTTGTTATATTGAATAATATTTAGAGAGTATACTGTGGTATTACAGTTGGTTAGTTATTTTAAGTTTTTGTCCGAAAAACTATTAATTTACCGTTTATACTCCAATTTAGGGAAATCCCAAAAAAAGGTAAGTTTTAGATATCTTTTTATACTGTGGAGAAAAAATATATAATATTTATGACAAATTAAAAAAAAAACGCCGCGGTAGGAACAGCTCTTCAGAATATTCCTCATTATAAAGGCGGTAGAAAATGCAGTAAGATGCAACATCTATACAGATGCTGAGCGATAACCACCTGTGAGAGTGATGTTTTATAGATTTATTTCTGTAGACATGTGCATATTCTCAAACCATTAAAAGATATTGATAAAGAAAACCATATAATTGATATAATAAAAAAAAAGATATTTTGACATGTTCTTTTATATGTAGGAGCCGTGAAAAATATATACAATTTGGTACAAGTTGAAACTGAAAATAAAAAATATTGGGTCATGTTGCTACAGGCACAAGAATTCGTGTCAGGATGGGAATAGTTCTTATTATATCAATATTTAAAAGTTGTGTACCAAACTATATGTTATACCTTGTACTGTTGTGTACATGGACACAATGTAATAGTATGTAACACATGTCCTTACACATAACAGTTAGGTCCAAGGTTTATTTTTATTACTCATTTTACACAATACAAATATTACTATATCTGAGGATGATAGAACACTACATACATTTACAAACATAGACAGACTATATTTAAACAATGATAATTGCATATTCAAGGTTCCATAACAGTTATCCATTAACAATTGTCACAGTGTAATAATGAGATTAACATAATATCATGGTTACAAGTCACTTACTATTGAAGAAAAAATTAAACATTTTATTATTACTTTTATAAAGATAGTTATACTTTGCTTTATATTGCATGGAATGTGACTTCATACAGTAAATGACAAATTTGAATTCCTACACCTATAAAGCCCTATATTTATATAAAGGTTTGTATTTAAACAAACATCAAAAAATACTAAATTAGCAGCAAATCATTTTTTAATAACTGAATTACTAATTAATGATTTTAAATTATTTTAATTTTAAACTTTAAATGCCTTCACCAAGTCAACGGAGTCCCGCTTCCATTCACTAAATATATAAGAATAATAAAGATCTAGATATAATGATCTTTATTGGTACCAGCAGAATCTAAACGGAATCTACTATTAAATTTGCTGCTCATTTAATTATTTCTCTTATATTAAAATGTCTACAGTAAACGGCCGAAAGTAATACACATCAACTATGATTGGCTAGCTTCGGTTTTGTAGAGCATCATCTCTGTCGTAATGGCACATAACAGAGACAACACTCTACAAAACTGAAGCTAGCCGATAGTCTCTTTCTAAAGGTTGATGTGTATTACTTTCGGCTGGGAAGTAAATATATTATTAAACATTTGTAACATTATATTAACAATTACACATTCAAAGACAAAAACCAAATAAACATATATGCATACATATATACTTACACACACACACACACATAAACAGACATTCATTAATACATGCAATTTATTATATATGTTCACTTCAGTTTATATGTGTTTTCTGTTTTTCAAAATAAAATATAGCCTATATTAGACACGGATAATGTAGCTTCTTTATATTTGGGAAAGAATTTTTGAAATCGGTTCAGTAGTTCCTGAGATTACCCCCAACATACAAACACACAATTTTACCTCTTTATTATATTATAGTATAGACAAAAGCGGGCACAAGTAATTATTATATATATTTTTTCTTTTTATAATTTAATCTTTGTTTATAAGCTTGTTTTCTTGAACTTTTAATAAATAAGCTGTAATTATTGAATAAGCACACTATTGTCATATTATTGGGGAGGACACTAGCTTCTGTGATACAGATTTACCTACTTCAGGAATTGGGGTTTCATATCACGGTTATATGTCAATAAAATCTGTTAACAATAAAGATTTTATTATTATTATTATAATGTTATATGTCCCAGCCTATTGATATACTAGAGTGCCACAGCATGCGCCTAGTGATAATGCAAAGTGCAATAATTACCTTAAGGTGGGCAAAAAATTATTGTTGAGTATAGAAGCTAGCATGTTATAACTTATGTTCACGAAAGAGTAGAAAGTGAAGTTTACATATTTTAATGCAGGAAAGATTGAATTGTAGTTTGTTGTGCTAATTTTATGTTTGAATGTATATAATTGAATTTTGACAAAACACTAGTTTACTAGACTTTTAGTCAGGACAGCAGAGTGTGACATTAAAGACTGATATTGATATCATTAAAGATTGATATCATTATATTGTCATCTTAATCCACCAATCCACACTGGGCTCATGTGGTGGATTATGGTCTAAAACATGCTAGTAATTTACCAGTGAAGGCTTGCATCCTGCAGTGGGATGTTAAAGGATAACACCTATATCAAAATTATCACATTTATACACATGCATGGTGGGAATAATTTGATGTGGAATTAATTTACAATTTAGTATATCATTTAAAATACTATAAAACGAATAACACCAGCTTTATGAAATTATAGACATTAATATCTATTTAGTCATATTTATTTATTCTTTATTCTACAAAGTGACAAATGATAGAATTAATGCTTAGAAGCATTATTTTTGAGTCAACCTTTATGAGTTTCTCTAGTATTGATGTTGGCTCACAATATCTATTGTATGTATCTATGTATGTATTGGCAGGAATATGTGGATAACGCAATATACACAGAATTTTAAACAAGCAGTTTTAGTACACAATAAGTTTTTGGATTTATAGAAATAAATAGCATTTCATATTATTCAATAGCTTCACAGAAAGTGGTGGAACACACCACTCTAAATCCTTTAAAGTGTGAGTTGACTGACTTATCACCTTAGTCCAACCTTAAATGAATATTTTGCATTGGCATGATTACATTGATCTTACATGCTGTGATGTGGTGTCACATGAAAATAGTGTAATCACACTCATAAAAGTACTTCAAATAGATATGAAACAGAATGTGACAACACACCATAAGAATGTAATACCAGCGAAATGAGGTCAACAAACCTGATCAGGCGGAAAACGACAAATAGCAACCATCTCCTGGGTGAACTCCGCAAGAGTGATATTATGGTTGATGTATGTAATCATTACATCCCCGCTATAAACAGTCTTCACACGAACATCATTCACATGGTTATCCATTCTGTTGACCATTTGCGTCGGCATTCTAATACTCAATACGACCTAAATAAAGCCTCTTCGCGTCCTAGATCAATCTGAAATTTTAAAAGATAACCATACATGTAATGAGAAACTAAGGTTTCTTAGAGGCAAATATGTACGTGCATTTTTACACAAATTAATGTAAGATAATATATGAGTTCATATTTCAATGGTGGAAACAAGAGTTGTATATAGTTTTGTAAACATGACTTCCTGTTTCGAGCTCTATTATAGAAAACTTAACACAATAACGTGGATAACATTCCCATAACATGAATCATTGAAAGGTGCACCTCATTTACCTTTTCGTACACAGTTTCTAACACATTAAAATTTTCCATACAACAAAATTGTATCACAAATCCATTGATAAAACTGGAATGTAACTTTTTAATGTAATAAATGTAAAAAAGTAATATCAACAAAACTTTGACACAACATTGGATGACAAAAGATAATGAACTGACATTTCAATTTCATAAAAGCAGTGGTGACAACTGTAGGTGACAATAAAAGGAGTTATGTTACGCCTGATTATCATATATGGTACCCTTTTTAACTGATATATCAGTTCAAAGTGTGAAAAGGATGCCTATACCGGCGTCCAATTGTCAATAGAATAGACACCACCTTGACTGACATAAGTTGACTTAACGGAACACAACAATGAGTAATTTTTCCGGTATATACCGGTTATTATCTATATTATCCTATATTATATTATGAAAAAGTAAAAATAAATCACTAATAAAATACACCAATGCAAAACTTATCCATCCATCATTCTACATAATAATTTAAGTAAAACACAGACACCAGAATCCTGAACGAAAATATACATGTCAAATTGTCAATGAAGCCTTCGACTTTAACTTGTAATTTTACTTTTCACACAATAAATTAAATTTTCAGTTTGTTTCTTTTAGTTATCGTGTAACAAACTATATTATTAACAATGGTAAGATATTAAACTCTCCAAATGATCACTATATGCAAAGATGGCTTGTTTCTATTTGTTATGATGACTAATACTTCAACTCTGATGAATTTCCTTGATTACGGTTATTTCTCTCGTATTTCAGACGGAACAACAAATGGATTGCGCCTTGGACTTGATGAGGAGATTACCTCCTCAACAAATCGAGAAAAACTTAACAGATTTAATAGACTTAGTGCCAAGTTTGTGTGAGGACTTATTATCGTCTGTGGATCAGCCGTTAAAAATTGCCAAAGACCGTAGTAACGGGAAAGACTACCTTCTTTGCGATTATAACCGCGATGGTGACTCGTATAGGTCGCCGTGGTCTAATACTTATGACCCTCCACTTGAAGATGGTTCCATGCCTTCCGAAAGATTGAGAAAGTTAGAAATTGACGCAAATCACGCATTTGATCAATACAGGGAGATGTATTTTGAAGGTGGAGTGAGCTCTGTTTATTTGTGGGATATGGACCATGGGTTTGCAGGTTAGTTTAAAGCTCTTATCAAATGCATCCTGTTGGATAATGAATGTTAAATAAACAACAGAAATGTTATTTCTTTGAAGATAAAAATGTTGCTTCCTTGAAGATAAAAATACAGAATGAATTAACTAATATATAAAGATACATTATGAAAACATTGATCATTACCTAATCTGGAAACACCTGAACACATCATCTACATCAGTGAATTACCATATCTCTAATTGCATACTTTATTGCATTGATGTGGATGTCGCATTCGGGTTTTTCCAGGGTGGCACCTGGTAGTTTGTTTACAGTGAGATTTATGTATATTTAAAAAAAACATGGTCCATGACCTCTATAACATACAAAACATCTGTATGTGGTATAGACACCATATAGCCTAGTTTAAACTTATGACAATTGGCTGAGTTTTAAGACTGTTTATTTGCTGCTAATAAATGTAGTTTAAATAGAAAAAATAATTATATTCTTTATACATGAATGTGCTAATAGTACTAAGTGTATTTGTATTGGTGACAATTAAAGGTATTTCTAGTCTATTATAACTCCATTAGGTTTCAGTGATAAGGAAAATAATTTTAATGTTATTTTGCTTTATTACTTTTTTCTATTTTGTGTTTTTTTGATATGAATAAAATTATTATCTACAAAAAATGTATTTTATCTATTAACAAGCAATGGTAATAATTACATTATTATGTGTAATACTAATAATTGTTTTAGTTGATAATACATTTGAACCAAATTTTTGATTTATTGAAGGTATTAAAAACTTCATCTAACTATTGACAGTTATCTATTTATAACTGTAATTTTGCCAAATGCAATTATGCATTCTGGTAGTTTCTGTTTTTAGTAAATAATATATACTTTTTGAGGACAATAAATAATATAAATTACACTTTTCATTGAAATCTAAAAAAGAATAAAAACATCTCCTTTATTAACAAATTATTGTCCTTATTTTTATTAATAAGCCTTAACTTTCAGGAGTAATACTGATAAAGAAGGCGGGAGATGGTTCCCAGAAGATCAAAGGATGCTGGGACTCCATTCATGTTGTGGAGGTTGTGGAAAAGAGCTCCGGGCGAAATGCCCACTATAAGTTGACCTCTACAGCCATGCTATGGTTGCAGACTAACAAAGAAGGCAGTGGGACAATGAATCTTGGCGGCAGTCTTACTAGGCAGGTGAGGCAAATAAAAAAAAATCATTGTTCATTAATTGTCCTTGTTGATAGTTTGACTATCAGTGGCTGATCTCATAAACCAGTCACTATAAATAATATCAAAAGATTGATTAATCCATGATACTATGGATAGTTTTCAATTCGAAATGTCAGTATTAGCAATAGTGTTGTTATACTATCAAAAATAATACTATGAATACTATTAATATCCTTGTCCACCAATAGTTAATTTAGTGTTTTCAGTACTGTCAATAAAAAAAAATTGTTTTTCCAAAATTAAGAGATAGATAACTAATATAAGGTGAAATTCTGGAATGTACCAACCCTTGTAGTATCCACTACTGGACATAGGCCTATGAGAAGTGCTAAACTGGCTAAACAAGGGCTTAGTGAATTCACTTCTTTAGAAGTCATCTAGTTCCTCAGGGCTTGTGGTCGCCGCTTTATTATGTGGTGTGTTGTCAGTCAGCTTTAGAATAACACCACCTGATTTCTTCCTGAGGATTTCGTTAAAGGCGACTAAGGGTTAATAAAGCGGCTCCAATGCACTAGGTCCTCAAAACTCAGAGGGTCCTTAGTCAACACTGAAGTTCTTTGCCTGTTACATAGAGTTAGGTAGGTAAATAATTTGTTAGGAAGCCCATTTTTGCACCGGGGCTTTTTTGCTGCTATATGAAATGTTGCTGCTATATGTATTATGTGACTTAAAAAGAAAAGGTTGAGTACACTGACCAAAATTAGTAGGGTAAATTAATTTAGTAATTAATTATTGGTTATTATTACTAAGCTATTAATAAATAAATACATAATTGTTTACTAAATTAACTTGCCATAGCAACAGCTTAGGGGCCATTCAAGTATTACATAAGCACCAAAGGGAGGTGGGGGGTCTTTGCTTTGCTTACCAATGCTTACGTGAGAATGGGGGGGGGGGGGTAAGAGCTTTGCTTACTTTCGCTGACATTGGGGGGTAAAAATGACTAAAATTCTGCTTACGTAATACTTGAACGGCCCCTTAGAAAACCATATTCAACCTATTTTTCTCGGGCCTTATATATAGTCGTATAGCAGCTAGAAGAATGTTATCATTTATTCACTTTGTAAATGTCACCAAAAATCCAAATTTTGTTTATTCCACAGGCTGAGCAGGACTCTGCGGTGAGTGAGGTGACGCCGCACATCGCGAACATCGGGCGTATGGTCGAAGACATGGAAAATAAGATCAGGAACACGCTCAACGACATATACTTTGGTATGAACTAAGAATAAGCCTAATCATAGTGATGCGGTAGTTGACAGTACCAATGTTACTTTGATGTACATGTCTTCTCATTATACATTTTATTGCCCATTTTTCCATCCCTTTTTTTCAATTCTAGAATATTCAGGTTTTATGACTCGTGTTTGGTTCAAGCTAGATTTTACCAATGGCAAATGGTAAAAGTTGTTATTCGGAATAAAACACGGTATAAAAGAAATTACATATTTAATTCCTAATATCTATTTTTCTCACTTCCATTTAAAATATACTCAGAGGCTCACACAGCAAAATAAGTATAGAAGTTAATTACAGTATCTAAACGTATATATTGTAAAAAAGTGAGTAACAAACAAGACCTTGAGGGGCTTGAGAGGCTGCATGCGCGCGATTACGAAAACGTGGCATGCAAGTTTTCACATGAAAGTTGTTCAACATTTACCATGTATTTGAGGTAAAACCTAACCAGTGAATGCTGGCAAAAGTACAATAGAAACAACAATTTCATAATTTTCTAAGATTTACCATTACTACTTACTAAATCTTAGATTTTACTGGAAATATTAAGGTTCATCATTGCTCTGACTTTTACGGTAATATACACAACATACCACTGAATTTTTAATGGTTTTAGAGCTGCAACCCCTTTATTATTAAGTATCAGTAGGTATCAATACATAAGGTTAATTTAAAAATATGGTGATAAAAAATGTTTCACAATTAAAAAGAAATAATACGAGGGCAGTAGTGAGAACTCGCTGTAACGCTCACATACCACGTGACGTTGGCATTGCATCTCCGAAGCTAGCGTGGCTCCATTCTAGTTCACTTAAAACTAAATAACGTTCACTAATAAAATATTTATTTTTTTACATAACTTTATTTTTATCTTTTATTTCTTTCTTGATCTTAAATATTGATAATTCTTTAGGCGGCTCTAAAATCATTAAAATTTCAGTATGTATAAGATGTGGAACTGTTCCATTGTAGGCAAGACAAAGGATATAGTGAACGGGTTAAGGTCGACGGTGCCTGCGGAGGTGGCGCGGCGCACAGCGGCTCTACAACAGGACCTCGCCAAGGCGCTGCAGATGCGACACGCACCGCGCGCCGACTGAGCTCGCCACGGTAACTTTACTAAAGCAAAGCCAACGAAACGAGATATAAAATGTAAACACGCTGATCCTGTCTAATGAATTTAGGCAACAATTAGTTGAACGCACTCCTCTCTCTTATCTCGAATGTGAGAAAACAAGGCGCGAAGTTTATGATTATTCAACAAATCGAGAATTGGCTTCATTAAATTTCATTACCTTACTATTTAATTGAACCCTTTTACGAAAATTATAAAAATTAAATTCTAATTTTCTTCCCCATTGTACCAAAACAAAATCGAATAAAGAAGGGGGACGATGTAATGAACAAAAAATAATATTTATTTTTAGTAGATATCTGTATTTCGTCCTATATGGAACGAAGCTTGTGGGACCAATTGAATTAGCCATTATATCGTGATTGCGAGCCACAGGTATAGAAGAATAGATAATGCAAGCTGTTCATCGCTGCATCTGCGTGTCCGAGTTTGCGCTAAGTTCCTACTTATCGTCTGTCCAGTCTGTTCCGACCCGTGTCGTTAGTAAATCGTTGCTACAAAACAAAAAAAATGCCTAATTGCGCTATAATCAATTGTAAAACTTCGTCAAAAGTGGTGAACCGAGTCAAGGGAGCTGCTTCGTTCATCGGTGGTAGTTTTCCAATATTAAAATTTACTCATAATGTGACGCGCTTGATTTCCATACAATTTCACGAACATACAGATGGCTGTGCTGCGAGCGATTAGTATGTCCCTTTCTCTCGCACGCTATAATGAAAGAAGTGACTGCTATTAAGTGATTTTCATAAGACAGGAAACCGTCTGACTCATGAGTAGACAACATTTGGGTCGCTATTTGGTGAATTCGAGTTTGCCTTTTATCAATACGTTGCCGCTACTATTAATTTTTGTTGTTGATTTCTTCGTTGTAATTGTGAGTGAGTAGTGGATAAACAACTATAAGATGGACTAGATCCAACAATCTCGCTCTATGTTGTACTTAAGACAGAAACAGAAAGGGCATATGACCTAAGTGGCATACCTACATTCCGCCATTTTGAAAAATTCGCGATGTTCCAGCCGTCAAGCAAACCTAAAAACATAGAAGACATCAAAACAAATAAAAGAAATGTCTTTAGGTAAAAACTCCTAAAAGTCTTTGAACTGAGATAGTCAAAGTCATAACTTTCAATATTAATTATCTCGATTTCCAGTCAGTTTAGAGAAGTTTTTACCTGAGAACAATTTTTGTTTATTTTTGATGGCTTCTATAAAGATTCTATATCTTCTTCTATAAGACATAAAAATATTTCGTGGCGAGCACACACACAGTCGTTATATCACCTTTGATTTCCTCGCTTTAAGAAGTTTCGTATTTTTCGAAACATCTCGTCACAAAATATTTTATGAGATCCAAATCAGATAGATCAACTGAAGACCTCAGAATAAACAAAAATTGTAAAAAATTATTAGCATAAATAACCTTAACAACTACTGATAGGGATTTTATTCTTGCTCGCTCTAACTTGAATTCATATTCACTTCATACATGTTACATTACAAGATTAATAAATAATTTATTAGCCCTTTCTGAAAATGTTACGAACTCCTGAATATTTACATTTTGCTTTATTTTCGGTGTACGCATCCAGTGACTATTTTTAACCTTTTAAAAAAATGAAAGTTTAATTTAAATTTTTATCGAATTGTTGACTTTACTCCTACTAGTTTAATTGTTATTGTTGGGGTAGGGTGCACGCTGCAATCCAACAACCGCTGCGCGCACTCGACTGGACACCTTACACCACTCTCACAGAAGACTATCTTGAAATGTACTGCATTTCCCACTATATCCTATTCCCCAATGTACGTACGTGTTTCGGTAGTGAGTGAGATGTGTCAGAGCCCATTCCCATCCTATCCCTCCCCATTTTCCCAACACTTTCTTTCTCCAGTTCCTACATCTCAAAAGGTAGGCAGCGCATCCGGGGACGTGCTGCCAGCGTTTGTCATTCTGGACCGATGTTGGCATGTGTCGCGGATGTCCATGGGCGACAGTATCCACTTACCACCAAGTGCACTGTATACTCGTCTGCCGCTTTCTTACTATACAAAAAAAAAATATCTAGGAGAAAATTAGTAAATTTTAAGATGTTATAATCAATTAAGACTGTTGAATATGTCACTCGCACCATAAGTAAGATTTGAATCTTACGGTTGAAGGAGAAATTGACATTATTTCGTCTGATAGATCAAATAGTCTGCTAATCATCACTCAAGAGAAAGTAGTCATTTTTCGCCTGACAAGTGACGTCATTAAAACAGCAGCGTAGTCCTTTTCTAAGTTGTGATTCCTAAGCCACGTAACTTAATCATCTTTCGAGATATTTTCGTTTGAATTTTACAGACTGATTTAATTAATTATATAATTAACTAAAAAGAGGCAAATGCCCTATTTTTGTGACCTATATTTAAGGGCGTGTAGTATCGGCTGGCTTTAGAATAATATCACATCAAGTTTTAACGCCATAAGATCTCCCATGCACAAGACCATATGCATAAGGGGGTCCATGCCCAGCGGTAGATGTAAATAGGGCTAGTATAGTTCGCGCCTTCGTGAGATGAAAAAACTATAGTTATGTTATAGGGTATGCCCTATTTACGGTTACGGTACCTACCACCCTATTTTTGTATTAAATATCAATTTTATATTTTCAGATGAGATGGAGATATTGGGTGTTTGATTGTAAGCAAGTAACAACGATTGTATCAAGCTCAACGTGGGATTTGATTATAAAGATGTGAATACTTATGAACAAGAGTAAAACTTATTATTTGTTTTAAAAGAGTAGTTCAATTATGGTTATTCAATAACTTATAATTAATTTAAATTTGAGATGTTACAGAATACTTCTAGAACTCTGCTACCACTTTGGTGCTTTTAAGAGTATAGTCCATATTTTAAACTTCTCCATAGAGATTATTTGTGGATTATTAAAATATATGTAGTCAGGGCTTAAAACCGGTTTCTTTGTCGATTATTTTTTTTTGAGGCAAATCCTGTTTTTATGTCTGATTCGTTTGAACAAAATGATCGGTAATGAAAGTTCAAACCGCTCTTAAACCGGTTTATTTCGGGTTTCCCAATAAACCGGTGGCAGGCGAGGGGCCACTGAGGGACTATCGGTTAGATCAAGTTCAAACTTAACCGCTGCTCATGGGAAAAAAACGCTCTGTAACCGACATTTTCATTTTGTTCTTTAATTAACTAATTTAATTTAAGTACTTAAAATACCGCGAAGTAAATGTAATCGTTATTTGAATCTATTCTAAAAAATGAAGAAACCGGTTTGTAAATAAACGAGTTTTCAAGTGAATGTAGTATGTATGTATATTCTAATGATTGATTGATTAAAATTATTTTATCCTGTCATATGTAGTCATTGGATTTGAAATTGTTCGCCCAATTGTCATTCATCTCATGTTTTATGCATAATTTTGCTTAGTATTTTATTGTAAATTGTATTTGAATATAAGTTATGTTACAATAATTCCAGTTATCTTAGTTGATTATTTACATCAGCACTATTTTATGTTGCATTTTATTTCACACTAAAGTACTATTAACAAATAGCTTTGAATTTGTTACTAGAGTGGCCTCTCAATAAAAATCTATTTATCGGTCGCATTGTTTTTTATTTAAATTTAGGTTATCCCCAATACAGTTCAGAACATAATGAAGGTTATTATAAAAAATGTAGATCGTAAAATTTCCTACAAAAACATTGTATAATTTTTTTTTTAGAACTAACCGTTTTTGTCTTAGAGCCCAGAGAAAGTAGGCGGACCATTCCGGCGAGGTCCGAAAATAATAATAATTCGACCATAACTCCGTATCGTACGATTTGAAACATGATTATTATTTAAATAAAAATCGATTGTTCTAAAAATTTCACAATGGCGATTTTTTTTCGGAAATTCTTGTAGCCCTAATGGCCTTTCAAGAGTCACCGGACGTATAGTTTAGTCCGAGCGCAGAAGGCGCTTAACCAAAAGCAGAGTGTGTGCAGAAACGAGCCTAAGGTCCGTTCCTTCCGCCGCTAGACCGGCGGAATGAACTGAACTCTGCTTAGGGCGTTGCTTTGAGAGGGTACCGCAGGATCGCGAGTCCCGATACCTGGTAAAAGGGTTGCCTGAAGGCTGGTGTGTGTTCACGGTGTAGCGAGGATGACGTCCTCGCCTCCGCTGGCGGGGACGGTGTATATGTGTAGTCGGTGAGTGTAGTGTAAGAACCGCAGCACCAATTGACAGCGGTAATTGGATCGTCGGAGTCGTCTGACATGCCGAGGACGGCGACGGCAACGGGGAGGATCATTCCTATCGGGTACATAGGTTAGGCTATCAACTACGAAATGTGTTTTTGAAGAATTGCAGTCTACTTTGGAAGACAATGCCTTATCTTATTTGGCAATTATTGACCAAGACCCAGAATCTTTTCGACTACATTTCGTGACCGTTGATAAAACGTAGGTTCATCATTTTGATCCGGAGACGAAGAACCAAAATAAGGTGTGGAAAAATCGTCCTCCCCGCCAGCCAAGAGATTCAAGGTCTCTGTCTGCTGGCAAGATAATGGCCTCGGTCTTCTGGGATGCGGAAGGTATCATTATGATCGATTATTTAACTATAGGACAGATAATAACTGGAGAGTATTACGCAACATTGATCAAAAAACTACGCGAGGAAATAAAAAATAAACGACAGGGAAATTTGCGTGCCGGAGTGCTTTTTCATCATGACGATGCACCTGCCCATCGGTCTGATGTTGCAGGCGCTGCCATCAGAACGGTTGGATTTTAGTTGATGCAGCATCCGCCATATTCTGCGGACCTAGCTCTTAGTGATTTTCATCTTTTTACCAATTTAAAAAAACACTTGCGTGGTATAAAATTTCATGGAGATGATCAGGTCATGTGCGCTGTAAAGTATTTTTTCGATACCCAGAATCAAGTCTTTTCCCAAAGGAATTGAGCAACTTTCAAAACGTTATTCAACGTGTAATAGATTAGAAGGTGATGACGTTAAAAATAAATAGAATTTAAATAGGTATACTTTTCCTAAAGTTTCAAACCTTTTCCAAAAATATATTGATCAACCTGTATATCATAAAATATTTATATTTATTTCATTTGTTTTATTTTATCTATATCAAGCATAAATTAAATATATTAAAGCCATATAAAATAGAATAGGCGAGCTCTTGTCTATGGCTTTATGTAGGTATAGGGTAGAACTCTTCTATCTACCTTTTCATCTCCATCGATATCCATTTGCACGCACATCACCTATTGTATTATTGCCATATATAAAAAGAGAGAAATGTCATTGTCAAGTTGTCAATATCAATTGTAATTTCACAAATGTTTTCCCTCATTTTACCTTCTTTTAAAATTCTTCGTATTTAATAAAATATATAGATTGGTCACAAGAATGGAAACGTGTTTTATGGTGTAGTCCTGAAACCATAACTATAAAATTTTGATAACTAATTATTCTATGAGCTGTTGCTGCACAGCTGATAAGTTTAGAATGGTTAATATGAAAGAAACTGGTGATTTGATGGAATGTGTCAACACGGTGAGTATTCCTTGAAGATTCGTGTATTCTGGATTTAATAACAATTGATTTTCTACATAGTAATACTCCTATAGACCTGGCCAATGTTGTATCCAACCGCAACACTTCCAGAGGGTTTATTTGATATGTCATATTAAATAGGTTGGGGAGAGTCTTCGTATTTTGTATGTATGAAGTTGTTATCCAATATCTTTGATTGTACCTGGCTGGTTGTGATACCATTTAAAAGGTAACATTTAAAAAAAAAGAAATAAAAAACTGTTTCCCGCCATTTTTCAATTGTTTTTCTGTCCAAGAAAATGAGTGAATCTAACGAAGAAAATGAGTGAACCTAACAAAGAAAATGAGTGAATCTATGGAAGAAATTCGATACATTACAAACAAAAAGGGAAAAATGCGACACGCCGCGAAAAAAATTTGTGCCGTTTATGGACCTAATGCAGTGTCGGTAAGAGTAGCACAAAGTTGTTTAAGCATTTTCAGTCAGGAAATCTTAATGTTAAAGATGCAGGTCACTCCCGTCGCCCTGTCACCGATAAAGTTGATGCCATTTGTGAAAAGTGCAGCAAGATCAGCATATAAGTAGTTACGACATTGCTGATGAACTGGGCATTGAACACAAAACAGTTTTGACTCATTTGAAAAAGTCTGGATTCACAAAAAGCTCGATATTTGGGTACCACACGAACTCATTGAAAGATACCTAATGAACAGTGTTCTCGTTTGCGATTCTCTATTAAAACGCAATAAAACTGAACCATTTTTGAAAAGATTGATCACTGGTGATGAGAAGTTGATCACTTAAGTACGACAAGAACGTGCGAAAAAGATCATGGTCTAAGTGTGGCCAAGCTCCACAGACTGTGGCGAAACCCAGATTAACGCGCAATAAGGTGATGTTGTGTGTATGGTGGGATTGGAAGAGCATCGTTCATTATGAGCTTTGCCAACAGCTGATGAAACTAAAGTAAGAAATTGAGAAAAAACGCCCAGAATTGATCAATAGAAAGGATGTAGTCTTTCATCAAGATAACGCCAGACCACACATCTTTGGCCACTCAGCAAAAATTGAGAGAGCTTGGATGGCAAGTGTTGATGCACCCACCATATAGCCCTGACCTTGCCCCCTTAGATTTCCGCTTGTTTCGGTCTTTTCAGAATTCTTTAGGTAGTGTAAGGTTAACAGCAAGAGAGGTCTGTCAAAATTACTTGTCGCAATTTTTTTTTCCAAAAATCCCAAAATTTTTACAGCAACGGTATCATATCACTACCTACAAGATGGCAACAAGTTATAATTAAATGTAATATATTATAATTATTACATGATATTATAATTATATACATATTACATGATATTAGCACATATATATTATAATTAAATATAATTAAACTTTAAAAAAAAAAGTCTTTAATTTGTATATAAATAAGGAAGAAACTTTTTCCCTGACCTTATATTATACTTACCATGCTATATTCTACATACTCTTTTCAAAATTAATTCCTAAATCTTCAAAGGTGCATCTGGAAGTGTTCCAATGTTTGTCATTCTGGAGTGGTTTACATGTATTGTGTATGTTCATAGGCGACATTATTCACTTACGTATGTACCTATTATAATATCTAAGTATTAGACAGTGCTGAGTGGTGTTGGTTGACTATACCCCACATTAGCACCACCCCATTTCTGTGTGGTTGGTGGCTATTGTAAAAGGCAGTGATTGTATTGTAATTGTAAAGGGATAACTAAGCGGCGACTACATGCCCTGAGGGACTTTACCACTTCTAAAACAGTGGACTCGTCTACCCAATTGGTCAGTGTGGCGTTTTAAGGTCATACATCCCCCATGGCAAGACAGTATGTATGTGTAGGCTAATGTCTACTAGTGGATACTGAAATGTCTAGTTGCATTGCATTACATTAGACAGTGATTCTTCTTCCGATTGAAGTTGTCAGTATTATAACAATGAATTACCAATAACCCTTGTCTAAAAAATTGCAATTTCACAGGACCAATAACCCTTTCACAGGTATTTATCGAGTTTGTTGTAGATAGCAGGTAGTTTTAATTTCACTCGAAAATGCACTCTCCCCCTACAAAACTATCTGCCACACTATCTGACAGAGCAACTTGTATTAATGAATTATTGTATTGTATTGAATTATGTTATCTACAATCATATGGGGATTCACAAGGAAACATTTATATGATGTGTATAAATTTATTGCAGTTTAAAGAAAATGGAAGGTCTCTTGAGGAGAGTTCAAAGAACCATGAAACTGAAGAAATAGTAGTTACTGATGATGAAGTAGAAACAATTATTATTGATGAAGAAATTGATAATAATGATAACAAAGAACAAGACTGCAATTCTTCTGGAATTATCGAAATAACTGATTGTTCGACAGACATAGATGTAATTGATTTAGATGAGTATACTGGGAAATCAAGTAAGAGAAGGAAAAAGTATAACAATTCAGAAAATGATATAATTTTGATAGATGAAATGGTAGTCATAGATGATGAAAAGGAAAATAGAAGTTCTCAAGGCAACGAACTTGTTGATGAGCATCTATTAGTACTACATAAAAGTCAACCCAACCCTCTTGTGGATTCCCAAAACAATTTAACTAGAATTCAAGAAATTGAACACCAGATAGCATCATTTAAAAAAAGCATTGTTGAATTAGAAGAGGCGGAAGTTACTGATGATACAAAAAATTCACCTTATTTCAGAAGTGAACAGTAAGTTAGCAAAGCCATTTTAATTACATTACTAGATTGGAAATTGTTTTGTAAGTTTGTTTTTATTGTATTCTATTGTGTTGATTTTTTTTCATGAAGCGTATTGAGATTCACACTAATGCAAAAATAAAATGTTCAATATCTCGACATCTTGGGTAAATTCATTGTCTGAGAAGGCTAAGGTTCATTGAACTTGCAACAAATCCAATATTATACTTTGCAAAATTATGTTTTAACCAACATGTCTAACAGTTATTTTGTTTAAATTTTGCTTGCTGTTGATTGAAACTGATGGTTCTTATTTATAAAATTACCACATATATATCAAAAGACAGAAAAGATAAATGCAGTAATGCTATAGAAGCACCCAGCACCTTTCATGTGTGCTCACGGTAGTTTTGAGGCGACATGAACCGTCAAACAGATCTTTTTACATATTGCTGTAGCATTGGCGCAAATGCATATAGTTGGACATGAGTTACATAAGGTTCATATATATTCTAATAACACTGCAAATACAAAATTAAGTCTATCACAAAACAAGTTGCCGTTCCGTGCTAGCTAAATTCAATCTAAAAAATACTTATATCGCAATTACGTCTTGCTTGCTACACGGGCTGAACAGACTGAACGAGCAGCGACAGAAGTAGGAGTTTAGCGCTAACTTCGTGCATGTAGAAAAGAACAACTTGCGTTATTTATCCCTCGTGGAACCAAATCTGGTGTCACAGGCTTGACAGACAAACAAAATTTACAGGTTAAAAGCAGTAGTAGTGAAGTTACACAAAGAGTTGTGCCAGCTTACTGGAATACAGGCTGTCAAAAGACGGGAAGTAAAACTGAAAGTGCTAGATGGGCATCCTCCAGCGCCGGTGAAGAAGCTTGAAGTTTTTATAAATAATAACATTAGCAGTGATGGGGTCCCGCCTTTTCCCGACTTCCGTGATGTGGTGGAGTGTGTTGTTGCTGCAAACATTGAAGATGACTTAAATTGGAGTCAAATGGAGATAATGAATGAAGGTTTTTATCACTTGCTCATCAGTTTATGGAAATCATTGTCATGAGTATTCTCCTCAAGCATTTTTTTTTCAATTCTCTACTAAATCGGCCATGCCATCGGCATACCAACGATTGTCATTCTGGACTGATGTTGGCATGCTTCACGGATGTCGCAGGGCGACAGTACCCGCTTACCACCGGGTGGATTGTCTGTTCGTCAACCGCCTTCTTTCCGTAAAAAGAGAAATCTAATGTTACCTACATGCAAGAGGATGAGGATGCACACAAATCACTCGTACATTACATGTATAAGTAATTTGTATTGTAGCTAAACAATGTTGGTGGACGGAAGGGAAGCTATAGTATCAAAACACACCTTTGTAGATTTATTGATGCTTTTTAACTACTCAAAATAATAGCAAATAAGACAAATTTAATTTTATTAACCATATAATATCTTTACCTCTTTTATATTTCGTAGTATTTTTTATGTTTAAACTTTTTCTTTCGGCTTGGTTACTACGGCTAAACCTGTGTCATTCTTAAAATTTATGTTACCTTACAAACCCGTGGGTTTAACAATGCTCTTAACATTATGCTGTACCACTATTTTTGGCAAATAAATTTAAAAAAGGTGTATTTATTAGTAACTTTTGCTGTGCATCAGCCACGGCGCTGTTTACCCAGTGTGGCAGAGCACTGCAAAAGAAACGACAGAAGCGTGAATGGAGGGACCTCATAAAGAGATTTAAGTCAGAACCGTGCGATAACGACCCTGCTGATGAGGACCTTGAATTATTCGCAAAGTTGGAGGCGAACAAACGGGTGGCGATGAAGAAAGAACACGATGTTTTTGAAAGGTAATTGTTACTGTTATGATACAATGTGACCGTGTCCACCTGTGGATGATAAAAGGCTGGTTACTATTACACTTATAGATAGTATATACATATTAATCAAGTAACTTGAACATTCATCTTTGAATGACAAAAACTTCGTCATTTTTAAAGACATCGTAAAAAAATACAGCATAATTTTGTAAATTTTTCAATTTTTTTTAGTTATAAAATAATGTGTATTTTTCCATTGTGGAAAGTTTTGTCCATACTTGAGGGTCACTATTTCGGTGCTTTTTTGACCGATTTCATTTCATTCGGAGATTATGAGTAACAACAGATTTTCTGAGTTCTGCGTTTGCTGGCTTTCCTCCAGTAATTCACAAATCGATTCAAACCTGAAGACTTATAAGTAATTTTTTTTAAATGCATTTCGAATTGTCTTTACAATACTAAAAATATAATTTCAGATTTACCCGGCTCCAATACCAATCACCGCAAAGTACCACAAAAGTGTCAACCGGAATGACTTCTGATAACGTACAAACTGCATCTGAAGTTATAAAGAGTTTGAACTCTGGTAAGATTCAATGTCGACAAAGTACCTTGAGTTACACTAATACTTCAAATGTTAATAATGTACACGATTGCCATACAGGTGAAAATGTAATACATCAGTCTGATTTAGATGAAAATGAAAGCTATTGTGATGATAGTTCCAGTGAAAACTCGGACTTAGAAGGATCTATAGAAACAAATGTAATTCAAAATACTATAGCCTTAAACAACAGACAAGTCACAGATGAGAAATTTAATAACGCATCACAAACTAAAGTTTCTGGTAATGAGACATCACGGGCTCTATTATGTAATGGAGGCCCTTACAATGACATGTCACAGACTCTATTAGTTAATGAAGGTTCTAATAGTGACACACCAGTGACTCTGTTAGTTAGTAAATCCTCTGATAATGACACATCAGAGACTCTGTTAATCAATGAAGGGTCTGGTAATGACACATCACAGACTGTTTTAGTTAATAAAGTATGTGGTAATGCATTACAAACCAGTCTTTCAGATAATGAGGATTTTGTTAAAAGTGGTAATGATACATCACAAGTCAAAGTGAAAAGTGAACCAAAGATAGATATAATCAAAATGCTAGAAGAGTTAGGTGATAATTACACAACTACAATAGTTGATATTGAAGATCCATTCCTTGTTATAGAAATATCATCAGATAGTAGTTCTGATGAGAGTGGTGGTGAATTTGAGTCTAGAGGCGAGGGTGATGATATTTGAATTATACGTCATTGATTACTGCCTGTATTCTATAGATTGTTTTAATATATGTATTTTATTAAATATTTTAATCGCAGGTGAGTGGATAGTGTATGATAATTTGGAGCAGTGTCCTTGTTGTCGCTATGGATTTATTGGCATGTTTTAAAGTTTTTTTTTATCTTAATACTACGTTGTCTCAATATTCTGTTTAAACAGAAACATGATCGGACATCCGATTTTTAAGATAACACAATATATAAATTATACATATACATATTATCTATTTACTTAGAACCAACAATACCTAGTCTAGCCATAAACATTGTTACAAAGAAAACATTAGATATTTTTTTTACATTATCATTTTATTAGAAGAATTTGTGTTACTTTAGAATTAAATAGGTAAGCATTTTAAAAATATAACGTTTATTCGAAATGGTCACCTAATAAAATTAACTAATTTTTCAAACGTGGCCAGTTTATCATTGATGCACCCTTTCCGTGGTAAATGGCAACTGCCACCTTTATGGAATCTTTTAATATTATCATGACATTTAGAGCATGCCATGCTTTCTAAAACCGACCATAAATCTTAATCGAGCTAATTAAGATCGGGAATAGATAACCGCTAGTCTTCAGCTCTAATGAAGTCGGGCTTATTCCTTTCTAGTCCGTTGTTGAGCGAGCCTTATGACCCGGTGTCGTCTTGCTGTAAAGACCATTCTTGGTTATGGATCCGGGTGTTATTAAGAGGCTTTACGACCTTCTCAAGAATCGTATTTTGATACACTTGAGCCGACGTTTTTAATACCCTTTCCACACAAATATGGTTCAATCACTCCTAGCTCACAAAAATATGGATAGCTAACACCCCACTAAACCATAACTGAAGCCGGATAATGGCCACCATGTTCCACCCTATTGACCAGCTTCTCTAGAGTTATGAGCCTACAATACCCTGCGAGTCCAATACAATAATGCCTTCAGGATGCTGCTGCCTTGCTTATGCAGTGCCTCAGGAATGTTTGCTGCCGAGCGCACGGACTTTTATGCGATTGTGCAAAAGAGAGTTGTATCCCTGTATCGCAGGATGCGGGGCAGCATCAACAGAATTCTGACGGTGGTCGCAAATAGGATAGATTGTCCCATCCAAAAATTTTGGGTGGGACTAATGATAAAGTAGATAAATAGTGTTACAGTTTGATATTTACTCATATTATAAGTCTCTTACTAAGCCCAACTATGAATATTATGTTATATGTATTTGAAATAATAAAAGAAAATGAAATAAACTCGATCATTCTGCATGTTCCTCAATGGTGAACATTTTCTCGTCCGTAAACAAGATTTATCTGTGAGCACCCGTTACGTACCGCCGAACGAATGACCAGTACGTATTTTGTAAGCAGCAAGGCATAAATCATCTTTTAAAATATGTGACATGGTTCTGGGTGCTATATACATCTCTCTGGATAAAATCTTTTGCTGGGCGGGACTTCTTCGGATGGTCTCCTTCACAGCTTTAATCATGTTTAGTACGAATAGTGCGTTGATGGTGACCATTTTCTAACACAAACAGGACGTTTCATTGTACCTACCAATAGACCGGTACACAAACATTCGGCTAATACCGAGCGGATGGAAACTTAAAAATTGCATTTGGCTCCATGCCTACTTTGTGTAATGCAATCCATTTTAATATTAGTACAATACATATTTAAGTGATTAGCGCCAAAATGAGAAAAAATCATTTATTTTACAGGTGAGAATGACAGATTTTTCAAATTTTCTTTTATTTATTGTAACGGTATTTATGGCCAGACTAGGTATAAGCCCTTTTTTTCGGATAATGTCACATCACATATACATAATTATAATACATAACTGGTATTATAAAAAGTGGGTGATTACAAGGGGAATCCCGCGTCCTGTAGTAGGACCTTATAGGCTGATATCGAATTGTGGTATGTACTATTAAAAGGAAGTGAGAAATCACCGGTCACTTCATATAGCTAATCCTGTTTAATTCTGTTACTGTCTTCACGCATGTCAGTATCTTCTAAGATCGTCGGTTCCAATGTGCGGTATGATATTATTATCGATATTAGAAAGCCCTGCTTCATATACTACTCGTATATATAGCCGGTAGTGGCGGGATGAGAAGAGATGAAGATCGTGTGTGGTGGCGGTCCTTGGGAGAGGCCTATATCCAGAAGTGTAGAGATAGGCTAATAGTATGGTAATGGTTCATATATACATATTTATGTGGATATATGTATGTATACTAAACGGCAGGAGCAGCGAAAAATAGGGCGGTACCAAAATTTTCGATCGAGGAGCTCGGCGACGCCGGCGTCGGTTGTTCTGTAGATAGCTGTTTTATTAATAACATCAGTTACGCAGATGATATGGTGCTGCTGGCCCCCTCGATCCGTGGTCTTAGGACACTATTGGCTATCTGCGAGAGGTATGCTCTGTCACATGGGCTCAGGTACAACTCCACAAAGAGTGAGCTATTAGTGTTTAAGGCGGGTAATAAAACATACTCCACTATACCGCCGGTCTCGCTCAATGGCTGTCCAGTCGGTAAAGTGACGCATTTTAAGTACCTGGCTCACGGAGGACCTGTCCGATGATACGGAAAGGTAACGCAGGCTACCGACGGTGAGATTTAATATGTTGGCCTGTATATTTGCACACGTTGCTCTCAAGCGGTTAAAATAATACTATTCAAGACATACTGCCAGTCTTTTTATATGTGCAACCCGTGGGTCAATTACATGTTAAAATCGTTTAAATACCTGCGTATCCAATACAACAGCGCATTCAGGGTTTTTTTTTTATGTACGTAGGCGGCAGACGAGCATACAGTCCACCTGATGGTAAGTGGATACTGTCGCCCATAGACATCCGCGATACATGCCAACATTAGTCCAAAATGACAAATGTTGGCACGCCCCCGGATGCGCTGCCTACCTTTGGAGATATAGGAATGGATTTGGAGAAAGGGTTAGGAAAATGGGGAGGGATAGGATGGGATGGGAATGGGCTCTGGCATATCTCACTCACTACCGAAACACGTACGTACATTGGGGAAATACGATAAAGTGGGAAATGCAGTACATTTCAAGGTAGTCTTCTGTGAGAGAGGGGTAACGTGGCCAGTCGAGCGCGCCCAGCGGCTGTTGGATTGCAGCGTGCACTCTCCCCTTCTGTGTTGGGGCTGCCGCGCTATTGCTACAGTGGGGCATCGGAGATATTCGCGAACGCTCGTACGGCCGATTTCTTTGCCACATTGTGAAAAATAATAGCATCACTGATGTCTAGGGCACGGGGCAACAATAACCCGCTTGAGGATCTTTGCGGAGTCTGGATGAGCCAATATTGAGACATTGGCTGGAGTCGCTCGTTGAATCGTGGTGACGGGCGGCTACAGCCAGTGCCTATATACGAGTATATGTGTATGTATGTATATATAATTAGTATTATAATAAAATCTCAATAATAAGTATGTACTAACATAGTCTAACGATAAGTTAAAACTGATTAATTGTCAAAATTGTCTAAGTTAACACTAATGATAATATGGATCCTGTAATCCAGTGGTCGTCACACTTTTCTGGTCAAGGGCCACATAGGACAATGTGAGGTATCACTGCGGGCCGCACATTCTTGAATTGTTTAGTTGACACCACCAATCAATTGACATATTTTTTATGAGCTGTCAAAACGCGATTGCTCCATAGATTTTATATGGCAATTGCTACCTGTGACCAATGTGAAGTCTTTATTTGCCAACTCAATGAACTAACTAGCATACAATTAACGGACACAAAGAACAGGAGGAAGTTTATACCTACCCGCGTACTTCTATTTAGTTAACTTCATGTGCAAAATCATATTTTGATATTATCTACTAAAATTGTTTGCTTTGTCGCGGGCCGCACAAATATCGTTTGGCCGTACAAGGCCGCAGTTTGACGACCACTGCTGTAATCCGAAATAAATGAATTAGGTATCAGAAATAACGGTCCAAACACAGGTCTCCTCGGACTGCTGCTTCATCACGACAACGCGTATGCTCAATCAATTTCACGAGTCTTAACCATATTTGAAAACATTTTTTCCCACTTCCTCACATACCTTTTTCACAGCCTCTCAGCGCGTCTTCTGGCGATGAAAACTGCTTCCCTTTTAGTTGAGTTTAATTTAGGAAAATAAAAGAAGTCACAAATTACCCGGGCGGGCACCCCCTAGTGCGATACTATCCTCTTGACCGATAATATTTGTACCTGGTATGAATATTACGGGCTCATGTAATATTTCATACAGATTCCCCGATCCAATGTGAAATCTCTCCAAACTCACAAATTAAATTTTCTATTGCCACCAAGTTTTCTACCGTAACAGCAGTTTAGTCGACCACGCTTAAATTCATTGTACCAACGATACAGCTGCCTTAGAAGGCCACTTGTCTGCAGACGCCATTTAAAGAACATTTAGAATCCTAGCATGGAAATATTCCCATCGAATATCTATTTTTAATGAGACACGATATTTTGATTCAACTCGTAAAACAATATGGAGGAAAATTTGAATTTGGAACGTTGTTTTTATGTTACATACAGTCGTAGTTTTCCAGCCGTTTCATAAATAAAAATTGTCGCAGCAAAACTTTTGGGTTGTCTGGTATATAACATCTATATGGGGAATAATGAACCTATAGGTTGTTCAAAATACAGGGCGTTAGTCGTATTCCGGAAGCTTGAAATAGGTGCTTTCTCGTGGTCCTACCAGTAGAGGGTGACTTATTTCTCGTCGTACTATTCGTGTTTTACTACCTTTTGTATGTATATAAGGTTGTAAATTAAACCGGGTGACTGCACTCATGATTTGCCTATGGGTTCTTTAGTAAAAGTTGTTCATAATCGTGGGAACAATCTCACCTTTATTTTTATTAAATAAAACTAATAAGTGTGTATTTTTTTGTAACGAATAATGAGAAAACATTGTACTTTGAATATATAGGCTGCGAAAATTTATATTCTTAATGACCATATGATATAGCAGTAGAACCATGAGAAACTCCCTGATAGTTCTACTAAAATAGTAAAATTCCTTTGGCCCAGTTTACAAAAACGGAAATTTCACATTAATTTCTTGTCCCAAAAAAATTAAGCTTTAATCTTTGCAAAATTACAAATACCTATTTGCTAAATACAAAGCACAAAAAAATTATTGTTTTTACATAAAAATTTCATGTCAACTAACTCATGGGCAGAAACCCATATAAAAAGCTATGTGTTCACTATATACATTTATCAATATGAGAAAACAGTAATATTTTGCTGGATCTGAGGTTAACCTATTACAGGAAATATTAAACGATCTTAAATCTATAAAGGGGGCATGTACATTCAGCAACACGGCAATGTGGTATACACTTTAATGCGCTTGTAATAATGACTAAGACTCGAATTGTTTTGGGAAAATTAGCGTGTTGTTGACTGTACATATTAAATACATATTACCAATTCTCTAAGCAATTCTTTTTAGGCCAGTAAAAATGTACAAAATATTCACTAATAAAAACATTTTTTGGTCGAAGATTAAATATTAAAAATTGGCTTTTTACTGGACTATTTCACTGTTGCACACAATTCTCCTATTTCAATATATAGGGTCCGGCTCACATTCATTGAACCTAAGCCAACAGCGTAAAGGAAAAGGGGGAGCGCACTGGAGCACAGAACAAGCTTTTTATGTCAGTGTGCAGAGTTCCAGAGAAATCGCCTGTTGAGCTCCGTAGTTTCGAGCAATCTGTCTGCCAACGCAGTGTGGGATCACTTCTATTTAAGTGAGATCCCACAATAGGACAATACTGAAACAGATCCTCCGCTCCCCTGACCCCCCAACGAGATGTATAGCAAGTTTTGGACGGAAATCTGGCGGAACTAATGGGGATATAATCATGCAAGTCACTAAATCGTAAATATTAGTATTATAATATCACTGATGTGAGACCCTAGTACTTGAGATCACCAACACACCCGCCTAGCGTGGTGATTGAGTATGTAAAGGGATCTACGAGGAACTAGTTTGGACACGTCGTTTCGCTGCTATTACAATTGACGGTTCGGCTCAGTGTTAGCTTCGAAAGGATGCGCAGTGCGCAGCATCAATGATGTGCGCAAAATGTCACGCAGATGCATTATGTTGTCCTACTTCTTGGCGGTGACGGCAACGTAGGGACTGATCGCGAAGTGTTCCACATTTTGGGTGTCATCCTTGCGCAGGGGCCATGCTACTATTCTGTATCGTTCCAATTTTATTAGAGAAGATTAGCACGGCACCTGCGTAAGGACGACTCGCTCGTGTGTAGTTGACACCTAAATCTTCAATCGGTGTATCGTACCAGCAGACTGGTATGGGAAAAAATGTACTAAATTTACTAATTGTATATAAATATAATGAAAAGGAATACTATAAATCAGTGATCGAAATGTCACCGCTGGCAAGCAAACTTCTTAGCTGGTGCTATGTATTCCAATAACAAGCAGTCGAATTTGTATTTTCAAAGGCTAGTAAATGTACTTTCAGATTTTAAATAGATTTTGTGTAAATTATGTAGGTACATTAATAAGAGAAAAACATTTTTGGAAAAGATTTAATATTTGATCAAATGGTAACATATGTACATTAATTCGCCAATACGATAATATTCATACTGAACATTACCAAAAGTTTACACAATGCGAATACTTCCTATAAGTATGTATGCCGAATAATTTACAATAGGTATGAGAATAGATACATTTGAAAATTCTAAAATGCGAGTTTACAATATGCTAACAAACCGCAATTTAATACGTCGTCGTTAGTAACGAAAGTTTATTGAATGTAAAAGAAACAAAATACCCACGCAGATGGGATAGGTTGTATTTAAACTAATTAACCGTCGGTGGTTGTCAAAATGTTTCAATGCTATCGTTTGATTCGGAAGGACGTGTCTACACTCCAATAAAGCCTTCAGTTGTCAATACTATTTTTTGTGATTTAGTTGCTTTCTTTTTTTAATTTTATTCCTTTATAATAAATTTCTTGGACTGAAACTAGTTTTCTCTGGAGAATCCAACCACCAACCACCTGGCCTAATAATGTGATATGATTAATAGTTCATTCAAATTATTCTTTGAATTCTTGATAGAATATTATCAGTTTAATAACATTCCAGATTTATATGGTTGCACCTACGACACTTGGCAAAAATGTATTCACAGAAAAATAAAAAATATATATGTATGCTCACCGATATATGAATTTATTTTAAGAAAATCTATTTAAAATCTGATAGTACATTTTTCTAGCCTTTAAAAATACTCACAAACTAGACTGGTTATTGGAATACTTGGGGCGCGCTAAGAAGAATGCTTCTGGACATTTCGAAGATTGTTTTTTTTAGTATAGATGGCAGACGAGCGGGCGGTAGTAAGTGGTCACCCTCGCCCATGGACACCTGCAACACTAGCGGGCCTGCGGTTGCGCTGCCGACATTTAGTTTGGTTGATAGTACAATATAGTATGTTTCTAGTACTTGGAGTTCGTACGCTGTCATGTCACCGCCAGGAAGTAGGACATGTGACCTATTCTCAAAATGTTCTAGCAGCGATTGTTATTGCTTTGCTCTGGCCATTTTTCATTGATTTGATATTTTGGTTATTATGGATTAAAAATAATTGGTTAAAATAATATTACTGAGATTGTTATTACTGGACAATTCAAAATAGCAATAGCAAGAATAAACGATTATCCCGTATAAGTCCGACAATCTGATGGACATTCTGAGAATAGGGCATTTTGCATCTGTGTGACGTTTGATAAATGAGACGTTTCGCGCCGAATCCCTTCGAAATTACGGTTATAAGAGCCTTGAAGAATAGTCTGGATTATTGCGGAATACCTGATAGTTTTATTACTAGACATAAGATCGATTTGCAGTATAATTTATTGTCCTCTTCGGATAAGTTATAGAATTGCAAACTAAAAACGAACAAACTGAACAGGTATGGAATCACAACTCACGGTATTTCGTTTTGTACAGATTTAATTCGACAGTGTTAAATATTTACTGCATTTACATTTAATTATTGGCCATTGCTATTAAATTCGGTACTGGTTTGCACATCGACATGTATCGGTTACATTACATTTAATTTTTTTTATCGAAATGGAAATTGAAAAATTTATAACCTACTAGTTTACCATTCTAATCTACTTCAATCTTACGTATATACAGTCCATAAGCTGCAAAACGCCTCCGTCGACATAGTACAAACTGTTCCACATCGCCATTATAAAAAAATAATTTTGATATTCCTAAAAAAAAATCCGCTTGATACGGCCAAACAAGTTTTGGATGCGAACCTCTTATCCACAAGGTCTCCAGTGTCTGATCTGTTCCACCTTCACCGTAAGTATTGGGTACTTGACCGTTTCCGAAATACATTAGAGAATTAAGCTGAATACAAACGAGAAAATCCCCTTTTGATAAGATTATCAAAAAAGGGATTTTCGCTTTGGTATTTATATAAAAGATAGTTATTAGATAATAATTAACGTATAATATCGTCCTAAAACAGAAAGTGGCAGTGTGACAGATTGTTAGAGCGTTACTTGCACGTTTCGTAACTCCTAAGGTTGAGTAGATTTCACAAGTTTAATGTTATTTATATTCTATTGTACAGATAAAATGGACAAAATATGGACTTATTATGGCATTCTCTACCGGTCGATGTTTGGGCAAACGGAGAATCAAGAGAGGTGTGCTGTAAAGTTGGTATTATATTCGTAAGAATTAGAAAATATATAAAAACAAACATACGTAACAAGAGGTACAATATGGTTGTAATTATAAGGTTATCACAATGTTCTGCGGTAGGAATGTGGTGGGGAGCTATTGCTATCTCTGTCGCTTGTATGTGTTCATAATGACATCTATTATAAATAATATAATAAAATTGTAACAGGTCGATGTCTGTACATTATAGATATTGAAAAAAAAAACTAATATGGGGGGGGGGGTCTTTATTAGAGCAACAGAAGCCAAAGCAAGTTTTTAGAAATTTTGTCTGTCTGTCTGTATGTTTGTACACGCATCACGCAAAAACTACTGCATGGAATTGAATGCAGTTTTCACCGATGTATTGCTCTAGAGGTCTAACTTAAAATATAGGCTCCATTTTAGCGCAGGAAAATATCTTATTCCGATTGTTTTAAATTTAATAAACCGAAGCGAAGTGAGGGCGGTTCGCTAGTTATAGAATAATGCCAGTCAGTCGGGTCATTTCTCGGGATGATCAAGGATTTTCTATTACCCAAGTTATTAAATATATATGTTAACAGTCAAGTACTTTAGTTACAATGTAGTTAATTTCATAAGTTGTTATTCCATCGCCTGATTACATAGAAAAGAAGACCGTGTGCGCAAGAGTATAAATAATCAATTCCCAATACATTATTTCTAATTAGTTACAACGATTGACATTTAATGCGCAAACTACAAACAGCAGGATTACATCGATCGAGGTCACGATAGGGAACTACTCACAGATAGTATGCACAGAATGAAAACTTATTTCCTTTCCTGAAGTATTTTACACCTCCTTTACAAATAACTTAGGTTTCTTGTAAAATAAAAACCTGATTACAAGCTGCTAAGTGTAAAAAAAAATTAATCAACAGTAACGATTATGCGATTTCGAAAAAAAAATGTACAGACTCAAACAAAATTTTACACCTGTCAATATTTAAAACAGTCTAATAATCTACAACTTGCGATGTACGAACTTTGTATGCATAAAAAAATATCTCTCCTATAGGGCCTTACCTTACGTTCTTACATTAAATTTCGTATATCATATCGTCTTTGACAATTGATGTTAACATTTGTCCGCTGACTTACACAAATGAATGGTATCCCGTTTAGTCCCAGGTAACACTTGCTGTCACGTGACATGACACATACCATACACTAGACATCGAGTTAGGCAATCATAAGCCACTAAATTATGTGTAACATTTCATGTGTTCAAATATATAACAAATAAGAGAGAGCAAGGAAAGGCAAGGCCGACACAGGCGCTATTTATATATATATATAAAAAAGCTATTTTCCTCTATCAAAATGCAGATTTTTCAGTCTTGACTGAAGATATTGAATTGTCAAGTGACAGTTCATAGTCAGTCTTCGTCAATTGATTTAGCACAACTTCGTGGGAACAAACTTGGTAGTTCATAGTGAAGAAATATAAGTAGGTTATCTTTATAGGTGCACGAATTGCAGCTTGCACGTAAGCGTACCATATATGCATATTCATTAATATTGCACTTAGATTGCGGTTGATGGACATCCAAGTGTTGATATTCCAATCCAATTCCAATATCTTAATATGGCCCCATCGAGAATTCGATGATTTTGCCAACGTGAAGGTTGAATGAAACAGTAAAAAAAATCGCCTTAAAAGCACTAGCGATGACCGGTTGATCAGAGTCCATAGGACAATCAATTGATGATGTATAGATGATCTATTCCACATTATCGATCAACATCTGCAATAACGTCAACTCAATAGTCCACACTAGGGTTCCCTGTCGTGGGTCAGGAGACATACAAAAAAGAACACAGCCCTCAGACTAGAATAAATATTTGTTTACAAATGAATGTCCAACCGGGAATAGAACCTGGGTCTTTTTACACAGTAGGCTAATTAAACAGCAACCAATTGGGCTAATCGATCGTCGAACATCGATTGAAAACAATAAGGGTTGCAAATGGATGTCGATCGCAGACACTAAATAAATATCATTGATCAACTGCAATCTGTGTGCACCTTTGTAAGGAGTCAATCGTGAATCCCTATAGAGATAACTTACTTGTCTTTTTTTACAATGCGAGCGTCGTTTGATCGTTACGTTGTAGTTATTTGAACAGATGGCAAGTGTTACACACGTAGGGATATAACGCCGAAACGGTGCAGGACTAATCAATCACACAGCACATTCAATAATTTTCCTTTATTTCTATTTTTTTGTTATTTTCTTCCTCTCGTTTTCAATTTAGTATTAAAATTATGGTTATAAACTTCGAGTTTGTCCGTCTCTTCGAAGATTGTACGCCACTGAACGGTCCATTAAATCATCAACCACGTATAACACTGATGTTGATCAACAATATTCGCAACATAACTAGATGTAAGCGAAAGGAGAACAAACGAAACATACCGGTTGGACTGACTCGCGCGCTGTCGACTGTTCACATTTAAAAAAAATGTAGCTACGCTTGTCTATTCAAGTGCTAGCTTTCAAATATAACTGCAATAATCAAACAAGATATATTTTAATTAATATTTCAGGTTTAGTCAACCTGAAAACTTGAAAGAAATAACCTTGCCTGAAGGTTTTGAATCGAGTTATAATCCCACTGAATCTTTTACATATGCCTCTAGATTAAATTCTTTAAACTTTTACGGTGGCGTTAGGATTCCTGCATCCCAACAAACAATAGACAAACAATAAAAAGCCATTGCTCAATTGGTTAATACAATTAGGCAATACGGACATGAATTGCCAGCATTTGTTCATGACAAATACAACCTCCGCCAGCGATATTTTTTTACAAAGAAAGTAGACATTATCGATGTCTCAGGCCTCATTTTGAATATTCGAGGAACTCTTGCCAAACGTGCAAAAGGGCTATGTTTAAAGGACCAATATGAAAATTAGAATAATGAACAATTTCTTTGTATAAACACCAGAGACAGATTCCTATCTCATTTACATCTGGGATTCAATACAGCTATGATTATCGCAGCTATTATATTAAATATCATTTCTGAACGTTGACGTGTGCGCGCGAGTGCCACCTAACCGCCATCTGAATTGCATTATACATAAGTATTATGTTTTACATTTATGTAAGAGTTGTGTTTTGATTGTAAAAAATTATATGCTTGTTATATCCCTATAAATGCTGAGTTGGTTTATTTGTCAAGAGCCGTGTTTGCCTTCACCGCAATCACACACTCCTCACCGCAGGACTTGAGCACGGTGCACTGAAACAATATAGAAAGGAAATTTTAGGAAAAAAAAAATGGCTATCCAATGACATATATACAAACAACGTGCAAATCACTGAAAGCTTGGCCAGCGTGGCGTTTGAAAGCCACACATCCCTCGTGTACACAAGACTGTGCCGGAGGAGGCCCATGAACAGCACTGGACGAAAATAAAAGGCTGATTATATTTTTATGTGTAAGTCTATACATTTATAGACAATTACATATGAAAATGTAACCTTCTATGCAAGTCATAGTTAAATGACAAAATAAATGTCACTGGACAATATACATTGTGTATAAACCTTAAAATACATAGTTGTTATATTTAAAGTATCTTAGAGAAAGTATTAAAAACAAATACATCATTATTATCATGTAACAAGATTTGGTACTGTTATCAAATGCAAGGTATTGACAAGGTACTGTTATCATATAATATAATTGATAACACAATTGCCTACTTATTTTCAGAAGTTGTTTTATACAAGTTAAATTAACTTAAAAGATTTGAACTGAACCACTTTTATAGCAAATTTGTCAATATGGGAAAATATTACACTGACATAAGCATATTTTATCCATCACATCTTAGCCCATGTAAAGCAGGGGTGAATCTCTATTAAGAAAGATATACAACGTGTCAACAAAATAACACAATACCTGAAACATATCAACCAATTTAAAATAGTTAAAACCCTTCCAGCGAAAATTGATTTTTTTTAAAGAATAAATTAAGTTACATACATGTAAGGTTCTGTTGTCCTATCTAAAACGTTCACAGTGGTTATTACTCAGACCGGGCACCTATGCATAGAATTAAAGATATACTAGAATACTAGAAACTATGAATCATGGAAAAAAAACACTTGCAGAATTGATTCTGCTCTCGATACTAAACATCCTTATTTCCAGTTTTTGCATTATTTCAGTGACATGCTATATACAATATGATGAACTTCTGATATTTTAGTCTTTATAGAAATCAGATATATGTACTCAAAACCCATGGTTCCATACGGCTGGTGAGGACACTAGCCCAGGTTGGGGGCAGAGATTTAATTTACGAGTGGATTTAGCACCAGGACACTAGGAAAAGTGCACCCAGAGACTCTATACTCGAAAATGTTAGAGCACCCAGTTGAATTTTGTGAACATTGCATCAGTCATAAGATATGACTAATGACAGATTAGGGCACAAAATGTTCATTCCGGAAAATCCTTACGTAATACTTGAACGGCCCCTTACATAATATAATTTGTGCAAAAAAAAGCAGAATATGTATTAGCACCAGTGAAAGATGCTAGCCTAATACATAAATAAACAATAAAGTATGAGATCTCTCAAAAGCAATATCTTATATTTCATAAGCAAATATCCTTTGTTCAATGAACATTGTCAAGTTTGTCAAATTGTCAATAAAGTCAAAATTGTATTCAGGTCAGTGGGTAATTAATAATTATCAAACTGTTAACAATGAATTAATTTTCACGTTCATGGCCTCAACTTTGTTGTTTTCGGTTTTTTTGGTAGTTATCAATAACTCACCAGGAGTTCCTTGCCGCTGTCAAAGTCGGCGCGCAGCTGCGCACCGAGGTCTCCGTCGGGGATCTTGAGGTCTTCGCGGAGGTCTCCGTTGTCCGCCATCAAGGTGAGGTAGCCGTCGTCAGAAATGTCAGTCAGCTGGTAGTCCTCGCGCTTTACGTGCGGGACGTCCATATTGTGGGTAGAGGGGCAGATATCTTCGTATCTGGAGATGAGCGAGAGTTTTATTTAGAAAATATTGATCTTATTGCAAAATAAATAACCTATACTCAATAGCCAATGCTTCGATTACCTGTGTCGTAATGTTAATTAGATACAAAGACCCAAACCTATGATGTTAAACAAATGTTTGCCCAACTGGCACCTAAACCCGGTATCTGTTGCAAAGCAAGTACTAAACAAAATTAAAAATTAAGGTAGGAGGACACGCTCTGATCAGGTGGACTATTTGAAGTCGCCGATAGCGGTTGGATAAGAAACGTAAAAGACCGTATATGGTGGCAGTCCATGGCAGAGGCCCATATCCAGCAGTGGAGAGATAAGCTGTATGCTATTATCATGTGATAATATTAGTCATTAATTTTAGATTTAATTCTGATCGTTTTTTTTGGATACAGGAAGATAACTTATAATGACTGGGTGAATGATTAGATGATGTTTCACTTCTATTCAATGAGAGGATTCTACACTGCTATAAACTGCTACACTTATCATATGCACACCTGCATAGAATTAATGTTTTTTTCTCTAGAAGACGATAAAAAGGCAGTTTATTTTAGTTTTCCTACTATGTTCAGATAGGTATCAATGGTTAGTAGATTTGTAAAATAATAAAACTTAACTAATATGTCCAAAGTTTCCAATTGTATAAAATATATGGATTTGTTGATTAATCTGTGCCCCTGTACGGTGATCCCGTAACACAATAGTGTAACGAGACGCATAGTCGGGCCTGGTTTATACTTTTCGAGTACCCGCAGCACGGGCGCAGTATGGAACTACACTCGCGACTCTATGGGCTCGCAATAAATGATAGGTATTATATATTTTTCTTTTTCTGCAAAAGGCAACAATATTTACTAGCTACAAAAGTATTGCCAATTTTAAGCAAAACTATAAGAAGAAGGTCAAATAATTTGTACTGATTTTGTTATACTTATTAAGCTCTTGTTATCAATAGCATTGATAAAATTATTTAAACAAGTGTTGCCAAGACAACATTCTTGTTAGTTTCTTATGTATATTGATTGTATGTGACACGGCCAAATCACGTTTTGTTCGACTGGTGGACGAATCACATTTCAATATTTAATTTTAGAACAGAAGATTTGGCAAAACCCCCATGGTGGAAAATGTAAATGCCCTTTTATTTTGCCAGCCTATTAAATTAATTAAAATGAATAGGGGCCTTTGTAATATCTAGTACAAATATAGGATTACAAGTAGCAAGTGGCCTGTTCACGTCATCATGCATGAAACATTGTTAATAATGAATCAGCGACTAAAGCAGATGTTTAGTTATAACACGTTTTATGACATCCTATGTGAATAATTGTTACCATTTTGCCTTTACTAACTAACATTAGCAAGAAGGCGAAATATGACACAGGGCATAATATAGATTGTGTCAGTTACAAAAATTGCCTTATAGTAATGGGACTCGACACATATCATGCATGATCTTCCAAAATTGCTTATAATCTTCACCCTCTATTTCGAATTCAGCATTACCATACTCATCTTAATTTTCGAAATGTTATATTTTGTAACGAAATCATAGTTATACTAACTTCTTGCCATTAAATATGTCAATGCCAACAAGGTGGACTTTAGCGTGACCGTGCTTGCCGGTTTTAGAGGTAGACATCTCAACAATCTTGCAGGGGCGTCCTTTGAGCATCACAAATCCATTCTTGCGGAGAGCCGAGCATTGCATAGGAAAGGTGGCGGAGGCACCGGAGTCTCCGGTCTCGAAGTGTGTGTCCTCGATGTCACCCATGTTGATGTGCGGAGATTTAGAGTTAACGGTCAGGAGTGATCTGGGGGAAGAATTTAAGATTATGTAGTAAACACAAACTTGCCCAGTCTGATTTTGATGGAATTAACCATAGACTAACGTAGTTCCATTTACTGCTAGACATGGCCATATACATTGTCTTATACATGAGGAATATATGAGCTTGAAGTGCCACACTGGCTAAGCGAGTTCCCTCTTTTAGAGGTGGAGTAGTTCCTCAGGGCTTGCGGTAGCGGCTTTATTATTCCTTAGTCGCCTTTAACAACAGCCACGGGAAGAGATGGGATGGTGCTACTCTATAGGCGGCCGACAGCAAACGGCCGTCGGTGGAACTAGCTACTACTAAATCAAGGTGTAGTTCCTGCAATGTATACGCGATAAGTAACTTTCGCGTCAATGCATTTAAAGGTAGGTATATTGTAATATACATAAGGTCTTTTATTATGCGTATAGTGCTGATGGTCCAGCACTATAAGCAAGGCAAACATACGCTTAGGAGATTAAAGTATAGTAACAGCCAATCGTATGTTCGCACAAATACCAAATCCTTTGCGGTCCCATTATTAACTTATTCAATAAGCGAGTAGGTAGCGTCAACCGCAAATATAACGTTGTAAAACGCAACTATTCATTCCGATAGCAGTTAGAGCAGTCATTTCCAAAGTGGTCCATAGGGACCCCTACCTACGTGCAATTAATTGTCTCATCAGAGAGGACAGAATAAAGTATTTTTAGTAGGTTTTATTATATCATAAAAGTTAATTCACTTGAGGGTTCATAGTTAAGTTTTTGTTATGGTAAGGGGTCCATGACTGAAATAAGTTTGAGAATAACTGTTAGAGCGACGAAAATGAACTTTAAAATCACGGAAATAAGTAGTTTATGAAAGCAACAAAAGTAACCCTCACAACAACAACAACTGTGTACTAACATATTGAGGTCTACCCTAAATATACTTAGGTACCTAGTGTACTCCACAAAAGAGAAATAGTATTTCCTAAGTAAGAATGTGTGTATTTATATATTATATGTCACACACTGAAAAACTCCAAAATAAATTGGTCAGATAAAGCTGAGTTTAATGAAATCTTGGCTTGTAACTGTAAAGCGTGACTAACACTGTTCAAAAAAATTAGCACAGGTTATTGACTTGGAGTCAATGAACTTATATATGGGACAATTTATGTGTGAAGGATGGAAAGTATTTGGTATACTAATAATTAGGGTTCCTGGGAATATGACATTTTGAATTGGGATATATATATATATATATATATATATATATATTGTATACTCTTTTAGGGGTTTCAATTACAGATAAGGATATTATTATAAATTATTTTGGATATGGTTTCAAATGTTTTTAATGAACTTTTTATGAAATGTATTACTAACTGACAGCAAAAAATAAAACGAAATAGGAAATAATTGCATCTTTACTGTCATAAAGAAGGAAGGAAAAAATGAATAAATCAAATGCAAGGAGCAAGAACTTATTAAATTTGGTCAGTTTAAATTCCATCCCTAACAGCAATGAATAGTTATTTGTAATAACATCTGAATCTTTTATTCCAGATTCGGTTTCAAACATTTTTTAAATTCGGATATGGATAGTTTCGGTTACGGTTAATAGAGCATAAAATTCCTACTAATAATTGGCATTGTCCATTTGTGACATTATTTCAGCAAAGGGATCTTATTATCATTATCGGTGTGAATTTATTGACTTTGGTTAACACTTACTGAATAAAAAAATGTAATTGTTTCAATAGAAACATTCTCTAATATCTGATTTATTAGAGCAATAAAAAAAAAATTTAGACATCAATGTCCCTTAGTTCAGATAACCCATTTACATGACAAATATCAGATTATGGAGACTTAAATTTTAATCAGGGGTATATATATTTTTAATTTAAACACTAATATTCTGACCCATATAAATGTGAAGATTAACCATAAAACCAAACAAATAGTAGTAATGGATGTATGTATATCTTTATGAGTAATAAAAACCTATACTGCATTACAAAATATGTAATTATCTCTGAGACACAATATGGTGCGGTGCACCCTTTTCTACCTCAACAATAAAAAGACACCATAATTTAGATTGCCGGAAAAACGATTATGCACGTTTTGAAATGCAGCCCCGGATAATGAAAATTTTATGTCAGAGTTAAATATTTTTATTTACATTTGTTTAAGTAGTTATTTATATTCAGACTGATTTTAACTATGCAGCTCTTGGATAACTGGAGGTGTGTTTGTTTGTCAACCTCACAGTAATATGTCAATGTAATGGTTATTTTATGAGTTTGCATTGATAGTGTGGACATAATAACTACAATAGGTAGTCATTGTTGAACTTGAACTTGACAATGTGACTTAAACTTTACTTGTGGGGGTAAAATATAGCGGCTTTATGACCCAATGTCTTCATGATTACCACATCATTGAATTTATAGTACATGACGATTTTTAACTGTTTGGATTTTCAATTTATAATAAATATACCATTGAAAGTTATTAACTATTTATTCTCCGTCCACTATGTAATTTTCTCGATGGGTTTAGTGATGTCCGAATTGTTTCATACTGATTGTATAATTTACATTTGGGTTTATAGATTGTCTTAAATAATTGATTTATTAATCGCTTTAATTAGAAATCAATTTAATCAATTGATTGTATTATATGAAAACAATAAAATTCAGGAGGTACTTAAACAAAATGGATATTAAGTGAGTGAAAGGCTACCATGGCACTATCGTAGGGAAAGACATCCTGAGGTCAGCAGACAACGGGCATTTATGCCAAACGTTAAAGGAGTGATGGACAAAGTTGGAACAGTATTAAGAAAATACTCCCTTAAGACTGTATATACACCAAGCTCTAAAGTAGCGGAAAACCTATGCTAAAGGATGTAATGCCCTATCAGAGGCCAAGTGTATATAAATAAAAAAACTGCACTAATTCAAACTTTCTACTTCCTTTTTTTGTCAATGACTCTGCTTTCAGCTGTGGTTCAAATTCGTTACTTCACATTGGGAACAATAGCACACCAAAATGAATGTGCCAGCTTCAAAACTGCATAAAAACTTTTTCTTTGGTCTAACATTATTTCTGTTTCAGGGATTTATACACAAATATACAGGTAGGCTGGATTCAGGTATCTGGAAGTGTAATTTTTCTAAATATACTTTTATTTGAAAACTATTAGTTTCGATTTATTTTACGTGTGATAGTGTATACTTAGTCTGTGGTATGACTCAGAAAACATCACTGTTTCTTCACCCTCAACAATAAAGTATGACATTGTTTCAAATACACTTGACTGTCAAGAAATATGGAACACGAGGCATCATGCAACGTCAAATAGAAATTAACATAGTGGACAGAGTATACTAGCTTTACTTAGCCTATATGTTAATCCAGATTACAATCTACATACTTATTTTCCAGGTTTTAATGAAATCAATTCAGTCAATTTAATGTGATTGGGTAACAAACACAATTCAAAATGCAGAAACATTTGTACCCTGTATGTATATTTTTAAAATGGTGAAGTTCTTAAACAAAACGTGAAATATATTTCAAAAAAATGACAGTGGTAAGCAAGAGCAGTAGTTTTATTGTGCCCTTGTAAATGACTAATGAGAGAGCTTTTACTCTATTGAGGATTTTTTTTAGAAATAAGGATTGCATTTGACAAATAGTAGCTGAAAATGTGAGATGTCTGCCTAGCATTTCCCACTTTATCCTATTCCCATCCCTCTCTATTTTCCCAACTCTTTCTCCATTCCTACATCTCCAAAGGTAGGCGGCAGTGTATTTGATAATGTGTGAAATATATGATATAGCAAATGTGTGAGTGACAGTGTCCATTTAACACCAGGTGGATTGACTGCAACCTCATCTGCTGCCTTCTTTCTATAAAGAAAACACTTAAATGGGTGCTAAATACGAACTTATTTAAGTATCAAAATTTTACTGAAATATAAACCAAGGCTGGCACACTAGCGTGATTAAAACCAATATAAAATAGCTTTTATTACTCACACCTAAAGATGCATTATATCTATAGGTTGACCTGTTATTGACAAACCTACCTCAGCATTAAGACTAGTTTGAACAGCTGTTGTCCATTTATTCTTTAGTATTATTTATGATACAGTGTTTCACTCATAACTGGATTCCATGTATAATTGTCTTTCAAATTACTTCATGAACAGTTGAATAAAATGTAATTAACATTTTCATTCCACTGTGGACATTATAGTGTTGTATGAAAGGCCTGTGCTATGAGTATTGATTCATTTGATTAAGAGATACATAGGTAATATTGAAAATCATTTACATTTTTTTACTAATGTTATAAATTCAAAAGTTGGTTTGTCTTATTTGTTACATAAGGAATAGTTCTGCAAGAATTCCAATTTTAATGTATATAAATTATTCACATCTCCATAAATAAGTCCATTAATTGGGTTTGAAACCGGCATTGTCATACCTGTAGTTAGTTTACAAGATGGATTACCCTGATATCCCAAGGCTATCACCACTGACATATTAGCCAATGACAATTTATTGGGCTATGGATAATTTTGTATCACACAGAGCGAGAATACATGTGTGGAAACTTTTATTTACCTATCTTTTGTAGTCATGAGTCAAGTATATAGTGTATGTGACAAGCATGGTGATTCCATAAATAGCAAGCAAGTTTTAATTCAATGATACAACACTATCAAGCTAATTAGTTCAATGAGGACAATTAAACTTTTGATAGATATAAAAATGTAAAGAAAAACATTGTATGAAATTTTTTAATATTAATAAATTTGCATCTTAACAAACACATTAAACACAAAATAACACATTAGTTTACAGGTGTCATCAAGAATAGCAAGTCAAAGATTTGCAAAATTGGTCAGGGATGATTTGTTACTACTTTCTTTCCATTACTTGTGAATGAATATGATAGTATTTAGAGCTGATTTCACAAATGTGCTTACTTTCTTTCTAATGATAAGCAATGATAAACAATGTAAAATGTGTAGTTATATCAGTAATGACTATGCAGTCACGTGAGGAATTTACATAAATAAATGATGGATTATTGAAGAAAATAGCCTCACCTAGCAGTCATGTAAAAGGGATACTACATTATGCATGGTCTAAAAACTAAACATATGCTTTCTACATCTTGCGATCACAAAGAGTTCCTTGTAATACAGGTTAGAAATTCTGAACTACAGAAATAGTAATTGCAAATATCTATGTAATTACATCAATATTGATAGGATAAAATAGACGACACTCAGAAGTCGATGAAATCACGTCCGGTTTTTTTATACAAGAAATAACTTTTCATTCACAACTAGACAAATAACTAAGCCACACATTATAAACAGTTCCAAGCTGTAGCAATGAATTGTCGAGGCGAAGGTGTGCGTTCAGCGAAAATATTGGCGAGACTTAACCCCACCTACCGCACCATGAAGGAAACCTTTTACGAAGGTATGTTAAATAAACGAGTGTACGTAAATATTGTAAATTGAAGAAAATTACAAGCAAATGTTTTAATATTAATCAAGCCCGATACAAAATGATGGTGAGGGTATGGACACGACCGCGTGAAATTCGAACATGTGGCTTCTTACACAGGGACATTTTGGGCATGTCTTCATTTGATCAACTCACATGAAAAATATTTACATATTGTTAGAACCATCTACACAACAAAACTATTCACGTCAAAAATACAACAAAATGTACCAACTTGAACTTTTCTGGCAATCCAAAAGATAACGCAAGGAAAATAGCAGTTTGACAAACGTGCCGGTGAACCGCGACACAATTTCTTTTAATATTTACACAATATCCACAGGGAAATCTCGCCGTTTATACACAAAAATATTTGCACCATAGAAATACTTACAAAATCAATAAACACAACTATTTTTATACGTTTTACGATAAAATTATGATATTTATCGACACTCACATGTGACCGACGGGTTCTTCCACCGAAAGGTCAATTTGCGCCTGCGTAGCACCTTCAACACTCACTTCCTGTCGTGGGGTTCACAAAATGGTCGGAACGCTGCCTTGCTATGGCGGAATATATAAAATAAATTTTCGATTCTGAAAAGCAGTAATTCTTGCACTTTTCTACAACTCTAAATTTAAATTGAATATTCAATTAAGCTTCGAGTATATATAAATGAATATTTAAGTTATAACATATATTATTATATTTTATTTTAAAATTCATACCGGAAGTGACATTCATCGTAGACTAATTTTTAGTACAACGTTCAGCAATAGATGGCACAACAAACCATAACTGAGTTTCAATTATTGTTCCTTTTGGCAAAAATTTAACTAAGAAAAGCTGTAGGTACATTTACTTCACTATTTATAATTTATTTTATTGACGAAATCGATTACACATGTATTTTAACTCTAGCAACTCTAGTGTAGAAATTTTAATCGTAATGTTAGATGGCGTTAATTACAATTACTCTAGGACATTATTATGATATTATATAATTTTATAAACTACAACTAGATGGCGCTAATAGTCATGACTTGTAAGAATAATAATTATTAACGATGTGCATTGCAATCAGTCCTTTCAGTGTCCACTGCTGTATCCATGGCTTTCATTGTCTTGTGCACGAGGAATGTATGGCCTTAAAACACCACGCTGGCCAAACGGGTTGACGAGTCCACTCTTTTAGAGGTGATGTAATTCCTCAGCGCTTGTGGTAAGGGCTTATTATCCCTAAGTCGCCTTTTACGACACCCGCAGGAAGAGATAGGGTGGTAGTTTTCTATAGCCGGCCGACACTACACGACACTATTGCACGGGTTGCAACTATGGGCGAATCCCTTTACCTATTAGAGATGTAGGTACCTAAATAAAGGGATGATTTTATAAACCCATTCTTTTATGTAGTTGCATTTTCTGCTTTTCATTTCAGTATGAGGAAAGCGTTGTTGGACGGAATGAGAATGGTCGAACCACTAGGAGTGCAACTGTGTGACTGTGTGAATTTTTACAAGGCGACACAGTGCGCCTGATGCCTTAGAGCTGAATTCCAAAACGTGCAATAATTTCTCTTTTTTGCAATCGAAATAAAATACAACGTTTTCTATTTTCATATTACAGAAAGATACACAGCATAAATTAGACATGTCCGGTGACTATTGAAAGGCCATTAAAGCCACAAAAATTTAGCCATTCCGAAAAAAGCATAAATTAGATTGTCAGGGAGCGATTGTCGCACGTTTTGGAACTCAACCTAAAAGGTGCCAACCCTTTACCATGAAAACACAGTGGGATAAAACCGTGAACAGGTATGATAGAAAGTTGTCAAAATAGTATCTCTCAATGTGATTTCCTGTTCGTAATTAGGAGTTACGAACTGTCGATGATGATTTCGATGATTCTGCATGTATCGCAAATGTCCACGGGCGTCATTATTCGTTTTGTTTTGCGACTTTTTAGGCTGATATCGAATAATTAGACTCGTGACAATGATTCTGCTAGGTTAGCAGTAAAACCGACTCGCTGAAGGTGTTGCAATAATTACCGTTGCCCAGGGCCCGATCTATGGCAAGCCTGGCAAATGCCCAGAGCGGCAAAATTGAGGGGCGGCTGGCGGCTAAAAAAATACTGGGTCCAGTCGTGAATTATACCGCAACGCGCAGGTAACGCAGGTAAATACGTCACTCTCTGCAGTTTATATCTATGTATTAAATTTTACAAGTGTCTTCTTTAATTATTGCGTCATTATTAATACAAAATTTCTACTTCTAATACTGTATGAATTATTTAAAGCGATTTTTAAGATGACATGAAAAAGTCGAATGGAGGCAATAAAACCACTAAGAAATCAAATAGGGCAAGTTTACGATGCATTGGTTAGTGTTTACCAAAACATAGATACCCATGGAGGCTTCTGTTTGTTGAATCAAATTAAACAGTTATTTTTATGCTCTGTAATAATTTGGTATGAAACTTTCAATCGGATAAATCCTATCAGTAAATTAATGTAAAGTAAAGATTTTGAGTTAATTTCTGTCATTAAATTAATAAAAAAACACCAATGATTTCTTTGAAAACTCACGTTCGGATGATTACGGATGATTGAGTAAAATAATTTACTCAAGTTCTTGAAGATGCTAAAGCTTTTGAAGATTTTGAAAATGTGCCTAAACATCATGTTAGATCCGAAAAGAAGCAGTTTGATTACGAGTGTCGTCACGATGAACCCAATCATTGATTCCCGCCAAAAATATAAGATCGAAGTATTTTTTCACGTTATAGATAGGTACAGCTATAAACTCCCTGGAGTTAAGGTTTTCGAAAATTACTGAGCATAGTAAACATTTTGCTTTTTTGTATAACATATATGCCTTAAGAGAATTGCTACCTCCTGTTAGAACATTGTAAGAACCTCGAGACTATTTTAAACCGCAAGGACTCATCTAATATAAATGGATTAGAACTTTCAGAGGAGTTGTCAGTCATTTGTATGATTTTAGATAGTATCTAATTTGTCTCCTCAAGAAGTTTTAAAATTTATTACAGATTTAAGATTTGGTTTGGACCAAAATTAAATTACTTATGTTTGGACATCAGTGCCTATTGCTCTCAGAATTCTTTTGACTTTACCAGTGACATTTGCTAATGACGAAAGAAGCTTTTCTAAATTAAAAATTATAAAAAATATCTGCGGTCCAACATGACACAAAATAGATGGATTGGCTATAATTTCAATAGAACACAAGGTTTGCGACAGTATCAATTTAACAGAAATAAGTAGTTAAAGATTTTGCAGAACAATAAGTGCGAAGAAAATTATTTTATTATAGTTACTGGTAATAGTTTATTATTTTCAGAAAAAAAATGTTTTATTTGATTTGTTTATTTTTTAAGAATGACTAATTAGTTACGTGGCTCTACACAAGTACCTACTGTTTTTTATAAGTATTAGAATAAATTTCTTAAAAAAAACATTTCTTGTGTCATTTTCTTTCATTCAATTAAACTGCAGGGAAAACATGTCTTTGAAAATTGCACCATCTATTGAATAAAATGGTCATGACTTATAAGGTGTCACTGTAAAGTGTATATTATTTTTGCTCGGAGCGGCTAAATAGCTAGATTGGGTCCTGCCGTTGCCCATACCCTACCATCAGCCTATGTCTCTCTTCTGCTGGATATAAGTCTCTCCTAAGGCTCACCACCACATACGACCCTCGGCTCTTCTAATCCAACCACCACACTAACGAACTTCTTTAAGTCCTGCGGCAAATATGACCTGCCCATTGCCACTTATGAGTTTATGAGCATGCCACTTTAGCATGCTGATTTTATGAGCTATGTTGGGGACTTTAGTTCTTAGGAATATCTCTTAGGTAATTCATGCTATACCTATCTACCTACATAAATGTATATTTCGTAGTCTTTAAGTAGGTCATCCATGAATAGACGGGCTTCGTAAGTAGGTAGGTATAAAAAACAGTATAACATTGTTGCAAATCACCGCAAAAAAAATGACATAACAATACAAATACTATGTTAACATCCTTAATAGAGCAAATCTGAGAACCAGTAATGACCCATCTAACAATACAGATATTTCGCTGAGCCAACAATGGCGACCGCAAGGGTTTAAGAGCTTTCTTTAATAAATCACTCGCGCTGAGGGGTCATAAAAACCCCGGTTTTAGGGGTTGTACTTTGTTCACAAAACATAGATACAATTACGTAACCATTGATGATGTTATTATTTAGCGATTACGCATTCTCTTTTTTTTCTAGAGCTTGTAAGTAGCATTGCTGGGAAAATGTAATTCAAGGCAAACAATTATAAGAAATCCGTTTTTGGGCGAGCGAGATACAATTTCGTCACTTTTCTTCGACCTCATTAAATAATATGGTCGACTTTTTGGCGAGAATTCGAGAAGTGAAGTCAAATTTCTTTTGCTTATAAAAAATGTGTACCTACCTAAGTATTGTGGGTTTATTAGTGATCATTTAACTTTAAAGTGCGTAACAGTGGAGTCAATAGAGAAGAGAACACATGCATGATTTCGGATTAATTCCTCAGTTATCGAGTTAATGTGAAACCTGTCGGAACATCTTTCTTATGTAACATTTTAAACTTTTGTTATCGTGGTTGAACATAATAAATTATTATTATGTAAAGGGGTTACTCAGGATTTATTATAGCCGTTATTTCGGTCCAGCTACATGAACCGTGGTCACGACGAGACGGCCGTGGCCACCACTACGCCACCATCACCACACCACCGTCACCACAGTCACGCCTGTAACTGGACGGAAACAGCTAGGTATAATAAATAAATAATAAATCGTGAGTAACCCGTTTACATAACAATTAGGTATCATATGACCCAAATATTAAAGTTTACCCTTCTAATTACTACGCTAACATTTATATTTTCGAATAAACTTAATTGATGTAAAACTTAATTTATTAACAATATATTATTAATATTTAATTTATTCATAATTTAATTTATCACGTGAATTTCAAATTCACTTCAAATTTTAACACATTTCTGATTCTAAATTCAAGATCTTCGTATACCTAAGTATTATCTAATGTTTGTACTCCCATAACAAATCTGTGGCAAAGGTAGATTTTTTCACACAAGGAATCCAATCTCGTATCATAGTGTCAAATTATTTACCTTCAGGTGGAGGTATCACCAGTCTCGATCATCACCAATACTATAAAAATCAGTACAAAGTAAAATACATTAAGAATTTTCAAAGGCATTAACACAGGGAGTAATGAACAGTCCATGAAAATATAAACAAGGGTAGGCTAATCCAGGGATTACTCCGTCGCGGTAATGGTGTAATGCCCATTTAATGTTAAATTTTAATTAACTGATGGCATTATGTCTTCCCAGACGTGAAGCCCAGCACTTGAAGTTTTTAGTAAATTATGTTTGTTAAAAACGAGGATAATATCACATAACAACATGGTCAGTCCATATGACGGCAGTAATTTGTTTTTGCAGTATTTAGGTAGGTATAATATATCATGATATAAGTATTATAGGTATATCATGAAACTAGAATTTTGGCAGAACCCATGCGTACGCTGGCAATTCTTGACAAAAAACTACAATTTTAATTACTTTTACCGAAGTGGCAATCTTATAAAAGTTATGGGGATTCACCATATTACCTACGTATCTACATCTACGTTAGCTTTTTATTCAAATTCAAACTTTATATCCATCCCATAAGGTGTCCTCGTATAGACCTGTGCCTGCGACCTGACTCTGAGGTTTTAAATTGATTATACTGACCTAAATAAGCATTATGATCACTGCCATTGCCAATGATCCAACACCAAAAATTATAATTTAATTGAATGTTGATTATGTAGACTATTGTAGACTGATTATTAAGTAATCTCAAAGCCTCATATTTTTTGTTACTCTAATTTTACTCTTATTTTTTTGTTTTGTTATATAATAAATAAGTTTATTAATCAAACTCAAAGTTTCATTTAACAATTATGACACATAACCTACATCCGTGTTTTCTACATCTTGGGTAGGTACATGATATAGGTATTAGGTCGGGGAAAAAGTATTTTATATACAAATTCAAGACATTTTTTTAAAAAGTTTAATTACATTTAATTATAATATATATGTGCCGTTTTGTTCTATAACTTGTTGCCATCTTGTAGGTAGTGACATGATCCCGTTGCTGTAGACAATTTTGGGATTTTTGGTCAAAAAATTGCGACAAGTAGTTTTGACAGTCCTTTCTTGATGTTAACCTTACACTACCTAAAGAGTTCTGAAGAGACCGAAATAAGTGGAATTCTGAGGGCGCAAGGTCAGGGCTATATGGTAGGTGCATCAACACTTCCCAACCAAGCTCTCTCAATTTTTGCTGAGTGGCCAAAGATGTGTGTGGTCTGGCGTTATCTTGATGAAAGACTACAACACCCTTTCTGTTGATCAATTCCGGGCGTTTTTTCTCAATTCCTTGCTTTAGTCTCATAAGCTGTTGGCAATAGAGATCCGAATCGATGGTTTTGCCCGGCGGTAAAAGCTCATAATGAACGATGCTCTTCCAATCCCACCATACACACAACATCACCTTATCGCGCGTAATCCAGGTTTCGCCACAGTCTGTGGATCTTGGTCGCACTTATACCATGATCTTTTCCGCACGTTCTTGTCGTAAGTGATCCACTTCTCATCACCAGTGATCAATCTTTTCAAAAAATGGTTCGGTTTCATTGCGTTTTAATAGAGAATCGCAAACGAGTACACTGTTCATTAGGTTTCTTTCAATGAGTTCGTGTGGTACCCAAATATCGAGCTTTTTTGTGAATCCAGACTTTTTCAAATGAGTCAAAACTGTTATGTGGTCAATGTCCAGTTCATCAGCAATGTCGTAACTACATATATACCGATCTTACTGCACTTTTTCACAAATGGCATCAACTTTATCGGTAACAGGGCGACAGGAGCGAACTGCATCTTTAACATTAAGATTTCCTGACTGAAAACCCTTAAACCAACATTGTGTTGTTACTCTTACTGACACTGCATTAGGTCCATAAACGGTACAAATTTTTTTCGCGGCTTGTGTCGCATTTTTCCATTTTTTATAACAAAAACTTTAAAATGTATTGAATTTCTTTGTTAGATTCACTTATTTTCTTGGACAGAAAAACAATTGAAAAATGGCGGGAAACTGTTTTTTATTTGTTTTTTTTTAAATGTTTAATGGTTAACCTTTTTAATGGCATCATAACCAGCCAGGTACAAACAGTTCAATCAAAGATATTGGATTACAACTTCATACATACAAAATACGAAAAGACTTTCTCCCTGACCTATTATATAGGTACCTACTCGTATGTATAAAATGTCGGATATTTTGATATTTATTATAAATATCGGATTTTTACGAACCCCGATTTCAACTGTTATGTAGTGTATAAGTTGAAATGTTTTTTACTACTTATAAAAGAAAGTTTTGGTTATTTGTAGGTACCTATATTGGAATAGGTATCTACTAAAAATTAAGAATCTGTAGCGAATGAGCTCGTAGCGTCGTACCTACGTCAAGTCGCGTAGCTGAGTAGCTACGCGACATGACGTAGGTAGGTACCTACGCGCTACATCACGAATGCTATTTACTTAGGTAATTGAATTTTGGATGTAAAATGTCAACAAGTAAAGGCAGTTGATACCTACCTAAGTAGGCATCTACAAGAAATACTTAAACCTACATTATGTGTACATGTATGTAGTTAGTTGAATGTGAGTGAGTTGATTGATGTCAACTATGTATGGGATTAAAGTTATTTAGAGACTTTTTGACAAACGTTAATTAGATAAATGAAAGTGCTCTGAATCCATTTGGACGCGTTACACGCCAACAAAGTGACGCGTCGCTCAGTGTCAAAATAGTTTTCGAATATCAGACAGGATGCTGCGAGCGGCATTGAATATGTATGGGACCGGTATAAAGGGCGATAAAAGTCAAGTGCGGCAATAAAAGCTCGCAAAATAAATTCAGCGCGTAAATGAAAACGGCACGGACAATGGACCGGCGGGACTCCACGCGCCATTACCCGCCGACGATCACGCTAAAACGGCAATTCAAATGTAATCATTTACCATATTATTTTCATTTGGGAACGTGCCCCCGCCCGCCCGCAAACTCCATTTCGCCGCCTAAACTCGTACGACGCAACCAATTTTTTAAATGTACCCGCTCAAAATAAATTATGTAGCAAATGGGGAAGAAGGCGCGCGGCGGACAAACAAGAAATAAAACGGATGAGCGCGACTTGCGGCCTGTTAGAGCGAGACAGCTGCATCCGGTACCACGCTCCTCCCCTTTCCCACCGCGCGCACACGTTCACCCGCGTTCTCCGCCGTTCCACTTGAAGACGGCCCCGAGAGCTAAGCTCCCGTTTTATTGTCACTTACACCTCCGCTAAGATTTCTTCACAACTAAAATCGCCTTATTTGACGCTCAAGCTCTCCTAACACAAGTGCAATAAAGTCTAAAGTCGGTCGATGTTGATGTTTGGAGAAGGCAAATCGTATCTTGGCGAAGAAGTATACAAGACAAGTAAATTTTGAATCAGCGCTCTGATTAAAGAATCAGACGCTGAAACGATTGCTTATAAAGTATTAAGCGCTTTATTGTGGTTTGTCCGAGAATATTTGATAATAATGTCTTATTGTTTCGTTATAAACTTTGTAGGCTTTGTTGAAACGTATTATAGCTTCCTGAGAGGAATTATAATAAATGTAAATCCAATTTCGCTAACAATGAAAAATACAGTTTTAAGAGATTTAAATTTTACGTTAATATTCTTTGTTAATGTTTTAAAATACCTGTACACAATAGAGATAGATCGATTGAGGTAGGATTGGCAACAAAAGTTTTCTACAACTTTAGTAGGTACCTATTTAGTTAGGTACCTTCATTAATTCATTATTAATTCATTCATTTAGACAACTTGTATCCATAATAAGTGTTAGGTAGTACAATAAAAAGAAAATGTCCTACAAAAGTATGTTAGTGCTACAAACTACAAAATATTTCAATCACTTTTCTGTTCGAATGTTGATCAAGTAAGTAGAGCTATCCGAACGAAATGCCTAATAAGTACCTAAATAGTTATATTATCTATCCGCTACCACCTTCACAATACAAATTGATTTAATTTAACCGTGTGAGATTGTTTGTACCTATGTTATCTACATGTAGGTACCTACCTATGTGTTAACATTAATTAAAACCTAGGTATTTTTGATACGTAACTTTATACATTCGAATGTCTTTTTTATGTTATATCTATGAATATTTATTTCTCTCTTGGAAATGGGATCTTTATTAAATTTATCATTATCCCGTATTGAAAGACCAGTAAATCCCATTGTATCTCGAGAAACGATAATTGAATTGGCGTGAAACGAATATCGAAGTAAATTAGTAAATTACTGATAAATTAATTATGGGAAAGTCGGCCTTACTATTAGTCCTCTATAGAAACTCGAAATTAAGCAATCCAGAGTAACGGTCAACCGACTGTTCGCATAATTGCGAACTTATTTTCCGTTCGTAAACGACTCATTGAGGAGGTTTTAAAGTTCATATTCGTCGTTCTATGTCAATGAATAGGTTTGTTCTGCAATGTTATATTTGCGGTTGCCGCTACAAAACCGCTTATTGGGTAAATTGATAATGAACTGCAGATGAGTTTGTATATGTATACTATTGTATATATATATTTGTATATGGTTACCTATACAAAAAAAGAAATCAATTAATAAAAAGGACTAGATATCCACAGGGGCGGACTGTGAATTTGGAAGACCCTGGACTAACACTATTTGGGGGCCTACCTAATTATTCAAACTAATTGCCATTTTGTCAAAAAACCGTTCTATAATTGGCCCTCTTTTGGTTTTTCTAATATTTTATAAATTCACAATATTGTCCATTATCTTTAATGATGGCTGGAGGCCCTTTATATCCAAGGGGCCCTGGGCTGCAGCCCAAAAAGCCCATATATAGATCCGCCCCTGGATATCCAATATGGCTGTTAGTGTCCACTATATTGGATTTAGCATGTCGTACCTTATGACACTCAGGATAACGAATCTAATGAGAGTTACAAATCGGTTCAGAAGTTTACGCTGCACACATACATATGCATGATAAATATTCCCCTATTTTTATAGAAATAAAGCGGCAATCGAGCAGACACTCCACGTGGTGGTAAGTAGATACTGTCGCCCGTGGAGATGCATAAAAACACACTACAGAATGACACACATTGGCACCACCCCGAATGCGCTGAATACTCATTGGCGATTTAGATTCATAAATCCATTCGGATTTGGAGAGCGGATTAGGAAAATGGGGACGGATGAGATGGGCTCTATCTCACACATCACCGAAACACATACGTGCATAGGATAAAGTGGGAAATACAGTACATTTCACGGTAGACTTCTGTGAGAGAGGGGTAACGACTGTGCCTAGCGGCTATGGAATTGCAATATGTAAACCCCCCTTTACAATTGCAATTTGTAAAGACGTTAATAAATGAACATTTGCAAAAAGTTTTAAAAGTAAAATACTAATTAAATGTGAATTAATATTTTTACAAATGCTACCTCTCGCTTTTGTAGAAAAAAATTTCAATGAAGATAAGTCCTTCTTTTGTAAGTATAATTGAACCTAATTAGTTTACATTTCGTGTTGTATAATAAATTATTTTGAAGAACTGACATTTTATACCTAGATTATTTTGTACCTATGTTAATAGGTACAAAATAATCTTCAAATAAAAAATATATTAAGAAATTCAATTACCATCCATACTACACTATCAGCCCATGTCTCTCCATTGCTGGATATACCTAAGCCAGTCCCACGATCCTCGGATGTTGTTATTGTTAATAAGTTGTCGGTTACCTGATCAACATTAGTCGTAGTTTCCAGTGCACCGAGCTCATTGGATCCTATCACGGTTTGAGGTGATGTGGGATGAAGATTGGTCTTCATCAAAACAGACCTTTCCAGGGGTAAAGTCGATATTTAAAGTGCCACATACAAGTCGGTGATCACTCCCGGTCTCATGTTTGTAACGATGAAGTCAAACGATGTACCGTTTGGGCTTTGCCAGGTCCACTTCCTGTGGGGCTTCCCTTTGAAGAAAGAATTCACCAAAGAGAGCCCCTGCATCTCTAGGAAGTTGCTTTGCCAGCCTTTGCCCTCTGGGTCGTTCCGTTCCCCAAATCCGTAGGTACTGCTTTCGATTCTCCGCGTTCTTGTACTCCCACTATGGCGTTGAAATTACCGATAACAACGCTGTATTGAGTCTCGATACTCTGATTCAGGGCTCTATTTATGTCATCATAAAAAGCCTCAACGCCATCGTCCATATGCGTTCGGATAACCTAAGAAATTCGATTATCATTAGCATAAGAATTAGCATAAGTGAAATATTCCCAAATTGTGAAGCTAAATTAATTGTTAGTGTCCGTTTATTGGATTTGGCGTGTCGTAACTTTTACCTGTGCATGTAGACAATAAAGATGAGGAGGCCCATGCCCTGCAGTGGATACGTACCTACTGGATACCTAGTGGATAACTGGGTTGATTGCAATTGTGCTATGTACAATATGTGCTCTCAGGATTATAACGAATCTAATGATACCCCATTTTGTCAAGTTAATGGAGGAGTTTAGGCTGAAGGTGGAAATTCATAAATACACACGTGTAATAAGAATTACCGATTGCCATCCTCTTGGCTTCATCGTAGGCGTGTCAAACATTGCTGAATGTCCCTCAGCAAGACAAATTCTAGTGAAAAGGGAAAATATAAACTGCATAGTTGCTGTAAAAAATACAAATGGTAAGGGCTCTGGTAACCGAGTAGGTACCCGGTGAAACAAGAGTTAGTAAAAGGGTCACGGACGCCATTAGAAAGTTAGTTCTCCGCCTAATGCGATGATAGCTAATTGGATAGTTTACCTCACAAAATCAACGACGAAGGTGAATTGATTTGCCGATTATTTCATTTACTTATTAGTGATTTTTTGTTAAATTTAGTTTTCGTTAAAACTTATCAATTGTAGGAAACATTAGATACTAAATGACTTCTATCCGAAGAAAATTAAATAATAAAGCTGTGTTTAATTGCAAATTTTCTCAGCAAATTGTATTTAAATAAATGGAATTATATGATCGTACCCGTTTAACCGAAACTTTTTTCATCGACTGCTGGTCATGGGCCTTCTAATACACATTATCTTGTGCATGCCACGCTGGCCAATTACTCCTTCGTAAGTCCACTCTTTTAGAGGCAGTGTAGCTAAGAGCTCAGCGCTTGTGGCAGCGGCTTTGTTATACTGTAGTCGCCTCTTACGACACCCACGGGAAGGGATGGGCTGGTGCTATTCTATAACCAGCCGACACCACAACACGGCTTCACTTTATATCACCTTAATGAAATGTTCTGTTTTTATAAGTAGAGCTTTTGCTCCATCACAATCAATATAGTCCTGAAATATAATTATAAGTAATCATAAGCACATATATTTTGTTATGTGTGAATGTTAATTAAATTTCTTTGTTCGTGACCGTAGCACCGCGTAGCACGCCCACGAGCCTGCTACATAATTTGTGTTCGTAGTATAACAATTTATCTTTCGTTAGACATCGTAGCATGCCTATGAATTTATATCAACTTTAGATTACTTCTACAGAGTTATGGTTAAGTCTAATAAATAATAACTATTAGGATTATGATAAGTATTAGAAACAAAAATGTTAGGTTCCAATGACCAATGACATTAGGTTTGCAAGTTGAAATTTCGGCTCGTGTGACAATACTAGTTACTGCTGTCAATATGGTTCTTACACTACACTCACAGGCTATACATATACAGCGTCCCCGCCGGCGGAGACGAGGAGATTCCCCTCCCTACACTGTGAACACACGCCGGCTTTTATCCAACACTTTTGCCTGGTATCGGCACGTGCCTGGGCGCTTCTCACCGACTCGCGATCCTGCGGAACCATCCCAAAGCAACGCACTAAGCAGCGTTCCGTTCCTTCCGCAGGTCTACCGGCGGGGAAAAACCCTAAGGCTCGTTGTTGCACACACTTTTTGCTGCTGGCAGAGCGCCTTCTGCGCTCACGCTAAACCATCCATGTCCACATGTACACGGTGACTCTTGTAAGACCATTAGCATTTAGCCCTTTCGAAAAAAAAAAAGAAAAAGTACCGATTTTTCAATTATTACTAGTTTGTAAATGGACTCTTGTATTCTAAAGTGGGAGATTATAAGCTGTTGAATTAAAAATATTGGGAGATAAATATCAGTTCCTTGCGCCAATTTCTATATTATTATGTTGGATGATTTTTTAGTTGATAGTTATTACACGATGTTTTTATCAAAATCGGTCTAGTGGTTACAAAAATATTGTTGCGTTACAGACAGGGGTCGTCTATCTATCTTAAATTCATTATATGTATTTAGAAACAAATCATCATAGTATTGATTTAATTAAATCTTTTAAGGTGCCCGTCAGGCTGAGTCACTCCTCCCTCACAGAAGACCTCCTTGACTAATGTCGCCATGTATCACCTATATCCATGCACCACAGCATCCGCTTATCACCAGGTGGAGTGGTTGCTGGTCTTATCCTTCTTTTGATATAAGGCATGTAGATAGGTGACTTTGTGCCAGAGCCCATTCCAATCCCATCCTATCCCTCTCCATTTTCTCAACCCTTTCTCCAAATCCATTCCTATATCTCCAAAGGCAGCGCATCCGGGGGCGTGCCAACGTTTCTCATTTTGGACTTATGTCGGCATGTATCGCGGATGTCTATGGGCGACAGTATCCACTTACCATTACAATCGTACAATAAAAAAAAAATGAAAAATGTATTGTAGATGTAGTAAGTTGGTAGAAGAAACAAATAAAATCGTCATCAGAGTATAGCATTAGGTGGAAAGGAAGCGAACTTCGCCGACAAAGGCTAGATTACAATTACAATATGCTTTTTAATTACCTACTATTTTTAAGAAATTTGCAACGTTATTGCAATCTTTAGTTTAACCTCTTGTTGATTGTCGTAGCAATTCGTAGCGAGCCTACGAGCATGCTACGCTGATTGCGCGACCAAATATTTTGCTACATTTATTTTTCTTTCTTTCATTTTAATAAATATTTTGCATAACACTTTTCGTTCTTTTTTTAAATATTTTTGAAAGTTACTGAATAGTCTAAACCTATCGAACTAGCTTAATTCAAACAGAATCTGAACACTCAAAATATAAGTAGTTTTCGAATTTCGTAGCAAAGTTTAACGGTCAAGAAAGGTTAGTTAAACGGATTAGCTGTTTGTAGTTAGGTAATTAGTTTACGAGGGTATATCACCTCAGGTGATCAAGTTATCTACTTTTACCCAATTACTTAAAACACGTGTTTGTTACCTTTTAACTCACTATTATTCTATATTTGTATTCTCTTTTTGATTCAATTAAAAATGAACGGTTAATTAAGATGTAATTTATAATAATTGTTTATTTTCTTTAAGGTTTAAAACCTTTGACGTGAATGGGTACAGTCGAAATCAAAAGTGGATAATTACGTAAGATAAAAAATGTAGAGATTTAAACTGCGTATGAATTTCATTAATTTAAAAATACTCACTTTATTTTTTTGTAAGTGATAGATGAAAGTTTATTAACAGATTTTGAAAAAAGAATTTAATTGGTAGATACAGTACATACCTACATATTATAAAATATTTTCAAATGAAAAATGTGTTTTAGTTGATTTGCAAAATACTCCAATTACTCGCAGCTTTTACTCGATTCTGATTTAATTATAGGCACGTTTAAACCTATTCTGAAAAAATCTCTTGCTACAATTGAAAAATTTACTTATATCATTATATCTTAGTGTTGACGGAAATTTTGAAGTACCTACCTATACGGTTTTTGTTAATTACTTATGTTATAAGTGTAGGTAAATACCCAAGTGTATAATTATAATGTGTATCTTTTACAGTATTGCGACTACTTACATAAATGACAACATGTAACCGTAACAAACTCTTTTAACATCCACTGCTGGGCGTGGGCCTTGTCATGCACACTGTTTTGTATATGAGAGAGATAAGATATGACTGTTCTTAACATATAACATGTATGGTAAAATGTTATCTTAAAGTGGGTACATTTTAAACTTGATTAGAAAATAAGCACAAAGTTGATTACCATCGTCGCGTCCCGCGCGGTAATCCTCTAGGCCGGTCACTTAATTCGGATCGTTTTAAAGCAATCTTTCTCGGCGGGCCGAGCGCAACGTTAAAAGTATTTCCAAATGTATAAATAATTTACGAAACGAGGACATAAAGTTTGCGGAGCGACCCCCGCTCGCATGCAAATCGAGTTGAAATAAAGAAGTGTCCGCGGCCGCGGCACTGTCTCTTTCCACCTCTTCTTTTTCGTGTGTTCGCGAGCGAGAGAGGGTGCTCAGAGTGAATTACCGTCTAAGCAGGAGCGAGAGAGAAGGAGTCGGTAGTTGCGTTCGGCTAAGTGAATCAGTGCCCGCGTTCGCTATTAAATCAGGGCGCGGGAGCGGGGAGGCGCGCGTGCTAAAATGCTCTTTACGGCGGGTGGGGTTTTGTTTGCCGAGGGCGGTTTCAGAACGATTACTCGCAGTTCGGTATTCCTGGCGAGTGCGGTGTGCGTCAGTCAGTGCCGCGGCTCGCGATCGCGCGCGTGTTTTTGAAGGAATTGTATAATGTCAGCGCGGTGACCGCGCTTTTCTCACGCGGTGTTTTAGGCGGGAAAAGTTCCCGCCCACAAAACGGCAAAATATTTTCAGACGCTAATAAGGTAATTAAAGTTTTCGGATGATACTGTTCTGTTTGGAGAGTGTTTGAGCGTCGTTCAGAAGTTTGTTTATGATGCCGGTCTATAAATTAAAAAGTTTAATGATCGACTTTATTAAAATGACGCAAGGTTTATTGTATGATACAAAATCATAATCATTTGATATAAAAAAGGCGTTGGTATTTCCCGTCAAATTAATAAAAAGTTAGTTAGAAAGTGAAATCAACCGGAAGTTTATTGTCAACGTATTCTTTAACCTTGTATACGAGTAGATATGCCAAAACACAATTTTAATTTAATTAATTAATTTTAATGAGATTTTTATTGATATTTGTTTATAAAGGTTTTAACATAGATTCAATTGGATGCACTGATAAAAAACCTGTCATTATTATTTAAATTAACTATTAATTAATTATATTTTGACATTGAATTTTCATCAAGAATTATTATTATCATCACAAATTTAAAATGACATGACGCTTAGTCTTAAATTTGACATTGTACAAAAATCTTTAATGTGCAATGTAGGTACCTATTTATAAGCAATCCTAATACATTACTACCTAATACACATGTAATGTTTAACGGGCCTCTTCGATTAATTGAAATTCGGTTCGTATAAAATCTGATACTTATTTATAATAAATATCAAAATATCCGATATTTGATGTAGGTAAATACCTATATATCTACGTTATATATTCGTAGATATATCATGTAATATAAAAAAGACGCGACTTTCATTCTGTAAGTGGTTATAATGTGTCAAAATGGTTAAATGAAATTTTGAGTAGGTATGATTAATAGACAAAAAAGGAGGATAAAATTAGATTAACAAAAAAATAAAGTCTTTGAGATTAATAATCAGTCTACATAATTAACATTCAACTAAATTATAATCTTTAGTGTTGGATCATTGGCGGTGGCAGTGTTCATAATTTAACAATATAACAATATGACAGTATAACAATAAGCGTGGGATGTGCCAAAAATCTAGTTTTGACGATAAATATCAATTGATATATATATATCAATATAAATATCTATTGATATATATATCAATATGAATATCAATTGATATATATATCAATATAAATATCAATTGATATATATCGTGATAGGTAGGTATATATCAGCGAACCCTGCCAAAATTATATTTTAAACTGGCACTAGGTAACCGAAAATACACCTTCAACATTTAAAAAGATATTGTTAATTACAATAGTTTTATATACGGTAAAATATAGGTACCTACTATAGCAGATTATAGACTATTTATTATCCATTGATTAAGTTAAAAAATAGGTAGTTAACTTTTATATGCGACTGTACGTTTGACACGTGATTCGTATTACGAGAATTATTCTAAATTTATTATTAAAAATTATTTACATAGTAATTGTAATAGTAGTTCTAATAATTGTATTCTCATAGTGGCCTAGGTATATGTTAATCCGGATTACAATCTACCAATTTGCCAAGTTTCAACGAAATCGATTCAGCCGTTTCGACGAAATTGAATAACCAAACAAACAAACGTGTAAACATCCAATTTTTGCTATTTATAATATTAGTGGGGTGCAGTACTTTCGATCGGTGCGATATTGTAATTCAAATTCGAGTCACCGTGAAATTAATGTGTTCTAGAAGATTCGCTGAAGTAAGTTCGATGTATCTCGGTACAACACGTTCATTGTGCGCTGCGTGCATCGTCTCAATCAGTTGGCACAGTAATATAATAAGGGGCAATAAAACTGTGCGTTCAATAAGCTCAATTACTGCTAAATGCTGTATTGATATGCAATCGCGGGCGCCCGTCGCTATTGTACGCCGCTATGTTATACACATACTCCACTCCGTGTTATATCAGATAGAGGGGAGCTACGTTTCGTGTAGAAATTGTCCAAAAATGATTACAGAGTTGACAATAATTATACTTAGGTTATAATATTAACATACACAACAGTGGCAGCGACTTCGCGCGCGTAGACTATAGAGGATTTGTGTTTGGTTTTGATTTCCGCGGATGGGAAGTACCTAATCTGGTTAAAAAATATCCCAAATGTTATTCCGACTCATAACTATGCCATGTTTCATTAAAATGCGTCCATTTCATACGCGTTTAGACAGACAAACATTAAACAAATTTTTGGTTTGCGTTGTGTACCTATCATTAGCACTTTACATTGCAAGTACTATTTCAAATGCAGACACGGCTTTGCTACGATCTTGTTATCTATACTAATATAATAAAGAGGTAAAATTGTGTGTTTGTTTGTTTGTATGTTGGGGGTAATCTCTGGAACTACGAAAACCGATTTCAAAAATTCTTTCACAAATAGGAAGCTACATTATCCGTGTCTAATATAGGCTATAATTTATTTTGAAATTTCGAAAAAATTAAAATTTTAAACCGAAGCGAAGTGTGTCGCTAGTATTTAATACTAGCAGTGCCAGCGACTTCGTCCGCGTGACCTTGTGATTCCCGTGGGAACTATATAATCGATCTGGATAAAAAGTAATAGTACCTATGCGAATCCGGTACACAAGCTAAAACTGTGCCAAATGTCATTAAAATCTGTCCAGTAGTTTTTGTGTTGCGCGTTCAGAGAGACAGAAAAAAAAATTAGAAAAATGGTTGTCTTGGACCGTGTACCGTTCGTAACTACTCTGAAAACAACTCTTCAGAACATTCCGCATTATAAAGGCGGTAGAAAACGCAGAGAGATGCAACATCTCTACGGATGCCGAGCGATTCTAAATCTGTGATAGGTGGAATTGTCGGCAATTCGGATAGCGCGTCGTTGGACGGAGTCAAGAGGGTCCAGCAGGTACTTCGGTGCACCGGCCCAGAGGTGTGAGCAGTACTCCATGCAGAGTCAACTTGAACTTTATGAAGCAACAAGCGTTGCCTCGGAGTGAAGTACTGCTTTGCTCTATTCAGTACAGCGAGATTTTTATTAGCAAGTTTTGTCTTGCTCGCCAGATGACCCCGAAACTCGATTTTGCTCGAAAACTCAGAGATCTTGAGAGGAATGTTCTGAAATTGAGGTGCCACGACAAATGGAGCTTCCTTAGCGGTGAATGCACAGACTTGTGTCTTGCTGGGGTTAAATTTGACCAAGTTAAGTTTACCCCAATTCGAGACTCGGCCTAAGGAGTTCTCGATTACATACACAAGCATTACGCGACTCTCTTCGACCTCGGCCGGAGGGATATACGCCCGGCCCTTATATAACGCTTCCCCAGTACTGTCCTCAGCATAACAACGCATGCTACCGACTTGTAACGGGTCGTTGAAATTGAGAAGAAACAGTGTGGGAGAAAGCACAGAGCCTTGCGGGACACCAGCTACCGTCAGCAACTACTTTGATGCTCCGTCTAGCCAAAAAATTGCAAACCCATTTGCATAATCCCTCGAGTAACCCGAATGATGGTAACTTGGAAAGTGGTGCATTACTTTCCAAGTTACCATTATCGAGTTTGACCCGGTCAAAAGCTTTTGCGATAACTAAGTTAAAGGCTATAGTCTCGCCTCTACTCTCAATGGCGTCAGCCCATCGGTATGTAAAGTACCTACACTAAAAGATCGCCAGCTGAGCGATTATCACGGAATCCGTATTAGCGATCGTTTATCAGCTGGCGATCCTCTAGGTACCCAAGGAGTTGTGCGTTGATGACACTTTCCATCACCTCGGAGAAGAGGGAAGTTGTCGCTATTGGTCTGTAATTTGCCGCGTCGGAGTGATCGCCTTTTTTAGGCAACGGGTGGACGTGAGCTACTTTCAAGTTTTCGGGAAGCGTCTCGTGGAGTAAGAGAGCTTAAAGAGTCGCGTAAGCATTTTTTTCTTAACTGGTCAATCTTAACTGATAATATAAAGAAAAGTAGGATTGAATAATGAAAACAATTTCTTCGGCCGTACGCAAAGGGAGCTCACAGACAAATCTTATTTATAGATGAGAAAATGTTCAACATCACCATTTTTATCATTTTAATAACCAGAACGATCGAGTTTATATTCATAACCCTAGAGAAGTTAATGGAGTAGAACGTGGCCATTATTCGGCTTCAGTGATGGTTTGGTGGGGTGTTACCTATCAAGGAGTGACTGAACCATATTTTTGTGAAATGAGGTATTAGAACTTCGGCTCAAATGTATACGATACGATTCTTGAGAAGGTCGTAAAGCCTCTTAACAACACTCTGTTCCATAACCATGAATGGTCCTTTTAGCAAGACTCAGCACCAGGTCATAAGTTTCGCTCAACAACGGCGTGGCTAGAAAGGAATATTCCCGACTTCATTAGAGCTGAAGACGTCATCTAGTCCCGATCTTAGTCCGCTCGGTTGCGATTTATGGTCTATTTTAGAGAGCACGGCATGAGAGCATGCCATGATAATATTGAATCGCTAAAACATCCCATAAGGGTGGCAGTTGCCAATTTTCCCATTGAAAGGGTGCGTGTTTCAATCAAAAACTGGCCGCAACGTTGCGCAACCGGACAATTTTGAATAAACGTTATGTTTTTTAAAATACTCACCTTGTTATTTCTAAAATAACGCATTCTCTTCTCATAAAATGGTTACGTAAAAAAATATCCATGTTTTCTTTGTAACAATATTTGTAAAGAAGATATATCATCTATAAGAACATTACATAGATATAGACCCAAACTCATGTTGCGTCAAATTTCATTCCAATGCAATAGCATTAAACATTCATTAAGGGTTAATATACCTATTCAATTTTTCATCGAAGTAACGCAAAATCTGAAACACGCCAATTAAATTAAAAATATGTAAAACCGTTCTAACGACAAATAAAATTATATTAAGGAATAAATCAAAAGTACAAACATCTTAAGTTTTATTGTTCTATCTAAAACGTTCGTAGCGCTCATTATTCAGTACTGATTAGTGACCGAGTGCCTAAGCGGCGGCGCGGCGGTATTGTAAAAACTGGTAAAATCGATTCTACTGTCGATTTCAGCCCATTTTCAGCTTTTGCGTTATATTAGTGACACTATAATAATTCTAACTAATACCTCACATAAATGCAAAAGATTTTTTACCTAACTCTACATAACTGCAATAAATTAAACCTTTATCAAACATATACTTTGTGGAACGGAATAAAACACAACACCTATTTATCGGAGTCAAGCAGCTGAAGTCACGGGTAACAGCTAGTATATGTTTCATGTTACGGGTGTAACAATTTAAATAAATTATCATAATCTTATAAAGACTGCTCAGAGAATTAGATGATTATACGTTAACGTAAATAATAACTGATAACTCACTTAATTATTCAACCATCTGCTTTATATGAAGTTTGCAGCTTACACTCCAGCTATAAATTAAATTATTCCAAATGCTAAATTATGTAAACCTGTTTAAAGTTATAACATTAAAAGCCTTTCTCAATTTAACTCTGTCTCAATCCAACGTTACAGCACAAAGTTATAGTAGGTATATGCGATACGAGACTAGAGGGGAGTTAGGTGGTATTATTTACTTTTGTGAATAGTGAAACAGTTTAAATCGGGTTGAGTGCGCGTTTCTAGTTAGTGAGGTCGCTAGAGGACGGTTTACAACCGCGCATTGTATCGGCAAATTATCTCACAATTATAATATGTATTTGCTGTATAAAATATATTTTTTTATGGAAAGATGGCGGCAGATGTTTGTTGGGAATTAATGCGCTGTGTGGAATGTAGCACCTTTTCAACTATTAGTTTGCTTTACTTGAGAGTATCTGGCAATTTAGGAAAATTACATTACTATGCCGCTACCGCAAGCGCTAAAGATCTACGCCACCTCTAAAAGAGTTGACTTTGCAATCCGCTTGGTCAGCGTGACGTTTTATTTTTTTCTTTCTTTTCATATATGGCAATTGTGCAATTAGCACATTCTGCCAGTCTCAAGATTTTTTCGTAATAAACAATTTCAAAGACAAAAACGTGTCATGTCAATGTTCAGTCCCGTCGAAGTAAGAAGTCGCTGAGTAATATGACAGTAGGTTTACTGAGGACAGAAGACACGTTGGAAGCACACGAAAAACGCAGTCCCACGCTTTTATTTGATTATCACAAACATTAGTCACAAAAAAACACTTTGAAGTTTAATAAACTATCACTATTAAACGACAAAACGTGCAATACACATTTTTTATGATAATCAAACAAAAACTCAACTTCACTTCTAAAATTCCCGCCAAAAAGCCGGCGTCCGTGGCGTTTTAAGGCCCTACCTACATCTCTCATGCACAAGAGGATGAGGCCCATGTCCAGCAGTGGATACTGAAAGAGCTGATTGCATTGCATACACCATGTAAGGTTTTTAATGTCACAATTCTTTACAGCTTGTTAAGCCTTTTTGAGAATTTTGTTTAAAGAATAGTAACAACAAAAGGATACACACTAAAATAAGAAATCAACCCACAACTGACAGTTGAACAATAAACGCGTTTTATTTAATAAGTCACAATTGCGTCTAGACGTCCACATCATAATTGCTTGCAATTGCTAACGATCACTTACACACGCAGATGTGGAAGTAGGCAACATTTCACGACGAAAAGTAATTTTCTCCGGGGCTAAAAACACATGGGAGAATTAATTAATCCAAAGAGTCCCATTTTCCCAATTCCAAAATGAAAAAATGTTTACTGTATTTTTGTAAATTTGGATGAACTTTAAAAAAATGATAATTATTAATAACGACAATAACCTTACCGTGACTTGTTCCACTATCTACGTTTTGATTGATAACATTTCTATCGTTTGAACAAGTCACTGGTTTTTACATGAAACAAAACACTCCAAATATTTATATTCTGTATAAGCTGCTCTCAAGATTACTCTCAAATGAAAATTAAAGATTCCTAGTTATTGTGTCAGCTATTGTAACATTATTCCTAATGAGATTAGTTCATAACAAAAACACAAAAATGGAATCATAAGTAAGTATATTTCCCAGCGGTTTACATGGCACATTGTAAATTCAAATAATCTATATACCTAGGTACTATGAGCGGTATTAAGTAGATGATTTTTACATTCTAGAGTACTTACAACATATCCACTTAAGCTAGTAGAGAGGACATAATTATGAACTTTGGGTTCCGAATTGTTTGCATGCATAGAAGAAAGAGTTAGATTTCTCATTTTCTCATTATATCCTTAACAAGCATAGGAATCGTAGGGTATCTGGAAGTAGGGTTATTTGTAATTTCTAAAATACTCGTAATCTTAATACTTCTCAATTACGAAACATACAATTTGATAATCACGAGAATGGCTGTAAATACCATCGTATGGCCACTCTCAGCAGCTGTCGTGTAGTTCAGGATATGATGCTGCTGTACGAAATTTCGCGAGGGCATCTTGGTTGTCCTGCTTTGGTGGGTGAGTTGGGTTTACACGTGCCTAGGTGCCGCACTCGGCACACTTGTCTATTTCATGTGCCCTCTCATCGCACTAAATATGCCCAAAACAGTGTAATCACTCCATTAGCTCACGTGTACAACAGTCAATTTAAATATATTGGTGTGTTTTTAGGAATCAAGGAATCAATTTAGATCACGGATCAGTGGGAGCATGTCTGAATGAATGGAAAGGTCACATGCATCACAATCCTGTATAGTTCTGTAGTGGATGAGTGTAAACTCACCCGATGCCATGGCTTTTTTTCCTGAGGCTGCATGACTTGCAGAGCTTATAGGACACACAAACACACACACAAACGCACACACACACACACGCCCCCACGCAACAAAAACAAAAGGAAACATATAAACTTATGTTATTACTATGCAATCTGTAATTGGCTATACCACTGTTGTTATTACCTAAATCAAATTTACCTATACTTCAGATAAAACTGTAGATTTCTGTATATGTAAATAAATGAATAAAATACGGCACCGATATCAATGAAATTTTGGCAAAGAGGTAGATTGAAATCCGAAAAAGGACATGCACACGTTTTTTTTTATTTTTTTTTACTTTTGAAATAAAATCCACGCAGGCGAAGCCGCGGGAAAACACATAGTGTTGTAATATAGAAACGATCTATCGATATTACTGGTTTCTATCGATTCGATTGTCGCACCCCGATTGATCCATTGTCCTATATTAATAGTTAATTTAAACTGTTCAATTGATCTCCATTACAGTTTATAAAAGTTGATATTAAATGAACGAGCGCTAGTGGCACTGTGATCAAATATTATTGATTGTTTAGTACGTTATGAAGCGGGTTGAATCGTAAAATAATTTGTTTCAATTGTGTTGAATGAATTTACATATTACAGTGGTAATTGGATACTTTGAAATCACAAGTAAGCATATATATTTCTTTATTATTAGATATTACTTATACAGCATATGCAGAAAACATTTTTTATTAAACATAATTATCTTGGTGCCATAAGACCCGAAGGGGTTTGTTCTGGCACTATACATTCCCAATGTAATTTTAATATAAAGTATACAAATTCTATAAAAGTAAGTATGTATATGGGATATTAAGTAAGTAAGTATACAAACAAACTTGACATCGGTATTATGATTTGGAAGTTAGTATTCTGGAAGTTATAACATTATAACAAGTCACTTTATCATCACGGTCACTATCAAGAGGACATGTATGGTTTAGGGCGAGCGCAGACAGCGCTCAGGAACGACCACGACGACGATGACGGTATCAGGGAGGGGCATTTCTATGGGGGACATACGTTAGGCTGGTAACTATTAGGGGGTTGGGGTGGTGAAGGACTCTGTCGTAGTAGTGTCGGGCGGAGTCTTTCACGTATTTGACGATGGACGGAAGTTCCAAGTTCTTGTGGAGGTCGACATTGCGAGAGTACCATGGGGCAGCCACGGCCTTACGCACGTTTTTTTTTATAGTGAAGTATGCGGACGAGCAAGCGGTCCCACGTGATGCTAAGTGTTACCGCCGCTCATGGACACCTGCAATACCAGGGGGTATGCGGGCGCGCCGCCGACCTTACAACATCCTATTCACAGCTGTCTATTTTGGAGCATGGTTTGTGGTGAATAGATAACATTTAACATAAAATATTAACAGGTACCCAGCTTTAAAATATTATTTTTTTTTGTGTAAAAAGTGTTGAATTGTAAAGAGATGTAGAACAAACGTTGTTAGTTTTTACGAAAAAAAATCAATGTTAAGATGGTGCCGGCATTTTTTATTTAATCCTGTATGAGATAAGTATGCCCTTAGTTTGGATTGTGACCCATTGCAGGGGGGGGGGGGACTATTAGTGTAAAATTGTTCAGTTTCAAAACTAAACAATGCACGTGAAACGGCTCTATTTGTATACAAATATGACAATGTCTCTAAGTCTCTCAACGTTTATTGACGAATGGAACGTTGACTATAGCTATATCTCTATCGTCTTTGCTTCTTTATTCTCCAGTAGGTACTCTTACTGGTTACTATTATATATATCTATAAACTTCGAAAATTACATAGTTTATATAGAAGTGATTTTTGTTGCACAAGTGTAGACAATATAGTTTAATTTTTTTACAGTTGATAATAGAACACGAAGCGAAGGTAAGGTGGTATTTTTATCATAAAGTCCTACCTATAATCATACCATTTTTCGTTATGTGTTTGGCGTTTTGACGATAATGCAGTCTGCTGTACTTTTCATGTTATTTAAGTTGCCATTTTCCAATTTCAATGTATTGTTGTGTTGGAGCACCATAAAAATATTATATATGTATCTTTTTATAATCAGCTATCGTCACTATAATGAGCTTTCGAAAATTCACACAAGATCAAATCACACGATAACATTTTTTCCGAAATATACACGGCATAATTGTATTCGGCGACGAGTAACGCAATATTCGCTACGAAACTCGATTGGTCGATTCTCGCGGGCAGCCCTGCTGGATGAATTTCGGCAAATTTAATAAAACCGACATCGAATTCCATCGCGATTCGCATTAATGATAATTTGGCGCTCATTAATGTCACGGCTCAATTACAATAAAATTGTTTTAATATTAATATTAGTTGCGAAATCCGGAGTGCGTAAAATATTGTGAGTAACCTTTTAATGTTGTCGGTAATTATATCGGCTTTATATTTTCTACATTATTTTAATAATGTTGTTTTCGTATTGAAAATTATGATCTGTGTGGTGTGGGCCGGCTATAGAATAAACCACCCCCTCTCCTCCCGTGGGTGTCGTAAAATGTAACCGAGTGATAACAAACAAAGCGGCTACCAAAAGCCCTGACACCATCTTTAAAAGAATGGACTCGTCAACCTGCTTGGCCAGCGTGGCGTTTTAAGGCCATTTATTCCTCATGCACAGGACGATGTGTATGAGGTGGCCCATTTACAGCAGTGGATCTTTATTTCGTAGTACACCTACGAAAATCTTTATTTGGGGTTGGGTGGTTGTGTGTGTGTCGACAAACCCACGGCTCGACGCTCGGACGCTGAGTGAACGCTAATGAATCTTTAAGACTCAATCGTTAAACGCTCGTGAGTACTATAGTCCAAGTTTTAACGGTCTTAAACCCTTAAATGAGGTTAAAAGCTCGAGTCTAAAAAGGTTAAGATTCTTAAGGTTCACTGACGCTGACTTAGCGCCCGAGCGCTCGAGCGCTCAACGCTCATGATTCCCATTAGTGTTGTAAACAAGACTATTGAGAAATCCAGAACTATTGAGTGTGCTAGTATTTATTTGAATTTTGCACAGACTCTAGGTCTATAGGTATCTATTACTATCAACCCGTGTCTTCCCACTGCTCGGTATAGGCCACTCCCAAGGACCGCCACGACGGACGGTCTTTTGCTCTTACTCACGCTCTTCAATATCTACTTACTTAGTCATTATCGATACTTAATAAGGTACAAACATGTAACATGAATTTATCCAACTTCGGTAACCTAATATGATAACATGTAAACTAGATTCAACTCAGAGCTTCGCATTTGCAAGGCAAACAGACTCGCTGAATAACGAACGCAAACACAATTTACGCGAAATTATATTTGTATCGTTTAATTTCGATTCCACCTCTGCGATTAATCAATTGAATTAATTTCAGCCAAATCTCGTAATTGCAGTTTATATTGACGTTAGCAATGAGTTCTTAATATGTATTTATAGGCATCTAGGTATCGTACCTTTATCATAGATCTACAGAATTATATTAAAAGAATTCCATAATAGATTTATTCATAAATTAAATAGATCAACATTAAAGATAACTTACCAGTTCCCAAAAGATTCCCACATACCTAAATCGTCGGCTCCTCACAAAAGATTCTCTGAACTCCTTTTCTGAAGTGTTTTGCCAGTGACGATAATGTCGCCTCTGCGGACGAGGATATGAAATGAAGTGTTTTTGCCAATAAAAAATATCTGATTTTATTACTGACAATGGCTGTGTGACATTTAATACCTTTGCGCTTGTTTAAAAATAGAGAAGCAATGATTTCCCGCCTTTCATTCAGTTTTGGAATGCTTTGTTTTCAATTATGTCTTTTTAAATACAGCACCGTGATTATTTTAAAATCCGTTTCGTACCATAGATTTTTATCTAATGAAATAAGTGGCTGAATACGTCTTGAATGCGTATTTATCATTTTATAGTGAGATTTTGTCACGTGCAGTAGTGTATGGTTTTAAAACTCATTATTTATATTTATTTTCTAAATGTGGACGACGGCAACTTTAATAATAAATCTGGGTATAGTTTTACATTTGGAGATTAGAGTTAATTAATTACATTACATTACATATTCGACGTTGATATTTTTACTCATTTATTTTCTTTATTGCACAGTGACAAAATGCTCACTTAATGTTTTGAGGCATTATCTCCCAGTCACACCTTTAGGATATGCAGAGATGATAAAATTATATTACTAAATGGCGTGAATATATTAATTTAATTCATTTCCATAATATAAATATAGACACATACGGTGGGAGGTCCAAATGTTTCCGGCCTCACAAAGAAAATGGACACTCAGTGTCAGTTTGGAGTGAATGCCTCAACGGATCGACCGGATCGATTCGTCGTCGTTGGACTCTCGTCCGAAATGAAATTGCTTACACCGATCTCTGACGATGGAAAATGATGGAGAAGAATCCCCGTGTACATTATCCAACCTTTGTTTGATATCGGTGTGACTTCTTCCCTTGTAAGAAACTTAATCACTGAACGATATTCCAGTTTAAACATGTTAAAGATTTTGCGACTTCCTGTTGCTCTAAAAGTCGAGGAATCAAAACTAATGAGGGTTGAACTCTAAAAATTATACAAAAATTAGCAAGATATATGACAATTCCAATGACTTATAATTTGTTTTTTTCGACATCTAGAAATATGTCAAGCCAGAAACTCTTGGACCTCACTGGTATCTACTTATAAATGGTAGCTTTTCGAAATTAGTTTTATTCATATAAATAACGCTGATTTTTACTAAACTTTAAGTAAGGATATTTACCAGTAATTTTAATAAATATCCTATTAACTGTAATTTTAACCGTGAAATATTTTTCCAATTATTAAGATTGATCACAAGAGTGCATACCTATTACAATACAATATGTAAGTTCATGTCAAGGTTGCTGCATCGCGGATGCGTTCGCGTTGCGGCGGCGGCTTTAATGTGGTAATGACAATAATATAAATAGGATTAGCGGGTCGGGACCCCACGCGCGCAGACAGGACGCGCCAATACCCGCACTCCCCGCACTCAGGTCTTACTCACACTAGATCGATGTGTCGTATTTAGGGACACGAAGAAATATCGATAATTTCGGGTATTGAGTATCTTTTTGTTTGATACAGATACTTTTGTACTCAATACTTTTACTCATATGAGTACAGATACATTACGATAACATTGGCCATCGGCCAATCCGGAAACATCCGAAAGCGTTATCTACGTCTATGAATTACCGTACCTTTAATTGCATACTGTAATACGAGCTAAATACAAATCTTTATGAACATGTCAGGAGTCAGTGCAGAGAAATATTAGGTAGTTGGATAAGTTAGCGGCCGTTTCATAGTGAAAATAATGAACTCTTAATTTTTTGTATTACATAAATATTTATTGAACGTAATATTGTCCATTTAATTCGACTATCTTTCGCCATTTTTCTGGCAGAGCCATTATCTGTATATAATTTTTGAGGTTTCTGAGCGAAAATATGATTTAAAGGGTTTATACAGGCTTCACTTGAATGTAATTATAATCCATTTAGAGAATTTTGCAAAGAGCGGAATAAATGATAATCCGAAGGACTATCATTATCCGAAGGACTAATAATCCGAAGCGGAATATCTGGACTGTGAGGTCCATCAATTTTTGTATAGTCAGTTATCAAAGATGTATGCGGTCGAGCATTGTCGGGATGGAAATCTACACATTTTCTATTAATTATTCTGGGCGTTTGTTTCAAGTGCCTGTTTCAATTTTACTAATTGTTGATAATATAATAACTATCGTTTGGCCATGTGGCAAAAGCTCTTAACACAGAATGTCTTTCCAGTCGCACCATACACATAAAATGACTTTGTATGGAGTGAGGCTTGGCTTTGGGATTACCTATGATGATTCCCCTCGCTTAGACCATCGCTTGTTACCAATCTCTTCAGAAATGGATTGATTTCATTTCGTTTTAGCAACATCTCGCATATGGAAATTCTATTCATTTGTCATATACATATATCATGCGGCACCCAAACATCTACTAGCTTTTTATAATATTCAATTTATGCAGGTAATCCAAAACTGTTGAGTCGTAAATTGCTCTTCCGCAATTTGATGACTGCCTATGTATCGATCTGTTTCAATTTTTTCAATGCTAACATTAACATTTACCTTAATCATCGAGGATCATCATTTAGATACAGCATCTTCTCCGTAAACACCGCAAATCTCTTTTCGAGCATAGAAGCATTCATACCCTTGACGAAAAAAAATTGTAAAACATATCTAATTTTCTCCTTATTAACTTCCATTTTAAAATTACTATAAAATATGAAAAGAAAAAACTTTTAACTTGTAATTTCAATTTGCCGCCATTGCAAAAAGTTAGCTGTCAAACGGTATATCACTTTCCCGCCAGTGATCAGTGTTGTCAGAAAGAGCACGCTAAAGTCTTTTCCGACTACCTATGGAGGTGTTGTTTTCCCTTGAAAAACTAATGATATTATATATTTACTAAACAAGTCCCTATATTGCTAGATAATCGAATTATATTTTTTCTACTTATAACTTATTTATTTATGTATATTTGCATACTAGATAATTAATTGTAATAAGTAACTACCTATATTGTGTAATGTACGTACATATAACTTTATATTGCTTTTATTAGCTTTATTCACATTATATCTTAAAAAATTAACACCTATATCACAGCACCTATATATTAATCATCAGTCAAACGTTACAGATTATTTATGACATTTTGGTGGACCCTCTGATGGTATGTATTCAATATCTTCTATGTCGTAATCAGAATAATAGTAGTCTTCATCGTTACTTTCAAAATCATCAGAACTCTCAGAAGTATTAATGATTATCAGATCCATAAAATCATCTATAGCGTGTTCATATTTTCTATATTCATCTTCGCTTTTGATTGCGTGATCTCAAACTTTTTTCCCATCATCTGTACCAATTATATCAGTTAATTCCAATCACAACTTTTTACTGTGGTCATATTCATATCAATATTTCTTTGAGCTATATAACCCTTAAGCTGGGACCATGTCTTCAATCGGATTGAAATTCGGATGATATGGGGGTAAGCTGATGAGGTGCCTGGTATGGGGTGCAGTGTGGCCATATTCAGGTAAAATTTAGTCAATAGAATATTCGACAAATCTTTCCTTATGACGAAAAATAACTTTGTAAATTGGTGGCTTTGTCCAAGTTGGATCAGCGTTAATGTCATGTTTCACCAACAAGTTTCTCATATCCTGTTTCAATGTATTTGAATTCGGAGGATTTTCCACATATTTATTATGATTGAATTCTTCGGCATCTTTACGAAAGCAACTCTTTATAATTGACCGTAGTGGCTAGTAATGTGGTTTTTAAGGCTTTAGTGAAAGATTTTGACATCAATCACAACATTTGACACCCTAAAAATCACAAATTTGGTAGGGGGAGTGTGCATGCTGCATTCCCACAGCCGCTGGGTGCAATCGGCTGTCCACTTTACCTCTCTCTAGCAGAAGACTACCTTGAAATGTACTACTTTGGAAAATGAGGTACCTACTACTGATTTGGAAAATGGGGAACGATGAGATAGGACGGGATGAGATTTCGCTCTGGCATATCTCACTGCCTACCGAAATTCGTACGTACATTGGGGAATAGTATATAGAGGGAAATGTAGTACATTTGAAAGTAGTCTTTTGTGAGAGAACGTGGCCAGTCAAGTGCCCGGCTGTTAGATTACAGCGTGCGATTTGCTTTAACCCATTTAACTTTTTGAATCACCCCTCACTACTAGCTTCACCAGTCAGCTGAGCTGGATCGCCGTCGTATTGTATCAATTCTTGTCGTGATGACCAGAATGATTCACAAAAAGTGAATTTATAAATTACATTTTTGTTCAATATCCATTCGTATAACGTGTTATTTATGAGAGGAAAATGGCAATGAAATCCAATTGCACACATTAGCGTAGTGCGACCCACGTGCGACAATCGTCCGTGTAAGTGACGTTAATGGAGCAATGAATCGGGCAAGTGATGCGCGGGCGCACCCGATACTAGGGTGACGTCAGATTATTTTATAAATGAATTAAAATTTAAGTAGATCAATTGTCACAAATATATACAAATATTTGTTTCGACAATAACCATGCAGTTTATAAGAATGTTTATGATAATTGAAAGGATTAGATGTCTAATAATCATACACAGAATTAAAATAAACCCTATTTGATTAAAATTTAAGGCAATTATATGGACGTTATGCCCTTCTGTGACCAAGTGGTCATAGAAGACCATTCCCTTGTAATGGTCTTCATACTCCCATATGTAATAAGTATCTATATGATTAATATTATACAGTAACATAAGGAATTTGAATTACCAAAATTTCTACTGAATAACTTTTAAGATTATCTCGTTTTTCACACATACTTATCAATGAAACGGGATTTAAATGCGTATGTTTTTTATTATCATGGACGGCTTGCGACCATGATAATTGCCATTTAACAGTTAATTTTCTGTAAAAAAAGTCGTGTAATCTGCAATTACGACCACTGTATATACCTGCCAGTTTAAACAATATTAATAATAATGGTATACAGGGGTAGTTATCAGAGCCAGGTCTAGCCCATGTAGCGCCCGGGTGCAATCAATACCCTGGCGCCCTCTAGTAGGCTCTTTGGAGGCGTCGCGAGCGGTGCTCAGCGCCCCCTAAGACCCTGCGCCCGTGTGCGCCGCACACCCTGCACCATGGGTAAACCCATGGTGCAGGGTGTGCGGCTTTAGCTGCTTTAGCCGCTGCTTTAGCGGCACTGGTAGTTATAGGTATTTTGTTCTATTTGGCTATTATCATGCAATGGCGTGAACCTCATATAAGCAGAACTTACCAATTACATCTGGTTATATAAATATTTTTTACGCAAAGTTACGTGCAGTCCTTTCCTGGCTGAGCGCCTTCTGCGCTCGCCCTAATCCATTCCTATAGCTCCAAAGGTAGGCAGCGCATCCGGGGGCGTGCTAACGTTTATCATTTTGGACTGATGTTGGCATGTATAGCGGATGTCTATGGGCGACAGTATCCACTGACCATCAAGTGGACTGTATGCACGTCTGCCGCCTCCGTAGATAAAAAATAAAATAAAATACATGTGCTGTGACCCTTGAACGGCCATTGAGATAAAAAAACGTATCTTTGATGTCTACCTTTACTGAATAAATAAACGAGTTGATTTAACTGTGCGTTATAAATACGTTATGATATTGCGAGTGAATGGAATCGGTCGCACGATGCAGCGGAGTGCAATCTAGCAATTTGCTCATCGAAATTAATTGATTTATGAGCGCCGTGTCCTTTGCCTGGGTACCACTACGCATGTTATGTACAGACAAACACGTTCACTTTTAGTTTTAGTTTTAGTATTTACTCATACTAAGCTCTTATTCTAGCTATCGTATAGCTTCTACTAACTATATAACTACTTTATATATATTGTATATTGTATAATATGTTACATAATTATGTATACTGTACACCATCTACCCATGATCAAAATATTTATTACCTCACTATCCAACGGTTGTCTGGCAAAGATCGTTTTCAGCAATCAGACCGTCTTTTGTGCATTTTTGTGTCTACAATGTCTGCTATTGTTTTTGTTCTGTTTCGGTGTGCAATAAAGAGTTTTATCTATCTGTGTATCTAAAGCAACGTTTATCTATTTGTCCGTTAGTTTGCAAAATGTAAAATGCAAACATTTAAATGTAAAAAAAAACGAACTAATCGGCTGAATGTAAAGAAAATTGTATTTCTATTGACATTATTTATTTATTCTTTTTGCATTACCTATAGTGTACAAAGGCGGAGTTAATAAATGCCTTATAACTTATAAGGTATTATCTACCAGTCGACCGTTGCATTGGTTAAAAAGAGATGAAATAAATCATTGGGTGTTGTGAGCGTATTTTTATTTAATTCATCTCGATTGCAATTTTCGTACTTGAAATTTTTTTTTTGCACACCTATTGAGGCAAAATATTATGGAAGATACTCATATTTTAAATATAGCACCATATTTAGTTACATAAATGTTAATACCGTTGTTACCTAATGTTGTTACCTAATTACATAATGTTGTTACCATATTTTATTAACTAAGTATTGCAAATTTGATTTGATTTGTTGGATGCAGTAGATAGGTACTGTTATTTTGATTCATATTTCATAAGTAAGTAGATACACACCCAATATATCAACGAATTCATTTATTCTTAAATCCATTAAGAAACTGATACAGGTGATTCCAATTTAGCTTCGATGAAGCGTACGTACCGGAACGTACGTGTTTCGGTAATGAGTGAGATGTGCCAGAGCACATTCCCATCCTATCCCTCCCCATTTTCCCAACCCTTTCTCCAAATCCATTTCTATATCTCCAAAGGTGGGCAGCGTATCCGGGGGCGCGCCAACGTTTGTCATTTTGGACTAATGTTGGCATGTATCGCGGATGTCTATGGGCGACAGTATCCACTTACCATCAGGTGGACTGTATGCTCGTCTGCCGCCTTCATACATAAAAACAAAAAAACACAATCACCGTATTGTTTGCGGTTGTGAAGTGGCGTGTCTAACTTGAGGATTACAACTATTGCGGTGCATGACAGTGCAACAAACTATTGTTGTTCATTTCAAGATGCATTTATGTGCAAAACGCACATGTCTACATGTAGGTAGGTGGTACCTATTGGTATCAGTGCTATTTATTATTCTCTTAACCATCTTATTATTCTCTCGATATGTGTCACACAATTATTACAACTCAATATACAATCACACCATGAACGTTGGCTAATAATGATCTATGATTATAAGTTATCAAAGCCGATGTTGGCCTATAATCGTGTAGATCACAGTCGGCGTAGATTCGCAGATCGCTTGGTATTCGGCGCGTGCGCAGTCAAGGACTTGCGATTGTGTGCCGGCGCCTTATTATTAAATGCGGTCTCGTTTATATGCTAATATGAGATAGTATTAGATCTCTATAATGATAGTTTGGATTCCGAATGGAATTTATTTTTGTACGTGCATTGAGTGATTTAAGAATGCAATAGATATATATTTCTAATTTCTTTGCTACTTGCTACTTTGATACAAAGTGAATGGTGGAAGAAAGAGAAAAAATGAATGGAAAAGTGAGATTTTTAAATGGAAACGTAAACCTAGAGGTTTATCTATCTATCTATATAAATATAAATGTAAACGTTCACTTGTTCATAAATCTTAAATCTCCGAAAGTTCTTCACCAATGCTTTGAAATTTTGACACAACGTTGCATTCAAATAAACGCGTGTTTTTATATACCTATTACAAGGTAAAAACATGGTTATTACCCAATAATAGGTAAAAACAGTGTAGGCGCCATCTGTGGGGCAGCCACAGCAACGCGTGGCCGGGCACAGCACCCAATATCACACACTCACGCACGCACACACATACAGCATCACACTTTATACACTTTTACATGTATATTTATATAATTAATAACTGTAGCGGATAATATATACATGCATACGTTGTAAGAGTTTAATTTAATTTTAATGTTTTTATTTATTTCCATTTGCAGCTGGCCAGCGGTGGTGGCGGCGGTCGGGGCCTCTTCTGCTATCACTGCCCGCCGAGCTTGCCGCCGCACCAGCACCGACTGCCAACCCTCGAGTACCCCTTCACTGCCTCGCACCCCTGTAAGTATTATTTACCATAGCGTTATTACTTGTGTACGTTTTGCTATGATTTAGACATATTTATTTTCGGGTGGCATCTAAGCTCGTCTATCACTGTCCCTCAACCAGGCGCCTCGCCAGAACGAACTATAAGTACCCATGCTCGAGTACCTCGTCACTACATAGGTATATCTAGATGTATGTAGATATAGTTGACCGTCAGTAGTATTTCTACTGCTTTTCTGCTATCACTGCCCTCTAAACCAGCCACCGCGTTAGAAACAACTAAGTACCTACTCTCTATAAACATCATACCTAGATAATTAAAATCTACAAGAAATACGACATTACGGACTGAATTTAATTTTAAGCTGATAATTTTATCGACACCCTGCGATTCAATTGGCATAAAAGAAAAAAAGGCTGCTTTCTGGGATAAGCAAATACTACAAAAATATTTTTTTTAACATAACTTTTTTGGCGTTCCCACCAAAAAGCTGTTAAGATAGCACTGATTGACGTAAGTCAATTTTTTTCTTGAATTATTTACAAATCTGTGGTGTGTAGACCAGTAGCATTCTGAATTTACTTATCCTAGTGACGTTGAACCACACTTTTTATAAAATTTAAATGATGTAAAGGACAAGTTTCGAGTCATAAGTATGATTTGGTACAATTTTTTATAGATTACTTACTAGCTGTTGCTTGCGACTTTCGCGTGGTCTTCTAATTCAGAAACCTTCGCGGGCGTGCGCACAACAACTCCCCAAAGTTTCATCGCAATCGGATGAATGGTACCTATAGGAACGCATACGGGACAAACAAAGAAACATTCATTTTTATATATATACATTATTTGTGAATTTAAATGATTTCATCTAAATTTACTTATACGAAAGATGAATACCTACAATTAAAAGTTACTTTTAAAAGTTTTTTAAAAATTTTTTTTGTAAAAATACATCTATTATTTCGTGTTCCTGAAGGCCATTTGGTTTTTACGACCATAAGAAAGGTGGCCTTTAAGACCAATTTGGCAACTTGTGTCAAAAAAAAAAGAAGTCATAATTTACCTATGTGAAAATCTTGCTTAGACTCACAAAAAGTGGGCAGTGAAAACCCTTATTTGCGAATATCGCCATTTTAAATATACAGATCGATAGAGCGTAAAAAACTTATGAAAACTGTTATAACTAACTTATTTTCGCCAAAATGGCTCTTACGCCAATTGAATCGCAAGTTATCGTTACTTATAATCCGAAAGAAGCAGAATTATCGGCGATGACTATACCTAGGTACATATCTCTAATTCCTGTCATAGTTGATTGCCGACAGTCTGATTCCTTCACCATACACAACACCATACATTCGTTCATAGTCGAGTTCCCACAATGTGTATAAAAATACAAAATAATTAGTAACTTAATTTCAAGTTAATTTTTTTAAAAAAATATTTATATCTACAAAAGTAATTTGAAGTCATATACAGCTCCTAGTCTCTACAGTCTAAGAGGGTCCTCGATTAGTTCACTTATCGGTCGACAAACTTTCTTAACCGAGTTTATCGGCCTCGGCTCTCGGCCTAACAACATTATTGCCAGTTAAAGCTCTTGTCTTGTACCGATTTACAATTCGATTTTCAGCCGAAACTCGATTTCGCTTCGAGTATAATCGATTGAGTGTAATGTATCTGGGATATCGGATTTCAAAATGGAGAGTGGATTGATTTTAATTATTTATCACTTTAAATTTAAATATTATTTTTGCATAGGTGATTTTAGGGTTGATACTTGATTTTAGGCTAAGCAGTACCTACCTTATGTTGCTAGCACGTTCGGGTCAATGATGGTGTTGTAGGGAATCCCAATGTAAATTGAAAGTAAATTATTTATTTATGATAAACGATTTGTTTAACTATATCTCCAAATTAACACTTTGTAACTACATAAATATTTAGATATGTAGGTACCTATTGTATTAGGTTGAAATCTTTTCCGTTTCAGCTTCAGCCTATAAATAAACTGCTGGAGTGCCACTTTTTTTTTTGAATGTCTAAATTCTTGTGACCCTAATGACCTTTCAAGAATCACCGGACATTGCGCAGTCACAAAACATTGCTACAGTGCCACATTGATGATAAAAGGTGAGACAAATAGAAGTAAAACTTACGAAGTAGCAAATTCTCTCTCAAAACGTATTTAAAAGTTAACGGATATGGGTTATAAAAAGCCTCAAAAGGGTCTAAAATCAGTTTCTTTCGAGTTATCCTAACTGACTCGCGTGCCCAAGGGGTGGTAATGTGCTAATGAATAGAGAAGGCAGGCCAGGGGTGACGCAGGGGTGAGGCGTCGTAGGGGTGCCGCGGAGGGGGGACGGCGAGCGGGGCGCCGGTGGGCGGGGCTCCCTAGGGATTGGTCGCCGCCTGCGCCATCTATTATTCATAAAATAGTTTTTGAGTCGCGCCGCCGCCGGTCGTTTTAACTCGGTTACATTCGAACTAACTTAATAAGGATCATGTCACTTTTGATTAGGCCCGGTGGCGCGTACATTTTTACTAAAACGATAGCGATCAAAGAACGCGGCATAATGTCATTACTGAGTGGCCTTATTTCATTTGGGCCCTCGAAAATGACAGGCCGCCCCGTCTGCGTAATTGCGTAATCTATATTAATTTTTAAAATCTATTAACGAATTGCTAGACTGCGCGCGGGTGGGTGCGGAGTGAGGGGGGTGGGGAATTTTAAAAAGTGCGGTGAGCAAGCGGTCGGTTGGCTAGTGGATAAAAAAGCGGCTTAAACGAATCTATTAAAAATGTATAAAGCAATTTCCAGGGTACTGTTGGAACGCCGGGGGCTCATTACGGCGCAATCACATCGAGTCGCGGTGATGACCTTACGGCACTGAAAGGGTTACACAGCCTCTTTATGAAGCACGTGTTTGCTCAGAAGGGACTCCAGTAAAATGATATCAGTTGATGAAAATCTACATATGCAAGGAGTGCGTTTCAAGCGTAATGAAAGAAATTCGTAAAACTGTGTAGTTTAATAGACACATGTAGATATATATGTGTGGTTGCTTTACACTTCAGACCTAAACCTCTGTAGCTAAAAACTTCTTATAATAATTTTCTAATGTCTTCAAACTTTCAACATTTGTTCGTTAATAAGTATAAAGTAGCCGTTCCTTAGTATAAAGTATAAAGTCCGCTTTACAGTATTGAGCTAATAATCAAAAGCTAGTTAATCCGCGTTCTTTCCCCCAACTTTTCCCTGTTGCACTGAAGCTCTGGCCGCCTTCCGGCGGATGTGGAACACTTTTTAATTTCCGCCGCCGAGGGATTTTTCTAGAACGCCCGTGCTGATGGAAGCTCAATTATTCACAATGAATTAATGAAAATATTTTAATCCGAATGTTTCATTCTTTACATTTATTTTGAAATTAAAATATTTTCTGTTCAGTCATACCACTTATCTATTGTTTAACGATATATATATATATATATACCTTTGTACGAGTAGGTACCTAGTTTTGGAAAGACTTGATAAAAATTTGACTTAAGCTGTATTGTGTAACCAAAGTAAGTATATCGCTTTTTTAAACATTCGTCAAAAACTGAAAATGAAAGTGACATCAATTTCAAAATTATATTCTGCCTAGACAGTAGAAGAAAGTGTATCTATAGATGTTTCGAAGCGACCGGCGACCAATATTAATTGTCCACGCAAGAGCAGCGAAACGACGCACCTCAACGCGCGCGAGCGACTGTATTGGTATTTATACAAACATCAAGAGGTTTGTATTGTGACAAACATACCTACTTGTATGGTACGAGTATGTATAAATATAATTGTGTCCACAAAAATGTGTAGGTACATTATAGAAAAGTAAATTCAGATAATTTCGGCGGTATTTTTATTGTATAAAACAGGCAGGCAATCAGGCAGTCCACATGGTGGTGCAGATGTGACATACAGATAAAAAAACGAGTTATAGATAATTGATATTCTCGACGTTTTATCAATAACAATATTATACTATGTTGACGTATTATTTATTCATATAACAATTAGCTGTGTAGTGTGAATCTACCTTAATAACAGCCCGTCCAGTGAGTGGCGTGCAAATTGTTTCAATTAATATACTCCATTAACCCCCGCCGTCGCTTTGGCACTGAACAAATATAACTACAATTTATTTACTTGGACATTTATTAATTAATTATTGCTTTTAAAATGGATTTTGAGTGCCGAATAAGGCATGTCCGACACTTGAGTGATTGCTGCTGCAGTTATATAACACCATTTTTTCATCATAAATTTTAGTGATGGGAAACCACTGACCGATGAAATGAAATATCTCCCTTGATTCGGTTTACTATTTTTGACGATTTTTTACAGTTGTTTAGAGCGTATTAGGCATTTTTGTATTCTGTAATGACGACTTGCTAGAGACACTTTTGTGAGGGAGAGAGTGCACGCTGCAATCCAACAGCCGCTGGGCGCGCTCGACTGGCCACGTTACCCCTCTCTCATTTCCCACTTTATCGTATTTCCCCAATGTACGTACGTGTTTCGGTAGTGAGTGAGATGTGCCAGAGCCCATTCCCATCCCATCTTATCCCTCCCTATTTTCCTAACCCTTTCTCCAAATCCATTCCTATATCTCCAAAGGTAGGCAGCGCATCCGGGGGCGTGCCAACATTTGTCATTTTGGACTAATGTTGGCATGTATCGCGGATGTTTATGGGCGACTGTATCCACTTACCATCAGGTGGACTGTATGCTCGTCTGCCGCCTTCGTACATATATAAAAAAAAAAAAAAAGACTGGTCGGAATAGACTGAACGAGCAGCACGAGAAATAGGAGTTTAGCGCCATCTTGGGCCACGCAGCGAAAGACAGATTGCTTTATTTATCCCTCTGTATCTGTATTTTATAAACTAAGTAAGTACAATAATGACTTTAGTTGTAACGAAAAAAAAGTAAGATTTTCTTTCTCAGTTGGTATTTTAAACTAACTTCTTTTTATAAATTTACATTAACTTGTCCACAGAAAAGTTCTTCATTTATTGATTATTACCGTCTATGAATTTGGAACAGCCACCCTTAAAAATGCGTGCATTCTGCCAGCCCTAAATAAATACAAAAAATAACATCATTAAACAGGCGAAGACAGCGGCTATTAAAGGCAATTTTCGCCGAGTAACGTATGGAATGGCATTATCGTAGGAATAATAGAAAAGTTTGCGGAGGGTGCCCAAGCTCCGACATTTGTCAATGAGTGAGTTGCGTCCTTGTTGCGTCACTGTAGGGTGACCATAATGTGCGTAAAGGAATTAGGATATAATATTTTAGAAATATGTGACGTGAAAAGTTTAATATTTGCAGTAAAAAGTTGACTATGTGTATTTGTTTTACATTATTGGCGACCTTTCAACACTGCCTTCCTATAAATGACAGCTAGCACTGTTTGACATAGAGAGCCCTTTAAAAGGCAACGTATAAATACGTATTTGGCATTTGTACTCGGTTGACAAACGTATCTGTACTTACGTGTACTTACGTATCTGGCACGGAAAGGTTTAAATTATTAAAAGACATGGTCATCCTATACGATATGGTGTCTCCACCTCATCAATTCCCATAGACACGCTGCGTCCGATGGCCGTAATAGCTGTAGGGGCGGCGATTTAGCACTCCGAACGTAATGGCTCGCCGCTTCCGGGATACGCTTTTATTGAGAAGGCACTGTTACATGAGCTTTATGATGGCTAATTAATTTGATTGAAACACTTTTGAATATAGTGTGTTGTGTTTTTTCTCCTCATTTTTGAAAGTGCAAAATCGTTACGATAAGATTTTTGTTATTTTTAATAGGACCATTAATTCAGAGAATCACTTAGGTACCACATGAATTTATTTACTCGTATGTTATATTCCTGTTTGGGACATTTAGATCAATATAACGTTTACAGTATCGTGACATCTAATGCTTTTTAATTCCTTCATGTGTTTTATAGTTTCATTTTGGGGACGGCTTAATTTTTCTATGGACACACACATATTAAAAATTATCTTTTGAACCACTACTCTTAAGTTTTGTCATACAATCAACTTATGCCTCTACATTGCTGAATATAGGCATCTCTAAAGGCTTGCCAGTATTCACGATGTTCCACTCTTCTGAACTGAACGCATACTGAACTGGTAACGGCAAGCTATATTTGTCGCAGGAACCACAATCGATACGATAAGCGAGTCTTGGCACCGTGCAAATGTGGGACTTTCTCTGATCAGATTAATCAACAACTAAAAATCTAAACTTATATTTTATTTAAATACCTGCGTACACGTATTAACATAAATACCTAATAAAAACTCTTGTTTCAGACACAAGCTACTCGTACCATCCCGCTATTCACGATGACACTTTCGTGCGGAGAAAACAGAGGCGCAACAGAACAACTTTCACGTTACAGCAGGTAACAGAAATTATAGCGACTTGCTACAGCTTTAAAACAAAATTATTGAATTACTAACATATAAAGATTTCTTTAATGTGTGAAAGAGTGTTGCGGCGACAACAATAATCAATTTAATCGAGCATAATGCAGTAGAACAGTGCTGATAGCTTTTAAGCCTGAGCCTTGCTATAGCTTTCTAAGCGAGACCAGTTAAGAACGGCATAATACAAAAGAGAACAATTAAGCAATTTGACCCTTGATATTTATTTATTTTTTAACTTTATTAACGTAGACTTGACTGATGTGTTTACGCTATCATAAAGTGTATTATATGTGGTGTTGTTGAAAAAAGCATTGAACTCTTCACCGCCTAAGCGCCGGCGCGCTATGTTTAGAACTATTGACCATTAACCTTAACCGTTTTAGACACGTGCTTTTAACTATAAGGGTTTAAGAACATCAAACATTAACAATTTGAGCTATAACTTTCACTAGCCTTGAACGTTAGATTCTTAAAAGTTCATTAGCGCTCACTCAGCGTTCGAGCGTCGAGCGTACAGCGCTCGTTTTTAGAACACTAATCATATGTCATGACATAGTAATTTTAAACATTGATGACGTCACAGCTGGAGGAGTTGGAGACGGCGTTCGCGCAGACGCATTACCCGGACGTGTTCACAAGGGAGGACCTCGCGCTGAAAATCAACCTCACTGAAGCCAGGGTGCAGGTAAGTCACTACATACTCGTACTTGTGTTTGAGCTGACAGTACACTCTCTTCAATTGTTACGGTGGGCCACAGGACTAGATATAAAGTTTAGCATCATAATGCAGTTACAACATAAATATTTCTTTCCAAAATATTCGATAGAGAAACCTTAAAATCTAAAGTTTTATACATTCCTCCCCCATGTCGTTTATTATGCCTGAATTTCAGTAATAAAAGTAATGTATACATGAAATTTTAACACGACCCCTTATATTTGACACTCGCAGCAATAAAAATATGATTTACGGTGTTTCGTGGCGGCGACGTTACCCCACGTCACGTAGCATGAATGTTATTGGAGGTGGCGTAGCCCGTAGACGCTCTACGAGAGCTACGAGCTACGGGCTACGGCGCTTGTAAATTATTATCAAGAAGGGGTTGTTGAAGCATGGTTGAAGATGATTTTTTTTTTTCATTTATTCGAGGAAAACATACAGTTTCATAGTATCAGCAAATTATGTTTACACCAGGGTTCGTAAAAAATCCGATATTTATAATAAATATCAAAATATCCGATAATATAAAATATATCATGCATATAAAAAAGACGCGAATTTCATTCTGTAAGTGGTTTTAATGTGTCAAAATTTTTAAATTAAACTTTGAGTCTAATTAATAGTCTTAATTATTATAAAACAAAACAAAAAAGAGTAAAATTAGAGTAACACAAAATTAGTCTTTGAGATTAATAAATAATCAGTCTACTTGATCAACATTCATCTAAATTATAATTATAATCTTTAGTGTTGGATCACTGGCAGTGGCAGTGAACATAATTTTTATTTATGTCAGTATAACAATTTAAAAGCGTAGGATCTACCAAAATTCTAGTTTGACGATAAATATCAATTGATATATATTGTGATATATATCCACTGATATATATCAGCGAACCCTGGTTTACACAAAACTTAATCAATGGAAAAGAAAACCAAAGAAGTCTCAACTAATTAAATATATTTTACAATTTAGTAAGGCAATATTTATAAATACAGATGGTGAAGCAACTTTACATCAATTCCCAGATAGCCCACTTCCACACCTTACAATTTTACAATAAATAGGCAACAAAATCATTTATTAAAACAAATGCAATAAGAGACAAACAAAAATGTCTAGATGAGAATATGCATCATTATAAATTCTACAAGTGCGGTTGATGCAATTGAAATAGATCTCTTATGCAATGCCTGTTTCTCAGGAACTATTAAAGTTAGAGATATGACATTTGGTACATAAACTTTTCATTCAAAATCATTAAACACGTGGGGAATAAAAATGTACTACAACTTCGGACAGTTTTTATATTATAACATAAAAACCTTTTTATATTATATCAATTTACCTCAATCTCTAATGTTATCAAATTTAAAAACAATAACTTGAAAGCTTTCATCGCTTGATATAAACTTTAAATATAATTTATTCTCAGTATTTTATTTTTCGTATTGAGATAGTATTGAATAGGTACCAAAGTCTGTCATATAGTTGTATGAAAACCATCTTGAAATTTGTTTACTTTGTCAAATTCTAATGACCCATGTTGCATTCGATCAATAGATATCAGCCTATAACGTTCCTCTGCAGAGCACAGGCCCCCGTACTGGATCACTAGGGGGCTTCGTGCGCCATCACGTTAACCCAGTACGGATTGTTGGACACACATGCTTAAGAATGTATTTTTATACATTTTTTATAGAATGAAGGCGGCAGACGAGCATACAGTCCCCTTGGCGGTGAGTGGATACTGTCACCATGCGACATCCGAGATACATGTCAATATCGGTCCAGAAAGACAAAAATCGGCATGCCTCCGGATTAGGAATGGATTTGGAGAAAGGGATGGAAAAATGGAAACGGATAGGATAGGATAGCGTGGGACAGGAATCGTTTTTGGCATATCTCACTTACTACCGAAACACGTACGTATATTGGGGAAATAGGATAAAGTGGGAAATGGTGGACATTTCACGGTAATCTTAAGTGAGTTCTCGAGCATTTTGGGTTTCCTCATAATGTTTGTTTGCTACATTCCCGAGCTAAAGATTTAAAAAAATATTAAATTTCACAATTCGTTACTTTAAAACTGTGGTACGGGCCGAAAGTTTAAACTCAGGACTTCACGAATGGGGAGTCGAGCAAAAATACCTGTAGGTATCGAATTCCACTTCTAATTATCGATCTAATTATATGTACAGGTACAGGATGTGTCCGAATATATTCCAAATACTAGAAACCATGGATTCTGTTTATAAGAATCTGAGTTCATTGATATGAAAATTTAACGAACGTTTTTACCAAAAAAATCTATATTTTTTACTACCCATATTTATCTAATTTTTCATAAATATTTGTTAAACAAGCCTAAAAATATTTGCACTTTTCCAAAAAGAAATAATTAATTAACTTGGAATCATGAGCAGAATTCAAGGTCTCTGGGAAGTTTCGGACACATCCTGAATAATATGAATGCATTGTATGGCAATTTGCTTTTTAAGTATATAATATTTTATTAGCATTAGTTATAATTACATTACGTTACCGTCTTCGTCGCAATCGGTCTACAAGGCCAGTTTGTTTAAATCCTGTATTGTTAATCATTTCAAAATTTTGTAACACACAAGCAACATAAACTTCAAAAGCGACTGCTGCGCTTCAATATTTAAACAATTTGAGTCAGGCATACCTGTACCTGTGCTATAACCGGCACAGTGACGATTTTAGCCAAATTGCCGCGCACTGCTGCTCGTGTTTTATTTATGCCCAAATAAAAATTGCCCAATTCAGTAGACTGTGCAAGGCGCGCTCGATATGTAGCAGTACCATAGTAAAGCCGAAAGACAGTAGTGAAACTGCGCTTTCCGCGGATTTATTTAGGTACGTCCGGCGGTCAATCCTTTACGAGTACAAGGTATCTATTTGTTCTTCAATAGGTATTTTTGTTATGACTGTATTGCAAACTTTTGCGGAACATACCAGTACATTGCTCTCTTAATACGATTGAGTACCTACGATGCAATAATCGCTTACAGACGTTAATGAAACTTGTAAGTAACATAACTATTTGGTCATTGGCCAACCGAGCCTTTGCACGATTACAAACATTTTTGCGTTCGCAAACAAGTTATCACAGTTAGAAATAGTATTAGTTGTTTTATCGTAAAGTACATACAGGTTTGTTCTACAAAGAATTTGCGGTTCGCGTCATTTAGACTCTTATTGAGTTGTAAAGGAATTTGTATTTGTTGGAATGCTTAATAGCCAATATTGCAAACAGCATGCTTGAGTGTGTGGTGAAAATTTTGAGTCCCTTATGCACATTTTATACTGCGGGTGGCGCTCGGCAACTACGTGAATGGGTTTTATGGCCTCAGATGCGTTCCGAAATCGCTCGAATAGTAATGTTTGGTTAGCGTTAAAAGCGTGTTTGTGACCCGCTGGAATTTTACGTGTTCGAGAATTGGCCGAGAGGAATCTTAACCAAAATTTATGTTCTTTTGTTTAGTGTTTGTCTAGTATCTTTGTCAGTTTTGTTGTTCAAGCATCTGGGCCACACGATACGAGCTACTTGGCTTCTCATGCGAAAGTATTAGTTGCTAAAGAATTTTTTTAGTTGTTAATTATTAGGTAAGATATTTTTATTACATTAATGATGAATTTAATGTGAAAATTCGTCATTGAAAAATCATCAAGAGGATCACAAGTATTCGTATCAAAATGTTAATAACAATATAATTTGTATATAATATATACTTATATAGAAACCGAAATATATGCATGTGGTAATCACATACGAGTATGAAGGGTCTTTATAATGATGGGGAAAAGGAAAAATATTGATACTATTTCTATTATAAATACTATTATAAATTGGTATGTAGCTAACACCGACCATTCTATGATAAATATTAATGTTGGAAAATAATTATTAATAGTACCTAATTATTATTATTAGACATCAAAAATCTAGGTAGGAATATAAAATGATAACATTTATAAGATGAGCTTAAAAACCATGTGAGTTTACGAGAATTAATCGATTTAAAACCGCAACGACGAATATAGGTCTTTATCTGTCAAATTAGGCAGCCCATTGCAATAACGACCAAAATCGACATAATCAACTTCTAGATACGAAAGGCCACACTCAATTTCGTTCCCGTCGGTCGAGGAATCCACTTCCATTAGTTAACTAGTCCATTGTCAAAATCCACTCTAGTTCGTTGGCGAAACCACCAAAACAGCTGAGAATTGAACGTTTACATGTCCATCCAAGTTTGGTCTTTGACAGCTTATTGGATTGTACCGATATCGTACTGGATATATATGCCGACAAAATTAACTTTGCTTGCGATGGAATAACTAATCACATTAGTTTTTAAATTTTATCGCTTAATATGAATTCGCAGTTTAGTTTGACTGTCAAATGGAATGCTTGTTAGATTTCTAAATATATCTACGCGTTTTAATATATACGGTAATAAGATGTAAAGTACTTTTTTTATGGACGAAGGCGGCAGACGGCATGTATGCTAATGGTAAGTGGATACTGTCCCCCATAGACATCCGTGATACTTGCCAACATTAGTCCAGAATGATAAACCCCGGATGCGCTGCCTACCTTTGGAGATATAGGAATGGATTTGGAGAAAGGTTTGGGAAAATAGGAAGGGATAGGATGGGAATGGGCTCTGGCACATCTCACTCACTACCGAAACACGTACGTACATTAGGGAAATATGATAAAGTGGGAAATGACTGAAACACTCTAGTAGCGTTTCAGTATTATTAAAAGAAGTCCCACGCAGCAATGAATAATGTGATAATTTTTAATTGGTACATCAATGTTACGGTATCGTACGTATGAAGGTACGAATGAATACGTGTGTAGTGGTGGCGACTCAGAATCTCTACTCGCATTGACAATCAAATTCGAAAAATCATTTTCGAATTAGATGATTTTTTAACTTATCTGTCGTCTTATCTAATTTTCAAATCATCGTAAACACGATGTCCACGAATGGAAATTAATACCAGTTTGAGAATCCATCAGAGACCGAATATTTTCTCTGTAAATGCTCAGTCGAAAATCAATATGCAGGAAATAGTTTGCAATGAAAACGATCTAAGTTACATGCAAAAATAAGTTTGTCGGATTGTAAGTGTGGGGAAAGGTGAGGTAGGTCATATAAGGCTGGTGGTCTATGTAACGCGTTTAAGTCGCTCATCTCGAAATGGTATTACGGTATGAGGCGGTTACCCCGCCCCGGGGGGCGCATCCCCTCCTACGCCCTGCACTACGTGATGAATTAAGGGCTGTCCCGGTCAGGATAATAAGTAAATCAACTCTTTGTAACTAATTAATTTTTAAAAGTTCTGCAAAACTTTTTTACATAAATTATTATTACATGCTTAAATTCAAATACTTTATTTAAAGAGAGAACAATGTTAATTATTTAGGTTAGTTCGAGTTAGGACCTATTAAACTGTGCCTATTTAAAGTACAAGGAATATTCTATAGTTGATATAAATTAATAAGAGATTAAACGTGACAGTTGCAAACTGGCAGCCCTCAAAGAGCTCGGTAATATAATTGAGTCGGCTTTCAATTTGATTCGCATCCTCGTCCGGCCGGGGAGTGTCGGTGATAATTCGCCCGAAAAATATAAAAAGGAAGCTCTGGGAGCAGCTGTCAGACGTATTGGATTACTCGCAGAGAGGTGGGCATGGGCACGAGCGCCGCGGTTGTAAGCGGAACACACTTTTTGTGAAAATGTTACAGTATCAAATTTACACTGTGACCAACTGGAAAATTGCTTCAATTTGTGGTTTGCCATTTGTTTATTTTATTAAATAAAATTATGATTTTATAAAAGTATATAATGAATAATTATATCTATGATTTAATTATATCTAAAGTACAAACAAAAGCTTTAATCTACTTTCATTGTTGTTATTCTTTCACTTTTGGGTCAATGGCATGCGCCAGTCGATGTTTACCGTATGCTTGAAAAAAATGTATAAAATTTCAGAAGTTGTAGTTTTATAAGGCTTTTCTAAAATCCTATTGTTTACACACATTGGCAATAAATTTAGGATTTTATGAAAATCTTACGCCGTCGTAATTTTGGTACTTTTAAACCGATTTTACGAATTTTACCAAGATATAGACCGAAACTTTTTTGAACTAAATTTCATATAAATCGGTTAAGTAGTTTCTTCACATAAGTTATAGGTATATTTCGTTAGGTAAATTCCTTTGATATCTAAACGATGAAGATTAAGTTCTATACCATTAGAAAGTATTCGTACCGCATTAAATTAATTATAACATCACCATAACATTACTTAAATGCAATCAAAGTAGTAGGAAACAATAAATAAAAACGATCGCAAAAAATAGCTCAAAAATTTCGGGCTCCAATCACGTTCAAGTAGAGAACAAACACTTGAGTTTTAAAAACAATGGAGTAGACAAGTCGACGTGTAAACAAAAGTGCGATACAATAATGGCACTTGTGTCACTTGTCGCGACTGAGGGCTGGAGCCCTAGGGCTGCTAACAATGTTTACTTCATTATTCTTCATTGTTGTTATGAAGTCCTATGTTGTTTCTTATTATAGTCAGAAGAGTCGTTGAAAGAAGTGTCTCGATGGTTTAATTATAATTATCAATTGTTTATTGTATATTATGGAGGCAAACAACAAATTCATTACTTCCATACTTTGCTTACTTTTGCTGCTTTGCTTGCATACTTTATTAAGTAAAATAAAAATTTGCTCATAAGAATTGTTTCTTTAATCCTGATTGATTAGCTATGCGTGTATATCATTTGTACAATTGCTACTATAATTGTACAAAGATAATGAAATTTAACAATAATCGTTGCTAGACACATTAGAACATATTTCTTAAATTAATCGTTTAATTTTTTTATTTCAATTATTTGAGACAGAACTTGAGGTTGCCATCACAGTAGAAAATTGGGTAGACATTAGTTAGTACCTCTTTAAATTATGTACTTGACTTTATTTTTTTATTTCGCATACTTCACAACATGAATAAATACACATAAAAATACAATATTTTTAAGCCATTTACGAAGTAACCTCATTTTAAATGGTTCAATAGTTATATATGAAAATAATAGGATTTGAACATCATTAGCGGGAGGTTCTCTGTGTGTATGTAAATATATGTGTGTGTGCATGCGTGTCATGTGTGATCGTGTATGTGTGTGTGTTTGCGTGTGTGAGTCTGTGTGTGTGTTATTTAACTCTGGAATGTGCAAGCCATAAGAAAGCACCGAGACAAATGTGTATAAAGTTTGATTGTATGTGCGTTAAATAAAAGTATATAGGTATATAAGTATAGAACTATAAAACGAAAAGTCGGTGTAAACCGCATCAACTTGAACACGCCTGATTTGTTCAGCAACAAAATAAGTTAACAAGCATAGGTTTGTAAGAGTAGACTTATGACGCATAAAGCCATGTTGTTCATCCGAAATGTATCTAGACGCGTGTGAGTATAGCGAGCTATAAACTATACTTTCAAATAATTTACTAAAAGTGGATAAAATTGAAACAGGTCTGTAGTTTTGAGTTAACTGTTTCGAAACATGTCGAAAATGTATGAATGATGTTTCCATCTCAATGGGAACCATTCCTCTTACAGAGATCTATCAAAAAATATGACAGACGTCTGCTTCTGCCTCAGTACAACATCGGACAAAAGTTGATGGCATATTATCAACTCTGCTTGTGATAACTCGCTGAATGAATTGAAGCACAATTCCAGGAGGAACAACATCGATAGAAATTAAAATGATAAAATTGATTAAGTTGCATTATTTATAAATTGTGAAAATATTTTCAGGGATATGTGGTTTAATCAAAATCTAGGAATTTCTTCAGTTATGTGAAATAATATAATAAAACCCCAATTCCCAGTGGCTGGTAACCCTATCGGTGTGTGACAATTGCTAACGACGCGTCATATCGAACTCTTGTCCACCGAGTGAGAGGAAACATACAGATGGAAATTACTACAGACTGGAGTATTAGTCGTGCTATTCGAATTGGAATGAAAACCTATTGTTAAAAAATCAAAAATGAAAAAAACAGCGTGTTGTTAATAAGATTGACAAAATAGATAATCGTTATTTGACTGCACTGAAATATAATATTTACTTATATCTGTTATAAAATGTCTATCAAAATATGCATCTTGACCAGTTCATTCATTAAGAGAGTCGTAATTTTATCACTTTTATCGGTGTTATCAGTTACCAGTGGATGAAAACAATACCGCATAAAGAAAAATTCGATCAACCAGGCTAGGCTAGTCGGCTTTTAAATCTCAGGACTTTAACTGCACAAACAATTTTTTGTAAGAATGTTTTTTTTGTATTTATTTATTTTGCTACAATAAAAGTTAGTACTAAAATTAGACATTGACGGATTGTTTTTCACAATATGAAATCCTAACTTCGGTATTAAAATTTACCTTTACCTTGGGCCCAGTATCTTCCTAATACAACGTTCCAGGATTTTATCATTAGTCTATCAAGGGCCGTAAAATAACAATTAGATTTATCGTGCGCTGGAGGAGGTGTTTGACTTGTAAAACATCCTATGCACATTGAAGACGAATGGGAAAAAGCTCCAGGGAACGCAGAAGTGCAAGTGCAGACAAGTTAAAGATATCGCACGTGACAAGCCAGAAGGTAGCTGCAGGTAAAATTTACAATGAACCAGGAAAGACGAGAATTCCGGACGACATTTTGACGTGACTAATATCAGCCAACAGTAAAAAAGACGGATAAGAAGGCTCGTGATGAGAAAGAGGCTGTCTTCAACAGTCTGTATGCTGCATTTGAGAAGCATGAGAGTACTATAATATAATATTAAAAATTTACAAAGATTACTAAAAAAGCCTATAAGGTGCTTAAAGGAGATTCTCAACGAAGTATGTGATGATAATTTGAAGAATCCGCACAAGCATATGTGGGAACTTAAACTAGAGTACAGGCATTACAAACGAAAAGCACGATAGTTCCGACAGAGACTAATTAAGAAGTGCGTGGCAATATTGTTTCCATGGCTGTGTTTATGTCCAATAAGGATAATAATGTAATTTGTTAAATGTAGAGGCGGTAAACACAATAATATATTTGACCTTTAATATAGTTAAGTAAGTGGTGTAGGCAGGTTTTTATTTGAGACTAGTGACTCCCCTCGCTTCGCTTCGGTTTAAAAGTTCTTTTTTTCAAAAAATTTCTTTCACAATTTTAAAATAAAATGTAGCCTAGCCTATATTAGACACAGATAATATAGCTCCCTATTTGTGAAATAATTTTTGAAATCGGTTCAGTAATTCTAGAGATTACCTCCAACATACCTACAAACACACCATTTTACCTCTTTATTATAGATAAGTATCTAAGTATAGATTGAAATGAAAAATTTTAATTGGCCTGGTTGATATTGCGTGTGTTTTCATTACATTATTTTGCTTTTTGATACTTGACACCTGCCCCCCATGGTTTGAAACGTCCCGCCATACCCTACATCAATCACTTTTTGCATAGAAATTATATCGAAGTGAAATATGTTGGTGTTCATTAGTTTTTCATATAGTTTTCATTACATGTGTAAAACAGACATTACATAGTGCAATGTGTGGTGATGTCGAGTTACAATTATTATTGTTTATATGCAAAAAAAATTAAGTCCTTGTTATAGTGACTAAAGCAGCAGTGCCATGTGGTGTTGGCTGGTTATAGATTAACACCACCCCATTTCTTCCAGTGGGTGTCGTAAAAGATGACTAACAAAGTGGCTACCACAAGCTCTGCGGAACTACACCACCTCTAAAAAGAGTGGACTAGCCAACCCGCTTGGTTAACGTGGCGTTTTGAGGCCTTACATCCATCATGCACGAGACAATGGGGAGATCCATGTCCAGCAGTGGATACTGAAAGGGCTGGTTGCATTGCGTTGCATAGTAGACACATAACTGTTTTGCAAAAAATGAAATATTTTCCATTACGTTGTACTTTTTACTAACTACTAAATTACCTTTTATTACCAAGTAGCCTGGTGTTTGTTCCTTCTATAATCAAGTGGCTTAACAAATGTAATAATAAATGTTCTATTACCGGCGATTTACGTATATGCCAGTCCATGGCATATCGTGATTTAAATGTAACTGCTCTCGTTCTTTTCTATTCTTTATATGTATTAATAACGTTTGTGCGAGTATAACTGAGGAAGTCTCCTGTAACGATGAATGACCAAGGAAATGTTCTACAAAAACGAAAACAGCTGATTGTTTCTTTCCAATTTACAAGGTGCTATATATGTATGTATCTACCTACATAATTATATCGCTGGATACTAATATGGATAATAAACTAATATGTTTAGATGTATTTTTGTATATATATTTGTGTTTTCATAAAATAATAAACGTAAACATACTATGTTTTATTTACTTTAAAACATTCTTCAAATATAAACGTTGACAAGATTACCTGCGGTATTGTATTGTGTTAAAATTCCTTACAATAAAGATTTATTACACAGACAACAATCCTTTATCAAAGAAATAAAAGGGGTTGTATAAGGGTCGTACCCCCGCACTTACTCGTAGGTACGTCCCACGCGTATAGGATTGCGACAAATGACATCTCTTTTTAATTGTATTACTAGTGTTATAATACCAATAAAATTATTATAGAGCTGTATGAAATTATCATGTTATTTTATTATGATTATTATAGGGTTCGTTAGTTATAAGTTGTTTTTATCGTACCAGCTTAACGAAGATTTAAAAGCAAATAATTATGACATGCCGCCAAATGTACCGATGGCAGCAACACACACTACAGCAAACAAAACTAATTACCTCATATTCTTTGAAATACATTTGATAATAAAATTTTAGTTTATTCATTAGACTAAACCGTAAATATTAAATTACAAGACGAATAATGTAAAATTTGACGTGGCACAAAATTCTTTTGCTTGGATGTGCGTGATTTGTCATAATGTACGGAATAACAGGGCCTACTGATATACCATAAGCCTAACTTCCGGGCCTTTCCAACTAGTGATTACACTCAACTTAATAATAAATTTAATCTGTTAATTAATAATTTAATCTGTTGTGGGTATACAAACATCATCTTAATCAGAAACGTAAGCTCGAAATCAGATCTAATCAGTTATCGGCTAGTTCATAATAATTAGTTTCTTTATTTCTTTTAGTACCTCAGTTTTTACTTCGCGACTGACTTCAAAAGCTAATTTCAGCAAATTGTTATTTAATCGAGCGTGGAGGTTTCTGAAATTGTAACATTCAGTCGAGGCAATTTTACGCTGTCGTGACATTGAGACGCTTCGTAGAATCGCTCACCCACCGTTACAACTATTATATAACCGCTTATATAACTATCATAGAACAATGATGTGCCAGCTTGTCGATTGGTTTTTTATAATCTAATTTAGTATGATTTCAAAACTAATATCTTTTTTCATATCAATCAGTTATTGGTTTTTTTCGTTAAATATTTGTTTTATAAAAATAAAAACTCTTCTAACAAACCAATTTTCATCTTTCGAATGTAGCCAGTCTTTAGCTAATTCGTTCTTGTCATAAGGAATCTAATGCCAATAACGAATGCCCACAGACTTTTTGCTAACTGTGGAGTTTAGGGAACGTATGCTTATTATATACAGTGTGTCCTTTGTCAGTAAGAGAAATTCTATTATATAGGCTATATATTTTCATTAACTGTTTGTATATTGCCCTAGTAATTTACTAGAGGAGACCTGTTACCTGCAGTGGGATGTTAGAAATTGTGAAAAAAGATATTTGCCCGTCTAATCAATCCCTCTATCTATGATTGAATATTAATTTGTAATACAAAACTTCTTAATCCAATTTCATTTGCTCCTTGATTAATTTCCACTACATACAGAACATCTGCTTTCATCGACATTGGAGAATAATCTCCGGAGAATAAGTCGATATAATCCTCAAGATAATTTGCCGGTAAACAAGTTAGTACGATACATGTTCCATTTTGCACGAATTACACCACTCTCAACATGGAATCTAATTATTCGGAGGCGGCGATGTGGGAAATAACGTTTAGATGTGGTAAATATGACTACCACATACAAATATGTAAATATGGTAAATAATATGGTATGAGACGGGAAATACACGAAGTTGCACAAACGTCACTAAATTTAACTACTAATTTTCAATAAAACAGTTGTATTTTAATGAACAAAGCGTAGTCGGCTTTTTTGTCTAAACCACTGTTTACACAGAGTGTACGTACGTAAGAAGAAAATGTGCAACAATGATATCTTAGTAATCTAAATAAGATAAAATACAATGAAAAGAAAGAAACACACACTGTCGTTTGCTGGTAGTAATTATAAGATACCACAGTGAATCCAAACGCATACTACATTTCTCTAACAAATAAACCTTCATTTGCATTAATTTTGTCAATTTTAGGCTCAGAAAAATAAGACCGTTCTTTAACTAGACTTACCTAATTAACTTGGAAATTAACCTCTATGAAGACTGTTATGTCGCGATAAATACGACTGAAGTTTAAGATCAAGAAACGCCTATTTATCCGGCCTTTACACTTGATCTATAATTAATTTTTCTAAACACTAATTCTCACAAAAGATTAAATATAAATACACTGCATTTCCCATTTTATCATATTTCATAGCTTTGGGGGAAAGCACGTTCGTGTTTCAGTACTGAGTGAGATACGCCAGAGCCCATTTCCATCCCATCATATCCCTATTCCCATTTCCCCAAAGGAATTTCCAAAGAAAGGCAGCACATCCGGAGGTGTGCCAATTTTTGTCATTCAGGGGTTGATGTTGGCATATATCGCGCATATCGCAGGGCGACAGTATCCACTTACCATTAGGTGGACTGTATGCTCCTCTGCCACCTTCTATTTATAAAAAAGAGTATCTGTGAACGTTAATATGGCTTAGCAAATTTGATATTGAATTTAAATGAAACAACGTGGATTAACATAACCGCATCTAAACGTAAATTACTTATTACATTCGTGGCGTGCAGCTAAGAAAGCTCTTCGGATCTTAGTCGGGATAACCGTGGATTTGCCGGATCCCAGGAGTCGGAGGATGACGAGATGGGGGATGAGAGGGGGTGAGCAATTTGCCCCTAATCATGTGATGAAAAACTTAACGCCTCAACTTGTATGTTATTTACTTAGTATAGGTAGTGGCGTATTATTATTATTATTATTATTATTATTATTACTACTTTGTCCTTCACATTGATAAAATACAAATATTTGACAAAAAGGGATATTATTGTAGGTTATTTTATTGTAGGTTATGTTATTGTAGGTTATTTCCCAGATATTGAGATTTTAATGCATTTTTTTAAAATTATTATTATTCTATTTTCATATTGTGGAGAAAGAACAAAATACAGATAACATTAAAGATATTTAATTTCTAGATGACAAGTCGGTATGGAACAATCAAATTCAAGAAAAACTTCTCATTAAGACATGCGGTGGATTTATCGGGCAACATTAGATAAACATTTGCTTCATTGTAAAAATATTTAAAAAAAAATGTTTTTAATTATCTCACCTTAAAAATCCGATATTAGAGAACGTTTATAATTAAACAGAATCTAGAAACAACGAAATTATAATTTAGAAAATGTTAACCAAAATTATGGTTTAATTAACCAACCAACCAAATTAACCAACAAGTTGACAGGTAGGTACCGACATTATGGTCTGTTTGTTCAGATAATTTCATATAACATTATTTTACGAATGTAAATTAGTAGTAATTAGTATTAGTATTTACAAGACAGCTAAAATAGGTAATACTGTATTATCTATTTTAGCTATTTTGTGCGTCTTATAAATACTATACCATCCCATTCCTATCCATCCCTTTATCATCCCCCAAGGCTCCCTATAATTTAAAGAATTCAGAAATAACTAGCTATTGCCCGCGGCTTCGCTGCCGGGGATTTAATTGACTTATAAGGGATTTAATTACGAGAAATTCCTCATTATTGAGTATTTATATCATAAAAGGAAACTACTATTTAAATTTCATATTTATTGTTTCAGTGGTTTCGTTTCGGTGTTGATGAGTCAGTCTTTCATTACATTTCTTATTTATACGAGTATGTATAAGATTTTACAAATCAACAATAAAATGAGCTTAAACAAAGTATAATAAAATAATGTATTTAAGGAAAAGGTCGATTTACTGATTATTATAATATTATTCTCCTATGATTGAGCTTAACAAAATACATATGTATAGGAAGTGCAGTTACTTCTACTCCTGCGAATTTATATGTGTACTCTTGCTTAATGCCGTCCAAACGGCTTGTTTCCAAGTTCATATGAAAGATTAAAAAGTTGTCGGCTAAATTAATGAGACGCCGCACACTGCCGCATTAGCATTTAGCGGCGATTAATAAACGTTCCGTGTGAATTTTAAATTATTCATTTAACTTTCAGGTTTACCTGAAACATTTAAATCTAATTATATTTCATTAAGTTGTACAAATAACTAGTCTATGGATATCAGTGTATTTATGCATTAAGATACAAGTAGGTACGAGTATATCTCAGTGACGCACTTGTAAAAAGATTAAAAATTGAATATACCTTTGCTGGTAACAACTTGCTGCTTTGCTAGATGTATTTCTTCATCACGTCATGACTTTTCTTATGTAGTTTAGCTTCCTCCCACCCTTACATAGGCGTATCCGCATTTTCTTGCAAACCTTTCTACCTATTTACAATCCCTGACAATGACAATACGAGTACAATACAAAAAAAAAGAACTAAAAATAAGTATTTTGTTTGTAATCATATCAATACAACAACGCTTTGCATCCAAATGCTTTTATTCATCACATGCGAACGTCAAATAATTTTAATAGCAGTCCATCAAAATCGCTAACATGTAAGCTGACGTCCGCAATTTCTACATTATCTCAAATTTAAAGAGCACGCGCCCCCTTTAACACATAACCTGTCACTTAGTGAGTCGCGAAAACATTTTCCCTCTACTTAAGTTCCCCTTCAGTTTTCTTAACATATTTTCAGGAACATTTAACGCTAACTTTTGCGTTAACTCCTCATATGAAGTGTTTTAAAACATTACTGTGTATGTTCACATAATTAGCGAGAGGAGAACTTTGGAGCGGTGAAAGGTGGTTTTTTAGGTACTTAGCGTTTAATGTGTGCTCAAAGTGGTTCGGGTAGATTTGTGAGGATTTCATGGCAGCTTAATTTTGTTTCAACTTCTTTTGGGTCGATTTTCCTTGTATTATATTATTTGTGTCTTATTAGTTAATAAGATTGTTATTTATTTAATCGATGTTGATAAATACCGAAGCCTTGTAATTTTGAAAGTTATTTTGTGCTGCGTCTAAATTCCGCGTAACAATGAAATCCATTTTGAAAATGAATTTATATCGGATGTTTTTTTTTAAATTTGACACAAAAATAATATTATAATTTTTATGAATTGAGTATTTTCGAGTCACTTGTGTATAATTATTATTACGACATTATGTTGGACGATCTTGTTGAGCAAGCGGACCTTATTTTTCGATGTGGAATTTAATAGAATATAATTTATTTAAACATTACATACCTAAGTTACAGTTATGCAAAAACAAGATAAACCCTAGCACTAACACGAGGATACCCTGTCGTGTGGACTAGTTCATTCCACTCTGAGATAAGTATTTGACATTATGTATATTTATAAAATGAAAATTAACTAATATTACTTATAATTTTCCACTCAAAAATGTGCTTATGTTTTATGTGAGAGGATTATAGCGTATATGTGGGTGTGTGTGTGGGCATGAGAGTTTATATGTCGTGTGTATGACTATGTGTGTATGCATATGTGTAGATTTGTATGAGAATATTTAATTATTGACTGCTTAAGTTTTTACCTAACATAAAATTTCGTTGTTTCCAGATTCGGTTTAAATACAAAACATGCTCTTACTTCTGATATTTAAGATAAATGCAGACATCTTACATTTAAGTTAAAGCAATAAAATATTATTTGAACCATTTCTTAAGATTTTCCTAAAGTTTTCCTTTATCCTATTATTCCTATTATTTTCCTATTATCTGCGAAACCAACTATCTTGATTATGCTAAAGTTAACTGGAAGAGATTCCATATAGGAATGGCCGCCTTTGTACTTGCGGTAATATTGTAATGTGTTATCACATTCACACATTTTAAAAAGCTAGTCAGCTACTTTTTTTTTTCGTAGTTAATAGCTGAGTTTTGTTTGCCATCTGTTTAAAAATGCCATAAACAAAAATCTTTTATATTAAAATCTATTGTAACAAACCACTTTGACAAAAGAAGTAATCAACAGACCGCCCGCTAAAGACCATTACACACTTCACCATGCAAACAATAAATTTGTTATTATTTAAGCCCAGTTCAGCTCAATGTAGTGTGTAACTAACACAAACAATCGCCGTTTACTGAACACTGGTTAATTGCCGCTCCCCTGCTGTGTGCAACACCCCTCTAACACCACTTTGTCTTGACCTCCGACAACTTACTGTCTAACTCCTCTATGTTTATAATTTGTATAGTGAGGTGGAGAACGAGGCAGTTCTGCAAGTTTTGGTTGTAGTAAGTTAGAATGACAGGGTCGTATGTTAACATGTGTTTTGCAGGATACAACTATGTTGATTTTGTGCAGAGGAAATTAGTTATTTTAGGCTTTAGTCTAGTTTTATCTTTAGTAATCATCATTGTGGTCAATATTAATAGTTGTTTTGAAAACATTACAGTATACTTATTATGGTGTCCACAAATTAGTGTAATAACACTAATTTAATAAAAGTCTGAAAAAATTAACAATGTTTTAGATTATAATTTAGTTATTACGATTACAATTTAGACCCAACAATATTGGGTAGAATATCTGCAATAGTTTTTGTTGCAGTAATATGTGTATTGCCTTCAATAATATGTGTGTATAGATGTGTTTTAATTTATTTTACTTTTAAAGAATCTTTATAAGATATACTTATATGTAACAAAAACATTTTACAACAAAACTCACCCCTAACTGCAGAAAAATCATTGCGTTGTAACAAAGGGGCGAGACAGGGGGCTCTCAACACGTTCAAATATTAATTCTACCCTCACTAGAGATAAAAACTATTAGCCAGCTCGGCGGCTTATGGGCGGATTATTATTTTAACTAAATTAGCTTACGATCGTTAAGGGACCGAGTCTCGACCAAGTGGCATAGAGTAGACTTGTAGATACGACAAGAAGGTTTTTAAGGTTAGAATAGAAAATAAATTCTCACTTTTTGTATCTCAATGTTACAAAGCTTCATCAAAGCTAAATATTGAATTTTTAATAAAATGGTCAAAAACTGTAAAACATACGTACTTATAAACTTTTCTTACTTTTAACTTCAACTCGAATACGTTGAAGTTGATAGTCAAATTGGTATAAAAGTAAAATTGTTATAAGTGTAAAATCTATAGCTAGTCTGGAATTGAAGATACTAATTTTAAATCAAGTTTGAGAATCAGATTTAACTCAATTTACCTTAAAAAATATTATTGGCCTGTATTGTCCCACTGCAGGGCACACTTTATAATCACGATGATGATGATTTGGTTGTTTTTTCTAATTCTTTTGATATTTTGCACCTCCAAGCAAGTGCTAATTGAAAAAAATTCGTACTTAAGTAGAAACTTAATGGTCCGGGTCAGGGTTAAAATCAGGACGTAACGAGAAAATTAATACCTCTAGGATCTCACTGCAATATAAAAAAAAAAATGTAAAATAAAGTGAATTTTTTAAATTTTATTTCAGACTAAAATATATTTCTTCAAAAAATAAATACAATCTTAATAAACATATTGTAATGAATTCAATAAGTAACCATTTTACCTAATTTCGGGTCTACAAAATAATCACCAGAACATTTCATAGCACCCACCAGAAGGGCTTATTAAAAGTAAATTGCAAAAATTGCTGCAAATGTGGCCCGGCTTGGCTAACCAGCTTATACCGCCCAGAATTACTTCATCCCTCGTAGCACATAACTTTAACCGGAACACAGATCTTCTTTACTGGACATTATAATAATGTGTCCAAAGTAAATTGAGCTGTCGTAGCACATATTGATGAGGTTATGAGTGGTCTTTAAGATTGGTTACTTTGTGCACCCTTATGCACCCAGTGTGGTGAGTGATCTGTAATCTTTGAGCTGTAATAAGCTTGAGGGTGGTAATGTCGGCTATTAAAGAGTTCTGTAATGTTGACAGCTAAGGCAGAGGATTACTTGGTGTATTACTATACTGTATTATGTGGGGGAGGGAAATATTATTTGTGTATTGGGATTCGACATGATGTTACTTCGGATAAGACGTTTTTATATAGATATAATTTATTATTAATCAAATATTTATTTAACTACTGAAATGCCACTAGTTGACTAATGAACATGGTCACTGAGTCAGCTCAAGACCACGCTTGGTGTAACCATGATTAGTAGTTTGAGACCCGTTTAATAGATAAATATGTGTGTAAAGCGCATAAATCTTCGAAAAACAAATCTTGCCTTTAAAAATAGGTATTTCCCTAGTGCAAAGGTTATTTTAAGCCATATAACTACAGAATTGTAAATCTTGTTATGTTGACATAGACATTTTTGAGCACGCTGCAATTCAACAGCCGCTAGGCGCGCTCGACTGGCCACGTTACCCCTCTCTCACAGTACCTTGAAATGTACTGTATTTTCCACTTTATCTTATTTCCCTAATGTACGTACGTGTTTCGGTAGTGAGTGAGATGTGCCAGAGCTCATTCCCATCCTATCCCTCCCCATTTTCCCAAGCCCTTTCTCCAAAACCATTCCTATATCTCCAAAGGTAGGCAGCGCATTCGAGGGCGTGTCAGCGTTTGTCATTTTGGACTAATGTTGGCATGTATCACGGATTTCTATGGGCGACAGTATTCACTTACCATCAGGTGGACTGTTACCATCAGGTGAAAGTCAAAAATGGAACTAAGATATTACGTATGACGACCAATTAGCCCAGATGGTAGTGCCCATGCCTGCTGTCCAATAGGTCTCGGATTCGATTCCCGGACGGACAATTATTTGTTTAAAGACAGGTGTTTATTCGATTTTGGGTGTTGCACGTGCTGTTTTCGTCTTTGTATGGGCCTCTGGACCCACCACACAGGGAATCCTGGCAATCATTGAGTGTGGCGTTATTTCTTTATTATTTACTTGATGTGCTGACCTAAATATTAAGTTTATAAAATATAATGACTTGTTAAAAATAAATTACAATGAATCTAAACATTATTTTTAAATAATTCATGATTTGTGTGGTATTGACAGGTATGGTTTCAAAACCGACGAGCGAAGTGGAGGAAGGCGGAACGATTGAAAGAGGAGCAGCGGAAGCGGGAAGGGCCGGATGTACTCACGAAGAGGGACCCTGCTGACGATAAGGTAAATACATAGTTCATTTTGAATGAGTCAGTTGTCATATTTTAAAGCAGAAAAGGCAGAAAAATATAGTATCTTAGGACTAGAGCACAAAATATTCGCCCAGAAGGAAAGCTTCATATAATTATGCTTCGATAAGTACACCACCTCTAAAAGAGTGGATTCGCCAACCCGCTTGGCCAGCGTGGCGTATTTAGGCCATACATCCCTGTCCAGTCCCATGTCCAGCATTGGATACTGAAAGTGCTGATTGCAATTGGAAGTACACTATTAAATAGCACATCGATGTGTGCACACATGTACAGCGCTCACTTACATTTTCACGTACACGCCTTAGAAAAGGAAGATCGGTTCAGTGACAGTATTCTATCACTAGGACTACGTTTTATTATGATTTACCTTCTAACGGCACAGTGTATTTGAGTGAAAGGAATCAATGCATCAAAGTTTTTAGATTTTCTTCATGAAAGTATATCAAAGAGGCAAAATCGTTTGTCCAACGTCAAAGTTCTTGGTGCCATGCATGTGTGAGTGGAGTGAGAAAAGTGCAGAACTATTCTGGGAAAGGTTCGGCATGGGCGTGAGTTGTCGAGTGACCTTTCAGAAGCACAATTTTTTAAAGCCTATGAATAAAACAATTACGCATTTCTCTCTTTCTACATGTCTATAGAATGTGCACAATATTGCCAGCCTCTGTGTTACGTGTCTGGAACACACAACGAAATGGTAGTTTCACTGGTCTGATAGAGATTTTTCTTGTTTCTTAAGTAGTATCATCATTGAAGAAGTTTGATCTAAAACAATGTCACATTTCAGGGTTCCTCTGAGTGTGGCATGTCCCGAGGCTCCGCGGAAGCGTCCCCGGTGTCTGGCGCGGCGGTGTCCCCCCGCGCGTCGCCACCAGTCACCCCCGGCTCGCCGAGCCGCTCACCGCGCCGCTCACCACTTCGCTCGCCACGAAGATCACCTAACAGGTCGCCGAGAGCAGAGAGGTGAGAAATATTTTTGACCTTTCAAAATCCTTTAACCATGTGATTCCTAAATTCCCGAAGATACGCGGCGTATTTATCTTATCATAAGACAAAATTCAAAGTGAAAGCCGGTCACCTCTCTCAAAGTTACGGTTTCTTTATGGGATAAGATCTGAAAGGAAGAGATTCGTCAAAGAACTAAAGTCACAGACATAGCTCATAGAATCAGCAGGCTAAAGTCGCAATGGACAGGTCTACCGGTAGACGAGTTCTCGAATAGAGGTACCGGGAAGCTCGCTGTGGGACGCTCTCCAACCACGTGGACCGATGACTTGAAGATTTTCGTCGGTGGAGCTTGAATGAGAAGAGCCGACAATCGTGTGTGGTGGCGAGTTTTGGGTGAAGCTTATATAGGTCTATACAACGTCTATACAATTATTAATCATTGGAATAACGCAAAAACTGAAAATATGGTGTTCAGTACAGAGTATACAGAGTAGAATCCATTCTACCAGCTTTTACAATAAGTTTTATTTTTCATGATTTATAGTGTAATTCTAGTATATCAAATTATTCTAGCCGCGTCGCGCGCCTCGTCTAGGCGCCCGGTTTGAGTAATAAACGCTACGAACGTATTAGACAAGACAACAAAACCCTTTTGATTATTATTTTTTTGTATTGTAAATCGGGTCTGAACGCGAATAATTAAGTTTTTGTTTACCTTATATTTCTACTGGACGTTTCGACACCGTTAATTACTTAAAATACGTTTATTATTCGTTAAAACAGTTTTATGTATTTTAAATTGGTTAACATGTTTCAAGTATTGCATTATTTTGGTGACATGTTGTATAAATTACTTTATACCGCGTACCCGTAGGCTGTGGAATGAACTGCCTCAAGAGGTCTTTCCATTAAGCTACGATATGGGGTTCTTCAAGAGAGCTGTGAATAGGATTTTGCAAGGTCGGCGGCGCGCCCGCTTACACGCTGGTGTTGCAGGTGTCCATGGGCGGCGGTAACATTTACCATCACGTGGGACCGCTTGCTCGTGAGACAAAAGCTGATAGTGTGGTTTGATACATGAAGTAGATTGTCTGTTATCTTCTACTTTGAAAGTAACAATTGAACCACTCTCAGGTCGGAGACGAGCTGCGCGTCGCCCGCGCCGTCTGTAGGCAGCGCGGGCTCGCGGGAAGCGCCACTCGAGTCGCGCCCCCCGCACCATATATTCTCACCCTTTGACCAGTGAGTATTTTTAATATATCTGCTTTATTATTAGTATATTTAATTACTATTAATATATTAAGGTTGTCTGTAAGAGATCGCTTTAGCTATAAAGTCTACCTTTTGTACCTTTGTGTCACTTTTACTGTATTCTTAAGTGTGCAATAAAATGTACTTACTTATTACATTACAACACTACAATGTACAACCCTTTGTAATCACAAGGTAACTTGGCGACATAGATGACTGGCCCATACCATTTTATTTTAAGGATTACATGTTAAGGATACTAATATCCTTATTGCCCTTTTCCTTCTGTCCTTTTCCCTTTTTAGCTTTTTTTATTCCATACAAATGTATTACATAGACAACGTTTTTGTTATATAAAAAAAGTAAATTTTATGGTACGTCATTTTTTATGGTATGTTTAAAACGATGGTAAATTTAAATTTTCACTAAATTACATAATCATAAATTTACTGTGAATCCTATTTCACTAAGTTACTTAATCATAAAAAAATACCATGAATCCTATTTCACAAGTTACATAATCATAAAAAAATACTGTGAATCCTATTTCACTAAGTTACATAATCATAAAAATTTACTGTGAATCCTATTTCACTAAGTTAAATAATCACAAAAAAATACCATGAATCCTATTTCACTAAGTTACATAATCATCATTAATATTAGCATGTTTTAATATTATCTTATCATTAGTTTATAAAGGAGACATAACTCTACTTACTATAATATTTTCGACCAACAACGCCATATTTCCGTAATGCGTATAAACATCAATTAGAGGCATGCACTCGAGCGCAATATAATTATCTTTAATTAACGTACAGCGGTCGGCGTAGCCTCAATTAACAATTGTCTTTATATCTCGTCTCATAACCATAACCCGACCACCGACGGAATATGACGGCACCAATTGACAATGATTCACTTTAGCCGGTAATTAAATCGAGACACTAATGTGTTTTAAAATTTTAGGACGTGTTTGCATGGAACATTCCAGGTTTATGAGGCATTTTTCAACACAACTCTTCATATTGTTGTAAATCAAGCATCTGTTGACGTTGTATTGTTTTTCGTCAAATTTTCTTTCGAGCCCCGAAGAAGCGGTGGCTCCCTACATAGCAGCGATTTTTGATCTGTCGGAGGAAGACTGGCACAAATGTTTAAGCGAATAGAAATGTGTATAGAGCATGATGGAAGAATTTTGAAAAAATGTAATAGGCACTAATAATTTAAGCACATTAAGTCGATAGCTTAATTTTTGTTTGTCTCAAAACATATATAGTCACCTACGTATCACGGTTGACAACAAAATTAATGTCATTTTAATATGCTTTAGTATTTATTAATGATTTAGTATCAATTTGATATCAATATCCCCAATGCCATTTAGTGTACTTGTATGTAGGGCACATGTAGTAGGGCACTTTTAATTTGTTTACTATTGCTGACGTGTCAGTATCAATGGGTGGTCCGTTTCAGTTCATTGTTTGAATTAAGTACTGAAAATTACAATTGTGGGGTGATTTGAGCGATGATAACGTACTTATCGGTAAGGCATCTCGGCATACTTCCGTAAGGTCGTTAAGTTATTCGAAATTTTGGCAGATCAGGCCACTACGCTAATATAATTTTAGAAAATAAAAGAACAGTAACTGCGGACTGGTATGTGAACAGCTGTTTGCTTTCCGTTTTGGAAAAAGTCAAAGAGCGACGCCCACGAAGCAGAATTATCCTCCGTCTCGACAATGCCCCACTCCGACAGACAAACGAAGTAATTTTTGAGTACTGTAAATCTAGAGTTAATGGGTCATCCGCCATATAGTCCCGCCCTGTGATTTTCATTTATTTATTAAATTAAGGATAAACTCAAAGGAATACGTTGTATGAATGCGCAAGAGGCAGTAGCGGCCTTCCAAACGGCTGAAGAGGTACCTAAAGAAGAATGGGCTAAATGCTTCACACAATGGTATCATCGCATGAAGAAGTGTATCGATTGACGCGGAGAATACTTCGAAAAGCAATAAAACAAATTCCACCTTTATATCTGATTTCATTATTTAAGAATGACGTCACTGCTCTTGTCTGCTCGGAGCCCTTTATTTATACATGATATTTTAGTTGATTTTGATTTCTGAGATTGATATTTAATATAATGATAAATTTAATTGCAATTTTTTTTAATAAATATATACTTTTCAAAACCCTATAGGGGAAGCCCGGGCAAGACGCATAATGTGGGTAAGAAGAATAATCGAGATTTCCAAAAATCTATAATAAATGGCGTTTCAATACTTGTTCACGTCTTAGCACATGGGACCGGCGACGCCATGACAGTTCAACCAAAACAATACGGGAGTGCATTTGTTGTGGAGATAAAAAATAAAGAATTTCGCTGTTTTCTTACAATTTTTGTAAAGGTTTGTGTTCCACTTTTTATATTAGATGTCAAGTATATACGAATAAGTTTTGTTTCTTCAATTGCATTTTTACTTAAGTTTAATTTGTAATTGTAACTTTTTATATAGCTGCTATGTATACATTCACGTCTTAGTAATTTTTGTAATATTGGTACTTTGGGCAAAACGAATATGGGCAAAACGGATACCTATCCGTTTTACCCGGTTGCTTAATTTATTTCTTTTTTCTGAAATAATACAACTTTTAACAAAGTTCTTTGGCGGTTATAGTTAATTTTACACAGATATAAGTTTCCTTATGCGTACCTACTTATACAGTACTTAGGTATATTTAGTTTCAATGAAATCATAATAATATAGGACTATCACTTTTTCTTCTTTTTAGATGGTGTTTAAATATAAACGCAAAAGTAATCGGGCAGCATGGTCAGAAGAATCACTTGAGAAAGCAGTAAGAGCTGTTAAAGATGAAGGAAAGTCTATAAATTCTACCGCAAAGATGTTGGAATCGCAAACACAGGAGGCAAAAATCAGAGGTGTTGACGTCTACACCTGTCAAAGCTGAACAAGCTATAAAATTTGAGAAAACAAATAATAAAAAGACAAAGATATTGGAAAGACAAAGATATTGGAATTAGCAGGCCCCAGTAAGAACCTCAACAAGCCTACAACAACAACAGGCCCAGTAAAAGAAAAGGAACCTCTGTTAAAACAAAAAAAGCCTACAACCAATTTTTTTTTATTTAGTGTGCTCTGACAAATACACTGAACCGCCAACGGAAGATTGGATTCAGTGTAACCAGTGCAAAAAATGGGCACATGAAGAATGCACTTCCTATGTAGGGGTTGGCAGCTACTTCTGTGATGAATGTGAAGACTAATTTTATGTTTTTGTCACTTATCCTTTTTGCCCCTGGGGCGTATCCGTTTTGCCCGACCCCTCTGGGCAAAACGGATAATAGATACTTTTTATTGTTACTCATAATTATATTAGATCTCGTTTAAATTTTTAATTTTGAAATTGTATTTTCCAAAGATGATTAGACACACTACAAATTAAAAGTACAAAAGAGTTCTATTAATGATCAGTTTTTTTTTTCACACTTTCCCTTAACATATGCGTTTTGCCCGGGCTTCCCCTACCTCTTTTACTCTAAGTATCATTGTCCATAAGATTGAGTTTCGTATGTTAATTTGATACTTAATTTTTTTAATTACACGAAGTCTAGTTCGAAGTAAATTAATTAAACTGAGTGAGAACATGGAACGGAGTGTTTTTGTGTAGTGGAGCGAGTTGTAAGCGGAAGCGATTCTAGTGGTTTGGAACACATTCATTATTATATATTACCGCGACTGGAAATTATTTCATGTAGATTTGTTATTAATAACAGCCAACCATAGAAAAACGTGGTCTTATGTAAAATGATTGACTGATTTTTACAATTACCAAAATTGCAGTCAGGACATAAATTTTAAAAACCGAGTTACTTAGTGAGAAAACACATTTTAATATGCTATAGTGAGATAGACGATACAAATACGATTTAATAAAGATCCATTATGTTTTGTTTATAATGTACAACCATAGAAATCATAGGGAAATAAGAGGCTGTGACCCTAAATGTGTAAATTTCATTCGTTGCCCATTTAATTCGTGCTGCTTCTTTTTCTGTGTTTTGTATATTTATTATGTTAAAGAACGATTTTCACGTTCTCACGTACTCAGTCTGTTTACCTTTCCGCTTGTCATTTATTACTTGTACCACATCTGAAGAGTTTCGTTCGTCTTGTCAAACTTACTCGGAAGATTTGCTTTAATCAAATCAGGGGAGTTTAATTGTCAATAATAAAGGTCTCGGGTTAAGCCGGTTCCACTTGAGAAATCCACTTTCCGAAGTTGCCTTCATTTACTTAAGTTTAAGCTTTTAATTATGTACACTTGACACGTTTAAATTAAAACATTTATAGAACAATAATTTAGTTTTATATTCAGGATTAAATTTATTGAACTCTCTAATAAAAAATACAACAAGACTTTCTCTATCGAATTAATTAAGAGACATTTTCACAATTTTACAATTAAGTTCAAAAATGTTCAAAAATACACGTCAAGCACGATGTGAACGTTGTGAGCTACATGTTAGGGATGTGCATTGATGATTAGTACTATCCCGTGACTATATTTTCTCTACGCAACTCTGTTATTTATTTTCTAAAAATAACACGAAGTATAGTTACTTCGTGTTATATGACACCATATGAGAATCATTTAGAGAATCATTCATATGACACCGATTTTTACTTATGAGTTCCTAATTTGACTAGACTTCTTTAATTCTTCCTAATTCTAAAAAATTTCAAGGAAATAAATCTCCATTCCTTTCGTTTACAGAATAAAATGCGTGAAGAAACAAATAAATTTATTTGAGTAACATTGTAAGCAAACATCTAGTCGGCTAACGACCGTCCAAAACAAGATGGCGGCCTTTCCGGTCAGACCGGAAGTGCCTCTAATGCGATTCCGAGCCAGACTTATAGCGCCTACGGATTAGCACACCATGATCGTGTGAAGGATCTACTTAACGTTTAAGAATGTTTATATGGAGAGATCTACTTTAAACAACCATAGCTAGCGAGACATACCGAATCCTTCTTTCAACATACAAATATTTTGTCCTCCCTATTATTTAATATTTTCGGTAGTCTCACGAAATATTCAATAATTTAAATCTTTATCGCTCTCGTGTTGTTAACATACAGATCTTACAACAAAATTCGATATTCGTTCAAAAAGAACCCTGTTAGGGCATCGCAATTTTAGGGCTTAATTATAGTAATAGCATTGATAACATTCATTGATTTTAGCAATTAAAATTCTCTTATCGATAATTATAATTATTACATTAATAATTAAATAAAATAAAACATAACAAATTATTTTGATTATTGTACTCCTTACTCCTTTTATTACTGATAGTGTCTATCTATTAGGTACTTATTTAGTTTGTTTTGAAAAGTATTTGTTTTTCTTCATTTTGTATAATTTTAGGTATTTTATTATAAAATTGAAACACATTAAGTAGGTAAGGACCAGAATTAAATATTTTAAATTCGGAATTAATTAAAGCTAGTCCTTTTTGAGGTCTTAAATATTTACAATTTGCACACGATATCGCATTATTAGACACCATATTTGTATAAATCATAGCTACCTACTGAGCACTCTGCTATGAGTTGCAACAACTATAAAATTATATCAATTTGTGTTATTAGCGGAATGTCATCGACCTCTCGTAGTAACACGTAACCCTAATAACAATAGAGTTGTCCCGCGCTGCAACGACTTTTATTTGAATATCGGACGTGTGCGTCGCGTGCGCACGATCAATTACATAATTTACGATCCAGACAGAGAAGAATAGAGACGACTATTCATACATTTTTTAGAATAAGTACAATATTTACTCATTACTGTCATCAAGGGACAATTTAAATTGATTAAAGTAAATATTGCAGATGTGCGCCAACACCAAACACAATCAATGGTCAATGGATTTTCTGTCTTGTGAAACCAGACATATAAAGACGAATACATACTACCCAGATTTCGAACAAACATATTAGTTTAAACAAACATTGTCCTACCGGGAATTGAACCCGTAGGCAGCGCAGACATTATAGACTGGGCTAATTAATCGGTGGATTAATTTTTAACTCTTTTTTATAGATTTACATTTGATAATCTCTATTGAATTTAACTTTTAAAATCCCACTTTGGAGCATCCCAACTCGAATTCGCAACATCCCTTCAGTTTCACCAACACACGTAGTCATCTTCGTGTTGCTCGGATTTCTATATCTAGTCAAGCCTAGCGACTTTGTGTGTACATATAACCGTAACCAGCCCTTTTGTCGGCCTCTGTTGGATACGGACCTCCTTGTACTCATTGTCTTGTGCATGAGGGATGTGTGGCCTTAAAAAGCCACGCTGGCCCAGCTGATTAGCGAGTCCACTGTTTTAGAGATGGTTTAGTTCCTCAGGATTTGTGGTTGCGTCTTGTTATCCTTTAGTAGCCGTTTAACCACACCCATAGGAAGAAATGGGGGTGGTGTTATTCTGCAACCATGCAACACCACACGGCCAACTACTCCGTACGTATTTACAACTATTGTGCATACCTGCTACTCCTAATATGGGTGACTCTGTTTTTTTTAAATATTTCCAGTATCCTTAGTAACATGTTCTTAACTTACCCAGACTACTACACCAAATTAACGAATCACAAAGTCTTCTCACGCTATAATTATAGTTGTCATCAATTACATTTTACCCCTTTCTTCAGTTAAGTTGTTAGAAATAATTGCAGGTTATGTAGATCAATATAGTCAATTAATTAGATTAACTTATAAAGTTCTATCATACTGTACGCTGTTTAAAATTGCTCTCATAGTCTTGTATTCCCTTTCACGAATGTTGTCACTTATCACATTCGTTCAATTACTCAAGAATGTTTGCACGCAATGAATTCTCACAATGAACACTTTCATTCGCGGACACAATTATAGTCTCTGGTACGATTTGGTACCTGTGTGGTTCTGGGTAATTAAGTACTACTGTCCTATATGAGTAAAAAATAGGTATTACATTCAGATAGACCTCACACATTTCAACGGCGCACAATTATTGAAATCTTCATACATATTCAGATCCAAATCAAAATCATACTCCATCACTATTAATAATAAATTTAATATAAATGTCTTAAAAACTGAATTATTTTACATCAAATTAATTTCTTAAAAAAAATTATTCGGAGATATAAATAAAGTATGAGTCAATTCGGCGTTCGAACAAATGCAAATCTCTTTGCATTTCGTTATAAAGTAATTCAATAAGCTGCTACGTGACTCCAACTGCAAAAAGTGACAAAAATAGCGTAGTAATGCAATCTTATTTTTTTAGGTTTAGAGTATCGAATCTAAAAGTAACTAACCCCATGTGAGATGTTTGCGAGCCATAAAAAACGTTTTAATCATTCGAAAGTATAACTTTAAGTATATTGTACTTTCAAATTGTTTATTAGTACTTACATTTTTGTTAATTATAGCTTTATCGAGGAGAGGTTAGGTACTTATAATTGTACCTATAATTATATAATTTCTAAAATTATATAATTATAATTTCTACTTATAATTGTACTTATAATTTCTAAAAAAGTAATATTTTTTACCCCGTAATGTAATATTTTTCTAGCATATCTAATATCCGATGTTTTATCATATCATGACATTTCCGAATCAACATATTTTCATTGTAACGTTTATTTACTTATTTTATTCATTTATTACAAAAATTACAAACTTAATTACACCTAAAAAAATAAATAAACAGAGCATGCGTCTACTGTCCGATGAGGGTGTTTATATTAATAAAAATCTTTAGAACGAAAGTTTACTTATAATTCGTGTATATTAATTTGTATTAGAATAAACAAACGTTATATAGTTAATACACATCATCAGTTTTCTTATAAATTAGACACGACTTTTAACCAATTAGTCCTTTCATTCGCGAGTGCCCTTAACCAATTAAAAGGGGCAATTTGCCCGAGTTTGCTGGCTAACAGCGATCAGTCCAATTTGTCGTGCAATATAGGATTATGTCGCGTAGTCGTGTTAGCGGACTAGCGACAAATGGTCGGCTAACGAGTTTATGTCGAGCACAATTGATACACATGTATGATGACGTTTAGTGACTTGCATGGTTTTAAAATCTGAAAAGGAAGAAAACTAAAAGATGTACAAAAGGAAAGCTTATTTCCTGCAGACTTTTCTTACAGCAAACCTGGCAAAATGAAATATAGGTCAAGACAGAAGCGCAGGCGCAGTGCGTAAGGAAAATTTGTTGTTGTTCTTGTTGCTCTTTATTGTACTTAAAACAAGTTGTTACAATAAGACATTACGGTATTACCATAAGTACAAAGGCGGACTTATTCCTAGAAGGAATCTCTTCCAACCTTGGAATATCCGAGAGGAAGTATGTCGTTAAAAAACATTTAAAAACAGCAGATATATTTGTACATCTACGCATAAACATAAGCGCAAATGCATAATTTAATTAAAACAATGCCAAGTTTAATTAAAAAGTAGTTTATTCGTGATGCGCGTTCAAACAGACAGGCGGACAAAAAAATCAAAAAATATTGTGTTCGGCTCTATTGCATTCGTAGTATATATTGCAATCACTTTTACAAAAAAATATTTCATTGACACACACGGTTTTGTTACGACTTTATTAGGTAGGTACCTATATGGATACATATAGACTTAAGTGCCAACACATTGTTAATGCAAGTTGTTTGAAAAATTAACAGTAATGTGAGTTATTTAATCGTTCTACGCTACAAAAATATCAGAAATACATCGTTTTATTTTTCACTGGAATATATTGCATGCGCGTAGACGTGTGAAAGCGATGTAAATCTATTTGTAGTATTAATGCGGACAATTAAGACCGGCATGCGGGTGAAGGGTTGGCGCGTGAAAACGCCGCGCGGGTCGTTACACCGGACTACTGTACTGTACAACTGTAGTGCAACTAAAAAATACATATTATACAATTTTAACGTCAAAAACTCGCACTGTTGTTAATATGAGCTCAGCGCTCGAGCGAAATAAATGAATGAATGAAATTTTAATGAACCTTAAAAACCATAAATACAACTATTTTAGACTCGAGTTTTAAAGACCCTTATATATAATGTTAAAAACTTCAACTATAAGGCTCACGAGCGTTAAATGTTCAAGTCTTAAGGGTTCATTAGTGCTAACTCAATGCTCGAGCGTCGAGCGCCCAGCGCTTATTTTTACGCTAACGCTTATAAAGCATGTGAAGCGTCGGTCATTGCAAGCGCATAAAGCATGTAAAGCGTCGGTCATTGTCTAACTTAAAAAAAATGTCCATTAATAATATTGTTCAAATACCAGTAATATATGTAAATGTAGGTAATAGGATACAAAATTAATGGTTGGTGATTGATGACGTATGTTTACTTGGGACATAAGTACCTAGCTATTGTAGAATATTTCTTATATTTACTTATTTGCTACAATAATATACTGATAGACTGACTGATTTTCCACAGTAATATTATGAAGTGACTTCTAAACTAGAGCTAGCCTGTAACTCAAGAGTACAACCCTACCTACGAAATACAACGTAATAAATAAATAATAAAATATTTTCACTAATTATAATGTAGAGATTTTAACTATTAATTAAGAAAATTACCATCTCGATCTGTTGCATAGGTACAGTTACAATCAAAAGTATCTATCTAGAACAGTACATACATCAAACATTCGCGTGTCACACAAATGCTGGTCTATTTGAGTCAATTTAACTCTTATTGATGTCGTTAATAAAACTGTTAAGGCGCACTTTGTTTGCCAACCGTTTTCTCGGTATAGTTTACACTTGGCCAAACTTTATTATATTAGTGAGAAACATAATTAAGTATTCCCTATTTCTTACGAATGTTAGTCTTAGAAATCAAACACGTCTGGTTATCCTTGAATGACAACTAGGGCCGCAAAAAAAAATCATTTCTATAAATATTCATTTATTTATTTGCATACATATGCATACATACATGTATATGTAGGTGTATGAAGTATGAAGTTTTTAGGCATAATTTGAAAAATATGCGTTTGTTCTTTTAGCACAGTTAATTAATTCGGCTAGCAAAATAAGTTGTGATAAAAGTTCCAGATTTGATTCCCGGTCGCGCAAAAAAATATTTAAAGACAAGTGTATTTAGTGTTTGTTTAATACCAGAATAGTTTGTTTTAGGTTCTGTGTGTTCTGGACCCACGAATATTATTATTAATATAATAATAAACTGTTATTAATAAATAATACGTACCCACCTATATGATACGTACCTATCTGAGTTCATTCAAATAAAAATATATCAAAGTATTTAATTATAATTTTTTTATTTATGAATATTATACCTACTTACTATATATTACTTCTTTACAATCTATCATAAAATGTGCACGTATCCATACCATCTACATAAGGTTTGACAGGTTGGCGGGTTAGTCAAAATTAAATCCCATTAGATATGGTTTCGCCGTAGGCAAAAATTTAATCTTATTCAATATAAAAACCATTGACTATATTTACAGTATGTTCATACGTATCTTAGAGTGATGTAGAATCGCACAGGGCGAGCGGCGGCGTGCCGGGATGCATGATCCAATTGCCGTCGCTAAATTGATACTCTATTTGGCTCAATTAAACATTAATTAATGCCACTAATGAATACCGAGCCGCTCTATTGTTGAGCACACAATGACTCAACACAACATAAACTAATCCTTTGCTTTGTGGCGCGAGAAAACAATGGATGTTAAAGTGATCATAAAATATGTTAACAAGAGGATTGCGAGAATGATTTCATTTTCGTGAATGCGATATATTTTAGAAATTTTAATGAGAAATATTAAAATAATGATATCTTGTAAAGAAATATGTTGGTATACTTTCTTTAAAAGTAACAAACTAACAGAGATAATAATTATATTAACTACCTATCTAAAAATAAAACATCTGAATACTGTTATTGAAACTGCAAAGCGAAACTTTTATTTATTGGTAGATATGTACTGATATAATTATTATGTATACGGATATCTAACATCTCGTAAATCTCGTAAATCTCGTAATGAGTCTCGTAAATCTATCTGACTTATCCTTAAGACTAATTAACTTAGATACTGTTAAAGCTTAATTCAAAACTCATAAATGACATCGATAACATCGAGCGTAATCATTAATCCCCGTCCTAATAAAAATAATAAAAATGTCACACAAACAATACTACAACGAAACTGATTCCAATCAAATACAATTCGGACAATGGGGCGCATACACACTAGCTGTAATAAATCGCTGCGACCCGCGGCGCGTTTAAAAAAGCGTAAAGTCAATAGCCGCAGGGGTGTGTCGCCCCTTGAAGCTGAATAGGCGAACACTTAACGCTAAATTGAGTCGAATCTGGTGGATAAACAAAACGCAAGCGAACGACACGTGACCAGCGGAGCGTGTGCGCTCAAGTGTTGCTATTCGTGTTAAATGTACCGTAATTGGATCTTGATTTCCTTGCAAACATCATATTTTACTGATGAGTCATTTAAGATGTACTTACATTTGAATTGTTATCGAGTATTTAAGGGCTCTGCGAGCTTATAGTTTCCTATCACTGCGATCGGTGTTGATCTCCTTGCATCAAAGTAAACTTAACTTTGCAATATACTTAAATAATTTACATCTTTTTTTTGGTTATTATTTATGTTTATAAACTAAACGGATAATTTATATAATTCCTTCTTTAACATTATCGTTAATTTATCTTTAGAAGCTGTACATAATTTTTACTTGAATGATAAAACAAGTTTTCTCTCCATATATTCATAACACATTTTTAGTGACATATTTTAATGAATTGTAAAAAAATCTCTATCTAAACATATCCTTTGCTCTAACCACGGTCATCTAATCGTGCGTGCAACACAATGAGCACGCCTCCCGCTGAGTCGCCACGGGCATTCGTCAATATTGTGCGAGATCGCACGTGCCGCAGCGATACCGTCCGTTTGTGAACAGTGTGAACATCGCTTTATTCTGTAGCGGGTAGCTGTCGACGAATTTTCTATAGTTCAGATTAAGTTTTAAAAACATATGTTTAGTATTTATGTATCTATGTTATATGCAGTTCAATTAATTGAATGACAATTTTAAATAATTCGGGGAAAAGATAAAATTGCTTTCAGTGTATTCATTTAAAACTATTTTTTTTTAAAATGTCTCTATCAAAAGTTTGTTAGCCCAATACTTGTAAATAAATCCTAAACAGTAAAAGTTAACAAATCCGCTACGGTACATCTTCCGCCCTTTTTTATAACAAGCACAACCCTTTATACCAAATTAGCAACGCCTGCATACAATCGAACAGTACCATTTATAATGGCCATAAAAAATAAATCAGACGAGCTCAATGATCGCTGGTGCGTAAAGATTGAGTGGTAATATGACCTTTCTACTTTAACCCTTTGCTGACCGACATGCGGGTGAAAAACATTACTATTGTTACCGTACGGGTTAATTACGCTATAAGCGATCGTTAGATGTATTTAATAGATTTATTTAATTGTTGAAGCTCAATTTACAAGGCCTTGTTTAGTTACTAAAGAAGCTGTGCTTTTACGAATCATGTTACCCTCGCAGCCATCAATTTACGAGTAGATGAAATCTTTTAATGGTCATTGCCAAAAATAAAATTATTTTTTGCTGAATAGATAGATATAAATACATAAAAATGAATATAAATACGTAGCCAAGCGAATGACTAGGGTGTTCAGAGCCATAATCCACCACGCAGGCCCAGTGTGGATTGTGGATACACATTTTTTTTTATTTCTCTACCATGCAAGATTCCTCTCGATGCTTTCCCTTCACCGCCGAGCTGGTAATTATTTAAAAAGTAGAAGTCCCGTGATATGGGACGAGGATTTGAACTCATGATCAAATGCAAATGTGAGTCGAGTATAGATACCCCTTGGCTCTGTATATGATTTATGTGTACAATATATTTATTGCAATTATTTATTAAATATGTATATATTTATTTAGAATGCATATACCTACATTAAATAATGTTACAATTATTTATTTTGTAACTGTACCGTACCGTAAACAGCGACACGTTAACTCATACAAAGCATTAGTGGCCAAGCAAGAGCTGCCCTCATTGGATTGACTCGGAACTAGTTAACTAAACCAAACTATCGAACGCTAACGAAACTAACGGCGGCGTAACGAATGTAACGGGTAACAATGTTATCACTCACGTTCGTTTGTCGTTGTTCGTTAGCGCGCAAACTCTTTTTTCGTTCACTAATACAATTTGATTCCTAGCTGTAAGGAGATAGGGCTGTTGAGTTAGACTTGGTAAGGTATTCGCTTTAGCAACGTCATACATTTTTTTGTATAATGGAGAAGTTCACTTGGTTTAAACATGATAGGTTTTCGTTTTTAAATAAAAATATACGCTAAAATATGAAGTATGGTGAAATTTTTTTTGAAAACAATTGGATTATGATTGTGATACAGCATTCGAAATTTCAGTCGCGCTACTCTCGACAATGGCGCCATATTATATACAAGTACAATACTTAAAAGGCCTTATTTTACAATCTTTAAAAGGGTGTGTCAGCTGTTTTCCGTACGTTTTAGGAAAAAAACTGTTTAGGCAAACGTAGTTTCATAAATATCTACTATTCAACGATAAATCGTTTGTATGTAAATACATCGTGACGTCACACTGCAACATCCATTTTTGAAAAGCTATAACTTCGCCACTTTTGAAGATATCGTAAGGTAAGTAATATAAAAATAATAATAAGGTTGAATAAAATTTTAAAGAAACCGATCGTAGCTCAGAACAACATAAATCATTATCAAAGTAGGGATATTAATTTACAAAGTTTGTAAAACACATTATCTCGTAATAACGTCCATCAATCTGCCGAATTAAACCGCACCGTCATAGTTGATGAAGTTACAAGTTTGTTACAAGTTACAGTTGTAATTCGCCTAATTGTGGCTGCTCCAAATAACAAATTAAAATGTTCCAAGTTATCTGCGGAGTCGCTCTATCATTCCGTTCAATTTGCATTGCAATGCTGCTAGTGTAGGGTGAGCATACTGGCTGGTGAGCATACACTAAACCAAAAGCCCGGCTTGTGTACTAAATCATAAACCAATAGTAATAAAAATTTTCTTTTTCATACTATTGATTTGGTTTATACCTGTAGGAACCCGCAGGCCGAAGCCAACTAGATTGCCAGCCAACTAGATCGACATCTAGTTGGTCATGACGTCTTACATTCTTTATTCCAAATATCATTCTTTACATCTGTCATTATTGTTTTTTCTCTTTTGAGATTTAGTAGGTAAGCCGAGCTTTAGAGCTTCTATGGAAGTACTGCGACTGCGTAGCATTTGAAACCACTGCAATAATAAATTATATTTTTGTTTACGAAAAACAGTCAATAGATAAGTACCCAAATTCGCTAAGAATAAAAGGTTTTCCGCAGATAAGATTAATTAAAATATTTAGAAGCCTAGAAAAACTAGGGAGGTATCTATTGTGAACATAATACTTTATTCACATTGCTATACAGTTTTTTAAACTTTTGTTAGTTTTTATTATTGATATTATTATTTAACTAAAAATATTTAGTAATAATGAAGAACCTATGCATAATTGAATTATTACGCTTCCCTATAATGAATATTCTATAACTCCTTGTAGGTATATCTTCAAAGAGCAAAAGTTTTCAACTTTGAATTAGAATAGTGACTCGTTTTTTCAGTCTTTCAGAACAACGAAATTATGTATTTACCAGTATGTATCTAGTCAATATGGTTACCCTACTAATGTCGGGTGGCGGGTGCGCCACTTTTCCAAACTTGGCATGTTGAAATAATTCCTCCTCTCCTCCCTCCCTCTTGCGCTGGGAATGATTTACCTAATAAAAATTATGCTGATCCATTTATAACTTTCATCATTTTCCATGACTTCATTTGCGCCGCACGCCGTCGTTATTTATTTACCTCACTTTATGTATTTACTGATGCAATGGAGTATAAATCAGAGATTTTATTTACTTTACTGTATACTATATAATAAGGTATAATTATTAATCTCACAACGTTTATTTAAAAGTATCACTATTATTTAGTGTCACATAGCTAGTGCTGGAATTACATTGATTTTTCTAATAAGCTACAATTAATAATTACATTACACTAATTAAATAATGCTGGTTAAATAAATCGTACTCTGAAAAATACAAAGAAATGATGAGTAAGAAGAAAACAAACGTCCACACTTTTAGAGTGCATTGGGTATACGTTACGTTGTAACCACTATATTTCATAATTAATCATCTACATCACTCAGCGTTAGGTCACGTTCGGATATACGAAGATGAGCAAGCGGCATTATTTAATTAGTAAGCTTTAAAATACGAGTAGGTACTTACCTATACTTTTAAAATTACCTTTAAAGTATATTTGATTTTGTACTTTATATTTTTTGCATGTAGTTTTATCTGGGCATCATATAACGGTAAATTTCTGAGGTTTATATATAACGGTCTATAACGGTTTTCTGAGGGGGAGAGTGCACGCTGCAATCCAACAGCCGCTGGGCGCGCTCGACTAGCCACGTTACCCCTCTCTCACAGAAGACTACCTTGAAATGTATTGCATTTCCCACTTTATCGTATTTCCCCAATGTACGTACGTGTTTCGGTAGTGAGTGAGATGTGCCAGAGCCCATTCCCATCCCATCCTATCCCTCCCCATTTTCCCAACCCATTCTCCAAATCCATTCCTATATCTCCAAAGGTAGGCAGCGCATCCGGGGGCGTGCCAACATTTGTCATTTTGGCATAATGTTGGCATGTATCCCGGATGTCTATGGGCGACAGTATCCACTTACCATCAAGTGGACTGTATGCTCGTCTGCCGCCTTCGTACATAAAAAAAAAAAAAAGAAATTAGTGCACCTAGATCAAACAAAATTTTCCACTTTTATTTATAAATACCCACACACACGTGATGTACTGTGTAGGTATGTCCTAATAGAAGGGCATACAAGCAAATCTTCAAACGACACACTCGCAAGAACGTCAAAGGCACGAGCGATTCGTACAAAATTGCATTTACGCGTCCCGCGGGCGCGGCCTTATCGAGTTTGCTCTCAAAGAGCCGCCATTTTTAAAACTTCCATCGTCTCAGGTAGAGGATCGATTCTGTACGGCCAATTGTGGTCCCGCTTTGTTCTTTGCCTCCTTTATAGGGTTGATGAAGTTAGGGAGTTTCGGCGTAGGAATAATTTGTGTTCCCGGCCGCGCGATGCGATTACGTGAGTTTCCCGGGAATCCGATCCGCCAGTTTCCCGAATCGAATTGCAGTGAACCGGTTCGAGGTCCAGTTGAGAGCGCGCAATTTCATTTGTTTGAATTATTATATTTTTAGAATTTGTAAATGACGATATGACAACACACGGAATTTTTCTACGCAACGAGTTCGTACGTACACGTTAACGTACACGTTAAAACACGTACAAAGTGTCTTAAGATTCCTCATATATCTTAAGGTAAATATTAATTAAAATGTTGTACCAAAATAAATATTAATATTAGTCATAAGTATAAACATATAATCTGTACACCACACCAAGTGGAAGCGTGTAATGAGCTCATTTCTATTCCGCGCTTGAAACTCATAACTCGCTGAAACTCATAAAATCATCCACGAAACACAGTTTCATTAAACGAAAACAAAGCTAACACGGTCCGTGCATAAGTTAACATAACGTTTCGTTACTTTCTGGAATCTAAATTTGAAAATTTGCGTCCAACGTGGATATTCGAGTATATACGCGGATCCAATCTCGCGCTCCCCGAGGCGAACACCTAATTGCTTAAGAGAAAAATCCAAATGAGAAATGAAAAGGGATTCTCTTTTCGGAGGAAAAATTATATAATTGAATATCTTTTTCGTAAGTATTATGAAGCATAAAATATGATAATTGAGTTTTTGCTCAGGGAACGAGCGAGCGCCCGTGTCGGGAGCTGATTACGTGGAGCGGTTTTATGAAACCGTCTATTTGTTTGTAGCCAGCTCCTACTTATTACGGATGTATGTGTTTAAAATTACATGAATTAGGTTTACATACTTGTGATCTTTGATTAGTGTCTTTAAAGATAACTAACGGGGCTCATGTAGACACTTCAAATGGACTTATTGAACAAATAAATGATCTACACTTATTATTGATAGCAGCTTTAGCTCTTCGAAGCACCCAGTAATATATGTTGATTTAGGGCGATATCTACTTACCTACTTATCATCAGTCTATGTCTCTCCACTGCTGGATATAGGCCTCTCCCAGGGCTTGCCATCACAAACTCTCCTCGGCTCTTCTCATCCAACCACCAGCGGCGAATTTCTTTAATTCGTCAGTCCACCTGTCCACCACACTGCGCTTCCCGGTCTTGGCTAGGCAGCATTTAACATGCTTAGGTTTAGTTATTCTTCCGTAACACTCCATCTAAATGTTGTAACACCTGACAGATGTTTCTCATCGCATAGATCGTAGTCGTGATTGGTAAGTGATGTGACAACAGACGCTAAGTGTCTTGGGTGGTGGTGGAAAGTTCCGTGTAAGTACTTATCTATCAGTGTGCGTTGGCTTTCGATATACTGAGTGACCCAATCCCCCATCTCGACCAACATAGACCTTCACACCCAGGAACGCGATACAGATCGCGATACGCGATCTAATTACATGCGAAGTTGAGTCCAATAAGGTGGAATCAACTTCGCATGTAATTAGACCGAAATATAGGCTATAATAAATAAATAATAAATCGTAATTAACTATTATGTAAACTAACAATAATTCCTGTAAGAATGTTTATCAACGATCTTACACAGTTACTAAATATTATTTATTAATTCTGAACATCGTACCGTTAAAGAGTCGATACGAGCACCGAGCACATTCGTAGAAAATACAAAAAGTGAATGTGATTTCCTTAGCCTCCGGTCGTTAGCAATCAGTTGTATTTGTGTCGTAAACTCGTTACGTTCTGACGGCGACGGATCGTGACTCGATTCCTTATTCTGTGGAGGATTGGTAGCGCTTCAGTGGCAGAGGAGCGGAAAAGATTTAGAATTTAAATCGTGAAAATCTCAATAACGAGTAATTTGTTATATGTAGTACTTAATAATATATTTTTTTAGAAGCAAAATCCTGAAGAGAAAATATTAAACAAAAATTGATTTTTAAATATTACCGAATTAAACTTTTCTTTATGCCTAAATAGTGGAATAGACGTTATTTCTACCATAATTATTAGCATTAGATACCGATCGGTTATTGACTACAAGAATTTTTGTCCCGATCAATAAATCTTAAAAAGTCACCGTGTTGAACAGCTATTGAAGAAATCTTATTATAGGCTATTGTACATTCGGAGGTGTATGAGGGGATGGTGTCGTCTCTCCTCCATGATGACATTATCACCAAGAGAATGTTCACTTACTTAAGACATTCTCTCTAGAGCGACCAATCTTTGCCCGCGTGTTTATCAGAGAAAAGGTTGAGGGAGAAAATCACGTTGGAAGAAGAAGAAAGTAGTGGCTCAGAAACATCAGAGAGTTGATGGGAATAGCTAGCGTTGAAAAGATGTTTAGCTTGGGTGATGCACAAGTTACGTAGAACTGGCGGCCAACTGTTAGTAGGTAGTAGAGGACCACTAAGACGACGACACTCGGATGATTTTTGTGCTGTTGAAAGTTTAGATTAGTTTCTTTTTCTGGTCGACGTGAATTTTTAACGTTTCCATTCATTATCGCTCTCAGTCTCACCACGCCGTGACATTTTCTTCAACCTGATTTGGGAATATCGTTGCTAGTTGAGGGAAAAGAGTGTCTTTGTCGCGAGAGTGTAGATTGATACAATTTATTTCGTTACCCTCCGTCTTTGTGTGAGTTTTGCACTTTCTCAGGTTATTTTAGTTTTTGTACTAGACTTGATCCATTAGTGCTATTAATTTCACCATTTACCAGGTGGACCGATGACCTACACAAAGTCGCTGATAGTTGCTGGGTAAGATGAGCGGAAGACCGTGTGTGCTGGAAAATCTTGGGGCATGTCTATATCCAGCAGTGGAGAGACATAGGCAGATATTATGGTGCGGTATAGCAACATGATGAAACATACAAAAACTTCATCAGAGTCTGTGGCGTAGTGAAAAAACATTACTCTCTACTCTGTCTCTCTCAGCCTTTTTAACGTTCCACTGTAAGGCACAGGCCTCCCCTAGTAAATAACTGAGGTGTTTAGGACCATAAACCACCACGAGTGCCCAGTGCGGATTTGTGGATGCACGTGCTACATTTTTTTTTAAAATTCTTATACATGCAATATTATGATATATATTTAAAATTTCGTATCTTTAAGTAGAAACTCAATCGCATGGGTCAAGGATTTGAACTCACGACCTCACGAATGAGGTCGATAATAGATATCCGTAGACTAGGTATTGAAAAAATACTAATCTTCAAAATAAACATCTAGCTCAAATAAACTTACCTTCATTATAATTTTTGATTGAATCAGCATACCTAAACAAACCTTTTATAACCTACCTAAATCACCTCCATAATCTAACACACTCGAGGCAGAGCGGGGCGATCTACCAACTATAACTGTTATTACTCGGAACTGTTATAAATAACGGGTCTCGGAGCGGAACAGGTACCGCGCGATGGTGCAATTTCCCTCATGAATAATGCAGGGAAGTCCGCCCAGTAAATGCGTTACGATTTTTCATAATAGCTCCTTTTTGATGTTTCTATCGCCTCGCCCCGCCTCGGCGCGAGTTATTTACCTTTTATGTTATACAGTTAGTTTCATATTCCTTTTCACGGACGACCGGGACGTGAGGGTGAATGGGGATGGACATAACATTGTTTTTGATTTATAGTGCTGTTATTAATATGCATGGTTGGTAAGAATTTGTGTCAGAATAGTTAGTTTAGCTGCAAATCAAGAAAACAAGGTTAAAATAATATGTAAATTGAAGAACCAACTTCACAAAACAGTACCTAGTAATAACAACCACAGAGCCACTTACTTGGGTCGACAGGATACCTTGGCTTTACATGAACTTGTTAAACAGAAACATGTTTTACGCAGGTGTGAAATTATTAATGTGAATTATGATAATACAATCATGGACTAGTTTCAAAGGCTATAGAGTGGATTTTTTTTTACACTCCCCAAAGACATTTAAACATTATTATAAATAAGCAGAGGTTTGCGGTCAATTTACAACAAATATTGCCGAAATCAATTTGACATAAATCGCCATTTATTGATAACACTCGAAGAAATAATAATCGTCATTATTATAACATGAATAATTAATTAAATAATCGAGATATAGTAATTAATATGATTGAGTTTAACTGTCATGGTATTAACCCTCATAAGAGTTCTAAAGTGCGTTGTCGAACAATGACGCATGTGGCAGTTCCGTAGGCACATAAAATGCCATTTAATTTGTGCGGAACCCTTCCAGTCGCGCTCTAATTAATACAATTTGAACGCGTAATTAGAGGACACGTGTGACACCAAGAATAGTGATGTGATTATACTTTAGTATTGTCGATAAGACTAGATTTCTTTTTTTTTAAATCCAGCCTACCGTCAGTCTCTCTCTACTGCTGGATATCGGGCTCCTACAAGTCTCATCACCACACACAATCTTCAACTCTTCATCCAGCCACAATGGAGCTACATATTATACAATACCCTTATTTGATTAAAATTGACGGGAAATTATCATTTCAAGGAATTAAATAAAAGCATTTTATATATACTTACATAGATAAAGATTAGGTAAATGGAACTATAGAAATGACATCGTTATACTTACCTACGTGCACATATTATTGACACACGGATATACCCATATAAAAATAATAATATGTGAACAGAAACTACGTATATTCGTTTCAAAACGGCATGTAATGTCACATTTTTCACTTCAGCTGCAAAAGAGAGCAGCTAATCGACATGGAACCTATAGGTCCGTATGGTCAATGTTATAAATCATCGTGACGAATCCATTTGTCGACAGCAGCCCATCCCTGGCCCGCTCGACAATTACTCGCATTGCCGCTCTCGCTCCACGTATGTTTTTTTCCGTCTCCGTCCGCATTAATTTATGCCTTTTTTACGCAATAACGTTTAATTGGACTTTATTTATCACTTTTAATTTTTCTAATTTGATAACTCGAGCGGGGCTGGTTTTTTTATTAAAATTTATGATGTGTTTGGTGAAGCGGTGGGATAATATCATCTGTGTTTATACGCGTAATTTGAACAAATGAGTTTCGATTACCGTTATTACAATAAGAACTACTTTAATAGACAAGAATGAATGAAATGAGTAGGTACAGCACGATAGATTCTTTGGATGAAAGAATATATGTACAGATACATTACGAAAACATTGGCCATCGGCTAATCCGGAAACACCCGAACGCGTCATCCACGTCTATGGAATAAAGTATGCAATAAAGTATGTCGTAATAAAGTATGCAATTAGACGTACGGTAATTCTTAGACGTGGATGGCGCGTTCGGGCGTTTCCGGATTAGCAGATGGCCAATCAATTTTAACATTTATACGTATGGGACAGATGTTAAATTTATAATAAATCATAATTATTTAATTCAAATAAATAATTATAATAATAATAATTTCTAAATAATTATGTTAGAATTTTGTCTCTGGTTCTTGTTCCAGCGTCTCTCCACTACTATAGGTTGGCCGTAAGCTCTGATTTTTTCTCTCAATTTCTCACCAAGCGAGAAAGTGTTCTGCCATCCGAGAATGGATTGTATCTGGCGATACCCATTCATTCTTTGATGTTGCACAACTATGTCTTCCTCCTACCAACAGATAGTTTTCCCTTAAATTTGTTCAGCAAGCAGTTGGTATCTATTATGTTTAAACACGTATTCGATATATACAACCTTTCTTTTCTCTGCAACTTCATGGTTGGGCGTAGTCTGCAAGCGTCGTTAATATTCTTAACATTCATTTCATCCCAAGTATTATAATATTATCACAGATATTATTGAATCATTGCTTAAAGATTTGTGGCGATGTACACGCCATTGTTCACTACCTAGAGCAAATAAAAAAAATGCAGTAAAACAACACAAAATAAAAATATCTCACTTTTCATAGAACATAATTTCTCAATTTTCAATCTTAACCGCTACAAATACGTATCAGTGGAAAGAAAACTACATTAAAGCAAAGCAGGCTTTAAAACCGTATTTTTTTGCAAACCTCGATCCGGCTTATAGGCCGGGAGTTGCGTTTTTTCCAAGCATTGTAAGCAGTTTAAAGTCCACAGGGAGACGCGGATACATTAGCGGCCGCGGGATTTGAACAAATGTTATTATTTCCTTTGCTCGGATTAGGTTCTGATTGACGACCTTCTCTACCACGGGATAGGGTTCTTTGCGATTGAAAAGATCTGAATTTTTCTAATAATCACATTGATTTAAATTAAAATGACAGACATTTCTACTAGTACGTTGTGGCTCGACTTTAAAAATACCTGCCTATCGGTTATAACGAACGAAATTAGCTAAAGTATAGAAAAAATTAGAACTATGTGGTAGTTAAATAATTTGTAATAATTATATGTAGGTAGTAGGTATACAAAGATTTGATATTGTACCTATTTATATAATAATAATTGTATAAAATACTAGCAATCCGCCCTCGCTTCACTTCGGTTTATAAGTTTTTTTTCTTTTTCAATTTTATTTTTCAAAATAAAATATAGCCTATATTAGACACGGATAATGTAGCTTCCTTTTTGTGAAAGAATTTTTGAAATCGATTCAGTAGTTCCAGAGATTACCCCCAACATACAAAAACACAATTTTACGTCTTTATTATATTAGTATAGATGTAAATATAAATTGCATTCGATCCGACGCTATAAGGGCACCGTTTATTTTAACTGACGTGAAAATCTAAAGAATGCAATTTATACAAACAACATTATTATCTTTTCACTACTGTATAGGCCTCTCCCAATGCTCGTCACCACACATGGTCTACCGCTCTCTCTCTCTCTTTCAGCCACTGAATAATTGAATCGATTCAAACTTTAAAATAAAAAGGATTTAATAAAAATATCTTACGCAACCCTAAAAGATTCCATCCGTGTCTTAACTGTGTTTTCCCTCTCTCAATCCCCTCGCATTAGCTGTCTTATCGACTTTGGATATAACTGCGGGATCGGGGTGCAGTTTATAATGTTCGCAAACATCTCGGTTTCTACCTCGTCGGTTTTGATTATAATGTGTTGTTGTTTCACACGTCAAACTGTTCATTATAAATTTCTGTGTATGATAGATTACAAAAGTAATTTATTGTTTCAATATATGTAATCGTGTCACCACACACGAGGTTTAGGAGAGACCTATATACAGCATTGGGGAGACAGGCTGATATGTAATTAATTTTTACTTAGTTATCTGATTTGTAAGCTTCAATTTGTGAAGTACCTGTCTTACCCGTCCATAATCAACGGTTTCAAATCAATTAGTACTTATTACTTTAAATACTTTAGTAGATTTTCTATTTCGAAATATTCGATTGTAAATGTATGTGAATCACATACATTTACAAACTGTGTGTAGTCACTGTGACTACACACACATACGCTTTCAAACATTTTACAAAATATTGTTAAAATTAATTTAAGATTTAAAAAATTTAAGTCTATTTAAACATCTACATAAGTGTGATGTTTATAAATGCTCAGTATCTCAGTAAATTTACAGTGGTGACGTCGTCCCCAGTTGTCCAGTTGTCCTCCAATCTTACCTTTGTCTCATAATTCAAATGCAATAGGCGGCGGTAAGTGATTTACCACGACGTCCACCACTGATCTTATTTTTTACAACTTATTCCATATAAAATAAAATATGTATATTATCGAAATCGAATATAAACCCGAATATAAGTAAGGAGTATAATAGAATAAAGCAAAAGTATACACTGCCTATATTAAATGAGTAAAGAATCATCTCCACTCCATTCTTGGAAATGGGTTGGGGACTCCCCATCCCATCCTATCTCGAAGGAACAAAGGGGAGTGTCATTTTGACTGACGTTGGCATATGACTGAAGTTGGCACTTGACTGAAGCTGGACATGGGCGACAGTATCGACTTTCTTTCAAGTGAAATGTTTGCTCATAGGCCATCTTCATTTTACATAAAAATGAACTGCGTCTAGCTACATTTTACTTCGTGGTAGATACAGACGACATCTAAGTTTCTTATTTATCGCACAGACAGCGGACGCATTACCTGATTACGTTCGCCACTACACTCGTATTCAAACTCCGTCCGCAGCGTAATTCCACAAATGGGTGTAACTCGAGCCGGTTTAAAATTGAAATTTATATGCGCGCATTATACATGAGGCGGATTAGAGCGGGGTTCAAAGAAAATGATCGTGGGGTACCCGCGAGGGTAGTGGAGGTACCGGCAGTCACGTGACGTGACCGTAGTGGAGCCAAGAGCATTTCTTATATTTTTACGTTGGTACAATTGTGTGTAGTTTCTAAGGGTCGTATGTTCTCTGAAGATTACTGCTATACAAATTCATTCGGGATTGTTAGGATCACGGAATATCCGTAAATCGCATATGTGTAAATGAGATCCTTTCTCCAACCCTCTCTCCAAATCCATTCTTACATCAACAAAGGTAGGCAGTGCATCCGCGGGCGAGCCAAAGGTTGTCGTTCTGGACAAAAGTTGGCATGTACCGCGGGTGTCGATTAGCGATAGTATCCACTTCCCACCGGGTGGATTGTATGCTCGTTTGCCACCTTCTTTCTATAAAAAAATAATAATTTTGTAGCTACACAGTGTTCTACACATGAAGACACTATTTTATTTATGATAGTTTTTCATAGTAGAGCTTTTTCAGTAAAGAGATTTTTGTGTTTCTTGCATTCACAACTACCTAAGGTAGTTCAGTTCAATGTAAATACGTGTTTAACCAATATAATAAGTTAAAGGATATTTCTTGTTTAATTAATCAACCTTTTGATATAACAATACACAATAACTACCTGATTAGGTTGTTAACCAGTAGTTAACTCTCTAGTAGCTATGTGCATATCCTGGACAAGATCTTTCTAAATATTTACAGAACGGAATTGTATCAAAGAGAAATGTAAACGATCAATATGAGACGCATAGGTATGACTTATGAGATTTTTTTTTCTTTATGGTAAAAAAGGTGGCAGATGAGCATACAGTCCACGTGATGGTAAGTGGATACCGTCGTCCATGGGCATCTGCAATACATGCCAACATCATTCCAGAATAACCAATGTTGGCACGCCCCCGAATACGTTTGGAGAATGGGTTGGAAAAAAAGGGAGAGAGAATAAAATGGAATGGGAATGGGCTCTGGCATATCCCACTCACTACCGAAACACATACTTATATAGGATAAAGTGGGAAATGATTCTATGAGAGAGGGGTAACGTGGCCAGTCGAGTGCGTCCAGCGTGCACTCTTTCCCCTCCAAAATTTAGTAAAAATTGGATTAGTAAATACTATCTGGAAAATACTAGTAAATGGATAGGCTTTAGAATTGAACCACCGCATCTCTTCCCGTGGGTATCGTAAAAGATAGTTATGGAATAATAAACCCGCAACGACAAGCCCTGAGAACTGCACCACCTCGAAACGAGCGGACTCGCCAACTCGCTTGGCCAGTGTGGCCATACATCCCTCATGCACAAGACAATGCACAAGGAAGCCCATGTCCAGCAGTGAACGATGGTTGATTACGGAGATCCGTTAATAGTTTTTATTCTGATATTTCTTACATACAGTCCCGGGCAAACCTGCAAATCATAATTGGCCCCATTGAACAATCGGACAGTTTTTACTGGGAAAAGACTGGGTGTTTCTACTGGGAAAGGACTGGGTGTTTCTACTGGGAAAAGACTGGGTGTTTCTACTGGGAAAAGACTGGGTGTTTCTACTGGGTGTTGTAGCTGCAAATAACTGTCATAATAGTTTCGCGTGCATGACAGCTGATGTTCTATATACCCTTGATCCATTGTGTTACGTAGCTTACCTAAATGGCCTGAAAAAAGAACATTTTGGTGCTAAGGAAAATATTAAAGACGAAGCTTTATTTGTTTCATTTGTTTCGGCTCTTACATATTTTTATATCTTGTAAATGAACACATTACCAAATAATAGTTATAAAAATGTCATTGCCAAAAATTCTAAAAAAAGTTTAATCTAAGTGATTACTTTTTAAAATACGACGTAGTGCGTTAAGAAAAAGTTATAAAAGATATTAAATTGGTACAAAACGGCTCAAGAATCTTTTTATAAAAAGTGTACGCGACGGAGTCTTGTAATTCGGTGAGCGGCGGGCGAGACGATTATGCCGATTAAATATGCATTAACGAATTTTTCTCCTTAAAAGCTAGAAAAAATGGCGTAAAAAGAAAATTGGCAATTAGGCGAGGCCCGCCTCCGCCGCTATGTATCTACCGTTCGTATAAAATTGAATTTGGCTCTAAAGAAATACATAAAGTGAGTGTTACGTTGTAACGCTTTGCCTTTGGCGAATAAGACTGAAATTACCTCATTTAAATGTAAACAAGTGTGGTTGTTTGTTTGAAAGAAGTAGTATGTGACATAGAATATGAACCATGAATATATAACTAAATCCGGCCCAGCCTCACTCTGTACACGCCACTGAAATGTTTTACCTATACGAGTATACTCGAATATCAGCGTAACAATTGACAGGTCACGGGAACATATACATACTCGTAAATTCTTATAATTGTTTGAGCATTGAGTTAGAACTGCCTGCTGCTAGATGTCTAAATATAGGTATCCAAGATTTGACATTGGAAGATTACGAACGTCCAGTGAGATTAGGCAAGGTGGGCAAAATAACATGTTAAACATGTTTAAGGAGGGGGCGGGGTGCCCCTCTGTCCCATAAGATTGAGAAACGTACCAGCGGCACTTACTGTCAGAGTAGTAAGTAACTAAACTGGTGTAAATAATTATAACTGTTAGTATGTTTTTATATTCTAAATCGGGTCTGAACGCGTATAATAAAGGTATTTGTTTATCTTTTATTCCTACTCAATGAGTTCAGACCCGGCTTAGAATATGAAATGTGTACAAAGCTCGAAAGTTTAAAAACTATTAGTATCTGATGTAAGTATCTGAAGATATTTACTTATGTGAAGGTAAGTCAACTTCATTCAAAATACGATTTTTTTTCTGTACGTGGACTCCTGCGTATTTTCCATGCTTAAGTACCTACTTGTAAACTTCAAGGGTATCAAAAAGATTAAAGAATGGGCTAGTTCAAAATCCCGTAAGATCTAAAATACGTATTTACGCAATATCCAGTCATTTACCGTATTCTAAAGCTACACGACCGTGTATCTGGCGTTATTCAATTGTCTGCCTTTGACACGCCGTATCATGAAACGTCTAACACGTCGGCATGAATAAATGATCAAATATAGTTGTGCCGTAACTGAATACACACTTGCCGCTCACAAATGAAAATTAATTATGCAACATGATAAATTGACACTAATTTCGTGATACAGGGGCGGCGACATACGCTTACTGTTTATACAGTACACAGGGAAAGCGGTGTGGGATCTCGCGTCTCATCTAGAAATACATATGTCAGAGACGCGACGCGACGTATCGTCACTTTCACTCCTAACGTGTCGCTGGGTGAGAGATGAGAGTGTGGTGGACTTGTAGGAGTCTTGTAGGAGTTAACGATGGGTAGGGAAAAGTATTGAAAGCATCTAGTGGAGTCAATAGCAGAATTGCACTTGAATGGTTCGCTACTATTCGGGACCAATCTTTCGCTTAATGTCTTTAAGATTCGAATAAATAGCTGATTCTCGATCTCAAAATGTTTCTTCCTAAAGGTTCCTGTAGAAATGTCGGTGGAATTATCTCACTGGATGGCAAGATGCGTTGCGCCAAATAATGGCCAGCCCCAGTTATCGGCCACTAACTAGATTCTTTGAAAGGTCTTTAAAAAAGAATGCGCACTATCCTAGACTTCTCTACACCGAAAACATAGAAATGTATTCAGGGCGGATGATATCTCTATATTTAAAAATGTTTCTAAATGTGTCTAGAGTTGTGTTTTGTTGTTTTGTTCGTTTATTCCATGTCAGTGTTTTATCTGTGTGCGTACGCAGCATTTTAGTTGAATATAAGAAAATGTCATACATACTGTTTTCTTTTTGTTCTGTCATGTTTATACGTGTGGTAATGCTGTTATGCCGTTGTATAATGCGGAGAATTAAGGTTCTGTTACACTATGGAGTTAATTTGTCTCTTATCCAGGAGCCTACATAGGTGCTTAAGTTAAGGCCTAATAAAGTCTTAAATGAAAACCTAAATTTACACAATAATGTCAGTCACAAATGTCACAATGCAATAATGTTAAAGATCATAAGGCATCTTTGGCTTAGTTAATTAATCTATTTTCATTAATTGTCCACATTGGTGACAAAATTTCGAGTAGACAATTAATATAAAACCCTTCCCTTTATCTTTTGAAGACGGTTATTAAATATTTTATTAACAACAATAAATACCAACTATAAATCTTTGCGAAACATTTCCTAGCGTATCTTCTTTTTCAATAGAATATATGGCGGAGGAGCGGGCGGGCCACGTAATGGTAAGTGGTCACCGCCGCCCATGGATAACTGCAACACCGACCCTACAGGATCCTATTCACAGCTCTCTTGAAGGGCCCCATGTCGTAGCGGACTCTACTCATCCAGCCACCATCCAGTGACCCGGTAGAGGTCGAATGAGAAGAGCAATAAAACCTTTGCGATAACGGTCCTTGTGATAGGTTTATATCCGTAGTGGAGGACAACAGGCATCAGCCTGTGTACGAGAATAATAAAAATTAAAACATTTTGAAGTAATTTAATAAATGAAGACATGAGACGGTCAAACGATTACAAATTCATGTCCGACTGGTTATCGCTTTATTCATAGGACAGCTACATAACGCTGACCGCAGAAACAAAGCAGTAATACAGTCTTATTTTTCAATTTAGAGCACCGAATATTAGTTAGAATTTAGTAAATTGATCGAGCGCTTGTTTAGATATGTAATTGCATTTTTTTACTCACATAATTATAGAGTAAAGAGACTGCTAAATTTACACCTACTCGTATATGCACTGTACCTATCTATTTGCGTAGAATATGTTGGTGTTAGCATCGGCACGGTTAAATTATTCATGCAATTAACTGATTATAGCGGAACTAGGGGCCTTTACTACCCCCAATAACAGCGCAAGTAGGTATACTCACATATAGGTACTATGTAATTCGTGTAGGTAGCCGTTTACTATACGTGGTTTTTAGTATACCTATCTATTTTGAACCAATATTTATGACAATGATTATTGAATCAATCTAATCAATAAAATAAAAATATCGATTCTTATTTTCAAAATATTTCATGACTTCGTTATTTTTTATATCAAATCAAACGTTCCAAATTAAATTAAGGTACGCTTGAAGTACTTTCTTTCAAATTATTTAGCGAACTCACTTTTAAGTTTTTTTTATCGTCTTGCTTGAAGAAGAGGATAACTGGCATTATAACTTTTTAAACTATCGCGTTTTGTACATATTTTATATTGTAAATTGGGTCGGAACACGTATAACAAAGGTATTTCTATACTTTTTATTTCTACTCGAGTACAAGTTAACTAAGAGTTGTCAACTGGTGACCGCGGCTGGTGTAACCCGCGCCGAAACGTCGAGTAGAAATAAAAGGTAAATAAATACCTTTGTTATAAGCATTCAGACCCGACCTACAATATATTTATAATAAAATAACTGCCATTATGTTGTGGAGAGCCTTGGGAGAGGTCTGTGTCCAGCGGTGGAGAGGCGTAAGCTAAAATGTGTTTTTCAAGTTCATCAGAATGGATAGTTGAGAAGAAAACAGCAAACATTTAAATTAATAGCGCTTACGCAATATTGAGAAATGTACCTATTAATCAAAACAGTTATTAGAGTTATTAAGGGTCAAATTAATTCTCTTTGTTGGAGCAAGCCTTCTTGCATTCAATTCGCTAGTTGAATATTCATATTAGCCGTACCTCCTCAAGGAGGACATTTTCCTAATGCCTCCCCTCCCGCTTTCCTCCGCCGTCTCCTCGGAAACCAATTAATAGAGGTATGCTTCGTTAGACGAGCCCAAACTTTGTGGCTTGACCCCTGAATATATTGGAGATAGGTACATGATTTTATGTAGTTATGGAGACTGAGTTGTATTTAGCATTCCGGGTTTGAATAAATTAATTATCAAAATTCTTTCATGGTTTAAATACTGCAGATACACTTAGCTTAAGATTATGTAGTTCTTCGTGTTATTTATTTTTATTATCATTTATTTCAGGCAATTAAGGGCCAATAGCCTTGACCTAGAATGCATATATAATATAATAAACCTAACAACTAACGTTATTATTTCAAACGAAGCCCGAAGGTATTTATCTTTTCTTGAAATAATAAGTATATATCAGTGTTATAATAATATATGTATAAATAATATATCTATAACATATTTAAGGACTTACTCCCTTAAAAATACTTTTTCTTCTTAAGGTGCAATGTTCATCGAAGGTTGGTGCTGCAAGCTCTAAAATGGGTGCCTTTTTAAAACATTGGCGAAGGTTTTTGCGCCAAGATATTTTTCCTCTCCCTGGTTCTCTCGTTCCCTGGATCTTTCCTTATAAGTATGATTAATATACTTCTGATGTAAAATGCGCCCTCAATATACGAGCTTTCTTTCTTTTAATTGCTCTAACACGGTACCTAACATGATACCTAACACGTACCTAACACGGTTCATCATCAAAGTAAATTGATTTTTTTGATACGCACTGTTTTCTTTATACCTATTAAGTAATAATTATACTTGTAATGATAAGCTTTACCATTATCAATAATGATGCGCATGTACAGAGAGGTATATTTTTTTCTTTTTTTAGTTGTAAACTCAGGTCATGAAAATTCCTAAGCGATCACCTAAAAGCATTCCAGCAGTGTGGCGCGGACGGTGACCGTCGCTCGCATCAATTATTACCGCCTGTAATGAACGCAAATCCTTTGATTCCATTGAACGAGTGCCGGGGGGAATACCGGCCGCAAGTTACAATCGGGAGCGGAGCGGCTTGTACAAATTATTACACACTTTAAATTTATCTTTGTCTCCGTGCATCTGCAACAGATGTAAATGTAGTGTAGCTGTAATTTATACATTACAGTTGTAATGCAGAGCTGTAAAAGTATCAATCTCTTCACAATCTCTCCATCCAACCACAAATGGTAATCCATTCCTCCACAAATGGTAATTCACCCATCCATAAATCCACCAATGTTAATGCAGAATGATAGACTCGTTATCATGGATTCGAATTTATATTTTAAGTCAATTAATTTTATCTTACTGTGAATTAGTAGGTATAATATACAATTTTTTAATTGTAAAATATTGATTCTGAATTAATTTAAATGAAAAAGTACACATATTTTTTGCATAAAAGACGCCTTAAAACGCCACGTGGGCCAAGCGGGTTGGAGAGTCCACTCTTTTAGAGTTGGTGTAGTTCCTTAGGGCTTGTGGTAGCTACTTTGTCTTCCCTTAGTCGCCTTTTACGACACCCGTGGGAGGAGAGGCGGGGGGGGGGGGGGGGGGGCGCTATTCTATAGTCGGCCGACACCACACGGCACATTATCACAAATGACACAAATTTTGGCAAATATTATTTACAATATTAGAGAATAATTTTAAAATATTGCTGCAAAATAGAACAATGATTGATGAATCCCACGACATACATATTTTTAGTAAAAACATTAAGATCTACTTCCCAGAATTGATTAAACCTTTAAATCGCTCTTCGGAAAACTTGCATTTCTCGAGATATACCGGTTTTTACGGGATATACAGATTTGTCTTCTGATATTTATGTACCTATATAACTCAAGTATTACTGTAAATATCTGAATCTGGATTAAAGTAACATAATAACACATTTGATCCCAGAATCGTTTGTGACCTGGCCCCGCCTCCGTCGCGGTACATCTAGTATGCACTGAGGGAATGCCGTAGCGGCGCGACACCTCGCGCGTTCATTTCATTGTCTCCACCTCTTCACGCTAACACAACACCGGGACACTGTGATGCAATGTAGTGCGATGAATATTGTAACACTTGCCTTACACCGACTTGATTTTGACTGCTGGCACAAAGTCCCTGAAATTCTTTGTAACGTTGATTATGTGACTGGATTTCTAGTAGTTATTATATGCATTCATCTGAAGGTTCTCATTTTCATGCTTTTTATATACTACAATGATATAAATTGTATATTTTTGGGCATTTTTTTTATCTCCTTCTCTGTCAATTTCTTATTAGACACATCTCTCATCGGTTCAAGTTATTCTACAAAATCAGATATTCCATTTCTATACACAGATTACAGAACACCTGGTATGGTTGTGTAGAGTACGTTTACAAATATCACCATAAAAGAAATAAATTTTCAATCTGATACCAATATATACACGAAATAGGTAGGTATATGAATGTAGATGGAAGTCGCATGTTACTATTTTTGTATGAAAACCCGGTGTTGAAATAACAATCAATACATCAATAAAAGCTTAATAAGTCTCACTGGTTATTTGTGTTTTACAAAAATAACAGTTAGGTATAACATAAAGCTTAAATATTGAAAATCTACGTTATTGTGACAACAATAAGCTTTATTCCTTTTTATAATATTTTAATATCTTATGACGCATATTGGATGTTGTGTCAAAAGTACATGAATACATACAATGAATTTAATAGATAGGTACTTTATGGGCATGTGATATAAGATACCTTATTTAGTGCACTAAATTCGATTTTATGACTCTATGACGTTTAAATTTCTATTACAGGAATAGAGTTGGGAGGGAGATAAATTTTGGAGGGGAAGAAACATGTCATAACCGGTTAATTACCGATTGTGACTAATATATTTAATCGCACAGATTTAAACATATTTAATTGCATAGGTAAACACTAAAATAAAACAATATACATAATATGCATAGCATTTATTTCAATGATAGCACTAGTCAAACGTAGGCTTTACCCGACTGTTGAAAGTAAAGAAAGTCGAAGGGGACAAAACATAAACGTAGAATGCGTTTTTATTTTAACAAAGCTTTAGCTGTTGGATGCGTCTTGAATTTGTACAACAAGTAACATGAAGATCACGACACAACCTCTGTGACATACCTATGTGACATTTACACCCGTAAATAAGTGAAAAATAGCCCTTCGACGCGACGGACTTACGTAATTTAGTTGCCCTTCACTAATATTAGCATTATGGGTAGATACTTTGAACATTTATCCCAAAAACAGACAGACATAGACGACCGAATAGACACAAACCAATACACAAACAGACGAAGAGGCACATAGACAATACAAGCAGGTTTAGGGAGGTTCCACAATTATTCCGCATTTGTTAAGATCAAGGTACTCTTCATTTGTTTCTAATTAATTCACAATAATTTCACCTCTTCTCACCATCCAAAGAAGATCAACTTAATCAGATAGAAACTATCTTAACGGATTTAAAAACTATGGCGTTTTAATCAATACTTCAAAGTGCATATTTGAAGTGAATGAAATAACGTTCCTTGGCTTCCAAATTACTTCTACAGGTGTTCGACGCGATTAAAGAATACCATTTTAACAAAGAATTTTTAAAGAATACCATGTTCCGAGGACTGCCATGCATGCTTTCTTGGCATGCTTAACTATTACATGATTTCCTAACGCGGCTAAGTTTCAAGACTCTTTGCTTTTCTCCAAAGAGCCTTCGCGAAATGGTTAAAACAACCTTTTATAATACATTCGACCGCACTTCTGTGACGGGAGGTGCGTTTGTAGAAACCCGAGGTGGGAATTATATTGAACAATTCTTCAGAGCATTCCCCATTGTACAGGCGGTAGAACACACAGAGACGCAACGTCTCTCCGAATGCTGAGAGGTTCTAAACCGCCCGTGAGAGTGGGATCGTCGACAATACGAACAGCACGTCGTTGGATGGAGTCAAATGGGTCCAGTTGGTATTTCGGTGCACCGGCCCAGAGATGAGAGCAATACTCCATATGGGGCCTCACTTGAGCTTTGTAAAGCATTAGGAGTTGCCCGGGGTGAAGTACCGCTTCGCTCTGTTCAGCACACCGAGCTTTTTGGAGGCCATTTTGGCCTTATTTTCCAGATGACCCCTAAATTCGACTTTGCTGGAGATGTCGACACCAAGGATCCCGATACTCCCCGAGATCTTAAGAGGTATGCTCTGAAAGCGAGGTGCTACGACAAAGGGGGCTTTTTTAGCGGTGAATGCACAGACTTGCGTCTTACTGGGGTTGAAATCCACTAGGCTCAGAGAACCCCAAATCGAGACTAGATCTAAAGAGTCTTCGATTTCAGACACAAGCCTTGCGCGACTCTCTTCCACTTCGACCCGAGGGATGTTGGCGCGGCCCCTGTACAGGGCGTCACCAGTACTGTCATCTGCATAGCAACGTATGTCACCAATTTGCAACAGGTCGTTGATATGCAGAAGGAACAGAGTTGGGGACAGCACGGAGCCTTGCGGGACGCCAGCGTTAATAGACATGGTGTCGGAGCAGCTACCATCGATAACGACTCTGATGCTCCGTCCAGTCAGGAAACTGGCAACCCATTCGCATAATCCCTCGGGTATCCCGAAAGATGGTAACTTGGAAAGCAGAGATTTGTGCCATACCCGGTCAAAAGCTTTCGCAATGTCTAGGCCTACAGCCAGAGCCTCGCCTCTACTCTCAATGGAGTGAGCCCAGCGGTGTGTTAAATACTTTGTACAATTGTTCAAAAGGAGGTGGGCAATTGCGAAATGTACCATCGCTAAAATAGTGCTCAATTTTAAGAATATGATCTTTGGCATCTTTAGAGCAAAACGCAATGATTCGGGTTTCGTTGTACGAATAGTCCCACAAGACAAATATTTCAAATATTAGCGATACTTCAACATCACATGGCGTTCCATATACTAGTCTTGGCACTGCCGCAGCTTTTTTACGATTGTTATCAAGGCCAGTTTTCACGGAAGTATATGAAGGTATCTTTTGTGATTAAATTGAAGTCAGCATTTTTTAATGGAATAACATGATCTTCATATACTGTTTTCATAGGTGTGATACTTGAACATGCTGCTAGCTTCATTTTTATATAACTGTTTATGAATTTTATTACGACTATGGTCAGGCAGACAAGAGTGGTCTCTCATTTTTAAAATTTGTAAATCCAATAAGTAGATAAAGAAAAAAAATAGCATTAATTTACCAATAGCATAAAAGCATTCGTAGTTTGAAATCATTAAGAAAAGATTGAACTCGAAAAAATTGGACACCCCACTGGTGACTTCATAAAATTACTCACATGTATAGTTACCGATCCATGAAAGCCTTTTTTCTTGAGACTACACATCCAAAGCGACGATCCGTTTTTATACTCCTTGTTATTAAAAAAAATGATAGCCACTGTATTGAAATACCACGCCTCCATTACGTTTAATAAAGAATAAATCGTTTTCATTTCCTTCCGACATAATTACTCAAGTTATTAAATGTAATATATTAATTATCTGGGTTATAGATTAATTTATTACTGACATGACATATTTGACATTTAATGCAATAATATTATTTATATTTTATAGTGCATGTAAACATCTGCCAGCATTTCTAAATATCAGATAGATAAAGCTAGATCTCACCGCTAATCGCGAATCCCATTACGTCAATCATGCACAAAGAGTAGGTACGTAAATATTTATTTAGCTCCGAGGAATCACAAATCCTCGTAGTTCGATTGATCGAATTATAAGGACCTAAAATCATCCAAGCACAAGATCGAACTACGCAATCGAACCTAGGATGAAATGTGTGGTGTTGGCCGGTGTTGGAATACCTCCACCCCATCTCTTCCCGTGGATGTTGTAAAAGGCGACTAAACTATAACAAAGCCGTTATCACAAACGCTGAGGAATTACACCACCTCCAAAAGAGTGGAGTTGCCAACCCGTTAGGCCAGCGTGGCGTTGTATTGTTATACAATCACCCATACACCAGACAACGCCCATGAGAAGGCACATGTGCAGCGGGGGACAATAAAAGAGCTAGTTACGATTATACTGTGACTTACTATATCAATCACGTTAAGCGTTTTTTTACATGCAGTCCCATAAGTAGCAAATAAAATAAACGTAGGCGTGCGTCGGCCGGCGAACCGCGACGGTTGACTGGACGCAAACTAGGTTTGCACGGATCAAAGGGACGTGTCTCTAACGATATGCACTCAATCCTTAAGGAAATTGATTTAAATAAAACATACACCCTCAGGCATATACAACAAATAGGTATACGCTTATTTTTATTTATTTTTGATATAATTATTATATTTAACAATTATATGTCTGAAACAAAATTAGGCCTTAAACTATTTTTTGGTGTAAGTTTATGATGTAAGTACATTCATTTAATAATAAATAATAATAATGAACTCTTTATTGATAACAGATTCTTGTTGACATAACATGATATGAAACCAGTAACTGTTGAAGTAGGTAAATCTGTATCACAGAAGCTAGTGTCCTCCCACAGAACAGTGAATAGATTCACTGTTCTGTGTGTCCTCCCCAATAATATGACAATAGATGTAATTTGTGTTTATCCAATAGTTACAGATTATTTATTAAAAGTACAAAGAAAACAAGCTTATAAACAAAGTTTAAATTATAAAAAAAATAGTTGTGCATGCATGCGTATGTAGGTAGGTATATAAGAATTCGCATGTATGTATGTGTGTGTTTTTGTATTCGAATGTCTACTTGTTAGTATGTGAGTGAATCTATACCGTCTCTAATTAATTTTAAACAATCAGAACTATATTTCTAATATGTGTGTTAAACGCCATCCACAGAGCAAAGTAATGTCTAAATTTTCAGTCAGAGTGTGTGAAAAGAATGACTAGTGTAGTTAATTAAGTACGGGCTTATTTGTATTAAAAAGTTTTGAATAAAAGCTCTTCGGTGCTTGTGTAGTCAAAGTTGTTAAGCCAAAGCCAATAATAAACTTTTACCTTACTTTACTCTTTATTTTATGTTTTTCTTTGTAGGTACACTAACTAGTACCTAGGTCACTTGACCGATAGTCATAAAAGGCAAAATATTTACAGGCGTAACAAATATAATGATATACGGTATCGGCCTATAAGTCTCCACTGCTGGGCGCATGGTCTCTCTTAGAGAATCACTGGGGTGTTTCGGGCCATAATCCACCATTCAGTACTCTTTAGACTGTTTAATGACTGTGCATCCTGACGGCACAGACTCCCTTCGCAGACTTTATTATCTACCACTAAGGAATCTTCAGTGGTAGGACGATCTTAGATTCTAGCATTTATAATTTTAACATTGGCAGTATTAAGATTATTTGAAATTTGTAAAAATGACGGTTTTCTCAAAAAATTCAGTATGTTTGCCGCTACAGAATCACGTGCATCGCTTACCCTTACTTACGTAAAATAATATTGTATTAATATAATCGGTACTTACTGTGTAAGCGCGGATGACCACGGCATCTAAAAGATACCACGATCTTAGGTTATTAGTATTTCCATAGGATTAAAGCGGAATAACAAAGTGTCAGATCGAGCCAAATCCAATGTCCTCACCTGTACGCTTCCGGCATGCATCGGCTGCAGGCACCTTCCACGGTCGTTGTGGGGCCTGGTAGCTCTCCTTTTCTCGGCCAGGACACACTGGGTTGGCACACAATAATAATTGTGTGCCAATAATTGTAATGTGTGCCAATAGTCCTTCAATAATTGTAATTCAGATCGCAGACGCGGGCCTACGATCTCACGGGTTCTCCTTGCGCACCAGCACAGATCCAGTACACGAACCCGCGCTTTGTGAAGGTTCAGACAAGGTCTGCCACTACGCGGTTTCCTCACGAACCGGCACATAACTAGCGGCGACGAGGTCGAGTCATAAACTTGAATATGCGGAATTACAGTCGTGGACAGGCCCCACGACCACGCGGTTTCCTCGCAAACCGGCACACAAACAGCTGCTGCGAGGTTGGATCATAGATTAGCGATCGTACACACATTTAAATTGGGGGCAGAAGCAAGAAAAAGTGAAATGCCTAATGAGCGGTAGAAGCGAAATACAATAAGGAACCACTTGGTACGAAAATCAAAATAATATCATCTTATCAGAGTACTAATCATGATTTCTTTGTTACAGTTCCGGCGCGTTCCGCTCGTCTCCTGGCAGTGGAGCTGACCCGCCTGCGGCTCCACCACACCCACTCTTTCTACCACCACACCTCTCGCACCTGTCACAGCATCTTAACCACTTGTCGCAGCCGTTCTTCCCTCTGAAAGGTATGGGTTTACATTCAGCATTGCATTGAGATACATTTCAGACCTGACAAGTCGCTCGTCTGCAGCAAATCGGCAGCAAAGTACTACCCCGAATGTTTCCTACTATGACACGTCTCAAGTATCGCATTCTTTCCTTTTAAAGGTAAGTACATATATAAGGTATGTTAAGTTTAACTAAAGTCAATTTCGTCATGAACTAGACATTTTAATTAATAACTCTGGTCAATTAGTCTGGATCAATTATATCCCTATTTTTTATTTCATGATTGAATCTTTTGATTTAATTAATTATTTTCCTAGTGAAGACAGATTTTCAAATAAAAATTTTAAATCACTTAGGAATATTTATCAATATCATTATTTGACCGTCACCGTTACTATAACCGTAACCATGTAGGGGTGAGTGCATGCTGTATTCCCACAGCCGCTGAGCGCACTTAACTGACCACGTTCTCTCACAGAAGACTACTTTGAAATGTACTGCATTTCCTACATGCATGCCAGAGCCCATCCCCTTCCCATCCTATCATTCCCCATTCTCCCAACCATTTCTTCCAATCCATTTTCAAATCTGCAAAGGTAGGCAGCGCATCCGGGGTGTATTGGCATGTATCGAGGATGTCTATGGATGACAGTATCCACTTACCATCAGGTGGACTGTATGCTCATCTGCCGCCTTTTCTCTATAAAAAAGTAACCCGCCCTTTTCGTATCCACTGTTGGCTGGACATGGCCCTCTTTATGCACAAGCGCGTTGGTGAGTCTCCTCTTTCTTAGGTGGTATAGTTCCTGAGGCCTTGTAGTTTGTTATACCTTAGTCGCCTTTTACGACACCCACGGGAAGAGATTCGGTGGTTTAGAATAGCATTTAATTATTTACCGGCGTTTAATTAAATCTCTAGGTTTTAATAAAAAAGGGAGTTTATTATTAATCTGCGACATATATAAATGTACAAATGAATGACATTATAAATCCATGTACATTTATTTCCCACCAGGTTGGGGCGCGCCCTGCCCGTGCTGTCCCAAGGAGGAAGCGCGATCGTCAAGCGTGGCGGAGCTCCGGCGCAAAGCGCACGAGCACTCCGCCGCGCTACTGCACTCGCTCGCCAGCTTCCAGTCGCGTGCGCTGCTACCGTTGCCGTTGCACCTGCCGCCGCTGCCGCTGGCGCTCATGACGCAGGACAACGTGGCGCCCGCTCAGACCGACCCACACAAACATATTGAATAATAAATGAGTTACTTTATTGTTTTTTTCAAAAATACATAATTATTCCAATGTACTCTTGCAAAATCCTGTAATTATCTGAAATAATTTGTTAACGTGCGTTACCTTACTATTACTATTCCATATTTATTACTATTCCATTGCTTTCAGTGCACCGTTACCACTACCGGCGCACCGCAATAAAGCGTGTCTCAGATTGAGCTCCGGATTTAAATTAGAAAAAAAAATTAAATTAATTTAGAAAAGAAAGCCATTGTTTTTCCGGTTGTGTGACATGTGGCACCATCCTGTTGGAACCACAGTTGATCGAGGTCCATTTCTTCCAATTGGTGCCAAAAAACTGCTGTAGCATGTTCCTATAACTCTCTATGCCTACTTAAATACCGATACCTAAAGAAAATACCCTATGAACCCGCCGAACCAAGCTGTAACTCTTTGAGGATGTATCCGTTTTTCTTGAATCTTATGAGTATTCTCCAAATCCCAGTTACGACAATTTTGCTTATTGACATATTAAAAAGCAGTGCACTCTCAAGCCAGAACTTTCAAAGCATGCCATCGCTGCCGCTGCACCCGCGCCACTGTAGCTACTGTTGATACCACCAGCACCCGCGCAGCTGGACCTGTTAATATTATTGTTATCCTATATTGTCCCACTGCTGGCAGTAAAGATAGTAGTCAGTAGACTTGAGTAAAGTATATACATAAATTCCGTCAAACAATTGTTATTTTCGGACAAAGTACCTAGATTCCAATGTATCATTTATTGATGTGAATTCAAGCGTGCCATATTACATCCATCGTGACAAATTCAGTGCCATAATACAATTTATAGATTATTTAATAATTCCATTTAGATCCACTAAATTTGTATATATATTATTTATTACTGTTCGTATAATATTATTTAATAAGAAAAAGTAAGATAAATGTAGTATAGATTACAATATACATATATTAATTACCATACGAGGCATTGAATATGAGAAGGAAAATGAACATTTTGTAAATACGAAACAAAGGCTAATTCTGTCTGCATCATAAATGATTATTATGACTAAATGGTATAATGTAAATGCTCGTTTATATATAAAACATCAATATATTTAGTACATAGGCTGTTTTATATTGTGGATCGGGTCTTAAACGCGCACAATTATAGGATTACGTTTATCTTAATTTCTAATCTTTTGAAAACGGATTGCAACGGCGAGCTGTTTAAACACTACCCGCATTTTTTTTTTCACATTTCACAATATAAAATGTGTATAAAAGCGATAATTTACAAAGATAAGTTATATTTAGTGCTGTTAAAACGAGCCGCGCTGACGCGATATGTTAGTGTTATTGAACCTTAACCGTTTTGTACTCGAGCTTTTCATTAGCGCTCATTGAGCGCTACAGCGTCGATGGTTCAACACTCGTTTTAGTAACACTAATTGAAGCAAAATTGTAAAAAATAACTTTTAGTGATATTTTATTGTATGTAAATATTTTTTACCGCTACAGTATTCGACCAAAAATTTGTTGTGAATATTTCTCCTCTGTGTGTGAAATAAATATTAATTTTAAGTGAAATTGTAAATAAATAAAATTAAAATAACATTCATAGTGATTCAGTGTTCGTATCTCGTCTCTGTAGATGTTCTGTAAATAATAGCAATTATATAAATTTAACATTAGGTATATAGAATACCGGTAAACAATAAAGCAGTTATTTGTACAGCGATCTTTATACGATACACGATTTCGCGGAGACTTAGGTACATCGCTAAAGATTATTCTAAATAGGAGCTAAATAGCTAAAATCGCTAAATAGGAGTATTCGGTATTTTATTATTGAATTCAAGTATCAAAAGTATTTTTCCAACTATTTTTAATGATGTCAGAACTTTATCATCTCTTTCTCATTAGCATACAAACATTTTGGTGCATTATGACTGCAAGGTTTCTCCAGGTCAAGTGCATTGTCTAAAGCCGTATAATTTTAAATTAATCTATGTTTTCCTAACTTGCCCTAGTAAATAAAGGTAAATTTAATTCTCGATATGCCATATATGTATATAAATCAGTACTGCTACTTTTGCGTGACCTCATATTTGATTATTATGAGTCACTGCATTCACATTGTTTGTTGTCTTCAAGCGAAAAAGAGTATACGTGTAAAGAGTGCCAGTTTTTATCTTATATTTTCATCATAACCTGTCATAGATGAAATAATTGAATGTTTAAATTGGTTTAACTAACAACGTTGAACGTGTTGTTTGTTTGCGTTTAAATATGATTTGACGATTTCACTCTTAACAATCTGTATTAATATGAAAAGGGGGGATGAGTCATGAAAATAAAAAAATAGTTATTTGCATATTGTTAGCCTATATAAAGGAAATATTTCTGTTCATCTCTTAGTTTTAATTTTATTGCAATTTCTTTTTTTTTGTGACTCATCCTTTGTTTACTTACCACCTTAGCTGGTTTACTGTTTCCACAAATTATGGGACATCTTTTAAGGGTTGATTTAGTTCATATTGAGGATATTCTCAACTCACATTCATAATTTCAAACTCCGGCCAGCCTGAACTCGGCGAGTTTCAGTAAACGTTCCTGAGATCAAAAAATATAATATATCCGAAATATTTTATAAAAAAATTTAAACTCTTTTTAAAATTCAATCTATCTGGTAAACCTTTCAGATAAATGTTATTTTCCGTTATCGAGTTTAAGCCTGTGCCCATAATTTGCTGGATCCAACTGAATATTACATATTTATTCTAAATTTTGATTTTGTTCTGGGTTTAGTTATCGATCAACCGGTTAATCAATGGTTTTTACCACCATCTCATGTTTTCTGAAACTACACAAAAATACAATTATACCTAAGTAATAGTTACGCCCGCGTCATGTTTTGTACATAGATGTGAAAGAGAGAGTTATATAAACCGCTGCACCATGCACGAAACGAGGAATTGCAGGCGCGGGCGAGTGTAACATAGTATACATAGTATTATGTAACTTAGATACCCGTCATTAGTTGTTTTAATTAATACGAAATATACTAATATTGTAAAAAAATATGATGTTTTTGTTTTCCCTTGTATACTAACGCAGCCTCGTGTAGACTTTATACATTAGGTGTACAAGAATTACTGCATCAAACCTCTCCGAGTCCAACTAAAATTAGGAGAGTTAGTCACAAAAAAAAACACGTAGTACATACATTAAACATACAAAGATAGACGACAAGACGCATAAAATATGAATATAATCGCAATAGGTCTAGATAGTCTAGACTAGATAGGTCTAGACTAGTGCAACGGTAGATATCTACCTAATCATTAATTCTAATTTAGTTGATTAAATTAAAGATGAAACAGACAAACATACGGTCCATATGATGGGTATGCGGATACGTTGCTGACTTAGGCCAAGCAATAGAGCAAAGTATTAGCGATTGTGTGACATAAATCCTAGTAGGAAACCGACTGTGCCATCATATGAAGGACAGTCCGTAGATGAATTTATGTTTTCCACTCGGAAATGTTGTCTATTAATTTGTTATAAACATTTTTAAACAAAAATTCTTTTTTTTTTAGTTTTTTGCTTATAAAACGGAAGCTAATGAAGCAATCTTAATGCTCAACGTAGAAAATTTGTAGAAAATAAATATACGAACAAAATGAGCGGTCGAACAGCTCGATCGGATAATTAGCACGGAGAAAAACCGGAAAATTCAGCGTTTTTTAAAAAAATACAAAAATTGGCCGTTTTTACACTTACAGAGCTGAAACTTCGCGAAAAGTTAGTTATTTATAGGTACTTTATGTGTGCAAAACCCCGACGCTGTCTGACTATTAGTTTTTTCACGATCATAATTTTAATTTTTCAATGCGCTATTTTGTAGCAGGTCTGGATGCGTTATAGATCGTCTGATCTTAATTTTTTAAACGGATTTGAAAAGTAAAAGTATAGTGTGACAAAACGTATATTTTCATTTTTCCCTAAATTGGTGCGAAACAGGTCAAAAATGCCCGTAAACATAAATAATGCGCCCGTAAATGCGGCGATGACCACTCACCGCCGCTATTGAACACCTACATTACAAGGAGGTTGCGAGTGCGCCGCGGACATTGCACAAACATATTCACAGTTCGTTTGAAGAAGCCCATGAGTTAGTCCAGTGGAAAAACATTTCAATTGGAATTTCATCTCATAACTTTAGGGTTCGCAGTATAAAATGTCTTGAAAATCGTACTGTACCCAACAGCTCCCCGTATTATAAGCGCTAATGCTATGATATTTATATGATTAGGTAGGGGAAGAGTCCATTCCCACAGCCGCTGGGCGCACTCGACTGGCCAGGTCATCCCTCTCTCACAGAAGACTACCTTGAAATGAATACTGAATTTCCTACTTTATCGTATTTCCTCAATGTACGTACGTACGCGTTTCGATTGTGAGTGAGATATCCCAGAGCCCATTCCTATCCCTCTCCATTTCATTCCTTAATCTGCAAAGGTAGGCAGCGCATCCGAGGGCCTGCGAACGTTTGTCATTCTGGACTGACGATGGCAAGTCTATTGACGACAGTATCCACTTAACATCAGGTGGACGTACGCTCGTCGTCTTTTTCTATAAAAAAAAATGCGAGGTGCAATGGCAAAAACTCGAAGTTGGCGTTAAGTTGGCTTACTGTATCTCCCGTCATAGAAGTGCGGTGTACCGACGATTCCTCGACGTAGCCGGACTGTGGGGATTGCCCCGTTGCTGTATCAAAACACGACTATTTCAACGGGTATTTTTTGGACAAAATACTTTTACCTTGATACTTATGCCTCTTGAAGATAGATTTTGAATCTAATAATGTACAAGATAATGTACAAGATAATCTAATAATGTACAACTGGATCTGCCGTGAATACCCAGATCACATCTATTGAATGGTTCTAAAATAATTGTGGTGAGTTTTTCTTTTGGCTTGGGCACTTTTCTATAATAATTTGTTTTTCTAAAACATACGGAACATAGTGACATCTATCCTTCTCACTGGCGCGTACAATCGGTTTTCTTATTATTTACTAAATAAGAACTTTAGATAAAATCTCAAAAAATATTAAAATAGAAATTTAATATAAGCATCGAATAGAAGCATGTACGGTCAGCAATAGGTCAACGCATATCTATGGATACCTTAACATGTTAGTAATAAGGACTAGAATGGAATTACGTTCTATACATCAGTATGTTGCTGACTGTACCTATATACTCGTAATTATACTTGAACAATTTTGAGAAGTGGTTACTTTTGCATAAAGATATATTGTTACTCCGTTTAATGCAACCAACAATCGTATATCACAAACTCTCCCAAGTTTTTCTGTTAATCACAGCATTTGATGTAAACAGCTGTAAATAATGCTCATGAATATCACCGTTGATGTATTTATGAATAAAGTTCGTAATGAAACGGTGGAGATTAATCTTGGGGTGTTTATTTTAAGTAGTGAAGTTGTATCACTCTGTATAAAAAGGGACGATGGCAGGTGCTAGTTAGAAAGGAGATTTTGCTATTTTCCGTACATTTCAGAAAACATTTTTTTAGATTAAAGTTGTAAAGCATTACGAGTCATATCTCCTCGGAATGTGACAAATTTCTCCAAGTCGTCGATCCACCTGACCGGAGGGTGTCCCACAGAACGCTTCTTGACGTTAAGCCAGCACAATAAATATATTCGTTCAGCTTGTGATCTAATACATGTTACTATGTTACTCACCGTAAGGCTAACTAACCTAAAGCCATAGAGAGTAGAGGTGGGAATTGGCGGTCAGTTTAGAAAATATTCTTATCTACTTTGGCACAAGGCACTCTTTTTGAGACTCTCATATTTTGAGTTATATAGAGAGGTTTTATTGATAAACAATTTATTTATACGTATTTACGCATAAAGAAACATATTAAATAAAGTGGCGGTGGTGAGTGAATAAAAGGAAAGATGGAAAAACTGGTATGTGTGGACAAAGATGCTTATATCCAAGAAATCTATAGCACGGTTTTGTATAAGAATATCATACCGTCAGTACTGATTCCAGACTACCATTTAATGTGGTTGTTGAGATCTCGGTAAACCTGCATTACGATTGAGGGCCACCTCAAATCGTTATAACTTCTTAAATTTCCTTTTACAAATTTTCAGGTTTGTTTTAACATTCAAACTTTTGTTAAATCCTGACATAATTCGTTTATCGATTCTCAGGTATGGGCCTCAATCGAAATGCACGTTCAGCCTATTTCTCTTCACAGTGGCATCACGGGGATGTTACACGCTGTGATCCCACAGCCACTGGTCGCACTCGACTGGCCAAGTTATCGCGCACTCACTACAGTAAAATGTACTACGCTTCCTACCCTATTCTATTCCCCCAATGTTACGGACGTATTACTAGAGAAATGCTAAAGTTCATTGCCATCCTATCCCATCGGATGACGAGTATAATGGAATAAAAATAACTATTTATTCAATTATACCTACTCCATTAAGGAGAATCGGGAGGTATACCTAATGAGATGGGGAAAATCCCTCGTCTCTTTATTTTTCCATTTCCCAACCCTTCCTGCACATCAGGCAGCGCATGCAGAGGCGTGTCATCGACTGACATTATGGACTCATGTGAGCATGTATCGCGGACGTCCATATGCGACAGTATCCACTAACCACCAGGTGGATTGCCTGCTCGTTTGCCACCTTATTACTATATAAGTCGGTCTGGTGGCGTAAATTTATGCAAAAAGTTTCAAGCTACAGGTGCGACGATGCTTTGTAGAACACGAGATTTATTAGGCAATAAACAAAAAGAATGTAACTCATCTAGAGTTAAAGATTAGGGTTTACAATAAAAACAATTTATTAGAACCGTTTTGTTTTATTAATCAACTATTAAGAATCGGGGAGAATGTTTCTTCGTATTTTGTACGTATGAAACTGTAATCAAATTTCTTTAGTTGTACTTAGTTGTACCTGGCTGGTTGAAATACCATTAAATGTTGACATTTTAAAAAAAATATGAAAAAAAAATTCGCTATTTTTCCACTGTTTTCCAGTCTGTGAAATTCGCTACATTTTGTAATTTTATTACAAAAAGGCAAAATGCGACACAAGCCGCAAAAATAAGTGCCATTTATGGATCTAATGCGGTAAGTGTTCAAGTTGGTTCAAGCGTTTTCAGTCTGGAAATTTTAACGCGAAAGATGCAGCTCGCACTGGTCGTCCAGCTACAGATAAAGGCCGATGCCATATGTGAAAAAGTGGAGCAAGATCGACACATCAGTAGTTATGCCATTGCTGTGGAAACTGGGTATTGATCACAAAAAGCTTTAGTTATTTGAAAAAGTCTTGGATACCAGATAAAGCTCGATATTTGGGTGCCTCATCATCTTACGGAAAGAAACCTCATAAACCGTGTTACCATTTACGATTCTCTATTAAAACGAAACCGAACCATTTTTGAAACGATTGATCACGGATGACGAGAAGTGAATCACTTACGACAAGAACGTGCGAAAAAGATCATGGTCAAAGCACGGACAGGCTCCACAAACAGTGGTAAAACCTGGCTTAACGCGAAACAAGTTGATGTTGTGTGTATGGTGGGATTGGAAAGGTATCGTTCATTATGGGCTTTTACCGCCGGGGAAGCTATTGATTCTGACCTCTACTGCCAGCAACTGATGAGATTAAAGCAAGCAATTGAGACAAAACGGCCTGAGCTTATATACAGAAAGGGTGTGATCTTTCACCATGATAATACCAGATCACACACATCTTCAGCCACCCAGCAAAAATTGAGAGCTTGGCTGGGAAGTGTTGATGCATCCACCGTATAGCCCTGACCTTGCCCTCTCAGATTTACACCTGTTCCGGTCACGTCAGAACTCGAAGTAGAGTAAGGTTGACATCAAGAGAGGACTGTCAAAACTATTTGCGCAGTTTTTTGACCAAAAATCCCAGAATTTGTACAGCAATGGGATCATGACACTATCTACAAGATGGCAACAAGATATCGATCAAAACGGCACTTATTTATTATACGTAAATGTACTCGTAATTAAACTTAATTTTTTCTTGTCTTGAATTTCTCTATAAAAATAGGAGAAAGTTTCTACCTATTTTCTATAAAATAGGTAGAAACTTTCTCCCCGACCTAATATTAACAATAAGAAACACTTAAAGTAAATATTAAGCATAAATAACATGATCAAATAACTTAAATACATATATTCCGTACAACATAATTATCCCGCATCAATATATCTCGCACATGATAATCTCACTACAACATATCTCTCGTGCGCACATTTCGTCGCACTGCGTTGTTGAATCCCTCTCTGTACTGGTAGAACACGCTACTCGATGATATCACGTCGGGGATTGCATCTGTGAACACCAATAAATCACGATACTCAATGTTTTATTTTATATTGGTAGAGAAATACAAGAACCCTTGAGAATTATTTTTCTAATAAATAAAAAGAGACATGACATTTATTTGATGGGAAAAATAAGTTTGATAGATCAATTCAGTTAATTTACTAAGTTTTGTATTATTTTTATCTGAAATAATGGTAAAAACATATAAAAGAAACCTAAAACCTATTTTTCTAGGGTTCACGCTGTAATTCCACAGCCGCCGACTGGCCACGTTACGCCGCATTCACAGAACACGTTTTACGTTTTACGGAAACGTTTCACACGTGTTTCGATAGTGAGTGAGATATGCCAGAGCACCATCCCATCCCTCCCCATTTTCCCAACCCTTTCCGCAAATCCATTCTTAAATCTCCAAAGATAAGTAACTCATCCGGGGGTGAGCCATCGTTTGTCATTCTGGACTGATGTTGGCGTGTACCGCGTGTCGCAGAGCGACGATATCCACTTACCACCAGATGAACTGTCTGCTTGTCTGCCACCTTCTTGCATTAAAAAATTAAACATATTCTTAAATTTACAATTTCAGCCGCGCGCGTCGCTTGCACCTAATTTTAAAGCAGCGATGCACGTACTCGTAGAATAATAAATATATTCCATACAACAAATATAAGTACATATTTGCTATAATTATATTAAATAACAATTATTTATTTAACTGCATTTTCGTGTGTTTTTATAGATAGTGCCCACACAATATGGTGCGATTAACTAGCAATCGCACTATATTGTGTGGCCTCCTCGCTCCACGTACAGGCTGTAATCTCGCATTGTCCTGCTAACAATGACGTACATTTACAAAATCTCGTTTGCTTTTTTATAAGGTGTTTTTGAACGAAAAACCTTGTAAGGTAGTTTGTACGAGTAATGACGTACAAAATATTTAATGCCCTGAAAATCTGAATAAACAAAAATATACTCAGGCCCAGTCTAATAAATATAACTGTCCAGTGACGTCGATCTTTAGTCTCAGTACAAAATAAAGAGTCACACCAACTGGCTATATTAAATAACTGGCTGGAACTTATGAAATGTCGCATATAATGCACTGAATAACAGAATTGTATCACGGCTGTCTATGGACGACAGTATCCACTTACTATCAGGTGGACTGTATGCTCGGATGCCGCCTTCGTCCATAAAAAAAAACCTGGAATAGATTACCACAAAAAGTGGTGGATACCTCCATGGTGGCGATTTTCAAATCCAGACCAAATAAATGGATTATCAGAGCAAGCACATCGGCTGCTGGCTGCTCGCCTATTATGTCACAATAATAATAATTTCTCAGGTTGCTTTCTTAAAATCTTCTTTGATTGCCGTTTTTTAACAAAACTCCTTGTATTTTCTAAACTACTAAACCGATTTTAATAAAAGATATAATGAAAAACGTTTGGAAATGAAACACATAAATAACAGGAAAAATCATTTATTCTCTTGAATAGTTTTGACTCTGAGAAGCGCTGGTTCCTAAGAAAAGGATTTTTTAGTCTCTACTGTATTTTTTTAATTTTAAAAACAAACTAACAATGTCATCATCATATTTTATTTACTTTCTCTATTATTAATAATGTCCACGAGTTTCACGTGCCTCGTATAATGCTTATAAGAATACGTATAGATAATAGAAATATAATGTCCATTGTGCGAGAGAAACTAAACATCATTGAAGTGGATGTGGGCGCGGCCGGTGTCGCCACAATAAATTAATAATTGAAATCCCACGTTCAACATAAAGATTATAAGACTTGTTTATAAAAAAATATATACAATTTAATGTTCATTTATTTGTAAAACGTGTATAAATGTTTTGCCGTTAGGCGTACGAATTTACCATAAGCTAAATGCAGAATGTCAAGTTAAAGTAATCGTAATAAAATGTTAGTAATACATTCTCTGTTCAATCCAAAAGTTTGACTTGTAGAGAAAGAATCTAGGAGTTTGCCTTTTGTATGACTAAGTTGTAATAAAGTTTTTAAAATAAATAATAAGACTATAGAGAAATGTTGTTATGATAATAAAGTAAACTATTTATAATTGTATTCGTTTATGTTTGGAGTCGCGAACACGAAACATCAGCCACATGAAACATAGAACATAATATATACTTTTGTAGAATTGTCTATGAAAACCGACAGGACACGCGTAACCGGTAGGACACGCGTAACCGGTAGGACACGCGTAACCGGTAGGACATGTGAAACCAGTAGGACACGCGTAACAGGTAGGACACGCGTAACCGGTAGGACACGCGTAACCGGTAGAACATGCGAAACCAGTAGGACACGCGTAACCGGTAGGAAATGCGAAATCGGTAGGACACGCGTAACCGGCAGGACACACGTAACCGGCAGGACACACGTAACCGGCAGGACACGCGTAACCGACAAGACACGCGTAACCGGCAGGACACGCGTAACGATTATTACGTAATTAATTATATAATACACATAATATATATTTTATAGCAATATAAATTGTGTAACTATGAGTGAAATCAAACAGCAAAGTCGATTTCCGCGCGGCCGGGGTAGGGCGCGGAACAATTAATTTACTACAGCGGCATTCATTACAACTTCCTCGTGGCATTGTCGGGATGTACTGTCGGGGAAATTCACCACGGAACTAAATAGCAATTTGTATATTCGTTATTTTTGACATATCAACACAATTTATGTATCAATATTAGCTCCGCCCGACGCTACTACGACAGATTTCCTCACCATCCCAACCCCCTAGTTGTTGCCAGCCTAACCTATGTCCTCGATAGGAATGACCCTCTCTGTTGCCGTCGTTGTCGTCGTCCTCGGCACGTTTTAAACGACCCTGACGATCCAATTGATGCTGTCAATACGGTTCTTACACTACACTCACAGACTACACATATAAACCGTCCCCGCCGGTGAAAACTCACCGGCCTTGAGCCAACACTTTTACAAGGTATCGGCACGTGCCTGGGCGCTTCTCACCGACTCGCGATCCCGCGGTATCCTCCCAAAGCAACGCTTTGGTCCGAGCCGAGGTCCGTTAATTCCGCCGGTGTACCGGCGAGGGAGCACTTGGGCTCGTTGCTGCACACACTCTTTACTGCACACTGCACACTGCTCCTGGCTGAACGCCTTCTGCGCTCGCCCTAAACTATACATGTCCGGTAACTCTTGAAAGGCCATTAGGACCTCCTCAAATCTCCTTGTATCTGACGATAAAGTGTAAAGGTCTTAAAACGCCGTTCTGGTCATTGCAAGTCAGCGAGTCTACTGTTTTAAGGTTATTTATAGGGCTTTATAGGGTTTTATTTGAAGATTGGAGAACGAAAGTTATGGATCCAGAAGGAACGCTGGATCAGGCTCAAGCCCATCATGGGCTATAGATCCAAAGATGACTGTTGTTAGAATACACAGCGTATTATCCTTTTTAGATAACTATTAGTTATATACTCTGTCTATTGACATGTGCTTGCCTTTGAATTTAGAGTATAAATTAATTTGTTAATTGTTATAATTTAATAAGGTATTTAATAGACCATAATATGGCTAATTTAGTTAGAAAAGTAGAATTATAATAAGTTAAGTCACGACGACTAATGTCTCTTCCTGGGAAAAATGTGACACGGAAAGTCTCCGAACATTACATTATAGACGAACGAACATTACGAAAATACATTAGGAGGAGGAGGTAGGAGGAATAATATAATAAATAGATAGCAAATGAAACACGTCGTAGCACTTCGTAGGCACCTCTACGAAATCTCGTAGCTCCGTAGCGCTACATCTTAATTGAAATTCAGATGCCTCGGCTGTACGTAGTTACTGTTATAGAAACAATATAACTGGAGACGGGCGAATTTCCATTCAATCCCATTACAAATCGCGTTGAGATTATTAAACAGTCACCTTAACGAGAATTGTAGGGGGGTCGGGGGGAAAGTGGGGATTCGGCTAATTTTAATATAAGGACGGGTGCACAAATTGATTCACAGACTAACGAATTCATTTGCATTATATGTACTTATGTTGTATTATTGTATGTACAGGATAGGAGGTTCTTTATATGGAAATAATGCAAGTGAACGAATGGAAAATACAGAAAAGGGGGGGAAAAAAGTTAATTATAATTAATATTTACATTTTGGGATTGAAGGTCTGAAAAATATATTTCGCATTGTATCCTGAGCACGGAATTACCTCAATCAGCTCACGAAAACTTGTCAAAAATTTAAAAGTTTTATAAGTATTTATTCATTTGCAAACATTTATTTAGACATTTTTTGTAAAAGGTTGACCTTATTCACTGACATTTGACTTTATTCAGATAAAATGTTTAAATTTCTGACGCGATACACACGAGAAATGCTTTATTAGAAGAAAACTACTTTTAGTGCGTCTTAGTGTGCGACACTCTAGTGTCGCAAATTTAACAATTTAGCAAAATATGTTTGGTTACAAATGTGCTCCAATCCTAACGCGAAACACAATTCCGGCAACATCTATTAAAATTTCCCATTCGCGACGAAATTATACGCGATTAATAACAAAATGGTTAGGTGCGGTATTATAGCGGGGGCCGGGGGGTGCGGGATCAGGTGTTCGATCCCCGCGGGTGTCGGCAGAATGAATATTAACAACCCTTTCGTGGGGGTAATTGAAAATAATAGGCTGGTTGTAACTCGACGTGTGATTAAGGTTATGTGATAATGGAGGGAGGAGGTGCGCACAATTTGCGGCACTGTGCGAGTTTTGATCATATATCGGTGGTTATTTATGACTCTTCAGCGACTCTTAAAGTAACAGGGTGAAAATTTGAGAACAGCAATGCATTGCGCCGTGTTAGTATAGCTGTATAAAGATATAATATAACCGTAACCAGCCCTTTTTACCGTCCACTGCTAGACATGGACAATTGTCTTCTGCATGAGGGATGTAAGGCCTTAAAACACCACGCTAACCAATCGGGATGGCGAGTCTACTCTTCTAGAGATGGTGTAGTTCCACAGGGCTTGTGGTAGCGGTTTTTGTTATCCCTTAGTCGCCTTTAACGATACCTTTTGGAAGAGATAGGAAGAGACGGTGCTATTCTAAAATTACACGAGACCAAACGGCCGTATTTATTTTTATCTATTGAGAACACATGACCATTTTACAACGGTAATTTAAGAAATTGTAACATCAGCTACAACCAGTCTTAATATTGACAATGAAAATTTCAGAATAAAAAAAGCTTAAGTATATATATATTTTTTTGTAATGTTCTGATATTTGTACCGTACCTTACCATACCATCAACCTATGCTCTCCACTGTCGGATATAGACCTCTCCCTATAAACTGGTATGCAGTGTCAATATAAAAAAAATAATTTATTATTTTATTTTTATTTATGGGCGAAGGCGGCAGTCGAGCATAGACATCCACGATACATGCCAACAGTAGTCCAAAAAGACAAACGTTGGCACGCCCCCGAATGCGCTGCCTACCTTTGGAGATATAGGAATGGATTTGGAGAAAGGGTTGGGAAAATGGGAAGGGATAGGATGGGAATGGGCTTTGGCACATCTCACTCACTATCGAAACACGTACGTACATTAGGGAAATAAGATAAAGTGGGAAATGCAGTACATTTCAAGGTAGTTCTCTGTGAGAGAGGGGTAACGTAGCCAGTCAGTGAAATGACTGTTAAATAACTAAAGTAAATAAATCATGCATTAATAACAGTAAGTGAAAATGATTGTACGGTAATTTTACTACATTACCCGTTCGTTGAACTTTGGCTATGGGCACAATACGTCCAAAGAAATCCTTGTGAACCTGGAACAATAAAAGACATTTTATTATAATATATATAGTTCATTAGAAACCTGGCTTTTAACTTTTATAATATATAAAAGGAGTGTTAGCCCTGCAGACAGTCCACCCGGTAGTAAATGGACGCTGTCGCCCTTGGATTAAGAAAATCATTGTGTAAAACGGGGTAAAGAGTTTTCGTCATCCCAATTTATTACTCCCCATCCATCCTCGGGTGGATAAGTCCATGTTGTCGGCAGTAATTTTTGTCCATGGACATCTGCGATACATGCGAACATCAATCCAGAATGACTTTCGCTGGCACGACCTCGAACCTTTGGAGATTTAGGAATAGATTCGGACAAAGGATTAAGAAAATGGGGAGTGATGGAATGAGATAGGCTGTAGGATTGCAGCGTGCACCCTCCCCTATCCACGCTAATTGAGTGTATATCAATAAATTTGGATAACTAGCTTTCAATATATGTAACTAGTTTTCAATATACTGACTCCAAGGAAACCTCAAAAATTCTTAAAAAGTTCTCTTCAAAGAATAATAATTCCCAGTTGCATGTGCCGCAACAACGACGTAGACTTATAGCCAGCTTTGTGTCATTACCATCAGCACGTAATACGTGGAGTGTCACTCGTGCGGTCGCCATCTCAAGCGGCGCGAGTCGGTAACGACACCACTCCTGTCTGTGTGAGAGTAATTAGGCGACACGCCGCGGGCGCAGCGGTTCCTGCGAGAATTTTAATTGACGACTAGATATGCGAAAGTATATTAAGGTTCCGTTTGAATGCATTTAAAAAACAAGTACCTTAAACATTTAGAATAATTGTCTTGCTTACTTCCCTAATTGTCAAAAAAGAACAAACGGTAAAATTGCCGAAAAAATAAGTTATAATTCTGTACTTCAAGTTCTCCAATTAGAAAATAATTTAATACAGCTGTGTTGTGAATATATAAAAATATGTACATAATTAATTAATTAAGTATAATTAAATGTTTAATACCGTGACCTTCACACTAGAATTCCCCGTGTAGGACTAGTTCATACCACTCTAATAATTTTGGCATGTGCATATTTATATGAAGACTATAATGATTAATTTAATTAACGACTAATTTAGATGTACTCATATAATTCAATTTAAAATTTCCATTCTGCAATGTGCGTATGTTTTGTGTGTTTAATAAATACTATCGAAACTATCTCCGATGGATTGGTGGGCGTAAAATGACCCACGGTATCCACGGTTTATGAGTGATGCCTATAAAGTATCAATGTTCACACGACACAGGGACCATAAGGTACCCCTATGTGTGATTGTGGCTTCCCAACCGACACCCGTTGTAACTAGAAAATGTCTCTAAGAGCTCTTTTTATATATTTTATAATGTGTTAAAATTGAAAAGTTTTACTTTACAGCTTGCAGATCCCTAAGAAACAAATTCAAAGAGCTCATGAATGTAACAAGCAAATCTCAACCTAACACTAATACTCGAGTTAACAACGCGTTAGGCGACCCGTTTAGGTAGTTGTATTGTTTGTTGCACGTAGCAAGTGCTACGAAGAGACTACGCCGTAGCTACGACGTAGACGGCTCCTTCAGCAAGTAATCACGCTTCCGTTATAAAATATGTTACTAAATTCCGTGGCCAATTGTAGCAAATTTAAAGCGGTGGACTTTTTCTACTACGGTAAAAAGGTAACCGAACGATTAAAAAGATTCTGATTACATCTTCAATAAATCTATATAGTTTGTAGCAAAGGTAATTCTTTTCATAAGGCTTAATGACGGAAGAATAGATTCTTCAAAAAGTCGAAAAGTAACAACAAGATCCCGATTGGACGAAATGTGAGGGACTCTAAAAATCAGCATATAAAGCGGGAAGCAAATTGATGGGCAAACAGTATCAATGTTCGGGAGCGGGCGATAGCAAACCAATTACTAGTTTGTTACAGCCGTTGTCGGGTGAAATGGGATCGACAATACGAGCCGCGGGTGTGGTACAAAAAACAGGAGCTAAGCGGGTGCAACTTGTTTTCTATCGGATTTTTTAGATTAATGATTAGATTAGTTAAAGGTCGGGTCGAGCCATAACTACCTGAAAATAAAATCTATATAAAACTGCAGACTTTAATGATGGATATATTTATGTATAAAAAACTACGGTAGAGTTGATGTCTATAAGTCTATATCTATGTCTACAAGCGGTATTTATCTACAGCTGTAATCAGGAGTATAACAAATATGAAACTATATATTCACAAACCACCAAGTTCACCGGCGGCACTCGTCACTGCGCGCCGGGCGACGGACGGTGAGGAAAAATGACATGTTTTATGAAATGTATCTTCAAATTGATAATGTATTTGTTTATATACCAAAAACAATACATGATTTTTGGAATGCACAAGGCAATTTGCATTACGTCCATGTCCAGCACTGGACTACAAAAGGACTGGCGACGGACTAACGACGGACGGTGACGATGCCCATAAACCTGGAAGGTTTGTAACACTGCACGTCATTGTATACAAACTACTTACAATCGATGGATTGGTTATTAGTTATTAAGCAACGCATCATTCCTTCCAGCCCATTGTCAACTCGCGGGAACCGAATGAATATCAGCAATGAAATTGACGAACTACTTACCACAAACATTAAAAAGGAATCAATGTATAATAGAATCACCGAATATAATTTGTCCTCTTTCATCTGCCCCGCGGTCTCGTATGATTTGTGCTATCCCCTAACTTCGTTCGCCCGCAATATTTCCGATTACGCGGCGTTGGGAGGGCGGGCGGCGGTAAATCGCGACACATACCCGCGTAAACACAATTTCGCACTCATAAAAGTTATCGCGGGGATGACGCGTTACGACCTCCGCGGTAACAGGCTGTCAGGGAACATTGGCGTTATTATTGCAATCAAAGAATACGTGGATGTTGATTTTTTAGCTAATACTGTTTAAAGGATTTGCGATTGTTTTGATTAATAGAACAATCTATAATGTCTATTTCCAATAACTTAGTTGAAAGCTTCTATTCGTAATTTCATAACGTGTTTTATGTCTTTTGATTTTCTAATGCGCAATTTAAAGAGTAATAAATAAAAAAAAATCGACCTAAATATTTCGAAAACTATAGCCCACAACTAGAGGTTCAGTATTATACGCACTGTTCATCTTCTCACATTGACATATCACGAATTCTATTTTTCGCTGCACGGATGACCGTAGCAGTTCCTAAAATCAATTTATACATCAATTCCACCTCTCAAATATTTATCGCAAACATATTTCACGTTGTAGATAACATTTTTCCGCGCGGGTGCACCAGGCGAGGGGGGTGAAGGAGCGGGTGGTGGTATCAATTCGCCCCGCCCCGCCGCAAACAATACAATCAGAGGCAATCTGCCGCGCAAATAGGAAAATAGAGTGCGCGACGAGACAGGGCCGCCTCGGGCACTGCGAGGAGATGTGAAGCCTCGCCAGCGGAGAGCGTTGATGTGGTACTGTTTGCTTACTGCTGTAACTACAATATAAAACGGTTAAATGGTTGCTATTTTCGAATACCCAAAAATTAGTTTTACTAATTAACAGCTCGGCTAATGGTTATTTTAGCATTCTATAAGCAAATTGCACCGATATTCTTAAATGTAACCTCAATATATCGACAAAACTCCATTGTGGACACCAAAGATGACGTCAATAGAATGTCAAAAATTATATTCGTTATGCGCACTTTCGAAGCGGAGCTGTGCTGGAGATTATATAACTCCAAATAAAAATATTTTACACAATTATTCTTTCTAGGGCCTACACACAAGTTGCCGCTATTCTTATTCTACCATTGTTAGTAATTTTCAATGACGAGAATCAGCTCTATTTTAATCATTTGCGTGCAATACGTGCGCCGGCGGGGAATCGCACTCAAATTATTAATGCATCGATCAATGGATTAATGCCATCTCTTTAAATGTAATGATCTCAAGATCAGTCTTAGAAAATTAGAGAACAAGCAAGACATGATGACTCAGAACCATGTGTGAACGTTGCAGTTACATTCAGCGTTACATTCGTGCGAACAATTTAAAAAGGCGTTTCTAAAACTCTTTAAGATTTTCTTCAGTGTATTGCTGTTATAATTGTACACCAATTACCTACATTGGCACGAAGCAAACACAGTAAACAAATTTTTTTTCAACAAAAATGTCTTCAAATAGAAACAAAATTCCAAATTCGTCCCATTGTGGAGAAGCGCGACGTGTCGAATCCGTGCAATTTCCTCGCGGTCATTTTTCATTGTTTAGAGTTGTAAGACCCGCGGCTGGGCGCCCCATAGTTATTTGTTCCCGATCGTAAATAGGGAAGGTTTCAGTTATAACCAGTTTTGGGTTTACGATCTGCTTACGTTGAAACGAGGACTTACGTTACAGAATTATCGATGTTCACTGAATATAGCCATAAATTAACGGTATTCCTTCTAATTTAGAATTTCCTATTTAGAATAGACATCTAAACCGATCGGAACTAACTACACGGAACAGAATTTGGAAATTTACGAAAGATGTTTTGATTTCCCATTAATTTTCAATGAGGCGATATCCCTGTGTTACTTACCTCGTTACATGAATATCCGCTAATTTATGAAGACCTCATAAATCTCATACATTCTGTCTGATTCTGTTTCCATATAAGACTAATTTCACCGACTCAACATGGAGGGCACATATGTTGTCTGATTTGATGTTGTATTTAACGGGTGAAATTTGTAACATTAAGTATAATGCATGTTATTTGTTATCTAAATTCTTGTAAAATCAATTATATTGTTTCATTAGAATATAGGAAGTTAAATATTAGTGGAACTACCGGGTAATGTATCATCAAACAGACCAAGTGCTGACAACGCATACATAAATGATAATACCTACAATAAAGTACTAAATATATAACGAGAAACACATATTTACCGGTTCAATGTACGGTGGGAACGTTTTCCGCAAATTGCCCATTCGTATCGTAATATCAGTGCCGCCCTACATCTCGAGCGCTAACCTACACGATATTTATTTAATGGCCTATACACGGTACGCGGGTAGACTTAGAAATGGGTTTAGAAGTTCAAGTACGAAAATGGCTGAATCGTACATTAAACGAATTGAAGGCTATTGGTTGCTTATGTTGCCAGAGATCAACGCTGAACTCTATGTTCGACACTGTTCTTCTTTTCATATATGGCAATGGTGCAATTACCACAGTCTGCCGGTGTTAAGTTTTCTGCGTAGGTAATACAATTTTAAAGTATAAAAAGTATCCTGTCGAACGTTCAGTGCTATCGAAGTAATTGAGGTGTCGCTCAGTAGTACAGTAATAGGTTTACTGAGGACAGAAGAGGACTTGTTGGAAGCACACGAAAACCGTAGTCATATCCTTTTATTTGATTATCACAAACATAACGCACAAAGAAACACTTTGAAGTTTAATAAACTAACACTATTAAACCACAAACGTATACAACTTTTAAAATTAATCACACAAAAAGTGAACTTCACTTCTCGATCTCCATCCAAAAAGCCTTGGCGCTTGTTGAACTCTGTACTTCAACAAGAACTAAGAAAAGGAAAGTCAGTAATATACTCTCGTAGAAGATTTACTTGAAATTTATTTCATTTTATTAGGTTATAAATTGTAAATATAAATTATTAAACAAGCTTGCATTATTAACATCAGCATTTATCATGCATTATTAACATTATTAACATCATGCATTATTAACAAATATCAGCTTCCTTGCAGGAGAACGCATCAAACAACAAAGTACTTCACAAAAATAGGTGGACGACGTCACCGATACAAATACTTTCACATACTTTCTATTATATATATATTTCTATTTTCGGGTCCAATTATTTAGAATTATTATTTAGAATAATAAGCCTTGTTTTTTTATAAAACAAACAACTAGTCTAACAGTGTGGTCTAGGCAAATCAATTTATCCTGAAATGTGATTTTCTCTATCAGGATAAACGAGTTTATTTTGCAATTGAGCATGGTCACGTATATATACAAATTATTGAGAGTATATATATGCAATTATTATTTGACAGAAAGTTTGATGTAAATCAATCAAATACATTTTGGGAATATCGTATATGAACATACAAAAACCTCTATTTAAAAAAAAAATGGCAACTTGGCGCAACTTCTTAAGTCCCTCCTTTTTCCGAGGGTCGTATTGATATCGTTACTGAGTGGTTTTACTTTTATTTCATCGTTCATCAACAATAATAGCGGACAATAGTGTATCGGTGGCGGGGCGCACAGTAAACAGCATCTAGCCCATAAACTATTCAGAGGTCCGGAGATAAAGGAAAATACATGTAATATTTTTATGGTTATTATCATGACCAAACAAGTATTCCCTAGGAACCCTTTTTCTGGAAGCTTCTATTTGAATTAGCTCTATACATATTGTGTATGTCGTGAATTCTGTTTGAAGTTTTGAAAATTATAAGATTAAGAACGTACAAGGAGGGTGTACGCTGCAATCCCACAGTCACTGGGCGCGTCCGACTGGTCAAATGACGCCTCTCTCCCACAAGACTACTGTGAAATATACACTGCATTTCTAAATACCTATCATTTTCCCTCCATTATACTGTTCATTCGATGGGACATAATTAATGCAAATAGAGTAGGATGGGAAGGGGTTTTATTAGTACCGAAACACGAACTTATTTTGAAGAAATAGGATATTGTGGGAAATGTACGATAGTCTTTTGTGAGAGAGAGGTAACTTGGGTAGTCGAGTGCGCCTATACAACACACAAATACATAAATACGTATACATCACAAATGATTCCATCCATTCACAGAATACGGCGTGCAGTATAACCGCACCTCGCGTTCATTCAAAAGTACATATATATATATAAAAATGTAAAATAGAATTTTTATCGCCGCTTAAATAAGAAAAACGTGATAAGTTACCCACATAAATAAATATACGCATGTATAGGCAAGGAGGCAGCTCTCACGTAAATTACATTCGCGAGAAAACGATTTGTTACTCAAGTTAAGTTGGCGAGCCGTTCGCTCCCTGGCCGTCTAACCGGAGTGATCGATCTCCAATCAATGTCGGTGTGGAATTAAAAAATAAAACTCCACAACCGCATTACCGTCCAATAGGGAAATCAATTTTCTTATTTACTGAGTTTTTATTGATATTGTTTAGGTGGCGGCTACAGGTACACTTCAAGGTTTGGTACCGTTGTCCGCACTGACAATACTCACTTAGGATAACTCACTTTTAGTTTTGAGTTTTGATTTCATTTACCAACACTACAACTAGTCAAAATTTAATAGTTTTTTATTCTGGCTTATTTGGGTATTTCGTAACAACTCCAGCGGGGACAAGGAAAATTCGTAAACAAAACTAATTGACTAGCGTTGTCCCCACCGACGACAGTTAGAACAACGGTAATAATTTCGTTTACCTACGTATTATTGCATTATGTAGCAATTATGTAAGGAATTTGTAAACTTTGCATAGTTAATGCCTGCCTGATTATGATTGTGTCAAAATTACATTTAATATAACAATGCACTCTTTTTATGTTTATGTGTATTTTAAACAAATAAATAAATAATATTAATGGTTTTAAATCAAGGCGTACTAGTCTGTAAAAAAACAAGTGTATACTAAGTTTATTGATGTATATATTAAGTTGTGTATTAAGTGTATATCTACAATTGCCGTGGTTCCCGTCAGTACTGGTACCAACTGTATCAAATTCTTGTAAAATGCCCATTTTGCCGACATTAAAAAACTATAAAACTTATTTATTTATCAAACTGGCGGTAAACGTGTATGTTTACTTTTCTAATTTCACTCGACATTTCAAAGGTCGTGTTGAAATATCACATTTTATTCAAAGCTCGGGTTGCACCAACCATGATCGCAGGCTGCGTCAACTCAACTGTAAAGTTAGCTGATTTTTTTTTTTACATACTAGTGGGCGGACGAGCAAGCGGTCCCACGTGATGGTAAGTGTTACCGCCGCCCATGGACACCTGCAGACACCAGGGGGTATGCGGGCGCGCCGCCGACCTTGCAAAATCCTATTCACAGCTCTCTTGAAGAACCCCATATCGTAGCTTAATGGAAAGACCTCTTGAGGCAGTTCGTTCCACAGCCTGCGGGTTCGCGGTATAAAGTATTATAAGTTATATAATAGTAAGTGTATGTATACAAAACGCGAAAACTGCGTTATTTTGCGATTTTATTGATAAAATGATTGCATTAATTCTTCTCCTTTACATTATACGTATTAAACTTTTTACTATTTTTTTTATAGATGTTAGGTGGCAGACGAGCAGACTGTTCACCCGGTGGTGATAAGGGGATACTGTCGTCCATGGACATCCGTGATACATGCCAACATCGGTCTAGAATGACAACGGTGGCACGCCCCCGGATACGTTACATGTATATGGGGATTTGGGAATGGATTTGGAGAAAGGGTTGGGAGGTATGCCTATCCTATGGGATAGGAATAGTATGCTATTCCTATCCCATAGGATAGGGAATGGACTATGGAATATCTCACCCACTACCAAAACATGCACATACATTGGGGGGAATAGGATAAAGTGGGAAATGCAGTACATTTAACAGATATAATTATATTATCGATAAGTTAAAGCTTAAGAAAATGTTCTTACAGGATGTTAGTCTATTCAACCATTGGTCCACAAGAAGTTGAAAAACGAGAAAGTAAAATATAAGTGATCGCGATAAGCCAACACAAAACTACATAACGGGTGTTTCTTCAAACAAACTGCAATTAACTCTTCCATGTGGCGTGGCTCATTTAGCCCGCAGCGTGTATCGTGGCCACACTCGCCACGACAGGCCGGCAGCCTTTCAGAATTGTTTGCAATAATCTGATAGGGTGCCGGGCAATATGCCACATGTGTTTACAAACCACAAAAGCAGTTTTAAACGCAAATGTTGCTTTTTATCCTTTTAGGAAGGGTGAAACTGTTAATGGGATTCTGAGATCTGAGTCATAGAATGATTAAACGGAAAACTTAATGAATCATTTTAGGATGACATTGTACATTAATGAGTCGGCCATGTTTCATGGAAATCCTGTAAGAGTAGGGATGAGTAACTTTTCAGTATCATCAGGCTAAAGAAAGCCTAAGGCCCGCCACCACTTTCGGTTTTCTACCAATAACTACAGGCGTCTTTCTTTAAGTCATCAATCCACTTGGCCGGACTATGCTTCTAATTAAATAATTACAAATCTGAAGATTATGAATTTATGCAGAAAAAGAAGTCAGTGATCCGGATTTTTCATGAAAACGTTTCAGAACAACACGTTCAAGTCTGAAAAATAAAACAGATAGCTTTTACGAAGCGTCTTTAAATATTTAAATCGCTTTACCCAATGTAGGAAAGCAAGTAACCATTACATTGTTGGCTCGCGCTCAGACAACGGGATAAAGCCAATAAAGGCGTTTATTATCCGCTCACCCCGCCATGAATATATTTGTACAACGTAATGATGGGGTTACTCGCATCCCGCGAGTGAGCGCCTCGACTAGTGGAATGAAAGACTTCATTTAACAGACTCGCCATCTCACAAAATAGAAATCAGATGAAATTAAGTGTATGTATGTATGTCACAAGAGCTAATGCCCTAATAATATATATTTCCTTTTAAGCCGCAGTATAAATTTGGCTTAAAATATGGAGATATTTAGTAGTTTAAAATGCAATTAGCTGAAATTAAAAAAAGTTGCGTTATGTTCGTCAAAGTGAAATAGGAAATATTATTACTGATGAAGCGTTCTCATTCTCCACAAGCATCGCTTTTACATATTAGCATGCAATGAATTCGACAACCGATTAGCCCACTTTGTAGTCTCTGCCTACTGTGAAAAAGTTCCCGGGTTCGATTCCCGGTCGTTGTTTGTTTAAAGACACAAGTTTATTCGGATCTGGGCGGTGTGTTAGTCTTTGTATGCGTCTCTGAACCCAGGATACAGGGAATCCTGAGTGTGGCGTTATATTGAATATCAGCGTTGCGGTCTGCTTCACAGTTCACAGCAATATATTGAACTAAATTAATTTGCTATTGTGACAATCGAATTACATATATCATTTCTATTATATTAATTACTTTCATTATTATAATAATTAACACCATCTTTCTATTAATTATTAATAATTGCGCGTCATTTTGTAACGTATTACCATTTCGTTAATTCAAAACATTCCCCATCCCTAGACTGTCGCTCGTTTAGCAACTCGCTACTACGGTTACCAAACGGGTGCGACGCCGCCGTGGCGCCGAAAATAAAAATGCACGCCTCGGGCACCGCATATGGCGCGCGTACACTTGAAAATTATACGCATGTTTAAATTCTACACCGCATTATTAGAGCCTATTTGAATTTGTAACCAGTAATCGGACTAGGATTAGTGACAAGTTTAGTTACGATAATAGAGGGGTTGGGACATTGTCACCGATTGTCGGAGCGAAATGATGATTACTATGTATAAATTGGTTAATATTTTATTGGCAGATTCGGAATTGGGATTCTGATTCGATTAATAATTGTAATTTGTCACCTTATTTTTTTTTTTACATTTTTATTTTTTGGGTGAAAATTAAAGATGTTTAGAACACCCAATCATCCATTACCTAACGAGTATAATGGTAATATTTTATTTTACCCGTGTACTAATTACTTTTTTATCCACATTTATAAAACCTACTAAGCAATAAATAAATTTGAAAGTTCTTATAATGTGAATAATTTTTAATTCCAATCCAATTAGTCTTGGCTTAAATCTATAAATCAGACTTATGGATTATAGATGCATCATAATCGTCAACGCATGTTAATCCGCTGCTGGACATAACCCATTGAGACATTGGGACATTACAATACTGGATCTTGGAAGAGCGCAAAATTCAAATTCGTCGCAATAACCAGCGCGGCGTTTTAAGGCTTTACTGTGTAATTCTTTCGCAACATACGTATGTATGTTGTATGATGAAAACGATTAAAACTAGTATTAGTTACATGTACAAAACGTACAAAACGTAGTCATAGTTTAGAAAATTTCTTCGTCTTTTAAGTAATTTATGACGGTTTTTTCCGTGAAACCGACCATTCAGAAGTTATTTTGCGAAGACTAATTTCAAATGAAATATTGATATTTTAGAATTTCTCAGCAACAAATTCCGATTTTCGTAACTTCGTGAACTATGTATATGGCATGGCGTACAGAAATCACACTGTACTCCCTTTATAGCAAATTTACTCTAGTTTAATTTCAAAACCGATGATTTTTTCCATCAAACGTACTGTTTAGGAGATATTTCGCAAAAACCGAAACATCGTCAAAGTTTCGCGGTTTTTTTGAGGTGGCAGTGCTCGTGGTTGTCTGCCCAGGTCGAAAAGTTGGATTTTTAAATAGGGCTCCGGTTGGTACCTACAATATACCAAAAAATCAAAACTAGCCGACTTTTTGCATGGTACAAAGTATAATTTGACTGAAATATATGTTCTATGTTATTTGTTAGGTCTCCAAGGACTAATAATGAAAATAATGTTTAGAAATCCCTGTCCTGACTACCCTAAAAACTTTCCTGAAGTGTTCCTATACGATGGTATATGTGTGTAAGTGTATTCCCAACTGCCTGGCTAGATTATCCACATGATTGCACCGCGGTCTCCACGCCCTCTCGCGGTGAGTTCGTTACGCCATTATTTGAATTTGAAAACGGCCGGCCCACTAGCCCGGGGCGATTTGTGATCTATGCTTGTTTAGAATGGTATTGCCAGTTGTTACAATGTTACAATAATGGTTGTTACACGTTGCATTAAATCTGAAAATTAAATATTTCTAGTAATGTTATAAATGAATCCTTTCCTCCAAATTCGTTCCCTTAAATCTCCAAAGGTAAGTAAGTGCCAACGTTTGTCATTCTGGACTGATGTTGGCATGTACCGGGGTCATGAGCGACAGTATCCATTTACCACCCGGTGGGCTGTATGCTCGTAAGTTACCTTCTTTCTATAAAAAAATCTATTCATATTTTAATTTTTGTCTGCGTTTTAGAATTTAAAAGAACACATTAAATAATTCAGATAATTCACAAATTGCTTTCAATTTGTGAATAATTTAAACTCGTTTTATTTCTACTTTTTACAATGAAAACGTAACAACAAAAAACTAGTGACGAAGTCAGGACAATCTCAAGAGCGTGAAGTTTATGGTTAATGATTTATTTTGTGCACATTTAGGTACGGAAATCTTGTTTAGGAATCAGTAAGCTGTCCTACGAAATCTACCTTTGAAGGCACACACATTCTTAAATATGAATTATATTCTCATTAATTCTTTTATTACTTTTGAGTGATAAATCTAACTGATAATAAAATAAATGTCCAAGAATAATCTCCATATAAATATTTGTATTAAAATCGTAATATATAAATATACAACATGTTGTAACTAGCGCGCATTGATGCAATAGAGCGCACAAAGGGCATTGCGTAAACACTATGTTAACTATCAAGTATAGGTAACAAAGCACGCTGCGCCCGCGGCACTAATTCACAATTTGCGCGGAGCCGCCGGGGAGCGTTCTAAAATTCAACCCACGCCGCAAATGAATTCGTTCGGAAAATAATTTTATAACGTTACTCCTTTGTACTTCCAAATAGATTTTACTTTGAAAATATGTTAGTGCTGCTTTATCAGGTAAAACAAAGCAAATTATCACTTTTTAGCGGGAACACGAGAAGTAAAGCTGAGTTTATGTTTGATTATTGTAAAAATTGTTTATTACGCGTTTTGTGGTTTAATAGTGATAGTGTATTAAACTTCAAAGTGTTTTTCGTGCGTGGTGTTTGTGATAATCTAATAAAAGCGTGGGACTGAGGTTTTCGTGTGCTGTACAAGGAGTCCATTTCTGCCCTCAGTAAACCTACTATCGCTTTACTGAGAGACTCCTGACTTACTTCGACGAAACTGGATATTGACAGTGATACGTTTTAGACTTTGAAATTGTTTATTACGAAGAAAACTTGACACTGGCAGAATGTGTTAAGTGCACCATTCCCATATATGAAGAAAAATAGACAAATCACATGATCCAAGTAACACGTCACAGTACTGTTTAAAGCAAACAAAAAAACTTTGGGAACTAACGGTAATAAAGATTATAACTCCTTCTATGGCCTTTCTCACCACGTCCTGATACTTACAGGTTTTTTTTAACTCTTGATAGAGTAACTCTGATAGATAAATTATCTGCCAATTAAATCTAGCTCAAAATGACTTTCTGATAAAGTACAACCGACTTTCTGATGCCTTATCAGAAGGTGGTGAGAAAGGCCTTAAGAGTTTTAATTATGACACACTTTTTAGCTGCAATTCTGTGTGGTATCAATTTCAAGAAATAAATTTTGTCACTGAAATAACGCAAAAGATTAAATCAGGTTGTTCAGTGTGGAGAGTAGAATAGATTCTACCAGTTTTCACGATAGGTTCTTTTAATACCTTGTTGTTAATTTCTAGTAAGTATATATTTTAGTCACGCAATCGATGCGACAGCGCTGGCGAAGCCATCGTTGCGCTTCTAACGCGCCCGGTCACTGAGTAATAAGAGCTATAAGAACAGTAAAACTTTAAATTAACTTTAATTCAATTTATTTTTTGACTGAATTTATACCCTAAAATAATTTAATCTTTCCCTCGAACGGTTTAGCGTTATTTAGGTGACACGTAGTATCTGTGTATGTTATTAATGTAATATGCAACGACAAGATTGCACAAAACAAACAGCAGAGCAGTAGAACTACGAGTATATTATTATTTTTATTATTTATTAAAAACTAGCTATACCCGACCACGCGTTGCTGTGGCTGCCCAACAGATGGCGCTTACCTTGTTTTTACCTGTTTTGGGGTAAAAAAACATGTTTTTATCCTGTGATATGAAAACACGCGCGTATTCTGTTTTGGGGTAAAAAACATGTTTTTACCCTGTGATAGGTATATAAAAACACGCGCGTATTCGAATGCAACATTGTGTCAAAGTTTCAAAGCAATCAGTGAAGAACTTTCGGAGAAGATTTTGAACAAACAAACGTTTACATTTTTATTTATATAGATGGTATTGAGCAGTCTGGGCACATCATTAGATAAAAACGATTTTGATTTAAATTCTAAATATTTTATGAAGGTCTCAGAAAACACATAAAAAGGCTAAAATTCCGCATCGCGGGGCAATTCGCTGTTACCGCAAACTTATCAATATAAATAATTCAGGGAAAAACGGCACATCACGATCTATTCGCTATCCATTCGCGGGGCTTACGCATAATCCGAGCGGATGACGGACGACTCCGCACCACCGGGTGGACGTGGAAAAATCTCGCCTTTATCATAATACAAGCGTGTGATGGTAGCGGAGCTTCGTGCACCTGCATATGTTTACGAAACGCACACAGACGCATTACTACCACCGGGATGCCAATGCATCAGTGTTGACGCCCTAAGTAATACATACATAAATGTCAATGGGGAGCTTTTAAGGCTTCAGCTTGCCTATCAGTAATTTCTTGCTTTATTGTATATTTTTGAGCTGTTATATCTTTTTTCGCCAAGAAATAAATATTTATTGCTGTTCGCATTCTTTATAATTGTATTCTCAAATGAGCTGCGTACGTTCTACGACTAATGATGAACAAAAATCACCGTGTCGTTGATGTATCATCATTGGGTCACGAATACCCAATTCATATAAACTTTCCTTACGGTCATACGTATATTGTGCCCTAACCGAATAACCCTTCAAGGGGCACGGGGGGTGTACTAAAGCCGGCTTCCGATTGGCCGCCTCCCCGGAAGGATATGACCTATAGTTTTTCTTCTTAAGAACTTCCTTCGGCCATTGTGCGCGTGATTTACGAGCGGGCGGGCGGCGGGGGCGTACGATTGATGATTGCCTCATCCGGCTCGCAATCACATCTGCCTTGGCTCGTGCAATTTACTCGCATATTCGTTTACCCGCCGTATTATAGGGGCACTCTTTCCGAGTCTGAGTGTTATTGCCTCTATTATGAGCGCCGAGAGCTTAATGTTGGGAATTCGTTACGAGATAACGGAATGAGAGCGCACTCGAAACGTTTTATACGGTTTACGTAAGCAATGAGATTATTTTGTTTTTGCGAATAACTACAGATGGATAGTGGATTGTTTATATCGATTTCTTTATTATTATAATATGTATACTCATGTCCTTATTATATTTATTTATTTATCATTAGTGAATAAGAAACACAAACACAAAAACATACGTCAAAAGAAAATAAAACAGAAGTGAACTCTTCAACTTTTTGATTCGATAACTTTTAAGATTTTTAAAATATCATAAGCTTAAGGCTATATAGCCATATTTATCTATTGAATTTATTTTTATTTATATCGCACAATATTTACAAAATACAAGTACAATGACCGTACCAACGTGACGTGACAGAGCGTCGTTCAGGTGGTCCATTTAACCGACGGCACTTATCCGACAACTTAATGTTACAAGAACTTCGTTTACTTATAATAATCACAATGCTCTAAGTTTTAGTGGGGTTTCTGCGTGGTATAAATAATCTCATAGGTTTTAAAGGTTTAATCAAAATGGGAGCTGGTAGCTAGAAAGATTTTTTTTGTTAAGAACGTGATAACAGGAAACTCAATTTCTGAAGGAATTTAAAAGTAATATATACGGAACAGTGGACGTCTTCTTCTTCTGGTAGCGCCATCATTTAGGCTGTGCGTAATTGAACAATATGCGTATTGAGAATTTTGTGTAATTGAACGTTATGTGTATTGAGAATTTTGTGTAATTGAACGTTATGCGTATTGAGAATTTCGCGTAATTGAACGTTATGCGTATTGAGAATTTCGCATAGGTAATTGAACATTATGCGTATTGAGAATTTTGCGTAATTGAACATTATACGTAGGTATTGAGAATTTTGCGTAAGTGAACATTGTGCGTGGTGAAGGTTCATAGTACACATATTAAGTTAATTCATTTGTGTTATCTTTGTGGACTTCACGATTTCTACACTTTAATTAGACGGATAATAGGCTTAAATGAGATTTTCTATATGTTTATTTATTATTATTATTATTAATGAAACATGGTTATACATATTCATGGATGAAATAATATAAAAGAAGATACTCATGTTTCGCCTGTGTAAGGCAAGTGAAACTAGTCGAACAAAGGTTTAAATCTTTAAGTCTAACACTAAAACCCACCACTTACAATTTAAATAATTCTTATTACTTTCAATCCGCAAAACATTACACTCATTTTTTACTCTCCTCAAGCAATCGGTAAGCGAATAATCTCTAAAAGAAAAAACAACAATTAACTGAACAGTCTAAAGCATTTGGAGTGAACCAAAATATTCGTCTCGGGCGGAAATCGAACTCGTAATTCCTCGGTCTGCAAATGGATTCGCCAACTAGGTCGGCAAATACGGTTACTATATTTTCTTCGTTTTTATTACCCAGGAAATTGGTGCTGTTATTTTGTAAATAAAATATTTTGGAATGAATATAATTATTGCAAAAAAAGACTGGTTCGTACAGCGTCAGAGGAAAATTAATTCGGTAGATCATTAATAAGTTAATTATTGCTAGATCATTAAATATACGACAGTTAGAAACACTACAAGACAAGCGTGGTGAGTACGGAAAATTTGCATGTATGTATACCTAATAGTTTAATAGTACAATAATATAATATTAACCAAATACGTACATATATATTTATATACATATACAATACAATACATATAAACACATATACGTACCTAAATAATAAATATTATACATATAAAATATATATAATACAATATGACTATTTAAGAAATTGACAAATAATGCTTGTTTTTTTAAAAATAGTAAGAAAGAGTATCTCGTATCTTATGAGTGTTATAGAACCGAAAATGTATCCCCACGGCTACGAGAACTGGAAGAAGGGATATTTAACAGGGAGAAGGTATGGGTTCTAGGAGTCTAGATCTTGGAAAAATATACGAGAAAAGATCACGCAAGTAGGTAGGAGTAGAAGGTTTGTTAAGAACATTATAGAGGAGTGAAAGACTGTGACCTAATGGTCACAGTCTTTCACTCCGAGAACGAATAGGTTCTTCCTAAACTCAGAAATGTGGTCACACTTGCGTAAATCAAAATAAAGCGAATACTCAAGTTTTGGAGACGCTTAAGTCTATTCACAAGTTCTACAGTGGCATCTAGAAAGTATACATCGACATAATCGATAAATTGGAAGAAGGAGAGTTCGTTTTAGTTTTCATAGAGAGAAAGATCTGAAGGCGTTTCAGGAAGTGGATGGAATAATGAAACTTCTTGCTGATCTCATTGATGTGACAGCCCCATAACAGATTATTTTCAAATATAACACCCAAATTCTTAACGGAGTTGGTAAGCTGTATCTGTACATTGTCGTATAATAACGGTGTTATAATAGAACAATCAAAATGATTACACATATAGATATTTACTGCCAATAATCAATACTCATTGATATATATGTTACGTGACATAAAAACATTAGACGCAATGGTGTCGGGTGTTTAACAAAGCGTCTCCGCGTAGATTGGACGTGTGTTGGGTTTGATTGGAATTACGTCACACGCAGCTAAATTTTAGCGCCGAAATTAAGAATTTAAATTTAAAATGCTGTTTTAGGCTATTTAACGGTTTTATTATATGGAAATAAGGATATTTAACTCATAGAGATAAAAAATATCCCCAAACACCCTATTGCAATCACATAGAGATAAGACAAACTTAAGTAATCACACACACACACACACACACACAAAGACATTACAGAAAGGGGGGTGGTCAGAATATTAGGATCTATTAGTGCGCTCGGCCCATTACAGTTAGTGCAAAAATGGAATTCACGCCCCCGTAATAAATTTACTCGCTGTTAACCCGCCCGCCGCGCGCCCCCTCGCACTAAGTGCCGCGTTTAGATTTTATACTACACGATTACACGTGTACGTGTAATATTTGTAATTATACGTGTACAGTTCCACATATATATATATATATATATATATAACGGAGAATTATTATCGTGCAAGTTTTTAGAAAGCGTGACGTCAGCATTGCTGACGTCACCATTATTCGCGTCACTCATATTCAACAGATAACGAAATAAAACAACTATACACTTGAAATAAACTCTTTGTTACAATCGTTTTATAATCAATACTTTTCTTAACTTATAGATTCAACTAAGATCTTAAGTCTACCCTTATTTTCTATACAAAAGTAAAAATAATTCGAATAGCAATATTTCAAAAAGCACTCACCAAACTACCGTTCTCAGCAGCTGCCACGTGAAAAGTGAGCCAACAACATGGTGGCCTCCCACCATGTTGCTTCTTTACAATCATTTTTAAACAATGGTTTTAATACGAATATTTCGTTATAGTTATTCGTGAAATAATTTTAAAACATTATTTAAACACTTATAAACGCAAATAATTTCATAAAATCACGCGTGGTTTTAATCACTCATCGTTCAAAACAATCTCCAACGAACATTCAAAAAGCAACTATTAAAAATCAATCTAAAGAATTATTAATGATTAAATTGTGAATGTGTTTTGCAAATTAAAGATTTGATTTATAATTAATTTTGAGCTAAACTTATTAATTTAAAGTTAACTTTTTGAATGTTCGTAACTTCTACGGAAGTAAATACAAATGTTAACAAACTCATTTTAAAAGTTATTTGATTTAGGTTAAAAAATGAAGCTTACCTATTTCATTGGTAATAAAATAGGTTAAAATTAATTATCATTCTTAAATAGACTTTATGTAATCAAACTTAAAATCTAAAATAAAAGATGTTGACTGTTTTGCGTCGACACGGCCATTCTGCGGGGCGGTGCGCGCTCTGCACCAGCCTCGGTTTCCTTTATTATTATGTTTCAATTTCTGGAAATAAGAAAACATTTTTGACTAGGTATCTGTGTACATAGATACTCCAGTCGACCATATACGGTTTTACTTATTTAGGAGACTATCTCTTAACGTAAGAAATATTGTAGGCTTATTTGTAGAAGGCAATTGTTTGTCTGTTATTTGTGCTTATGCTCCACGCACTCGCACATTAATTTAATTTTGTTTGTTTCGTCAAATGAATAATGAATATCATAAGCTTGTTGTAAAATAAGTGAATAAAGGAAATTGAGCGTTCGTTTGTTATTCGTGCTTATGCTCCACGCACTTCACACATATTGAACTTTTATTATGGAATGCAAATGCTCCACGCATCCTTGCATTTTATTTATGTACTCGTAGACAGGAATGTTGCTGTGGTGCTGGGCGGTCTCGTACGCCGTGGTCCACAGGGGCTCTAAAGGACATGGGAACTAGGTCGACGCTGTGGCCTAGGCCTTTTAGACCGTGGTCCACAGAGGCTCTGAAAATGATAGGATGGGGAAAGGATTCTAAACATATTTTTAATTTATATCGATTCAATATTACAGCGCAGATATTTCATTATTGGATTCAGTGGCAAAGGTCACCTAGAATGGTTAGCTTTGATTGAAGCTTAGTTATTATCTGCATCAAAGCAGTAAGAGAAATCCTACTGCCAAAATAAAACATTAGTTTAATATGGAAGGAACTCACCGTTTGTTCCAGATTGTGATGGCATTGCAGCATGAGACGTGGATAGCTGTGGCTCGTCGGTGTCGTCCGTCGACACGGTCATCTGTTCGCCTGGTTGCGGTGCTCGGCGCAGCTGGTCATGAGCTACCTTGCGCGGTCTTCCCCTGCCAGTAACTCGCTTCACGATGTACCGGTCATTATCGACGACTCGTTGAATTTCGTATGGCTCGCTATATTTAAGATCAAGGCACGTCTGATTTCGAGGATTATTCTTAATCAGAACGTAATCACCTCTTTGGAATGACTGAATCTTGGCTTTGTTTTTGTCAAAACGATGTTTCTCGCATTCGGCCGCAGCCGCCATTTTTTGATGTACTTGTTGTTCTAGTAGATCAAAGTCGACAGTCTCTTCATCAATATTCACTAATTTCAGGAGTTCCGGTGGAACACAGTGTTGACGACGTGTAAGGAGTGTAAGGGGTGCTACTCCAGTCACACGGTGCGGAGTACAGTTGAATGCCAGTTGTAGTGCCTCTAATGCAGTTTGCCAATTTTCGGTGTTATAGTTTTTGATCATAGTTAGCGCATTCTTTAACGTAGCCATAACACGCTCTATTGGCCATTAGCTCGGCTGACTCCTGGCGATATTGCATGTATATTGATGTTGAAGCTGTCACAGTAGTTTTTAAATTCTCCCAGGAACTCTCTGCCACCATCGACGACAACTTGAATAGGCGTACCAAACAAGTGTACAGTACGTTTTAGTGCTGCTAGGCTGCTGCTTTGACTCTTATCATTTGAATAGCTCAGTAGCAGATACTTTGTGAAAGAGTCTATGGTAACAATTACATATTCATCAAGACTTTCTTGGTTTCTTGTACCGAGTTTTCCCGTATAAGTACTGTCGGAAGTGTTTTATAGCCCTCACTACCGCTAGGGTTTCGAGCTCGTAGGAGTGGTAACGACTCTCGACCTCTGTAGTACGTAAGCTCATATAGGCAATAGAATGACACCGCCCATCTATTATTTGAACCAATACAGCTCCGTAGCCAAGACTACTTGCGTCAGTGTAGAGCTCTATGGGTGCTTCTTCCTGGAAAAGTGCAAGAGTAGGCGCAGTAGACAAATATTGAACAGTATGATTCCTAGCTTCTTCATGTCGTGCGTTCCATTCCCACTTCGCATCTTTCTTGATTAATTCATATAGAGGAACCATGACACGTGAAAAATTGGGAATGAATCGCCGAAAATAGCTAGCAAGACCGTTAAATTGTCTCACTTGCTTTACAGTGGTAGGTACAGGAGCTTTTGTCAAAGCCTCTACCTTTCTTGGGCTGGGACTTACTTTACCGTCAGATATAATGTTGCCCAAATATTCAATAGAGCGCTTAAAGAAAGATGTTTTCTCCACATTAATCGAAAACCCAGCGTTTTGAAGAGCGATGAGTATTCGCTCAATGTGGGAAAGTCCCTGTGAAAATTCTCTACATTTTGAAAGAACATCATCGACATAAACTTGACAAACTTGCTCTACCGTGTTTGATAAAGGTCCCAACGCTCTATTTATGCAGCGTTGATACACTGAGCATGCATTACTTAGCCCAAATGGCATGGCGAGGTATTCATAGAGTCCATCAGGTGTAATAAACGCTGTTTTCTCTATTGAGCTCTCTGTGATGGGAATCTGATGAAATCCCGCGGCCATGTCAAATGTAGAGTAGTAGAGACCCCCTGCTAATTGGTCAATTTGGTCTGAAATGATTGGCAATGGATAGTGGTCTCTCAAGGTATTTCTATTAAGTTCGCGATAGTCAACGCACATGCGATCTTTACCATTTTTCTTTTTTTACTAAAATTATGGGGCTAGAAAATGGTGATTTGCTCTCCCTGATAATTTTATGATCTAATAATTCATTAACAATGCCTCGTACTTTCTCACGCTCTACAGGGCTGAGTCTGTACGGCCTTCGCTCTACATATTTATTATTATCTTTAAGTCGTATTTCGAGAGACCCAGTATTAACTCGAGTGAGTGGATACCCCCGAATGAATAAATGTTCGTACTTATTTAAAAGGATTTTTAACTCATTTATTTGTTGATCATTAGTTAAATCACAATCTAGATTATCAAATTTTTCGTTATGAGATCGCATGTGGCAAACAAATGGTTGGTGAATTATTTTAACACCCCGAGAGGTTACCAGTACGCTAAGGTTTGTGTTATCGACAAGGTCAATGCCGATTAATAGATCCGTGTTTATTTCATAGTCTGACACTACATGAAACTTAAGTTCTACGTGTAACTCATCGATAACACACACCGTTAATATCGTCGTTAATGATACCACAGTAAATTGGCCAATACCCTTCAGATACTGAACCTCATTAAACCTTCTACCCGGAAGTTTAGCAGCCACCGACTCACGTATCACGGAACACTCTGCTCCACTATCAAATAAGGCAAATATTTTCATGTTACCAATCATGACTGGTAAGAGAGTACGTTTTAACGTACCTACACAATTTATGTTTGAAACTACTGCGCGTTCGCGCTTAAAACAGGTCTCATATGTGTGACCTACTCTGGAGCAAAATGTGCATGTCGGTTTGACGGTAGCCGCAGGTGGATTTTGTTGATCTTGACGAGGCTGAACTGTATCGATCTTATTAGTACTAAAGCGACACTCACGCGTGTCATGACTAGTTCTCTTACATATTCTACAAAATAGAGAAGGTTTATCCGGAAACCTTGAGCGTTTACTAGGCCCCTGTGAATTTACATTACTAGGCGGTGGGCGTTTTACCCGCCTTATTGACGACGCGATGGAAATTAATTCCGGCACCGATTTGGCACGCGCATTTAGTAATTCTATACGCAATCTTTCATCACCGATACAACCTATAACAGCCTCGACCGCGTCATCGTTCGACAATTTATCCTTAGTGACACGTTGCCATAATATCCATGCCTCAGAGAGGAATTGCGATATATCTTTGCTACTGTCATAAACGTGTTCCCTAAAACGAACTATATCGCGTGAGTACCTATTTTCAGGTTCAAAAGTTGTTATCAAAACATCACGCAATTCCTCCTATGATTTCGTAGATACCAGCCAGCTATCAACCCACAACTTAGCGCGTCCTTTTAATAAGCTACCCACTTTCATTCTCACATCATAATCGCTCAAGTTGTAAGTTTCAACTGCAGTGGTCACATGCTTACACCACTCACGTATTCCTATATTAGAATCAGGATCGTAGGATGGCAAAAACACGTCATTAATTTTAATTTGAGAAACCGGAACCGACATACGATCCGTCATCTGTTCCATCATCTGCATCATACGAGCGAAAAACTGGGTCGGCACACCGTTTACAGAAGAATTATCTAACACATCAGAATGACCGGCAGAAGGGGGATCTGATCCCACTTCTGATAACGGAGAATTATTATCGTGCAAGTTTTTAGAAAGCGTGACGTCAGCATTGCTGACGTCACCATTATTCGCGTCACTCATATTCAACAGATAACGAAATAAAACAACTATACACTTGAAATAAACTCTTTGTTACAATCGTTTTATAATCAATACTTTTCTTAACTTATAGATTCAACTAAGATCTTAAGTCTACCCTTATTTTCTATACAAAAGTAAAAATAATTCGAATAGCAATATTTCAAAAAGCACTCACCAAACTACCGTTCTCAGCAGCTGCCACGTGAAAAGTGAGCCAACAACATGGTGGCCTCCCACCATGTTGCTTCTTTACAATCATTTTTAAACAATGGTTTTAATACGAATATTTCGTTATAGTTATTCGTGAAATAATTTTAAAACATTATTTAAACACTTATAAACGCAAATAATTTCATAAAATCACGCGTGGTTTTAATCACTCATCGTTCAAAACAATCTCCAACGAACATTCAAAAAGCAACTATTAAAAATCAATCTAAAGAATTATTAATGATTAAATTGTGAATGTGTTTTGCAAATTAAAGATTTGATTTATAATTAATTTTGAGCTAAACTTATTAATTTAAAGTTAACTTTTTGAATGTTCGTAACTTCTACGGAAGTAAATACAAATGTTAACAAACTCATTTTAAAAGTTATTTGATTTAGGTTAAAAAATGAAGCTTACCTATTTCATTGGTAATAAAATAGGTTAAAATTAATTATCATTCTTAAATAGACTTTATGTAATCAAACTTAAAATCTAAAATAAAAGATGTTGACTGTTTTGCGTCGACATATATATAATTTGTATATTACTGTGGGGTTTATGGTGATGTTTAGAAGGTAAGTAAAGGTTTATATTTAAAAAACAAATAACTAATAAAAAATACTAAATGGGCAGCAGATGATGATGAATAAAACAACTTAGTATTCATATATGTGTAAAGAAAATATATTTCTTTCATTTGAGTTTTGCCGAGCTCCGCGCTGTCGGTAGAACTATCATAGTGTCGGTAAAAGAGGGTAGGATATGGGATGGCGTGAGGTGAAGACAATCGTGCGAACTGTCAAATTGTAGGTCAAGATCAGTAAGACTATTGTAAATAATAGATTGTAGAAAGGATTGAAGAATAAACATTATATGTCGTTTCTTTGTATACCAAAGCAACACAATATAGTTAGTTTCATTTGACAATCCTTAAAGTGTGAAAATAATCGACATTATATATGTATAATTTTAAATTATTAAGAATATCATCATTCATCAGCAAGTGGACGGAGTGGCTCACCAAAGAACTTGAACCTAAACATAAACTTGATTTGCACGCATGCGCACGCACATGGTCTTGATTTTTTTTATTTCAACCATTGTAGTAAATTTAATCTGATTGTTTAGTTAAGGAAATCCTTTTATTGGCCATATTTTTATTATCTTCACTATTCTGTCTTGAGGCTGTATATTTTCTAAATAAACTAAATAAATATTAAACGTGCCTTAAGCCTGTATGTTTACTCATATTATTTTACTCAACGTTTCTATCGGGTTGCACATGGTCACGAGCCGACTGAAGTTTTCTACATTGAGCAGCAATTAGTAAATTTTGCCAATGATTTACTCGTTTACGCCGCGCGCCCCTCTCTAATAGCTCAGATTGTATACCACTAGATTCGGGATACAAATATTAAACGATTTATTTTGTGCTATTAGCGATATCGAGCGGAATTCAGAAGTAACGTATAATTTATGAATCATTTTCAAAGACTGTGCGAACATTAACTAAGCAAGATTGGCTACGTCTTAAATAAAACTTATGCTTTTTGCTGCAGTTAAACAATATTAATTATAACATACGTACAGGCCACGTGGTCCATGGAACATAAAACTATATACCATATATTGGAACATACATGGGGGGGTTCTGTCACCTAGACGTGCAAAATTAACATTGTAGTTACTAGCTTCATTACATAGTAATATAAATTCAAACATCAATCAAGACGATATTAAATACAATTATGTAATAAAAAATATGTCGAATGTTCGTCTCTAATAAAAATTAAATGTCAACAAATGCACAACAAACACTTTCCACCAAAACGAACATTTATCAGTCTATTTTTTTTAATTATTTAACATCAATAGATATATTAAATAGCGTGGATTTTTATAATAATAAGTTAAACATAGCCTTTATAACATTCTCAAAGTAACGAATTATAAATTGAAGGCAGCGGCCGCCGCAAACCATTAACAGCGAGAATAACTTGAAAGAAAAAAATATAAGTAGCAACGTACACTGAGATAAATGGTTCTCTTTTATATTAATTAGTACGAAGAATGGAGATAGAGAGAAAGTACTTTTGTTGTGGTAGTTCGCCAGTTAACTGCAGATAGAAAACCTCGGAAAGGGATGTTTTATCCAAGTCTTACACGCATCATTGTAGATTATTAAAAACGATTTCTTTACATGTACCTATGTTCTTTATCTATGTATTTCATCAATATAGAAAGTCAATATTGAAACAAAAAGAAAAAATTGCATGTGTGTTTGTTTACTTAATATTATCCAAAAGAATTTTTGCCTGCAATACACACACACACATACACGCCGTGGCCATACTATTCATTACTTAAGTACACACCTATTTTTAAATTATCACTAGCTTGGCGGTGAAGAAAAATAACACGAGGAAACTCACATCACCGAGAAATAAGAAAAAATATCGTACTGCCAATCTGAACTAGGCCACGTGGCCTGATTGTAGCCCAAAGCCTCCCTTGTGATTACTAAAAAAAGTCTGTGAAACATTACAGACTGCTATGAAATACGGAAATACCCGTATATATAACATTTGCGATTTTCGCAGTTTTTCACACATATTTATCTATTATCTATCAGTCAGCTTGTGACCATGGTTGGTGCAACCCAGGCGAAACGTGGAGTAATATAAATAAGGTAAACATTCGCATTAAGACCCGTTTAAATAGATAAATATGTAACATATAAGCATAGTTTCATTTCATAGAAATAAATTATTGTAGTTTAAAAAAATCACTAAAAATGTAAATGGACTCAGTGCCAGTGTGCGTTGCGCCTTCCCCAACCCTCCGATAGGATTCTTACAGAGTTTTTAATAGAGAGGAGGCCGCAACCCTTTTATTGTGATTAGTTATTGTATTTACGAGGGGAAGCTGACGCTGGGCACCGAACAGTATTGACAAAATTTCTCGGGACCAGCTCTTAATGGGAATTAAAAATCGCTCCTTCTGACATTTAATAATTTTTAGAAAATATTTGTCCAAAAAGATTTACGAGTAAATTTTTAACGGACCTCGTAATGGAAGAGTTGTAAATGTAGAAAAGTTACAAACAAATTAGCAAATGTAAAACCGTAATAAATTTTATTTATTTATTTCAATCTTGATAGTCGTACAATGACAGCTTCGTCTTACTGTACATATTGAATGAACATATTGTACACTAGCGACCCGCCCTCGCTTCGCTTCGGTTCATAAGATTTTTTTTATATATAATATATATAGCCTATGTTACTCAGGGATAATGTAGCATTCTAATGGTGAAAGAATCTTTGAAATAGGTCCAGTAGTTTTTGAGTTTATTCGATACAAACATACAAAAATACAAATCTTTCCTCTTTATAATATTAGTATGATATTGTCATATTGTTATATTGTACATATTACTGTACATATTGTCTTACTGTACAAAATTTTTGTATACATTTTGGGATTAAGATTGTTTTAAGTTTTGTTACTATGATACAATCAACCAGATAAAGTCGTTATTAAAACACAATAAAAACACGTAGGGGTCGTCGCCAGCGCAAAGAACTATTCGTTATGTATTATAGCAATTCTCATCTAAGTATTATCTTCTCTCCCGAAGAATAGGGGAAATTCTCGAAGAATTTTGTAGGGGGAGAGTGCACTGTGCATTCCCACAGCCGCTGGGCGCACTCTACTGAGCACGTGAACCCTCTGTCACAGAAGACTACCTTGAAGTGTACCTACTTTGCATTTCCTACTTTATCGAATTTCACCAATATACGTACCTACGTGTTTCGGTAGAGAGTAAGATAAGCCCATTCTTATCCTATCCTATCCTATCCCTCCGCATTTTCCCAACCCATTCTCCCAATCCACTCGTTAATCTGCAAAGGTAGACAGCGCATCCGGGGACGTGCCACCCTTTGTCATATTGGACTGATGGTGGCATGTATCGTGGAAGTGTATGGACGACAGTATGCACTTACCATCAGGTGGACTGTATGGTCGTCTGCCGCCTTTTTTTATTCAAAAAAAAAAATACAGACGTTAGAACACCTAAGCGTATTTATGTTTTTTATTACTTGTAGTTTGTTCCGTGAAGTTTCGATCGATTAACGTCTGTATTCGGTAAATTCCTTTAGTGCGTTTATAGTGTTTTTATTTAATCATTCATTGTATATTTTATACGAAAAATTGAGCTTCAACGTATAGTACGTTTTATTATTTCCACATTACTAAATAAACTTTTCTTAAGATATGTTATTCTTATGTAATAAAGTTCGGAGTCAAGGGAAGCTTCATTTCAGAAACTCTTTATTATAACCCCTACCCACTGAGCTTTGTTCCGATATATCATTTCAAGATCAGTTTCTCTTTCTCTACTGTTGGATGCAAACAGAAACGTATTAGGCCTTAAATTCTTCTATGTACTCGTGCTGCAAAAAACCACCGAGTTGATATCACAAACATCTTTGTCCAGCAATCGAACAATGAAACAATGTTAAACTTATGGCGATATTATTAATAGTAACAAATACATTTGAAATAAGCCTGTATGTTTCACCAGATTTATGTCAATAGATTTGTTCATGTACAAATCTATTGACATAAATCTGGTGAAACGTATGCATATCTCCGCAGCCGTCGTGTGACAAGTGCGAGTGTGGGATGGGTTAATTATTTCTTTTTGTGCGAGCTCTCAGTGGGAGATTGCCGTGATTACGTGACTTCGCGCTGCCGCCGCTGCGCCGCGCCGTACAGGGCACAGACTAAATGAAAATACACAGACGTTCCAAACATGAATTTTGCTTGAAAAATATGATGTTGCTTTAAAAATAAATTTAGGCTTATAGAATTTAAATTAAATTTAAAAATATCTATAGGCCTATAGAAATGGAGGCCGCAGGTTTCCTGCTTCCAGATATTTAGAAGTAGAAGTCGTCTTCGAGCGTTACTCGACGCGGATTCCAGATGTTTATCTGTTTTTCCTATAAACGATTCTGTACATTTTAATAGACTTATATTTAAACGGACAGCAAAAAAATACTAAATGGGCAGCAAATCATGACCAACAAAACAACTTATGTTGAATAAATAAAATAAAAAAATATAAATTACTAAGAATGTCATGACCAAGTCCACGTAATGCCGCTTCCTATTTCTTTATTGTAACCAGAGAACCTAAACAGATATCGATTACCCGAAAGCGGGTCATCTACGTATTTTGTTAGCACGTATAGAAGAGATGCGAAAAAATAATTCTAAAATACTGACTGAAGACCCAAACCCATAGGATGTAACATACAATAGGGACTATTGCTAAGAATGTTCTGAATACTGTAACAATCATCAATTTCACCATGTAATTTTTAACAAGACGAATCATTAACTCTTGCTTTTTAATCTTTAAATTAAATATTTTGTTATAAAAACATTACAATATTAGTAATTTAGTAAGGAGCCTTTGTGTAGGCAAATATTAAAACACAGGTCTGTCGCATCTACGTAAAGGTAGATTGAACTGTTAATCTACACTAGGATGCTTTAAAGCGCTTTCACGCTAGCACAATACGCGATGCGGATTTAGTAAACACAGTTTTAATTAGCGAGAATCGCAGAGTGCTCCGGCTACATACTGTTTTGCTGAGAACATTTTAATGCTTGTATGGATTAATTATTTATTATATTGCAGACTGCTATAATAACTGTTCATATATTCACTAATATATGAACGAATATTTTTATAATTAGTGTATTGTCATTTAATTATTTAGAATGATTTTCTTTCATTCTAACTGAGCTCCCACTGTTTGCAATGAATGGTATTTTAGAATAAAAAACGCGGTTCCTGATTATTTATTTTCATATGTGATAGGAGCATTTATAAGAATTGATGAAGTTTAATTTAGTACATTCTCTCGAAACGAGTAAATACAAGTGTATTTTTTTGTTTCGAAATTTTTAACCAATGTTGCACCGCTCACTCTCACTTAGTGCTTAAACATGGACGCTCACAAAAGTAATTCTACTTAAAGACCGTATACGAAATGACTTTATTTTGCCCATAGCCTATATTATGATTATACGGACCGAATCGCAGGAGGTACGAATCTGATTGTGTAGGTTCTTTCCGGCGAGTATTAGCTGTGCCATCCTACAAATTCTATTCTTTTTCCTATGTCTCCTAGCTACTCTTCATCTTTTGGGACATGGAAGTCAATCTAACGATCTCCGAGGCAAACCAGCTCCAATTTGCTCTTTTTTCGGTGCCAGTGGTATACGACCTTTCGCAGCCTAATGAAGTCGCGAGTATACAAGGTCGCGGTAATAAGGTCCGGACCTTCTTCCCTGCGATAGATCTCCTCCAGCATCTTCTTCGCTCCTCAATGTAGAAATGAACAAGCTCACAACACTTGGCGCAAATGTTCTTTTTTCCTACCACATTTTGCTTAAAATGATTTCATGCATCAACGAATAGATGAATAAAGCTGAAATTTTGCATGGACCTTCTTGAGGACTAGAAACGACTAAGGTTCCCGTACGGTAGTCAGCATGCAGGCTAAGTCGTAATAGACAAAATCTGGTACTCTACTAATTTTGTATTTCCATTTTCGAAATGTGGTAATCCAATGCATACCTAACCAAAGCCACAGATATCGGTAAATTTGTTACGGGACGGATCGAATTAGTACAGATGGACGGGAAACGTGGTCAGGCGGGAGAACTTCAGATGGTCGAAGACAATCTATCTATATAAATAAAACGTATATGTTCGTTTGTTCAAAATCTTAAATCTCCAAAAGTTCTTCACCGATTGCTTTGAAATTTTATCGCAACGTTGCATTCGAATATGCGCGTGTTTTTATATATCTATCACAGGGTAAAAACATGTTTTTTACCCAAAAACAGGTAAAAACAGGGTAAGCGCCATCTATTGGGCAGCCACAGCAACGCGTGGCCGGGTACAGCTAGTGAGTAATAAAGAACTAAGCAGTAAAGCATTATACAGCAAGACAGTAACGAGATGGTATCGGAGTAGACAAACAGTGGCCAAACCAATAGACCGATGGTCAGACAACATCGTCGAAACAGTAGGAAAACATTGGAAGCGTGCTCTTGGGAAAAAAAATCCTATACTCAGGACAATTGGGAAATACAGGCTGATAATGAGAAAAAAAATGAATGATGTTCATATAATGCTAAGTTACAAAACAATCTGCACAAGTGTGCAGTGTACCTAAGCGAGTCATCTAACCAACGCTAATATATTCCATCAGGCGTGTAAACTGCAATCTGCGCGCCGGCCATTCATGCCGTAACGAGCTTCTTTACGGACGCTACCTGCGCTACACTCGTATTAGCATTGGCAGAGGTTTATTTGCTATTTACTGAGCCTAGATTTAGCTACACACATTGAAATTTTTTGCGACTTATAATTATACTATGAGTGATGATGTAACAAATATAACAACATCCAAGACTAACAAAAGCCTAGGCGTAAGACATTATTTTGAAATAACCGACAATAGATTCTAGTTAAAGTATATGAAAGTTAAAGTTCGTCTATACGAAATCACGCGTGACGCAATAATATTGAAACGAGTCGGAAACGCGTCTTTTGGGAATAATGGATCGCAAGTTTCATTATCCCTAAACAATCCATAAATCGTCATCTGTTTGTTGCAAGTTGCAACTCCCGGGCAGTCACAAAAATACGACAGAACAATCAACCAATTGTTCATGAACTGTCAAATAAGTAATCTTTCGAAGACGTAACTATAGATACAGAGTACTACTATAAGTACAGAGACGACGTACAGGGTGTGTTCAGACTATTCCCGAACAGAGGAATTTCTGTTCACGTTTCCCAGTTAATTGATGTATGATGTTGTATATTTTTATATATAACTTACCCGCCCTCACTTCGCTTCGGTTTATTAAATTTAAAACAATCGGAATAAGATATTTTCCTGCGGTAAAATGGAGCCTATATTTTAAGTTAGACCTCTAGCAATACATCGGTGAAAACTGCATTCAATTCCATGCAGTAGTTTTTGCGTGATGCGTGTACAAACACACAGACAGACAGACAGACAGACAAAATTTCTAAAAACTGTTGTTTTGGCTTCTGTTGCTCTAATAAAGATCTTTTTCAATATCTATAATGTACAGACATCGGCCTGTTACAATTTTATTATATGTATAGATTATCAATTGTTTGGGTTTTGTATTTAATAAATTTGTATGGATGTATGGATAAGACTAAAAAAAAATGTTTTGTTTGCAAAATAAGATTCGTGTCATGTCAATGAATAAATTTTAATAATTTTAAATAAATAAATTTTAAATAAATAATTTTTTAATAAATTTTAAAGATTCGTGATAATTTTTCATGTCAATGAACTCATAACTGTGAAGGTACCCATGGTTTCAGGCTTCGGGAATAGTAAGGAAACACACGGAATAACTGAGAATATCAATAGATAGATAGATACACTTTATTGTACACCAAAAACATACAGAAAAATACAAAGTACAAGTAATTAGAAGTAGAACCGGCGGCCTTATCGCTAAAGCGATTTCTTCCAGGCGAGGTAGATGATGCAATAAAGAAATAATGTCTGTATATACATACATACAGACATATAATATATTGTATAGACATACACATACAGACATTTGTATGTGATGTAATATCTGATATTAGTATCGTAACGTCGCATGACATCGGTGCAACATTGTGACGCGCGTATATTGGACTGCTATTAAGTGGCTATACTATTAGTGTGCAACATTGTGCTATTAGTGTTTATACGTGCATTACCTGACTTGGTAACAAGAAGAGAATACAATATAACTTTTAAACTTTCGCGTACTGTACACGTTATATTGTAAATTAAAGGATTTTGCTTAACTTTTATTTCTACTCTACGTTACGGCACGGCATAAAATAGCAGTGGTCGCGAGTTGACTAAAGAGGCGGGTTTTATCAAACGTATTCGACGGTAAATCACAAGGTTGTAATTTCTTAATCACTGAATTCCACGTCGACGACAGTTTATAACCATCTTCCTGATTACAATTTTTGTATTTCTTAATTTCAATCCCTTCACGTACCTCTAATTTTACGCGTTCGCCTCTTCGTCTATAGAAGAGCTCCACCGACACTCCTTACTTAGCAGCTGAACATTTATACCAACCATTATGCCTACCAAAAGTATATATATATATATTACAGTGATTTCGTTTAAATATTTTCTCTCTTCAAATCTCGTCATTCACGTAAAATAGTTTTATTGTTTATTGAACCTGTTATTTGCTGTTAATGTATTATTTATGATTTAGCTGAGAATAATAATTGTATGTTATATCAGCACTGTACATTCAGAAAATAATAATAATAATAATGAAAGCTCCACTTACCTGTGGCGTTTTCTTGACTACTTCTTTCGGTTTTAACCTCTGCAAATGGTTCGGTAGTGGTGTGTCCTTATCTTGTTTTGACTTATCTGTTTCCTTGTTTGCAACTTTTGACTTGCTGCTTTCGAGTATATTCTGGTTGACTCTATTCGCCTGGTAACATTAATATTTCTATCTGTATCTCACGATATCTATAAAAATATCTATTGAACAAACACTAGGCAAGTTTTTTGACCAGTTAAGCGGGTTTGTCCAAGTTTGACCGTTAATATGTTACAAAACAGAACAATAGGATATTTATTTTTATACAAATCCATAATTAAATAACTGAAGACAGTTGAAATCGATACATGAAATCAGAATCAAGACACTCGTATCTTGAAAAAAAACAATTAAGTTGCAAGACTTAAAAATCAAAGTTAGAAAAGGATCGCGGAACCAATTGTGTTAATGACGTCACTAACACAGTAGTGGCTTTACACTCACATGAATGACAGACAGGGTTTTCAAATCACGTGTTTTAAACACTGTTTAAAATACAATCTAAATAAAACATGTTTGAAATTAAAGTGTATAAATCTTATAATTGAAATATGTGTGTTTACTATTACTACTCTGTTGAATATATCACAAAGAAAATTCCCGGAACTGGCCACTTACATGAACAGTATTTAAAAAGTAATTAAAAAGTTAAAAAAATGGAACTCTGGCTGTAAAATAAAGTTCGTTTCATCTAACAGTCGTTTGTTTTTTCATTGAAGTGTCATTTTAAAAATTGCGTGTTTGCGTTACATGGATTTAAGTGGTGAAAATTTTTGCTGTATGATTTTCTACGTTTTTAAGTGTCGTTTCACAGCTCAGCAGCTTTTCGCTCGGCTTCAAACTGCTTTTGGCGATGAAGCACCAAGCAGGACGACAATTCATAGCTGGTTTGCAGAATTCAAGCGCGGTCGTGTCAATCTCAGTGACGGATTTCGTGAAGGTCGCCGTCCACCGCTGGCAACAACAAAAACATCGACACTCTGCGGCATATGATCGAAACAGACAGGCATGTGACCTACCATGAGAATCGGGCATCCTTAGGCATAGACTTGAGTCAGATACAATCAATCTTACACAAACATTTGGCTGTGCGAACGCTGTGCTCGCGCTGGATCCCACACAATTTGACTGAGACTCAAAAAAACGGAACGCGTCACTTGGTGCAATGCCATGCTTACCACGTTAAACGAAGGGGCGTCAAATTTTGTGTGGTACATATAACTGGTGACGAAACATGGATTTACAGCTACGACCCCGAAACAAAGCTTCGGAGAATTGTCGTACCGTGAATGCTGATTAGTACACGACCACTTGCTGGCCGCAGGAGAATATATTCTGAGTTGTATTTTAAACATGTTTAAAACAGTTTAAAACCTGTGTTCAAAAACAACGGAAAAAAGCTTGATTTAATACATAGGAACACAGGTTTAAAACATTTTCAACTGTTTGTTTTATAAATTTAAAATAAATGTTTTTGTCTATCCTTGGTGACAGATAGTAACAGCTCTCCATCAAAAATGTTCACAAGCTTATATTATAGGTAATTTTCTAATGTAGAAAACATTTTTTTTCTCTAGTCAACTATCGTTATTATAATTTTATTCAAACAAATTAAAGAGTTAAGAATTATTAAATAATATTAGTATGAAGTATGATATCAATAGTTTACCATTTCTTCGTTTCGGCGTATAATCTCGAGGTGCTGTTCGCGCGCAATCGCTTGTCGTATCGTCGGCAGTGGTCGAGCTCTTTCCTCGTTACCTGTATTTAACAAACATTTCTTTATTAATTACAGCCGGTAATAGTGTTCACAACGAATAGATATAAGTTATATGTATGTCTATATACAGGTGGAATTAAACGAATGGGGGGGGGGGGCTTCTAAGGAAGTAAGTAAATACAAAAAAATGGCAAATTTTACCCAAAGGAAAATTTTTATTTTTAAAGATAAGAATAACTGCATCTAAGAAAAACAGTTTTAAAAGCTGGCGCTTGTTACAGTGGCCCGCAACGCAGCGCATGGCATTGCAAAAATCCTTCTAAATCATTTTCATACATTTTGTATAAACCATCGCACACTTCGGGGGGGCCGCAGCGCACGGCCGGATCGCTTGCCACCCGTATTTATGCACCGATGTTAGGTGCTGAAACGCGGCCGCAGTTGCAATGCGATGTGCGATGGACGGACGCAGTTGACGGACGTAATTTAAGTTATTCGCTTGATTAATTGCGATCATGTGAAGAATTGAATGTCAACAGCTGACTTAAATGATTGCGGCCCGCCGCGTCTGTAATGTGCGTTGTCGCAGTTTTGCAGTATGACGCGCTGCAGGACAATGCGACTGTAATGTGCGCAAGTCTTTGCTACCATTTTGAACATTTGTTAAAATACATACGTTATTTGAAATGCATTATTATTTTATTTTAAGCACAAGGCTCCTTGGCAAGATTTATTCCTTACAATCTACACTGTCAATAAACGCAATAAAATTATTTTTTCAAGGTAAATGAACGGATTTGATTATTGTGTTTTCGATAATCTTTGAATGCAGTTTTTCATAACTGTAAAATAGATACCATGGTTGCTGAGAGCAAATTTCTCTATTTCAAAGTTTCAGACTTCCCCATTATCCGTCTCAAAACAAGAGCCTGTATATCGGACTCATCTGACTCTAATACGAAAACGCATTGTTCGGTTCTTCGCAACACCTCTTCGCGTCACACGCGGCGCGGACGCATACGTTAATTCAGTGCAACTTCGAACGGAGAACGCGCGGGATGCACTCACGGAACACAATAACAAAACAAACAACGTAAACAACAAAGTGCATTTTCGGGTACCAAGCAGATACAAACCATAACAAAAACGTAACAAACAAAAAACATAACGTAACGTAACAAAAAGTACCATAACAAAAACAGCAGATACGAGACAATTATAAACACAATGAACTATAAAAATAATGTACTTTTACTTTCCTACTTTCCACAATATGGGTGTAGGTTACAGCCCCTACACGCATAGTCAGTCAGGTGTGCGTCGCTGTACGTACTTACAAATCGGGCTAGCACACGTACGGTAAGCTTTGCGCTCATTCTCAATGAATTTACGTTGCACCACGACAAACAAGGCTTAACCGCCTTCATGAGATAATAAGATCATATGTGATCAGCGGTGAAACATAAGTTGATTTAACACTTGAGATTTTCGCGATTTTCCCACATATTTATCTATTTAAACAGGTCTCAACGCTCCATTTCTCCAGGATATTGCGTGAAGCAATTGAAATCAAGAAAAATCAGAAGATAGATACAAATTCTCCTCGACGTGGAATCTTATGCTTACTCTGTAAAAACTTAGTGAATTCTAAAAATACCCACCAAAAAACGCTAGTTTATATATATCGGGCTCTAGTACGAAAGCGTATAGTCCGTCGGGCGTGCGTTGCTGTACGTACTGCAGCCCATACTCGCACATCGCGCTCGCACACGTACGGAGAGTTTTGCGCTCGTTTTCACTGCACAACTGCAATGAGCATTACAAATTTAAAACTTTCAACTTTTAAACTTTGACCACGTGAGGTTGATAGTCGCGAAAACTAGCGACGTATTTGATCGAAAGCGTAGCTGTTTTTCCAAGGGGCGTACATTAGTTAAATACAAGGGGGTTAGAATCAAAAGGTGACATTTGCAATTTTGGGTTTAACCGTTGTTTTGCGTTAGTACTCAAATCTTTCAGTATTAAGTTATTTGCATTAAGTTCATATATATGAAATTATTTGCATCAAAAGTAGGGAAATAATTGAAAAAAAAAGGGTGATCGATATCACGAGTTCATGTCAAAGAGTGATATTTATAACAGTTTTGACATTTTCCGGTAAAATAGAAAAAATGTAGTCGGTTTTTTTATTCGAGTCAGGGATATGACATGTAGAACTGTCAAACAGAGTGAAATTTGTATGGAGTTGACACTTTATTGACAGTTCTACATGTCATATCCCTGACTCGAATAAAAAATCCGACTATAAATATCACCTTTAGATCCTAAGCTCCTCAATTATGCGCCAAATTTGACATTTTTGTTCTTTTTGCGTCATTCGACTCAATTTAGCGTAATTTACAAGTCTTATTGACTTTCATTTATGTTTTACACGATAGTTTAGTAATAGGCCAAGCGCTTTGTAAAATATACTAGTACAAACACAAAAGTTTCTTTCATGTTTTTAATTTCAGTCGCTTGGTTCAGTTACGCTGAATGGTGGCCAGTTATGGTACTAAGTAAGCATTAGTGGTATCAGGAACGATAAGAGCACTGGCGCCCGCGGCACACCCAAGTTAACGTTATTTTACTCTTTGCTTATTAAAAAAAGATCTTTTGGCACAACCGTGGATATCTCTTGAAAATATTGATAATTGATTTTCTGCGGTATGGTATGGTATGATAAGCTATTATGAAAGTATGATATGATATCCAATGAAGTATGGTATGCTATACATTACCTGTATGTTGGCAGATCTGAGCGCTGGTGAGAACAAGTGCGGCAACATGGGCAATATGTCGAGCAACAATGTGTTGCGCGTGGTGGCTACCGACGGACTACCACCGCGCCACACCGACCACAATATACTTTCTAATTCGGATTTACGACGGTGCATCTGGCGAAAAAGGAATTTATCAATTTAATATCTCAAGCCGTAATTTTTTATTTGAAGCTGTAATTAGTCAGAGCCAATTTCGCATCCAATAGAAAGTAATGGCTCATTTAATTCATGCACAAGGGAGTTTATTGAACGCATACAGGAGAGTAAATTGGTTATATAAACAACTGTTATCATTATGTGATCAGATCACTTTTATCATTTAGTTTTTATTATCAAGCGAACAGTTGCAGGCCAGAATTGTATGAAGTTTGGTCACATACTAAAATCGTATGCGACAATATTTTCGCCTGTTGGAACGAAGGTTAAATTCGAAAATAAGCCAAATCGATAGAGTAGTTCCAAAATTATGAAGATGTAAAAACTTTACAAAAAAAAAAAATATAAACTATATGTCGTTAAATAAAGTTTTTTTGTACTCGGTAAAGATCTAGTTTTTGTCCAAAAAAAAAATACGGAAAATAGCGAAAATTCCCTTCCGACTGATGCTCTTTCGTTTTTTAGAATTATATTTAAAAGGATATTAGACCGAGGGGCTATTTGGCAGGAAGTCGAGAACTGAAGATGGGTTTTTATTAAAAAATGTATTTGTGGGGGTTTGGGTTTAAATAGTGATAGTTTATTAAACTTCAAAAACCTAATGTTTGTGCTAAGAAAATAAAAGTAAAGACAGCGTTTTTCGTGTACTACTTACAAGGAGTTCGACTGTTTGTCCTCAGTAAACCTACTATCTTTTTACTGACTCTTGACTCACTTCGAAGAAAACTTGACACTGGCACAATGCGCTATTGCCATATAAGAAAAAAAGAGATGTCAGTAGTTTTCTAACACTTGTTCTGTAAACTGTTAACGAAATATGCTGTCTACGTTGGAGATATATTTTACGATACCCTCAGTAAGAGATGGGAAGAGAGACAATCTATACTAATATAATAAAGAGATAAAATTGTGTGTTTGTTTGTGGGTATGTTGATAATCTCTGGAACTACTGAACCAATTTCAAAAATTATTTCACTAATAGGAACATTATCCGTGTCCAATATAGGCTATATATTATTTTGAAATTTTGAAAAATAAACTTATAAACCGAAACGAAGCGAGGGCGAATCGTTAGTAAGATAATTAGAGAAATTAGATAATTGTGAGAAAAGTATTTAGAAAATATATTTATGAAAAAAATAATTGAGACTGACCTCTTGAGCTTGCATAGGGAACTTAATCCTCTGCGGATCTCTAGTCGCCAATATTGCATAACACCGTCCAATACACAACGGTAGAGCGCCATACAACGAGTAGTTCTGGTGCCGAAGTGTCCACGAATTAATAGCATCATAGAGCCGAAGCCAGGAGAGAGTCTCACAGGCGATTAAGAGGCGAGCGTCGACTCTAGCCGTTATGTAGTTCTCGAATATTCCGTGGACTATTCTGTAAAATATTTATTATAATATTTTATTGTAAGTAGTTTATTATACTAAGGTTTATTATTTATTTAATCCGCAACCTTTTATGTAACTTATTTAACAAATATATTGCTGGTGTTAGGGCCTTTCTTACCACCTTCTGAAAGTCAGTTATACTTTATCTAGAAATCAGTATCAGCTAGATCTTATTGGCAGATAATTAATTTATCTATCAGATTGTTAACAGTTACTTTATTACCACCCGATACCTTATCAGAAGGTGGTGAGATAACACTGACATTTAAAAACAGTATGTAACAGATAGCCGGTATGTAATAGGTGAAGTTTTTTATCAATATATGAGTCGTATAGAATGAAAGACGGCAAAATAGGTTAGTAACTTCACCATAAACTCTTTATTAACTCTATTAATTAACTTTATTAACTAAGAGTTTATTAACTCTTCACCATCAAGGATGTTAATACATATATGTATCAACATCCTTGATGGTGAAGAGTTAATCAAATCAGTTTAGTTTTAAATTTTCTACGTTGCCATATATTTACCTCATTTTTGCTTACTAACCTATTTTGCCGTATTTGATTCTATACGACTCATATGTTAATTTGTGTTTGCATTTATGTGTCCAGGAGCGTGTGTGTGTGAGAGAGAGAGAGAATGAGTGTGTGATTATACCTGTTATATTAACTATGGTATAACAAAGCCGCTAACACAAGCGCTAAGGAACTACTCTACCCCTAATAGTGGACTCGCCAACCCTCTTGGCCAGCGTGGCGTTTTAAGGTCATACATCCCTCATGCATAAGACAATGTGCATGAGGAGAGCCCCGTGTCCAGCGGTGGATACTGAAAGGGCTGGTTGCATTGCATTGTATACCTGTCATATTCACCGGCCGCTTGAATTGTCTTCAATAAGTTATCGTTGGAGAACTTGTCATTTAACGTGAACACAGCACTGAGCGCCTGCATCAGGCTTTTGCTGCAATCTTTAGTACCTATCGCTGCGTTTTCTACGTCTTCCATTTTGAGCTGAAAACATGTTAATTATACTTTATATCAGAGTATGCATTCAAATCTAGGGATTATAATAAAAGAATCTTCTCTCAGAAAAGATAACAGTAAAACGTACTGCATTACCCACTTTATCTTATTCTCCAATCTACGTATGTGATTCGGTAATAAGTAAGATATGCCACAGCCCATTCCTATCCTACCTTATCTTATCCCTTACCATTTTCCCAATCCTTTCTCCAAATCCATTCCTTCATCTCCAAAAGTAGGCAGCGCATCCGGGGTTGTGCCAACGTTTGTCATTCTGGACTGATGTTGGCATGTATCGCGGAGGTCTGCGGGCGACAGTAGCGACTTACCATCTGGTGAACGGTGTGCTTGTTTGCCGCCTTCTTACTATAAAAAGGCGGCCGACTGCACTGTGTGAAAGAGATGGATGCATTTAAGTGAGTGAAATTACTAATGTGAAATAATTAAATGAGGAGTAGAAATACTGAAGGTGGCAGGAAATCGATGAAAATAAATTTAAAGGTAGGTTAGATTTAGGTTATTTGGTGATAATAAAGACATAGGAGTCCAACGAATCGGGACTCCGTCGACTTTGTTTTGACATCCTTAGTAATTGAAAATTGTTTATTTCAGTAATAAGAAAAACGTTTGTTTCGTTGAATTTGCTGCTGGTTTAAATACAAGCCCAAAATAATATCTCTAGTGTATGCTGCGTAGCGCTTTATGAAGGCAGCAGCGTTGTAAAAGCTATGTATTTACAAATATTTACAAGGGACGTAAGAGGAATTGCTACAAAAACAAATTTAATAAATTAACTATTGTTGTATACTGGAAAGACGAACTGCGAAGTGTAAATAAATCACTAAATAAAATCTAACCAACCTGCGTCTTAGCCCGGGCCTTAATGAAGCTGAGCACCTGTATGGCGGCCCTCACATCGCCCTGTGCCCTCGTCGCTAACGCGGAAGCAACGTGTGGTGCCAACTGCAGCCCTTCGTTCTCCCCCACGCGACACAAACGGGCCGATAGCCGGGAGATGGATACCCCACCCACGGACAACACCAGCGATACCGGCCTGACACCACAACAAAGTTTAAAAGAATATACAAAATGAACATAAACAATAAGATATTAACAATAATTAATAAGATAAAATACAATTTGCTTTTTGGCCGATTTGCCTTACTAGACTATTCCATAATATCCCTAGTGTAGATCAAGGTGCGAAAGCGATTGACATAGGAGATCAGCAGGCCCGAATGGAAGATGCTCCACCAGGCCAAGGCTCACCGGAGGCTGTAGAGCAATAGATATGTGGATATTTTATTTATATAATGTATTAATTAATTTATGTATACCTTCTATGTATTACATTTATTGTTATGTATATATGTATGTGTGTAAGTTTGTATGCATGTTTATATGCATTGTACTTGTATCAGCCTATAACGTCCCACTGCAGAGCACAGGCACACCCTTAGTAAATCACTGGGATTAAGTAGAAACTCAGTGGTACGTGGCGAGGATTTGACCTCGCGTTCAAACGAATGTGAGTTGACTATAGATACCTTTAGGCAATCGCGGTATATCTGGCTCATTGGCCTTATAGATGAGCCCCATATAAACTGACCTGTAAGTGGCCACCGTCGTTCTATTATAATATACGTATAATAATTTATATACTTTACCTCAAGGGCCTCAGTGAGTTGGCGTACAAATCGTTGCATATCGCGATAACGGGCCGTCGCAAAGGGTGCGTGTTGGTTTTCTTCTTACCGCTCTCTTTAGTCGCAATACACCATTTCACCAGTAACTCCACCGTCGGTAATGGAGCGCCGTCTATTTCATCTGGGAAACATTGAAAACAATTTGTTTTATTGCAAAATGGTAGGAGACGAGCAGATATGCCCGAAAACTTCAAAATGGAATAAAAATAACTAGAGATTTATAAAAAATATACTAGTGGAAAACAGTTATTACAGTTCAAAAGAATATTTTGACAATAAATTAACCTTGGTCTTTCATAGCACCCCTTAACTGCTGCGCTCCACCGGAAGTATGTGTTTAACTGTTCCTTTTTATAATTAAGATCTCATACTGTACATATGTTGCAACAAATATTTTGAGTTAGTATGTAATTCAATCAGCCCTTTCAGTATCCACTGCAGTACACGGGCCTCACCATGCACATTGTCTTGTGCATAAGGGATATATGGTCTTAAAACACCACGGGTTGGCGAGTCCACTCTTTCAGAGGTGGTGTAGTCGGCGCTCGTGGTAGCGACTTTAGCCGTTAGTCGCACGGGAAGAGATGGGGTGATGCTATTCTATAGTCGGCTCACACCACACGGCATGGCGATTGTCTATATGTATAATTAAAATGACCGAGCATCACCGGGACTGTGATGGGTTGAGTAAGGATAATGGAATAAGGAGATTCTTTTATCCCGTTATATAATCATACGTCTCAGCAGGGCCGTCTTTACCAGGGGGTGCAAGGGGTGCGGTGCACCCCGGGCGCCCCGCGCCCGGGGGCGCCTGTCGAGCGCTGAATTCAGTGCCGGCTTTACCTATGGTGCAGGGGGTGCGGTGCACACGGGCGCAGGGTCTTAGGGGGCGCCGAGCGCCGCTCGCGACACCTCCAAAGAGTTCAAAACGCCTACTAGAGGGCGCCCTGCACCCGGGCGCTACATGAGCTAGAGCCGGCGCTGCAACTATGCAACTGTTTCATTGTTAGTGGCGTAATAATAATAACACAGGGTATATTAGTGTGGGCCCTAAAGCTGTTAGTATGATTCTCCATGTTGTTAGTTTCTGTAGTATTTTTTTAAGCAAACATTTAGATGCATACACACCCCTCACGCACACACACAAACAGGAAGAGAGAGAGAGAGAGAGAGCGTAAGAAGTATGTAATTATGTTACAATTATAATAATTGTAAGGAATGTAAGAGTTACGTAACAATGTATGTTTAGGAGATATGTAAATATAGGAGATATGTTAGTTGTGTTTTTTCATTTTCTAAACATCTTCATTTCCTCAATTGGTTGCAGCGTGGCCTCATACGTCCTTATTGACAATGATTCCATAATTTTATTTTTTATTGATGACATTGTATTATTTATTGCATTTATTCTTTATATTAATTAAAATTCGTAAGCCCGTAGGCCTGGATGTAGGTCCATGAATGTATCAATCGAGTATGAGTAAAATTCTATGGTATCAATAACAAATCATTTCATTTCATAATAATGTGCTTGATAACTTCACAGCAATTACTTAAATATTACAAAGCAATATCATTACTTACCTGTACTTGTATCAGCCTTTAACGTGCCACTACAGGGCACAGGCCTCCCTGGTAAATCACTGGGGGGTTTCGGACGTAATCCACCACGAGGGCCCACTGCGGATTGGTGGATCACGTACGAATGATTTTTTTTTCATATCTGGAGCATGTAGGTTTCCTAGCAATGTTTTCCTCTCACCGGTGAGCTGCTGACATTTTTTTAAATCCGTACTTAAGTAGAAACTCAGTGGTACAGACCGAGGATTTGAACTAACGATCGTCGATGAATTGGATTTGAACTCACAATGGATGTTACTCGCGTATAGATACCCCTAGGTATTACTTACCTAATATAAGACAATTAGGTCTTTTATCGGCATCGAGAACAGACTTCATGAGTGTAGCGCTCTGTAGTGCCGTCCGAAAGGCCTCCGTACTGCGCTCATCTGAAGCGTTCAGTTCCACCGGACGATATCCTGGGGAAATATTATAGAACATTCTAGAAGATATGAGTAATGAAGTATACTGTACTCCTAATACATATGAATAATTATTTCATTTTATTTTATTTTCCACTTTGATCTAAAGCTTCATTTATCAACCATGTTAGTGTAGCGAGCCCCTAAAAAGGCCAAAAGTAAAGTGAATAAACTCATGACTCCCTCACTAATGATTAAGTCCCAACTATGTGGTTCTACCATTTAATATTTGAAAGAAAGAAATAAAAGAAAATGAAAATTTTATTTTTTATTATTATCATATAATATATTTTTATATATGCCAGAGCCCATTCCCATTCCATCATATTCTATCCCCTCCCCGTTTTCCCAATCCTTTCTCCAAATACATCCCTATATCTCCAAAGGTAGGCAGCGCATCCAGGGGGGTGGCAACGTTTATCATTCTGGGCTGATGATGGCATGTATTGTGGATGTCCATAGCCGACAGTACCCCTTACTAGTACCAGGTGGAATGTATACACAAAATATTTAGACACAGCACTATAAATATTTAGACAATATTATACAAAACCAATTGTTGTGCTAATCAGCACCAGCTCAGTATACATAATATGTCGCAGAATGACCTGCGACGCTGGTTTTCAGTTCTTTCTTTCATTTGATTTTAAATCATTAATTTTATTCACTTAAATTGTGTTTTATTCATATATTAATTGTTTTCAATCATTTTTTTTTTGTAAACAACTACTTAATATGTATATATCTGCCGCAATCCCCATGGTGGTCGAGAGCCCAAGGTTGAGACATGATGGTTTAAACTTTAGTTTATCACGTTGTTTCTTACCCGCTAACTTCGCCAACAAATGTGCAAGGGTAGTTTTGCCCACGCCCGGGGGTCCACAAAGCAACGCCACCTTGTGATGAGGTCTTCCGTCCTCATCCAGTTCCGGTTCCGTTGCCTTCTTGCCTTTCCACTTGTTGGTCAGTTGGAAATTTCCAGTGTGTTTGCTGAACGCGTTGCGTTGATGCGGTTCTTTCACTTTCACTTCTTTTTTGAAGACTACCTGTAAGTTTAAAACCGTAACCGGACACCACACGGCACGGTAAGTATGAAACCAAAATATTTCATTATATCAAATTATAATTGTGATAGTATCTGAGCAAACTATCACAAAGCGATCGCAAGCGATCCCGCGGTACCCTCCCAAAGCAATACCCTAAGCCGAGGGGCGTTCCTTCCGCCGGTCTACCTTTTAATCAGATTCCAAATTAATTTTACTATTTATAGCTAGCGCTAGCTTCGCGCCGTAATGTAAAAGTTACTATTAAAAGAATGAATAAAATAAACATACACCAGAATATTTGTTTAATATTTGTGGGATAATTCACATTATAAGATTTGACTATTATGCAATGTGTACATCATTTGAATAATTGTAAATTAATATTTAATAGCGGACGTTTTGCAGAAATTTCAAAATAACGTAATATCTAGGCAAATTATCAGTTAGTACCCACCTTGTCCCACAAATGCAGCCAATGCAACAAAGCCCTGTTGATGGGCTCCTCGGAGAGCAAATCCAAGTATGAATGTGGCCGATACTTGTCCACCCATAAACTTGTGCCATTGACAGCTGTATCTACATCTGGAAGAGGCTCTTGGGATTCATTAACTTGATCCTGTTGTTTTGTTTCTAACTGAAAATATAGTCATTAATAATTAAAAATTTGACAGACAAAATTTCTCTGTCAGATCAATCCCTAAAAGAATATCCACTATGGCTTGTGGATATTTTTTTTAGAAAAAAAGTGGCAAGTTGTCTTTTGGTGGTCTACATGTTGGTAGTGGTTCAGAATGACAAATGTTAGCACACCTTCGAATACACTATTTACCTTTGGAGATTTAGGAACAAATTTAGATTAAGCGTCAAGAAAACGGGGATGGGATGGGAATGGGCTCTGCCATGTCTCACTCATTACCAAATCACATACATTATTTATCGAATTGTATTTATGTTTATCTTATAGTAATGTTCAGTAAAAAGAGGTAACATGGGCAGTTGAGTGCACCCCGCAGCTGTGGATTCCAGTTTGCGCTCTTCCCTTATAAATGTGATTTTTTTAAATATTTCTTCTTTCAGAATGACAAGACACAAATAACATAATTATAACATGATACCAAAATGTTAATTGTTTAATAATAAATACAATTTAATACACCCATAATTATACATTTTAAATTTGATTATGAATATAATTTATATAACAGCATTTTACTTCTTTCTCTATCATTAGAACAACTGCAATGAAATAATAAATGACTACGTGACTTTTTGCATTACAAAATTACGATTCTAAATGATTTTAATAATTTTTTTGAATGGCAATAAATAAATTAATTCTCTATGGCATTTTGTACTTACAATCTTCCGGGCTTCTTCCCAAGTACTAGAGTACACAGAATGTATGGAAGGCTGGCTGGCTGCAATGTCCAAAGATTTATCCCAAGAATCTTCTGATTCCAATCTCACATAGATACGGTCACCCTCTGAATTTGTTAATGGTAGAAACGCCCACCTGAAACTCATTTTGAAATGTTATTGATATCTGCCTATCATGTCCCACTGCACAGATCTACCCTTACAATCACAAGTCATAATGAATCACTCAGAATCACTATGCCCCTATGCCTATGCCTATGCCCCAAATATTTTCCAATTATCAAGTACACAAATTTACTCCCTATAATTAGGAATGGCAATCTGGGATCAATTAATCAAAGAATCAATTATTTTGTGTGAAAAAGATTTTTACAATCAATCTCATGCAGTGAATCAATTCTGGAACTGGAAATGACAAATCCTAGATATGATATTTTGGAACACTTACTTAAATTATAATTTTAAGTTGAATTTTAAATTGTATTTTAATAAGATTTTCAATAAAAAGATACATACATATGTGAATTGCATATTTTTGTATTTTAATTTTTCCACTGTCCAATATATTAGTTTTCACTGATTTTTACTAGATATCTTCAAAGTATTTTCGCACACATCAGAAGTGAGTTTTTTACTCTTACAGAACACATTGAAATGAAATGAAAAAGAAAAAAAACAAAACAAAAATAATATTAATTTATGTGTCAATTTAAAGGGAGTAGAAAACTTACCTTGGTATATCAATAGAAATATTGTCCTTAATCCGATAAATAGTTTGAGAATCAACGTGTGCATGATTTGAAGGTTCCGCAAGGATCTGTTTCAATCTTCTACCCTCAATAATCTTATTTATTAGATCCAAGTCAATTTCCTCTTCTGTTTTCTGTCTCTTACTTGGTAATTCTATATTATCGAAGTCTATGTCTCCAATGTCACCAAATAAATCTTCTGCTGTTCTTTTATTTGTGTCGTTAGGAATTTTTATGGGAACCAAATCCATAGGTTGGATGGGTAACTCATCCAAAGGCTGTGAAATTTGACTTGTTGTCAAACCATTTGTCAAGTCATTACAGTTTGTAAGCTGATTTGAAGCTGTTTGTTTAATCACCGGAGTGGAGAAATTAAGACTCCTTCTAGCAGGTAATGACTTTTTCTGTACTGCGGTTGGTTCTGAAAGTTACAGATGAATATTGAAAAGTATAAAAATAATGTGAATAGGGTAATGACTATAATAAAAATTGATATGTTTAATGGCTTTTTCGAATAGAAATTTATGAAAAGGAGTTTTCAGATGTCTTAGAATATGAGATAGATAAGAGCTTGACAATACTCAAGTGGAGAGCTATAGTGTCCTTTGTCATCCATGTGTAGGTGTAATGTGTACACTCTCAGTGAGAGATCTTGACTGAGAACTTTCTGCCAGCTGTGTGTATACTATCAAAGAGCCACTCTAAGACAAGCTGAGTGTTAGACGGTAGAGGGTTAGGGATAGTTAGGGATCTCACCGAGAGAGTACAACTGGCATAGGAGGCGAGATATTCCATATGTAGCCATCTACACTTTATTTTCACTCGGTCATTGTTTTGAACTCTATTGAGATAGACATGTTGAAAATTGCTGCTGCAATTTCTCTATATGATCACATGTTTTTTTACACATACACATAAAATAATCATTATTTAATTATACAAGTCAAATATTCCAATATTGTTTGGTTATTTGAGGAAGTTAGGTTAAGTTTATGTTTATCAATATCACTCTTTTGGGTGGTAGTAATCAGTCAGGAAATTTTTCTACGTAGTATACAATTTAGGTCGTAATAATAGTTACGCGGTCCGCCAGGATTATAGTTCTAATATCACCTACGGTTCAGAGTCAAACTATTGTTATGCTACCTAATACGTTTGTATTAAATACCTTGTTCTTCAGTTTCCCGTAATACTTCAAGATCGTCTGCGTACATAAGTTCAAACTCTTCCTCAGGATCTGGGTAGTCACTCATTTTGACACTGGTTTTAAAATAATATATAAAAAAGGAGCAGTCTTTGAACGTATGCAGTTCTTACTTTTTAATTTAGAATAATTTATTTATTTACAAATCAGTAAATAAAAATTTTTAAAAAAACATTCAAGTTAATATTAGTAGATGTCAAATATCTGTCAATCTCGAAACAAAAATGCCGCCAGATTACTGGATGCATTCTATTATAGTAGTTATATGTGCATATATAAAAAAAAACGTAGGTCTTGTTTAAAAACGTTGGAAATTCGTTATTTGATTATCGAATTACAGTGCCTTTATATTAAAAAAAAGATACACATTATGAGGGTCAACTGTGAGAAATGCTCTCAAATTATTTTATAAACCTGAGTTTCAAAATGTGCACAATAGCTTTTTGACATTTTATACAGATACAGTGTATTCTTTTCTATCGTCACAAACCTTACAAAAAGACGCAAAATAATTAGTAGATATTGTGAAATAACAATTTTCGCACGCTTTCAACTGAAGTGAAAAAGGTTCCAAAAGAGTACCTACCGGCTATTATCCGAAAGAGTTGTTGCCTACTCTTTCTTTGGCACTATCTCTGCATGGTGCTTTTATTTCTAAATATACCTATAATGTTTCTTCAAAACTACAACTAGATACCCAGTCCTTTTCTTCGTCCACTACTGAACATGGGCCTCCTCACCATAGATTTATTACATGGTAGGTAGGTAGGTTAATATACTCGTACCTATATGTATTGTCTAATACTCTTCATTAGTCCTGACGCACATTGTTTTGATCATGAGAGGTAGATATCCTTAAAACGTCACGCCTGCTAATGAAGCTAATTGACGAGTCCACTCTTTTAGAGTTAGTGTAGTTCCTCAGGACTTGTGGCAGAGGCGTTGTTATTCTAAAATCACCTTTTATGACACGCGCGGGAAGAGATGGTAGGGGGAGAGTGCATGCTGCATTCTCACAGCCACCGGGCGCACTCGACTGGCCACGTTACCCCTCTCTCACAGAAGACTACCTTCAAATGTACTGCATTTCCCACTTTATCGTATTTCCTCAATGTACGTACGTGTTTCGGTAGTGAGTGAGATATGCCAGAGCCCATTCCCATCCCATCCTCTCCCTACCCATTTTCCCAATCCGTTCCTTAATCTAGGAACGGAAAGATAGGTAGCGCATCCGGGGGCGTGACAACGATTGTCATTCTGGACTGATGTTGGCATGTATCGCGGATGTCTATGGACGACAATATCCACTTACCATCAGGTGGACTGTATGCTCGTCTGCCGCCATTTTTTCTATAAAAAAAAAAAAAAAAGTTGGTGTGGTGATATTCTAGTCGGCCGACACCATACGGTCAGAACTATGAGTATGACAACTTTAGAAATTTTATCACCTAGTATATCCCTAAGATTCGAGGAAGATTTTAAGGGTAGGGTAGGGCGGGGCTAGTTGAGCATAGGGGTAAGTTGGGCAATCGAAATATCTCAAAAACTACACGCCGCTCGTTAACTCATCAAATGAAGGAAAGAAGCGGTCGCAGGAGGGGAACTCACCACACGACCGCCAGTGACGACTTGTCGATCGAGTGACGTACGCGCACGCTTTGTTTGTTTTGCGACGAAAAAGTAAAATATTAGTTTCGGTTCAAATTTCATCTGTACACGTTAATAATCATCCGTTTTCGATCACGTAAGTGTTAAACTTTCATAGATCTATTATATATACGATATCTCGAAAGGATTTGGTTCTTAATCAAACGGTTTTTTCATAACCTCACTTTTGTTTCAAATATTTGGGTAGGGGCTAGTTGGGCAATTGTTGCTCAACTAGCCCCACGGTTTAAAACAAAAGCAATATATGGTTTTCTTTTATTTTAGCATGCGGACATATAAAAGAAGGACTACAGGAGGTTCTATTTCTAGACAACAGTTAAATGATGCAGCAAAGGCTGTCACCAACGAAGGCAAAAGTGTAAATGCCGCCGCCAAGGAATTCGGTATTAAACGTATGACCTTAACAAGATTTATAAAGAAATTAAAATCTGAAAGCGGTGTTCCATCAATGGGTTATGCAGCACCGAGGCAAGTATTTTCTTCAGAACAAGAGGATTCTTTAAAAAAATACTTGTTACAAATGGCATCAATCTTCTATGGATATTCCCCGAAAGACGTTCGTCGCCTTGCCTACGAGTGTGCTGTTAAATTCGGCATCAAAATTCCAGTCACCTGGTCTACAAATAAGATGGCCGGGAAAGAGTGGCTTACGATGTTTTTAAAACGGAATCCCGAGTTATCTATTCGAAATCCAGAACCCACCAGCCTTGGTAGGGCAACATCATTTAATGCTCAAAACGTTAAAGTTTTTTTTGACAAGTTAGCTGAGTTAATCAAGTGAGGAAAGCAATGAAGATGACTATGCCTGCCTGGTTTGTTGCGAAGCCTATTCCGAAAGTTTTCCAGGGGAAAAATGGATCCAGTGCTAAGTTTGCAAGGAATGGGCACATACAAAATGTGCGCCAAATGCTAGTCTTACTTACGTTTGCATTAATTGCGACTAGCGACAACGATGATTAATTTCCTATATCACATTAATGTCTTTTTTATATTTAAACCCCATTGATCATCACATAACTGTAAAAGTAAGATTTTAAACAAAAAGACTGAGACTATTCCAAAAATTGAGCTTAAGAAATGTTTCGTTTATGTTGATTATATTTTTATGTTTAATGTTTGAAAAAATAATAGTTTCTGTTTCACTATTATTTCACTAAGACATTATAAATAAAAAGTTGATTGTAAAATAGCAATTTTATTACATGTCTAGTACACATTCACGTCATTGCATGGCTTAATGTTCTAATTGCTCAATTTGCCCCATACCCTTGCTCAACTTACCTCACCTATGGGGTAGGTTGAGCATGTTTGACCTTTCTCACTTAAACGACTGTAGCTCTTAAACCAGATTTATGAGAGATAAATTTTTTTGGAGACTTTTAGGAAGGAATAAATTACTTATCTATCAGAATACATATCAAGCAATTTCGACATAACGTTTAGGAGCTATGATCGATCAAGTGAAAAATTGATCAACTAGCCCCGCCCTACCCTAGGTAATTGTAGACAAGCCTTAAGATTGCATACCTAATGTAGATGTCCAAGCAAAAAGGGGTCAGATCTCAAGGCTTTCTAATTTTCGAGATATTCTCATTTTTCTGAGATTGCGTGAAAAATCACATTCCTTGATTTGAATTGGATATTATTCTACGATCGTACACACAAAACTGGCGTTTCCTTGTAACAGAAGGCTGCCATAGATAAAGTGGACATTTTCTATGGCCATCATTTATTTATGTTAGAAACAGGAAATATCATGTCCGTCATTGACGAAACGTATAGGGTTGCCATCCGTCCCGATATATCGGGACCGTCACCGTTATGGACCTTCTTGTCCCGACGTCCAGACAAGACCCAATTTTGTCCCGATTTCGCGAGCCGCCGCCGCCGCCACCAAAATACTGTTACGAGCTTGGCTCAAGTAACACCATCTGTTAGCGCAACATGTAAATGCAGCCTGAGTGCAGCTTGAGGAAGAGACAGTAGCATTATATACCATAGCATTTGATTACTTAGAGAAATGGACTATTTCTTTTAATAAATATCAAGTATTTGATTGGATGACGCTATCTGAAACCCCAGATTGGGTGATGATTGAAAACACTATATATCTGACTGAAAATGGTGTGAAGATTTCAGGCGACAATTGCTTCCAGCAATATATGTATCTGAAGAGCTTTTTATAAACTAAGCGTGACTCGGAAGAATGGAAGTCTAAACACTCCGTGGAAGAAAGGTGGATTTACTTTCTTAAGGAAACCGAAAATCCTGAACGCAAATGTCAACTGCTAAAATTATGCGAGTATTTGTTTTCGATTCCCGCACACCACTATGGAAAGAATGTTTTCGCTGATGTCGGCCCAGTGGACTAATGAAAGAAATCGACTGCGTCCAGGGACTGTGGAATCAATCTTACAGTGCCAGTTTAACTACAAGTTGACTTGCATGGATTTTTATAAATACGTAAAACGGAAAAAGGACTTGCTGAAAAAGGTGAAATCTTCCGAAAAATATGGTGTGCCAACTACTTCTGCCGCAAGTTCCATGTAACTTTGTTCTAAATAAAAAATAATTATATAAAATATATTTTTTTATTTCATTTCTACACCCCCATCTCAGTGTCCCGACAAGGTTCCAGCTAAATATGGCAACCTTAAACGTAGGTAATAATACTATGCAGAGTTATAAAATCTATTGTGCCCACAGAACTGGGATTTCCTTGTTAATTCATATTCCTTGTTATTCCACGATTGTGCCCAATACCACACCACTCATGCTCATATGAGCATAGGTAGGTATATAGTATATACCTATACTCACTCAGTATACTACACTACACGAACCCAATATGTGCAAATGTAAAAGTAATGAAAATAAAACTCCACAATAATATACGAAAGTTTTTTTTTTAATAATAATCGGGTATATTTACAATAGATTAATTAACAAATGTGAATTACATGAATAATGGTAGAAGAGGTATCCGATCCATAATACCTTTGTTAATTTATGCTGTTTTACACGTTCCAAATATCAATTCGAGTTTATAATAACGAGATCATTCGAAATTCAATCTGGGTTGTATTTGACTTATTCACTTAATTAAACTTATGTATTAAACTGGAATGCACACGACGAGTACACAGCTATTGCAATACCTTCAAAAATCAACCTTGAAAAATAACATGTTAGTATAGGTGCTTAATATTAAAATATGGAAAGTCCAAAAATAAATACGCAATTGCAATATTTGGTCAATTATAAAAATAAACGTAACAATAATAAAATGTATCTTAAGAATTATAAACAATTTCGCCAAAAAATATTAACTAAAAACACGAGTAGGTATTAGGTAAATTAGCAAAAGAAGACAGATAGTGTTTATTAGTTTCCTACAGAAATATTTATAGACGGAATCACTATCGCAATATTGATAAAATGGAGACAATTTAATATTGAATATCTCCCGGTTTCGAGTCCAACTTTCTACAAGACAGTTAAGAGTGAGAAAAGAAATTATTGCCTTACTGTTTCTAACTTAATATTATAATGTCTTATTATAAATGCAACAACTCACCGTGATAACTCAAAATAACGAAACAAAACATATATTATATCACCAACGCAAAGGTAAAGTTCAATAAACATCACAGACATCTACTTTTACCTAATCAATAATGACTTAGAACATTGTTATGAGATTTCACTTATAATATCAATAAATACATGCACGTCATTCTCAAAACATTCACTCGAGACTAAACAATTTCACTTAACTACGGCACTCGGTATGGAGCCGAGATCGTTGGTTTATGTATTTACCTATTTATATTATATTAATATATTTATGAGGATCAGACTAAACTTGAGATTATACTCAATCGGCCTTCCTATCGAGGATTGTAAGATTCTTAATTATTAGCCCAGTAAAATTAGACGAAATTAAAAAAGGCTCAGAAGACTTTTTTGCGGCAAATTTCAATTTCTACACTTTTGATAACAACATTTTCCCTCGAAAAATGTTTTCGACACAATGAGGAAAAACTGACTTGTTCCCCTTCCGCCCCCGTCTTTCCTGTCACGATACATGTCAAGACTTTCAATGCTTTATTTAAAACCTCAAGATGACGTTTCTCGCAAAAATTAAACGTTCTGGTTATTTTTATCTTAATCAATCACAATTTTACTGGGCTATAGTACCTACATAATAGGGAATCAATTAATTTAAAGGCAAACGTTATTTTAAATTAAATTACCAATAGGTACCTAAGTAATTCGTGCGTATTTTGTTTAATAGCAAATAGTAAAATCTGTAAATTTTCTTATTGCGTTAGGTCATTTTTTAAATAATTAAAACGGAACTTCTAATTGCTACTCCTTAAAATTGAAATTCTTATAAACGTCACTTCTATCTATTCGAGAGACTTGAAAAAATAGTGCTATCGTTTTGAATATTTACTAGGTACAGTTCTTTTTAGTACAGATTAACAACAATAGGCTACGGGCACACGGGTCGCGTATTCTCGGTACTTCCTGCAATTAGGCGACCAAAAGCACGAAGTGTTTAGAGTCTCTTGAAAGTGTTCACACAGCGCCGCGCAGTCGATCCTCTACACATACGGAAGCTATTTTTTAAATGTTGACATACCTATAATAATGATTCTTCTAAGTGGTCCATAAATTACTGACTTTTGATTACCGCAGGCTCAGTAAATAATATCTTCAAATTGTTATGTATTAAAAATAAATCAGTAGATAGCCGTGGCGTATGTAACTAAACTCCATTTTATTGAAGAGAGAAGGTTTACGGTAGTGAAGTTTCTTAATACTAATTCTGTCCTCATTTGCCAGTTACAAGACTTCCGTTGTTGTTTTTAAAAACTAAATGCATAAATAACATTTTGGAAGGAACAAGCATTATTATAAGACTGATAACTTTAAAAAAAAGTTTAACAATTTAATTACAACTGATCACGCCCTTAAAAGAAATTCAAGTAACTGAAGTCATGGATTTATACAGGAATCATCCAGGATGTCGCGGACCAGCAACCCCGTGCACCCGAGAAAGCCGCCATAACGTGCCTAATGCAATATATTATTATCGTAGTTGAAACTTTTTATTGTAGCATAAAAGGCTAATATTCTATTTTCCGCTGTGCTAAATAATTCCTCTCGACGGAACTTCCAGGCCAAAGAGGCCATTTGAAGGCATTCATACCCAATCCACAGCATGATAATGTTCCCTGGAGATAGTAGATAAACTTGATGCATTGTCCTATAGCCTACACAAGCAAATGATCAGGCCATTGTGATACGTAGAGCTTGTCTTCTAATACCTGACTACGTGCAACGAGTGACGTAAGCAAGGAGGTGAAATTGTGTATTACACAGTAATGATAAGCCTCAGTTCCTGAACAGTTCCATTGAGTTCCTACTTTTTGCTTTTTCACATTAAAACGCATATGTTTACCAATAAGTAACACACGTTTTGGAAACGTCTAGTGTACATCTTATTTTACTAAAATATTACCTTACTATTTAAATTTCACTCCACATGTCGGTCGGTGTCGAGTTGACTGATCGCTTCAGTCGACGCAACCCAGCCCAAACTTCAAGTAAAATAGAATAGGTAGACAGACATACGCGTTTTAAATCTGTTTAATTTATAAACAAGTTACGTTAATTAGCAAGTAAGTAGAAGGCAATTTGTCCACACCGCCAGAAACTCGAACGAATATACTATCTCAAGGGTCCACAAAACCAGAACTACACATTAGACCGAGTGCCATTTCATATTATCTATCCCATACCTGGCGCCAACTATTAGTCAAAACCAGACTGGCGTTTAGGACTTAACGTATAATTTATTCGATACTGTACAAAATGCTTACACATTCGCAATATTTGACCTATATTTTAATTAATCTTCATTGTCTCAAAACAAGTTACACCGCGCTTTGAGCCAATCATACGTACACTTCATAGAAGGGTTTACCAGAGTATATTTTGACGGAATTCCCGCTATATCCCACCCCCTATATTGCATCCTCCCGCCTGCCAGACATTTCGCTAATATCATCTAACTATATGGCAATACGATCAATTCACTACAGATACGAAACTCTTAACTTACCTACTAGCTAACCGTTGTTCTATTGGACTAGAACGCCGCTGGTGCTGCGGTTCGAGAACGTAATTACCAGACAATTACCTACAATTACATTACGGTGAATACTCAAAAGTGCAGCGCTGTAATCTAATTGATTCGTGGAATTCAGTAAAATCGGGAATTCAATTCAGTTCTATTGCTGTAACATCCTTATCTACTCGAGTTGTGAACGACGTTAGACGAGAGGTAGCAAGTTACGTTATCTGATTGTGAGAGCCATTATTGAGTTTTCATATTCGAAATTCGAATGCATTCGGACAACACGCGAACATCCCGTTTGCACGATATGGTTTTTCGTTTTGTTATTTCAACAATTTTACTATAACAGTAAGGATATTACTTCGAAAATATTAGTTAGGTATACAATCTATGAGAAGTTGACGTGGTAAGCGAAACAATCGACTATGTATAACCAATTATAGCGATTACAGTGAAAGCAATACTCTTGAGTGCCATTTTACTGAAACTAACTTTATGTGTATTGAATACACATTATACACATGATTATTTACTTCATAGTATCCAAATGCTATAAAATTGTCCGCAAAAACCATATCGTTTATTCCACTACAACGACTAAATATTGGATGAACATCAATTGTTAATATCACTTTATCAGACAAATCTAACATCTCTTACCACTTATCACATTTTAACTAATTATATCGACGATGTCACCGTATTTACTTTCTTCATGACCACTTTCCAATCGATTGTCAATGTCAAGCTAGGCCAGTCGTTCTTCGGATAATTTACATTCCAACCAAATATTTTGAGCAAGAGTCATTGAAGGCTGTGAGTTAATTATTGTAGGTCCTAGAGTAACCATTATTGTCGTAAGGCATACCTTAGAGAAGCTTTATAACATCGCGCCCAGCGTGCGCACTGCGCAAATGTGTCCTTTTAACACGGTTTGCTTTACCCATTCAAAACAAAACGCTCTCTCTGCGTTTAAATGTATATACAACGCGTGCGCCGTCAAACAATGATCTTAAGGCCAACACGATGAACTCAACCAAGTTTGACTACATCTCTCTATGCACGCTCGACAACATTTCTAAGCTAAGCGCATTTCTAAGCTCATGAGAACCACGACATAACTCACGGACTTCTATCATTAACATGGTCGTCAGGGCGCAGGACTGTTCTTATATTTACAACGTTTGTGCTACCCTTTTATATTTTTATATACGAGTGGTGTCAACAGAATCCGCATGGTTCACCTTTGCGATGCTAAGCAAAGAGTGCCAGCACTGCTAAAACAACTGCTACCTCTGATTTTTATTGGTTTCTGTCATCATATAGGTGGGTCATTTGCATGCCAACTAACTATTACGCGAACAATACAATAACTGTTCTCAATTCAACGTCATTCATATTGAAAATCATAGATATTATTTTTTGAAAGTAGTAGCGAACTATGTAACAGTTACGATAGCTCTACTCCCCAATTCCATTAACGATTTCTAGTCCAACCTTCCAATTCGATGAACCTATTTCTTAAATCGACGACGACTGACCAAAGCCTTCAATAGTATAAAGCCGACATCAGACTCTACTAGGACGATCGGTAAGCGCCAACCTTAACACAGCGACTTCTGTATGTCAGGCAGCAGTCAACGCGTGTGGAGGAGCGGGGGCTGGATGAGTGGGCGCTGGAGGGGGGCTCTCCACTGCTCCGCAACCCTTCAACTCCGTAAACACTTCAGTGAAGAAACCCGGCTCGGAATTAATCCTAAGCATGCTAAACGATAGCCTGTCAACAATAAGCAAGCAACGGTCCCAAAACTTATCCTTGGAATCTTCGACTAGGAATGGTTTGAGTGGGTAAGAGATCTCGTTACCCATGTAGGAGTAAGAGAGGTAAAGGCAAGTTAGTACGACGGCCTGGAGTTCTTGCGGGCGGGCGATTCGTTCTCCATCCACGAGTTCACGGACGAGCATGTACACGAAGACTACGTTGGCTGGATTTATGAAAGCCACATCCTGGAACAAGAAAACAAATCATATTAGTTTTTATTTTTGGATTAATATTGACTTTTGTTTGGATGACTATTCCACTAATAAATTTTAAGGGAGGGAGCTCGTCATAAGCACATTTTAAACATTGATACCCGCGGATACAGGGTACGAGTAATTCGCGGAACCAAATGAACGTTTCTACAAAAAATTATCATTTCAATATATAGGTATATTTTAACGGAATTTGCTTAGTATACTTTGTTTTAGCTCGTATACAAATCCCATTTTTCTCGCCATGTTGGTATTGTATTTTGGTGCATGTGTGATCATTAATTAAATCGATTTGTGAAACAAGACTTATTTAATTATTTTGTATCTTCATTCGCTCGAAATATGGAGACCCAGCGTGGGCTCCAACGGAAACTATGCAACAAAGTATCTCGTAATAAAGTATGCAATTAGAGGTACGGTAATTCATAGACGTGGATGACGCTTTCGGGTGTTTCCTGATTAGCCGATTGCCAATGTTTTCGTAATGTATCTGTACATAGCTCAAGTCAATTTAAATTAATAAAAATATTTATTTATATGTGAAAAACGCGTGCTTTTCAACATTTTAAATTATGCATAAATTAAAAATAAGTGAATGAAACTAGAGCTTGGCGATTGAACTACCGGATTTGTTTATGACTGAACTGTGATATGACTAAAGTCTAAAAGCCTACAAAAAAGGAGTAACCCGAAACAAATGTTGCTACATTTTTAGTAAACTACAACACGTCGGTAATATCAACGAGCTTATATGTCGGAGGTATTATTTTTGGTGAGTACACTCACAAAGTAGCCGAGTTACTATGCGAAGGGCATTTTTGTACTTGTGACGTCAGCAACAACACGTCCGCTTATGAATTTGTTATATCAGTCGAAAATAGTTCAAGAATTCAAGAAATAATTATATTTAATGAGAAGGAAAAACCAGATTTTATAATATTTTATACGTTAAAGCTCTGTCCAAAAATTTATGAAAATAACGGTAATGTTATTTTATTTTGTTTTTTCAGACCATGCAGATCCATATTACAAAAAGTAAAAATAACTTACTCGTTACAAATAATAAACGATAACTAGTGAAATAAGGTTTGTTTTAGTCATTGATTTCCACTGTTTTATTTTTACTTTGCGCGGGTATTTAATGTGCCCCTTATTAAAAATATATTGAAATAGGTGAGCAAGCCATTTTAATCTTTAGTTTCAGATTTTTCTAATGTTTTCGAGGTCACTACCTCTGAATACTATACTAAAATCTGAATAATAAATTTTAATTTTCATATTTTTTCATTTGAACGCCATTTTGTTCATAATTCCCCCATTTTTTATTGAAAAATAACTTCAGATTCGTATTCAGCGACCTCAAAAACATAAGAAAAACATGGCACTAACCACTCGAATGATGTGGTCACGTGGTTTGCAGTTTCTAAGCGACTTTTTGGAGGATTCCTGCTCATCTAAAAAGCTTTTGTGATTAGAAACTGTGCAGTATACTTACGGCAAACTGATATTTTCATCTGCTACGACGTAGACGTTACGGCGCCGCGTAGAGAGCAGTTCTACGCCCGTATCCGATTTATCGTAGCCAAATGGCCTTTTAATGTACAGATATATTAAGAAAACTTTGGCCATCGGCTAATCCGGAAACACCTGAACGCGTCATCCACGTCTATAAATTACCGTACCTCTAATTGCATCTTTATTACGAGATTGCAACGAACTCAAGAAGCTGGAACGGGGTGAGTTTCGAAAAAGCTACTTGCACCGTGGCCCACATTTATAATTTGCAACACTATTCTGTATACAAAAAAATATTTTTCAAAAGTATGAACACTGAGAGACACACTGTCTCACCTTTCTGAACAACAAAAATAATTTTCGATAATTCTCACAACAGTGTCAAGTCATTGTGGAAGTACTGAAATGTCTGTGTACTACGAGCATGACAGTCCAAATTCAGAACGAGGGAGGTATGAAAACGAGGTATGAAATTGAAACTCAGAAACGGAGAAATTCCATAAAGAACTAAAACCACCGATATAACTTAGAATTAGCAGGCTGTAATAGGAAGGCTACATCTGCCACAGTGCCAACAACCGATGCAGTAAACTAAATACCTGAATGGAAACCACGAAGCGTGTGAAAGGTCCTCTATTTGAAAAAAAATTGTCGGTAGTGGATGGATAAGAAGCGTGAAAGTATGAAGATCGGGCAGTGTGGAGTAAGTTCGATACTTATTCGGTTATTATAGAACTAGTCTGACGTACACATTGGCCATGAAGTGTCTTCCATCTTTAGAAAAATATCACCCCATCTCTTCTCGTAGGTGTCGTAAAGGGCGACTAAGGGAAAATAAAGCCACTAACACAAGCGCTCGGAAACTACATCACCTCTAAAAGGGTAGACTCGCGTAGCTGCTTGGACAGCGTGGCATTTTAAGACCTACATCCCTCATACGCAAACAGTCTGCATGGGGAGGCCCATATGTCCAGCAGTGGATGTTAAAAGGGCTGATTGGCGGTTACTATGTACACATTGTGGAAGCTTATTCTTTCACAGTTGTGTACTGTGACTGACTCTACAGTGTGATAGTTGAAGAAACTTTCCCATTATCACAAGAAATATATGTTCTGAAGATAGATGAAATTGGAAACTCCTCAACCGACATTTACGAAAAGAAAATTGTTGTTTTGTTAGATTTGTTATGGGTAAACAAGCTTGCGACTCATGGGAGACAACTAGTATACGAGTATAATAACAACTTTCTCCTTGTCTATAGTAATAATATAAAAGTCGTGGCGAACATTATCTATTTACCCTGAAGTTTTGTATAAAATATATGAAACAGTACGATACTTCGTTCGCGTGGTCTACATTTATTTATTAATTTCTTAGGGAGCCAACATGAATATGTACGTTTAAGTTTGTGTAACACAATCATAAAGATACACTTATTGTACATATTATACTTAAAGGCTACCTAAGCATGTTGCAATGTACATTGAACCTAGCTCAAACACGTTAAATATCCTAGCTCGTGATGTCTTAGTAAATACACAAAGTAACGAAACCGTACATACATACGTCCGTCCCTTAAATATTGTTCATGAAATTATAATTTAAAATACTTTTTGAAGCAGGGTAGTGAATTGTTAAAAATATCTATGATATGTTTTAGACATTCTGTTAATGGGAACGGACAAATTAAGGTTAGTTCTTGATAGCCTATCTGTACGCAAATTATATTTTTAGCCGGGTGTAGTTCAACCTTGGAACCGTTAAATGTCGTTTAGCTAACAATGATGAGGAGTTAAATGTATCGTAAGTGAGTCCGCACGCCGGAGATACATGCAGCATTTACGTCTCTACAATTTCTGTTCGCTGGCAACAAACGTGTCCGTGTATAGAATACACCGGGCGCACAATTCATTTGTGGCCGTACGACAATGGCGACGTCATCGTTTGACGAGGATGATTTTTTAATGTGGCAATTAATAAGGAAAAAAATATTTTATTGGGTTCATCCATACAATGATGATTGTGCAATCTATGACAATTTTAAAGATTCACAAGAATTAAAGTGCCATGAAGAAAAATTTAATTCTTAATCAATGTTATCCTTTTGTTATTATAACCAGCGGGTCGATGATCGTACAAATCAGGGTTTTTCTCGACTTCTGCAATAAACGCGATGTTAAAATTGACACTGTCCTTCATTTTCTCTCGTGTGTTCACTTGGCGCCACAAAAAACGCTCGCGTCCGATGTTAAATCCGTGTGGCGTGCCTGCTGCCTAGCCACATACACGTGCAACAAATCTCCGGTATGCGGGCTCATATGCTGATATATGGGAGCGGTAAATGTGTCGCTGTACGAATGTGGTCTGCGACACAAATGTATCTCTGGTGTGCGGCCTCACTTATTTATAAAATTATAACTTTGTGTAATAAACAAATATCTTACAAAGTCCTTCGATCAGTTAAAGATAACGTGTTGTATTTATTTAATTTATAATTAAATGTATAAATGTATTTATGGAAATTTTGTTCATTTATCAATGACGGCGTTACGTTATTGAAAAGATATGGATGTGGTTTTTAATACTCCGTAACTTATTATACTTAGTGTTCATATACTAGAACTTTCACAGGTGGCATTTTACTCGCACATTTCTATTTATATAACGTATATTTACTCTTTTTTTATAGAGAAGTAGGCGGACGATGAATCCTACGTGATAGTAAGTATTACCGTTGCCCGTGGATACCTGCAACAACAGGAGGTATGCCGCCTACTTTTTTTAAACAACGCGTATAGAACAAGTTCTGTTTTTTATAGAAGTTTTGTCCGTTTGTCTATAATGGCATTACGTTAGGTACTTATAAACTGTGGCTATTATTAACTATTCTATACTTAACTTTATATTTTGTAACTTATTAGTTACTTGTTATATTTTACAAGTCACCACTTAATTAATAAGTATTCTGTGAAATTGTGAATAAATAAATAAAATAAAAATAAAAAAAATAAGTCACACAATAATTAATATGTAGCAGTCTGTACCTTAATCACCCTAAGGAATGTGTTTATTTAACGTGAGCTGCCAAATAAATATTTACGAATACTACTTACGTGTAAGTAAGCAAGCGTAATAACCTAATAACACAGCTTACCTAATACATAAGAATAAATAATAACTAAAGGAAAAGGGACACTGTCACGCGACCTTTAGGTATTTATTAGCATACAGCCGCGCGGCGTCTTAGCTGTTTACTTTCCTGTTGGGTGTTCCTTCTACTTTAGTTATTATTTATTCTTATGCCCAATATACAAATATCTGTTATCTGTTTTATAGAATACGCACTGATATAATGATTAAATCAATTATAAATTCAGTTATGAGAATGTGCCAAGACAAACCTCTACGGTTTTTAGGGCACCAAATAACATTTATGTAAGCAGGTATATATTTTTTATTGTTTAAAATAAATAAAAATAACTTATTGTCTATATACAAGTAACCTTTACAAGTAGGAAGAGAATGTATTGATTTAAGGTATGCAAGAGGTATATTTTTGAGTTTTTATCAAATTTTTCATACAGATTTGCTAAATATGAAGTCCAAAAAAAATATCTTTATGGAAAAATATGTAACAATTAACTCAAAATCAGGAGCAGAGTCCATGAAGTCAAGTGTGGAGTAGTGTGATCGTTGTGTAGATGGTGTTGGGATGATTGAGGAGCCTCTGTGATGGTTGTGCGTGTTCTCTCGATTATGTGAAATTATACTATATTATATTATACTGTAAAAAAACGATTTACAGCTGTTTAGAGTTTCGCGGTCCGGAGGCTGTTGGCGCGATCACGTAATCTACGCATTTCAATCTATGACACTGTGTCTCTACATCAAGCTTCGAAAAAGGTACGGCCACACCTTGCTAAATATGAGTTTCCATTATACGAGTATAAATTTGATATAATTATTTATTGAAACAGTTTTTTTTAATTTAAGAATATGCGGATCTTACATACAAAAAAAAAGGGCTAAGTCGAGACAATTTACATAGCAACTATTCAAATTCACCCCTTCCCTATACCCTATGGGACGATACTAACGAATGTTGCTGTCTCATTCTAAACAAAATGTAAGTAATTGATGGAGAATGCCGTAGTCATAACTCGGATAGAGTCATTTCTCTATCGATTTTCGCAGCGCCCGTTGGTGTACGCTTTCGACCCTCTGTCCATAATGAATGAACTGGCACAATAGAGATATGAACAGTATCTAAGTTCGGCATACATGGAATTTTCTAAAATTTTAATTTTTTTACTATAGACTTTCGATTATTATATAGATTGTGACTCGTATTTTGAAATTTAGAAATACGAGTACTATCCAATGTAATTTAGGTATATTAAATTGTAATTTTATTCTGTAGTAGATACTTAAATAGTACCTAATATTATAAATGTGTATACTAATTGAACTAATTATGATTTATATTGTTATTATTAAAATAAAATAGAGTCTAATCTAATATATATTTCTAATCGTTTCTATTAAGATTACGTGATATTTCGTAGTATCTCATGACGCTACCACGTACCTGTGTCAGCACAACACAATACCTGTGTGAATGCCTATTTACATGATTCCTAACCACACAAATATGTATATATGCGTGAGTCAATTACATTTTGCACGTGTTTAGAAAGTTAGCTTACCGTTGTACCATACACTGCGTGTACTTGTTTGTTTGTGGCGCCCTTCGTGATATAAAGGGTGATGTACGCCGCCTTGTATATGAGATATCGCGCTCTTTACTTGAGTAATGCCGGAGGAATTTGAGATGAGACCGCACTACGTGGGCGGGCAAATATAAGTAATAATTTTTGGCAACACACACGTATCTATCTAGAATATTTAATGATACCAGTTTACTATTTGTATGAAGAGCTTAATACGGGCTTAATACAAATGTTTACTTATTACTTGTAACATAAACAATATCAGTAGATAAGTGTAAGCGTCAATATAAGCTTAATATGTCTGTCTGTATCTTGAATTCGAGTTCACATATTTTTATGGTGGCTGAACATAATAAACATGTAAATGGTTACAGTGAAATCAACGAGACATTAGCTTTGCGTTTGTGTGAGTGCACATCAATAGTGCACAGTGCGAACCATTTCGACAATCGGATTGGACAATTCGGCACCCACTCACACAGATGCAAAGCTCATGTCTCGATGCTACAATCGGATTGGATAATTCGACAATTCTTGTTGATTTCACTGTACTCACGATTTTTTTTTTAATCCGACAATTTCAGTCTAGTTATACGAACCGTGGTCTCGTCTTGACCACGGTTCATGTAACTGGATTGAAATATTGGCAACTCAGTAATTTTTCAAGTTATGTAATTTGAACTTGATTTCACAGATCGATTTCTATTATCTTTACTTATTTAATTACAAATTTATTTAAAAACAGTTCAATCATCTATTAGGAATGTTTAATTACGAATCCTGACTACATATAAATTTTGGTTCACATAAGTTAACTACGTTGTCAACAGTTTACGGTCATTAATCTATGAGAATGAAGGTCTTTGTCTCCTTCGAAGAAACAGCAACAACAAAGACGACTTGACTAAACCACAGAAAATTACTAGAATAAGAAGAGAATAGTAGGTAAATGATTCAGCAGTGCAATGTATTAGCTGAATAGAAAACCGTTTTTAAAATTACTCAGGTTTTCGTTACAAATTCAATTTGGTGAAAACATACAAAGATATTATGTAGAAATCGATACCTAACGATAACTTTTGTAGCTCAAGGTAGGTAATAAAGAAATAAGACAATTATTAAGGAATGTTTGTTCATTACCTCGATACCTTTTCAACCTTTTCATTCCTGGCCGTGATCGAGTAGATACATAACGACATTGCAATTGATCGAAGAAATTGTATGTCAACAGACAATGTAAAGCCATATTGTTTGTTATACATTGATATCACCAGTTATTGTAGAATACACGAGTTATTTCCAAGATATTGAATGAGTAACTAATTTACATAAGCGACCATTAATGACTAGGCTACGAACGGCGCAGACATGACACGGACATTATCGCCAGTCAAATTGCGGATGACTGCCTAATATTATTTGATACGCATTCCCTTATTATTATCTTAAATTTCAATATTTCACCATATTAACTTACATAATCTGTTGATCAATACGATGTAATCATGCTAAGAACAACGTATGATGCAAAACCAAAAACAGTTTATTGTCATACATAACAGGTTTATTCAGAACGCTATTGCGTCTGCGTAAGGCGTGTTTACCTGCCATCCTTGCAGCAGCAACGATCTGTCGACCGTTCGCAGCCACATCACCGCGTCTCCCGCCTGGAAGTCTCGCAGGCGATGACAACGTGTGTGCAAGAACATGCCGAGGCACTTGAGGAGCTCCGACGTTGACGCCTGTATCACTGTCTTCCGCGGCGCTACGACAGGCCCGACCGCCGTTGTAGGCAGTTTCTCCGTGTAACAAACATTGTTGTTCAGGGCATTGGCCCGCGCCACTTCCGGGGGTGGCGGCGGCAACGGCGCGGGCACTGGAGCCGGCCGCGGGTACAGCGTGCCTTGAACATTTTTGTTCCTATCAAGAGGAGCATTGTCCGTCAACGGCGCTCGGAACGTTGATACGCTTTTACTCTTGCACTCTAGCTTTTTCTTATTGTTGTTAGCCGTTGAAAACCTCTTCCATGACAAAGCGTTTATGAACAGCGAGTGTTTCTTGAGATTCTTTTCTAGGGCTGTTTTCTCGGATATGATTTTGGCGGCGTCTTCAAGGGTCGCGCGACGCTCGTCCCTTGGGGCGTCGCGATTCTCCCTGTTCTTGGCGTTGTTGAGGCGTTCGTAGGAGTATGCGAGCGCGGCACGGTCGGGCGGCGGCGCAGCGGATGGCGGGCGCCGCTCGCGCGGGCTGAAGCTCAGCACGGTGCCCATGAGGCCCGCGCGCGTGCATCCGCTAGGTCCCCGCATGCATCACGTGCGCGGCCGGCTGCGGCGGCGGCCCGTGTGGGCTCGATACAGCCGCGCCTGCGCGCTGCGCACGTGCCGCCTATCGACCGCGGCGCGCGCACCCAGCTGACCGCCGCCCTAGCCCTGCGCCTAGCCGTCCCCGCCCGCCCCGGTAAACAAACCCCCGTCTCGGTAAATCACGGTATTACTGATTAAGATAAGTTTAATTCCTATTAAGTCATAGCGAGAGCCATTAACATTCAATCAATAGGACAGCCACTAGTTGGACTGAATTTTAATAGGCGGCCTACTCAATAGATCATTGTATTGGGATGAGATAAGTTTTGTTGTCATTTTACTGGGTACCTGCAGATGTTATATAATAATGCGGTATTTGAACCGGCTCTGAGTCCAGCACCCTTGGGACGGAGCAATCAAATCACAATCGAGTTAGCGTCGCAGTTGGCAGTGAGTCCAAGTATTTTCACTGGAGTATTTTCCGCGAAAATAGGTTGATTTCCACAATCGACGTGAGCTGAATACAATTTTATTTAAAAAAAAGTAACGTCACCATGATAACTTCAGTAACTGGAAATTGACTCGGAAGCTTAAAGCTACCGAGTTAATTTCCAGTTCTTGTCGTGACTTTTAATTTCTATGTATATTGTATTCAAGTAATCTCGTTAGTGCGAGTAAGCCTTCTGCAAACTTAATTTGATTTTAGGCACATTCCATTCGGCTAAGTCTGTCGTCATTAATTTTAATGCTATTTATTTTATTTTAACAGCATAATCATAGAATTATAATTACACTGCAAACAATCTTCAAACATGTGCCTATTAATACCCATGATAAAACAGATATGTCATTGTGTACAACTTTTTTTTTTATAGAATGAAGCTTGCAAACGAGCATACAGTCCACCTGGTGGTAAGTGGATACTGTCGCCCATAGACATCCGCGATACATGTCAACATTAGTCCAATATGACAAACTTTGGCACGCCCCCGGATGCGCCGCCTACCTTTGTTGATGAAAGAATGAATTTGGAGAAAGGTTTGGGGACGTGGGAAGGGATAGGATGGGAATGGGCCCTGGCATATCTCACTCACTACCGAAACACGTACATACATTGGGGAATATGATAAAGTGGGAAATGCAGTACATTTCAAGGTAGTATTCTGTGAGAGAAGGGTAACGAGGCCGGGTCGAGTGCACCCAGAGGCTGTTGGATTGCAGCGTGCACTCTCCCCTCCAAATGACAACTTTAGGTAGGTAGGTACAACTTTAGAAATGGAATGGAAATGGAATTTAAAATGCAAATTACCGCAAATTTCATTAAATTATTTCTACTCAACCACTGTCCACTATCCAACCGCAATCTTCCACTCTAATGACGGTCACTGAGTCTCTGTTGGGATCGTAAATACAAGTGATAAATTGTAGTACAAGTAAGTAATACAATCATAAAACAAGTACATAAAAAGGTTCAACCATTAACCACTTGTATAATCCTGTTCACCGTTACCAGCGCCTTGTAACGTCCATTGCTGATCACGGGCTTCGTCATGCACACTGTCTCGTGCATGAGGGATTAAAACGCCACGCTGGCCAAACGGGTTGTCGAGTCTACCCTTTAGAGGTGGTGTGCTTCCTCGGGGCTTATGGCTTTGCAGCGGCGGGGCAAGACCTAAATTTGATGTGGGCGAAATTTAAAAAAATCACTGTATTTCTCATTTTCACATATTATAATCAGGAACACACAAAAAATGTTTTTCAAAGTGCAAGTTGTGCTTTTTGCTTATATATTTTTAATATTCTTTACGAGCTTGAAAACCTCGTACACAGCGGGACGTTCCAGGGCTGGCCCACGGGGTTAGCCATGAACCAAATTCACGAACATTTTTCACGAATCAAAGCTGCATGAACTTTCGAGGCGCGAGGCCCCTCGGGCCGCGAGGCCGTAGGCGGTGGCCCACTTCGCCCACGCCTTGCGCCGCTTCTGCGGCTTTGTTATCCCTTAGTCTCCTTTTAAGACACTTACGGGGAAGTGGAGTGGTCTTAAATTCTAAAGTCACAGGACACCACACGGCCAGACCATAGAATCCTATCATTCCGTTTAAATTGAAACGTGACCAAGATGACTAATCTTTGTCTAGGCAGCTCCCTGTTCTCTGGAAGGCTTTTTTACATTTACATGTATAATGTTATGTATTTTTTGGGTAAAAACTTAAAAAAAAATATTTGCAAAAAGTTCAATAAAATCTCTATTTCTATGAAATTAGGTTCGATTACACCCTTATAATTAACATAACAAAACAAATATTTAAACATACAACCAGTGTTAAACTCTTATTTAACAGACTATCAATTAAGATTTAGACAGATTTTTGATACGATATAAGGACCTATTATTAACTTTTAAAAAAGATCTCTTCCGAGATCCTAGCAAGTAAAATGGTTTATAAACTTTAAATTTGATTGTCTAATGGTTATTGTCTGTTAGAAGAAATAAGTCGTAATAACGTCAGAGAATGGACTGGTATCGATAGCGCGGTACAACTTTTTCGCTTGGCAGAAGACAAAAAAATGTTTGCAGAGCTTACCTCAACCCCCAGTAGCAGCGCCGGCTCTAGCTCATGTAGCGCCCGGGTGCAGGGCGCCCTCTAGTAGGCGTTTTGAACTCTTTGGAGGTGTCGCGATCGGCGCTCGGCGCCCCCTAAGACCCTGCGCCCGTGTGCACCGCACCCCCTGCACCATAGGTAAAGCTGGCACTGAATTCAGCGCTCGACAGGCGCCCCCGGGCGCGGGGCGCCCGGGGTGCACCGCACCCCTTGCACCCCCTGGTAAAGACGGCCCTGCCCAGTAGTCTTCCTACTAAAAACTACAGTTCACACTTACTATATTCCCGTTTTAACACCTAAAACGACGACAAAGAGTATCTTTGTTCTATATACCTACACTTGTGTCTCATCTTATGTTTCTACCAACCAACAGCTTGACACTTACATCCACTATGTATCTACTAATTCAGTACTAAAGGGCTTCCGAGGCAGTCAAACTGTTTAAATCAAATATGTAGGGTACTTGTTTGATTAAACAAACACTTTGAAGTGAACGGCAAACGTCGTTTTTTATATTTGTTTTAGATATCGATAGCATTCACTCATGTCGATGGTTCCAAAAATGTTTGATTTTAAACATATATCAAAGTGCATAATTAAATGACTAGAAAGTAAATAGAAATAAATAAAAAAGGAAAGAGAAGCTATTGAATGTAAGAAAACTGTTGCTCAGCGAGTGATATCTAAATGAAAAATTTTAAAAATCAAATTTGTCAGCGTATTTCATAAACGATAGCTTTAGCAGTGAAGAAAGGGGAATATATAATAAATAGAAAAATCGATAGGAATTTTAATAGGGATGAAAATATGAATGTGAAAATCAGTGGTCATATTTGCGCAATCTAAACATAAACCGTATACAGACAGAGATTCTATGATGCTCAAGTTTATTAAGTCCTTCTTCTGTTAAATCTAAGTGCAAACTTGGATTAACAGAAGAGACGCTATAAAATAAGTAGAAGTAAACTCTGCACTCTTCTAATAGAGTAACTACCGGCGACTTTTTTAAGCCGTTACTCCGTTTGACCTGGAGAGCGCATTTTTTAACCGATCGAAATGGATGATAATAAATTTGATATGTAATAATGAACTATGAAACTACAAAGAATGCACGGTTTGTACACATTGTATTTTGTAAATCGTATTTTGTCTAAATGAGTATAATCAAAGGCTTTTGTTTACCTTTAAATAGAATTAAAGGGTAAACAATTAATTTAATTATAATTTGTTTACGCCTTTAATTATACTCGTTTAGATCCGATTTACAATATGAAAAGCAGAAAGCCTCCAAAAAGGCGTTCATTGATATATTAACATTGTCACGTTTGTTTTTCCCGCTCACGGTCGGGACAGAATCGGCGTAATACGTTTAACTGAAGCCCCGCAAGATGGGCGCCCACGGCAAACCGCACTGTTTTCATACGCAACCCCCGGCCTCGGCGTCACCCAGTCGCATCGTGATTTGGAATTATATAAACGGGGTAAAGTCTGCAACGTAAATCTTACTGGCAGAACTTAATGAATATAAGAAACTTTTTTATTCTGGCAACAAGGGCCCCTGTAATACATACCTTAACCTATAAATACAAATCAAAATAAACCCTTAACAACAACTTATCATTATTAGGGATTTCATTGTACCATTTCGCTTCCCTATCTCCTCGAGCCAAAAGTCCGCACTTTGGAATAGTTTCTGGTACACTGCAGCAGCATATAACACAATAGGTGTTAAAATTGCTAGGCCTATATTTGGACTCGAGCTGCCCATATTTAGTTTATGGCTATCATTGAGATAACATAAGGGTTTTTACTCTCAACTCACATTCGTGAGTTTATTCCACGACCTTTACCACTGACTTTCTACGGAAGTATCAACTATTACTTACCCAGCAGTAAAATAAAGCATTGCAAAAAAAAACCGAGCACTGAAAAATAATAAAAATATCGGTTGTGTGTAATGTTCGCCACTCCACATTGGACCTGCATGGTGACATATGGTCCGTAACCATAGGTCACGGTCACCATAGACCTATGTTTTGAGTGTGAGGGGAGGTCTGTTACCTGCAGTGAGATGTTATAGGCTGTCTATCGCATTAGATTCTTTACTTTTTTTTTTTTTCTAGCAACCTGTAAAACAGCCTGTTTCTTAATTAATAAAAAACAACCAAAATTGCAGTAGTCGTATCGTACCATGCCACACTGCGCTTCCCGGCACGTGGATTCCATTCGAGAGCGCAGAGTGGGACGCTCTCCGGCCAGGTGGACTGAAGACTTGAAGAAGTTCGCCGGTAATAGCTGGACGAGACGAGCCAAAAATCGACTGTAGGGGCGAGCGTTGAGAGAAGCTTATATCCAGCAGTGGAGAGACAAAGACTGATGGTATGGCATCGGCTTATATCTCGAATCTTCACTGCTGGATATAGGCCTCTAGTAAAGCAAGCACCACAAACGATCCTCCGCACCGCTCATCCAGACACTACCAGTAACATTCTTAAACCGTGACACTACGTTTCCCGGTACGTGGTCACCATTCAACACTCGTCTACAGCTACTTTAAAAGAACCATTATACGCTTTTTATTCTACAGGTGGATGTTTATCTCCTTAATATCATCATGTTTAATTACACTCTGTACTTCAAAATAATAGTACCTACAGTTTCACATTACCAAACAGCCCGGCAAATATTCGAAGCGATTAGACCCGGTCGCCTGACGTCAGACGGGGGTGCGAAGACTGATGGCACATTTATTGAAATTTGTACCTTGACACAAATCCGTAGGGAGTAATTTAGGTTCACAGCTATAACGTGCGTGCAACAATGCGAAAGTTCGATGAACTTTGGCGAAAATAAATGAGTCATTTAATATTGAAACCAACACAACACTCGTATTTTATATCAAGTACTTACGACTTTAATTGTAATTAAAGGTCATTAAAGGTTATTCCTCTGAATATCTATTTTGCAATTTTATTTTGCAACGACGACTTTTCTACTAGTTTTTATTTGACCATACCATAACTTTATCTGACGCTGTCTGAATATAGTGGATTTCTTTTTTATTTTATTATAAATTAATCTACCCTTTTTTGATAGCGACTAATGATTTCTTTTCGACTAACGACTGTTTTTTTCTTCAGTCCGGTTGATTTAGTCTTCCGATTAAATTTGATTTAATAATCGGTACTCATTAGGTTACAATAGGTACTCATTTATTTCTGTACGTTGAATTATATTATATTTCTCGTAGCAAAACCGCCCTAGACATATAGCTCGTAGGTCCGTAGACATGTCATACGTGGCTACGGAACTACGAACGCGCTACGCAATATCTCGTAGCACATCCTGCTTTTTACTGCAATTCAGTATTTGCAATAGTTTCAAAAAACTGTTATTAGATGGCGCTAGTCGTATCATAAGCGTTATAATGTGTAGATATTTAAAATTTATCGATGGCGAGCTACAATTGGTCGGCAGTATTCCGAATTCTTGTAGTTATAATGTGTAGGAATTCTGTTGAATTATATTTCAAAAGCGAATGAAATAAATTACAGTGGATACAGGCTAGATTTTGAAGTAAAGATAAGTTTTTGTTTCATTTTGTAAAATTTGTGTATTATGGGATTTGTGGTTTAATAGTGATAGTTTTTTAACTTCAAGGAGTCCAACTCTGTCCTCAGTAAACCTGTCGCTTTTCTGAGGGACCCCTGACTTACTCAGACGGGATTGGACATTGACAGGATACGTTTGACTTTGAAATTGGTTATTACGAAGAAAACTTGACACTGGCAGAATGTGATAATTGCACAATTGCCATAGATATCTTATAAAGAAAAAAAAGTACTTATATGACCCTAGTATTTTATAGCGATACAATGTAGGTATAATTACTTTCGATACACGATATCATGTACCTCTGGCACAGGTAATCAAGAGACGATATTATACCTACATACTTACTATTTATATATTCACACACATTTATACTCTTATTTATATGTAGGAGATTTTTGCAGTATAATAAGGTGGTGTAATAGTATAATAAGTATAAGAAGAGTCGTGTGAGATATCACACCATAACTTACCATTAGCCTAAGTATCTCCACCGCTAGATAGATACAGGTCCAGTGCCACCGTTAGCGTTAATTTTCGAAAATTCTAGAAACCTTGTTTATAGGTCCTTTTGTTTTTTTCAATTTCCAGGCATTGTTGGTGGGAGAGAGTGCACGCTGTATTCCCACAGCCGATGGGCGCACTCGACTGGCCATGTCGCCCCTCTCTCATAGAAGACTACCTTGACATGTACTGTATTTGCCAATTTATCCTATTCATAATTTATTTCCTTAAACAAGGTAATAATAAGATGGAAAAAAAATAACAGAAGTTGTCATAAAAATAGCGTGCAAAATTTTAATGTACCCAACGCATAACATAATTTAACATAATAAGACAATTTGCATAATAAGAGTTATCTACATAATTAATATATGAGTCAGCATGGAAAGGCAGTCAATCATAATTAATATGAGTCAGTACAGAAAGACAGTCAATCATAATTAATATATGAGTCAGCATGGAAAGGCAGCCAATCATAATTAACATAAGAGTCAATACCGAAACACAGTCAATCATAATTAATATAAAAGTCAGTACCGAAAGGCAGATCGTCAGAGTCAGATGTCAGAAAGGCGGACGTCAGATCGGCCCACCTGGCTGGAGAGCGTGTAGGACACAGATTAAGACGATAAAAATAAAACCAAAATTAATGTCACAAAATTTAATTGAAAATTGGCCAGTCGAAGATAATTGTCATATCATCATTTTCTCACACACACGTAACTTCATAATATTACTAAAGACAATGTAATTACTAAAGAAATTGTATAATCATTTCCCTTACAATACAATATAATGGATAAAGAGAGACGTATTAACTACAGGATCATAATAAAATTGTGTATTTTAAGATATAAATGCTTGGGAACAACAAGTACCTCTCATCAATAATAGATATAAGTTACGGTTAAAAAGGCACCTGTCCTGTTTTTTTTTATAAAAATACATTTCAATTTTATCCTTTTTACTGTTACAATATATAATAATACTATTATACTACCATTCTTAATACAATTTCTATTTCAATTTAATTCAATTTCAAGTTTCCGCAATCAAAGTGCGTTCATTAATTTCTTTTTTTTTGTAAAATATTACAATAAGTGGACTTAATGCCTTGCAACATTATTTCCCTGTTAAGGTCTGGGCTGAGCGTGACGTGAAGTCGTATAAGAATTGATTATATAAATTAGTCAATTATTAATGTCATTACATTCACAAAGAACGTCGCTATTTTGTTGCACTTATCTGAAGCAAATATCACTCAAATAATATCACTGGTGGTTCCCAAATGTTATTAGTACCCATCGCCATGAATTCTAACCCACTGGGTAATTTAGTGGAGCAATTTATAAAATTAAAGAGCTTAAACGATAAAGATGCGATTGTAAATAGATCTAAAGAATGAACATAAAAGTTTATCGAAATTCATTCTTGTCAACTACTAGTTCAGAAGACAGGTGCCCTAACCATCGATAATATCAATTTGAGATTTCATAACGTTAAAATATGTACAATACCAATTTGTAAAATAATTAATTATATGAATTAACATCTTATCAATGGCACTTCGCAAAATACTAAATAAACAAAGTTGTACACAGCACCAGAACATTTATGTGCGTCAGACGCAAATAATACAGCTAATATCTATATTACATAAATATAAATCCTTTGCCACTAATCACGACGCCATATTTTCAAAACTGTACTACAGAAAAATCAAAGAGATATCTAGCAAGTTATAAATACAGCGGCCTGATTTTTAATAACAATAACTATTTTTGGTTTCATACTGTATCAGCCATTCCATTAGAAATTATGTTAATTCTATATATTTATATTTTTTGTATTTTTTTTTTATTTATTGGAAGTGGCAAAGGAGAATGCGTTTCTAACGCATCGCAACAGTTCAGTCACGTTCGTAAACTAAAATACTTAACTAATCAAACTTTTGACAATGAGTAGTAAACTAATATTTGTATATCAACATGGCAACCTATATTAATTGTACAATTTAAAAACAAATCACTATTGTAAGCCAATAATACACAAATGTATAAAGAAAGTTGGACAACGTTTCTAGCCTTCAGGTGTTGTAAAAATATCCTCCAGCACCGGTTAGAAACGTGATAAACTATTATAACAATTATAATCTTTTAATCAACAAAGTCTTCCTTCCTTCCACAGTTACCGTTCACCGTTACTAATTTTTGAAACATGATTACAAACATAAGTTCACCATCCATGCTAAAGCACTTAACCTGTTCTAGAGATCCATACAGAAGGTTTCCTGCGACTCATCAAAGGAGATCGAGTTGGAACGTTGTTTAGGTGTATTCTGAGTAATCTGCGTGTGAGGTACTGAACCAGGGTTCTTGAGCAGGCTGGCTGGCAACGAGCACTTCGGTGGGGTCTGCGATATAGGAGATTGGCGTAACGACATCATAAATGACCTTTCGTACACGATCCTTGTGCCTGGAAAGAGAGAGAAATCATTTTATAATACAAAGTTACAATTTAATATTTTCCGTGTAAAGCTCCTGAAAAAATGACAATCAATATGACCTACGTATTTTTTTCATTATAACCTTGTATCCATGAATATGAATTCCATAAAAACAATTAATCGGTATAAATTTTGTAGAGACGAACTCAAATCTAATAAATATTCTTTATTAGTGAGAAATATTATCTTAACTTTTTTTTAACAATATTTACAAAACAGACGACCGCGTATCATGATAACATACTGTCTGAGCGTACATTGTGTAAACAAAAATGCTGATAACGACATCCACGTTTAGGTATATCGTGTACGTTTACATTTATATAATAAATCACCTTTATATCTATGGTTGAGGCTATACCATAAGAATAAACACTATTATCAATTTGTATGGCTATAATACTAAACAGCAAATTGCAAAGTGATGAGAAGAACAAACTCAATATTTTGCGGCTAATTTATAGAGCGAAATGCTAACGGTAAAGTGGCTATCGAAGTAGCGACGGAAAACTTTAATGTGCTTACAACGTAGGTAGCCACTGTCACTTTAAAAGCTGTGTTTTAAATACTTGTTCTTAGAAGTCGCGATTAGAAGGAATATCGAGGTTTTTTCGTGCGTGTAATATAGCCACGTCTATAGTTCTTTATATTATCAAATTAATCGAGTAATCACTGCGTATATGTCTTCCGTAAAAATACTGATAATGTAGCCTTCTACTCTGCATATGATAGGTACGTTTGTTCTTGAGCGCAACGATAATATATAAGCGATGTTAGCGCTTTTATGTAAAAGACTCAATAAAATTATATTAGCTTGATCATATCGCTTAAATTTCCCATCGCAATTTGCGTAGTTTTTTTTTTAAATTAGGTACACAAAGTTTCTGTTGGATCCCGCACTAGGATATACCAGTATCACGAGCATACAAGTTCCGAATGATCTAAGTGGAGTTACAATTGAAGATGTAGGATTGGTTTATAATTAAATATTTTTCATTATTATCGATTAATATTTTGTACCTTTATGTGATTAACATTGTGTGGTCAAAATAGATTCTATGACTGTGTATTGCAATGTGAGAAGTCACCGAGTAACAGTATGTTTGACTTGATGGCGGCTCAAACGTTTCAAATCGCTGTACTTAACTATATATATAAAGGGGAGGGAAAAGGATGTAATAATATGAGCAAAGACCGACCTTACTTTTGGTTTAAGTGCTATAAGACTCCTCTTCTCGATAAAAGTAATGTAGTTGGGGGACCTTTAGAATATCTGATGATAAGCGAGAGTGGCTCTCAGTAGATACAGCTGTCGAACGGTTAAGACCTGGGCTTCCTGAAAAAGCTTGTGGGTGTCTATCTGTTATACATTAATAAAACGAAAACTCAACCTTCACTTCTCGAGTTCCCGCAACAAAAGTCCTTGTTGTATTTTATGTTTACAGATTTGCCTGTCATCTTCCTATTTTTAAAATAGCGGAGAATAGGTAGGTATATTTTGAACCAAATAGCCGCTAACATTCAACAGGAAACTCTGGCCAAATTTAACCAACGAAAATGACTAGAGAAGTTCACAAAAATTAGACAATTGAACATTTGTCGTTTTCTTTTGCTTAAAACTCCACCGGTGGCTACAAAACGACGGACGGATTAATATTTCTTTGAATCGTCTGTATTTTTGGCGCATAGACATTTAAATTGGTCTCTTAAATTGTTTGTAAACATCTGTTGACATAGATTAATGTGTATATTTATAATTTAGGGACGCGAAAAAAGTGTTAGTTACTATTTTTATTCATGCTCTATTTCTACGTAAAACTGGACTTCGATGTTATAATGACGTCTTCTAAAGTAATTTATGTCAAATGAAACGGATAAATGTAATAAATGGTGAGGAATATATAGGCTAGTTGACGACCCCCGCCGTGGGCGTGTGGATATCTGCTATGTATAGATTTATATAAAGTAATTAAGTTTATATTTATATTACATTTATAAGTTTATATTATATTTAAGTGTATACTACCAGATATTATTCTTTTTCAATTTTCGCTTATGTTATTGCATTATTGACAGTGTCTATTAAAAATTCAATTGAATCGAGACTCGGATTAAATAAAATACATTTTGGAATTCAGACGATTTGAGAGAGCACGGTCATAAAGGAATCTATTTAAATGTATTAACACACCAAATACAATACCACATTCAACAGTTTAATAGGTTAGAAACATATCCACGTGTTTGTATTACGTAACCATCCGCCCGGCAACATAGTAAGCAAATCGTATCATGTAGGTACATATCCTAATGGAGACAACGTTTTTTTATTATATTTATTTAAATTACAAGACTTAATTTATACAAGTTGTTGATCTTTATACAATGTATCTGCTTGTTAGTAATCACTTGTCAATTGTAGACTAGTTACTAAAATTGGGATAGATCTTCGTGTTCCGTTACTCCTAAAAGATCGTTTTCGTCATTAACGTTTTTTATATACACGCTTATTTTACTAGTTACTCCACACACTATTATGTTGGTACAATCTCAACAAAATGTACCTATATGTATTCTCCTCACAAGTATTTGCATCTTTCTTACATTTCCTATATAATTTATTATCACCATCCACATGAACGTCTTCTAGTTTTCTCACTATATTTCTGACTATGTCTTCTAACACTTCGAACTCCTTAGCTGAGCTATGAGTTCAGCTTTGTATATTGGAATCGGATGATTCTGATAAATTTACAGATTTATCTTAAGTTCTTGGATGTAGTGTAAGTGTTGGAACTTTAAAATCTATCCACATTATTAAAACATGTACCTATTCATATCTCCAAGATCTTTTATACACTCGCAAAGGTCGATGTCAGATCTAAATATAAGGTGTACCTATGTATGCCTTCACTTGTTGTCGTGCGGTGTACTTATTCAATAAATTGGACCTAATGAAGTGCACTGGATTGAACCGGTTTTAGTCTTAGGGTTAGTGAACTCGGTAACTTAGCTATTAAACCTTTAGTTACAATTGTTCGTTTTGTTTAGCAATTGTCTATCATCTATGTTATGTTTGCAGTTGATAAATTGTATTATTTTTATCTATGTAGATATACGCAATCATATTATTCAGTAAGTATGTAAATATATGTATATTAATTAATACATTTAATTGAAAAAGATAAAAAGTTTTCAAAAACATTAAGAGCCAACTGTTGGCTTGATCAACAGTATTCGCTTTTATTTTCCTTCCAGAAAACACTAGTCAAAACAATGGGTGAAGTCTAATACGTAACCAGTGTATAATCCGTATTGAAAAATATACACATCAACATGTACCTCCAGGTGTTGTGGAATATACAGTGCCTCCAGGTGTGCTAGAGTAGACATCTGGCATCTGTGAAGGATCCGTTATCAACACCCTCCTTGAAGGAATGGCTTGGCTGTGTGTAGCCTGTCTTGCGATAGGTAACGCCGACATTTTGTTTCAATTTAATACTTTTCTCAACTTTCACAATCACTGACACAAGTTGGACGGTCGAGGAGAGCAGAAGGACTGAGCAAGCAGAATGCCGGTGCCTAAAATAAGTATGGTTGCCGGCTAAACACACACACATGTCGATGTGGTGGTATTGTAAACACGACACACATAAGAGTGTAACATCAAAACAATCATAGATTAATTAATAACGGAGATATGTTAGTTACGTTACCTCAATGTGGGCATAAGCGTATAGGTAGGTATAGGTACTATGAAACCAGCATTACGGCAGGTGTTTTTTCTAATTCTAATTCTATCCACCAATTTGTCTAACGAATGTTATAATAACTTAAAATATGATTTTTTCTTTGCGTATATAGGTTTCCTTATTTTTAATCGGTAAAAGTAAGGACCTAAGTTAGTTTTGCTAGTGTCGGGTACAGATCTATAATGTTAACATTCTTACCATTTTTCTGCCTATTTTAGCGTCTGTGAACACGTGTCACACTTCATCTTTGTATAGGTAGTAGGTACACGTATACAACAACAAACCGTGTTATCTACACACACAGATATATACATAAGCGCTATGTGCGTAGTTTCACTAATAATCACCAGTAGATATATAGTGCAGAAGCTCGTGGTTATATTAATTTTACATTCGTGAATTGTTATCTTGAAGCAGTCGATTCAAATGGCCCAAGGCTATGAGTGCAAAGCCGGAAGGGATTCCTGATTAATATTCTGATCACAAATTGAAATGTTTCGTACCTGGAAACACTTTTGTGATCGTTTTTCCTCGCTAATCAAGTATGAAATTACGTGATTTGCAGATGGTAAGACATAATAAGATTATGCGTAAAACTAAAACATTTTACCTTCATTAACACCCACTAACAGATGTTACAGGATCTAGACAAAAATAAATATTTCTATATTTTTCATACTAAATAATGATTACCATACCATCAGCGCTCTCTCTCCTGTGTCATGTGTCTCTCCACTGCTGGATACAGGCCTCTCCCAATGGGGGAGACGAGTCCTCGAATAGAGACCACGTACCGGGAAACGCAGCGTGGGACGCTCTCCGGCCCAAGTGGACTGACGACTTGAAGAAAGTCGCCGATAGTGTCTGGATGAGAAGAACGGAAGACCATGTGTGATGGGGGGCCACGGGATAGACCTAAATAACGATTAATGACTAATAAATATTGACTAATACTAATGGATAATGATCAATGACTTTTGTCTCGCATTTTTCTGTCAATTCGTTCGCACTAATCTCTAATGTCAGTCCGAACGGACGAAATCACGGGCAAATACTAGTTAGTGGTGCATATATTGAAATTTAAGTTAAATATTAAGTAGCTAATTGTCTATAGTTGTTTATAATTCTTAAAACCTGTTTTCCGATCTTTGGAGCCACAAAATTCGCAAACATCTTGTTACTCAAACAAAACACATATTTAATAAAAGATGACAAACGTCGCTCAAACAGCTATGTACGTAGATTATATCCGGCATATGAACAGGTGTGTTAAGTAAATGGTACCTGTATTATCAATAAATAACACAAAATTAAAAGAAAAAAAGAAAGAAAAATGGCAGAATACAAAGCATCAATATAAAAACGAAGGCGTAAAAAATTCTTAATTTCATACAAATAGATCAGTTTGTTTGTATACTCGTAAATAGATCAGCTGGGCGCGCTCGACTGGCCACGTTACCCCTCTCCCACAGAAGACTACCTTGAAATGTACTGCATTTCCCACTTTATCCTATTTTCCCAATGTTACGTACATTTTATGTACGTGTTTCAGTAGTGAGTGAGATATGCCATAGCCCATTCTATCCTGATCCTCCTCATTCTACAAATTCATTCCTATATCTCCAAAGGTAGGCAGCGCATCCAGGAGCATGTTAACATTTGTCATTCTGGACTGATGTTGGCATGTATTGCGGATTTCTATGGACGATAGTATCCACTTATCATCAGGTGGACTGTGTGCTCGCCTGCCGCCTTTTTTCCGTAAAGAAAAAAAGTTTAGGCCACGGTTTGCTTAAACTTTACAAAAAAATATCAAAATTCGAGGAAAGTACTATGTTACCGACATAGGGTAGGTACACGCTGTAATCCCAAAGCCGCTGGACGCACTCAATTGTCCAATTACCTCATAATCGCAGAAGACTACCGTAAAGTATATTTCCCCCTATCCTATTCCCCAATGTACATATGTACGTGTTCGGTAATGAGTGAGATATGATAGAGCACATTCCCATCCCATCCCATCCCCTACATAGAGGATTGGGAGGTGTAACGGGATGAGAAATATTCCTCGTCCCGTTTTATATGCGTATGTCCATGGATGACAGTATCCATTTTCCAGCAGTATATACATATATCTATAATTTTTTTAGTAAAATATATTTTTCTAAAAATAGTTAACATAGATATTGGGTTGTTGCTTCGTTCTGCATAACCAAGTAAAAGCATGCGACCAATAAAACCAAAGTAATTGAGGCATTGGGTAATATTGCACGTAAACACGGCTGCTTGTTTCAGAGTGGGAGAAAATAAATTGCTACTTATTATATTCATTTAAATATGTTATTAACATTAGTTTTAATATCTTCAATAAACGATTATTGTTATTAAAACTCCGTAAATAAGCTTGCCTTTTGTACATATTTTCTCCCTATTACTCCTGTTTACTTATTTCATGTTATCTGTATACAAAACAATATTAAATCCTAAGGTCCGTAAAAAAAATACTTTACAATGGCAGTGTTTAATTATTTATAGTCTTATAATTCCTGATTTCAATGGTACGTAGTTGGTTTACAAAATATTCAATTCTTATTAGAGCGAATCGAATATTCATCATATTACTTTAATAACCGGCAAGCGCGCCAAACAACCCACGGATACGTCCTTATCGACTAATAAACGAGCTTCATTGTGCCCACATTTGAATTCTATGCTCCATTGTAACGTAACCAGATGACATGTGGTGACCTACATTTAAAATTAAATTCTATACCGATATACCCACTTAAAACTTTAAAAGTATGTGTAAGTATACAATACTTTCTTTCTACCATCGACATGGGTCGCAGGTTAATAACAGAATCAGTTGTTTAATTGATAACTAGGGATTAATTAAACATCGGCAAATAATAAATTGATAAATAAGTATTTGTTCGTCTACAAAGTTTTCCAAACCGCTGCTATATCAAACATCTTTGATTCAAACATTTTAACAGATTCAGAGACTCATTTGAATCCAACAATTTAACCGTGTGGACAGCTTTTATATCCGTTTGTGTTTTTATTATCCATCGTGTGCTGTTGAGGTCTAAATATAAAAAATCTAGCAACTATTACCTAATGGTGACAGCATAGATTGACATGATCATATCAATTACCTGCACGACAGGATCTTATAGACACAATATTATTACGTCTAGGACATAATATGATTATGTCTATTACGTGGTCTACTATCTATAAACAATTAAATGTTTGGTCGATCTAGTCATGTGATCTGTTTCGAACGTGTTTACAATTTTATCAACACAATACTTCTAAAAACCGGTGCACACACACGGAGATATTGGCAATAAATTTTAGCTTATTGATAGCATTCGGCAAATCAATAATAGGTACAAAAGGGAAAAATGCTATCAACACGTTAAACTTCCTGTCTATTGATAAAACAGGTTGATGCGTTAATTAGGTATAAAGAATATGTCAAAAGTTAAATTACACTATGGTTATAAGTGAGGGTGAGAGTGCACGCTACAATCCAACAGCCGCTGGGCGCGCTCGACTGGCCATGTTACCCCCTCTCTCACAGAAGACAGACTACCTTGAAATGTACTGCATTTCCCACTTTATCTTATTTCCCTAATGTACGTACGTGTTTCGGTAGTGAGTGAGATATGCCAGAGCCCATTCCCATCCTATCCCTCCCCATTTTCCCAACCCTTTCTCTAAATCCATTCCTATATCTCCAAAGGTAGGCTATATCCGGGGGCGTACCAACGTTTGTCATTTTGGACTAATGTTGGCATGTATCGCGGATGTCTATGGGCGACACTATCCACTTACCATCAGGTGGACTGTATGCTCGTTTGCCGACTTCATCCATAAAAGAAGAAGCCTGACAAGGTGATGGTAGTGGGGTGAAATAATTTATCTTGTCGATATTTTGACGAATCGCACGATAACAACTAATAATAATAAATAATAAACATTACTGAACTTAGCCATTTTAGTACTAAAATGATTATTAAAAATTGTTAATGTTTGTTAAAAGTAAAAAGCATCAACTTTTTCTATTTTTGTCTTTCACGTAATCTGGAACGTTGTAAAAAGAGAGCTCATAGAGTAAGCAGAATTATGCCACATTTTGATTGAAACTTATTGTCGGTGAATTAAGCCACAGTTGAGCTCAGAAACGCCAAAGTACAAAAGGGTACCACAAACAATTGAAAGATTATACTCAGCACAGTGACTTGATGCAAAGTTTATATCAAATTACATATGTAGTGTATCGCGGATGTCCAAGGGGGACAGTATCCACTTACAATCAGGTGGACTGTCGGGTCGTCTGCTGGTTTCTTTCCTAAATAAATAAATACATTGATAACAGTGAGATATGAATTACTGTTGTTTCTGTATTTTTTTGCTATTCTTTAGGAAACTAAAAAAGAAAGTTCGCAAATCTGATTGGAATACATTATTGATTGTTATGTATATTATACTTTATATAAAAATCAACGTCGAGACGGATTCGTTATTTTGACATTTAGTCTGTATAAAAAATTCGCCATATTTTCAATATTAATTAATACGAATCAGTTTTGATAAAAATAAACGGTGGTTTGTTTTCGTAAGATGACAACCATAAGAAAGACGAACTTACAATTCCCAAACTAACATTTTCTTAATTATGCGTAGAAAAGAATGTAATCAGTAACCAAGGAAAGCGTATTAAAACAAAACCAAATTATTCTATAAAATATAAACAAAATAATAATTCAATCGTGTTCGCTGGCATTATTTAACTTCATGGCTTATTTTAATTACTGTCGTTACAATTTAGCGTGTTTTGTTTTTCTATTGTACTTATGTGTTTATTGCGTATTATTATTGAACAATGAAGGACAGACAACTATTTCAGCTAAGTTTTTATTTTTTGTTAGATAGGTATATTGTTTGCTCACGGTCAGGTCTAAAGAATTAAAAACGTAAAATTAGAAAACTAGAATTTTCGAAAGATCTGGACATTATTTTGCTTTATGTTAAAAAAAGAAAAAGCATTAGAAAATAACATATTTGTTTATTGTTTTATCTTAAAATCCGATGCTATAAGATTATCTAATAAGAATTGTCGATTCCTACAATAATGTCCCTGTGGTCAAATAACGTCACTCTTAGTTTCACCCGGTAACATGGAATTATATAAACTCGGTAAAGTGGGTCACAATTTTATTATATTCTATCTTTTTTTACATGAATATGTCCAAAACAAGATAATAGAGTTGCTTGCGTTAGATATCTTATCAATTACCATAGAACATCACAGAATTGTCTGAGTTTAAAGATTTAAATACAATTTTGGATATTAATGAAGACCATATAGGTATATTTCAAACAAACCGTTTTCATTAGAAAACATTAATAAAAGTATACCTCACCGTCGTGATGCATGTCTCTCGGCTGGTCTCGACTCTGTTTCTATCATGACTTTGTGATTGAATTTTTTTCAAGGAATACATGAAAGTAACACAAAAGTTTAAATAAAAGGTTAAATAAAGGCAGACCTTATGGCTAAAGCGACCTCTTCCAGAAGTTCCAGACAACCTTTTCGTACTTAAATAAGTACGAAAATTAAATACTGGTATTTCGAACTAGGAAAAAGAAAATATATTCACCATAACCCATTGATCCTCTTAGCCATAAAAATACAAACAAACAGAATTTCAAACTCGATAGAAATTGAAAAATAATTAAGCAAAAATATTAAAAAGCGTTTACGAATAAGGAGTTGATATGAGTGAATAGAAGTCAAATAAAATAAGAGAATAAGAGTAAGGAACTAAATAGAGATAAGTCTAAAAACCCCTCAGATTCATAATTGAATAAGTGTCCAAAACGCACTTGCTTTTTATAGGTACCTATTTAAAAAATACGACATTGGCCTTAATGACCCGATGAAAAAAGGGTTAAAAATATAACAAGTTTATGCGCTAGTGGGCCATTAATAATAGTATCGACTATTAAGACGGCATTCAACACCTCGTGGATAAATGTAGGGCGATCTTGGCGCCATATTGCCGCGTAGTAGATATGACATCATTTCTTCAAGGACATACCATACCTATTTTTTTTATTTTTAGGGATCTATCATTATTATAATGGAAGCATCTTTCTTCCAATTCCTTATTGTCTCTGCTCAATGCTCGTCATTTCATTCAATCATACTGGCACAATGAACCAGTCAATACTCTTTCATATCTTTACAATTCCATTAACAGCAACAGTGAAGTATTTTTTCATATTTCCCCGCTGAAATAAGTATAATTTCATGTTTTATATACCTACATTTATAGTAGTATTACAGTATGTATTAATTTACAGTATGTAGGGGGAGAATGCACGCTGCATTCCCACAGACACTGGGCGCACTCGACTAGCCACGTTACCCCTCTCTCACAGAAGACTACATTGAAATATACTGCATTTCCTATTTTGTCGTATTTCCCCCATGAACGTGTTTCGGTAGTGAGTGAGATATGCCAGAGTCCATCCCATCCCATCCTATTCCTCCCCATTTTCCTAATCCATTCCTTAATCTGCAAAGGTAGGCAAGGCAGCGCATCCTGGAGTGTGCCAACGTTTGTCATTCTGGACCTATGTTGGCATGTATCGCGAATGTCTATGGACGACAACATCCACTTATCATCAGGTGGACTGTATGATCATCTGCCTCCTTTTTATATATAAAAAAAGTAATTCTAATCGATTTTATAAAAAATACACTGGGACCGATCGATTCATTAAAATTAATTCGGAGACATCTTTTTGGTCGTATCAACAATAGAACGCAACTGTAATTTAAAAAAAGTGAGATTAGGTTATTTCTCGATAAAATTGATCATGAATTGTATTCCTTTCACAAGTAATAAATATGGTGACTGAATAGAATATATTTTATACAATTCATTATCTAATGTTTATAGATATTTTTTTCCACAAAATTAGCTGAAAATGACATAGCTACGTTCTATAACAACTGTCATCAAATTGTCAACACGATTGGAACAAGTGACCTCTATAACTTCTTAATAACAGTTGCGGACTCCATGCTGTCACCTTTTTATTTTATTTTTTTAATATTTAGGTAGTAGGAATAATATGTATATGTGTTTCAGGGAATTGACACTATAAAATAAACAATATTGAGTTTCTCTATAACAAAAGAAACGACATTAAAGTCTATTCTTCAAATGTCAATCCCTTTCGTTTCAGACAACAGACAAATTCAAATATTAAACTATCCAAATCAACAACGCTATCGTCATCTGCCCATTCATTACAGACCATCATAGATTATAAATCATAGATTACCCTACATCGATATACAAGATCGCAAACCTTGTATATCGATGGCGTCCGGAATGAGCGGCAAATTAAAATCGAAGAAATAGATTTTCTTGACATGTATATAAGAAGGTAGCGGCTAGAAGTCCGCGACAGAGTCCGCATTAACAACTAAAGGGAGCCTATCCCGTTGCCTATAGTTAAAACAGCTCCACGTTGTAGTAAGACACAAAGAATAAAATAGCCTTTATGTGCACCGAAGTGACCACAATACATAATTCAATGGACCAACGACCACAACGGCAACCTCGACCGGGCCCGTATTTGTGTGTGACTAACGGATAACAACAGAATGGTTTATGTAATTTTATAGGCACACCTATGTACTTGTACACACGTGTAATTATAGTGGCCCACTAGAGGGGGGATGGGGGGCGACTTTCTTACTATTCATACTTAATGAAAAAAACCTGAGTATGCTGTTTATTCCACCTTTCCTGACCTTGCTCGTTTAGAGCACAATACGCCGCAGGTTTTTGCCAAGGAATTACCAACCTGACACTCAATAACGAAACTTTTACCTGGTAACAAAGTCTTGTGATTGTACCACAATATAATTCATAATACTTAACAATATATTTAAGTCTAAACTGCATACTGCAACATGTATTTCATACAACGATCGACTTCGAAATACATAATTAAAATTAAATTACGTAAGACAGAAATTTACCTACAATTGCATTCTTATTACGAAATGTTAGGTACTTGGATGGATTATAGTGATTAGAACGACGAATTTAACACCAGCGTAAAAACAAATTTATTTAATGTTAACTAACATTATTTTATATAATAAATAAATAAAATAAGTAAATAAAGGAATTTCGAATGAATCCCACTTGGTAAACGTGCATTAAAAAATGGAAATTGACATCAAATTAAATTTAGAAAAAAAATTTCAGAACATTCCTTATTTTTATTATACTCATAGGTACGGGCGATAGAAAAAGCAGACATGCTGTATCTCGCCGAACACTGTGCGATTCTATCAGTAAACCGCGTGTGAGATTGAGAATAGCCAATAGCCATAGCCAAATAGCCAATATAATAGCCAAAGTTATAAATTCCAATACTTATCAATGTTTATTCAGTTAAAACAATTCTCCGAAGGTAACTATTGTTCGCGGGCGACGGAATATACATAAATTTATTTCATTTGCAAGTTTATTGCTATTCGACAACGCGCGACTTTGAGAAATATTTATAAATACATATATGAATTTTAAACGGGTGAAGCTATACGTGAGTTATGTGCGGCTACAGCAGAGGATTTAATAAAAATCAATTTTTGATTTTATTTATTAAACTAAGATTACAATTTAGGTATAATATTACTAACTAAAATGCTATTCTAAAAATATACGCCTTGACCGATGCTAGGTCTAAGACAAAGTGTCTACATTATAAAATACTACAAACTAAAATACTAACTAACTAACTAATCTAAAAATACACGTCTTGACCGATGCTAGGTCTAAGACGAAGTGTCTTGAAATCCGAGCCATTCGGAGCTGCTGGCGGGAATTACGTCATTGCAAACAGTGCCGTCATTGTTCGATTATTGAGAGCGCTGTTTATCCATAAATCTTTATAAGTTTATATAAACAAATAAATCACGTCGCGCGGTGTCAAGTGTCGTTCACAGTGCCGTTATTGTTCTGAGGGCGATTACATAACACCTCCCCCCGAAGATCAGCGGCTATTGAAGACCTTTGTCGAGAAAGACGCTGAAGGTTGATTCTTGTCAGGCTTTCTCCTTGCTGGAATTTAGGCGTAGGTTTCTTCAACATTTTGTTCCTCTTCTTTCCAATCTTTCAGATGGTTCAGATCGTTCAGACGAGTACACATGCACTGAGTATGGCCACGTACAATAGGATCGTGGTATGATAAGTATGTGTAGTCTGTACTAGTCTCGAGTTCGATCGGCGACTGTATTGTAATTCTTGTATTGGTTGTATGCAAGTGGTCCAGATTGACGGAATTGAGTTTCCATGATGGATGCGATGCGATGATTTGGCTACGACTTCTTCTAAAGGTGGCTTCTCGAGTGTGACGTAGGATGGTTTGTAGATTTCGCTCCTCTGTTGCGTAACGATAAATTGCTGGATACAATCTTGAGATGACTGGGTCCGGAAGCTATGTGTTTCTTCGCAGAGGTATCCTTTGCTGTTCTTCGGACATTCTGCCTCTATGAACTTGAAATCTTTCCCGTGAATAGCAAGGAAGGGAAAGGGTGGTATAAGGATTTCGTGGTTTCTATTTGATGTTATGTTATGTATTTATAAATATCATATATTTTAGAGACAACCACGGGGACTGTATACTATGACCATTACATTATTAACGTAGTATGATCCTTAATTATATCATAGTACTCCCTAAGATCAATAATACCTTATACCTTATCCGTACCGTAATAACTTGATAGTGTGGTAACATGATTAAAATTATGATCAAATAAAAATGTGAGCATAAAAAAATAATTGATAATTTAAAAATTAAAATTATATTTATTGTATCTTATAATTAAGTTTTATATATTTTTCTCTGCATTATTATTGTTATTAAAATAAAACCATTAATATAACGTTGAACATATTTATAATTAATTATCTGTTAATTATAAAAAACGTAAACGGTCAATAAATAGCGTCAGAAGTTGACTAAAGCTGATATATCGCGATTATAAAGAAGCACTTGAAAATGAACAGCGTCTTATTGAGAAAAGTTTACCAAGGGACCAAAACGAAAATGAAAACAATATAAATGATGGAGTAAATGTAACAGTATACGATTTGCAAGTTGCTATGCAGGTGCCAAAGGGTCAAGTTTCATTATTTTATTACAAATCAAGAATTAACTGCTTTATTTTTACCATAAATGACTTGAAGGCAAAGGATGTAATAAGCTATTTTTGGGATAAAACGGAAGGAAAACAGAGTGCTGCAGAAATAGGTTCATGCATACCTACCTGACTACATATATGCCTTATTCTAAAAACATGTAGACAAGGAAATTGACTTAATTTTCTATTCAGATAATTATTGGCAAATAAAAACGTTATTCTAACATCTTACGCTGATCCTATTTTTAAAATGTGGTTGGTGATAGATATTTCACAATAATTTTAAGGACTTAGGTACTTTTAAGATTATATATTCACATTATTGGTATTTAAGATTTTATAGTATTTAATACCTGTGATCTCAACTTTAAGGAATAATGTGCCTTTACCTTGTCTCTCATTATGCTATCGATCTCATCAGAGCGAGCCATTTCTAAATCCTAAACTAAACTCGTCTAGCCTACTAAAACGCTTAGTCAGCGATCTATCTAAACTACTGTGCCTAGATCTCCTTGGGTGGAGAATTTTGGCGATTAAACCTACACGGCATTAAATACGAAATTAACACGAAAATTGACACAAACTGAGATAAGGGATATAGGATAATTTCTTAGGACTAGGACATGGGAATACACTTGAAAGATTCAAGCTACTCACAGTTTCGTCGTTGAATCGAGTTCTGGATTCCTCCTCTGCCCAGCACGCCGTAGATTCTTTATAACAACAAGATTCGATGTTAGAAACTTTTAGCTATCCTACCGACTGCGCCAGTTATGTGCGGCTACAGCAGAGGATTTAATAAAAATCAATTTTTGATTTTATTTATTAAACTAAGATTACAATTTATAATATTACTAACTAAAATGCTATTCTAAAAATATACGCCTTGACCGATGCTAGGTCTAAGACAAAGTGTCTACATTATAAAATACTACAAACTAAAATACTAACTAACTAACTAATCTAAAAATACACGTCTTGACCGATGCTAGGTCTAAGACGAAGTGTCTTGAAATCCGAGCCATTCGGAGCTGCTGGCGGGAATCACGTCATTACAAACTGCCGTCATTGTTCGATTATTGAGAGCGCTGTTTATCCATAAATCTTTATAAGTTTATATAAACAAATAAATCACGTCGCGCGGTGTCAAGTGTCGTTCACAGTGCCGTTATTGTTCTGAGGGCGATTACATAACACGTGTATAAACACGTATTTTGTTTTGTACCCATTTAGGGGAAATAAATTAGTCAAACTAGTTACTCTTGATTGTTTAGGGACAATTTTCATAATACTTATTGATTTATTTCTTAATGTCTGTACCGCTTACGTATAAAACATTTTTGATGCTGGCAATCAGCTTGTCTCTCTACTGCTGGAAATAAGCCTTTCTCAAAGCGATCCCCGATCAGCGATACGCGATCTTCAGCTCTGCTCATACAATCACCACTAGCGTCACTTCTTCAAGAATAAGCACTAAGCAGTAATAGAATAAATGTCTCACATTCCAATATAGTCCATACTTCCTATCTCATCCCCTTCTGTTCCGTTCAGTAAAGAGTATAATAAGGAAATTTCTTTACCCCATCAAACCCTCCTTTTTATTCTCCAACCCACCCGATCCTTTGAATTCAAGCTCAAACTCTTATCTCGTAAGGACTAAACGAACTTTAATAAAAAAATAATAAAATGCCAAATTCCGTCTACCACCGATCAGCCCCATCGGTTGATCGGTGCCGTCTACTTAGTACTTACCTACTAAATAAGATTAAATATAAATTTTTGATTAATCATCATTTATGAATCAATACGTCGATTTAATAACAATGCCATTTTATTTTTATTGAGCTACCTTGAAAATGTTTACCTTTAAATTGCGTTTCTACTGCAGTTACATAAAAACATAGTTACAGCAATGAGTCATTAGTTACGTATCTGACACGCCTCCTGTTTACAAACATTGATACAATAACAATAATAAACCACTTACAAAGTTAAAAGTATTTTCCTGTTATATTTCGTACAGCCAATCGTAAACACTAGCGTAACTTGCGCCGTTGTTTAGGTCCACGGAAGAATTGAAAGGAAGTCGAAATCTTTGTTAGGTCAATATGATTGTTAAGTGTTGATACTATATTATTGTTAAAATTAATTTTGTCAAACTGTAGATTAATAAATACAATATAACATCGATCAACCAAATGTACTTTGGTACTTTTTGATATTAACGTTTGAAGTAGTTTTAACACTAACTGAAAACTATCGTTGTAACTTAGTTTTTAATCGGAACTGTTACAATAATGAGAGTAACAATGGCATTACACTGTAACTAGTAACTACTAAACCTAATAATTACTAAGTATAAAAAACGTGTGCGGGTCGGGGGGCCCCCGTCAAGAACAATGATCCTCACGCATTTTTTTAAACTCCGAATGTAATTCACGCATCCGTATACTTTCATTTTCAGGCGTGTTATAACCATAATCTTAGTAAACTCTAAAAACAGTCGATGTATTGCAAATATCGATGTATTTTTCAAAATATCATTCTAACATCGATGTCACTATGCGATATATTACATCGAAAAACAACGATACGATTCAGCGAATCAGCAATGGCGATGTAGTCGAATCGAATATTTTCGTTTCGGATCGAGCGAGGTATGAGAGAGAGAACTAGCGATGGGCCCGCTACCGAAATTTATCGAATACCGATGAACTGACACGATCGCGAGAATCGCGACCATACCGTATCCGAGCGAGAGAAAGGCGAGAAAGAGAAAGGCGTATGGAGGGGGTAAAAATCTTACGTGACGTTACATTTTCTCTCGAATCACACCTACAGTAAGCCGCGTTAAGGAACATCGTTCCAATAAATAATTTTAATGAAAAAGGTATAATGTCACGACTTTTAATTTCATTTGTTCAAAATAATGCATTAAAATATTTAGTTATTAAGATTACCCTTATGGCCTTTTACGGCTATTTTCCACAAGATCTCTTGTCTAGTGGAAACATTTTCTTTACTTAAATCTCACTGAAGTGGGAAATGCAATAAGTACATTTCAACTGTGAGAGAGCCACAGCCAACAGCCGCTGGGCGCACTCGACCTTCCTCTCTCTCACAGAAGATTACCTTGAAATGTACCACATTTCCCACTTTATCGAGTTCCCCAATGTACGTACGTATTTTGGTAGTGGGTGAGATATGCCAGTCCATTTCCATCCCATCCCATTTCCCCAACCCTATCTCCAAATCCATTCTTATCTTACATTAACAAAGGTAGACAACGTATCCGGCGATGTGCCACAGTTTGTCGTTCTGGGCTAATGTTGGCATATACCGCGGGCGTCCATGGGGGACAGTATCCACTTACCACAACGTGGACTGTATGCTCGTTTACTATACCTCTTCTTTCTATAAAAAAAACTCACTCAGGTCGAAACAGCTGAACCGATTTCTTTGAAATTTGGCAAATGGACAAATTGTAATCCGGAATAACACATTCACGTAGACCACGAGGCAAAAATTAGTTGTAGGTAGGTATTTAAAAAACAGTTCAACTGAAGCAACATTTCTATTTTCGTTTAATTTAAAGATATGTAAAAAAAATGTTCAGTAAACAATCAAATTACTTGAAGCTGTTAGGTCTAAAAAATATTTTATACCCGTAGACTGTGGAACGAACTGCTTCAAGAGGTCTGTCCTTATTGGGTTCTCCAAGAAAGCTGTGAATAGGATTTTGCAAGGTCGGCGGCGTACCTGCATACCCCCTGGTGTTGCAGGTGTCCATGGGCGACGGTAATACTTACCATCACGTGGGACCGCTTGCTCGTCCGCCTACTTCCCCATAAAAAAATAAACCTTAGTCTAACAAAATAATTCTCGAGACAAGTTTGCGTGGTGCACCAAGTATTATTCAGAAGTCAGAACCCACTTAACCCAGCTGTGGTTCACTAACAATATACTCGGCAGAGTTTGCTATTCGTTGACGAACACTCAACGGATAATTATACCTGTTGAGACCACGCTATGAAAGGTGATTATGGAAAGGCAGAAACTATATTAAACTATAACAGAAAGTGGCCATCATCTCGCCATCTTCAGTGGCGGCTGCGTTCACTTTCGGAGAGATGTTATTTCTTCGGCTTCTTGAGCACAACTCAAGAAGCGAGACGCAGCCGCCACTGAAGATGTCAACCGCAGTTGTTGACGAAACGTTTGGAAGAAAGAGAAGAGATTCCAGAAGACCTCGGCCAAGTAGCCCGGAAGTTTCAATTAATATGGACACCGGCCGAGAAAGCCTACACTCCACTATAAGGCAGAAACTATTCTTGTATTCTGTAATTCGGAAAAGTATTTTCCAAATTATATAGAAGAATTAACTAATTTCACACAAGAATGTTCCATAGATGAATCAGTGGAACTGTTTGTATATGTAAGTACTTTTAAGCTCGCTTAATTAACAATATCCCTCAAAATAGCATATTAATTAAATCCACACACGGTCGAAACAATTTTGGTGCAAAATATTTCGCTGTCAGTAAAAACTACAATGTTGATAAGAAAGCTTAGAAACTATAACAGTTTTATGACTTTTAATGCAGTCAACATTCTACATATTCAAATTTGTTTCACATTTGAATGACTAGAAAAATCTGAAAAAGAAAAACTGGACGACATACGAGAGGCGTCACCTGTCATCTAGGGACATGCAGTCTCTAAATAATTTGTACCAGAGCTTGGTTCTAATACCTATGAATGGACTTTAATAACTTGCTCAAATAAACGCCGTTCATAATATGTACATAAACAAATGTGACAAGATCGCTGACGAGTCGTGGCGTGATCTGTATTTACACGACTCGCATAATCTATTAGTTAATTATAGTAATCAACCAATATTTATTTATAAAAGTGGCGAAGTATTTATGTCAACATCTACTACGGTTAATGACGATCGTTATAAATCAAATGTGTCATCCCTGTCCTATACAAACATTTATGAGTATCTACTTGGAAACCGCGGCTGGAAACGTAGCTCGTGACGTCGCGTCGTCCAGTCCGGTGAACGAATGCGGAAACTAGGAGATAACACATGATAGTGGCTGGTGATGAGTAGTAAATCGTAGTAGGCTTCGAATTTTTATCCGGCGGTGAAGAGATGAGCTAATAGAACGGCAAGAGTAATTAATAAATGGTTACGGTAAAATAAAGTAAAAGGTTCGAAATAAAGTATTTATTGCCTAAACAGAATTACTTTGGCTGGAGAACAGGTACTCCATTAAAGCTAATAAATAATTTAATATAAATGTGCTTATGTATAATTCTTGAGTGGTGATAGGGATAGTCTAGGGATATCTGTACTCAACTCGCATTCTTTTTTTTTATGGACGAAGGGGGCAGACGAGCATACAGCTCACTTGGTGGTAAGTGGTTACTTTATATTTCATTCAAGGTACATTTCAAGGTAATCTTCTGTGATCGTGAGTGCAAATCTTAAGCCCGTTCAGTTTCTACATTAGATACGGATATTTTAAAAATTGTCACTAGCTCAATGGTGAGAAAAAAACAACGTGATAAACCTCACGCTTATTCCCCACTGCTCAACTGAAGTGCTCAATTTTAAATAGTTGAGCAGTGGGGAATCACATTGAAGTCCTAATGCTCAATTGGTTGAGCACTTTAGTTGAGCAGTGGGGAATAAGCGTTTTTATTCTCACTTGCTCGGGAAATAGAAAGAAAAATCTGTAGTAATGTCGCAACACGCACGCACTGAGCACGCATGGCGGATTAGCCCGAAACCCCCCAGTAATTTGCTAAGGGACGCCTGTGTCGTGCAGTGGGGCCTTATAGGCTGATACAAGTAGTACATGCTATGTATATTTTCTAATGTAAATTAAGGATCCAGCGATACCACTTATGCTATTTACGTACGCTGATTTCTGTTAGTTCTCTCACGACGATCCCCTGCGTAATTCAGATATCTCTAAAATTATACTTCCTACATTTATTGAATTCTTCAAACAAAAATAAACGCTAACAGAGTGCTGCGGCGAGATGGTAAAACATTTCTCATGACCGCGACACTTTAAAATAATTATTAGTTAGAAGTGTAGTGACACAAACACCACATGTTGGCATGAATTATAACAGTGTAGCTTATATAAATTCGTCGTATTCCAGCTCATACAATTTATTGTGCCAATGCACCCATTTATGACCTACCTTATCTTCCTTATCCGATCTACATAATAATATACATAATAGAACAATAGATATTAGCCTATAACGTCCCGTTCTACAAGAGTAAGGAACACACCTTCCCAATCACAAGGTTTCAAGCTACAATCTACTATGAGGGACGATTAATCACCACCTCTCATGGTCCTACCAACCCTCCAGTCATACGGATGAAATTGCGGAAGGCACGCACCGTACTGTGTGAACTCTGTAAATTATTTTCTCTACCCGTTTGTCTTAGCGAGACCATAATTCCAATTAAGGTACCTGGGTCGAATATGCCCAGTCGGTATCTCAAAAACCAACGGCGCGCGAAATTCGACAAGTTCACTCCGTGTACCTCTCGGCAAATATCTTCGAACAGCGCGCACGCCGCGCCGCCCGCACGTCATTCAGTCGGCCAGAATACACGTTGCAGAAAATTTACGTCGCTCTTATTAAAATAATCACGAAAATATTTGCCTCAAATTTCTATTTTAACTGTGACTTATTGTGATTCCTGTATTCTGTTATATGCTTTGAATATCATTTTACCAATGGATAAGTATATTTTCTACATATTATTATTTTTTTATTTTTTATTCAGAGGTTTTAAGAAAAACGTGGTGCCGGTAAATATGGTCACGATGTGACCATATTTCCTGTATGTACTTTCATGCTTTTTTGTAACAATTATTTTTGCTGTTTCAGGCCATGGCGCGGTACAAATGCAGAGTTATTCGAGGCAATTGGGCCGAAGACAACATGCAAAAGGCGTTGGCGGCAGTGAAGCGCGGTACGATGAAAATTTATACAGCTTCAAAGCATTATAGGATACCGAGGCGAACACTCAAGAGATATCTCACTAAGAATAAGAAAAAAAAATCATCCTTACGAAGAAAACCGTTGCTCAGTAGAGAGCAAGAAAACGACCTTAAATCTAGGATCATCCGCTTGTGCAGTATTGGATATCCTTTAACATCTCGTGTACTATGGGCATGTGTTGATGTTCTGTTGTTCTGCGACTTGAACAACATTTCCGTATCGAGTAATGGTGTCATGATTGGTCGTGATTGGCTGAGGGGATTCCTTAAACGTCATAAGTACATAAGTCGAAGGAACACTGGAGAGTCAGTTTCATCTTCTAAGGTTATGATGCCTTCAGTCCAACCATCATTATCATCTGAGGACAGGGAAATCGAGACTTCTAAGGATACAATTTTAAATGCTTCTGTCTCAAGTCCATCTGTTTGTGATTCTGTTGAAGTTCTAGAATTAACTACTGAGGCTTCAGCTCTGGCAGTTGCTAAGGAAACAACTTCAGATTGTAATGACAAGACTGTGGAGGTTCCAGTTCCAGCTCCGTCTACTTCTTCGGACTCCAATGATACATTCAAAAAAATATTAAAAACTCCACAAAAAATGTCAAGTCCAACAGTCGTTCCTAGAAAAAAGGCTATTAACAGTCTAGCTCAAGAATTAATCAGACATTTTTAAGAAAAAGGAAGATGTAAATAACATGACAAATAAAAATAAGGTGACAAAAAGAGAAAAAGAAAGTTAAAGCTATACAGGAAAGGCCATCGAATAAATCTTGGTATTGCTTTGTATGTCGGGAGGATAGAATTGCTAACATGAGGCTATGCATAAATTGTGATCTTACAAAGAGTAAAATGAAAGGAGTAATTTTGTTTTCGCTTTGGAAATTATTAAATACTGTTTGATTCTACCTCACATGTTTTATTTATCCCTTTTTATTATTTTCAAAATCTCATACGGTTAATATGCCCATACCATGGGCATATTTACCAACATGGTTGGAAATATGGTCACTTTGCCTGTTTTTAAAAAATAAGGTATTGTCGTAAATACATGTATATTGTGGAGTATTTGTTATAGCCATATGATAGGCAGTTAATACACTTTACAGAAAATTAATAATAAACTATTCCTGAGTGATAAAAAAAAAAGATATATTAGGCCAAACCTTAAGGTGACCATATTCGACCCAGGTACCTTAGTTCTAATTTATTTTTTTATGGACGAAGGCGGCCGACGAGCATACACTCCACTTGATGGTAAGTAGATACTGTCGCCCATAGATATCCGCGATACAACACGTACATACATACATTAGGGAAATAAGATAAAGTGGGAAATGCAGTACATTTCAAGGTAGTGAGAGTACATTCAGTACATTCTCACAGAATGTCTTCGTTGCAGTACATTCTGTGAGAGATGGGGTAACGTGACAAGTCGAGCGCGCCCAGCGGTTGTTGAAATACAGCGTGCATTTCAACAATGCATCTCCCCTTCCCAAACATGTACCTATATGTACCCATAGTTGCACCTTATACTTATACTTCAATATACTTGCATTTATGAATAATTAAAATTGCCTATATTAATTTATCGGATAAAAACGTTTACTAGATATTCATTTTAATAAAAAGAATTCCATCTGATGTAATCGTCATTCACACTTGAGTATGATTAGTTCTGCTTGCTGTGGGCTAAATATACGTACCTATTTTTCTACACGTTGTATCACTTACGTTTTGCTTCAATACAATAATATTGAATTTACAAGCACAATTGCGCAGTTAGTTTAACAATGAGAAGTCAAAAAAATAGTATATGTACACAACATACCATACGCTTAAATTTTGTACTTGCATGTTTTGATTTCAAAACTGATTTTTTTTTTTCATAATAAATACCTAATCGTTATTTTATTTTATTTATTTATTTCAGACATCTAAGACCCATACAATATATACCTTAACCTAGAATACATATAATAAAATTAAACGTAACTACTAATAGGAATTGTCCTTCCCTCGGTCTCGCTTCCCTAAAGCGTCGGAATACTACCCGTTACGGCCAAAAGTCAGGACCGAGGAACAGCGTCTGATGAACTGCAGGAGCTTATAGGTCTTAAAATTGCTAGATCATCAAATTGGACTCCAGCTGTAGCAGCTCCACCTTCAGCGACGTGTCCTTGATCCGACCCTCATGTCTTCGTTGCATTCTAATCCAGGCGAGATAGGTACATAATGTACCTACAGTCGGTACCGCAGCCTTGAGATAATGTCTCGTTTGTGAAACCCTTAGTATTTCTATTAATTTCCATTACCAAAATATAACTAAGTACAATAATTAGTAACTATTACATATTCTATTTCAGTAGCTACCGTTTCAAGTGCAAATTTTTAAATATATTGATCAAAATATATTTAGGTACTTTCCTAGGTAATAAAATTAATGCAGAGAAAAAGCTTGAAAAATCGATAATGCATATCAAATCATAACAAATAGGCAACTTACATGTTGCGTAACCTTCGGTCACTGCCAAGGTTACGACATCAGCTCATTTCAAGGTGAATGTAATAATTTCACGTGCAAAATCGACAAATACTTATGTCTAGAAAAAATACTAAATTTATTGTATGTAATTGTAGTTATTTGCGTTTCCACTGGATGATTTTCATTGAGGGATTCGTTTCATTTTGCGTCCGTTTCATTGGAGTATCCTTTCTCAACCTGGGTTCACATATCCAGGGGGTCACCTCTGGTCAGGAAACATTCGTACGTAAGTACGTACGAAGATATCTTTTATTAATTATTTATAATCAAATGTTAAACGGTAAAAAATATAATTAGGAACTAAGTAATTATTATTAGCAAGGGGATCGTGGGGTTATTTACTTTATTTTTGGTCCTTTCAGGGGGTCGACTAAAAAGATTGAAAAACAACGCATTAGAGTTTTGTTTCGTTCGCGGTCTCATTCGGAGAGTCCGATAGACGTATTCAGCTTAATTGAGCAACATTTGGGAAAATGCGTCACCTCTTCTTGTTGAATGATGAAATGATGAAAATGATGAAAACGAAAGTCTGCAATCAATGGATCCTGCCCGTTATGACGTATGATGCTGAAATGTGGTCTCTGACGGTAGACCCGATCCACAAGTTCAAAGTCAATCGGCGATCGATGGAAGGACCTATGATCGGAGTCTCTTTGCTATACAAAATCAGTGAAAAAGAAAAATGACGAAGAAATAAAATTTTCGACATTGTAAAGTTGTTCAAAGAATCAACAAGCTGAAGTGGCAGTGGGCAGGCCATGCCACATGATTGATAACAGCTGGTGTAAAACCCTCCGAACAGGTGGACTGACGATTTGAAGAAAGAAGAAGTGGCTGGATGAGGAGAGCAGACGACCGTGTGTGGTGGCGGTCCTTGGCAAAGACCTATATCTACTAGTGGAGAGATGTTGATGGTAAGATATGGTAATTGTACCATGGAGACTCAAGTACAAGTCTGACTCGTTGCGACTATGTTAGGTCAAAATAAAAAGAAAAAAAAATATTTTGAGTTACAATGACTTATAGTACCTAATGATATTTTAATAAATTAAAATTATTTGGGCATTTGTACTTCACAGGGCTTATTTTGGCAACCTTTTTAGGTAACTGCTCTATTCCCTCCACCAGATTCAAATCTGGTACTTTTTATGCTTTTGCACTACGGCGAAACCAAAATTAGGCGATTTTCTTTCAAATAATAAACCATTTTTATAAACTACTAGCGACCGGCCCTCGTTTCGCTTCGATTTATAAGAGGTTTTTTTATCATTTTTTTTTTCAATTTTAAAATAAAATATAGCCTATATTAGTTAGACACGGATAATGTTAGCTTTCTATTTGTGAAAGAATTTTTGAAATCAGTTCAGTAGCTCTAGAGATTACCTCCAACATACCTACAAACACACAATTTTACCTCTTTATTATATTAGTACCTATAGATATTTTTATTCAAATAATAATAAATAATAGAGTCGAACTAAGAGGTCGAGCAGTTCAAATAACGTATCAAGTTCATTGCTATGGTTGGTTCATTGCAAATCATCTCGAGACTGGCATCGGACATATAGGTCTCGTCGAAATTGACCAATGAACTGACAAAATACTACTTGCATGAATGATATGTATAATATACACGTTTTTACACCTACATGAATCAACTGACAGCTGACAAAGACGTCTTTAATTTTTCTCTTTTTTACTTACGTCTCGTAAATACACTGGGCACTGATATAAGTTAACTAAGCGGAGGCTGCGACTTCGTGTACGTAGATCTCCAGACATAAGTTATAAATTAATATAACTAAGTCAATTTTCAATAACATCCGTATAGCGGTTGTTGCGTGATGCGCGTTCAAACTTCAAACAGACAGACAGACGGACAGATAGACAAAAAAATCCAAAAAATATTGTTTTGGTGGGGTGTACAGTGAACACTGCAATGATTTTTGTAATGTACAGACATGGCTCTGTTACGATATTATTATATTTTTTTTTTTATGTACTTAGGCGGCAGACGAGCATACAGTCCACCTGATGGTAAGTGGATACTGTCGCCCATAGACATCCGCGATACATGCCAACATTAGTCCAAAATGAGAAACGTTGGCACGCACCCGGATGCGCTGCCTACCTTTGGAGATATAGGAATGGATTTGGAGAAAGGGTTGAGAAAATGGGGAGGGATAGGATTGGAAGGGGCTCTGGCACATCTCACTCACTACCGAAATACGTACGTACATTGGGGAAATACGATAAAGTGGGAAATGCAGTACATTTCAAGGTAGTCTTCTGTGAGAGGGGTAACGTGGCCAGTCGAGCGCACCCAGCGGCTTTTGGATTGCAGCGTGCACTCCCCCCCTTGTAATATGTATCTATAGATATAGATATTGTTTACCGGGATAAGGTATTTAGATAATAAAAAAATATAAGGCAACCACATATGTACAAAAATTCCAAATACACAAAATCTAAGATAATCATATCGGAAGAAGCTGGCAATACATACAAAAAAAACAGGGTAATTAACTGTAAATAGAGGTAATTGAAAAAAAGCTTAAAAAATTTCTGTATTTTTCAATAAATCACGGCTAGTATATATCTATAATGTAGTTATATATGTATAATTATATACCTTTCCAAGATATATAATGTATCACTATATTACATATAAGTATAAGAATATTAAACATATTAATAAAATAATTCTGTTTTGTTATACATACATTGTTAATTTTTTTTTGCCTTAATTCTAAGCCTTGTAATCCCTTAAATACTAGCACAGATTTCTAAGAAAGCTTTTATGAACTCTTCACTATAAATAGGGTAAATGTGGGATAGTTGCCCCACTTTTTGAAATGGGCGTTTTACAAAGAAATGATAAGCATTTAGTAACCAGATACTTTCGTGATGCTTTGTGGTACTATCGATAAAGGAAATGCTTAAAAAAGTAATACACTATTTGTTTTATTTTTTTAGTTACAAACGAAATTCACAACCCTTCTAAATGAGGATAGATGCCTACTGTGTGGGTTAGATGCCCCAATGATATTTGGACTTGTGGGATAGCTGCCCTAAGGAATTAATGAAAGAATATTTATATTTTTATTTCTTTAATTAACGTATATAAGTCATATAACGTAAGACACAATCATCTTTGGCACCGAACCATTTAAATAAAATTTTAATCCTCAATTAAAATGAAATCAAAAAATATCCATAGTTATCTTCTATTTTTAAACTTGTTTTTTTTATTTTTTCATATTATTTATTGACATACATAATTATTAAAAATTATGTATGTCATCTTTGGTACTTTAATTTATTTATTTCAACAACATAATATTCAAAATAGTTAATTTGTTAATTTATTTCTTTTTTGGTGAAGAAGTTTTGTTCGTTGACATTGATTGCAATAATCCCCGTACATAGTGCAGTTCTCGTGGAGCCATTTCTTGCACATAATGCACTGAATCCAGTCTACCTTAGATTTTGTTTGTCTGTATTCTTCGAAACATTCCACACATTCATAGTCATTTGTAGCGTTCAATGATAAAGAATCTGACTCATTTGAAAGAGATTCATCACTTTCATGACAGGTTTTGGCCTTCGGCTTTGTTGTCTGAACTTTACGACCAGGGCGAATTGTATTTTGGGTACTTCTGGTTTCATTTCTTTCTTTTCCTCTCTTAGCTCTCTTTTCTTTCTTCTTCTTGGCCGCAACAGGTTCATTTTCTTCTTCAGAAGCACAGGTCAAACTTCCTTCTGTCTCTTCTGAAGCTGCTCTAGTCCTTTTCTTTACCACGTTTTTAGATGGTTTGCTATTCTTGCATGGTATGTTTGGGGTAATTTTGCCTTTATTTTTCTTAGAAGCAATGTTTTCTTTCGTAGTCAATACTGCAGCTGACTGTTTTCTTCTCTGGTTAAATGGAACTGGGATTTTTGGGACGGGAGAACATTCATGCAAGTATTTGCTAGGCGTTTCGTTTTCGACTTCTGAACCAGGCTGGTGTAAAAGAATAGATGGAGAATTTGGAGGAATCTGTTCCGACGCGCCGGGGCGAACCCGTTCCAATGAACTTGGGCTACCAGGTATATTGTCCATTGCATATGTATTTGGTGAAGAACTTCGGGTTTGAATTAAAGACGGACTAACTTGAATTTCATCGCCTACATTTGGCAAGTTCCAATTAATAATTGAGGTACCAGGTGATGCATCATGCTCACCAGCGGTAACTCGTACGTGTTCAGCACAGGCTTGAGTACTTGAAGATAAGTCCGAGATTGCAAAAAAGGTTTCTGGAATAGCAGTCGGATTATATGGGTAAATACCGCAAGCTTTAAAGCCAGAAACAGCATTAGATGGTGTAGCTGATCGGATCCATGCATTTCCAATTAATTTACCAATTACTGAACGACAGATTTTTTTGTTTTTGTTTAAAACCATCCAATTCCGTGTTTCGGCTGCATAAAACGTTTTAAATGGTTTGAAAAAGCTGCGGTCTAATGGCTGTAATGCTTGGGTACTGTGACTTGGCAAACAAAAAAGTATTATATTATTTTCTTCTGCAGTCTCTAACATGTCAGCAGAATTTGTGTGGGAAGGATGCCCATCTAAAAGCAGAATAACGTTCCCTTGAGGCTTTCGAGGTATAAAATGCTCCAGCAGCCATTTCTGAAATAGCTGCGCATTGACGTAGGCGGATTTCTTACTCATGTAGACATTTGAACCAGGGGGAAGTCCTTCCTGAAATTCTGGTTTTTTGTTTACTCCCTTTATAATGACAACTGGAGAGAGAAAATTTCCAACGGCATTGCAGCAGGCTATAATTGACATCGTCTCACCTTTTTCTCCAGATGTGACTGAGTGGACTGATTTCGAACCCCTCGTCGCTATGACTTTACCTGGCTTATTATTTAATTGCACACCAGTTTCGTCGATATTAAAGATACGATCTGGCTTGTCCAGTAAATCATGCTCTGTCAAAACTTTAAGCAAAAGCTGAAACATCTTGTTGACTTCCTCTCGATTAAGTCCTTGAGCTCGAGCAAGGGACAAACCTTCAGCCTGTCGAACGCTCAGTTCTGGGTGGCGTTCCATAAAAGATTGTAGCCAATGAGGTCCAGCTTTGCAAGTTTCTTTGTCAAAATTATGATTGATGCCAAGTTTTTCAGCAAATTCAAAGGCTAACCTTCGTATTATATCTCGCGTTACAGGAAACCCTGCTGTCTCTAGTTTTTGAACATGTTTGACAAGTCGATTTTCATTGTTAAAGTCCAAAACCGGATGTTTTCCTAAAAATATAGAAAGTGAATTAATAAATAAATAAAACATTACTTTCAACAATAATATAAGCAGATAAATTTAAAATTAGCACCAACCTAATGTTAATTTTTCAGTATCATTTTTCGTAAAACGTCTCCTTAGAGTTCTAGATGGAATGCCATAGCGACGAGATATTTCATTTATAGGTCTATTTTCTCTTAGCTCTTCAAATGCGCTTTTTAGAGCGTCTTCGGTCCACAAGGCTCTGGGTCGTGCCCCTGCTTTGCGTACATACCGTCGTGGCATAACTAGTAAAAGAAAAAAAGTTGAATTAATTATATGGGATAGATGCCCCTAAGGGCATGTATACTCACGAAAACTGGGCAATCTATCCTCTTTTGCGAGGATAGACGCCCTCCATTTAAATAAATAAATCAATTTAAAAAATACTCAAATAGCATTATAATGTTTGTATTTGATATATATACTGATTATAAATACAAAAATATTAATACTTACTTTATCACATCAAAAGTTCCGAACGCAATAAAAAAACACGAAACCCAAATTCAGCAACCTGTCGACGCGTAGCTCCTTTTTTGACACCTAGTTCGCAACACGTCATATCTAGCGTAGTGCACTGCACCGACTGGCGGGAGGGTGGGGTCAAGCTTTCCTTTTAATAAGACACAAGAAGCGTATTATTCGTACATGCCGCCACACGATTACCGAGGCATCAATCCCCCTACGGCATCTATCCCACATTTACCCTAAGTATTATTTCCACGTGTCTACTTATTTAACGTGTGTTAAACAAACGCACGTGTAAACACCGCCGTTAAATTTATTCGAAGTATCTATTTATGTAAACGTAGCGTTTAAAAACAGAGGTGGCAGTATTGGCTTTAAAATACAAAATATTTTAAAAAAATAGGATTGTGCGTGAAGCGATTGTAATTAAGAAATATAAACATTTCAATCGGGATGATGGATATAAACTGTCGTCGACGTGGAATAGAGTGTTTAACAAATTTAAACCTTGCGATTTACGTCGAATACGTCCGCGGAAATTTATAGTGTAGCCTTTCCGAATGTGAAGATCAAATGTGGGTAGTTGATATAACTACTTGCAGCTCCCATCCTGGACTACCCGCTTCTTCAGTCAACTCGTGACCACGGTTGGTGTAACCCTTGCCGAAACGTCGAGTAAGAATAAAAGGTAAACAAATATGTTTATTATACGCGTTCAGAGCCGTATTAGAATATAAAATTAAAATAATTTTCTTTCAAAGTAAAGAAGAAAACATTTTTTCAAGTAACTCCTATGTCATCGTTGGATACTTTAAGTGGATACTGTCGCCCATAGATATCCGCGATACATACCAACATTAGTCCAAAATGACAAACGTTGGCACGACCCCAGATGCGCTGCCTACCCTTGGAGATACAGGAATGGATTTGGAGAAAGGGTTGGGAAAATGGGGAGGGATAGGATGGGAATGGGCTCTGGCACATCTTACTCACTACCGAAACGCCATTTGAAGTCTATTCAAAGAATCTTCAGGTGTTAAAGAACATTTAAAATTATAAAAAAATATAGCGCAGGAATGTTCACGTCGAATATCCATTTTTAATGAGGCACAATCCGCACAATATTTTGATTCAGCTAATAAAAAAATATGGAGGAAAATTTAAAGTTGGAATGTTTTTTTTTGTTATAGATAGTCATAGTTTTAATTGACATAAAAACCAGCCAGTGTTCCATTGATAAAAACTCTATGTTGCAAAACTTTCTGAGTAGGTAGGATAATAAGTTTTAGTGTTATCTATATAGGAAAAGTCTCGATAATATAGAAGCTTCTTCATAATGAAAGGTAGTTTTAGATGTGGGAGGATGGGGGGGGGGGTAGATGTAGGTACCTACTGTGTATTATATTTCTGAGCTAAGTGAGATCTGCCATGTACCAGAGCCCATTTCCTATCTCATGTGGACTATCTTTTCGTGTGCCACCTTCTATCCATAAAAATACCTACGTATAGAGATAAATGTATTTTAAAATCAAGCAAGATGTACATTATTGTACATGCTTCGCAGGGCTGACATGAAATTGTACTGATATGCTCTCGGTGCTGACTGCTGACTCAATGCTAATATAATATATATGTAGTCTGTACTTCTATATCCTATAAATATTGACCGTCTCCAATCGACGATCGTCTGTCTCTCTTCTGACTAAGTAATCAAGACAATTACCTAATCTGAGACTCCACAATAATCTGAATAAATTCCTAGAATCATTAAAGCACCGCGTGTCGACAACAGAAATCTAAGAAAGAATAGATAAGTTTAGGTAATCGTAATACATAAACAGGTAAACGGAATTAACGGGTGTTGTCTATGTAATTGATAGGCTTGTTTACTAAGATAATGTACTTATCAAATCTTATGCGAAGATAATATGTTCGTCGGAGCGTGACACACGTTTGCCTCAGACGGCGTGCAATTACATAACATTTATTTGTGTTTACTACGACTATTACAAATACATCTACTGAAAAACACTATGACTTTTCCTCATACTTTCGTGAAGAAATTGATAAATAAAAAATCTATAAAACAAAAAACAACAGTATTGTCGGTGGTAAACATAAATATTTACTCGTTGCCTAATGCATAACGAATCTATTATTAATTCCGAATTGTTATTCTGGAACAACAAATATACTTACAGAATATAAGTAAAAGATTGATAATGTTTATGACTTAACCTAGTAAAAATGTTTTAAGACATTAAAGTCCGCCTCTGGCAAAAAGACTAGAAACGAAAATAGACGAATAAAAAATTTACCTACATTTTTTATAGAAGAGATTGAAAACGAGCGGATGGTCCACATGGAGGTAATTGATCACCGCCGCCCATAGACACCTGCAGCACCAAGGCGATAGAGAATGCACCGCCGACCTGTAGAATCCTATTCACAGATCTCTGGAAGAACCCCATGTCGAACTCAGTGAAAAAACTTCAGTAGGCAGTTCATTTCATAACTTTCGGATTCGCGGTAGTGTCTTGAAGACCACATTGTACGCAACGCCTTTCGATGACAAGATGTTCGATGGTAATAATCCGAAGTTGGCATTTGATTGCATAGCTCTTCAGAACATTCCCCATTGTACCTACATGTAAAAACTACAGACTGTTCAAATAATACATACTGCATCGAAGCTTGTCATCGAATCCACGACTTACATCTCGTGATACCTATAAAAATATAAAAAGCCGCTGATACGTCATGTGCACGTTGCGTGATAACCTTGTGTTCCGCAAACTGCGTAGTAGTTTAATACAATATCTCGCTGCTATACGCTTTCTACATTATCATAACAATACGCTTTGTCAACTTTACATCGGCGGTCTTCTATAAATACAAGAACAACCTCACACAAACCTCACAAGCAAAGTATAGAGCCTCTAACATTTCCCCCTCAATTGTTGTGACATCAATGAAATCTTCTGCTGTAATTACATCATTCTAGACGAATTAATTTTTCGCTACTTATCCTTGACTTTAGTTAAATTGTCTACGGAATATGTAGATAAACTAAATAGGAATTAATAGAGAATTAATAGTCTAAATGGAATAATTTGTTCGATATGTAGATATTTTTTATTGGTAAACTAAGTATAAGTACAGTACATATATTCTCATTATTTTATTTAGATAGGTAGTAATAAAATAAGTATGTCTACGCGTCTAGCTTAGCTACGCTATAATTTTTAAGATGAAACCGCGTAGTAAGTAAACCTACGCCATTAATCGACTGGCCTGCCTTGAACCGTGTAGGCTCCAACCGCAGTGCGTAGCGCCGCGGTTGAAAATATGTAGCGCGTAAAATAAATACAACCTTAATTTTGAATCATAGAATTGTCATTTTCTTAACGAAGTAAATAATTAATAAATGAAATAATATTAAATGTGCGAATCATCTCTTAAACGCTTCCCCTAGTCAACAAGAGTTGTCGCCAACACTCCACTGTTTTCTGTTTGCATTTGAATACTTACAGAACTCTAGTGAGAATACAGATCTAGGTGTTCAGGGACAATAAGCTAGAACTAGAACGTGCCCATCTGGCAATATGAGGTTTTTTTCTGTCTGGACTGACTGACTGACTGTATTCTTTTATGGCAACTTTCTATTACAGGGATAAACCCATTTACAAGTATTAACAACTTCAATACTGAAGCTATTGCGATGCTCTTTACAAAGTTGTACCTACAGTCAGTAGGTAATTAGGCCATTAGGTTTCTGAAAGTAATTAGGTCGATGGCGCCGGACGCGAGGTTGTATGCCGTCTGTAGTTACTAGAATCTGAAAAGAAGGGCCAAAAGGCAGTTAGTTAGTATAATCATAATTACTATAGTTCATAGTCTAATGAACTTTAGTCTATACCGAATGAAGCAGCAGGGTCTACTCCGAAATCGCAAAGAACCGAAGTATCGGCCGATATTTCGGGAGATTCCTACCACGAAAACGTTCGCTCCGATTTTACTGTCCGAACGAAATTCATTTGTTGCGTCGAAACCGCTACTAAAATCTCACGAAACAATGACCGAAATATATATTTTGGCAGGCTTGATCCCGAAGCATCTGCTTCGGGATCAAACGTCAAATTTCACGATATCAAGGGATGTAACTTCTAGACACTCCGAGGTACTTACCCGATGTCTAGAGCTCCGACCACAGATCATAATCTATCATATATCAATATCTATCATATATACATATCTATCATAATATATACATATCTATCATATATACATATCTATCATATATACATATCTATCATAATATATACATATCTATCATATATACATATCTATCATATATACATATCTATCATATCATAATTTATGACCTGTGGCTCCGACCGAACGAAAGTCAGGGTAGGATTATAGTATCTCGTTGGAACTTCGGTAATATTAGGTAACTTGGAGGTGTAAAATTAGAGCAGACCTCCAGGGTTTATAGTGATTATTTGATTATCTAAAGAATTTTCTCAGGCGCTACCAAAGATTGTCTTTCTAGAATACAAAGTGAGATATGAGTATTTTTTTTACAGAATAGATAACAAACGAGCGGACGGGCAACATGATGGTAAGTGGTCACCGCAGTCCACAGACACCTGCAACACCAGGGGAATGCAGAATCCTGTTCACAGCTTTTTTGAAGAGCCCCATATCATAGCGTAAAGGAAAAGTCTCAGCTGGCAGTTCATCCCACACCTTTCGGGTTCGCGGTATAAAGTGTCTTTTTGACTGCACTGTACGCAGCTCAGATGACGAGCGGGGCGATGCTAAAAACCCGAAGTTGGCATCAAATTGAACAGCTCTTCTGAACATTCCCCATTATAAAGGCGATAGAAAACACAGAGAAACGCAACATCTCTACGGATGCTGAGCGATTCTAAACCACCTGTGAGAGTGGGATCGACGACAATTCGAATAGCGCGTCAAAAATTTGAATTCGAATTTGGACGGAGTCAAAAGGGTCCAGCTGGTACTTCGGTGCACCGTCCCATGTGAGCAGTACTCCATGTGGGGTCCAACTTGAGCTTTATAAAGCGACAAGCTTTGGCCCGAAGAGAAGTACCTACTGCTTCGCTCAATTCAGTACACCGAGCTTTTTACTAGCAAGTTTTGTCTTGCTCTCCAAATGACTTCGAAACTTGACCTTGATCGAAATATCGACGCCAAGGAACCCAAACTCGCGGAGACATTGAGGGGAATATTTTGAAATCGAGGTGCCACGACAAATGGAGCTTTCTTAGCTATGAATACACAGACTTGTGTCTTGCTGGGGTTAAATTGGACCAAATTAAGTTTAGCCCAAGTCGAGACTCGATCCAAGAAGTTCTCGATTTCGGATACATGTCTTACGCGACTCTCTGGAACCTCGTCCCGAGGGATATTCGCACTATACAAGCTTCCCCAGTACTGTCGTCTGCATAACACCGCATGTCCATACAATACAAAGCAAGTAGTACACTGGAACTAATAAACACCGCTAATCACAAGGAAAATAAAAAATAAATGTTTTCATTGTAACAAAATATGAGTAAGCTAACAAATGCACTTGCCGAGCGAGCGAAGCGTCACGTAGCCTCTCCTATATTTGTATCGTATCCAGGTCACTAACCCATGCGTACGATTTACCTTTAAATATATCTAGTCTTGCAACACTTCAACATTTAAAAATAATGAAAATATCACACGCAGTGGTAAAGAAACTCACACAAAACATTTATTTCCCTTGGACAGCAAGTGACATTAAATTTCAGAAATAGATATAACAATATTGTCCTGGGTAGTTTATTTTGAAAAAAGTTTGTTGACCAAACTGAAGGAAAAACTACTACAGAAAGTAAGCCCTAACTACGTACCTATAGTAACGACTAATCGAGAATTCGCACTAATACAAACTCCTTTGCGTTCTGCAATTTATCAATTTATTCATTACTAGCGACCCGCCCTCACTTCGCTTCGGTTTATTAAATTTAAAACAATCGGATAAGATATTCTCTGTTATGTGTAATCGCCCTCAGAACAATAACGGCACTGTGAACAACACCTGACACCGCGCAACGTGCTTTGCTTGTTTATATAAACTTAGATTAATGCATAAACATAGTTCTCGATAATCAGAACAATAACGGCACTGTTTGCAATGACGTAGTTCCTGCTAGCAGCCCGAATTTCGGGACACTTCGTCCCAAACCTAGCATCGGTCAATACGTATATTTTCAGACTATTTTAAAAAAGCAGTTGTAATAATATTAGTTGTAGTTCAAATAAATAATCCTTTTTTTTTTAAAGTGTTTATTCACTGACCACGTAACATCTCTAGCAATACATCGGTGAAAACTGCATTCAATTCCATGCAGTAGTTTTTGCGTGATGCGTGTACAAACATACAGACAGACAGACAAAATTTCTAAAAACTGTTGTTTTGGCTTCTGTTGCTCTAATACATATTAGTTTTTTTTCAATATCTATAATGTACAGACATCGGCCTGTTACAATTTTATTATATGTATATATAGATGTGGTTAGGCAGCGCCAACTGTAAATATTACGTGAAATCTATCAGGGCAAGTTCCGGTGAGTATGGAGGGTGAGGGAGAGTCTCCAGGTCCAGCTCTTGTAGTTTTAAAACTGTCGTATGAGAAGAGTGAGGGCGGGTAATGTCATGAAGATGAAGTGGAGATGAGCGATTGACCAAACTTGGTTGCTTTGTTGTCAGCTTTTCCATCATCGTTTGCAGCTCCTTACAGTACACATCTGAATCAATCGTTCGACCGGCTCGCAAGAAACTGTAATGGACAATACCGGCACAGGACCACCAAACTGATACCAGTAGCTTTATCTTAATTATCTTGCGTTTTGGACATCGTTGGGCCGCAACTCTTGGATCCAGCCAATGATACAAACGTTTGCAGTTTTCGTACAGGATCCATTTCTCATTGCAACTCACGATGCCATTCAAAATTCCTTCGGTTTTGTGACGGTTCAATGACACCGTGCCCACTTCGACGCGTTGTTGTCGCTGACGTTCGTTCAGTTCATAGGGCACCCACTTTTTGAGCTTCTTTATTTTGCCCATTTGACGCAGATGAACCAACATAGTGTTTTATCACTAACATCAAACCCTGCTGCTAACTCAGCTGTACTTTGAGATGGATCTGCTTCCACTATAGGCCTTAATTCATCGTCATTAACCTTAGTCGTTGGTCGTCCGTGGGGCTCGACCATATAATCGAATATCCAGAAAGGAAGCGTTCAAACGATAGACACACGGTGCAATCGTTTGTGGTGTGTGGCCCATACACACTATTGATATTGTGAGCTGTCCGTCTGACATGCGTTGCTGCCACGACGAAACTCATATTCAAAAAAGCACGAATTTTCAATTTATCCATTTTAATTTTAAGATAATCACATAATCAAAATTTAGATACAAAAACACAAATGAATTACTGATTTTTAAATAAAAACATCGTAGCTATTAGATGCATTATGTTTTATTTTTAAAATTCCAATTAGAATAGAAGATATCGAAACTCAAAGTGGCCAGTAATAAAATCAGTCATTTCATATGTAAGCACCTAATATGACGTTGTAGAACAAACCCATTCATAAGTTAGAGCAACGACAATGAACTTTATAATCACACTTTATAATAAGTCGTTTATGAATGCAATAAAAGTTTGTAAGCGGACGGTCAGTTGGCTAATGCTTTACTCGAAACGATGGCTTTGTAGCCATTCGACACCAAAACATCTGTTTCTGAGAAAGAAACCATACAAGTACGCTGTAGTAGGTATATTGCTGATGCCTGCCTGATGGTAAGTGGTTATGGAGATAAATGCCAACATTATTCATGTTGCCATATTCCTAGATGCCTATACCAAAGGTTGCCTAGTAGGACTCGCCTTTTGCATGATAATGTGCAATAGTGTAGGGGAGAAAGGGGTAATGGGAGTCACTTAAGCAAGGATTGAAATAAATTACAAGATTCATATTGAAACTCTATAAAAATCAACTTTTTAGGTACTACAATTAACAAGCTATCAGTTTGAAATAGTTTAATCATCTTTGGAAATATAATTTGGTAAATATAAGATTTTTTTTTTAAAATCAATTTGACCGCCATTGTCCGCACATGCGGGTAATTATGGTCATCATAGGGGATAATGAGAGTCAACCTATTCTAACAGTTGTCACACACGTAACCTTCTGGTGAGTCCCACCCAGTGCAATCTCCGTGTGCCCACAGCCCACAAGATGTGCACCTGTACCATATCTCATTGTTGCGGCCAAATTCGCCACATATCAGGCAGTTGTTGTCAGGATCCTTCTCATCATCATCATCGTTGTCATCACATATTTGTGTTAAACTAACATCTGACTCCGAAGAAGTGTTTTTTTCTTGAAGCACGCGTTTTTTGACTTTGATCACCGCATTTTTCCGAGGTTTGCGCTTCTTGCCTTTATCTTTCGTTTTTTTCTTTTCCGCTTCTGCTGCTTTCGCTGCTTTCTTGTTTTCTTTTTCAATAAGGCTTTCTTTGACAGGTGTTGAGGTCAAAATCTTAGCATGTTGCTTCATTCGACCTTTTCTTGTAGTTACAGAAGACATTTTGGTAGGTGTCGGAAGTAGGTCTTTGATATTTAGTGTTACATCAATTGTATCTTCAGATTCCAGCACTGGAGATGATATGGATAGCAATGGGTCTATTGTCGAAAATGCAGTAGGCGGTATCGGATCTATTGCTGCAGATGATGTAGACGGTATTGGATCTATTGCTGCAGATAATGTAGACGGCATTGGATCTATTGCTGCAGATAATGTAGACGGTGTTGGATCTATTGCTGCAGATGATATAGACAGCGTTGGATCTATTATTGCAGGTGATGTAGATGGCACTGGATCTATAACGGAGAAATCTTGAATAATTACTTCAGGGTTAGACAGGACTTCCGCTGCAGTAGTCTTCTTCAGAAAAAGCGTTGGGGTTTAACGGAAAAATACCTGCTGTTCGGAATCCAGATTCTCCTTTGTTAATAGATGCTACAGCTGAATATGCTTTGTTTAATATAGCTGCTACATCATATGGAGTTATCTTTATTGCAAGACGATTCTTTAAAAACAAATCACACTCCCTCTTGTATGGTGCTTTAAGAGGTCCAAAAAATGTGAGGTCTAAGGGTTGCATCCTGTGTGATGTGTGTGGAGGCAGTGACAGCATATAAATATTATTTTCTTTACAGAAATCATAGGCAGGTAATGATATATGACTGGCATGATTGTCTAGTATTAATAAAATAGGCTCCTGTGATGATGGTTTGGTGTGAGAAGCAAAGTGTTGCAGCCATTCGAAAAACAGATTTTCATTTATCCATCCACTGTCTGAGCATTTATATATTGCACCTGCTGGACCGTCTTTCTCAATCTGTGGAGTCATTCTTTTTCTAGGGAAAATGAACATTGGTGGGACAAACCCACCAGCAGCGCTCATTGCACATAATAATGTAATGTTCTTTCCTCTTTCCCAGCTTGTGATAGATCCGACTCTTTTCATGCCTTTAGGAGCTAATATCTTACCAGGGTCTTGTACTGTGGAAATACCCGTCTCATCGCAATTATAAATATTTTTGGGAACAAATTTATGTTTCATCATTAAATCTTCAAGTAATTTATAAAACAACTGGACTTCTGTTTTATTGAAAGCCGCTATTCTGTTAACGCTGGTAGCTTCAGGCTTTCGAACCGAAATGCCATTTCTATTAAGAAACCCTTCCAACCAGTCTCGGCCAGCCATTATGGCACTTGGGTCAAAATTGTGTTTAATTTGATGTTCTTCTGCAAATCGATATGCTGCTCCCTGATCACAGTTGGTGCACCGATAAAAAAAAATTTGACAAATATTTGATTCGGTCTGCCAGATACTTTTCTACTTCTTTAGTAAATACAGGAAGTCGTCCAAGGCGTGGTTCCGATAAATCTTTCTTTTTTAACCGCTTTTGGAGACTTGAAAACGGTATATTCATGATTTTAGCAGCATACCTCATAGAATGACCTTGCCTCATGAGATCTTCCGCTTTTAATAGTGTATCAGAAGACCATTGAGCTTTGTTCGTGGCCCTAAGTCGTAGTTTTGGCATCTCTAAAACAACACAAATTAAAAACAATCATTGTTTGATCATTATAAATACTGAGGACAATGGGAGTCAACCCCCACTGCCCACATTTCAGTGAATCTCATTGCCCAATTCTACCTACTTGGTAAAAAAATAAATAATTAAAAAAATAACTGTTATATCACTAAAAAATGTTTTGTAAAACGATATTTTAGGGTAGGTCATACAACGTAATGGTTTAATTACTTAAAAGCATTGAAATTATTTACTCACCGTTTATTTTGTACAGATGAAAAATTACATCGAAAGCGCGAGAAAACGTGACATGACCTTCTCTTTCAAGCGTTTGGTGCGTACTGAATGGGCGTTCGGACCAGTGTGACCAGATTTCATTTGACGAATCTACTGCTTGTGGAGGTTAAAAGCTACTGAATTCTACCAAAAGAGAACGAGAAAATACTAAAAATCTATTATATTTTTTTGGTGTCGTGTTACAACGTAAAAACATGAATGTTTTCTTGATCAAACGATAAAATAATAAAAATAACAAAGAAACCACCATTAATTAAAGAAACCAATGTTTTTTTTTTAAATTAAATTCTAAATAAAAATATAATTAAAAAAAAATAATAATAAAATGAAACTTAAAGTTAAGATTCTTCGTCTTTATGTTGGGTAACATTGTCATAAAGCTGTTTTGAATCCATTAACTTGATCATACTTCTGTCAGGATCAAATCTGCTACATCCTCCTTCCAACTGTCGTAGCCCCTCTTTTTCCACATATTAACGTAAGTAACTTGCATACCTGAGAAATGCAAGAATATCCTTTCATATTTTTATATGCATTGATGCAGCCATGTGTTCCTTCAAAGACGCCACTCTACTTAGTACTTCACAGTTGCATGCTTTACAATGAGCACTCGTAGTGTTTACCTTAGATTTACATAACCAACTTTTAAATGAGGGATCTTGCTCCCATTCATCGCGATATCCTTGTGTATATTTACGTTTCATTTTAAACTCGATTATAAAAATTCTCAATAAAGGAATTCCCACTAGTCTATCACACTCTATGCTCACGGCACGAATGGTAACGAAAAGAATGAAAATTAAATAGTTACAATCCATTCGATGAAAGGGGGAATACCCCGCATTTATCCGATATGCCAAAAAAGTACTAGAATAACTGAAAAGCGTGAATTCTACTAAAATATACCAAATAATTTTTACATACTAAATTCTGTTGCCAGTACCTCAAAATCTACCAAAAAAGTAGAAATCTACTAAATCTGGTCACGCTGGCTTCGGACGGGCTGCGGGGTATACGCAGTGAGTTGTTTAGACTCATATTCGTTTGTCTCTCGTCGATCGTTTGGATATTATAAACATGACCACCATTATCCGCTGACTCCCATTACCCCTTTCTCCCCTATAGGTACCTACCTAATAAAAAAATATGACGCGGAAAGTCAGATCCAATATGCACTAAAAATGTATCCTTAAAATGCATGTGCAGTTTCTAAGGTCTTGGATGAGGTGTGCCGCATAACTGCTCGCGGGATGCTAATTGGCCCGTTTTGCATGAGGTTTCGCGCTTTGAATTCCAAAATTTACCTAAATATATAAGTGCTTGGTCCTCATCTCCCCGTAACTATCGGAACACATCCATATGGTGTTTGTAGGGTATCACTGGACGTTTTCTGAATATATAGGTAGGTATCTATCTAGGAACAGAAAATTTCTTTGAATCTCACTTTTTATCAGCGTAGTCCCCTATTTGCATCGTCGATTTCCCGCAAATCAATATTTCAAATTTGTCAAACCGAATCCTTAGCGCGGTGATAGCCTAGGGGTATATATTCTCGACTTTCATTCGTGAGGTCGTGAGTTCAAATCCTCCGACGGTACCACTTAAGTTTCTACTTAAGCACGGATTTAAAAAAATACCACTAAAGCTTCCATGTTCCAGAATTAAATGAAATCTGAAGCATGCACCAATCCCGCACTAGGCCCGCGTGGTGGATTAAGGCCCGAAGACCCCTAGCGGTCTACTAGAGAAGGTCTGTGCCCTGGCAGTAGGACATTTAAAAAGGCCGAGATCAATCCATAGTACTGATAGAGGAAACTGCAGCATTAGCTAATAAAACATTCAATATAAATAAGGACTACATTTATTTATACTAGGAGAAAAATAATAAAACAAAATATGTGACACCACTCTCAAATATAGAATGGACCAAAGACAATTAGAAAACATGAGTGCAGCATTACAACCTTCAACACCTTTTCCTGATGTGTACTCATGTGTCTGAAACATGTCGCTATCCACACATCAACGATGCACAATGTTTTGCAAACTTCACTTTAGACAGTGGCTTTGTCATTATATCAGCTAACTGAATCTCTGTCGGACAGTAGCTGACATTGAGCAGTCCTGTCACGAAGTTTTCGTGAATAAAGTGGTATCGCACATCAATATGCTTCGATCGCTTGTTAAAGGAGCCAGATTTTATAAGTTGAATTGAACTTTGGTTATCAACATATAAATTTATTTTTACTTCTGAATCAGTTATTTCCTTTAACAGGGATTTTAAAAACAATGCTTCTTTACAGCATTCTGCTGCCGCTATATACTCGGCTTCAGTTGAGGATAGAGCCACTATAGGCTGTCTTTTGGATGCCCATGATATTGGTCCATTAGCCATCATAAGAACAGAACCAGATGTGCTCCGTCTTGTTAGTGGATCTCCAGCATAGTCCGAATCACTGTAAGCATCAATATGCTCTATCGAGCTGTTTCGTTTGAACAATATGCCCTTATCTTTAGTCCCATTTAAATATTTCATTATTTTCTTCACTTTCGTGACATCTTCTTTAGTGGGATTTTCGATCTTTCTGCTGACTTGATTTACAGCTTGTGCGATGTCTGGTCTAGTTCTTGTGGACAGATACAGTAAACTTCCCACTGCCTCCCTATAGGGGTAGTCCTTCTCTTGGGGAGTTTCCTGTGTCGACTTTGCATCGTTACTTCCAGGTGTCTCACAAGGTTTAGCGCCTTTCATATTATACTTTTCTAGCACCTCATTTATGTAGTTCTTTTGGGTTAATTTAATACCTTCTCTAGAGTTATTTATTTCCATACCTACATACGTGCTCGGGTTTTCATTTCTTTTCATCTCAAATTTAGTTTCAAGTTTTGACAAGATATCTTCGATCCTCTTCTTGTCTTTTCCTATGACTAATCCGTCATCGACAAATAATCCAATTGTGATAGACTTATCTTCATTTATGAAAACGCATCTGTCGGTCTTAATTGTCTTGAAACCTAAATCTAACATGGCTCGGGTAAAAATTTTATTCCATGTAAATGGAGCTTGTTTTAAGCCGTATAACGACTTTTGCAGTCGGCATACTTTTCCGGGAACATCGTAGCCATCGGGTGCTTTCATATAAATTTCATCTGTCAGTTCACCGTACAAGAAAGCGGTCTTGACGTCGAAAGTCACGAAGTGATAATTTTTAGATGCGGCAATCGCTAATAAGGTTTTAAGAGCAATTTGACTTACGACTGGGCTATATATTTCTTCAAAATCCAGGTTGCCTTTCTGCTCGCAGCCACGTACGACTAATCTTGCTTTGTACGTTCCGTCATCTTTCACTTTAAATACCCATTTGTTAGACAAAACTTTGTGTCCTTTAGCTTTTACCTTGTCAACTAGTACCCAGGTTTTATTTTTCTCTAGGGATTCCTTTTCAGATTTTATAGCCTTCTCCCAATTTTCTTTATCCATGCCTGACACAGTTTCTTTAAAGGTAAGTAAAGAACAATCATTATAATTTTCAGACACAAACATATTTACCGAACTACTTAGCTCATAGTCTTTAGTCCATGCTGGTCGCCTCACATCTCTTTGTGGTCTTCCACTTGAGTTGGGCGATGTAATTGGATTTTGATCAGGCTGGTAAAACAAGTCAGAAGTAGAAGTTGGTTCCTGAAAAGGTAAGGTATTATCTATTTTTTCTATTTCTCTTTCTTCTGTTTCATGTTCCACCTGTTCCGGTTGGAAGTCTCTGTATTCCACAGCAGGAATGTTGTTATAGTGCATCTTTTCAATTACTCTAACATCTCTGCTGATAATAACGTCATTCTTTTCCGGTATGTATATTCTGAAGCCTTTTGCGTTTTTCGCATACCCCATGAATACACCTATAATAGCTTTGGCAGTTAATTTCCCTCTTCGATTTTTATTTAATACAAACGCTCTATTTCCGAATACATGTAAGTGATTTGCTGATGGTATTCTTGTCGTCCACTTCTCATAGGGTAAATTTCCTTTAAGAGCTCTTGCTGGGCTTCTATTTATGAGATAGTTTGCAGTGTGCAATGCCTCTGCCCATAAATTTGGAGGGATATTGGAATCTAGCATCAAACATCTTGCTTTATCCAAAAGTGATCGATTTTTTCTTTCACTGATACCGTTCTGCTGTGGGGTGTAGGGTGCAGTTAGTCTTCTACTTATCCCATTTTCTTTAAGTAGATTATCAAAGTCTTTTGACCTGTATTCTCCTCCGTTGTCAGATTGGAGATTTTGAATTCTTTTCTTGTGGAAAAGTTCAACGTTGTTTTTATATTCCTTGAACTTTTCTATTACTTCAATCTTCTTTTTTATGAAGTAAATACAGCAGTATCTTGTATAATCATCTATGAATGTGACAAAATATTTCGATCCCGCCAGAGATTCATTCTCAAAGGGACCGCATACATCGCTGTGAATTATTTGTAATGGCTCAGTGGAGACTATTTCATCATGGCTTTGGAATGGTAGACTTGTCATTTTTCCCTTTATGCAGGTTTCACACGTATCTAACCTTTTTTCCTTAAAATAAAGTCCTCGCATCATTTTATTTCTAACCATTAATTTCAGGTCCTTTTCATTTACATGACCTAACTTTTTATGCCATTTCATCATGTCGCTTTCAGCTCCAGACGTGAAATTTGCTGTTTCCTCCGGGTCTTCAAATTCAAGGTAATATAATCCATTTTTCCTTGTAGCTTTTAGAATAACAATTCCATTTTCCATGATACTGGCTTGTTCCTTTTCAAATAGAACTTTGTAGCCGTTATCTGTTATTTTGCTTACTGACAACAAACTATTCGATAAATCAGGTACGTAAAGTGTGTCATTTATATTACATTTACCATTATCGGTGTTGACTACAACATTTCCTTTACCTTTAACTGCGGTAGTGTGCTTCTCTGAAGCCAATCTTAATATGTCTGTCGCAGGGATTAAGTCAGAGAGCATTTCTATTTTACCAGTCATGTGTGACGTGCAGCCACTATCTAGACACCACAAACCATCTTTGGTTTTCGTGTTATCCAATGTCAGACAAATATTAGAAATCTTTTCTTGGCTTTTGTTTACATGGCTATTTTGTCTTTTCTTTGACCAACAAGCCTCTGTTGAGTGCCCTTTCTTATTACAATTTTTGCACAATAATCCTTTTTTCTTTTGTTTTACACAAAATGCCTCTGAAGTTTGAGGTTCGCTGTGCCTCCGTGCTTCATTTTCTTCTATTATTTTAACTTTCAGATTATCGGGATTTGGCAGGACATCTCTCGACTCAATAGCTGTTCTAAAGCTGTCAAAGTTTGTAGGTAGACTGTACAACATCATTATACTTAACAGTTCCGGATGAATTTTGACATCCATATCCTCAAGTTTACCTACGACATCCATGATATTATTGAGGTGATCTCTGACATCTTCCAGAAGGGACATTTTTTTCAAAACCAGTTGCTTCAAAAGTGTAGCCTTTCTTGCTGGCCCTGTACTTTGGTGAATTGACTTCAATTTATCCCACACATCTTTCGACGTGTTGCAGCCCTTAATCTGTTTAAGTTCTTTTGGGGATATGAGTAGAAGAAGCTCTGACCTTGCCTTTAAGTCTTCCTTCACGAAAACACGTTTTTCTTCAGCACTCGCAGTCGCCGCTAACTTTCTTTCACCGCTAGCGATCTCCCATAAATCGCTTTTGATGAGAATCGCCTGAGCTTGTAGGCACCAGGTATCATAGTTCGATTTTGTCAACGGTTCTATGCTTCGAAAACTTGAGATCATTTTGTTTTCTTACTTAATCCTTTTATGTTTTATTTTAGCTCTTCCATTTGCAGCAACCACGCTCTGCTACCACTGATAGAGGAAACTGCAGCATTAGCTAATAAAACATTCAATATAAATAAGGACTACATTTATTTATACTAGGAGAAAAATAATAAAACAAAATATGTGACACCACTCTCAAATATAGAATGGACCAAAGACAATTAGAAAACATGAGTGCAGCATTACAACCTTCAACAAGTACCTCCGTCGTCCGAATATATCAATATTTCGACTGTGTCAATACAGCAAATAGCCGTTTAAAATAAAAGTTAATAGCACCAATCAACTAAAATATATTGATCGTTAACAAGTACGGTAATATAATATGAATTTTATAATCTAAGAATTTATTTACAATAACAAATGCAATTCCATAATCTTTACGCATTTCATTATAATTTCAGTATGAAACAAAAGCAGAACCGATCGAATTAGTAAATTTGAGTGAACCTTGTGAGTCATCGCGAGAAAGAACAATGAAGAAACTAATAATAAATGAAGAAACTAAACTAAAAATAAAAAATGAGAATAAATAAAAAAAATCCCACAACGAGACAATGAGGAGTGCGTGAGGAGGTACATGTCCAGGAGAGGGCGATAAAAGGGCTGGTTACATTTACCGCTGGTTATTTTTATTAAAAAAAATTACGGCAAATTGACTACATTAAGATGAATGGGTAGTATTTAAGTAAAAACTCGGTGGTAAGTGGTGAGGTTCGAACTCACGACCTCACGAATAATAGTCGAGAATAGTCACCTCCAAGCTATGACCACTCTTCGGCCGCCTACGTGGTCTCAATTCCTGAAGCCGGAATGTTTTCATGTTACGGTCTCAGAACGCAATTAAAATGTTCACTGCTGACATTTTTCATTTCATACCCAGAAGTCACAGTCGTTCCACTCATCTATGTCTAGGCTAAGAATTTTGCAATTTTCTACCGTGCTGCAACGTAAATAGTATACTGTCTCATTGTATACCTACCCGAGTTCAAAACTTTGAAAACAGCTTGTAAATACCAAAATAATAAACAGTTGGAAATAAAACAACAGGATATTTATCCAAACCACTTTTAATGGTTATTGCTTTTTAAATTTGATATGTCACAACTGATATTTATATTTTGTTAAGTAAGTACATGTAAGAATAAAATTAAAACAAATATGTATAAGTACAAATACGAAGAAAGTACATTTCATGGCAACATTAGCCTATAAATAGAACGAAACATATAAAGAAAAAAATAGCATCAAAAGTACATTAAAGGTAATTCTTTCTTTGATTCTTTTTTTTAAGTGCGGTTTAAAGATTTTCCAAGTTAAACATTATTAATTCCAATTTCAAATGTATTTTACATTTGAAATGCATCATGATTCATCATTGTCATTAAAAATCATTGTCAAAATGCATATCTGCGTTTTTGTGCACACTTGAACGGACATTTCAAATTTGCACAAAAATATGTGAGAATATTTTATTTTTATATAAATTGGGAAAATTGGGATTGCCAATGATATTAACCCGTACAGCGGCGTTGGGATTTCTGCATCCCACAAACAATAGGCAAATGTCTAAATAAAAGGTCAAAGGTCGCTAGACTGGTTTATAGATGTTATAAATGAAATATATAATAAAATGTATGTATATTATATATTTATATTATGGTATTATATTTAATATGTTCGTATCATTTACTATTGTATTTTTACATAATTTAAACTGTTTTTGCACCTATGTATCACACAATGTCTGTATTGTCCAAAAGTTGACTGGGATATAATGCTTTGAAGCATCAAGTCCGCCTTAGTAATTCTGTGCAATAAAGAATAAATAAATAGAATTTAATCTTTTCTAAAGAACTGTTTCGTTTAAAGACTAAAAGTTCTCTAAATTAAATATGGCTGTTCACGAGCATAAAGTATCTATTTATATATTTACATGTCCGTTACTTGTGAAATCTGTGAATGTTCTTACCTACATTGCCACTAGTTCAATTAATCAGTTCAATCATTGAACTAGTGGGAAAAAAAAATTCCCCGTAGTTCAATTGAATCTGTTTTATGTTAACGATTGAACAACTGGGAATAGCCAGAATAGGTAGTCTCATTAGTTTAATTAAACAAAATTTAGAATAGCGGGTAAAAGGACTTTTTTACATTTACCTAGATAATTAAATTATTATTGGCATAATATATTGCCTTTTTTTAAATATTTATGTCAAATATTGCTTTTTAAAAAGGAAAAACAATATATGGCAATAATAATTTGATTGTAATATTTGCGATTTTCGCTTTTCACACATGTTTATCTATTTAAACGGGTCTTAACGCTTAACGGTCAACCGAAACGTAGAGTAAAATAAATATGGTAAACATTCGTTTAAAATTCGTTAAGACCCGTTTAAATAGATAAAAATAATTTGATTGTCTGGGTAAGTGTAGGAAAAAGTTGTTTAACTTTTAAATTTTGTTTAATTGAACTAGTGAGACTACCTATTCGGGCTATTACCAGTAGTTCAATGTTTAACATTAAACAGCTTCAATTGAACTACTGGGAAAAATATTTCCACTAGTACAATGATTGAACAAGGGCCTTACTACAATTCCTTATAGCAGTCTTATTTTAACCTTACTTCTCCATTTCGCACCGCGGCGTCCTTAATGTAAGCTTATTTTATTAATGTTTTAATAGGAAGTTTTGGTGACGTCAACACAATTCGATAGCTTATACTGTAGTGCAAATCGGAACGTTGTATGAAAGAAATGGCGTTATACAGTTCATATAGCGTTATCTCGTTTTCTTTTTAGCAGGGAATAGACAAATAATTAAAATCATTCGTTCTATCGCAGCACTAAACATTAATATTTTGGTGGAGGTCATGGTACGAACATGAGTAATGTTGTTTTAAGCCCGAAACAAAACGTTCCTGCAACAATATTGTTTTGTAAAAGATGGTGGTAGGGCCCCTGATCAATTGCACTACTGGTAATAGTCCGAACAGGTAGTCTCACTAGTGCAATTAAGTAAAATTTTACACCGACCTAGACAAACAAATTATTTTTATCTATTTAAACGGGTCTTAACGAATCATGTAGGTATGTAGTCATTGATCAGTGGCAATGTAGATCAATGACGAATGGCAATGTAGGAAATATTATAACAGCTTTTCTGTTCTGTCATGATTCTGTCAGTATTCATCTACACGTGTACATTAGGGAAACATAAATCAATGTTGTCATGAAATAAAACCTTTCTTTACAAACTGGTAGGCCTAGGTTTATCACAATGTATCAAATTAAGGGTCAAACTTCAGAATATGCACACATTTTCCAATCATCTTTTAGACTTGTAGAATTATTTAAATATTGCATAGAAATTCATAATGTGCGTTTATCATCAAGTGTTACATTAAACTGTAATCTTCTTATGTAAAATATTAGTTATAATTAAAATAAATACATTATTTAATAACAATTTAGTGCAGTCTTTCGATTAACTCTCACATTAAGATTCTAGATATGCAATGTTATCATTATCTATTTACAGAGTAACATTGTATTGATTTATTTATTATATACATTTTCATTAAATTTCAGCGTGAGATCATGTTAAATGAGATTTAAGCAGTTCATACGTTATTTTAACGTATAATAAATAATTTATAAAACTTAGTAAATTGCTAACTACAAATAATCTCACAATTTAAGTTAGTTTAATTATTAGTTACCGAGATTTAAATATTTATTTCTACTGAAAGACATATACATAAATATGGTATTAAATTTCAACTGGTTTTAAAATCACAAATTACTATAAAACACATAGATTTATGACAACATTTCTTTGTTATCATAACGACAAAATTAAAAACTATTTGGTCAATAAACCAAGGGGGGAAAAAGTGTAAATAAATATAAGTACTGAAATATCAATAAACTTCAATTTAACATTTGTTTAAAATTCGTTTAATACTGGCTTGTATTATTTATTTTTTTAATAATTTAATAAACACTTTTTAATGGCGTTTCTTCGTAGACCTATTTATTTTTTTGTTCAATTGGTCAAATAGAACCTTTGAGGTAAACGAAAAAACATCTTCATTTCAATTGAATACTCAAAATTAAACACGAATATATAGTATAGTGGAGTGTAGGCTTTCTCGGCCGGTGTCCATATTAATTGAATCTTCCGGGCTACTTGGCCGAGGTCTTCTGGAATCTCTTCTCTTTCTTCCAAACGTTTCGTCAACAACTGCGGTTGACATCTTCAGTGGCGGCTGCGTCTCGCTTCTTGAGTTGTGCTCAAGAAGCCGAAGAAATAACATCTCTCCCAAAGTGAACGCAGTCGCCACTGAAGATGTCAACCGCAGTTGTTGACGAAACGTTTGGAAGAAAGAGAAGAGATTCCAGAAGACCTCGGCCAAGTAGCCCGGAAGTTTCAATTAATACGAATATATAGTATACATTAGTATACGTATATCTTATAACCTAAAAGACATGCTTTGTGTCGTAACTGGAGCACGCGTCTTTGAAATTCGTCATATTAAACGCCGCGAAATAATCGTCATGTATAAATCTCACTATACTCTCTATAGGACATAGATATATGTCGTATATTTGCACATCGTCTATCGGATGGGGTACTTTCATCACTACAATGTGACGAGACTTACAAAAACTCAGTTTATTCGTCACATCTTCCCCGTTATACACTACACGAAAGTAGAAATCTTGAGCTACGGCTTTCCTCTTAATAAATTTGAACTCGTCTCTGAGATCCTTTCTTCTGTACACTTCAAATATCATTCTTGAAGCGTACTGTATGTTGTAATGCTGATAGCTAGTTAACCCTAATGCCAATATTAATGGTTGGAGGGTTTTATCGTGGCCTGAGTACAAGACAAATTTTGGTCTGTTCTCTGAGATCATTCGAATCATATTTTTCACTATATTGTGTATCAATCCATAAGCTATGAGCAAGCCACGCCTCCTATTGTGAATGTTCTTCATCTCCTGTCTGTAGCTCCACTCCACATACGCAAATAAGGACATAACATGCTCTTTCCTTATGCAAAAATCTTCAGTGTTCTCAGGCGTTGGCTCTTTGTAATCCTCGTCAAAATCTGTATCCATTCTCGCGTCATTTGGAAAATTAAAATCCGCGTCAAGATTCTTCTTAACTATGACTACGTCGTCATACGTATCACTGTTATCTAGATATCTTTGTTGATAGTACAGAAGCTTTTCTCTTTCCATTTGGGCATCAAAATCTAGTGGAGTTTTCTTGTCATTGATTATGTCTCTTGCTTTTCTACCGATCTCATTGTTGAAACCCAATTGATTTAAATAATCTAGCTCCATATTTAGAGTATCTATATCAAGGTCTAGTAGAGTTCTCATGGGTGGATATTCATGTAGCCTCCTCTGTTTTCTTATAGATGCTTTGGTTTTTATTGATTCTTTTTTCTCAGTGCAAGGTAACGGTGAGTCGTGGCACATGTGAGCTAGTAAAGCATCCCTGACTATGTCCGGGTCAATGCTCTCTTGAGATTCGAACAGCACTTTGGACAGTTTCATGACTAGTTCTTTGATGGCGGGATGGGAGTCGAGACGGTTTCTCGCTTGATGGTTTAGTTTCCTGTAACAAGCAAGATTAAAGTGCAAATTATGATAGGTAAGCTAATTATTCTACACAAAAATTCCTCATATCATGAAATGTCACACTCAAAGATGAACACAGATAATTATTATTGAATTTTTATACATATTTTTTTATTTATATGTTATTTTATATTATGTACTATATATCATGGCATTAAAGCTGCTTAGAATAGGCAGCGTATCCGGGGCACGATGGGCACACGTCCATCGTTTGTCATTCTAGACTGATACTGGCAAAAGTCGCATATGTCCATGAACAACAGTATACCCTTACCATCAGGTGTATTGTCTGCTCGGCTGCCATCTTCTTCTATAAAAAAAGATATAAAAGAATGTAAGTCCCTCGATACACTCGAAAGAAAACTTACGATTACATTATGCAACATGTATGGTTATGATTAATTTCTTTGTATAACTTCTTTTTTAAATGCAGGTGGTGTTGTTAGAACGCGCGCCGAACGCTTCAGCTCTAAAGCGCTGGCGCGCTATGTTAGTGTTATTGAACCTTAACCATAACCGTTTTAGATTCGAGCTTTTAACTACAAGGGATAAGACCATCAAACATTAAAAATTTGGACTATAACGCTCACAAGCATTTAAAGCTAGACTCTTTGAAAGTTCATTAGCGCTCACTCAGCGCTCGAGGGTCAAGCGCTCAAAGCTCGTCTATAGAACACCAAGTGCAGAACTAGTTGTGTTTTAAATATATCTGACATATTAATATTGTTATTTCCTTTATAGTTTTAACAAAAGGGGGGCTTCGTGCTAAAGGGCATTTTCTGCCAGCGAACCTTGGAGCTATATAGTGATGGTATGGTAAGTGCATGTGAACAATATTATATAAAATAAAACTTAGAATCAATACATCTTTGAAAAATAAAGTTTCAGTTTTTAAATATTGTACTGGTCACTAACTTGTTAAGCACATGGTGTGCTTGGCATGCGCAGTCCCTGAAGCAAAAGGCAACGCTGTGCGCCTCCTTAGCGGCGGCGGCGCGCGCGCCCGCGCCGAACCCTGCGCTGCCCCACCACAGCGCCACCAGCGACTGGTACGTGCGCCGGTACCGTGTGCTGTACGACACCAACTCGCCTACACACCGGTTGAAACATGCTACAGTAACCGTAATCAGGGTTGATAATCGACAGCAGAATGAACTGGAACAAACATGTCCAGTCCGTATGTGATAAGTTAAGAGCAATTTTAGCTAAATTATGTGTTTAGGAACAAAGTTCCTCTTAAAATTCTCAAAATTGAAATTCTCTATAATGCCCTAGTTAAATCAATCTTCTCATATGGGCTTACGAGTTACGGCCGACCATTTAGCAGTTACCTCCATAAGATACACAACCTTCAAATAAGGCCGCTTAAGAAGATTGTACCACTATACATAAAATAAAAATATCGTTAGGATCACTCACAATTATTCAAGTACTGTAATGTACTGCCGGTGGACAAAAATGTTAAGTTAAATTGGAACACTTAATCCAGTGCAACATGAAAATAACACAAGGACGAAAGCCAAGAAAACGTCTTTACCCCCAAATACAAATAATTATTTACGGTACACGTGCAAGCAACTTTAAAATTCCCTATACACTTAATTTTATACCAAAAGATGAACTAACAACTAATAACATTAAATCAAGGTTAAGACGATACTATATGACAATTTGAAATTACACATAGTATAAGGATTTCCAGTAAAATGCTTTTTTTCTCGGTTCGCTATAACTGTTTAAATAAATAAACAAACGATTAAAAATAGAGAAAGGGAATAATTAAATCATAAGGTGTAAAGAGCGACCAGTGTGTACGCGCAATATTATAACCGGTATTTTTGTACCTGTGAGCGTGTGAAGTATTGTGACCGCGACGCGAGGCGTCCCGATTTGTTTACATTTATAAAACGGAAATACCCTCCCCCATGGATATGTTAATATTTTTAAGAGCTACTTAACTAAAAGAGCGAATGTGCAGTGCCAAGATAAACTATTCAGTTTGATGTCACCAAGCAACCGTTATTCTTGTCCTGTCCAAATTTCAATAATACAATAATTTCATACAGTTCATACAAAAATCCCTTAAAAAAACACTTTCAGCTTTTTCACCAATTTTCCGGGCAACCGTTTCGGTTTTTATGGCACCAACATATCTATACATATAATAAAATTGTAACAGGCCGATGTCTATACATTATAGATATTGGAAAAAAACTAATATGGGGAGTCTTTATTAGAGCAACAGAAGCCAAAATAACAGTTTTTTTAGAAATTTTGTCTGTCTGTCTGTCTGTCTGTATGTTTGCACACGCATCACGCAAAAACTACTGCATGGAATTGAATGCAGTTTTCACCGATGTATTGCTAGAGGTCTAACTTAAAATATAGGCTCCATTTTACCGCAGGAAAATATCTTATTCCGATTGTTTTAAATTTAATAAACCGAAGCGAAGTGAGGGCGGTACGCTAGTGTACAATATAAATGTTTTCTGTGTAAAAAAATCAAGTAGCTAATAGTTTATTACAAGTATTTCGTAATTATGATCGGGCAAAACTTCCAGTTTCATAATCCATCCTAATTGATGGACCCCTATTGCTTAGAATAGAAGCCAACAAATAATTTCATAAATACACGTATTTACTGACCTGCATCCCTTTTCCCCGTTGGTTCCAAGCTGTCCAAACCCAGTCTCTCAGCGTAAGCTTCCCTTAAAATGTTACCTGAAATGACGATTTTCAACTGCTTTTTTATTTTCTTTTGGAAGATTTACAGCAGGAAGTATACTACAGTAAGATTATGCCAATTAACAATAATACAACATAGTAAATAAAAGTTAGGATGTTAATTATATTACAAACTAATTTAAACACAAACTACTTATTAAAATAACTGTTAAAATAATTGTAAAGAAAGTGCTTTTTTGATGTCCGCAATACTGGCCCGCAGTACTGGCCCGCAATAATGGCCCGCAGTGCTGGTACAGAATCTATAGGCAAGTTATTGTATTTATTGATAGCTCTTATAAGATTTTTTCTGGAATTTGTTGCTACAGATGGTATATGCTTAGACTACAAGTGAGAATTATTTTTTTTATATATAGAAAGGTGGCAGATAAGCATACAGTCCATCTTGGTGGTAGTGGATACTGTCGCTCATAGACATCTGCGATACGCCCTGGATGTGCTAGCTACATTTGGAGATTAAAGACTGGATTTGAAAAAAGGGTTGGGAAAATGGGATGGGAATAGGCTCAGGCATATTTCACTACCGAAACACGAACGTACATTGGGGAAATACGATAAAGTGAGAAATGCAGTACATTTCATGGTAGTCTTCTGTGAGTCTGGGGTGACGTGGCCAGTCGAGTGCGCCCAGTGGCTGTGGTATTGAAGCGTGCACCCTACCCCCTACATATGACCGAAGTAATAAAAATCTAATTCAATCGTAACAAATACATTGTCACTAATTTTGTTTGTTGGTATCTTGTACACTTTATTCAGTCATTTTTAAGTAAAAACACAAAAAAAAATCTTATGCAAACAAATATTCGTAAAATGTCCACGACAATGAACTCAGAATTATGAACAGAATACATGATTTAAATCCATGGTTTCGGAAAAAAATTCAGTTACATCCTATATGTGGTTTAGTAACAAAATGGGCAAATCTCAATCTGGCAAATTCTAAACGGTTACTGTTCCAAGTGATTTGAGTAAAAATAATGAGTCCATTTTTTGTGTATATTCTTGTGTACCTATCCATACTGAAATAACTGTTTTGTTGCCTATTTGAGATTTGTCAGTTTCGAGACTCATGCAATTTTGAGAATTGCACATTTTGCTACTAATCATTTATCAAGGGTTCATCTATTTCGACAATTATTTTAATTTTATCACTCACCAACAGTGATCATCTGAAGTAAACCACGCGGTGTCAGCTGTCCCAGTGCACAGCGCGTGGCGGCGGCGTGCGCCGGTAACGAAGGGAAGTTATGGAAGGGCCCAGGCCCTGAAACCCACCACGCTCGCCCCGATGTGCTTGCGTTAGCTACAAACTCCTCAAAACTGTAAGGATGAGAGAATGACGAGAATAAAGGAATGATAATAATACAAGGGCAGTGATAGCCTTGGGTCGGGGTACTCGGAACGATCGATGGCAAGTGATTGTTTGATCGATCGCGGAAATAGAACATTACCTACTATATAGATTCCATTCATAAAAAAAAAATCATAATATAATATACTTACGTTTTTTTTTATTATTTTACGTTAATGACAGTTCACAATACCAAGGGACTATTTGTATAACTCATATGTGGAATAAATGGCCTTTAATAAAGGTTGTCTCTTTCCTTCCTAGCCTTGTCGATCGCTCGCCGGCTGTCGCTTATTTTTTTACTTTTTTACTGTAGGCCGTGTGGTATGGGCCGGCTATAGAATAACACCACCGTTAGAATTAGAATAACACTATCTCTTCCCGTGGGTGTCGTAAAAGGCGACTGAAATAACAAAGCGGCTACTATAGTGGACTCGCCAACCCTTTTAGCCAGCATGGTCTTTATCCCTCATACACAAACAATGTGCACGAGGAGGCCCATGTCGAGCAGTGCACGATAAAAGGGTTGGTTACGGTTTACAGTTACATGATATTCCAACATTCCACATACTTCTTAAACAAAGGTGAAGGTGGCACAGTGTCGCAGGGCAGCTTATCGCCTCCCCTGAGGTGTGTAAGCGGTCCTCTGTCTCCATGCCTGGTCACCACTAGCACTCCTTGCAGCAACCATGTGTCGTGGTCTATTACTCCTGAAACAAGTCTTATCTTTATAATGGAACAATTAGCGCATGACCCACAAGATGATAAATCATTGCGTCATATTACAGGAGCTGCTTTGGGAGGGGACCGCGGGATCGCGAGTCGGTGGTAAGTGTAGGCCAATGTGTGTTCACGGTATAGCGAGGGTGACGTCCTCGTCTCCGCCGGCGGGGACGGTGTATATATGAAGTTTGTGAGTGTAGTGTAAGAACCGCATTGGCAGCAGTAATTGAGTCGTCGGGGTCGTCTAAGACGTGCCGAGGACGACGACGACGGCTGTCAACTACTAAGGGGTTGGGATTGTGAGGGACTCTGTCGTAGTAGCTTCGGGCGTAATCTTTCACGTATTTGACGATGGAGGGGAGTTCCAAGTCCTTGTGGAGGTCGATATTGCGAGAGTACAATGGGGCAGCCACAGCCTTACGCACGAATCTATTTTGGAGGGTTTGGAGAATTTTAATGTTGGAGGGGGCTGCCTGTGCAAAGACAACGCTAGCGAAGGTCATTATTGGACATTATTTGTACATTGTCAGCTTATTTCTAAGCAATATTTTACTTCTCCCGCCTATGGGAGGGTTGAGACGACCGAGTACAAAGGCGGAGTACAAAGGCGGTTTCGGACAGTTTGTATATCTTCTCGGATGGTCAGTCAATGATCTTATGTGCCTCCGAGATATTAGGTCTTCTTAACTCAAGGGATGGTTTGACCGAAAAGGGATATTGGGAGTGGGATAAAGGGGGGCTTTAGAGCTACGAGTGCCACTCCTGGAAAATGGGAAGCACATGGCTGCACTTTTCTACAGTTTAACCTCTATGGACCACCTCCCAAACCACTTGCTTAAGGCGGTGACTGTGCATTGGAGGCGTAGAGAGACAGTCGTAGGTTCCTATTTGAAGCATGGAGGGCAATGACATCCACAAAAAGGGGAGGCTCTATTTCAGGATACTACAAGCCTACCAAATGAAAATTCGTACAATGTAACAGAAAGAAATTGTTTCACCAAAACTAGACTCAAGTATAAGTTTGCCGGAAGATGAAAGCATTTAGAGAGGCACAAGAAGTTTCATGTGAGTTCCAAAAAAATATCAATATGTACTCATATAAATATCTCAAAAAAAATATCAATGTTAGTTTTTGTTTCTGCTGCAAAAATCGCCCATTTTGAGTATTATTTCCAAAACTAGTGAACCGATACAAGTGCAAGTCATACCAATGTGGAACTTCGTATTGAGGCCATATATATACCAACCAATGTGTATACAAGGCACATATATCAAAAGAAAAGAGCTCTACAGAACTCTTGTCCAATATATGCTGTGATGTCATAAACCCTGAATGCCTTCTAAGAATTTGTAAGATTTGCGAAAACAACAAACCTAGCTATCCAGAAATTTTCTAATGATAAAACAATAACATATTATGAATGGAAGAAAGTTGTGAAAGTAATTGCTACGAAAGATGAGCAAAAGAACCAAAAATTTAAAAGTAAACACAATAATATCAACAATCCCTTACAATTAATATCAAAATAGAACAAGTTGCGAAAATTTTACATTAAAAAATGTTACATCTTACTTTATTGTTTATGATATGGTAGTTTTAACTAGGGTTTGTTTTAAGAGTTTGATGTGTTGTGCTAAGATCAAGGTTTTTCTTGTATATTTTTGTAATATCTCATTCCCGCCAAAGAAATGTCAAAGATTTTATATTATCTTGTTAATTAAAAAGACAATAAGATGAAACTAATTATGGACTGTTTACAGATTAATAAAAATATAATCAATTTAATACACAAAATCTTTACCATTATTAACAAACTCATTACACATATTCAAAAATCATTAATGGATTATTTCAAACTGATGTTGAAGCCACTTAAATTAAATGCCTTATACATTATATATTCAACATGTCCAGATTTATGTTTTTGACTTGGAATTGGAAATAGAGTTTTTTTATAATTTTGACAAAACTGAACTAAATAAATATTTTTTAATATCCACCCAGATGTTAAAAGGCACTCAATACAAAATATACACATACATACCTATACCTATATTTACTAGAGTAATATAAGTGTATTTGTTTCTCCAATATCATGAGATTTCACAGAACCAATTTAAAGGTTTGTGTCATTAAATATTTGTTATTATTAATCTAATAACTTAAACTCACAAAAAAAAATGAAATGACATTTGTATAAAGGGATAATCAATATAAACATATATATATTGAAAAAAGTTGAATTAAATGCCAAAATTAATGTACATCTTTGGAGATTTAGGAATATGTTTGGAAAATGGGAAGGGATAGGATGGGATGGGAATGGGCTCTGGCATATCTCACTACCAAAACACATAATAATATGTACATTGGGGAAATAGGTTAGTGGGAATACAGTATGTTTTACAGTAGTCATCTACTGTAAAATGTGATGGAGGGATAATGTGGCTAGTGGAGTGCATCCAGCAGCTGTGAAATAGCAGCATGCACCATTCTGCTTACACATAAATAAAAAAATAGAATAAATGAAAATATTCTGTTCTAACCTTCCGAGCCTCTCGTGAGGCTGTCTGGAGGAGAGCAAGCCTTCATGTATATTCTTCTAAATTTAGCATCACTTTTTGACATGTAATCACTTTGTACAATCTTCTTTATTAATATGGGCTCCTCGGACACTGATATGAATTTGTACATTACTGAAAATTATTAAAATTTGAATTAATATGTTTATAAAAGTGGCAGAAATTTCCAATTGCACCATTGTTATATAAAAAAAAATCAAATTTATGGATATTAAATCACTTACCTGTAATCAAGAAAAATATCCAAACACTCATACCAAGATAACAGTAAAATGCTCTGATATTGAAAGGAAACTTCATTATGCTAAGCACGTTTGTTTCCTTTTATTTTAATATCGAGAAGTATTCAAATGATGTCTATGCAAATCATTTTGGAAATGTATGCACTCAAATGTTTTGAAGACAAGTCACGTAGAAGTCATTGTTTTTCTCCTTTACTTTCATTGATGTAGAAGCTCACTGTTTACTTTACAACACATCGTATAGCATCGGATTGAATTAATTTCTCTTGTGATTCATCCACCAAATGATTAATTCCATCAGGCCATTATATTGTAACTTGAGCAACTTCTGATAACTTCTGATAACTTCTGATAATTTTCATTCTATTCGAAAAACTAGGTGTAGATTTGCTAATTGCTTTCAGTCGATTTTGTTCAGATTAAAGTTGAGTTCCAAAATGTTCAAATATCGATATTGACAGTCGTCATCATGCTGTCTCTTTTTGTGTTCTAAAGAAAAAAAAGGATGCACCGTATTTATAATTAGATTGTCACAAAGCGAATTTAGTACGTTTTAGAACGCAGCCCAAAAATCAAAACAGTGAGTACTTTTGGCAGGAGAAGAGTGGGAGAGCAGGACAGGTGCAGTTGGCTTTTTGTTTGAATAGTGCGAAAATTGCGTAAATTTGGAATATGTGGTTTATGATAATTTAATAAACTTCAAAGTGCCTTGTGTTAGTGCATAATGATAAAAGCGAGAGACTGTATTTTTTGTGTTTCTCCAAGGATTAACCAGGAGTTAAGGAGTTTCCAATTCTATCCTAAGTAAACCTACTATCACTTTATTGAGACTCTAACTTCGAAAGGACTGAATAGTGACTTGATAAAAACAATTATATTATTGTACATGCTGAAAAGAAATATGGTGTTCTTTCTCCTATATTTAGAAAAAAAAAATTGGGAAATACGATAACGCTAAGAATAAAGGATGTGCATACAGCATTTTGAAATAGGATTATGAATATTTATTACCTATGTAGGGGTTATTATTACCTATGTAGTTGTAGGGGGAAAGTGCACGCTGCATTCCCATAACAGCTGGTCACACTACTGGCCGCGTTACCTCTCTATAATAAAAGAAGACTACCATGAAATGTACTGCATTTCCCACTTTATATTTACCCAATGCACGTATGTATTTCGATAGTGAGTGAGATATGTCAGAACCAATTCATTCCATCCTACCTTATCCCTCCCCATTTTCCCAACCCATTCCTTAATACCTGAAACCTGGAAAGAAACCTCGCAAGACCTTTTTAGAATCGCGTTACCAACTTTCACAGCGATTATCACCCCAGAACCAAGATTTGCCGTAATGAAAATGGAAAGATAATCGCTGAAAATCCGAGGGTATAAACAGAAGGCGGGAGCACTTTGGCAAATTCCTTAACGTAGGCAAAGAAATTTCACAACTCTCACCTAGAAAAACGATGTACGAGGTCTTGACGAGAGGCTGTACCTATTGGTAAAGCAAATATGGGGCGAGGAAAGGATGCCTAAGGAATGACATTTATGTACCGTAATAAAGTACCTACCTTTAAAAAGGGCGACAAGACGGTAAGATCAAATTACAGAGGCATTTCTGTATTAGCTGCGACAAATAAGTTCTGCAAATCAAAGCTTCTGAAATAGGCTGGACATATTGAGAGTATGTAGCAGGAAACAGCGCCAAAAATTATGACATGCTGGATGCCGCAACAAAAGAGACCACGAAGAGATGGATCTTGTGTGTAGAGGAGGATCTGCGGAGTATGAAACGAGTAACACCCTGGAAGAGAGAGGCCAGAGATAGAAACAAATGGAGAAGGATTGTGGAGGCCAAGACCCACAGCGAGTTATAGCGCTTACGAAAGTAATAAATACGGTATATTTATTATTACTATCCAAGAGTATTTATTACTACTATCACTATCTGTCAAGATTTCTCTCAATTTAAAAAAATAAGTCCATGTTTTAAAAATTACAATAGTTAAACTTCGATTTAATATAAATACTGACAATACAACTATTGAAATCGAAGATAAAATACAAATTTTTACAAATAATAATGCTATTTTTAAATTCAAGGCTTAAGTTTTGGAATGCACCCTATTTTGTCAGTTTAAGGGACGTCAATGACGTACTCTTGCTCGAACTTCAAACAAGCAAACAAAACTTGTTGGAACTTGTTCTTCTTTGGTGGTTTTTATCATATTGTTCTCCTTTTAAAATTTAGTACCTTCAAATAAATTTAATTTTTCTCTGATACAATAATAGTTGGATCATTCTACTCATACACACGTTTACAGGGTAAATAAATGTGTATTTAAAAATGTATATTTCGTGTAGTCTGTAAAATAATGTCTTACGTATGTTAACCATATCTATTTTTACATTTTAAGAATTCTTTTCAGGCTTATAAGGAAACTAATAATGGCTCCTACAAAGGTGGATCAAGCCACAATCATAATATTAGATATAGGCAGAAATGTCGCTACTCCTATTGAAAAAAACGAGAAGACTTTCTTTGATGATGCAAGAGAGTGTACCATGCGAATTTTGGAGCGAAAAATCATCAGTCAACCAAAAAATTACGTGGGAATAATTTTATTGGGAACAAAAGTGACCAAAAATAATATGGCGGACCATTGTGATGGTGTATTTAGACACATTGAAATGTTTAAAGAACTCCAATCTCCTACTTGGCAAATGATACGCGACTTGCCAGAAACGGTATGTTATTGTAACAAATAGATATCAATAATCTAAATTAATTCCAAAATATTAAAATTTATAAATCTAAATGTATGTATTACTATCTAAGACTTCAAGATCATATCTAATAGAATATTGCTAGTCAGATTTTGATAAGACTATAACTGTTAGATAGGTTTTTATCTGGAAAGACACCAATCTCTATGTAGTTGTTATATTTTTTGAAATAAAAGAACACCTCTATCATTAGACAAGAATGCTTTTTATGGAAGAAGTGGCAGACTGGTAGCTCAGCATATGGTAAGTGGTCACCACCACCCTTGGACTTACAACACCAGGGTAATATGGTTATGCTTATGACCTTGCAATTATTATTATTAATCCCATTCACAGCAATGTACAATTTATTTTACATCTTATTTTTTTAAACTCATTGTCTAATTATCTTTATTTTTCATTCTATTAGGATCAGATAAACAAAACAGTAGAATAATTATCTAATTTGGAATAGATCTAAAAACTAGATATGTAATATGATAATAATAAGTAAATAATTTTTAGCCTTCAAAAAGTACAGGCGACTGGTTTGACTCGCTCATTGTGGCTGCTGACCATTTCAAAAATGGAATATCTGGAGTAAAGATGTTCAACAAGAAAATCATAATTATTACAAACTTTGAGTCAGACCCCGAAATTGATGATGAACAAGTTAAACAGGTAAACATATATTTAAAACCATGGGTCTAGTCACTGTGGGGCAGATTGGGGTGCTTGCGCCCCTGGCATAGGGAAGAATAAGTAACAGACTCTGCATTATGCTACATATATTTAAATTACAAGAAAAATGTTCCTTTGCCCTACCCTGGATAAAGTGGTTTGCATTTGCCCCACCCTTGATAAAATCCTGACGTTTTTGTTTTCTACAACCCCTTGACAGATGATTATATAGTAATTACTCACTGGAAGACTGTAAAAAAGCTTAAGCGTCTGCTAACTTTCAAACCACCAATATGCAAATGGGACAATTCTCGGGCTATTAGCCACTTGAATAAGGCCAAAGTATTTGCAGATCATCTGCAAAAAGTTTTTATGCCAAACGCCAATGAGGGTCTTTCTGAGGTAAATAACAGTGTCACAAACTTTGAGCGTGGTTTACCAACTTAGTCACCAATAGAAAAATTTACAAAAAGTGAAGTAATAGCGGCAATAAGAAAAATGCATCAGCGGTTATGATCTCACTTCAGTCTAAGTTCCCGGAAACCTGGAAATTCTTCAAAGATTCCAGTCTAAACTACATATAAATGAAGTTATACCGTAGTGTCTCCACCTCAGACTGTGTAGTTAATGAGTGGAACAGAACCTTATAGATGCAGATTCGGTTGTCAAGTTCAAGAATCAACTAGACAGATACTATGCTAATCTGATGCACATGTGTCAGTGAGCAGATCAGTTTACGCTGCTTAGCCTATCAGAGCCATAATTATTATTATCCAATGACACATCCATATATTTCCAAATATCCAAGTCTCATTGAATTCCAGGGACAAATCATGGGGGTTCCCCATGATTTTACTTCACATTAATTATATTCAACCACAATAACAATTATATTATGTAGTGTGGATCCATGTTTAGACTTAAATGTGCATATTTTCATAATTTGTTTTTATTTTTAGGCTTTGGATGGATTTAAAGAAGAGAACATTGAAGTGGACGTCATAGGCCCAGATATTGAATCAGAAACTAAAAATGAAAACATAGAATTGGCCAGACTATTTGTTCAAGAGACAAATGGTGCTACTGCCACTTTTGATTTTACTATGAGGTATCTAAATTTCCACAGGAAGAAAGCGACAAATAGTAACCCTTGGAATGTTGATTTGAGCATAGGTCCTAATGTAAAAATACCAGTCTCATCTTACATTAGAGTGAGGGATGAACCAGTAATAAAGAACTGGAGAAAGGAAATTAAAGACCCAGTGACATCTACAGGCAGTACCACTGAGGGCATAGTAAGAAGTAAAGAGTATATAGACACTGAAACTCAAACTTCTAAAAATGCTGAAAACGTAAAAGAAGCATACCAGTATGGTCAGCAATTCGTACCTATTGATAATTGTGATAAAAATATGTTTTATCAATCTGGAGTGAAATGTTTATCTGTGTATGGCTTCACACATGCCAGTAATATAAAATGGCAGAACTTGAATGGGGATGACGGTTTATCTTATGTTTTTGGCAGAAAAGGTGATAAAAAAGCACAACAAACAATTCAGTGTCTTGTCGAGTGTCTTCTTGAACTTAATTTAGTTGGGCTAGTTAGAAGAGTTTATAATACTAATAATGCTCCAAGGATGTACGTTCTCATGCCAGTTGTTGATACTAATGCTAACTTTGTATGCTTGTCAATGATAGGCATCAATTACAAGGAAGACATAAAGAACATGGCATTTCCTCAGACAAATCTTAAAAAATATGCTTGTACTAATGGACAAGTAAATGCTTTTAAAGATCTCATTAAAGCTATGGATTTAACCAAAGCTTATGATGAAACTTATGATGATACAGAAGCTTTTCCTATAGCTGAAACTGTAAGTCCAAATGCTCAGTATATCCTGGATTGTATAGCTTTACGTGCACTCAATCCAGAGAAACCTCTTCCACAACCTAGAGATGACATCATAATGTTGTTCAAAGTGCCACCATTGATTGAAAAAAAATCGAGGGAACCACTTGAAAAAGTGAAGACAATGTTTGAATTGAAGAAGGTGGAAGTACAACAAAGAAAGAAGAATTCGGATTATGAAGCATTGGATCAAACTAGCAATGGTCAAGATGATAAAATATTTGATCATGACATGCCTAAGATACAGCTCCCCATGAATAAAATTGAAGAAGTTGATAGAATTGGTACTCTGGACCCCATCCATGACTTGAAATCTCTGATAAGTGCAGGTAAAACTTTAGCAGATTTGTCTGCAGAAATGACTGAAGTCCTAGAAGCTATAATCTACTGTAATTTAGATGGTAATTATTCTAAAGCTTTGGATACTATGTCTTTCTTCAGAGCAGAGTCTGTCAAAGGAGATCCAGCATATTACAATAACTGGCTTCAAAAATTAAAAATGGACCTAACAGAGCGGAGTAACACTGAATTCCAAAATAAAATTTTTGAAAATAATCTAAACTTTATTCTAAAGGACGAAAATAATTTGAGCACCTTTGAAACTGAAGACAGTCATGAAGAAAGTCAGTTATATGAAAATGATACAATGCCAAATTCTACTGATTTGGTCATAAAATCAGATGTTAATGATATGTTTGATGAGATGTAACAATATTACTCATGTTTCATGTATTTCATTTCATCTACTTGTTGTTAATCTTAAGGGAAATATAGCTGTTGTGAACCAAGTTCATACTATGTTGCACTAATAAATCTTTATTTCAATGTTTATATTGTTTTTATTAACAAAACTTCAACATTTTCGAAAAAATAGCATTAGCAAATATTCTAATTTTCCCATGTCTACAGATTCCCAAATTTACAGAAGTAGACTAATGCAAGTCATCTATGGTAGCAATTTGTCTAAAAATAAAAGTCTAATTTTGATTTTATCAGTTCATCCACATTGTAGGTGCTCTAAAAAAATAATAATAGCATTCAAAGGGAGTGTAATCGAACTATATAATATGTAGTTCTTCCACTTTATTTTAGGTAAAACTTTTTTGGTAATTTTCCTACTTACATTTTTAAATATAAGAGACAGAACCTAATATTAGCAGACATACCAATATTGCATTGATACCAAATCCATACAGTATTATTCTCCTAAAAAAGCATAATTAGAAAAAAACTATTTGAGAAATCATTGAATATTACATTACACAAGTTGTCACTTGAATAATAGGTGTTTCCGACTCTTAGATAATTCAGAATTTCAAACAGATTTGAAGCGAAGTTACAGTTATTTATTATCAAGAGAATAAAATTTATAATAGTAATGTTGATAGTACTTTTAGTGTAAAATTGGGAAGAAATCGAAATATTAACTTGGAATTAGCATTTGATGGAAGTAAGCATTTTGCTCGTGACTTCAATAACACAAAGTTAGATCTGATAAAAATTTATTACACTTTATTACAATATATTCTAATTTGAAAATTTGCACACTATAAATTCCTGTTTTTTTCTTAAAATCAACTTGTAAATCATTTCTGGGATAATCACTGTACACCAGTGGGGTTTATATTGTTTTGCGAGTGTAAGAGCTCAAGGAATTCTTGTAGAGAAAGGTCTTCCTGGCAGTCGGTGTCCAGATCGTGTTCAAGCTGAGCTTCGAGAGAGTTCGCTTCTGGGCTCAGTACGATGTTTTCATCAAGCACGACGTGGTTAAGCCTTGACTTGAGGCTCTGAAGTATCTCCTCCAATTCTAAGCACTTATTTCGTATTGACGTACCGAGGTCTGACGCGGGGTCAATATCATCTAACGTAGCGCTCTCGGAGAATGAATTAGCCGGTGTTCGCGTCTGTGGAGGCTGTATCATGCTAAAAACATTCTCTGGGACGCCGTTACCGTTTCTCAGGCCATCAGGAGTCCTCGACTCTGTGAATTCTGCGAGTATATCGTCAATAATATCCTCCGCGTTTTGTCGCAATTCAGCTGCATCTTCTGGCGTCTCCGCGCCGCTCTCGTTATTTATCATTTTGTTATTGGAATCAAACTTCATATTTCGTTTCCAAATTCTCTACGAAATATTGATTAGTATTCAAAATAAATAATAAATACAATACTCAATAGAAGAAAGGAATAAAGTAGAAAGTCAGATGATTGATATTGTCAATGTTGCCATTTGTAACAACCATCATTTTAGAATATTTTAGTGTTTCAGAACGTGTTAAAATTGTTTTCGGGCTTCTAGCAAAAAATCTTAGAGCTGTGTGAGCATTTCATAGAACTTTTAAAGATTCGGAAATAAATTTGCACTTCAGGTTGCGTTTCAAAACGTTCTTTTATTATCTCTACAACCACAGACCACCTAGAGTCGGAGACATGGAGGTTGGGGTCTGATTCCGAGCAAAGTACTGGGCATTACACTTACATTACAATTACATACATACTTATATTACAATGAGCATTTACACTTTCCAACAAAATTGTTTATGTTATCTGGCTGAATTTGCATATATGTACTTAGAGAAGTCATAAATTAATTTCCTCGCTTGCCTTCGTAGTCACATTTCATCGCGGCATTATTAATTTTAATTAAAAACAGTTCTTAATATATTCAATATTATTAAAAATATAAATAATGCACTCGACTGTAATGAAAGAGGCATGACTACGACCAATGAGCTAATCGCCGAGTGACTCATAATCACTAATCACTCACCTATCGGCAAACAGTCCCCCACTCCCCATGCAAACGGAGACTATTGCCCAGGTAACCTTGAGACCCCAAGATCGGTGTCTAATATTATACCCCATAGACGTGAAACACGCAGAGATCACTGTTCGTCAAAACATCGACAAATTGCTCTCATTTCACTCTCGCATGCGAATTCACGAACAAATTTCGCGACACGTGTAAGTAGTGATGTGATACATAAACGTAAGATACTTATTAATATTTTATTGAATTTTTCTTAATCTAAACTAAATACGACCGCATTTTGAAATTGATATACCACCTACATTGAATCTATACAGGGTAAAAAGAATTCTGCTTCCGTTTGTGGAGTCGCTAGTGGATACAGTAAAACTTGTTATAACGCTTTTTATCGGGTCAAACCAAAAACGAGTTTTAATAATTATTTATTTATTCATTCATACAACACAGATCCATACAAATGTTACTAAATAACATAAAACTATGATAGTACTTTATAACTAGGGTGGATTTAGTAACAGTACAATTTAGTAGGGTGACAAATTCCGACAAAAAGTTATTGTTAACATATGTGTTCTACCCATCGGTTTGTTGTGATAACAAGATTTAATTATCGATTTATGTGATAATAAGATCGACATGGTCATTCCCTAATTTAGAGTTTCGATGACGTCACCCCTTCCGTCCACTCTTCAGGTAAATGGCAGACTGATTTGTTCAGAAATTTAGCCTATTGCACGTCTATAGGGGTGGGGTAGTCAGTCTCTACATCACAAACAAAGATGCTGCAAAGTAGTTTAAATTGTCAAAGAGCGTATTATGCACGTTTTAAAACGCAGCCTTAGCGAGTCAAATGAAAAGTGGTGGAAACGTGACATAAGAAAAAAGCGGTAAATATAAAATAAAGACTATATTTCTGAATTCACTTATGTTTCAGTTTCATATTATCTAGGAAATAAGCATGAAATATGCATTCTTGGCTGAATATACAGATCACGGTAATTTTGATTATCAGTTGCAGTCGATTTGGATAAGTCTTATTCATGATTTGAAATAATTACTTTATTCATGCCTAGTTAGTCCTGAAAAATTGTCACTAGCCCGAGTTGCTGTTAGCCCAGTCAAAAAACCATGCACTCTTCCCAAAAAAAACTCAGCTATCTGAATTTTGGCATACACATTTGTAATAGTGTTATAAACAAAATAGATTAGAACCAACAATACAACATTATTACATTTATTATCACCAGCTCCCGATGTTTTATTAAATACTATATTTGATAATTGCGCAAAACGTTATGGTAGGAACTGAGGATACAGAAAAATCGGTTTAAAATGCTTTGCAGCTTGTGGGTATGACAACAAAATACATTTCACTTTTAAAACTTTCGCGTTTTGTACACATTTTATATTCTAAATCGGGTTGGAACCTTGCGATTTAACGTCGAATACGTCCGGGACATTGTTAGTGTTGTTAGTGTAGCTAGTGCAACCTTTCCGAATGTGAAGATCAAATGTGGGTAGTTGATGAAACTGCTCGCAGCTCCCATCCTGGACTACCCGCTTCTTCAGTTAACTCATGACCGCAGTTGGTGTAACCCATGCCGAAACGTCGAGTAGGAATAAAAGGTAAACAAATACCTTTATTATACCCTTTCAGACCCGATTTAGGATCTCAAAAGGCACATTCGACATAAATGTCGACTTTTGATATATTGTTTAGAACACTATTACAATTATTACAAAGGTGTATGCCTAAATTCAGTTAATAGGGATTATTAGGGAAATTGAAACCTAAAATTACTGCGCAATGAAGTATGAACCGCTTTAAAATAAATAAAATGTATACAAACAACGTTAAAATAAAATACCTGTGTAAGTATTTAATATATCAAAATAGAATTTTTTGGAAAATTTGATTTCTACACAATTTTCAAAATATATAAGACATCTCTATCCTTGCTCGCAGAAGCGCCGCTGCGGAAAGTAAAGATCTAAATATGCCTCCTTTCTCAGCTTATTTTGTATTTCTTCAAGCTTCATTATCTTTAAGGCAGCCCTGCAGCTGTTGTGTGCATGTGCGAAGAAGCAGTCCCTCACAGACTATGTAAAATAAAAAATATATATGGTCAATCAGAGTAATTAGTAAAGAGGTAATTTGGTACAAATGGGAGTTCGTCTCTGTACTTACCTCAAACTGCGCCAGTTTCGCGCCTTGGTACTTAGCAAGGCAATGTGTGAACAGCCTCGTGTAATGTTTCCTGCAGAGGAAGATACGGTTCTCAAACTGCCAGTAGTCACCTTGAGCCGAGCACGAACATCCGCAATCTCCGCACGCATCCAAGTTGTATGGCACGCATTTTATCTACAAGCAATTTATAGACTTGTTAAAAGCTCTATTAAACGATATTCGGTCTTAGAAGCAGTTCGGGTCGTGTTGGGCATATTATGGATTCTGAATAGAGGTCATTTTTCAACCACTGTCTAAATCTAAGACAAGAACCATCTAAAAAACGTTCACTCGTATTTATCTCCTTTGATTTACTTTCTTTAAAGAATCTGTGTATGAGCTTTAGTATATCTTAATTAATTATGACCTAGTTTGGCGTTACTATTGTTTAACTCTCATAAAAACGAAGAGTATCTATGTATCTAACCAACAGCTTTAGGACATATAATGCCAGTTAAATTCCTAAAATGGACCTGCCTAAAAATCGAACAGCAAAAGTTCTATTTTTAGTCTGACAATTTTTTTATTAAAGACATGGTTATTTGTGATCTAATTAGTTACTAGTATTATAATAATCTGTGGATTTGATCTTCGTAGTTTGTATGTCTTTCTATGGAGTAGTAGAGCTGGACATTGTGTCATAGTGTGATATTCATATTATTTACGAGTACCTATGAATGTTTCAGAACGAGCTGGCAGCATTCAAAATTAGAATTTCATCTTTTGGCTTGTAGATGCGGTGGCATATTGAGCAAATCGTGCTATCCGTGCCAGTTATTTTACAGAGAACTGTCGCACGCAGATGAACAAAAATGTGTAGACAAATCCTTGTCGCAATAAAAGATCAAAATAATGAAAAAGAGACCTTATTTACGAAAGCTATTTTTCAAGAATTAGAAAGCAATTTTACCATGACAGGGCATCGCAAAAGCTTTTTGGCGGAAAAGCTGTAATAGAATTTCATTTGCCTCTTTTTATATTCCGGAGCGTAGTCGCAGGGTCTATAACACAAAAAGGTTAGGTTTTTAAGTTACATTATACAAAACATCAAATAAATTGAAGTTGTATGTGGGTTGATGAGAAATTTTGGGATTAGTTTTAGAAGCGTTACATTCAAAAAGTACGCTTGAAAATTTTTGCCTACGCAAGTTTGCCTTTTGCCTAGCTGAGTCGACCCTGAAATACCCTAGTCCACTTACGATACGATTAATTTTCATGTGCATATTATAATTATACGCTAAGCAAATTCAACCTCATTCGATTCTTCTATGATAAACAGTTACACTGTCTTTCCTACTTTTCATTTTATAAGTAGGTAGTTACAATAAATATAGGTAGGTACTTAGTAAGTTACAGTACCTTTTACAATCAGCACCTTCTAAATCGAATAACCAATATTTAAAAATTAAGCCAATGGACTCACGCGGGATAATCGCTGGCTTTGAAAAGAGATTTTCTTTTTGAAGTAGAATTAAAGGGTGCGCAGTTTTGAGGCGTCGGTTTCTTCTTTGGCAGTTCGCGTGGTGGTGGTTGGTACTCGTGTCTCGCCTTCCAACGCGATGACTTCGGACCCACGCCATATTTACTATATATCTGTAAAATATTGTAAAATAGTCCTACCCTTTCAGAGGTGCTGTAGTTCCTCATGGATTATGGTAGCGGGTTTGGTATTCGTTTGGGGATTTTGCGGGTTTGGGTTTGGTAGTCGTCTTTTACGACACCCACGGGAAGAGATAGAGTGGTGCTGTTCTAAAGCCGGCCGACACCACACGGCCCAGTGGCCGAGACTAAAAGAGTATAAGAAGCCGCTCGGTCAGGGTGGCGTTTTTTAAGGCCATATATCTCTCGTGCTCATGACAACGAGGCTCATGTCTAAAAGTGGATACTAAAGGGCCCGTTACATGTTTCTTTAATTTGTGAATTGAGCTGCAGATCCTTTTAGATTAGAAGGTACTTCAATATTAATGACGGAATTGATTCAAAATTACTGATACTAAGAAAGTTATTTAGCTGAAGGCTTCAGTTCTTTCAATGATGACAGATCACGCCCGAATGATCCCTATTTAGGCCTAATCTGTAGGTACTATAACTATTTTAATATATTACTAGTGCCGAATGAATTATCAATGTGATAATTATCAATGTGATAATTATCAATGTGATAATTATCAATGTGATAATTATCAATGTGATAATTATCAATATGATAATTATCACATTGATAATTATCACATTGATAATTATCACATTGATAATTATCACATTGATATACTTCTGAGATCTGCGCACTGCACTGTAGACTATATGCTTTCTCCCTTTTATGCTCTCTCTAACTTCTGCCAGTCGCATTAAGTTTATTTACTTTAAAATAAATGCCACATCATATAGAATTCTAGATTCCCTAGGTAGGAAATGGTGCTGCCACGCAGCTCACTTAGTCTTACTCGGTTTGACGGTCAATCGACTAATTACTGTAGCGGGTGAAAAGATTATAGATAATTTCTTCGTAGGACCACACAAATATAGTTATATTTTTAATCTAAGGTTATATTCAAAACCACATTACCCTACTCGTGAGATTGTAGAAGGCGTCGCGTCCATCGTCGTGGCTTCCTGGCCCCGAATTAGGCGTCACTTCGGGGGCATTTCGTTTCATGAAAGGGCTCATAGAAGGTCCTCTAGTTGGCAATACTTCCCGTTCCAGGCCAGTACCAAAACATATGCGAGGCGGGGCTTTCTTTGTTACGACATATTCAAAATCTGTGGTAGGTAGGTATTTATGATTAGATGTGGGATAAGAAAGAATAACGAATTTGTGTACCAATAACTCGGATATCAGCTCTTACTAATATTGAGCCAATCATCGTCAGCATTTTATAGAAGAAATATGATAAAGAGGAAACTAACTAGACTATTCTAACTAGTATTCTAACTAGACTATGGTAACCGGCACCTATAAACTACTTTTAAGACCCTCTTCTTCTTATCAAAACTTACAGGTAGATCTTATCCATTTAAATCTACAGATCTATTAGGTAAGCTTTTTATACCTATATGCAGACTTAAAAATGAAACTTAAATTCTCCTTTCTTCGCTTGTCACCAAGCAAAATATTCTTAATGAAAACTTAGTAAAAAAGAATTAGGCCGCTAATTTTGAAGAATTATATACTTACCTAATTACAGAAAATTTTGTTATCATACATATATAGATAGATACACTTTATTGTACACTAAAGCATACAGAGAAATACAATGTACAAGTACAAGCGAAATACTATGGATTTCGTGAAAACTTACATATATACCTAGTGGTGTGCTATGCTACAAATTTACACAAAATCCTTTTCACATATGCAAAAAGTTGTAAATAACTATTTTTTCAGTAAAGGGTAGGAATTCATCAATACCCACCACCATGACATGTTTCGTGCATGCTATTCGGTCGCAAGTACCGTCGCGCATACGGCCGCTGCATGATTATTTATCAAACCGACTGACAAGTCTCGCAGTGGGTTTCGTGATGGCAAGACAATAAAAAAATTATGACGAACCAGCTATTATTGGGTCGAGACACTGCGCCTTTCCATACCAGTGTAGGGTGTGTATAATTTTGGTTTTAGTTAACAGATAATTTTAACATATATACATATATATAATACATACATATAATATAAAAATAAAGTTACAAATCTTTGAACTTCCGTTATGTAACCAATACCAGAGACACCTTACACAATGCCTAGTAAATTATTGAAGTACAAGTCAGTACATCCTTATTATTACATTTATATAATGTAACTTATTATATAAGTTATTTTTTTTTCAAAATTTCAAAATAAAATTTAACCTATATCAGACACGGATAATGTAGCTTCCTATTTGTGAAAAAAAAATTAAAATCGGTTCAGTATGTCTAGAGATTACCCCCAACATACCTACAAACACACAATTTTACCTCTTTATTATATATTACATTATTATACGTCGTAATTTGTCTCAATTAACGAGCCAATGTTCATTAAAAACCTAATGAATGAGTCAATGATTCAAATAATCGTGTTCGCTGTGACAGTTATTGAAATGGTAAAATGGTTCTCAATCAGGGAGCGGTTAAGTATAGCTAGTGTTGTATTTGTTTAAAGGAAATAATTATATGAGCAGCAAAAGATACTGAACGGACAGCAAATTTAAAGGTGGGTTAGGGTTAGGTTCTTAAGTGACAATAAAGATATAGGAGCTCCATCAACTTGGTAATGAACTAATGACATTCTTAGTTATTTATTTCAGTTATTCAAACATAAGTTGTTTTATTGATCATGATTTGCTGCCCATTTAGTATAGCTGTCTGTTTATTAAGCTTTTATCGAATAGATAGTTATGAAAACCGGTAAACCTAAAATGTGCCCATTTTAGGTTTACCATATAAAATGTATGAGGATATTTCCGTTACCTAGATTTTTTTCTGACTTAAAAGATGGGTATTTCAGGTATCTGACATAAACTTTCGAAATTAAAATCAAAGAATTGTACGTATGAAATATCATTAGATAATTATTTATTGTATAACTTTTGGGAAATGAAGTACCTAAACAAACACTGTTTGTTTATTTCGTTTCTTAAAAGTTTGGTCACTATAATAAATCGTGTTTTCGAGAAAAGAGAATACAGAGGTAGGTATTCTTTTTGTCATGCGACGTGAATGATATCGCGAAAAATGATTACGTAAATAAATTACGTACTTAATGATTTAAATTACTCATAATAACTTTTTTTCCTTACCTAGTGTTAAGTCCCAAGCCATTTTGTAATTTTATTAGAATACAGTCGAATGAAATTATTATTGCGGATAAATCGCTGAAAAAAATTAATATTTTTAATTTCAATTTTATACAAACTCGCTCTTATTTTATTTTTTTATGTACGAAGGCGGCAGACGAGCATACGGTCCACCTGATGGTAAGTGGATACTGTCGCCCATAAACATCCGCGATACATGCCAACATCAATCTAAAATGACAAACGTTGGCACGCCCCCTGATGCGCTGCCTACCTTTGGAGCTATAGGAATGGATTTGGAGAGAGAATTGGGAAAATGGGGAGGGACAGGATGGGAATGGGCTCTGGCATATCTCACTCACTACCGAAACACGTACCTACGTACATTAGGGAAATAAGATAAAGTGGGAAATGCAGTACATTTCAAGGTAGTCAGTCTTTTGTGAGAGAGGGGTAACGTGGTCAGTCGAGCGCGCCCAGCGGCTGTTGGATTACAGCGTGCACTTTCCCCCTCAAATATTGCTGCGCTTAAACTTCATCCACAGTAGGGCCGTTTAAAGTGAGGAGATGCATTTCTTCTTGTTAGACAATTATCAAAATCGATTCGAGCGCATATATTTTCGCGCACCAAGAGCAAGAAGAATTTCGATCATTGACCTGAGGTCAGCCAAGACTGGACGAATAACAGATTTGTATGAAATCGTCGATCACCAACCACTTTACTAGATTCCTCATATTCTTGCTGATCTCTGATTCATATTCTGCTCGTGGCGAGTTCATAAGTCAGTTACCCTATGTCCTGATGAGTGGCGCGAAGCGAAAATATCAAACATTCGCAATGCACTTGTGTGTCTACGTGAGCAGTGACTCAGTGAGTCTAACGTCGCGGCACGTGACCCGCGTCCGTTTACGATTTATTTTGCTGCCTTGACCTAGTATCATATGGATGACGGGTCTAGTACAAAATTCACGAACAAAACGTCCGAAGTTAACTACAATCGTAGATGTGTCACCATAGATAGGATTGCCGGGAATATAAAAATCACGGAGTTGCTTCATTCGTAAAACTATATAATATTCACATTTAGATAAAATAATATACCTATCACATATCTTACGTATTTCAGTAACTGTAACATATATACTTTGACTACACATTCTATACAAAGGCTAGACATTCTACAAAATTCATCCACCTGTCACTCTGGCATCTGTCTACTTGCCTCCGATAGAGAACTGGTCAGGACTGACCTCGAGTCACTTCTCGATTTGGGTAACACAGTCATCTTGGCAGGTGATCTCAACTCCAAACACACTAGTAATTTCAATAGCCACACATCCACCCAGAATGGTAAACGCCTTGACAGATTCATTAAATAGCTCGACTTGACGTTATAATTCAAATGACACCAACCCATTACCCTCATAATGTTACACACTGATCCGACATACTAGACATTGCCTTTTTTAGAAATATAGCCTAACGTCTAAACTCAATAGAAAGCCTATGCGAGTTCTCCAACCACCGTCCCGTAGTAATGAAATTAGGGCAGCAGACCGACCCACCTCCTCAAGATTTCTCTACGCCTCCAACGAGCAATCACCGTCATAGGCGAGTGGTTTGTGAGATGGAGGATTGAGGTGAAGCCCGACAAAAGTGCGTGCTTCCCTTTTTCCATGGGTGGCAATCGTAGCTCTAGGCTCCGTCTTTCCCCACTCCTGATATCCCTTTTCGACCAAACTCCCCTTGGGATAGGAAGATCAAATATCTCAGAGTCACACTAGCTAGACCATCGACTGACCTTCCGAGAACACATAAAAACCGTCCAAAGTTGAGCCGCCTTTGTACTCGGTCGCCTCAACCCTCTCATAGGCGGGGGAAGTAAAATGTCGTTTAGACATTGACATTGTACAAAACCTGCGTACGTCCCATAATGACCTTCGCTAGTGTTGTCTTTGCAGAGGCAGCCCCCTCCAACATTAAAATACTCCAAACTCCAAAATATGTAGATTCGTGCGCAGGGCCGTGGCTCCCCCATGGTACTCTCGCAATGTCAACCTCCACAAAGACATGGAACTTCCTTCCATCGTCAAATACGTGAAAGACTACCCTAACCCTACGCTACTACGACAGAGTCCCTCACCATCCCAACCCCTTAGTAGTTGACAGCCTAACCTGTGTCCCCGATAGGAATGACCCTCCCCGTTACTGTCGTGGTCGTTGTCCTCGGCACGTCTTAGACGAGCCCGACGACCAAATTACTGCTGCCAATGCGGTTCTTACACTACACTCACAGACTACACATATACAGCGTTCCCGCCGGCGGAACACACACCGGCCTTCAGCCAACACTTTTACCAGATAAATATTAGAAGTGCATAAACAAAACAAACTTTTTATCTTCAGTTATGTTGCAGGTAGATATGTAGGTAGTATATATATGTCCTAGAAGTAATTGAAAGTTGTAGGTAAAATACGTCGAGTTACGATTAAACAGTAACATACGTTACTTCTAATTTACTATATGAAATAAATTTAATACCTATAGTAAATATAGGTACTAATATTTAGTACTAATATAATAATTTAGGTACTAACTAATATATATATATATATGGTTGTAATAATATTTAGTCGCCTATCGGATATTGAGCTTAAAAAGATTGCAAAATCTGTACGATTAATATTTATTGCGGTGATATTTTTCTTTAACTGTCATTGTCATATTTTTGTAATTTTTTCTCATTTTTTAATTATTTATTATCTCTTCAGTCTTCATTTTTAAAAAGGTTTACAATTTTAATTTTCACACTGCATACCGTCTAGGTCCTCATGAAAAGAATTCAAGAATTTCCTCATTTCAAGAATTTTCTTTACAATACTTAAAAAAAGGAGTTTATACGCAAATTAATCACATCTATAATATAATAAGTTAATAAGTAAATCATATATAATTTATTTAATTTTTACGTTTCAACGTCTCATTTACAGATCTAATATTTTTAAGTCTATATGTTCTGATTCGATTATTCTACTGTCACTGAGTTGCCATTATGTAATATGTTGCGTTTAGATGTCTTGACAATTGACATACATTCATATTTGTCTGGCGGTTCATACAGATATAGAGGATTTAGATAATTTTATTATATATAATAATATAATCAATAAGAGTTCGCAAGTTTAAGGCGATAATAAGTGAAGCCAAAAAAGTATATTATAACATTATAGCGCGTTTGGTTATTTCTAAAATTATTTTTTACTTTATATTTAACTGTCAAGATTGTCAACGGGTTGTGAAACAGAATATAGAGACGTATTGTATGAATGTAGATGTACGTTATGAAACGTTACCGAATTAGTGTGTTATGAAGTGAGTTTGTTCGTCAGAAATATTAGATCTGTGGTGTTCGTTTTGTTTTTATTCAGACCGAAACGATCGATCAAAATATTCTAAAATTAACGTTATACCTCATTTAAACAGAAGGTGTCGAAAAGTTGAAGGTAAAACTTTTAATATTGTTATTATGCTTGCAGCGGGTATCATGTTACTTGTGAAGTAATTTTTGCCCTCGTTATTATGTCATACCTGCTAATAGAACATTTCTAATAATTTTGCTTAGAATTTCTTATTAGAATCGCATTTCATATATACTTAAATCAAATTTGAAAATATGGATAAATAAGATAGATTACACTAACAATCTTCCAAAAATTTTATCTACCCAATACTCGAAATGTGTAAACAAACTTTGCTTCCGATAGATTTCGCGTAGTGTTTTGCCAAATTCCTTAAATACCTAAAAACAAACTCACTGCAGTTAAATTATTAGCAGCAAGTCAGTATTAGACATACCAGACATATATATATCAAAAAATCCCCGATCTGTGATCAGGATCAGTAAAAAAATACAAATAAGTTGATTTTTTTATTATTTAATTAGGTACTTGAAAATTAGCTTCTGTACAGACTGCATAATGTGTCCATAAACATGACAGTAATTCTAAGACAAGAATAGCATATTTATTCTGGCCCTATTTTCCTCTCTTTCAACTGTCTGAGTAAATGAACTTTATTGTTGTCAATATGGTGTTATTGCCTTTGTTTAAGATGTTCTAACTTAAAATTATAATATTTCAAGATTTTGTTTAAATAGACACACTCAAACATCTGATTATTAAGATAAACCAATAAGAATATTTCTCTAAGGTCTCATTATCTAGGAAACTAGAACTGTTAATAAGGTTGGTTTTGTCAGATAATGTAATATATTATTGATTGAAGTTGACAGAACTTCATATACTGGATAACCACTTAATCTCAATATTTTAACTTCATATTTAGTGTTTAGTGTTCTTCCCTCTTATTCTTCTTGCCACTTTCCACTACTTTGAAATCAGATTTATCAATTTTGCTAGTTTATATTTGGTGATTTACTTTCTAGCCTTTCTTGTAATACCATAAAGCTTTTAAAAATTGAAAACATGTATTGAAATGTGTATTGCCCTCATAGTTCTATTATTCACATTTGTCTTAGTGAGACATTTTCTTTGAATCAGGTTGTGTTTCGGACTTAACATCTAGAATTTAAGTATCTTTCATTTTATCTGTTCTTCACAATGTAAAAAATAAAATAACTGTTTTCTTTGTTTTTAGAAAAATGCCATATAACAAGTTAGTTGTACCAGTGGCTCTCGGACTGTCACTGGTGACAGTCACTGCTGCAGTTGTGTACTATGTGTTTAAAAAGGATGAGGATGAGACCAATGGCAAGACTGTGAAGACATCCAGAGTAAATGTCATTGAGGTCTCTGTTTCAAAAAGCATTGTTCCAGCTTTAATTGGTAAGTTTTTTTAATATTAGGTGCTTACCTATGAAATAGAAATAGAAACCTAATAGAAAGGTGAATCAGTGATATGTTTGGCACACATATCACTGATGTCCATAGGCAACAGTGTATACTTTTTATTACAAAAAGAAGGTATCCAACAAGTAGACAGTCCACCTGATGATAATGCTGTTGCCCATGGTCATAGTAATACATGCCAACATTAGTCTAGAATGACAAATGTTGGCATGTCCCTGGAACTACCTTTGGAAATTTAGGGATGAATTTGCAGAAAGGGTTGGGAAAAAATTCTGTTCCAATATCAGTCAATAACATCCCACTGCAGGCTACAGGCCGCCTCTAATAAATAATTATAAGAGATTTTAGGTTGTAATCCACCAAACAGACCCAGTATGGATTGGTATACATATGCCCCAAATTTCTTTTTAATCCTCTTACGTGTTTGTTTACTCACAATGTTTTCCTTCATTGCTGAGTTATTGTAATCCCACACATAAGTGGAAATTCAATGGCAATTGCCAAGGTTTGCACACAACTTTATGAATGAAAGTCGAGAATAGATATTCTTAGGCCCCTCTTAAAACAACAAGTGTAGTATTTACTTGATAAATAATAGACACTCTTTTCATATTACTAATCTACACTGTGCCCATGTGCTGGACTGTGGCCTGAAACACCCTTGTGATTACTATAGGCGGCCTGTATCCTCCAGTGGGACATTATAGGCTGTTATACATTAATTCATCTCACAAAACCATGAATTAGCACTGTTGCTAATCCAACCTATAGAACCTGTGTTCTATCATTTATTTGTATGAATTTTAATTACTACTAATTCTAGCAAAACATTTTTCGCCTCGCCATAAAACCTAAACAGTGTTTTAAAATAGATTTGATCTAGACATGTTTATTTTTTGGTGGTAATTAATTGGAATTTAACTTCTAAATAATTTTTAGTTTAGAATTCTTATTGTATTTTATTATTTAAGTTAAGTAACTATTTTCTTTAGACATAGTCACCAGATATGGACAAATAAATGGGAATATATGAAAAGGAAAAAGATTTGTGTGTGTCAAATTATAAGGCAATGAAAATTTATTTCATACTGAATTTAATACTAGACTGTATCGCATAAGAAAGAGGAGGCCTTTATAATTGTCTATTATTCTCACATTTACTCAAGATAGGCAAGTTAAAAAGTCGTAAATAGCTACATAATAAAACATTATCTATATAGATATTTCTATATCAGGGTGAGTTTGCTTCATTCCTAAGAGATTATCCATTCTTAGTAATAAAGTCATAAAACTAGATCAGCTGCTTAACAATCTTATCTTCCTAACATTAACTTAGATAGTTAGTATCTAGATAGATAATAATTTACAATTTGTTTGCAACTAGTAGTCAGTTTTTTAAAACGTGAAAAATATTTTATGTAAAACTTTGTCACCGAAACTTTGTCAGTTTCGCTTAGCTATTTAGTCTAATCGTGTGATTGCCTTTTTTGTAAAAAGGTATAAACTTGCCGAAAGTGAAATATTATTTCATTGATTTAAATTGTAAATGGTATGTCTATAGATTTTTAAGATAAAAATGCAGGAGAGCTTTTATTGATCTGGAAATAGTTTTACATGACCTACAATGTAGACTACATTCACATTTAGTAAATATATTATCGCCCGTATTTTCGTGCAGAACGCCGCGCCGGCACCGCGAACGCCATCGATGTAATTTACTTACCAATTACTATTTCACACCACCACTTTTTTTCTTTCTTATTAAACGATTTTGAACCTACTAATCGCGTACCAAGGGACTATTTGTATAAATCGTATTACAATAAAGGCCCTTTAATAAAACTTAATGCCCTTATCCCTGCCTAGCCTAGTCGATCGCTTGCCGCTCAATTTTTTTGCTATAGGTCGCCGATAGTATGAGCATATCTGCTGTATAGCCGAAGATTACTTAGAACACAGAAATTGATAATGAGGATATGAATGTTGAATTTTAATTTCATTGTACTGATGATTATTATAACTGTGTAAGTTGGTTTGTTACATAATATAACTCTGTAATAAATCAATGCATAGGTAACAAATTTGATATAACTGAAGATCGTGGGGTTAGGATAATTTTTATCCTAATCAATGCAGGCACAGTTACAAGCAACAAACAGTTCATTATAATGACTGTGTGCTGTACTTACCGAACAACATATTAAATAATTAGTCGGGAAATAAATTATATTCTTTTTACTCAGAGCTGTCTTTAGGCATGGGCTCACTGGGCCAGGGCCCAGAGCCCCAAGGTTAAGATAATGTTGTTTTACTATAAATAATTTATTATAACAGGAAGTAGCATATCTTTATGAGTAGAACACAATTTACAGCATCAAAATCGCTTCAGTAGTTAGTTATTTTTTATTAAAAAACTATTATAATAATTCTGGCAATATCAGACAGATAAAATGAGAATTACGATTATATATGTGCATGAAACGGCGCAGGAGTGGCCCCTCGCCAGCGTCAATGCGCGCGGCCTCCGCGCAAACAGTTCTAATGATATCATTTTGTGTTTAGTTAACAACTGAGGATAAGAAAGCCTAATGTTAATTATACGCTCGCGCGTATTGCGGCGGGCCGCATCGCAGCGCATAACATTGCAAAAGTCCTCCTGAATATTTTTCATACATCTTGTATAGACCATCGCATACTTGAGGCGGGTCGCAGCGCACGGCCGGATCGCTTGCCTACCGTATTTATGCGCCGATGTTATGGGGCCGCCTCAATGTGCGATGCACGGGCGCAGTTAAAGAATGTAATTCGATAGTTATTCGCTGTGCGACGACGTGAAGAATTGAATGTCAACAGCTAACTAATTTAAATTATTGCGTTGAGTTGTGGCCTGCCGCGTCTTTAATGCTCGTTTTCGCAGTTTTGCAGTACGACGCGCCTGTAATGTGCGTTAACATTAACGTAATGTAAACTTTACACATAATCTCTTTGCAAAATACACGTGTGAGTGAGTGAATAAACAAATAACATGAATGTGCACTAAAAATATGCCTTGTGTTTATTTATAGAAAAATCATAGACATAGTATGTAAGACTGCGAGTAATCCTAATCATCTATTTATACAATACTGGCGCCGTCTGCGATTTCGTTATGTATAGTTAATTTAATTACCTTAGAAAATTCACGTGTAACAAGGGGTTTACTGGCAAGTTTAGAGATCTTTAATTATATTTGGTAGTTACTAATTAGCTTTTAACTACCCCTCTGTCTCTATGGTCGTTCCCTCAATGTTGAAGATCGTGACTGTGCCGAAGAAACCTGTTCACGATCGTTCTCGTTGTGTTGCGATCCTTGACGTCGTGGAGCGCCTTTTGCACTGAAACCTTGAGATTACTGGCTACTTGGTCAGTCTTACTCAGTCTCTTGGTCTCTTGCTTTCTACTTAACTTCTTCTTTTTAACTATAATTAAAACAATCTTAATGATCGGCCGTAAAAGGATTGTGTGTAAAACGTACATAATACGAAATAGCAAAGCAACTCATTTCACGGCGTAAAGTAACCGCGAATAATAACCCATAATACTTTCCCATGCCTATATATTTTATTTCATTCGATGTTTTAGCTGGGTTACATCAACCACGGTCACGAGCAGACAGCCAAAACGTCGAGTAAATTGAATAGGTAAACACGTGTTTAAAACCTGTTAATAAATAAATAAATGAAAGTATGCTCATGGAGGAGATACGTTGTTTAAAGTTCACCTCAAATGTAGGGTTATTTACATGTGTAAGTGTGTGGGTGTGACCTTCGTAACGTTGTAATAGCAGACTGTCATGCCATGCGTACTTTAGACCGGTCGATTGTCAGTTGTCACCAACTTACGTAGGCTGCCCTTGAATAAAAAAAATAGGCCTGGTTCGAGAAAGGCAGGTAATAGAATGTGTCCTAATCTACATTTTGCTACAAATAAATACAGATGAAAATATCGTGTTTGATCTATGCAATCAAATACAAACTGACCTGATGATTGTTTGATTTTTCTTCTTAAGGTTCCATCTTCTTCACCGAAAGTTGGCGATCATTCTTTGACTTTGAACCTTGGACACAGCAGCTTTTAGAGCCGTTATATGTAAACCATTAGCGAAGCTATTTCAGCCAAGACTTCTCCCTAAATTTTCTTTCATATAAAAAAACAACGTAAATTAACATTCAATAGTTACATTTTGTGGTTACGCTCGATATAAATTCGCCATTCTGTTCCATCCAAGTAACGTCAATTCATAAAATGAATGCACTGTAATTTTCCGTCTAATTTTAATTTTATTTTGTAATTTAATTTTAATTATATATCTATTTATTGGTGGATCGTTGGATGAAATAGAAGAAAATAATTGAAGTTTAGACTTACATATATTACTAAGTACCTACGAATTATAATGTGTTGCAATCACGAAATTCTATTACCAGATTAATAAACTTATAGGGAAAATTATTAAAAATACAAGATATTTTGATATCTAAATAATTAATTCTTAAGTTCTCGTGATTTAAACACCGTCCATTTTTTATTCTCTCGTTTTATCTTTTCGTTGCCTTTATAAAAGGCAATATCGGTCTGCTTTGTTTTTATATCCAGGAGATTTCTCACGGAACGTTTTCGTATATAACCCATGAAAAGAGAGGAAAATTAATTAGAAAGGGAAAAGCTTGTTTGGGTACTTACTTCTAGTCAAATTCATTTCTTTTTTAAATTAAATCGTCTAATAGCCTAAATGGCGTTTTTAATTTATTTTTTATATCGTCGCAAAAACAATAACCAAAAAAACAAAAAAAACAGCATCACTCTCGATGTGCCTTCTTTCTGTTACCAAAAATAACTTCTCTTGTTCATTAGGTCGTGGGGGGTCCAACATAAAAGAGATACAGGCGACATCCGGCGCTCTTATCCACTTCAAGAAATTCAGCGACAAAGACTATGACGTGTGCATCATTCGGGGCCGCAGTCAGGCCACCCAGCTAGCCGAAACGCTGATCCACGACTTCATCAAGAACCAGCCGGTGATTGTTGATGATAACATGTTGGTGCCTAATTGGTCTTGCGGCAAGATTATTGGTGAGTTTGCTCGTGCTTATAGGCTAACGTAATGTAAATCTACTATTAAAATTTCCAGTAATACACTTTTCAAAGTAATTCCAGTAATTTACACTTTCAGTCATTTTCTTCAAGGCCTTCTTTATTTTGGTAGAAAATTACACCTATTCATATGAGGATATTGACATATTATTATAACCAATATCTTTCAGAATGACAGAGTTTACGAGGTTTTCTGCTAATAAATCTTTTTATTATAAAAGGAAAAAGCTGTTGTGTTTACTCGATATTTCTAATTTTTACGAGTTAAGTTAACGTTCTCTTTAACAAAAAAAAACGCTATCCCATTGTACCCTGTATTTCCAATCCCACCCCATCCTCCCAATGAAGAATGGAAGGAGAAAAATCTTGAGATATTTTTTTATTATTAAATATATATTCCACGTGTTTTGGCTGTCCCGTAATATGTCGTTGGCTCCCCGTGTAATACACCGTTGAGATACGGTAGCTTATATATATATATATATATATATAAAGACAAACAATCATACATACTGCTGTCTGTATGTCTCTTGATTTATGTGACATTATAATTGTATTAAATGTTTAAATAGGCACGGCCGCTGCTAATGTATCAGAGATCATGCATCGCAGCGGCGCGCGAATTAAAATAGAAGGTGAATCCGGAGGGGAGGCGAACATGATGCGAACGGTTTCCATACGAGGCACCAAGGAGCAGATACAAGTCGCCAAGGGACTCATAGAGAACTCTGTAAGTACTTTTTATCACTTTAAGGTTCACTGGGAAAAAATCCACTTATATTCCATTCCAGTCCAATTTGTCCAAAATCGTGGCGGCCTAAGGTAACTGACACAGCCTTAAATTAAACAGTGAAGTGGTAATTGTAATTTAAAGCTAAATGTTGAGATATTTCTTTAATTTAAGGCTTCTCACAATTCATCTGTCAAAATATACGTTCAGTTAGTTTTTTTTATATCAGTAGAATCGGCCCTCAGCACTTGTGGTAGCGGCTTTGTTATCCCTAGTCGCCTGTTGTGACACCGGTGAACGCAAAAAGCACCTTTTCCGTTCACCGTGTGACACCCACGGCAACAGATGGGGGTTGGTGCTCAAATTGCATTGTTCGTGCAATTGTATGGGAACCAAGCATGTCATTTTAATTAGCAAATTTTAGTGATGCGAAACTAATGAAAGAAATATCTCCCTTGACTCTGTTCACCATCATTGATTATGGAACAGTAAAGTATTTTTGTGTTTTGTAACAACGATTTGTTAGCGACAAGGGTTGCAACAGCAACAGTTCATTTAGTTGTTGCAACAGACAAAATGAACTAACTTTTGAGCACGCAGGGACGGGCTTGCGTTATCGTTACACATGTGCGTGAGCGCTCCATTATTGTGTGCGAAGCGTCAAATTTGACAGCATCGCGACTTAGGAAGTTATGACTTAGGACTTACACATACAATTCTTTGATTAATTAAAACTACTGTAAAAACTAAACCTGTCATTGACATTATAAAAAGACCATTTAAGAGTGCACGGCTGATACTTGACCGTTGTTATATTATCAATAAAATTTTAAACGGTTTCATGCACTATTTTCAAGTTTGAAAAGCGTCATGGTAAATTGTCTTTTTAGGTGGCCCAAGAGAAATGTCGACGTGAAATAGAACAGTCGAAGCGCAGTCCGCGCCACGCGACGAGCCCGAGCTCGCCCACGCCCGACGACACATCAGGTGACGCCAAGAATTACAAGTATAGAAAGCCTGGTAAGCGTTGCTAACAGCATGCTGATTGTTTATGTCGTTTTATATTTTAGATCGGAGGTTCCTAATAGAGATGGTGCCTCATTGAAGGCTGTAGGCTAAATAAGGTCATAAATCTAAGTTTTACATATATAGGTTGTTCAACATTGAGATTAGAATCATGATTTATCATGAAAAAAACCTATTCTAAAACTGGTAGAATCGATTCGATCTATGGTACAATTCTAGTTTATCTTTTATTCTACGCGCGTCGCCCGAGCCACGTCGCGCACGCTGCTTACCTTACCTTTCATTTAACCAATGAGCGCTACGAACGTTTTAGACAGGACAACAGAACCTTACGTTTTGGTAACTTGATTTATTACATAAAATAATTTTATTTTTCGCTAAAGAACGGTTTTATAGATTTTAAATTGATCGACATGTTTTGAGTTATTTTGAGTTAGTGACACGTTGTATATTTAATGTAGGTAATAGGTTTTAGACAATGAACTGTAAAAGTATGAAATGAACTGTAAACTCTATCAAGGTTATTAAATATTAAGTTTATTTTGAATATAAATCTTTGAAAATCAGTTCAAATATATACCTATACTTGGATTTCCTGTTTGTTAGTCCAAAAAACACACTCAAAGACGAGTAAAAACCAACCATATATTTTCTTAAATAAAAAATTGTCCGTACGAGAATCTAATGTGAGACGTCTTCCGAAATCTCTTGTACACAGCCGGCAAGACCATTTCATTTTTGGTGATATTCATACTTATGCCTATGTATCCCCAAAGACAATATAATTATAAATAACATAGTATACTGTTATCTTCGACATTACTTTTTTCTTGTCATAATTAAAAAAGGATGTATTTGCATTTTGCAAAACCACGAAGGATACTTGTACTTTACAAAAACAAATACATATAGAAATCTCATAAAGAACCCACTTCATTGATGTGTACATGATCTAAGGCTACCGGGCTTTGTATTGATCTAAAAAATTGCAAGTATTTGCTTGTATGATTAAGGTTTGACCTCAACAGATGTGTTAATAATACATTTATTTCACATGATTTTAGATCAAGGCTTCAAGTTAAATATGTTATTTAAAGTTATTTGTGAAGAATTATATTGTAGACAATTGAAAAAATGCATGTTTCAGTAGAGAAAACCTTAAATTATGTCTTCAGTTTATTCATAATTTACATTTATAGTTTCGTAGTATTTGAAATAATATCTCTAAATTTTGTACATGACAACCAAGTTGGATACAATTACGACCATACACATTTTTTTCTTTGGCACAACTTATTCAAAATGTAATTCCCTTCTGTACGTAAATGTCTATGGACGACAGTATCCACTTACCATCAGGTGGACTGTATGCTCGTCATCCGCTTTTTTTTTCCATAAAAAAAGTGTATGAGAAAACGTGATAATATTAAATTAAATTTCGCTTTATTTTATTTGCAAGAAACCGTAACCAGCCTTTCATAGTCCACTCCTGGACGCGGGTCTCCTTATGAACATTGTCTTGAGCATGAGGCATGTATGGCCTTAAAAGTCCTCGTTGACCAAGTGAGTTGGCGAGTCCACTCTTTTAGAAGTGGCGTAGTTTCACAGGACTTATGGTAGGCTTTGTTATCCCTTAGTCGCCTTCTATGACACTCAATCGGGGGGAAATGGGGTGACACCATCCCAAAGCCAACCTACACCACATCACTAAGAAACACATAACTTTAAATTAAATTAACTTTAAAAATACAAAGCAGTATACATAAACCTAGTCAAGGCTCGGCTGCAAGAAAAATGCTTTTTAAAAACTAAAACTAATTTACTGAATTAATTTAACTATATTTAAGACTAGCGACCCGCCCTCGCTTCGCTTCGGTTTATAAGTTATTTTTTTTCAAAATTCAAAATAAAATATAGCCTATATTAGACACGGATAATGTTGCTTCCTATTTGTGAAAGAATTTTTGAAATTGGTTCAGTAATTCCAGAGATTACCCCCAACATACCCACAAACAAACACACAATTTTACCTCTTTATTATATTAGTATAGACAAGTGGCAGAGCTTGATGCCAGTATTCAACTGAAATCTTTAATTAAATCTTAATACAAAGTAATTTATTGCTACATCCTAAATGCTAACTTAACACTATGTTCCTAGAACTATGGGTTCGGCCGACCACCAGGTTCTGCTGACCCAGCTATCAACAGTAAGGGCTTGGGTGACGTAACTACCTAGTTTTTGTTGACATTTTTATAAACTTAATGAAAACAATTTATTTTGAGGAGGCCACAGAGCCCTTAAAATGTCATTAACGACGCTGACATAATTACCGTATAACCATATACAACCAACCAGGAAATGTTATTCAAGATTTGCCTTGGTTATCGGTTAATTAAATGTAATCTAATTTTGAAGTTTGCTGACAGGGCTCTGAACAGAAAATGGTATAATAGATCAGTTGGTGTCAATCAAAGTTTGATAAGAACTATGATGTTCGAAAGCTTTGTTTGAATGTGCGATGGCATCATCTTGGTAGTGAGAGAGTCCTTCTGGATAAGAATTTATAAAGTCGACATTTGAAAAGTTGAAACGGTATAGTAAGTTATACGATGTTTGTGTTGGTTCCTATATATAGGTATACTACGCGACAACGCGGCAGTGCGGTTTCCAGGAATTTTATAGCGATGTGAAAGCAACGTTATATTGATAGGTGCTTATTGATAATTATAATTATTTATTAGTGTAAATTGATATACTTGCATATAAAGTAATTTAATTTAAAAAAATTAAACAATGAAACTAAACCAATTAAACTCGTACCTTATCAGCACTCCCGCGCCGCGCCCTCGTATACAGTATGTATTTATTAGTATTTATGCATTTATATGTGACTATCATGTACAGTTTAGTATGTATTATCACAGTGTGCGTTTGTTCTTATAGATGTGTGTTTTATGCCTGTTTATATAATATTTATCACGTGTATATACGTCCGTATATTATACAAACCTTATGAGAATGTTTCCTAAACAATTTAAATGTCTATTTTTTTTGACATACATATTTAAATACTTTTCTTGATGTCGACGTGCATGATTACAGGTTTTTAATTATTGTAAAGTAGAGGGAGGTACAACGTTATTAAATTATGGTGTAGGGGATTTTGTGTTCCGTAAAATAAATTTAGACATAGATTGAAATTTGAGATGTTTGCCTATGTATTGGAACCATATCGATTGAAACCAGGGTGACTGAAATATATGCCTTATTTTGTAAATTTGTGGTATAGTAAATTAATAAGTATATGATTTTCGGGACATTTTCAGTCCTTTCTTTCATGATTTATACTGTAGTCTCCGAAATTCCGGCATAAATTATAAACTGTCCGTTTTTAAATTCGGTAATGTTTATATATTAACCCTATAAAAAATTGCTGAAGATACCAATTTCCAACCCCCTGTAAAACTTGAGAAAAATAACCATTTAAAATGCATTTAAAAGCTTTAAATATTCTCGACAATTTCATGTATTATTATAGATTAGACTAGTTTTCTGTAAATATGTCACTTGCTACCTCCAAATTTTTCTATATTGTACGAAATTTGAAAAAAAAAAATCGAATATATTTTTCAAACATTTTTTTACGATTTTTTTTATTAATAATCCAATATTGAATTGAATATCCGCAGAGGGTACGGGAGCTTCTATAGAAGTGTATGTATCGGCTGTGTCGAGCCCGTCTCGCTTCTGGGTGCAGTTCGTTGGCCCACAGGTGGGGCAGTTGGACGACCTCGTGGCCAACATGACGGACTACTATGGCAATAAGGATAATAGGGAGTTGCACGCTGTGAGTATAATTACAATTTCAATTTCCTAATTTGATTTACATTTATGATGATGTAAGTGCCTTTAGCTCCACAGCCAAATTCAAATTCAATTCTTTCATACAAAGCAGATATAAAGCCATTTTTTATAAAGTGAATACTTATATTTATATAACTGTTACCATGTACATTATATTAAATACACGATAATTTATTTATTAGTCTTAAATTACTGTGGTATATAAGATTGTTTTTTATACTAAAAAGGCGGCAGACTTATCGTCCACGTGGTGGTAAGTGATTACTGTAAACTAATAGACCCCAGTGATACATGGCAACATCAATCCAGAAAAATAAATAATCAGGTCCTGCAAAAATAGTGTAAAATGTTTTAATATGCCAATCACTATACTAAAACTAATCTATGTAACTAAAAATTAACATGTATTTCTTGATTTCTTATTACATTAAAAATAAATGATTGGTGATTAATTTACTTGCATGTGCATAACATGTTACCTAGTTCAAAGACCTAAGCGAGCTAGTGTGAATACTGTTAAAATGCAACAGGGAAAAGACATTTGTTAATCATATAGGATATAGTATGGTTAGCAATACATATAGTTCGTGAGATGTATTAACATATAGGACAGTTTGTATCCTAATCAATAATAGCAAATCCCAGACTGTAGCTTGTAACTGTAGCTGCTGGATATAGGCTACTCGTAATACTCGCCACTATACCCGTTATGCTTTTCGCATTTAATCGTGTGTGGTGTGATTAAAAGTAGTCTAATATCAAATTGTCGTATTTCAGTTGTCGGACGTGTCAATCGGACAAGTGGTGGCGGCAGTGTTCCGGCACGACGGACGCTGGTATCGGGCGAGAGTTCACGACATACGACCCAACGAGTTTGACAACACTCAACAGGTCAGTCAGTATTAATAATCATCATTTGTATTTTGTATCAGCCCTATAACGTCCCACTGCAGAGCACAGGCCTAACTTAGTAAATCACGGGGGGGTTTCGGGCCGTAATCCACGCGAGCCCGGTGCGGATTGGTGAATATTTTAAACTCCTAATTAATACTCCAGTTTTTTTTTCAAATTCTGTTTTTTTTCAAATTCTGGATCATGGTGGTTTCCTCACGATGTTTCCCTCATCGCCGAGTTAGTGACAATTTTTAAAAATCCGTACTTAAGTAAAACTCAGAAGACGTATCAGTATCAGTTCAGCTCGGCTGAGGATTTGTGAACTCACGATCACACGAACGTGATTCACTATAGATACCCCTAGGCTATCACCGCTCTTAATATCCTAATGAAAATATTGTTGTCTACATTATTATTCGCAGGTCGCTGACGTATTCTTCGTGGATTACGGCGACAGCGAATACGTAGCGGTGCACGAACTGTGCGAGTTGAGAGCTGATCTACTGCGGCTCAGATTCCAGGTCAATATAAATTTACAGGTTATAATTAGTTTACTCAACCTGAATAACTTTTAAGTCCAGTAAAGATCTAATGCTCCGTTTTTATAGTGTTACTATATGATTTAACATGGTCTTCCAGGCAATGGAGTGTTTCTTAGCGGGCGTGCGTCCAGCGGGTAAAGAAGAGGAGATAGTGGCGGTGACCGAGAATGGACAGCGCTGGGATAAATGGAACTCGCAGGCTGTCGATCGATTTGAGGAGCTCACACAGGTATTCTGTCAACAGAAGGACTTATGGGGCTTCATGGTCGCACTGACGAAATTAGTACTGGTTGCAGCGACCACATAATAAAATTGTGGTTGTAGCGAACACATCATAGCTGGTCGCGGCGACTACGTAATTGCTGATCGTGGCGACCACGTGACAGCTGGACGCGACGATTACGTGACTATTGGTGGCGATGCCCATTTGGTAGCTGGTCGTAGTGACCACTAATTGCTGGTTGCAGCGATCCCGTGACTGTTGGTCGCGGTGACCACGTGATAACTGGTCGCGGTGACTACGTGTGGCTAGTCGCGGTGACCACGTGATGGCTAGTCATGGTGACCACGTGATTTCTGGCTGGAACGACCAAATGACAGCTAGGTGACTAGCTGTCTAGGTGACTAGGTGACTAGCTGTCACTGGTCAAACTTTGAGACCGACCACATAAAAGTTTTATATTAAAAGTTCCCAACGACATTGTGATAGCTGATCGCTGCAACCACGTGATACCTGCTTGCGACGTTCACGACTACTGGACGCACGACAACATGACAGCTGGTTAAGTAACCAATTGTCTATTCGTCTATTCATAAACAGCTATCTTTAAAATAAATTAAACTTTGCTGGTATATAAAGTTGGTCCCTGTGAAAACAACTTTTTTTTATCAGCTTGAATGGAAAATAATGAAAATTTTTTTTATAATTTTTTTGTAAATATCAATTACTTGGACATTTGTATTTATTAAATTTACTTGAAAAACTTGTTTAAAACTATTAAAATCTTTTTTTTTTAAATATTCCTAAAATCTTCATTTTTTTTATTTTATCGACATAAGGCGGCAGACGAGCTTACATTCCACCTGATGGTAAGTGGATAATGTAATCCATAGACATCCGTTCAGATGGTAACAAACTAAATTAGACATTCTGGATAGTAAAGTCCACTCAACCATGTCTCTCCACAGGATGTACCACCGAACGTTTCGGTCTAAGGTCTTCAATCTCGGCCGACTGTGCTTCAAGCGGTGGTTATATTGTCTCTCCCTTATAAATACAAATCGCATAATTGTTTAGGCGATTTAACATGTGAGTTCTGCGTCAGGTGGCGCGGTGGAAGCCATTAGTTTCGAGGACGTGCACATACAAAAAGACCGCTGCGGTTAAGGGAGACAAGGAGCGCGAGATACCCGGGATCAAATTGTTTGACGTCACTGAAGGTACAATCACGTTTCATTGTTAATTAAATACAAAGGGCATGTTACTTAAGTGGCATACCTACATTCCGCCATTTTTAAAAAAGTCTCGATGTTGCGGCCTCCAACCAAACCACCTAAATTCAAAATGGCGGAAAATAGGTATGCCAGACTCCTTAGAAAAATGTCCTAAACCCTTTCTTTATTTATTTATATATTTTATTGGACACACAAAACAATATAGCTAATATATGATTAAATGAGAGAAGGTAAGCTTATCTCTTGTGGAGATCTCGTCCAGCTGACTCCTGAAATATTTCTTTCAGTAAGTATCAGAAAGGAAGTATCTGATCCAGAAAGTATCAGGAGGTGGTCAGAAAGGCCCTTGTTATTTTTTGCTGCTCGTTTAAATACAAGCCATTAGAAAGCAATATCAGGACTTTTTGGCGGGAACTCCTAACAAGCGAAGTTGAGTTATTGTTTAATTGTTATTTTAAATTGTGTATATTGCGTTTTGTGGTTTAATAGTGATAGTTTATTGAACTTCAAAGTGTTTTTTTGTGCGTTATGTTTGTGATAATCAAATAAAAGTATAGGATTACATTTTTCGTGTGACTCGATGGAGTCCGCTTCTGTGCTCGGTAAATATACTATCACTTTACTGAGCGACTGCTGATTTACTTCGACAAGACCGGACATTGACAAGGAGGATACGTTTTAGACTTTAAAATTGTTAATTACGAAGACAACTTAACACTGGCAGAGTATGCGAATAGGCAGAATAGAATATTAACCATTGCCATATGTGAATATAAAAAAACAGAATTAATATTATTATCGTAATTATGAATCCGACTGATCAGAAGGTGAGCTGGACGTCGGCGGCGCGCTAATAGCGGAGGGATGGGCGGTGGCGGCGCCGCCTTCCCCCCGCGCCTCACCAGCACCCCCCACCCCCGCCACACCCTTCGGCGACCTCGGCAACTCCAGGTATACTACACCTACTATACTTCGTGCCATTTTGCATGGCAATAGCGGTCATTGCCACGACTTTCACCTCGAACTAATATATTATGTTTACGATAGCGACACTTGCCAATGTTCTCTGTAATGAACGAAAATAGCTATTGCCAGCGAATCGTGGTAGCACCCACATTCGATGTCAACGCCATTACCATGCTAAATGACACAAACTATAGCTGATTTGTATCTCTTTCTCACGCAATTGACCTTTGACCTACTATTGTTTCCTTTTGTTTAATGTAAAATCGATGGCTACTAACGCGCTTTTTCTTTTCGAGACAGACTGGCCGACAGACAGACAGAGACAAAAATTCCAAAAAATATTTTTTTTGTTCTATATCTTGAGCTCTTTATATTGCAATCACTGTTGTCAAAAAATATTTCATGTACAGACACGGCTCTGTTACGGTTTTATTATATGTATAAGGTCGATTATTTTCTCTTGTTAAGGATTGTCAAATGAAACTATATTGTGTTGCTTCGGTATACAAAGAAACGACATATAAAGTTTATTCTTCAATCCTTTCTACAATCTATTATTTTTCCTTACAATACTCTTATTTATCTTTACCCACACTTTTGTCAGTCAGCACGATTCTCTTCACCTGACGCCATATTCCCATATCCTACACTGTTTTACCAACACTATGACAGCATTACCGACAGCGCGGAGCGCGGCTAAACTCAAATGAAAGAAATATATTTTCTTTACATATGTATAGAAGATTGAACAATGGGTTTGGCTCAATGTTTCTAACATCCTGATTTGTCTATTTTTATGTAGAAGAGACCAATATAGATTCAAGCACAAATTGTCATCTGTTAGAAAGACGATAATCGCAGTTTTAAAATTTTAAAACATTTTAAAATCTTCATTTTTTAAAAGTAGTATGACGTCACTAACGGCTGCATGGATACACTTGCCACTGGTCTTCATCTATTCTACAGTCATATCAATTTTAGCCAAATTAGTGGAAATTGCCCTTACAAATGGAGCAGCTATATTCATTGTGCAATTTCAAATGCAATATTTTCGTAAATAACCAGAAATTCAAGCTTAGAAAGAAAGAAAGCAAACCGCAGTCAGTTCACAACAAAGAGATCTTTTAGACAAAACTCGTACGAGATGTTGAATATATTGAAAATTAATAAATAATAAATCGTTAAAAAATTGTTGATAAATAAAGGTGTCTTAATAATTAAATTAAATATATATTATTGACTTACTTATATAACTTAATAGCTTTTTTATTAACTTACCATATCATCAGGTTATGTCTCTCCTGACTCCTGCTGGATATAGGCCTCTCCCAAAGCTGGCCACCATACGATCTTTGACTCTTCTCATCCAACCACCACCATTATTAACTTACTATTAACAATATTATTAACTTACTAGATTTTTAGGATATAAATGTAAAATATAGCGTTTTACGCTACTCCTTGTATATCTTTTGTGTATTTCGATAAAATAAAGTTTATTTTCCTCAACGCATACAAGACGAAAGTAATAAATAAGGTGAGTTGAATTTTAAGTTTTTTTAATTTTTATCATAATTGAAATAACGCTAATGGCAGGCGCCATTCAAAGGGGATATTTGACTATTTTACGTTTTAGAAATAGACAAAAATTATAGTTTTAATTTACTCATAAAATCGCTCGCTTAGCTCTTTGACTTTTGAACGCACCCTTTTCTGTTAGTAATTACGCTTATGTAGTTATAGTTAACCACTACGTAACTATTGCATAAGGTCTGATATTTACGTAAACAAACTTGAGACCATTGCAAAAAAAAAATGTCAAACTTACCGATTTGTGACAAAAAAACAAAGTTATAATTTTTTTGGCTCTTCTATCGACACATCTAATTTAAATAAATACTTTAAATCGTTAACTTGGTGTAAATAACTGTCATAACTAGAACATTACTAATTGTCATAACTAATGTCAGAACATTTAAAAAATGTTCCCATAAGAAAAATGTTCATTGTCTGAAATGTCAATTTGACAGCGACGTTTCTTTGTTTACATAAATATTCTTGAATTAAAAATCAGACCTTAGATATACGATTAATTTAGATATACGATTAATTTAATTTCCTAATTTCATTATTTACCAATTACTTATTTTAAGTGTATTAAAAAGTGTATTTTAAGTGTATTTCGCGTGCAAATTCTATGTGAATATAGAAAATAAAACAGTATCACACTAGCTTTCAACATGGACGGTTTTACTAATTTTCACGCTTAACATAACATAACACTTCCTTGAGAAAACAACATCCCTTGAATTCTAACATAACATAAATGATCTCAATGTAGAGACCCCTACAATATTATAAACCCATAATTTTAATACATATGGTACGACCAGGGTGCTTGGTATGTCGGAAGGCGGCGCGCGGTGCTCCTCCGTGCCCAAGGACCACAAACACGATCGCACCGAGTCCAATATAAAGTCAACTGTAGAACAATTCAAAGGTGAGTACTGTAGACCGCAGACTTGACTGACATATAAGGAATTGTAACATTTATTGTATAAGCGATAAGGACTAGTTCAATGTTTGTTTATTTATTTACCTGAGTAGGCTTCACAGTGTTTCCACCAATGTACCTACTTGGACCCCCTTAAAATTTTTACTTATGCTAACAGAATACGTAACAATTAAACTTCCTCAATGCAAACGTAATCAGTACTGAGTATCCACTGCCTCCCAGCGAAACGCCTGCGAGATGCCGTGAAACAAGTCCAAATCTGGGTATTGCTGCATAAGATCACGTGAGAGATCATGTGAGATTAAAGTAAGAATGTAACTTATGCCGAAAACCAAAGGTATAATAATTTGGTATAAGTACCAAAAGCATTTATCTTGAATAGTGTTGTTAAAACGATCGCTGGCGCCCTGTTAGTGCTATTGAACCTTAACCATTTTATACTCGAGCTTTTAACTACATGGGTTTAATAAAGTATGCAATTAGAAGTACGGTAATTCATAGATATGAATGACGCGTTCGGGTGCTTTCGGGTTAACTGATGGCCAATGTTTTCGTAATGTATCTGTAATATAACGCTCACTAAGCCTTTAACGCTTTTAAAAGTTCATTAGCCCTCACTGAGCGCTTGAGCGTCTAGCGCTCAAGCGCTCGTTTTTATAACACTAATCCTGAAAGATAATCCAGTGTAAGGAAAATGTACCTAAACCTAATTTGAAATTGAAAGCAAAGAATAGTAAATATAAATAATCTTACTTCATAATAAATTACTAAAATCTATTGAACGAAAGACAACGATGAAATTATAGTGTAACTTATACGTCTTTGTATTTTTTATTGAACTTATATATACCTTATAAATCTTGATACTTGTCGCATCTTAATCAGCTTCTTAACGGGTCTTAATCAGCTCAGATTAGTCAGCTCGAGACCATAATTGGTGCAAGCCAACCAAAACTTCGAGTAAAATAGATAAGGTAAACATTCGCGTTAAGACCCATTTAAATACATAAATATGTGTGAAAAAAGCGAAAATCTCAAATACTATATTGATACTTGTTTGTTGAATTTTTAGTGCACCTTAAACATCTTGATACCTGTTATTTCTTTTGTAAATGTATAAATAAGAATAAACTGTTTTCAAAGACGTACTTAAATTTTTTAGAATTACCATGTTAAAAGATTTAGGTACATTATCATCTTTTTGCATTAATTAATGATGTTCCAGTTCGTTTTTCCTGGTTAAAATTAGTTAATTAGTTAAAATTATCTTTTGCCACTTGTGTGCCACATTCCATTGCCTAAACTTACCAAACAATAAACAACCATTGTCTTTGTATTGCAGACAACGAACGAATGACATCATCAAAGTCCCTGAGCTCTGGCCTCGAGAACACTGACAAAATACAGTCCGTATACAACTTTGAATTACACCCTGAAAAGGTTAAACCGCATGTTAATGGCTCTACAGAAGGCCTATTGAATGCCGAAAGAAACGCAAATCCTACTGGTAGTACTGAAACTTTAGTACCAACCACTCCCATATTGTCCAAGTCATCTAGAGATGAACTTAAAGCTAATATTAATAGGATTGATTCACATCATAGTAATCTCGAGGCTTTGGGGAGACACGAATAGGCAGTTGGTAGTGATAATTTTGGAATAAGTTGTTTTTGAACGTAATTATTTATGTAAAAACCATTGTTAAAGCAACGGAAGACACAAAAAAATAGTTGTGTTAAAAAGTGTGCTATACAACGTGTAATTGAACTAACGCAAAAGATGAAAATGGCATGTCCAGTATCGAAATTAGAATTACTTCTACCAGTTTTTACAACAGCTTTCATTTCTTGTATATCTTTTATTCTACGCGCAGTTGCATTCTACGCGTGTCTGCTGCCCTGTCATTAGCCTTTACTTAATATTGAGCGCTACGAATGTATTAGATAGAACAACAAAAATCTTCATTAAACTTTTGATTTATTCGCTAAGATCCGTTTATTATTCACTGGAACGATTTTATATATTAGTGGACGAGTTCCAGGTTTTGCACGTTTATTTCGGTGACACGTTGTAGAAAGGAGAATGCCCACCTTCTATTGTTATATCTGCCGAATAAAAATAATTTGTACACCAATTTGGCCCTTAAAATATCTTAAAGGTCAAATTAATTTCATTTTTTAAAATAAAGATGTGAGAGAACATTGCAATAAACAAATTATATTTAGTTATGTTTTGAGGTAATATTATGGCGTGTAATCAAGTACTTACGTTTTATTTTGTTATATTTTATCGTTTCTATTTCGTCACAATATTAATACTAATATGTAGCGCAGTTATGTCGCCTAAAACCAGACAAAATACAATGCAAACATAATATATGACAATGCACCACAGAGTAATAAATACTATAAATACTACAGAGTAATAAATCTATAATGCAATAAGTAATATCTTATTGCATTATAGAGGGCGCCTGAATCGATTGTGGTTTGTAATTGATAAGTCTTATTAGCTGAAACCATCAGTGAAACAAACAATTAATTAAAATACTTATAAAACACTGAAACATTATTTCAATCATTATTTTTCGTCATAGATTGCAGAACGTTTTTGAAATTAAAACAGATTTTTTCACGAAAAAAAAATGTTTTGCTTCGTGTTACTTCGTAAATAGGCTAAAAGTGGGCATTTCCCTATATATCATATTTGGCAAACGAATTATCAGTCGGTATGGACATTTAAAAATAAACCATTGAACATAATAATTTGTGTAATAAATAACCAATGATAAAGCAATACCAGATACAAAGTGCGCCGTACAAGTGTGGTCATAGAAAGTGCGCCATATAGTTATCTGGAAAAATTATTCAGTATTAAAGCTTAAAAATGAATCTTATGTTTGTCGTGTTACAGTCGAAAATATAATGTATTGTATAATAGATAAGTTGACAAAAGAACACAAAATAAAGTGTACCGTTCATGTGTGTCATAGAAATAGTTATCTAGGCGCACTTATTCAGTATAAATAATAGATTTCAGTAAAAATACAGGGTTAAATAACAAAATATCTGCCTCGTCTTAACACTGAACTTCTGTTCTACTGTCATTTCAGTGCTGTTTCTTAAAAATGAACCTTATGGTTGTGGTGTTACGCTCGAAAGTTTGATATACAGAGTGTAATTAATCAATTCCCAAAGACTTAAACCGCAGATTGTGCTAACTATTGTAAGTTAGTTCACATGAAATGTTACGAATGTTTGTTTTTTGTATTTTTTTTTCTTATTTAAATTAGCAATATGTTTGAAATATTAGCAAACGTTAAAAACATAATATTAAAAAAAAATATGTTCGCAAAATTTTACCTGTCATCTCAAAATCATGAACGGAATCGCATGTTCAGACTTTGGTAACGAATTGGTTACAATCTGTATAATAGTGCACTTAGATTGCGGTCGATCGACGTCGACTAGTCAATATTAATCGTCTCAGATACACATTGGATGACGTTGATTGATCAACGAGTTCATAGGATGACCGATTGTTGATCGATCGCCCAACGGCCGATGGATGAATACTCTATTCCACTTTATTGATCGAAATCGACAGAGAACTTTAAAACATCCAGCCAACGCACTAAATTGGTTTGACCGATCGATCGACCGCAGTATAAGTTTACCTTTAGTTATACAAATTACTGACACATTTATTTATAAGATAAATAAAATGTCTGTTATGTTATAGGACATTTCATTTATATATTATATGTGTTTATAATATAAACGTATCTACTTATTATATTAAATAATATCAAATTAAGAAATGTGATCTGATCTGTGTTTTTTAATTAATAATAATTACATAACAGAAGAAATATTAATTTTTTAGTCGGTAGATGGGTGCTTTTGATGTTGAGCCTATTTCATTGGTCACAGGACTTACAAAGATCGTAAACAGACCCTTTCAGCTTACCCTCCTGTTCTTCCAATGTATGTATATTTCAGTAGTAAGTGAAATATGTCAGCCCCATCCCATCCTATCCCCTCCGATCCCATCAAGTTGAGACTATAATGGAATAAAAGTGACTCTTAATTCCATTCTTAACTCTTGACTACATTTGAAAGTTCCTAAGATATTTTTCTTACGAAGAAATGCATTTCATTTCTTTTTCTGTTGGTTTAGTCCCTAATAAATATGTAATTGGATTGTTATAAACTTATAATTGAACTAAGTATAACTCGTAAGAAGTGTCCATTTATAATTGTGAAGTCTAGATATTAAAAATAATGCCAACCAAGCGTACGCACAAATTTTGAAATGACTAAATCCTAGTCACCTTTGTTAATCTTTCAGGATACCGGATCTGAATCCACGACTTATGAATCCAGCTCGAGGGCACAAAAATAAGTTTGGTCTTTTGCTAAAACGCACAATCTTTATTGTGGCTAAATTCGAATTTTGTAAAAAATGTTTTATTGTATGAAAATGGTGATGAAGTATACGATGGCGGTTGATGACGCGGTTCTGAGTTCGCAATAAAATGCGTCACAGAAATATACTTCGTATGGTTTATCTGTAAAAGGCATAGACATGATAGATAACGCAAGTTCGTGAAATTGTATGGAAACCAAGCGTGTCACTTTAGTGAGTAAATTTTAGTGATTGTGTGGGAAGCCCACTCACCGATGAAAAGAAACATTTCCCTTGACTCAATTCACTAGTTTTAAAATTCATTATAAGCATTTTTGTGTTTTGTAACAACGACTTGCTAGCAACACGGGCCGGAACAGACTGAACGAGTACCGCGAGAAGTAGGAGCTTAGCGCCACCTTCGGGCACGCAGCGACGAACAGCTTGCGTTATCTGTTTTTCTATATCTGTGGTTAAAAGACATGTTTATAAACTTGAAACATATTTCAGCATGTTTCCTGTCAATAAGTGGGTTCAGACCGATCAAGTATTCTAACGAAGCGGCCAGGAGATGACTCTGTACGCGATGCTAAACCGTAACTGACCCTTTTAACGTCGACTCCTGGACGTGGACCACCTCATGCATATTGTCGTGTGTATGAGGGATGTATGGCCTTAAAACGGTACGCTGGCCAAGCGGGTTGCCGAGTCTACATTTTTAGAGGTGGTGCATTTCCTCAGGACTTGTGGTAGCGGCATTGTTATCCCTTAGTCGCCTTTTATGACACCAGCGGGAAGAGATGGGATGGAGATGGAGCTAAAGCCAGTCCACGTTACACGACCATCTTGTCTTATTATCAATTGCCGTTTTTATACATTGTGACACCATTTGAAGAAAGGGATTTTATTGTCGGCATTGAAATCTCAATAAAATACATTATTTTAATTATTTTAAAAGTATTTAAACAGAATCTTCAAACAAGGAAAGTTTTAAGTTTTAAGAAAGTAGCAGGACACGTATGCGGCCCACGTGATGAAAAGTGACTACGGTCGCCCATGGGCATCTGCAACCCAGGGGGGCCTTGTAAAATTCTATACACAGCTTTCTTGAAGAACCCCATGTCGTAGCGTAGCGGGAAAACCTCAGTTGGCAGCTCAGCTCATTAAATGTAAACTACTTGTTTTTTATAGTTTAAGACTTATAATACGTCGCTTCATAGTCAGACTTGTGTAGGTAATTGCGAAATGAACAGTGCTGTAAAGTATTGCTTTTGTAAGCATTTACACACTTTTTTTTATATAAGTAGGTACAATTTATAAAATCCTTGTATAATATATATTTTTATAACTCCAGATGATAAATACATCAAAAACTATTTCTTTAAAAATGTATTTACCTATATTTTTTTACATATGGACTATATCTATATGGACAATATTTGGATAAAAAAATGGTGCTGGAAAATAATATCATATCTAAGAATTAATGTAATCTATGGAGAAAATCAATCTATAAAACAGTCGATACAACTATCTAGGCAGACCCAATTTAATTTTTAATTTTAAAGTCATAGATAGTAAGCAAAAGTGATCTAAGAGTGATCCACACCTATCGATCGCCAATGATCGTTTGGTGTAGTAATTCTGACCGATCCACATCCATTCGATTAATGTCGAACGCTAGATCTATGGATCAACCTGTTCGATTCACGTCGAAAATCAATCTCGTCGATCGACATCTATCGTCTGGTGTGATAGTTCTAGCGGTGGTTGAGAGATTGAAATTCGTCGAGGGTCTATCGATCGACGCTTATTTGAGCATCTATCAATCGTCTCTCGATTTTTAAATCGATTTCCTGTCAACCGACTGAGCACCATTAATTGGTGTGGTACACATGCCGATCGAAGTTGACTGATTTCATTTACGCATTAATCGATGTTGTGTATCGACGTAGATCGAGCAGGCATAAAGTTAATGTATACTAAATTACAACCTTGTTATTACAGGCAGAAAGTATGTTTCTCTGTAAACAATTTTGTAGGTGGCTATTTGATGTACCTTGCGTTTGTACATAAAGGCTTTTGTAGAACATACTTAGATTTAGTTTTTATGGTTAGTCTTTATTAAAAATAGTTTCGGTGCCATACTACCACACACTACAAATTATTTTGAGTACCTGTTTTAAAGGTAGTTTTATAAAAATCAAACACGATGTTTTTTTTTATAATACTGGCCATATAATTTGCTCCGATATACTTTGATCAGAAAAATAAAAAGTCCGGTTAATTGGAGAACGAATATATTTTATTTTTCTGCTCATAAATAATTGCTGGGGGATGTTAGCGTTATGTTGTATCCTTTACCCTGATAAGGCTCGAATAATACTGTACTTTTTAACTATTTTGTATTTTTTTTTCACAAATACATATATAAATAGTTCAACTACTGTTTTTAATTTCCCAAATTCCCTCGTAACGACGAGAATTGCCAAAGAACTATAGTCAACGATATAGCTCGTAGACTAACCATGCTGGAGTGGCAATGGGCAGGACATATTTGACCGATAACCGATGGGGGGGGGGGGGGGGGGGGTAAGAGTCCTCGAGTGGAGGTCACGTACCGGGTAGCGCAGTGTAAGACGCCCTCTGACCAGGTGGACCGACGACTAAAAGATTTATGATAAAAATTCAAAAACATTAGATTTAACTCTCCTTATTTATTACTTTCGTCTTGTATGCGTTAAGGAAAATGAAACTATTTTTTATTGAAATACAAAAACAATTATTAAATCGGTACCTACGCAGTTTTACTTAAAAGATATACAAGGAGGAGTAGAAGTAGCCGTGTTACTTTTCGTGGAGAGATCACTGTAGAGTGGTTATTTACGATAGTGGTCTCAAGGCCTTAGGTGTATTGGGTGTGCATTAACTATGCAAAGCGTAAATGTACAATTTTTACACAAACCTAGTGAGTTTACCACACCATCACAGGCTATGTCTCTCCTGCTGGATATAGGTCTAAAGCTCGCAACCACTTTGATGGTTATAACCAAAGTTTACTTTTACTGTTCATTTAGTGATAATTTTCCTAAATACTGAGTTTCGTGAGTAATTAAAAAAAAAATAACTTTTACCATTGGTTATGTTTACACAATTTCTGAATCCCTAATTTAAACATGTCTATTAGTAAAAACTATATAAATTTGTATATTGTTAAGTTGCACTGTAAAAACTAAGTGTATTTTGTTTTGAGTAGCTCTCTAATTCAGTAGTTAATAGTTTATAAATCGTGATAATTTCAGGATCTGACACTCGTTTCCGCCATTTTAATACTAACCACAGACCGTTAAAAATACCGTGCGAAGTTATGACAGACCATTAGTTACGAATTACGATTACAAGGTAAAATCAGACAACCCATAAACGCTATAATTGCGTTGATATCACGATAAACAATGGTTAAAGTGCACTCTTCACAGAAAGCACGGTGACTCTCTCCGCACAAATTATTATCTATTTTACTTTGGAAACTGTTCGAACTGCGGTCGTTAAACTAAACCCACTAGAGGTTGGCGCGATTAACGAGACGGCGAGTTTGAAAACTGAGATTTTAACTTTTCGCTGCATAATGGGAAATTATAAAAGACTAGCGACCCGCCCTCGCTTCGCTTCGGTTTATAAGGTTTTTTTTTTCAAAATTTCTAAATAAAATATAGCCTATATTAGACACGGATAATGTAGCTTCCTATTTGTTAAAGATTTTTTGAAAACGGTTCAGTATTTCCAGAGATTACCCCCAACAGACCTACAAGCACAATTTTACCTCTTTATTATATTAGTATAGAAGTATACATAATTTCGTCTTCGGTCACTATTAATACAAACAATATCATATAATTCATCTTATTTTTGCATTGTAGTTAAATGATATGTAGACTTATGTGTACCTAATCTACTGATTATCAACGAGTCACCTGATAAATTAAATGAAAAAATTGTACTTATACAAGTTTCAATTAGTCGCGTAGCATCAACAGCTTCTGACTACCAGCGGCATATTTAGTAATTGGTTAGATAGTAGGTACCTACTAAATTAAATTACCCAGTTTAACTATTACTGCCAGGTGTATATTGCAAACTGCTAGTCATTCTAGATAGTCTAAGAATATTTTATTTCTAGCTCAAATAATCTGCAAGTGGCAATATGGATAGGTCATATTTGTCGCCGTATAATCGATATGTAGTATCGATATCGTAACGATAAACAATGGAGTAGAAGAGTCCTCGAATGGAGATTGGGTGAAACGCAGCGTGGGTGGGACTCCCTTGGGCCAGATGGAGAGACAACTTAAAGAAAGTTATCGGTAGAATGGAAGGATTAGTGTTGTAAAAATGAATGTTGGACGCTCAAGTGGTGACTAAGTGAGCGTCAATGAACCTTTAAGATTCGAAAGTTTTTTTATTTTATTTAGTCGTGAACATGAATCTACAGCAAAATATAGAAATGAGTAACTGAAATATATATCTACATTTTATTGTCAATAACAGATTCTACTATGTAGTTAAACATTAGTAAGCATTATAATAATCCAAATATTTAATACATTTGGTCTTAAACCCTTGACGTTAAGAGCTCGAATCTAAAAACATTAAGGTTTATTAGCGCTTATCACTTAGTTTTACACTAGAAAGGATTTAAGAACGGAAGATCGTATGTGGTGGCAGGCCAGACTATATCCAGTGACCAGCAATGGAATCTATGATTGTAAGTCATTCTATAATCGCTGTGAATTGAACACTTGTACCAAACCCTATATTCGAACACAATCATGTTGTCGCGACCAACTGTAGCGAAAGTTATGCAAAACAGGCTAAAAAAGTTATCAGCGATGCAATGGATAACCGCGCACAATGCCTTACGTTTCCTTCGCCTTCTTTCATTAGGTAACAGGCAATACTTAGGTATCTTCCAAAATGGCGCATAACATTACATTTATTTTATGTCATCGGGAATAACTGAGACGATATTTTGGGAAAAGGAAATAATGCAGTTATCTAAATTACTGCATTGAAATCCTTGATCACTTCGCTCGTAATTTATTAGGAGCCTAATTTATTTAGGAAATTAGATAATTTTGACAAAAAACAGCAAGAAATGCGGTTCAGTCATAGGTTTCTTGTAATCTGAGGTCATAGACATGTATTTTACTAATTAGTTCAATACCCAGTTCAATTATTTTAGTACCCACTGGTGCTATATTAGGCTATAAAGTCCACTGTAGGGCGAAAGCCTCCCCTTTGTAGTAGAAATCATGGGTTTCTTACAGTCTTAAAACGCCACGTTGTGAGTTGGCAAGCTAATTTTATTTGTGGTCATGTAGGCCCCACGGATTGTGGTAGATACTGTGGCAAGTTAGGGTCAGTTCAAATTGAGCAAAGCTGATAATGTCTTCGTCAAAATTTATCCAGTAATAGACAATTAGTTTATAAACAGACATAAAGCTACGATATGGGGTTCTTCAAGAGAGCTGTGAATAGGATTTTGCAAGGTCGGCGGCGCGCCCGCATACCCTCTTGTGTTGCAGGTGTCCATGAGCGGCGGTGACACTTACAATCACGTGGGACCGCCCACTAGTGTATAAAAAAAGGTGAAGCAAATGTTGCAAATAAATACATATAGGTATATAGATGAAAATATTGTAATTCATAAAATGCATGATTATTATGAGCCTTCAAATTACTCGTTACACGACTATTGATGAATTACATGAATTACATTACATGAATGAATGAATGAATTAATTAATTAATAGGTAATCTTACAACTGTATTAAGTGTAAGTATTACAACTGTATTAAGTAGTTATCATGTAGGTACTTACAAATGCCTTTTTCCCTTGAACATGTATTAACCGGAGATATACGTAGCACGTCGTAAATCGATTATCTCTGTCTCATAAGAATGCGATCATTACAGTACATAATGATGTAAATGTAATCGTAACTCTCCAGCTCTCTCCAGGTTAATGTATGTAATCGTAACCAGTCTTTTTACCGTCCACTGCTGGCCATGGGCCTCATTGTGGACTTTGTCCTGAGCATAAGGGATGCCTCAAAACGCCACGCTGCCAAGTGTGCGGGTTGGAAATTCCACTATTTTAGTGCCTCAGAGCTTGTGGTAGTGGCTTTGTAGGTATTCCCTTAGTCGCCTTTTACAACATCCACGGGAACCTCCGTTTGCTATTCCAAAGCGGACCACGCGGCAAAGTAGGTACTCGCATGTTGTAATTTGTAATGTAAAACCATCAATGTAATTTTTGTAAACAGTTTGTAACAATAGTTTGTAAAACCACCATTTCATATCAGCCTATTCCCAGTGTAGGGCAAAGACTTTTCTTTTTATCCACGAGGAGGTTGCCAGCACTAACTTACCATGCGGGCCCAATGCGTATTGGTAGCTTGTACCTAATACCGTACTATATCCAAATAAATATTTTAATCCACAAATATGTCATACACATCGTCGGGTATTGGTACCTACATACTAGTCGCTCCCAAACTTTCCACGGTGAAAATGTGTTATCACCATTAACTCAACATGATGAAAGGCTTTCTGGTTTGTCGAGTATATCAAGTTGTTATAGGCTTTCACGATACCTTAGCACGTTAGGACCTAGATATCGGTGAAACACGCGCCATATTTGCTCTAGGCTAGAAATGTGGTAACATGACAGTTGCGAAAGTAGGGCCCTGGACTTCTCAAAATGGCAATAATATTCGACTAGTAATCCGCTACGGCTTTGCTTCTCTCTATCATACCATTAAACATTCTGCTCTAATTAATTAAAAAAATACACCTAAGACTATACATAATAAAGTTTTGTATATTCTGTAAATGAATTATTTATGTTCACAAGAGGTCCAACCTTTCGCATGTAAGTACTCATATTTTCATTAAAAAGAAGTTTTTTTCCATTTTTGCAGACTGACAGATGTATACTGACAGACCGAAATTGAAAACTTTCGTTCATCATTCGTCATTCCGTTCGTTCATCATCATTGCTTTCATAAAAATTATAGGGGAGAGTTGGATAATCGCGCGTGTTTCATAATACCATGCCCACTCGTATCTAAGAAAATCAATAACGTTACAGAACGGAGTGCGAATATCATAGTCTAATATGCAATAATTTTCCTGAACTGACGATCTGTGCGTCGCGAGCAACCATGAGAGGCAGGACAATCTGTCTATGTACATTTTTTGACAAATTATATGAACGAAATGTTTCATATGATATCTTTTTAACAATATTGATTTTGTTTTTTTATATCAAACCTGTATTAAATTATAGGCATATTTTTTCAAGGGCTCTTCAATATCCAACTCACCTCGTTTTTTTTTTTCCATTATTGCCAAATATTTACTTACAAATTTTCTAAACACAAAGTACATTTTTTACAGAAAAACATGTATCCTAGCATTTAATATCAATCAACTCAGAATCATGAGCAAATACATGGTTTCAGTTATTGGGAATTAATCAGTTTCAATCTACGGTTTCATTCTATTTCCTAAACAGGGTTTCCTAAACGGTTTCATTCTATATAGGTAGGTACCCCGTACGTGTTCACATATAATATCTGTAAAATTTTAAAATGTTTAATACCCTACCTATATCCTGTATAGATACAACTAGTGGCTACAATAGATACAACTAGTGGTTACATCAGATACAACTAGTGGCCACAACAGATACAACTAGTGGCCACAACAGATACAACTAGTGGCTACAACAGATACAGGCTAGTGGCTACAACAGATACAGGCTAGTGGCAGATACAACTTTGTACAACAGACTTGGTGGTCCCAGTTCATTCGGTTTATTAGAGCAACGAATACAAACGTTAAAGTTAGAATTTATACAACGTGTCACTGAAATACCGCAAAATCTGATAATTTGTTCAGTAGGTATTGAGACTCGTAATCGATTCTACCAGTTTTTACAATAGGTTATTTTTCATGATTTATAGTACAATTCTGTTAGGTATGTATATCGTTTATTCTACGTGCGTCGCCAGAGCCGCGTCGCGCGCGCCCCCTAGGCGCTCGGTGTGAGTAATGAGCGCCACGAAAGTTTTAGATAGGACAACAAAACGTTTGTAACTTATGGTTCATTCCTTAAAATAATTTTATTTTTCGCTAGAACGTTTTTATATATTTTAAATTGGTTAACATGTTTCATGTTTTGCGTTATTTCGGTAATACATTGTACCTATATGTATTGGTGATACGAATGCAAAATAAATTGTAATCGTGTAAACGCTTAGGTATATTTTAGGCTATTGCACTATTCATATTTTAACATGTCAATGTTTAACGATATACAAATTTAATATAATATATACAAAATACTCACACAAATATTTCCCTATTTTATTCTACATGTAAATAGAAATCTCAGACAAATATGTGTAGCTTATCTTTTTACGTGGTTTCCCAAGTAACGCAAAAAGTTGTTACATATGTTTAATGCTTAAGTAAGGCAACTTATCTGGGCTAGTATGCAGTGATTTATGCAAGTGGGAGGCGTGAGATACGTATGTGCAACAAAGTGACTTCCTACATAATAACGATTACTTAGTTACTCATCCACCGATGCCCGGTTTCACTACTTCAATACTTAGCTGAACGAAATAACAAAAGGTTTTTTAATTAATTTGGTGAAATTAATTACAAAAACCTTTTGTTATTTCGTGATTACGTATTCAATTTTATTTATTCACTTATTTGTTTACACTCTTGCGTTATAATATTACACAGAGAAAGATTTAATACTTCTCCAGTAGAACGGTAGATAATATCCTCTACCAGACAACTGTTAGTTGAGACAATCAATCAACTAACAACTTAATCAATTTTAACAAAAACTTCCTGGAATAAATAGCGTGCATGATTGCATGAAAACCCCAACAACAGCGTGGCTAGTAAAATTTGAGATTAGCTTGGGCAAACATACAGAGATATTGGGCATAGATACAGACGTGTCCAAGGAGCCTATCCAAGAAGAACATCGAAATGGCAAGTTACAAAAAAATCACAACACCTTATACCACCTACAAACTATTATTGAAAGACACCTCTCATCCTGTAAAAATCTGCATTTTGTATAGAAATGAAACGACAGACAGTGATACATTTTGCGGTAGTCCTCTGTGAGTCTTCATCGTACCAGGGACTATTTGTGTAACTCGGTTGTGCAATAAATGCCCTGTAATAAATGTTGTATAGCCTAGTCCATCGCTTGCCGCCAATTTGTTTGCTGTAGATCATTAATATGTAGTATTAGTTTGAGCATCTCTGCTCTAAGCAGAGTTAGCTCTAACTACGCTAACGAGAGCTAACGAGAGTTAGCTGTCGTTACATTTAGCCTGTTTAGTAATTATACAATAAGAAAGGGGACATCGGACTTGATCAAGCGTTTCGTGTTTAAAATTATACCTCCTAAAATTAATTGATGAAAGTGTAGAAATTACAATAAAAGCGGTCATAATTAGGGCAATAAAAATATTGGTTTTGTATAGGCTCGAGTTCGGGGTAATGAATCGATTTGTGCAAAATTACGTAACGACGACCGTTCGAGCGCGAATAATCGCAATCGACGGGGCGCGTCACGAAAATAAAATTAGAATGGAAAAGATCGCTCCGCAGTTAATTAGTTTTTATGACGAACTAAGTACGTAGTTCAAACATTTCTTATGAGGTTAATTCATCTAGAGCTAAATTTTTACATATATTTAAATATGTAAATGAGCGGTGATAGCCTAGGAAGCGTGATCGTGAGTTCATGATCACACATTCGTGTGATCATGAGCTCAAATCTTCGGCCCGTATCACCTATTTTTAAAAATCGTCACTGGCTCGGCGGTGAGGGAAACATCGCGAGGAAACCCAATCATGCTCGAGAAATAAAAATAATCTGGAGTACGTGTATCTACGAATCTGCATTGGGTCCGCGTGGTGGATTATGGTCTGACACCCCCAGTGATTTACTAAGTTAGGCCTGTGCTCTGCAGTGGGACGTTATAGGTTGATACAAGTATACTTGTATCAGAAATCTCTGGAACAACTACTGATTTTGAATCCTTTCGCCTCTAAACAGCGCTAACGGCTAACAGCGGGCAAAGTCGTGGCCACCGTCTTTAAGATAACACTCTTACCATGATAAATATTTAACCTTATCAGCATCCTATGTAAGTATATCCTACTTCATTATTCATGTCTGAAATTATTTACATCAAAATGTGTTAAATTACCTGTGTTAAATATAACGAATTATGTCAAAATGTGTTATTTTTAACATCTAGTTATTTTTCATTTTCTGCTAAAATAGGAAAGTGTCACTTTTTAATCCTAAGCTTCTCAATTATGTTCATCTCTAACCACGTCTGAGTTAACAGCAGCCTTCGGCGTAAGTGACAAAACGATATTGATTACCTTGCATCAAATCAGGAAAGTAAAGAAGCTCGAAAAGTGGGCACAGTATGAGCTTAATGAAAGTTAGCTAGCTGCAAACACGCGTTAAAGCTTGCCTTACTTAGCTAAACCGACACAAAAATGAAGGGATTCTGAATCGTATTGTGATGAGAAGTGGATCCTGTATGATAATCGTAAACGTTCGTCACAATGGTTGAACGCAGGAGACACAGTCAAACATGTCCCAAACGTAAACTAATTGTAAGTCAAAAGAAGCTCATGGTGACTGTATAGTGGTCCTGTGCCTTTATTATCCATTTCAGTTTCTTGAAATCTGGCACAACAATTAATGCAGATGTGTACTGTGAAGAACTGCAAACGATGATGGACAAGCTCGAGTCTTGTCAATCTATAGTCCACTGCTTCTCCACGATAACGCTCGCCCACACATTGCACGGCAGATAGTCACAAAGTTACAGGAGTTTCGACTGGAAACTCTCGGTCACCCACCGTACTCGCCAGACCTTGCCCTTACTGATTTCCATTTTATTCGGAATTTGTTTATTTGAATTGTTCCATATAAACCGGCAATTTCATAGGTAAGGACTGCTGGTTCATATTTGTCGCGCTTTTTACTGTCGTGTATAATAGGAGGGTTGTACAATCCGGCTCTAAGTATTTCGGAAAGTTTAAGTTATTTTTAAACATAGCTGTAACAGCCTTTAAATGGGGTAAAAAATGAGGTAAATTTAAGATTTTATTTAAATACAGTCTCTGGATTGACTGCCTAAAGCCTATTAAACAACGTTTAAATAATTCTGCTTCCGCCAATAAATATTTGCTTAATTTATAAAAGAATCTTTATTTTACGTTGCATCAAAATAAACTGATCTTTGCTTAACATAGGCACATCTAGATTCTTTTACAAAAACATCGCAAGATGCCGATCACAACATGGATTGATTCCATTAGCATGCCAGTACACAATACACAATCAGTGATAACTGGCCATTAACAGTTTTAAAAGTGTGTGTAACTTCAATTTCCTATGGCTTACGAAAGCCCATTTCAGAGTTCTCCTAAATTTAAATTTTTAATCAAGTTTTAATATTGCAGTTGTTTCGACTTTGTTTACAACGGTTTTTCTGTAACATTTAACGATTCGCCCCGGTTTTAAATAATTTTCTTGTGTATAAATCTAATCATTTTACGAGTACCTAAATACTTTAAAAAAATTCAATTACTTGATTAGACTTTAGTTGTTACACTAATAATGTTGCTTTTTATCGATTAATGAACTAGTATGAGGCTCTTTGAGAAATATTGAATTTTAAAGCACCGAATCCAATAAATAATTTTCGCTCTAACTGTATTCTTATACAAAAAAAAATACAATTTAAACAATGAACTGTAGGTATCCATGTAATTTTTGCTGTAATTTAATTTATTGTCATATATATTATGTAATTTTGTCATAGCGATTGATGTTACATTGGATACATTTGGATAATGTAATGGCTAATTAAAATGACATAATTATGTTAACATTAAGCTACATACCCACTTTTTATAATCGAACAAGCAAAACCGGGTAATAAAAATATTTATTGCTTGATACAAGGATCATGGTCACGCAATCGATATTGGTACACTTTAAATGTTCCTATAAATAAGCTACGACATTGTCGCCGTGGTATCGACGAGGTTTTACTTCCTACTTTAGGTAGGTTATATATATGTAGGTCACATAAGTAACATTGAAGCACAGAAAATTGTAAATATTGCTAATAACGGTCTGGTCCTCGTATAACCGTATAGTTAGAATATAGCTGCCTAATATAGAAATAAATAGTAAGTATATACTATATACGTATTATAACAAACTGCGAGATCGAAGGCACACAACAGGTTATATGCAATGCATCGGCACTCTGATTAGTGATTACATACCCGTGTATCTACTATACTCGTATTATGCTATTTCTTATTAGATACATTTAATTTACATAATTAACATGTCCTCCCTTACTACATAATTGGCAGCAAACTGGGTAGTATAATACTATTATCTTATAGGAAACTTCGCCATCTTGAACAATATATTGCAAGGTAATTTGATTCAGATCTTACTTTCACGTTTCACGGCAGAGACGTGGATTCCGCAAGTTCCTGTAGTAAGTTGGTACTGTTAGCTATTCCTTTGAATTATGTCAGTATTCCTGAAGATTTTTAAGATAAGACAATCCTTTGCTATTCACTTAAATAATGCAGTATATAAGGTCAATGAGTATATTTTTTTCTGATAGTTTTGCCTAACAAATAATGTTGGGAATCTATGCATTAAAATATGCATCGACTCATTAAACCGGTTTTATTGTTTTTGTTCACATGACCTTCATATTTTATTTGAGGCTAGTAGGTACAGCATAAACTTATTATAGTAATACGAATGTTTTTTTTTTATTTGTATTGACATACAATCGATATCAGGGTAGATATACCGTCATACTGCAAGGCACGGACCTCCCTTATTAACCACGAAAGAATTTTGGGCCATAATGCGGGCCCAGATCGGATTAGTGGATATTCATACATGCTTATTCAATGTATCCAAGTTTATTAAATCTCTTGGGCATGCGGGTTTCTTCATGATATTTTTCTTCACCATCGAGCTAGTGGTAAATGAAAAATCTGTACCTACTCAACTAAAAACGGACCTTCGAACATAAGAACTCAGAAATGAGAATGGAGATGAGATGTAGGTACTTGAGCTATCACCGTTTTTTGAAATGTTGAAATACATTAAATAAGTATTAGTTAGTATTTGGTCAACAGTGGTAAAGTCAATATTATTATCACTCCGTTTGTCCGCAGTCCAGATTCCAGGCACCTATCTGCATAGTCTAATGACTGAAGAAATGACTGTAATTTTAATACTTTTTCTTTATGAAGTCAAACCTTTTATATTTTTGTCACGAAACATTTTCTCTTTCTCTATTTGAATTCTACAAATCTACTTTAACTTCATTGCGTAATAACCGTTTGTATTCATCGTGCGTGCGTGCATCGTATTAAGGTGCACGCGCCATGTGTATCGCGTTGCAACTTGCGTTGCGCAGTGGCCCCAAACATTTTTGCTATTATCATCACTATTTATGCATAATTTTATACAAAAGCCGTGTGATATCGACGAACTTTAGAGTAGCACCACGACATCTCTTTCCGTGGCCAATATGATTTGTGTCGTGGGTCATGGGTGTCGTAAAAGTCACTAAGAGATAAAAAATCGGCTACCACAAGCGCTAAAGAACTACACAACCTCTAAAAGAGTGGGTTCGCCAACCCGCATGGCCACAGTGGCGTTTTACGGCAATACATTCCTCATACACGAGGCAATGTACATTGGACGAAACAAGGGCGGTTATAAACCAGTATTATAAGTAATAAGTACCACCAGTTGTTCCATTTATCCATTGCTGATGGAATATAAAGTGCGGTCCATCCGCATTTCCTCGATACGGAGGTGTCGCGCACTGTTCGCTCCAAAAATTACTTTATACCGCGAACCCGTAGGCTGTGGAACGAACTGCCTCAAGAGGTCTTTCCATTACGCTACGATATGGGGTTCTTCAAGAGAGCCGTGAATAGGATTTTGCAAGGTCAGCGACGCGCCCGCATACACCCTGGTGTTGCAGGTGTCCATGGGCGGCGGTAACACTTACCATCACGTGGGACCGCTAGCTCGTCCGCCCACTAGTATATAAATAAAAAAAAAAAAACGAAATATTATTTAATCTGTGACGAAATCATCGTGTCTAACTAATACAGACGATAGAACCGCTGTGCCTATGATTTCGGGATCACCCATCGGAGTTGCGTCTTTAGATTCTCAACGTAGCAAATAATTATGTGGCTCCTTAAGTTATAAAAACAGGTTGTAAAAAAGTTCATCTCACTTTTTCTTTTTATAGAGTTATAAAAAGTTATACGTAACAGGTAAGAGGCGGTGATGCGTTGAGCCTGCGATAGGTTGGTAGTCGAAATTATTACACTGAGATAGGTTACTCGTGTATTCAGCGATGGAGACACAGGAGATAACGTAACAGAGAATTTAAAATGTATTGTTCATGGCTATTGCACTTTAAAAACTAATATCCACTAGAAAATTAAAAATTAATTTACAATTCGGACTACTTTCTTTATTAGATAGGTAGGTAATACTGTTGTAGTAGGTATGTCTCTGCTCTCTGCTGTGGAGTTTTCTGATTGTTACGAAACTTGTCGCGATGAGAACGTGTTTCACGACATTTTACAGATATGTTATTACCCTATTATTTCCATAATAATATGACGATTTGTTGACAATTCTACTGATCGAGTATCATTAGGTCAGGTCGTTGTCTAAATCATACACGTGTTATTTGTTCTGGTGGATACAGAGTTATAAAACCTTGAAAGGAGTTCACTGATCCACCGTGATCCAGAATTAATCAATGTACGTTACTCGTATCTTTGTTATGTAATCTGTATAAATAAAACAGATCTTGCAATGTAATCAAGAGGTGGTCAATGTCAGATTTACAAATTATAATTCTCATAAAATACATTCGCGAATTTCAGACGAGTTCTGAACGCGCCCGCTGTCATTTTATTTTTTATAATATAATTTTCACTACTTTGTTGACTTTTTACGCACCGCAAGGTGTGTAGTGGGGGTCATATGGTATAAAAGTATGAAAGCTTTTCTGCATTGAATTATTTTGTATGGAATGATAAATCATTAACTCATCTTATAAAAAATTATTTAACCTATTCAACTTACCTATTTCGTTTCTGTAATTCCTATACATATATTTTTAATAGCACATTTCAATTTATTATTCAATCCTTTATCATAAAATAAAAAGGGTATACCTACCTGTTAATGGTACGCGAATAAATGAGATAGGTCCGTGTACAAAAATGTATTTGCCATGACATTTTGTAACTTACAAGGTGTAAATAAAAACCCGAAATTGTGGCTTTTATTAAACGTGTTTATTTTTTGAGTCGACCACTCAAATGTTGTTGATTGTGTCACTCCTCGACTTTTGCATTATTTTTTATCTTCATTTGATTCCTTACGTATCAGATGAAAAAAGATATGTATGATTTCATTTTACATTAGCACCATGAGGAAACTTGTATTGACCGAAAATTGAAAACAAATTAAAAAGTATTGGGCGACATGTGTACCTACTCTACATCAGCCCAGTACGGGGCATAATCTCAACACTGTTGGATACATACATACATACATACCATCAGCCTCTGTCTCTACACTGCTGGATATAGGCCTCTCCTAAGAAACGTCACAACACACGGTCTTCCGCTCTTCTAATCCAGCCACTATCGGCGACTTTCTTCAAGTCGTCAGTTCACCTGGCCGGAGGGCGTCCCACGCTACATTTCCCGGTACGTGGTCTCCATTGGAGGACTGGTCTCCCCCATTAATTACTAGATATGGAAAAAAAAACATCTCCTAAAGTTGGCTACCACACACGATCACCTGCTCCTCTCATCCAGCCACCACTGGCAAACTTCTTCAAGGCGTCCGTCCACCTGGCCGAAGGACGTCCCACACTACGCTTCTCGCTACATGACCTCCATACGAGGTACATCCATACATCCCTCATACACAAGACAATGTGTATGAGGGCGCTCATGTCCAACAGTGGATACTGAAAGGGTTGGTTGCATTGCAGGTAGGATTTCACCCAATTTTTCTCAATGCCAAATACAAAGCTCAAATAACTCAGAATCATGAGCAGAATCCATAACTTCAGGCTTAGGTACATAGGTAAATGGGTTGGGAGCATCCTGTATATTGTAGACATTGTTGAAAATAAATATCATTTCAATATCCTCTTCCATGTATGGAGCGGAGCTATCAGCTGCTGCTAAGGCGTTTCCTTGTCAAGTAGGTAGGTACATTATATGATTGAAAGTGTCACATTGCACCAAGGTAATCTCGTTCTGGTCAATATGTAAGACGCGTTTGGCAAAATCAGTTTGTGAATTCAATATTACTTAACTTATAATTCATTGGAGTCTAAAAGGTCTGATCTAAATGTACGGTAATTCTATGCAACAGAAAGTACCAAACAGTGAAATGGCAACAATGGTTTTCACTATTGTTGGACTATTTCACAGACAATGGGTAAATTTGAAAGAACTCTACTATGACTCAATATTGAACACGAATTGAATTTTGAATAGAAATCAATTGAGGCAAAGAGGTAAAGCAAAAATTATGGTGAGATATGATCATTCTTACTTATTAAAAATGTGATTTACTGAAACCACACACACCAGAGTTTTGATATTAATACACTCCTCAACTTTTTTTTAGATATTGTTTTATAAATGCTTAGTTTTCCATGTAAATATTAAATAAAAATAAAAGCGAGACCTATCTCTTGGAACATAAGTACAAATGAAGTACTGACAGAGTACCAGCCCTTTAGCAAGACGATACAACATTTGGGAAGCGGGCGGCATAATAAGTTTAAAAAACACCATAATAACAGAGGATGTTGCCACACCCGGGGGTGAGACGGGTGTCTTTGTTTACCATTAAAGGCGTATGGCTTAAAAAGTGGATCACGTTGGACCGGACCGAGTAGAAAGTGAAACTGCTTTGTCGAAAGGTTGCTATAAAAATTGTAGCAGTTAGTATAGCGAGCTCAGTCGAGGCGAGCGCGCCAAACAAAACTTGTGCCTGCAGTGTTGCCGCAACAAAAAAATGGTCAGTTGCATTCTCACTTTCATTCGGTTTTGTTTTTTTTAATAATTAGCTAGAGTGATGTAATTTATTTAAGTTTGATAATATAAGTGATTTTATAATTTATATATTTAGATTTACATTTGTATTGTTCTTTTTATCAGGTAAATATAATATATGTATGTATTTATGCCATAATTAACTAGTTTTTACGTAGATGATTTATATATATATAGGTATATATATATATCAAAAATACGGTATAAAGTTACAGACGGTTACAGATTTTAAGTGATATGCAAAATAATGAAATAATCTTGTTTTAGTAAAGACCAAAAGTAAAATTAACGATAGAGCAATCGTTACGTTGGTATATTGAAATCAGGGGATTTACTCCCATTTCATTTCATATAAAATAATGTTTCCAAAATTTCGATAATTTTTTTCCGTGATAGGACCTAAAATTTATTAAAAAATTACAAAAATATGTCTAATTTTGGGAAAGAGCTGAATACTTTTGACCATATCGTTTGTACAATATTTGCATAATTTTTTATTTTAATATTTGTAAATCTAGAAATATTCAAATAAAGACCTCTAGAAACATGCAAAAATTTCCAATCCGCATAAGTACTGTAATTGTACTACTAAAATACTGCAATTATACTTTAAAACTTATGTATTGACGCTAATAGTGTAGTGTAGTACGTATAGTAACAATACATTAGCCTATATTTCACACTAATAACTTGCACATTGTTTGCGTGTATATTATATTCACAATTCACATAGGTAATTAACCGTTGCACATTAATTTAGCGGTAACTAGTTGAATAGTTAACAGAGCGTAAAACCAAATACAAGGCCAGTATATGTACCTACTTTTTAACGTACACAACAATAACTACTTATAGTGCAAATTGTTTTGTGGACTAATAAAATATACGACACGAGGATTTAGAATAAATGTTTGGACTGTTCATACAAAACTATTCAATTAGCTTATTTATTATGAAGAGTTAATTTCAAGAACGTCAAGTAACGCCGTAAGAACCGTTTATCCAATTTGATGCTTTATCAAATTAACTGTCCTAATTTTTATCAGACCAAGTCGAAATCAAAAATTATTCCGAGTTAATTAATATATAATGTAAAATATTTGTAAAATACCATTTCTTTGGATTTTGTATGAAAAAATATTTTTCCAAAAAAAAGATTCTTTGTGTCTTCAGGAAAGATTCCGAATCTTTATTAACCTTTATTTCGAATTTTAACATAGACCCTGTATTATGTTAGGTCAATCAATTCGTCTTCATTGCCCGAGTGTTTTCCTTCAACGTCGAGCTAGGAATTATTGAATCCCCACTTTATATTTGATGTTACATTTGACTATCACTATATGGAATTCCGAATAGTCTGGAGGTCTCTAGGCCAAACGCTTTACAAGTTCTAAACCTATTAATAAAAATCTCATAATTGTTTGCTCACATTGATCGCTATCGGCAGTCTCTACTCTTAACACAATGGTTATTTTACGTAACTGCTCTCACGAATATTACAAGATTAAAGATATACTTACTTAGTAATTATATTTATCTCTATGTGCTTTACATTGCGGTCGTGTGGAAATTGAAAGTAAATACCAAACTATCCAAATAAGCTAGATATATATATATATATATATGCTTAGATATATACTTCCATCATCCAAAATACAAGTTGAGTGATAATTAAATAAAAATAATAGATAAATGTAAAATCCTAAAAAAATCCTACATAAGCATTTAACCTACTGACAAAATTCAAATACCTATATTCTTATTCTGTATAGTGGTTCACGAGTTATGAACAAAAAGAGAGAGATCTAACCGGAGGTCACGTTTTATATATTTTTCTTAGCCTGGAATTTTGTTCCACTCTCCTCTTGTGCCAGACCTTTCTGAAAACTGATTGATGTGCTTTGCCAAGTGTTGCCAAACTTTGTGATATGCGACGAAGTCGTCCCGCTGTCTCTTTCTATTAACATATTAATTACTAAGACCTAACTATTATCTAAAACGTCTCACTGCGGTGCATAGGACACGGCAGGGTTCCGTGCCATATTCAACCACGCCGCCCGCGCCGGCCTAGTGCAAATTAGTCTCTTAGATTTTCCTAATTGTAGAAACTAGTAGAAACACTGTGATACAAGTCAGGATTCGAACTCACGACCTCACGAACCAGAGTCGAGAAAAGATACCCCGAGGTTATAACCGGCCTTAATGTATAAGTGATTGGCAATTAGTTATTATATATAACCGCTTATGAAACTTAATTCACCGTGAAAATATTTAATAGAACCGAAATAAATTTAATAAATATTTGTATAACTGACATTGACCTGACCAAATTGACCCACCAACGTGTTGGATTGCATTTTCTACTACATACCACCTTAGTATCTATACGGACAACAAACAGCAATGTTTCGTAATCAAAACGAACCTTGTTCCTAAAAATTACAAGCACAAAACAATTTTAATAAGTGTTGTTAATTAATTTGTAACGTTATTGAAATATTGACCTGCCCTAGATAGGTACCTAGTCCGTGAATTTTAAAATGTAATTAACTTATTTTTCAAAAACTATATAAACTGATTGAAAATATCTTTATGTGGTTATTTATCGATTCTAGGAAATAAAGTTGTAAAACAAGCACATTGTTCTTTTTTTAAATAAAAGACCCGTTTTCTAATCTGCGTAATGGTTTCTTGTGTATTAAAAATAATTTAAATATTGAAAATAGATTACGTAGGCAACTCGTGTAAATTCTCATAGCACACATACGCCCTAGGTGTGAAGGAAATATAAAGCGACCGTTTTGTTATATTAAAATATCGAGTAAACTGTAAGTGGCATTGAAATTAAACCTTTCACCGGACCCGCCCAAGGCGAACAGGAACGGTGTGCATTCACGTGGAACATAGGTATTATACTTAATAATAAAAACATAGTACCTACTTAAGTACGCTAAGAAATTTAGTAATGTCATTAAATTACGTTTATTGTTAAATCTGGTTTATCTAATAAACTTTTAACAGTATATTGTTAATAAATATCCCATTTGAAGTAAGTACCTACACCATATTCAATATTAATATACCTACATAATATTTTTCCATAATAAAGTAGGCCAATTTGTAAATAACTTATAAATATAATTCAAATTCAGATACACCTTGATATTCGTGTACATTTTATTATTTATGCATGCCTTATGTCAGCAATTTGCTGCTAAAAATAAAAATCAATGTGAATTATCTATGTATTAGCATTTAATTCCTATAACTTTAGCCAATAATTCCGTTAAATAAAAAAAAATTGACAAAGTTTGTCTCCTTGCGCCTCTCGGTTGATCGATTGTTTGATAATATCGGAATCAACCGATAAATCGATTATTTACCACCATTGTATGACAGCATAATTTCTCCGTAGGAAGTACCTACTTACTTATTTAACGCAAATGAAAACAGTCTTTTTTACTTTCTAAAGTAATAACGACGTAACGATCGGTTAAAAAATAACAGAAAACAAGTAGCGGTTTGCCGCCAAATCGGCCGTGAGATACAGGCGGTTACATAAAATAATTTCGCTTTTACGGAGACTGTTACATTTGAAAGTAAATCGTCTATAAGTACTATAAAATGTTCACTAAACGACGCTTTTAAGAATAACATGCATAATAATAACGTTAAATGCGTTTATAGCCATTTAACGAAGTCTTAACAGTGACCTACATCTTTTATATTTGATGATATAAAAAAATAACGCCTTCTTTATAGATTTATCTGAGAAAAAGGATCTTAAAGTTGGTTGTCGTTTCCCAGATATTGAAATCTAAAAAAGAAATGACATAATTTATTGCTTTAGTGTATTCCAATTTAAACAGAATCTTGAAACATCAAAATTTAACCAAACCAAACCGACAATAAACCTTTGCTCAGATCGTCACAATTTTTTTCGCATTGAACAATTATTTACCATTTATTATTTATAAATACATAACTTTAATTTAGGTACCTACCACATGTTTTCTTACGTAAACTTTCGTTTTGTTATTGTTATTACCACATTAAGCACGTGGGTAGCAATTCAAAGTTAGGAAACTAAAGATTCTTACATTAAAAATTGCTTTAGAGCCAATTCTCAGAGCTATGATATGAAATTGAAAGGGCCTTGTTGTGGGCGTCGTTTTCCATCACTTCTCACCCACGTGCAAATTGTCCTATTCGCATTGGAGATTTACTATCGCCCACGTTTACTGTTCAAGTATAGCGACTTTTAACTAAATAAATCAGCCTCGATTCGTGACGGTAGTATTATGGCACTGTAAATAGGTACCTGCTATTAATAGTAGCACGACATACTTTAACCTACTTACTAAGAACTTAAAGCGATTTAATATTGTACTTTTTGTTTTCAAAGTAAGAAATATGTCTTGTTTTAATAATATGTTTTCTAATTAATCCGTTTAGAATGTACGTAAAGTACGTAAATTATTTTCTCCCTTTTGTTTATTAAATATAGCTACTTATATTATTATTTATTAATAATGCTGCAGAAGTTAGATGCCTATTTAAAATTAGTATTTTTTTTAAACGCATTAAGTAAATATGTAGGTATATGATATTTCCCTTGTTGTATTTCTTTATGATTTCAAAATTTTAAGTACATATATTGTTTATTTTTAAAATGTAACAATGCTATTTTCCAAAATACCGCGACTTTAGTGAAATTGTTAAAAAATAACATAGTTATTTTTATTGCTATATTGCTTATTTTAAAGCATGTTTCTAATTAAACAGAATCTTGAAACAAACAAATTTTAAGTTAGAAAATCTTAACCATCTTAGTCAATAAATTCGTACCATAGAAATCTAAATAATAGGGTACCTAAGTGAAATTATTTAGATTTCTATGGTTCGTAGCAAAATAAGTTCTTTGTCACATACATAAATTATTAATTTTTAGAATATCTGTGGGAATGTTCACCGTCACTGTCATTTCGCGTTACACTCCAATATCTGATTCTCGTGCAACCGCGGTCCGATCTAATTACTTACCGTTACGCAACTACCGAGCTCAACGTAATACTAGCCACCTACTTACTGGTACACTCCGTCACAATTGGACGTGGCGACAACGATTCAGTAGAATTATAATCTTTAAAGTGAAACCGTTATGGTTCATTTGAATTGTCATTACTTATCGTGGGCTGTATAGCTACTTGTATTGCCACAGGTCCGCTTTACCGATGCCTGTAGGTGATTTGCAACATTTTCGTCAACAGAATACTTGTGCCTACATTCTAAACAACGATGGGGAATTATCTAAAATGGCTTTTCTTTTTTTTTTTTTTATGTAAGAAGGCGGCATACGAGCATACAGTCCACCTGATGGTAAGTGGATACTGTCGCCCATAGACATCCGTGATACATGCCAACGTGATAAATGCCTCCGGATGCGCTGCCTACCTTTGGAGATATAGGAATGGATTTTGAGAAAGGGTTGAGAAAATGGGGAGGGATAGGATGGGATGGGAATGGGCTCTGGCACATTACGTACGTACATTAGGGAAATACGATAAAATGGGAAATGCAGTACATTTCAAGGTAGTCTTCTGTGAGAGAGGGGTAACGTGGCCAGTCGAACGCGCCCAGCGGCTGTTGGATTGCAGTGTGCACTCTCCCCTCTGACTCTGGCTAGTCGTGCTTTGTTAAAAAACAGAGAAACTCCATTTTGCGGAGGTAAATACTTACCGTGAGTAATGTTCCAATTCAGTAGGTGCGTATTTTGAATACAATAAGCTTTTGACCGATGTATTTATAATTGCACGCCCGGCAATTTCTTTGCACATAATATATAGCCCATGTCCATCTGGAATAATGTACCATTCAAATGGTGAAAGAATTTTTCAAATAGGTGCAGTGACTCCGGAGATTACCCTCCACATACACACAAACTCACAAAATATTATATTATTATAGTAAGTATTAGTATTGATAAGTAACAGATTTGTAACTAATTTTTATCATTTGTGTGTGCAATAATGTATATCCTTAAATCGATGAAGTCGATAGGTACACATATAAATAAAAAATAAACAAACATAGTGATTCAGTAGTTTTCATATTGTTCATAACAAACCTATTTGTTTATCGATTAATGTCTTTTCAGTAGCTTTGTGTCATGCATAAAATAAACATTGCTGATTTAAATAGCAATAAATTATATAATACAACATATACCTACTTTATAATCAGACACATGCGTGTCTGATTATATTTGCGATAAATTAGAAAACTAGTATCTATTAACTAATCTTAATAAATGTTTAATATACTTATATACATATATATATAATAATTAATATTATTTTTTAAATAAATGTAGCGTTAAAGTAAAGTTATTCCATTTATTTAGCACCAGTGTGAATTCTTACTGTGGATAGGTAAGTGGAATAATTCCGAACTTCAGTTTCCGCAAACGGTTTCACGAAGCCGTATCTTCGTGAAAATATTAGCGTTAAATGTTTATTTTTCTTTTAAATCTTCTTACTGAGAGGTTTGTACAAGAATAATATATATTAATAATAAATAATTAGTTCTTTTTTCTTATGATAAATCGTTTTATCTTAAAATAACAATAAATGTGAAAGACGACCCAAATATGAAATTACCCCCGTTTTCTTTCCAAAATCGCGGTATTTTTACCGTATGCGCGCGCTTCTCTTTCACTCAATTGACTACACGATCTCCATCGGGAGAAATTCGCAGTTCCCACATTAAACCCCTTTATCTTTGCAGCTCCTATTACTCCTGGCTGCTACAGCAGCGGTGACCGCTGCCATGCCTACCTTCATAGCGGTCCCTTCAGAGCAGATCGCGTTCGTGGACCTCTCGTCGCTGCACCTGCGGAGGGTGCCAAGGCAGACATTGTCACCTCCACAGGCACCGCAGCTGCCTCAGAACTTGTATAGTGATGACTACCAGCCTATATTTCAGCAGTATCAACAGCAATGTAAGCACCAGTTCTAAGTAAAAACCTGTAGTGATCACCTAATTGCGTATTCTTCTGTATTTTTCTTCTGTAGTTGTCCATTGTCCAGTCAGCTATGTCAATAAATATTATCCTCATTGCAAGGAATAAGAAGTATATAACAAGCAATAATTTATGATACTCGTAAGTACTTTCAGTTTTGAAAACGGCACGGCTGCCCCATATCAAAACCTAGTAAGTATTTTTAATAAATTTTACAGGAAAGCCCAAAACTTTCAAACGACTAAGTTAAAACAGCCAGTTACAATAAAAAAATGATTGTTATTTATTACACACAAAACAAAATGAATAGATACATCACGCTTAAAATGTTATAGTTACCTATTTCATATATCACATGTCTTATAGGTTTTTTGGGATTTATGAGGATCATGTGATGCACTTACTAAATTTCGAGGCATTCATATATCCATATATACGAAAAATGGCTGATATAGCTTTCTTTGTATGGCTGTCTTTGCATGGTTTCCAGGCTAGCTTTCTAAATTACATAAATTTTGTTCAGAAAACCTATTCTAAATTTGTTCGTTACTGGGTTTTGCTATAGTGCAGTCGTGCAGTACAGGCTTTTTAAATACGGTTACGGTAATGCTATTATGACGCACATTGTCGGAAAGTTAGATACTGACGTTTATTTCACAGTTACGTTTGAGATATTTTTTTCAAGAATGACTTAGATAGTGCACCGCGCTCGAAATGTCAGAGCACGATGAATCCATAACGTCTGATTTCGTACGCACGTCTATCAAGATCTGACCTTCCCACTTTCACCGCAACACAAAAGATTAGCGAACTTTCTAATCAGGATCGACACCGGAACATTGCTGTGACTGTTTCACATTCAATGCTAATTATGTGTTTACAGTTCACAGTACATTGATTTGGTATTCTAATGGCACCTGAATAGAAAAAGTATTGCGTCATATCTACCAGAACGTAAGAACATACTCTCCCCTCATCACAATAATGATAATTAGGAAAACAAATATGTATGAAGCTTCAATCTGATTGGTGAAGGACCTGTTAGTTCAGCGTTGTATCTACACTATTTTAAATGTGTTTGCTTTTTAAAACACTCTCAATCTATCAAATATCTGCTTAACAACTATAAAAGCCCTATAACTAAATGGTTTTCTATAATCCATCACGCCGGCCTATTTTTATAGAGACATATCACACATGCCTCTATTTTTATAGAGACATTATTTATGCCTCCAATCTCCATAAAAAATAAAGTATACTAAACTATTCCGTCTTTTTCGGAATGTTTTCTTCACCGCCGAGCTAGTAATAACTGAAGAATAGTAATAACTTATTTAGAAAGTGCGCATATGAATCAAAGTCGGGCACGTATTTAGGGTGGGTTCCAGAAGTCCAGATCCCCTCCGAAAACCATCGAACTAACACTTTTTTCTCTTTATATATGGCAATGGTGGAATTAGCACATTCTACTTATACTTCGTAATTAACAATTTCAAAGTCTAAAACGAATCCTGTCAATGTCCAGTCCCATCGAAGTATAGCGATAGTAAGTTTACTGAGGACAGAAGAGGATTCCTTAGAAGCAGACGAAAAACGCGGTCTCACGCTTTTATTTGATTATCACAAACAGCACGCACGAAAAACACTTTGAAGTTTAATAAACTATCACTATTAAACCATAAAACGCCTAAAACACCGTTTTTACAATAATCAAACAAAAACCCAACTTCACTTCTCGAGTTCTTAATGTCGTATCCAAGTATACATTCAGGAACAAAAACTATTGGACCCCCCAAAACCAAATGACCACTCTTTCCTATCGCTCAAACTTAATTAGTTAACGATCAAAAAGATGTTTGTTATTTAGTAAATAGGTACTTCTATATGCAAATAGGTAAAAATAAAGACGGAAATTGTTATACAAACAATACGATCTTGCGGTTGATAATAGTCGTCATTAAAACAATAGCCTACTTAACATTCGGAAAAGATATTTCTACTCTTGTCACTTTCTTCTATTGTTCTCTCTGATCATATCTCGTCCATAGACGATTTTGCGCAACACCGATCGCTTGATGTAATTTGAAATGTACGTGTCCGATGCTGTAACATGCGTTAAAATCGTTTTAATAGATGGACAATTCTTTGTGTACAACTATGTGCCAATTCATAATGCTTTCAAATGAAACTCTTTTAAGTTACATTATTCATCTAGTTTTGTTACACAATCATGTTTGTTCTTTTTGTTTGAAGACTATTTTATTGTATTTAATGTTGGAATTGGTTCAAATACTCCAACTGATACACTACCGCCATAAATATTTATAGGTCATCTATCCTTGCGTTAGAAAAGAAAAGAGATGAGTAATTCACCTATCCGTTATAGCTGTTATCTCGTGAACTGAAGAATTTGTAGCGTGCAATAGCCTAGTGATCTGGCGATACAATGATTCGTTAATTATATTCGTATTCGTTAATTCAAACACAGAGTTGCGCCATATAATATCTATTTATGCTCAACTTTCCAATTATCTCTTGCTCAAGCGGCTATAAAAGAAAACATCGTGAAGATCCCGCCTATAGAATTAAAAATAAATGTATTCTTAAATTTAAGAATAAAGCATTCATAAATCCATCAAACGGCACTCGTTCTCGTGTTATTAATTATGGCTCGTGAATGCAAGTGGAGGCCTGTGCCCTGCAGTGGGGCGTTACAGTCTGATATATGGATCGATCAATTCAAGAATTTTATTTCCCCATTACAGCTGTAGCTTTCGCGCCCATAGAGCAAGAAGCGCCAGTAAGACTAGTCCAGGTGCAGCCTCAGCCCCAACAGCAACAACTAGAAGAAACTACAGGTGTAGCCAGTCTCGGAGCGTCGCAGCAACTGGCTGAAAGACCCCCGGACTTCGGGGAGTACGTTGATTTTGGCGCCCATACCGGGGACCATGGCGCTTTCGGATGGTACGCTGACTACCCCGTAAATAGTAACCATGAGGATTCCGGTTACAGAAAGTAAATTTATAAATTCTGGTGAATTTGACCAGGTCTTAGACATGCACTTGCCAATTAGCTTAGTTATCACAATTAGAAGCTAACGTTGCAAAAGTATTTCCAAATATTGCCAAAGACAGTATTCGTTCCAAGTGATATTAGTTTAGGTGACCGAATTACCGCACATTTGTTTCAGACGGTTAATTCCGGTTTTTGATTGCACTCTAAGTTTCATCATAGTTCCTTGAGTAGAAATTAAGTTGAAAGTACACTGTGATACGTTACCACGATAGTTCTGTCTTTTCTTCCTTCTATACTGTACTTTTCTAGTATTAAATATTTCTTTTGCTTTATTTCTATTTCACGCCTTTCCTACTTATGTTTATTAATCTTTGCTTCATATTCAATAATTCTATGTATATTTCCGTATAAATCCTCTACTTATGTATTTCTTTATCATTATCATTTATCTTTATCGTCTATTTTTTTAAACTTATTATTAAAATGAACTATTTTTTTTTGTATATTAATGAAATATATACTTGGTTGATATTTCTTTCTTCGTTTCATTTTATATCTTTGCTTTGCTTAATATCAGCTTTTACACTATTTCCACGCATTACACTTTTTACCTTCCTTCTTTATATAATTCACCATTTTTTTATCTCCGCCAAAACATTTTACTTTTAATTCTATTTTTAATTGTACACCTACTGTCTGTATGTCTGTTATCTGTCAATTACTGTCTGTTATCTATATCTATTAAGTTATATGTTTGTGTGTAGTTATACTTGCTCTATCTTTTTGTAAATGAAATACTGTTTCAAATATTTCACTCTCTTCGTTATCTTGTATTACAATACCAAAAGTCAATTATTTTCGACCCTTACTTTCTATTCTATTTTCCATCAATGCATTATTTTTCATATCTTACTTTCTCCTTTAGGCGCCTTTATAAATCTTACCCTCATAAAAACTCTTACTTTATATACTTAGCTTATATTGATCTACCAAAAGTATTATTATTATTCAGAAATATACTGCATATACTTATTTCCATTTCTTACTTTCGTAGTATTAATCATTATACATTTCGTTCTTTTCAATATTTTACATTACCTACTTAACATCTCTGTTCTATCATGACATACTTTCCTAGTGTTATCTTATACTTCATTACTTTTTAATTTTGTAACTACTTTCTTTACCCTTCTATTTTTCCGTACTTATTGATTTTCTTATACGACTCTTTTAGTAGCCTTACTCATTTCTTCTCTATTTGACATAAGTATTTTTCTTCAAATACACTATACTTCCCTCCTATTAGCATCTTTCTATTCTATTCGCCCTATCTTATGTTACCCTTTTTATTTTTCTTGCCTTTTGCTTCTTATTCTGTTTTCTTCATTCGATCTTCCTTATTATGTTTTAGTCAGTTTACTTTAACTATTTAATTTATTTCAAATTATATTTTAAGCTTCCTGTATCTCCTTTATACTCTTCACATACATCATGTCACTACATATCTTCTCACGTTTAATCTAAAAAAACATAAAATCTAAAGCGTTTAATCTAAAGCTTTTAGAAACATAAAACACTTATCTTTTTCTTTCAGTCTTCTTACTTTCTTACAATTCTTTATTATTACCTGAATACTGCACAATGAAATATTCTTCCAAAGTTTACTATATTTATTTTTACAATATTTCTGTTCTTACTTCTTATTTTCATCTTTTCATTCTTACTTCTACATTTATACCTTATAAAATTTTACATCCTTTCGTCTATTATCAACTTCGCCTATATCAACTTTTTAACATTTGTTTAATTAGTCTACTTTTTCTTCATATTCCTTTCTTCTCATTCTTATTAGTTCAACCCTTCGTATTTAGTTTATTTAACTTTTACTTCAGTCATTTATACCTTGTAAAATGTTACATCCTTTCGTCTATTATCAACTTCGCCTACATTGACTTTTTAACATTTGTTTAATTAGTCTACTATTTCTTCACGTTCCTTTCTTCTAATTCTTATTATTTCAACCTTTCTTACTTAGTTTATTTCACTTTTACTTCAGTCATTTATACCTTGTAAAATGTTACATCCTTTCGTCTATTATCAACTTCGCCTACATTGACTTTTTAACATTTGTTTAATTAGTCTACTATTTCTTCACGTTCCTTTCTTCTCATTCTTATTATTTCAACCTTTCTTACTTAGTTTATTTCACTTTTACTTCAGTCATTTATACCTTGTAAAATGTTACATCCTTTCGTCTATTATCAACTTCGCCTACATTGACTTTTTAACATTTGTTTAATTAGTCTACTATTTCTTCACGTTCCTTTCTTCTAATTCTTATTATTTCAACCTTTCTTACTTAGTTTATTTCACTTTTACTTCAGTCATTTATACCTTGTAAAATGTTACATCCTTTCGTCTATTATCAACTTCGCCTACATTTACTTTTTAACATTTTTTTAATTAGTCTACTATTTCTTCACGTTCCTTTCTTCTAATTCTTATTATTTCAACCTTTCTTACTTAGTTTATTTCACTTTTACTTCAGTCATTTATACCTTGTAAAATGTTACATCCTTTCGTCTATTATCAACTTCGCCTACATTGACTTTTTAACATTTGTTTAATTAGTCTACTATTTCTTCACGTTCCTTTCTTCTAATTCTTATTATTTCAACCTTTCTTACTTAGTTTATTTCACTTTTACTTCAGTCATTTATACCTTGTAAAATGTTACATCCTTTCGTCTATTATCAACTTCGCCTACATTGACTTTTTAACATTTGTTTAATTAGACTACCTTATTTTCATTTTCCTTTCTTATTTCATTCTTTCATTCTTAGATATTACTTCAACCTTTCATATTTTACCATATATTACATATACACCATACTATTACATATTTTATTTCTGTCTACTTAATTAATTCTTAATTCCTATTCCTATTCCTTAATTAATTCTTAACCATACTATTCTTAATTCCTCTGTCTTCATGGTCTCTTCTCTCTTCCACCTCTTATTAACGGATATCTTATTCCAATGTGTACTTCACTCGTACTTTACTGAGTATTTAATTATGAACATCATTTACTACTTAAACATATGTGTAAGTCGAACATATCTAAGAAAAAGATCTTATTCTTCATTATTTTATTAATATTTATCACAATTTGTGTTGCCACTTAAAATATTTAATAAGTTTTGAATATTTCTTCCTTCGTTCTGTCTTTTATCGTGTTACTGTTTGAGTGTAGTGATCACTTTTATTTAAACCTACCTAGGATATTATTGTTCCATAATTATAGTTCTTTTATCTTGATATTTCGTCTATCTCTCCTATATTCCTATATTCTCTCCTCCTATCTTTTGTGCTTACTTTGTTTCTTCTTCATTTTGTATTCCTTATATTCTTTAATAAAAGTAGATAAAGGTTGAATCTTTCTTAACTTCACCTTTGTTATATTTGTTCTAGCTCCATACTTTATTTCTCCGTATAAAACTTTTTCTATCTTTCACACTTCTTGAATTTACTTATCTTTAATGCTTCACTTTTTGCTTTCTTCAATCATCTCGTGTTCCCACTCATTGTGTATTTGACTTCACTCTATCGCTCACAATCCTACACCTAAGGCACACTTTTTTCTGCTTTATTTCATAAAAAAACAAAATATTTTCTTCACATTTCATCTAATTATCACTTCTCTCTGACAACTCGTTGCCAATTTTTATATTTTATTAGTTTCTGTCTGTTTTACTAGTAATACTATATTGATTCTTCACTCGAGTTATATTCTTGCTTTCCACTTTTTCTAAATGAAATATTTTCTTTACATTTCATCGCTTATCTCAACCAGTCAAGTTATCAATTTTTATATAATATCAATTTCTGTCTATTTCGTTTCTCTCACTAGAAATATTATATTGATTCTACACTCAATTCACCTTCTTTATTATACTTGTTATTCTATTATCTTGTTATACTTTTATTGCGGTGGTGTACGTCCACTCAAAGCCACTGTATGAGATTTCATAATTTATATTTCTTATTCTTAAACTTCTCATTTCTTATTATCTTAACACTTCATGTGTATTATCTTTACCTCTATCTCTGTACTTATTTATTACTGAACCTAACTTACTGCTTCTTAATTATATTTATTGTGTTATGCAATCTGTGCTACCTACATTTATTGTTTTATTATTTAAGATTATCTTTTATTATTATTATCGCAACTATTTTTACTAATTTCACTTTTAAATATTCACAACTTTGATAATTATTTTTTGTCGTCTATTCTCAATATTTCTTAGGTAATTTCATTCTATGTTACAATCTTTTAAAATTCATTATTTGCTATTCATATATTGTCGTTATATCTACTTCTACTAATATTTCACCTTCAAATGTTCTCTTCGTACTTACCTATAGGTATCTAATTATTTTCTTGTCATTAAATTCATGTCATTTCACTGTCATTAAATGTTTCTGTCTCTAATCTTACTACTCTTTCTTCCCTTTTAGGTATTCTATTTCTATAATTTTTTACAATTTGCAAACTGTTATAACCACGTTGTAATTGATACTTTTTTTAATTAATTTAATTTTATCAACATTTTGTCTTCAATTATACCTACTTTTCATTGTGCTTGTCTATTTCAGACCTTACTCTTTGCGGTTTCTTTTTATATCAACCACTTCCCGGATTTTTTATAATATATTTTATACTTTCTGTTTCATTACATTTATTTATTAACTTCAACCAGTTTTAAATATTTTATTTCCAACATTCTCTTTTTCACTCCAATACATACGCAACTTGACCAACTCTTCATTACACTTTATTACAACAATAACAATAATATCATTTATATCATTTTGCACTATTTCTTTTACCTGCATCTACTATTTCTTATCTTTTCTTCATTCCTTTCCAATGTAATCCATGTTCTATGCAAGTTAATTAAATATGTAATCTTATGATTTATTACGTGAACGCCATTTATTTTTCACAAAAGTACAATATAATTTATATTAAAATATTTTCACGGGGAAATAACGTGAAAACACACTCATTTATGTTACACTCTTACTCTTTTTTGCTCTTTCGTGACTGCATGTTTTTTCTTTCTGTATCTTTACACGCTTCTTTATCATGCTTTGTTTTCTTGAATGCATGCTTTTTTATTTAAATCTTCTTTCTTTACTTTTCCACTTCCTTTCTCTACTTACTTCTTCTGCTAACGCTTTTTATTTCATGCATCAATTTTGATTATTCTATCGCAATCTATCCTCAACAGAACTACACGGTACGCTTTAGATCAAAATTAAGTGTTCACGCAGTATTGTTGATTATTTTGTTATTGTTAATAAACTATTTTTGTTATTGGATAGATTTTTTTTTCATTTACCCTTAAAACCTTGATCTCTTAGATATTTTTATTACTTTCGATAATACTCCATGGAAATATTAATAACATATTAATATGGAATATTGATATGTTAACTTACGAGTACTTGTATCCGTATCTGTTACAAAATAAAGTAAACTAAACTATTATATATTTTTCATCTTTATTTTCATACAGTTAACATACAATCGTACATTGATATTTAAAATAGATTTCTTTGGATCATTAACAATACAGAGTAGAATTAGTTATGCGTTAGTGTTAGAATATAAGATCTATAATGTATATATGTAAAGTATAACAAATACTTTAACAGATATACACATATGAAATGTGGTAAAACAGTAACGAACAGTCATTAAACAATGCCGATCGGACATATTCGTATTTCTGACTGTGACAGAACGCTGAGAGAAATATATAACATAGAGTGGTTACAACGTAACGTAATGAACTCGTGAATGTATGTTTGGGTGTTTCGTTTCTTTTTTACACAATGATGCTGAAATGATTGCGGTATACGAATATCGACCGGCATTATTTAATTAATAGTACTGTACTTTTATTTCAATTAAATAGTCCAATTAGTAATAGAACACAGCATATATTAAAATAGGTAGGCTTCAGAAAGTCCCTATAAAGGTTCTATATTTAGGTCACAACGTTGCAATACAATCATACAATCATTTACATTAATTTAAAAGTCACATGTACTTTATAAGGAGGCCTCTTTCCGTCTACTACATTACACACGGTCTAATTTGAATGTCAAATCGCCATTTTGGCACATTTTGATGAACACTATTATAATTTTGACTAACATATAAGATACATTAAATAAGCGTTTCTAGACGCACATATATTTAACATTAATAAACAAAAATCTCCAATATTAAATATAATAACATAATAAGTACATTAAATATTGAATAAAATTGTAAAGGATCGTCATAATTATTCACGCTAGGGGCTGCGTACCAAAACGTGTAATTTTCTTAAGACAATCTAAATAGCGAGCGTTTTTCACTTTGTTTACCGTAGCACTACTGTTTAGAACTACCAGTAGTGATGGGATATTTTGTTCTCTTTGGCGTTCGATTAGCTCAGTTGGTAGCACTCCCGCTTGCTGTGCGAAAGTTTTCTGGTTCGTTCCTGGTAGGACACACATTTACTTAAAGGCATTATATAATACTGTAACTGCAATCCGCCTTTTTATAGCCCACTGCTGGACAAAGGCCCCTTCATGCACAAGACAAGGTGCTTGAGGGATGTATGGCCTTGAAACGCCGCGCTGGTCAAGCGGATTGGCGAGTCCACTCTTTTAGAGATGGAGTAATTCCTCAGCAGATTATTATATTTTAGTCGCCTTTTACGATACCCTTAGGAAGAGATGGGAAGAAAGACAATCTATACTAATATAATAAAGAGGTAAAATTGTGTGTTTGTTTGTGGGTATGTTGGAGGTAATCTCTGGAACTACTGAACCGATTTCAAAAATTCTTTCACAAATAGGAAGCTACATTACCCGTGTCTAATATAGGCTATGCTATATTTTATATTAAAATTTAGAAAAAAAAAAAAAAAAAAAAAACTTATAAACCGAAGCGAAGCGAGGACAGGTCGCTAGTATACAATAAAGAACATATATAATATAGTTAATAACATAATACAAGATAATTGCAGATTTCGGAACGCAGCGATATTTTTTGATTTACAGCTCACGACCCGTTATTTTAAGTATCTGTATTTAATCGTAGGCATTTCGATCTGACGTTTAATAGCAACGATCTCGCTCCCACACGTGCCGACTTTATCAAAAATGTTAATTACAAGTATTTCAAAGGGAAAGTAATGTCTTAGCAGAAATGTGTCGATACAACCACTGTTTTTAGAAATACGAGGCCATTTTAGCATACATTTAATAATAAGTAACTATAAAGTGTTTAGTGCCGTTTGTGTCTACATTTATATCATAAAATCACAAATTTTACAACAATATAATAATCTAAACATATAAATAAGATTTTTTTAAATAATTCTTCTAAATAAAAAATAATAATACTGGTTAATCTCACTCTGACATAGAAAAAAAACATCACAGAAGCGACAACTTATAAATGTAGATAAACATTTTAGAAATTATTTTAAGTGTTTAAAATTAACAAATAAGTTAAGAAATCTCTTAGGTAATGTGCCTTTTATTTCTTCACAACGTACAACAACTGAGTTCCTACAACTTGAGCCTAAATATTACATTCTCTTTTCATTCATAACCGCTATATATACCAAACCCAGTCATTATTTAAAAGTACCCACGCTCCTTCATCGCCACATATTTATCATCATAAATAATCAATTTTTAATAAATAAAAAAAAAATACCAACATAAATGCATGACATTTTATATGGAATATCATATTTATTTTCAAATTCTCAATTTCTATCTATACCATCTTAAAAACAACCATTAATTTTAGTACACCCAATAAAAATCAACTAAGAACTTGCGTTTTCCCCACTAGTGGGGCAGTGGGGGGCAACTGGGATAAGTTAAGTTTTGTGGGTACTCGTAAATACGTCAACATTGCTTTAAAACTCACTACATTCTAATAAGACACTGTCATACAATCACAATGCATTGTAGGTCTATGCCAAGTCGCAGAACATTCTTATCATACGATCAATAACATTGCCTCATACACACCAGTGAGATCCAAAAGTTTCTGGCGTGACATAGTTCTAGATGTCTAAAAAAAATACAAATTATACATCACTGTAATTTATCCTGCTAATTTTTAGAGTTCAACTCTCGTTAGTTTTGATTCCTCGACTCTTAGAACAAAAGGAAGTCGCAAAATGTTTAAGGTGTTAGCCCCACCGATATCAAAAAAAAGTTTGGATAATGTGTACGAAGATTCTTCTCCATCATTTTCCACCGTCAAAGATTTGTATAAGCAATTACGTTTAGGACGAGAGTCTATCGAAGACGAACGTCGCTCCGGTCGACCCGTTGGGGCTCTCACTCCAAACAACATCAAATTAGTGGAAGAAGTTCTGAGCGACCGACGGCTAAAGACGAAAAAAATAGAAACCAGGACAGGGCTTTCAAAAACTACAGTCTTCTTCATGATCATCTTTATATGAATAGAGTTATTGCGAGGTGGGTGCCAAAACTTTTTTCAAGTGTGCAACAAAGTGAACGAGTAGCGTGCTCCAAGGAAAATTTGGAGTTCTTTCAGAGAAACGGAAACGATATTTTGGAGTCAATTGTTACTGGCGATGAAATTATGGTTCTTTACTATGATTCCCTTTCTAAAATGGACTCGATGAATTGGCGACCTTCTGGTGAAGCACCGCCTAGAAAGGCAAAGGTGACTTAGTCCACCAAAAGGATTATGGCTTCGATATTCTGGGATTGTCAGGGAATATTGCATGTAGACATAAAAGAACGCAATACTACGGTGACTGGAAGCTATTATGCTAACCTTATAGAGCAATTAAGAATCAATCAAGCAGAAACGTCGTGGAAAACTAAGCAAAGGTTTGCGGCTTCTCCATGACTAAGCACTCGTCGGCGCCGACGCAGTTGCGAAAGGTGCTGTTTCAGTGTTACTTCACGGAAATTCATCACACTAGTAGTCTTGACTTGATTACTATTTCTTCTAAAAACTCAAAGCAGACTTAAGGGGTAGAAGATTTTCCAGTGATAATGCAGTGACCGCTACGGTTTTCGCCCACTATGAAGACAAAACTTCTGAGTATTTTTATACTGAGATAGAAATGCTAATTAAACGATCCGAAAAGTGTGTTCAAATAGACGGACTATATTGAAAAATAAAAAAATGGTTTCATGAACTTGAGGGTCCTTTTTCTTTGTCAGGCCGGGAACTTTTGGACTTCCCCTCGTAGCTACATAATATGATACTGTATGTACCACATATAGTACAAAGGGTGATTTTAGCAAAGCTATACTTTTTTATTTTCGTGGTTATTACGAATATATATTGTTGAGAAAAGATTGTTCTTCTTTACACAAGAGAATACAATCGTGAATACAATGTAAAAGAAATATATGTGCGCTTCCGAGTAAAAAGGTACCAAGTGTCAAAAATGTCATTTTTAAATTTTATTACATTGAAGATGTTTGTGATATGGAACCGTATATAATTTTTAGTACACAAAATTTAAGACATTAAAGTTGAAACCAAATGTCGACGTGTCCCACAAAACATATATTTGTATTTAATTTTCAATCCACAGAATTTTAACTACCAAAATAAAAAAAAAAACAAATCTCGACGAGGTGTCTTAAATACGAAGGGTTTTATAGTCTTGCGACGTCAATTCTTTCGTTGAATTCTAGTTTCATTTTATTTGGCAACACTGTATGCAGAAACGTTCTAAAAGGGCTATTCCCTACATTTCCATACTCTTATTCTTATTTTTAAACCTAATCCGTTAAATATTATTTTCTGGAAACTTAATTATTCAAACTTCAAAAAAAATATATCAATGAAATCCTTATTCAATCCATGTTTTAATTTCACATGCTCAAGCAACCTTCTAGTCTTGCTTCATAATCTGCTCTTAACTTAGTACCTCACTGATGGAACTCGCTTTGCTTGGAAGCTCACATATAACTATTTTATAAACAATTTCCCTTCAAATATATCATTGACACTTGAGCCCAACAAGTTCAAAGTCCAGGACGAAAGAACATCGAGGGAAGAAGCTCAATTTACTAAGCTTTACTTACGTCACAATATACAAATAGAATATACACTATACATCAAATACACAATTCGAAACATTCTTAACTCCATACAATACAGTTATAAGAAAATACATGTATTACCCTCTATGAATTGCTAGTGATATGCTGTAATGATAAGGAAGATTACAATTTGTTTTACTAAAAATATACCTACTCAATAATTTTCACGTGTTTCATTAGACAATTTACTTTTTTTTTACGAAAAACAAGTACACAAGTATTGTTGTCTAACAAGTGATAATCTTCCTCGTGCAAGTATGTATTATTATTTAGAATAAAATTGTATAAAGCATTGCCCATCAGAGCGTTCTCACAATGGCAAAGTTACTTTTGTATTCGTGGACGAGTTATTAAGCTGACTTTGAAGTTTATATTATTTTCTTCAACTGATAGGACCAGTTTGTCCTATAACGGTTACCTAGCCACCTAGCCGATTGAATACGGTGATAATAAACTGGCAAATGAGGTATTTGTAAGAAGGCTTGATTAGCCAGTACTATATTTATATATTAATTAGCTTGTCATATTATAAAAAGTAAAAAGGGGGGCCTTTTTTAATTCCAGTCTAAGTATTTGCTTTTAGTTTTTATATTTAGAAGTACATATTACTTATGTGAATATATAATCTATGTATTGTAAGTAATTAAAACATGATTCAAGCGCTACGGTTAAATTGGTTAAATTGAAACGGTTTATTTGAAATGTTGTCTACTGTCAGCTACATTACTTAAATTTCAACTACATAAAAAACAACGGCATGAAACAGGTAATAAATAAAAACTAGATATATACATCATAAATTTATATTTCGAGAAGAATCTAAATGAACGTGAGAGGGCTTGACAGACATACGATTAGGATTTTTTTATTTTTTTATATCCTAGTTTGCGGACGAGCAAGCGGTCCCACGTGATGGTAAGTGTTACCGTCGCCCATGGACACCTGCAACACCATGGGGTATGCGGGCGCGCCGCCGTCCTTGCAAAATCCTATTCACAGCAAATTAACTTATTTTAGGAGGATTTATACTGATTTATGTCCAGATGTTAATTATTATCAGATTAATTAGATATACACATTATTTTTTTTTGAAGGAGATAAAAATATTAACAGGGGAAATAAAATTATCATTAAAAAGTACTGAAAATATAAACAAATTTGAATTAATTTTGGGTAGCGAAATAAGTCGATTTGTTTTTTTTTTTTACATGGCAACACGTACCTGTAGATCTGTCAATGGTTGACATTTCAAGATGGCCGCCAGCAGTTCCTTTTTTTCCGCGTTCATATAGTCTTGTGAGACGTAAAAAACTAACTAGACAAAAATATTCATAGATAAAATATATACGAGCTCGTAGCTATAAAAATACAATTTTCGAAACAGGAAATTATAAATTAATTAAAAAAACTATTAGAGCACCATAAATTTGAAGTATGAGCAGTGTTACGATCTTACATACATCGTTATAGACATATGTATCTACATTGTACTATTTGAAATATAGCCTATTTTCTTCCGCATATATATATTGAGTATATTCCTTACTTAGACATGAAGTGGCCGACCAAGACAATATTACTAGAGAAGTTGGTGGAAACGCTGAAATATCTAAAATTCTGTAAATCCAAATATTACCTGGCAGTATTATTCTCTATTGCATTTATATTAATGAACAAATATAAAGAATAGAGAATTTATATAGTAATTAAAGTGCTCCCACACTTAATATCGACCACACTTTCTTCATAAGTTAATTATATAAATTGAAGATTATTCATGTGTGTGGGAGCTTCAATTAGGCATAAATTTATACACAAACATTGCATATAACTAGCCTATATAAACATCTATTATGAGTCAATAGATTTAAAATTATGAAAGTTAACACGTTTAGGTCGTATTAAGGTGTTACGTTATGTTTATTTCATCATTTCTAGAGAAATACCTACATATTAATTTTTTTTTTCAAAATTTTTGTCAATTCCTTTATGAATAATTTTTCTTCTCCACATACTATACTTATATTATAATATATCTTCGATACAACTTCATTTATTCGTACATTCAATCCCCATCATCACAGTCGTACATAAACAGATATATTTACAAGTCTTTTAAGACTTCGGTCCTTCGAGCCGGATAACGAGATATATATTACAATTTTTTGACATTTTATATATTTTTTACTTCGTCTATAGGTCGATATTAGAGACCTATTTTGTTTCAAGCTGATTTCATTAAACAAATAAAGTTTTCTTCTTTTTATTCTTGTTATATATACAAGTTCTGTTACTTTCTTAGATAAGTGACTAGATTACTTAAGAATATACGTATCATATTTCTTTGGAGAATACGACTACCATATTTCATTGTTGTTTATGTTACTCTCAAATTGTTATTCCTTGAATTTACTTGATATTGCAATTGATTTTAATTGTATTACTTTGTGAGGATAAGGAACTACCGGTGTCCCGCTCATATACAGTAATTACAAGGAACCATATTTATTCGATCAGTTGATTTTAAATCATTTACGTCCACAATAAAGTCATCGTATTATCAAATAATCTCAAACATTAGAAATGTCCCGAACAAAGCAAAGGGTAGTCACTGTAAGGAAACAGTTCCGCCTCTTATGTATTTCGTCATTACAAAGAACGATGTTTATTCACAAAATTATTCGATTTTAAGTCATTCACATGCGAAATAAAGTCTAAAATTGTCGTTTCGCAAGTTTTAGTTAGCCCACGCCATAACGACCTTTGAAAAGGGCACGAATAAAGCAGTGTGAGTAGTCGGGGTCAGAAAGTACCGCCGGCCCTTATGTGTCCCGTCGTTGCGGGGGAGAAAAGGGTGGGAAACGAGGGGGAATTCCGCTCCCACCACCACGCTACTGGTGGCCGCTGAGGCGCCGGCGATGCCGACGTATCTGCGGTGGGAAATAGCATAGTTAAAAAGATCTAAGGATATTAAAAAAAGGAATTCTTCGGAACAATCCTCATTTACAGGCGTTAAAAAACGCAATGACGTTTTTAAGGACGTGTTTGAACGATACAATGCATAAATAAATAAAAATAATAATAAAAAAAATGCATAACTTGGATTTTACATCAATGGAAGGAAGAATGTTCAACTCACCTGACCCGTCCGACCGCGATCCGTCCCTGGGGAGTGATCACTTTGACGGTATGACTAAGACGCAGATGTCGAGGCTCCGCAGGAATGTATGGCTGGCCCACTTGACCGCTAGATGTCTCCACTGCAACCAAACATTTTATTTTATTAACAGAATAATATCTCATCTCTACCCGCGGGTGTCGTAAGACCAAGAGATAACAAAGCGGCTACCACAAGCGCTGAGGAACTACACCACCTCTGAAAGAGTATACTCGCCAACCCCCTTGGCCAGCGTGACGTTTTAAGGCCAATATCCCTTATACTGAAGACAATGTGCATGAGACGGCCCATGTCCTGCAGTGGATACTGAAAGGGCCGATTGCATTGCGCTGGAAAGAATAATAATTAACGTACACCTAAATTAAAGGCTAAATTAATCTTAATTAGGTACTTGTTTCATGATTATATATAAGTAAGTATAAAACACATAAAATAAGTTCCGTGAGGAGATTCTGATATCTATACATATAATAAAATCGCAACAGTGTCTGTACATGAAATATGTTTCGAAAAAAGTGATTGCAGTATAAAGTGATACAGTGTTACAGAGCTCAAAACAAAAAAAAATTGAATTTTTGTCTGTCTGTCCGAATGCGCATCACGCAAAATCTATTGGACGGATTGTATTGAAACTTGGTATAGTTATAGCTTATGTGCCGTGTTAACATTTAGGGTACTTTCTATCCAGATCGATTTTAGAATTCCCTACAATATTATGCTACAGAGTTCCCGCGGGAATCACTCAAAAGTTTACGCGAACGAAGTCGCTGGCACCACTAGTGGTATATTAACGTGTACTAACGGTCTAGGGATGTAGACTGTAAATTGTCTATGGATCGTCGTAGGAACGTCTCCGCCTCCTCCAGTAACTCATCCGTGTCGTCGCGCCGCACGTCCGGAAGGGAACTGCGCCACGCGCGGCCGCGCGCTGCAACAACATCATGTTATACAACGTTTCACACAAATAACTACGAAACCTGAAACCTCATTTTTAAATATATATAAAACGGTTGTAGAGAAAAATAAAATTATTTTAGGGAATAAATCAAAAGTTACAAACATGGTAAAGTTTTGTTGTTCTATCTAAAAGGTAGCTCTCATTATTCGGTACAGGTTAAGGACGATGCGCATAGAATAAAAGATATGCTAGAAATGGACAATAAGTTATGAAAATTATAACCCATTGTAAAAACTGGTACAGGTTGATCACTAGAGTCCTTTTCATGAAAGAAGTCCCGCGGTGATTTTTGGAACTAAATTTGACAGGTCGGCCATGTTGTCGTTCGTCGATGTTATCAAGTTCGTTTGTTGTGGTAGATTTTTGTGAGTTTGTAACTAGCTTAGTGCATTTTAAAGATTGTTTACAATGCCAAAAGTTGTAAAAAGTTCGGCTCGAGAAATGATATTGAAGGTGAAAGAGTTCTGTGAAGCGGAACAAAAGAATCAAGGTGTTTTAATACCACTAAACAATGTTCGGAAGAGAGTCGCCGCCATAACAGGTACTTTTTAGAGTTGCCATATAATAATTTTTTGCTGTATTGATGGGACTTTTAGGATATAAATTCATTTTTGCGATAAAATTGAACAAATACCAAACGTGATGAAACTAGGTAACTGAAATTAAAACATATATTACATAGTACATAAGCATTATAAACTTAAAGTTACTATTATTTTTAATTGTTCATTATTTAATTGCAGGTGTGTCAGAGAAAACTGTAACAAGAATTACAAAAGAAGGTATAACAGCGGCGAGTACTTCGAAAAAAATTGTCACCCCGGGGAAGAGTCGCCCGCATCCGAAAAAGGTCGACTTAGACGGGTTCGATTTGTGCGCTATCCGGCAAAAAATTCACAGTTTTTACGTTGTGCATAAAGAATTACCAACATTGGCTAAATTACGGGCAGCTCTGAGAGAAGACATCAATTTTCAGGGAAGCATCACAACATTGCACAGGATATTAAATAGGATTGGTTTCAAGTACAAGCGATGTCAATCCAGACGCAAACTACTTATGGAACGTCACGACATTACCGCATGGCGTGCAAAATATTTGGATAAAATACGAATAAATCGCACTGTGGAAAAACGACCCGTTGTATACTTAGATGAGACCTATATACACAATACTTATCATACAAAAAGTTGTTGGCAGAGTGAGGAGGAACCAGGAATGTTCGTCTCAGAGTCATCGGGGAGTCGCTGGATAATCGCTCATGCGGGAACAAAAGATGGATTCATAAATGGTGCATTATTAATGTTCAAATCCCAATCAAAGTCCTCAGATTACCACGATGACATGAACTCTGCAAATTTCTTAAAATGGGTGACGGAAAAACTAATACCTAATCTATCTGAAAGGTCGCTTGTGGTAATGGACAACGCTCCTTACCATTGCACTCAATTAAACAAAGCCCCTACAATGTCAAATATAAAAAGTAGTATGCAGGAATGGCTCCGGCAAAAGGGTATATATTTTGAAGACACCTGGAGAAAAGCTGTGCTGTTTGAGCTAATCAAACAAAATAAAGGTCCACCGACATTTGCATTGAATGAATTATTAACAGCTCACGGACACGAAGTATTAAGGTTGCCGCCTTACCATTGCGACCTCAACCCGATTGAGAAAATCTGGAGCCTTGTAAAAAGAAAGGTGGCGGATAAGAACGTGGCACAAGATCCAAAAGAAATTGTAAAATTAACTGAAGAGGCCTTTGAGTCTATTACGGCGGAAGATTGGACAGCTCAGTGCACGCATGTCGAACATTTAGAGGAGGAATATTTAAAAAATGACGGCCTTATGGATGAAGAGATGGACCGAATAATTATATCTACGGCTAGTGATACTGAAACAGAATTTGATTCTGATTCCATCCACTCTTCAGACAGTGATGTTCCTATGGCCGCTGATCACAATTATTCAATAAAACTCTGAATAAAAAATTGTAATGCTTTTCTTTACCCTATTTTCTCATCTTTTACATGTAAGTAGGTAGAACACCGCTTATATAAGTAAATAAAAATATACTTTTTACATAACAGAAATATAGGTAAATGGGCATTTTTATCAAAATGTCTACCAACCCACTCATGGGATGACCCATGCAATAAGTCCAAATAACTAACGTTATTATGACTTATTATTGTTTTAAGTTTCGCACCTAACAACATAGTAAAAAACGAAACTTTAGTCATTTGAAACTATTTAATAATAACACGACACTTACAGTCATAATAACGTTAGTTATTTGGACTTATTACATGGGTCATCCCATGAGTGGGTTGGTAGACATTTTGATAAAAATGCCCAAATATACTTTTGACTTATCAGAAATATACATGATTCACTAATCTGAACTATTGTTATAGTATGGGCTTGAGTAATGAAATTACAGCCCATCTAAAATGTATTTATTTCTTAATACAATTTAAGAGCTTATATTGTTTCATCGAAGTATGCAGGAAATAGTATTATTTGATAAATTACATATGCTAAATGTAAAATAGGTAAATTTTTTACTCATAAATGGCAACATTATGTCACGCGAGTACAGCGCTGCGTCTGGGGGACTTCTTTCATGAAAAGGACTCTACACAGTACACTAATACAAATTCTATATACAGCATGTCTGAGCTATCTCTTTCCAGTCGATAAGAGTATATGCGCTAGAGCGAGGCGGGCAATGTTATCTCGTCCCTTTTGCGTAGAATAAACAGTGTACGCACGCCTCACACACGTGTGTGCGTGTGCGTGAGTGTGTGCGTGAGGTTGCGCGACCTGTACAATCGATTTTATGTACTCCCGATACTAAACAACCTATTTTCAGCTTTTTGCGTTATTTCAGTGATACATTGTATTATATACATATGCAATTTATACTATTTATTATTATATAATATAATAAAGAGGTAAAATTGTGTGTTTGTAGGTATGTTGGGGGTAATCTCTGGAACTACTGAACCGATTTAAAAAATTCTTTCACAAATAAGAAGCTACATTATCCGTGTTTAATATAAGCTATTTAAAAAATATTTTTCACACAGATAAAAATAATGAAGCGCGTGCAAATATGAAAGTCGAATCAATATAGACGCTACACTAACCTTTAGCAGTGGACGCGTAAACAGTCTGTGGGATCCAATCATTGCTGCGCTGTATGCTGAGGCTCGGCGAACGGTACGACGAGCCGCGCGACAAGAATCTAAAATAATACTAAAAGTATAATATTTACAATGAAATTTGATGTGAAAATAGTTTGGGTTTATATATATTTTGGTTGAGTACATAGATGAGCCAAATCAGTTCAGTGATTTCAAAATTACGATCGGAGAATTTTAAAATCAAAGCGTATGATTGAATTAGCATGAATAGCAAATTGGCATGATTTGAAACGAAAAATTTTACGACACAGGAATATATTTTACCAAATCGATAATAATTGTAAAAGGAATAAAAAAAATATTCAAAGTGAAAAAATATACAATATGCGAATTTCTTTAAGTCATCTGTCCAACCTGGCCGGAGGGCGCCCCACACTGCGCTTCCCGTTACGCAGCCTCCATTCGAGGACACGTCTGAATAGACGGTTATCGGTTATTGGTCCTGCGGGAAATATAACTTGCCCATTGCCACAGAGCTATGTCGGTGAGTACAATAAAATATATATATTTTTTTAATAGCTTGCAATTGATAATAGCATCAATAATTTGTGTACTAACTTGGATGTAGAAGTGGTGGTAGAGTCTGGCTCCGCCGTGGAGACCCTCTTGCCGAGCGCCCACACCGGGTCCGCGGAACGAGACAACTCCGGCACCATCGATGTGAACCCTGGGTAATAAAGTTTTTTGCCAAGAGGTTAGCGCTACAAAAGTACCTACACTTTATTTTTTATTTATTTTTTTATAACAATGTTCATTAGTTTTGCAGAAACAGCTGAGAATGAGTAAATAAATACATACATAATAATTTATACAGCATTTCCTCAACCCTTTTTACCAGCAACAAACTTTTTATTTCAATTAACCAAACAAGTAGTTCCATTTTATCGACATACCAGAAATTACAGCCAAAAGATACAAATAGAATATATATTTATTAAGTTCATTTTTTTAAATAATATTCGTTAATCGGTTTTTTTTATGTATATAGAAAACAAGCAGCAGACGAGCATACAGTCCATCTGATGGTAAGTGGTTATTGTCGTCCGTAGACACCCGCAATACATGCCACCATCAGTCCAGAATGACAAACGACACACCCCCGGGTGCGCTGCCTTTCTTTGCAGATTAAAGAATGGATTGGGAGAAAGGGGAAAATGGGGAGAGATGGGATGGGAATGGGCTCTGGCATATCTCACTCATGTACATTGGGGAAATACTATAAAGTAGAAAATGCAGTAAATTTCAAGGTGTTTTACTGTAATGCAGACAACCAAGAATTTGGAACAGGATTTCCAGGGGTTTGGAGTCTTTTTATAGGAGAGGAAGAAGACGGGTATCAACGCCGGCAACACTACGGGATGTACGGATGCCCTGCAGATCTTCGACTCCCTTTACATTCACATTAAACATAACAGTTATTTCTGAACGAGTACAGTAGTTGATCGTTCCTGAAATTACTGTTTCATGACTAGTCGAAAAGTAGACTTATTCCACTATAATCCAATAGAGAATTAGAGAAGAAAACGCACCCGTATTAAAAAATACTTTTTCAACTTGATTGGGTTGTGAATATTATTGAAGTACATACCTATATTTATTTATTTCAAAAATTTCACTGCATGAAAAAATACACATAGTAAAAATGCAAGGTTTACAGTAATTTCTAAATCATTTACGAAGTAACAACATTTTAAAGGGTTCAATTGGTACGAAATATATGAAATAATAGGATTTGAACATCATTAGCGGGAGGTTATGTGTGTGTGCACATGTGTAAGTGCGTGCGTGTGGATGTGTGCGTGCGTCGCTTGCTTAACCCTGGAATATCTAAGTAATTAGAAAGTACTGAGACAAATGTATATGTTTCTCAAAGGGATATATTCATACCAATGTCGCTAAGCAGCTCGCGACGAGTCTCGTCAGTGCGCGGGGGCGGGGGCGCGCGGCGGGAGGGCGGCGCCGGCGCGGGGGAGCGCGGGGGGCGCGTCGGAACCGTCGCCGACCAACTCGACGCCGGCATCTGAACCGGAAACGTTGGCAATTAAGCGCCGCTTGGCACATTGGGGCCATTAATAACGATCGAGGGGGTCAAAGGTGTAGTAACGTCACAGGTAAAACGCCATAAGCCGGGGTGAAACGCGCGGGAGGTGGGGAAGCTGCAGCCGTCAGTTGCCGGCGCTCGCGTACGGCAGTCAAACCAACGACCTATCACTGGATTCACGTGGCTCGTGCCTAACTATAAGTACCTAATCTTCACATTAATGTAAAGTTACGCTTGACTACATATTAAAGCTACATTACCAAATCTGATAGTTTTATATACCACAGTTAGTATACCACAGTACGAGTATAGCTTGCTTGGTACGCGCAACAAACATAAAAACAAAAACGATTAATGTTGATATTTGTACTCTGTCACATATACGCAAACGTGAAACTCTTAATTCATTTTCTATGTCACTAAGTTTGTTTCAATCAAGCTCTGGTGGGAATTTATATCGATGTTTCAAATTATGGTAAAAAGATATCAAAATTCTAAGTACGGATGCTTACTAAGTAATAATAATAATATGATTTAAGCAATGATAGTTCAAAACGCCTTCTAAGTAACGTTAGATAAATAATTGTCTATGTCATTACAAAGTTCCCCTTTGCAAATTTTGTCGGCATCGCCTGTTTCCAGTACATCCATACTTCCATACAAATATTATAAATGCAAAAGTTTGTTTGATACTGATAAATACGGGAACACAATTGAAAAACGTAACTTGGTTGCACGTCCTTTATTTGCGACTACAAGGCGCGGAGAACAACACGCGTCGTTTGAGGGTAGATGTATACATATGGTTTACATCTACCGCCCTTGATATTAATACATATCAGATACCCAATAACTCGTGAACTAATAAATGAAGAAATAGTGACGCATTTTCGAATAACGTTCGATTAAGCACATAGAAATATTTATATATTGTAAATCGGGTCTAGACTCATCTAATTTAATTTTACTGGTAAAATTAAAGACTTTGGTTTACCTTTTATTTATACTCAACGTTTCTGCACTAGTTACAACAGCCGTGGTTACGAGTTGACTGAAGAGGCGGGTAATTCAGAATGAGAGCTGCCAGCAGTTTTATCAACTACCCACATTTGATCTAAACATTCGGAAAGACTGCGACACACTACACTAATTTAATTACACACACTACCCGATTTTCGATATAAAATGTGTACAAAACGCGAAAGTCTAAAAAGTTATAGCTCGCCACATAGAAATGTTCTCAAAACTAATATCTCGCGGGAGAAGCCGCGAGCGACAGCTAGTAATACATAAAGAAACTGTCCTCACCTTATAAGCCAGGTATCCATCCGAGCTCCACCGCGGCGGTAAGGCAGACACGTCAGTCTGCGCCCCGCTCTCCCTGCGAGGCGTGGTGCCCTCCCGTAACACGGGGCGGGCGCGCCCGGGGGGGAGCGTGGCTTTGAAAGGGCCCGGGGGACGGTACACCCCTCGATAGGCCGAGGGCCTGGACGAACAACCTCTTATTAACTATTCTTAAAAAACTTTGCAGTAAAGACGATAAACAAGAAGGCACTATTCTTTATGTTATAATATAATGCGATAAGATATAATCGACAATATTTTATGTATTTAAACTATTTTGTCAACTCCTTTCAGAATATGCAATCTGTGATATCCGAGGACATTTAGCAACTATGATGACTGAAGTGATATGGGTCAGGACCTCCCAGTGATGCTTCCTGATTTAAACTTTATAGCACAGACAAAATGAATAAAGGCAGACTAAACTTGGCATTGTAAAGGGTGTTTTTTTAGAGGTATAGAACTTTGAAATGGAATAAAACAAGGATGAATTTTTAAAATTGACTTTATTCAAAAGATAATCTTTTGGCATTATAATTTAAATATGATTTCTGGCATATGACCGCCACGGCTGGCTCGGACGTAATTTTCAATAACTTTTTCCAACGTTTGTGGCCGTATATCGGCAATAACGCGGCAAATGTTGTCCTCCAAGTGGTCGATCGTTTCGGGCTTATCGGCGTAGACTAGCGACTTCACATATCCCCACAGAAAATAGTCTAGCGGCGTTAAATCGCACGATCTTTCCTTATATATACCTCTTATACATTCTTATATATATACATTCTTACCGCACGATACCAAACGTTTCCTTCAGTAAATCAATTGTGGCACGAGCTGTGTGACATGTTGCGCCGTCTTGTTGAAACCACAGCTCCTGCACATCATGGTTGTTCAATTGAGGAACGAAAAAGTCAGTAATCATGGCTCTATAGCGGTCACCATTGACTGTAACGTTCTGGCCAGCATCGTTTTTAAAGAAGTACGGCCCAATGATTCCACCAGCCCATAAAGCACACCAAACAGTCAGTTTTTCTGGATGTAACGGTGTCTCAACATACACTTGAGGATTATCTTCACTCCAAATACGGCAGTTTTGTTTATTGACGTAGGCATTCAACCAAAAGTGAGCTTCATCGCTAAACAAAATTCTCTTATGAAAATCGGGATCAACGGCAATCTTATTTTGGGCCCATTCACCGAATCTACGCCTTGCTAGGTGATCGCGTGGCTTCAATTCTTGCACGAGTTGGATTTTGTAAGCACGCAAACCAAGATCTTTCCGCAAAATCTTCCATAAAGTGGATGGACACATATCCAATTCCTGTGCACGATGGCGGATAGACTGATTCCGGTCTTCCTCTACGCTACGCTCTACAGCAGCAATGGCTTCTTCTGTACGCACTGTACGACGTCTCTGTAGATGCGTATTATCATTTAGAGTAAACGTGGTGCGAAAACGGTCCATAGTTAGTCGAATTAATTGCTCTGATGGACGATTATGTTGACCGTAAAATGGACGTAGTGCGCGATACGTATTTCGAACAGAACCATTATTTTCAGAATAAATTTGCACAATTTGGAAGCGTTGTTCAGGCGTCAGTCTATTCATGTTGAAATGCCAAACCAAACTAAACACAAATCACTTGTCAGGTGACAAAATGGCCGCCAGTTAAAACAGTGTTGCCAACTTAAAGTTCTATACCTCTAAAAAAAACACCCTTTACTAAAGAAGGCAGGCAGCACATCCAGAGATGTGCCAACATTTGTCATGTATCACGAATGTCGCAGGGCGACAGTATCGACAGTGTCAAGTCAACTGTTTGTTCGTTTGCCACCATCTCTCGATAAAAAAAAGAAATCAATTTATATAAAGTTGTTAAGTAACGTTACACTTCTTACCTATACTGAAACGGGTTAGGATACGTATTCCGCCGCATATTGAGATTCGCCGCCAAGTCCTCCTCCGATATTCCACACTTCGATATATCTGTCGCCGCAAAAACCGAAAACCGGTGCCCTAGATTACTCGTCCTAAAACTGTCCATACTTTCCTCCCTATGAAGAATATCCATACTGGATCCTAGCTCGAAGCTCGAAGACTTTGTATTGTCGAAGCTTAGCCCTCTGTTATATTCACAAGTTAGGCTGTCCACACTGTCAAGTCTCCTAGTGCTTGTATTAGGGCTGCGTCTATACAGCATATTGTCTGACTTATTATCATAACTCTTCAAGATTCCTCTTCCAGGAAGATCCAAAATTCCTTTACCATTAAATGCCACATGCCTTATCTCCTTGTCATTGGGTAAAGACACCCGTTTGATCTTCAAGGAGGATTCCGCGATAGAGCCTTGAAGGCATGTGTTTTCTTCATTCTCATTTTCAGCATTGTCACTGGATTCGACTCTTGGTTGAAAGTCGGGGTCTAGAGTGTGGAATTTGATTAGAACGGGCGTAGACTGTGTGGTTGATGTGGAGGATGGACACCATGTTTCTGTCTCGCGTATTGAGACGAGATCCTCCTGAAAATTTAACAATGAATAACTTATATTAAAATAGCAAATTTAAATCATAAGAATATTTTACGGATAATAGACGTATCATCCACAATAACTACTCTTACACTAAAGGATGCCAGGTGGAAACCTGGTGTTAACCCCACACTCCAATCCAATAGGATTCAGACTGCGGATTGCGGCGGGTGGCACAGTCCAATCCGTTGCGTATTTTCAAACTAATATCGGTTGATGTATGGTCGGTATGACTGTGGGGCCGGGAGGGGATTCCGCGGTGACATTTGCGAGCATTTGCGATTTCCGCTGTGAGTTAGTGACTTATGTTTGTAGTTTCTCTATAGAAAAACTTCAGAATGTCAGAAGTTTTGAAAAGTTCCGAAAAGTACTATAGTTCAGATGTTTTTCGAGTATGTCATAATATCACAAGTAAAAAATGCACTTTTTTCAAGTGGGACTTTTGACTTTTCTAAATCTTTTGAGTGAAACATTGCCAGACTCTTCCACACACACATTATGAAAACAGCGGATCGCGACACCGGAATAACCCCCCCCCCCCCCCCCCCCCCCCCGCAGCATCCCTCCGGACGCAGCCGCAGCGTAGAAAGCTATCTCATCAATTCTATAATCATTTATTCCTTGTAAAGATTAATATAATAGTACATTACTGTCCAGGCCTGAAATAAAGTAATTGACGGCCGAGTAATATTGGAGACGAGGCCGTTAATTGCTATTTCGACCGAAACTTGTATAGTATTTTTCTCTAATTTGCGAAGAAACAATAAACAAATTAATTCAAGAAACAGAAGTTTAATTCATATTAAAAGTTACATTGCAGTTTGTACAGTTAGACAATGACAATTGAACACTTTTGCCAGGTAAATTAACGTGTTGAATGCTTTGGCTTGAGTTCAGTGTGGAAGCTTCAGTGGTCAATTTATCGGATGGTGCAGATGACGTTGATGGTTCAAAAGGCGAAGTTTTTAATATAGTTTCATTTATTTGGGTGGTTACTTTACATTTATTTTCAATTGATTCTTCAATATAACCCTCGGTTACTTTGTCTGATAACCACCCACCGTGCCTCTTTAAAGCGGTCAAATTTGCTCCTGTGTCAGCGAGAAGAGTGGTGGAAGACCTTCTTAAGCAATGTCCTGTATGTATATAGTCTACGTCAGGTAAATTAAGATACGTTGCAATCCGTTTAGGTATTGCTGTTATTTTATAGCGTCCAACTACTTGTTTGGTACACTTTCCATTTGTAAAATTTATGAAAAATCTGTCACTATTTATACCAACTGGTCGGAGGAGCTTTTGATACTTCTGTACGACTTTTAGTAGTTCATCCTGCACTATAAACATTCGATCCCTCTTAGTTCTTGTACAGCGCAAACGTACAATCATTTTATTATTGTGGGTTTCGACGTCATTTATTTTGAGGGTTGTCATTTCATTGCTTCGACATGCACCATTTACGCCGAAAATAAGAATAACCTGCAACAAACCAAATATTTTTAAGGATATGCATTATTAAAATACCAAAGTTTCGCTGTAGTTTTAATAGGTAATGCAAGAAGTCTTACCTTTTCTAGCAAATATTGTTCATCTGGGGCTTCACTTTATAAACGTTTTAATGTTGTTTGCAGATAAAACTTTAGATTTTTTAGGCATAAATCCATTTGACTTTCTCTTTAAAAATGTACTAAGGTTTGCGTAATCGCCAATATTTACATTTTGCTTTAAACGTATTGTAGTTTTAAGCTTTGAATATTCACACCACAATGTAGATGGCTTTTTTTTTTACTTAAGTCATTGAAATATGCTAAAAGGACCTTTTCCGAGAAAGAATTCGCTTTTTTTTCAGTTTTCCACTTGATGAAATCTTCATATGCCTTTTCATATTTTTCTCTCGATTTCGGTGGTAACAGGTTTTCAGAAAGTATCTTTGCTTCTTCAGCTATGTCTGGTGACGTTAAATCTAATTCACCTTCCAACGAACTAGTACTCATTGTTTATTAGACAACTTAAAATGTGATAAACTTATGAGAACATAACATCCACAATACAGAGTAGGTATCTGATTTGCATTCCCGCCAATTCGACTGCGAGCGGTCTTTGTTTTATTTTTTTTAACTTTTGAAACGAAATGCACATTCAGCCTTTATAATAATAAATATCGTGTACATAAAAAAACCTAATTTATGTTAGTGTGCACTAAAAATAACCTCGTTACTGTCCAGCAATCTCTATTAATGTCGTGTTGGAAATTGCTGGCGTGCGTACAGAAAAGAGCCGATTGACGTATTGCTTTTTTAAAATAATGAAGCCATTCCCGAGCAGTAGGATAAACAATTATTAACATTCAAATTGTTATAAAATTGGTCCATCTGATCTGTACTGTTACAGAAAGTAATATTTTATTTGTCCTTCCAGTGAACTCCTTGTAGTGGTGATTACTAATGAACTAATGAACATACCTGCAAATTACTCATATCCTTGGACTCATCGGTAGTAAATATGAGCTCTATATCATCAACCTCTTCAGACTCATTGCCGCTTGCATTCTCTTGCTCATTCTTGTCACCTGGACCACCTGGAGCGTTAGGATCGTTGGGAGTTGTACCACCTTCTGAAAACACTGAGTTATCTCCCTCTGACATTGATCTGGAAAAGAGAAATTTCTTTATTTTATTGATTTAGCCCATGTCCCAATGCAGGGCGCAGGCTTCCCCTAGTAAGTCACTAAGGGGTTTCAGGCCCAGCATTTGGATCCAGTGCAGATTGGTCAGATGCTCCAGATTTTTTTTGAATTCTCAGGCATGCAATTTTTTCTTTGTGAGTTTTCCTTCACCATCTAGCTAGTGATATGTTCCAGAGTCCCAGAGTTTAAGAGTCCCTCACCATCCCAACCCCATAATAGTTGCCAGCCCAACCCTATGTCTCCGATAGGAATGCCCCTCCCTGTTACCGTCGTCGTCCTCGGCACGTCCTGGACGACCCCGACGACGAAGACGACGGCCTTCAGCCAACACTTTTATCAGGTATTTAGGTATCGGCAGGTACCTGGGCGCTTCTCACCGACTCGCGATCCCGCGGTACCCTCCCAAAGCAACGCCCTAAGCCGAGGTCCGTTCCTTCCGCCGATCTACCGGCGGGGGAGCCTTAGTCTCTTTGCTGCACACACTTTTTGCTCATGGCTGAGCGCCTTCTGCGCTCGCCCTAAACCATACATGCCCGGTGACTCTTGAAAGGCCATTAGGACCACAAGAATTTAGCCAATATAGAAAAAAAATCAACAAAGATGAAGATGATCAAGTTACACATTTTAATGTTCGATGACACTTCTTTTAGTTTTGATGTTGATTATAAGATTCAATAATGGGTCTAATGGGATAAGGAAAACTTTTCATCCTGTTATACTTCCCATTCACCATTCTTCCTAACTCTTTTTCCAAATCCATTCCTAAATCAACAAAGGTAAGCAGTGCATCTTGAACCATGCCAACATTTGTCATTCTGGACTGAGATTGGCTATAGATTCATTATTATAGATGTTGTAGTGTGACAGTATCCACTAACCACCAGGTGGACTGTATGCTTGTCTAATGCCTTCTTTCTATAATAAAAAAATTGCCACTGAGCTTGACTAAGTGTAAAAACCTTTGAGAGTTAAGATCAAGTATCCACTTACAATCAGGTGGGCTGTCTGCTCAGCTGCCACCTTCTTTCTATAAAAAAAAAGAATTCAATAATCTACCTGAGGCTCAAATCATCAACATCTAAATTGAGTGTGTCTTTTCTCCTACTCCTTTCAATATTTTCTTTCACCTCTAAATTTTCTTCTGATGTTATTCTCACTTGCACATCAAATTTATCAGCTTTACTCTTAGCATCCACTTCATTTGGCACAGCCATCTTTATGTTTTCTGATGAAACAGTCCTTAGATTCACTTTATTTCCTTTCCTACCGTCAGTATTTTCAAAATGCTCTCTCTTTTCTTCAAAATGAAAACTTGCTCTTGAATCTGTTGATTCCTTTTCAAAATCTTTTTCTTTCTTTTCCTCTGTTGTTGAATCACTATCAGAAGTGGTACTGGACAGTACTATTCCTTCTGTTAAAGTTCTAACTTTGATTCTCACATCAAACTTTGAAAGCAATTCTAATTTAGTTTTTAAGCTTGGTTGGTGTTGTTCTTTAGTTTCCTGTGTTGGGTAACTTGTAACTTGACTGTCTTCTTCTTTATGACTTTTATATGTATCATTGTGTGGGGATATGATCTCTGCTGTAATGTTTACTTCAGGAGACTCAGACTGCTTTTGAATCTCATGTAATTTATCTGTGGAACAGAAGTTATTATTGTTGGTATCTTCTTCCGTCTCATTAATGTCAGATTCTAACTTTGCACTACTTATGTCCGTAGCAGTTTTAATCACTATATCAGAAGCATCATCCTCAATAGTTTGAGACTGAGGACTGTAAGTAACTTCCAACTTAATGTTCTGTGTACTAGAGTCCTTTTCATCACCATCTGAGTCAATGATTTTACGCCTCAGTATATGGTTCTCTAAAGTCAACTTTTCTATGACTTCTGCATAGTCTATGCAATGTGAATGCTGTTCATACTTCTGTTTAAGCTCCTTTAATTCATTTTTGGAAATTTCAAGAGCAGTTCGTAACGATACGACAGTTTGATGCAGAGCCCTTACTGTGTCCAAATGTACACCCCCCGGGGGCAGTGTCTCCATCCTCCCACTATCCATTCCACCTTTTTGCCTTTTCTTTCTACATTCAACATCCCATACATGACTATAGGCAAAACTTTTGAATTCTTTTTAATTCACAATCACAACGCTTTCCATATTTGACACAATACACCTTAAAAATACAACAAATTAGGCACTATATTGATTACCATACAATAGAAGATGAGTAACGAACGACTTACTTATGACCCGATTCATCAATAACATTGACACACATAGTGGGTCCGCCGCGCATTTCCAGATCCTTATCGAATCCCGTACTGGTTTCACAACGTATCAGGGCACGGCAGGGCATGCAATCGATAAAACAACTCGGCCCTGGCTGTACTAATTAAGCTTTAAAATCCCTCAAAAGTTACTACGAACCGCCACTCAGCTGGCACGAACTGCTGATAAACTCTTAACACGTAAGGCAGTAATTAAGTCGGGATATTATCTCCCAATCGTTTTGACAAGGTTGTAGGAGATATGTATAATGTTATATGAAGCTACTTAGGAAGCTCGCTGGTCGTTTCTTGTAAACAAATCAATACTCCAATTTGGTGTTCGCGGGCATAAGAGCAAGCAAAGAAGCGAGATTTCACTGTCTCTGTCTATTACTGTCAATTTGACATTTAATTGGTCCGTTCGAAAATACATTAGAAAAGCATTTCAAGAGCATTTCATTGAACTATTTCAAGAGTATGATAACTTTTTGTCCGGTCGGTAAACTAAATTAGCAATAGTTTTTTTGTTTAAACATTTTCTTAGGTACTTTTGTCCAATTTTGCTCTTAGTTTTGTTTGACAAAAATAGCAAAAGTTTGACCTAGATTTTAGATTTAAATTGACCATAGGGTCTAGCTACAATTTTTGACGTAACGTATCGGACTGTATTTATCCATAGTCTTCAATAATTTATACCAATTATTGTCTCCTTTATTAGTCCATCCGAAAAGCAATAATCACTGTCAAACTAATGTCAAAAACATACGGCCTAACTAACATAACCTATAACTTTTTATAAAAATATATTTTATAAAAATAAAAAATGTTAGCAGTAACAAATTTTTATAAGAACGCCTCTGTAAGCACTTTATTAATAATACAAGCAAGATATAAATCTAAAGAACATTGGGTATGTTTATTAAACAATATTCCTTCCTATCTAAGTTTATAATAAACAAGTCTATTTTCTTTTTAAATAACCTTATTTTATTATTCATAGGCTAAACTAAAAAAGAAAACTGGCCCAAAGTATAAAGCTTTGAATAATTTCGACGAATTTTACGGTTCCGTTTTTGGTAAAACATGGGACGAAATGAGAAAGGCGATGCTGCGACGCTCAAAGTACGTTGCTGTTATAAACAATTACGGAGACGCCGAAGAAACTATGGAGTACCTTACAAATAGAGGTAATGCAAAGCTTGTAATTGTATTTAATGTACCATAAGCCTCTGTCTCTCCATTACTGTCCACTATCGGCAAACTCCCTCGAGTCGTCAGTCTACTTAATCAGAACGCATTTCGTACTATATTTGATGAAGAACTAAAGTTATTAATATCACCCAAAAAACAGCAAGTTCAAGTGGCAGTAAGCAAACAATACCTGTCTCTGATTAATAACTGATGAAGTCCTCAAGTATATTCAATTATGAGCAATACCTATGGATATTTTTCAGATTAGAGCTATAAAATCATAAAGGGCTGCAAAATAGTATATTACTCCCTGTAAAAAGATTTAATTACTTCTAATTAGGTAGTCTGGCATTCTTTAACCAAATAATAGCAAACTGCTAGGCAATCTACTTAGGTGTTGCCTACTCTTTTAAATAAATATTGGAAACTGGTTAGTTTAGAATAATCTCACTGAGAAAATGTTAACTTTTTAGTTAATATATCATAAAGAGTAATATGGGTATATTATAATGTGCACTAAATTAAATTTCAATTTCAGGAGCACATTGCCTGAAAAGACTTATGGCAGTAGAACAGGAGTTCCACAATAAATATAACCCTTCAAAGACAACAACAACAACAAATGAGGAACAACAGGACAACAGTAAATTAGAAGCATACACAGAAAAACTACAAACAGATGAAATTTCAAAGTTGTACCCGCAAGTAGACAATGTTCCTGAGAGGTTGGATCATCAGGATATTAGTTTAGAAAATGTTGGAAAGAAAATTGAGGAGAAAACGTAAGATAATTAATTCTTTTTATCTTGTATAATAAAAAACAAAAAATTTAAATGTAATTCTCATGCAGAAACCACTGCGGTTGCCATATTTCTCTACCTGCCACATGCAGGTAGAAAATGGTAAAGGTTTAATTGTTAAAGCTGTGCAGAAAGCAAATCATAAAAGAAATGTCACATTAATAAAATGATACTCACCAGTTACAAAGACTGATATTTCTTTTCTGTTTTCTGTTTTATAGGAAAAAATATTCACACAAAGTTGTAGAGCTTCATCTTACAATATATTGCTTGAGTGTAGACATATACTTTTTTGAAATTTGAAATATATGATATATATTTCAACTTTTGAAGTTTGTAATTTTGAAACTACGGAACAGATTTGATCTATAAACTAAACAAGATATAGACCCAAATATTCCATATTGAATTTCATTACAATGGATAATGAAAAGTGCTGGCCAGTTTTTAACAAATTTCGTTATATCCTATAAATAGATATATAAACTCTGAAACTGATTGATATTTTGTATTCAGCTGATTACACTAGTTTACAAGGTTTTTATACCCCAGCTGAAAGTTGTTGAATTTTATCTATCCATCTAAAGGTAGTCTAGGAAAAATATTAAAAAAAATCCATCATGTCCACATTCAGAATTATTTATAAAAGAAAAAAAATAAGAAAATGGACTAAAACGATAAGAAATAAACTAAAAATGACTAATTTTGGACTTTTTTTTATAGGTTTCAGAATCGGTTTCTCTTAAAATAGACCAGCAGTAGTCTCCCAACATATTTTCGTCCCAATATCCTTGATGGCGATCTTCAAAAGCCTTTAAATCGTGGTGAAAACGATCTCCTTGCTCGTCGCTCATACTTCCTAAGTTTTCCGGAAAAAAATCCAAGTGGGAATGCAGGAAATGGATCTTTAATGACATGTTAACACCAATCTTATGATAATTTTGTAATAAATCAGCCACTATGTCTTTATAGTTTTCACTTTTATTATTTCCTAAAAAGTCCTTAATAACAGTTTTGAATGAATTCCAAGCAGCTCTTTCATTCCTAGATAAAAGGGTATCAAACTTACAATTAGAATCACTTATGATTTTGCGTATTTGTGGGCCGTCAAATACCCCCTCTTTAAGTTTGGCTTCGGTGATATAGGGAAAAAACTTTTGTAAGTAGTGGAAAGCATCACTGTTTTTGTCTAATGCCTTAACGTCACTTTCATTGTCATCCTCAAGGTTATTTTGGCTCGTGCTACTACAACCACCGGGGCAAACTGGATATGGAAGGTCTTTAGAATGCAATATTGGCTTAGTAACAGATTGTACATCGGCATACACAACACCCGACTTAGTTTTCCTACTAAAACCCGAAGTCTTCTTAACACAAAAGTAACAGTCATTTTCGTGATTACTTGGTTCCCTCCACAATATTGGTGTACCAAATGAAAGGTGTACGTTTTCGCCGGATGACCATTGCAGTAAAGTGATTCTACAGCTCTCACGAAACACATGGGGAACCCAGTTTTTTTCTTGGTTAGCCACAGGAAATCCGAAATAATGAAGATATGCACTTTTCAACGATTCTACTATATGTCTTTTCTTTTTTGTAAATATAAATTATCCACAAACATAACAAAAGCGATGACAACTTTGTTTACACTTTCTACTGGACATTTTAATTGAGTTAAACAATAAATATCTCTTAAACTAAATAAGTAATGCAGCACCAAAGCTAAGCAATTAAGTATGATTCTTTAAAAAATATATTTGAGGGTAGAAAAAAAATGTGACGTGACAGAATTTTTATGTTGATACTTTTAGAAAATAAAGGTGGCGGCAAGTACTGGTATAGGTTTTGTGGGGTATATAAAAAAAATTAAAATTTGTAAACTAGTGTTACCTTTCGTTGGCATGTAGATAATTTACCAGAATTCGAAAAAAAAATTCTTAAAGATTTTCACAAGGTAATGTATGATTTCATAAATTAATATGAGCTTTTATGTTCCAGAACACCTGCAAACAAAACTCTAGACCAATCGCTAGCCGATGCACAAATAGATCAGTCACGAATCATAGACCCATCAATGGGGTTGATGTCAGAAGCACTGTACCAGTACTTGCCTGTCACCAGACTGAAGGGAATGGATGAATGGGTGCCGGAGTCACTGCATTATTCATATTATACAAGTATGTTATATAGTGACGTCATGAGGAGGGTGATGATGATTTCTTTGGGAATAAATAACTTATTTGCATCTGCATTATTTGGCTTCCTAAAGGTGAAAGAAATTTAAAAGTTGGTCCAGTAATTTTCGGTTTGAGATCTGGCATAAAAATGAACAAAAAGACCCATAAACTTAAGTATTTATCTACCTCTATTCATCTACGGACTTCTCCTTACCACCTAAAGGTTGTCTAGAAACCTATCGCTTTAGAGATAAGACTGCCTGTTATAGTTCTAATTACATTCTCTTCTGTATGTTTGGTGTATAATAAAGTATATATCTAAAAATACAGTGTTTACACTCTAAAAATAAATTATCTGAAATACTTTATTCCAATTACCAGTAACGAAAGGTTTTTCTGTTTCTACATGTTTCTGTCCAAAATGGTATCAAAAAGTTGGTGTATATGATGTTATTAATAATTTATTGATTGTTTTCTTTATCAGAGGGAATGGACTTCCCTTTAGTTATAGAGCCTGAAACAGAATTCAGTTTTCCTGAACACTTGAAAGTGTTTACATATGAAATGGGCAGTGAATGGGATAAATTTCCGGAACCAAAGAGATGCCAAACAGGTATGGATATTTTTGTATGAGAAAGTAAAATGTATGATATTAAATAAATATATGAATAATAAATAAATATATGAATAATAAATAAATATATTAACATTTGTTCTACTTTAAAAATCTAAATAAAACACATCTAATGTTTACATTAATATTGTTTATAACAGTTCTGTCTTTAAAAATACATATCTTTATGGTGGACATAATAGAAATACGTAATAGAAACATGGATATTATTTTGGGTATCATAACAATTATCGATTATCGCTCAATGAGAGTTATCGTGCTCATCTCTATTTTCTACAAGAAAAAAATATGCACCATAATTAGATTGTCACACTTGTGTTATACAAGGGGGTTGGAAACCACTCTTTTAGAGGTGGTGTAGTTCCACTGCGCTTATGGTAGCAGCTTTGTTATCTCTTTGACGCCACTACACGACAGCCACAGGAAGAGATAGGTTGGTGCTATTAGATTATACCAGCCGATACCACACGGCCATTCAGAGACTGGGCTCATTTACACAAGGAGAGTTTCACAAACGCGTGTAGACGAAAAAAACGGTCAAACACGAGTATAAACGATGTTTATATCAAATTATTACTGTTATCACTGGTATCATCCAGTTTTTATCACACTTACAGTAAACAGTTACAGCCGAGAATCGTATGACGTTTGTTAATTGAGAATCATATATGTACAATATTCTCGTCAGACCCATTGGAGGAACTCAACTCTCCTTGTGTAAATGAGCCATATCTCTGAAGACACTTCAACGGGATTAAAACTTTTCCTCTTTTATTTGCATTTATTTAGATGCTGGCCCTCTACCTTCTTGCATCGTTGTCCTCATTGCTGATGGTCGTGACTACGGCCTTTGATAACTTTTTCACGGACGATATAGATACTTGTAATGAATCATTTGCTGTGCCCTAGCAGGGTGTTGTTAGATATTAAAATTATGTACTTGCAAATTAAATAAATAAATATTTTTTAATAACATTAATAACTGACAACTTCCACTATCATTCTTTCACGACTCCAGGTGTATATAACTACTATCCAATGGACTGTGGGAGCGTGCTATCCGTGCTAGCTCTCTGCCTGTCCCCCGGGGACCGCGTGTTGGATTTATGCGCAGCGCCGGGGGGCAAAGCCCTAGTCGCACTTCAAACTTTACTGCCTGACATCCTCGTGTGCAATGACGTGTCAATATCGAGAGCTAATAGGTAGAGAACATTTCAATTTTTACTCTATTACTACATATTAATAAAATGCATTTACCTTTTTCCACAAAGTGGTTGGCCGCGCACGGTCGGACCGCGCGCGTTTCTTGTTGTAAATTTTGATTGAAAAGAGAATGAGCAACAGAAAATACTGAAGAAGTAGCAAATCAATGGCAGTGGGTTAGGATTAAGTTCTCTGGTGACAATATAACAAAATATTTCAGTGTTTTCTCATTCTGTTAACAAGTTTAGTGTTCATCATATAATATATATATATAATGTAAACTAGCAAAACAGGACTGTAGTATATATAGTACTTTACATATATACATATATATAAATGTATATGTGTGTACAATAGAGTATAATTAAAGATAGATAGCGGATTGATTAAATATTAATGAAATATTTTGTTTTTCAGAATGAATAGGATATTCAAAGATTATCTCATAGATTTCGAGACGAGTAACAAGTGGCGGGAGCGCATACTCATCAAAAGAGTCGACGGACGGAGCTTTACTGATGATGTCCGTTTTGACAAGGTAAGTAACCATTGGATCAAGGTTAAAAGTGCGATGTTTTTAAGTCGTCGGACCATCATGTCGACGGCCTGCCCACAAATAGCTCTTCTGTACGGGGTCATGGTTATGGTTATTTAATCTATGTTCTGTTCTAAGTCAGTCAGTTCAGTTCTATTGCAGAGATAACAATTTTTGAATATTGTAAAGCAGAGTTCTATACAAAAATCTATATCAAAGTTGTGATAAACTAAAAAGTTATTCAAGTGACTCGAGTGATTTTATTGTAAACTAGCAAAACAGGACTGTAGTATATATAGTACTTTACATTTTTTCAATAATTCGTTTTTTTAGCATTTAATGGTTTTAAATGCTCGAGGTTAAAATGTCAAGTTTAAAACGATTAAAACTTTTTATGTTTATTAGCGCTCGAGCGCTCAACACTCATTTTTACAACACTAGTTCTAACTGACAATCTCACAAACTTGTGTTGAAAATAAGCACGCCTATCGAATACAATATCGCCCAATCGAATGTTCGCACAAATACAATCTCCTTTGCAGTTCATTATCAACTTATTCAATAAGCGGCCAACCGCACATATAACGTTGTTGAACAAATCTATTCATTAAATTAGAACAACGAAGATGAACTTTAAAAATCACCAGAATTACTCGCTTACGAACTCAAAACAAATTTGTAAACATGCGACAGTCAGTCGGTCAATGCGATAAATTCACAGATATCTGATATTTTTTTCAAAATTGCAGGTTTTAGTAGATGTACCGTGCACAACAGACCGACACTCTATGAAGGAGGATGAGAATAACATCTTTAGGCCCGACAGGGTGAAGGAAAGACTTAGGATACCGGAGCTACAGACACAGCTGTTAGCGTAAGTACATACGAATGAAAATCTAACGTTGGTGCGTAGTTTGGGGGAACCTTAAGGCGTCCCCACATTCCCACTAATTCAATTGATCAATTCAATCACTAATTCATACTAGTGGTAATAATTTTTCCCAGTAGTTCAATTGAAACTGTTGTATGTTAACGTTTGAACTATTGGGAATAGCCAGAATAGTCTAACAAGTTCAATTAAATAAAATTTAAAATAGTGGGTAAAAGTAAAACTACTTTTTCTTATACTTACCTAGATAATCAAATTATTATTGGCGTATATTGTTTTTTTTTTACCGCCGCCCATAGGCACCTGTAACGTCATCAATTATGACAAAAATTATCGCCATCACACACTGTGTCACGGTGGTAAAGAAAAAACAATATACTTTTACCCTTTATTTTAAATTTCGTTTAATTTAACTAGTGAGACTACCTCTCCTGACTATTTTCAGTTCAATCATTAACATAAAACAGTTTCAAATGAACTACTGAAAATACTTATTGCCACTAGTTGAATGATTGTACTGATGTATGCAGGAAGGCGTCGGCCACACGGGGTCGCTTGGTCGCCGCGACCAGTCACGCAATTGGTCGCGAATATTGTAGATATTATGTATGATATATAGATTTCTTATATTATATATTTACATTGACAACACCGTTACGTCAAAATATTTACAGCTATTGTAAATAAGGAATAATAATACATTCTTGGTAGTTTTTGTCGTCAATTGACAGTTTAAGTTGAAAGTCGGTCAATTTGACCGCCTTGCATATGCCACCTTTTTAGGGCCGCGATGCTACATCTCTGTATTTTGGTTGATCGATGTTAGTATCGTACTCCCCTGTAAAGATGTAAAGCGTAATACACTACCTGCGTTATTACCTGTCTCAAGTCACAACTGCCGTCCTCGAGGTTATCTGGAAGAAATTTCTAAGTCCTTACTATTATTTGATGTGAGTTAAAAGCTGATTTTCGAATCAAATTTTTTTTTTAATGTACGGAGGCGGCATACGAGCATACAGTCCACCTGATGGTAAGTGGATACTGTCGCCCATAGACATCCGCGATACATGCCAACATTAGTCCAAAATGAGAAACGATGGCATGCCCCCGGATGCGCTGCTTACCTTTCAGAAATTCAATGAATTAGAAATGCAATTATTGCAAATTACAAATCTCGCGACAAGCTTTTAAATCACATCAAATAACGAGTTCTATGTTTATTTTCATCAGTTTAGTGTGTTTTAATAAAAGCTTGTTTTTAAAGGTTTTTTTTTACGTTTAATTTATTTCTAGTAACGCACTACAGTTGGTGAGAGTGGGAGGGGCGGTGGTGTACTCGACGTGTTCGCTGAGCCCCATACAGAACGACGGCGTAGTGCACTCGGCGCTCAAACAGGTTTTTGAAACGCACTCCATCGTCGCTACGGTCAAGTAAGTATTACTGATGTTAATGGAATTTCCTTTTTGTAAAAAGAAGACGGCGAATGATTGGACCGGTGGTAAGTCGCCCTGCCAAATGCGCGATACACGTCTGTGTGAGTCCAGCGTGCCAAACGGCACGCCCCGGAATACATTTGGAGATTTAAAAAAAAGACGCGACGGATGTGGAATAAAAAGTATCTATAACAGGACGAGTTTTCTTTATCCCACTACACTTCCTCTTAAGGATGTTATCAGGGTGTGCGCCGTCGCCTGGAGAGTGCGCCAACGGTCCGGTACTCATACGCTTCGGTAAGGTTAGCCGCTCCGTAAATAAACTATATGCTTGTTCACGACCGTACGACCTGCCGGTGTAGGCACGGCTAGCGTGTTTTAGGTCCAGACTTCATGATTTAATTTTTTAGTGCTAAGCTAAGAAAAAAAAATCGAAAACTCGAAGAATAAGCGCTCACAAAATGGTTGTGCGCTGTGAAAATGTCTGACGTTGTTAACAAACTCTCAACCTCCATACAACACTGTTCGATATCTCGCCGTGCGTTTTCACGGTGCATACGGCGGAAATGGCTTCGCCGTGTGTGTTAACAAACTCCCATAAATGTCCATACAACACTGACGACGCCGTGGCGCCATAGGTTCTCACGGCGGAATACCGTGTCGTTAACAAGCGGCCTTAGAAAATCGACAAGCTACAATATAGTTTCTTTTGTTCACCTAAAACGAGTCAAGACGTGAATACTTCCATTTCTTCTTGGGGGGTTTGGGATGGGGAGTAAAGAGTTTAACGGGATAAGGAAATTGCTTTATTCCATTGTATTCTTTACTCAACAGAAGAAAATGAGACAGGAAAATGACATACCTCACTCACTCTTGAAACACGTAGAATTTGACGGCAATCTTCTGTAATCGGCAATAAAAAACACAAACTTCGAGAAATAAATGTTAAATATTCCTCTATTGATAATAAATAATATTATAGTCATAAAGACCAATGAAATATAAAAACTATTGATATTAACTATAGTACAGCTTATTCGCATTGGTGCCCGTTTTTTATAACGTATGTGTGTGTAAGCGTGTATTGGCTGCAAATTGTAATACTACAATGTGAATGTAACAACTATTTTCAGATTCGCCTTTGAATTACTTTAATTAAATTAAACAAAATAGTCCCTCGTCTCTTAAAAGGTAAGAACCACTGATGTAGACAGTTGACTGGCCGCCTCTGACGAGGGAAGTTTATCCAGACACCCGAGTCAGTTTGTCTGTGTACTTCTTCCTCGAGCTGACCTCCTTACCGGCGTAGTGACTGTCCTCAATAAGCGCATGACCCACTACGGCGACGAAAAGTTGCTACATTGTTTTATTTATTGGTAAGAGTGGGAGTGCGAGCCGCCCTCGCTTCGCTTCGGTTTATAAGCTTTTATTTTTTCAAAATTTCTAAATAAAATATAGCCTATATTAGACACGGATAATGTAGCTTCCTATTTGTGAAGGAATTTTTGAAATCGGTTCAGTAGTTCCAGAGAATACTCCCAACATACCCACAAACAAACACACAATTTTGCGTCTTTAATATATTAGTATAGATTTTCATTACTATTACAGAGACCTGACAGCACCAATGAGTTCGCTGGCCAGCACACTTCAGCTTTGCTCGGGACCGACTGCGCCGAAGTACGGCCAACTGGTCGCTCCCTCCGTTGAAGCTAATTTTGGCCCTTCGTACATCTCCAGGCTTGTTAGAATTAAATAATTGTAAATATAATTTGTAGGTTACCCAGATTTTAGTAGTCTTTAATTTTTTTAAATGCTATTCTATTTTATAAAAAAATTCGCTGCATTACATTAACTTCCCGTCTAACTACTTCATATCAGTACTGATTATGTCATATTTAGTACTTTCTTATGTCATGTTTAGTACTAGGTAATAAATTCTTTAATAATTATCACGTTAAATTTAGTATCAATTACGTCATAATTACGTTTTATTTAGTATTAATTACATCACGATCAGTACTAATCAAGTCGTATTTAGTGATTATGAACAACCACTTACCATCTGGCTGACTAACATATTACGTTTATAAAAAAGTAATGTTTTGAAAAATAATTATGTATATATAAGTTTGTAAATAAAACCAAATTGAATTGACATCGAGTTTATTTTCTTTACACAAAAATATAGTACACAAAACAGCTTGTGTAATTTAATATCAGATTTATTTAAGGATGCTTTATTAAACTTTCATTTCGCAAAGCTCATTTACTATATTCTCAACATCGATCAACCAAAGTACAGAGATGTCGCATTGCGGCCCTAAGAAAGTGGCATTTGCAAGTCGCTCAAATTTACCTACTGGCAATTTAGCTTATTTGGCGGCAAAAAACTACCAACGTAATATTAATAGTTTACCTTTTTATAGAACGACTGCAATATTTTTGACGTAACGGTGTTGTCAATTTTAATAAATTAAGAAATAATTGTAAAGTAAATCGTTTTTCTATATAAACCAAAATAATATTAATGAAGTATTATTTCGCGGTAAAATGTATTTGCGTAATTGATTTTAACTAAATAAGTAAAGTAAAGAAAAGGAGTAAAATATTATTACTAGTCGTTTATCGTGAGAGCAACATTTTATTTATACCACTGAAACCACTTAGGCTTTTGCCACAAGGAATCACCCATCGATTGTACTTTTTTTTTATGCACAAAGGCGGCATACTAGCATACAGTCCACCTGATGCTAAGTGGATGCTGTAGCCCATAGACATCCGTGATACATGCCAACATTAGTTCAAAATGATAAACGTTGGCACGCCCCCGGATGATTTGGAGACAGGAATGGATTTGGAGAAAGGGTTGGGAAAATGGGGAGGGATGGGAATGGGCTCTGGCACATCTCACTCACTACCGAAACACGTGCGTACATTAGGGAAATAAGATAAAGTGGGAAATGCAATACATTTCAAGGTAGTCTTCTGTGAGAGAGGGGTAACGTGGCCAATCGAGTGCGCCCGGCGGCTGTTGGATTGCAGCGTGCACTCCCCTTTGGTTAATCGATGGTTTTCAATACTTCGGCAACTATCAAAATGAACATTAAGCATCACAATAATATAGTTCTTTATTTTAGTGCTTTCTAGGGACGAAGAACTGGATTTAGTGCCTCAGTATTTTTCCAGAGTCAACTTTAATCGGGTTGACTTTAACTTATTGGGATGATTCATATACTTATTTATGATTTTATCAACTTTTATTGGGTTCAAAATGATGCTTTTTACGCAATAGATATACATATATACTTTACTATGTTTTTTATAGTATTACCCACATTATACAATGTAACATTGACTAATATACTCTGATTTCAATATATAACATTTAATTTATTATGTATATATATTAATAAATAACATATTATGCCGTGGTATGAAAAACGGGATTAGTGGGAAAAAAATAAAAACATGAGTTATTTGCGTATTGTTACGTACACAGATTGTTATTTATCAGTGTATTAAGTATTTACATATATAAATCAATCCTATATAAATGAGCCGACTTCGCTAAATACTTTTTTACTCGTGTTCAAATAAGGCAAATTATCGGTTCATCTCAATTTTGCAGTTTTAATTTTCGTCCCCATTTTCATTACCACCACAGTAATATAAATAACTCGCGACCAGAGACATCGACACAAGCTTTGTTTTCATATACACATTTGAGGAAATATCTCAATTATCTGACAATATGTATATCATTTTAAAAGTATGAACATTCCACTTACTATTAAAAAAAATGTTAAAGAAATATCCTTGTTCAGGTGCAATAAAATTAATACTATAGAGACCCTCCCCCCTCTCCAACTAGCAAAAAATTATCTTATAAATATCTCAAGACTACAATTTTATTACTTATAAAAGTCAACTAAACGTGTATAAGACTGGATTTGGACGCTATTATAAGCCGTTTTTTTTTTCTTATAACGGTCTTATATACTTTTCGGGCAGAATGCTATTCAGACTTATAACAATCTGGTAAAGGCACTTTTAAAATGCAATTGTTCTTTGAATTGTTTTATAAGTGTCCCTTAAAAGAACAATCGATCTTATAATGCGCTTTGTAACGTGTTTTTAAGATTATTTGGTTATCATAATATATATGTGAGAATTTCGTCTGTGTAGTACCTAGATAATAGTAATTTTTATTGTAAAATTATTATAAATTTTATAATAATTATAAATAATTGTAAAGTTTTTTTCTTTTTTATGTACTAGTGGGCAGACGAGCGAGCGGTCCCACGTGATGGTAAGTGTTACCGCCGCCCATGGACACCTGCAACACCAGGGGGTATGCGGGCGCGCCGCCGACCTTGCAAAATCCTATTCACAGCTCTCTTGAAGAACCCCATATCGTAGCTTAATGGAAAGACCTCTTGAGACAACTGTTAAACAATAATCATATTTGCCCATGTTTTACAACATAAGTTCACCTGGTGAATTAATTTTTCCACTAATATTTATTATATTTTAGTTTCAATTTTTAAAGCCCCTCTTTAAATATTATTTTATACAATTGATATCAAATTATTTATTTTATCACTGCTACGGATAGTAGCCATTTTATAAACTGATCGCTCATAAAATACTTCGTCAGATCCGTTATTACGTTATAGCTTATTACGTCTCAATCTAGCAAATGCTAAGACTATTAAGTTTTATTAATAGTAGCGATGGGTAACTCCGGATTCAATGAATCAAAAGATCCGAAACCGCGAGCGGAGCCGAAACTCTTAATGATTCCGGCTAACTGTTAACGACTCCGAGGAGTTATTTATTCCTTTCATTTTTAGATTGCTGAGTTACATGAACGAACATGATGCAAAGCGAATGAGGCGCTCTCAGGCTTTTATAAAATATAAATAGGTGGATCAAAGGAGCCAAGGAATCGTTAAGAGGGGTCGGATCCGCGAGCGGAGCCGGATTAAGTGCGCCGAAACACTCCAAGGAGTCGTGAATACCTACGACTAATTAATAGTAAACGGAAAGGGAGAATCGACACCATGTTGGATGGTTTATTATTAAGGTTTTCTTCTAAAACCACCGCTTCGTTTTATTTGTTTTAATATAATTAAAATTCATCTTTATTTTATTTCAGCGATTCCACGACAAAAAATGCCTTTGTTTCTTTTAAATCCTGTTTTTTACTTTTACATTTTCACTACTTCATACCATTGGAAAACCCTTTCCAATGGTATGAAGTTACAAACTTTACAAAGCTATCTCTCCAATGATACTAAAGCTTTATATCCGTATTAAATCAGTTCGAACACCGAGTCGATTTTTTTGCTCGCGAGTGTATATATTTTTATGTCATACAATATTAAATATTGTACGTAAAAATGTAAATTTGACATACAAAGCACATTTATAAAAAGCTTATAGTAAGCCACTATAACATTTTGAAGTACAGTACAAGAGTATCAAAACAATTATACTACACTAAAATTAACAAACGTTAGGTCCGTGTGAAAAAATATAAAAATTGGATACATTTTTAATGCATTTAAATACTATCAACAATAAAACTCTTGAGCAGGAAAGCGCTAATATTGACTTCTTATACGTGGACACCATCGGTTTGAGAATACATACTGGATATGTTATGCGAGCTCTCCAGGGCAACCACATTACAGCCTAAGTAAGTAGATACTGTCGCCCATAGACATCCGCGATACATGCCAACATGAGTCCGAAATGACAAACGTTGGCACGCCCCCGGATGCGCTGCCTACCTTTGGAAATATAGGAATGGGTTTGGAGAAAGGGTTGGGAAAATGGGGAGGGATAGGATGGGAATGGGCTCTGGCACATCTCACTCACTACCGAAACTCGTACGTACCTACATTAGGGAAATAAGATAAAGTGGGAAATGCAGTACATTTCAAGGTAGTCTTCTGTGAGAGGGGTAACGTGGCCAGTAGAGCGCGCCCAACAGCTGTTGGGTTGCAGCGTGCACTCTCCCCCTCAAATATTATTAGGAACATGTTACCTTCGCCCCTTGCGGCACAACATTGTAAAGCTAAAACGTGATTTTATTTACATTTACTTACCCTATTGTGAATACTTTTAATACATTTTAAAAATATTTTAAGGGGTAGATGATGACAGTATTAAAACCATAAACGTATTACCAAAAAAATCTATAAAAATGTAAATGTTCGTTTGTTCAAAATCTTAAATCTCCGAAAGTTCTTCACTGATTGCTTTGAAACTTTGACACAACGTTGCATTCGAATACGCGCGTGTTTATACATAACTATCACAGGGTGACAACATGCTTTTTACCCAAAAACAGGGTAAGCGCCATCTGTTGGGCAGCCACAGCAACGCGTGGCCGGGTACAGCTAGTAAACAATAAAATCGAAAATCTTAATACTGCTCAATATTACCTAAGAGGATCATTTTGATGTTTTTATATATGTATATTTTGTAAAGTATTATTTCGTTTCAAGAAGTTTTCTGTAAATAATTATCCTATCTCTAATAGTGTCATATCATGTACTCGATAAAATATATTTACATGATGAGTTAGACGCTTTATACTAAAGTAAATATGTATATAAAATAATTTTAATAAAAACAAAAGAAATGCACAGTAATCAGAGTCAGTTGTGGCAATTGGGAACATGAGTAGTTGAGAACATGTTTTAACACGTTCACAGTTCAATGAACCACGTTAATGTAAACATTGTGCGCTCGGAATACGGAATATTTGTAATTTTTCTCTGTTTACTTTAATATCTAGAGTATGTGCCCTTTTCTCTGGCATATAGACAATGAAATAACTTTTTGGGACATATGGTATGTCCCAAAATGAAATAACTTTAGGGTATGTATGAAAACGTGATTTCTGTAATTATTGAATAATTCTGTAATTGACCCCGACTGACCCTAAATAAATGACATGTTCAATAAGTACAGATATAGGAAATTTAATCTAATAACGTAAAACAAGATTTTAATAAAAATATTAATATTATACAACAAAGTATAATTTATAAGTACTGAATAAGTAACCCGGTAAACCTGTTCAATAAATCGTGATTTAAATGCAATATAAGTACCAATCGTACATTTATATATCTACGTATAAATATATAGAAATCTTAATTCTAATTACAATAAGTGAGAATAATGCTTTTGCGACTAGTAACATATAATGTACCAGAGTTGTTGTGGGTAGTTGCAGAATATAATTCGTACAACGTGTTAAACATAATATCTAGATTCATCAACACTAAATAAAATAGTATATTTCTCAAGGAAATGCAAATTAAGATTTATTTAATAAAACTATTAATAAAAATACGAGGTTTGACAAAGGCTCGAAACCTGACAGGGTACATAATTATAAACACTTATGATAATTTGTATGATTTTTTATATTTCATAAATAATATATAAAAAAATAAAATGTTTTTTTGCATAAATTAAAAATAACGAGGCCTATTCAGCGCTGCACAAAAAGCTCAAACTCCGACAAGGCTTTAAACAATAATAATAACGTGGCTAAATTAACGACAGCCATCTTGAACTGTCAGTCTATTGATTGATCTAAAGGGCATGTGTTGTCGTGTATATCCTGACCAAGAAAATACAAAACCTCGCCATGATGCGTAAAATTTTATTTTGATGGTCAAGCTTTAAATAAATTCCCAATGACTGGAGTCCAATAGCCATTAATGTCAATTATATTTATACTACTTTTCAAGGACAATGGTATTTGCCCTGATATCTTTTCATCTGATTAAATCACAAAATTACAAATGCCTATGTCTGCATTTATATTTATACGAGTGTGCTCGCAACTGCGCCCATTGACTAATTCCATATAAAATTTTTAAAAAATCGCATCGGTTTTATCAGAACATAGGTGTTTAGAATTGCGTACCGAGTCATCGCGTTAAAGCTTCGAGAATGGTCTTTGAACACCTTGTATAATTTTTGTCTTTCTCATTTTCCTACCTATCAGCCTGCCGCAGAGGGATTTTAATCAATGATAGTTGATGTAGATTTAAGACAGCAACAAAATAATATCAAATATCTCGTCTCATTTTAAGAAATTGCCATGGTCGTATTACAATCCCACAAGTACCTACATATAGTGTTGTGAAGCGCTCTCGAGCGCTGAGTGAGCGTTAATGAACTTTTAAAACTAGCGTTAAAGGCTAGTGAACATTATAGTTCAAAATTTTCAAGTTCGATAGTCTTAAGCCCATATAATTAAATGCTCGAATGTAAAACGATTAAAGATGAGGTTCAATAGCACTAACATAGCGTGCCAGCGCTCAAGCGCTAAAGCGTTCAGCGCTCGTTTTAACGTTAGTAATTAATTTATACATCAAAACTATAATCCCAAGTACACTAGTCAAAGTTTTACACCGCAGTAGACGTAATTTAGCCTCATTTCGGGAAAGGAAATAGTATTTACGCCAATGTTTATTTAAATATTGAAGTTTAACGCTACCATTTCATAATTTCATTGCTAATGTTTTTAAATTTAAAAGCAATTTTCTCTTCGATCTGCATGTTTCTTCAAGAAGACTTAATTTTGATGTTTTTTATATATTTAGAAAGTGGCAGACGAGCAGATAATCTGCTTATTTACATTTGGGATACATGTTAACATCAATAAAAAATGACAAACGTTGACACGTCCATTAATTGTTAAGGCTGGGGATTCGGGATGAAATAGGACAAAGCATTCCATTCATCCCATTATACCCCCCTTTCAATGGAATTCGTGTCGTAAAAAACAGCCCTAAGCACTCCAGCTCACGAGCGTTTAACACTGAGGGGAGGATTGAGGCGGAAGCGGGCAACATCTTGTCCATACAAACGTATTCTCCTATTTTCTCCCTGAATTCTGGCAATTATTTTCTAATATGTTATAGGTTTTGATTTATTTGATTAGTTGTTTCTTAAAGGAACTAAGTCCCTCGCCCCGTTTAAACGCTGCAAAAAAGAAGCCCAGTGTGCAAATTCAACAACTCTTATTTAAAAAGCAAAATGTACCGACATACAGAAACTATTCTTTAGTGATAAATCAGAAAAAAAAAATTAAAAGCGATACATTTTTGGAAGAGGAAACGGGAATACGAAACCTACATTTTCTCGAATCATTATAGCTCGAAGTGCAACTGTCCCTTTCTCTCAAAGAAGTTTCATCGCTCGTTGCCATGAAAGCAGCAAATTGTAAAAATACCTATTTTTGAAATCCGCTTCCGAAGATTCATTAACGCTCACGCAGCGCTTATTTTACGACACTAGATGGGATGGGGTGGCGCCAAAACTTTAGACTCATGCATTTACACATGAGTTTTCTCTGTATCATTGTTGAGAGGTTTTGTCTCGATGCTCTCTTCGCTTTTCTCCTCCTCAACGTTGTTCCAGGGTTGTTGCTCTCCGGAGCCGAATATAGTGTAAGCGAAGATCTCTATCACGTACAAAGCGATGGTAACAAAAAATATTACGCGCCATGCCGATATTGTTTTCTGAAAAATTTTTTCACTAAATGTATGAAAAAAATAACAAGTGTCACACAAAATAAATCAAAAGTCTGTAACGAATAACCGAACCTTCTCGGAGTCAGAAATCATAGATACAGCTCATTATTATCTAAATTATATATTCAATATAGCATGAGACGAAAGATAAACAAAAAGTAGTTTTAAAACCCCTACCGCTAAAGTAGTTTAAAAAGTAGTTCCTATCGCTAGCATTTTCCTGAGATTAAGCTTGTCTGTTATAGCCTATCTATTTATATATAGCCTATATATACCAATGGATGTTGGTATATCTGATGTTAATAGACCAACACCGTTTGACCGATTACCATGAAAGTTAGCAAATATATGTATTTTTTCATGGAGAAGATTTCTATGCTATCGACTTTGTTGCAACTCGCCACTAGATGGCGCTGCAGCACAACAACTTCTATACCGTTCAACCGATCGCCATGAAAATTGGTATACATAGGTATTTGAGCACGGAGAACATTTTCGAGTTATCACCTTTATTGTAACTCGCCACTAGATGGCGCTGCAGCACATCAACTTCTATACCATTCATCCGATCGTAAAAATCATATCGACGGCAAAACAAAATCATTTGTGATTTTATATACAGAGGTAAATAAATAAAAATATACACAGGCAGGACAAGGTCTGCTGGGTTTTGCTAGAAACAAGAAGTAAACAAGAAGACTCGGCCTACACTCTAATTGCAAATAAAACCAAGTGATTTCTATTTTAAACTTTATCTTTTGTCTCATGCATCAATGATAGAGAATAAGTTAATTCACATATGTTACGTATTTCTTTTGGAAAAATATCGAATTTGTAGGCTTTATCTTTTTAGCCTTTTTAACGTTCCATTACAGGGCACAGACCTCCCCTAGTACATCACTAAGTGGCTTTCGGGCCATAATCCACCACGCGGGCTCAGTGCGGATTGGCGGATACATATTTTTCAAATGTTTCTATGCGTTGTTTCATAAAATGTTTCAAAGGATGGCTATGCGTTCCTTGTAGAAAGAAAAATTTTTTTAGTAGGTAATTCTTAATTTGTTTTTTTTTTCAGAATCAATATGTAACAATTACTATTTCATATGCGAATGGAACCTTTAAAAATCCAATAGAGTATAAACTATATACCTATCCTTATACTTTCAACACTCAAATTTATTTAGGTTAATTCACTTAAACAAACATATTTTTTTTCAATAAATGCCAAGTACTTACATTTCCATGTGTCATTTTTCCGACGAATATAGGCACTACGATGCCCGGTATGGTGGCCACGGTGTTTGTCAAAGCCATCAAAGTACCTGTCAAACAGTTTGTTTTTGTCATCCGGCTCGAAGGACCATGACATTTAAAAAAATGAGGACAGTGAGATAAGTTAAATGGAAACACGTGTGAACTCTGGCCTTTCAATTCGCAACTCTTTCTTTCTAAGTATTTAAAAACTGTTTTCATGGCAAACAAGAGGTCTTTCCATTAAGCTACGATATGGGGTTCTTCAAGAGAGCTGTGAATAGGATTTTGCAAGGTCGGCGGCGCGCCCGCATGCTTCTGGTGTTGCAGGTGTCCATGGGCGGCGGTAACACTTACCATCACGTGGGACCGCCTGCTCGTCCGCCCACTAGTCTATAAAAAAAAAAAAAAAAAAACTACATTCATGTTGTTTAATTATTGTTGGAGATTAATATACAGGCGGTGCTCGCGATCGATGTTATACCGCAAGGCCAATGTTGCAGGCCGCACGTTGCCTTCCAACGGGGGGGTGTAGGGGTGAAATACGGAAATATAAACGCTGCTCTAATTCACATTGAACCACAGGGGCTCAGAGAGGAAGCGGCAGTCGGCAGCGAGCTTGCTTGTATGAACTTGTTAGGTATCTTCACAATGAGGAGTCTGTTGGATCAAGTCACTGCTTGAAGTGATGAATGTAAAACTGGCAGTTCAAGTTACTACTTGAAGTGCTGAGGACGAACTGGCAAAGAGAGGTCGGAACCTATGCCTTTTATAGCAAGTTCGCTGCCCCTTGCGATCCCCCTGGGGAAGTTTATTGCGCTATTCGCTCTCCAACGTCATACATAACTTCTAGGCTACAAGTCACACATCCTAGGGTTGGTTCTCCTCTTATGCGGAGAACAAGGCTATTTTCGATGACGAAGCATGAAGATCTATAGTTCTTTGGGCAATTTAGCCCTTTTTTTCCCTCCCTCCTTCCTTGAGTAGCAAGGGGAATGGGAGGACTGAAGGTAAAGGGAAAACAGTGGCGCCGATACCGGAACTTCGTCATCTAGCCCGCAACTTTATATGTTTAATCTAATACTCAATAAAACATACTGCGGGCGGTAGCCTTTATTTTTCCTATACCCTGACCTGTAACCTAGGTTCCCTAATACATTTATGGAGAGCGAATACAAACACATACAATTTACAAACAAAAGACATTTAAAAAATATAATATAAATGTACGCACTAACATCCCATAGTCTCGTAGGAAAGGTGTATGGATTTGCCTCGTACGCTTCTATTAGTGTAATGTGAGAATTCCTTCGTCCTCACCTCGCTAGTTGCGCAACCCTTGTTTGAAACCCCTTTTCTTCTCCAAGCCGTGCGATGCCAGTACGTACATATCATGTACACTTGATTTTATTTACATAATACGCTATTTATCATTAATGTACTGCACTTGTGCTACGCTCTTATTCATTCTGTCGTGCACAATTATTGCCTTTTTACGAGATAGCAACTTTTTTTCACGTCGTGATTTGAAAAAAGATGGCGGCCAGCTTGTAGTCCTTCTCATAGTGGACAAAAATACAGTTGTGAAAATATTCAAAATAACTTGTGCATTACAAGAAAAACAACGAAAACCACTATAATCCGAGTTTAGTTCTATTTATTTTATATATTTACAGTTTAATTTTTAATTATGCTGAATTCAGACAACTGTCGTTTTATAACATTTCATAAAACATTTGTCTGGTTCTTTTTTAACTGTACATAGTTTTTAATTATTGTGTTTCAAAATTCTTTTACAGTTAACAAACAGAATGCAAATGATATACCTACTCGCACTTTTGCAGTTTTTACTAAATCAATCAACCAATTTAGCAATCTATCTATAATTCTAGCAACTAAATGATCTATTTTTTAATAACACTGTTTTGACCATTCACTAAAATCATCATTATCGTCAATACCATCATCAGCATGTATTATGAAAGTATCGTGACTATCAGTTAATTGATTAAGGCACAGCTTATCCTCGTAGAGCTCTCTTCCATTCAATTCTTTTACCCATCTCATTGGTGTACTTACCGGCGAAGTTGGGCGCGATGTCGATGTGGTTGGAGAGGAACCCGCAGAACATGCCGCCGATACAAGTGATCCCGATGGCCATCAGAGCGACGGCCGCGCCACGGTTGCACCCGATGTAGCACAGAGCCAGTAAACACGCGCCCGGCACTAGCGACGCTGCCCACAAACACACATTATTATTGCACTATTTATCTATTAAGCAGGTCAAAAGGGCCATGTTTGGACAAGTCTATCGTGGACGAGGCCCCTTAGGACATATTCTTCCCAACTAACTAAATAAGTATAACCAAAATGATAAATCCTCTTAAATATAAAGGCGACGTACCGAACAAAGTGCCAATTTTGCGAGCGGTAGTGGTGGTAATGATGCCCTTCCCGCGCAGCCAGTCCAACGTGCGACTCAGTATCATGCTGAATATCCACAGGGAGAAGAAGGGCAGGGCTGTTGTCACTGCGTTCTGAAACCGATCATCCACAAATTTTACATTCCAAATTGACACAAGAGATAGAATGGTTCATCTATACTAAATAATAAAGAAGTAAAATTGTGTGTTTGTTTGTGGGTATGTCGGGGGTAATCTCTGGAACTACTGAACCGATTTCAAAAATTCTTTCACAAATAGGAAGCTACATCCGTGTCTAATATAGACTATATTTTAATTTGGAAATTATGAAGAAAAAAAAACAAAAAAAACTTAGCAACCAAAGCGAAGCTAGTAGCGAATAAAGTAAAATGAATTTTCAAAAATTTTAATGATTTTCTCCAGTGCCAAATTTCTAAAAATTGTATGGTAATATAACTATGCGTCTAAAATAGTTTGGGTTAAGTTCGAAGATGAGCCAAATTGGTTCAGTAATTATAAAACTCTGACGGTGTAGACTTAAATAAAAATTTCGACATCTACGAGTATACATACAAATTAGATATGTTGTTGGATTGGGCAATACTCTACATTTGTTTATATATTTTTTTTGAGAAATTTGCGGTACAATGCGGAATCCACCTTTTCGACTAACATCTGCCGTCAGATTTTTTTTTTGTGTACTGCAGTTAAATCAACGAGACATGAGCTCTACACCTTTGTGAGTGGGTGTCGAATTGTTAATTGTACTGTAACTGTGACGATAAAAAAACGTGCGAGCATGGAATCAAAACATAACATGTTCATAATAAGCGAAATAAGATAAGAATCGTCACATTTTCAACTAAGTATTCGGAGAGCTTCGAAGTCCTGACAAACGAAATTGCGAATCGAGAAGATTGATTCAAATTGTCCTGGAATCCAGTGGAATTCAGTGATTAATAAATTTTAATCAAATTAAATCTCACGATTTTTCATCTGACGCTACTTCTGACATTGTGAGTGTTTTGTGCCGCAAACCGGACCATGAAGACCAAATACGGGTACTTGATGAAACTGCTCGCAGACTACCCGTGGACGTAGAGAGCTGCGAGCAATTCAGTCAGCTCGTAACCATGGTTGGTGCAACCCAACCGAAACATACGCAAGTAAACAAGGTAAACATACGCGTTGAGATCCGTTTAAATAGATAAATGTTAGTCATTCTAAGTGTTTACTAGTGACAAATCGCTGTGGTCTCGCATGAATGATATCGTGACACCACATCGCATCATGAATCCACGCCCAAAAACGTTCCCTGAAATGAACTTTCCTCACCTCGGTCATGTTGAACTTGAGGACCTGCTTCATGTAGAAGGGCAGCTCGATGAGCAACATGTACCAGCCCCAGTTGGAGCACGCGTGGGACACTAGGATGGCCAGGAATGGCGCCGAAGTTAACACCGCACGCCATGGCACCGGCAATTTCTATGAAAATACAAAGGATTAGAGAAATTTTTAAAAGTACCTGTTAATAAAATATCAGTTTCCGCAAGTTTAGGGTACGGTGGTGGAACTGACATGTGGCAAGGCATAATAGATTTTTTAAAAAGAAAAAGAAAAAAAAATATAAGTACATTTTCGTTCGAATCGAAATCAATTTATGAATGATTCATAAAATTCAACCCGTTGTTCCAGACGAGTGAGCGGGTATTATCATCCCGTTGGCCCATTCAGAGCTGAATTTGTGAATTCAGTGGAAACAGTTGAATTGTGATTTTTTTTTTATGTACAAAGGCGGCAGACGAGCATACAGTCTACCTGATTGTAAGTGGATACTGCCCATAGATATCCGTGATATATGCCAACATTAGTCCAAAATGACAAACGTTGGCACTCACCCGGATGCGCTGTCAACCTTTGGAGACATAGGAATGGATTTGGAGAAAGGGTTGGGAAAATGGGGAGGGATAGGATGGGAATAGGCTCAGGCACAACTCACTCACTACCGAAACACGTACCTACGTGCATTAGGGAAATAAGATAAAGTAGGAAATGTAGTACATTTCAAGGTAGTCTTCTGTGAGAGAGGGGAAATTAGTGAATTATTGTAATTTAGGGTATTTATTTTTGACAAAACCTTTTAGTATCGGTTTTATACGAGTAGGTAAAAACAGAACAAAGTATTTCCTTATGCATTTGAAAAGGTTCAAAGTTGTCTGGGTCCAAGCGCATAAAGAATACTTTTGCACAAGACAGAATTATTACTACAATACTACAACCGCGTTATATAACTACAAAAATTCTTATTCTACGCCAATTTTAAAATGTACTTTACCTAAATATCTCAATTTTTCAATAATAGATATACTTATAGAAGACCGTTACACTCCAAAACAATAAACTGTTCCTTTCAAACGGTAACCATACCTTATGGGAGCGGTCATCGGATTTCCCGCCCAGCGAAGTGACGATCATCTTCCTCTCTTCAGCACTGATCAGCGGCTGCTGTTGCGGAGAATCCTGTGCCAGGAACACCCACAAAAAGCACCAGAGGCAGGACAAACCGCCCATCACGTAGAACACGCTCTCCCACCCTTTACAAAAGCAAAATATATAGATGATCATTCTTTTTAATATAGAAATCAGGTGAGCAGACAGTCCACCTTGCGGTAAGTGGATACTGTCGTCCATAGACATCGCGATACCTGTCAACATCGGTCAAGAATGACAAACGTTGGCACGGTCCCGGATGCGTTGCCTACGAAAGAGGCAAGAACAATGGGGTTGCGAAAATGGGAAGGGATGGATGGGAATGGGCTCTGGCATATCTCACTCAGTACTTCGGTACTCGTGATTCATCACGTCCGTACATTGGGGAATAGGATAAAGTGGGAAATGCAGAGAGGGGTAACGAGGCCAGGGGATGTTGAATTACTACGTACACCTCCCCCCTCCAAAATGCCGTGGTCGTCAAACTGCGGCGCGAATCAATGACACACGCTGCCGGGTCACACGCTGCCGGGTCGTATAGATCCATAAAACTCTTTATTGCTCACAAAAAACAATAACAAGCAATGTAGACACAAAAATGTAGACACAAAAATGTAGACACAAAAATGTAGACACAAAAAAGTAGACATAAAAATGCACAAAATGCACCTAGGATTCGCGTGTCGTGATTATTGTTTCAAATGCGCCATGAAGCGCCTCCCTGTTCAGCAGTTCCGGGGCCACCAGGAAGATCGGAAGTGGGTGAGCACGGGTTACAAGGTCGGAACCTTTGTTTGATTTTGACTCCGCGTGTCGCGGATAAAACAGTCTTGTAGCTGAAAGCGATCACTGTCAGACAACTTTTCGGTAGAGGATATAAATATATTGATCACAGGTAGATGTCACAATTTTCGCAAATATTTACATCAGGTATAAAGAATAATTTCAAAATATTGTTATAAGATAATAGAACAATGACAAATGAATCCCATGACATACATATTGAGTATGTCTGAGTATGTATAAAAACGCTGAGCTCCTTAGAATTTTTCAAACCTTTAAAACCCTGTCTTGGAAAATTGCACTTTTCGAGATGTACTGGTTTTCATATATACACAGAAATATTAGTGAAAATCTCACCTAAATTGGCAGTAAGCACACCAGCCATCAGCATAGAAATGACACTTCCGAGAGAAGTTCCCGCGTACACCAATGCGGCCATCACGCTGCGCTCGGCCGGCGGCGCCCACTTCGAGAGCAGCACGTGCATGGCCGGGAACGTCACTCCCTGGGGTAACGAAAGACCAGGCCGGTTAATGTATGGGCGCAATGATCTTAACTATAACGTGGCACCGAAATAACGCAAAATCAGAAACACGTCAAGTAATTTAAAATATATAAAATAGTTCCAGCAAAAAATATTTTATAGGGAATCAATCAAAAGTTTCAATCGTGTAAGGTTTTGTCGTTCGATCTAAAATGTTCGTAACTCTCATTACTCGGTACAGGCTGATCACGCTCGGTGCGGTACGATCATTAACCGGGGGGCGCCAGCAGCGCGCCGCGCCGTGTTGATTGCGTAACTACGCGTAGAGTAATATGAAAAAATAAAAAATGAAAATGAAATAAAATATGAAATAAAATAATAAAATATGAAAAAAAAAACATTTATTGTAAAAACAAATAGAATTGATTCTACTCTCAATACTATATTCAGCTTTTGCGTTTTTTCAGGAACACATTGTTTTAAACGTTAAAAAATGAAACCTCCGTGCACACGTTCAACTTTGACCCCTCTGTTCTTTGATATCATAATCAACTTTGTTACTGAGTAGTCCTTTTCGGAAATGTTAGTTTTATCCATGATTGCTGACATTTTCAAATTAAAGAACTACTGTTTCGGTCCAAAGTTAATTAATCACTGGTAAGAAGACAAGCACCGTTATCGTAGGTATTCTTCCGACTGAAACTGGTAACGCGTTCTTAATACCATTTAAATAATTTTACTATATAAGTATATGACAATACGGTTACCTGAGATAACCAAATTGTCAATCTACGACGTGCACCTAATTAGGTAAGTCAATCTAGAACGCCGAACAGAGGTCGAAGATACGTTTACCAACGAGTGGGCGACCTGGCACAAGTTTATTAAAAAAAAGGTAGGTATCATTAAGTTCAAGAACCGCAAACAAAATCATGCCGTTTACGACTTCATAAACTTCGTTATTTCTGATTTCAGGGCACAAAGCTATTTTAAGAAGGACCATTTTACGTTGTGTACGTTATAACTGCTTCGCTCAGTTTAAGTTTCATTGGCAAATGTGGTAATGCTGTTTGCGTGAAGTGCCATTGCTTGCTTAAAAAAATATTACAAATGGCGCTTACCCTGTTATTACCTGTTTTTGGGGTAATTAGCATGATTTTACCCTGTGATATGTATATAAAAACGCGCGTATTCGAATGCAACGTTGTATCAAAATTTCAAAGCAATCGGTGAAGAACTTTCGGAGATTTAAGATTTTGAACAAACGAACGTTTACATTTTTATTTATATAGATTTGGGTTTTTACTGAGATTCATAAGTGACGTTCCGAAAGAACTGGCAAGCTCTATCGGAAAGTTATAAGTTGTTATCACAGTTTCTTTTGACTGTCTGACGAGTAATGGTAAATGACCAACAAGCAAAAAGTGAGTAAGAAGATTTGGCCCTCAATAGTTAAGTGAAAAGATACTGAACCATAACGCCGCACACAGCGCAGTCTTGGTAAATCCAAATCCCACACTACCGTCTGTTTAAGAGCACATATTCTTAGAAAAATCTAGAGGTAAACAAGAAGAGAGACTCTAAGGGAACTGTAATTAGATATGATATTTGCCAAGCTCAAAAGACTTACCCCCCCGATACCTTCGCCGATACGCATCACGATCACGGCAATGTAATGGAGATTCGCCATCACCGGGGTGAGCAAAGTGCACACCACATTAATGCCCACGCTGAAGAACATCACCCATTTCGCCGAGAACAACTCTGCTATACGGGCACCTATAAGAAGCATTGCCAGTTATGTATGTCGTTGTAGGATACTAAAACAAAACGACAAGAGGCGAGATTAATTGAGTGAACTAAAATATCGAAAGCAGTTCAAAAACTTACAGATTCATTATATGTTACTCACTCGCCAGTAAAAAGTTGGCATGTATTGCGGATGTCCATGGGCTACAGAATCCACTTACCATCAGGTGGACTGTACGCTCGTCTGCCGCCTTCGTCCATAAGACAAGTATGTAAGTTCTCATATGTTAAAACTGATTTTATAAAATGATACATTACCTGGCACCTGGGAGACGAAGTAGCCCCAGAAGTAGCAACTGAGAACAATGCCTTGAATTGACGATGACCATGCGAAAGGACCGTCTGCTTCCTGAAATCAAAATTAGATTAATTTGGATAATTAAGTATTGTCTTTAACCTTCAATGGAGATTCAGCTTGGTTTAAGTTTAGCTACTTATGGCCTCAATATCTATCTTCTATCTATCTATCTATCTTATCTTTTATCGTCCACTACTAGACACGGACCTCCTCAAGCATAACTGTCATGTGTAACTTGTGCGTGAGGGATGTATAGCCTTAAAACACCACGCTGGCCAAGAGAGTTGATGAGTCCACTATATTCAGCACTGGAAAGACATAGGCTGATGATATGGTATGGTACCTGTGGTAGCGGCTTTGTTACCACTTTATTAACACCACCACACTCGTAACATAAGAGAGCGTTAATTGGTCAATCAAGAAATGTCTTCTCACGTAGTTCGTTAATTAGTAAAGAGAAAATGTGATAGAAGCTAGAACAGTAACTCATGTGTGACGTCTGTGGTGCCTTGAGAGAATCATTTATTGGCCTTTATGTCATCATCTGTCTTTATGTCTAAAAAAAACGTCTATATTTTAAGTACCCACTTATCACGATAGGTTTCTCCTGGGTGTCACATAAATCATACTTAATTGCCAACAAATCACATGTTTCGCATTCTTCTGGTCCCCGTGACGTCTCTCCATCATGATGGGGCTGCGTGATTGAAATAGTGCCTAAATTATAGTTAATAATTTCGACATGAAATGTAATTGATCAGTGACGGTCTGTTCTTATTGAGCCTCATTGAAGTATTTGACTCAATTTTACGAGCCACGTGAACGTTTGTCTCCATTTTTGAACGAATGGATAATCTAAAATCAATAGAGATAAAATGTAGATAAACTAAAATGCAGTAAATAATAGTTGAAGTTGATAAGTGGTACTTGACGAAGGTTGTGACAAGTTTCCCGTTCTGACACCTCTCTAATGGGATACGATTTGATATTTATCTACTGATTATTGTAATTGAGCCCATGTTTAACACAAATAATACGAGTATAATTTCTACATTAAATTAAATATAACATTACAATATAATAGGACCTAAAACCAGGGTTCGCTGATATATATCAGCGGATATATATCACGATATATCATATATCAATTGATATTTATTGTGGCTAGAATTGTGGCAGATCCCACGCTTTTAAATTGTTATACTGACATAAATAAAATGATCCAACACTAAAGATTATATTTATAATTTAGTCGAATGTTGATTAAGTAGACTGATTATTAATCTCATATATATATTGATATACATATTTTCGTATTTATTATAAATATCGAATTTTTACGAAGCCTGCCTAAAACCCGTGATAGCTACAGTGCACACCTATGGCATTCTCACGATCAAAGATCCTCTAAAATCTGTGAACACCATCGGAAGCATGCAACAAATCCAGAAGAATACTCGACTTCTGGAAGCAGCTTGGATACCTCGAATAGAATTCATGATCAAGGAGGGGCTTCCAAACGAACTGCTCGCTCCAATCGACTAATTGTTGAAAAGAGCTCGCTAGAACATTTAATAGCCTCAACTCTTATTCTTGAGGTTGTGAGTTCGTACCGCAGCTGATACCACTTAAGTGTCTATTTAAAGACTGATTTTCAATGATCACTAGTCAGCAGCGTAGGAAAACATTGGAAACCCACATGTCCAAACCCACTATGGATTATTATAGCCCGAAACATCCTCGTGATTAGTAGGGAGGTGGTCTTTAATATTTGTAAATAGGTATTATCTACGGATTTTATTTTATTTTACTTGTCTCTTTGATAAGCGTTTCTAACGTCTATCTTTACCAAAGATAACATTAATTTACATATATTATGCCTATGTTTTATGTTTATATTTTTTGTTTTTTTATGGAAAGAAGGCGGCAGATGAGCCAGACAGTCCACCTGATGGTACATGCCAAGATCTGTCCAGAATAACAAACGTTGGCACGCCCATCCGAGGGCGAAAATGGGGAGGGATATAATATAATGGGATGGAAATGGGCTCTGGCATATCTCACTCACTACCAAAATACGTACACGTATATTGAAGAAATAAGATAAAATGGGAAATAAAAATAAAATAAAATGGCAGTACATTTCAACAATTCAAGTCTTCTTTGAAAGAGTAGACCAGTGCTGAAGCCTTTAAAAATAATAAAAAGTGAAAAAAATTTATAGTAGGATGAAACCCATTGGAAAAGGAAGAGAATATAACAAAAATGAAAGGAAAAATAATTTACGGGCGATCTGAGGTCGGGAAGGGGAAGGGGGTGAGTTTTTAAGGGTAAAAAACGGTTTTCCTTGATTTCCGGAAAAACTACAAGTGTTATGAAAAAAAGTTAAATGGCAAAGTTGTAGGCAATAAAAAGATCTACAACTTTTGTATTTACACTTTTTTCACATAACCTCAAATTTTTTGTGAAAAATTCAAATAACCAAGTTTTTGGTTTTTTATTTTTATCTTTTACAAAAAAAATTTTTTTTTTACGAAATTTGCTGAAAACTTACCTATTTATGTCCCAAATACGCTGTAATTTTTTTGATTTGAAATATTTATTTTTTCACCTTATTTTTACTTAATATCGAAAAAGCACCCTAATTTTCAATCGAAAATTCTCACGTCAAAATATCTGCTTTTTTAAAAACGTTGGTGGGCTTTTTCTTCGTTGAAATCTCTACTTTCTGATGGTGTGAAAAAATATATATATTACTATGATAAGTTTTCTCAGGAAATGCAAAAAACGAAAAAAACTAGAATCCGAAATTTTTTTTTAATCATTATGTACAATTTTTAGCTACATATTTATTAAAATTTACACTTTAATTACTCGAAAAACGTTAGATTCCATGTTATATTGACAAACAAAAAATTACAAGTCGAAATATACTATTAATTAACAACCAAATAAGTTAATAAAATTAATATTTAATAAGACATCTACAATATTTTGAGAAAGTTGTAGAATCTTCTTTAAATTATATACGTAGATGCTTATTTATTACTATTTTAAGATAACTTATATACCTGAGTGACCTACGAAAAATTTTAGCCCATCAAAAGATATTTCATAGGGAAGGGGAGAGGGGCTAGGAGGGTCTGGGTCTTACTACCTGTTATTTCGTAGCAGCTGTAAAATTCGGTAGCCAGTATTCGAAATACAGAGCAGTGAACAACATCGTTTATAAAAATACACGTGCAGGCTGTTACTTTAAATTAATATTATTAAGAAAATTGTGACAAATTTACTTTAAAAGAAGCTTTTGGAGTCTACATAGCAAGCTAAATACTACCTGTATTTTAATCTGTATCAAGCAGCTCTAAAATAAAAATAGTCATATTTTCTTTCATAAATAGTATGTTTAACGTAACATAACCTAAAAAATTAGAATCGAGTGATATTTTAGTACAAGATAAAAAAATAATAATTTCGTTTATTTTGCACAAACAAATTTAGTTATACTCATGATAAAACTGTAAATGCATTATTAATTTGATTTTGACTTTTCAGATTTTCAGTATGGATGAATCTGTTTGTATAATCTGCAATAAGGCAGATGATAAGCAAGTGTATGAAATAAAAAAAGCAGCTTTGAATCGTTTAGTGGGGTCTAGCAAGAAAAGAACTGACAATAAATACAAAAAATTTGAGACTGACATCAGTTTATATTCATCGAACTTGTCAAAGTCAATATAATGATGAGACTGCAATAGCTACATTCTGTAGTTCAAGACAGAAAATCAAACGAAGGAAAAAAAATAAGTAATGAAATGAAATGAAATTGAGAATGAGTGTAAATTTTAATAAATAGCTAAAAATTGTACATAATGATTAAAAAAAAATTTTGGATTCTAGTTTTTTTCGTTTTTTGCATTTCCTGAGAAAACTTATCATAGTAATATATATTTCTTTTCACTTTTAGAGGCCTTTTAGAGAAACTGAAACGATTTTTGCAGTCAATTGTTTTGTTACTGAGGATGAAACTACGGTTCATTACTATGATCCCCTTTCCAAAAGGGAATCGTTGGAGTGGCGTCGTTCAGGTGAAGCACCGCCTAGAAATGCAAAGGGGACTGAGTCCATCAAAAAAATTATAGCTTCGATGTTCTGGGATTGTCAAGGAATATTGCTTATAGACTTACGACTTATATAATTGCAGTGACTGGAAGCTATTATGCTAACCTTATAAAGCAATTATGCTAACGAGCATCAATCAATCAAGCATAAACGTCGTTGAAAACTAAGCAAAGGTGTGCGGCTTCTCCGTGACAATGCGGCCGTCCACTCCACCGCAGTTTCAGTGTTGCTTCACGGACATTCGACACCCACTCTATAGTCCTGACTTGGCCTCCAGTGATTACTATTTGTTCTCAAAACTCAAGGCCGACTTAAGGGGTATAAGATTTTCCACTGATGATAAAGTGACCGCTGCGTTATTCGCCCATTTTAAAGACAAAACTTCAGTATTTTTATACTGGGATAGAAATGCTAATTAAACGATCCGAAAAGTGTGTTCAAATAGACGTTCAAATATTGAAAAATAAAAATAGTTTCATGAACTTCAGTGTCCCCTTTTTCTTTGCCAGGCCAGAAACAGCATTCGGAGAGATGTTGCGTCTCTCTGTGTGTTCTACAATGTACAATGGGGAATGCTCTGAAGAATTGTTCAATATAATTCCCATCTCGGGTTTCTATAACCGCACCTTCCGTCACAGAAGTGTCGCCCATCCGCATTTCCCCAATACGGAGGTGTCGCGTACTGTTCGGTCCTAAAATCATTTTATACCGCGAACCCGTAGGCTGTGGAACGAACTGCCTCAAGAGGTCTTTCCATTAAGCTACGAGATAGGGTTTACCCCTTGGTGTTGCAGGTGTCCATGGGCAGCGGTAACGCTTACCGTTACACTTAACACTTACACTTACGTGGGACTGCTTACTCGTCCGCCTACTACATATGCTTCTTAGATCAAAACAAGGTATGTTTATGAGATTATAAAAAATATTCAATTTTTAAATTCTATATTTTTTGTGGATATTTAAGAATCTGTTGTTGCATCTTGTGTCTAAAATGTATTTAATGGTGCAAATTGACTTGAATACAAATTTGTAGGAATCTAGACCACTATTCTATTTTAAGTTTAAACAGCTCCATCCGTCGAAAGACCACAGTCATTAGTTCTCTGTCTTTGTTACGAAACATTCCTTTATCGCAAAATCAGTTACCTACATTAAATTTTTTTGGAATCATCCCAAACGTACTCGTATTAAACAGTTATTATACTCTCGTAGAAATAACTCGACATATGAGTAGGTCTCCCCGTTGACCTTCATCAAGGTCACAACTATTGGCCTCGAACTGCCTATTGTTAATATGACATAATTCTGCAAAATTCATCGTTCAATAACCTTTGTGTACCACTTCAAGCGGCATAAGGTTGCTTTGTCGAATGAGTTTGTATTCAAAATGATTCAATAATTAATTATAAATAGACTGTATGAAAAGCATTACGTATGACATGGAATGGAAAGATGTATGAAAATACAGATCTCGCACAATTACTAACTTTTTTGGTTTCGTAAACGTAGTTACTATGGGAACTTTTAACCTTCTAACTCAAAATGCTGTAACTGAATGATCCAGTTTGTTCCACAACGCTGTATTTGCTGTTGGCGCTAACTAGCTGCCTATTGCATAAAGCATCGATTACACCACACGACAATTAAGGCCCTAACTTAAGGAGTTAATCCGTTCTGTGTACACGGCACTAAATCGGGACCCAAAGTCAGTTTATCTGCACTTCCTTGACATACGAGTCGCTGCGTACAGTGCGGTCAAATAGACACTTTATACAGCGAACCCGAAAGTTGTGGAATGAACTGCCAGTCAAGTTTTCTTTAATTACGCTACGATATGGGGCTCTTCAAGAGAGCTGTAAACAGGATTCTGCAAGGTAGCGCACCCGCAAGTCCCCTAGTGTTGCAGGAGTCCATGAGCGGCGGTGACCACTTACCACCATGTGGCCCGCACGCACGTCTGCCGTCTATTCTATAAAAAAAGTTTCAGATATAATAGTATAAGAGGCAGTATTGAAGCTGTGAATATATGCCCTAGTACCAGAAACGGCACAATTACTATTAATATTTGTACCAGGGTTGGCAGACAAATGAAATTACCAACTCATTTGAATGATTATATTTAAAATAAGTTAATTAGTAAAAAGAAATTGTAAGCGAGGGAAACTGTTTTAAAAGGGGGGAGGTGTAAATGAACATAATTATCCGTCTGTGCAATTGGTCACGTAACAAATAATGATTACGTATTATATATTTTGTATTAGGGCAACTCTCTCTCTCACACACTCCCAAGAATATGTATGTAGGTATCACATGTATTACAAAAATAACATGCAGAAACGCCCAGATACTCATGAAACTTTAACTAGGTCAGCATGATTAAATTCGCATAAAAATTTAACGAATTTGAGTCGTATACAAATTGACTTGAATAAACGAAGTGACGAGTATCTCTGTTCTAGATATATACCCTCCAATGTTGAACACCTAAAATTCCACACTAACTTACTTAACTCCTAAATGTTACTAACTTAACGCAAATACACTTAGGTATCAAGTGCGTCTAGCGCCCCGAATGGAAAATCTGCAGCGCCACTTTGAACGCGTATAATATATATTTTTAATGATTTCTTTTAATGCATATTCTAGAAGCATACTCAGTTTAATTATATATATATATATATATATATCAACTGAAAAATCAGATGAATCAAATATAAAATCAAAAGAAAAATCAGATTTTCCACTTCCGACGCGGCGCCCTTCGATTACTTAGCGCCCTGGGCGATCGCCAGTCTTGCCGAACCCTTTATCCGGGCATGTACCATCTTTATATCTAATAGCATCTTTATCTTAGTTACAGTTGTAACTTACGGTACCGCAGAAAGAATTTTTTTTAAAAAACTTCTTTCTAGCGCAAAGCTTAGTTATGTTGTGAAGATATATGTGTATATCCGGTTTGAAGGACCAAAAGAAATTTAGCTATGAAACAAGTCGATGCTCCTTTTTTGTTAATTACGCAGTAAAATAAGATGTAATTATAATTATAATTAGCTATAACTACATACATTATGGCATGTATATTTGTGTATGTATTTATTATTAGTTGTTTATTTTATTAGGGTATGTCCACCTGGCGGGCCACCCACTGGTCTAGTGGACGAAAGTCACCAGTAGTGAATAAAAAGAGCAATGTCGTGTATGATGGCGGGGCTTGTACGAGGCCTAGAGTGCTCGCCACCAAAGAAGTCCTGCGGAATTTAAGAGAACTAAATATGACAGATCGTCCGTTCGGCAAAATAAATAGTATTATGTCCGTTTATAATTTACTTCCTAATTGGTACTTACGCATCTTTATTGGTAGGTGTAAATAAAAATACATAATTTGATAGGGTAAATTGAAACATCAATAAGCTGTAGAAGTCTTATGTCGGCCGATCACAGCGCCGCGCCTACGGGGCCTAGGCCCTAGCGAGCTAGCGAGCGAGATTCTTTTGTGGCGCCTACTCTATATCCAAGGACAGAGAGACAGAGGCTGGTATATATATGGTGTATATTTCCTTACCGTAGCATTTTGCGAGCCAGAAGACGACTCGCACTCCTCAACGACGACGGACTTCCCAGTAAAGTTCGAATGATGTGCAGTCTCATTGCTCTCAGCCATTTTTATGGCGGTATGGTTCAACATGCCCACCATAGCCACAGACAGGTTCACCTTTAGGCCGTACACGATGGCCATGCCGATAGACCCAAGCACGGCTAGGATGTATCGGGCTGGGACCACGCCTAGAAATAAATGAATTACCTAATCTTTATCTATTTTAAACAATACTGCGGCAATGGGATTTTTGCATCCCGCAAACGATATACAAACAATAAAAGGTCAAAGGTCATTAGATGATTGGTTAATATTTAACTTATAATAATGACCTAGATACAAAATTGGTGTGATCAAGGTTCATACTTTATATGAACCACTGTCCTCTATTAAAGTATGAATCTTGGAGATTACGTAAATGATAGTCGAAGACAAGCGAGCCTTTTTTAGCATTAGGGCATATTTTGACATCGTAAGAAACATGAATAATTAGGATTACTAAGTAAAATATATACCTCCAATAAGCAGACTAGCTTTGGGTATTTAAAGTCACGCCGATGACGCTATCGACTTTTGAAATTACATATCACTATGGCAGAGCGATGACATAGTTTAGAGACATCCAATCACTTTCGTGAAATTGTTGAACCCCGATCCATATCACTGAATTTTTTTTTAAGTATGAACTAGATATTGAAGAAAAACATCGTCGGAAATCCGCATGTCAAGAAAAAAGCTATGGTATGTGCCCAATGTGTGATGTACTCGTATGGTGCCCGCAATCCGCACGGTAGGTGACCTGAAATCCGGTCGCGATTGCAGCGGCTAACCTGTGAACTGCAATGAAATGTTGTAGGCTAATATCGAAATTTCGCTATGAACTTTCATCTAAAAAAAATTCGGATGCCACAAACGCGTGGTTAGAACAATGATAATAATGACGCAATTTGTTTCAGTTAATGTGTAATGATTAAGTAAGGGGATATATTTATAGAAATACATTTCATAACCACAAGGAACATATAAGTTTTATTTGGGAAACCCTGGTGATCCGCGGACGCTGACTCACATGAATGTGAAATCAATACCAGGTATTAAATGTCAGTTCTTATTGAGCCTTAGTGCTAATGCACTATGGCTGATGCAAGTCGCAGGCAATCGATTACGAGTAGTTAATGTGTAGAGATATTTATGAGTTAATGTGTCTGCTGACGTCATGACTAAAACACGTGGGAACGGTGACGTGTTTACTCGGTGCGATGCACTTCGAGCGTGACTGGAATCACGTGCAAGAAAGCTTTAATCTGTGGATACCGGTTAGAATTACCTACTATGAGCGAAAATGAATGAGGTTTAGAGGAAAATATAGATATGTATATATAATAAAGTACCTACGTATAATTCAATCACTTGTATGAATGTATGACTTGTATTGTAGTAGTAGTTTAAATATAAACTATGTAATATACACACATACATTATTGCACTTTGAAAATATACCTACATAGAGTTTAATCAAGTGCCTTCATTATGTTCATGTTTGATTATATACCATGTTTTAAGAATTAAAAACTGATAAATTAAGTTTTCATACTCTCGTAGCCAGATACTAACCAAGTACACGAGATTGAGTATATTTACTCAATCTCAAGAATTTCTTAAAGACTACTGAAGCCGCACCACCCACCCGACCATTTCTGGGAAGTTTCATCATCATAATTTTCCCCTGGATATTACAAGTTCCAAGCCACTAATCTATTAACGCTGTCAATCATTGCCAATGTTTTCAAGTAGGGCTACTTGCTATAATGAGCTTTAACAAGCTACATAGAATATAATATGGAACACTTAGCAAGTCGGTACATAGTAGGTATTGTATTATCTGTCAGGAACAGGAATGTTAATTGATGGGTCACACTCATAGCTTTAAATATACGTTAATGCAGTCACGTTATCCGTCGTACTATTGAAGTTTTCCTTATTTCTGCTGTGATCAGAAAATGACTTTGAATAGTAGATAATAATGCCATGCCATCAGCCAGCGTCTCTCTACTGCTGGATATAGGTCTCTCCCAAGAATCCTCACCACACACGGTCTTCTGCTCGTCTCATCCAGCCACTACTGGGGACATTCTTTAAGTCGTCAGTCCACCAGTACTATATGGTCTACGTCCGAGTACCTATAGCTAGGCCACAGATTTGTAACTTTTTCATAATAAGTACTATTTGGTATTACAACACTATAAGCAAACTATTCAAATGATCGATGCCAATACTAACTTCACTATTTTGATCGCCTTTAAAGAAGAACGTGTTTCAAATATAAAACACCCACATCCGTGGTAGTACCACGTCCAATGGCTTTTAATTCAAATTAAACAAGATTTCACTACAGTGCCTAGCTACGTTATTGCTAGTTGTCACTTTTCTCTATTAGTTAGTACCTCACTAAACTGGATGGCAAAAATTCCGGGTCGCTAATAAACGGCGTGATAGTTTCTTAAATACATAAGACTAATTTGCGAAACTATAGTATATTGTAGATGACTGATTAATATAGTATATAAAAAAATGTGTAACACGTTCTGTACACTATATAACTTTAATTAAATACTAAAAAATAAGAAAATTTCGTTTCTAACTTATGACAACAAAAATACACTTCACAGTAAATCTTAAAAAATAAAAGTTTTTTTTGTCAATTTAATATTTTGTATTTCCTCCACGAGCCCGTATCACTTCAATAAGACGATGTGGCATGCTGTAAACCAAATTTTTAATACGATTTTGGTCTATGTTTGCCCATTCTTCCACTAGCGCATTCTTTAACTCGTGTAAGGTAACGGGAGCAGGAGAGCGTTGTCTCACGCATCTCCCGAGCTCGTCCCATGCATGTTCTATGGGATTAAGTCTGGGCTGCGAGCTGGCCACTCCATGCAGGTAATACCGACGTCTTGAATATACATATTGACCAAATGAGCAGTATGTGGTCGCGCATTATCGTGCATAAGAATGGAAATTGCACCCATATTCACTAAGAATGGACCAGCATGCTCATTTAAAATCTCTCCTACGTATCTGACAGCAGTCAGAGAACCGTTTTCTATGATCACTAACTCCGTGCGATCCTCTGAAGATATCCCAGCCCAAACCATTATTGATCCTCCACCGAATGGCACCTTTTCTTCAAAACACGCTTGATGATACCGTTCTCCTGGCCGTCTAAATACTCTTCGTCTCCCGTCGTGCGTAAATAAACAAAATCTGGACTCATCGGAAAACATAACCTTGGACCAATCTTCATCTGTCCATCGGATGTGTTCTCGAGAAAACCGTAACCTGGCAACTCGATGTTCTCTGAGCAGTTTGGGGCCGTTTGCTGGTCTATAAGGCTTTATATCAGCTTCACGAAGACGTCGCAGAATCGTATTAGAGCTCACATTGTTGTGGTGAATTTCTTGAAGACTGTTACGGACCTGAACAGCCGTGAGATGTCGATTTCTTAACATAGTGCTCACGATGAATCGGTCTTCTCGTGTAGTTGTGCACCTTGGCCTGCCATTTCCTGGTCTCGTGCTGTTCATGCCGGTCTCTTGAAATCGCTGGAGTACTCTTTGGACCGTTGATAAAGATACTCCTACTGTTCTAGCAGCGCTACGCTGACTTCTTCCTTCTTGTACCATGGTAATAATCCGTGTACATTCTTCAGGTGATAACGACATGATATTGCATTGAATACTCTGATCAATCCAAGGAACCATTTATAATGACAGCTCCGTTTGAAACAAAAGCAGTAAAAATTTTCTTTTCCTAATTTTAAATTTTGAAATTTTTCAAAATGCAGAATATTTTTTTTTAAATCTGTAACTTGTACAAATGAAACCTTTTTAGAGATTTAGAACAAGCATTAGTAACCTCCTTACTACATATTATTTATTCGAGCGATCTAGGTATATAATTTATGGAGATATCACGGTTTTTATTAGCGACCCGGAATTTTTGCGATCCAGTGTATTAGCTTTTGCCTGGACTTTGGCCGCGTGAAAGCGATTCTTACTATCTTAGTTAAATTTCTTCGACTTATCTCAGTTATATGTTGTTTAAAGCAAACACTCGAGATAATATAAACTGCATTTTAAATTGTTCAGTTCCGCAGTTCTCAAAATATATAAGTTTACAATACTTTTTAAACATACAGAAGAAATTCCGAGACGATATACAGAAGTCATTCAAACGATAAAGAATGGAATAAGAAAAAAGTATGCACTAAATATTTTTTATCTGAAAAATCAACGTGTTTCTATTTAAACAGAATCTTGAAACAACGAAATTTTAAGTTAGAAAATCTTAACCAAAGTCAATGAGTCCATCCATACCGACAATGAAGTCCCTTTACTCAGCCACATTATAAATAATATTTCAGTTAAACCTTAAACCTTACCTCTTACCCCATTTCTAAAACATTTCTATGTTCATTTTGGATACCTATTTTTAGTTTAGAAACTGTTGTTGTTATGATAACGTAAATAAATAGAATTGCAAGGGTGTTTCCTAATTTAACAATACTTACGTATAAAGAAAATAAATAAAGATTACGAGGTCCAATTTGTCGAAACACCTACCACGCTTACATACATATAACAATTATACAAATATATGAAGTAAATGTGCCCTTGTGGAAGGAAAAGGTCACAGGATGTCAATACCGGCCGGCTTATAAATGGTCTATTTTTATCGTATTTTTTTTTAATAACGATATTAGTAGCATCAGTCCGAACACAATAAATATGTCATTAGGAAATATGGATAAATAAATAAATATTGAAACATTTAACTATACCTAAGCTTAAATTATTCTGAGCGCATAATAATATATTTTTAAATTCTTTCAGAGCAATATTATCTTTCTTTATTCTACTTATTTATTCTTTATCTTCTTTATTCTTTATTTTACTTTGTCCTGAAAACATATTTTTTATCAAAATCAAATTTAGAACTTCCGTCAAATACTTAATTATGTTTGATAAAATCCGTGATAATTCTCTCTGGGTCATTCAACTGTCTATAAAATATAACGATGCCATTAAATATTTTCATTTTCAAGATTATAAATTCAATTTTTTATCTGATTGAGGCATAGATAAACTATAAAACCACTTAGACTAAAGAAATATTTATTTGGTATAAAAAAATACTTTTTTAGTATAAGGATAACAACTTTTAGCTTTATTTATTTTTTTACATTAATTACACATAAAATTCATTATTATGCAACTCTAAACAATTAAATAAAGGAAGAATTATTCAATTAACGTTATTAAATTGACAAAAAAAAATCGAATTATTAATCATTAATTTAAAAACCCAGAATGTAACTACATATATGATGTACATTTTAAATTAGAAAAGCAAAAATAAATACTTACTACCCAAAACATTTCCTTTCGCCGGAACATCCATTTTCACTTACTATTTATTATATCTTTTCTCTTTTTGTTCTTAAAAATGCCATAAAAGTGATTAAAATACAAACACGTGTTTTGGACTGATAATGCAAACGTTTCGTGCTATCTCGAAACTGCGAAAATAACTAATAAGTAAATATTAACGCAACACCTTCATCACATGACAAAATACACACTGGCCGAATGTCGGCTGTATATTTTACTTTATATATTTTAAGCCCAACTCAAGACGCGTGCAGACGAACATGTATCAAAGTGCCCCAAACGCTGTTGATTTGGCTTGGCGTCCTCTATTCAGGCGATTTCAGCTTTCGCGCTTTTCCAAGGTGACCTTCAAACGACGAAGATCAATGAAAAAGCTAGATACTCCTATTGAAAAGCTTATTTCAATATAAATTAGAGAATGGCCCATTGAAAGTAATTATGAATTAATTTTTAGTTTCGTTATCAAACATATTGTATATCATAGATTGAATAGTGTATGACATAAGAATTAAAAGCTAATAAAGTTCGAGTAATGCGTACTTTCAAATCAGAAACGGAAATTTGTTTCTTCTCTTTCTATCACATTTTCCTTCCCGCCTTTTTTTAAATTAAGGTCTCTATCATTACATTCTATTATAGTGTTTACAATATACTAGACATTAAACTTTCTATATAATATTCTATTTTTTATATTTCTATAAAAATATAAACTATGTTTCTTGTCTTAATACAAAAAAAAAATTTTTAACATCTAAATAATAATACATATAAATATTTATTGCTACGTGCAAAATTTACTCTAAGACAAGTTTAATGCAGTCCAATTTAGAACCATTTTACAACGACAATAATTTTCATGCTAAAAAGGATTCTAATACTCGTACATCAACTGTTGTGTAAGCATACATCACAACCTATGAAAATATTATAAAGAAAAATGTGTTTTAATCCTGTCTCGCTAAATTTCTGAAATTCTGAATAAAAAATGGACTGAAAAATAAGCACCAGACAATTAATTTTTCACACGTTTTACATTTACTCTGCACATAAAAATGTCCACCAATCGGTAAATTAAAAGATAAATATTAGACGCTCAATATTTTTTGGAATAATAATCGGTTTATACACATTAATTAGGTACTCATTACACTATAAGTTAGTGTACCTAGGATACTACCACCTTGCACCTAGAGTATATTTTTAATACATAAAATTAAAGTGAATATAACTTGGTTTTAATTATATACGTATTGTTCAACTTTCTAATCTCAAAGTAAATTTTAATTTTTTATTATTATCATTTAAATTTTAACTCTAAACATTCAACATAAGGTTGTTATGATTGTAATTGGACGTTGGAATACACATCAATTTAATATAGAAACTCCCCACCCCCCCCCCCCCCATAGATATTTATTGAAAGTGTAGCGGTAGCCAACCTCAAGAAAAAATTACAAGTGACAAAGACATTTCTGTGGACATTTGACGTGAACGTCAGCAAGAGTGGGAGATGTTTCATTGAACTTTGTCTTCCTCGTTAGTTTTTTAAATTGAAACTCCGTACTGTTTTGTATGGTCGCTTACTTGGTCACTTTGTTTTTATTACGATACGTGGAAGGACTTTGTGACTCTTACAATCGGAGGTGAAAGTAGATACCTAACTTTGTATCTCTATAAAAAAAAATCCGCTCGAGTTTTGTTTTTATTGTGTGTGATAGATAAATAACCCCGAAACAAGAAAAAAATATTATCATGGTTTATGTGTGTAATTTTTCTATGAAATTCCTTTCAGTAGTGATAGATGTGTAGTATAAAAATACTAGAAAGTGTCTTATTTGCTGTAAACCAATTATAAAAAACATTCCAATAAAAATGGCTCTGAATATGGATCAGAAAAATGAATTTGAATTCATTATGAAAAATTTACTTGCTGGAGGTAAGTACCTAATTTAGAAATAGTCAGAATTATATGTTATCTTTATTACAATACCTATAATAGGTACATATTTATAATTTTATAGGATCTTTTAATTTTAATTACAAATATTACTAAAAATACATAGTGAATTATATAGTAATCTTAACTGGCATTCATTAATAGAATGAATTCCCATTTAATATCATAGAACTTTAAAATTTTGAAAATTTACCAATTATTACTTATTAAAATGAAATTGGCAGTAAAATAGTTTATTTCTATTTCTTGATTAAGTTCAAAGATGGCTCAAATTGATTCATTAGTTTTAAGACTTAAAGAAATTGCAGTAAAATATTTCATATACATACATATATATATTACAATATACAAATTATATTTGAAAAGGCTCATAACACTACAAATTTTATCTTAGCATTTATTTCTAAAACAATTATAGAATATAGTGAAATTTACTTTTACGACTAATGCATACCACAGACCACTAGCATTTTTCTTTTTCAGTTTTATAAAATTTTTCAAAACAAAATTTGTCTAATTTTTAAATTCACAGGCGTTGCTGGTATGTGTGCAAAGACAACAGTAGCACCATTAGATAGAATCAAGATCCTGCTACAAGCGCAGTCAAATCATTATAAACATCATGGGGTCTTTGGGGGATTAACTGCCATTGTGAAAAAGGAATCTCTGATTGCTCTTTACAAGGGGAATGCTGCACAGATGGTGCGGATATTCCCATATGCTGCCACACAATTCACAAGTTTCGAGATCTATAAAACAGTAAGCAATTTAAAATTTTAACATACAATAATAATTATATTTATATGGATTTTGGAAAAAAGATAGTTTTACTACTTATTGGATAAGGCTATTGGACAATTAAAAGTTCTTAGAACTGGCTATTGTACAATACAATAGAAAAAAAATGAGTTTGAAAATGGTATTCTTTACTTGTTACAAGCCATTATATTTTCAAAGCTGTCATTTGTTTTTCATTTCTGGTGGTAATTTGGAAATTAAGTGTTTGTGGAAAATTGAATATTACAAGAGAACAGTTTCGTTCAATGATTTTTTATGACTTTCATTGCGGTCTAAACTAGAAGCAAAGTTATGAAAGACAAGTTAGCATTTAGTGATGAAGCCCCATCCAATGCCACTGTTTCTAACTGGTTCAGTGAATTTAAATGTGGTCGTTACCACCTCAGAGGAGGGCGTCCTGCGGCAGTGGTGACTGAGGAGAACAACAAAACTGTGCTCCTCATGATTGAAACAGACAAACCAATCACATATCAGTAGATATAGTCATCATTAGCTTTGGTATGAATCAAGTTCACACCATTTTACACAATCACCTATGGGTAAGGAAGCTTTGTGCTAGATGGATTCCTCACAATTTGAACAAAGTTCAAAAGCACTACCACGTGGTATGGTTTCCAAATACTTGAAAAATTCCACAATGATCAATCAAATGCTGTGTTTGATATAGTAACAGGTGATGAAAGCTGGATGTATACAGCTAGTAGTTGGGATATAAAAGCAGTGAGAAACTGTCTAAATTTGCAAATGCAAATGAGAACTATATTCATAAAAAACTATTCCTATATGCATTTACAGATATATTTATAACTATTGCATAAAGCGTTTTTTTTACCATACATATACATATATAAAGGAGAAATAGACGGTTCTCACCTTACGCAGTCTCCATAGAGACTAACAATCTAAGAAACATTACTATTTATCTCACGCTCAATTTAAAAAAAAAATACATATAAATAAAGTATCAGTTTTTTTTTTTTCAAAAATTAAAAAGGACATAACCGGGAGCGCACTCTAGTGTACGTGATAAAAACATACTGATGGACTTTGTACTCCTTACAAAATGTACGAATTTTTGTAATAATAACGCTGCCAAGTTCTGGGTAATTATACCGGCTTATATGCTCGTGATTTACATTGATGGCCAGTGCCAACACATGCAGACATACTTGTGCTTGTGCGTATGTAGGAAATACAATGTAGCATACAGGCATTTAATTATACGAAGGTGTGTACAGGGGCGGATTAAAGCGTTATGATGTCAGGGCTATGGTTTGCGTCGGGGCCCTTTTAATGAGAACCAAGACCACATAACCAAAGGGGTGCTTGGGTTCGTAGAAAATCACCTCGCTCCGCTCCCCTGCCTTAGGTTTAGACGCGTCAGACGCGTGACACTCGCTTTCCCTCAGTTATGTGCATTGACCTCAAATTCTTAAACTGTTCTCATTCAATCGTTTTCAAATTTTTATTCCTTTACGCGTTTTTAAGTTTCTCGCGATGAACCTCTCTAGACCGCCGGGACTTGGGCCATAGCCCGTCAAGGCCTCCCCTTAATCCGACCCTGGGTCTGTATGATCGAACATACAAATGTGTTCTGTATGTGACCGTTTTAATCAAGCGAAAACTACAAAGCCGGCAAATAGCCGGAATACATTTTTAAGAAACGACACGTACTCTCAACGAAACTGCCAGCGAATTACAGAGTGAGAGTGTGTAATGTAATGAATGAGCTATTCAACTTCTTGCAAGTTTATAGGTAAAGGACCTAATAATAAAGAGCTGCATCATCAAAAATATGGGATTTCCTTTTCTATACTACACTCGTTCGGTGTGCCTTTGCTGGACAACATCTGAAGAAATTCCACGAAGTAATAAAGTTACCACTGCAAGAATCAGTAGAAGTCGCAGTGGAAAGGTCATATCTGTCACAGAATCGATATAATCGATAGGGTAGATGAATACTCGAGACCGCGTACCCGAAAACGTAGTACGAGTCGTCCTCCGGTCAGGTGGACTGATGACTTAAAGAAAATACCCGATAGTGGCTGGATGAACAGAGCAGAATATTGTGTATTGTGATGGGTATTAGAAGAATTCTATATCCGGCAGTAGAGAGACACAGACTGATGATATGGTGTGATTTAACTTTACAAGTAGTGAATAAATCGTCTAAATAGAAATAATCATACGAGTACAAAATAATCGTATTCTTTATTTATGAATTATTTATGAAATTGCCGTTTAATGCATATGTAAAATTTGAAAGCAGTTCGTGTGTAAAAACATATAGTCAGTCGAAGTATTGATCTATATAATATCGACGCATTTTTTGCCAATTTAATGGCAGAAGATTAATGCCACTTCTGTAGAAGTTTCCTGAAGAAAACAATATTTCTGCGATGGCAAAATACAAATTTTCGAAAAAATGGCTATCAATTGGTTTTTGCTCTTATGTGGTAGGGTAGATGAAAAATAACCTCCAACTTCTGTAACTTTGAGACTGTCTGTTGTGCAGTAGATCGTGCATTGTCTTATGTAAAAAAAACTTTTAATCAAATTTGGCATAGTTATTTATAACTTAGGTGTCGGGTTAACATTTAGGGTATTTTTATCCAGACTAATTATAACCTCCACGGGAAGTTAACATTGTGGCCTTAGATCTGGATACATATTAAATATTGCGCACTGTTTGGACCGCACCACCGCCACGACAGAAACTACTTACCACCAGATGAACTGTGCTCGTCTGCCATCTTCTATAATAAAAAGAACTAATCCATATTACGGAAGGTATATATGACTTTATTATGATTATAGATAACAGTTGTCACGAAATCATTTTCTCCAAATTGTGCACAAAAAAACATGGACATCAAGTAGATAGATTATTATCTATGTTGCAAAATGACAGCCTAAGTAAGTAACACGAAAAGTACAACAGGCGGACTTATCGCCAAAACGATCTCCATCAGGCAACCTTTGCGTGGTAAGGAAAAAATAGATAACAATAAAGGTGTTCCTCCCTTGGCCCGAAATTTTGGCTCAGTAGCAACGTGGCTTCAATTCATAATTCCTTAAATTATAAAAAGTAGACGTTTTACTGTACTTAAAAGCTTTTCATAACAAACGTCATTCAGCCTCCATTATTGAGTATTTTCCCAAAATTTATCGTATCGGTAGACAAACGGTAGCGCATATTGGTATAGTCGGCTGCCCCTGCCAGTCTGCAGCTAGTCTATTGTTTGTTATGAAAAAATAAGTGAGTCGACCTCTCCTATACATAGTTGCATTCAACCTTGTCGATAATAGGGATTCGATTAGTTACTAACACGTGTTCTAATGTGTCAACTTTCCCTGATTTTTATTTTCCAATGAAATGTATTTTCTGACTTATTTAAAATGTACTTGTACATTTTACAAGCATATTTAAATACAAATCACGAAAAACTGACAACATCGTCAATGAAACTCAACGTGTTTCAAATTAATTACTATTGTAAAACATTTATAACACAGGAATATGAAATACAACAATCTATTGCGAGATGTGTCTACCTCGCCAACCATTATCCATTATCGTTTTCCTGATACAAAGTATTTTACAATGTCAAGGTTTTTAAAAATAGCTGAATATTGTATTCCCTGTCGCTTCGCTTTGTGGGTTAAGTCTCGTGAGTCTACTTCCACTTCTAATGCCACATACCTACCTTTGTTGCACTCGTTGCGTTTTATGTTCGTGACATATTGGCCTTCAGATTATCTTCAATGATGATGTAATCTCAAATGTTGCACAAATCTGCAGTCTTGTGTGATTCTGATTATATAGAGTTTAGGTATCGGTCTCGGTCCGCGAGGTCGCGGACCGTTAATCGGCTCGGTTGCGTTGTACACTCATCTCCGTGTTACACATCGTGATGTTACGGTATAATCAGGTAATGTCATTAATTCATCGACCATACAAAATTCTTTCAATAAAGTGTGAGAAAATATTTTTCCTCTTAATGGTGACATTGACGACCTTGGTTTGCAATGTACTCACAAGGACTTTTATTCGCAGACTTTGGTTGTAATAAGAATGTAAGATGTTGAATCAGTTTTGTTGCCTCGAAACGTATTCGCACATTAATTTTGTTGTTATTACTACGATCTGTGTTTGTGTCTTGCTGTAATAACATATCTATTTCTTCATCTTCTTTAAAAATAATACTTCGACCCCTAGACTGGAGGGGTCAAAGTTTAAAAGAGTGTATTTACCTTCTATTTAATTTAAAAAAATAAATGCGTTTTGTCAAAAACATTTTCAGAAACAACAGCAATAGCACAATAACTCAACGCTGTTTTTTTATCATTTATATTCATCCATTGTTTTGTTAACAAAACAAATTACACCTTTGCACATACCTACCTCATTACCCTATACCTCAGAAAATGATATTACCAGTTGTTGTTTCCTTCCACCAATTTTATTCAATTTGAAGAAGGCTTGATTTTATGGCTAACTTAAGACATTCTCTTTTAAAAAAAAAATAACTCTTCGCATAGATTTTTCAAAGCATTTCCTTCGTAGGTATGATAGAAATGTGATGGCATGTCAACTATCTAAAAATTACGTTGTTTGTGGCACATTGACCCACTTCACTATATAAAAAAAACCTTTCACGTTAAATTTAAATTCACTTTGAACTGCCGTATTCTTCGTAGACATAAGACATTCTTGTGCATTCTTTTGATGAGTTTGATGACTACTAGATTGTTTTCGCTATGTCCTCATTCTTTCTTTGGGTTATGTCATTGGCCATGCGGATTTGACAATAATAGTTTCGATATATCCAGTTTCCACCTGCGGCCATACCTGTAGTTTCTTTATAATCATCCTTTCTTCCGACTTTACCTTTTGAGGTGAACTAAAGGTTCTGCACTTGTTAATAACTAAATGACCCACTCTACTTCTTCCTGACACTTTTTAGGCATCTAAAAGTTTTAGACTTTATCCATGTGTTATGTGGTTATACATGTGTTATATGACCATAACTAGAGTATAGTCCCCTTGAAGCAGGCTTTTAAGTAAAAACAACTTGCAAAATATGCAGTTGTGATTTAGACGTTGCAATTCACAAACTTTGAATAACAAAAAATAAACTTTGAAGACGAGACTTGAACAAAACAAAAATCTTGTAGAGGGCGCTTGATTTGTTATAATTGGTGTGACAGTCTACTAAAACACCATAAGCTACTTCGTAACATAAGTTTAACAGGACTCTCGCCTTTTTCGGCTAGTTGAAAACCTATGGTTATTTGACAGTTGGTTTTGCCTCTTTCTCACTTATGATGAACATGTTACAAATTGATTACTCGCTTGCACGTATTGTTCTTCTTTTCGATTAGTAAAAAGTTTTAAATACCTATCTATTTAAAGCCGTTCCTTTATAACAAAAGCCTCTGCCGTAGTTACATACTTCCTTTTTAACTACGGCAAAGACATTTTTATTTTGCAATTCCAATTCATCAAAACTGGTATGTGGCCGACCGCAAGCACGCGACCTGACCTTGTTTAGGTACTCAGCGGCGAGTTTCACTACACCCATATGTGGTAAGGTTGGGGAAGTTGAGCCGGACGGATAGGCCCATAGTGCAAATATACTTTTCAAATGGCGATGTAAATACGATAAATAAGAGATGTTTTGCGACTTTGTTATATTCTGCTCCAAATTATAATTTATGGATTTAGACTATTTTTTCAATGAAAACCCAGTTTCAATTTAAACCAAAAGCGGGTTCCACGTGTCTATTCAAGAACGATACAATTTTATATTTATTGTACTTCGGTATATTTTAAGAGGAGAATTAGCATCAGAAATATAATTACACATCCCGGCCGAAATTAATACACATCGACTATGATCGGCTAGCTTCGGTTTTGTAGAGGGTCACTTCTGTCGTGTGCCGATACGTCGCTGACTTGTCAGAGACTACGCTCTACAAAACCGAAGCTAGCCGATAGTCTCTTTCTAAAGACCGATGTGTGTTACTTTCGGCCGGGAAGTGTAAATGAGTAGCAGAAAATACTTAATGGACAGTAAATCGATGGAAGCAAATTTAAAGGTGGGTTAACTTTAAGTTCTCTGGAGACAATAAAGAAACAGAAGTCTACAGAAGAAGAAGGGGACAGTGCACGATGCGTTTCCACAGCCGCTGGGCTCACTCGACTGGCAACGTTACCCTTCTCTGACAGAAGACTACCTTTAAATGGGCCTACCTACTGCATTTCCTACTTTATCGTTTTTCCCCAATGTACGTACGTGTTTCGTTAGTGAGTGAGTTATGCCAGAGTCCATTCCCATCTCATCCTATCCCTCCCCATTTTACCAATCCATTCCTTAAACTGTAAAGCTTAAGGCAGCGCTTCCGGGGGCGTACAGAAGTTTGTCATTCTGGACCGATGTTGGCATGTATCGCTAATGTGTATGGACGACAGTATCTACTTACCATCAGGTGGACTGTATGCTCATCTACCGCCTTTATCCTATATTAAAAAAGTCTTTAAAATTAGTCTTTACCTTAGTTATTCAGAAAAGGGTTATTTTGTTAATCATGGTTAATAGCTGTTCATTTAGCATTTTACTCGTTTAAGGGTCAAGGGTTCGTAAAAATTATAATTATAATAAAATAAATGTCAAAATATCCGATATTTGATATATATCCGATATATTATATCGAATATATATAAATAACACGCGAATTTGATTCTGTAAGTGGTCTTAATGTGTCAAAATTGTTAAATGAAACTTTTGAGTTTGATTAATAGTTATTTATTATAAAACAAAACAAAAAATAAGAGTAAAATATGAGTAAAATAAGAGTAACAAAAAATTTGACTGAGATTAATAATAAGTACCGACATATTAATAACGGGAACCTATTATTACATGTTGCACCAATCGATCCATTCTATTTCCGTCGAAATGAAGCTGTTATCATTAAGAAGTACAGTAAATTAATGAAGGCCAACACTTGTCCTTATCTAGATAATCTGAGTAATTAATGTTGATGCACTTATAATACCACCACGTAACGGTTAATCATTAACCCTGCTGTTTTATTTCCAAGTGTAAAGACTGGTACAGAACTAGACCTAATACTTAGGATATGTTCAGACACACTACTTTAGAACCACACCGCAACCACAACCACAAGAAAGTGGGCGGGAGTGAATTTGTATGAAGACCCTTAGTATTATTCACACAGACCACTCTTTGTGGCCCATGTTGACAGCTGTCGAAACTTGTGGGTGATGTCGATTACACGCAAACACCGAAGGCGACACCGCGCGTGGGTGTACCCCTTCCCTGCTACAATGCAACCACAAGCAGCTACAACGGGACGACCGTTTTGTCGTTATACTGATCCACGTGTACCACTGGCCAGTCCACCCCTTTGTGGTTGTGGTGTGGTTCTAATGCGGTGTGTCTGAATAAGCCCTTATTCAGATGCGGCGATTGCGGTGTAATTATAATAACCAATGACGGTATATAAACATTTAACTTTGAACTGGTCACGTCGCGCAAACGTTGAATTGCAATAATATTTGCTGGTGTAATTATGAAATAGTTGTTAGTCCTGTTTGTTTGAAGAGAATTATTGTAATGATTGACTGGTCAGGAATTATTTGAAAGACAAACAATTATATTTTGTTTTGACACGGTTGGCAGGAAATCAAGCAAACGTGATATAGGTATAATCGCCGATAGGGCTACTAAAAGATATTAGGGATAATAAGGGTTTACGTGTTAAACTTGTATTACAAGATAATTCTAGAATGGATACAGTTTCTAAAAGTTTGATACGAATATATACCTGCTTGAAGGTCGGTCGTCAGATCGTCATCTGTTCCGATGCTGGCTAATGTTGCTGGCGGGACGTAATCTGTCTCGGTTTTCGGTTCTACCAATTTTTGTCTAAAGGTAATAATAAGTATATGAGAATAACTTTGAACATTTAAAAGTTTATATGTTAGATAGCTTGTGTTACATGTTATTGTTTGTTTAATGTTCAAGTGACCGATAAAATTAAATGCTGTTGACGACGACGAACAATTTGTAATCAATAACTAAAACAATGAAAATATACGCAATTTACTACATGTCTCATACACACACAGAAAACTTGTTTTGGTAGCGTCCCGATTTCATATTAATCGACCCCAATTTTTTGTCATCCACTGTTGGACATGGGCCTCCTCTCATTGTCTTGTGCGTGAGGGATGTTTGACCTTAAAACGGTACGCTGGCCGAGCGTCCACTCTTTTCAAGGTGGTGTAGTTCCTCAGTGTTTGTGGCAGCAGCTGCGATATCCCTATCCCTTTTACGACATCCACGCGAAGAGATGCAGTGGGCGCTAATCTAAAGCCATCCGACATCACACGGACATCATTCAGATATATAAAATACTAGCTGTTGCCCGCGACTTCGTCCGCGTGGACTTTAGTTTATAAACACCGTCTTTACTTTCTTAGGAGTATTTGTTATTTTCAAAAACGATCACTCACATTATTTCTTATAGCTTATTTTTTATCGAACAAATGTTCGACGTGATTCTTTAAATTGATATAACTTTATTTATGAACTGATTGAAATAAAACAAACACTAAATTTTAAGTGAAGCTTACCACAATACATTAGTGAAAACCGCACCCAAATTGGTTAAACCGTTTCTAAGTTTAGCACGCACAGACAAACAGATAAACAGACAAAAATTCTAACAATCATTCTATTGCGTTCTATTCTATGGGTTCTATTGCGTTGATAAAGGCCCCCAATAATATTTTTCTCATATATCTTCCATGTACAGACAGCGATCAGTTACATTTTTATTATATGTATATGTATAGATATATTTTTTCTACTTCCAGTACCTAAGCGGTCTCCACATACCTTTAATCCAACATGGCGACAAATTCGTCGCTGGGGCGATGGCAGGCGTCACGGCGGTCACCCTCACATACCCACTGGACACCATCAGGGCGCGACTCGCGTTCCAGATCACGGGGGAACACAGATACCACGGCATTGCACATACCGCCTCCACCATGTTCCGAACGGTAAATACCTTGCACCGGGGAAGCTCAAACTTATACTATGCGGCGATCCTACAGCATAAAAATTGCTGCCAAGCCGCGCTTGAATCGTCAAGGTTTCGATTACCTATTGTAGCGGAGATACAGCCGAGATAAATAGATACAAAGTTTTGTTTCGACGTTTTCTATTATCTCATTCCGACTCATTCTGAAGAGACGGCCGGACGGCCCACGAGATGGTAAAGTTGTTATTGCCGTCCATGGATACTTGCAACACCGGCATGCAGATCTTGTAGAATTCTATTCACAACCTCCTTGAAGATCCCCAGGCCTAACTAAGTGGAAAGCCATCAGTAGACAGTTTGTTCCACAACTTTCTTCCGATCTTGAATGTTTCTGCATTGTCAATAAACTTGACTTGAATGTTTCTAAATGCTACATCTGTTCGTCCACGCGTTCATTTACACCCGTTATTCACAATTATGTTCTAAAAGATACCCCAATTGAAGGTAGCTTCTATCAAGGATGTGGTAACGTTTGATTCCAAATTTTTATTCGATGTTCAGGTCAATAGTGTAGTACGCAAGGCAACCGGAGCTGTGGGGTACATTTTGCGCTGTCACTTCGAACATGTTTCAGAGTTGCTACAATAAGATATTTTTAAAATGTCCTAAGGTACTTGGAACACCTTTGCAAAATAAATATCCACATATTTAAAATTTGTCTAATTCCAATTTTTATTAAATAGAAAGTTTGCATTGAATCATAATCTTTCCGTTTCTACAAATAAGTGAGTACTAAAATTATAAGTACCTATGCGACAATTAAAGAAAAAAGTACAGCTAATTATTCCAAAAAACTTTCACGCTCGTTTTTGAAATTGACTTTTTGTGGGTTGATACAAAAACGCAGAACACTGTCCATATGTGAAAACTTGTAATGCCCTCAGTATTCATGTAATCGAATAAAATTGTAACTAGCCGTAATTTTCCTATAAAAAAATAATTAAAAAACTTTCGGGTTCGCGGTATAAAATGTCTTGATCTCTGCACATACGCAGTTATTTCTCCGTCAAGGAAGTGAGGATGAATTGACATTCGATGGCGGAGGGCCGTCGTTAGGCATAGACCCGCTGGGCCTAGACCCAGAGCCTCAAGATTGAGGAGGCCCCATGAATTAGGAATGAAAAAATATTTTTTAATATTAATATAGTTATTTTTTTCATTTCCAATTCAAAGAGCACTGAGTTGGAAATGAAAAAAATCTCTCAAAAACATTTTTTTACATATGATCCAACTTTTAGGCGATAGTTAAAATTTTTCAATTCCTTATAAGGGCCCCAACTTATACCTGACCCAGAGCCTCGAAATTCTCAAAGACAGTCCTGCGATTACGAGAAATGCGAAAAACTAAACTAGCAAAATTGACGTTAACATTACAGTACGTTATATCAATCAATATCAGCCCCTTAAAGGTCCACTGCAGGACCACTGCAAATATCCAATTACAAGTATAGATATACCTATAAAAACCTATAAAACAGGTGGTAGGTGGCGTGCTGTCCGTCACACAATCTGTCTGTCTCAATCGACCTTAAAATTATTATCTTATTCAATGACTAACGACTCAATATGATTGATGTCCTTTCTAACCAAAGGTCGTCTGGCGTTTTTAACGATCATTTTATATACGAATACTGTAATTCTTTACAACGCGATTGCGACACGCAGAGTAATAGGAGTAATAGGAGACGATTGCTTGTTTTGTGTAATAAAGCATTTTATTTTATCACTAATTCGTACTGGATCCACTACACCAGTAAGAATTAATGAATATTACACAAATGCTTTTTTTTATTCGTACGCACTTTTCCTCGAGATGTTTTCTTTCATCGCTGACCTGGTGATGATTGAAAAAATCTTATTTAAGTAGAAACCTAGTAGAACTGACGAGTTCACGGATATGAATTAGAATAAATACTCTTATGCCCAATTCCCACCGGGAATCGGTATTTCGGGAGCGAGTGAGAGTTGCTAGAGTGCATTTTCTTTACCTGTCCATCTCATTCTATCCCGTTTCCCCTCATCCAGTGTAAGCGAGATAGATTTGCATCAGTTTCATTAGAGGCCGCAACGGAATATCAGCGCTTCTCCTCGATTGAGGAAACAATATGCTGAGTTGGAGACCTATTTGTTGCATATTATCATTTTATTTATACTTTGTTAATTCCGTGCGCTGGGGTCTGGGGTGACAATAAATAAATTTAATGTTCTTTCGTTATATTTATTTTCTTATTTTTTATTTATTTCTTTACAATTAGATGTAACACGACTTTTTAAACATTCGCGTTTTGTACACTTTTTATATTCTAAATTGGGTCTGAGCGCGTGTAATAAAGGTAAAGGGTGCGCCAGAGAAACTTACTTATTTGAAAGGTCAATAAAAAAAAAGTACTTCAGTTATTGTTTTAAACTTTTTTTTTATTTGAGAATACAATATCCCAATTTTTTTTTTATGCAGTCTTAAAAATGACATCGGATAAATGGCGACCCCCATTGCGCATACACTGATGAAGTCGATTTTTGAAATTTTTTTCCACTCTCGCAGCATATCAATCGGTATGTTGGCAATGGCGTCGCGAATGTTGTTCTTGAGGTGTGCTATGGTCCGTGGTCGAACCAGGGATTTCAAATAACCCCATAAAAAGAAATCGCATGGAGTCAAATCTGGAGAGCGTGCCGGCCATTGGAGATCGCCTCTGAGAGAGATGAGGCGTTGTCGCAACAAATTCATTGAGTCTCGTGCTGTGTGTGCTGTGGCTCCATCTTGCTGAAACCACACGTTCCTAACGTTCATTTCTTCGAGTCTTGGAAGAAAAAATTCCTCGATCATGTTCCTGTAACGAGCTCCATTCACGGTAACTGCGCGTTCGTTTTCTTCAAAAAAATAAGGACCAAACTGCGAAGGCCCGCTGCTCTCTAGACCAGAGCATGATGGCAACTGACTGGAGGGAGAAACAAACTTGGGAACTTCCCCCTCCAGATGCGCCCCCTCTTGCCCCTCTACCCGCCCAACTCACCGCGCGGGAATTTTTTCAAATAAGTAAGTTTCTCTGGCGCACCCTGTATTTGTTTACCTTTTATTTCTACGTTTCGGCGCGGGTTACACCAGCCGTGGTCACGTGTCAACGTGTGTAGTGTTAACACTTTTAGTGTAGTGTGTCGCAGCCTTTCCGAATGTGAAGAACAAAGCTCGGCAGCTCCCATCCTGGACTACCCATCTCTTCAGTCAACTCGTGACCACGGCAGGTACCCCTGCCGAACGTACACCGGCAGGTCCTACTTGACGTTTCGTTCAGACTCAATTTCGAATATAAAATAGATGCAACATGTTTTTATTCGTCCAAGGCAACATGCCATGAAACGTGCAGTGCTGCATTATGTGAGCTATGCTCTGTCGTAAACGCAGCTTAGTCGAGAAATGTACTTACTACTAGTATATTGATTGACATGCTACACATAGCGCAGCTGAACAAAACAATATGAAGTCAAGCTGCGCCGCGATGCACGTAGCACAGCATCAACATATAGATAGATAGATAGATAGAATTTTATAGATAGATATTTATTTCATAATTATAATTTACATTTCAATGACTGTTTTCAAAAATATTTAATTTACAGACACGAGTCTGTTACGATTCTATTATACGTATAGATTGTATAAACATTCCAGGAGGGCGGTATCCGCGCGCTCTACCGCGGCTTCGTGCCCACGATGATGGGCATGGTCCCTTACGCCGGATTTAGCTTCTACTGCTTCGAGTCGCTCAAGTACCTATGCATGAAGTATGTACCCACGTCGCTCTGCCGCAAGTGTGAGAGGAACACCGGTCAGTATATCACGACGCGACGCGCTCTAACTTCTCTTTAGGGTTGTAATACAAACGCAGCATATGTCATCTTTCTAAAAGTGTAACGGTTTTTATGGAAGGAAAGTGGCGAACTATCAGACAGTTCACCTGGTGGTAAGTGGATACTGTCGCCCTGCAACAATCCGCAATGCATGCCAACATCAGTGCAGAGTGAAAAACGTGCTACCTCCTTTTGGAGATTTAGGAATGGATTTGGAGAAAGAGAAAATGAGGACGGGTAGAATGGAATGGTAATGGACTTTGGCATATCTCAGTTTTTGATAAGATTGAGAAATCCCCTCCTACTTTCCTTACCCTATTGTATGAGGAAGGGACCATGTTATCTCACCAGACAAGTGAAATGGAAGAAATAATATGGAATTCAATGAATACGATGGGAAGGGAAACGAGCATATATTTGCAGTACATTCTCAGCGTACGTTACGTCACCAGCCTTTTTTATCGTTCACCGCTGGACATGTGTCTCTTCATGGATATGTCTGGTGCATGAGGAATTTATGGCGTTCCTAGGTACTTGTGGTAGCCGCTTTGTTATCCTCTTAGTAGCCTTTTACGACAACCACGGGAAGAGATGCGGGTGGGGTGCTATTCTGAAGGCGGCCGACACGCCAAATTCTCAGCCTAATCGGCTGTTAATGCTGTGTATTCTAGGAGGTCTAGTGCTAACAATCCCTGGCAAGTTGGTGTGTGGGGGGTTAGCTGGTGCAGTGGCTCAGTCCGTCTCGTACCCACTAGATGTAACTCGGCGACGAATGCAGCTGGCTTGTATGGAGCCCCACACTGAGAAATTCGGGTATGTACACCTTTTAAAGTTACCGGAGATAAATCGCATAGAAACCGGAAAGTACCGGTTATTATTCAAATTCTTTAGTTATTTGAATAAAATGAAATTGCGTGAAATAAAGGCCAGATAAAAGGTTCTCGTATGAGCAAAAAAAGCTATTTTATATAAATGTTTTTATAAATTAGCCGTTTTTTTCATGTGCCGCGTTTTGATGATTGAAATATTTCGGTTCTATGACAGTAAAACAGAAACAAAAGTTAATATCTACTTAAGTCAACACCGGTATCGAACCCTTTGTAGTAAATATCACAAGGCAATAAATAAGGAAAAAATTGAATTATTGGACTTATTATAGTCTACGATAAAGTATTATTATAGTCTTTGCTTCTCATAAAACACGAAGCTTGTACTCATGACAATAAGGCCAATCGATAATAATGAAATGTATCCAAACTTAACAAACAAAGTGCAGATCGCTAATATCTATGCAAAGGCTAGACTGGTGAGGGATCTTCGCAACTGACATTTCACCTCCCCCAACAACGCTAACACGGGAAATTTCACACTTGTTTATATCGCCTTTATCAAACTTTCTAAGAGTAGTCTCATGTTCGGTTCTGGTTAGTAATTTAGATTTTAATTATTTTAACATTGTAAACTCCCTAAACCACTTCTCTGCATCTAAACCAAAACATCTTGAAATGTTGAAAAGCTATGTTCCGCCAGCTTCTGTCACATTTTTTTTAAGGGTGTTTTTATAATAAAAAAAAAAAAACTACTCAACCGATTTTGATCCTGTAAATTATGATCTACCATAAGGATAAGGTTCTTTATTTTATAATGAATTGTTAATGTTATGGTTAAAATGGTGAAGGAAAACGTGTGCACTAAACGGTTACATTCATATTTTTAACCACAATTTTCGATCTTGTATATCGAAAATCATAGTAAAAACATAACAGTAAGTCATACAACATACAACCACGCACGGTTTGTTCGTGTGCGCGTCGTGTTTCCGTATGCACAATTGCACATGTACATAGAATCTCAGTGAGCAATGACGACGCGTGCCATAAAACATGGCGCTGCAATATCATCAATCTTGACCACATACAGTGATGGCAATGATCCATAAAAAATTAATAGCCTACTGATAAATAATCGCAACTCCAATTCCAACGACATAACGATTATACTTTTTGATATTTATTTTTTCAATTCTTTTCATTTAGCTAACGATTAGCCGTTACTTAAAACTAATCGTAATTACGACATTTCTTATGTGTTCAACATAAAATTTTGATTATTTTTTTGAATTAAATTTTAGTCTACCAATTGACACTAATGATGGGGCTGGAGTTAAACTACTGTTCTGTTTTTACTATAATTCTACTTTATTTTAATAACTAATTTGTGTATTATTTTCCGATTGCACGTATCTTACACATGGTGTTGGAACTACAGGAGGTGGGTTATTTTTTTTTATTATTTGCAATTTTATGTTAAGTAATGTGTACATAATACTCTCCATAATAAGTTAATTCTCCATTCCATTCTGTACCACTTCCGGAAAAACGTTGATGCGATTTGATCTAATTTATCCATGATATACGATTTCCATGATGGTTGCTCATCAAATATCATTCCTAGATATCGTATAGAGAACACTTATATTGTTTTAAAATTATAATAATATTGAAATGGAGACAAGCTGTAACATTTCATTTTTGAGATAAAACACCTAAGATTTTTTTTAAACATTTCACTATTAATGTCTGAACTACTAAAACCGATCGAATAACATGCCCTTTGTCAGAACGATGTCAGATTTAAGTATGATTTTATTTTGGAGTATTATACGGAGGCATACAAATACTCAAATTATCGCTAGAAATGTTTACTATAAATGCATTTTTTAATATTAAAATAATAATTTTACAGCACAGGAATGATCAAAACGCTAACCCTCATATACCACGAGAATGGTATAGTGAAGGGTTTGTATCGAGGGATGAGTATAAACTACATCAGGGCCATTCCGATGGTGGCGACATCTTTCTCCACTTACGAACTGATGAAACAACTATTGCAACTTGATACTGGAATGAAAGTCTCATAGAAATAATGGTCACTGGAATTAATTGGCTCTATGGCAACATGTGCCTTTGCCTTGTTAAAAAGTAGTTGTGATATCAATGTCAGGTGAAAGTAAATTAGCGGCAAAATTATTTTTTAATTATTATGTAACAGTATTTTAATAATTTGTCGCTCTCGACGCATTCTACGCAAATTAAATAAACTATAAAATCAGGAAAAATAGGAAATTTTGTGGGATATATATTTTTTTAATTAAATATATAAATTGTGCCTTCCACTCTGATATTTCCGAAACGTTTATGCGAACGATACGATTTACTTATACATATCTTTTATTTTAAAAGATTCCATTATAGGAACTTTATAAACAGGAGTACAGCACAAACAGTTTGTCACAAAAAAGGTTAGCTGTTGAATAGCTACAAAACAAATTCACAAATTAGACGAATCTGATCACAAATTTATAAAAATTGTGACAAATGAAAAAGACATAAATGAGGGTTAATTATTTATTTGTATCGTTTCGTTTTATTAGGCAATAAGTTACAATCGAGTCGTCGTTCCAAAACGTGCGATAATCGCTCTGACAGTCCAAATAACGCTGCGTCTCTTTTTGTAATATTAATTATGATATAAAAGAATGCACTAAATTTAAATTGTTAGCAAAAAGCGATTATCGCACGTTGTAGAGAACGTGGTCTCAACTAAATAAAGATTAGTGTGGGACAAGTGATCTAGCTGTTCAAATTAAAACTGCAGTAAAAAGTATTTGTATTTGCCCTTCCAAAGACGATTTTATTGAATAGATGGCAGACGAGCGGGCGGGCCACGTGATGGTAAATGGTCACCGCCGCCCATGGACACTTGCAACACCAGGATGCGGTTCGGGTACAATTCGGGTGCGCTGCCGACCTTGCAGAATCCTATAAATTAAATTTAACCCAAGTGATTGCAAGACCATGCCATTGTATTCTAACCTTACTCTTGTTCCGTGATACGTATATCTTCCCTATTTATATGTGATAAATACGGAAGTTAAAAGCGGCCAAAATGTAAAACCGAATTTTCAGAAAAGTGGCCAATTTAGGCTGCGTTCCAAAACGTGAAAATTGCTCCCTCACAATATAATTATGGTGCATCTTTTTCTATATTCCTAATACAGAAAATAAACTTAATCACCATTTTGTTTTTTTCTCGAAACTGCGTTACACTCGAGTGCAATTAAGTTTAGCGTTACACTCGCTAAACTTACTCGAGCGTTAAATTAAAATAAAATGATTAAATGGGTAGTTAGTTAAACAGTTGTCCCCCAGTTCTCGACAAACAATTAATGAACAATGAATAATTAAAATGGCGGCGCGGACTATGCCAACCGCCCTAGTAAAATGTTCGAACCCCCCTAGTGTTAATTAAAGAGCGATTTTCCCACGTGCTGGTACTCATCCTTCGTATTGACGTCCATGTTAAATTGTATTTAAGTTTATTATTTGTGAAGAGACCTTCATGACAACAAAAATAGTTATTATTTGTATAAATTCTGTAGGTGTTAGGTTGTGGCTCAAATATAGCTTTAAAAGAAAGATATTTAAAGTTTAAAATACATTGGATATTAATTTAACGGTGACGGAATTTAATGTAAATTTTTATTTTCTGTGGATAAATTCAATTTTGTTGATATAATATGAATATGATTTTGCACTTGAATTTCAGATGTACCTAAATGATAACTAATTTTCAAGACTCGATAATAATGTATTAAATCAAAATATCTACTTTGTAAAAAAAAAAATTGTTAGAATTACCGCAATTCTTTAAGATTATCTACTTTGGAGATCAGTTTGATTATAAGTTGAGAACAAAATATAAATGATTAAGCGAGTGTAAAACACGTTGTAGTTTGATATTTAATTAGTTTAAGACAAATATTCATTCCATAAATTAATTAATATTACAAGTATTGAAAATAAACTGCATCCGATTCTGATAAACATGATCAAAAAAAAGGTATTCCATTGCAGCAATAAAGCTAAGAAAAAATCTATTTGAAGGATTCCATTCGTATCGTTATAAATCTTTAGTATTTGAATGATCGAGGTTGTAAAAAAAATTTTTACTGCAAATATGAATCCAAGACATGTAACACATTTGTAAAATCTAGTTTACATTTCCTTATGCTGACATCAAGTAGAATATTTTTTTTGTAAAATTTTGTTCCTCAATATTGCATTTCCATTACATTTCTTTTTTTTTATACGCTTTTTATAGGTACGTAATTATAAAAACATAATTATAACACAATTTAGTGTCAGATTGTATGGAAAATGTAATGTATAAAATGTATCGTTATTATTATTACCAAAGATACGAAAGTACACTAACAAATTGTTTACACAACACAGTACTTAGCTTTATTTATTGAAATAAATGAACATTAATATTTTTATAGCGTCTTATTTATTATTTTCAATTCCAGGTAAATATCTAGATGATAATCTATATATTATATAATAAAACAGTAAGTGTTGAGCCTGTACATTGTGTAAATTAAAAAAGGGCTCTTTTTAGAAGCTACAGAAACCAAAGATTTCAGAATTTTTGTCTGTATCTTTGTTTAAAGTATCACGTAAAAACTACTGAACGGATTTTGGTCGGATTTTTACTAATGTATAGGTGGCAACAGTACAGAAGCGGCGCAAGGCGTGGGCGACGTGGGCCACCGCTTACGACCTCGCGCCTCGAGAGTTCATATGCAGCTTTGATTCGTGAAAAATGTGACAATCGGCTAACCCTGTGGGCCTGCCCTAAAACTTCCCGCTGTGTGCGAGGTTTTCAAGCTCGTAAAGAATATTAAAAATATATAAGCAAAAAGCACAACTTGCACTTTTAAAAACATTTTTTGTGTGTTCTTGATTATAATATGTGAAAATGAGAAATACAGTATTTTTTTAAATTTCGCCCACATCAAGATCGCGGCCTTGTTATAGTGAAAGTACACTTTTCTTGTGTTGCATAAATATTTATTTCGGAATTTTGTTCATTAAATTCAACAATCTTCGTAATTTTCCGGGCAGAATTATTACCGCTGTATTTTTTTTGAGATTTGAGCACAAAACTGATTATGGTTTTATACGGGCTTCTCTTGAAAAATATTTAACTATTATTACGAATTATTTTAAATAGTTTTGTTTCGCGGGCAATAATAACTACAAAGCTGTTTTACGTGACAAAATCCGAATGACTGATCAGTTTATTTACAAAGCTATTATGTTTGTAAACTTGATTATTAAATTGTACAAGCAATTGTACTTAATTATTAATAATTTAGATTTGAAAATTTGGAATAAAAGATGATTTTTCTTTCTTTTTTAGTATTTATTTCATTTCATACACAAATGTAAAAGCAAGTTTTATATTATAAAACTTTCATACTTTTCACGATCTGATTGTGAGTAATATAGAAGGGGACGCTGGTACCTCGCACCCACCAGGCTGTGAAGTTGTCAGTGATAATGGTAACGTTTCACATGATGTTCGATTCAGTATTTTGTTTCACAGTGAGTACTCACGCATGCTTTTTTTCCCCATAAAGACAGTAGTCATATTATGTACATATCGACGCACACTGGGGTATGCTATAAGGAGGCAATGCCCATAATCAAATTTTTAAAATGTGGGTAGTTCATAAAAATTATGGCAAGTACTCACTTTATGATATATTTTGTATCAGTTAGCATCGGTCTTATCTATCTAAAGGTTATCAGTTTGCTTCTATACTACCTTAAAGTTCACAGTGTTCATAATTATTGCATTTGCAATAGTGAGATTGATACATTAAAGTTGTCATTACTTTAGCGATATAATAGTTATCTTAAAACTAAAATATGATTAGTGAAGCTCAAGGTCAGTACAATTTAAAATATTAGTCAAATTAAGTAACTGGATTGTTTAAGCATAGGAAATTAAAATCTCAAATTATTATTATTTTTTTTTTTTTAAATGAGTGTTTCTTTATTATGCGCAATGATCTTTTGAAATTGAATATTGTATTATAGACAGTGAAGCTTCCTTATTAAGAAACCACAAGCAAAAGTAAAAGCACTTTGCGCAAATTTGTAATATTTTACAATTTTGCTTTTACTTCATTATTAGGCGCATTAGATTTTTTAAATTTGATTTCAGATATAACTGCCAAAGTCAATATTAAGAGAAAATCTTTACTAGAAGTATTCTTCAATAGCAATTATAAATCATTTGATCGCAAATTTAAAGAAATAATAGATTTTGTTGCCAATAAGACCACTTGTCCAAAGCGATCTCGTACTGATTTAGTTTCAGAACTACGTAACTTCAAACAACAATTTAAAAATAAATGGCTGTTGCGCGGCAGACATAAAGAAAGGTTCTTAACTAATGAAAAGACGTGGATTGATGGAAGTTGTGAATTTACTCGATTTATGGTTTCAAAACCAGGAAGACCAACTTTAACTTTCAACGAATGTAGTGAAAATTCGAAACGTAGAAAAACATCTAGTCTCCGTACTGAGAATGCAGATTTTTTAACTTATGCTGCTCAAATGAAGTTGAGGGCCTCAGGAAAAATTACAGAAGCTCAAGTCATTAAGAAAATGTCAGAGTCTTCCAAATATGCCAAGGACTGTTTAGACATATCTACCGAAGAAGCTAAAATTAAGAAATTATCACCACGAGAAGCTCTTTCATTACTTGTTGAAGCACAACTGTCACGTAAACAATACGATATAATCAGAAACTATGCAAAAGACATTTTCCCATCTTACAAACTGATACAGGCTGAAAAGACTTTTTCTTGTCCGGAAAATGTCCACGTAACTGAAACTGAAGCTGTCGTGCCTCTTCAATCTTTGTTAAATCACACTGCCATTCGTCTGGTGCAGTCACAGAAATGTGTTTTGGATTCACAGTCAATAAGCACTTCAGATAAAATAGTACTATACACAAAGTGGGGTTTTGATGGGAGCTCCAGCCATACTCAATATAAACAAAAGTTCATCTCAGAAGCAGCTGACGACAAATATATGTTCTTAAGTAGTCTCGTGCCATTAAGACTTTCATACGAAAAAAATGGTAATTCAGTTATTTTGTGGCAAAATCCAAAGCCTTCTTCGCCGCGATTTTGTCGACCCATCAGTCTCCAATATCTTAAAGAGACAGATAAATTAGTAAAAGCAAAAAAACAAGATATTGATAATCAAATTCAGAATTTATCATCAACAGAGATTAATATAGATGGTAAACTATATATAATTGACCATGAGCTCATTTTTACAATGATAGATGGAAAGTTGTGCAATACACTGTCTGACACCAAATCTACCATGAAGTGTTATCTGTGTGGTGTAACTTCAAAAGATTTCAATAATCTTGATGTAGTTTTGCAAAAACCCGTTAATACTGAATACATATCGTACGGTTTATCAGTTTTGCATTGCTGGATACGATTGTTCGAAGCGCTTTTACACCTGTCATATAAATTACCCATTCGGGCAGGGCGTGTAAACAAAGAAAATAAAGATATAGTTGAACAAAATAAAAAAAAGCTGCAAACGGAGTTTAAGAAACAACTGCATCTAATTGTTGACAGGCCGAAACCTGGGTTTGGCAACAGTAATGATGGAAATGTAGCACGCACTTTCTTTCAGAATTATGAAAAATCTGCAACAATAACACAGATTGATCTGCAGCTCATAAAACGATTTTATATAATACTGCAAACTATATCTAGTGGATTTAAAATAAATGAAAACAAATTCAAAATGTTTTGCCTAGACACGGCTTCTCTATATGTAAATCTATATCCATGGATGCCAATGACACCAACAGTCCATAAAATATTAATTCATGGACCTGAAATTATTAACCACGCATTGTTGCCGATCGGTCAACTCAGCGAAGAAGCACAGGAGTCCAGGAATAAAGATTTTAAATCATACAGAGAACGCTTTAGTAGAAAAACCTCCAGAGCTGAAAATCTCTTGGACGTCATAAATCGTTTATTTATATCCTCAGACCCCATCATAAGCCTGATGCGCGAAGTACCCAAAATGAAAAGAAAACCCTTTGATCCGGAGGTGATTGACATGCTAGAAGAGGAATAAATGTTAATAAATTATTGTTTTACATTGTGTGACTTTTGGGTAATGCCTGCATATAGCCTGCCCCAGTGTGCGACGGTAGAAAGGAGAAAGACACGTACAACTTAAACCACAATAATCAAGGTTTAATTTTGAAAGTGTGTGTCGCTTATTCCATCTCTCCTTTCCACCGCAGATATATTAGTTAGGTATAGTACAGAACCAATAATTGCTTAAAAAAGTATAACTATGAGCTTTAGATTGTGATTTTGCAAGTATCGACATTATTCGTTATAAGAACAACACAACACTATCTTTCACTCGCACGTATAGTAACTTGCGCACACGTCAAAGCGATCTTTGTCTGTATATTACGTTAGTAGGTCTTTACTTGTCACTATAAAAAAGATAAACGTGCGGTTGTTAGTTGCACATCGTACCATATTTCGTGCTTTTTTTGGTTTTAATATTATGTACACATTTGAAACTGGGGTAAGCTTAATAAAAGAAAAGGATCTTTTATAATTAATTTTATTTATTATCTAATAATATTCTATTACGGCTTAGTACACTTGCAAGAATAAATTATTCTGGATTCTGTTTAAGATTTATTATTGCCATTATGTAGTGACTCGAGGATTTAACGTAATCGACGTACTATCAACGTTTATCATTCAAATGTATCGCACCTCAACACTCGGTACATACAAATTGTTACGCACGTCTTAAATTTTTGAATGCCATTTGCCATGAAATACTTAATTTAAATTTTATTCGAGCTTAAATTGGGTGAAATAATTCTACAAAATTCAGCTGTAAAATCAACCTCAAGCAAGCAATCACAATTTAAGTTAATTTATTTCACGCAAATGAAGCTCGATATACATTTTTTTGTGATTTTTTTCTCTTTTCTTTTGGGTATTATAATTGTTTTTATCTATAACTTACATATGTACTTAATACTTAGATCAACGAAACGTGTGAATTCAGATGTCATTGGTGGGTAAAGTCTTTGTATCAATTCGTACACACGCGTTTTATCAAAGTGCAATTTTGGAAATATAAAAACCATATAATATACAATATTTTTTTATAAGTACCTATTTTATTTAGTATTAAAATTGCAACGAAAACGTTGACAAAATAAACAATCTCTCCATCCAAATTCAAAATACAAATGCCTATGCACGCTTTATACATGTGGAATACATAACTTTTGTCATTTATTCTAGAAATAGGAAAAAATGCTTTCGAGTGAAGTTAACAGACTTAAGCGGAGTTCCGAAATGCGCGAAAATGGTTCCTTGACAATTTAAATCATCTTTTTTTCCTCTGTAATATGAGAATAGAAAAAGATTATGTAAATTATATTATCAAGGAGCGATATTTGCACGTCTTGGAACTCTGCCTAAATGAAGGAGTATGAAATGATTTGTAACAATCTAGCTTCGAAACAGCCATTTTGTTTGTAAATATTCTAGGATCAATCGTACAAAAAACTTTACAATTATCGTCGCATCACCCTACTTATCCGTACAAAATATGCAGAGTGCTCGAGTCGCACGCGTCCACTGGCGTACGACTTAAAATAGCAACCGATTTAGACGGCTTAAAAAAATCCAAAAATCGTTGAGACAATATAAATATGATGCATCTTATTCTATCTTCGTAACAGAAAAGGACGCAGCATGAATTAGTCGTTAAGCGATTCTCGCACATTTCAGAACGCAGGGTTAACAACGCCTCTTCGTCTTTAGGTATTTACACAATTACCTAAAATTAATTATAGTGAATCGTAGAATAAAACTTAAAGAGATCCACTCGTGTGAAACATTTATGTTACAAGTAAGGTGGCACAAGGACTTGTAGTGTAAAGTACAAGGACTTTTGAAAACGAACCTCGAAATGCACGTTACGATGCCTTTTATGACAGAATGGTTGCACTGGGAATAATGAAAAAACGTACATGAAAAACGGCACCAGACGACCCAAAAATATAATAATAATTATTATTATAAAAGCAAAGTAGACTTTATTCGTGCGAGGGAGCGGGATACTGTTTTTTAATCTCTTTCCTGCGTATCGATTTTTGTGTATGTATTTGGTGGCAAATAATGCGAATGCTGTTAGATATCACTGCGTTTTTGTCACTAAATGATTAGAAAAAGTAAGATAAGATTATTTCTATCTCTTTTTCATCTGGTAGCTAAATTTTAGTGGCAAAAAATGCAAACGCTGTAGGTAGGATATTGTTTTTAAAAATATTTGTCGTTTTTGTAGTTCACGTGATTCGTTAAATTTTATTAGGTAAAGGGTTAGCGTTCATTAGGCTCGCCGAATCGAGTCGCAAAAATTCGCCTACTATGAAACTGCATCCATTGGGGACGCGCCGCGTCGAATCGCACCGATGCATCACTCGTCGGGCCAATTTCTGCTGCAGCGCGTTTCGTCTCGACTCTGCGCGTCTCAGTGGACGCACGGGAGGAGAGCCGCATTCGATATTCGATTCGACGCGATCCGTTTCGTCTGCAGTCGACGCTTAGCTTTTTAAGTATAATATTAGCTACATATGTCTTATAACACGTCGACGTCGATGTCTAGTGTCGTTCTTCATCTACGAGAAAAATGTATCGACTATAGATGTGATACAACATTCGGTCATAAAATTAAATGCTCAATTTACTTCAAATGATACAGAAACAATGTACATACAATACACAGAAAATGAAATAGTTATTGAAAAAACAACTAAAATTGATATAATTTATTGCGCTACAAATAAAATTATACAAGTAGACTACAGATTTTGATCTAGCATAGTTGCTTATACTTTAAAAAAAATTGAAGAATGAACTTTGACTAAGAAATGTGACAAATGTGAAAGTGAAATGTGTGTGTCACAAGCCTGAGGAATTGCTTTTGTAAACACAGACTCAACCGAGCGTTCGATTACAACATGCTGTGTGGACGTGAAGCAGTTATTATAGGGACTTCATTAGTTGCTGTAACTGGGAGAACGTTTGTATAACAACTTTATATTTGCGGTTGGCGCCACCTAGCTGTCTACTAAATATGTCGATAATGAACTGCAAAGGAGTTTGTTCGAATGCTCAATTGGCGAAGTGTTGTAGTCACCAAAGATTTTTTTATGGTGGTATGTCCATTGGTCTGTCAGTGAATCTATGGTGACTCGAATGTGAAATAAAACGATTTTTTTGGAAATGTACGGTGTTTAATTCCATATTTTACATGCAAATACAGCAGTGGGTCCACCATGAACATACCAGCATAAGCCGCGGAGCAAAATCATCGGGCAAGAATAGAACTGGTGACAATTTTATCGATTATTATCCGAATTTAAATGCACACCCCACCGCCACACTATTATACACAATAGTACTAATAATTAAATAATGCCGGTCGGTCATCTTCGTGTTTCCGACCGGATGCGAACGATGTATATAATATAGAGTGGTTACAATATATTTTGGATTTATTTTCTTTTTCTTCATCAATTCTTCGTATCTTTACGGAATATGAAGATGACTGGCATTATTTAATTAGTAGTACTGTACGTACTAAAACTTAAGCTAGGTTCCAAAACATATCGCTTTTTGACAATCTGAATATTGTGCATCCTTTTTTTGTTTTCATGGCATAAAAAGAGACACATATTTGGATTATCAGAGTGATAATAGCATATTTTAGAAAACAGGAGTTAACAATTTATGGCCGGGTTTTTATTTATTTGCACTCGTACAGCACATTCGACGGGATCAAATATATTAGTTAGCAAATCATATATAAACCGTCCATTCATCAGTCGTAACTGTAATTGTAACTATAATTTCGTGGTCACTCACACTTGCGCGTGGATAGTGTCATTTATTTAATGTGTAATACAAAAAAAATCATGAAATACATGTTAATTTTAGTTAGATATTTTTCCCGGGCGCCGATTGATATATTAAAATATTTTACACTATTTTTGTAGGACCTTACATTATATATGCATTGCCATTGACATTTATAAATTAATGAAAACATTCAAACGCTCATTAGAAGAATATATTATCCCAAAGAAAGTGCTGACAGAAATACGTAAAAAGTAGACACTTACTTAATACGTCCCAATATCTTAGAATCCCAGATAAGGCTTAATTGAATTTTAAAAAATAGAAAAAAAAAACAGCTTTATCTTAAAATCAGATGTTAGAGCATGTTACTGTTTAAACACAACCTTGAAACAATGAAAGGGCATTGAACCTAAGTTGCATACCTACATTCCGCTATTTTGAAAAATTCTCGATTTCGCAGCCACCGACCAAACCTAAATAAATCGATAGAAGACATCAAAAAATGTCCTTAGGTAAAAACTCTTAAAACGTTTCCGAACTGAGATTAATCAAAGCAAAGTTATTTTCCGAAACGGCGGAAAGTTGGTATGCTAGGCGCCATACACAAATGGCTTTAAATCCGAACAGCTTTATATTAACAAAAATCTTAAAGCCAATACCGCTAGTCTATACCCGTGGTCATCAAACTGCTATCCGAATTGAACATAGTTCATAGTTCTACTTTAAAGAATGTCTGGGGTGGCGCCAAAAAATGACTACTAAAAGGAAGACGACAATTTTTTTAAAGAAAAATGGAAGAAATAATTTTGTTTTATATATGGAAACAAAAAGGTACTTGTTTAATATGCCGGGAAACGGTTGTCGGAATGATGCGATACAATTTGTCTCACCACTATACAATTAAGCGTAATTCATTTACAGAGGCCTTACCTTTGTAATCCAATGAAGGAAGGGAGAAAGTAGCGCATTTAAAATCGTCACTTCGTCGTCAACAAAATGTTATGTCAATAGCAGTCGGACAAAATGAGGGTGTTAAGGAAGCATCCTACCAAGTATACAATATTATTGCAAAAAAGATGAAACCATTCACTTATACTGAATTAATAAAGCAGCAGATGACAATTGTTTCTCAAATAATAAAGATATATTGGCCGAAATAAATAAGTTTACGCCTTCTGAATCAACCTGTCGCCGCCGCATACAAGATATTTCAAAAAAATACGTGTTTGAGGAAGTGATTGATAAAATAAAAAATGCAAATACAGTCTTGCGTGTGATTCTAGTACAGATATAACTTCGATATCTCAATGCTCATGTTTTTTGCGTTACTGCCAAGGACGGGATCATAGAAGAAGACTTCTTAGGCGTAATAACCATGAAAGGACACATAAAAGGTTCTCATTTTGTGGATGTAATGAATGATTTTATAGAAAAAAACGATATACCTACGAGTAATTTAATATCAGTGTGAACAGACAGCTGTCCGTCAATAATGATTTACTATCAATTCGTTGGTTACTGCATCAAGAAGGTTTGACATGTCAAATTTCAAATAACAAATTGAAGGATGTCATGAAAACAGTCGGAAGCATTACAAATATTAATCATACATGTGAACTTATTCACCGAACTACTTGAGGAATTACATGTCAGTTACGGTGGTGTTGTCCTACATACTGCTGTCAGATAGTTAAGCAAGGGAAAAGTGTTTGAACGGGTTTTCAATTTCAAATCTGAAATAATTTTATTCTTACAACAGAGCGGTAAAGATTACCTTGAACTTATCGGCTTCTTTATCCGATATTACACGGAAGTTTAATAAACTTTTAATTTAGAGTTGCAAGGACCAAACAATTGCACAAATGACGAATAAAATATTTGCATTTGAAGCTAAAAGCGATAGATAGTTTTTTCGACGAAAATGTCATGGCGTCCTAATTGAAGGAATATTAAGAAGAAATTAAAAAAAAATACTAAACATGATAAATATTAGAGGCTACTTTATTGTTCTAGAAAACTCTTACCATGTTGAAAATGATGAAATTATTCTGCCATTTTGGGTTTCATAAAACTCCGTTGATGAATAAAGTCATCGAACTTAAGCTGGACACATAGCTTACAGCTCAATTCATTGAAAATCTTAAAAAGCATGATTACATTGAATTTTGAAGATACTTGTCTAACAACTATAAAAAATTACGAGATTGCTCTCAATTTATTTTGAGGCTATTTCCTTCAAATATCTATGTGATGTTTCATTTTCTAAAATGAATCTCCTAAAAATATATCGTAATCAATCGCCTGTCATCATCATCAATCATTTAGAAGACGCAATGAGGATCGCATGCAGTCAAAAGACGTAAATATAGATGAGATTGCTAAAACAGTACAACACCACAAGTCACATTCATTAATATTTTATAGTTCACTTTGTAATTTGAATAATAATCCAGAATACACTTGTATTTTCTACATATTCTTTTCCCATACCCATTCACATGCACCTGCCATGGGAGTGAACATATTGAAGGTATATAGGTAATAAATTAATAATAATGTAGGCATGCGGTCCGAGGTACCACCCCACATTGTATCTATTGGCCCTTGACAGAAAAAAGTTTGACGACCACTGGTCTATACCGTTTGCTCAGATGACGTCACATATTGACGATTAAAAAGCTATTGGACTTAAACGTTGTTTTTACGAATTTACGGTTATATACGTCATTTCAATCATCTTTCATATAATTTTAAATTGCCATTAAATAAATGAGTGATATTTAAACATCATAAAAAGACAATTAATACTTGTAACGGAAAATCGTAAAAGTAAAACATTTAATTTTGCAAAATTTTAAGTCAAATAGCCTCAACCCTTGATATAATATTTTATTACTTTTAATAAGGACATATTAATGGCATAAATACAACATATAACAAGTAATTATTTCGTGTATTGTATTAAACAAGTGTGGCGTTCACTTTCTATGTATTTCTGTGCAAATATATGGACCAATCGCATCACCGAACGCTTTCGATTTGGAATTATGATTGGTCCGTTATACCACGAACAACATTTGCATGTTACGGACCTACTCATGACGAGACAATAAAAGGACATAAATTTTATGGCAAATAAAAGAGAAAAAAAATATTTTCATAAGATTATATTATATAATAGCAAGAAAGTGGGAATTGTAAAATCAAAAACAGAAAAAATTCGAAGGTAAATTTGGTTTTCAATTTTGCTTTCGTAAAGCCTTAATTCTCGTCCTTATGACAATAAATTACATTTGTTTACAAAAGATAAAATACTTTATAATGTAATTTTTTAGTTTCTTACGATTTATGTTCCCGATATATTTGAATAATAAAATGTACTTTGAAAATATATACCAAGGATTCTCTCGTCTTGAGCAGGTTCACCATATTAAATACACGGTTTCATTAATCGCGACGACTTAATATTATTAATATCGGCGACTTAAATGAAATTATATGGAGTCACTTCACAGTTTATACCAGACCGCGCGACTTGTCGAGTCGTCGCCGCGACTCAGTGTGTGCGACGCTTAATACAACATGCAAGGAAATTTCAAAACTACTGTCTTAATCGCATTAGTATTATCGTATCCGTTAGACAATATGGTCTTTTTGAAATTATTACGAGCCTTCGATATGCAGTTATAACTAAAGCTAAGGAGCTATGCCTTATTCCGATCAGTTATTTAAGTGATATCTATTTAATAAGTCGTTTTTCGATTGAAACAGTTGTATATATAACTCGTTAAGTAAATAAAGTAATTCTGCTCGCCTAAGAACGCATTAGTAACATTTTAACGCAAGCATAAGCAATATTAGAAAATTAAATATAAACAATTATATAAACAATGGTTATTCTTTTTGTTTTATCCAAAACTCAGTTTCCAGCTTTATTTTAAAGTAATGAAAATTTTACCAATATGATTATCAAAATTATTATCCACGGAGTACAGCATTGTTGCAACAAACCCGTTAATTTTAATAGATATCACTTAAAAAACTGGTCTTAATAAGGAGTAGGTCAGTATTATAAGGTTACGTATTTGAATGAACCTATTCACGAGTCAAAAAACGTATGCGCTGAAATTATCTAAAATAATAAGTCGGGAAACCAACTTGATTTAACTTTGACAGATTCTGATAACTGAAAATAAACTTGATGTACATCACATCAATGTGATAAGATTTATAAGAGGTTCCCTTGCATGTATAAACTGTGTATTTTATCCAGCCGCAGGGCAAGAGTGCACCTGATTGGGGGGTGGGGGGCATGTACAAACCGCGGCGGCGAGTGATGGCATCCCGGAGGCCCCTGGTACCCCCGGTGGCCAGCGTGTGATCCCACAGGCCCCGGGTAGCCCTCGGTGGCCACCGTGTGATCCCGGAGGCCCCGGGTAGCCCCTGGTGGCCACCCAGTTATACCAGCGGCCCCCGTATGATTCCGGAGGTCCCCAGTGGTCACCAGGTGATTCCAGAGGTCCCGGGTGGGCAACGAGTGACCCCTGGGTGCCCCGCGAGTGGTGAGAGACGGAGCGGCGCGAGCGAGTGCACGAACACGACTCCTGCTTGATATACGACACCACTGGAACGATATAATACTGTGTTACTACCACATTTAGTAAAACCCATCATCAATATCTCGATATCAGTCTATAAGGTCCCTAGCAAATCACTAGGGTGTTTCTTTTGTAGAAAGAAGGCGACAGACGAGTATACAGTCCACCTGGTGGTAAGTGAATACTGACGTCCATAGACATCCAGGATACTTGACTACATCGATCCAGAATGACAAACGTTGGCTCCCGGATGCACTGCGTTTAACCTTTAACCGTTTTACAATGGACGGCCGAAAGGAACAGATAGATAAGACTTTAATACTATGTCATTACACAAATTCAGTATGCCTATATAAGAAATGCATTATCATTGCGTTATATATCTCAGATATCTATCTCCATATCAGCCTACAATATCCCACTGCAAGGGATAGATATTCCTTGGTAAATGACTAGGGTGTATCCGGTCGTAATAAACGATGAAGGCAGATTGCAGATTGACGAGTCCACTCTTGTAGAGGTGGTATGGTTCCTCGGTGCTTGTGGTATCGGCTTTATTATCCCTTAGTCGCCACGGGAAGAGATGGGACAGTGCAGATAGTTTGTAATTAGTATAACTTAGTATCAAGGGTTACAGATTTTATTTATTTATTTAAGACAAATATTGATTACAGATTTGTGTATTTGTTTTCTGTGCAGCTTTGTGTGTATTTGTATCTATGTTTCCTATGACGCAGTTTGTCCTAATGTGTAAGATTTACTATTAAACAGCCGCGAAGAGATGGGATGGTGTTATACACGCTCAAAGCTTTACCTTAAAAATCACTAAATAAATATCATCTAAATCTACTCACATACAGCCTACATGAAGTAATCCGGCGTCCGCCGCGTGACGTGTGGCTCTCCACGTCGCGGGGCCGGGTCGAACTGAAGGCTGGAAACGAATTGACATGTTAATGATACAGCCACTGACATGTTGAAACATGCCACATGTAGTGGCTGGTCATAAAACCTTTTCCATCCACGGTCGATAAGATACATTTGATTATGATAATCCAATGTTGGTCATCACTTTGCGCTGATAATCATTTTTCTTGTGTATAGTTTTATTTGGAATCACGGGTGCGCGTCGAATTTGCTTGTGGATAAATTGGCAGCCCATATCAAAACCCGGTAAAGAACAAATGTAGAAAGAAACTATGGCAATGATTTTTTCAATATTTATGGATATGTACTGTGGGTGGTCATAAAATATGTTCCATCCGTGGTGAAGCGACAAGTCAAATAGATGATAATCAATCATTGTGATAATCAAATGTTGGTGATCACTTTGTGCTGATAATCATTCCATTTCACAGAAGAATGTGTACATGTTTCGGTAGTGAGTGAGATATGCCAGAGTCCATTGCCATTCCATCTTATCCCTCCCCATTTTCGGAACCCTTCCTAAATCCATTGCTACATCTTCAAAGGCAGGCAGCATAGCATAACCGGGGGCGTGCCACGGTTTTACCGGTTGGCATATAACGCGGATATCTATGGGCGACAGTATACTTACCACCAGGTGGATTGTATGCTCGTCTGCCAACTTCTTCCTATAAAAAAATGTGTGCAGTTCTTTCAACTGAGGAGTGCGCGTTAGAAAATGTTTGCTTTTTGTTTATAGGAAGAAGGCGACAGAGGAGAGTACAGTCCTACCTTGTGGTTAGAGAACACTGTCGCCCTACGACATCCGCGGTACTGTACATACCAACATCGATCTAGAATGACAACAGTTGACCCCGGCTGCGCTGCCTACTAATGGAGATTCACAAATGAATTTAAAAAATGTTTGGTAAATTATTATTGTTTTACGGGAATAGAGTAAAGTTGGAAATAAAGTATGAAGCAGTAGATTTTACGAGTCTTGTGTAAATTCTGCGTCAATGTATTTAAAGCTGTATTATGAAGGACATAAGGTCTCTTTTTAGGCGTACCACTACAAGCGAGGAAAGCGTGCGACCTTGAGTTGCACAACTACAATATAAGCTTACATGTCTAAATAAGTTATACATTTATCTAATTAAATATATAACTATTCAAGACAGAAGACTATTCAAATATATCGGATCAAATCATTTGAATTCAATACAATTCATCTGAATTCTTCAAATCATTCAAGACTTATCATATAAATCTTAAATGTTGGTAAGATAGCAAATAACTAAAGTAGCTGGATAATATATCCGGACTGAAATGATAAAATCCAATATGAAGTTTACGATCCTCTTAAGTACATTGAGTACAAATGTATACAATTAGAAAATATATTTTCAAAAAAAATAACTCATTCCAATACTCCCTCTAATGCAATAAACGTGCGTTAGAAACTACAATATAATTATAGTTTATCGTTCTCGCAAAATATTACGTGAATATACTCTATTCATATTAAGAAAAAGTGACGTCAACCGTCCAATATAGCATAACATAGCGATAATTGGTCAATAGAGGAATGCACCCCTCGTAATTGGTCAATGGGTAAAATCACGTGAATGATAGTGATGAAATGACTTTTTTTCTTAATTTGAACAGAGTATACATACATTGTCACTACTATAGAATCAATGATTACCCTAATAGGTCATTCCTAAACGTGTACAGACGTTATCATACTTACAATGAGTACTTGAGTGCATCATCCAACTCCATGATGGCGGCCTGGTTGCCGCACCTGCAACGAACGTGCCCAATTTAGTAAACAATTAATTACTCTGGCACAATATGTGCAATCAATCACACAAGTGTTTGCATCCTCTGTAACTTATATTGTGAAATAACAATTCCTACGTTATTCATCACGCGCCAATTTTGTAGAGCGATACTACCGCAGGGAATATAATGAGTTGAGGGTTCATGCTCATATTAAACTTTTTGTTCGTCCTTGGAGGGAATGGTGAGTAAAGTACATAATATATCCTATTTGCTACACCCTAACAGAACCAGTGTATAATAGTTATGTTGTTTTGTAATTTTTAACTCTGTACATGCTGCAATAATAAATAAATACTTTTTACATGTGACATACGAGGTTTCTGTATCCCATTTGACACATATTAAACCCATTAATCGCATTGTACATTCACTACTTGATAATATAAAGTAGTAGCGTAATTATGCATTTTTGTGTTTTGTAGCAACTTGACATGGGGATCACAAATTCACGCGAACGAAGTCGCAGGCACCGCTAGTATAGAATATATTTTTATAGACACATAGTTTTAAGTTTCCTGAATAAAAATAAAGTAGACACTGAGTTCTCACCGAGAAGATCCGAGAACATAATGTAGGTACATTGCTCTTGCGGTGTTCTAGTCTTGGTCTTCGATGGGTGTCGGTATTTTTGCTCGAAACAAATGGTTCTCGGGAGAGAACCGAGAAGGCGTCTACATTCTACTGGGATCTCAGTGTGTAGCTAAAAGTTTTAACGCTGTTCTATTCTGGTGTACCATCAGCACCCACCATCTTCTCTTTCTCCACCTTTTTTTAGTGTAATATGTGCGAACAAGCGCTGACAAATTACACCACGTCTAAAAGAGTGGACTCGCTAACCCGCTTCGTCAAAGAGGCGTTTGAAGGCCTTACATCTCTCACGCACGAGACAATGTGCATGAAGAATGGATACTGAAAGGGCTGGTTGCATAGCATTGCATGTGCAAACATATAAATGTACATATGAAAGAGCAACGGCAGTTGCTACATCGACATCCATTTCGGAATGGCGCGAGAACGATAGTCATAAACCATGAAGTGTAGTGATGCTTCATTTTCTCGGGAGTTGTTGCTGAGAATTCTCGGGATGACTGTAATGCCCGCTTAAAATGAAATATGGGAGAGACACAGGCTGATGCCATCACTCACCTATAGCAGTAGTTGGGCGCGGAGAATATGGTGACGACGTTCCTGTCGTGGCACCAGTTGTACCCCTCCATGACGAGCTGGTGCGCACGCGATACCAGCGTGAGCCCATTGCTGTGGTTGAACGTCTCCGAGATATCCTGCCCGAACGTGTAGCCAGCGCCACGGGGGGATATGCCCCATCCACCTCTGTACACGACCAAACAAAAAATCAGAAATGAACAGTTTTAACTAAAATATGAATGAAGGTAACCCTCCATGACGTTATATTCCAATTCCATCTACTTTCTAATTATTTTTCACAAATACTGATCTCCTAAAGTAGGTAATTTATTATTCACTGACGTCAAGATATTCATGGATGACATCAACCGATTAACATCACGCGAAATGTAGGTCTACCATTGTGGCAGCACAAAGGTAATGAATATGGCAATACTGATTCCTATCAATGTTAGTGAAAAATACGACTTAATGTTTTTAGAATGTCAATTATAAAGTAGAATAGCAGATATTGATGTAAATATATTTAAAATATAGTTATGTTATAGTGAATAAAGGTATGTGTAATGGCTCTGTATACACGTCTTTACAAATAAAAAAAACAGTGTTTGTGAAGCATTCTTGTCATTCAGTGGTTGTCTTCCAGTCAATAACAAAGTTTTCTTTGTTACTGTCTGCTCGTCTGTCACCCATATCTTTTCTACAAAAGTTTGTATTTATATATGGCCTGGATTATATATTGGGATATTGAGTGATGTTACAAAACATGTAATACAAAATGTCCCAATGAAAATACGAGAATCAACAGACGTAACAACACAAATTGCAATATTATTATGACTATTTTCGTATTTAAATTAATTAGCCATAAAACAGTAATTTGTGAGTCAATATTCCACTTCAGTCCAACTAAATAATAAGTCTATAAAGTCATAGTAATTATTGAAATATAAACAAAAGCCCAGGTCCCATGTATTAGTACTTATCAACTTATTCATTACATTAAAGATTGTCATACAGTATAGTCGTTTGTTTTACAAGCGCTCCATTACCTTTATTTACAACAGTAATCGAAATGAGATCAAGATTTTAAATTCATAATTTTATAGTACAGAACATAGACAGAACTACAGAGTTGCAGGTCGTGGTACAAAATGTATTGAAAAAATAAATCAAATCTCCAAATGAGAGGCTTGTACTGTTAGATGAAATGTTTGATTTCAAATATTTCATCTAGTTTTGTTACAATAACAATGGAATGCTAAAGGGCAAACAATTAGCAATGCTATAGTCTGTAATCTGCTTATTACATTAATCCTAATCATGCTTTTCAAGTACACGTGTTATATGTTTACATACACATGAATACAAAACGAGATTATTGGACGCGTCATTAAAAATCAATACTAATTCATTTTCTTTCTGAGTGCCCGATAACATTAGTATCTTACAGACCGTAGAATAGATAACATTCGAGCAAATAGTCATAAAAAATCAATATGATTGATATTACGACCGTCTGTGTGGGTAATAAGTCTGCATATGTTGCTGAAGTTAATAAAGTAACCAACTATCGATCGATAATCGTAGAAACCGATCAAGACCAATGAATATTTAACTGATACCTAGCATTGGAAATTTACAGAGTAAGATTTCGAAAAAAGTTTGGGAAGGATATATCACGAGACGAGGACGCAGAGTAAGAAATGATGCGCCTTTTTTTCTGGAGGGAGTGGGTGACTAAAGAGTATACTGTGAGGTAAAGGGTTTCCTTTATTATTGATTTCGATTATAGTTTCTATTTGATGGAATGTAAAATGAGATTAGGTGGCTCTCATTCACTCCCAAAATACGCTGGTACATTTCAGTGTCCTTGTGTTACAAAAAGGTAAGCTAGTCTGACGAGCTCTTCGGCTGCGGGAATACAGCCCATGTCCCCTTTAAAAAAATTATCAAAAAAGCCAGGTTACATTACAAATATTCTTCTCTAGGAATATGTCTGTTTTTGTATAATACTTAGGTAATATTGTAATGTCTTATTCATTATAAGAACCATAAAGAACAATAACAAACAGTATCACTCATTTGATTCTTAAATTTCATCAAATGAAACTTGTAAAACGTTATGTTGCACAAGCAATTATAACTAACATCTTATCTCATTTACAGTCCATACAGGCAGTCAATCTGATATCAACTGTACTGTGATGGGGATTTCCTTCCTGACCAGTAATTACATGGATAAATTAAAAAATTGTGTGATCCTTCATTCCCCTACGCAAGGGTACAGTTTCCACTAAGATTACTGGTCAGTGGTGCAGAAAGAACAAATCACCATGACATTACTGGTGGTGTGGCTTGGTGGTGTCGTGGGTCCTAGTTATGTATGTAGATATTATGTAAGTAGATAAAGTTGATAACAGAAGTGCACAGTACTCTATTAACATACCCAGTGCCCATCACTGTTATCAACTTATCATTTGCCTTGGACAATTAGTTCACATGGAAGATACTGCTGTAAGTCTTTGACTTGATGGACTAGTTTAATTTCGTACCATTTCAAAATTATAGTACGGTAAGTTATTCTATAATTACCAAGTTAATCAGCGCTTTGCTCCTCGAACAAAAAAAAAACGTTATATTAATTTGTAATTCTGGAATATCTAAACGTATAAATGCTATTTTCAATAGGCCAGCTATCTTTCAGAATCATTTCTAAAAAAAAATCGACAAACATTATGCCCCGAGTCCTATTCCTGACAATAACTACAGAAAGAAAAATTACGGTATTATTTGACTTTAAAAGGATAGAAGTACTCGTCAAAAGTTTAAGGTCATTTGCAAATATTTTCTGTATGTTTAAGAAGTTAAGTCTGGAACTTAAGCTTTTTTTGTATATAAAAAAAAAAGTGGCAAACGAGCACACTGTCCACCTAGTGGTAAGTGAATAATGTCGCCATGCGACATGATATTGTAATGAAGACATGTCGTCAAGTCACAAATGATGAACGCCAAAAACGGCCCCAGATCCACTGCCTATTTCGAAGACTTCGGAATGGATTTTGAGCAGATTGGGAAGATTGGGGTACAGGGAATGTTAAGAGAAAGGAAGTTTTCCTTTTCAATTACACCTCCAATTAATTCCTCCCTGGGAAGGATGACGTGTAATGGAAAATAAAGTGGAAAATGGATATGATGAGTACTTACACACATTATAGATACCTATATTATACTCATTACTCAGCCCACAAGTTTAATACACCTAACTACAATACCTACATCACTATTATTATAAAATTAATAACTTACATTATTATCATCTATGTTTACATTGCTACGTATTTATAAGCGAAAGTTATTAATACGGGACTTCCTAAGCAAATAAGTGGTAGGTAGATAGGACAATGGCAATTACTATTCGTTTTCTTTTCCGGTGAATCATAAGATAAAGAGAATATACTCTATCCTACGTTACTTATGGTACATGTTAAATATATCAACACAGTGTTCATCTACTACCGGAAGAGGTCCAACAACTCGCCGCTAAAACTATCCTGCGTTATCTGCAGGCCATGGACATTGGCGACGTACTACGATCACAATAGATGAACAATGGTTGCAGTGATACGACATTTAATTGACTCGCAGAGTCCATAATGCTTAATAATAATACATAGATCAATGTAGTAAAGTTTACAAGTGTGTATTTTTTTATTATTTCAGACACATACATTCACCGGAGTACTATGCGATTGTTTATGTATAAGCCATAGTCCATATTATCTATTTAGCAATATATACATGGTTAAATCTGTTTTTGGCAATATGTATAATAAGATTAATAAGTTCATATACTGTTTTGCTGTTGATTTTTTGTTAAATAAAATAAATATAAAGTAATTACAAAAATGCGACGAGCCGCGCGTATTTTAACACAATATGATTAAAACTAATGATTTCTTGGGTGCAATAGAAATAGATGAAACTGTGGACAATTAAGAATACAATAAATTGCAAAAATGCGTAACTCACCTATCATCAGGGTCACTCCACAGCAGGTCGCACATGGGGCCCTCATGGGGTACCTCCTGCAGGCGGTCCAACGCCCTGATATGGTCAAGGGTATCGATCGAGGGGCTGAGACCACCGTGTAGGCAGAAGATTTGTCCGTCCACCAACGCTGTCAGTGGCAGGAAGTCGAACAGGTCCGTGAAATGCTTCCAAACGGACGCGTTGCCGTATTTGCGGAGGCATTCGTCGTAGAACCCGTACACTTGAGTGATTTGACGGGACTCGTGGTTACCGCGCAGGATTGTTATTCTCTCACGGTATCTAACCTGCAATTTTATAATTTTCATTATATTGTATGTTGTACTAGCTTTTTGGCTTCGCTGTAAATTTCATGTTAATAGGACCATCAAGTTTTCCCATACAAATTTTGATACGCCGTTTCACTCTTTGGAGGTTGAATTCTGAGAAGTCTTTACTGTGTAAAAAGGTCAATAGTTCAAATTTAAATTTTCATGTTTCTAGCTTCAGGGATTTCGGCTCAGCGTTGATGAGTTCGTTAGTCAATCAGCCAGTCAAGACATCATCTAATACCTACGCTACCTTAACAATCTGCCCTCTGATTTATTGTCATTGCAAAACAAATTGTCAGAGGAAACTAGATTTTCGACATCAATAGAATACTCAGACTGCATCAGTTATACTTATTCGTATTATAAACACATATTTCCCTTTTGAAGAACCAGTTGATAGATAATTTCGATTGTAGGTAGGCGCGGAGAACGATGCTGTATCCCATAGCCGTCAGGGCGTGTTCTACTGGCCACTAAGTTAGTCCACTCTCACAGAAGCCTGCCATGCTTCGAGAGGGTGTGAGAGTTACCAAAGCCCCGTTACGCTTTCCTTCCTTCTCATTCCATGCCAAAAAACCCGCTGCCTGTATTATTATTTCGATCGTTATTCTACTGGATATTATTGCTTGCTGGGACGGTTGACTGAGGTGGGATGTATCAAACTCCATATAATCGTACCCCGTTCAGTCATCTAGTTGGATAGGGAAATGAGTGTGGAATTGGATATTTAATAATTCTCCAGCTTTTCTAGTCCTTATTCCTAATCCTTTAACGGTATGCAGAGCAATTAAGGAAATACCAACATTGACTAATGTTGGCGTGTAATTATTATTCATTTATTCAGTTTAATTAAAAAAATTCGAGTCTCACTTGATACAGATTATGGATAAACAATTACCCCCTTCTTTTATTGTCCCCTTCTATGTCAAATATCAATATATTAGGGTCTTATCTATGAAATTGCCGTTTATTCATAGTGGCAACTTTGAACTTAGTTATCTTGCGTTTGGCTTGGAAATTCAATTTCATTTCATTTTAAAGCTATGACATTCTTTTTCAAAATCAGTTATACATTTGTTTTTACGTCAAACGACTTTTTGCTTAGACATCGTTGTTTGCGACCATGGAAAAGTTAAAAAATTGCGTTATTTTCGAATACGAGTAGCGAACGCTTGGTTGGCAAATATTACAAATTTTTTATTTTATTTTATTTATTAAAAAATAACCTGCACGTCGTACAAAAGGCGAACACAATGTCTTATGCCATTCTCTACCAGCTAACTTTAAAACTAAACAGAGAGACATTGGGAGGTGGAGTGAAAGGTAACGATAAACAGTATAACACGATAAACGATAGTAGAATTTGGTAGCATTATGTACCTATATCTATCATACATTATATTTTATAATTACATCTACATTGTAAACCACCGATTACGGAATCAAGATTGATAATTAAAAACAAAATAATGTATTCGTGTGATATAATTAAAGTAGCCTTGAGAAATGCGTTAACGTTTGCAATTTTTCAATAAAACTTCATTCACAAATGGATTTAAATAACAGTTTGTATAGTTTTGACTACAACCTCAAGTGCATGACGATAAGTACAATAGAAACGATAGAGACGAGAACACGTGTCCAGTCTAGACATAATATTTATATTTCAACATTGATGATAAATCAACAAATTATTACGAATAAACATTTCTTTTTTTGGTTTTTAAGTCACAAATCGTGTTTGAATTTATCATCAAAAACTGACAATAAATTTTAAGCAACGATCAATAGAATAAAATAGTATATCTGAGTACAGGACTGTATCCTTTTTTAAGTCTTCATCTCAAGAATATCGAAGAAAAGGGCAAACATGACGTCTCAATGCAAATTGTTAAAGTGTATCGAATAACAAAGTAGCATGATCGATCATAGATAATACATTGTTTTAAACAGACATGACATATGAACTGAGGTTCCAATTGCAGTTCACGTAAATATTATTCAAGGTTGAAAAAATTATAGGCGATAATTTACATATATTTTACTAGTCGTTCACACTCTTCATAGAGGTTGTATATTGTATACGTCTTTTGCCAGATTACGTGATACTAGCTAAGGAGTGCTAAAGTGCGACCTTCCAACAATTCATTTACACGTGAAAAGCATCACCTTAGCATCACAAAAACTTAGAGAGGGTAAACAAACGGATGGAAAACGTTTATATGCCTGTATTATTTTTGTACAGAGTGGAAACCTATGATAAAAACAATAATTAAGTATTGTTCATAAAAATGACTCATTCTATAAACCCCCTCTACGATGAATTATTACACGATGAATAGTCATCATACGATAAGGAAAATTTTAGTTTTCAAAGAAATCTACTTATAATAGATTTCACTATTTTTTTGGTTTGGTTTTTTAAAATAGATTTACTTATAATAGATTTCACTTTGGTTTTTTTAAATGATTATAACAAAAATGGATTGAAATAAAATTTAATAAAAAAAAAATTGGGGTCCATATCTTGGTTAAGTTGGAAGGTGAGTCAATTGGTTCATTACTTTCAGTTACAACAGTATGAATTTCAAAAATCAGACTATAAAAAATGAAATTTGATAGACTGAGCCTGATCAAACTTAACATTTATCTAATTTTTTTTTAAACTGTATTGATAAGAAAAAAAGCTAAATTTAAAAAAAAATATATGATAAACAGACCGTATAGAAAATAACGCAATCTACTCTTCGGACTGGAACCATCGACGTTAATAATAATAACAGTACAAAAATTTCAATGGTTTGGCAATTTTGGAATTCACTGTGTTGTAGTTAAGTGAAGTAGCGTGTTGCGAGTTGTCGAAGTCGTAACCTTTGCAATGCAACCTGCTCTTTCAGTATCCACTGCTGGACCATGGGCCCCCTCATGCACATAGTCTTGCGCATGAGGGATGTATGGTCTTAAAACGCCACGCTGGCCAAGTGGGTTGGTGAGTTCACTAATAGAGGTGATGCAGTTCCTCAAGACTCGTGGTAGCGGCTTTATCCCTTAGTCGTTTTGTACGCCCATCGGCTGGTGCTATTCAATAGGTCGCCGTCACCATACGGCATCTTTAATTATATGAATTTATCTGATTATTCTGATGATGACGGTGCTATTCTATAAAAAGTAAACTATAAAAGATAAATAATTAACACGTTTGCAAGACAAACGGCAGTCTTAATGTTTATTCTCTGATACAATAAACACGATAACAGCGAGATTGTTTGTTACTCGGTTGTTCGCGAACAACTAACCTGCTTCGTTAAAGTTCACCACCCCCATATTTTAATTACGAAGCGGGCACGCTGTTTTGTGACCTAAATGCAAATAGGTCGTGAACACCGTTCAGTGTGGTGTACCTCTATACAATGTGTACCTATATCAGGCCTCCACGAACAACGCGATGATTTGGAATCGCTAACAGAACATAGTGGTAACAGCCTAGTTATTCTCGACTCTCAGTCGTGAAGCCTTGAGGTCCAATATTTGGTAGCTCTGAGTTTTTACTTAAGTACGAATATTTTAAATTTAAATCGTAAATCAATTTCGGTGGTGAATGAAAACCATGTGAGAAAACTCATATGGGCGAAAAAAAAATTGGGGCACGTGTATCCATCAATTGGCATTGGGCCTATGTGGTGGATTATGACCCGAAACCTCTTAGTGATATGCTAAGAGAGGCCTGTGGTCTGCCGTGAAATGTCATAGGCTGTTATAGAACTTAGGAATTCCAAAAATCCAAAAAAATAAATAAAAAATTATTCGCCTCCAGAAGCATACGTACTATTTTACTACGCAAGTGGTTCGTTCCAAACAAATTTACCAATGATGCATGCCACTATGTATGAGCTTTTGGTAGGAAAAAATTTTCAATTAACGACTAAACGAACCCTTAAAAGGAATTGATATAAAGGACGTTAATATCGATTACTTTTTTTTTTATATATACTAGTGGGCGAACGAGCAAGCGATCCCACGTGATGGTAAGTATTACCGCCGCCCATGGACACCTGCAACACCAGGGGGTACGCGGGCGCACCGCCGACCTTGCAAAATCCTATTCCCAGCTCTCTTGAAGAACCCCATATCGTAGCTTAATGGAAAGACCTATTGAGGCAATTCGTTCCACAGCCTGCGGGTTCGCGGTATAAAGTAATTTTTGGACCGAACAGTGCGCGACATCTCCGTATCGATGAAACTGCTGAGGGGTTCTAAACCGCCCGTGAGAGTGGGATCGTCGACAATACGAACAGCACGTCGTTGGATGGAGTCAAATGGGTCCAATTGGTATTTCGGTGCGCCGGCCCAGATGTGAGAGCAATACTCCATATGGGACCTCACTTGAGCTTTGTGAAGCATAAGGAGTTGCCCAGGGGTGAAGTACCGCTTCGCTCTGTTCAGCACAACGAGCTTTTTGGAGACCATTTTGGCCTTATTTTCCAGATGACCCCTAAATTCGACTTTGCTTGAGATGTCGACACCAAGGATTCCGATACTCTCCGAAATCTTAAGAGGTATGCTCTGAAAACGAGGTGCTACGACAAAAGGGTTTTTTTTAGCGGTGAATGCACAGAGTTGCGTCTTACTGGGATTGAAATCCTCTAAGTTCAGAGAACCCCAAATCGAGACTAGATCTAAACAATCTTCGATTTCAGACACATGTTCAGATTATTTAGCAAATTGTAGACTATGTTCATTGTACCACCCACGTAACAGAAAAGCAATATCTAAAAGACAACTATGAAGATTACAAAACGGACGCGATAAAAACACCTTATTTAGAAAGTGTACAATCCTCCAACGTCATAATTATTACTCTTTGTAAAAACAACACACTAGTTCATACCTTATTACTACGTAATAAGGTTTCATTTTAGTCTTTCTAAAACAGTTATTAAACGTAAATGTCTGTATAGTCAGGAGTACTTTATAATCATATTTCAGTAGATAAGGGTAGATATGTAAACACTGGCCGAAAATTATCAGATTACAAGATATACAATACGATAGTGTCTTTCTTTTAAAGAGTACAATATGTGATTCTTCATAAACAAAGCCTGTATCGTTAGGGGTCGAGCATAATGAAGCAATACTGAGCTCAACAATCTCAGGCCTGTTTCAAAGGGGGTAATTATGCAAGCTCAACGGAATGTATACCTACTTGGTTTGACAACTTTGACTACGGAAAACTTGGACAAAACGAGTTTTCTGCTCCAAAAAATATGTTTCTGCTAATATTACATTATATACATATTATTATTCATTTAGTGAACATATAATAAATACACAATAATATGTGATGTTGTCTGAGTAACTACACCTCATGATCGGTATGGAAATTTAATGATTTTTTAATTTAATTTAAAGATTTTTTTAATGATTACACTATGTACTTTCAATTCGAGTCTCAACGCCTTACTCAATGGCTCACACTACGATTCCCTCTGCTGTAAATATAGAAACACACAATGACAAAAATAAACTATGTAACTAAACCCAATAAGACATTTGGTTTTAATAAAACCTTTGCCCCATCAAAAATCGGATTTGGAACCTTTAGCAGGAGCTACTGAGCTGATCGGTCGTCACTCACCTTAAGAGCGACGAGCAATGTGACTGTCTCGACGCTGTAGTAGCCGCGGTCCACGTAGTCCCCCATGAACAGATAGTTGGTGTCAGGGGAGCGGCCGCCGATACGGAACAGTTCCATCAGATCGTGGAACTGCCCGTGAACGTCGCCGCAGACCGTCACTGGGCATTTCACCTCTTGGACGTTTGACTCCTTGGTGAGGATCTCCTTTGCCTGTAAAAATGGAAAATGTTAAAGTAGGAGCGATTGCTTAGACTGGTCGATAAAAGTTGAGATTACATTATCATAATATTATTTCTTCGACAAAGACGAAGCGAAGATTCTATGACTAAGGTAGGTCGCCCAATTAACGCCCACCTAAGGGTTCTTTATTTAATATTTCAACAAAGATTACCAGTGGAATATAAACTATCATTATTTTAAATCAAACATATGTATTTCTTATAAATAATCGACTTTGGTGTAACAAAAATGCTAAATTTCTCCATTTAGATTAAAGACAAAAAAACTATGTCAATGGGCGGTATTAAGCACCATTGAACCAAATAACGCCCAGACTAAAATAATCAAAGAAATAACATTAAATGAAACAATTTTCTAAAACCAATCACAGCAATCAAACATTTCCATTAAATAAAATCAGTTGCAGCCTCCAGGACAATCAAAATACATATCTTCCTTATCCATACCCACACACAGTTCATGATACCAGACTCCACATAGCTGACATTGGCACATGTCTTCCATTTTATTTTGTTCACATGCTTGACAGTACCAGTCATCGTCCTTAGAGTTGTTCTTAACTTCTTTTTTTGGTAATCTACTTTTCTGTTTGGTATCTGTACTATTTTTTTTATCCAAAAACAAGTCTCTTGTTACCTGTTGTGCTTTGTAGTTGATTGCTTTTTTTCGAGGAGCTGTTTTCTTTTTTTTGAATTGCGATGTCGGCAAAAATTGCTGGAAAGGTGACTTGGTGGATGCACTTGCAACAGAGTGTACGGTATTCATCCTTGTTTCTGCAGAAATACTGTTGGTAGAATCCTTCAACACTGATAACGGTATGTTATCGTCAGAATCAGAAGCCGTATCTGTAGTGGCAGCGTGCACTACCTCTGATTCTATAATGGTAGCTGAAGGCACGGGAGACAATGGTATCATGGTTTCAGGCTCTGTCACTTCTGTGAGAGCCGCCGGTGCAAACGCAGTCTCTGGAAGTGCATCTGCATCAAAAGGATAAATTCCACATGCTCTGAAACCATTGCATATATTATCTTGTGTCATGCATTTAGGCCAAACTTTTGTAAAAATTATATTAAAGCTGGATTTGTTTAATTTTCTCTCAGGGTTTTGATCTATGTATTTCAGTAACTCCTGATCCCAATGATGCTCGAAAGATCTGTACACAGATTTGTCAAGAGGCTGGAGCTCGTGAGTTGTGTTTGATGGTAAGCAGTATAGGTAAATGTCATATTTTTCTGCTGATTCGACTATGGAGTAGTCGAGGTGGCAAGCAGCACCATCAAAAATTAAAAGGCATGGACCAGATGATTTGTATTTGCCAAGATGATCTATAAATTCATTAAACAAGTTACAATTCATATATCCTTTTTCAGACATTCTAACAATTGTTCCTGGTGGTAAATTATCTGTATATTCGGGTTTCATTCGTTTCCCTTTAAAGATAATCATGGGAGGTACAGCATAACCTACTGCGTTCACGCATCCTACAATTGTGACATTTTCAGCATGCTCGTTTGCTATCATATGCACACGTCTTGAGCCTTTGGCAGCTAATACAGCCTGTTGATGATGCAAAGTGATTCGACACCCTTTCTCATCCATGTTGTATATTTTTTGTGGACTCTCTTTCAAGCCGAGATATTCAAGCAAACTTTTTAACTTGGTGAAGTGATCATTTACAATGGGCTTATTTAATTTTTGGGCTCTTGCCGGATTCATCATTTGAGCTTTTCGTCTAGATATTTCGGGATGCCTTTTCAAAAACAAATTTAGCCACTTTCGACCAGCCATTTCGTTTTCACTATTAAACTGATGCTGGATATTATTAGTATTACAGAATTTATATGCTTGAAACCGTAGAATATTAGGAGTTAGTGGCAGGCCTATATCAGCATATCGCATAATACGACACACTAAATCTTTTTCTAATTCTGGTGTAAGTATAGATTTACGACCCAAACGTTTATTCTCGGACCCCGTTTTTAAATGATCACGTAATGTTCTCCTCGGTATATTGTATCTTGCTGCAGCCTCTCTCTGAGAAAGTTTACCGCGTTTCATACTCCTCAAAGCTGCAACCAGATGCTCCTCTGTCCATCCTTGACCTCTTAGTAGTTTGTTTTTATCCATAATTAAGTATCTTAAACAAAGGAAACATAAATACATACATTATTTTACATAATCCTAATAACGCCCACTACTCGTGTAACATGGGCGTTACTGGGCACAACTCCACTATATGCTCGCACATTTGTGCTAGATAATTTACCACAAATACAGTGATTTTTTTATTAAAATTATGAAATATAAACACATTTAGTTATTTTGAAGTTAATAAATAAAGTGTTTAAGCACAACTTTGTAAATAGCTTACCTTTCAACTTATTACGTAATAATAAAATCACAACGCGCGGGAGCTCCACGTCATATATTGCACTCGACTGATCTAACCCGTAGCCGCAACGAGCTGTCAACGAGACAAATAACTACACACCCCGCCCTCTCCTAACCCCCCGCGCTCAACGGTTTTTAGCTTTCATGTGTTTCTACGTACTGTCAGGTGGGCGTATTTAGGGACTGGGCGTTATTTGGGTGACCTACCTTAGCTAATTTTTATATCTGTTAGAATACCAAAAAATAATGATTTTGTTTATGTCATAATGGTCATATGAATTTAAAATAGATTTGCCAGGGCGGTGGCCACTGAGGCTGAGGCTCTATAGGTCATCGAGCTGCAGTCGAGTATACCAAAACACAACCATCAATTGTGTAAAAAAATAAAGAGTAAAGAGCGCCTAAACCACATAAAAAGAATGGTATCGGTCAACCTGCGCAGTAAGCGATTTATCGATCTAGTTTGTGGTACGAGGTGAGGCGCGACGGGGGGATTACGCGTCACATGTCGGTGCCGTAGCGCTATTGGTTCGTCAGTATTCACGCGTTAAGTCGACGTTTCGTTCGCTCCCAAAGTAGTGTCGCGCTGTACAGTCGCAAAGTACAGTTCGTAATTAACAAAAGTTTTTGTTAATTACGAATATTGCAAGATGGCTTTGCGTAGAAAACAAAGAAAAATGGTTTAAAACGTATATTGTTTTATGAACAGAGGCTGATAATGGCGAGATAATTAATTTAAAACAATGTATGAAATGGACCACAGCGGTAACACAAACTTCTGAGGCCACCTGTGAGACGAATTGTAAAAGAGATGCAAGAGATTCCGAATTTTTCACAGTTTTTCGAACTCCTGGTAAAAGCAAAAGGCATAAATCACATTAAAAATTATATTACTAAAATTATTTTTTTAGTTTCAAGCAAACCTTTATTCTAAAGTATTGAAATACCTATACATATAATAAAATTGTAACAGGCCGATGTCTGTACGTTATAGATATTGAAAAAAAGTCTTTATTAGAGCAACAGAAGCCAAAACAACAGTTTTTAGAAATTTTGTCTGTCTGTCTGTATGTTTGTACACGCATCACGCAAAAACTACTGCATGGAATTGAATGCAGTTTTTACCACAGGAAAATATCTTATACAGATTGTTTTAAATTTAATAAATCGAAGCGAAGTGAGGGCGGGTCGCTAGTAATATATAAAATAATGAGTTATTTCGTGGGCACTGTACTGATGCGCGGATTCATCCCTTCCACAGACGCCCAGCGCTCTTTTTACGTGACGATACCATTAAAATAAATAATTTGCGTGAAGTAAAACCTATCTTTTACTTCACAGTGATTAAAATTAATTTGATCAGTGATTTAAATTAATTTGATTAAATCATCGATTTAAATCATGATAAAAATAAAGTTATTTTTTATTTTAATTAATGATTTAAATCAAAGTGAAGGAGGAGGCTAAATTCACTGGATTGCAATAGAAAATGATAGAACTATGTATTAAAAATAAATAATTCTTTATTTTACGTTAATCAATATACAAGTATGTATGTACATATATATATTGTATATATGTAAATATGATCCAAATCTCGTCTTTCTTTTGCCCTGCAGACATCTAAAACTAGTTTCTATTTGTATTTGTCTGTTTTTTTATTGTATTTGTAAACTACCAAAAAAACAAGATGACAACAATTATACAGATTTTACTCAGTGACAGTGACATTTTTTTATAGTAAAAAGGCGGCAGACTAGCTTAGTCCACCTGATGGTAGTAAGCGTTTACTGTCGCTCACGGACATGCGCGGTACACGTCTACATCAGTACAGAATTACAAACGTTGGCACACCCCCGGATGCGTTGCCTACCTTCGGAGATCCTACCGACAGGTAGGCAGCGCATGCGGGGATTGGAAAAAGGGTTGGGAAAATGGATTAGGATAGGATGGGAATGGGCTCAGGCATATCACACTCACTACCGAAACATACGTACATTGGGGAATAGGATAAAGTAGAAAATGCAGTACATTTTAAGGTAGTCTTCTGTGAGAAGGGTGACAACTCTGGTGTTACCAACCGCCCAGCTTAATTACCCCTTTTAAAGCAGAAATGTTGCACCTATGTAAAAAAGATATGATTTTTTGATTCAAATAAAAAAAAACAAAATGTTTAAAATAAAAAATCATGATTTTTATCAATCCTGTATTACCCTAAATCACAAAAGCCACAATTTTCTTTACTTTCTGTTTGTCTGATTTACATAACAAGGTCATGAACAAACCCGCAGGGGAAATGCTTATTTATCAATGACGTCACTTCAAACGGTTATAGGAATGTTATCGTTAGGACTTATTTCTAGACCGTTGTTACGAAAGGTAATGTTATTTTAGTCTAAAACAGGCTATTTATAGGTATCGCCTGACAGACAGACGTAAACCGTAATAAATATAAGAGAGGCGCACTGTCGCCTATAGCGGTAAGCGCATTCTAAACCAGTTATATTTTTTACATTTAATGATGATCCAGTAAGTAAAGAAAGTAAGTAAGTAAATAAGTAAGCAAAGAAATCCAGTAAGTTTATAGAGTAAGTAAAGTTTGAAAAACATTTTCAACCACTTTTATGAATAATAATTACAGACTAATCGTAACGCTGTAATCAATTGAAATGATGGATACTAATAATAACTGTCGTGTAGTACAATGTAATTCGAATAAATAGACACAAGAGTGACTGACGGATATCGTAGCTGCGAGATAAAACCGTGAAAAGTATCAACTTAAAATATCTTAATCTAGTATTTTTTCAAGGATAAAAATATCGCTTGAAATTATTCATAAACAACTATAATACTTTCACTAACAAGTTGCAATAAGTCACTAATATTTTTTGATCTAAATAGTAGTCGTAAGAAGTACATGTAAGGTGAAGATGTACTTATATAAATGATTTATTTATTAAATGTGAGACCTTTCGAAAACAAGAGTAAACAAAGCAGAAACATTACGTCCTTCGAAGTTACTGAATTGAAACACTTAGGTGTTGTTTCTAAAATTTTATTTCTCAATAAGCAACGTAATTATTATTATTTACGAATACTAGCCATTTTTTCTAATACTGATAAATAGATAGAATGATGAATGATATGGAGACAACATTGTAAGGGTCTGTGAAATAACTATATTCAGCAATGGAAAGTATGACGATAGTGCATTGTAAAAGCAAAATTAGATAGTTTTGAAAATATAATGGTGCCTAAACAAAATTATAATTACGGGAGTTATGATATCTATACATACTCGTGTAACAAAATCGTAACAAAGCCGTCTATACATTAAATAGTTTTTGAAACAATCATTGCTGTGTACACTGTGAATGATGCAGAGGTCGAGACAACATTTTTTGGAATTTTGTCGTCGTTAACATTGGGTACTTTTCATCCAGACACATTCTACGCACACGAAGTCGCGGCCACTACTACTTAGGAATAACTTTTCACGAAAAACTACGGCTACTCTTTATTCTTTGTCAGTTTCTTGTTTTTAGTAATATGTTTACTCTTTTTGCCTAGGAACTAAAATGTATTTGCCCGTCCGTAAAGTATAACGCTGGTATTGGACAATTTTAAAGGTTAATAATGCAGGACATATTTTATATGCTTCAATTATATTGTTGTAATCAATTATATAGTTAAATTACATGAAATCAATTTAATCTGTTGAAAATTGTGCTCTCTATTCTAGACTCATGATTTTTGTGCCTTGCAGTGACTTATTGATACTGATACTAACTAACAGGTTGACTAACACTAAACTGATACTTACAGGTTGATACTGAATTTACAAAATATTTTTAACTTCTGTCATTGTGGTTGAACATATGGATAATCCACCAAGGCAGTGTCAAGTGACTATTGTTCTTGTTACTGGGCCAAAATATTCTATATATATAAAATAATTAAATATCGTAAGTAACTTAAATAACAATTACTATATCGAATTTAATATGTATCAATGTTCCTAATGATAAAAATATCTCAAGAGAGGAAATCATTATATCCAATAGGCCCCTATTGGTCTTTTTAATAAGTCAATAAATAGATGAGTCAACTCTAAATAATTATTAGGACTGAATAAAATTGCCATTAACGTATTTAATCAATAAGGTGTACAATATGCAAATGATTGTCTATTTGCTCCATTTTAGAAACTACTTAAACAAACTACTTGACCATGTGATATTGAACGGCTTTAACAGCACAACCTCATATCTTCCTGTGGTAGTCGTAAAAGGAGACGAAAGGATAACAAAGTGGCCACTATAAGCCCTGATGAACTACACTACCACTGAGAGTGGACTCACCAACCTATTTAGTCTATTTAGGGTGGTGTTTTAAGGCATCCCTCATGACCAAGACAATGTGCATGAAGAGGCCCCGTATCTAGCAGTGGATAATTAAGGGGCTGGTGATGTAATGACAGTGATGGTGACTTACATATAGAATATAGAGATAATAAGTACCTAATATTTTTAAATAAAATGTTTAGGTTTTATTCCCTTGGGATGTATTCCCAAGATCAGGGCCGTCTTTACCAGGGGGTGCAAGGGGTGCGGTGCACCCCGGGCGCCCCGCGCCCGGGGGCGCCTGTCGAGCGCTGAATTCAGTGCCGGCTTTACCTATGGTGCAGGGGGTGCGGTGCACACGGGCGCAGGGTCTTAAGGGGCGCCGAGCGCCGCTCGCGACACCTCCAAAGAGTTCAAAACGCCTACTAGAGGGCGCCCTGCACCCGGGCGCTACATGAGCTAGAGCCGGCGCTGCCCAAGATATCATCATTATCTATGCAAACCCACCATACAAACTCACAATCAGTAAAACAGCAGATTGGCAGATATAAATGAGATGTTATCAGTACATAGACAGCCAATTTAAAAAGATATAATTACAGTCTTAATTTGATAAAAACATATAAATATCAAAATAGTATGCAGAAATTCAAACCCACAAACAAAATTGTTCAATTTCCAGTGAGAGGAGTTTCAATGCTAAGCAATTGCAGATGTACGCTTGTGTGCCTGTGGGTGAAACTTATATATGCATAACTATAAGTACATGCAGCTGCATGAACTTGAAAGTGCCTTGAAATTTGCATGCACATACATCAGTATGCTAGAAATGACTGGTGAAACATTACACTGAAAGAAGGTAATAAAATAACAAAAAAAAACACCTAAGGATAACTAACTGAAGAAAAAGAGAAACCTTGAAGAATTAATTCAGGATATCTGCAACTGTTATTCTTAAACAAGTTCTATAATGTGTCCACCATCATACATACATAGAGTAGAACTACAACAAAATATTGTTTTATTATGTCTAGTTTCATGTTAACCTCTAGAGCACCACCTCTAGAAGAGTGACTCACCAAGCTGGTTAACATTTTCAGATAGATATCCCATGCTCCGGACAATGTTTGTGTGGAGGTCCATGTCCAGCAATGGACGAAAAAAGGGCTGGTTACAGTATGAGTAATACAAATATTAAATGATTAAAATGATTAAATATTAAAATATTAGTACCAATCAATTGCAGTTTCAATCAAGGATTACATTGGTTAAAATTGTACTAGGATTCAATCTATCCATTATATTGATATTTTAATTTAAAATTATGAATTCTTGATGGTATACATATAAAGGAAATATTTATGTCAATATCTATATAGTCAGTCACATATTATGTCAGGATTGCATCCTCCCTGATAATAAGTTCTGACTAGCACATCCATACTGAATGCTAATTGTAGCTAAGGTCACTAATGTAACAACTTCACTTAAAAGGAGATTGCCCATTTGTAGGACCCTAATTTTAGGATGGAGTATAGAGAGGTAACTGTAATATAAATTCAAATTATATTTTAAGGGAATCTGTAAGATATAGACCATAATCTATCTGTATGCAATAGTTGTGGGGATAATATTTTATTAACATTGTTAGTAATTGTATTGACAAAGATTATAGGGAGGAATGGCAAACCCATTCATTTCTAAAGTAGCATTATTGTAGTCATATTTTGACATATCTGATAACAGTCAAAAATATCCTATTTTGTTGACTTTGACTACAGATTATACTTTTACAAAGGAGTATAGTAAGATAAATATAATATAAATTTAAATTATATTTTAAAGGATTACATGAAAGAAGAAATGTACGGGGATGGAATGATTTACACAATTTGGCTGTAGGGATAATATTTCAATAATTATGTTAGTAATTATAGACAGATTATAAAAACATAGATTTTGACTCTAAAGTAGTATTTACAAATCTTGTTTGAAGATTATTGTACTTGTATTTTGACAAATATTATTTTACAATGTTGAATAAAACCTTACTCATTTTATATGTAACTATTGAATTATATCTTGCTTATGTGATAATATTTAAATACGATTTTTCTTTATTACACAAAAACAAACTAAATAGCATACTTTGTAAAGTTGTCAAAACAACAAAAAATGACAAAATTAACTTTCATTAAAATGACAAAATTAACAGAAAAGTCATTATTTTCTATGTAATCGCACACTGGATTCAAAGAAATATTTATATATATTGAAGTTACACAAATACTGCTACATATTATGAAAATTTTAAAACGTGTGATATTTTGAAATAAGGTCTGAGCTTTAAATAGCTTGAAATACTTTCCTGGGTAGTCTCCTTTGTAAACAAATAATTACAATATAGAACATATGTTGATGAGAAACAATACATGATTTTTATCAAAATGAATAAAAAAATATTGCCCAATTTGCCAATATGGGACTTGCTATGATAAAAAGAGTACTTGTTTTTCAATGAGCAGCAAAAAATACTAAATAAGCATTACATCACAATCAACAAAATAAAGTATTTTTGAATAATTAAAGTAATTAGTTTTAAATTACTAAGAATGTCACCAATAAGTCAACAGATACAAGTCACAAAATTTCTTTGACATCATGAAAGAATCTAAACATAACCCATGTTTAAATTTGCTACCATAGATTTGCTGGCCATTCAGTAGGTATTTAATGTTGCTCTTTTAATTATTTCTAAAATGAATATATTTTTAATGCTACTGCAGATTGGCTTACTTGAAATTTCTCTGTTAATGAGCTTTTTTTTTAGACAATAACCTGTAGAGGTGAGGCATTATAATAGTTTTACATTGACTTTGGTCAATGTGCTTCTATAATTTAATATCAATAACTATGAATGCAGAAACAATATGATTTAAAATTAATAAGTATGTATGTATGCATCAAATGAATTCTCTTTAACCAAATTTATGAGATTAATGATTTTTCAATTACTTGTCAGCATTCTTTTTCCAGAGAATGCAAAATGAAAAATGACTTTTTTACAAGGTGTAATGTGTTTATATGGTATCTACATACATTAACATAATCATTTTTATAATGACATGAATGATTTATAAAGATTCCATGTTTCTATATTAAAATGAAAATATTATATTAAAATTTAAACTGAACAGTTTCGTTTTTGGAGCAAATAAATTTGCAAAATCATATAATAGTACAACATTTTTAACTATAATGCATATTATGTACATTGAAATGTATGATATAAGCATAGTATTATGTCCTTGTTGGAACATTGAAGGGTTGTTGTCATGAGAGGCAATTTCCATGAATATTGAAACCAGTTTTACTGTAGTGTAATAAATACTACACTGCAGTAAAATTGTAATTATCAACATTCAGTCTGTTCATATTAAATTTAAAGACTTTGATGATTAAGATGCTTAGATAGACAGTTTTATGCTTAAAGTGTATAGTCAGATTCTCAGCATGCAATGCATGTTACAAAACTATTTTAACTATATGTATGTGCAATTTTACAAACAATCAATCAGATGTGCATTCTAAATATGAACATGCGTATAAATTGTGCTGAATTAATAGTAATTGATCAACTGTATTTCCGCGCCTAGTCTAAAAATATCTTTAGACCAATTATGCTAAGACCAGAATGCTAGGCTCAGGACTGTGTAGTGGAAGATACTTAGGTGCTATTTGTCTTTAAATGGACACTAACACGGACAACCTTCTGCTTCTTGGAATGATTACCGACGGAACATCCACTGCACAAACGTTCTCATCGAACAAGTACATACATACATAAATGAATTATACATATACATACGCATCACATTGAAATGTCCCGAAAATCAACACAATCGATAAAATACTTATCCTACGTTATCTAATATACAATATAAAACAGAGTTACCTTGTCACATAACGTTTTTACTTGATTTTCTGTCAATTGCTTGCATTCATTTAGCTGCTCTATCCACTGATCCAGTTCCTTTAAAGACGCTTTGTCCTCCATGTTTTGTGTCTGTGAAATTAACGTACGAGACGTTAACTATGTTTTCTAAAGTCTTTATCTTTTCAATGTCCACTAAACCATGCGAATAATATAATTTACACTGCGCCCAGAAAACTGACTACGGCGAACACTTACAAAATGGCGTACCACTTGCGTGACGTCAGTTATTGGTTCAAAGAACAACGTACACCAAGCGGTGATAATAAGAACTACAAATGATGCCAATTTAGATGCATTCCCTACTTATAACAAAAACAATATTGAATAAAAAAGTTCAAATAAATTAAATAATTACTGTCCTAATACTATAGCAGTAATACATCATTTTGAATGAAAAAACAATCCATATCAATTGATCAGAATTTAATACTTATATAGTTTAGCAAATTAAAATTAGTTTTCATCTATAGTTAGTATTAAGGTAACACGTTAAATGTATCAAAACTTACCTTTATTGAACCAGATGAAACAAGTTTTGTTTTAGCCATTATTAGCGGTAGAGGTTCAGTAATGAAATCCATTGAGGGTAGAAGAAATATTTTTTAGAAAGAATCGAATACAAAGCTTATGAAGCTGTTACATTCAGTATCATATTAATTTTAAGTTTTGTTTTCTGAAATATTTTGTTTTCCACCTGTTTAATTACGATTTGACTTTAGCTATTGTGTCAAGATAAGTCAAGATTTTGATTGTTTTAATTTAAACTTTTATTTTTTTTGCCAGCTATTAAATGACATTCGATGAAATTAGATTTTACCTTGTTACTGAATAGAAATCCAAAGAGTAACAACTTGTTATAAAATTTCTACTGTATGAGCACCTGCTTGGTAAATTTTCACCTTTGATGTAATTTGTTATTCATAGATTGGAGTATTTGAAATAGTTTCGATTATAGGAGGCAGACACGGGATTATGGGCGGCTGCTTCTGACGATGATGACTTACGATGGTCATAGTGATGATTATTTCGGAACCAATTAGTATAGATACTATCGAGAGTATATTTAATTAAGAGCAGCGATACTTTGATATCCACCTATAAATCTCTATCAATATATTTTTAACTATACGTCAATAGTTTTACCGCGATTGGTGTTAGCGATAGGCGTAAGATATTAGAACTCATTTGCGAGGCTAATTATTAATAGCGAAAATATCGTTAATCGCCAATATTACAGTACTTCCTTGGAACAAAAAAGAGTTGACAAAAAATGAGGGCGCTACCATCATTTAGATGGCAACACATAATATATTTCAGTCTAGCTGATAGTTTAGTAGTTGAAGGCGTTACCTTTAGTTTATTGCTATGACACAATGTGGTTTGTTAATTAGGATTAGAAGATGCTTAAAAATAGATTACAAGCATTTATTGCAATTGCTATAAGTAATATATAAAAGATATCAAATCGTCCATTTTAAACATACAAGGGTTTTAATGCAATAAAAGAAAGCTCTAAAAGAAATAATCACCAATTTATTTAATAAAATAGTCTGATGGTTGGTCATAATCTAAATATTCGACACCAGGAATGCTTTCTTCGATTGGCTTATGCACAATGCCTGCCTGTGAGGTATTTGGTTGTGCTGTTAGTAGTGAGCTTCTTTTCAAATTCTGAAATATCCTCACCAACAGGTTTAATGAACTTCTCAATATTTATTATTTTAGATTAAGCCACTTCAGCTGAGTCTGCTAGACACACATGGTCATATTTGCGTATTCCGAATAAATTTTCATTCTTCAATTTGTTAGCAACAATGGGTGATCGAAGACGAGAACGTACCTCAACTTAATTTGTCACTACACATTAGAATGAGGCGCTTAGAAGGGCTCCTAAGTATTCCGTCTATGTCTTTCAGCAAGTTGGCGCTAAGCTACGCTTTTTTTGTAAGCAAAGCGTTTACTGTGTGCGCCAATCATTTTATTATAAATTCTAATGGCAACAATATTACCCAATTTCCTTTTCCTGTTTATGACAAGTCTTACTTGGATTATGTCTTTTTATTTCCGTCGCTTGTCGCTGAATGTTTTGGTCTTCTACTAAATATCAAAATAATGACTGAAACGTTGAAGCTTAGGGGTACCCTTAGCGGTCATAATGGATGGGTTACACAAATTGCGACAAACCCTAAATATCCGGACATGATTTTGTCGTCTTCTCGGGGTAAGGTTATACTGATATCCATTTTCATCTTCGTATGGCTCAATAAAAAACATATAATAATTATATGAAATTAAAGTTATTTAAAGTTATGTGTATTTTGTATCAATATTTTTGTTTTGAATGATGATAAAAACTTGCCACGCGATTCCTGAGCGGCAAGCGGATATGGGGCTGACAAATGCCCGTTCCATGCTTTTGTTTTGTAGTTCCTTGCTTTATATTGAAACGTTGTTATTCATTTCTTACAGACAAGACACTCATCGTATGGAAGTTGACCAGGGACGAAACCAACTATGGTGTGCCACAGAAGCGTCTGTACGGACACTCTCACTTCATCTCAGATGTAGTTCTCTCAAGCGACGGCAACTACGCTCTGTCAGGCTCTTGGGACAAGACTCTTCGTTTATGGGATCTTGCCGCCGGGAAAACCACGAGGCGTTTCGAAGACCATACTAAGGTGTGATAGAACTTTCTTTTATGGTTGTAGTGAATAATGTGCCTATGCGAGGCAGAAGACAGTGTACTGTGCCTAAACGAGGCAGAAGATTAATTAGTGCCTGTACCTATGTGATGTAGAAGAGTAATGAGTCTATGCTCTTGTCTTTCATGTAAGTAGGTTGCATCTGTTGACTAGTATGTTTTGTGAAACAATACACTGTGAACATTTGCATACTATGTCAATAATTGTACGCTAAACTAATTTAATTTTTTTTTGTGTATAGGATGTTCTTTCTGTGGCTTTCTCTGTGGACAATCGTCAAATCGTGTCGGGCTCCCGTGACAAAACCATCAAGCTGTGGAACACCCTTGCAGAGTGCAAGTACACCATCCAAGATGATGGCCACACTGACTGGGTGTCTTGTGTGCGCTTCTCACCAAACCATGCAAACCCCATCATTGTTTCCGCTGGCTGGGACCGCACTGTTAAGGTTTGTTAGCAACAGTAAGTTACGAGGGGCATGAGTTACGGAATGAGGGGGAAGAGGGCAAGATCAAACTTAAGTTAAGTTTTTATTTTTCCTTTTCAATATATTCTAGGTTGACCATAATACATTTTTCACTACATTCTATAAACTTATTTATACCCTCAAAAAAAATTTTCATCCTTCCCTTCAAAATAGACCAAAATTGCTGCCTTCATTAACCTCTTCATCAGTATCTTCGAATGTCTTCGAAACTTTTTTTTTGTCATTTTCGCCAATAAAAAATAGTCCGATGGGGCTAGATCCCAGAGGGGTGGTTTACAATTTGGAACCCACATTAGTTAAGGGCAGTCTGCACAATATTGCTTGTGTGCATGGGCACATTGTCATGCAAAAGCAGCACACCTTTGCATAAAATTCCTCTCCTTTTCTTCTTCACTGCCTCCTTCAATCACTCCAGCAGGCTACCGTAGTATAGTTATGTTGACACCCTTTTCATTGTAGTTTATCAACAGTATACCCTCTGTATCCCAAAAAGCAGTAGCCATGAGCTTTCCGGCTGACGACGACACCTTGAATTTTCTGGGAGGTGCACCCTTTTTATGCCCATTGCATCGAGTTTTGCTTAGACTCAGCTTCATAGTGATGAAGCCAAGTTTCATCTCCAGTAACATTCCTGCCCACAACTTTGTCCTTATTGTCACCACACAGATCTAAAAACCTACAAGTGCACTCCACACACTGTTGTTTCTGGGGCAGTGTGAGCATTCTGGGCACCCAACTTGCGCTGACCATTGTCATTCCAAGATGTTCATGGAGTATATCAAAATGGTTGTCTGATACCCCAACCATTGAGCATCCTCCAGTACAAGTTTTGCTACTTTTTGGACAATTTCCTTAGTAGTGGTTTCAATAGGGTGTGACCCAGGCAGGCATTGTCTTCAATCGAGTCTCGCCCTTGCTTGAAAATACCATTCCATTTGTAAATCATTGTTTATCCAGGGCAAGGGTCCCAGTAAACTGCCAATATCTCCTAAAATAGTCTGAGTATGTTTTCTTTGCTTCGCAAGGAATTTAATGACTGTGCAATATTCAATTTTCTCCATTTTTGATGAGTTCTTCCAGATTGACTTGCATACTCGGCGGTATCTCAGAGGTTAATAACACAATGTGGCTGAAACTTGGTATATATGTATATTGGTATATATATGTTACTGGCAAAACCCGATTTCAGGTTAAACTAGTTTTCTCTAGGCCATACTAGTTAGACTACTGTGGAAATGAGCTCCCCTACCCCTTACAAGCCCCCTCCGTTTTGCGAACTTTTTGCCCCTCGTATTATGATTAAGTATATAACTAATGTTTTTCAGACATATTGCAATATATTTTTTTTACTTTACCTGGGATAGCAATGCAGTAAAACATACTGTAAAAATTAAGTACAGTGGTGTTGAGGTTAGGTAGTGTGATTTTGGGATTTGGGGTAAAAAATATTAATATGGACATTCCTCTTTTCCGAGAATCGTATTCACCAGTGACATTTTAACATTCGCTTGCCAAATCTAGGGTGTTAAACTAAGATTCGTTTCGAAAGTTTCAATTTAACAGTTCAGTTCTTTTTAATCATTAATTTTTCTTGACATTGAAGAGTTAAGGAAAGTATTACAAGGTCTTCCATTTTCTAAAATAACCTATGCTACATGTCACATGTTTGGCTCATGCCTTGAACCTCGTAGTTAAATAATTCATTTACAGTACACAGTGGATATATTAGTGTCTAATGTCAAAAAAGTGTTTCTGAAAGCACGGAGCAGAATAAAGATATTTATAGAAAACTATCCTAGTTTACTGGTGCCTCCAGAACCAGTAATAACTAGATGGAAGACTTGGCTAGATGGAATCATTCCATTATTGAAACATTTTGATGATATAAAATCTTTACTTTGTTTAAATAGCTGAGAAGCTTTGTCAATAAGAAAATCCATAAAGACCACTAGATATACATTTATGAAAATTTCCAAATTCTGAAAATAGCAATAACTGCAATTCCGAAAACATTAACTGAATAATTTGAAACATTATTTGATGAGGTGATGTCTTCATCCTCAGGTCTGGCATCTTACCAACTGCAAGCTCAAGATCAACCATCTCGGTCACTCTGGTTATCTGAACACTGTGACAGTTTCGCCCGATGGTTCCCTATGTGCCTCCGGCGGCAAGGACATGAAGGCCATGCTCTGGGACTTGAACGACGGCAAGCATCTCCACACGCTTGACCATAATGACATCATCACAGCTCTATGCTTCTCACCCAACAGATATTGGCTCTGCGCTGCTTTTGGACCCTCCATCAAGATTTGGGTAAGTTTCGTGAATTGAAAATTGTTTTAGACATCTATGTTAATTTGAATCTTGAACTCTTTAAATTAAAATTTGCACACCATTTTTTCTACTAACTGCTTTGTTGTAATAATCTTGTAAATCATTGATATGTATATGCTCATAAATGGATGTTGTAAACCATTTTGTGCAAATTTCATAGTATAGGTATTTTTTTTTTACAATTTTATCTTAATTCAGTAATTAATATAAATTTTGTAGGTAGGAGTATTAGTATATACCTGTATAATTGTATGGACTAATGTTATAGAGACTATTATATTACTATTGTGATATTGCTAACCTCTGTGGTGTCCTGAAGGTATTTCAGGAGAGTTTTAGCTGCAAGTTGGCTTTTTTAAGCAACTAATAATTATTTGTAACTTTTCACAGGATCTGGAAAGCAAGGAGATGGTTGAAGAGCTCAAGCCAGAGATTATTCCTCAGACCCAGACGTCTAAGTCTGATCCTCCACAATGCCTCTCGCTTGCTTGGTCCACAGATGGACAAACTCTCTTTGCTGGTTACTCAGACAACATTATCAGAGTCTGGCAGGTCTCCGTCTCAGCACGATAAGGCAGTTGAAGAAAAAAATTGCATTTATTTTTGTGCTTTTCAATTCTTTGTCATACTAAGGATAAAAATAAATGGAATCGACTGATTATATAATCTAGTGTTTTCATTATGATCTGAGAGATAAATTATATTTATTCAATTATACAATGGTGTATTTCTTATGGAAATTTTCTCTTTGTCATTGTATTTCATGTAAATAAGGTATATTTGAATAATTATATATGCAATACCAATTCAAAATATTTATTTATTCCCTTACAACCACATACAATATAAAATATACCGATAATAACAATTTCTATTTTTACCAAATATATATTTATTAAAGGCCTTTCTCACCACTTGATAAAGTAACAACAATCTGATACATAAATTATCTGCCAATTAAATCTAGCTGATGGTGACTTTCTGATAGAGTATTGGGTGTTGAAAGGCCCTTTCATACTAAAACCTATCTACAAAAACAAATCATTTTGATATTGAAAATACTAAGATGTATTAATTATAGAATTGGTAGACCAGCTTCATCTAAGAGGTGACTATCTGTCACATCTGAAGGACCCTCCCCAACCTTTGTATAGATTACATATTTTAACACATTTTTTTCCTGAGGTTGTATAGAAAGACTATTCATAAAGGTTTGACTAAGAACCTCCTCTTTAGCATGCAGTCCTGTAATAAAATTATCAGTGGAGGATGAAGGGAATGTATGTCTGATTACTGATATCATTGCAGGTACATCTTTTTCAAGTAAATATAAACAAGCATTTGGCCCAGCATCAAAAGTATAAGCCACCTTTGTTTCCCCACTTTCCTTGTTATAAGCATGAATTAGCTCAATTATTTTATGTGAAACCTCAGTCATATAGACAAAAGGTGGATATGAATCGAGACAAACTGCATGGAATTGGTTACTGTCTTTCATGGTAATTTCAGCAAACTTTGTAAAGTTTCTCTCTAAGATTGCCTTGGTTATTTCCTCTGCTCTCTTAGGTACACAGTACTCTATGCGATGCTTTAGTAAGTCAGAGGTTTCTGCCGATATTCTCATGCCTATAGTAGAGCTAATTTTCTTCTTAGTGTCACCAACTATGAGGATAAGGGCTCTCAATTCTGGCCAGTGTGAGGCATCTGCAATTTTGGTTGCAATTGAATCGGTACCCTGTGGATCGACGCCGGCGTGCCATCTGACGAATCCACCGTAAACACTTCTGCAACCACTGCCAGAACCCAACCTAGCTATGGAACTGATATCAGATTTCACTTTGTACAGCTTAGCTAATGCTGTTACTAAACATGCATATCCTGCAGCGGAAGATGCTAGTCCCGCGGCCGTAGGAAAATTATTTTCAGAACATACGTGCACTTTCCACGACAGAAACTTCTCATCGACAGATTTCTCAGTAGCAGCTCTAAATTTTATTTCTCGTAAACAGTTTTGTAATCGCTTGTTTGTGAACGATTCCTTGTTTCCATTCAACCATATTTCGTCTTCAGAAAATTCTGGAGAGACACATACCGAAGTTTTAGCACACATAACGCTTGTATCTAAAGTAGCACTAACGGAATCATTTAATGGCAATATTAAATCTTCATCACGTTTTCCCCAATATTTTATAACGGCTATATTTACAGGTGCAACTACAGTAATTATATCAACCATTTTTTGTAATCAAACAAGGTAAATTTTTCAATACTTTGATTTTTATCTATGCCGCGGAAAATAATGTCAGTAAGTGGTGAGGTGTCGAGTTGTCTGAAACCAAAGACTTCTCAATACTTTACTTTATGAAGTCTCCATTGTGCCAAGGTTGAGTTGTCTTGTTCTTTTTTATATGGCAACATCGCATATAGCATTCTGCCATATTTTGTCAGTGTCGAATTTTTTCTACTAATTTCCTTTATTGCCTAATCAAACACTATAATCATTAATTTGTACACAATCAGAAAAATAAAGATACCTCTGTTTTAAACCTAGTATGATCTTAAATCATACAACCTCTATCATACAAGTGAACGTATTATATTATACGTTCACCAAAAAAAAATATTATTCCGTTTTATATAAATTATTAAGACAAACTTGACGAAGAATTAACATTGACATTGAATCTACAATAAATTATTGTCGAAATTTTCATTGGAATTCTTGATCTATGCAGTTTGCAAATTTTTTTATATATATGTACGAAATGCCAACATTAAAAGTATTTAGGTAAGTAATGAATAATTATTTTTATTGTTACAAAATTAAGCACAACAATGCTTCATTAGCGTATTTTTGATTCATAAATTATTTATATCTTTAAATCTATAAATTAATCATAAGATTTCTAAAGAAACTAAAATGCATTTTTTTATTAATTACTTAAATCAGCTGATTTATAATATACATAAAAAAATAAAACGTAACTTGCTGGTGTTGTTGCCCTCTATCGTCAACATTTGGAACTGCATTTTAACGCTGCCATTTTCGTTTTGTGGCATACTTAACTTAGGCCGTGGCGGTAGTCTAATCGTAAGATTCTTGAGAAATCAAGCATTATAATCGAAGTGCATTAAATATTTGATATCGTGTATGTTTACTAGTGATATTTGAACAGAGATAACGTTCACGGTGTTTATTATAGCGAGTTATTGTTGAGTTCCTTGGGTGGAAGGGGTGAGTACTTGATTCAATAATTCGTGCTTTTACGGCTTAATAATCGTAGTATTCTATCACTTTATTTTATTACGTAGTTTGATAATTGATACTCATTGTCAATTGCTGTATTTTGTTTAGTACCGAATGTATTAGCTCCATTATTTGCGAAAACGTCGCCAAAATGGGCGTTTGGGGAGTAGATTTATCATTTGTAATACCGTCACCACGCCTTAGTAGTGATGTGTCTATTTACTCATACATATAAACGGCTTCTGTTATCGTATCGTTTAGTGTTTTATCAAATATACTAATCGGGATTGAAATGAATCTTATATGATCAACTTAATTGGGGTGAAATTTTTTATTGTTTATTTCATGCTTGTTAACACTTCATCATTGATTTGTCCGTCTATGTGTTTCATCAATGACAAATACAGCTAGACTGTGTAATCTACTTAGGCTGTAGTAATTTAATTTGCACACGATAATAAACTTTATCTAAGTTTTATTACAGAGTAAATATTTTTAATAATATACTTACTTATTATTTTTCTACATTGAACTAGAAGTTTCCAATATTTATAATTATACCATCAGCCCCCATAAAAGGCTACAGGTCTTTGCTTGAATCAGTGTTAATATAAATTCTGAAGATATTTGAACTCATCTCTAACATACTTGTCGAAGTAAATCCTGTGTTGTTTACTCCTTTGTGAATGAAATCTAGTGCTATCACTATATAAAATAACAACAAACACATAAAGACATTAAGAATGGAAACAATTCAGCAAATCCTGCTAAATTAGTAGTAGATTACAACTTTTATTTGTTGATAAAAGTGATAAGTTGATAACACAGTTTTTATCACTAAAATAAAACTGTAAATTGAACTGTAATTGTAAATTGAAATCAATGTGGAATCCAGTGATTAACAAATTTAAACCTAGTGATTTACCATTAAAAATGTCCATGGACATTGTTAGTGTAGTGTATCATACTCTTTCCGAATGTGATGATCAAGTGTCGGATAGTTTATGAAACTGCTCACAGCTCCCATCCTGGACTACCCACATCTTCAGTCAGCTCATAACTACGGCTGGTGTCCCGTGCCGAAACATCGAGTAGGAATAAAAGGTAAACAAATACCTTTGGTTCAGACCCAATTTAGAATAAAATGTGTACAAATAATGCAAAAGTTTTAAGTCGAAATGTTTGATCAAAAATAATTTTTATCATTAATCATCCAAATAAAAAGGCAAAATAAATTTATCTATATTTTTGCATTCTTATTAGGATGATTAATTCAATGTTGGCATCTCTTGTTTGTGGTTAACCTTTGAATGTTTGTCCCAGTAAATCTCTTTCTTTGATAAAAATAGCCTAAATAAACTAATAACACAAAAGTCATTTTAGTTTAACCTCCTACCTGACTGCTAGGTTTTTTATATAGTATATATTAAAATGGACACCTTTTTGAATTGAAAACTGTTGCAATTGCAATATGCTGTCAATTCAAAAAGCTCCTTTTATATAGATATTGGTTAAATAACTCACTAGTCCGATTAAAGTGGATGGTCGGAATTAGGTGGCGTTTAAGTAAAGGAAATTCAGATGTAAGATATGTTCAATGAACTCCACTTATAAAACAGAGTTACACACAATAATAATGTGTACTTGTTTATAAATTTTGTATGGAGTTTATATGGGGTCAGACAGTCAGACATCAGGTGTATCCAAATTAATTGCTTGATAGCAACACTATTTTTTTTCTTAGCCTTTCTGCCTAACCATGCTAGCTAGCAATGTGTATAAGTTTGATGTAAGAACAATTGGTTACCCCTCCAGAATTGTAGATTGAAGTTTTCATGTTGAGCTAAGCTTTAAGAGATATTGGCAAACCAGAATCAGTATAATATTCAGTTCTCTGTGGTTGTGTACCTCTCAGGGTTTGATTGTATAGGCTATTAATTATTAACTCTTAGCTTAACACTTAGAACTTAGACAACCAACTCCCAATTGGTAGTACCTATGCTTGCTGTGCAAATGATCCCAGGTACAATTCCCAGTCAGACATTTATTTGTCTAAAGACAAACATATGCCTGGGTGTTGTGTTCATCTTTGTATTTGTCTCTGGACCCACTTCAAAATAATCCATTGAGTGTGGTGTAATTTATTTATTATTATTAACAATCTTATGCCACTACTCCCACCAAATGTATAAAAAGGAACAGAAGGGACAATGTAGTTTATATGCTGTAGGAGCACTCAATACTGTATTGCTCAAAGTCAATGCTCAAAATATTGTTTGTGTGAGTGAGCGCTCCAAGCAAACTCTTTGTCTTTTAACCAGACGTGTTCAATACTACCATTTATTGCATTTTTTTTCGGAATGGCTAAATTCTTGTGGCTCTATTGGCCTTTCAAGAGTCACCGGACATGTATAGTTTAGGGAGAGCGCAGAAGTCGCTCAGCCAGGACCAAAGAGTGTGTGCAGCAACAAGCCTAAGGGCTCCCGCGCCGGTAGACCGGCGGAAGGAACGCAGCTCTGCTTAGGGCGTTGCTTTGGGAGGGTCCCGCGGGATCGCGACTCGGTGAAAAGCGCCCAGGCACGTGCCGATACTTGGTAAAAGTGTTGGCAGAAGGCCGGTGTGTGTTCACGGTGTAGCGAGTGCGACGTCGTCTCCGCCGGCGGGAATGGTGTATATGTGTAGTCTGTAAGTGTAGTGTAAGAACCGCATTGGCAGCAGTAATTGAGTCGTTGGGGTCGTCTAAGACGTGCCGAGGACGACGACGGGGAGGGTCATTCCTATCGGGGACACGGGTTAGGCTGTCAACTACTAGGGGGTTGGGATGGTGAGTAGTAGCAGTAGCGTCCGGCGCAGTCTTTCACATATTTAACGATGGAGAGAAGTTCCAAATTCTTGTGGAGGTCGACATTGCAAAAGTATCCTTGGCATTTTGAAGGGTTTGGAGTATTTTAATGTTTAATGTAAAGACATCGCTAGCGAAGCTACTTATGGGACCGTACTCAGATTTTGTACAATGTCAGATTATTTCGAAGCGACAATTTACTTCTCCCGCCTATGAGGAGAACAAAGGCGGCTTGGATTCCGACAGTTTTTATGTGTTCTCGGAAGGTCAACCGATGGTCTAGGGTGACTCCATGATATTTGGTCTTCCTAGACCAAGGGATAGTTTCACCGATAAGGGATATCGGGAATGGGGAAAGACGAGGCCTAGAGCTATGAGTGCCGCCCATGGGAAAACGCTGCACATGGCTTTACGTCCCTCTGTAAAGCTCGCAACTTGCGCCTATTCTCTTCACAAGGGAAGGAGTCGTAAGTACGGATGGCTGCTTTCTGGGCTCTTTCAGTTCCCTTATGTCCACGGGCAACTCCCATCGGCAATCATTCGCTGCTGAGACCCGCCTAGAGGAGCTTTGGACTATGTCCTTAAGGGTCCTACCGAGTCCGACCATTTCGTGCATTTTCATGCAACTCTATACAGAACTGACATGGCCACGAGAGATTCACTGTGTCCTGTTAACCCTTACTACACAAAAAGGTAAAAAATATGCATAAAGTAAGCTTTTTAAAGTCCCATGTTGACAGGACAGATTATGCGCGACATCCTCCCGCGTGACTCGCGACCGGAAGTTAGAAACGTGCGTACGCGCAGCGCGGCGTTAGTTCTATCCCAATTATTTTATATTGTTATTGAATTAGCTTCTCAGTTCACCACTAGTTGTGTTAAAATAAGAATTAACACAACTGGTACCTCAAATAGGAAATCCATTCCTGAAATAGAAAAATCCTGGCCACTATTGTACTCGTAGTTGTTAAGGAATTCCATGACTATATAAATTCATTTTGTTTACTGTGGATATATGTTCACAAAGTTTACCAAAATACGAAGCAGACTACATAACATGATTGATTTATTAGTTTGTAATATCTGATAGTCCCGAACTAGGCAGGACCTGTATCTTGAGGGACCGTTACAAGTGAGGTGACAAAGTAGTTGCTAATTAGAGATACAAAAATTTGTAAACCCTGTCAGTTTAAGTTTTATAATATCATATCATACTGTACTAAATCATCCTCCCACTGCTGGATATAAGCCTTTCCTAAGGCTCACCACCACACTTGGTCTTCTGGTCTTCACATCCATCTGCTACCGGTGACTTTCTTCAAGTCGTCAGTCGACCTGACCAGAGGGCCAAGCTACCGTTTTTCGTCCAGCAGCCGACAGACGTATTCAACTTGCTTGTCCACCATTTGGGAAAACGCATCACCTCCACACGTCTCCTATACCACAATATTTAAAGAGGAAATCAGTGCGTCCTAACGTATGGTGCCGAAACATGGCATGGTGCCTGATTCACACACAGTTCAATCAAAGTCACTCAGCGAGCGATGGAAATAACTATGCTCCGAGTCTCTTTTTTGGATAAAATTCGTAATGAACAAATTCGACGAAGAATTAAAGTTGCCGACATAATTGCTAAAGTGGCAGTGGGCAGGCCTTATCTGCTGCAGAACCCATAACCGATGGGAAAGACAAATTCTCGAATAGATATTGTATTATGAAATTTATTATGAGAGATATTATGAAATGTACCGGAAATATTATATAATATAATACAAGACTTGTATATAAAAAGCAAATGTCTATACTTTTATCAGAAGTTGTTATATTGTGAAAACTAACCATAAATTTTCGTTTTATGGTTAAAATCACGCATAAATTTTATGACCGATCAGCCCAGTCGGTTGTGTCCCTTCCTGCTGACGACAAGGTACTGGGTTCGATTTTCGGTCAGATTTTTTTTATTTAAAGATAAATTTTCGGACCGCGTCTAGGTAACTTCTATTCATCTTCTCTGGACTTTGGTCCTACGACAGGAATCCATGGTATCAGCCATGAAATTTAATGTGTGGCATTATTTTGAAGGTCAGTAATCTATACTAATATTATAGAGAATATTTGTTTTTGTGCAAGACGTAAACTGAAAAATTACTGCTTCGATTTTAAAAATTCTTTCACTTGAGCTAAACCACAGTAGTAAATAGTTATTTTAGTAGATATTTGTAGATTAAGGTATATATTATGATGCCTTTGATGCCTGATGTTAACTAAATAAATATAATAAAATAGGGTAAATAGCAAAGGACTAGCATAGCTGCTTTGGTTTTCTAAAAACTAAAAATCTAACTGGTTTGCTACCTGAGAGAAGCCAGGGTGGTCGCCTAGTTACTAATAAAAAAGTAAAAGAAGAAGGATCATATGACAAATATTAATATTTTGACAAATCAGAGTTTTTAGGATGAAAAGGAAAGTTATGATTACATAAAGTGATATTAATTTTTAATTTTCAAATTATTTCCGTCAATAATTACAATATTATGTTAATATTATTGACATTATTAACATATTAATATACATATGTTTAGTTATTAGGCTTGAACTGCCTTATCTATAATCTCGAAGGCGTCTTGAATGGCTTTTGTTATGTCTTGTGGTGGTTTTTCGTGGGACCCAAGCCAAACTGAACCGTTATCTCCGTTCTTGAACATCTCAACGCAGGTTACTACCACATTTTCAGGCCTGAAAAGTTACGAGTTTTTTTTATTAATGCAGTTAAACATATTTTATTTACATTTTCATCCAAGGAGCAAATGATTTACCCTTTAACTCTGTTACCTTGGAAATCGTTAATTATGATTATCCTTGATTTTCCAAATACGAAATATTTTCACAAATAACTACTGATCAGGTTTTGCTTAAAAGTATTATATGTTCAATCATAGATTTCCAGCCTAATTAGGAATATAGCCGCTCTTTCAAAAAAAAGAACCGTACTTGGGAGATAAGAAACCGCGTTTCAAACGCCTCCTTGAATCATTTCAACGTCCTCCGGCGGCGGTACCTTCGGGAATCACCGCTATAGATGAACACGATAGACAAAAGTCGCGAAAACCAACCTTATAACTTGTCTGCCTACCTAGTATCAAGTGGGGCTAAAACACTGTCAATTATAAACATTTGCGAAAGAGACAGACAAAGTTGTAAGTTGTAAATATTATTATGTTGTTTGAACTAATAAATATAAACTAATACTATATATAATGTATAATCAATAATATACGAGTATAGTCAACGTGCGACTGTGTCAATCGCGCCGGTACCACCAAGAAGGTCTCCTAGCTGAGCTGTTGTGGAGCTGAAGATGCAACCACAGTGCTGATATTCTACCAGCATCTTTATTATTTAATATTAATCATGATTCACAAAGCAAACAGTTTACTAAGTAGGCAATATGGGAATAAATGAAATCAATGTCCTAAAGATGTAAAATACTCCTGGAAATTAATAATTGTGTATATGATGATGGTTCAGTGTATTGGTAAGATATTTCAAAGATCGCAAGTTCAAATTGTGCTCGCGTTGTAACGTTAGAATTCGAAAAATCAAGACAAATTAACGAATTTCTATAAATCCTGGCCAAGGTACCCTTCTCTCACAGTACTACCATAAAATGTACTGCATTTCCCAATTTGTCCTATTCCCCCAATGTCCGTATGAGTAAGAAATGCCAGAGCCTATTTCCATCCATGCCATGGGATGCTAGAATAGAATAGCATCCCCCCTTATTTTCCCAACCCCAACTCTAAATCCATTCCAAAATTTCCAAAGATAGGTAGGCACATCCGGGGCCGTGCCAACGTTTGTCATTCTGGACTGATGTTAGCATGTATCGCGGATGTCCATGGGCGACAATGTCCTCTTACTTACCACTGTCCACGTGGACTGTCTGCTAGTCTGCCACCTCCTTTCTATAAAAAAATCCAATATAGTAATTCGTCAGGATGAAACCCGGTATCAACAGGCTAGTTTATTTATATAAGAAGGGGAAACATACTTTTGAAGATCGTGTCCTTTTATGAGATCCGCAAAACTTTCTCCAAGTGCTTTTGTATATGTACGCTCTTCCACTCTTTGTAAGAGAGCTGTATCCGTAGGTCCTGGGCACAACGTCATTACCCTTATACCAGTTTCCTCGTAGAATGGGTCAATCTAAAAATAAAACATGATATAGTATGTATTTGAAATGAATTAAGTTCTGCATAAAAGATATCACCCTTTTAAATAGATAAATATGTGTGAAAAACGCGAAAATCTCAAATGTCATCTTTATCCGATTTATTAATCAATTACATTGAAAAACTTACTGCAAGACATTGGGTGAAATGCAGCACGGCTAACTTTGCTCCGCTGTAAATGGGCAGCATCGGCCAAATGGTTAGAGCAGCTATCGACGATATGTTGATGATGGTGCCTCCCGCGCCTCTTTCGTCTTTGCGCATGTGCTTTATGCCTTTCATGGTTAAAGAAACTAGACCTTCCTGAAAAGGTTAAATGGGAAACGTTGTCCAGCCAGTCTGATATAAAATTTTACAAAAATATTTGTGTACGAGAGTGCGTATCGTAGTACATTGGTACGTTTTTCATTGCTTTGGCTATTTAGATTTTCTATAAATAGCACTCGATTCATAGGTAATTAAGAATTTATTTAATTTATTCTGTTATTATCTCAGCAAATCAAAATCAGTCCAAGTAGTTTAGGTGCTGTGAAGTAATAATCAACTTTGCGTATCAGCGCTGTACTGTTTTACACTATTACGACCTTTATATAACAGATTAACTGTGGCTGCAATTTTTAAAACGTGACGAATAAAAGCCGTCAAAATATTAGTTTTAATACGTGGCTTTGCACGGTCATAACTCCAGTTTGTATGAGCAATTGTTAAAGGTCTCGTTTTATAAAACTCTAATTCAATATCAATACAAAAATAGTATTCTAAAACAATCCGTAATTAATAGAAGCAAAATCAGCAAGTAATCCTCAAAAACGAAATAATAACTCAAAATTACTGCGAAAAAATAGACAGACGTTGTCTTTATCTACATATAAAGAGAAATGTCCTGACTGACTAAGTTAAACACATGAAATTTGAACAGTAGCTTCCTTCTATAAAGTAAAGACTCACCAAGAAGGGATTTCTCAAAATCTAATCCCATCCAATGCGGTGTCGATGTTTATAAGGGAAAAATTATTTAATAGTGTTATGTGTTACATTAATGTAAAAATTCTACGAGGAGAATGCAAATTAATAAACACGTATTTTACTATTTTTCAAAATTATGTTAGAGAGCTAAAATACACGTGTTAAATTTGGGAACAAATCATCTATCCTGTGAGTTGATTTAATAAACGACCGGCTTTAATCAGAATGGATCCAAGCCACATTTAAGTAGTTTTAAGGTGCTGGAGCACTTTGCAAAATATAAAACAAAAAAAATGTGATAAAGTACAATATATGTATTCCAAGGTCTCAATTAGTTTTAAAGGAGTTTTAATTTAAAAAAAAAAATACAATATTTTAGTTTGTTGTTACAAAATTATTATTCAAAAAGTATGATTGTGAGTTGGAATCCTTCCAGTTAAATGGGACAAATATTTAACTGACTTAATAATATTGTACCAGTATTAAAATTATTCTATTAACAAAATTTGATTAGCAATTTATCACCATTTAATTGATTTAAATAAATTGCGAACAGCAAAATAAACTGAATTGATTATTTGAAAACATAATCTGCTTAAAATTAAATTATTGTACCGATCAAATAATTGATTGATCAGACGCAATTTCTTTTTTATTGGTCATTAAAACAAATCTACTATCTCAAAAATTTACTGATAGGTCGATGCATTACAAATACCACTGGAATTCAATTGACTTTTTGCCGTTACCATGGAGTCGTAACTTTTTCTCAATGCCAGATACAAGTTAAATTGAATGAATCGGATCGCGACGAAAATATAAATAATAAAATAAAATAAATAAAGCATATAAAACGGAAACGTAAAAAAGTTTTTTCGGTTAAATATTTAATCATAACATTAATCAATCGTTGTCTAACATATTTTTGCTGTTGTATTACGTAATTATTTGTAGCAAATTTAAAAGTATTCAAAGTATATCAAAAGTATTTTAAGCCCTAAGAATCTATTTTTTGTTAATCTTTTTATTTTAGAGCAAAAATAATAGTTGATCGTTTTCGCTTATCCGCTGATCACAAATCGCTTATCGATCTATAATTTTCGCTGATCGAAACTCAAATACTGATTCAATTTACCCCCCCCCCCCCGCCTCAGTTAACGATAACAGTATGTCAAATTTGGTCTCCTTTAAATAAAACAATTAAACAGTTTAAAGCTTAATGTGTGTAATGTGGCAGTGTATTAAACAATAAGTTTGAAGTAAATGTAGTGAATTTAACGATTAAAAGTTAAACAACATTATTTACAAAGTGAACTAGGTGGTTACGCAGAGACATTTTGAGGTGATCGTTGCGCATTCTAATTTGAACGGTATGTCATTGTATTTAGAGATATATTTTGTCGCGTGCGTTAGGTGGTGACAGTAGTGAGGTTCTCGTAGTAATGGAGTGCCACAGGGCAGTGTACTTTGTCCTACCCTTTTCATCATAATATATATGAACGATACTATGCAACTGCCAATAAGAGAGACTAAAATTGTTTCATAGGTGGATGACACTGCGTTACTTTTTTATGGTGCAGGATGGGAACCAGTCTTCGCTGATGTTGAGTTTGGTATGTCTGTGATCTTTGGAAGGCGGGAAGCAAATGTTCTGACATTAAATACCCAAAAGACTAAATATATTACCTTCTACAAAACAAGAGCATCGATCCATTTATCACATGCAATTATACTGATATAGATATAGCTCGTATATATCAAGAGATTGTGTTTTGCAATAACATACTCATTATCTGTCACTAAATCAAAATATTGTCATGAAATGAATTTATCTTTCAAACTCGTATATATATCAAGAGATTGTCTATTGTAATAACAAACATACTCATTATCTGTCACTAAGTCAGAATATTGCCATGAAACGCGTTTATCTTTCAAACGATGATGTCAGCACTTCTAAATTATAAACAAGGTTGTAAACTAAGATAAAGACTGAAATATGCTAAAGTGTTTTAGGAGTGAGTGAGAGCAGCAACTATAGTCCGTTTTCCTTCCCATCTCTTCCTGTCCCGTTTCCCCCCATCCAGTGTTTGATGGAAGATGGTGGATTGAGGTCATTTGAAGATGTTTTTTTTATATAAAGAAAGTAGCAAACAGTTCACCAGCCGGACTGTCTGCTCGTCTCGTTCGAACGGTCTCATCACATTTAATTTTAATCCCTTACCAACTTGTAACTTTTCCCTCGTCTAGTGGAAACTGGAATGTATCCAGGTTATCCAGTCCACTCCCATGGCAACTTTTCTCGTATTTCCTTTCATCCAAGGGAGTGAGTTGGTTAAAATTGTATATAAATAGTTTACTATTATTGTAAAGTTAGTTATACATACCATCGTTAGTAGACACTAAAGCAAAATATTTGAAATTTTATCATACCCAGTTGACAGTGCAAGCCTTTCGCCATGCTTCTGGCGCGTCAGTCATGAGTCCAGCATTGTTAATAATTACATCCACCTGTCCGAATTTGTTCACAACTTCGTCAAAAGCTTCTGTCAAATTATTTTCATCGCTGACATCGCATTTTATAAATATTACATTGCTGTTATACGTCTTATTCAGCCGATCGATTGTAGCTCTGCCAGCTTTCTCATCAACGTCCAAAATTGCAGCATTCTTAAAGAAAATAGGAATTTATTAAGCAGTTTAATACTAGTTATTTTACCACCCTTCCAGATAAATTTTACCATTAAAATATATTGAGTTTTTAGTGGGCATTCATTGATGTGGGGTAGCCTAGTAAAGTACTTTTAATTCCTTTTAACCTGACAACATTATTGGTTCAGAAGCCACAGACTTCAGAAACCTGTATGCACCAGTATCTCATAAATCATTTTTTGCTTTACTTGCTTTATTATTGCCATTATAATAAACTATTATGCTAAACATCATATTATTATAAATGTGTTTCAGGAATAACACTCGTCAGAACTCTTCTCCCATTCTATAGTATAGGGATTATAATTGTATCAGACAAAATGTCGTTATTTCTTCCTGTTTTTCATGTCCAATTTTTTTTTGTATTCTCAATCCCTTATCCCACGGTCTTTGCAATATTTTTCAACGATTTGCAAATTTCATATTTTGCAACGATGTTGGCATGTATTACAGATGTCCATGAGCGACATATCTGCATACCAACAGGCAAACTGACTGCTCGTTTGCCATCTCCTTTCTATTAAAAAATTATTTAACTTCTAATAAAATACTCATATCAAAAAGACATACCTTGGCCCCTTCCTTTAGGAATGCTTCGACGTACAGAGCTCCTAAACCAGAAGCTGCGCCAGTTACCAAAAGTGTTTTACCTTCTATTTTCCACTGCTGTGACATTATTAATAAATATCAACGATGTGATGTGATGATCAACAGGGAATAATGTTCGCGAATAACTAACGTAAAGAGGTGACTTGTTATCTGTACTGAAGCTGGTGAACAAATAATTTTAAGTAGTTTATAAACAGAACGATGTTCCTTGTTTGAAATGAACCAAGAAACTAAACGCTAATAATAAGTCCCATTTGTTATTATTATATTTTTATCAAGAATTTTTTATATAGTTTATCTTGATTGCCACACATTATGAGTATTTTTGTACACGCAAGTATACTGCAGATTTTTTACTTACTTGATTATATAATTTGATTTGTCTGTTTTGTAATCAAAATGATTTAACCAGTTATCTCTGCCACTAAACTTGTAATCAGTTGATTGGACTCATTTCATTTTTTAAGTAGGTATTCATAATTCATCAACAAATAACATTACCGCATAGGAACACCAACCAACAAGTTCAACTACTCGTATTTTGATTTTTGATTTTATGATACAATACTTGTATATAAAAGGCAAATTAATGGGAAAATAGTAATGTGAATGTGTAGCAAATGGCAAACTAAACTTCTACAAGAAGTTATTGTATTATAAAAAGTAACCATAAAATTTCCTTTTATGATTAAAAGGCACCCTTAAATTTGTCGGCCTATCCGCCCAATCGGTAGTGTCCCAATCTGCTGTGAAAAAGATCCCAGGTACAATTTTCGGTCCGACACTATTTTGTTTACAAACAAATGTTTAGGTAACTTGTTTTTGTCTCTTTGCGTGTCTTTGTATTTTGGATCTACGACAAAGAATCCTAATATGAGCCGTTAACTGTAATCTATAGCGCGGCGTTATTTTGAAACTCAGTAATTTATACTAATATTATAATATATATTATATTATTACCATTTTTTATGTAAGTTGAAAAACAACCGGTCTGATTTTGAAAATTCTCTCACTTTTAGGAAGCTAAATCCAATGTACAATTGGGGCAACGTGATTACAAGGGCATGATATTAATTCAATTTTGAATAGTAAGTATTTGTAAAAGCTAATGAAAAACAAATTATATAAATTCCTTAGCACAGATTTGTCGATACAGGTCTCATTTTAGGGCTTATATATAATAGATAACACTAAACATATTAAATACCTATAAAGGGTAGTAACGAACTAACTGAATAATTTAGTTTGCCAGATTATCATTAGTTTTTACAAATACCTAGTTTTCAAAATTGAATTAATATCATACCCTTGTATGACGCTGCCCCAATGTGCAATGTAATAAATATTATAGGATTAGCATAATTAAGCAAAATGAAGGCTGTTTCGGTTACCTAGGAAACTGTTATGCTACCTGAGAAAAGCAAAGTCGGGTCGCCAGTTACTAATAAAACGGTAAAAGAACAAAAATATTAATACTTTGACTAATCGACTAATTTGACTAGTGTCGGGCTGACTAATTGTTTTAGGATGAAAAGGAAAGTTATTATAATATTACATAAACCGATATAATTTTTTTATTTTTAAATTCCAATAGTTATTTCATGTTACCAAATTATTTTTATCGATAATTACAATATGTTACTCTATTGGCGTTAATAACAGACATATATAATATATTAACATACATAGTTTATTAGGCTTGAACAGCCTTATCTATAATCTCGAAGGCATCTTGAATTGCTTTTGTTATGTCTTTCGGTGGTTTGTCGCCACACCCAAGCCAAATTGAACCGTTGCCTCCCTTTTTGAACATCTCCACGCAGGTCGCTACCACAGTTTCAACCCTGAAAAGTCAAGTTGTTAGTAATGCAGTTAAACATTAATTATATAGTTCACTATATTACAGTTTGTCCGCAGTCTCGTCCATTGAGTAAACAATTTACCCGGCAACTGAATTACCCGGGAGATAGTTAATTTTCATTAAATTCGTCTTGCAATGCCCGCCATATTCAGATTTCCACTATTAAACCGGTTTTGATAAAAATCCTTTTTCTAAATAATAAATAAATATTAGTTCTCAGACCAAATATCATAGGTACTTTTAAGGGTAATAATTAAAGTGAATACAACTATGAAAAGCGCAATAGAATGAGCCTAGTTTCCAAGAAAACTATAAACGAACAGATAGATATTCGTTGTCATTTGTTGATTTTATGTAGATACCAGTTGTTACCTACGTCTTCGCTGGTCTAGATTCAATTGCGTTTAAGATGCTGTTTGACACAGGAAAAATCTATTTATTTATATATTACATCATGTTTTCTATTAATTTTATCAATCCTATGTTTCTTAATATTTCTTAATAAAAACAGATTTTTAGCACCGATTTTGTAAGACAATGTATCCAGAATTGGTCAGGAGCAAGCTCGGTTTTTACTAATCGACTATGTAAGAAGAGAAAACATACTTTTGAGCACCATGTTGTTTTAGTAGTCCCGCTAAACCTTCTCCAAGTGCTTTCGTATAGGTACGCTCTTCCAGTCTTTGTAGCAGAGCTGTATCCGTAGGTCCCGGGCACAACGTCATTGCTCTTATACCAGTTTCCTCGTAGAATGGGTCAATCTAAAAATAAAGTTCATATGAAAAATGCATCAAGTTCTGCTTAAAAAATCCAAAACAGTCTTTAAATAGTCATCAAAAAGCGCACGAGTTGAGGTCACTCATTTAGTTTTTTAAATGAGCCATGCGATTCCAGAGCCTACCCGTCGGGAACAACCATACTCTTTTTTATGTCCGAAAATACGACGTGTACAATAGTTCGATAAAATGACAGCGTCGTATTTATCTGAATTTTTCGCAGTTTGACATCAACAATCAGCGAGAGTAAACCACTCTTCTGACTACTCATTACAACCAAGCCTTCTAATGTCATACCGTCTGCCTATGTCTTTCCACTGCTCTATATACGTGTAGACTGTTTAATAAAGCTTCCGAATGAGAAGAGCGCTCGCTCTTTTCATCTAGTCATTATCGACGACTTGAAGTTTGTTGGTAGTGGCTGGGAATAGTCTTCTAATATAATTATCTAAATCATCTTTATCCGAATTATTAATCCATTACATTGAAAGACTTAAACTTACAGCAAGACATTGGGTGAAATGCAGCACGGCTAACTTTGCTCCGCTGTAAATGGGCAACATCGGCCAAATGGTTAAAGCAGCATTTGACGATATGTTGATGATGGTGCCTCCCGCGCCCCCTTCGTCTTTGCGCATGTGCTTTATGCCTTTCATGGTTACAGAAATGAGGCCTTCCTGAAAAAGGAGAATAGGAAACGTTTTTGCACAACTACTAAATTAAAATTTTACACAAATATTTGTATATGAAAGTACATTGGTGTGTTTTTTTTGTTTGTTAATATTGTATGAATACTTTTAAAAAAAAATTGTCGAACTTTTCACGGTGGTGAAACAACTAAATATTTGAAATTTTATCATACCCAGTTCACATTGCAAGCCTTTCGCCACCCTCCTGGCGAGTCAGTCATGAGCCCAGCATTGTTAATAATCACATCCACCTGTCCGAAGCTGTTCACAACTTCATTAAAAGCTGCTGTCAAATTGTCTTCATCGCTGACATCGCATTTTATAAATATCACGTTGCCATTGTACGTTTTATTCAGCCGATCGATTGTAGCTCTGCCAGTTTTTTCATCAACGTCCAAAATTGCAGCATTCTTAAGGAAAATAGGAATTGTTAAGTAGTTTAATAATATGTTATTTTACCAGCCCTTTAGATCAATTTTACCTTTCCGTTAATTGATGTGGAGTAACCAAATAAAAACGAACAATGTACTTGTAATCCCTTCTGACCTGACAACATTATTGGTTATGAATAAAGCCACGTACTTTATAAATCTCTATGTAGGTATTCGTATTTCATAAAATTAAGCATTTTAACTGTTTACCCAACTTATTGTCATGAAATGTATAAACGTGATTCAGGAATGACGCCAGATCTCCTTCCCCATTCTATAGCATAGTGATTGTAATTGTATAAGGGAAAATTCTCATCCCAGTATTTCTTCCTATTTCTCATCGTCATTTTTTTATAATTCTTGATTCCTAATCCCACGGATTTCACAAATTTTCTTATTTTTTAACGATGTTGGCATATATTACAGATATCCATGAGCGACATACCTGCTTACCAATCCGCGAATAATTCTATAAAAAAATATTTTACCTAACTTCAAGTAAAGTATTCATATCAAAAAGACCCTTCCTTTAGAAATGCTTTGACGTATCGAGCTCCTAAAGCAGAAGCTGTGCCAGTTACCAAAAATGTATTACCTTCTATTTTCCACAGTTGGGACATTTTGGCATGCATTACAGATGTCCATGAGCGACATATCTACTTACCAACAGGCGAACTGACTGCTCGTTTGCCATCTCCTTTCTATTAAAAAGTTTATTTAACTTCTAATAAGATACTCTTATCTAAAAGACATACCTTGGCCCCTTCCTTTAGGAATGCTTCGACGTACAGAGCTCCTAGACCAGAAGCTGCGCCAGTTACCAAAAATGTTTTACCTTCTATTTTCCACTGCTGTGACATTATTAATAAAATTAATTATCAACGATGTGATACCGGCAGGGAATAATATTCGCGAATAACTAACGTAAGGAGGTGACTTGTTATCTGTACTGAAGCTTTAGACCAAAAAATATTATGTAGTTTAAAAACAGAATGATGTTCCTTGTTTAAAATTAACCAATAAATTAAACGCTAAAAACAAGTCCACTTAGATCTTATTGTATTTTATCAAGATTTTTTTATATTTTATCTCGATTGCTACATATTACGAGTATTTTTATACCCACAAGATGAATTCAGAATTTTTACTTGATAAGTATCTATTTGTTCTGTCTGTTTTGTAAGTAAAATGCTTATAAAATGATTTAACCAGTTAAGCCTCAGCATATTATCTTTGCCACTAAACTTCTTATCAGTTGATTGGACTCATTTCACTTTTTAAGTATTCATAGAGTTCTTACTCATAATATTTTTATTATAGCCGATATTTTCGGTCCCGTTACATGAACGCTGGTCGTTCTTCATGAACCCTTTTCATACGATTAAACCAATTTCCATAACATTTATTCCTCTCCTCCGTGGTGTCCTCAGAAACATGTTTTTCATACTCTTCGACAGCCTCTTCTGGCGATGAAAATCATTGACCACGTAATTAGTTCTTATTTTTTGGAAATAAGAAGTAGTCACAAGGTGTCAAGTCGGGACTGTATCGGGAATCGCCCGTGAGTTCTACGTATTTCGCCTATAAAAAGTCGTTTGTCTGTTTGGCCGTGTGAGAGCTGGCATTGTCATGGTGCAAGATTATGCGTCGTTTACGGTTGTTTTTACGGAGCTCGTCAATAACTTCGATAACAAAGCATCGATGTTTTTATTTTTGACAGTGGTGGACCTTGAATTCTGTAAACCAGCTATAAATTGTCGTCTCGCTCGGTGCTTCATTGTCAAAAGCAGTTTGAAGCCGAGCGAGGCTCTGCTGAACTGTCAAATTACATTTAAAATAGTAGAAAATCATGCTGCGAAAATTTTCACGAGTTAATCCATCGTAATGCCAACACGCAATTTTTAAAATGACGCCACAATGAAAAACAAGTGACTGTTAGACGAAACAAACTTTATTCTACAGCCAGTTCCATTTTTAAATATTGTAATTACTTTAAATATTGTTTATGTAAGTGGCGAGCTCCGGTAATTTTCAGTGTGACCTATGTAGTACTGGTAAAATATTGGTGTACTCCATGGTGCTTCCAATGTCACAGTGTAAAGTAACCAACTGGGTGAAGGGTTCAGGACAAATTTTAAAAGTACCATCAATAAAAAAAATCTCTTAAACTAATAATTGAGCAATCCAACAGCCGCTGGGCGCACTCGACTGCCCACGTTACCCCTCTCTCACAGAAGACTACCTTGAAATGTACTGCATTTCCCACTTTATCTTATTTCCCCAATGTACGTACGTGTTTCGGTAGTGAGTGAGATGTGCCAGAGCCCATTCCCATCCCATCCTATCCCTGCCCATTTTCACAACCCTTTCTCCAAATCCATTCCTATATCTCCAAAGGTAAGCAGCGCATCCGGGGGCGTGCCAACATTTGTCATTTTGGACTAATGTTGACATGTATCGCGGATGTCTATGGGCTACAGCATCCACTTACCATCAGGTGGACTGTATGCTCGTCTGCCGCCTTCATCCATAAAAAAAAAATTCCTTGGCCCGCTCACTGCCAAATATTAAAATGCGACTACTATCATAATTATAATCAGCAATAAGGAATTCTTGATATTTGGGTGGTAATTATACCTGTGCATAATTTTTAAAAGCACTGCGCGTGCCTGCCTCTTTATTTCTACAGTTATACTGTGCCGACTTTACATTTGAAAATCCGGTGTTGCAGCTACCATGTTCAAACCGTTGTTGGCAATCCCGTTGACGGTGTTATTTGGAATGGATTTTTGGAATCGGGGTATTAAGAAAATTATATATATACAATCACTGACAATCACAATAAAAAAAGTTTAATAAAGCAGGTATACCAGCCAGCAACTTCCTTCCTCCTAGAGTTTCCTTATCAAAATAATTAGGGCACTCAAGGAAACACTAAATATTTTCAACGTGATCATACGTATTTTTATAATTGACAACACACTGGAGATAGATGGAAAAGTATACCTATTACTGGTATGGAAGCGTGGAAAAAATCCATTCTTCCCTACCAGTGGTGATTGGCCGGTCGGGATAGATGGAACAGGCGGTTTCGTCATCGTACGTAATAAATGATTATAATAATGACTAGAATCATATATAACGACAGGACGCACTGATTGAAGACTTTTGGTGTTCAAACATTGTGGTATAGGCGACCCCGATAGGCGTCCCGAATTCGCATTACAGCCTTGTAGCATCCAATCGAGCTCAGTCTCAGTTGGTCAAGTCGCATTTAGATTTAAACTAATAACTAAATAATTAATCAATGATTATATTTTGATATGAAGATGCTCAACGACACTACAATGTGGCTGGTCAGGTAAAATTCAATCAAACGCAACGGTTCGCTCCACTTGGTGACGTATCAGAGCGATAGTCCCGTAAGCTGCGTGAGAAGAAAACATCGCGGCCAATAAATTTAATACTTCAATTAAAATACGAGGCGCTAGAACAACTATTAGGCGCACGTCACATTTTCAATAATCGCGTGTTTGTAACGTTAAACTGTTAATTTCTATTGGCTTTTATAAGAGTTTAAATTACCGCTACCAAAAATGAACAACATCGGTATAAACACGTGCATTTTCTGTAGCCTCAAATTGTAAATGTTAAGTAAGTATGAACTATTAAAGCTATGATTTAAATGATTTTTTTAAACCAGTACTAAAGAGTGGGAGGACAGCGCAGCCGTTTTGGGTTTGTGTACTTCAGATGGAAAATAAAAAGGCTAACAGTATAGAGTTCACCTTTAAACTAACCTCAGTTATTTCAAAAGACAAAAGATGTTTATTTATTATTATGTAGCATGTTTTCCTAGATGGATTAGCCATACTGCCTCTGCTAGTTTGTCGATTGCCAAGACAAATACTTTTTTAGTGCATACTGCATTGCGGTAAAAAAAATACGAATCGAATATAGTGAATTGAAATTTTTCCTTTCCTTGTGAAATTACCAGGTGTGTTTGAAATTGATTGATTTAGGAAAGCACATCAAGTTCTAAAAAAACATAGTTTATGTCATCTATCTAATCTCGAAGTATGTACACACACATTTCGAGTCCTTATTACTTAGTTAATCCAACGAATAAATACAAAAAATAGAAACGACAAATTATATAGTTTGCATGGTGCAAGGCTCTGAGCACCTCGAGCAGCTTGCCTGCGGCTTGTAATCTTAACACGCTTTCAATTACTACTACGTGTCTTTGAAACAGTATAAAACATTATCAATTGGCACAGACTCGACAGTGTTACCGACCTGGTTAACTTGATTCGTGAACTTCCGAGAGCTCCAAAGACCGAGTTACTAGTCTTGTCCATTTTGTAATCGTTTTCGTAGTCTTTCATCTTTTGTTTTCGTTACTTCACTTAGAGAATGTTTTTATTAGAAAGAGCTTCTTATTAAGTGAACGATTTAACAACAAATGAAATTAATAACAGTCATGATTTAAAGTTAGCAGAGGCAATTAGGATGCAGACTCATCAATCTCAACATTCTGGAGTGCCCTGCAGGACAGAGATCGTGTCAATAACCATTCGATGGTGGACCCGTTAAAATAGCGGATGTGTCAATTTAATCTCACCCACACTTTTGAACTTTTTGCAGACACGCAGTTGTTCGTGTGATACATTCGCTGATAGGTATCAAAATATTAATGCAGTTGTAAAGGGGTGTTGCGGGAAATGTATAGATAGGCCTTTTTTGATGTATCAATAGAGTATCTGCTGTTTCAAAATATTTTTTATTATGTTTACACATTAGCCACACATTTTAGAGACTCAGGGAATAAATCTTCTATTCCAAATATAAGCCATCAAATAGTGAAAGTTGCACCAAACACTCATTAATTGGACAAATGTTGCAATTATAAATACATATAGAGAAGTAAAACCGTGATTGCAATCAACATTAAATTAACAAATTGTGTATTTGCGTAGCATGTAATTAATACGAGTAATTACTACGAAAACAAGTTACAATCATATGATATAACCCTATGAGCTTTATGTCACTATAAATAGGTACTTCCACCAGAAAAATATAATGCCATATGTGTATGTGTGTGTGTCATACATAAAGAGGTATGTCAGGATAATCTTATCAAAGGCAGGATGCAAAGCTTTGACGTAGAGTACAGAAATAACCTACGTATGTAGACTTAGGTACGTATTAGTAGGTTAACTGACTGATAACTGCATTATAAACTAGACTGAATTACCCGTCGGAATCATCATTTCATTTACTGGCTAATGCCCTATAAAATACAGTCACACCTCTAGTCTTGTCAGAAGAGTTCGCTGCGCTGTTAATTTGTAGTCTACCATTAAGTGGTCTAAATTTTGCTATGATTATGCTGGGTGACACATTTGAATGTGTGTCCACAGAACTAAAATCTATGAAGTTTTAAGATGTTAAGTCATTCGTCTGAGCATTGCGTTGTTCACATTTTCTTCTTGACAGCATTTTGATCATTCTTAGAGTTTGCTAATTGTTCTGAACTGCTGTTAACTGCAGTGCACGTATTTAAATTTGTCGATTTTTAGATTAGTCACAGCTCGCTTCTCTATAACCGTTGTTAATTAATTATCGCTAGAATACAGCTACACAACACGAGAACACCATAAGGTTTAAACTTCCAATACAAACCCAACATTTGATTCGGATAGTTTATACGATTATGACTTTTATTTTGTTACAAGACATGGCGGTGTTGGAAGACTAAATATGTAAGGCAGTAGTCTAGACGCGTGACGTAACCCTTATGTATGTTGATGATGTCAATCTATGTTTAGAAGAATATCCACTGCATACGGCACGATTGTTATGTTTCGCCGTTACCGTGCCATTATATGCATACAAGATGGAGTAAGAACGGAACTTTAATTGGCTGATTTGAGGCTATGAATGTTTGACTGGTATGAGGCCATGGTGTTCATAGGTAAAAAGTATGATCCTGTAAAAATAATGTAGAACTGAAATGGAATGTGATCTTTGTGACGTTCCCCTGATATCATCTGGTATCCACTAGATTTATTGTAAGTCTTGTTAGTTCTTTCTTTTTAAGATTAAGATTTTAAGCATTCTGCTGCATATACATTCTAGAAATTTAAAAAAATCTGTGATTTCTGCTTACATTTTAGGATTAAAAAATACGACGACTCAACGACAAAATACGGATTAAACAATAAGGAAATAAGGAAAAGGAACAGTAACAGGAGGAACTAGGAACTAGGAAAATAAGGAACAGATCTTAAAAAAAACACTCGCAAGAAGTTTAAGTTCTCTTAACAGAACCATCCATCAATATTGTGTTAAGAAGAATAAGAGTATTCGTTGAAACTTCAAGATTAGGTTCTAAGATTCATTCATTTCATTAGGTATTAGGATTCTAAGTGAACAAGAACTTTGTATTAGTTTTGTTCGTTTCTTTCGTTTTTCTTCCAAAGTTTAGAATTCAGTCCTCGTTTTTTTTAGATATACATCCTTGTCAGTCCTCGTCTAATACATCCTATTAGACGGCCACATTATCTGTCTGGCCTGTTCTATTATGCCTTAGATCAAGTTTAATTTACCCAGTACAATTGTTATATCATGATTGTTTATAGTATGGACCGAGATATAGAAGCCTTTTTTTTTCTACGTCCATTAGCAATATTTCTCGAAAAATGTTGTACTACCTATATCGAATGTAAATAACGCACGGCGGAAATAAAGGGGAAGATGAAAATGTATTTTTTTTTATCGGGAAATGAAGGGAGTGACCTTATGATATAAGTTTCTTCAAAATTTTTCCGACTGTCAAGCTTTCCGCCGCCCATTTATCTTACACTTGGATTTCCGCCTCTTTGCATGTAGTATAAGAACAGTATTTAGTACTTACCTTTAAATTTTCAGCCATGCTCCGGGTGATTTACAAACCTACAAAATTTTCCGACTTTCGTCGCTTAGGTACACACATTTTCTTCCAATTTTCTTTTCGCCGTGCGTTACTTACATTCGATATTGGCAATACCACGTTTTTCGAGAAAAGTTGCCTATGGATCTAGTAAAAAAAGGCCTCCCCAGTAAAGAACGAACGATGTATAAAAAATGTTCGGCAATCCACAAATAATGTTTTAGAAGACGAAATCCATTAATATTAAATTTAAATGCGTATGGAGTATTTAAATATTTCCTACTAATTTACTTAACATATTTATAGCTTCTAATTAATTCACTTTCTCATCACCTCATAATGTCTTGCGTAAATTCGATTATTGCGTCATAGGACTTTCGATTGTCGGTTCCGATTCATATCCGACTGTTACAATGGAGGCTGCTGGTTATTATAATTTACTAACGTGTACCATCGTTCCACCAGTACGTGGGAATACCGTGTACGCCGTTTTTTTAAAGCGTTACATGGTAGAAAGATACTTAAGTTATGATGGAACTTCAGTAAATAACTTGGTTACAAAGAATGATAAGCGAGGTGATATTCAGACAATTCCCTTTTGTTATTACTAGAATAGATATTACTGTTATTACTAGTTTATAGGATAGAAAGCGTATGTGAGAGAGATGCCTTTAATACAATATTAAAAATTAAATCAAACGCTTGGCAATGTTTTACTAAAACTTGCCAACATTCTTAAGATATTTTTTGACCAATGCACATCTAAATCTAATACACATTTGATTTGTTTTTAAAGCATTTGGAGGGGAAGGGTTTGTACCCTCATAAGGCTACGGACACCTATCTATGTTAACTAAACAGAGATATCAAAAGTTTGTGGTATATTATTCATAGTCCTCGGCGGTTGTTTTTACTAGCACTAAAGTGGACTATCTGTGAATCGCTTATCTATTCTGAAGAAATAATATTAGTTTTGTAATTATTTGTTGTAGTGAAAAAAACAATAAAAGTTAATTGTCTACACGAGAAGGCATTTCTCTGTAAATATGTAACACAAACAAATTAATTGTACAGAATAGTGCACACTCAAGGTTATCCGATAAACTTGTTATTTTTGTAAAAGGAGATATTTATACATAGAAACTGAAAAATATGAGAATGTTAAATAGAGAAACATAAACCCATAAATTAGTGAATACCAGTGAGGTCCAAAAGTTTCTGGCCTGACATATTTTTACGAATAGATGTATAATTATAATTTTAAAAAATAAATTATACACAGATTTTAAACTTTTGTTATCGTGGTTGAACATATGAATTGTTATGTAAACGGGTTACATGGGTTACAGGGTACGGGTCCAGTTACATGAATCGTGGTCGCGACGAGACTGCGGAGGCCGGTGAAGGTGTTGCTATAGACTATAAACACGCGAATTTGGAAACGCATCTACTTTTCTGGGTTTGCAAAGTTCAATCACTAGGTCCCATGTACGTGCCAAATTAAATCCAATCTCGCAATTGAAATTTCGCCATTTTTTAATTTCTATTGCCTCTCGGACCAAACGCGTTCAGTTGAAATTACTTTTGGTTAGTGTAATTCAATCCAGTGATTGGGTCCTGCTCCTAATAGGTGCTCTGTCTGCTATTGCCGACTTGTGTGGGTTATTTTTCACGGCGGTTATGTGTTCCTTTACACGGCTTGCTATGGTTCGCTTGGTTTGCCCAATATATGAGCTTCCATGGCTACAGTTCACTTTATATACTCCAGGGCACTGATAGGGCAAGTTATCCTTAGGAGAAAGCAAGCCGCTTGCTACTTTTTGCGAAGGAGAGAATACAGTTTTTATATCGTATTTCCTCCTTACAAGCTTGCCAATCTTATCGGTTACTCCTTCTATATAAGGAATTTATGCAGACCGCCTATCAACCGTATCAGTTCATTTCCCTTGCTTAGGTCTTCGCCGTGGTATTTCGAATGCCTTTGTGTGACCATTCTTTCGTAACACTTCATCCACATGTTGTAGCTCGGCTGACATGTTTCTCATTGCATAGATCGTAGGCGCTATTGGTAAGTGATACAGATGTTTCTCATTGCATAGATCATAGGCGCGATTGGTAAGTGATGACTTTAGTGTCCTTTTTCTTTGACAGACCGGAAGCTTTTGGACTTCCCCTCGTAGGTAACGCACAGATAATTGCAATACAAGGTTATCTGATATACTTGTTATTCTTATAAACAGAACTGAACTAACTGAAGAATATGACACTGTTAGCCGTGAGTAAATAAGAAGATCTCCTTTAATTCTGAATTCGCACAAATAAGATCCGGTGGTATTTGTAGATTGTAGATCCTTCTAAGATCTACAAGGTACTTTTGTTTATTACTTCGATGTATCTTTAACCCGAACTAGTGACAATTCGTCGGTTGCTATTTAAGCAAAAGAAAAACTCTTCAAAGAACATTTTCTCTCTTAACAGTAATTATTTTTCTAAAATTTTTTTCTTCTACTTTTTCACTTCGTGTGTATGTATGTATTTTGTATTTCATTATTATTATATTGTATTATTATTATATTGTATTATTAGTATTATTTTGTATCTTCCTCTAAGTCTTTTAATTGCCCATTGGTTACCTGGAAGAGATCGCTTTTAGCGATATTGCCGCCTATTGCTTGTTTATAATTTAATCTGTTATTATTATTATGTTAATGTAATTAATTAATTACAACAGGAATGCTATAAATAATTTGCATTCATTCATGCACTCGTTAATCCGTTCTCAAAAATTGCTGTGTTAAGTAGCGGTTTAGGGTAAATTATAAACGACCTGTCATTTATAAATGTATATTTAGCACGCCGTACCATTTAGCATGACAATCGCGAGCATTCACATCTCCCCACTAATGTATGTACTCATGTTTACGATAGAGACACTTGCCAATGTTCCCCGATATGATCGTGGTAGCAGCCACGTTGACATCGAACGAGGCCGCTACCACGATACTCCGGCAATAGCTATAGGAACATCCTGAATATTCGGTATTCGTACAACCGAATATACAAGTCAAAAATTATCTACACTTTTCGTTCTACAATTTATTTACACAAAAATAACACAATAATTGTATATCATTTTTGAATACAGTTTCCTCCCTTGTCACACTTGGTCACAGTATACACTTGGTCCACAAGCTTGCGTATTCCTTCCAAGAAGGTTTTCGGTTGGTCCCGAAGCCATTTTTGCTACGTCTGCATGTCTACGTCTTGGTAGCCATCGCGCAAAGACTATATGGAAGCCGAGCTCTTCGTGGATGATATGATAGCCAGAACCATCTCCCGACTCATTTCAGTGACTTTGGTACTATTGGAATACTATTTGGTGAAAGAGATAAAGTTTGTTTACTTAGAGCCTAATTATATAAATATTTGATTACACTACGAAAATAATAGCTGATTACATAATTGTGTTTGTCATATTTCATTTAGTGACGTGATATACAGGCGTCCTTGATTCATTAAACAATATCAACTGCTGGAACTTACTCTTAGCAGTACCTATTGTGATATATATACATATACCTATATACTCGTATCTTTATAACAGCCTTCTTACTATTGTAAATTTGTGATTTGAATTATATTAAACCAAGGTTTGCGATTGAATAAAACGAAGGTAGCTGGTGTAGCAGTGCTATATCAGTGCTTCCTTCTATAGTGACACTCGAAAATGTTATCGTGCATACGTTATATTATTTTCCAATATAATAGTATTTATTTCCCAACAGATCGTGTTGTTCAATTATACTGCCGTGATTTGGCACCGACATCTAATAATCCCACGCCAGATTATACTTATATATATATATATGATTGATTGTAGATTGATGCAGATTGCAGTTCGCATATGATGCATATAGAAATCTGCATCATTGCAACTGGGACTGTCTCCTCGTTTGCAACCATCTTTCTATAAGACATGATAAATGTTCGTAATTTTTTTGTTTATACCCAAAGGGTTAGGCTAAAACGGGGTTTTATTTTTTATTAGCTGCATCTTATCTTTTCATTATGTCTTTATAATTTTATAATGTTCTCATATAATAAATTTGCTTGCGTTTTAGTACCTTTAGATTTTGGTTTACTTCAAACAGTTATCATCATTCTACTGTAGTGTTTCTCTCTGTCCTATCTCAGCGCACAGGGAGTATAGTGGAATTAAGAAATCAACCTTATTTTGCTGTAACACACCGTCGTCCTATGTCTCTCTACTGTGGTATATAGGCCTCTCCCAAGGCTCGCCACCACACACGATCTTCAGCTCTTCCCATCCAACCACCATCGACGAACTACTTTAAGTCGTGGGGCCATCTGGCCGGAGGGCGCCCCACACTGCACTTCCCTGTACGTGGTCTCCACTCGAGGACCCGTCTACCCCATCGGTTATCGGCTCTGCAGCAAGCCCGTTCTAACCTGCCCGTTGTCACTTGCTCTAACGGTAGGCCTGATCCATGAGTTGAAAGTCACGCAGCGAGCTATGGAGAGAGCTGGCGCGGAGTTTCTTTGTGGGATAAGATCCTAAACGAAGAGATTCGCCAAAGAACTAAAATCAGTATTTTTCTATACATACTACTTATTCCACATCTTTCCTGTGTTCTTTTTCCTAATCCTAACTTCTAACCTCGTCCGTTATTTTTCTGTTTCCTTTATTTGTTCGTATTGTATCGCAACTGTCTATGGGGACATTATCTATTTACAATGCTGCTCGTTCGCTACCTTTTTTCTATAAAAAAGGTCAGCTCCATCTTTTAACGTTAAACCGCACTTTAATCATTAAAAGTTAGTTAATTCACCTCTATCACAAATTGATCTAACAAAATATTTCCCCGATCATTTTTCTTTATTCTGGTAAGAATTATCAATTAACGCGTTATTCAGAAAGACATGCGAACATTTCCTTTTATAACATTTACTAATTAAGTTTCTTACTTTATTAAAATCACTTTAAATGGTTATCATCTTCATTTTTAATATAAAACCCCTTTTAAGTTTACATTTTATTAATATAAATATTGCGCGGCTTGTTTAATAAACAGCGTTGCCAGTGAAAGTTATAATCTGACATAACGGCGTACGGAGAAACAGCTTAGTCGAATCTAATCTAGCATATATTCGGTCTCACTGGGATAACTTTATTAATACATAACGAGGGTATATACAGTTCGACTGCGGATGAGTTTGTATGTGTAGGTAAGCAAATACGATTCAACTAGGCTCACTATGTATTTATAAGAAACGCTGTCTGGGTGAGATAGGTCATTTTATAATAAGTGCAACATCTAGTTCATCTGATAGGGCTATGGAAATTCTTATCAACCAAAGGAGGATATATTAATTACACAAACATTTTTTTTTATGATTAGTGTTTACATTAGTGATTAGATTATTGATTAGTGCATACTGTCCGAAAGTCTGAATTCTCTTGTACCTACTTATCAATCGCTTGCTATAAGTGTATTTATGCGATACAATACAAAAAATCTCAGGTTACAGTAAATTTATGATTACCTATCATTCACAAAGTTTCTGGTTAGTCGGCAAAAAATACATTTATCGCGGAACCAACCATGAAAAAATAATTATGACAAGAAGGCAAAAACTAAAACTTTTACTTCCACCAACACACGCACATACTAACCTGTATGACTAAGTTATTGTAATAGTGGGGTAATTATAAGGAACAAATGGAAACCCGGACGCAACTGATAGTAACATAAAGTGGCGTTCAGGAATCCAGTATTTGTATGTCCGCTGTTTTTGCACACCATACTGTTGTGTGGAGATTATTACTAGGTGACGGTGCGTGAATTGCGTTAGCTTGATTATGATGTGATTTATCTTCAAGGAAAATATATGAGTGTTCTAAGATAACTGGTTAGATGGAGATCTAGTAAGATGACAGACATTTTATTGCTTTATGGGCTTATGATTAAAGTTCGTGTAGCGTACAAATGTCCTTGTCTCATATAAGAAAGTTCGTGTAGCGTACAAATGTCCTTGTCTCATATAAGAAAGTGCCAAATTAAATAGAGTATAACTGACTGGGCTATATCTATTATTCATCTCAGTAATTAACGTGACCGATTCTCGATTAAACAATTGTGGTATAGATGCATAGTTGTTTCCAGTCTTACAATATTTTATTAGGCCTTTAATTCCTTAAATGTAATCTGGGTCTATTCATACTTGATTTAATTTCGGAGACTGACATATATACACAGGGAAGAATAAGGAAGGATAATAATCCTACCGTTTATTGACTGACCACATTTCCAAAGATGACCGCCGAGATAGGTGGTAAGGGATAAAATACTCCCTAGTATTCATTAATTCGGGATACTAACACTCTCAACTCCCAAAAAGCTTGGAAGGAATTCCAAATACCAACGTTAGGCAGCGTATCTGCCGGATGTGAGAACGATTACTAACGTCTACAAGAACTCTTCTTTTTCATCTTTTCTAAAAAATGTTGTTTGTTGCAGTGATGCTCGTAAGGTAGCCGGCGCGGGGGGCGCACGCAGCGATGCCGCTGCCGAAGCGCTGCGTGGAGCCGGTGCACGTGTCGCGCGGGACCGTGCCCGAGCGGCCCGCGGTGCCCTCCGAGCTCGAGGCGGTCACCAACGGGACTCTCGCCAACACCGTCAGGTATGTAAAGTGTTCCATCACTGGTAGGTCCACCACAAACACCATATTAGTTTATCACAAATAGTTCCATCCAAACTCGAAATTCTACACCCATATCAAAATCCATATCGAATCGTTCATAGAGATCTGAGTCTCCAGAAGCAAGTGCACCATGGTGACTGAGTTAGAAACTTGACAGTTTCCTTAGTTTTCTTAGTTTCATGGTCTATAGTTTAACTAGTTGACAGTTCCATTTGTAAGCGAGTGCACTCAGTTCTTCAACCAGATAACTATAGTTAGTGAAATAGTGGCTAAAAGTTTTAATTTGAGTGTATATATTTATCTGTCAGACGTTTTTATCATAAACTAATTACGTTATCAATTGACAGCATTGTAAACAATGTTCCCTATCACCTACTATTTCAAAACTTTTTGGCGGAACCTTAGTTAAAATTGTGTATTAGACACAAAACGCCTAATACCCAATTTTTACTGCAATCGGTTTAATATTGATAGTTTATTAAACGTCAAAGTGTTTTTCGTGCGTGGCGTTTGTCATAATTCTAATAAGGAAATAAAAGCGTGGGACTTTTCGTGTGCTTCCAAGGAGTCCTCTTCTGTCCTCAATAAACCTACTATCAGTTTACTGATGACTCCTGACTTCAACAGGATTGGATATTGACAGGATACGTTTTTGAAATTGTTTATTACGAAGAAAACTTGACACTGGCAGAATGTGCTAATTACACCATTGCCATTTATGAAAAAAAATCAATCCTTTATTTGTCATTTTACTAGTTACTACTTCCATATGCTACTTATCGTCAGTGGGACAAATCTTTAACTGAAACATAAATATCGTTTGGTAGCACGAATTACCAGTACACTTAACAGTACAAAATTATTAAATACAGTACTTGTATTTGAACATAATGATGAAAAGTGCCATTCAGGCGCACACCTAATTTGTCTTATGGTAAATTGATTGGTTGAAATTGCTGTCTACATATTTCACACTAGTTTCAACAGTTTCAATGACCTCTATTAACGGCTACGTTTTACCAATTACAGACAGTTGTCGTCCCTATCCAAACATGCAGAGGATATGTTCGGAGAGCTAACGCGGGAGGCCACAAACCTGGCGGAAAGAACGAACGTGCTGCAGGCCAGAATAGACAGGCTAGCCATCAAGGTCACACAGCTGGACTCTGGCGTTGAAGAAGGTATGTTTCTTTCTATATTTCCGGCTTCTTCTCGCGGCTTTGCCATATTAGAACCCTTTGACCGAGAAATATGATCACGTTTTGTTAAAAACCTCTATACTTTTCAATATTACTTGACAGTTTTTCAAATTACTGTGAAAACTGCAACAAAATTGAATCTAAAGCAAATGTTTTATGTTCTATATTGTTGCGGTTTTGGCAAAAAGTCAATCGAGTGTTCACACGAACACCGTTTTTGAATTATTATAGTGATTTTAATGTTTACATTCGTTGCTCGCACTGAAAGACCATATTTGTTTTACAATGTTTCATTTGCGGTTGGAACTACCTAGTCGTTTATCGAATGTGTTGATAAATGAGCTGCAAGGGAGTTTGTACGAACGCTCAATGCATCAATACTGTAATATACTGTCCTACATAGAGTAGAGGAGTAGAGTAGGCATCGATAATAACAGAGTAAGCTACTAGTCCTGAACTATAAACAGATTCAATTTATCAAGGAATTGTGAATGATATTTTTTTATATTTTGTGCTCTAATAGAAGTACAATGATGTGAATCAATACATGATATCTATGAGATTTGTCATCCATAACAATGTGAATGACATTGCCATTTTATCTGTTATGTTATGAGGAAACTAATTTAACAATTTCAAGTCAAGGAAACTAATTTAATAATTGCAACTCAACTAGTATTTGCGATACATTTCAATTTCCTTAACAGCGGTTAGATGATTCATAACACGCTATTAGACGAGAATATCGTATATTCAAATGCTCGTCTACTTAACGGGCGCTCGAGTACCCCTCAATATATGGAGAGACGTTGCGTCTCTCTGCGTGTTCTACCGCCTCTACAATGAGGAATTTTCTGAAGATACCCACCTTGAGTTTCTACAACCGCACCTCCCGTCACAGAAGTGTCGTGTATCCACGTTTCCTCGATACTTAAGTTTCGCTTACTTTTCGGCCCAAAACCATTTTATACAGCGAACCCGTAGGCTGTGGAATGAACTGCCTCGAGAGGTCTTTCCATTACGCTACGATATGAGGCTCTTCATGAAAGCTGTGAATAGGATTTTGCAAGGTCGGCGGCCTACCCGACACCTGGTTTTGCAAGTGTCCATGGGCGGCGGTAACACTTGCACTACGTGGGACCGCTTGCTCGTTCGCCTACTTCTCTATAAAAAAATGATTAAATAATTGAGCAGCATATCGATAGCAAAGATTAGGTTACGAACCCACCTTTAGGTTAGAGTCTCCAATGACAACAAAGGAATAGGACTCCGTTGACTTGATGATAACATTCTTTAGTAATTTAAAAATATTTACTTCAGGTATTAAAAAAATATGTTGCTTTGTTGATCGTGATAATAAATTAATTCAGCTACATTATCCGTATATTATTTTATTATGTATGTTTTCTGGTACAGGTATTGTTATTTGAATTAAGATTACAACAGTAATGTCAACAATTCGTGTGTGTTCTAAGGATTACCTGACAATTACGTGAGCAGGAAAACTCACGTGAATAGTAAAAGGCAATATCTTGAAAATATTTGATATCAGACTTTAAAAATATATAACCTGTAGGCTATGAAACGAACTGCCTTAAGAAATCTCTCCGTTATGCTAAGACATGACTCTCCGTTATGCTAAGACATGAGATTGTTCAAGAAAGCTCTTTATTGAATTTTGTAATACCCCCTGCGTACGTGGTGTTACAGGTGTCCGTGACCAATGTTAACCATTTACCATCCCGTGGGCCGTTTGCCAGTCTGATTATTTTAATAAAAACAATATTTTTTTATGGTACATCTCGCATTATCACATCATTATTGTACATACGACCTTAGTCGATATGTGGTAATATGTCCATAGTACTCTTACTTATTATTAGAGTAAAAAAATATTATTAAAGTATTGAGTAAAGAAATTTCTAGAAAATACAATGTTGTGACCACTTTGAGGCAATTGTTTACATAAGTATTTTTTCTAGCACATAAACTTCTAGCACGCCCTTGCAATTTCTTCTGCTTGCCAATGTATAATAAAAAAATGTTTCTCACTTATATATTAATGAATTATTTTTGTTGGCTATTTAAAAATAAACAACACTAATACTAAATAATACTTATACTAAAAATAATACTAAACAAAGCAAATGCTACTTGTATGTAAAATATCGAGTCTACAATAACCTTTACCAAAAAAACATATGCATCGCTTGAACTTGGACCCGAGCGCGGGTTGTCGCGACCATACTAAAGCAAATATGCCTTTTTCCCCTTTACTACGCCATTGATAAAAGAGGACTGGTGGTAAATGGAAGAGAAGGGAATTGTTCCGATGGCGTACGTCGCAATGACACCAATAATATTAATTATCGCATTATCATTTGTCGATTTGATCAATGAAATGTTTGCCTTGCAGTGTCACTACAAGACATCCAAATGCGCAAAGCCTTCCGGTCGGCTCGAACGTTCCAACAGCAGCTATTCTCTCGCAACTCGATGCCATCCGCAATGCTTTCAACGTACGCTCGCTGCGACCGCCCGCCGCCACTTGAAAGACTCAACGAATTCCGCGACGATGGACGCGATGCTAGAAAATTCTACACGGATCCAGACTACTTCTTCGAGTTATGGAGAAGAGAAATGCTACAGGATACCGAGCGTATTCAGCATGATAGGGGGAAGAAGGTACGTAATCCTGGCACGCTTTTATATTTTTTTGGCACATGTTTTATTTCTGTTTATGAAGGATGTAAGTCAATGAATAATTATGTAATAATAATGTAAGTCACTGAATAATTATGTAATAATAATGTAAGTCACTGAATAATTATGTAATAATAATGTAAGTCACTGAATAATTATGTAATAATAATGCATGTCACTGAATAATGAATGATTATGAAAGTTAACGAATTTGTTACGTTGGCATATATGGTGGTAACACGTTGATATATTTTACGATAATCTTATGTGAAAATGGGGTAATACGCAATGATCCCATGGTTCTACATCATTATACAGGATTAAATAAAAAATGCCTCTACCCTCTTAACAATTATTTTTTTCTTTTATGAATTAAGTGTTGCGGCGTTGCTATTCGTGGTAGCCTAAAGTAGTTTATTTTTATTTAAAAAAAAAAAACAAAAAAAAATCCAGTGGGGTAGCGCAGGTATTTTTTATTTATCCCTGTATAAAGTAAAATTGACCAAAGTGACGTATCATTGTTAGGTGCGCCCTGCCCGCGGCGGCAGCGGTTCAGATGGGCGCGGTCCACGCAAGGTCCGCGCGCCACATTTGACTCGCGAGCGGCACAAGGCGGCCGCCTTGACGCGCGGAGAACACATCATGGCGCCCAGCCAGCTGCGGCACTACAATGTGGACACGCACTGCCGACCAGACCCCATCTATGGTGAGTGAATTACATGTAATGTTGGCTTTTGACGATTGGTAGTGGTTCAGAGGGTCGCGCTCCGCGAGCGGCACAACGCGACCGCTTTGACGCACAGCGAACACATCATGGCGCCCAGCCAGCTGCGGCACCATAACGTGAACTTATTTATTTATTTTTGCATCACAAAACAATATATCAACATATCAAACACTAATATAATGTGCGCAGAAGTGTTAAATCTAATTGACATCTCAATAATGTAATACATGTAATGTTGCCGTTTGATGATTGGTAGCGGTTCTGACGGTCGCGGTCTGCGCAACATCATGGCGCCCAGCCAGTTGCGGCACTATAACGTGGACACTCACTGCCGACCAGACCCTATCTATGGTTAGTGGATTACTTGTAGCCCTGTGATGGTTAAGTCTGACCCAGAGTGGCAGCGGTTTAGAAGGACAGGTCTGCGCGCCGCACCTGACGCGCGAGCGGCACGTGGCGATTTAGTACCGTTGTCCCCACGGACAGTCCCCATTGGTGAAGTCGGTAGACAAAATTATTATCATTGTTCCCACTGTAGTTGTTACGAAATATCCTAAGGGAGGCCAGAATAAAAAGGAAATTAATTAGGACTAATCAAAAAATCAAAGATTAATAATATATATTTCTAGAAAATGGAATAGGTATTAAAATTTATCTGAAAGGAATTGTCCATTTAGCAGTTACATAGTGTCCCAAATGTTTGCTCAGGCACACGTGGATGCATTGAAGTCCATCCTACGTGGTAGAATAGCCTCGACGATGCGTCGCGTACAAGACAGCGGCAACGGCATCCCGGCGACATTGGCGAACAGGGTGCACTGCCCTATACTGAGGCACTGGACACGGGCGCCGGCTCTAGTCCATGTAGTGCCCGGGTGCAATCAATACCCTGGCGCCCTCTAGTAGGCGCGCGATCAAAATGGAATATTTACAGTTATATTTTCACCAGTGATCGGAAATTCGGGTGCAAATGGTGCAATTATAAATGATGTTGGGAAGCAATAGCCCTTTTACTACGCCCATCGGCCATAACACGGGCGCAGGGTCTTTGAGAGCGCCGCGAGCGACACAGGCTCTTTGGAGGCGTCGCGAGCGGCGCTCGGCGCCCCCTAATACCCTGCGCCCGTGTGCGCCGCACACCCTGCGCCACAGGTAAAGCCGGCACTGCATGTATCGGTGTCGTTGTGTAGTGTCTCTTTAAATAAATTTAATTTTTATTGTTAGTATGTATTCTTATGTATATGGGCAATGAATGGGGCATATTTCTCAAATAAATTCCTTATTATTATTATAGTCGATGATTTATTGTGAAAATTGAACTAATTTCTAACAGCTTTTATGCACTGATGCCATAATGTTCAATATGAAGTAAACATAATTTAGTCAATAAAAAATTAGGCATACCAGCCATTTGGTAGTGGAAAAGACCCAAATATGGTATACAATAAATAAAACTTCAATTAATTGATGATTAATCAATTTTAATCATTCTTTATATTTGATTTAAATTTTTAATCATTATTTTTGATTAAATCCTTGGAAATGTAATTTATTGAAAGTCAACTTATATACATACACTTTTAAATAAATCTAAACGTTGCTATTTTAATAAAAATAGAAAAAGGGGACCTCTGGGGGCACGTCACGTGGCGTTGCTTATTCGCGTATTTGTTATATTTGACATATAACCTCCATGTAGGGAGAATATATTTCACAAAATATTTGCCTAATTTGTCAAATATGCAAATATTTGCATATTTGACAAATAAGCAAATATCAAACACGCGTTGCGGTGCGTCTGTCGGTTTTTTTGAAAGGATTCAAATAGGCAAATGCTAAACTGTCTACAAAATGGCCATATTCATAAGCGCGCGCGCTGTCAACCCGTACGAACTTGACGAGTTATTTCTAGTTAGTGAGCACAAGCGTACGAAAATGAACTGGAACAACTAAACTATATTGAAATTCCTGGAACTATATCAAAGAGAGAATTCTTCAAGAGAGCTGTGAATGGGATTTTTCAAGGTCGGAGGTGCGCCCGCATACCCCCTGGTGTTGCAGGTGTCCATGGGCGGCGGTAACACTTACCATCACGTGGGACCGCTTGCTCGTCCGCCCACTAGTCTATAAAAAAAAAATGCATTCAAATATACCAAATACGTGATACGCAACGCAATTTGAAGTGCCATCATAATAGTAACATGCATTCAAATAATAAAATCCTGGTGCAAGTACTGAGACGTCCATAATGTGCTCAATCAAATTGCTTTCTGCATAGCAAACAGAAGATAATGCATAAAATTATCATTATTATTTATTTATATACAATTAAGTATATAAATAAATAATAATGGTATAACATTTTGGAAACATTCTAATAATGAGACAGGGGCATGCTGAAAATCAGCGCTGTGTAGGCAAGTAAGCATAGGCTGGGCTTTTGCGCACTGAGCTATTTTAAATTAATTAACTTTATAGCACTGTTTTTTTTGTGTGAACTTACATTGTATCAGGGTGGCAAATAAAGAAAATTTAATTCTGTGTTGATTACAGCGACAAACGTAACGGACGGCGGGTACCGAGCGCCGCAGAACCGTCCGCCGTCGTCGCAGCCTGCGCGACCCAACTCCATAGAGATCGAGAACAGACAGTCGCGTCTCACCGGAAATGGACACGGTGAGGAATGACGAATAATAAAATCAACAGCCACTAGAGAAATAAATGCGTTCAACGACTTGTGTCCAATATGATAATTGTCTAATACGTAATTACGTCCAAAACGTCAGTTGATGTTAATTTTGTACAATTTTCATATTTTGACCTAATTTATTTTGGACGAATTTATTATTGGATGTTTGTCATTACTTGGACGAAATTACATATTGGACATAAGTCGTCAAACCCAAATAAATGAGCAGCAGAAAATGTTGAATTGGCAGCAAATGGATGGTAGTAAATTTAAAGGTGGGTTACGTTTGGGTTCTCTGGTGACAATAAACAATAAGAATAGGACTCCGTCTACTTTTGGTAATGATATTCTTAGTAATTCCAGTATTTACTTCAGTTATTAAAAAATAGGTTGTTTTGTTGATCATGATCTGCGGCTCATTTAGTATTTTTGCTGTTTGTTCAAATACAAGCCGTGAGAAACTAAAGTTTTGGCCAACCGAGCGTTTGCACGATTGGAAACTTTTTTTGCGTTCATATTCGAGCTATTATGGTGATTTTAAAGTTCATTTTCATTGTTCTAACTGACTGAATGCATTTGTTCTGCAACTTGTTCTTAGGTGGTATTAAAGAAATCGTATCTATACAGAAACACATTTTACATAAATAATGCATGTACTTGTATAACATAGATCTATACATATAATAAATATACATAAAATATTTAAAACGCGCACCACGTAAAAACTACTGGACAGATTTAAATGAAACTTTTACGGTCATGAGTGGTAACGTTTTAGCTTATGTGCCGGGTTAGCTTATGTGGGCGGATACTGTGCATAACATTTATTTTGTACATTGTTTCAGTGGTTGTGGAGGAGAGTCCATATGGTTCGGTGGGCGAGCCTATTTACGGCGGCAGCGGCGCGGGCACGCCACGCCGCCCGCGTCCATCCATGCCGCCACCCGCACCCCCCGCGCTCGACACCCCGCACTCTAACCACACGCACACACCCACCAGGTACATGAGATTTTTAGCTACATATCAACCTATAACGTCCCACTTAAAGATACAGATTTTAGAGCGGGGGTACACGTGCCCTATTGCCCCGGGCCGATAAGAAAATAATGGAATCTGGAGGTCAAAATCCAACACAAAACTTAATATTAAAAAAATCCCTATTTAATTAACTAGAAGCAAGTGGTAGGGGCCGAGAATTCACGAATATTAGTCGAGTATAGAAACCCGTAGACTATCACCATTCTTTTGTATTCCTTATTTATTAGGTTTCTCAGCATTCTTAAAAAATAAAATAAATAATCTAAGTCTTAAACTAGACTTAAGAAAACTAATAGACAAACAGCTTTCATATAAATATAACAAATAAAATAAGTACTGTGCCTGTTGGAAAATAAAAAAAAGAAATTTTTGATGTTATATAAATAGAAATAAAATAATGGCAGGTCAGCGCTGCCGCCGCCCCCGCCGCCCCCGGAGGCGGGCGCGCCCCCGACGCTGGTGAACGGCGCGTCGCCCCCGCACCGCACCGCGCTCGACGCGCACCTCGACCACATGCACGCCGTTATTGGTCAGTATCACAATTTGATTTATTACCGTTTCGATAATATAAAGGACCTGTGATGTCAGCCTGCTATATAATAGCAATATATCCCTCATGCACAAGTCGATTTGCACGAGGAGGCCCATGTCCAGCAGTGGATACTGAAAGGGATGGATGCATTGCATTGCATTATAGAGGCCAGTTCAGCGAAAAAGCGATGTAAGCGATTTTCGCTGCCGTCTACGGCAACGATATTCGCTTGGGTACGCAATAATTCCTTCGTTCAGATGTAGCCAATATTCGCTAACCGTGTAGCAATATACCGCGTATAGCGGCCTGGGCCCAGTGTTAACAGTATCACTTACCCAAGCGTTTCGTATCACATATTCGTTCCCGCTGGCGAATTCGTATTCGTACAAAATACCCGGTGGGATGTAGACTACCACAGTATCATCAACCTATACAGCGTGACACTGAAAAATAATGCAAAAGCTGAAAATAGATTGTACAGTATCGAGAGTAGAATCTATTCTACCAGTTTTTACAATAGGTTATTTTTTTTCGTCAATTCTAGTATGTATATGTTTTATTCTACGCACGCCGCCCAAATCGCGTCTCGCGCGCCGCCACCGCCGACGTCGCGTAGTAAATGAACTTGATTTACTTGATAACTTTGTTGTAGTTTTGATAAATGAACGCTGCGAATCTTTTAGACAGGACCACAAAACCTTCAAACATTTGATCTATTCCTTAAAATATTTTTATTTTTCGGTAGAACGGTTTTATATAATTTAAATCAGTGACGTGTTTCATGTTTTGCGTTATTTCTGTCACACGTTGTATACATAACTTCATAAGATAATGATTATTTCTAATTTATAACTCATTTCATTCCCAGGCTTGATGTCATCCGAAGAACCAGAGGAGCCCGTGCCTCCTCCGCCGCCGCCGCCCCCCGCTCCCCTACCTCCCGCGGCGCCTTCGCCTCCGCCCCCGGAGGACGCGCGCCCGCGCCCCCCGTCCCCCGGCGCGCTATTGCGTGGGGCTTCCGCGTTAAAGCCTCCGCGTCCCGCTGCAGACCCACAACCGGACCCGAGGTCGGATCTGCTGAAGGCTATACGAGATGGTAAGTTTTGACAACTCATTTCGTTTCCTGGTATGATGTCATCAGAAGAGCCAGAGGTAGTGTTGTTAAAACGAGCACTATGTTAGTGCTATTGAATTAATCTTAACCGTTTTAGACTGGGAACTTTTCAACTACAAGAGTGTTCGGAGAAGGACTTGGTGGTTTGTATGTATAGGTTATATAAACATATATAAGTAACTACGGGATTCCTGCTGCCGTGAGACCTGAGCCAACAGGAGGATATGGGTGGGAGACAGGTATTTTGTTACAATGGTTTTCTCATGCAAAGTCAGGCACATTCACAGGACTGTTTACAGATAAGGTGTCTTGTCCGCTCTTCCAGTAGGAGTACTTTAAGAGAGTAGCTCTGAACGAGTAAATGGGATTAGGTGGTGGAATAAATGAGGCTTCAATATTATTGCATCTGATTTATTTTACATTCTATTACATTATTTACAAAATTACTAACACATCTACAACTTTGTCTTTACACTGTTGTGAGTGTTTCCGTGGTTTGCAGTTTAGTTTTTTAGATCACTGTTGACTGTACTAATCTAAGTGACTGTGCTCACTTCACTTATTTGTAACTGGACAGCCCGTTAGGGTTGAACAAACCCTTGTTAAGACCATCAAACATGAAAAATTTGTACCATAACGCTCACTAAACGTTAGTCTTAAAAGATAATTAGCGCGCTTTACGCTCGTTTTTACAACACTAGCAAGAGGAGCCTGTGTTCATTATTACAGATGTGAGTTTGAGTATATTTGACTGCGTGGTTGTAATGACAGTAAAGTTCTATATTGTGGTCCATTTCTATATAAATTGCAATTTCTTAATTCTTTATCTTGGTCATTTTAGAAATATTTTAATTTAGATTTTATGGATTAGTTTCTGGTGCCTTATCATTGTATTAGTAGTCCAATGTTCACTATTCTGACTAATCACAAGCATGATAAGCACTGCCAAAGCATCGTTGAGTAAATCATACTTTTCTTTATTGCAGGTATAAAACTACGCAAAGTGGAAAAACGTTGCGACGAGAACACGGGCCGGTACGACACTTTACGAGGCGCACCCGTTTTCCTAGACGTAGCATCGATCCTCGCGCGACGAGTCGCCGTCGAACTGTCCGACACGAGCTCGGGTGCGGACTCGGACTCGGACGATTCGGACCAGTGGACCGAGTCGCGGGCGTGACGTCATGCCCCCCCCGCGACTGCACCATCTGACAACGCTGAGCGGTCAGTCGACACCGTGCGCCCACCGCGAGAGGACGTCCGGGACAAAGTCAAGCCTCACGGCGAGGCTGTCGCAATAATCATCAAACCGGAGCGAACAGTCGACGTCGCGCGTTCGCCGCGAGAGGACTTACGCGATGTCAGGATGGATAAAGTGAAACCCCACGGCGAGCCTATCGCAATAACCATCAAGCCGGAGCGGTCAGTCGACGCCGCGCGCTCGGCACGAGAGGACATACGCGACAAAGTCAAGCCCCACGGCGAGCCTGTCGCTATCACCATCAAACCAGACCCGAACAGAGAATTAACGCGGGTGGAGAAGTCACAAGGCGTGCCAGTCGCAATAATCATCAAACCAGATCGAGCAATGGCAGAAGCGCAGCGTATCGAAACTAAAGTTGAAAAACCACCAAGGACTTCATCCATTGATGAAGACAGGTGCTATGTGAAAAACTCGTCTTTCTTGAGCAGAGATATCGAAGCGCGAAAAGCTCAGACCGAAGCAAATACCACGAAATCGAAAGAAGGTTCTCCACCAAAGAAAGTGATTTCTCCACCTACGAGGACATCTGCTTCACTGTCGAAGAAAGGAAGCGTATCGTCGCCGGGTGCCGTGTTGCCGCCGAAAACTGAAGCACCATCTATGGTTAAGAAAGTAATTTCACCACCAGAAAGTGAAGCACTTCTGCCCCCAAAAAAGATAACTTCGCCTCCCATGTCCGCTTTCAAAGCGGGCACAACTGAAGCAAGAAATGATAACATTACTCCAAAGATGATCAAAAAGGAATCACCAGTCACGAGGGAAACTGTTATGCTTGAAAAATCTGCTTCTGATGAAATGAAACTAAATGATAATAAAAATGGACCCACGATCGATTCTAACGCAGTTGAGGAGGGAGACGTTTATGGGGTAGAGATGGAGAAACGAGATGAATTAAATGGCGTCGGGGATAAGATAAAGAAGTTTGAGAAAGCTGCGGAAGACGCAAGTGTGGGCAGACTATCTCGGCCTGGCTCAGTCCGAGGACGCCCACGTACCGAGAGACTAGGCTCTGAAGTTAAAGATGATTTACCACCCCCAGCAACGCCTTTCAAAGACGTGCACTTCGAACTAAACGCTCACACTGACAAAGCAACAAATGAGCTTGATCATCAACCGGTCAAAAACAACTCCCCAAACGTAATGGCGATGAAATGGCAGAGAAGCTTGGAAAACAATCCCACCGAAGAAAAGATAAAGAAACCTGAACCGCAAAAAATAATAAAACCTGAATTTAAGCCAATATCATCCTCTGTTGATGTGACCATTCGTTCCCCAAGCCTAGGCGCTAAAATCCCAGATCAGTTCCCTTCGTACGGTACCGCTTTCCGCAACGTGGCTTCCCCGGACGCCCAGCGCAATATTCACAAATTCAACGAAGATGTAAATACTCAGAATAATTTTAAGGCTTGTAAATTTAAAAAGGAGAAATATTCGGTGAGCAAGGGGTCTAGTTACTTCACGAGGGGTTCAGAGGAGATCTGGCTTGTGAAGAAGAAGGATATAGAGGAGATTGAGGAGAGAGTGTTGGATTCGTTCCGTCGCGCGGGTGGGAATATCTGTATGCGAAGCGAATCAATGCGCCCTTCGTCTGATAGCGGTCAAGGCGTATCTTTTACACATGCTACTATGGGCCGTACTAAGCGGCAGATGTACGCGAGAAGCGAGTCCCTAGACCCCCAATGGGCTAATGCTAGGGCTCAGACCCTCAAACGTCAGTCTTCCGTCGCATGTACTTGTGGCCACGACAAGAAAACTCGCGCGAGAAATGTAACTGACGTGACATCTCGTCCGCGCTCTCGTTCGCACGGCGACGAAAATAACCAAACCCAGGGACACATCCTGGACAAATATGAGACGCTTGTGTAGTTTAACAGTGACGTCAGTTAAGATCATTAGTGCGAAATAGGGGCAATTATGATGATTGGGAACAAAGCCATGTTCTCAATTATCCCTTTACTAGGGAAAGTCCAGGATAAGTATGAGACGCGTGTGTAGTGTAACTGACGTCAGTTAAGTCAAGATCACTAGTGAATAGTATGATGATTGGGAACATAATGTTCTCAATTACCACTTCTCCAGGCATACGTCCTAGATAAAGACGCGTGTATAGTGTAATAATGACAGATCAAGATTATGCCCTGTGTGGAAGAACTAGTGCAATATTGGGAACATAAAGGCATATTTCCAAGCACCCGTTTCCCAATTATCTTTATGGATGCTAGTTTGTTTTAATTGTGGGTAATATCTGTGAACTCTCAAGTAGTGTAGACCCCATTGAGTCTCACCTATTCCATGCAAGATATTGTGATAGTGTATTTGATCGTATATGTTTATACGTATGAAAAGTGTGGTGCAAGTATAACTTGGTGCAGTGCATGGAATAATTGTATGTATATCACATGTTTATTAATAATCATCAGCTATTTGCTGGAGTGTATGAAAGTATGTTAGGGGAAAGCGTGAACAAAAACCTCATGAATATTAAATTATTGTAATTGTTTCATTGTGAACCAAAAATGTATACTTTATGAAAGATATTCTAGATGGATTAGTTAGATGTAGTATTAAATTTCTACTTTTCTCTCCATATGGTGGTCGAGTTATTTCTCATTTCTTATGATCTTATGACCTACATAAAGTTGTTTTATGGTGAGATCATTGATAAAATAACACTAGATTAATGAGTATATACATTAAAAAATTTCGACTCTAAAATCACAAGAATAAAGTTCATTCTGAAATGTTTAATTCTGTCTCTGAGAAGATTGTCGTAAAATGTTCTATGTCCGTGTTTCAGTAATGGATGAGATAGTCAGAGCCTACTTTCGATTCCATCCTATCTTATTGAGTAGACAGGTCTTCTTTAGCCTTCTACAAACCGGTTTTCTATCTTCACATCTTCCTGTTTTGGTCAGTTAGGTCCAGTTGCTCTGACCAGCTGCCACTGTTATATTGTCTTTCTACCCCATTTACAGTCTTCCTATAGGTCTTTTCTTGTCCTATATCTACTCTTGTGCACCACGAGTCAGACTTTCGGACTACATATCCCATCTATTCCCTTTTAAACTTCACCATTCTTCGTACAACATCTGAAACTTTGCCGTGGTGGTCAAAAAGAATAATACTTGACTTTGTGAACCTGCTGTGTGTACTCACTATTCACTTTGATACTGAGTGAAAAGTATAATATGATATTAATAAATATCTTTATTGTTTATACTTACAAAGAAATTTGCACACAGCTACAAAACAACAGAAAACAATGGGCGGTCTTATTGCAATTATGTAATCTCTTCCAGACAACCTGCGTCAGGGAAATGTGATTAGGAAAATGGAGCAGTGCATCACAAGTTGTATAAAAAAGAAAGAAAGAGAATAATCATATCTATACACAATACATTTTACATAGATATATATACTTGCAAAGTAGATAAAAAGATTATTAAAAAGGATAAAGTAATTACTAAAAGGGATAAAGTTATTACTAAAAGCGATAAAGTAATTACTAAAAGGGATAAAGTTATTACTAAAGTATTTACTCCCCATCTCCACCAATCTTTCCCAAGGGGGAGTGGTACATGTAATCATGAGGTTTTCATCCCGTTATACTCTTACTACCCCATAACCCCCTTTTCCAATTTCATTCCTAAATCTCCAAAGTAAGCGCTTGTCATTCTGGACTGATGTTGACATGTATTGTGAATGTGCAAACACACCACCAGACGGACTGTCTGCTTGTCTGTCATCATCTTTACATAAGAAAAAGTCAATATCAAATGATAAGAGCCCCATATAACTTTATATGGAGCACTTTTTATGTGAACATTTGAACTACCCGTTGTGTATAGTTCTGTCAACTCTCAAGTGACATGTAGATAACTGTCGAGAAATATAACTTTCGCGTCAAGGTATTTAAGGGTCAATTGTGAAGGATATAACGTCTCATTTTACACGGTATGGACAATGACCAAACCACAAGCAAACTATCGTATATCTGGTGTTCTTTTATCAATGTGTGTGATTCAATAGTCGCAATACATTGCGAGTCAATTACTGTATGTAAACTTGTATTATTGTAATTTGTACACTAGACCCACCTGAGCACAATCTACACGAATGGTGCTTTGCTTGTTAATCATGAAGTATAATTTACTTGATACAGATTTAATTAGTTAGCGGTTGTGAAATTATGTTGAGATTTTTATATTCTTTTATTTATGAAAAAACATGTAATCACTTATGAATATGTCACAGTTATTAGTGTTCTATTAAAAAAATATCGTATTGTGCTACTGACGTTTGATGTTCAATTTTAACATACAGGGGGCATATTATGAATTTAAACCATCCAATTTCCAAGCATGTCGTAACCTGTCTCGTTTTGTTTCGCATTACAAGATTTAACTAACTGAATGAATTCTGTCTTGTTTAATGTTCTTCAGTCAAGAGTCTTTAAATCCAGTGTGTGACTGGAATGACATTCTAAAAAGATCGTCTTTAATCCATAATTGCCAGGCAGTTCACTATACGACGTAATGTGAGTGGCGATAACAGATTGCAGTATGCCTCCAGCATGTACACTGTACTTTACTATTAATTAAATAATGCCAGTCGGCTATCTTAGTATTCCGAACAACGCAAAGACATGATGAATAAAAAAGAAAACAATCGTCCAAATACACTTTCGTAGACCATTAATATTATAACCACTCTATGTTACATTATAACCACTTTATGTTGAATACTCAGCGGCGTTCAGTCATGGTCAATACGAAGATGGCGCACTATTTAATTTGTGGTAATATTTTTTTAACAAAAACACCCGATTTTTTTTTCATTCTGTAGACTTTTGAAGTCTATCTTTTGAATGACTATAAAATGAACAATGTCCGTCTGTCAATCTTATTCACAAACGGTATTTAAATTTAATGATTTCTTTAAATTCTTCATCATCGGCTAACCAATTTGAACTCATATTTATTAGAAAAGTACATCAGATTTGCATATTGAACACAAGCGCAGTATGAATAAGACCATTACAACATTATTTCTATTCAATTCAATGTACTCGTAAGAAAAAATTATCACATTTATTAGGTACCTAAAATTAAGACTCCATTTCTACACTAATAATACAAAACCATTTTGTAATTTCATATTATACGTGACCTGTATAAGTAGTGCCAATTGTAACCTTGTATATTACAATCAGACTTACGTAATCTCCATTTTTGTAAAGTTTTGTATTTATCTTGTAGCCGACGATTATAACCATAATTACGTAATATCGTTCCGATAGTATAGACATTCATTTTCATTTCTGATTAGACCTTACCTATATAAATAAAAAGGTTGAAATCAGGACACTGGAAAAAACCTGCAGTTTCGTACCTACATATGTAATCTAAACTCTCTACTGGCAATTGAGTTGAGGTTACATTGATACGAAACATCCAGCGGATTTGTACCAGCTTTAATACGTTCACAGTTTAATTACCCTCGGAAATCGGATAATTAGTTATTTTTATTGATATGTGGGTATCCATCACGTAGAGTAGGGATTTGATGAAATGAGAATGAGAAAAGTGAAGTTAAAACAGTTATATCCACCTTCCTAACGCATATTAATTAATCTCATCCTATTGGTAGTATAATCCTATAAAGGAAACTATCCTATTATACTCTACTATCCATCCCATTTAAAACCTCCCCTCCCCCCACTTCCCCAAAAAGTAACTCCCTATTCCCCAGTTATCCCTATCCCAATCCGTTCTCCTGAACCACTCCAAAGGTAGATGGCACATTCGGGAGCGTGTCGACGTATGTCATTGTTGATTAATATTGACATATATCACAATATCCATAATAGGCCACCTACTTGTTTGCTCGTCCGCCGCCTTCTTTGTATATAAATAAATCCTCTTAATTTTGTCATGAAGACGATAAAAAATCTCTTTTGGAGTATTTTCCCCCTACGCATGTGGACTGTGAATGGCTTAAAACAGGGATTCTAGAAGTTTCAATTGGTGTAATGGACAATTTAATGGTCAAAACAATAGAAAATTTTATATTAAAAAAAAAAATTGTTTTCCGGCCTTTCCTATGAATGTATGATCAATTGAAATTTCCAGGGTCGATATTTGTAAATGTGTCCACAATTGAGTCGCGGCATTTATAAATGCATTCCAAATGTTTTGTTGCTCGGCTTTCCCACTCGAAATACATTATGTATTTTAATGTTAAAAACATGAGCAACGAATGTGTACCAAAATTGTCTAAATATTAGTGTTGTATCTAGTTAGACATAATTTCCTATACAATAATCTTATGATTTCTTATGTGTAAGTTTTTTGATCTTACAATCTTACATTACCTAATCTTCTCAAGATGTCAGATCTTTTTTGTACCTTTCTATTGTTTTTCACGTAGTGTAAAGTTGGAAACATTAAAATATTTGTATATTTATCTAGGGTTAATCAGGCTAATTGGGAACATTATTAATTGAAAACATGGGCTTAGGGTAAAATCGAACCACACTGTATGAGTAAATGTGTAATTTTTATATATTTCGGAGGCAACATAAATTGCATTGCCATCTAGCGCCTCGAGTCTCTATTCAGGAACAATGAATACAAATGAAGCTAATTTGGTAAGAAACTATGTGACGTTTTCATGTCGCAAGTGTCAATTTTAAGCTAGAGCTATACGTATTTACTCTTAAAGTATGTATGGTTTTTGTTAAAATAAAGTATGTTCTCAAATATCCTTGTTTCCAAATTACTAAGCGACAAGGTTTTAAATGAACGTTGCGAACGAACTAATGGCAGCCATATTGAATTGTGTTTTGATATATTTAAACGTGATTTGTCATTTAAAATATTTTTTAAGTAATTTTGGTACCCAGAATAATTCCTAATTTGTTTCCAGTATCTTTAAATGATAATGATATTTTCCTTGTTAACATTTTGCCAGTTTGATTTAATTCATAAATCACACTACTGTCGCGCTTCACGTTCAATTAGATTTTTGTCGGACTATATCCTGATTGACCCTATATCACATGAGAGTTGCGGTCATGAGGTAACTTGTAGATGTTTGAGGTACTTTACAACTTCCTTTGTTATGGTGTTTGACTAAAAAATTTTTTTTTTTCGGTGTTGAGTCCATTTGGTGAAACTACCAAAAAAGATGGAATGGTATTTCTGCTGTAGAATTCTCAAGCAGCTGTCTCATTCCTTCAAGCCGGTGATACAATATTCTCAACTCTTACGTTTAGAAGTGTTTCAAGGTCCTTTACTTAAACCCCCCACCACTATTGTCGCTAGCTTGTTGAAACTGCGCAAAGGTACATAAAGATTTGGATCTCTATCCTCTGCTTTAAAGCACAAGAAATGGGACGTCTGCGATATAAAATTTTATCTTCACTCGATCTGAAATCGTTATACAATGAAAGATCCTACGCCAGTAAGTGATGCCATAGGGACTCGGCATTATGCATCTATAATTATGTAAATTTATTTAAACAAAAATATTTTTAAGTTGTGTGTTTAATTAATCTGGAAATGTTTTTATCGTTCTCATAATAGACTCTCTGATATAAAATGTAAACTTAAGTACCAATATTCGTTAAAATATGTTTATTTTCTTTGCGTGGTAGGTACGAGCAGCGTTGTAGTCTAGCATAGTATATGTATGAATCACGATAATATACTAAGATGTACATTATAGCCGTAAGGAAATGAATAAAGCATGTTTTATATTATGTAGAATATCATATGCCTCTTTATGTTGCCGGAACCGGGCAATCGCTGATTAATTTATTAGCATTTTTCTTATAATTTTATATTATTAAAAAGCTCTAGCAAGTTGTTGTAACCGCAAACGATGTCGTGTGTATTATTGAGAAATATTTTATAAATTGTTTATTTGCTAATACAATTTAAGTTATAAGTTATAATAATGGTGCGTTTTATTTATAAAATTCCCAACACCGCTAATTGTTTTGTTCCCGTTGTCGTACATATCTGTAATTTCGTTAATAGAGGTCGGAATCCCGATGTGGGGCGTATTTCTACCAGTCTGGTCTCGCACGGAATTGGTCAGAGGGTTATACTTTAGATTAAATTTTCAAAGGTTGCGATTCTGAAACGCTTAAGCGTTAACGATTATAGTCTACAACACTTAAGAACTAAATCCATGTTGACACGATAGGAGTACGCTCGTAATGGCTCATTTACAAAATGAGACATTATTATTATTACACAAGGATAAGCAACTGTTATCATCATCACTTATCTCTGTTATTGTCGAGTTTTTATCATCATGTGAACAGTATACTAGAATCTAGTCTTAAGTAGTTTGATTAGAATTTTGACAGAATGTCAAAATGTCTTGAAATAGTGTCCTATAAAAATAATTAATCTATGTATAAATAGCTAGAAATCACAGGTTTCTGACATAGGTACACTCACATATTTCTTTATTTGTAGTGTAATCACATTACCTCGATGACATCTATGTATTCTACTAGACAATTGTTGTACTAAAAATTGGTCATTACCTCACGGTCAATTGTCCACAACTCCTTTAGCGAGAGAAGTGCTTTGTTTTGTAATACATCAAATTAACATCAATCGTGCTGTCGGACTGTTATTACGGCCTCCGTGTGCTCAAAAAGTTAATTTAGCCATTCCGATAAAAAAAGGTGGAAGTGGAAGTCATTGCTCTATCTATGTAACACATTTGAAGTTATGTTTATGTTATAGTTATAGCTGTTAGAGCTAAGTCATTCGCCTCTAGGCATGGGCGTAGCCACGGTGGGGCAAGACGGGGCGCTTGCCCCACCGTGCCATAGGCAAGAATAAGCAGAAGAATAAGACTTTCTGCATTACACTACCAATATTTAAATTATAAGAAAATTGTTTGCTTTTCCTCCACCCTACTACGCCTTGAGCACCTACTAGCCTTTTCCTTGACTACGCCCTTGCCGTCACGTAAAAGGGAATGGATTCTAATAAAAAAATATGAAAACGTTACATAGGTGTATGTACTGCAATTAACGTTTTTATTATCTACTCTAGTCGCGGTAAGAGTACGCTTAATTGCATTTATTTTCATTAAAAACAGTTTTTTAGGCAATCTGCAATAATCGAATGCAAGCTGTCACCATCGTCGTGCTAAATATTATATATTTTTTAAACTTCGTTATTCGATACATTCATTCATTCAACACGAGTTATAAGCGCGCCTTGGTCAGTAACCACAACACTCTTCCGCGAAAACAGTCCAAGATACGAAACATTTTTAAAAAACGACTTGAAAATCGTCCAAAGAAAAGTGGTAACAAAGGAGTAGGTACATAAACAAACACTTACCCGAAACGCATAAGTACCATTTCCATTCCAGCATGGGTAACAAGCAAATCACAGTTTCTCTTTTAAATGTAGTAAATTGAACTTACATAAAAATGTTGAATTTTGAAATGTATCCTAAAAATGTTGCTTTGTTGTAAAAGTAACCATAATTTGTGGGATGATTAATCTAATGCCTCTGCCTGATATGCAAAGAACCCGAGTTTGATTCCCATTTGGAAGACATGTTAATTGGGTCTGCGGGGGCTTGTGTGTGTCCGAATCCACAACACTGAATTCGATGTCATTGAATGTGGCGTGTGGTGTTATTTTGAAGTTCAGTAACTACTAATACTCGTACTAACTAGGTAGATGCAGAAAGATCATATTATGATGGTAATGAGAGAGCTGTGAATAGGATTTTGCAAGGTCGGCGGCGCGCCCGCATACCCCCTGGTGTTGCAGGTGTCCATGGGCGGCGGTAACACTTACCATCACGTGGGACCGCTTGCTCGTCCACCCACTAGTATATATAAAAAATATATATAGATATATATATATTGGCTATGGTCCGGTTATCACAGGAAGACCACCGACAGTTCTGTATTTAATTATTTTTTTATAAATACCGTTGCTTTCGTCACAACATAACACAAAAAATAGAATAATAAATATCTTTGAAGGACTACCTACCTATCTAGTTGATTTTACTACCTACATGTTAGATTTTTGTGAGCTTACTCTCTTGCTCTTCGTTGCTCTTCCTATAATACCCGGACCATAATCAACGTTTTTAGGATGAAAGGGAAGATTAAATAAAGTAATTTAAATTATTTTTTATTTCTAATTCAAATGGTCTCTTCATATGGTATTCCAAATTGTTCCTATCGATAATTACAATGTTATGTTAATTTATTAGCATAAACATAAAAGTATACACAGTTTATTCCGATTGTAAGACCTTATCTATAACGGCGAAGGCGTCGTCAAGGACTTTTGATATGTCCTTTGCTGGTCTGTCGTAAATCGTGACCCAAGCTGAACCGTTGTCTCCCTTCCTATACATCTCCACACAGGCGCTGACTACAGTTTCAACCCTGAAAAGTTGTATTTAGTTATTTGTAATGCAGTAAAAAAAAATCTGTAGTATGTGTATCCACCAATCTGCACTGGGCTCGCGTGTTGGATTACAGTCTGAAACCCCTCGGCGATTTACTAGGATAGGCCTGTGCCCTGCAGTGGGACATTAAAGGCTAATACAAGCACAATACAGTTAAACATCAATTACAGTCAGTATTACAATACCCTGTAATTTGCGATTTCACCCATCGAGTATTTAATTTAATTAAGAGATGTTCATACTCATGCAATTACTGATATTCATACGATTTTGATTACCTGCAAGCCTACCTACTATTAAGTGAGTGACACGAGTCCGAGTCACGAGTGAGTGACATATTTTATAAAACCGGGTCCTGTACCTACCTGTTTGTAGAAATTATATTCTTCTAGAATAGCAATTAAACTCGGTAGCAACAGAGAAATACATATAATGTGAGAAGAGAAAACGTACTTTTGACGACCTTCTTTCTTTACAAATTCGACAAAACCTTCTCCATGTGCTTTCGTATATCCAGAGTCTTTTGCTCTATCTAGAAGCGGTGTATCCGTAACTCCCGGGCAAAATGTCACTATCCTTATACCAGTTTGCTCGTAGAATGGGTCTGCCTAAAAACAAAACGTGATATACATAAAATAAGCGTATTTTTAAAGGATTTATTAATCAATTAGAATCGATAACATTTAATGTTAAACTTACGGATAGACATCTGCTGAAATGTAGCACAGCTGACTTGGATCCGCTGTAAATGGGTAGCGTCGGAAGAGTGAATAAAGCGGCTACCGACGAAATGTTGATGATGGTGCCTCCTGCGCCTCCTTCGTCCTTGCGCATGTGCTTTACCCCTCTCATGGTTAAAGACACGAGACCTACCTGTAAAAGTTGTATGGGAGATATTTTAGGTAGTCCACAAAAGTTATACACGTGGTCCCATTCTAAACCGATTGAAATGGAGTTTGTGCAAATCAAGTTCATGATTTATTTTGTTACAAAGGATATGTTGATGGCTATGCATCGTGAAATTATAAATTTCTTAAATATTTTCTAAAATGTATACAAAATTGTAAATCTAACTTTTCGCAATTTCGCAATAAGTACCGTAAGTTGGTCCTATTTTGCTCCCAATGTGGATACATTACTCCAAGTAAAAAAAAAGATTCAATTGAACATAACCAAAAGGTACTCAGTTTCCGGAAGAAATTAATATTGTAATCATGCAACACCATTACCACACTGGCAACATCGTAAATAACAGCTGTCAGAAGTTGGCCATTTTTGCTTAGCTGTCATTACCTGTGCCCGCGTCTTTCTACAATAAAAATTGTTGAGACAAAATCTAAGTGTATCACGGGAATCATCCGATGAAACAATGTAAGAGCTTGTTCATTGTTTCACATGTTTTATTATTTATCTGATGTAACTGTTTTTTTGTACATTTTAAACCGTCTTTAGAAATTAGGGATGTTTAACGAGTTTGAGGTTACTTTACACATGTTTTTGTGGTTAAATTGCTCCTGGAGCAAAGTATCTCTAAATGATTCATTCAGTGTCTCTTTTTTATATTTTCAGTTAAAAAATGCCGAGAACGTATAAAAAAAGAGTTGATGCACGCTCATACAAATCGTACACAGATGAAACATTACGCCAATGCCTCTTAGCTGTTGAAAACAAAGAAATAACTCAAAGGAAAGCAGAGCAAATATACGGGATACCCAGAAGAACAATTATAAATAGACTAAGAGCTAGAAGACAGCAAAAAGAAGTACCTCGTCCTGGATTTCCTCAAATATTTAACCAAGTAGAAGAACAACGATTATCAGAGTGTGTTGAGCTCTTAGGGATTTATGGATTTCCCGTATCTTCCTACGAATTAAGGCTTATCGTAAAGTCTTATTTGGATAAAATCGGCCGCCGTGTAAAAGTTTTCAAAAATAATTTTCCAGGAAGAGAATGGGTCAATAATTTTCTTTCCCGCCACTCCAATTTATCCCAAAGATTTGCTGCTAACATAAAACGCAACAGGGCTGCAGTCGATGCTGAGGTTTTGAGAGAATTCATAGAAAATCTGAAGCAAGAGGTTGAGGGTATACCACCTTGTAATGTCTGGAACTTCGACGAAACGAATGTCACAGATGACCCTGGCAACAAGAAGGTCATCGTTAAAAGGGGAACGAAGTACCCAGAATTAATCAGAAATTCTTCGAAAAGTAGTATTTCTTTAATGTTTTGCGGTAATGCAGCGGGAGAATTATTGCCCTGTTATGTCGTTTACAAATCGACTTGCTTGTGGACGACATGGACAGAGAACGGCCCTCCTGGGGCTAGATTCAACTGTAGTCCCACTGGATGGTTTGATATGAACATTTTCACGGATTGGTTTGAGAGCTTGTTCCTTCCAAGACTCAAAAAGCAGCCAGGAAAGAAGATAATTATAGGTGACAATTTGTCATCTCATATTTCCCTTGAAGTGATCAATCTCTGCAAAGAAAATAACATTGTGTTTTTGTGCTTACCTCCAAACAGCACACATCTCTGCCAGCCTTTGGATGTGGCATTTTTCCATCCCTTAAAGATCACGTGGAGATCACTCCTCTCTGAATGGAAGGCAAGTGAATGCGGAAAGGACGCCATTCTTCCAAAAGGCATATTTCCTCAACTGCTCAATCGTCTTATAACATCGATTACCCCAAATGTCCGCGAAAACTTAATATCGGGGTTTAAAAAGAGTGGTATTAGTCCTGCAGATGTACAGCCACTGCTTGACCGACTACCTAAGCCACAATCTATAAATTTAGACGCGATTCAAAGTGCATTCGTAGAGAGCCTTGAGAGCAAAAGGACGTCATGGACGAAGAATGCCTCAAATAGAGGACGAAAGAAGCTGCATCTTATTCCAGGGAAAAGTGTAGCTGTACAGTTAGAACCCTCAACTTCGACTCAGGATCTGGTAGACAACCACCCTAGACAGCATTCCAAAAAGAAAATGAATAGCACCAGTACTGCAGAGTTGAGTGATCAAATCTCATTGAGGGAATCATCTACAAGCCCATTAAGTGAACTGGAGAATGAAAATCCAACCAATCTGGATTTCTCTCTTAATCTAAAACCATTGAAACAAGAGGTAGGCCAGTATGTTATCTTTAGATATGAAGGCGAACTTTTTCCTGGTTTAATAACCAAAGTGCATGAGAAGGGTCTTACAATATCTGCAATGGCACGATCGATAAAAAATTGGAAATGGCCCAGGGTTAAAGATGAGATAGATTATGAATTGGATGATGTTCTCGGCTGTATAAATACTCCGAAAAAGATAAGTCGTCGAGGTTTTTACTCCGTGCCCGAACTTGATAAAGTTTGGAGTGCATAAGCTTTTTTATTCTATAAGATTGTGAAATTTTGAAGTTTCTTTATTATTTTTACTTTATTACGGGTACCTGCTAATTTTAAAATTATAAAGCCTTCATTACTTAATTTTTCTTATTCTTTTTCTTTGATTTTCTTAATTTTTATAAAAATCTACGATTTTGCATGCCAAAAAGTGTAATTGATCTCAATAAAAATGACTGATTAGTTACTAGAGTATTTTATTATTACTCCCCTACATTTCTAGATGTGGAGTAAAGTTATGCGAAACGTGTAAAACATTACTCTTATACAAAATTGTACAGTAAATATTTGCCGAAATATGTGGAGCAAAGTTCCTCGCTCCTTAGGAACTACTTTGCCCCAAAATGATTGATTAAAAAAAAATAAACTATTTAAAATTTCTAACAATCTAAGGAATAGTTCAAAGAATTAATAACCCTAATGATAATTAATCATAAACTTATGGAAATAGCATGTAGACAAAAAAAATTAGTGATATTTTTTCCAAAGTGGAGCCAATTCTGGTGCAAAGTAGGACCAACTTACGGTATGTAGCATAAGAAACCTAATCGGTTTTTATATGGTCTATGATTTCATAAGTTTCCTTTCCCTTGCCACATCTAGTCTCATCTGTCCCACCATAATTAATCCCCTTGTGTAACTTTTCCCTTACCAATGTGAAAATGCATTCCAATCATCGTGCTATTCCGTAACGGTTCCCTCATTCCACTGAATCCTTCATTCATTCAATTCAGTGGCTTTGGTTGGTTAGCATTGACTATTATATCTATACATATAGGTACCTATACTATACCTATTTATAGTATTACTATTTTATAGCATTTTAAGATTTTACGGCCGTGAATGGACACCAAGCAAAATATTTAAAACTTTATCATACCCAGTTCACAATGCAAGACGTTCGCCATACTTCTGGCGAGTCGTTCAAGATTCCAGCATTGTTAATAATTACGTCCACCTGTTTAAATTTGTCCACAACTTCATTGAAAGCTTTAGTCAAACTGTCTTCATCGCTCACATCGCATTTTATAAATATCGCTTTACCATTGTATGTTTCATTTAGTCGATCGGTTGTGGCTCTGCCAGTTTTCTCATCAACGTCCAAAATTACAGCATTCTTGAAGAAAACAGGAATTGTTGAGTAGTTTCATACATTGCAGTTTAATACTACGTCACTTTACAACGATGGTGGAGAACCACGTTATAATCCCACTTTCGCTGGGTCGCTGGGTGCACTCGTTACCCGTGTCACATAAGACTTTCTACTTACTACATTTCGCACTTTATCCTATTTCCCCAATGTACGTACCTACGTGTTTTCGTAGTGAGTGAGGTATGCCAGAGCTCATTCTAATTAATCCCATCCTATCTCTTATTTTAACAAACCCTTTTTCTAGATCCATTCCTAAATTTCCAAAGGTAGACAGAATATCCGGGGGTGTGTCAACATTTGTTTGTTGAAATATGTTGGCATGGCAGTATGGGGGATGTCAGTAGGCGACCATATGCACTTTCGTATTCGTCACTCCCTATGTAATGAAACTATTTATCGAACTAAACAAGTTCAATCACAATCATTCTACCCTTAGAATAATAACGCTATTCTACCTTAGAATAATAAGTTAACGCTTTATTCTAAGCATTCTACCTTTAAATTTTAAAGAAGGAATCCATCTTCCATTTCAGGAACAGACACTAATATATATAATATGGGGATATGACACGTTGATAGACTACAATCTGTTGTGAGTGGGATATCGCGGCCAGTTCGATGAGTTCAGTCGTCTGTGGGATACAGCAATATATCCTTTCCTGTCTTTAAAAACTGTTTACCAAATTAAAAAATATGTTCAAGCACGAATAGTTCTACCATCAACTTACAAGGAGATCCCCTTCCCCTCCAGAATTAGACGCTGATGGTTATATGTAAAGTTCACTTCCTCTATTAACTACAACTTTACTAAGTTAATACTAAAATAAATTACTAACTTCGTTCCGTCATTAATCGTGGCTAAAAGACATACCTTTGCCCCTTCCTTCAGGAAAGCTTCGACGAATCCAGCTCCTAATCCAGAAGCTCCGCCGGTGACCAAAAATGTTTTACCTTCTATTTTCCACTGTTGTGACATAATTAGTAAATATCAAAAGTAATATAGCTGTAGGGGATATTTATTATTCGCGAATATCTCTAATGTGAAGAGCTGAGTGTGATTTGTTATGCGTACCGAAGCTAATTATTATCTCATTACCTAGTATATATACCTACAGGGCGATACCTGATGTATGAAACTAATCACGATACGGAACACTACTATCGCATATTTATTAAAATTATCATGTTTTTTATCGTGAATTTATGGTTATTATCTCGATATAAGTAATGTACATGTTTAGGTCTTGTGTAACCAGCCCTTTTAGTATCCACTATTGGACACGGGCCTTCTCATTACTTAGTAATTTTTTTTTAGGAATGAGGTCGGCAGGCGAGCTGACAGTTCACCAGATGGTAAGCGGAGACTGTCGCGCATGGACATTCACATGGGCGCCTTACATGACATCAGTCCAGAATGACAAACGTAGCCACGCCACCGGGATGATGCGAGAGAGACATACAGCCCTGACCTCGCACCTTGGGAATTCTATTTATTTGCATGTTCGTTTTATGAGTGCAGATGATGCGGTGTCTGCGTTTATGAGTGCTTTTGCTTAAAGAAGTGGTCGGAATGCTTTTCTCAGTGGTTTGATCGCATGAAAAATACTTAACCGAAAAGAAAACTATTTTGAGAAACAATAAAATAATTCTAAACGTTAGGTAGGTATACTTAACAGGTTTGTTTCATTTTCGAGAATGTGAAAACTGTGTACCCCGCGCTAGCAAGTCACACAACCTTTTTGACCTGGTTTTTCTCTGCTCCGTACTTTGTCCTTTCATCCACATGTAACCATCTCTCTCTCCGTGCCCCTTTTCTTCTTTTTTCTATTCACACTAGCTGTGAATAGGATTTTCCAAGGACGGCGGCGGTAATACTTACCATCACGTGGGACCGCTTGCTCGACCGTAGTCTTGTCTATAAAAAAAAGATGTAATTAGTTAATTGACTGATAACTGCGTTATGAACCAGACTGCATTACCAGCCGGTATCGTCATCCCATTTACTGACAAGTACCCAGACCTTAGGAGAAGAGTTTGCTGATAAGTAGCGCAAGTCCGATAATGTGTTGGTGCGTCCTTAACTAAAAAGATACCTATAGGTATAGGGAGACCAACTTTAAGACGCCTGTTTCTCGCTTGTAGTTACAATTTGTTGTTCGCATTTTCTGCTTGATAGGATTTTGATTATTCTTAGTCTGTTAATTTTAAAGAATATCTAATAACTACAGTTAGTCGCAGGCATTTCAACAGAGATGTACAAAATGGTTTATTAAAAGTATTTAAATGCAAAATGCAAATACTTTTTGATTTTCTATTTCAAATGCAAAATACAAAATAGTTTATCCTTTTGTATTTTAAATACTAAATGCAAAATACGAATTTTCAAAATACTTTTTTAAATAAATACTTTTTTATAGTTTTAAATTTTCTTTATTTATTTATGTAAAATATTTTAATATTATAAGTTGTTCGAAGACACTATCGCTCATTTTTATTCGATGTGGTCTCATTATCATGTCACCATATGAGAACAAGCTTTCTACTAGTGTAGAGCTAGGTAGGCAGGTATTGTATTTTAAGAAGACTCTTTTTACAATTGGGTAGGTATTTGTTTAATGACTCCAAACTGGTATCATCATCTTTTAAATATTGGAGTGTTTCTAGGTCAATACTGGTGTTTGCACTAGCACTAGCTGCTGAGGAGTCTGAATCCTCTAAAAACATAGATTAACATTCATTTTTTTCTTCTTTTTTCTGATTGAAGTGTAGAGGTATATTTTTCATATCTTCATGTTTTAGTTTTCTCACTTCTGCAACAAACAATTCCTTTACATGTTCCTTGTTTGCCTTTGGCACCTATTTTAATTTGAAAAAAGGATATGACACTGATGCCAAAATAGTTTCTTTAGCTTTAGATTCATCTAATAAGTAAAATTTTTGAAATCGTTTTTCAAGACTTTGATTACGTCTATTATCACACCACAATATGTTGGATTATCCTTTTCCAAAGAGTTCAGAATTTTTTGCATTCTCATCAATTCAGGTAGAAGGCATCCATAGAATGTCTTTTTGTCTCCTTTTAAGCTTAGCTATAATACCATCAGCTATAGGTTTTGAACAGTTAGTATCTCATTTGATCGGTGATTTTGGCAAAACTTGACAGCAAAGTATATTGCATTTTGCAAATAGAAAATCCGTCCGGAAAAGTATTTCAAATAAAATACAAAATGCTTTTCTCAATTAAATGTATTTAATTTAAATGCATTTAAATGTATTTAAATGCAAAATATAAATAGGTATTTTGCATTTTGTATTTGCATTTTAAATGCAAGTATTTCAAATAAGTCACATCTCTGCATTTCAATGAGTTGATTTTTTAGATTAGTGACTACATGTACCTAGTTAAAACTATAAAGGTTAATTATCTACCCTAGGGGATACCTATCTATACTACGTAAATAAGATAAGAGATACTTCCATAAGAGGTATTAAATTCTATCAATTAATCACAAATTTTATCACAGAGATAAGTAAAAATTAAATACATTTTTACGAACAGCTTATGGATAGGATTAAGGTTGATTTCATAGCTCGAACATAAATGAACATAACACGCTATATTGTAATAACAGGGGGGCTACGTGACCTAACACACGTGGTCACTTAGGCAAATGCCCAAACATTACGGAAAGGACATGCCTCCTCTGTCTACCAGGATTGGGATTGGTTAGAATGTGAGGCCATTGTGGGCGAATCCCATTGGCAGTGTGGTCTTACGATTTAAAATATAAATATAAACATTTCTGAAGCAAAATACAGTCGTTGTTTTAATCGAGATGAAACGCCTGAACTAGCAAAGCAAGCACTGCGTTTCTACGTGCATTCATTGGCCGGCCTCTTCCTTCTTTTTTACTCCTGGATAGTTATCGATGAAAATTGTATCTACTCGTAGAATCGGTAATAGTGGAATATTTATTTATCTATACTAATATTATAAAGAGGTAAAGTTTGTAAGTTTGGTTGTAGGAGGTAATCTCCGAAACTACTAATCCGATTTCAAAAATTCTTTCACCATTTGAAATATACATTATTCCTCATGGACATAAGCTATATATTATGTATACCGTATATATTATGTGCAAAAAAATTGCCGGGCGTGCAACGCATGCCTGGCACAGCTAGTATGTAGATAAATATCAAATTCATAAGTCTAGTGACACCGAATACTTTATTATTTGGGTCGCTTATAGTTGGGTATAATAAGGACATCGCAATAACCCAATCTTTGACAAAAAAAAAAATCCACTAGTTATTGCAATGATTGGCGAACTATACGTAATTTTATTATTTGGCTTTGTCTTACCCTCTAGATGTACCTAGTACTTACATATTTAATATTTTAAATTTAAAGCGGGGCAATTAGCGTCCTGCACCAACACCTACTACTAAAGACTTAAAGACTACTATACTAGGGGAGAGTTGGGATATTACCGAGCCCTTAAGGAAATATGCCTATAATTTAATAAATGTTTAAGATAAAAAACAAAATCAGTATTGTTAATAAGAGAATTTATTTGACCACGGGCTATAATTGTCGAAATTATGGAAATCTATAAAAAATATTAGGAACAAAAATGCAAAACTTGGCAAAACGCGAAATTATCACACCTGTATGATAATACTGAGCGTGACATGTGTGGAGACACCCGTAAGGTCGACAATAATGGTTTTGCTTCTAATTTAATTTTAAATTATTTGTATGAAAAATGGTTCATACTAATAATTTTAAATTAAATTTTAAGATAAAAATAAATTTATGATAAAAATAACACAAGTCCTGAGATGCAACCTTTGCAACCGCAAAGCCATACGCCAGTTTTCGTAGATGTTGTTGGGTAATTGCATAAAATGCTTTAGTCAATACAGCAACATGCTCACATATGTACCTATATCATTCTCTTGTTCTCTTCTTGCTCCAGCAAAAAATAATAGTAATTGTCAAACTCCCTTACTTTGTTTAGAAATCAAGAAAAAATCTTCAAATTTGAATATGAATATTAAGAAAGTACTTGCTGCATATTAAGATAGTATTTGCACACTATTTTTTAATATTTTTAGCAATGACATACAGTCAAACAATAAAGATTTGCATAAATAAATTATAATTTGCTTTACATTAAAAATTATAACGAAAGTGCAGCAAAAATTTTGACTGATACCTAGCTCACGTGGTTGTTCGCGACGCACTGATCGCCGGTGGATGATGATATTACTAGATGATGATATGATCGACTATGATATTACACACTTAGATGTCCTGTGACGTTATTGGTTTTTTGGATATGGGTGCGCACGGTATTATCAACCGCGCGGAATTATCGAACTTAGTAGTAGGTGTTGCCTGCACGCATCTTATATGGTATGGTACATACGCTCCGACCCTATGTATAAACCAACGAATAAAGAAACGAAATATTCCGGCGCGCGGGACGGTTGAAAACCCTAGTTACACCACAATATTAGGTATCTAATAAAGGGGTTATAATATATGTATAAAGGGCATTTTACACTTCGTAATCGAAAAATATTAACAGGTTAGGTGCGTTTCAATTAAAGTATTGCAATCATGATCCTAATGAATATAATGTTTATTTGCGTAAAATTTGGTAGGTAGATAAGATACAGGTATGGTGATCTAAAAGCAATTCCGCAGTTTTACCATAGCTGACATGTAAAATACTCGTATGTATCTAATTATTGTGTCAAGAAATGCATTTATTTCATCAAAATTCTAATCAATATCAACAGTCATTTCACTCGATCGAAACAACCTTAGCATAGTACCGTATCTACGTGGGGCACACTATAAGTTTCGCGTAACTTATAAATAAAACAATAGATGAGTAACATATTTGTTTTTCAAAATATTCTCCGTTCCATTTTAAACACTTTTTTATTCGTTCAAACCATTTTTCAAAACATGACGACCACTAATCTGAGGCCATGTTTTTTACGTTTGTTGAAAGCTGTCACAGGCTTCTGGCCCCATAAATGTCATACGTCTCATTAAATCTTTGATTTTTGGGAAAACAAAGAAGTCACATGGTGCGAGGTCCGGACTGTGTGAAGGATGAGTTACGAGCTCCATCTTTTCTGAAGCCAAAAATGACTTCGTCTTGTTCGCGATGTGCGGAGCAGCATTGTCATGGTGCCAGAGGATGCGACTTCTCGGCCGTTTCTCTCTAACCTTTTTAAGAACACTGGGCAAACAAATGGTGGTGTACCACTCAGCATCAACTGTTTTTTGTTCTTCAAGTGGGATTGTGCAGACAGGACCAGTCTTGGAAAAAAAAACGCAATCATTTTTTTACCTAAGATTCTCACCTGCAGGGCCGGCTCTAGCCCATATAGCGCCCGGGTGCAATCAATACCCTGGCGCCTTCTAGTAGGCTCTTTGGAGGCGTCGCGAGCGGCGCTTGGCGCCCCCTAAGACCCTGCGCCCGTGTGCGCCGCACACCCTGTACCATAGGTAAAGCCGGCACTGCTCACCTTTATTAGTCTGCTGTCGCCTTCGAACACCCATTCACAAGATTGCTGCTTTCTTTCTGGATCATAACAATAAATTCACGTTTCGTCTCCTGTCACAATGTCATAAACGGCATTTTAGCGTCCGTGATCGTACTTTAGCAACATTTTTTTGCACCAATCAACAAGATCCCGTTTCTGTTCTGAGGTGAGTTCATCCATCTATGAGTTTAATCCAGCGCCAACAAAGTTTCCTGACTTTTAAATACTGATGTACTTTCTTTTGAATTTGGCTCATACCAATCCCCAAATGTCCTCGAGTCTCCTCATAGGTGATTTTCGGTTTCGTCTACGCCTGACAGTAGCCATATTTTCCTCAGTGGTCGCAGTTGAGGGCCGACCTTTACGAATCTCATCATAGAGTGAAACATGGCCACGATCAAATTCAGCATACCAAAGCCTCACGGTGCTCAGATGAGGTGCTTCCCTCCCAAAAGCATTTTGAAGACGTGCAGTGCAATTTTGCGGAGAAAGGGAACTTTTAAAATCATAAATCATCGCCCTAATATCTTTTCGCGTTAATTCCATTTTCGCTACGGACGAAGAACTTCAATTTGTGATAAAAAACAATTGACAAGCGATTCCCCATATCAGTCGTAATTTTCATATCGTTTGTAATGCACAAGTATTTTTTTTACTTTTTATATTTGGCAATGGTGCAATTAGCTTAATCTGCTAGTGCTAAGTTTTCTTCGCAATAAACAATTTTAAAGTCTAAAACGTATTCTGTGAATGTCCAGTCCTGTCGAAGTCAAAGTTGTAATTCAGGAGTCGCTCAATAAAGAGATAGTAGGTTCACTGAGGACAGCAGAGGACTTCTTGGAAACACACGGAAAGCGCAGTGCTATGTTTTTATTTGAGTATCACAAACATCATGGACAAAAACACTGAAATTTAATAAACTATCACTATTAAATCACAAAATCCACACAATTTTAATAGTAATCAAACAAAAACTCAACTTTACTTCTTAAGTTCCCGCCAAGAAGTTTCTGCGTTTGGTTACCAAGGCGCGTTCCAAAACGTATTTTGCTGGTGAGATAGCGATGTTAGCACGTTTTGAAACGTAACCTAAACTCTCTGAATACCAAGACTTTTGGCGGGAACCCGAGATGATTATTGTAAAAAATTGATAATTGTAAAAATTGTGTATTAGACGTTTTGTGGTTTAATAGTGATAGTTTGTTAAACTTCAAAGTGCTTTTCGTGTATGGTGTGTGTGATAATCAAATAAAAGCATAGGACTGTGCTTTTCGTGTGCGTCCAAGGAGTCCTCTTCTGTCCTTAATAAACCTAATAACTTTTTTACTGAGTGACTCCTGACTTACTTCGACGAGACTGGAGATTGATAGATTATATTTATATTGACGTTTATATTACGACGCAAACTTGACACTGGTAGAATGTACTAACTAATTCTACCATTGCCATATATAAAGAAAAAAAATAATAATACCATAGTCCATATGCCAAAGCTCGTACGTTTGCTCTTTGGAAATTGAAATATTGAAAGTTTATGGACTTTGAGGTAAATTTTAGAATGTAAATAAAGTAATATCATTTGTTTTTTAATCAGTTAACAGAAAGGTGTAAATTATAACTGCATATTTTATAGTAGAGGAACAATTGTGATTTCTGACATTGGTGCCGCAGCCGTATAATTTTAGTGAGAGGAGTCGTTACGAAATATATCGAAATGACTTCGGCACTTTATTTGGAGCATTACTTGGACAGCCTCCAGCATTTGCCTATAGAGTTGCAGAGGAACTTCAAACTAATGCGAGACTTAGACGACAGGGCTCATGGATTAATGAGGACAATCGATCTCATGGCTGACGAATTGCTACCTAACATTCCTAAAATGGATGAAGAAACGAAGAAGGATAAAGTGAATACCATTCAGGGGTTGTTCAACAAAGCTAAAGAGTACGGTGACGACAAAGTGCAACTTGCAATACAAACTTATGAGTTGGTTGACAAGCATATACGTCGCCTTGACTCAGACCTAGCGCGATTCGAATCTGAAATACAAGAGAAAGTTATGAGTGCACGCGCCGCGCAACAGGCGGCCGCAGACCAGGAGACAGTAACTACACCTGTGAAAAAAGGCAGGAAAAAGCATAAAGCCACTGAAAAGGCAGCATCAACTGCAGGTAAGAAGAAACGCGCGGCTTCTAGTGAAGACGAAACAGCCACATCTGGCCGGTCAACAGCTAAAAAGAAAGCCCAACGTAAAGGGACAGCGGCCACAACTAATACAACGAAGGAGCAGGAAGAAAATGCTGATCTCGACTCTGTTGCTGGCATGACACATCCGAGTGACGTCCTCGACATGCCGGTTGATCCCAATGAGCCAACATACTGCTTATGCCACCAAGTGTCTTACGGAGAGATGATTGGCTGTGATAATCCCGACTGCCCAATTGAATGGTTCCACTTTGCTTGTGTAGATCTCAAAATCAAGCCTAAAGGTAAATGGTACTGTCCCAAGTGTACTCAGGACAGAAAGAAAAAATGATGTCCGAGTAAACCTCAGAGTAAATGCACAGATAAGACTGTTAATGGTAATTGTAAAAAATGATCTATACACATTTGTATCAATTTGTACCAATTTCGGATTTATGGAATATTATCTCTACCTCAGAAGTACTTAATTGTAAATCATTTTTGTAGATTTCGTAATATGATTTGTAATTTGAATTGTTGTATCTTTTTTTTATATTAATGGAGGCAGACCCAAGTGGTCTACATGATGGTAAATGGCTGCCATGGACATCTACAACACCAAGGGGTATGCGGGTGCCCTGCTGACCCTGCAGAATCCTATTCACAGCTTGAAAGATTGTAGCATAATGGGAAGATCTCACAAGGCAGTTCATTCCACAAGCTACCAATTCTTGGCAAAAACTGATTTTTAGACTACAGTGTGTGACACCTCTGTATCAAGGAAATGCTGATGCACCACACTTCTGTAATGGGCAGTGCGGTTGTAGAAACCCGAGGTGGAAGTCAGATCGAACAGGTCTTTAGAGCATTCCCCGTTTTGGCCTTGTTTTCCAGATGACTGAAATTCAACTCTGGTGGAAATATCAACACTAAGAATCCCTATACTCTCCGAGATCAAAATGGGTGCAGACTTTTTATCCTAATCAGTTTGTGATCCTCTAGGTACCCAAGGAGCTGTGTATTTATAACATGCTCCATCACCTTGGAGAGGAGGGAGATAATCAATATTGGCCTGTAGTTAGCCGGTTGGTACAGTCACCCTTTTTAGGTAAAGGATGAAAGTGAATCACCTGACATGCTGACGGGAAGCATTTTGTTGAGTATGAGAGCCTAAAGAGTCACCTAAGCACCTGAGACAACTTAAGAGTGCAAGATTTGAACACCACTGCGGGAATAGCATCTGATCCACTCAACTTTTGAACAAATCAAATATATAGAAATAAATCAATTAGATGGCTTCCATATGTATTCTATATTCTAAAAATCATACATTTATATATTATATAACAATGTTGTTAATTGGTATATATACATATTATACAAATATATATATACAGTGTAATATGTGAAATAAAAAATGATATGAGGTGCATATTTTTTACTTTTTGTTTCGTATTTGCAATATGTTGTGTAATTTTTTGGTGTAAAATATTTAAAACAATTAGGCATATCTGAGGTTGAGAAATTGCAACAAAATAGATAATTTATTCATATAACTAGATTGGTTACAAACAAAACAATATAAATGTGCCATATTGACGATTATATTAATAGGAACATTTTTAATTACCATTATTTACTTTAATGTTTACTAAACCTAATTTTATCTTAAGAGACTCCCTTGCAATTGGTGTTTGACTTTTATTTTGGTAATAATTACATTAAGTTAAAAACTGAAAATTAATCTATGTATTCAAAATTTTTAAAAGTTTTGTATTACAGAAGTTACAGATACATCGTTAATGTGTTAATGATATCTTTAACAATTACTGCCATTAATAAATGCACAGTGTCACTGTGACACAGATAATGATAGCCCCCACCTCAAATATTGTCAATAAGACAATATTATGAGAATTGATATTTAAGCTATATTCATAGTTATGGCTACCTACGTATAATATTAATGACATTGGATAATTCTGTGTAAATACACATTTATTTTCTTCTTTATTTGTTAAGTCATAAACATACATTTTGACTCCAATCAACTATTCTATTAATGCAAACCATCTTCTAGACTAACAATTGCACTTGAACTTAAGTATTTTAAGTTACAATATGCTTTGTCTTCAATTTTATTCTCACCATAACGGTAGTATTACAAAAGGTTCATTGAGATAGAATTTTATAAAACAGGTTAATTTTCAATCTATATCTCAGCCTATCAATTCCTTTTAATTGAATGTGAATATTCTATGTAATAAAACAAATAAATCAGTGATAATGACGAAGCAATAAACAATGATTGTAATGAAAAATTAGTGTTGAGTGGTAAATAACTTGTGCAGCATATATGTTGATTCCCTTATTTATTTTTTATATACGTTATATATTCAGCTGTGATAGCTCCAACATACCCATAGTAGTAGTGGTAGGCCAAACAAAGTGCACCATAGCAAAAAGGGTCAGAGAACATATCACAGCTGTGAAGAATCGCCAGACGAATAAATCTGCGATAGCGGACCATGTATGTGTAGCGCCGGGATCAATCACTGGATAGAACTCCATAGTTCAAAAATCCTCTCCACTGATCCCTACTATTGATCCAGGTTTGTGCATGAATTTCAATAGAAAAACATAGAAATTTCAATTGCGAAGATGGATACAAATTGTCCTCGACATGGAATCCAGTGTTTAATAAAGTTAAGCCTCGCGATTTTTCGTCTGACGCTACTTCTTATATTGTGAGTGTTTGTGTGCCGCAACTTTCCGGAATATGTAGACCAAATGCGGGTAGTTGATGAAACTACTCGCAACTCGACGTGGACTGGGTAGTGGTTGGCCTCTTCAGTCAGCTCGTGACCATGGTTCGTTGCAACCGAAACGTTGAGTAAAATAAATAAGATAAACATTCGCGTTAAAACCCGATTAAATACATAAATAAGTGTGAAAAAACGCGAAAATCTCAAATGTTGTATTGCAAAGTCCCCTCTCGTAATTGGTCAATGGGTGAAATCACATTACTGATATACACGATATCACCTTTTTCTTAACTAGAACAGATTATAGTTATTAATTAGTATTTTGAATAATCACAGTATCCACATACGCAATATGAGATTATTAAATGATCATAAATGAGGGGATGAATGTTGATTTCTGTAATGAAATGACAAAATGCCTTAATTTTCCAGTATAAAATATAAATACTAAAATATATATAGTACATATTACGCCGCTAGAGTCTAATATTAAGGAACAAAATTATTTTAAGTAATATATTTGTATGTATAATAAAATAATGTATACTTGTAATTATTGAAATTGTAATCATATTTTATACAGATGGATCATGTTTTGTACAACATTTATTCAACTTTTTTACCAGGCAGTCGGTGTAATTGAAGCCGGAATAATGTTATTTGTGTCATAGTTAAAATCTGACACTAACTGCCACTATACTATCAAGAAGACTTAATCAATTCCATGCAAAATACACATATATGCCAGTCCTCCCAGAAATGTTGAAATGAATATTTTCTCTTATGTATATACAAAATTTGTAACAAATTAGACGTGATTTTTGCTATTAGTAAAAATTTAGTTTCTTACGAAGGATTTTTCCTTATATCATAAATGTTTTATTCCTAGATTACTACAATATTAAATAACCATTATCATATATTATTACAATTATATTATGCTACCACTGGCATAGTTGTTAGTGAGCCCGCTTGCGATGCTTCCCGCAAGGTTGGACATATCAACACGGAGAACATGTTTATAATGAAGTTTGCTAATTGATTAAGCTTCTCTTAGTGAGGGCGCACTTTACGTGAAATTAGCCATTTTTAGTGCATAATTTTAAGCGTATATCTTAAAAAGTCATAATTCAATGAATTATTTATGTCCAGTCCAGTAAAAAGAGATACTTAGAATTTCCTTCAATAAAGGACGATAGAAATATAATGTCACAAACCGATTTCGTTCATGCCCCCCTCCCTTATTTTGATTGGCACCTTTCTGTGTTTTTACCATTTCGGTAGGTATCTAACATTTAACAGTATTAATATTAAATATTTTAACAAATATTTACGCTAGTGCGCCCCCTGTCAACATGAATTTTTGACAGACCTAATGAAGCTAATTGATTCCAACAAACTTGTAAAAGTAGATCAAAATCGATCCATTAAATTAAGATATTATTTCAAACGTGTAATTACAACAGATAACCCAAAATTAGCCCTTACCTTGACCTACCCACGAGTACGGGTATGCATACCTTGCCTGGTAAAAAAGTTGCGAAATATGCTATTGCTAAATATGTAAGTACATTAATTATATTTGAACTGAATTTTATAGGTTTGTCGATAGTGGCGGATGAAGCTACGGGAGAGGCCTATATCCAGCAGCGAAGAGACGGATACGATGGTGTATTAAAGTAATGTAACTAGTTTTAGAAATGTTGTGTGATTTAGTAGAATTGAAAAAAATATTGTTAATTTATTTTACCTATTTATAAAATCTTAACTAATCTTTAAATGATTGTGCAAAACACGATAACAAAGAATAGTCTCTATATTCCTAAGCGAAATCGTGCTTCAACGTGGTTAAAGCCCTGACAAAAATGAGTTTAATTTTACGCATCCATCTAAGATCTATTCTATTACCCATCATATTCTTTTGATAAACTCTTATTTTGCATATATTTTAGATGAATATTTCTTAGCAAATTGAAAAAGTAATGTATATTAAAATCAACTATATTTTTGTTAAAATAATAATATCTATAGGATAACGTTTTAAATAGGTTGTTCAATTGTCTCCATCGTGAGTATTCGATTTATTTTTTAAGCACCAAATTCATGGCTGAATTAAATATTAGATAATTTACTTTTATAGTTAGCCGTGCCAGATGTATTTAATCATTATTTTTAATCACATCTTGATTTATTATTGCGAAACATTAAGTAAAACATTTTATAAAATCCATTGTTTTTTTTACACTTCGATTAAGAAAACTAACACTACGGGAGAATATAAAAAGCCTTCATGTAATGAGACGAGACATCAGTCTCCACGTTTATTCACGAAAGCATACTATTACAAAGGAATGAAAAATCTTAAAACTATGTGAATTATGTCACATCTGTCACTTATTATCGTTAATTGTGAATAAGTAGTTTTTAAAGTTCATAGAACAATATTTCAATTCTAAATTCAAATGCATGAATTTGTGTGTATTTATATAGAGCATTACAAGTGTGATTTTAACCAACAAAGTCCGTCAATGAAATCTAATAAGAGTACTTAATAGTAAATCGTTTATAGCGTGAATTTCCTATATATCGTGAAGATATAGATGGAATATATTATGTACTTTATTAAAATATATTTCTTTTTTATTTTAAGAAAAGCTTTAAATTGTTTAAATATAATTTTTAATTAATTTTAAACAACGGCGTCAAATCCAGAATTTGTGTTCAATATCTATACATATAAAAAGAGACTGCTGACTGATTTACTGACTGACTAATTCATCATCGTCGAGCCGAAACTGCTGAAGATAGAAACATGAAATTTGCACAGTAGATAAATTTTATGACGTACGTATTCACCAAGGAAGGATTTTTAGAAATTTTACTGGAAAGGGAAAAAAGGGGGGACAAGATTTTTATGTAATGCCTGTATTTCAAGAACTATTTCGGTAGAGATGAAATTTAGCATTTCATGAATGAATGAATGCCGCTAGACCTCTCCTCTTGGCTCTTGAATGAACTTCTCTTTAGGACGTTGCTTTGGGAGGGTACAACGGGGTAGCGAGTCTGTGAGAAGCGCCCAGCCACGTGCCGATACCTGGTAAAAGTGTTGGCTGAAGGTCGGTGTGTGTTCACAGTGTAGCGAGGCTGACGTCCTCGTCTCCGCCGCCGGGGACGGTGTATTTGTGTAGCCTGTGAGTGTAGTGTAATAACCGCATTGGCAGCAGTAATTGGGTCGTCTAAGACGTACCGAGGACGATGATGGTAACTGGAAGGGGCATTCCTGTCGGAGACGGGTTAGGCTAGCAACTACTAGGGGCTTGGGATGGCAAGGAACTGTCGTAGTAGCTTCGGGCGGAGTCTTTCGCGTATTAGACGATGAAGGGAAGTTCCAACTCCTTGTGGAGGTCAACATTGCAAGAGTATCATAGGCCAGCCACGGCCCGAATCTATTTTGGAGGGTTTGAATTATTTTAGTGTTGGATGACATGTTGGCTGCGTGTGCAAAGACAACGCTAGCAAAGGTCATTATGGAACGTACGAAGGTTTTGTATAACGTCAGCTTATTTCTAAGCAACATTTTACTTCTCCCACCTATGAGAGGGTTGAGCCTCGGTTTCGGATAGTTTGTATGTCCTCTCGGAGGGTCAGTCGATGGTCTAGTGTGACTCCGAGTTATTTGGTCTTTCTAACCCGGGGGATAGTTTGACCGGAAAGGGATATCGCGAGTGAAAAGAGACAGTACCTAAAGCTACGAATGGCCGCTGGGAAAAAGGAACTATATGGCTGCACTTTTCTTCGGATTGACCTCGATCCTTCACCTCAAAAATCACTCGCCTAGGGCGGTGACCGCTCGTTGGAGGCGTAGAGAGACACATCGTAGGTTCCTATCCGAGGCGTAGAGGGCGATGTCAACCGCAAAAAGAGCAACCTCTATTCCAGGGAAGTGGGGGATGTCATTAGTGTAGAGGTAATAGGGCGTGTGCTAGGACGGAGCCCTAGGGGAGTCCGGGGGACTCCAGCTCTGATTGGGCGAGAACTGGACAGAGTGAGTTCCTTCAACTCTGTAGCGAAAGGTGCGATTAGTAAGGTAGTCGCAAATGATGAGAATGAGACTTTTAGGAACCTGCAGTTGGTACAGTTTACAGATTAAACCCTTTTCCCAGACCTTATCAAATGCCTTCACTACGACGAAGAAGACAGCTAGGGTTATGAACGGTCTCCGTTGGTTGACACCTGTGAGGATGTGCTCGATGATTCGGTGTACCTGCTGGAGATTTGCGTGGTTGGCTCTAGTCGAACTGTTCATCGATCGATGAGCGACTCTGTAGGTGAGAAAGGAGAATTCTTTCGTAATTTTTGCCATTATATTAAATAGGGTAATGGGTCTATAATTAGAGGGTTCCGAGCGGTGTTTAACCGGCTTGGGGAGGTGAATCGGTCTGCCGACCTAATTTCATTACTACGGGACGGTAGTCTGAGTCTAACTCGCATAGGGTTTCTGTCGAGTTTAGACGTAAGGCTATATTTTTGAAAAGGGCAATGTCTAGTACGTTGGTTTGGTGTGTAACATTATGAGGGTAATGGGTTGGCGTCATTGGAGCTATAACGTCATAGTCGAGTTGGTTAATAAATCTGTCAAGCCGTTTACCATTCTGGGTGTGGCTATTCAAACTAGGGTGTTTGGAGTTGAAATCACCTGCCAGGATGACTGAGTTACCCAAATAGAGGCTCAGAAGTTTCATTATCAGAACTTTTATTATCCTTTATTAACAAACTATCAATGTGATTATCAAAGGCGTCTTCATTCGTGCGGTATTCGTTTTCAACTTTTTATGGCCTGTTCACAAACATTTTTCCATTCATCTATAATCTATACCAATCATTTGTTTCATTTTCTAATAACAAATTTTTGATGCTTATTCCCGTCAACATTATTTTTAGCAACGTAACGTGTAAGTTGTGACCATATTTTATATCGGATTAAAATCAGGGTGGTAAGGCGGTAATTTCAATACGGAGTGGCCATGTTCTGCAAGAATTTCAGTGTTAGTTTCTTTATGCTGAAGAATAATTTTATATAACGGAGGTTTTTTCCAATTGACTTCAAATGAAATATGGTGTTTGTTCAGCCAATTTATCATTGTTTGTTTGGTTCTGTTGGAATTCGGAGGTCTTTCAAAAGAAATATTGTGACATGGAGCGTTGTCTATTGCTAAAACTGATTCTTTTGGAAAATTGGGTATTAATTGATTGCGAAGCCATTATTAATAATTGTCACCACTCATCTCAGCATGGTATTTTATCGGACGATTCATACATTAAAAAGGCTCTGGGCAGATAACCTTTCTCATTACCGGCTTTTACTATAATTAAACGCTGGCTCTTTGATGTTTGTTTTCGTACTCCTTTTTCAAAGGACCTGTCCAACTTTTATTTTTTGTGTTACTAGTGTATAAATACGATTCATTCATTTATAAGATTTTTTTCCCACCGCTCTATATATACTCCTTTATTTAATTTAAATATTTAATTCTTGTTACACGCACATCACTTTTCTGCATTACAATGCTTCAATTATCTTCAACCTTAGTGAACTTAAACCCCATTTGCCGAAGAATTTTTCATAATGTAAACAGAGAACCTTTAAAATTAATAGCGTCTATTTATTTCATTTTCAAAACAAATATTGATAGTTCGTAGTTCTTTAAATCCAAAATGGAAATCGTAAATCATTCTTTTATTACCCTTCTTCTTATTACCCCATAATCAAATTTCTTTTTCCGACCCGACCTTTTTTGGGGTACTAAATTATCTTTATTGTCAGCTTCTTTTAGTATCTTCTTCAAAGTGCATCTAGAAATAACAGTAGCTTCAATTACACGTTCATGGATCTTATTAAAATGGATTCTAACATTAGTTTTGACCTTATTAACCTTAAGACAGAAATATAAGTATACTTTATAAATAACTTGCCGAGCTTGTGAATGAATATTTTTTCCTCTTTTAAAATCAGATGACATAAATGTGTGTAATTTATATTATAACTGCTCTATATAAATATTCGAATTGAACGAGCTAGTCCTATGCCGTCTCAAAGGTGACTAATTACGATGATTGCAAAAAATTGCAAAAAAAAAAGTGCCTAAAGGAGATTACGAAACGAAAGTAGACGATGATGCATGATGGCTTTTCCATATTCTCCCAAAGTGTAACAGAAACCCTGAAATACTTCTTCGAATGTTATAAACCCGAATATTGGCAATTGTAACATTTTTCTATTAGAGTCGCTGTTAATTTAACAACTACTCACACCTACCAATTTCTGAAAAGCATTTTTAAGTGTTATGTGCCCAGGTACCTAATAAATTCCTGATTTACGAATTTTGCTCTTTTTTAAACTCGTTCCCAACACAAAATGCAATAAATTCATAGGGAAATAATTAAGTACAGTATAATTTTCGGTGTCACAAGTCACAACCAACTACTTGCAGCGTGCTTGAAGACATAATTAGGCATTTGGCGGTAAAAAAGGCTGAGAGGGGATCGTTTATAAACCTGATCTGAGCCCGAAAGCTTCGTTATTGCGTCAGACATGACAGCTGATTGCACCAGCTTGCATCATGTTATGCATAGGCTATATTGCGCGGGAAAATTTGCATAAAATTTTCAAATTGAGTAGTTCACTTGCAAACACCGCTATTTGACCTTTTTCCATTTGATTTCGCGGGAATTTCAATCATTGATAAAAAGACGCTAGAAAATGGAACTATTTTTATGTAATTTATATTATTATTATTATTTTTATTTTATTCTATTCTTATTGTAACCATAGACTTCCAATATATATTTTTTTTATTTTACATAAAGTTTGGTTTTGACAAACTAGCGACGAGAGATTCATGTTCTGAACATCTATTATTGTATAAAATTATTTATCTATGTATATTTCAAATAAATTATTTATCTATGACTACACCTATGTATTAACATGTAAAATGAATTAAGTAGGTAGGTACCTTATTAAGCTTTAACAATGGGAAGCTTATCGAGCTTTGTCGAGAGAACAACTTAGGTATAATCATAAATATCTTCCGAAACGTTTAATATAAATCACAGTGTTATTAAACTAATTTTTGCTTTCATTATTGTTTTAATTATCTTTAGTCTAACATTATTAAGTAGGCATTATTATTAATTCATAATTATTATTAGATAACACGTCGAAGAGACAAGACTGAACTTATTTTTTTATTTCTTCCTAATAAGATAAGAATTATTTTGACGTAATTACGTTACCACGTGTGTACACGGGTACTTGCGAAAAGGAATAATATTGATAATTATCCGTAAATAGTAAAGGCTATGCATATGCTAATGTTTGTCCATCAATGATTCTTTTCAGTCAAAAAGCAAAAAATAGATTTAACTACATCTATTTTTTTTTTTATATTCGCCTTATATCAACCAGAGAGACAAAATATATCAAATACAATTTATTGTTTAATTTTAATTTAAACCTACGAGTAACTGGATAATTATCCGAGTTACAAATGTTATTGATTATTCTGTTCCATGCAAAGTTTCTTATTTAGTTAACTTTCTAAACGCAGTAAAAATTTTCAACTGCGCACATATGTAGATAACTAACTACTAGATATAGTATATCAGAGTTAACGTAAAGTCATGAGCATCTCGCGTCACCTTTCATATCGACAAGGGTTGGTTAGCGGGCAGCGCGCGCATACGTTAACTGCTGCCATTAAATAACTTTGTGCGGGAAATTTCACATCTGTTTTTCATTACAAGTGTCTACTACAATTGACTAATTATACGTAATACTCAAGAAGTTTTCGTATCAACGTGAAAATGACAACGCTTCTACGGAAAATGTGGAAAAATCACTCAAAACACAAGAGTGAGTATTTTTTAATTTTCTTTTCTAACAAAATTTCAATTGAACATTAGCTAATTAAATACAATCTATTTAAATATTATACTATTTATATATTACTGTACTTACCTACTTATTTTTAGGTATTATTTTGTAATAGAAATAATTACTTATTTATAAGTATCAACAGTTTTTAATTAAGTTCATAATTGCATATTAATACAATCATCATAGATTTTTATTTAATATTTTTAACTTCAATCGATGATAAAAATAAGAATAATTCTTTATTCTTAATTAAAATTTCGTTGTTTCATGATTCTCTGTAAATGGAAACATGCTCTAATATTTGATCTATAAGATGAAGCTATAATTTTTTTTAAAGTCTCTTTTCTCGGGTGTCATTTAGGTACATATTTATTTATTTATGAACATAAATGAATAATACGATAGGAACCGACACAATGGTCTAGATATGGAATAGTTACACAGTTCCCCAGGACCCCAGCTACCCGGTTTGTTATCCGTTAGTCGCCTTTTACGAATTGCAGTTTATTTACGCCTTAGTCGTAGAATTTATGTAACTCATTCTATGCCAATGCGTAGAATTGAGTTTCCATTAAAAATCATAAATCTAAGTAGTTACATAAAATATGTCGTTTTTTTACATTCAACAACTTAGGTAAACGTAATAAATTAATAAAGGTTTATTATAATATGAATAAATGTTGTCAGCCTGGTAAACTGGGACACAAAGATTGTATTTGACTATAATTCATTTAAAATATGTGGCAAGGCAAAGGTTATTTTCGATTAAGTATATGATATTTTAAAATATTTCATATATTAGACTACAACAGTAACTATAACAGAAGTAATTGTCTATTGCGAAATTTATCATTATCTCATAAAAATATCTTATTTGGCTTTAGCGGGGCATAAAAAACAATTACTACTTGTAATGAAACAAAAACCTTCCTCTCAGCAAACGAGAATTTGTTTAAATATTTTTTTTGTTTGTATAATTGATTTCCTTTTTTTTTTGAAAATTTTAATTTTTTAGTCGAATTTATTATATTTAATTTTTTTAATACCATATACCACGAATGCTAAACAACATCCAAAAATTTGTTCTGTTACAATGAATATTAGTTCCTCAATACGCCAACAGATGGCAGTGACCTGATAAGAAACATGCTATGGTTTGGTTGACGAGTAGTCATTATGAATCGCTAAAGAGTTTTAGACGCCAAACATCGTGAGGAAACCCGCTGGGTTTTCTTAACCCTAGGATTTTTTTGCAACTTCCCGGTATCTTACACATACCAAGGGAGCATACAAATTAATTAATAAAAAATAGAAAACTTCAGTAATTTATATACGTATAATAAATATTATTATTATTACATATATAACGAAATTAACAAATAATACGAAATAAATTAAATAAACCCTAAAATTAATATTTTAATTAAAAAAATAGTATCCTCAAATTTCACGAGTCTGTGAATCTTGTTTCTTGGAAGGCTTGCGTACGGACATGGGTAGAGGCCCTTGCTAAGGAGTGCACTTATCGGGACTTATCTCTAAGTCAATATTACTATTTATTATTGCTTTTATGGTATTGTTTGCGACCAGAAACTGTCATAATGACCAAAAACAAATAAACTCGATTGTGGGCGGCTCCTTGAAGCTCAAATCAATATATCAATTTTAACTTTCAATTTAATTGACTTACAAACAATATTGTTGTTTCCATAAACGATATCGGACTAACATTACCTTGTTTTTACGTCTTAATTAAAACATTCCCAGTTCCAATTCACTGTTACCCTCGCGTATGGCTAAGTTTAATCTCCGGGTGCAGTTTTCTCTAATTGCTCTAGTACTAAGAGCTCTCGCTAAGCTCGCCTTAAACAGCCAACTTGATCAATAGACAAAAACTTACCAAGTTGGTTTTGAACGTACCAAATCGATATTAATCAGTTGTATGTTATAGATCGCTGCTCGTTCAGCGATAATTAGGTTCATTTTATGTTTATAGTTAGCATTGTAGAGATTGATATCGCCTTACCTTGTATCATGTTGGAAGCTTTCGATCTAAGAGTAAACTTGGGGCGACGATTATGGGCGTCGTTTAAAAAGTGGTTGTAACAGTAATAAAAGTTGATCTATAATCTTCAATGCCTATTTTATTATATTTACTACATATTAGCATTAAATCAAATTATACATAATATTAATGCAGTATGTTGGCCGTGGGGTCTACTTTGAGCTTTAAAAAGCTCCAATCGTTGTCCCGGTGTGAAGTGCTTCCTACTGTTTAGCTCTATTTAATACACCGGACTTTTTACTAGCCAGTTTTGCTTTGTTCTCGAAATGACCCGAAACTCTACTTTGGTCAAAATATCCGATAATGATTCCATAACTACTCTTTGAGATGCTGAGAGTTTTTCTTGAAAGATAATGAGAGAAGTAGCAGTCCTGCGACTTCGGTAACGAATGAAGACATCGAAGCGGTAAAGAAAATGTTGCACGAATGCCCAAAAACTACTTACTAACAGATAGAGGACACTTAAGATTTCATCGTGGGCGCAGTGCGGCCAAAAAAATGGTGGCAATATTCTTCTATGCGGGTGACCATTTAGCGACAATTTCTTTAGACGCTCAAAAAACTGTTATTGCCTAATGGTACTGTGAAGTGTGTTTAAGAACTAACTGTATTCGATGTTTTAAATCAAAAACATTCAGCGTGCACTCTCCCCCTCATTTGGTATACTTAGGAAATTTAACGGTTGTCATTTAAGTTATATTTATTATTATTATTTATTTATTAATTTATTATTTATGTATGTATATTACCCCTCGTCGCACGTCGTAATGTATCTCACTGATCAACCCAAAGGTTAGCTGGTAGAGAATAACTTAGAGCATTCAGCTTGCATTTTCTAAGTCCGGGTAACTATAATCGGCATTATATGAACACCTTTGCAGGTAAGTACTGTAAGAGTTTGTAAAAGCCTTACAACAATGTAACAAACACCACGAAAGTAAATTAGACCTATTTCCAGTTTTTATTTATTTCTTTTCCAAATCCTAAGTTATCCTAATCCTAAGTTTTTCCAATTTTGAAACCTAAATATAGGTAGCGCATTTGCGGGCGTGTTAATGTTCGTTATTAGAGAAATTTCGTAATTAGGAAAGAAATATTCGTATTTCTAAAATAAATTACTACATCTTCCCAAAGGGTGACCAGCACACTCGAAAACTACTCTCCCATATATAATTATAATCAAAAAACACTTTTAAAAATATAAATAAAAAACTTTAATGCCGATATAGATATGCAAACGACATATTGGACAGGATTTGTGAAAAACCTACGAATGTTGACCCAACATTTTTTTTGTACTTTGGCGCATGTCATCGGCATTATTTTTGATAATGATTGGAGTTGACCACGAGATGGTCATAGTAACCGGGAGAGAGTTAATGTTTTTTTTTGGACTATCAACTAATATGCCACCTTCTTTCTATTAAAAACAATAAGCAGATCTTAGACGTTACAAGTTAAAGTCTAATTTCCTGGAAGGCTATCAATTATTAATTGCGGTAGGTTTCAAATAGAGAGTAATGACTGGCCTAGCAGAGCCGCATTCCAGCTAAATAGGCGCTACGTAAAAACGTATAACGTGAAAGCTGTCTGGAAAAGTTGTTAATTTTCCAACGGCTATTAATCGGTAGGTCTAAATCGTCAATAGTTTACACTTTTTGCAGTTATGATTATCATTATGTATAGGTGACAGCTAAAGCTGTTATTTGTAAAAGGGAAATAAATAATTAAGGAGCAACAGAAAATACTGAATGGGGACTTATATTTTTATAGTTGCTTGGTTAAAGCAACTATAAGAACTATATGCAAAATCTATATTCTGCTGCTCAGACTTTTGAATGTAGTGAAAATGAATGGCTTATATTTAAACGAGCAGAGAAAAATAGTTAGTAAGGACGTCATCACCATTTGGTGTAGTCCTGTTTCTTTATGGTCACCAGAAAACCCAAACCTAACCCACGTTTCAATTTGATATTCATTCAGTATTTTCTGTACCTTTCCTCTCGTTACACCTGAACACACACCGTCCTTCAGCCAACATTTTTACCGGTACCCTCCCAAAGCAACGCCCTAAGCGGAGGTACGTCCCTTCCGCCGGTCCACCTGCGGGGGAGCTCTTAGGCTCGTTACTGCACACACTTTTTGAGCGCCTTCTGCGCTCGCCCTAACTACATGTCCGGTGAGTCTTGAATTTAACCATTCCGAAAACAAAAAAAACCTATGCAGGGAATTTCATTATAGAGCAGTAACAGAGAAACCGGAAAAGCAAACGTTGAATTTCAGTCCAGAAGAAACTCGTTCCTCGGTGGTCTTATCAGAAATTTTGATCGGACCAAAGTGTAAGGTCAGCAATCGGTATCACATCCGCAGCTCTTTTGCGTTGCGAATAGTGTGGCTCGTTTAATAATATTTTTTTATAAAAATCGTGTTTTTGTGAAACATATAATAATTATCTTCACAATTGTTTAATTTCCTGGCGATGCGAAAGATAAAGTCAGTAAGCCATTAACATAAAGGAATCCGCCTGTTTGCTAGTTAACACGTAAATTTTAACACATTTACACGGCATAGAGTCGCTGCGTACAGTGCGGTCAAAAAGACACTTCATACCGCGAACCCGAAAGGTGTGGAAAAAACTGCCAGCTGACGTATTTCCATTACGCTACGATACGGGGCTCTTCAAGAGCTGTGAATAGGATTTTGCAAGGTCGGCAGCGCAGTTGTAAGCCCCCTCCCTGGTGTTGCATGTGTCCGTGGGCGGCGGTAACCACTTACCATCATGTGGCCCGTCCGCTTATCTGCCATCTATTCTATAAAAAACAAAAACTTATCAAACGGCTGATTAACCACAAGCACATGATTAAAGTACGGATTACTTTACTAATGTGCCACAAGCCCAGCGGAACTACACCTAATCTAAAACAGTGAACTCGACAAACCTCTTGGCCAGCCTTTCGTTTCATGGTCATACATCCTTCATACACTAAACAGGAAGCCCGTGTCCAGCTGTGGATACTAAAAACGCTGGTTCGGTTTGGATATCTACCAAAAAACGAATCTTACATGCTTTCGAACAAAGCTTTCCGACAATACAGCGAAATTAATTGATAAATGATAACAGATTTATGTAACGTAATAATAAAGTGGCTTAAACCGGACGCAGCTGGTTAATTAGCAATTGATAATGGCAGCCAATCGACAGAATCGTCACAACGTTTGATGTCGCAGGAATTGCGCCTAATATGAATGACCTATGACCCACATACGCTATCCATACAACTTGTCTGGCCTACATATGGGCTGATAATACTAAAATAGCTGTCTAATGGCATTCAAAATGATAAATGATGAACTGTTTGTAAATAATTAAAGAGACCTTCGCATTTGACGTATTATAATATTTTTAAGAAAGATCTTGTTGATATTGCATCAAGTGATAACTACGCATGTTCGAACATTGGCTCGAGTACATTGGCAGTCCAGCACATTTGGTTTGAATTTAACAGAAACTGTATTGAACGGGGCCCGTATACGTGGGAAGTTTTGCGAAAAAGAAAAAAATGTTCTACGATTTCCAATTTTTTTATTTCCTTTTTTCAAAGTACTCTCCACTTGCATCTATATAAAGTTTCATGCGTCTGAACCAATTTTGAAAACATTTTTTCTACCTTTCCTCAGGTACCTCTTTCACAGCCTCGTCGAATGTAGCCAGCGTGTCTTCCGACTACGAAAACTGCTTCCCTTTTAGTTGGGATGTAATTTTGGCAAATAAAAAAGTCACAAGGTGGCAAGGAGGATTGCCTAAAACTTTAACCAGAATACTATCCAAAAAGTCCATTGTTATAAACGCGACCGGCGTCGTCGTGGTGCAGCAGCAGTCCACGGAAACCTGTGTTTGGACGGTTGTTACTCACTGCAGTAAAAACATTTGGCAAGCGCGTGGCTACGTCAATTCTGCGTTAATGCTGCTTTGGTTTCGTAAAGGTACAAATATCAGGTACCTAGCCAGTTAAAGTGAAAAAAATTGCGATTAACATTTTTCCAGCGGTGCCTTGCTCTTTTCACTGTGGTAGGTGTTGGCTCACTTTGAAACACGGCCTACACTTCTTTTTACAGCTCTGGGTCACCACTCAGTTATGGTCTTGCTCCATCTGCCATCATCTCATCCTGGCTACTGGTCCTATCGCCATTTAAGTCTCTTTATAATGCCGTTGACTTTATTGTCTTTATTATGTCCTTATTCTGATTTCGATGTTCGGGACATTATCTGCAAGTGTAATGCCCAGCATTTCTTACTCCATAGCCCTTTATGCTACTTTCATTTTGTACACAGCTTCCTTGATAAGCGTTCTTACTTCGGCGCCTTATGTTATGGTGAGAAATAACACATTGTTCAAATAACTTGGTTTTCAGGCATTGGGGGATAGCCATCGCCATAAGTATATCTTCCAGCTTGCCGAATGCTGCCCATCCTAGGATGTCAAATTCCACAAAATCCCATATCAATAACATTTTTTTTTAGTGTCAAGAAAAGGTAATTATTGATTACGCGTGACAAATGATCAACCTATATCGCACATTTCTGCTTTCATTATTATTAAAACACAAATATTAAACGGACGTTAACCCCAGTTATTACAGATAATTCCGTGTGGATAATTCCGCTTGGCAATTTTCTTCAAACTCGCCTATAGGCAAACTTAGTTATCTATAGATAACTAAACGCTCTGTGATTACAGGTTAGAGAATCTAAGTTTCGTAAACGCACTACATATAGAACCTGAAAATTACACAAAACCCATTATCGCATTGATTGAATATGATAATCATATCTATTCTAATTGGTATGTGCCAAAGACTTCTTAATACTAGCTTAATAGACAAACAAAGATCGCTTTGACTTGATACAAAGACTGTCCTTGATACTCAACGTGAGCGTACGTTTCTGTATGTGTGAGTGAAAAATACTGTCGTGTTGTTCCTATAGTCTTATAACGTTCCTCTAGTGTTATAAATAATGTTTAACAAGTAATGTCGATAGTTACAAAATCACAACGTAGACTTCTTTTAAGTAATCTTTGGTTCTGTACCATACGTAACTAATATATCGACGGTGGAAAGGAGAAATAGAATAAGCGACACACATTTTACTTTCAGAATTAAGCCTTAATTATTATGTATTATGGTTTTGTTTAAATTAAGTTTTTATGTCGCTTATTCCATTTCTCCATTCTACCCTTGATATGTACATAATATAACTACTGTCTGTAAGGCTATAGGATGCGTGTGCACTCATTGTCATCACCCTGGAAACTAATCATGATATATGTGTTTATGTGAAACAAAATGCTGATTCGAACATCCATCAGGCCTGAAAAGCCATGTGAATGACTATGACTTATGATTATGACTGACAACTTCAGACAAGCTTTAGCCTAGTGGGTACCAAGTACTAGTGTCTATACTTATGTCTAATCTATATTGTGAAAATTATGAGTTTTCTAATATAAAACTTGCTTTTACATTTATGTATGAAATGAAATAAATACTAAACGAAAGAAAAAACACGTTTTATTCCATATTTTCAAATTTTAATTATTGATAATTAAGTACTACAATTGCTTGTACAATTTAATAATCACTATCTATCTATACAGGGTGTGTCGTAAATAGTGGTCCAACGAAATTTTTTTTTTTTCACGGGTCTGTTTTATTCATTATTATTATTATTTTGAAAAATCGATACCTTGAGTTACTAATTTGGCTGTTATTTCAACAAATAACATTATTTTTTTATTTTGTTTCTTGTTTATTATTGATAATAAGATGTGCTATCACATACAATACTTTTTTTAAATGGAAACTTAAAGATATTAAAGAAAAAATGTCTTTATTTCAAAATTCAACTCTAATCGGGGGCGAATGGTGTAAAAAAAATGTACTACACAATCTGTGCCCATTATTTTAAAAACTTGTCCAGTAAATGCAGATTCTAAAATGATATTAATAATAACCGATTCCATAATGAAAAAGAAGTTATTGCCATTTCAATTGAGAAGGAGCCGAATTTAAAAAATACACTTTTTCATTTTAATTAACTTACCGGTATTGCAAAATGTTTTGGACCCATTTAGAAGTAAATTTTAACTTAGCTATTAACAGCTGAGTGGTATTTGAGTCATGCACAAACATATCACAGGTAAACAAACGTGTCTCATGTAAAAAAAGGGTACTTGGCCAGATAACACAAGACTCATTGAAACACCTCAGTATAGCGCGCATGAGTAGTAAAAAAAAACCACAAGGTTTTTTTTTATTGCTATTCTCTTAAGTATGAACGAGACAGACTATGTCAAGAAGATATTCGTAATAATCTAATCAGTTAAAATGCTTCAGTGTGGTCCCGTACGTCGCATGCGCTTCTAGTGTCTGTGTTTATCTCCGCCATTGAATTGCTTCTTTTACTTCCTGGACTCGGATTTGCTTCTGTTCGGACTTGTTGGTTTTTGTGATCCCTACGACGTCGGCTACGTTATTTGGACTTTGATTTGCTCAACGATTTTGACAAACGTGCAGTGCAGTGAAGATTAGGGCGATGTCTCAGTACACACCGCGTGAATATGCTGACATGCATTTTATTCATGGCGAATGCATAGGCATCGGCAGCCTGACTTTATTGGGACAGACATCCAGATCGAAGTCATCCAGATCTTCTTTTGTTTAATTAATACAGATCCTGTATTACGTTACAGGATGAACTAGAAATAAGACTTGTGACGCCAAAAGAAGTCCAAAACGAAATAAAGAACCTAAACCGGAAGAAATCCCCCGGATACGATCTTATTACTGTTGAAGTTCTCCGACATCTTCCACTTAAAGCTATAGTAAAACTAAACACCCTTATCAATGCTACTTTTCGACTTAAACATGTACCTGACATGTGGAAAGTTGCCGAAGTTATAATGATACCGAAGCCTGGTAACCACCACACGAAACAACATCATACAGACCGATCTCTCTCCTCCCAATAATGTCAAAATTAATGGAAAAACTTCTCTTGAGACGATTGAAACCTATCATAGAACAAAGAAATCTAATCCCTGACCATCAATTTGGTTTCAGGGAAAAACACTCTCCAATCGATCAAGTGCTTAGAATTACAACCACTATAGAAAAAGCACTAGAGGAAAAGAAAGTCTGTACGACAGTTTTCCTGGATGTAGCACAAGCATTTGATGGGGTCTGGCACGAGGGCCTTGTACATAAATTAAAAAATATGCTCCCCAAACAATTCGCAGACATATTGGAGTCTTACCTAACACAGAGAATGTTTAGGGTAAGACAAGATGATTCATTCTCAGAACTCAAGCAAATAAAAGCTGGTGTACCACAAGGGAGTGTACTAGGTCCGGTCCTGTACTTATTATACACCTGTGATATTCCAGAGATAGAGAACAACACCATTGCAACATTTGCAGATGACACAGCCATCATGTCTACTGGGGTCACGCATGAAGACGCAGTGGAAAAGGTACAAACCGCCGTCAATAAAATCCTTGACTGGGCAAAAAAATGGCGAGTGAAATTAAATGAATCTAAGTCAATTCACATAGATTTTACGAATAAAAAACCCAACTATCATCCGGTGTACATAAACGGCCATGTGATACCATACGCGAATACAGCCAAGTATCTAGGCATGACTCTGGACGCGAAGCTTCGCTGGAAGGCTCATGTCAAAAAGAAACGTGATGAGTTAGAACTTCGCTACAAGAAGTTGTACTGGTTGCTTGGGAAACATTCCTCTCTGTCATTGTATAATAAAATACTATTGTATAAACAAGTCCTCGTGCCAGTTTGGACTTACGGTAGTCAGCTGTGGGGCTGCACCAAACAAAGTAATATCCTCATGATCCAACGATTCCAGAACAAAGTACTTAGGGGCGTGGTCAATGCGCCCTGGTACATTAGAAATGACGACCTCCATCGGGACCTTAAAGTGGACCTCGTTGCCAACGTTATTAAAAAATACGCCGAAGCTCACGAACGAAGACTTCATCACCATGTGAACGTTGAGGCCATCCAGCTCCTTGATAACACGGACATAGTCAGAAGACTGAAAAGGACGAAACCTTTTGAGTTAGTGTAGTGTTAATATTATGTAGGTACTTAGTGAAATAAGTGCTCCTAATAAAGTTCACAAGAACAGAGTGACTTCCCCTTAATAGAGACAATAAGTAAAGTGTTATTGGACACATTCTTAGTTTTACCCTACTTAGCAATTTAGGTAAAATTTAAATTACTCATTAGTCTTAATATTATGACTAGATCGTAATTTTAAATGTAATACCTCGTTATTAGGTATGTCATTGTTAAATAAAAAAAAAAAAAAAAAATTATTCAAATGTTTACTACGAAAATATTAATAAATATTTTTTTCTAAATACTTTATAATTTTGTGTTTTGGATAATATAATTTTATATTAATTTATAATTATAATTTTGGAGATTAATAATTATGCTGACAACACTACAGTTTACAATACTTAGTTGTTTTCCTTACTTATTTGCTGTTTGCCCGCGGCTCCGCTCCCGTGATGCACTATTGTCCTGTATATTAACATACACGATTATGAAAACTGTATCAATATCCGTCCAGTAGAAACTAAATTATAAGCGAACAGACGGTAAGAAGGACAGACAGACATTGATATTTATAAATATGTATAGAGAATATAGAGATTTAATTACTGTAAGCACTACATTTAAGAACGAAGAAGAAATATCGCATTTTTAAAAAGAAATATTTAAATTGTTGTTATTTTTTTTTATTTTGTTTTTGTTATTTGAGTTTAGGGGCTTTAGTCACTACAAAGTCCATACCAACTTACAATAACAATACTCGATGTAAGCGCTTACTATCGTCTACCACGTTCGTTTACTATGTATTATCTTTCGATAAAAGTGAGAAAAGTGTGTGCTAAAGAAATCATTACCTAGGAAATCATTAAGGAGAATGACTTAATTACAGTACGTGGCGCGAGTGTTGGGTTTGATTAATTCACGGGAGCTTTCTACATAATGTCTGTTATAAACATGTCAGTATGTCAACTCGTACAGGAAGTACTTAACTATCTTATGTACTATCGCTATGAGAAACTGTTGATCACTTTAAATTACATTTTATCCACGGAGTGTGGCTTAAATACACATATTTCATCAAAAACAGTACACTTTCCAATTTCGAAAGCACCCAATAGATATTCAGTTAATAACTTTTGATCGTGAAAGTACAAAAACTGCTAAATTTTTAAATATTTTTTTTTCAATATTCCTATTTATCGTAATGTACAACGTTATCATTAAGAACTGGGTTTGCTATGGTAAAATTTACTTAAAACATATGCGACTGGGTATGTGCAAGATTGCTTATTTTTGGTTCATATATCTAAGAGTATTTCCAGATTTTATTTTAACTTGATCTAAGTTAAGAAACTTTTATAAAAGTTGATTAACAAATAATTAACATAATTAACTGCATGTTGTACTTCTCTAGGTCATAAAGAAATTAATAAACATTTTGAGCTACTATCTGCAGGTACGAGTTTTAATTTAGACGAGACTAGTCTCTCGAAAGCAGAATACAATTTTTTATCATTAAAATATTGAATAAAAAAGGTAATTAATCTGTGGCTATCAAAAATCACTATCGATATGAAAATACAGGTTAAATTCTCAAATAGGTATTTATAGATATAAAAATCCGTTTATGTGTGTATATACAACATAATACATATTCCAATTGAGAAGAATTAACGATTTAAAAGACATGAGTTTTATCTAGTTTTTAAGCCATGCCAAATTTTGTTAATTACAATTAGATACACTACTGTCTTTAAATTAATTCACAACGTAAAGTACAATTTGATAATTGTACAAGTTCCTACTAAAGATCTTGGAGTGATCTGATGGATCTTTGGTAAGAACTTGGCTTTACCTCAGTTTACAGTTTTTTCTTTCAATTCCAGAATTATGTGAAGAGTGGGCGCTAGCGGAATGCGAAGGTGAGGGTTGGTGGCGAGAAGCGAAACAGACGGGGGATCAACAAAGTGACGTGCGGTACGCGGGAATGACGCCCGTCGAGCGAGCCGCGTCGGCGCCCGCTACTGCGCTCGCTGTTCGCTCCGCACTGCAATCCGCTAAATGTAAGCACATATACATTTAGCGTTCCTAAGTAGTACATATACATTTAGTTCAACTTAAATAGTTCTCATATATATCATATAAATATATCACTAAAATAATATGATATATTATTGGGTAGGGCTCATGAAGATAAATAACTTCCATTTAAGCATTTTTCCCTAAAATGAAAGAAAATAAGTGGAATCCATTTCACTTTTAACGTGTGCCATCTGCGTTTTTGTAGATATGAAAACTGATATTATACCCTTAACAACCATTAAGGGTATTTATTGCCTGCCCGTTTTTGTATCTGCGACTCCCACAACTAATTACCACAAACATATACATAAACATTTACCGTCAATAGGCATTATATTATAAACTTTTGATCACCCGGAAATTGGAATTGCTCGGAAATTGGATAATTTCCGAGCAAGTCAGTTTACAGCTCTAAACTGCCTTCTTTTGTTTCGTATTATGAAATTCAATTAACTAAGCGACTTCTGCTTGATTTAATTGTCTTTGGTTAATAGTCAAGAGTTGTTCTACAAGGATCGTTTGTAATGTCTTCATAATACAAAATTGGAAGACAGTTTAATTCACGGCGTAAAGTGACTATCATGGATTGATGATTTTGAAATTTTGAATTCTTAGTTTAATAAATACCTCAATATCTCCTATTTCAGCCGAAAACAAAAAGTTGCAGAAGGTGAACCTCGACATCAGCCCGAAGGGGATTGTGGTGACTGACGCAGACACCCGGGACAACCTACTTAGTGTCTCTATATATAGGTAATTATTAATAACTGCTCTTTTATTATTACAAGCATATTATTATGACACAACTTGATATAATTGTAGTTAGTTGCAGATAAAATCAATTATTCAATCATTCACCCAAGGTTAGTGATCCTACTGGTTCTAAGAGAACAAATGTAACATTATCTGAGAAAAAGGACCTTATTGTCGGTTATACTTTCCAAGACATCTTAAAAGTGAGACAAGACAATTATTATTAGTGACATCTTAAAAATACTTTACTAAAAATGTTTTTATTGCTTTCTCTGGAAAACTGGATGCTAGAGCATGTTTCTTAAAACAGAATTTTGAAACAACAATATTTTAAGTTCGAAAAATCTTAACCAAAAAAGAAATATGTATGTCCATATTTCGACAAAATGGTCCGTTTGCTCAGATTATGAACAATAGTAGTTGTTACAGCTAAAGGCACTTTTCTTCCGGTCTCGCCAACTTATTGCTATTTTATCGTCCTCTGTTGGGCTAAGCCAATATTTTTAATTTCATTTATACCATTTAATTCATACCAGTGTCTATCACGTCTTGAATTGTTTATTATAAATAATTATTATAATACTTGTAATCTTTTATTACTATTATTTTATTTATTCATTTGTTTACCCGTGCATGCACTGGTTATATTATTGTTATTAACTTGTATGCAGAAATAAAATTAACTAGTTATGAGTTATTACGAAAAGGTCCTATATGTTTTGTAAATTTGTTTCTGTCTCCATATTATTCCCCTTTTTGACTAAAGTTTGTCTTGCAAAGCCAGAAGGGAAAGCTTATTTGTGCTGCGATTGAATGTAACGTTTTTTACATTCGTCGATATCTAATCATTTTAATTTACAATCGCAAATGTAATGAGTAAAATGACAGGGGGGAATATTACCCAATAAACTTTAATAAATCAGGGAACAATCTATGCTAATATAATAAAGAGGTAAAATTGTGTGTTCGTATGTTGGGGGTAATCTCTGGAACTACGAAACCGATTTCAAAAATTCTTTCACAAATAGGAAGCTACACATTATCCGTGTCTAATATAGGCTATATATTATTTTGAAATTTTTCAAACAAAAAATTTGGAAAAAAAAAAAGAACTTACAAACCGAAGCGAAGCGAGGGCGGGTCGCTGGTGTAGTATATTATTAAATCGGTTTCTTTTGTTTTGTTTCCAAGCTTCATTTAGAGATTGTTGTTTAATCACGCTCCATACGTACAAATAAATCACAACTCGCTAGACGCACCATTTATCATTTTAACGTGACATTATTAAGTGATTCAGATAAAGGTACACTTGCGGTTGGTAAGTTAATAAAATGGTTTGCAAAACATAAGCTGTATTCAAGTTCACGAAAATAGGATACAGCTGTATCCTATTATTACTTTTAATATAATTATGCTAAATTGGGGAATGATAATTCATTAACATTCACATTAAAGAAACACAAATCTCTTATAAAATCAGAAAATGAACATTTGTTATAGGCACTTTAAAAGTAAGAGAACACACAAACGATACACAGTCTAATTTTAAGTGCAACTAGTGCAAGCGAATAATAATGTAGTCTAGTTTTAGGTGCAACTAGTTCAATATTTCAATTTTAGATGCAAATGCTGGAAGTGAATATTAATAAACATTTTAAAATAATGAGATTTTTAGATTAAACATTTTAAAATTGGTTAATCAGATTTTTTAGTTTGCATTTGTATTACTTTTAATTGGCTAATTGTTTTGGTATATCTCTCCGAGAGTCCTGATGGACCGCCAGTTCAGGACCACTGATGATTGACTAAAGAGCATAATGGATCAAGAAGTTTTACAGAATTTGCTGTGATGGGCAGGGGAATAGAGGGTGTAATCCTAATTTTAATACCTACGAAATGGTTTTTCCCTTGTATTTCGACAGGATCTCGTACTGTTCCGCGGACGGGCGCGTGTTCGCCGTGGTGGAGGGCAGGGACGACGGTAGGAGCGGCGCGAGCGACGCGCACGTGGTGCACGTGTTCGTGTGCTCCGGCAGGAAGCGCGCTAGAGCCCTCGCCCTATCGCTGGCGCACGCCTTCAACGACGCTTATCAGGTATGCTGGCCACCGGGAGAGACTAGGGTCTCTGTTCTCCACTTAAATATAAGATAACAAAAAATTGGTTATCAATGAAAGAATTTTACACTGATATGTTTAATGTACTGTATTCACACTTTATCCTATTTCCCCATTGTACGTAAGTGTTTCGGTAGTGTGTGAGATATTCCAGAGCGCATTCCCATTTCATCCTATGCCTCCAAATTTTTCCAACCTATTCTCCAAATCCATTCTTATATCTCGAAAGGTAGGCAGCGCACCCGGGGGCGTGCCAACGTTTGTCATTCTGGACTGATGTTGGCATGTATCGCGGATTGTCTATGGATGACAGTATCCACTTACCATCAGGTGGGCTGTATGCTCGGCTGCCGCCTTTTTTTCTTTATTAAATTTTACCAATATTTTTTGCACACCCATTATGGGACATATTGGACACAATATATTTGATTTTACATCTTGTTTTCGTTTTTACGTGTTCAAGCAAATATATAATTGATTTTTATTATATTCGTGAGATAGTGAGTTCGAATTTTGGTTCGAACCATAGAGTTTAAACTTAAATACAGATATTTTTTCAATTATTATTATTGACGAACAGGTCATCATCTGACATTTTTAACTGATGTTGGCATGTATTGTCACCAGGTTGACTGTCCGCTGGTCTAATAACCTTTTATTATAAAGAATAATGCACACTAATTATGTAATATTGCATCTGTTGCATGTGTAATATTCACCAATCTGCATTTGGTCCACGGGTGGATTATGCTCCCTCGTGATTGCAGTGGGAGGTCCATGCCCTACAGTGGGACGTTATAGATTGACATCGATTGATCGATACTAATTGTGAACATGTATTTGTCTCAGACGTGGCAGGCGAACCAAGCCAGCTCTCTGCATCCAGCCGGTGCTAAACGACCAGACCCGTGGGTAAGTTTTTATTGAAAAAAAAAAACTGTGCAGGTGTACCAGATGTATTCCTAAAGATTGAAGCCATGAATTTCATTCATAATTCTGAGTTAATTCACATGAAAATTTTTATCGCAGTCATTTTAGACAAAGAAACATCCAATCTTCCCAACGAATCTAAGTTGGTTGAATTTTGGCACACACCTTTGTAATTGTGTTCTAAACGGCACATATCAAAAATCGACATTGATATCGAGTGTGCGTTTTGAGATATTCAAGATCACCTCAATCACAAGCAACGGTCAACATTTTTTCTTATGTACGACGGCGGCAGACAGTCCACCTGATGGTAAGTGGATATTGTCGCCCATAGACATCCGCGATACATGCCAACATTAGTCCAAAATGACAAACGTTGGCACGCACCCGGATGCGCTGCCTACCTTTGGAGATATAGGAATGGATTTGGAGAATGGGTTGAGAAAATAGGGAGGGATAGGATGGGATGAGAATGGGCTCAGGCATATTGATCCTAGATTCAACCTCGTAAAATTGGTCGTAGAATGACAAACATCCTTCTAATAATAGGATTGGAGTGGGCTCTGGCATATTTCACTCACTACCGAATCACGTCCGTAGATTGGGGAAATACGATAAAATGGGAAATGCAGTACATTTCAAGGTAGTCTTCTGTGCGGTACTATAATGTTAAAGTAACAACAATGAGAGACTGATGGCAGAAAGACACGTCCTCATGTTTTAGAAAAGAAAATTATAAATTAAAATTGTAGTTTCATGAGAGCTATCCAACGATTTATCAGATATCAATATTTACAACGATTTTTGATTTATCAATATGTAGTCGTAATTTTTTTTGGAATTATTTTTGTACAGTTTCCACTGTCGTAATTGTAGAACGATTAAAACTAAACTAAATTATTTATTTACTTTTATACTTTATTGCACCTACACATATAGTCATTAGTACATTATTAATAAGAAAAGATGTACAAAAGGTTACATTTTAGTACAGTAACCGGTGGTGACAGTTAACCGAGATATATTAACCGAGACAGTTAACGGCGGGGCGGGGTGGGGCGCTTGCCCCCCTCTACCCTCCCCCCGGCGTAGGGATGAATAAGTAACAGACTTTCAGCATTACACTACCTCTATTTATATTATAAGAAAATTGTTTGCCTTTATCCCACCCTGGATAAAGTCCTGACTACGCCCTTAAATGACTCTGAAATTAGAAATTAGAAACAATCCGCCTACCAACGGAACAGGCCTTCTTCAATCTCCTCAACGTATAGACGGACAACTTACAATTCTTAAGAATTAAGCATGTATTATTAATTTATTATACATGATTCTTTGCATTTTAGAACTTCAATTAAAATGTGTTTATTATGTATTATTGTTTGATCGTAGGTTCGGTTCCAAGAAGAGTCTGATGATGAGGTGGACAGTGACCAGTGGCAGGCGGCTGCACCGCCGCTAGTCACTTTCGCATAATTACTAATAATATGTAATTTAGAATAAGTAACTACTTTCAGAGTTATCTATTTTCATACGTGCTTGAAAAGATGCTTGAACATATGATACTTGGAGTTGGACAACTACTTGGAGAAGAAACTAACTCCGTATTAAAACTCATTAAAAAATCAAGTCGATATTGCACTTATTTATCTAAAGCGTCAAGTAAAATAAATAAGGTTAAGACCCGTTTAAATAGATAAATATGTGTGTGAAAAACGCGAAAATCTCAAATGTTATAGATATATAGCTCTGTTTTGTTCTATATATCTGTACGTTTCTCCTATGCATTTTTTTATGTTTTTTTCTAAAGCCGCTTGCGCATTAGGCGGCCGGGCCGCGCGGCCATGGTCGCAGCGACCAGTTGCATGCGGGCGGCTCGTCTGGCGGCCAGATACATCAGTGAGTAGCCGCGTGTATGTCGCGATGTTTCTTGCTGGCCGCTGGTCGCGCACTTGTATATATCGTGGAAGAACTTACTGGCCGCTGCGATCTGACCGCGCGGCCTGCTTGCTTCATGCGCGGGCGGCGTAAATTGCTTCGTATCGTGTGATATAAATTGCATAATGTGAAGTGGCTCTGGAACTAAGGTTTATTTTGAAAATGAGAGCCATTTTTGTTAATCTAAGATTTATTGATTTTTTTATGAATACTCACAATATTGAACACAATTAATTTCTGTGATATGCGATACGTATTAAATTGTAAAAGGCGAATAAATATGTTTTTGACTTTATTATTTTTTTGATCACACAAAATAAAAATATAGGAATTGTTTTCCGTTAATTGCCTATTTTTCAAATATACACGTTTATGCCTACTTAAAGTGAATGTTAGTTATCTTAAGATTACTTAAGAGGTTTACTTAGATTATGTTAAGGGTTACTTATGGAGTACGTTATGTTATTACATAGAAAAATATTGCATGGATGTACCTAAGTAAGATATTTAGATAATGTTCTAGGCAGTGGCGTGCATCCGTTTTTAAATTAGTTAACAATAGCATTATGCAGAGATAAAGATTGATTTTAATTGACTGGAAAATGTGAGAAATAATAGCCTATCTAAGCATTAGTTAAATGTAAGCTCTGCTTATCTGCTTAAATGAGATGCACGCCACTGTCTTTGTGTGGAATTTTAAGACAATTTGTTATTTTTAATTAATTATTAGACAAATGACTGATATGAGAACGAAATGTTAAAATGAAAATAAAATATTTCAAATTTTAAATTTTGTTTCATTCACATATACCTACATTGTGACAACAGCAACACCATACGCATACAATAGGTCATACATACATACATACGCATCGTAATGCCTTATTATTAGGATTTAAAATTAAACGGCTTTAGGTACATTAGTATGATGATAAATTGTATTAAATTTGACATATTATTATTAGGCTTCGCTCGCCTCAAATCTGATTGGTTAATAGTTTTTGATTATTCTTATGAATCATTATAGTATCGTAATCGTAACATTTATTGTATTCTATACAAAATACCCTAATGTTACGATATTGTCACAGTTTGCAGATAACACCTAGTTTTTGTACAAAGGGCATGGTAAAACATCTCTCAACTTGATTGTAGTAAAACCTGTTAGTAGGTACTTTTAGATACTTGGTCCTTAGATTAGTAAGAACCTACTAAAAGCATGAGTAAAATCCCGTTTACTTATTTTGACAGTGATTATATTAGGGCAAATACTATATTAAAGAAAATTACGTGACAGAATATGGATCGTGGTTAACAACGTGGGTATAGGAAATCTTTATAATTTAATATTTTAAGACTAGCTGTCTTTCCTATAATCTGCGCAAGATTTTAGAAGTACTATCATAGATAAGTGATAGTCTAGAAACGGCATTGATTAAACAGCGTCAACCGTCTCCTCCCTAGTTCGGTAAGGTACAAGGGGGCCGAACACGCGCCCCCGCCGTGGTGGTTGATCATCATGTAGTCGAAGCAGTTGGTGACACCGTCCTGATTGCAATCCTGGAACATGCCATTAAAATAATTCTGTAAAACGAATGTTTCAAGTTTTATCTTTGTTAATTTTTTATAGTTAAGTTATAATTTGTTAAGGTTTTGTAAGTTAAGTTTTGTTAAGTCAAGTTAAGTTTTATCCCGTCTTTGTGTCTGTGCCCGTCTGCTGTGTAGAGCGTCTCCAATTCAAGGAGTCCTCCGACGCCCTGCGCGAACGCAAACCTCGCATACGCCTAAAGTCGCACTGACACACGTGTACCTATACATATAAACAAGCACACAGAAAAACAGTCTTTCTTTATAATTTAGGAAGATAAATAGTATAGATATATTGGACTTTGCGTTTTTTACCTTTCCAAATCTTGCCATGTAACTCTCGACGATTTTCTTTGAGCAATGGTAGTCTCTCGCGCAGTCTTCAAATGCTGTAAAAATTCAACAGTTACATAAAATCAAAGTCTTCTGTGAACAAAAAAGTACCTATTTCATCAAACATTCTAAGTTACTAAGTTACATTCTAATTGATTTATGCATGACACAGAGGTTTAATGGTTGATGACGTCATCCAAGGCGATATAAAATGTCAGAGGCAAATTAGTGCGGTTCTAAAAATTAGAGTACTCGTGTGATGGATTATTCAGAACTATAAATAAATTCATGACTTGAGTTACTTGAAGATAGTAAACACTTAACGAAAATTGATAATCACCTTCTTTCCTATCCTGGTCATCATCGGGCAGCGTCGGCTTCCCGGCATCAACCCAGTAAACCCTTGAAATATAGAATGGGCCGCAGTAACCCCCTGTGCAAGCATGGGTCATGTCGCAGCCCGCCACGTGGCAGAGACACCTGAAGCACGCGTCGTTCAGGTTGGAGATATACACTCCTGAAATTGATAAGTTGGTTAGATGTTTTTTAAGTCAATATTTTTTCATGAAATAAGTGACTAAAACCCAGTCGACTCGTTTGGTAAGTAGCTATCGGCTACTTACTACTTACGGCTACTGATTAAAGGGACCTTATTGTTGGTTCCAGATTCCGAGATATTGAGAGTATAATGAAGTCTTTAAAAAAATAAGCTATTTTTATTGCTTTATTTTAAAATCTTAGAGCATGTTTTTATTTAAACGAAATCTTGAAACAACGAAATGTTAATATAACATTTGAGATTTTCGGGTATTTCACACATATATATCAATTTAAACGGGTCTTAACGCGGATTTTTACCTTATTTATTGTACTTATTCGGTTGATGCAACCCAACCAAAACGTGATGTTTCTAACCTTAAGCTTAATAAAATAAAACATAAATTTTAAGACAGCTCTCTTAACATATTACGCCTACACCTGGCTACGGTTTGGGATCATTCTGTGAGGTGACACCGCGAACGCTCGTCAAATTTTTATAATGCAAAAGAAATGCATTAGAATTGGTACCTAGGTACTTCTTAACATACATAGCAGAATGAGTTGTAGATTATTTTTCATAAAACACAATTTATTGGTACTCCCTTCAATACATATACTCATAATAGAGGAACAACTGACTGTTCGTAAAAAAAATCAACACTTATTTAAACAGATTAAATATATACATACCATTAATATCCGACATAGTATCAAAAAGTAATTTAGTGATGCATAAAAGACCGTAAATCAGATTTATAAAAAAAAAGTCCGAACGAAGAAAGAATTGATCTTTTTAATGTAATATTATATTTTATTGAATAATAATTTAATTTAATGCAATTTATAATTTAATCAATAATTTATGTTTTTAAAAATAAAAATATTTGGTTTGATGAGCCCTTGCTGGCAGGTTTAATGTTACCTACAACATTCAATAAATAACCGATACCTAATGATATCTATTTTATGAATTAGTATCAAAAAACGTCATTAGCGTAACTTTTTTTTTAACTGTCTGTCAATATTATGTCAGCACATCAACGAAGCGTCACGAGTTGCACAGTTCAGCGCTACTGATATATTTTTAACATATAAATGACAATTTGAATATGTATATTCTTTAGTGAGCCTGCTCTAATCAAAAGTCACTGATTTATGGACCACTTTGTAGGATCACCCTAATGTCCTTACTAAGCTATCGCCTGCGACACAACTTAGTGCTTCGCTCTCGTGGATTTTATTGCGTTTACGCAATTATATTATTATAAATTCCATAAAAATTAGTTTAAATTTAAAAACTGAAACGCGTATAACGTTCTACTGTAGCACGTTTGCAGTAAAGAAGTCAATAGTACCATCAAATATTTTTTCCATACACACTTCGACACTTCATCTCTCCTCCTTTGTGCGAATTTCGAGATATCCCTTCTTAGTAAGTTTTTATATCATAAAAGGAAGTTACTGTCCTTTCATGTTTCTAGTTTCTAGTTAGTATAGATATAGATTTATTTCTTGTTATTAATATTATTTATCATTATGAATTTTAATTGTCATGAAAAAAAATCTAAGCTCTAAAATTAAAATAAGAACCAATTGCGTGTGCTCCATAGTAACGTCCTCATTAAACAACATTAAACAGGTTTCGTGAGATTTATTGTTTCTATATAATGACATTAGCATTAGCATGCGTGAATTAGAATTAGCAACCTTGATTTTTGGCAAAGCGATTGTGAGTACAGGATGAAGGCGTGGGTACACGGAATTTCACATTTTTTAAATTTTCATTTTGTACTCAAAAACAGTAAAGCACAATCAATAATTATTAATTATTTATTTTTGTGATTTATATTTCATTTTTGGATGATATTTTGTTGGTGCATAAATAAATAATATTAACAAAGAAAGTGTGGCTGAGAGATAATGCTTCAAAGTATTAATTTTGTATTAATTAAAGTATATTCTTCAAAGTGTATTCTTCAATTATTTGTCAATTATTTCTATTCTTCAAAGTATTAGTATTACTTCAAGTATTTTGTCAATATGTGCAATAAAAAATAAATAAATAAAATCTGCCTTAAATTAAAAGTAACTGTCCACGCCAGGGGAACGGCGTGGTGTAATTTTGAAGTAGTAGTACTCGGTAGTTATTTCAGGGTGGCCTGTCCTGGTCAGACAAGGACAGGCCACCCTGTTATAAGTTGATGTCACACTTTATAGGTCTGACACTCATTGGCTAGAATTCCCTGTGTTGTTAATTTAGACACACCGCCAACAGCGAGAAAAATACGAGTATGTATTTTTAAACTAAGGTTTGTCCAAACGAGAATTGAGCCCGAAATATTTTACACAGCAGGCAAGAGTAGTTTCACTGTTCCACCCGGACTAATTGAACAATTAATATTGGGTTCAAGTTTACTTCCTGGGGCCTCCTCCTTCATAGAGGTTAGAACAAATTTCTATTTAAACAGAACCATGAAACGACCGAATTTTTAAAGTAAATATCCCAAAAATTTGACATGTACAAACACACTTGAGATATACCACAGATGAAAGCTTTTATTTCATATATATTTTAATGTTAAGGCAGTTAATGTCCAAACATTTTCTATTCTTATCTTTTATTTGTTAATCTTTTTCATATTTAAAAAAAAGGTTGCTTTAGCAGCTACAATTGCGTATAACGATTATGGAAAGATCATAACAAATACACCTCACTAATTTTATGTTGGTTGGTGGATCCATTCATTTTTTCCCATCGTCCTTTGGAAATCTTAACCCCAAAGACTATATTAGTTTATACCGACAATAAGGTACATTTGCTGAGATAACGGCACCTACATGTTTGCAATTGGACATTATCTACTTTTAGCGTCGAATTGTTGGAACAACATTCCTCCACTTTTTAAAACCGAAAGTACACTATGGCTTCAAATCTAAATACAAAGCACACACACTAGCGTCGAAGAAAGGTTGCGTATAAATATGCCTCTATATTTATCATGTTTATGTATATGTATGTATAAATATGTATATTATGATTACAATCGTGATCTATATACAGCAGATAATTTATTAAGGTTATAATGTATGAGTATATTTTAATATAACTTATAGTTTATTTTTATATTATATTGTTGTATTATAGCCTATAACGTCCCACTGCAGAGCACAGGCCTCGCCTAGTAAATCATTAGGGGGTTTCGGGTCGTATTCCAACCACGCGGGCGTAGTGCGGATTGGTGGATCACATACTTCTGATTTTTTTTTATTTCTGGAGTATGCGAGTTTCCTCACGATGTTTTCCCTCACTGTCGAACAAATGACAATTTTTACTGTCCTTTTATCCGTGCACTAACATCTGTCCAACAGAACATCAGCGCTGCAGTGTATGCAGCACCATCATGCTGCATCAGGTGCCTATTTCTTCATTATCCTTGCATGTTTTGTTTTTAATTTTTTGGTTGGACTTATTCTGTAGACATGAGATAAATATTTTTTCTTTCTTTCTTTCTTCTATGTAGAGCAATGTAACACTAAACAGTGATTTGTGTGACAAAAATAATGTCATTAATTAATTCAGAACTTACCCAAAACACTTGAAAGTAAACTTAAAACTATCACTAAACATTTAAATAACATTTTATCAAACACTTATTGCACAGTACTTCACTAATCGCCGTAGGTAATCGATATAAATAAAACAAAGTTCATAACACTATATAATTAGATAACTGAATATGTATTTATTCGTGGCATTGTTCTGTGTAGAAATGTCCGAGCTACATTAAACCCATACCGTGATGACACCACTGACGGATGCTTAAGATAATACTGGCTATTATGTCCAAAAAACAGCATAAATATGTATCATACATAGTTCCCCGAAGTGAGTCCAAAAAAGTTCATAACATAAAAACTATTAACTACCTCTAATACTATGAAGTTATACGTTCTGTCCGTGTCATGACGTACGTATTTCGTATACATTATTTCGTTTCATATTGTTCGTAGGTATTCATCTATATACAAATCTATGTAGGTTCGTATATATTATAGATGAGATAGGTATACACAAGAGTTATCTAGAATTATAGCAATGCCGCGTAATACAGTCATTCAGAGATATGTTTCATTTTAATCTATGTTTATATGTTTAATCTATCTATATTTAATTTAATCGTTGGCAAACCAAGTTAACTGTCGTGTACGCGCACCGCAATAGGTTAGGTAAACGTTTTCACAGTGAGAATTCCCATTGCGGATTTGTATATCCACTTCTTCAAAGTACCGCGGTCTTTTATATTTTTTATAATCAATAATTACCTTATCAACTAAGCAGGTACCTACTATCTGCAGAAAAGTGTTTTATTCTCTTATTATTTATTCTTCATAGAATTCTAGCAGTAGGTATTACCTTGCTGGATCGCTGGCCAGCCCTAGACGCTTTGAGAGATCGTTAACAAATAAGCACCAGGATTTCGTACGCCGAGGGTCTCGACTTCGAATGTTATAAAAATGTATTCAGGACCGATTTCCCTGTATTCAATGGTTGTACGTCTCTCTGCTACTTTTACCGCGGCACCAGCCTTCTCGCAGATTCCGTAGAGGTGGGATAGAGCTAGCATATCAGCGCAAGTTGTATTCCACACTACAGGTCGGTCCAGTCTGACATGCCATCAGTCTCTTGCCATCGTACCGCACAATTTCGTTCGGCTCCAGTAAGGCCATTACATTGACAGTAGCAAGAAAACGATGTATGATGTCAGTAAGTGTGGCATGGCGTGAGAAGTGGTCCGCGCTCGAGAGGCAGGACAGGCCATGGTGTCCTAGTTGGTCAACATCCTCACCACAGGAAAATCTGTGTTGGACCTTACTTCGGCACCCAAACAGAGGCTAATTGCCAGGCGGAGAGTATTGAGTTACAGGTGTCCCTTAGCTTGCTAAAGGAATTATTATCTACCTGAAGCCAATACCTGGATTCCTTTTGCCCAACTGTTCTCAGTCTAGCAAAGGCCACTCCTGACCCATTTTTCAGGAAATTGTCGAATATTTCCTGAAATATTCGACGTCCCAGTTCTACGTCGTCCCAGCCACTTTGAAACTTCAGCTCCTCTATTTAAACATGAACGATATCAAGTGGCGTAGTTAGGAGACTCGGGGCCCCGTTGCAAAAGAAATTGGGCCCCTTAAACTAATTTTACACGGGAGGAGGCTCAAATCTGGCCAAAAGCGTTCTGAGTATTGGGGCTCTCGTGCACTGCACCACTTTGCTCTACGACAGTTACGCCACTGACGGTATAATCATATTATCATATTGCTTATAATTGTTATTATGTTATACACTATACACTTGGCAGATGTATTGTAATGACTACTTTTTTATGCACTAACTTTAATTTAACACTAAAGAAACTTACCATTCTAATGTTATGCCAATGCGATGATTGGCATAACATTAGAATGGTAAGTTTTTTAATTCAAATTAATCATTATATAATATAAAATGTCAATTGTTTTATTATAAAAAAATGTTAATTGTCCGCCCACTGTAGCATATAATGTATTGTTATTTTTTGTTGCGTTCTGTTAGTGACTGTACACCATCGAAACGCGGATGTTGTGAGAAATGTCAAGCGCATCTACATGCGAACGTAAAAAGTACATTACAGTTGAACCATATGATATGACATCCGTTACTGCATCCTGCCCGTTTAGGAATAACCTTTTACATCACATCGATGTCAGTTCATAACGTGACTGATGGTAAGTGGCCAGCTGCCACGACATTAGTAAGTTAACAAGGATTGATTTCTGAATGTGTCGTGGATTCGTTTAATTCATTCGTTCACTCAATTAGGCTAACCGTATAGGCGGGAAATCAGCTTCTGAATACTCTACGTCTCAACAGAATCCTTTTATTATTATTATTTTTGGAGATACTTGCAAACTTTTTATGTATTGCATTGAAAGAATAAATAAGTAATAATTATCCAGCCCGAACGGACACGAATTTTACTCTCGTAGTTCAGTTGGCTCGGATTTTGTTCAACTACACCGTTAAGGACGTTCACTGCCCCGCTAGAGTTACAATCGTAGAGTTGGTGCGAAGTATTGGTTGGAAGTAGACCGACTCAAGTCTGCAATCAACGACCATTCCTAAGATGAAGCCTAAGAACGAGGAGTTCCGCACACTGCAACCTGCATTCGCGATTTATTTCGCGCAAGAGTGCGAGAACCCGGTCTCGTGGGGGCCTATGCCCAAAAGGGATTCCTGAAGTTTGATCAAGGTTACCGGAAAAAAGTTTTTATCAAATATTTCATATTATTGTATGTATTTCATACAGAAAGCTCCGAAAAAAATATTTTTACAAAAATATACGTATTATATGTCAATTAACTCAGAATCGTGAGCAGTATTCTCTGTTTCAGGCTTCAGGAAAGGTTCGATTACACCTTATACCTACTTACATCCTAACAAATGGCTTACTGCCTTATCTGATACAACCAGCTTAATCGTCCGTCGTTTGATTTTTAATGAGAAGAAAAAAAAACAACGATGAAATAATGATGAATGATGAAACACGGATAAGATATATTTTTTTAACATTTCATTGTAAAACGAAGGATCATAATATTATTGTTATGAACACAAAAATTATATTTATGGCACACTGAGTTACTTTAATCTACAACAGCAATACTGACTTAGATCTAGATTTACTTAAAAAGTAGACAGCAATATGAAGAGACAAATGACCTAGAATTTACTCACAAATGTACTTACCGAATGAAGTAGTTTTATGAAATTATATTATACATTTAAACTATAACCATTGAAAATGGAATAACACACGCACTTCGAGCTGTTCACGTTTATTATACACGCCTTATTCACGTGCAGAATAAAGTTAATCAAACCTGTCTAATTCCACATTTAATAAGAAACATTTACACACAGAGAGAATACAAACAACTCATTTGTTTCTTAAATTACATTTAAAGAAGCTTTCACATAAGTGTTGGTAGAACAAGTACAATCGCGAGCAAAAATGGATGCAGGTTATACATCTAAAGGGTTATCTTAAGGGCCGATATTTCATATATGTTGTTATACATAAACATTGACGCATAATCTTTACAAAAGCTCACCTTAATCTCTACACCTACAACTTTTTGTTTCTAGCATTGTTTGGCGGTGGAAAAACCCGCGTGTATCATTTTGTTCGTTGATGTGAAATATTGTTTCTTACTCCCATTAAATCTATTTTTTTCTTTTTTCTCTACGAATGATTTGTCATTTTTCTCGGGTCTGTGACGTCTTGTATCAATGTGACATTGTAAATTAATAACACACTTTATATTCTTAAAAATATAAAAATGAATTTTTAAATTGAATTTAAATTTTGACATTTTCAAAAAGCAAACATTAGTACAGTATAATAGACAACCATTTTAATACAAATTGTAATAAAATCTCTTTGTAATTAAATGTTAGGCTCTGGGCAACTCAGAATGACTCTCTTCAAGCAGGGTTCCTTACAAAGAAACAATAATTGGAAAAATCCAAAGTGATGCTGGTTTTTTATAGAATCAACCTTAAAACATTACCATAATTTTTGGTTTTCAACAATATTTTTTTGGTTAGGCACTTGACACCTTATTTATTATATGATAAATTTGGCTTACTCCTAGCTGTTATAATATAATTTATCACAATATTTAAGCATTTGCTCAATACAACAAGCCTGATAGCAGCACTCTTCTACCACGGATTTTGGGGATTCCACCACGGATTTGGGTTCTTCTACCACTGATTTAGGGTTTTCTACCACGGATTTAGGGTTTTCTAAAACGGATTTGGGGTTTTCTACCACGGGTTTGGTGTTTTCTGTTGTAAAGGTTTCGTAGTTCGTTTCGTATATCTGCACGGTGCGTGGTGTTCTGGGCCATATCGGGTTCCTTTTACGGCGTTCTGTAAACAAAACAAGCATACATATAAAAAATATTGTAAGCAAAATTAAATTCCCTATGCTCTCGAAAAAAACAAAGACACAAGAATAAAAGATGTGAACTGTGAAGGATTCTACAAGGTCAGCAGCGCACCCGCAGCCCCCTGATGATGCAGGGGTCCCAGGGGTGACAATGACCACTTACCATTTGGTAGAGCGCCCGCTCCTCTGGTATTTCTTGTATACAAAAATGTATTTGAATATTATAGGTATATACCTATATTTTATTAAATATAAAGTTTATTGAACAAGGTATTCGCTACCGTAACCTTTGGGCTAAACTTAGTGATACATTGGAAGGTGCGATGAAAAGTATACATATATGAGATAAACGATAAGTATACAATATAATATACTGAAATAAATTCAATGGATTCAGATATACATACCTAACTAATTACTTACTATAAGCATTTTCTCCCTACATACATACACGCATATCATATCATAACAGGTGCCTTTATGAGTTAGAAATAAGGGATAGTTTCGGAAACTTTAGCGCGTTGCTGATTGTACGTAGAGAACCACTAAACCTGTGATGATGAAAGGTAATATCTCCAAAGCATTCGTTTAAATTATTCTTGTTCGAATCCCTTTTAAAGTCAAAGGGGATAGGAAACGAACATGTAAGAAGAATACATAATCTTCCAAGAACCAAGAAATAACTTTAAGGAATGAGATATTATTATATTATTTATTATTATATTATTATTATTAGATAATATTATATTATTATATATTATATTATTATTATTATTATATTATTATATTATTATTATTATTATTATATTATTATTATTATTATTATTATAAGTACCTATCTACGGTCACCAGTGTCTATGAACTATCAATCTATATTTGGGCACATAATGAATGATTGCTGTATCCGTTACAAAATTATCATCGTTGTTGATTAAGTGGATGATTGCTCCATAAGTAGATGAGGTTGCATAATTCTGGGCCCTTATTTATTTATTTGTAATTGACGAGGTTATTTTAGCTAAATTATCAAACATGTAAGCTGTCGGCCGGCTTTAGAATCTCATCTCTTCTCATGGATATCGTAAAAGGGGAATAAGGGACAACAAAGGCACTACCACAAGCCCTAGGGAACTACACTACCTCTAAAAAAGTGAACTTGCCAACCGGCTTGGCCAGCGCGCCGTTTTAAGGCTTATACATCCCCCGTGTGAAAGACAATATACATGAGGATGCCAGACAGTAGACAAAATAATAGGACCGGTTACGATTTACGGCATTTACCGAGAATTTTGGTATCCTTGGCGTCGATATTTCGAGAAAAGTCGAGTTTTGGAGTCATCTGGAGAGCAAGATAAAACTTGCCAATAAAAAGCTCACATGGACAGATGCCTTAGATGCCACATGAATTACTGCTCACACCTCTGGGCCGGTGCACCGAAATAAGTGCCTGTCCGAATTGTGGACGTCACTCTCATGGGTGGTCTAGAATCGTTCAGAGATATTGCGTCTCTCTGCGTTTCTATCGTCTATATAATGAAGAACGTTCTGAACGTTCGGTTCTATGGTAATTGTTTTTTTTTTTGAAAGTAGTCGAGATGTAGTCAGTTTATTCGAAACTATTTCTCTCTGCAATATATATAATGCCACACTGAATGACTCACACTAGGATTCCCTGACATGAGTCCAAAGACACATACAAAGACGAACACAAATGAATTCCCAACCGGAAATCGAACGCAGAACTTTTTAAACAGCTAGGTACATAACCAACTGAGCTAATCGATCGTCAGAGATTTCTTCGAAATGTCCCAACAAGAAAGTTTTCTCACCTTGTGATGGCCTCTCCAGGAATTCGTCATTATAGCAGATGTTGACCATAGCCATCGCTAGACTCCTCGCGCAGTACACCCGCGCTCGGCAAGGCCGGTCCGCCCCCACGGTCGCGGCTATCACCAACACCACCACCACCACCAGAAGACTGAATATTAACTTCATTTTTTGGCTATGAGAGATTAATATACATTAAGCATTACACGTAAAAGGCAAGGGATAACATAGCGGCTACGCCAAGCCCTGAAACTACACTACATCACCTCTGAAAGAATGGACTCGCCAACCCGCTTGGCCAGTGTGTTGTTTTAAAGCTATACATCCCTCGTGCACAAAATGTGCATGAGGCGACATGTCCAGCAGTGGTTAATATGATGATGTACTCCTTCGCAGCGCCACCATCATCGATCAGACATTAGATAGAAATAACTGTACGTACACCAGTTAAAGAGAAAATGAACATTGATCGTGACATTAGCGACATGAACATTTAGCGACATTGTACCTACGAACGTATTGTAACAATGGAATTGTTAGTACTAAACTATGACTTTATTTGAGAAAGGGAAAAAGGTTCTAGTTTACTGGATATTAAGACTTTAGTGAAATTTTGAAAAACAATTTTAAAAAAACGTTTGACGAGCATTTCTATTTGAATAGATTCTTGAAACAACGAAGTTTTTTTTTAACCAAAGTACAATGTCAAAGTTCATTTATTTTATTTATAAAGCACAGAGCAGAAATTAGGCAATACACTTAAAAAAATCAAGTATATATCCAGTAACAACGAGCCAACATACCAAAACCTAGCAGCATGCACAAGTTTAAGTAAAAATAGTATAAGTATAGTATAAAAATAGTATAGTATAAGTAAAAATATTGGAAAACCGTAAAATACTCTTAAATTGGAATAATTATTGGAATTATTGTAATGGAATAATTGGGTTAGTCATCATCTAAACTAGAGATTTTTCAGAAGATTGTTTCTGAATACATCCAAAGATAAACTAAAGATATCGGGCATATTACCCTTTCTTGACAAGTGCGACACATTCTAGTAACGATTATTTCGAGCATTGTTATTAGGTAGTACATCACTCACATAACGTCACAATTTAGTTTTTAATAAAATTACCGATGAAAAATTCAAATTTTTAAAATTGAAAGTTAGTCAAGCTTTCAACTATCTGCTTTCGGTACGATAAATAATTGATTAATTTTTTTTTTTAGTTTATCATACACGTAATTTACTTATACGAGTATTATGTGACATAGTACATGATAGTACATAGTACATAGTACATGACGAAAGTACATGAATACACTGTATCACTCACTATCAATTAGCTGTTATTTTTAAGAAGTAGCTATACAAGGTAGTTTAGAATAAATAATTATATCTACATATTTGTCTCAAAGAATTATGATTTGTTAAAAATATTCCAACTCACCAAAAGAGTTACGTTATGAGTCGAAACGTTCCAAACGTCAATATTTTTTGTTCAGCATAACACAGATCCGACTCTGGCTTGATATTCGACGTTTTTGCATATTGTTAACGATAACATATACTTACTGCTAATTTATAAACAGCTAATTGTGAAATCACTTGAAGAAAAAAAATCTGTAGTATTCTATTATTTCCTACAAATATGTTAAGTTATTGATTCCAAACACTCCTTATAGGACATCCGTTAATTGAAAATCTGATATAAAACTAAACTTAAAAGAAGCGCAAAATATAACACAAAGTATTTTACATGCCCTTACCGTGCGACGTGAACTTGTTTACGCCCGTTGTTACCCAAGTTCCTGCCTTATATATGTATGTCTCGTGTGAATTATCTCTCCCTATTTGTTTACTCAAGTAGGAGGGACGGGCCCAATTGTGTGACGGGTTATGGTTTCCACCTGTATGGTTTCGTTAAAATTACAATAGAACCATTTTATTTATAGATGAACAATTATATTTTCTGTGCTTGCTTGACAGTCAATCTTTTCAATATACTAAATCGACCGAGAATGATACCGTCTGAGTAAACAGGGTTCTTTGTTTTTATCATAGACTAGCGACCCGCCCTCGCTTCGCTTCGATTAATACGATTTATTTTTCATAATTTCAAAATAAAATATAGCCATTTTACTTTGAGGGATCCCTAATTTTTTTCTAGTAATAAATATAGCCTATGTTACTCAGGGATAATGTAGCATTCTAATGGTGAAAGAATCTTTGAAATCGGTCCCGTAGTTTTTGAGTTTATTCGTTACAAACATACAAAAATACAAATCTTTCCTCTTTATAATATTAGTGTAGATTTAGGATTTTGTTGCCATCGCAATACATGCACACCGCGTGCCAACGAGAATCTAAACTAAATCTCGATGAGTAAAAAATCGATCCGTGAAATGGAAATGAAATATCGTAAAAAAATATTGAATTACAGGGCTTATAACAATTCACAAGTTAGAAAAGGATTGTACTACTGTGTTGATGACGTCACACAGTGGTGTCATTATAACCACGCATGAGTAACAAAGACGGCGATAGCCGCCGACCTTAAATATTCTCAAAATCAAATCTACCTAATTATTTAGATAAATTGAAATAAATTCGTTATTTTGTATTAGTTTTCTTCTCTAGTTGTCAAATAAGCGTTAAAACACAAATTTTGACTGGAGTCCATATAGAGACCTTACATCTAGAGGTAGATCTTCTTCCCTGTTAGTCATCATCCTCCAGTAACACTTTGTTTTACGTCATTTATGCTAGCAGTAAATTTACGCCATGAAGGCAGATTATTTATGGAACCCCAAAATGGATTAGAGAAAGAATAGAATTACCAAAGTTCACATGGACACCCGCATCTGTAATTTCCGGTAATCAATTATTATTATTGAAACCGTAACCAGCCCTTTTTTTCGTCCACTCCTGGACATAGGCCTCTTCGTACACATTATCTTGTACATGAGGCATGTTGGTTAAGCTGGTTGGCGAGTCCACTCTTTTAGGAGTGGTGTAGTTCCTCGGGGCTTCTGGTAGCAGCTTTGATATCCCTTAGTCGCTTTTTACTGCACCCACAAGAGGAGAATTGAAACGTTGGTATACATTTTTTTTTTGTTTTCTTTCGGAATGTTTAAATTCTTGTAGCCCCAATGGCCTTTCAAGAGTCACCGGGCATGTATGGTTTAGGGCGAGCGCAGAAGGTGCTCAGCCAGAAGCAAAAAGTGTGTGCAGCAACGAGCCTAAGGTCTACCCTGCCGGTAGACCTGCGGAAGGAACACACCTCGGCTTAGGGCGTTGCTTTGGAAGGGTACCGCAGGATCGCGAGTTGGTGAGAAGCGCCCAGGCACGTGCCGATACCTGGTAAAAGTGTTGGCTGAAAGCCGGTGTGTGTTCACTGTATAGCGAGGGTGACGTCCTCGTCTCCGCCGGCGGGGACGGTGTATATGTGAAGTCTGTGGGTGTAGTGTAAGATTGACAGCAGTAATTGGGTCGTCGGGGGTTGGTATTGTATATTAATTTTTATAATGTGACTACAAAGAAGCCAAAAAATATATAACAATCTGTAAGTAATGTACGTGAGATAATTTGTCATTTGACAAAATGGACCTTATTGAGAATTTTATTTTCCAGATATTTTGAGATTTAAGTGAAATCTTTTACTATTAAGACAATTGCTATTTATTTAATTTGACTTTTGATCTTTTATTGTTTTCTTTTGTTTATTTTATTACCGAGAAAACGACGGACGGATTAAAGAACGAAATTCTGAGTTAAAAAAATAACCAATTTTAACTACGAGTATACCGATAATAAGGTTGCAGAGTCTAAACCACTACACCAATTTCAACAAGTTTCAATTGATTTTATTAAAAATGTCCATGTGAACATCGATGGAATTATTACACAACTGAATGAGAAAATGATCAAAGGTTAACGTGCAAACCAGCTTTAAGTTCGTCAGATTTGAAACATTGATTTGAAAGAATTTGTTGAGATTTGAAACTTTTAAGAATCCCTTTATTAAATTATTATAAGTTTCAGCAAGTATTGAACAAGTACATGATACTCACTACATGTGAGACCTTAGAGTTAGAACGGAGTTCGTTAATAGAAAGAAGGGGACAGGCTACCTGTTGATGAGTGGATACTGTCGGCTATGAACATCTGCGATATATGTCATCAGTCCAGAATGACGAACGCATTCGGTTCCGGAGTCTACCTTTAAAGATTTAGGAGTGTATTGTATTTTTTATTGTATTTTTGAGGATTCGATAAACTAAAAGCAGCTGTTGGTACTTGTAAGACTACTTCGGTATCACGAAGAACAAAGTACCGGTAATTCTCGCCAGTGCCAAAACAATAATAAGTACTCTTAATATTTGCTCAGCATCTGTTAATTGTAAAAGAAAGAGCTGCATTCAGATTGTTGATGCAAGCATGCACGCATTCTGCATTCAGACACAATATTTTGTTGATATCACAAAGTGCGAAAACGTCGGCCAACAGAATTATATCGTAATTATAATTCCGCCAAGCCTACGGTGTATTTTATGGACTATGGAATTAGTGGTAGGTAATTTTTAAAAAGGAAACTTTTAATAATTGACCCAAAAATACAACAAAAATAATACATAAATCCATTCAGTATGGATGTCTATTTTTTTTTATGAGATAAATTATTTTTGACTATGATTATTTTTTATTAAATGTTATACATTTAATTAATTAGATATGAACCTTTAATTAATAACAGGGAACAAAAAGAATCAAGTATTTTTTTTTTTTTGATTTTATTCTTAACTTAAAACTAAACAGTACAGCCAATTGATCTTTTTTGAAGATTATTAAAAAAATACAATCGTTTTTGTCGCAGTCTTTAAACGCAATTTAAATGTAATTTGCAGATAAATGCATTTAAGTTGTTGTATACAAAATTATTAATAAATACTTGTATAATAATGTGATTATTAATAAAAAAATAATGGTTATTAATAATGTCTTGAGCAATCTCATAGTCTTTATGGAGACTAGTTTTGACACATACTTTTAAAATATAAATACGTATTGTAGTGTATTATATTATTTTTGAGTCTTAATAAATTGTCGAGCCACATTATAGTCCTTGATCGATGGTAGGTACGTTTCTTATTTTTTGACATAACATCAGATTTATCATTATCAGATATGATGGTTGAATATCTCGACGATTCCAATTTTCCGTAAAGGTACCAATTTTTCGTAACCAATACGTAACCAATTTTTCGTTTCCCTTTAATGAAATACAAAGTATAAAAGTATATGAGTATGAAAACTATAAAATGGCGGATTATTTTACCACGTTATGTATACCGTAATTAATTGACGATCGATTAAGAACTTTTAAACAGCGATAACATAATTGACAAATGTAACAAGTCAAGTGAGATAATGTATTTTAATTGCATAGTTTTTAAACTTTTTATTGCATAGATTATTGAGATACTGAAGGCGAATAATTAGGTATTGTTTTAAAATTATATTTCTACTTTCTTTTTCACTTGCCCTGATGGGCAGCGACAGCGGCGATGCACTGATTGAACACATTCACATAGTCGTATGGCAGTTCACCGGAGCACCCGTACCCTCCTTTCTTGTGGATGGCCATGAAGTCGTAGCAGTTGATCTGACCGTCACCGTTGCAGTCCTGGAAATGCATAAAAAATATAAAGACAGTGTTAAAGTAACTAAGGTAAGCGAATCATTCGAAATTTAACTTTTTATAAATTTTCTTTTTATAAAGACTTTTTTTATAATTTCTTTTACGTTTTGCAATATATTTTTTAAGCGGGCGGCCTACGGGTTTGGCAAGTGGTCACAGCCGCCTATGAACACCTGCAGCACTAGGGAGGATGCGAATGCGCTGCCGTTCTTTCGGAATCCTATTCACGGTCCATTTAAACAGCCCCATGTTGTAATTAAATGGAAATATCTCAGTAGACAGATAGTCCCACAACTATCGGGTTCACGGCACAAAGTGCCTTGAAGACCGCACTATACGCAGTAACTCTTTGTTGAGGAAAAGAGTAAAGGAGAAGAGTATCGGAATAAAGGGATGTTATCAGTTCTAGTTCTTCAGATATTGAGATTTTAGTGTAATATTAAAAATATACATTTTTACATCGTTTTATTTTAAAAATTAGATATTAAATCTAATAATTCTATTTAATTTGATATAAGGTGCCACAAGTGTGCGCGATCCGCAAGAGTGATCCAGTTGTGATATACGCTACGATTATGAATAAAATTAACGATACATAATTAAAATACATAATTTATTGATTTTAGCAGTCTTTAAATATTAATAAATTAAAATATTAAAATTTAATTAACAAATTTAAATAATAAATTTAAATTTAATTATGTTAAATTATTAACTAAATATAACAAATCTGTGTATTTATTTTGTCTAAATATTATTGTTTATGAAACTAAATCCGTGTTTAGGTTGTTATTTAGCGCGATGATGTCAGTCGCCATGCCATATGCAAATGGCGGCGACAATGTCGCATTATATTAATTCGATTTATTGCTCGCACGCGTGTGGGAGGACAATACTGATATGGGTGACTAGAAGATCATCTCTTATGTCAATGACATATAGAAAAAATAGGCTTATTGTATTTTTGAGAGTTCGATAATCTAAAAGCAGCTGTTGATACTTGTAAGACTACTTCGGTATCACGAATATCGGTATCTTAATATTTGCCCAGCATCTGTTAATTGTAAAAGAAATCTAATTTTAGCAGAGAACTGCATTCAGATTGTTGATGCAAGCATGCACGCATTCTGCATTCAGAGACAACTGACCAGTAATATTTTGTTGATATCACAAAGTGCGAAAACGTCGGCCAACAGAATTATATCGTAATTATAATTTCGCCAAGCCTACGGTGGATTTTATGGACTCACAATTATGGAGTTTATTTTATAATTGATTTCTTTTTGGAGTATTGTTCCAATATGACTACTAAGATATGTTTTTGTAGAAAGTACAATAGATTAAATAGATTTATTCTATCCTACTTTCTGCTAAAGTTGTTACCAGAATCCCTGATGAACTACATCACCCCTAAAGAAGTGGACTCGCCAACCCGCTTAGCCAGAGTGGCGTTTAGTCATACATGCCTCATGGACAAGATAATGTGCACGAAATACCTTTTTACCTTCCTTTTTTATGCTTTATCTCAAAAAAATCAGATAACACAGTAATCAGATGACACAGTATGTTTCTATTTAAACACACTCATGCAACAACGAAAGTTCACGTTAGAAAATCTTAAACAACATCAAAACTGACTCTTTTGACGTATTTGAAACGACACTATTTGTTAAGTTATATCCCCATTTATTTAACGAATATTTTAAAAGTCACTTCCCTCTCGCACTACCCTGTTCAATAAAAATGAACTAGTAATGGCTCCTAAAATTTACAATAAATTACCTGAATACTAATTATACTAATTACCTAATTACCTAACTACTAATAATACTAATTACCTAGTATTGACGAGGTTGGAATATTTAAGAGTAAATTAAAACAATTACTGATTAAAAAACGTACTACACAATAAATAAATATCTCTTTGACAGCATTTGAGGCCTTATTGTATTGACTGACATTCGTTGGGATATTTAAGAGAAAATTAAAATAATTCAAAATTAAGAAAACTTATTAGCTTATTAAGTATTTATTACACATTCTTTATTTGACATTATCTGACATTCTTTATTCTTTTTTTTTCATTATTGATTTTCAATTTAAAATTATTGACTAATTATGTTTAAACTGTTGACCTTAATAGTGATGTTATGAAAATAAATTATACACGCACATTTATTAATTAAAATTTTGTAATGTAGGTACGTGGGTGACTCTGAAAGTTTTTAGAATCTCAAAAATTAAATCAGGTATAAAGATGGAAGTTATTTTATTACTTATCGAAGTACTCTCCGCGACAATCGATACACTTTTTCATGCGATGAAACCATTGTGTGCAGCATATAAAGGTATATATATATAAAATATATATACTGTACCGGAATATAAATACGTATAATATTAGGTATACATAAAGCTAATTGATATTTTGTATTAAGTATGGTGTTAAGTATTGTGTTTCTTTGTGTTTTTTTAAGCATCTATGTTAGATATAAGTATTCTTGCACGTCATTATTGGCAAATGTGTTGATCTGACCATATATTTACCACCATTTGTAACGCGCATTGCAAATGTATAAATTGAATTGAATTGAAAAAACAAGTGTATACTAACAATAAGGCCTCTTTACTCAGATAAAGTCACAAAAGTTATCATTCAACTCAACTCAATGAACAACTCATTCAAACCTGTTTTGGATGCATGTTTTACATTTATTGCGTATATTTTTTAAAAACCATCAACCAGGAAGAGTTAATTGTAAATGTACTATAAGTGTTAAATATCAAATGCTCACCTGTCCGTAGTTGCTCATGTAGCCTTGGACCGTGTGAGCGGCGCAGTGCGGGTCATTCGCGCAGCTGCTGTACGCTGGAATCATATACAATAGTTCATTTATTTATAAAGAGTACAGTATTGTTTTTACTGCAATTTCCAACAACGGGAAGAGACGAGGCGAATATTTTACCGGTGATTAAGACAATCTTTATACAAGGCGAGTTTCTCAGCCGTCGAGTCTCAGTGTCGTTTGAAAATTTGAAGACCCGTTCTGCCCTCCTTGGAAAATTTGGCAAATTTTCATTAAAAATGAACCTTGAAACGTGAAGTTTTAATTTCCGAATACAATGTTACTCAAATTATTCGTATTGATTTCGTATAGTATGAAAATATATACCTACATTATACTTTTATTCACCTAACATTTATTTATTATAGTAATGTGATTGTTCATTTTTAGATATTCTTGGGTAAGGTCTTTTTTTAGAAGACGGTACTTATAACTATTTTCATGAGGATAATTATAAAACTTATATGCTATTTATATGTAAAGATATAATAAACCTAAGATATATAAACTTTTTAATCTTTCGCGTTTTGTACACATTTCATATTATAAAAAGGGTCAGAACTCATATAATAAAGGTATTTGTTTAACTTTTATTTCTAATAGACGTTTCGGCACGTATTATACCAGCCGTGGTCACGGGTTTAAAACTAAGGTTAACAGACAGTCAGCATTTTTGCCACACGTGAAAGGAGTGACCGACAAAGTTGGAACAATATTGAGAAAATACTCCATTAAGACTGTATATACACCATCCTTCAAACTAGCGGAAAATCTATGCACACCCAAGGATGTTATTTATACCTTAACAGACGCCAGGTGTCTATACGATAATACTGCAGCGGTGGTAGTTCCTATATAGGCCAAACTAAGCATACAGTAGCGGTAAGAAACCGCCAAACTATAATAGTAGGAAATCAGCAATAGACTCAACGCTCTCAACCTGGAATTATCACTCTACACTCCCAAAATCCTCTGCACTGAACATCACTATTATCCCAGGACTGTACATGAGGCGATTGAAATTAAGAAATATAAAAATTTCAATCGGGAAGATGGATATAAACTGTCGTCGATGCGGAATAGAGTGATTAACAAATTTAAACACGTCGAATACCCCCGTGGGCATTGTTAGTGTAGTGTGTGACAGCTTTTTCGAATGTGAAAATCAAATGTGGATAATTGATAAAACTGATGCCTAGGTATTTGTGATGCCTCATCTTGACAATGAGCAGTACCTGTAGTGCCTCATCTGTATACTTTGAGTCGCTTTGGTAATTTTGCCTCTCAGTAGAAGAGATCCGTCTTTAAAGACACCGTAGTGATATTGCTGATGTCGAAAGACTTAGGCGTCAGTCCAGCGTGTCATCTGTTCTAGAAATCATGTTTCAAAAACATTTAAGAGAATGATTTGTACTCACCATCAGGATGGTCTTTCGACAGTCCGTTGATGGTTGGCTTGCCGGAATCGGCCCAGTAAGCCCAGGTGATGTGAAAGACGCCGCACGCGTCGCCCTCACACTTGGTTCCCAGTTTGCAGCCAGACACAGCTTGGCAGATGCAGCCGAGGCACACCTCCGTTACGGGTTGTGAGTTCTTGCCTATTATGTGTGCTGGAATGAAAGAAGAATAGAGGTTTACAATTGTTTTTGCATAGTAGGTATAGGTAGATGATGACAATACAGGATCAACAACAGTGGCATAAGCGAAAGAGGTCTGACTTTTTCGGACTACGGATATTGGACACAGATTATTCCACCACAAATACAGTACCGCAGCTAACTAGTTTTTGATGATACTGAAGCAGCGCTCAGATTGTTATATTCAAAAGATCGTTACTGATTCCCTTTAGTATCGTATTCCATTTAGCATTGTATTTTTTCCTTTTATTATACACTGCTGTCAGCTGGATACCACGCGGGCCGAACGGCTTGGCGAGTCCACTCTTTCAGAGGCGGTGTAGTTCCACAGCCTCAGTCTTGTGGCAGCCTTTTAAGCCATATTACCACAATGTTATTAAGTGATTACTTAGTTGCCATAATGTTATTTAGTTTTGTAAAACTGTAGAATTATTGTGAGTTTTGGGGACAAACCTTCCGTTTTTGAACCCAATAATCATTTGTTAAATCTACTTTCTTTGTATGTTAAACAAAATAAAAGTTTTCTCCATAAACTAATAATTAAGACATTAGACATTATCCTGGTGAAGCAATGAAAGTTGAACAATATCTTTGTAAAAAGCTCTTCAATCTCTAGAGATAAATAGGACCCAAACAAATCTCAAGGACAATTGCAAAGAGTTACTGGATATTCTAAAGTGACTGCATTTGTAATTAATAATTTTCAAAAAATTTGGCTCTTTTAATAGAAGTCAATAAATATACTTAATGTTAAGGAAACCAACAATGTTTAATTTTGGTCCTCCGTTCTTGATTTCACCGTCAAAATCGAAATCTTTATTCGTTCCACGAACAATCGAATGTAGAAATATTTATGTTAATATGTAGGTATATGCCTCAACATGCAATAAATAAATCCTGGTGTGAGGTCAAGGTACTCGATGCATCATCGCAAAACCTTGGGCTTAAAAATCGGGTGAGTTACTAGACTCTGTGGTTCTGTTCTCAAGAATCGAGTTTTCAACGAAATAAAATCAATATTACCCATTTACCTACTCTGTATTGTTAAAAATGTTTTTTTTTCATCCTTAGGTAGTGCAGATCTCCCACTCAAGTACTGAAGTTGTGTGTAGTGTGAAGTAATCTATTCTATATACATATAATAAAAATGTAACTGATCGCTGTCTGTACATGGAAGATATATGAGAAAAATATTATTGGGGGCCTTTATCAGCGCAATAGAACGCAAAACAAAGATTGTTAGAATTTTTGTCTGTTTGTCTGTGCGTTTGTGCGCTCTTAGAAACGGCTTAACCGATTTGGGTGCGGTTTTCACTAGTGTATTGTGGTAAGCTTCACTTAAAATTTAGTGTTTGTTTTATTTCAATCAGTTCATAATTAAAAAAGATATATCAATTTAAAGAATCACGTCGAACATTTGTGCGATAAAAAATAATGTATAAGAAATAATGTGTGTGACCGTTTTTGAAAATACCAAATACCCCTAAGAAGGTAAAGACGGTGTTTATAAACTAAAGTCCACGCGGACGAAGTCGCGGGCAACAGCTAGTATAATAATATGTAGTATTTCATTAATTTCTCAAGTTAAATAAACATCTAACCTAATTTAGTTAAATCAATTGTCTCTGTGTGATTTTGTTCTTAGAAAATATTTTCTTTTTTCTGTTCTTTCTTCCACACTGTAGTGTTTTATAAAAGACCAATTAGTCCGCGATTCGCAGTCGACAGAACGAGTGGACTATCGAAGTAATACATCCTACATAAGAAGTAAAAGACAAGAATTGTTTAATATAATTCCCACCTCGGGTTTCTACAACCGTACCTCCCGTCACAGAAGTGCCGTCCAACTGCATTTCCTCGATACGGAGGTGTTGTGTACTGTTCGGTCCAAAAACCATTTTATACCGCGAACCCGTAGGCTGAGGAACGAACTGCCTCGAGAGGTCTTTCCATTACGCTAAGATATGGGATCCTTCAAGAAAGCTGTGAATAGGATTTTGCAAGGTCGGAGGCGTATCTGCATACCTCCTGGTGTCGCAGGTGTCCATGGGCGGCGGTAACACTTACCATCAGGTGGAACCGCTTGCTCGTCCGCCTACTTCTCTATATCAAGGAAAAAAGTAAGGATACAAAAGGGCTGCAAATGATGATGACGGGCAGCTATTATAATTAGTTGGCAATTAAAAAAATATATTACACATGTTGATTATGTTAGTAGCCATAACAACAACGCTAATTATAAAACCACTTAATTATAATTAGAACAAATAAATTGCTTTCCTGTTGAAACGAAGACTGCAAAATTCTTCGAATTACTTGCCAGTTGTTTTCATATCTCGATTCATGACCTTAATGTTTATTCGTTGTTTTGAAACATATACCCCGCGATACTTATTTGTATTTATCTTGTAACTAAGTTATATAGTATGATGATACGATAGGAACAAAAATAAGCAATAACTTAAGAAATTAATTATCAAGGTCCCAAACACTATCAATAAATGTAAAATTAACAAATACACGTAAATTTGATTTCATCAAATAAATGGCGATAATATATTTTTCACTGTGAATAAAGAACACAGAAAAAAAAAGTATTACTAACAGTAAATAGTAAAATAAATCGTCACAGAGCAGTAAGTAACACTGCTTCTTCTATCACGTCTACTTAAAAATTATGTTTTCCTCAAAACTATATCTGACTCGTGATGGGTAACTCCGGAGTTAATGAATCAAAAGAGTTGAATTCGCGAGCGGAGCAGAATCTCTTAATTGTTCCATTGAATTGTTATTCATTCCGATTCCGGCGCCAATCTTCATGATCGTGAATGTAATAGCGCATCGGCACTTGTCGGGGGCTCAAAATCGAGATGCAATGATGGCATGACCTTTTTTTTGCTTAAGCAACAACCGTTAGGGAAAGGGAATGAAACGCTCTCGGAAGGTGAATAAGTATGTGAGTCAGAAGAGTTAAGGAGTAACTAAGAGGTGTCGGATCCGCAAGCGGAGCAGGATTAAGTGAGTTAAAACACTCCAAGAAGACTTGATTACCCACAACTATATCTTACTCACTCAATAATGAATTTTCCTGAATATTATACATAAAAATACCCATACCCAGTCGTCAAACCTTCATACTTTTTGTCATAACAAATTATCGTAGCTTCCGTTCGCGTTCAATAGTAGGTAGATTATGATAAAAATCTTAAAATCGTTGTTAGCCACGTAAAGTCCAGTACATAATGGACGTGGTGATGACTTCTACGAATAAGGAGGATTTTTTTAAATGTTTTATGTGAATTAATTTATGTATATCTATTCTATCGATGCCTACGCACATGCGGATTCATTGGAATCCTACATGTGTGTTACGTGCCTGCCACAGTCAGGTACCTACTATGCCATCTCATATACTACACTCGGTCAATAACAAGTTTTTCTTGATGACTTTTCTTAACATGTGGCATTAATCTTCCGCTCTTCTCATTTACTACCATTCCCCAGTTACTTTAATCAGCAATTTATAAACAAAGGCTGATGATGATATAAGTATTCATGTTATTAAATTACTGATGTTGTGGACGGTATACCTACCTCACCATATAGCCTGTATGACAAAAGGTGGACAAGAGTAATACTGGACTAAAATGGGACGCTTTGGAGAAGGAATTTATTTAATTTTTATTTTTTTTTTCTTCATAATGCATTGTAGTTTTATTTCTAGAATACGAGAAACAAATCCATTTTATAACAATGCAGAAAATTTTACTTAAATGATATTAATAAAATTCATATCAAATCAAACTAAAATAATAAAACTGTAGTCTGTACATTGAATATATTTACCAAAAACTGATTGGGGGCGATGAAAGAAGAGTATCACAATACAAAAAAACGATTTTGAAAATTTTTGTCTGTCTGTCTGTTCGAACACACGAAGAGACGGGCACAAGTCGCGGGCACAGCTAGTTAATAATATAATACTTATGTACAACATGATTAATGTTAATTGATTGTGAAATAAATATAGTTCTTGACATTAAAAAATTAAATTTAAAAATAAAAATAATAATGAAAATAAATATTTTACGTTAATGATTGCATTGAAATAAAAGGCTTCATATTTAGTTATTTATTTAATGATGTGGATTTTCGAAGAATTAAGATTAAATTGAGTACCTACCTAGTCCACTATTAAAACTCATGAAGTTTATTTACAAAAATCGATAGTTTGTCAGTTTAGTCAGTTTAAAAAAATAAAATATCATAGGTAAGTATTAGTCTATAGTTATTCGTTCAGGAATTAAATAAAAATAGTTAATTTATAAAGATCACCATTCAATTCTTTTACTTTTTAATCGGCATTTTATGAGAGTAAAGACTTCTCTATGCACTTAGTTAGATACCTAGTGCTGCGTATCGAAGTATGTTGTCTAACAAGTTGAAGGCAGAGCCTTCTACAATATCTAGCCGGTTCTGAACCGGATCGCTTTAAATGTTAAGTGTCGGGAAAATAGACCTATTCCAATGTCAGGGCTATTTTCTGTATCAGAAGAAACTTTTAAAAGATTTTTGTCATAAGACAGTTATAACATTCGAAGCCAGATTACCGATTTCATAGGGATCCCAAACATATTATTATTATGTTCATCTGCTTAGTTTAGCTTGTTGAAAAGTATTTTCAAAATCGATCCAGAAATTTTTGCATTTGTATCTGATCTTAAAAAAAATTCACTGTCTCTCTTTGTAACAGTATAGATGTATAGCCAGTATAGCCAGTAATACATATATTACGGGCGCTTTATTTAAGCTTTCCCAAAGTAAAGCCTGCAAATCATCCAAATTAAAGGTGATGCTTAAGCACTTGAGGTACACCAAGGAACGTCCTCTCTGGAAATTTTCTCACTTAAGTATGTTTCCTAGTATTTTTACATATTTTTCATTATTTTGATAAAAATTAGTTCAGTGTTTATTTGTAGCTATTCCCTGCATTGTATGACGTTGCGAAATGATGAAGTCTTTGTATATTAATCTTCGCATTCTTGAGACTTTGTAATTAGTTCATATTTTTACAATATACATCTATTGGCTTATTCTAGTCGTAAATATATTCATCTAGATCTCGTTACTACGATGTGCGGCATCCATCGCCTATCACGTAATTTTATTTTTTTACACAGAATTTTCCAAATAAAATATAAAATACAGTTGCAAGACAAAGCGTATAACAAGCATTTCTTATACATATGGGGTGTGTAAGACCGAAGCCTAAAGCTATGGATTCTGCTAACGATTCTGAGTTGATTGACATATAGTATTACATATTTTTCTGTAAAAATAGGTTAACCTACCGCTCTCCCAGGTTTGCTGGAAGAAATATTATATTTATTTCCGTTTGTGACTATTTTTATCATTTGTGTGTACAATAAAGTATATAAATAAATAATATTTTTTTGAACTTTGAACAGCAAAAAACTAAAAAAAAAATGTTCAGGTCAATGAACACTGTTTTTTTTTTTTCATTTTTTCATGCAACCTTGATTTCAGGCTTCGGAAAAAGTTCTGTCACATTCTGGATAAGTTATATAATATACACTGTAGGTACGGTCTGTCTTGCAACTGTATTTTTATACACTACTGCGCAATCTTGCAGTACCTACAACAGACCTGTATCTATTTAAACGGGTCTAAACGCGAATTCATCTTAACGGGTCTTATTTAGTACCTTATTTATTTTACTCGACGTTTCGGTCAGCTCGTGACCATGGTTGATAAATAATCTCAAATGTTAGACCTGTACTACAGCAACTCTGCACTTGCATTTGCATCACTTTTGACGAAGTTGTAGTCACGTGTATGTTCTAACTATACTAAATCTATGAGGTCAAGAGCCCCGTTAGCATTGGCCATTCATTGTCATATTATGCAAGATGATAGATAAATATTGCACTATTGAAGGTAATAGTAAAATATGATAATATTAGCTAAAATACTTTTTATAATCAGCCATTGATTTCTGTATCTGTTTTCTGAAGTACATTTGCATTTCGATACTCTTTAAGTTTACATAATATAAAATGACTGCGCACCAAATATAAATGTTGAAAACAAAGTATGTAAGGACCTTATTGTCGGTTCTAGTTACCCAGATATTTAGATTTTAGGTGAAATTTAAAAAAAAAAAATAACAATTTCCATTATTTTATCTGTGCGTGTTGGAATCTTGAAACAACGAAATTTTAAATTAGAAAATCAATAAATCGTTAAAAAAAAGTATGGAAGTCCTTATCGATGTTGAAATAGCAAGTAAAATCGGTTTAAATGTATTAAGTAGATGTGTGTAACTTTAAGTTAAAACCTATGTGTGAACAAAAACCAAATATAAGTAGGAAGTAAATAAGTATTGTTATTTAACGTCTGGTGTACCTACACATAGATTTTTTAGTTAAATACTTATCAACTTAGGTAATACGTCTAAGCCGGCCTTTAGTCCAAGCTAAGTAATTAATTCTACTTGTGATAGCAAGGAAAAGCCTAAGCTCTGTAGTGAATCGTTATAAGCTTATATCCAAGTAACAAGTAAATAACAACACTTCAGATTTAAATCTCTAGAAAGGAAAATTGTTAGCTATACACAAAATCTCTTTATTACTTTCTAATTAATATTGTATTCAATATTAATATTGCATTATACTGATTGTACAATTTACGTACAGACATGCTGGGCAATCTTACGAAGGGGAAAAGCAAGAACTTGTGCTTAGATCAATCTGCCTTAAAATGTAATCAAGTGGAAAAAACCCAAACTTTTAGACCTAGCGAAATCGCCAGACATCTCTGAAGTTATATCTAGTCAGAACAATATTGTTAATGTATTTTAATTTTAATATCAATTAATATTATGACATCAATTATTAAGTAGAATGTTGCATAACAAGTCTAGTTTTGACGATGACATCTTGTTAAGTGGTTTCCATGTCTACGTGAGATTTATTGGATTTTTATTAATGAATGACTTGTTTACTATGCTCATATTAATATTATATTAGATATGTATTTACAACTGTGAATATATACAGAACAAAGTCGTCTGTCTGTTTCTCGTGCTAACTTATCAATTTACTGGCCCGGTTTTCTTAGGCTTTTTTAACATTGTGTAGGTATGTATTATAATAGCAGAAGTTTATATTTTAATTAGTTTATAAATTGTTTTCATTTGGCCCTCACTTAAATATTTAAATAGTATCCTTTCCATTTGGCAACTTCTTTCATCAGCTTCTCCTTTTGAGATTTTATGTGTGTTCTTAGAACTTCTTTGTTTTATTACCTATATTTTTTCAAGTTGCGATTAGTTTTGGTTTTAAGGCGATTATAATGTGGTAGTTACATCCAAAGTCAGTTTTAATTATTTTCATTTATCTTTTACTGTAAGATGGGTTTTGTAATCTGGATCTAACATACCAAGGCACTTAGGAGTGCAGTTAGTCTTTAAACACTTAAAAATCTACTCACAAATATCAGCCAAACAAACGCCGACCAGCAAGAATATGGCACTAAACTTGATCACGGCTGACGCCATTGTGGCAGGTTATTAAAAGAAATAAATAAATGTATCTCAAAATTAACGTATAGCGTCGTATGCTCGCGCGCAGTAAACTGACATTGAACATGGCCTTTGCGGGACTTATATGGATGCCGGCCGGATGCCCTGAATCATGGATGACGTTCCGTGAAAACATCGAATTTTGCTCAAACTTATTTCTTTTTTACTGTACAACCATTCGATATGCACTTTAATCGATTTTTTATTGATTATCAACTTACTTAATAATATTTAGTGGCATTATTAAATATGTGTCATAGTGAGAGATTTTATTTGAATTAGATTGTATTTCATTCCGTTTTTGTATCACTTAAAGTTCAAATATCTTTAATTTACCTACCTGTATTCTCCTTTCTCCTTTTTATTCAATGGTACTTAAATGATCAGTCAGATCAAGTGAAGGTAAGGAGTGGCTGCTATTGCCCATGGATATCTGTGATATCTTTGGATATTTAGAAAATGATTTTGGACTATCATTATCCAATCTCTGTTTCCTACTCCATTAGATGAGGAAAACTGCACGGGACGCCAGCATGAGACTGGACATATTCCATACCATTTTATCCTGGTTTGCAATATATTCTATTGGAAATGGGGTTTGGAAACTCACATATTCCCGAAACATGTTGACAGTCATCTATGACTTCTGTGAGCATGAGGTTATTCCAGCTTTAGGGGTAGATAATACGGGCAGTCGCGTGCAGCATCACAGTTAAGAATGCTTTGATCTGGGAAAACTCAATTAACCTCAAAACAAAACAACAGGTTAGGTAAAGACATCATAAAACGAATAGTAGTTGCTTACACTTACTTAAACTGGGTCTTATTTTAAAAATAGTTGCGTTCTGTTTTTCCCAGGATGATTATAATTTATTTGTAGATGCAATGCGGGACCTGTAGTACAGGATCTAGTGCTAACATACATAATTTTCCCATGAATACAAATTCAACTACTCATTACATTTACTTACTGGCGACTATTGACGTTTATTTGACTACAATATCGACTACAAGCTACTTTTAGGATCGGATCGTTAACGACTAAGATCGTTTCTAAAAAAATGACCGTTGTTTAGAACACAGAATAACTAATAGTACAAGTACTTAGAGTGCAGTGAGCGATAACCGATGAAACAGAGGGTTCCTTGGACTGCAGATACACCTCGTCAACGCGCATGCGCACTGTGCGCTTAAGACAAAAAGACTTCTTTGAACAACACCCCGGTCAAAGTTTTAGGCCATCCACCCGACAATCCCGATTTAGTCCCGTTTTCTGTTCCACAAAATTAAAAATGAATTGATACGTATGCAGTTTCCGTCACTAGAAGACTAGCGCTAGCTTCATTTTGAAGAAAGAAGTGTTTGACGAAGACTGGAAAAATTGTGCCCAGAACAGGTTCAGACGGCCGAAACTTAGCACAGAGTCTGGGGAAGGCAATATTTTGAAAAAAAAAATTATTACAATGATAAAACTTGAACACAGATAATGCAGTGTAGGACAACAGTAATACAATCAGGGTTCGTAAAAATCCGATGTTTATAATAAATATCAAAATATCCGATAGACGCACACAATTGTATCTAATATATTTATATAAATGTTCTGTTCTGTGTTCATGTTCTGTTTCTTGACAAACTTAAGCGACGTGAATAAACATAATTCAGTCGGCTATTATGGGCTTCTAACGGGTTGTTCGATCATCGAAGGATGGCGATAAACTTTCAATGGAAATGATTCGTTTTGTTGCTAGGCGGTTAAAACAGTTATTTTGTATTTTAGCGTTCTTTTGATGTCCGGTTATCCCGGTTTTATTTAGCAAATGATGTACATATTTAGATATTAATCAAATAATATTCTTATCTTTTGTAATAATACTTTACTTACTCTGGTGAAAATTACTTCGAATATGATTATGATCATTGTTTGACTCCAAACCTATCTGTTAGGTATAAATATTTTTTCAAATTGTTGTATGAAAGTAAAGTGCATTATTTTTGAATCTAATAACATATTTTTAGTAATTCCTTTGATCGAACTAACTTGATTTGCCTCCTGTTCTTGTTCTCGGTGTCTTATAACATTTGAAATTTTCGCGATTTCACACGTATTTATCTATTTAAACGATGTCTTGTTCCTATTTATCGTCCTATTTTTCCTATAGACTTATTTTTCTCTTTAATTACTACAATATAAACTGGATCGCAAAAATTCCGGGTCGCTAATAAAAACCGTGATATCTCCATAAATTATATAGGTACCTAGATCGCTCGAATAAATAATATGTAGTAAGGAGGTTACTAATGCTTGTTCTAAATCTCTAAAGAGGTTTCATTTGTACAAGTTACAGATTTAAAAAAAAATATTCTGCATTTTGAAAAATTTCAAAATTTAAAATTAGGAAAAGAATATTTTTTCTGCTTTTGTTTCAAACGGAGCTGCCATTATAAATGGTTCCTTGGATTGATCAGAGTATTCAATGCAATATCATGTCGTTATCACCTGAAGAATGTACACGGATTATTACCATGGTACAAGAAGGAAGAAGTCAGCGTAGCGCTGCTAGAACAGTAGGAGTATCTTTATCAACGGTCCAAAGAGTACTCCAGCGATTTCAAGAGACCGGCATGAACAGCACGAGACCAGGAAATGGCAGGCCAAGGTGCACAACTACACGAGAAGACCGATTCATCGTAAGCACTATGTTAAGAAATCGACATCTCACGGCTGTTCAGGTCCGTAACAGTCTTCAAGAAATTCACCACAACAATGTGAGCTCTAATACGATTCTGCGACGTCTTCGTGAAGCTGATATAAAGCCTTATAGACCAGCAAACGGCCCCAAACTGCTCAGAGAACATCGAGTTGCCAGGTTACGGTTTTCTCGAGAACACATCCGATGGACAGATGACGATTGGTCCAAGGTTATGTTTTCCGATGAGTCCAGATTTTGTTTATTTACGCACGACGGGAGACGAAGAGTATTTAGACGGCCAGGAGAACGGTATCATCAAGCGTGTTTTGAAGAAAAGGTGCCATTCGGTGGAGGATCAATAATGGTTTGGGCTGGGATATCTTCAGAGGATCGCACGGAGTTAGTAATCATAGAAAACGGTTCTCTGACTGCTGTCAGATACGTAGGAGAGATTTTAAATGAGCATGCTGGTCCATTCTTAGTGAATATGGGTGCAATTTCCATTCTTATGCACGATAATGCGCGACCACATACTGCTCATTTGGTCAATATGTATTTATATTCAAGACGTCAGTAAGAACACCCAAGGATGTGCTATCTACTTTTACTTGATTGTACTTAATGTTGTTACTATTGTTGATTAGTGTTGATACCTGATTAGTGCATTTCATTTCCGATTTTTATATTATGGACAATTTTGCAATAGGCTATCAATCTACAGTTTTCGGGGAGATCGAAAGAGATGTAGTAAAAACGCGAAAATTCAAACTTCACAATATAGAAGGATGAAATATTTATTATTTTGATCCCTCTTCTGTATCTGTCTTCCGTTTCTTGTTTAGTTTATTTTCGTAGTAGACACATTGTTTTTCCAAAAAAAACGTTATGTCTAGCATAATTTCCAAGTTTTCGGAGATCCCCCGAATACGTGTCAGAGGGGCTGTGCAGAAGTGCTCTTATTTGAAGAATTTATTCTAAAAAAAATATATAATTTAATAATATTCAAACAACAAAAAAATTAAATAAAATGTAAAAGAACTTTAACGTTTCGAGTCAACATAATTTTTTTGACCTTACGATTTAATAATTTGTAGATATTTATTTGCAGATTATTTCGATGAAATATTATAGAAACGTTATTTTTATCTGAATATTCGGAAATATCGATGGGAGTAAACTGTACTGTCGTCCATTGGTTGCTACATCGAAAATGGTGGGTATGTATCTAAATGGACGACAGTTCTTAAAAACTTTATCAATTTTTATTTTTTTATAGTCTAGTGGGCGGACGAGCAGGCGGTCACGTGATGGTAAGTGTTACCGCCGCCCATGGACACCTGCAACACCAGGGGGTATGCGGGCGCGCCGCCGACCTTGCAAAGTCCTATTCACAGCTCTCTTGAAGAACCCCATATCGTAGCTTAATGGAAAGACCTCTTGAGGCAGTTCGTTCCACAGCCTACGGGTTCGCGGTATAAAGTAATTTTTGGACCGAACAGTGCGCGACACCTCCCTGTCGAGGAAATGCGGATGGACCGCACTTCTGTGACGGGAGGTGCGGTTATAGAAACCCGAGGTAGGAATTATATTGAACAATTCTTCAGAGCATTCCCCATTGTACAGGCGGTAGAACACGCAGAGAGACGCAACGTCTCTCCGAATGCTGAGGGGTTCTAAACCGCCCGTGAGAGTGGGATCATCGACAATACGAACAGCACGCCGTTGGATGGAGTCAAATGGGTCCACTTGGTATTTCGGTGCACCGGCCCAGAGATGAGAGCAATACTCCATATGGGGCCTCACTTGAGCTTTGTAAAGCATTAGGAGTTGCCCAGGGGTGAAGTACCGCTTCGCTCTGTTCAGCACACCGAGCTTTTTGGAGGCCATTTTGGCCTTATTTTCCAGATGACCCCTAAATTCGACTTTGCTGGAGATGTCGACACCAAGGATCCCGATACTCTCCGAGATCTTAAGAGGTATGCTCTGAAAGCGAGGTGCTACGACAAAGGGGGCTTTTTTAGCGGTGAATGCACAGACTTGCGTCTTACTGGGGTTGAAATCCACTAGGTTCAGAGAACCCCAAATCGAGACTAGATCTAAAGCGTCTTCGATTTCAGACACAAGCCTGGCGCGACTCTCTTCCACTTCGACCCGAGGGATGTTGGCGCGGCCCCTGTACAAGGCGTCACCAGTACTGTCATCCGCATAGCAACGTATGTCACCAATTTGCAACAGGTCGTTGATATGCAGAAGGAAGAGAGTTGGGGACAGCACGGAGCCTTGCGGGACGCCAGCGTTAATAGACATGGTGTCGGAGCAGCTACCATCGATAACGACTCTGATGCTCCGTCCAGTCAGGAAACTGGCAACCCATAAGCATAATCCCTCGGGTATCCCGAAAGATGGTAACTTGGAAAGTAGAGATTTGTGCCATACCCGGTCAAAAGCTTTCGCAATGTCTAGGGCTACAGCTAGAGCCTCGCCTCTACTCTCAATGGCGTGAGCCCAGCGGTGTGTTATATACGCTAAAAGATCACCAGCTGAGCGATTATGGCGAAATCCATATTGACGGTCGCTAATCAGTTGGTGATCCTCTAGGTACCCAAGGAGCTGTGTGTTTATGACACGCTCCATCACCTTGGAGAGGAGGGAGGTGATCGCTATTGGCCTGTAGTTGGCCGGGTCTGTGCGGTCACCCTTTTTGGGTAAAGGGTGAACATGAGCTACCTTCCATGCTGCCGGGAAGTTTTTTGTGGAGTATGAGAGTCTAAATTGATTGATAAATGATAAATGATAAAGTTAGTTTGATAACTTTATCATTTATCAAACTAAATCATACAACTTTTTCATTTGTATGAAATTACTTGTTTAGTGCCAACGACCGATTACCTCAAGCGACTATGTATACATATATACTTAGTAGCTAATGTATGATGTGTAAAAAATGCCAAGATCGATTCACGGTAGGAAAAACAATAAATTATTTATTATTGTTTGCGATCTAGGCAGTGCTTTGTGTATATCTCTAGAGCCTATTTGCTCTATATGCACATGGCTTTGCCCGCATTTCTACCTTCATCTTCTACAGACATACTAATAGATAGATAAATTTCCCTTTATCAACAGCAATGATTTTCAATGCATCACTATTGTTATAAAATTAAAATTATTAATGCAAGGTCTTAATTAATCATTAACGTACACAATTTTAGTATCCGGATGTTCCTACCTGTTATTTAAGAACGTAGATGCAATCAAATATGATCTATTATAAAAACGTTGTGGTTTTGTGGCGATGATGTAAATTTGAACACGATGATGTTAAAATTATTCCTAAGATTCTCCAATCGTGATCGGTAGTTATTGATTGCTACCGTTTAGCATACGGAGTGAACCCGGAAAGTCTCACTCCATATCTAGACATTGAGAGGGCTTCAATATCAAGCTAAGTCTCGTTTGCTTCAATAGGTATCAAGCCTCCTTTTGTAATTACAACGGGGTTACAGAGCATATTCCACTCCGCTAACCATTGGGTTAGCAGTTCACCAATTCGCATTGGCGATTTGGTGGATAAAGGCGATCTAACTTACATTGTTGATAATTACCTATTATCGATATACAGATGTTACGGTTTAGGTAGTGTATTTTCCCAAACTAAAACCATGAATTAAATTCATAACTCTGAGTTACGTCATGATTTTTTTCCATTTCTACTATTTTTTTCCTACATACCTATTTGCCAAATAGATATAAGGCACAAAAACAGTTTTTTTTACAGAATAATTTTAAAAAATCAATGTTGCGAATCTTTTACAGCGTGTATGTATTTTTTAAATTAAATAATAAGCAACAGCAGTAAAGGCAACAAACAAGAAATAAATAATTACGAATTTTACAAATAGATATTAGGACAATGGTTGGATAAGCTAAATCATCCTTAAGAAATCCTATACATAAGTCCTAGATAAAAATACAGACACTATATATAATTTACACATAGATGTATTCTAGTAGTTGGAATACAAACATTATGTATGATTCATTAAAAGCACCTTTCAAGGTGATTAGAATGACATTTAGAAACAACGGATGTGATTTACACAGTTATTTTTATGCTAATAACTTAAATGCCGGAGTAAGTATCTGTCTTTGTTATGTATACTTAAAACATTTGTTTATATATCGTACATTAATTAATAACTAGATTAATTGCTAATATCTGCATTAGAATTATATCTAGCCTTTATAACAGATTATTATTATCTATAACTGACAATAAGAACATATTGTATTAGAAAAGAAAATTAGCTCTAACTACTTATGAACATTCACATGTTTAAGTTTAGTCTTAAAGAAGAACGATGGGAGCATATTTTATATTTTGCTTGCTTTGACGGAGGGTCCTTTGCGCCCGGTACAGAGACTGGTTTGACTACTTAGGTAGGTACTAATTTCCCATAAACAGCGAATGATAACAAAAATCTATTTTTATAACAACAGCTATTCATTTTCAATTGACCATTAAACTAGAACTACAAACTCAATTAAATTATAGTAAGTAAGTATGGTTAATAAACATGCAAAATGCGTTTCAATTACAAACACGACTGAAGAAACAGACAACTGTTAAATTAGGTAGGTACCAACTTTAATATCTATAAAATAATGATGAAATATCAAAATGGTGCTATAAAATCCCCACAGTTAGTAAGTTTATTGCATATTCTTAACTAATACCACTTCATTGATAATATACAGATCGCATCAATAAAGTTCGCGGCCGATTACGTAGGTACTTTGTAGTGGCTGGCCTCGTGAGTTTAGGTCGATGACGTTTCGGCTTTGCATACGTAATACGATAATCTAATACCGATTCTATGTTCGTGTCGAAGTAAGTGAAAATGCTCATTAAGAGAAGAAATTGCACACAAGGCATTTTTGCAAATAGAAACCGACTATAAAATTAAATTCACGTTGTGGGTGGTGTTTAAACGCTCACAACATGTTGGTGCATATTATTAGGCAAAAAGCCACAAAGCGAAATTCGTATTGATTCCCATGATAGTCAATCATGTGTTCTGATAATGAACAAGTGCTACAAATCGTTGATACTTTTAACACAGAGCCACAAAACGTTAATGATTTTGACATTCCCTTGTTGTAAGGCAAGTTAGCAAGCATAGCTTGCCATCACTTTTCGCATTATGCTTGCCATCCTCTACATTACTGGATAAAGGCCTCTCCCAAGGACCTCTACCACACAGGTACGGGCTTCTCATCCAGCCATTACCGATGACTGAGTTAATACAAAGAAACGGGCATTATCTTGTGCAATGAATGCTGGCATTATTTAATAAGGCTGGTCCTCGGTTCCTCATTATCTTGTGCAATGTTTCGAAAACGTACGTAATTTTGAAATTTGATCGATTTGGTCGATAATGCAAAAACAAATTTAGGAATCAATCAAGCAATTCAGATCGGGACGATCCACCATTTCATTAGATAGAAAGGTTGACAAGACATTGTGATGGAATCCAAGTCAAAGGATATAGAAATAAAATGTTACTATTTTTACACAAGCAACACGAATTTCTAAATGTCATTAACATGACGTCACATTACTGTGACGTCTCAATTTTCTTCCTACTAACAACACGTTTTCCGTTTGGCAACATGATTGGTTAACAAGTGTTTTTGTTTTAATTTCGTCCAATCATAAAGTTTTTAAGAAAATACGAAATTATGACAACAACAAATAAAAACTTACTTTGATTCAATCTGAGCTGTTCAAGTGATATAGATTTTTATGTAGAAAATAGAAATTAGTTTAATTTAAACTACTATTAACCAATTGGAGTGATTTAATTAGTTATAATAGTAAACAAATGATCTATTACAGGTAATGAAATGAATATTCTCATAAATAATTGATATACATTCAGTTCGTCAAGATTGCAATTTTTGATAATGCAAATATTTCGTACTATATTTTTAGACAATACGAGACGAAAATAATTAAGTCATTTACGCACCATAAAGTGAAATAAAATTAAGTTACTTACGTCTACTCTTAGTGGGGTCATACATTTTTTTGCACCCGGTGCGAAGAATGTTTCTGGTTATGTCAATCAACGATCAACCAAAATATTGACCTGACATGCCAATTAAATAGATACAACGTATTCATAACCTAATTAATATTGCCTGCTATTTTTACTTCAGAAACCATACAATTCACTAAAGAAACAACCTTGAGGGTATGATAAGATTATATTGTTTGGAAATGACTTTCCTTTAAATCTTGTTACTGGCCTCATTGTTTCCGTCATTCTAATTCCGATTCATATAAAGAGTAAAAGGAAGTATTGTTAAAATTGTGAGCATGATATAAATATAAATTTATTGCCTTTAGGATAACGCCTCTAACCACATCGCTAAAACCTTCAAAAGCAATCACTAATTCTGTGTACTTCTACATAGACATGTTTATATTTAAATACCAAGGGATCATCCATAACTTCTATTCTTAACATACATAAAAGAGGTTACTTTTACTCGATGTTAGAGGAAAACTTAAAATTCTTTGAAATCTGTAATTTGAAATCACCTGTACAACTACATACTCCTTATTAGTTATTTACTTTGTGATATCATTACAAAATGAATTTTTACACAATGAGTAAAAATAAGTCATCAGCATTCAATTTTCAATCAATGGGGATTACAATCCCAGTAACACGCAAGTCTATGCATTAATTGCTAAAAAAGCCCCTTTTGTCCTAGCACCTGTCTTTCAGAGCATAACTCTTAATATCTCTGAGAGTATTGGGATCCTTGGTGTTGATATTTTCAGCAGTCTAATTTAGGGATCATCTGGCAAAAAATAAAGCCAAAATGCCCTTCATAAAACTTGGTGTACTGAATAAAGTGGGCATCTCCTAACGCTCTACAAAGCTCAGGTTAGGCCCCATATGGAGTACTGCCCACATCTCTGGCCAGAGACCAGAGGCCACATGGCCAGAGGCTCAGCATTCAGAGAGATGTTGCATCTCTCTGAACCCCTCAGCATTCAGAGAAATGTTGAGTCTCTCTGTGTGTTCTACCGTCTGTACAATGGGAATGCTCTGAAGAATTGTTCAATATAATTCCCACCTTGGGTTTCTACAACCACCCCTTCCATCACGGAAGTATGGTCTGTCCGCATATCCTCATACAGAGGTGTCAGGTGTCACATACTGTTTGGTCCAAAAATCATTTTATACCGCAAACCCCTAGCCTGTGGGATGGACTGCCTCAAGAGGTTTTTCCATTCTATTATATGGGGTTCTTCAAGAAAGCTGTGAATAAGATTTTGCAAGGTTGGCGGCATACCCCCATACCCCTTGGTGTTGCAGCTGTCCATGGGTGGCTGTAACATTTATCATCACATGGGACCCCTTGCTTGTCGACTACTTCCCTATAAAAAAGATTATGAAGTTTCACCATTTAAATGAGAATATTTTTTAGGAATATAATATTTAAAGCAATTGCTAATAAGATTTATTCTTTCTGCAATAAAGTAGTCCTTGGGAAACACATAAGTATAAAAACACACAGTGCAGTCTAAAAATTATTGTATGCTGCAAACCTTCCATTACACTTCATAGTATTCTTCAAGAAAGCTCTAAATACGATCCCGCAAGGTTGGCAATGCACTAGCATACCCCCTGGTGTTATGGTGTGTCCATGAGTGGCAGTAGCCACTTAATCTTGTCGGGCTTTGCCTGTCTGCATACTTCCCAATAAAAAAGGATCTAGTTTTAAAAAACTAACAGTCTTTTCCTCTCAGATAATAATATACAAAATCACTTATTTTCAGTCACAATGCAGATTGTACTGTTCTCAATAGTGCTGCTGTGTTGCAGTGTGTTTTCTCAAGCATATGAGGACACAACATTAGAAGATGATGACTTTGCTGAGTTTGAGCAGTTTGACTCTGAGGATGATGATGTACCAATATTAAAGAATTGTAAGTATGTCATTTCCAATGATCAGGTTGTTCAATAGTATTTGTATCATGTTGATAGGATTCCATTGTTTAGAGAGATGAAATAAGCTTGGGCGTTGACAGTCATTATGCAGGTTGTCCACAGGGTACTAAAGTATGCCTTAGCTAAGCCAGCTAAACTATAGGTAAGTCAGGTTATGTTGGAAGTCCACCAAAAAACCAGGCAGGAGCTAAGTAGTGTTGATAATTTGCTCCATATTTATATGTTGTCCATTGCAAATGGAAGACAGTGGGCCACTGGCCCATGAGATAAGGAATAACTAGAATGGGTAGCTGCTGCTACCCATTCTAGTTTCCCATTGTATTCTATTCACCTAATCCAATACTAGATGAGCTGTCTCCTGACAGCTCATCTAGTATTGGACTGAGACCCTGGGGCACACAACGACCCTGCTATGACAGAGCTCAGTTAGTTGGCATACCTTAGCTTTGTTCATGTGTGGTGGACAACAATATGTATAAGACCCTCTTCTATATGATATCCAATATTTATACCTCATGATACCCTGATACCTCATTGATACCTAATATTTATGTGTAAAAATAAGTTTTAATACTACACATAATAATAACAAAGACATTAAATTAATGTATCCTACTTAACATATTTGAAATTACTATTCTTTAGGATGCCAAAGAATATAGCAGAGTGCCTATTAGATAATTTTATTATGCAGATATATACAACGTAATGATCCCGTAATAAAGAATGATCTGACATTATTTTGTAATAAAATATTTAAAATACATAAAGATGGTATATGGCCAGAGTGTTCTATTGTACATAAAAACCGTAAAGGTATAACACTTTCCCTTTAATAGCATGTGCTGCATGTATATAAAATACTATATACAAGTAAAAAGGACATTAAAGTTACACTAATACACTAACAATAATCTAGAAACATCCTATATCCTATACACCTACCTGTCACCAACTACACACCTTACTACCCTATACTAATAACAAGTAAACCTGTACAAAACCTTAGATACCTTATGGTTTTTTATGTACAATAGAACACTATGGCCATATACCATCTTTGTTCATTATGTATTTTAAATCGAATATATAAAAAAATAATGTTTGTTTGTTCGTTCGTCTTCTATGCATTCCTAAACCATTCATCTGATTTCGATTAAACTTTGGTGAGTTGTTCTATTAACAGCGAACACGTCGATTAACGCCCGCGAAGGTTACTGACAAAAAAAATCTAACTCATTATATACAAATACAAATTTATAAACAAAATAATGTCAGATCATTCCTTTGTTACTGTCAGATAAAATAGTTTCTTACGTTGTATATGTCTGCATAATAAAATTATCTAAAAGGCACTCTTCTATATTCTTTACCATCCTAAATAATAGTAGGTTATGGGCCCAGAGTGTTCTGTTGTACATAAAAACCATAAAGATTTAACAGATTTATGTGTGTATTGCCATCCATCTAAGAGCCCACAATTCAGCATGTGTGCAATGTACACTTATCGAGCGATGGTTTTACGCCAGTTTGCTGCCACGCCTAGTACTACACTGCCATGTTATTTAATATACAACATGTCACTGAAATAACACAAAAGTTGAAATTAGGATTTTCAGTATTGAGAGTAAATCAATTGTTCCAGTTTTTACAATAGGTTATTTTTTTTCATAATTTGTAGTACTTTTTTAGTATCTCTTTTATTCTAATAACGTCGCCCGCACACCGCCTAGGCGCCCGGCCTGAATAATTACCGCTACGAACATTTAGACAGAACAACAAAATCTTACATGTTTGATTAATGCTTAAAACATGATTTATTCCTTAAAACCATTTTATTTTTCGCTAGAACGGTGTTATATATTTTAAATTAGCTGACATATTTCAGGTTTGCAGTGACGCTTGTATAAGTCATCAACTCATCAAAGTGTGTCAAATGTATTATATTCTCACACTAATATCCAATGTGATTCACAATGTATAGAAATGCAAATAAGCATTTGTTATACTTACAAAAGACATTATTAGTAGCTCTCGGAACTAAAATCGCCACTTATAGTTCTGAGAACCACAGTATACAAGTTTATGCATTTATTCATATTTACAGCGATTGCTAGTGAAGAAGTGGACATCAATTCACAGAAAGCAAAGACGTCAAAAGTGTTTGAAGCGAATGGTGAAACAGAAGATGAGATCATAGTCGAGGTTGGTTTTACTATTTGCTATGAATTGTTCAGGTTATTTACGTCAATTACAATCATTTACATTTTCTGTAATTATTATTTATATTATATCAATAACCATAAGGTGTTGACTGACAAGTAAAGCTGCTTGAAAATAATCTTATTGCATCTGCGGCAGACAAGACACGTGTGTACACAATAATATATTTGTCGGACACAGAAACATCAAGATGCGATCTATCTGCGTTTATTCAGTTTGCGTCGTTTGCACATGAATGTAGTAGTACAACATGTTAACTTTGAAGCAAAAACAAATGCTTAAACAAAAAGTTGAAAATCACAGATAATTCGCACAGTAGGACGCGTCTAGTCTGTCGTAGACATGTCTAATTGCCTTAGCGAGTACAAGCACCTTAAATATATTTGAAAGACTATTGAATTAAATTAAAAACACTTTAAAATTACCTTTATAATTTATATCGGAGCCATGCTCAAACCACCTTTGTATCACACTTTTTTTTTATGGACGAAGGTGGCAGACGAGCATACAGTCCACCTGATGGTAAGTGGATACTGTCGCCCATAGACATCCGAAACATGCCTACATTAGTCCAAAATGATAAACGTTGGCACGACCCCGGATGCGCTGCCTACCTTTGGAGATATAAGAATGAATTTGAAGAAAGGGTTGGGAAAAAGGGGAGGGATAGGATGGGAATGGGCTATGGCACATCTCACTCACTACTGAAATACGTATGGACGTACATTAGGGAAATAAGATAAAGTGGGAAATGCAGTAGATTTCAAGGTAATCTTCTGTGAGAGAGGGGTAACGTGACCAGTCGTGCGCGCCCAGCGGCTGTTGGATGCAATTGCACTCTCCCCCTTAACAAAAGAATTTCATTTCAAAAGCTTTTCATGTATGATTTCCATGAGCGATGCTTAGTAAAAGTTAGTTCTCGGAAGTTGATTTTTTTTCTGGCAATAGTTATTTGGTATCATAGGTACTTCACAACTCCATTATTTTCTTTCAGGATGAGGACAATGAGTTCGAACACTTCCAAGATCCCGAGGAATTTGAGGGATTCCAGGACAATGCGCCGCCGCGCGCCGCCGAACAACCGAAGATTACCATTACTAAGGTATGAATGGTTCTACAGTTGAACACTATCTATATATGTAATAAGATTTTAATGTTTTGTTATCGTGGTTGAACATAATAATAGTTATGTGAGTAGCCCATTTACATAACTATTACTATCGATATACTGTCTATCCGAGAATGTTTCTGTTAACATGTTTCTATTTATACAGAATCTTGAAACAACTGAAATTTTAAAATATAAAATCTTAACCAACGTCATTAAATTCGTACCGACAATAAGAATCTTTTGCTCAATAATGTTACATAATAATACATATTTGATGGGCTGTTCATCGGCATTTTTAAAAATGTTTTCATAAGCGTGTTGTCTACTCATTTATGATACCTGTATCGGAGTATGCATACATTTTGAATCACAACCAAATCCTACAAATTTTCTCAAACATTGAACGTGTTCATTTCATATCGTACCTTTTTTGGAAGAACATTGTAAACTACCAATTAAAAAAATCATAATGCCTTATGTATCTTGGAAGTTATTAAAAACGCATCTTTTTTAAAATTTGTCGATGTCGCTTATGATGTTCTTCCTGATATGGTATGATATATTAGAAACTATCAGTAAGTAGCCGTTGGCTATACTTGTTCGGAATCCGTCTTCACCAAAGAAATTTTAAAATTTGATTACGAAATTGTTGAACCGATTCCGATAAAGATACCCTTATGAGTTTTGCACTTTATTTTTTATGTAAAGTGGTAAATAGATACTGCTACTTATGACTGTTAGCAATAGATGGCAAGATCAATCAATGGCAATTTGGCAAAATAAATAACCTACACCACATTATCTCTTATCAGTGTTTATGTTAAATTTTATGTGTAATGGTGTGTGTACAAATAAATATTTTTCTAAGTGGGTTTGGAAAAAGGGTTGGAAAGGATGGGGGAATAGAGTGTATAGGGGGCCGTTCAAGTATTACGTAAGCACCAAAGGGGGGTGGGGCTTTGCTTTGCTTATTTTTGATGAAATGGGGGACGGGGGGGGGGTCTGAATGGCGATTACGTCAGCAATATTTATTTATTTACTTTCGTATTTATTTTGACAACATTTAGTAGATTCTGATTAAATAAGAAACTTGAACAGATTTTGTAAAAAATATACCAATGCTTACGTAAGCATGGGGGGAGGGGGTAAGAGCTTTGCTTACTTTGGCTGACAGGGGGAAGTGGGGGGTTAAAAACGACTAAAATTTTGCTTACGTAATACTTGAACGGCCCTTAACAGGTGTATTCCATGTATTTTATGACAGTGTTTTGTGAGATTTGTTTACATATTGTAGTATATAACAATTGTCAGGTACCGCTACTGATCCGGCCGCGCTGGGACGCCTATTGGTTGGAAGGTATCCTCTGTTGCGCGCTGGCGGCGTATGCGCTTGCGTATGCGATCGGTCGCGCTAAAAACACGGCCATTGCTACCACTTTCTTAAAGCTACATAAGCCGCTTTTGGATGACAACTTTACTTTAGTCGGTGAGTTTTTACTGTCTGCTATGTCCAGCGCCGGCTCTAGCCCATGTAGCGCCCGGGTGCAATCAATACCCTGGCGCCTTCTAGTAGACTCTTTGGAGGCGTCGCGAGCGGCGCTCGGCGCCCCCTAACACCCTGCGCCCCTGTGCGCCGCACACCCTGCACCATAAGTGCCCGCGCGCCCATTTCAAATGAACTTACACTCTATTGACTTAGAGATCATTTTGCTACCGGGCGGCAACGTGTCAAACGTACATACATACACTGTCTTTGGATTAGAGATTTTGCCGCGCGCGTGTTGTATTAAATAAAATTGTTATTTGTGTAGTGTAGTAATGCGGTATGACAAGCGCCGAAAGCGTAATAAAAGTAAAAAAAATATTATTGTTAATGACTATTTTTTTTTTGCTTGCGCATACATATTTGTCGTAAGTAACAAGTATATAAAACTGTGCAATGGCGTTAAGTTCAATGAAATATCCAAAAATTCAGCGCTCGACAGGCGCCCCCGGGCGCTCCGCGCCCGGGTGCACCGCACCCCTTGCACCCCCTGGTAAAGACGGCCCTGGCTATGTCTGCTGTTGTCTGTCTATTGTGTCTACTGATCTGTGATATTTCGACGCCAGCAAAGTCGAAACGGTTCAGTGCAAAATAAAGATAATGCACTAATAATTGTGTGTCTATGGGTTCAGTAATATATTTTTTATGATAAATACCATTAATTGTAAAAAATATAACAATGCATAAACTACAAGTATTTTAAAATCTTAACGTCGTATATACCCGGCAGGCCCCCCCGCCCTACCCCCCCGTCTGTCAAATGAAAGGTGTTACAAAAAAACATCGATACTGTATGAACTGTATTTCTGTTAATAAAATAACATTAATTTGAATCAAATGTTAAGCCACTCCTAACTATACGAGTAAATCAACATCTTCAACATTGAACCTAATCAAGTAATGGTAAGTAATCAACCAGTCATACTACAATTAGTTCTCATAATTATAGCTTTCATCAGTTTAATTATTATAAAATCTATAGTTAAATAATCTCATAATTATTGTCCCCAATGATAATAATTTTATCTACAATTCCCGTTGTCTTCACAGTGGGTATTGCCAGTGGGGACCAGGGTACTCAACCCGTATTGTGTCTGCAGGCGACTCCGGTCCGGACGTGGTGAGCGCTGAGGGCGAGCGCGGCTGGGCGCGCGAGGCGGAGCACTCGTTCACGCTGTGGTGTAGCGGCCGCGTCTGCTGCGAGGGCATGCTGCTCACACTCAAGCTTATAAAGGTACCTGCTTTTACAGCTCTAATGTATTGCTCGCTGGCGGTACCATCGTTATCATGCGTATGCCGTACCATTTTGTTACCATCTTTTATTACAGCTCTAATGTATTCACGGCTAAAATTGTGTTCGTAAACACAAGACGTCAACAATCTGTCAATTGAATGACACATGTGTTGCTCGCTCTCGTCCGCTCAAAGTTGTGTTCGTAAACACAAAACTTCAACAATCTGTCAATTGAATGACACATGTGTAGCTCGCTCTCGTCCGCTTAAAGTTGTGTTCGTAAACACAAAACGTCAACAATCTGTCAATTGAATGACACATGTGTAGCTCGCTCTCGTCCGCTCAAAGTTGTGTTCGTAAACACAAAACGTCAGCAATCTGTCAATTGAATGACACATGTGTAGCTCGCTCTCGTCCGCTCTCTTGTGGCGGCCATTGCGATGTCAAGTTTATTGTTCAACACTAATAAACTAAATCTTTGCTTTACAGTGAAATCATCTTTTACTTCGCCCATAACCCATCATTCACGTGCGGTATATTTAGTTACGCCTCTGACGTGCTCTTTACGCTCTGATATATTATTGTTCAGGCGCGGCAACATTTTATTAAGCTAGTGGCACCGCTTAGTTACCGCTTAGTGGCATTTGTTGTAATTCGCGCGCGTCATCTGTTGTCAGAGCTTTTTTCACGAGCTGTATCTGTTGTTAGACCTCAAATGTATTGTTTGCACACGGTAACTATTAATTAACGACTGAAGTATTATTCGCGCGTGATATTTTTTTACGAGCATACAGTCCACCTGATGATAAGTGGATACTGTTGTCCATAAACATCTGCAATACATGACAACATCACGCCAAAATGACAAATGTTGGCACGCTCCCGGATACCCTGCCTGCCTTTGTAGATTAAGGAATGGGTTGGGAAAATGGGGAGGGATGGGGGGAACACGAATGTACATTGGGGAAATACGATAAAGCAGGAAATGCAGTCAGCAGTATATTTTAAGGTAGTCTCCTGTGAGAGAAGGGTAACGTGGCCAGTCGAGTGCGCCCAGTGGCTGTGAGAATACAGCGTGCACTCTCCTCCTGCAAACAGACAGACAATCTGTCTGTCATTCTATTCTATATAGACAGACTATATAGACACGAATAATTAAAACATGCTTTTAATAAACCCTATTATCAATAATCAGGATTTGATGCCCTCTAATATCAGCACCATGACCTAACCCTAGCTGACATCTAGACTATTTTCCAGCGTCAAGATCTAGTCCACGTATTGCTAGGCATCGCGAGGCCCACAACGGACACGTTACTAGTGCGGGTTGAACTGGGCAAGGACGATAGTGACCCTTTCGTGATGTGCGTCGCTCAGAAAAAGGTAGCAACGCGGCTCTCCAAGGAGATGCAGGACTTGGTGAGTATACTGGGAAGCTATTTATTTAAACATAACGGAAGATACATTACAGTTTAACTTTTAAACTTTCGCGTTTTGTAGTCATTTCATATTGTAAAATCGGGTGTGTACGCGTAAAATTAAAGATTTTTGTTATACTCTTATGTTATATATTTTTGTTTTGTTATTTATTATATCTTTTATTTATACTCGACGTTTCGGCACGGGTGACACCAGCCGTGGTCACGAGTTGATTGAAGAGGCGGGATGTGAGCTGCGCGCAGGTATATGCACTACACACATTTGATCTTCACATTCGAAAAGGCTGCGAGGAACTACACTAACAATGTAACAATACGTACATTCTTTATAACGATTTCTGTAAGAATTCCACAGCATGACCCTCATGAGAAGAAAACATCTATGTCATTACGCCTCGCTAACATTTTATAAATATAACATATAGCATGTGATACCGGTGTATATTGTTGGAGGTTAGCATGAGATGGAGCTAATGTCCATAATAAAATAGACCAATGCTATGATTACTCTTCCACTAGAGGCTGGAACTAATTATTGCCGACTCAATGCCCTCATCTTTTTATAGCTCTTTATGTTTTGTAACACTGAACAAATAATCACCTATGGTTTTAAGAGTCGCCGCTGCCCTATATGGACCCAAACGCTGCTGTGAAATCATTTGTTACCAACCGTAGCAGAATGACCAACATAACAAATTGACATTCATAGTGATGTGACTAGATGTCAAATTTTCAGAAATAAATGAAAACCATGTGAAATAAAAGAAATATTTGTACATAAATAAAAACTTATTTTACTTTGCCTTGCTTTGCATTTGAACAATTTCATTAAAATTAGCAGATTCTTCTGCCGTACAAATTTTTCATTGATAGTTTGACACTCTCTTCTAATTAATATTAATTAGTAGAAAAATAATCAAGAGATTAAATGTCACAAAAAATAAATCACAGTAAAAATAAACAGGATTTATTAAGATTTCTATCACAGCAACGGAAGCTAAGCGAAGTGAAGGAATTGAAATTTTTGGAGGGGGGGTATGCACGCTGCAATCCAACAGCAGCTGGGCGCGCTCGACTGGCCACGTTACCCCTCTCTCACAGAAGACTACCTTGAAATCTACTGCATTTCCCACTTTATTTTATTTCCCTAATGTACGTACGTGTTTCGGTAGTGAGTGAGATATGCCAGAGTCCATTCCCATCCTATTCCTCCCCATTTTCCCAACCCTTTCTCTAAACCCATTCCTATATCTCCAAAAGTAAGCAGCGCATCTGGGGTTGTGCCAACGTTTGTCATATTAGACTAATATTGGTATGTATTTCGGATGTCTATGGGCGATAGCATCCACTTACCATCAGGTGTACTGTATGCTGTATGCCAGAGCCCATTACCATCCCATCCTATCCCTCGTCATTTCCCTAACCTTTTCTTCAAATCCATTTTTAAATCTTCAAATGTAGGCAACGCATCTGGGGGCGTGCCAATGTTTATCATTCAGGACTGATGTCTGCATTTATCACGGATTTCTCGGTGTGAACTCTCTACTCTTTTTCTACACTTTTTTTCTGGTCTATTAAAAAAGGTATGAATGTGTGGTCGTTAAAAATAAGTGTATAACTCTCCTTTAAAATATTTGTAATCGATCCACTGTATAATATTATAAAGAAACACATATTTGTTGAACAGAGCGTGTTCTGTCCCGAGCGTCGTCCGGGCGACAAGCACGGGCTCCCCTCGTCTCTGTCCGTGATGTCAGAGACGGCCGAGGCCACGTCCGCAATATTGGACGCTCGAGTCACTGCTGCATTATCGCAGTACCACCAACACGTGCAGTACATACACATATCCGATAGATACTGTGGCCCGAAGAGCACTGAGTGAGTATAAATCCGACCGTAACTGATTTTGCGGCCGAAACCGAAACATAATCTTCGTTCGCAATCGCAGTTTCAGCCGAAAACGAAACTTTTGTTAAGTACTGCATTTGTTCACTAAAATTGCTTATTTTGAAAGATCTTTGATGAAAGAAACCTTTTTTGCTTGTTGAGTTATTTATTGAAACGTAAATATTTAAAAAAATCCATGAAACTTACCCTTACTTTAGATTAAAGCCCATCTCAATAACTTTAGAGGTCGACCAGCCTGACGCACGTGATTTCCAGACAGAAGATAGTAAAACTTCTATTCACAGTGTAAAAACGCGTCGAAAGCAAAAAAGCCTATTTGACTTTAACGCAACTGTGATTTTAACGTTATATAGATCATTTTAATACTTTATTTAAGACTATCAAACTTAATCTAAATATACATATAATAAAAATCGTAACAGAGCCGTGTCTGTACATGTGATTTTTTTTTTTAAGAATAATCGTGTACTCTACGAACGATACAGGACCCGAAACGGTGTTTTTAGAATTCTTGTCTCATTCTGTCTGAAGGCGCATCACACAAAATCTACTCGACGGAATTAAGTGAAATTTGGTATAGTGAAGTTTACGTGCCGTTTATGTAGTTTTAGTTTAGGGTACTTTTTATCCAGATCGATTATCGACTTCCCACGGGAATCGCAAGTTGACGCGAACGAATCTACAGGCACCGTTAGTTATGTATATAGCGTAAAATCGAAGTGACTAAGGCATATAGCTTTTTTACCGTAACGTACGAAGGGAAGTCCAAAAATTTCCGGCCTGACAAAGAAAAAGCACACTCGAGTTCATGAAACTAATTTTTCATTTTTCAATATAGTCTCCGTCTATTTGAACACACTTTTCGGATCGTTTAATTAGCATTTCTATCCCAGTACAAAAATAGTCCGAAGTTTTGCCTTCAAAATGGGCGAAACATCATCATCAGTGGAAAATCGTCTACCCCGTAAGTCCGCCTTGAGTTTTGAAACCAAATAGTGATCACTGGGAGCCAAGTCAGGACTATAGGGTGTGTGTGGCGAATGTCCGTGAAGCCACACTTTGAAACAGCAGGCATCGCAACTGCGTCGGCGTGGACGAGTGCATTGTCACGGAGAAGCCACACTGCTTAGTTTTCCACGACGTTTCTGCTTGATTGCTTCTCGTAATTGCTCTATAAGGTTAGCATAATAGCTTCCAGTCACCGTAGTATTGCGTTCTTTTATGTCTATATGCAATATTCCTGGACAATCGAATATCGACTTGCTGTTGTTCTAAGAATCGAGGAATCAAAACAAACGAGGGTTGAACTCTAAAAATTATACACGAATTAGCAGGATAAATGACAATTACAATGACGTACAATTTGCTTTTTTTTAGACAATTAGAAATATGTCAGGCCATAAACTTTTGGACCTCACCGGTATATGTAATTTCCAGAGAGACGGTAGCAAGCAAACCCCCTGAGACGGAGCGTGTGATGTTAGTGGGTTTAGCATTGGGTCCGGATGGTGGTGGCGATGAGGTCCGACCACTACTGCTGCTTGTATTCCATTTGCTGGACAAAATCAAGCGACTGCGGCTCAGCAAGGAGGTATGTGGTGGGTAATTTGGGGAAAGTGTGTTTTCGCTTAGGGACAATGAAGGTCTCATTTGTCATTGTACCAGCCCATTGAATTGCACCAGAAATGGGCAACCAGCCCTTTCAGCATCCACTGCTGAACATGGGCCTCCTCAAGCAACTGCTGAACTGTCTTGTGCATGAGGGATGTTTTGGCCCGGAAACGCCACGCTAGGTTGGCAAGTCCACTCTTTTAGAGGTGTTGTTCCTAGGGGGCCTTTCATCTTTTACAACACCCGTGGGAAGGAATATTCTATAGCCGGCCGACATCACACCGGCACAATGGAGGCCTCATTTGAGAGATTTTTTTTTTAAAACAAAAATTACTACCTAAATAGAGAAGATTGACATGATTTGACTGATATTGACTTTAAATTGATTCTATTGTCTTTTATTATTATTTACTAATCACTTTGACATATGTAAATTATCATTTTTATTAATAATTGACCTTTGACCTTTTATTGTTTTATTTTGTCTAATTTTTCACCTACAAAACGACGAATAGATTAATTGATATGTTGGTGTAAATTACAATGTTTAATTATACAAGATACAACAGGTTTAAATTAATTAAGTTTTGCTTATCTATATTAAACACTCGTTTTTCTGCAAATTAAAAGATTTTATTTATCACTAAGTCATTTGAAGGCAATGAGGACTTATTTCAGGAAGTATGTTCCTATTTGGAGAAAATGGGGGCTTATTTCGGGAAAGTGTGTTACACGGTGTAACCAATCAAATGCACTTGTCTTTTATTCTAAGGAGGCCAGTATATCCCTCCTTTACAAATGCAATGTTTTCACTCTGTATCCTCGTCTACTCAAATATTTCATTTAAGGACTATTCTGCTCTCCTTAGAGGAAAAGGCACAAGTACATTTTGATGACAATCGAATATATGGAAACAAAATTGGTAAAGTTTTCATTAATTTAAAATCAAGCTAGTTTTGCATAAAACAAAAATAATAACCACTCCCTATGTTTATTTTCAATTTCTGAATCTAATGTTACTTAATATACTTTTGTTCTTAGGAAGGCAGTATTATTTCACAAAAATGTCTGATATTTTTAAAAATCCCATTGACCGCTTATCTTTTCGTAATGAATTATAATTTTTATCCCGTAGGGTCTAGCAAAGTGCGAGAAGCGTCGTCAGAAGGTGGCGGAGGCGTGGCTTCGCGGCGCACATGCCGCGAGACAGGAGCAGGCCGCTCAAAGGCGCGAGGAGAAGCGGAAGCAGGAGAAAGAACGCATATTGGCGGTAAGTGTACATTTCTAGGGAGCAGATGCGATGAGCAGAAGTAGAAGAAAAGATATTCCAGCAGAGTAATTTACTTTTAGGGAGCAAGCCGATCCGAGACGTAAGAAGAGGATGTAGGAGAACGAATGAATATTTTCGCTAAATATTAAATTTTATTAGGCATACGACATTGCCTGGTATAGGTTGGATGTCAACTGACAGCTGCTCGCGCGACCACGTAAATTGATTAACTTTCAAGGCACCTCATACGACTCATACGGTGGCAGATTTGGTGATTCGATGATTTAAACCATCTTGTGCTGTTAATTTATATATTTTTTTTCTTTGAACACAAAAACACAAGTGACGCCATTACGAGCGTCGACCCGAGAGCGTAACACATGACTAAGGCGCTACAATACGCTACAGTGACCTAGTCGCAGGACGCTGTGATGAGGCGACACCACATGCTGAATATTTTGGTCTTTAAAGTAGGCAGCGCGTCCAGAGCCGTACTAACGTTTGTCATTCTGGACTGATCTCCATGTATCGCGAGCAGGGCGACTGTATATACTTACCACCAGCTGGATTGTCGGCACCTCGTGTCACCTTTTTGCTTTTAAGAAAATATCTAAGAGATCTTATTGTCCGTTCTTATTTTCCAGATATTGATTCTTTAGAGAAACATATGTATCGCAAAACGCAAATGTTTTAAAAGTTATATTTTTGTTTCTTACAGGAGGATGATCCGGAGAAGCAACGTCGTTGGGAACTGAAGGAGCAGAAGCGTCAGCAAAAACGCAAAACGCCCAAAATGAAACAACTCAAAGTGAAAGCTCTCTGATTGGGCTTCGGTCCGCATTGACCACAATGCGGCGGCGACACACTGAACCTCTGTTATTGATTTATATTTAAGTGTTACATACTCAGAGAATGCGAATAAATGATTTTAAGTTGCCCAGTTATTTTATTGTATTTTTATTTAATAGATTACATTGAAATATTAGCTTTTTTATATAGAGGATTTTTTTATATAAAATGTAAAGCGTGTACATGTGTTCATTTGCGGCCGTGACCATTTAAAATTACGTGGTCCGCCCGTTCGTCTGCCATCTATTGTATAAAAAAGTGACTTGACGAACAGACGTACACCAAATGGTAAGCAACTTTAACATACATGGCTACATCAATCAACAATGATAAACGTTGGAACTCCTGTGGATGCGCTCCCTACCTTTGTAGATTTAGAAAGGATTGGAAAAATGGGAAAGTGAATAGGTGTAATGCCTCTCCTAAGGCTCTCCACCACACAATCTTCAACATCTTATTCTCATGGATCTATACTAGTCTTATATATACTAATATAATAAAGAGGTAAAATTGTGTGTTTGTAGGTATGTTGGGGCAGATCTCTGGAACTGCTGAACCGATTTCAAAAATTCTTTCACAAATAGGAAGTTACATTATCCGTGTCTAATATAGAATATTAAAATTTTGAAAAAAACCTCATAAACTGCAGCGAAGCGAGGGCGGGTCGCTAGTTTTTAATAAAAAAGAAAAGTATCTTCTGGCAGCTGAGGTGATTTTTTATCAAAACTACACTGAAACTACAGAATAAATACTCTTACTTTTTTACGGTGCCGAATAAAGAAGTTGTAAGTTTTAATACAAGCAATATATTTTATTTCAAAATTTGTTATAGAAAAAAATAACAAATTATAAGTAGGTATTTATGTTAACAAATTATAAGTATCTATTTCTAAGCCACAAAAGCGTGTGGTTGCAATATAATTATTGGACAATCATATCTTTTTATGTACAGTCTTTTTATGAGATCCTTGTGATAATTTTATGTGCAAATCACTGGACACAAGTGAATAAGTTGTACACATATTAAACACTGAATTAATTACTGACAAATATTGCCTTACCCACATTTATTATAGGTAATTTTTGTACTGCCAGCAACATGATACCCAAAACTATTCCATTTAAGCCTTTATTACTACCGTATTAAGGTACTGATGACTATAATTCGTAATTTTTAGGATTCAGTCTTAAACTTCACAATTCATTAGGAAAACTAGCGAACCGCCCTAGCTTCGCTTCGGTTTCGTTAAAACAATATTAAACTATATGTATAAACCTTCCTCTTGAATCACTCTATCTATTGATGAAAACCGCATTAAAATCCGTTGCGTAGTTTAATAGATCTAAGCGTACGTACAGAGAGACAGACGGCGGGAAGCGACTTTGTTTTATACTATGTAAAGATTAAGACAAAATCCTATTTCAATTTTTTCCCCTTTTCTTCACATTTATTGACTGAAACAATTAATAATGATAATTGAAGGAACTTGAGTTTAAAAAGTGAGGCAATGGCTAAATTGCTGATACTCATCAAGTGCTATAACATTCCACAGTCAACTGGATGCATTTGACCTGGTTGGCTGCAACAATTGATTTTGAGATTGACTGAGAATTAGCTGCAAGCACTTCCCTTTTCAATGAAATGCCAGTGATCTATATGGTTAAATCAATGGCATATCGTTCAATCATGTGGTAAAAAATTCAGTGTTTCTAAAGTTGATAGTTTTTATAAGCATAAATTATCAACAAGCTAAGAGAAGCAACTGGAATCTTTAATTTAGAATTATGCATTTTTTTAATAAATTAATTGTAGCCTGTGTTAATAATTAAGGTTGTGTTCCAAAATATGCACTACTATACACTCTGACAATCTATATCATGTTGCATCTCTTTCTGTATTATCAAATAAAAAAAATATGCACCAAATTGAGAGTATCGGGAATTTTTCACACATATTGGAAATTGGCTTAAATCATAGCACACAATACTACTGAGATTATAAACATGTAAAGGTTTACAATTGCTCCTGTCTGCTTGCATCTGTGACTTAGAAAAAATATAACAAACACTTAGGTGGTACTTTAGGTAACCATAAAAATATTAAGATAAATTATTAATTACATTCATACAATAATAAACTCAATAACCTTATCAAACAATGATACAAAATAATACATCTATCCTTAGTTTGTACCCGATTTAAAATTTTGAGCAATTTATGAAATGCATAATAAAACAAACCAGAAAATTCCTTAATGAGAAAACATGCTTAACTCAACTACACCAATAAATCTAGGAACATTTAATATCATCTACATAATGTCCATACTATCATTGGTAAAGTATGCTGAAAAATATTGAACATCCATTAAATCACTTGAATACTACATCCTTATAGTTACCCCTCTGTCACACTTTAGGGTATGGCGGTACTGCACTGGATTTATCAAGTGGGAACGTGTCATTCATCAACTTGTAGTTTCTGAATGCGTGTCGATACACAGTCCATGTCTGGAGAAGGCTCGACCGGCGGCGATTCCATCGATAAGTTCAGGTTCTCGAGCGACTGGCAGCGTTTCGCGGGGTACTTAACTCCATCAAACGACTCCATACTGCAACCACTAGTCGACGGCTCTAAGTTTTTGAGTGGCGAACTCTCGTTCACCTCACCAACCGCGTCCGAGTTTTCACTCTTAGTTCTGTGCCTCACGGGTAACATGTATGGACACAGTCTGTTTTTATTCGTCCTTCTCCTCATGCAGTACCCTACTGTGACATTCGATACGTAGCGTGTATTTAGCCGCATCACGCCGTAATTTGACTTCGATTCATGTAAATATTCACGTCGCGCCTCAGTAATTGTACTCAGCATGCCCAGGTCATTTAACGCTTTGTCTAAATTGTTCAGATTCGTGTGATGATGAGGTTTCTGCAAACAACATAATTAGTTTACTAACACGTTAAACTTTGTATAGGGTTAAGTGTAGGTCATTGGATGATAATGCTACATACACCCGTTTCAATCTCGTTGCATTTCATTCTGAAGTAATTCAGGTAAAATTTACGAAATGTGCATGCGAAATCTGGTGAAAATAAACATGAGAAAAAGTCATAATAACAATGACAGCTGAAATCATGTGTTGCTAGAGAGTAAGGAAAAGGAAGCCAATAAGGATTTTTTTAAACTATTGGGGCTGAATAGAAAACATTTTTTTTAACTAAACAGCTAGAACGTATTACGCGGTTATTTGTTTGTGCCAAAGAATATTAGTGAGTCATAGGGTGCGAGAGAGATTTCTAATGTTTATACATAATACAGTACATATTTTAGACAGTACGTCAGGCTGTACATCAGTGTCACGTCTTGCTGGTTTTATAACCGGACCACGAAACAGATGGGTTAGGACGTTTGTGTTACTTATTTTCAGATTTCCAAATAACGCAATTTTGAAAAGGAAGCCTGCAAATAATTGACATGTTGATAAGATTCTTAAAAAAAACTATAATGTGAGAGCATTTTAAAAAGACTTACTTCGTGCAAAGGCATTTGGATAATGCCATTAGCGATTTGGATTTGCGATTTAGGAAGGCCTGCGCTCTACAGTGGGACATTAATAGGCTTATATCAAAATCAAATCGCTTGTTTAAAAAATATGTATCAATCGATTTTATTATGCATAGCAATAGGAAAAAGAAAAGTACCTAAGTAATACTTTTCAATTTTACCAACCGAATGTAATATTGCATTCGAGTCTCAAGGTACACCAGCTGCGTTATTGTTACTGGTTTTAGATAAAACAAAAACATTAAAATAAGCTTTTGAAGAAAGTTTTAAAATGACAATTAAAATTGTAACAATTGTTGAAAATTAGTGACATTGAATATTTCCCAAAAACTACTTAAAAGCAATGAAAATATAAAAGCTCAAATGGCTGAAATATTAAAAGAATGGCTTACGGAGAGATTAAAAAAGCCTATCAAGTGGGAAGTCGAAGAATTTGGAGACATTATGAAGAATGGTTATATAGTAGCTAGCATCCTGCTAAGTTATCACGTTATAAGTGACGAGAAATACTTTCTAATACGATCTAGCAATACTTCTGAAGACATAATAAACAACTGGAAATATCTATCTCAATGGTTACGTGAAATAGAAGTACATTTAAACGATTTAGAACTAAAAAATATTATGGACGGTAAAGGCTCGTCATTACTCCGCTTATTTTATCAAATGTTTCTCCATTTAGATAAAAGGGATCGCACGAACTTCTTAAAACGGGAGCGAAAAATAGTATCCAATTTAGTAGAAAAGATGGGCCATAGGTTTACAGTTGATAAGGTCGAACTAGAACAAGAGCCTTTTGTAGATCATCTTTCTAAACCTTTACTTGACGAAAGACACTTTATTGAATGGCAAAGAAAGAAAGCAGAACAAATGAAAGAGACATATGATTACGTTCGACATAAATATTCAAAAATGCTTGGAAAAATAGAAGAATCAAAAATGCCTATGCAATTCAAAGGCACTGAACGTCAAAAAATTCCATGTAACGAAGTTAAAGAAATGAACAAGTTTGCTTTGAGATATCCCTGTAAATTTAAAAGCTACACTTATGATGAACTCATACGTTTGGAGGAAAAAACGAATAAAAGGAAAATATCGATTATAGATACAGATTGGGCTAAAAACTATATGGATAATTTGCACAGTAGAATGCAAAAGAAATCTGATACTGAGGAGTTCCAAAAGCAAGTTGGAAATGTGCTTAGTAGCTCTATGTGGGATCTAACAGTTGCTGAAGAAGAAAATAAGTTGGATACTGAACTTGCAAAAAAAGTAATGAAGTTATCACAATTTGAGAAGCAAATGTGTACTCAAATTATGGAAACAAAGCAGCAGGCACGCAATCTCATTAAAAATAGAATAAAAACTGAAAATGAATTTGCCGAACAAAGGCAACAACAATTTAACCAATTCCTTGACAATATTAAAGAACAAATTCATATAGAAGTTGAAGAAATAGACTTCGAAAAGCATAGACAAAACATGCTTCATAAAAAACTATATGCAGAGAAAACGAAAAGGAAACGAAAGCATTATTATGAAATCTGCTACGAAACAATGTTATCCATTGTTGATTTTGCGACAAAGTATGCATATTTTAAACTGCTAATTGGCGATGAGATACCCGATCATTATATTCATGAATGGAAAACTTTATATTTTAAGAAGCAACCTATTTTTGACATATTAGAATCAACGGAGGATCTTCTTATGGACCAAGAATTAGAGGAAGAAACTATAGCGGAAGAAGAAGAGATAGTAAGGTTAGAGTTGGATCGTCAGGAAGCTTTAAACGAATACGAATTTATGGAATATCATAATTATTCAGGACCTTGGACCCTCGAGTTATTGGTACCTAATTATAACTCTGACTCAGAAGACAGGATGTACGAAAATTTGGGAAATCGAATTCTATGTCACGTTGTGTATACATTACTAGAAATTAAATATCCATATCCACCACTAAGGCCGTCTGCTGCGTTGCCAGATTTTTCAACAAAGGCTCTTTTACGTTGCCTTAGTGATAGATCGATAACTGTTGCTATGCAAACTCTTTTGAATCTACGAAAAATACACGTAGTTCGACTTGAAAATGCAATAAATTTCTGTTTGAGAAAATTTAAAACTGAAATGGTCGGGTGCACTGACATAGAATTATCCTTTGATAAATTTATTGCTGTAGCTCAAGACGAAGAAAATAAGGAATTTATTAAATTAATGAAAACCGAAGATGAAACTGTTAGTAAGAGTTCTGAAGCTTATTTGGGAGTTACAGGAATTTTGTCTCCCAATACAAAACAAACCCAGACGCCTAAAACTATACCTGAAGAAGAAATTGTATTATCCGTTGCTGCCAACTTAGGCAAATATTGTTATGATGTTTTAAGTTTTGGTGATTCTTTAACCGATAATTTAGTTGCTGCAACAATAGTGGAATACTTGAGAGACCAAAACGATATTAATGGCTTCGTTATTATTAACTACCCCAATTCATACAGAGAAGCACAAATATTAGAAGAAACATTTTCTGGCCGTGAACCACCCAGTGAAGGTGAATTAGATGATAGAGATGATGTTTATTTAGAGGAAAATATTATAAAACACAGAAAAAAGGAAAAAGATCCGTATAAAGAAGTGAGATTATCTAAACTTATAAAAGATCCTCACAAAAAAAGGATTGAAAAACCTTTTGAAAGCTACTTTACTTGTTATATTAAACTTAAAGAGACGGAAGACATTCTACAAGAAGTCGTCATATGGGATTTGACAGAAGAAAACTCCGAGCTTATTGACAGATTTTATGCAGTTTTAGGAATCAATTACAGTATGTACTATGAAGTAATGGATAAAGATTTCCTTGCACAAATTTGTAAATACATTATAGGCGATTACGCTATGCCTGTAAAATCTTACGACATATTGTTCGGAGATAACGTTTTAAGTCTTCTTAATTTTCCATCTAACGATGATAAAAGAACAAAATCCAAAACAGTAAAACCTGAATTACTATCAAACAGTAGATCAAAAGAGAAAATACGACAAGGATCAAAAGCAAGCAAAACAACATTGCAAAATGAACTCGGAGCTGTGAAATTGCAGAACCCAGATGAAGAAGTAAATGATGATACCATAGTTCTATTAGAACAGACAGAGGAAGAAGAAATCGAACAAAGTAGTTTTAGCTTAGAAGAAATAAAAGTCTTGGCAGGTGAAGAAGACTGGATTTACGGAGAAATACCCATTGCTGAAATTATTGGTGTAGCATTAGCATCTTGCTGGGAACAGATAGAAAAAACATACATCTATGATATGCAACAATTATTCTTTGCTAAGCGATTACAGATGAACTGCCTTATACCATATACTAGATTTATCAAGGACAAAATGGAGCAAATAATAACTTTACCATCTCACAAGCAGGATTTAGTCAGTCGATTTCAACAAGAATACAATGATTTTGAGAATGACTGGAGAGATATACATCTAGCAAAAAATGAGTGGCATTGCCGTGTTAAAGAATTGCAAAATAAATTGTATTACATTTGTGACGAGAGGAAATTGTTTGCTGAGCAACAACGTCAAGCTCTTATCTGTGAAAACTGGGCTATGGAAGAACTTACTTCTATGGCTAACACTTATATATCTTGCATGCAAGCCGAAATCAATAGGTAAGTATATTTCTTGACTAATCATATGATAAGTGCTTTAAAAAATTGTTTGCACTGATGTTATATACATCCAATCGATGTTAAGAATGTGTTAAACTAAAGAATATAGATTCAAAGAAAGTAGTTCTTTTTTACTGTATTTTACAGTACAAGTGTTTTCAATTTTTTTTAGTAAATAGGATACTTCTATTAATGACTTTAAATTCGACCACTTTCTACGAAAAGGCCTGTTACGCCGTTCACTGGTTAAGCCCTATATTCTGTTTTTCTATTTTCATTAATTGAAACCGACTACCTACGTATTTTTATATACCTATATTGATAAACCACTGAATATACTTTTGTACTAATAATTCATATTTTTTGCACTTAGGTCTATATTAACATTTCAAACATTTCATGATTTTTACTTCGCTATGTTAAAGCGATTACCTCCAAATGAAAGACTGAGTTCTAAAGAATTAACTAAAATATTTCGAGAAACCGATGACACTTCCGGAAGTAAAAGGGCAGGCGAAGATAAATTATTTAGACAGTTAAAAGCTGCATTCATAGACATGCAACTTAAAAATATAGAAATAAATTTTAGTAATAATCCTTTTAATTTGATCATAGAAAATAATGTTAAGTTTGCTCTGAAAGTAATTAAAGATACCAATGATTCCTATCGATCACTTATAAGCAGGGAATATAGTGATATAGCAAAAATTCAACCACAAGTAAAAAGGAAAGAGGAAAATATTTCAGATGAATCTATAAACATGGAAGAAATTTTTAAACATAATGCTCTGAAATGCATAGACGAATGGATAATGGGCGTTAACGGTGAAATGTTTCGCGCCAGCTTGCGTATGTTCGCCCTTCAGTATAAATGCTATCGTGATATGAAACTGTTTAATGATCAAATCTACAAGGCATTCAAAGACGTGCAAAATGATATAAACACCTATTACATGAACGAGATCAAATCTGTTGACAGGCTTTGTAAATATCTGCAAATGGCTGTAGAGAATGGTAAAAAAATCCCCGAAAGCTTAATACTTGAACATGATTCTTTCATTATCAATCCAAATCTTTTACAATTTCCGCCGCCTGAACCACCTGCAGATATCGGAGATGATACAGAGCATGTATTTGAATTAGATTTCCGCATTGGACAGCTAGCCAGGCTACGATCACAATTTAAAATTGTCGCGCCTACAGGAATTACGTTACAACAAGCTTTTATATATTTATTGCAAGATTTCATATTTTTTGGTAAGGAGTCCTGCGAAGGGTCGATGGTACCACAAGCTTGGAAACATATAGATCCAGAACAAGTATCCAAACTTATATTTGTGTTATTTGGCGAAACTGCTTACGTTGATTGGAGGGATTTTCTGCTTTACTGTTTAAATATTCGGTTTCCCACTGTAGATGAACTGTTAGCAATTCGAAGAAAATTTCGGTGTAATGATCACCAATCTACGGAGTTGATTAGTAGGGACGACTTCCTAAATGTAGAACTTTGGTTCGAAAAAGATTTTGATCCGGAAGATAGACGCGCAATGTTGAGAAAGAATTTGATTAAACATTTCTTGTTCGAATTGTATGAAGTTGATAGGGATGTAATGAATTATTCAGCTTTTCTATTAGCTTTCTGCAAAAGTACGGACCCTATTGAAGGTTTCGCAACAGCATTATCTATAGCCGTTGGCAAAAAGATTTGCTTTACATTAGAACAGTGTGAAGAAGTTGTGTGTAAAATGATTAAACTCAAAAAGTACAGAGATGAGTGTTTGGCGTGCGCTCGTAAATGTACCGAACAATTTATAGATAAAGTTATTACTAATGTAATTACTTACTGTGAAGGAACTACCATAACAGAATTAGAATATGTCGAAGAACCGGTTGAAAAAGACAAAAGAGGTAGAAAAGGGAAAGGGGCTGCTTCGAAAAGTAAAAGCGTTCATAATACTCAAAGCGCACGCATGCCTATGGGACAAAAGGGTCTCCAAACTCAAAGTAAGTCAATCCAATCTGCTATTAACGTTAAGACTACATTTATCTGTGAACCTTGCGAAGCAGAAGCTGAATCGCAAGAAGAAAAACCAGAAGAAAAAGAAGACGTGGAAGAAGAAGTCAAATCCGAATTAGTACAAGAAGATCCCAATTTAATTTACGCTGTGAGTCAGTCTGTTATTTGGAAGATATTGAAGATATGTTTACCGTGGCATTTTGAACTGTTACCTGAAGAAAATGTGACACCCTACGTAAATCAAATTCAGGAAGCGATGAATCGTTTAGAATTCGATACTGATAATGGAGATATTTATGTTTGCAAGTTTGTCGTGAATCCAGATGTGTGTAAGCTTTTACATAAAGTGAAAAAGTTTACAGTTCTCTACTTACCTGACGAGGTCCGTAAAGTAATGACATAAATCGGTGTTCTTTCTGTTATTGTCTGTTATTGTTATTGTTGAAATTTAATTTTAATATTACTTACATTTATGCCAAATCTTTGTGAAAATAAATTGCTTTTGCGACTGTCTTCATCAAATGTTTCGATAATTCTCTTTTACGTTTACATGTGAAATAAATGTAGATTATTTGCAGTTCTTTCATTGAAGGTCTTTAATTCATTGAAATAATAAACAGTAGACACTAATTCACAATATTCAGAATACCAATATCTATACTAAACTCGTAGCAGAGCCATGTATGTACACGAAATATTTTTTGAAAAGTCATTACTGCGTAAATTTTATGTGATAAAGAACCCAATACAACAATTTATGGAATCCTTGTCTCTGTGTCTGTCTGTCTGAATGCGCATCTCGCAAAAACCACTAAAAGGAATTTAATGAAACTTGGCATAATTATAGCTCAAGACCTGGGTTAATATTTAGGGTACATTTTATCATCCGCTATAAAGTTCCCACGGGAATTATGTTGTGGTAGACCCGTAGTAAAATGTCTAGTAGAAAAAAGTAGGTAATTCAAAAGCCTTACTTTTTTACACATTAATACTAGCTTTATAATATGAAACGTGTACCTACGCTTAAATCTACAAAGCTTACATTTGAAATCACTCAGCTCAATTTATACACCCATTAATATTATATGAACTGTACATTACACTATTTTTTGGTCGAATGTTTTTATCGGGGAGGATGACACATTTTCCCATTGTCCCTGTCACCGGGGACGGGCTACCGAGGATAATGAGATTAAACCGTCGTATGTGGATCGTCTGCGCGTATTATTCGATAAAATAATGAATGAATCCGCGAGTAAAAAATATATCAAGATTTCGTATTTTGACATCTGTGGATTAGCAAATGTTTTAACTAGCAAATATTTTGATTAATGTCACATTTATTTAAAAAAAAACGGAACGTAATGTTATAAATGTTACCAGTTTAATAATATTTCCCTGTCACTGGAAACTAGACAATTTCTGTTGATTTTGCCTATTTGATAATTAAATCACTATTGTACATATTACATGTAAACCTAAATGTATTTTTTTATATGGAAAAAGAAATTATTAAATATAATTTAATATACACCTTTTACAAAGAAGCACCCTTAAATTTACCTATTAGGAAAACATTAATTACCTATCTTGAAGATAAAAGAACTCATTTAATAGAATCTTGGGCGGATTATGTAAATAAAAAGAGTAAATAATTGCTTTTTAGGTCGATGTATTTTTTAGCTGATTAAAAAAAATAAGTAATTTTTGATGATGCTTATGGCAATACTAATTCTGTCTTGCTCATAAATGTCAGTTGAATATTGCGGTTTGCGGCAATTGCTGAATGTATCTTTTCTTCGTTTACAATTTTACACCAATCGTAATTTCACACTTTCACCAATTTTCTATGGTCTAGTTATATAATAAAATTACGTTAGCATTACCGGGTTATTATAATAATTGTAGAGGACTGAAGTGGACCTCAAATATACACAGATAGTGTAGTTTTTTTGACATACATGTTTTTTATGTGCAAATTTTGTTCTGTTTTTGGCGCATCTTTGGAGTTTAATAACGGAGGATCTGAGAGGTAAGTGGTCACCCACGTGCGTTTAATTAGTACATAAGAGGTCTAAAATAAATGTTAAGAACATAATGTTTACGTGATTCTAATTTTAGAATATGAACCTTGTTTCAGTACAGATGCTGTATAAAAAGTAAACAATAAATGAAACCAGGTATAATTAGTATTTTGACGTCTAAAACATAATAACCGCAAGTATTTTATGAAGTGTGACGTAATAATTATTGAGATACTTTTTCTCCTTTAAAATTGCCAATGAGTGAAAACGTTTTAACAGGAATTGTTCCGTGAACCAAATAGATTTGCACATTTATCACTTGCGTATTTAATTAGTGTCCAATGTATATTAACATTTTTAATCCCTGTTTTAATTTTGCATTCTTATTGTCAGGGACTGAACTTTATGCTTTTAATAAACTGGTTACAAATAAGCAAAAATATTTGGAAAATATATTCACATATTTTCTATGTAATTTTATCACCAGTTAATTAAAAATTAAAAAAGTTAATACAAACAATATTCATTTATTTTAATAATACATTGAAGTAATTGTCTTCATAAATTTTCATAACTATTGATGAATTAAAATTTTGTTTTAAAATTTTTCTTTCCATAAAAATTTTTCATTAAACATTTATGAATAAATTGCCTATTTTCTCGAACTCTAAGTAGGTACTAAGTTTATATCTAGAATCTTCCTACAGGATGCATTCTATCAAACTGTTAGATGTAATTTACACATTTATCTCGATTCAGCGACAGATCACTTATTCTATTAAGACATGTTTTCAAGGTGCTTGTGTTTTTATGAGGCTATATTTTTCAAGAATGCAGTAGTACCTATGGCAGGCGTTAACTGGCAAAATGCAGCTGCAATGATGATAGAGGATGCTTGTACCTAAAGAGGGTCCTTAAATAATGCATCTTAGAAATTTACAAAAAATACTATGTTAATTAAATTGTTTTATAACTAATAAAGCTTATAGTAATATATGATTATGTCATACCATTTAATCAGCCTGTCCCTCCAATATTGGATATAGACCTCTGCCAAGCACAGTCATCATATAGTCTTTTACTTTCATATCCAGCCACTACTTACTTTCTTCAAGTCATCAATTCACCTGGCTGTAGGATAAATAAATATATTCCATATAAATAAATAAAATAATTAAATTTATCAGGACCAGTAAATTCTGAAGGCCCACCACCACCAATTATCTACTAATTTATAACTAGCCACCTTCAACAACAGTCATATTTCTTTTCAGTCATGTTCATGTATTCTGTTGGGTCCACCTGACTGGGGAATATAAACGCTATTATTCAGATTTACTTTAAGGTCTTCCCTCTGTCTAAATTTATGTCCTTTTGTTTTTTAGTGTTTGCTTGGGTGAAAACTGAGAACTAAAACAATCCATGCAATAATATTATGAGAAGATGCAGATTAGATAATCAATTTTAATATACAATGTAATGACAAATTCCAAATAAATTATATTGTTATTATTATTAACACACTTTTTTATTTACTTACTTGTTATTTGACTTCAAAGAATAATATGATTATTCAATTTTTTAAATTATATTCCAATTGCTAGCAAACTCCTTAAAAACTTAATTTGACTTAAAAAAAGTGAGGGATAGCAGGACAAAAATTCCTGGTGTCCCCCACTGTGGCCAAACAAGTGAGGCACAGTGAGCATACACTGTATAATTTAATTACAAAATAATTAAAAGAACAAGGAAAAGAAAATAGGTGTTTCAAATTGTTTATACTTTATAGATATTAATTAATTAACTTTTCTAAGTGCAAGATAAGACCACACATAGTTGTAAGAAAATGTAGATAAATAAAGACTACATTTTTAAAATTAAATCTTATCTCCATACCTATTCTCATAAGTAAACAAATCAAAGTTTAAAAGAAGTATGCAGGTCAAATTGCATATTCATTGCACATATTTACTGTATAAGATAGTATAATGTAACTTAAAAAATAATTTGGATGAAATAATGGTTACATACTGTGCAAGACTTCAACAAACAGTTGACAATATTAATGAATGTCCAGAAGTAATAAAGAAAAGAGTAGTGTCCAGAGTAATGATTGTAATAAAGAAAAGGGTTATACATATATTTGTAAATTTAATCTTGATTAATACCAGTTATGTGCGGCTACAGCAGAGGATTTAATAAAAATTAATTTTTGATTTTATTTATTAAACTAAGATTACAATTTATAATATTACTAACTAAAATTCTATTCTAAAAATATGCGTCTTGACCGATGCTAGGTCTAAAACGAAGTGTCTCTACATTTGATAATACAAACTAAAATACTAATCTAAACTACCCGTCTTGACCCATGCTAGGTCTAAGACGAAGTGTCTCTAAATCCGAGCCATTCGGAGCTGCTGGCGGGAAATACGTCATTGCAAACTTGTCCAATTATTGAGAGTGCTGTTTATCCATAAATCTTTATAAGTTTATATAAACAAGTAAAGCATGTCGGGTGGTGTCAAGTGTCGTTCACTGTGCAGTTATTGTTCTGAGGGCGATTACATAACATACCTGTAAACAAATCATTATCATGTGTAAAATGAATTATAGAGGTCAAAGAACATATATCACTGTATTGCTACATACCAGTGTTATTAATCACTATTGTTTCATTGCCCTCCCTGCTACTTTTATCAAAAAATATAAAAACATAATTTACTATGCATTGGATCACAGTGTGCAAGTGCCAGTTAAGCAGGAAAATAACTTTCGTATTAAATATTTATCTCTCTTTTATGCATACTTTGTGTAGCCATTATGAGGTAGTCAATGTACAATTTAATATTTAATTAGTTGTGCAATTCCAGAGCAATTCCTTGAACCATCCAGATTTCATGTATTGTTTTTGGTATATAAATAAATTAAAAAAGATAGTCATAATAAGACAATGAGAGAATAATCACTGAATATTTTCAAAATGCACAAAAAAGGGACACAGTTGTTTGTGGTGATATAGAAGACCACAGGTATAGGTAGAAGCTATACCTATAGGTATAGGAAGAATTTAGGTCATGGACCAGGCTTCACCTACCACTTTACTAGACTCTTCATATTAAGGTTGAATAATATGAGAGAGATCTAGTAAAGTGGTCATTGATTGACAATTTCATTCAAATCTCTTTTCCATCCAGTTGTGGCTGATATGTTAATAACCGAAATTCTTCCTACTCGTGGCGCGCATTTTAGTAGAAGGCCTTGTGTGGTGGCGGTCATTGTGAGAGACCTATATCTAGCAGTGGAGAGACTAACTGATGGTATGGTATAGGCATAAGAATACTATGCTCAGGTGAGGCCCCATACAGTGCTCACACCTCTGGGCCGGCGCACTGAAATATCAATTGAACCCATTAGACTTCATCCAACGACGTGCTGTTCGTACTGTCGACGATCCCACGGGCGGTTTAGAACCCCTCAGCATTTGGAAAGACGTTGCGTCTCTATGTCTTCTACCACCTGTACGATGAGGAATGCTCTGAAAAATTGTTCAATATAATTCCTACCTCGGGTTTCTCAACAGCACCTCCCGTCACAGAAGTGCGGTCCATCCGCATTTCCTCGATACGGAGGTGTCGCGTATTGTTCATTCAAGAAATCATTTTATTCCGCGATCACGTAGGCTATGGAACGAACTGCTTCAAACTACGATATGGGGTTCTTCAAGAAAGCTGTGAATAGGATTTTACAAGATCGGCGGCCCACCCGCATACCTCCCGGTGTTGCAGGTGTCCACGGGCGGCGGTAACACTTACCATCATGTGGGATAGCTTGCTAGTCCGCCTACTTTACTATTAAAAAAAGTGGTCGCTCCTTCCTGCTCGTGGTGCGCGCTTTAGTTTATGTTTTTGTGCGTCCAGGGTTACGGACGCAATGTTCGGGATTTTATATTTACGAATTCTAGTTTCCTTAAATTTCTAATTGCAATCCTAATTGTGTCCTGTGTTATTATGGGACATATTCGATTCGAATCTCCATTAGGGGGGTTACCTCACACCGCACGGAAAGTAAATGCTGCGGTGCGACAGGTAGGTTGTACATTTTTCGAACTTTATCTTCCAACCTACATAGTTTAAATTTGCATGACACTGCCACTACAACCAGTGTCCGCCAAACGAGGACGGGCGTCTCCAGCAACGCAGCACGGCAAATTAATGTAGCACCATTATCACGCACCAGTTGAAAAAACAAATTTCAATATTTTCGGTACATTTTAGAAAAAAAAAAAATTACACAAGTTGTTGAGCTCGATAAGCCTTCTTTAACTACGCAACGTTTTTATGTAGGGGTATTTTCTTTTAAATTTTCCGAAAGTTTACCCCATCCTATGCTTTCCCAATTCTCGTAAGGTAGGCGACGTATTCGGGGACGTGCAATTCTGGACTGTTCTCATATATCGCGATTCGCGAATATCGCAGGGTAATTGTACTTACCGCCAGTTGAAATGTATGCGACCGTCTTTCTGTAAAAAAAAATCTCCTTAAAAGTGAAATATGTGTACATATACGTTTTATATGAAAACGAAACGTTTTTATATTTGAAACGCGGAAATTTGAAAGTTATATTTCGTATTGGGTTATGTATTCTCGAACATTCCAATTGGTTTTGTTACAATGTCAGTCTACGATATGGGGTTCTTCAAGAGAGCTGTGAATAGGATTTTGCAAGGTCGGCGGCGCGCCCGCATGCCCCCTGGTGTTGCAGGTGTCCATGGGCGGCGGTAACACTTACCATCACGTGGGACCGCTTGCTCGTCCTCCCACTAATATATAAAAAAAAAAAACTTGAAAATTAACAAGCACCAGGAATTGACTTTTTCTAGTGAAATGTAGATATATTTTTTCTACCTTAGGTTCTTATGGGACCAGAGCGATACATTTGCACGTCTTTAGTGCTGTGATTTACTCTGAATAGACTGCCTTGATGTTTCGAAAGTGAGTCAGTTATCAAGGACGGTTTCTCATCCATTCTTTACCATCGTATCCCATTCTATCGGAAAGAAAGTGTAATCGAATGACGGGAACTCCTTTTTCCTTTCTCAATCTTATTTTTACCAAAAAATTATTTTTTGCGATAAAAAGAAAAAGGATACTGATTCCTAAATCCGTAAATGTAGGCAGTGCATCTGTGAACGTACCAACTTCGTACTTTTTGATCGATGTCGGCATGTATCGCAGATGTCCATGGGCGACACTTTCTATAATTTCTATAATAGTATTTACTGATTGAGCGTACGAACCCATATAAACCTTTGCAGCTCATTATTAACATATTTAATATGTAGGTTACGTGACTCCAACCGCAAATACAAAGTTGTAGAATAATTCTGTTTTTTTTTCAGTTAGTGGAACATATAAAAACAAAAAGTCACTAGAACAACTCGTTTTCACTAACTCAAAATGTTTGTAATCTTTCGAACCCTCGGATGGTTAATGCTTTACTTATCTTCACGTGAACTGTCTAGTCCTTTGCCAGCTAATTTCCATGGGCGAGAAATGAAGCCACTTATATCAGGTGCGTCATCTGTCTTTGTTCCCACACATACTTTGAAATATTCTTGTATTTATGTAATAAATAAAATAATTTCTTTATAAATAGTTTCTGTCAATAGGCTCCGGCTTTGAAAATCGATATTTTACTAACCCTTTCTTCTCTTTTTATTGTTCATCTTTTGTTTGATTTTCCACCGGCATACAGACGGCGCCTGACTTACCATGCGAAACTGATTCCAAGCGGGCAAATGTTGGTATGAATAAATGAAATGGTAATTATATCCTCGATATAGGCCTCTCCCAAGGTCCGATCACGCGATCTTCAGCCCTTTTCATCCAGCCACCACTGGCGAAATTCTTCAAGTCGTAGATCCACCTAACCGGAGACTGGCCCTGCGCTTCTCTGTACGTGGTGTCTATTCGAGGACTTAAGTGATAAATAATTGAATGAGCATTATAGCAAATACTGAATGGGCAGCAAATTGAGGCAGCAAAGGCGGCTTGGGTTTAGGTTCTCTGCTGACAATAAAGAAATAACATTCTTAATAATATAAATTATTTATTTCAGTTATTCAAAAATAGTTTGTTCTCTCCATCACGATTTGCTGCCTATTTAGTATTTTTTTGGTGCTCGTTTAAATAAAGGCCTCTTTAAAGTCACCTTAAATATAGTCGATAACCAATAGAACTACTTACTTACTTTTTAGACGTGTTAAGTTCGTGTCATAACCTGTAAAGATGTGAGCCTTGAGTTTTTATGTATATGTATTAGAATTTGTTCATGTCATTCATAAGGCTTCAGCTATTTGTGCCGGTTGAGCAAATAGGTTGTGTAAGAATCTGTTTAGCATACTCTAATTAAATAGTACTCTACACAAACATGGTTAGTTCGTTTTCACTGCAATTTTATCAGAGGATTGTTTTCGACGATGTAGAGAGAATGTAGAGAATTTATTACTAACTTTACAGAGATAGATGTAGAGTATGGATATTTCATCAGCTTGTTGCCTAAGATAAATTGAAACAAAATATATCGGAGTGCCGCACGTCTAAATTATAAAGCCAATTGTAAATCACGCTTTACATGGATGCTGACTGATTTAAGGAAATCTGCTTATTTGTTTTAGTGGGCGCTGTTTATAAAGAAGAAATCTTATTGATGATGCCCACACTTTAGTTATTTCAAGCACTTTAGTCTTGAGATGATTAAGTCCAAATTGGTTTTGAGAGTTTTTTATTATCTTATTGATTACCATACCATTAGCCTGTGTCTCTCCACTGCTGGATATAGGCCTCTCCCAAGGACCGTCACCACACGCGGTCTCATCCAGCCACTATCGGTTACTTTCTTCAAGTGGCCGGCCGGAGGACGTCCCAAGCTACGTTTCCCGGTACGCGGTATTAATTATTACTATTTAAGTGTTTATACAAATGTTTGCGTAACCTACCTTTATTTTCTTCCTGTTTATATTATTTCTTAATTTTTGTCCGTCCCTGTCCTCGCTTGAAAACGGATTTTATTCAAGAAATCATAACTCTTTAATTTCTCACAAAACCTACCTTATTTTCGAAATTATTAATTCTGACAAAGAAACTTTGTCAGAATTAATAATTAATAAACCCTTAAACTTTCTCGAATAAACATCTTAAACGACAGTGAGATTAGCTACGACATAGGGCCAATAGTTCTCGCGGACAAATAGACAGATATTGTGCTTTGTATAATAATAATAATGTTTAGAGGTTTGCTGTTCCATTCTGCAAAAAAATAATATTATCCCGCTCATTTCTCTTTGAAAATTACTTGCCGCGCTACACCTAAATTATTTGTTCTTTTAATAAAACTCCTCGTTGTTTGCATGGTAATATTCTTGCTTTTTGTCTGGCGCAGGTAAAATATAGGTTCAGTGTAAAATTCTAGCGGTCGCGGAACGTTTCGCCGCTGTGTTTGAATTTTTAAGATAAAAAGAAAAAAATATACTTACATTAATTTTTGCGCCAGATTTTTTGGGTATTATATTCTGCTTCCGCTGATCTCTTGCATGAGACCATGTCAACTTGCAAACATTTTCAGAAGTTAGTCCTATTGTACACATAGCTTTGTATAAAGTTGTACACACTTTTGTACATACCAGATAGGATTTGGCGCAGTTATAGTGCAATTTAGCTATATAGTTTTGTTAATGTGGTTCCACACGTGACGATTTAGTGCTGCAATTGTGTTATAACTATCGATGCAACATATGAGAAATTGTTGCAAGAGATACTCTAATGATGCTCTAGTGTATCTTTAACATTACTTTTTTGTGATATAGTGCTTTTCATGCGGCTCTGTTGTCTTTCAGCTTTTGAGTAGCTCCACTCACATCTCTTCCCTTGAGTGTTGTAAAAGGCGACTAAGAGATAACAAAGCCGCTAACCACAAGCCCTGAGGAACTATACCACCTCCAAAAGAGTGGTAATTCATTTCCTACCACAAGCACTGAGGAACTGCACTACCTCTAAAAGAGTGCAGTACATTTTGCCGTAGTCTCACAGGAGACTACCGTGAAATATACTGCATTTCCCACCTTCTCCTATTTCCCCAATTTGCGTACGTGTTTCTTTCCCATCCCATTCTAACCCTTCCCACTAATCCACTCCTTTAAATCTCCAAAGGTAGGCAACGTATCCGAGGGCGTCGTTGGTATATTCTGTTGGCTCCTGATATTCTGGACTGATGTTTGTTGGCATGTATTGCGGATATGCAAAAGTACCAATTTCGTCCAGCTCTTCTGCCGTTTTATTTCCATAAAGAAAAAGGTTAATTTTAAACATCTTTTTGATATTAGTACCCATATAGGTAGATTAATTTTAAACATCTTTGACTGTTTCCAGTCATTACTGTTGTAATCCTAGCACCGAACAAAGACCATTATTTCAATACAAATGGGATGAATGGGTCATTCATGAACATAATAATGGCTATGTTCTACTTACAACAGTCCTTTGCTTGTGTAATAAAGTGCTAAGACTGCGTGTAGCGTTAGTATTGTTTAACAAATTAGCCACGGACACAGTCTAGAATATATATATATATATATATATATATATATATATATATATATATTAGCATTACGCACATAGCTCAGTCATTTTAGGTTTCATTTTCTCAAAAACTCCCAGTTAGCTGAATTTTGGCATACAACTTTGTAATAGTGTTCTAAATAACATATCCAACAGTGGCGATTTTGGTACTTGTGAGAAAATTATATTAATATGGATATACCCCGGGATTCCCAGGATTCTGAATCTGGTTGTTAATGATGTTGTACCCACTTGCAACTATGTCTTTATTATTGTATATGTATCGGATTACGAAAATAGATACATTTTATATACCCACAATATTACGAGGCTGACCTATATAGTTCGTAGTGAGGATATCAAGAAAACTGAAATAGGTTAAAGAAAATTATTTGTTACAGTAAACTCAATTACAAAGCGAAATAAACTTAGCTACTTAGCAAAAATAGATTAAAATGACACCCGAGTGGTAGTGTAGTATACGGAATATTCAAATGAATAGCTGTATGTTCCTTGCACTCTACGACGAAAACGGTCGGGTCGGTTCTACAAATAATATGTATAGAATCTTTTTTGTAGAAAATATTCTGATCTATAGTTTTGTAATCGAGCTCCATTAACCTCTGAGCCATAAAAAGCGAGGTTTTCGCGAAAATTTATAGTTAGTGACCTTTGACCTTGAATATCTCAAAACACACGCGATATCAATTTCGATTTTTGATATATTGAACAGTTTTACAAAGGTGTATGCCATATTTCAACGAACTGGGATTTTTTGAGAAGATCGCTTGATTTTTTGTCTAAAATGACCACCGGGACCTAGCAGTTACGGACACATTTCTATTCTGGTCCTTATAATTGATTCTTTAAAGTTCTCATGTGTAAACACGAACTATAACTTCGTAGAAGATTGCATCTCCTAAGTATAATAAAAAAATACCTTAAAAGAATCGACCTGGAGAATACGTTGTATCTACGTACTATCGTACCAAATATTACGATCGTATTTGCCTAATTTGAATAATTCATTTCGTTGTATTCAAATCGGACTAACTAAGAAAATCGGAATCTAAAAAATGATGGTCGACTAGTTCTTCCTCATTAAACAAAAAAAAACAAATACTAATGGAGCTATTACTATTCGTTGGTAAAACCTTGAGAAGTACTTACTTGCAATCGATTGAGAACACGGACATTGAAGGTTTAATCTATTCTAATATTGTAGAGACTGGTGAGTGTTTTATTCAATTCGAAAACTATTGGACCGGTTTTGTAAATTATTTTGGCATACCAGAGCCCAGCAGTGGACTTCTTTATATAAAAATATCGCGACAGAATAACAGTGGTACCTACTTGTACAGTGTATAAGGTTCACTTCATGTTGTCTGCCTGTTCGAGTATCCTGCAAATTCGATTATAAAAAACAAAAATAAGACGCTGTTCAGCACTATATAAATTGAACATGAACGTCAGTGGAGCTGAGATAACGCTTGCATCATGCCTAGCCTAAACACAGCCTGTTATTAATTAAAAAAATCCAGCCAGCCGGGTCCTTTCCAGTACGGCATAACTTCGTGTGCGTCAGCATTTCTTGTTGCCTGTCTGATTCGGCATTGTATGTCTATGTTAAAAGTTTCAAATGTTAATAACTTTTTATCTATTTAAGTTACGGGGTCGTGGTTGATATGTGCATAGGTAGCAAATCTTGACCTAACACAACGCCTAATTCATACACAACGAATTGACCAGCCGTTCTGACATCAGAATGGCTGGTCACCTATAATACCCATAGAACCTTAATACTTAGGTATTCAATTATTTGATGGCAGGTAACAAATAACAGCAATTAGGAAGTAATTTTTGGGCATCACTTTAATGCCGAATTGTATAATTTCGTACTTACCCAAAATTTGCGAAATAAACCAGGTTTTCCTTTGCAAACATTACTACGGCGTTTGTGTCAAGTATTTTTCTGTATATAGAATTAAGTAGCGCCACTAGCGGTTGTATTGAGAAACTTAAAATTTTCATACAAAATAAAATACAAATCGTCATACAGTAGACTTCAACGCGGTAGTGTCGTTTGCAAACGAGGGGCAAACGTTGCATTAGGGGCCACTGGTACACCCAAATACATGGAAACAATGTGGTTGTATATTGCATGCAATGCGATGGAGTTTGTCCCTTGCATATGATATGGTTTTTTCGTGGCGTCAATATGTATTTCACTGCTGTGTTGAGCAAAAGTAGGCCTCCCTTTTGATCTCACCTCGCCACTTGTCGTTTGGTTAGTGTGAAAATTTCCCTTGTTTATTTCCCTTCTCGCCATTTTACCGTCTTATCTTTTTTGTAGGTTTGCCACTTCGTCAATATCAAAAAAAAAATATTGATTAAAATTAGTACCCTTTAATATGTACGCAATTTTACAGAACGCAGTACGTTACCCATAAATTCTCTGAATTAAACTGCGATAATCCGCAGTCAAAGGGATCAGAGGATTATCTGTTACAAGTGGTTGAAGAATTTATTGTACCTACTACATTGATGGCAAACTAGGAGCTATACGCGTTCAGACCCGATTTACCATATAAAGTACTTATTTTTCCTTGTTGGATCTTTCTGATAAAGAGGTGTTAAAATTACGAACATTTACCAATGTTAGAAACATACACACACTGCCTACTTAATTTGTGACATTGAATGAATATATCTATCTTATTATGAGTTACTATTTTTGGATATTCATATGTTATAATGTCACATGTAAGTCTTTTGTTTGTTAGTGTGTAAGTACAGCTTATATAATTCTGAGCACTTCGAGGAAATCTATGACAACTGCGAATAATTTTACGTCCTTTACCATTACCGTAACCAGCCCTTTAATAACTACTGTCTAACGTGGGCCTCCTCACGCATATTATCTTGTGCATTGGGGGATGTATGGCCTTAAAACGCCACGCTCTGACCAAACGAGTTCGCTAGTTCACTCCTTTAGAGGTGGTGTTGTTCCTAGGGCCTTGTGTCAACGGCTTTGTTACCCTTTAGTCGCCTTTTACGCCACCCACGGGAAGAGATGCGGCTGGTCTTATTGTAAAGCCGGCCCACCACATGGTCAATCGATCTTCTACTAGTTGATAATTAAAATTATCACAGATAAAACTAACGCCTACTTAGTTTGACAAAGCTGCTCCGTGACGAGGTTAACTTTTAAAGCCAGCTTCGTAACACAAATTACATTAAATAACATGTTGTTCAACGAGCGCTTTCCAGCCAGCAATCTCATCGGATGGAAAATTGGTATTGACTATTCAGAATATTCGTCGGAGGCGGCAGATATGGCTAAAGCAATTTCGGTATATTGACGAAATCTACCTAAATTATGTAAAGAAATCTGAGACATGGAGCTTAGGGCTAAAATGGATTCTTAAAGTAGAAAGTTGAGAACACTTGCACTCTGTATACCCACGTGGTGTATAATATCAGGTATATAGGTATATCTAATACATTAATACTTCAGAATATGAACATATATAATCCGTTTTGTTATGTATCGATTCATTCTATAACACTCCTCTCCCAGGGCACAATAATCTTGTAATCACACATGAGTTTGGCGCACAATTCAATGAGAATTGGTAGATCTATAAATTATAAATAAGTATCTAATTGTTACCATATCATCAGCCTATGTCTCTCCACTGCTGGATATAAGTCTCTCCCAAGGTTCACCACCACACACAATCTGACCAGAAGGCCTCCCAATGGAAAGTGGAATCGAAAAGCTCGATTACTCCACTTATATATAACTATATCCAACATTTCCGTGAGGAAAAACAAACTAATAATAGTTATAAATACATCATCATAAAATATTCAACTGGTTTAAAATAACGTGAAATTCTTTGTATGATAACTGTAGTAAATCGTTAATGATCATTTTTAGAGTAGGTACATGTTGAGTGCTTGTGCCCAAAATACATTAATGTTCAATGATGTCCACCATAGAATGAAATACTTGAAATGGATATATTTTTACCCCACTTATTGTGACGTATATACGAGGGAGTATTATATATATTCTGATGATATATTTTTTCAACGAAATGATTGCCTATTTACTTCGACTTATTAAACGAACACGAATAATTTTAATGCATTTTACTTCATTACTCAATTACCTTTTTTAACTTTTTAAAGAGACTTTACTAGTACCTCTAAAATAATATGTCCACCATCCCGATTCCCCTTAACTTGTGAGTCTGTTAATTATAGCCAACAAATAAGTTTAATGGGTTAAACTGCAATAATCTGGTTAGTGGCTTAAATTATGCAATAATCTGGTCTCATATAAATTATGGTAGTAGAGTTGAATGAATACATTGTTAAAATTTTACCGAAGTCTGTTGAGTAATTTCTTAATTACATTATTTTCTCCAATACGTTTCTCTAAAATATCTGGGTTGTTTATATCATTGATTATCATAGTCAAATGCTTCATTAACTGTGAAAATTAAATAGTACTCTTATCTTACTGCAGTTTTGAAATTTTTTAAACTAAGACTATTTTTATACAATAAAAATGTTGAAAATGCTCTAAATCTTGTTTGTTTAATTACGTTAAAAACATTAAAACATCAACGAAACGTTTCCTCCGGACAGAATAAACAAGGTTATAATCATAGCTTGTTTTTATTACCGGCAATGAGAATGTAGCAATGTATAAATTAATAAAAACTTCTGAGTTGCCGAAAATTTGGCTATTGTTCCGTGGGCATTTCAGATGCTCTGAAATTGTTGTGTGTAAATTTTTCTTATGGATTTCAGTAAATGCTTTGTAAATCTATTCTTCTTTTCTACAGGAAGTCACGAACTGTGGAACAGATAAAAGTGAACTGAGCGACAATTAAAATACATAGGAGATTATGCCATCCAGTAGATATCTGTTTTCACATGATTTACTAGTCTACTGGGACCTCTCGCTCTGCTCGCTCGCTTGAATATCTCTATTTTCTTTAGCCTAGAGTTGTGCCCCCCACTGTTGGACAAAGTTCTGTCTGTACATATCTTTTAAAGAGTCGCTGCTATTTATAAGGGAGTACATTAAAATTTCAATGTTTGGTATTATTTTTCACCTGCGCGTCCGTCCATCAGTTGAAGTCCATCAGTCCATCACATAAAAGCCATTTGACAGATTTGAATTAAAGTAGTTTTTGGATGAACCTATAATTATACAATATTTCATCCAGATTTGTTACAGAGTCCGTGATGGAATCATTTAAAATTCTCGCAAAGACTCGGGCACATCTAGAATAGTATTAAGAATAATGTCTGTCTGTTAATTCGCTTTTCATATCTTTGCTGTTTTTTAATGATCTTTACTGGCCGATTTTGAATGTTGTGCAGCACGCTTATCAAGTAAGTAGGAAGGATATTTGTTATAAAAATTGGTAAGTTTGCAGAGTTTATTGATAATAATGTCGGTCTATTATAAGAGACGTTTTAATAAATTTAGAAATTAGAGTTCCAAGGGGCGAAGCCGCGACCAGAGGGTAGTTTTTTAACATAATAGCTTTTGATTTTATTTAAAAAAGGAACAGCCTCTCGTCAAATAGCATTCATCAGCTATTCTATTTATAAACCAAGTATTGTTTTCGGGAGAAACTTCCGATTTGCTATGTGAAATTATTTTACAGTCACCGTTGGAAAATAGTCCTTATAGTTTCTGTATAGAAACTAGTTTTGTTTAACTGTATAATGACATTATTCTGTTGTCAATTTAGGCGTTAAGCACGTACTCGAGGAGGGGAGATGTCTCAGAGAAATGTGATATTTTCTTTGTATAAAGTTTTTGCGTTGTGCAACGTAATTAAATGAAGAAAAAAATAATACGCTTCATAAGTAGTAAAATAAGCTGTCATACCCGTAGTTTTTCTACGGCACTATCCCTTTCACTGTTCATGGCATACGGCATGTACACTGTTTTTATAAAAGACTCACAAGGGAACAAATGTATGGATGTCGACCTTTCCCACCAACAAACGTAAAATTAGTAACAATGTATTTGTAATAAATTACCATAATCGTTATAAGCAATTATGACTGCTGAAGCGATGCTGTTTTTTACTAAAAAAATGAATTTTACAAACTGATTTTACATCATGATTCACGATACACCCACTGTTTAAACAATAACTGCCTTAACATAAGATCTATGAAATAAAGGGTTTCATTTGAGTTATATTCAATTGTGTTTCAGATGTTGCGTACACGTTGATTTTTCTCGGAGACTACTCATCGTCCTTGCTATAAAAATGATAAATTCGCCGACATTGATCGTACTTAAATATGTCCCTATAACGTCCCACTGCAGGACACCGATCTGCCGGTGCAAACTTTTCAAAAAAATCTCCAAAATATTCAGCTTGTCATTCCCGTCTGAACCCTATATTGGGTCTGTATGAAAAGTTAACCTAAATTTTAACGGTATATATGACTTATAACTATGCCAAGTTTCATTAAAACCCGTCTAACAGTTTTGCGTGATACGCGGTTCTATTACCATTTTATTATATGTATAGATATATCTTAGGTAGGGCTCGTAAAGCTCTACAACTTTATCTAAACACTTTTTTCTAAAACGTACAGAAAATAGGGAAATTCCCTTCCGACCGGCGATACCATATCGCTCTTTCTAGGTCTCGAAAACGCGGATTTCCTCACAATGATTTCCTTTAACGTCGAGTTACGGAAAATACGTACTTATAGTACGGTTATCATGGGAAGACAGCTGTAAGTTCTGTATTTAATTCATTTTATTTAAATACCGTTTCGTTCTTAAGTCATAACACAATAAAATCTAAAAAAAAATCTTAAAAACTATCGATTTGTAAAATGTTTTTTACTACATGTTACAGATGTATGTCAGTTATCATAGCTCTTCTTATGTTAACCGGACCATAGTAGAAACTCTGCGGTTAGTATAAACCGTGTCTATGGTCGATCAAACAAAATGTCACATTGTGTTCCACTTCCGTTTAAAAAGACACGTTTCTTGATTATTATGCAGGTGTCGACACCGCTGTTGATTCACATTTTGTATTGAATTCATTAGAACTTCTGCGAAATATAATTATGAATTTATAAACTCTTTTCCGCTGACCATATTTTTATGACGATGTCACAAATAAGCGATTGACAAGCAAGTGATAAGCATAAGTTGTATGTTTACAGAAATAATCGATCAATGAGAGCCTGTAATCATGGATTCTGCTCATAATTCTGCGTTAATTAATATAAAATTTTACGTATTTTTTCGTAAAAAAATATCGATGTTTTGAGTTTTGTATTTAGCAAGTATTTATGAAAAATTTAGCAATGTAATCACTTAACAATTGAAGTTAACTGACTACAAAAAAATGTCATATTAAACCTAATAAATTGAATTACTTTCATATTTTAGTAGCTGCACTAAGTTTTATTATATTATTATACTTTTATTAATGTATTTAAAATCGTTTTCGCAATAGATATACGTTATCCTTATCAAGTATCCACAGGCACTTCATAATTCTTATCTCTTGTACTACAGTCTGTTAAGTGTCTGCAATATCATTGTATTAATACTGGCTCGTGCGAGTGTTACTTTGGCTGCGTGCTTGCAGATAAAAAGAGAAAATTTTCGAGTCAATGTGGTACGCGCTTCTCAAAAACCCCGAATACATTTGAAAAATCCCCCGGACGTCCCTGGCCGCCCATCAAAGGAAGACAATGTCCGGGGAAAAGACCGGCAAGCCTAATTTTAGAGGATTGTATTTTTAGCGAACCTTTAATAATAATGATAATTAATTTATTTCACACCATAGTAATTGTTAGTAGAAACTTAAAATATATTATGTTAAAAATTAAATTCAATATCATCAAAGTCACATTAATAAATCAAATTAAATTTCATTATACTTAATTAATTACAAATTAATTAAATTAACTCTTCTATCCAGTGTTTCTGGATACGACAGTCAAATTTACTACTTATTGTTCTCAGGATACTGTTGTCACTGCCACGAATCCTATACAGTAGGAAGGCGGCCTTTTTGTGAATTAATGCTTTAAAACCGTCCGTGGAGGCCCACGAACATTGCTGAAGCACTGCACTACCGTGGCACTCCCATCAGCGTTGTGAAAACATTATTATATTGTACACGCAAGACGTTGACCGCCCTAAGCGTATAACTTGTCCACAGGTCGCTTATGTAATACCAGTATGTTGCCTTATGCCCTGCGCTCCCTTGTATAAACCTTATTAGTGATCAAAAGGTTGTGTTGGATAATCACCATATCCAACAAAAGTTTTTTGTCGTTTTTGTAGTTTTACCTCGATTCCAGTCTCCACCGAGTTAATACGATTTGCCTTTGTGCCGCTAGAGAACATTGCAGTTCGTTACATTTAAGTATTCGACAAAAGAAAACAGACAAATATCTCATAGCGTCTTTGAAGTGCTTACGTTTCATTTTAACGACATTTCAGCCAGTTTTATTTAAAAAAAAAAAGAATATCATTAAATGTGACAAGTATTTCGTCTTTCATTTTATTGTATTGAATTTTAACTTTATTTATTTTAATGTTTTATAATTTTTAAAATTTCGCGTTTTTCACATATAAGAAATTTAATAGAAATTGGTCTTAAACGCGGATTAAAGTTTACGGAAACGTCGATTAAGTGAAAGTGAATAAAAACCCGCTAAGGATCCGTTTAATCTATCTATAGTCGCGGGCACATCTGGTAGATACGAAATATGTTTAACTGTTTTGTTTTAATAACCCTTGCCTAGGGGAGCGAAATTGATTGGAAACACGGATAATTGTAAATGTGCTTTAGGAAATGGTATATCAGCTTAATTGTATATGTAACGGTAAATTGTACATGTTCTAATTTGCCTCTATTTTCAATTACCTCGATTGACCCTAAATTGTAGTGTAAGTAAGCAATACGGCTATAAATAAAACTGATAAAGATCAGTATTGTGAAAATAGGTACTTAATGTACTGGGCTGTTTTTTATATAGAAAAGCGGATACACGGCAGTCCAGCATTCCGAGGGTACGGGGATGGGGGGGGGGGGGGGTTACTGACGACCTTATAAACAACCTAAACAATCCACTTTATAATATTAGTATAGATAAAATGTAACCTTATTGTTGGTTTTAGATATTTAGACTTATTATCATTTTTTTAATAAGTAACATTTTTGTATTGATATATCTTAAAAATCAGGTGTTACGGCATGTTTCTACTGATACATAATCTTGATACAACAAAATTTTAAGTTACAAAATCTCAACCGACATAAAATGTATACATTCCATGCATACCGGACATTCCATACCGACAATAAAATCCCTCTGGTAAAACAACGTCTAAATGTATACTGAATGAAATGACTACTTAATAGATGTATTACATGTCATTAAGTACCGACTTCATTTTAAAAAACCTTTAACTTTTTGGCTACTTGTCGAGAAGTGAAGTTCAGTTTTTGTTTGACTATTGCAAAAAATTTAGTGTAATAGTGACAGTTTATTAATCTTCAAAGTGTTTTTCGCTTGTAGTGTATATGATAATCAAATAAAGCTTTTCGTGTGCTTCCAAGGAGCCCTCTTCTGTCCTCAGTAAACCTGCTATCGCTTTACGGAGCGACTCCTGACCAACTTCGACGGGACTGGACATTAGATAGGGTACGTTTTAGACTTTGAAATCGTTTATTAAGAAGAAAATTTGACACTGGCAGAATGTGCTAATTGCATTGTTGCCATAGATGAAGAGAAAAAATACCTTTAACTTCGGTGTCACCAGCTATCGAAACCAGACTTTGTATCATTTTACGAATTTAATATAACATTATGCAGTATGCGTTCCTTATACTATTTTGTACAGAGATTTTGTATGCGTATTTTAAAACTGGGTATTTGCGGGGGCGTTTGATTATTTAACACTGCAAGATAGCTGGCGGTTTTCCAACAAAGATAGGATTACGTTATAAATTAATACATAAAAGTTATTTACTTTTATTTATTAATTCATAATTATAGAAGTTTACATGGGAGTTTGACGATCAAATTAGCTGGTAGCGCCCCAGCCCACTACGGGTTGGATGGGATGGGATGGGAATGAGGCTCTGGCATATTTCACTCACTACCGAAACACGTACGTACATTCTGGAAATACGATAAAGTAGGAAATGGAGTACATTTCAAGTTAGTCTTGTGTGAGAGAGGGGTAACGTGGTCAGTCGAGTGCGCCCAGCGGCTGTGAGAATGCACCATGCGCTCTCCCCCTACAATAAATAAAAAAAAATATTGTGCAATAATTATTGTATTTACATGTCTATCTACAAAACCAACACTTGCACATAATATGTCGTTTCCCCCTTTCAATTGAGGGAATATTTGAAGGGTTTAAGTACGCCTTTTGTAAAGGGTGCGCCAGAGAAACTTACTTATTTGAAAGGTCAATAGAAAAAAAGTACTTCAGTTATTGTTTTAAATTTTTTTTTTATTTGAGAATACAATATCCCAATTTTTTTTTTATGCAGTCTTAAAAATGACATCGGATAAATGGCGACCCCCATTGCGCATACACTGATGAAGTCGATTTTTGAAAATTTTTTCCACTCTTCGCAGCATATCAATCGGTATGTTGGCAATGGCGTCGCGAATGTTGTTCTTGAGGTGTGCTATGGTCCGTGGTCGAACCAGGGATTTCAAATAACCCCATAAAAAGAAATCGCATGGAGTCAAATCTGGAGTCAAATCGCCATTGGAGATCGCCTCTGAGAGAGATGAGGCGTTGTCGCAACAAATTCATTGAGTCTCGTGCTGTGTGTGCTGTGGCTCCATCTTGCTGAAACCACACGTTCCTAACGTTCATTTCTTCGAGTTTTGGAAGAAAAAATTCCTCGATCATGTTCCTGTAACGAGCTCCATTCACGGTAACTGCGCGTTCGTTTTCTTCAAAAAAATAAGGACCAAACTGCGAAGGCCCGCTGCTCTCTAGACCAGAGCATGATGGCAACTGACTGGAGGGAGAAACAAACTTGGGAACTTCCCCCTCCAGATGCGCCCCCTCTTGCCCCTCTACCCGCCCAACTCACCGCGCGGGAATTTTTTCAAATAAGTAAGTTTCTCTGGCGCACCCTGTACAGTGATTGTGTAATACAATAGATATTGTTTTGTACAATAAAGTATAAATAAATAAATATTTTGTTAAATAAATCATCAGTTTCGTCTTCTCTAACTTAACTATTTTGATTATCTGAATATAATTATGATGAATATAACAGAATTTTGTTACTTTTTGTTGTTGCTTTTTTGGTTTATCGTTCTAGAAATTCCTAGAAGTTCTAACAATTCCGTAGTCAGTTATATAGTCCCTAGTGAAGAATTACAGCAAGCGACCTTGTCAAATACTTTCCAAGTCCGCGATCCATTTAATTCAGTTTCACTTGTCTACATCAAAAGATTCGAACGTAGAATTGTCTTCGATTTCCCAAAGACAATTGCGCGGAAATGTCAAAGTCATATGACATCAGTTTTTAACGTTTTAAAATTATGATTTTTCTTTGAATATTATTTTGTCTGACTTCGACACGTAAGAGTTGTGTTTTTTAAATTTTATTTATATGTATTTTTTTATGAGCGTTTTTATTATTAATAAAATATTTTATGTACATACGACTAGCGTTAGCCTGTGGCGTCGTCCGCTTCTAACTCTATTTCTTAATCAATTAATGTGTCGATATAGGTAGATAACTTTATTGTTTATTGTTTATCATCTAGATACATAACTAAGATAACATTTGCCCGTTATTTTAAAAACGGCCCGATTTTGCTAAAAGATATCCTTATATCTGTATCACGTATGACTTCTAACGGTAGCCCTGACCCATAAGTTCAAGGTCACTTAGCGAGCTATGGAGAGGGCTATGTTCTTTGCGGGATACGTTCCTAAAGGAAGACATTTGCCAAAGAACTAAAGTCACCAACATAGCTCGTAGAATCGGCATGTTGAAATGGCAATGGGCAGGTCATATTTGCCGCAGGATCTATAACCGATGGGGTAGACGAGTCCTCGCATGGAGCCCACGTACCGGAACACGCAGTATGGAACGCCCTCGTATGTGGTGGCGAGCTTTGGGAGAGGCCTATATCCAGCAGTGGAGAGACATGGTATGGTAAGGCTGATGGTATGGTATGGTATCTGTACCATAGAGTTTCTACTAAATACGGATTTTTAAATTTACTAAAAACATGATGGGGACACCTCCGTGACCGAGGATAAAAAACTGGTGCATATATGTATCTACCGAAGCGCACTGGACCCGCGTCGTTGATAATATCTCAAAACCCTCGTTCGATAACTACGTACAATTGAAATATTTTACAAATGTTTGTAAACAGCCTACTCACATACTCACAGTCTTCTTACAAGGCAAGGTCGGCAGTGCATCCCCCTTGTGTTGAAGCTCTCCATAAAAAATAAAGCCAATTTGCTTCCCAAAGTCACATCCGCAATAAACTCGATGCATTTTTGCCTAATATTCTGTTACCCGGTTTTATCGTGAGTCTAAATTGTCACATCTGTTTGAGATAGATATGGAGTTATTCGCTCGATCCGGCTCTGGAATGTGAGATGAAAGGCGATCGGACCTGATTTTCCGATGGCATGCGCCAATTGGTTTACTCACCCCCAAAACCTGTCGAATTCTTTACTGTTTTGTCTTGTCTACTTTATAACTACGTCATTCTATATCTACGAGTACAGTTTGGAAATTAAATTAAAAAAGTTATTGCTTTTGTTCTCGTCTTTATAAGGCATCACTACTACATTGTATAAAGTTCCCGAAATTCGTCTGTCTGTATGTTCATTATAAATTCCGTCGCTATAAGTTTTCTCTTTTACATTGAGTGTGGGACAACTCGGCTGCCCTATACCAAAACCCAGTAAGGAATAAATTTAGAAAACATATATTTTCAAAATGTTTTATTTATAAATCTTCCAAATTATGCACGCACACATATTTAAAAAAATCTTATTTATGAAGATATGAATAGGAACTTATTAAGTGTATCACTTAATGCTCATAAATTACTAAAAACCTATGAAACATGTAATATATGAGATAACAACTACATTTTAGGCATGATATATCTAATATTTTCTATTGTGTGTAACAACGGTCAAATGATTGTAACTTCCTATGTTTTAACTTGGTCGTTTGAATGTTTTTGAGTTCTCGTGTAAAATTTGTTAAAAAATACTATAGCTTTTGATATGGGCCAGCCGAAGTGTTGCTTGCGTCGGTGGAAGTTACCTTTCAGCACCCTACATACTCGCATTGTGTTCCTCCGGGTGGTGCTAAATGGAGAACAACGACGCGAAGCATCGGGCCGCGATAACCCGACACTTCCCTGGCTTGTCAGGGCGAATATCACAAGCCGCGAGGCCTAAATGTCTCCAAAAAGAGTGAGTGGACTCGCCATCTCTCAATAGCCCTATGAATTTTAAATCCTTTAGACCCTTCTTGACTACAAGAAGAGGTCTGGTCACTATAGTGGGCCACTAGTTCAATTGATCAGTTCAATCATTGAACTAGGGACAATATTTTTTCGCAGTAGTTCTATTGAAGCTGTTCTATGTTTACGATTGAACTCTAATAGTTCAATCGTAAACATAGCCAGAATAGGTATACAATTATAATAACGGGTAAACGTGAAAACTTTTTCTTATATTTGCCTACATAATGAAATTATTATTGCCATTACTGTTTTTTTTAATATATTTTTACCTCCGCCAGAGAGGCTAGTTCATAAATCTATAAAAAGCACAAATAAATAAATTAATTACATGTATTAAAATAAATAATTGTCAAAAAAATTAAATATTCCATAAAATAAATCACAATTTGGCTATTTCATACCTACATATATAATTTAGATACTACAATCCAATCTGTGAATAATCAAAATATCTTGAAAAATTATTGATATAAAAGGCTTTATAATAATAAATAAACATTGTACTTATTCGACTTAATATAAATACGCAATAATGTTGAGGGAGCACGCTGGAATCTAACAGCCAGTGGGCGCCATTCGACTGGCCTCGCTACCCTTCTCTCACAGTAGACTACCTTGAAATGTACTGCATTCCCCACTTTACCTATTCCCTAATGTACGTACGTGTTTCAGTAGTGAGTGAGATAGGCCAAAACCCATTCCTATCCCATTCTGTCCTATCTCTACCCATTTTCCCAATCCTTTCGCCAAATATTCCTTCATCTTCGGCGGTAGGCAGCACATCCGGGGGCGTGCCAACACTGCCAACGTTTGTCATTCTGGACTGATGTTGACATGTACCGCGGGTGTCCATGTGCGACAGTATCCATTTTCCACCACCTACACGGTATGTTCCTCTGCCGCCTTTTTAACAAAAATATATTAAAAAAATATATTCGCCGCTGAAATAATAAAAATAATAATAATTATACCATGTGGTAACCATGTTCCACCAGACTGCATATTGATAACACGAACATAACCAAAGCATAACGTAATCTAATCATAACAATAATTGGTACTAGCATATTATATCGTAAATCTGTGTAACATTGCTGTTATTTGCTATATCTATGTCAATACGTGCGATATGAACTCGTTTAGTTGTATGACAGAGACTACTGACGATAACTAAACAGTATCACACGTGTGATAGCGGATAAATAATCTATGTTTATTGTTTATGTCGTAAACTGTTTATAAAGTCTTTGTAAAACTGTATTCAATTGTAATAAATAATGTTATTCAATTTTATTTAATTTTCCAAAGTATTTTCCTCTTATACTTATATCTTAAGGTGGATATATATCTCTAGTTAGAATGTAGATGGTGTACTATGAGCTAGTTCTAACCGACTGTAAGTATTAGATAAAGCAACTGGCCTTAACAAAATTCGTTACCGCTTGTTCTTACATTAATTGCCGAGCCTTTTTATTCAAAATTTAATTTGAAACAATTTGTTTTGCCTCGAGGAGCAATTTGGATAGCGTTTGTACTCTGTAATTTTGGCGCTTTGGTGGAATAGATTTACGGAGTGATTCAGAAGAATAATGGATTAAAAAAGAAAAAGAATAGAACAGGCGAATTTGAATAGGTCTTTTTGTAAAAAATCTACTTTTTATTACCAAAATCCTCAAATACTAGGCACATAGAGTTTTTATTGGACCCCGCACTAGGATAACCTACGAGTATATCGCGGGCTCCCAGGTTGCGAATTACTTCTATCTATATCTATACTTCTATATATGTACTTCTATTCTATACTAATATAATAAAGATTAGTGTGTGTTTGTAGGTATGTTGGGGGTAATCTCTGGAATTACTGAACCGATTTCATAAATTATTTTACAAATAGGAAGCTACATTATCCGTGTCTAATATAAGCTATATTTTATTTTGAAATTTTGAAAAAAAGAACTTATAAACCGAAGTGAAGCGAGGGCGGGTCGCTAGTCACAAATATTGGACGAGCTAGCGTACATATGGTGCGAGCGTTTTAGGTTTATTACCATCGACCTCATTGACAAGGGCCCTTAGAGTGTGTCTATAGAAATGATTTTTTTTATGCCCAGCGGCCATCTACAAGTGCGCCAATGGTGCAAACATTTACCTACGTGTCCTCTATCAATTATCAGATACTATTTCTTGACAAAATTTCATTCCTACTAACCCATTTGAGGGGCCCGTGTCAAGGGCGCCCATGGTAATAAACCACGTTTTACATCTCTCGGTACTAAGCAAGAGTTATATGAAGATCAGCAGAACATTCGCAATCTTTAAAAGGCCACGAGGCTCAGATTGTCGCGAGTAACGGCTGTAAGTCACTTACCGTCAGATAGGTTAGGTTAGCCATGCCACATATTCCATAAAATAAATCACAATTTGGCTATTTCATACCTACATATATAATTTAGATACTACAATCCAATCTGTGAATAATCAAAATATCTTGAAAAATGTTTGATATAAAAGGCTTTTTTTTAAATGTAAAGTCGCAAGAATATAGGAGGATGACGTCTTTTATATATAGTATATAAGCACATATGAGTGACAGTAACTCCCCACCATATCTCGACCTCAAATATTCTTAATCTAATTTATAATTAATTTGAAAAATTGTTTTTATATGAGTTTATTTTCATTTGTAATTGTTATATATATATATGTATGGTATGTAATTGTCGTATATACGAGTATAATTGTCATTTGAATGTTGTTGTTCTGGAGCAGTCAATTACCTTATTTATTACCTTACCATGCCATCAGCCTATGACCTCCACTAGGTTGGGACTCCCAAAGCCCACCCAACACCACAGACGATCTTCCTCTCTTCATATTCAACCACTACCTGTAAAGTTCGTCAAATCGTGTACCGTATCATATACCTTTTTCGCATATTTATAACTCGTTTCGTTCGAAGCAGTAAGCCTTCTTATGAATAAATGTAATGTATATTCCATCGGACGCCTTAAAAGTGCATTACGAATATATGAATGAAACCCAGATTCATACAGTATCCTTTCATTTACCTCAAAATTAATATTTTCCTTTGTCCTCGCCTTCACGCGTCAAGGCTGCTAAAGAATATAACAGAGACGTTTTTAAACTATCTCTTTTTCTCTTAGCATAATTTTAAATGGAGTGAAAGGGAAAAATATCTATGCCTACAAATGAGATCACTCGTGCTAATGCGATGCAGATCCGACGCTCTCGACGCCTCTTCAGTGTTCGTCTCAATTTGAATAAAAAGTTGCATAAAACGTTTTGTTTTGCCCTCGCCTCGCGAATAAAGGTGAATAATGAGTTTCGGCAGCTTTGAAACGCTTTGTGTATTCATTATTGTCATCTTTTAGCACGCGTTATGCTGCGGAATAAGTATTAAATATTATATTTTTTGAGGTTTTAAGTCGTTACTAAAGACTAAATTGCGATCTATACACATACCGATGTCTTGTACCTATAGTAAAACCTGTAGGAAGAAATAATCTACGCGGTAGTGATAACCGCATCAAAATTAATGTAATAGAACTCAAGTTATAAGTGAACAGACAGAAGGACGGACAGACGTTGTGTTTTATAAATATAGAGATACATAATCCAATCCAATTCAACAATGCATTCCGGGTGTTGTTGGAGCGGGGCTGCCGCGCTACTGTAGCGCGGGGCTGCCGCGCTACTGTAGCGCATCGGATAGTGTTCGCGAACGCCCGTACAGCCGATTTCTTGGCCATATTGCGAAAAAGAATAGCATCACTGATGTCTAGGGTGCGGGGCGGCGCTGACACGCTGCGTTGCGGAGAGGGTGCAAGGCCCGATATTGAGACATTGGGTTTGAGTCGCACGTTGCATCGTACAAGAGGTGACGGGCGGCGACAGCCAGTGTCTATGATGTGAAATACATAGATGTGTATATATACATACACATCTATATATTTCACATCATATATGTATATGTGTATATATATAATTAGTAATAAAATCATAATTAATAAGTACTAACATATAAGTTAAAATTGTTACTAACACTAATGATAAAATGAAATATGGATCTTGTGGTCTGAAATAAATGAATTATTATATTATTATAATGGTATGCTATATTTACTTGGGCAAAGTCGCGGGCGTCCACGAGTGTTTATTCTACCTAATGGATGATTCAGCAAGATCTCAAATGTACTGTACACTTAATTCTCCCCAAATACGGTACATGGAAGAATTATGCCTTATACTTTAACATTTGCTGTTACTCCCGATACGGTTATTGTATTCACACTTCTACATTCAACTTTATTTACAGAATAAAGGTAGTTAATCTGGCGACCAAACAGTGGAGTTACTCTCGTTGTTAATAATAAATGTTTATAAAGCTCGATCTTTTGTAAACATATGTGGGCCTTGTGTCGAAGGTAGATTATCTTGTTAATATTTTTTGTTACGATCTAATTTTACTTAAATAATTTCCATAAGTTCTGCCAGTGCCAAGACACTTCAAAAAACAAATGTAACGTTAGGGAACTGCTCGATAATGTTACCTTAAAATTTAATACATATTTGTATTAGGTATATAATTTATCGACGAAATAGCCAAAAGTAAGAAATAAAAATGTACTCATATATATATATATATATATATAAAGAAGAAAAAATTTTCCAATTCCATATTAAGTAACAAAATACAAAGGAAATTTATCGAAACAATAACAAAAAGGTATTTGCAACACTGTAACAGGAAATTAGCACCTGACTCAGAATGATACTGAAACGCAGACAACATTGTTTATATCTGAGTATTCGTAAAGGCAATGAAAGTATTCCTCAGATGTTGTAAGCGGTTTATACCGCCGCCTATGTTTCCCTTCTCGCTGCCTTCTGGAAACCTTGTTGGCAACTTCTAGGGGAGGCGAAGCAGATGAGGAGGGGTTGACCAAAAAGTAAAATTTGAAACTTCAGTACTACGTAATAAGAAAGTTCCATTTTTAAAACAAATATGAATTAAAGAAAACGAGAGCTACTGAACATGGAACATTATTAGTCTCTAAGCTGCCTGCAATCTCAGATGGTTGCGAATGCTGTGACGACCTTCGGTGATAGAGCAATTGCTATAAGTAATGTTGTTTGAATGATTCTAATAGAATAAAGTTATTAAACGAGCAAAAATAATACAAATAAGAGTTCTAGGGGTATAAAAATTCGAATATCTGTTTAGAATAGATGGTAGACAAGTAGGTGGGCTATAAGCTCTTAGCAACAATTACGTAGGTATATTTCTCTGTATTTACATATTCTGGTCCTGAGGATAAGGAAAAAGTATTATACTTGGTATTATTCTTCCCCATTTGCAAATGGACTATGTTTTTTTGTTTCTTTCCTTATAAGGTAGTTATTAATTAATTATTAGTAGGTAGTTATTTACGTCAGAAAACTTTTTATTGATTTACTATAAAGTATATAACTAGTTTTTACTTTCACTCTTATTAATGACTAACTAATTAATAATAATAACAATTATTAATGTTAATTATCTACGAGATGAAAATGATATCAATCTAAACTGTACGTCTAATTTGATGGTTTGGTAGACTAGATAAATATGGGACATTGTATTAGGAGGTACTGGCTCCTGAGATACAGGTCTACCCTAGTTCAGGAGTCAGACCTTCATAATATTAGCGTGTAATACTATCTATCAATCAGTTAATTAGTTAGTATGTAATTACAGTAGTTTGTATTGTACGATATTATAATATAATAATAAAATAAATAAATAAAAAATCACATCGCCATAAATACGTTATAAGACGAAATTGCGACCTACATTACATATTTCATTCAATACTAGCACTATTGACCACTCAAGGGTGGCTTTCTACCAGTGGCCATTAATACAAAAGCAATTGAAGGTCAAACACCACAGTATTAATTAATTTTAGAATTAAGTATCTAGTCACCCCTTGTTAAGTCTTTGGGGATGACCTTTACATGTAATAATATAGTAATGAAATTATTTTTAAAATAGGCGTTAATTGGATACTGCGATTGGATATTGCTTTGATAAGAATAAGTTCTGACTTATTCTTATCAAATCCTTTACAAGTTTAATAACTTTCAGTAGCTCCGAAACATTAAAATGGCGACTAAGGGATAACAAAGCCGCTACCACAAGCGCTGAGGAACTACACCACCTCTAAAACAGTGGACTCGCCAACGCGCTTGGTCAGCGTGGCGTTTTAAGTCCATAAATTCCTCAGGCACAAGGCAATGTGCATGGGGAGGTCCATGTCTAGAAGTGGATAAAGAGGGCTGATTGAAAAAAATTAGTAACTGTAGGTACATACATTTTTATGTATAATAATAATAATAATAAAGTATAATGACATCATGGAATGTACATGTCATCTAGATAGTATTTATGTATATAACATCAGATTGACAAACTGACTTTGAAATCGGGATCCAAGAGGGTAAAGCCGTGGGCAAATGTGAATATCGTATATATTTATAAAGGATAACTCTCAGTCTGTCAGTTCGTTTGTACTAATCTCGGAACTCGGGATAACTATACGACCGATTTTGATCCGGTTTTTACTATTTTGCTGCGTGTTTATCCTGGGAGTGCATAAGGTGTTTTTATTAAAATCAGTCCTTTAGTTTTGAAAATAACGACCAGGTGTCACCACAGTCATCTATCTAGCTAGATGAACCGTACTTTATCTTAGGAAAACGTAACCAAGTCCCTTAGGTATCTAAGTATACTGACAAGCAGTAAATAAATAAATAAATTGATGTGGAAATCGGGTCCCAAACGGGCGAAGCCGAGTGTATAACATCTGTCTGTGTGTCTACTGCAGCATGCCTACTACATAGGTTTATCTATCTATTTATCAGCAAATAATAAACATACTTTTACTCATATGAAAATATAAGGGAGTCGGTATTACCCACCCCTTCTGAGGTATTACATTAATCAATCTTTGCCATTCCTATCTTGCCGTTTCTTACAATTTATTTCAATTCACGATCTGACAAGGAAATATTCTAGACTACACTTCTCAATTTATGGTTTCCCCGCGTCTGGCGCTTCGCCTCTTGTAGCGTTTCTACGACACAATGGTGTCGAATTTTGAAACAGTAACGAGAGTAGTTTCGAACGCGCGGGTATCTAGCAAATAGCTGAATATTTGTCTCAGCCGGATCGCGTTCAGAGTAACAAATTGAACGATCTATTTCGCTGGGTAAACGTTACAAACATCCACATATCGCGCACTTTGCTACGACTACGTCTTTATTGTTTTGTTCCGCGGTCTTTTAAATTTATTGATACGTTTAGTGTGAGTACGTGCGTAAATTTGTCCGAATCCTTGTGTCGTGTCAGCTATAAATGAAATTACACCGTTTTATATGTTGGGGACGAAGGTAATATAAAATTTCATTGCTGTACTCGGAATTTTAAATTAGCATTTCCGTATTCGAATTTGAATTCGCTCGCGGCGTTAATCTCGCCATGTCACTACTTTCAATAGTAACTCTATGAACACACGGCGATTTAAACTCGGCGATATGACGAGTGGCAATCAATGAGTAAAACGCCACGGACTCGCCGCGCCTCGCCACGTATCCGCTGAACAATGCAACTGCAAAATAATGATGGAAATTCTATTTCTCTTGCCGGCGCGCGGCGTATCACGGCGAGTCGCGACGACCCCTCACGAATACGTAGCGCGTTGTTGCGAATCGTGGCGATACGGTGACAGAATAATCGCTATGTCGTGTAGTTTACACGACGTTTAGTAGGACGAAATCATCGCCAGAGCCTCGATCGTGTAGTTGCACCTTAGGTTGTTCGGGCTAAAGTTTACGTTAACTACGTTTTGGTAAACACTCATTATCGTAGATGTTCTGTTATCTCAGTTATCTGTGAGTACATTAAGTTTTCGAGGTGTCTATCTACTTCTTTTAGTTAAGTTTACATTAAGTTTTCGAGGTGTCTATCTACTTCTTTTAGTTACACTTATTTGTTTTAAAGGTCGTGTGTTTTCTTATAAGTACTACTCTTATTATTGCCGAATCGTTGAACAATTTCACGATGAAGACTGTAAACTCAATGATTTACATAGTAGAGCCATATATATATATATGTAATAATTATACTTTTGCTTCCCACAAACAATAAAAGGTCATTGTTTGACTGGTTAAAACCATCGATATGGAAATAGACTAAATGACGCATACGTTCTTATCAAAGAAACCTTGTTGACAACTTCTAGGGGAGGTGAAGCAGATGAAGAGGCATTGATTAAAAAGTAAAATTTGAAACTTAAATCCTACGTAATAAGAAAGTTCCATTTTCAAAACACATATAAATTTAAGAATTTGAGAATTACTGAACATAGAACACTATTAGACTGTAACGTGCCCGCCCTACAGTGCTTGTACTCGTATAACAATTATAGTATGTATTCTCAAATCGATGGCTAAGAATGTTTAATTATATCATTCTTTCTTTACTTTAATATTTGCATGCTTGCGATAAGTCAAAACACCTATTGCAAATAGATTTGTTTTAAAACCACTTAAGGACAGCCCGTCCTCCCGTGGATATTCATACAAAATAACCATTGGATTTTAGTCTATTAAACTCTTCGAGTTTTAGTAGATGCTCTCGTGCACATTTAAGTAAATCACACACACAGAAATATTTTTGTGGTATTTAAGTATTTATATATTATTGAAAGATGATTTTGTATAATGCCATAAAGATGCCATAATTTATATATATGGCACAAAAAAATATTATTATATTTTTTTGTGCCACATCAAATTTCACCACATTGAGTGCCTTATAGTATGTCTAGTTCAAGCTACCCAAAACCATTCCGCTATAAACCTTACTGCTCTCTCTCATATCGGTGGCCATTACTGTACGTTGACCTGTTACCGAAACATCATACTTGTATCTACGTATCGGTCTACTTCATCTGTCTTTAATACTGAGTGTGTTTAATATGTGTCACAAGGTAATTGTCTCATTAATGACATGTGATAAATTTTCTTGCAAATATTTGCACGAGCAATCCCACAGCCAATGGGCGCACTCTATTGGCTAAATTACCTCACATTCACACATGACTACAATAAAATGGTACCTACTGCATTTTCCACTTTATCATATTTTTAGTGAGATATGCCAGAGCCCGTCCCCATCCCGTGCTATCCCATACCTCCTCATTTTCCTCTTATGGTGGACTGTGCAGATCAGTCACCTTTTTTTTCTATAGTAAATAAGACATAGCTGTGCTTTATTGTTACTTAATATGAAATCTTGATTCATATGTAAAAATGTTATTGTCGTACTTGTAGTAATCATTATCAAATCATAGATTACATCAAGTGTGGTCATCAGTAGATAACCATTAATTTCCTTGTCACTTTCCGGAGCGGATATTTGCACGTGTCACATGTCTGGTGACGTAAACATATCATGATGTCAGTTATATTCCTTATCCTAAAACAATACAAACTAGTTTTTGCTATTATTAATTAATTTAGTAAATAAATTAATTTATTTACTAAATTAATTAATAATTTTGGAAATTATTAGGATCTTATTGATATATGCTAATGAAGCCCGCGAATTCTTACGGAGGCCGATAAATTTCTTCGAAATTATTAACTGTAAAATAGTTAATCAGATTTTTACGTATAAAATATCTCAATTTATTGCGTGGGTTGGTAAATGTGTTAGAAATGTTTTTGGGGCTATTTTTAGTTATTTTTTTGGCTTGATCCTTTAATAAGTAATTATTTAAATTAATTAATGGACACGTAATTTTTATACTTTGTTTATTATATTAGCGGTGGTACTCCGTTTGCCTATACATATACATTTTAATACTGCTCTTGCCATTATAATCTTATTTTATCATTAAAAGTATGCCATTACTTCTCATTTATACTCTCATTGTTATACGACCCATCTCATCATCCCTAAATCGAGGAAGCATGTCCCGTTATATTCCCTGTTCTCCGTCCCAATCTTCCATATCCGCTGCTGAGTCTTCAAACGTATGGCGGTGGTGTCGGGCGCGCGCCTGCGTTCGTCATTCTAACTAGACTGATGTTGGCATGTACCACGGTTGTCCATGGGCGATAGTATCTATTTACAACCAAGTTGACTGTCTTCGTTCGTCTGCCACTTTCTTTCTATAAAAAAGTAGCATTTAAGAAGGTAAAATATAACTTTTACTTCGTTACCAGTAATGAGTGAGCTTTTGAAATTTATATGCATCCCGGCACGTGGCTTAACTTAAAATAAACGTGTTTAACATTTCCCCGCGTACGGAATCCTACAAATATAATTTCCGTAAAAATTCCGCATGCGAGATTCCGGAACGTGAGACGAATGTGTAATTCAGATATCTGGGGCGGGTTATTATTAATATTCATAAAGAAAATTGTTCTGAGTGAATGTATACGTATAGTCGGCAACAGGTCATGTACCCAACGGCATCTTAATAATGATGAGTATAGGATCTTTTTTGTTATAAAATATACAAGTACGCGTATAGTACGCGCACCCACAGTACGGGAATGGCGGTGACCACTTACCATTCCGTGGGAGTCCACGTAGAAATACCCCATCTTTTATAAAAAATGTATTAATTACCTACCAGCTCTTCATTCGTTCTGTTCTAATGCATACTTCATTGAATTTGGACAGCACCGGTAATCCAGAAACAGTCGTACGTGAAAAGGACATAACAGTCGTCACCGGGTGTGGTTGGGACGTACGAAACCGTTACGGATCGCTAGCTGTTAATAAAGGGGTGGGATGTCGCATACCTGTAGCTAGTTGGGTTACATTCAAGGGAGGTCACGCGGAACTGTGGAACGGTATGTAGGTAAATGGTGTAAACAGTATATATTTGTTGTTTCCCGAATATTCGTTTTCAAAAGTTTATTTTTATTTTTAAGTACGGATAGTCCAATCAAATCTCTATCTTCTTCTAGAAATATAAAGAGAATGTCCTGACTTGTTTCATTAACGACGAGCCGAAACCAGCGAGGCATGCAACATGGAATTTAGACAGTAGCTTCCTCTTATGACATAAAGACTCACTAAGAAGGGATTTCTCGAAATACAACCCCTACAGGTCATAAACGGCATGTCCAAGTCTGTTTGGTAAAAATATATGTGACGGTCCATAAAACTTGATATAAATATTGTACAATAAATGTGATTAAACACTAAAATACGGGATGGCGAAATAAATTAAGAGGGGCTAAAATACAGACTGTGATATTTTGTATGGAAGCACTTAAATAGCCAATAAATTCATTTTTTTTGTGACTGATTTATGCAGCTCAAGAAATCAATGAATGCTCAATCAATCGAAATAGGATAATTTGGATACCTGTACATTAAAAGTAGATGGTGCTAACACATGAGTAAATATCTATTCAGAGTAACAGCTCTATTGATGTGCCGAATATTTAAACCTACACTTTGGTAGAATTTACACGCAAAAATAAAATTTAATTTTGTGAATTCTGAGCTTAATTAATCATTTTAATATAATATTATTACAATGAAATAATATTATTAATAATAATAATATAATATTTACAATTAAATTACTAAGTACATACTTTAAACATTTTATTCTTAGAATGTTTGTTTTTCAAATGTTTATTTTTTGTTTTTAATGGTGGGATAAATTCGTAGTCTAATATAGTTTCTTTAAAATAAAAAAATCATAAAATGTCATTAACTCAGAGGTATTTTTTTCCAAATTGTATTTTATTAGAAATAAAATACCTTTTAAAACTCTTGACATACTTGTACCACACATTAGCGGAGTCAATAATTGCTTACGGTATCACCAGCTACGGGCTCACTTTTAACAGCTATCTTGATATGATTTTGAATCTGCAGATAAGTTTAATGAAAATCGGTTCCTCGAAAAGTTAAAGAAAAATACTTATTATCCAAATTAAGTAGGGATTCTTATGTGTTGTAATATTTTATCCATTCACGATAAGGTTAAATACATGTTATTGATAGAACAATAAAACAATACTGTTTTACAAAAGCCAGCACCACACAACCACACCACAAGAGAGAAGAAACTGATGATATCTAGAACGAATAATTTCTAAGGAAGGAGAACGCTTAAATATACAATTCCGAGTATTATTATGAATACAATTCCATTAAAGAGAAAAGAAAAATTACATAGTAAAAATATTAAAGATAAATTAAAAAAGTACAATATACAAAAATAACTTCTAACTTTGAGCCACCTGTATAAACTAAAGTATGTAGAATTAAACCGGTCAAACAAGTATAAAATTTACATAACTAACCGAAAGCGAATGTGCAGTGCCGTGATAAACTCACACAGTTTTATGGCAACAAGAAATTGTTCTATGTGCTACACTTCATTTGTAATATCTAAAATAAAAAAAAAGTACGAACCGTTCTTTTTTAAAAATCATTACCAATGTAAACAATTTGCGTATTAAGATCAAAATATTAACAGACTTTTGCTAGACAAAAGTTAAAAAAAAATCCGGAGAATTATATGTAAAGCAAACAGTACATTGCCCTCATTATAATCCTTATGATGACTAAATCATTATAATCCTTATGACCAAATAAAGAATTAAAAAAATATCTTGTTTTAATTTTTTTATTTTCTTTTTCAGTTTTAGTTTTTTCTTATCAGTTTTTCCTCGTTGGTGTTCTTCGATACTTTTTTTTACTATTAAGGAAATTATACAACATAAACTAAAAAAAATAAGGAAAAAAAAACGCATAGCGCGTGCAACACTCTTGATGTTTGTCCTCTCATGGAATCGGTTTGTCCCCCTCATGGTGCGTACGTGATCCTCTCGGTGAGTGGTTACGCACACATGACTGCGCTGTGTAGTGTGCTTATCGCGCCGGGTTTGTATGAAGCTCGCACTCTGTTCTTATATTTATTTATGTGGTGCTAGTTTTCCAATTGTAATCGCAATTACGAATATATGCGATAGCAACGCATATATAACACAGGTTGGCAGCACATTATCAGTCTTTACTGGAATAAAATTCATTTTTATGTTCAAGTAACACGGAGTTACGCAGTTACCAAGCTAGATTACCTAGTGAAGAATCATTTATGTCTGTCTTACTGAAACACTATGTTTACATTGATGTCATCTCTAATCAAGCCACTGGAGTCGAGTAACGGCTCGGTTATCGCAACCAAGCGCACATTTGCAAATAATTTTTACAACTTCTTGAAAAGGGCCTGTGAAGATTATATTATATTCATTATCTTAGTATAGTGCTATGTAGGTACAGCTGGTGGGCTTCCCATGCTCCAAACCGGATTCGAATTATTGCAAAAATAATTCACTAATTTGACATGGTGTAGGTAGTGTCACATTTCCTATCTAATTTTTCAATTCTAAGTCTTTCTGTACCGAGTTAATGACCATATTTTGAAAATTTACACATGAAAACTGAATATTGACACATGAATATTGAACATGAATATTACACATGAATATTGACCTATCGAGTTTTAACCTCACATCACTACCTCACTACCAAAATGTAGGATGCGTGGGACATATTTTACTAAATGACCATTGCCGGAATATTTAAGCCTCCATTATACTGTGATTCACAGTGTAACTGTGGTCAGTCTGCAGTTTCCAGTTTTCTACCTACTACTTTCTGAAGTGAGTCGTGTTTTGATTTTCCACTACTGATCCCGCTACTGTATTAAATCGCGATATTTGAAAGTAATAGTTGTGATTATTAAAAAAATAATTAATTACATTGTTCGTTAATTACGCCTTGTTATCGCAAAACTTACTAAATGCCTTTCATCACTTTTCTAAATTTAGTTCTTGCCATTTAAAGGGTTTCAGACAAAACAGCTGTTTTCTTCAATATATTCATAGAATTAATCTGAAGCACCTTTACATATTATTATTTAGAGGCTCCGTTTCAACCACTCGATTTAAGACTAAGCAAAGTAAGGTCTAAGATACATTCAAACATTCCTCCATCTTGAGTGAGGTGCAATCATTGTATTATTTTTATCATTGTAGTTACATACGTGTAATAATGTGTAATGTCTATTGTATTCTCTAATGATATAAATGTTGTGAGTTACGAGTACGACGCGTTTAGAAGCACTACGATATAATTCTATTACCTGTTGATTGATGTTCTCGCTGATGTTAACTGAAAGCGAAATACATTTGTGCTCATATTACAAACTCGCACTTACATACGAGTATGTTAATATGAAGACATTTGTATTTGGGGCAGATGGCGTTACACGGCGATTTTATTTGAATAAATAATTTCAGTTGTATTCTACTGTTTTAGCTCATTGGACAGTGTAGGCGTTACCTTGTAATCACGTTTCGTATAATAACATACCGTCAGCCTGCGTACTTTTACTCTATGGAGGGTACAATGTGGATTGGTGGATATGCCTTCATTTTTTTTTTAATGAACCCGCATGGGTTTCCTTGCGATGTTTTCTTTATCCGCCGTACTACAAAATTGCAATCGTACCACTGTCGAAGGGTATGTATATGTAAAAAATATTTTTTTCATTTACCTTTATTTGATATTGTTATCTGTTTTCTCCTTACCATCCAAAGGTTGCCTGGATGCCAAAGATCACTTTGATGATAAGACCGCCTGCGCCTGTTGTGCTATTCGTGTTCCTTATTTAATTTGTCTTTTTGCAGCATGTGTTAGTGTACAATAAAGAGTTTATCTATCTATCTATCTATCTATGTACATTGAAAATATCCGTTGATTTTAATTAACACCTTTTCTATTACTATAGAACGTTTACATCTATCAACAGCATATTTAAAGTTTATTATATTTATGAGTGAATTTATGCAATCTCTGTTTTATGTCAACGAAAAACGCTTCGACACAGATCTTTCTGTTCTTTTTCAGCACAAAGATGCTAACAAGCTCATGTTTAACTGGTCGTTTTTCTGGTAATCCTCTCTAAAACAGCTGATTTTTACGAACGCCTCATTGTTTGAAAGAAGAATGTATAGGGTGTCCCAGATTAAGCGCCGTATTTAAATTTCACGCAATTTTTTTTCTTTAGCGGGTGGAACTCTGGTTTGTTTATAGATGTGACATGTGACAGTTGCAATAAGTCAACATGGAACGCGACACGAAAGAGCAACGCAATATAAATTTTAGAGCAGTATGAAGTAGACCATAATTTTGGCGAAAAAATCATCTTTAAACAATTTCCACCTTGACGGATACGTCAATAAGTAAATTGTCGTATCTGGGTCTTGGAGAATCCTCATGAGATTCATGAAAAACGAATGCATCCTCATAGAGTTACAGTTTGGTGTGGCTTTTTGTTCAGCGGGATCATAGAGCCATGTTTTTTCGAAAATGAGGTCGGCAATGCGGTTATAGTCGATGGTGACAGGTATCGGAACATGCTACAGGAGTTTTTTGGCACTAACTGGAAGGATATGGACCTCGATCAACTGCGGTGCCACATATCACACAGCTAGACAAACAATGACTTTATTTTTTTTTCTAAATTAACTTCGGCGCTCAATCTTCTTTTTACACAGTTTATGTTTTAACACAGTTAAGTAACTGTACAGTTTAAGTAACTGTTTTTTATTCTGTGCCGCAAAAATCTGGTTAACAACAAAGTGGTGAAAGAGGATAGTTAAAAAAAGAAAGAAAGTTTTCAGAAAGCATTAAAAAGTCTGCTTTTTTTTATAGAAAAAAGACTATAAAAATAAGCATACAGTCCACCTGATGGTAAGTGGATACTGTCGTCCATAGATAGACATTCGCGATACATGCCAGCATCAGTCCAGAATGACAAAACGCTGACGCGCCCCCGGATGCGCTACCTTTGCTGATTAAGGAATGGAATGTTGGTAGTATGAAAAATATCGGATAAGACTCGGTAAATTTTTAACTGGAACCATCTATCTATTAGAATTTCACGCAAAATTCTAATAAGCATCCTTTCTTTAACGCTTAATCTTCTTGTATTTTTCCATCTAGTTCTAGCAAACCATATAGCCTTTAGTTATGCTGGATAAGATTTTTCTTATTGCTATGAAGCTCGCCAGTGAATTAAAAAGTGGTGGGGAAATCCGCGTGCGTGAGAATAAAAAAAAACCCATGCATCCACCACGCGGCTCCAGTGCAGATTGATTCCGCTGAGTACACGTGATGGATCATTGCCCCTCGTGATTGAAGAGGCTCTACAGTGGGACGTTATAGGCTGATATAAAATTGTCATTTATGAATTTGTTGTCCTTCTTAAATTAAGCTATGTTACTATTTTCATACATTACATAGAACGACAAATCTTGCATTTATGAAAATTGGTTCAAATTAGTTTGTAGGAAACATGAAAGGAAGTAGGAAGGAAATGAGTTACGAAAAGTACCTAGGTAGTTTTTCCGTAGCCATTAACACGAAATATGAGACAATGGTACTGGTGTTGTATTATCAGTTCTCCATTTAATTGTAATTATGCCGAGATGTTTCCTTCCTGATGGTCGGGGTTTTTGTTACTTCACCGTAGTATAACAAGGAAACAGTATGATAACTAAGTATATGAACGCAAACGCATAAAGCGTTACACACGCAACGCTTTATGACAGCATAGAGATTTTTCAGAAACCGCTATAGACAAGCAGAAATAAGTGAATTGCATTTAAAATTTCGATAGTTGAAAAATTGTACTGCATTTCCCATTTCATCCTAATCCCCCAATATACGTGCGTTTTTCGGTAGTAAGTGAGATATGTCAAAACCCATTCCCAGTCCATCCTATCTTATCCCTCTCCAGTTTCCCAACCCTTTCTCCAAATCCATTCCAATATTGCTTTTAACCTTCGTTCTTCAGAAAGTCTTCAAATATCTAAGGTTGTATTGTACTAATAATAATTCATTACATTTCGACTTTCTGGCATCATTTCGTATATCAAAGTTGGTCTACTGTTTTTATCTATATCGTGAATGTTCTAAAACCCCACGCTGTTAGCGTTCTCCTGAAGGACGTGTAAATACAGGTAATTTAGGTAGCAATTATATTTAATTAATTCAGTATACCGTAAGCAGACACATCGGCGCACGCAATCTCTGATGCAGACACGCACATACTGTCGGTTATTAGTTAACTCCAGACGTTTGTGTAATTGTTAATATTGTACGTACATTAATTCATATTCACAGATTTTTCTTTAGATAAAACATACGTATATCTAAGAATCTGTTAATAGTAGCTTATTGATTTAACATTCAATGCTCCCTGGTGTTTGAATGTTTTATATGGATTTATTTTTGTTGATTAGCTCTTTCACTTTTTAAACTATTTTAAATACATGTTCATTAGCGATGTCGCACACATACATATATCTTCCCCGCATATATAATATTTTCAATTCTCGGGCACGTATATGTTCTTGCAATGTTTTCTCTTCCTGTCGGGTATTCGACAATAAGTATCCCTGGGCTATAATCGCTCTACATCATACTCCTAAAATCTATAAATGATCTACAAACATCCCATAAATTGTTACTCTTACATCAACTTATAAAACTTATTTTTGTAATCTTTTAAAACTAGTAACACACCACCTGTAGGCATTCGTATTGCGTACTTCGTTGAGATTTCTGAAAAAATGTGGTTAATATCTACGAAAAGGAAGACCTTTTCCTACGAATAGATACGAGTAGATACTCGTACATGAATATGTAAACAATATTTTCATACTGCACATTTATTTTTCCTTCAGCTCTCATATTACGTAAGCGTTTTCTCAATTGAAACGTGGGGAACGAACTCGACTCATTCCCCCACGCCTTTTTATGCAAATTCTATAGTTATGCCGCTAATAACGATTTTAGAAGCTTCTGAATGAGAACTGCTCCAGTGGGAGTCGTCGGTGAGCCATTTCCTCTTGAAATATTACAGTGAGAATTCTTTGTTTTGAAAAGAGTTAAAAAGAAAAACCTCAAAATGAGACCGATTTTTCTATGTATTCTTTGTAACTGTATGTGTTCTCACTCGAAGGACCATATTTTAGTCTGTAGTTAATAAATTCTATTGGACCATGCTCGAAGCAAAAGTTCCAATTTTACCTACTTAAATTTTAGGGGAATTGGGCGCTCACTTATTGTGCTCAATTGCTAGTCACAAAAATTTGCATATAATTCTGCAACATATTCATAGAATGTCATGAAACATGTACAACATATAATGTTACAATTAATTATATTATTAATTGTGGTGGTTGGGTGAGAAGAGTCGAGGATCGTGTGTGGTGGCGAATTTTGTGAGAGGCTAATATCCAGCAGGGGAGAGACATAGCTTGATGGTATAGTACTCGTATAACAGACAATCATGTGTGTTGTTAGCTGCGGTTTTAATTTGCAATGTAATGTACCATTACATATACAATGGAATAATATAATTAATCGTAACATTATATGCTGTACATCTGGGATAAACTTATACTGTCGGTGATGTTCAGCAAATAAATTGGGCAGCAAGCGAGCGACTAACCTAAGCAGGAAAAAAGATAACTTTCTTTAAAAGGTATTTATTGCACATACGAGTTACACAAATAGGTCCTAGGCACCATGAACTGACACTATGCGATAAGTAGGTTCAAAATCGTTTATCCGGTGAAATAGTGAAAAAAATAGGTATCGGTATCGGGTGGATGGAGATCGAGGCCGTTAAATTTATTCTTTCAGTGGATGCCCTTTTAGTGCATATTCAGTAGATGATAGTGGATGTATTGTAGGTAATGTATAACTATTCCCGCAATCGACCGTTACAGCACTCGCGAGTGACCGTTTGAGCATCCCTGCTGTAGTTTACGAAATTATCAAATTACGTTGAAGAACTTTAAATGATGTGACAGTACTACGGCTGCAACGTCATTTTTTGTTAGTTGGGAATTATATTTTTTTTAGTAAAGCTTACAAAATGAGCAAACACGCGTCAGGTTTAAAAGTTTAGAAAAATTCGGCGAGACCTTTTTCATTTTCTTGGTACCATACTTACGTAATCCTTAAATTGATTTTTTATACATCGAATGTTTTTTTTTCATTATGATATTTTTTATATAATCAATCCATGTCTTAATAACAGGGGCATGCATCTGTATAAATAATCGTTTATCTAATATTTACCATAACTACACTAAACCTGCGCTAACGTGGTCATAACGCTAGTCATGAACGTGGTCATGGGTCGCTAGTGATGTTAGTGCTTCCCTTATTCTCCAGACGATTAAAAACAATATTGTATTATATATAACAATGCCAGCATACGACCACTACAGTTTTTGAAGTTTCAAAACCAATGCACGCTACTTCTCAATACTCACATAAATTACTATCGCAGCGAACTGGTAGCAGGTCTATATTTTTTAGATATTTTTTAATTTCATTCTTTTTTCAGGTGTTTAAAATTACGTACTCAAGTCTGAAACGTAAGAGCCACTGGGCGGGCCTCTCTGCTCCTCTTCCTCATTGCAATGGGCACTTAACACGCGTTAAAATGCCGGGACATTACCGTTATTCTTGTCTATCCTCTTCATTAAGCCAAATGAAATGGCAGGCTTTAAAATCCACAGGAACTGCAACGGTGTGAAGGATTTTTAGGTTCTTAGGTTCGTTAAATTTTTCATTACTTTGATATAACAGCAAATATGCTTAATTAATTAATAGGGATTACGGTTTAAGAATCTTTTTTTTTCATAAGAACATGTTCACTAACAATGAGAAAAAAAGTAATTTATTAATTAACATTTGAAATTGGTTTTCCATTGGGCAGACAATGTCCATCAAAATAGATAAAAAATAAGGTTTTCCAATCCTTTTAGATAATTATATATTAAAAACTTAATGTAAGTACTAGAAATCAGTCCCTCATCTCAAAATATTATCTTGAAAATATTAATACGGCTATAGCAACGTATAAGTGACAGAGAAAGCAATAACTCTACCTCAAATATTCATACCTCATTTTCATAGAATTTTGTAAATTGGATCTGTTTTCTCTTTCTAGTAATTAATGACCTAACGTAGACGAACAAATTTTTGAAGCGGCCGACAACAGCCGACTTTGTCGGCAAAGATTGGTGGCCGATTTTCCACTGACTCAACGCACTCGTCTTACACCTGCTGACAGTCTATTGGCAGTTCTTTTTTGCGCTCACTAAACGTTTGCTGTTTGCGTTAGCACGCATTTATGCGTATGCTGCATTCATTTCTGCGACTACGCGCGCTGAGTGAGGTAAGCCGGGACGGGAAATTGTGTGTTACACTGTAATGGTAATTCGGAGATGTGTCTGAAGATATCTTCAATCTGTCTATTGTGACAATTGAAATAGTCACATAGAACAACAACAACATCTATACATACTTATAATAAAATTGTAACAGGCCGATGTCTGTACATTATAGATATTGAAAAAAAACTAATATGGGGGGGTCTTTATTAGAGCAACAAGCCAAAACAACAATTTTTAGAAATTTTGTCTGTCTGTATGTTTGTACACGCATCACGCAAAAACTACTGCATGGAATTGAATGCCGTTTTCACCGATGTATTGCTAGAGGTCTAACTTAAAATATAGGCTCCATTTTACCGCAGGAAAATATCTTATTCAGATTGTTTTAAATTTAATAAACCGAAGCGAAGTGAGGGCGGGTCGCTAGTGACAAATAAAACAAGTTTTTGACACCGTTAAGTACTTCAAGACAAGCTGCAACAGCGACAATAGTTGAATCCGATCGGCGAAAGAGGCCAGACTCATTCCGATTTTTTGTGGGACGTTTGCATTAAAGTATTAAATTGTTATGTTCGTAAATGACTTTAAGATGAACCAATTATTGTCGGTCGTCTCCGATAGGCCTAAGCCACGAGCTACTCAAATGTTGTATTTATTGTGTAAACTATAGTTCATATATCACATTTTATACCTACCATATAAGGTAAAATTAAATAAATCTACGAATAAATTTATCAATATTTTCATTTATCAAAATCTTTTTCGAAAGTACTTTGACAATAACTCGCACAATAATTTTACCTTAAAATGAAAATTCGGCACGAAATATTTTTACCTTCACAGAACACACGTCTGTCTGTCTTGTTTATTTGGATTTGTCTTGAGAATTTTAGATACAATTTTTGCCATATTAACTATTATCGAGCCTTATTCCGGCTTATAGTATAGTTTTATCAAAACCGGCCCAATGGTTTTTAAAGTATAGTCTTTTTTTTTAAAAAAAGATGATTAAAACTAAGATTCTCTACTGCGGAACGAAGTAGTCACCGACCGCTAGTTTCCTATAAGCAGATATGACTTTTCCCAATGCTTTTAGCTCAGAACTTATATTACTTTCCTAGAAATGGCTCAAAATCCTTAGTAACTGTGGGAAATATATCAAATGGTGTTGAAACGTGGCAAGTCTGTGCGGCCGAACGATTTTTCAGGGGCTTGCCCTAATATTTATATTGCGGGAAATGTATGGAACAGGAGAAACGTAATGCGAAGGACAATGTGTATGAAAAATTGTACCTTTACTATACGCTTTTTACGAGTTATTTGTATTATAGGAAGGCATTATTCTCCAAGTAAAATATCAAAGTTATGAATGTGTCTCTGAAATATTATTAGTACGACCTTTATTCTTGTCTGGTTCACTAAGTCTGCCCCACCAGTGGGGCAGAACGGAAATGCAATGAAAATTAAACCTTCATTCTCCCTAGAATAACAGTTGTACTCGTGGGAGGTGACCACATTCTATCAATTGAGCCATTTGCCCGTTTAACATTTCCATAAAAAAATCAAATATCAAGACACCTGTATTTTCCTTAACAGTTCAGCAACACAACGCCGAATATCGAGCAACAACTCCCATCCCCTAGATTATCAGGGCGGCTAGCACAAACCGTGGGTCCTAAATAACTTCAAAAAGTGTAAACTTGCCAACTCGCTATAGCCAGCGCGTCGTTTTAAAGCCTTTAAACTCCCTCGTAATTATAAAGGGTCAGCCTATGCTCTACAGTGGGACTTTATACGGCTGATATTCATAACTGTTGAGTCCAAAGAGATCAGTATTGATTATTTGTTTTATTTTTACTTATGTTTTTGTCTTTCCTGTCTTTTGCTGTTTTGTGGTTGTATAGGAAAATGTAGAAAGGAAATTGAATGTACTTAAGATCGGGCCAATTTGTTACTATAACTTAAAAAAATAAAAGAACAATAACTGCGGACTGGTATGTGAACAGCTGCTTGCCTTCTTTTTTGCAAAAGAGAATGTTCTCTTGTTAAATTCATTTATCCGCAAACACTTAATTTTCAAATTGCCGCTAGAAATAAAAAACAAATGACAGCTTTGAAAATTTAATGGCGTATGACAAGCCAAGAGTTCTATTTTCAAAATTCGTATTTGTTTTTTTCTATTCTATTGTACGTAGCCGGTTCTAAGAACTTTTAGTTTGACCTACCGTACGTTTGTAATATAAACCAATGATGGTTTCTTACGAGTTCCTGATTTTCTTACTTCTCTTTATTGCAAGTAATAAAAACATACGAGTAATACAAAAGTAACAGTGTATAAAATATGTATAAATCCACATTGTTTACTGATATACTCTTATGTTATCAACTATTATGCTATAATATTCTTCAATAAATACTGTTATCTAAAACAATAAGGGTATGTGTTTATTTATTAGTCTCTTATCGTATATTTGTTTGTTACAGGTAACATATTGAGACCACATGCTATCATTACCCGGTCCACATAAAGACTACAGAAAAAATAGGTAGGTGCTCTTACCACCTATATTTAACACTAGCGATCCGCTCTCGTTTCGCTTCGGTCTACAAGTTTCTTTTTTTTTTTCATAATTTCAAAATAAAATATAGCCTATATTAGACACGTTTAATGTAGCTTCTTATTTGTGAAAAAAAAATTGAAATCTGTTCAGTAGTTCCAGAGACTACCCACAACATACCTATAAACATACAATTTTACCTCTTTATTATATTAGTATAGAAGTATAGATAATGTTTTTACGCGTACCTGTGTCCGTCAGCTTGTTTTTACGTTTGTTCTCTAAAAATGTCACTGACGACAACACATAAATTGTGTAATATTGGAAGGAGTTGCATAATTTTTTTCGTCTTGATAAACTGCGTATTTGTCACATTTTAATCAAAACTGAATACTCAATTAATAGCACTCAATTGATTGATTGATTGATCAGATGATCACTCAATTTAATAGCAATTCACACAGTCTTCGTTCTAACACGATCTCTTATCTTATGTTAACCTACGAAGTAGAGAAATCGCTTTTGAAGCTCATAAGCTCCGTATTACATATTATTGTGATACATTGCATTTTATCGTGCATTCGAAGACTTTTTGTATGTACTTTTTGCTTTGAATCGTCATCCTCATAATACCACCTTATTAACTCTCTCAGAACAATATCTGAGGCACTATCTCTAATTAGTATTATCTCTAAAGTATCATGAAAATGGTACTTAAATTTTCACTTTACCGAAATCGACCCTTTGAGCTGTAGCCCATAATGCCATTCATAGCTGTCGCAAATAACATCCTTCACTTTGGTAGTACAAGTTACTAGACGAAGCGTCAATTACGTATTTTTACTGATGCGTAACTTTTAAAAGATACGTTCCTTTAAAAATACATAATTTATACATACATACATTAGATAAACGCAAATAAAATGCAAATACATGCTGAATGTGCTGTGCTATGTGTACTTCAAAGTTTTTAAAATTTACAATTCGTTCATTATTCCTCATTCATTAGTCACAGGTTTTTTAACTAGAAACTATTTACGCCTCTTTTACGTCATTTATCATTGTTCTGTTTTGATCGCATCCACCCCTTATGTCGTGCGACTTTTTATGTCCGTCTATCCCTATCTTGTTATCCAACCAGCAGAAGACACCATCTATGGTATTAGTAATTCAGCTATGTATCCGGCACATATTCAGGATATGCTATACATTTCTTTCCCATTTAACCAAACCTTCAGGACTCTTAATTGCAGTAATAATACACTAAAAATAAAAAAGGATTTATCAACGCTACTCACTCTATAACATATATCACACTGTCGGACTTGCATATTGTACGCGGAGTAATCTTGTCCTTTGAGCGAAAACCCTTGAGACGAGCCTTACAAGTTCCGCTATTCAAAAGCCTTAGCGACATAGTAGGTTTATCGTGTAGCACGTTGAACATGATATAGCTGAGATATTTCACGGTGAAAATCCTATTAGGCAAGCCTGCCTTTGCCTCATGTCCGTCCAGAATGTACTTAATTACAAGTCCGCTTGCTTTAGGAAAATTAAAAAATCTTTGTTGATTTTTAATGCTAAATACTAGGTATTTAGTCGTGAGCATACAGGACGACATGGAAACCTATTACTGTATCTTTACTAATTAAATAATGCCGGTCAGCCATCTTCGTATTTCCAATCGTGATCGATAGCTGAGAAATGTATATGTATAATATACAGTGATTATAACGTACCGTAGTAATGAACTCTGAAATTGTATTTGGATATTTCTTTCTTTTTTATTCTTTATCTCTTGGTGTTTCTTCGGAATACTGATATTAATTAATAGTATTCTTCTTTAAGCGCTTATTGCCAATTATTTCACTTCGTGTTATGAACTGCCTTACCATTTCGTATTATTAATTATTTGTAGAGTTACTTATCCCACTTATAGGGTTACTAAACTCTCTATTACAAAACTTACAAAATTCTTGTAAACTCCCAGTCTTTCAGTAGAATTACAATTACCATTTATAATTCTATTTATAGAACGACAAAACTCTTGACTACTTTGAAAATCAAAGCATCAAAAAGTCGCTCGGTAATTTGAATTTCATAATATAGTTTATTTTTATTTAGTTATTTAGTTTAGTTTATTTGAACATTATGTAAGTAACTTACATAATAATTACTTATAACTTACATAATAAAGTAGTTTCCTAAAGACAAGAATAATTGTTTCATAGTGATTTTATATAAATATTATATAGCACATTTTTCTCTATATAGCGTTTTAATTTTTTTTCATATGCCCGAAAATATGAGCTTGGCTACTATCCGCCGATACAGGTATCTGCGGAAGACGGCGGAAACAAAGAAGATCACCATTAACAAAATCCGAAGATCGTGTGAAGGCGAGCCTTTAAAGAATCCAGCAGTGGAGAAACAAACCTGTTAATGGGTATGGTATTTTTTTTTTACATTTATTTCATTCTTCAAGGTCGGCAAACCCAGGGGGTTTGCGGGTTGTTGCAAGGTTTGGTGCAGATGTCCGTGGGCGGCGGTGATCACTTACCATCACGTGGCCCGCCCGATCATCTGCCATCTATTCAATATAAAAAAAGTAACATAGACTAAAAATTTTTGTCCGTAAAAGCTTATCCTAAGTGTTAGAACTTATATCTACATTTATTTAACTTAACTGCTGGGGACGTGTAGTCCAGCATAAAAGGACTGTCTAACCTGTCCTCCTAGATGCTGCTGCTGCTGGTTGCAAAGATACTAGCTGGGCTGGCCCGCACCCCGAACAGCAGGGACGCGCACCTCTTGCGCATGGTGCCGTGAAAACAGTCAACATGCGGTTCTACAAACATGCCTGATACGCTACAGAAGCGGGGAAGCCCCATAAACACCCGAAACGCGTTGTTGTATTGGATCCGGAGGGCCCCATGGGCCCATTGCTCTCTCCACAGGCTGCATATGTAGAGGGAGGGAGGGGTGGGCTCTGAACAACGTTAGTTTCACATCCCTCGAGCAGCGTCCAAATTTACGGGCAATCATATTCGCTCTGGCCGACAGAGCCCTCTGTTCCCTTTCTATATCAGGGCTGTCTTCGAGGCCGGCCATAACTATATGACCCAGATATTTAAAGTGATCTACCCTTTCTAAAGGGGTGCCGCTTAATTTAATAGAAAACACTTCAGTGCCACGTTTATTTTCTGCCTCGAAAACCATATATTGACTTTGCACATTATATTTTAGCCCATGTTCCGACGCATATGCTTGTCACACACTCAGAAGCTTTCTTAGCCCGCATACCGACGCACTCAGCAGCATCATGTCATCCGCATAACTTATGTTGTTCATACAAACTACACCTATACAGCATCCGACATGCATGCTGATGTGCGCCTCGATCAACCCATTCATGTAGAGGTTAAAGATACCATGTGAACTTAAACCTCCCTATTTTACCCAGATCTCCAACATATATGGTTCGGACAATATATCAGCCCATCTAACGCAATTGATCTGGTTTCAATTTGTTCCATAATAGGAATACATTATAGGAAACCAGATCAAATGCCCTAGACAAGTCGAGTAAACAGGCATATACTGGTGTTTTCCGATCGACATAGTATTTACCATAATACCGACATAATTTCGACATACATAATACCAACTGGACCCATTTGACTCCATCCAACGACGTGCTGTTCGTATTGTCGACGATCCCACTCTCACGGGCGGTTTAGAACCCCTCAGCATTCGGAGAGACGTTGCGTCTCTCTGTGTGTTAGAGTATGCTCTGAAGAACTGTTTAATATAATTCCCACCTCGGAATTATATTCTACAACCGCACCTCCCGTCACAGAAGTGCGGTCCATCCGCATTTCCTCAATACGGAGGTGTCGCGCACTGTTCGGTCCAAAAAATATTTTATACCGCGAACCCGTAGGCTGTGGAACGAACTGCCTCAAGAGGTCTTTCCATTAAGCTACGATATGGGGTTCTTCAATAGAGCTGTGAATAGGATTTTGCAAGGTCGGCGGCGCGCCCGCATGCCCCCTGGTGTTGCAGGTGTCCATGGGCGGCGGTAACACTTACCATCAAGTGGGACCGCCTGCTCGTCCGCCCACTAGTTTATAAAAAAAAAAAAAAATTACAGTGTGCTTAAGGCACAATATTGGACTTTCAGTCGATAGACCCGGTCCAAACCCAAATTGATTATCATGCAGTTGTAAGTATCCAATCAAATCAAACGTTGAGCACACTGTCAAACATCTTCCCTATAATTACTTTTATTTCACAGATCCTGAGTACGGTACGACAGGTCCTTAACCTCAGGTACGACAATCCTTCTGAATAAGTCTGAAGGATATGTGTGCCTTATACACAAAGTATAGAACATAGCTAACACACTAGATATTTGAGGGCCAGCATATTGCAGATGTTCGATAGTGATAACATCGTGCCTCTAGATATTGATCTAATAGGCTTCGCCACGTCTTTGGCAGTAATTCTAGGTCCTACTTCGTCAAGGATGATCTCAGCATCGCACATATCACCTGGAGACGTCCTCAAGGGAGACTTAACAAGAAAGCGGTTTCTAAAGAGATTCGCAATTTCCTTAGGATCGTTCACCCCCATCAACTCCCACTGGGAGGCCAGGCCGACACTCCATTTTATTTGTAGTCTTCGAAAAAGTCCGAAAATCTTTTTTCGAGTGATATGAAGCTATGATAAGTATCTATTTTAATTTCGTGTTGATGATTTTAATTGCGATTTTAATATCCTTCGGCGTTCGTATATCTCATCATATAAGACGCCGTGATTAGGCCGACCATGATCCGTTCAAACCTTAAATTTCTGCATAGTTACCCCGTGGGCGTCTCTGGCGTGCCTGTTCCACCCTGCTATACGATTCTTAGTCCTAGTTTTGCTGTTTCTTCGACTAATGGTATGGTATCGCCAGTTTCTATCAACTTTCCTATTGTTATTTTATTATAAATTAGACTTATTTTATTTATAATTCTACGTCTTTCGAAAACAGTTACTCTCAAACACAATTGCTATGTTTTGTTTGTTCAAAACTTGCGAAAGTTATATCGTCCGTTTAATCTTTCGACGGCAACACATAAATCTTTCCGCTCCAAAAAGATTTAAAATAGAAATGCTATTTTTCACACAGTTTGTAACACTGCTGGGGTTTTGCACTGTATCTCCAGTCTGTTAAGGCTGTACGTTTCTTCCTTTGCCTCGCAACAAAAACGTAAGAGCCATTCGTCCGGAATTTTTTACAGACGTATAGTCTTAATGCTGCCATAGAGAAACATGAGTGATTTTTATTAAATGTGTAAATTTTGGTCTTTGTCATGCCATTCGTTTTGATATCTTTTCATGATTAGACCTTATTATTTTAATTATTTTTTAAAACTTTTGTAATGGTACCTACTACATACTATACAAAATATTTTGTTTTAGTAGGCAGTTTTTCCTGCTCAGAGCCCAATTTAGTGCCGAAAATCATTACTTTTATCAGCCTTACAAGACCCGTAGAATCTTTATTATCCTTTAGTCGCCTATTACGACACACACGGGCAGAGATGAAAGAGACAGATGGAGAGAGATACGAGATGTGATGATGAGGTATGGAATGGAGCTCGTTATAAAATATGCTTGAATTACATCTAGCTAAATCACACGACCCAATTCTCAACAAAATATTAATGATTACCGCTCTTGATCCCTTTTATAAGCCGAATTCCAAAGCGTATATAGCGAACGGAGTCAGCGCTGCACTCGTCCACAAACAATAGATAACAGGCCTCGGCGAGTGGTTCTGTTGCCATAGTAAAACAGACAAGTAGGTTATCTTTATATGAACACAAATCAGGGCTTCACAAACAAGCTGTATTCGTATACACAACTACACAAATGAGTCCTCGTCTCTAGGATTCCTCCGATTAGGACTTCTCATTAGCATGACCCACACGAGGATTGCTTGTGCCACAAATCCTGGACATTCACAAAGACGAACGTAAAACCTTCGTATCGACCAATCGAGCGTTCGCGCGAATACAAACTTCTTTGCAGCCAAAGAATTATCAATATCAACCTATTCAATAAGTGGTTACGTGCGTCAACCGCAAATATAACGTTGTGGAACAAATCTATTCATTTAACGCAAAAAAAAATGTGATCGTGCGAACACTAGGTTGGTGAATGGACCTGAACAAATATTCATATCTGTCTTTAAACAAATGATTGTTCAACTGGGAATCGGCCCAGGAACAGGAACATGGAGATAACTATGGAGCATTCTATCTATAGACATAACTTACTTGACTTTTTTTACTATGCCGTTGCCCTCTTTTAAGGGGGGTGCTCCCTAACCTCTCCTCACTGCACCGCAAAATTATGCAGTAGCAGCGAATCGAATATTCTTTATGTCGACATAGTTACCTATTATAAAATTGAATTTCCATTTAATTCAATTGAATTTAAAAGATATTGAAATTTCCATAATTTTTAAGTTTAATATCATTATAAAGGCTAGCTTTGCACTTTTTAAATACTTTTGTACTCGTTATGTTTTTTAGATTGTTAACAATGAAATGTTAAATTGATATTTTTATTAAATTATCTCTTTCCTTTTCCCTAAGCTTATTTTTTACATGCCAATGTAAGAAATTAAAGAAGAACTTAACAGATATAGATTGCTTCTGAAAAAATATTTACCAATTTTGATTGTAAAAATCTAAGTTGACTGAAGTGTTAGTTTTTTTCTTTCCTTATATGGCAATCACGCAATTAGCAAATTGTGCAATTAGTAATTAACAATTTTAGAGTCAAAAACAATTCAAAACGCATCTCGTCAATATAGCCCAGTAATTTTAGGGTCCATGTTCTCAAAAAATGTGTTATCTGACCTTTGTAATAAAATAATGTTCTAAACAATATATAACAAAACTACTTTGATGTCGCGTGCGCGTTTTGAGATATTCAAGGTCAAAGGATACAAAATACGGTTTTTGGTAAAATCTTGCTTTATATATTTCGGATTCCTTGGAAGCACACGAAACACGCAGTCTTATGCTTTTTTTTATTATCATTACGCACAGGAAACATTTTGAAGTTTAAGAAATTATTACTATGAAACCACAAAACCCACAATACACATTTTTTTTAAATAGAATAACGCGGTATACGTGCCACCTGTCAGACGAGTAAGTGTTACTGTCCGCCATAGGCATCCGCGATACATGCCGACATCAGTCCAGAATGACAAACGTTGGCACGGCCCTGGATGCGCTGACTACCTTTGCAGATTAAGGAATAGATTGGGAAAATGGGGAGGAATAGGATGGGATGGGAATGGGCTCTGGCATTTCTCACTCACTACCCAAACACGTGCGTACATTGGGGAAATACGATAAAGTAGGAAATGCAGTACTTTTCAGGGTAGTTTTCTGTGAGAGAGGGGTAACGTGGCCAGCCGTGTGCGCCCAGCGGCTGTGGGAGTGCACGTGCAATAAACAATTTTTGTAATAATCAAATGAAAACCCGACTTCGCTTCTCGATTTGCCGCCAAAAAGTCGATGCGTACATAGGTTAATAATTGATAATCCATTCATCATTAGGAGAGTCTTTAATACTCTATCATGAGAGTGTCAGTAGTCTATTTCATAAAAATAATTAGGTTCAAATATTTTTTTACAGACAGTATTCATGCAATAATATAATAGTTTGCGGTATAACGATGATTTCAGCACGTATACACACCCAAGCAAGACTACCTAAACGTTGAATTGAAACCGTTACGGGTCGCCAGTGAAGGCCGAAAGGATATTTATTGCGGGCGATTTGGCCGCCATTATTCTTAATTAGACCATTTTAAGAAAGGCACTCTCGTTTGATTATGTTATTTTTTATTATGTTTGCTCATTATTACAATTGTGTTCACATAATTACCTTTTTAAAAGACACGCCATTGACTTATGTTAAAATATATGCGGATCTTGTTGGGCTTTAAATTTATGCTGTGGTTTTAAATACGCCTAAATTTTTTATTCAGCGATAAAGTAAATTTTGTAACAGTTGATTTTATTTAGTTCACTGTGTAATAGCTTATTCCGTTATAATATTAATTTAAGTAGATTTTAGAAATACTAATAATAATAAGATTTTGATTATTTGATAATCTCAATGATGTTCGTATGATGGTTTGATATAATGTAACTCATTTAGGTAAATATCTTTTTCAAACTAAATAAGTAGTATATCAATTTATCATAACGATATCGAGGTAAAGTTCCTCGTCCTCAAATACATAAAAATGACATAAATCTCAACTTTAAAACAAAATAAGATTATTTCATAACCAGATGACTAGTTCTAGTGAAGATATATGGAAATAATCCTAAAAAGTTATTAAAAACAATATGTAAATAGTGACGTAGAACGACCGTGTAAAACGAACAGCCTCTGTTGTGATTAAATAATAATATTTTCATGTTAACTTTTTTCAATGTTTTCAATGTGCCTTAATATGACACGAATACAAGAAACAGAAAGTTAAATAAAATGTACATATTCGCAAATAATTTACAAAATTTTCTGCGAACTTGCCTGAAAGCGCGTAAGCAGGTTCTGACAAATCAAGGTCTGTCACTTGAAACGAAATGATATTCTACCGTACATTGACCTATGTCCTAAAATGACCCATAATAATAAACGTCCTTCACCGCATTCATCTTCCGTCCGGTGTTTAATTAATATATCGCAATTAACATAACATTACAGGAACGGAAGAATTGCGTTGTTTGTTTTTTCGTAATAGATAACGCTCCGCTGTGATACTAATTTATTTAATTTATTATTACATTATTACTATTGGAACGTTACATTATACTAGCATCAATCCGCTGTTTTTCATGTGTCCATATGCAGGTTTCCATTCTAGATAACACTTTGTCGGGATGAAATGTTATCTAGTTGGAAACTAGTCCCTAACTGCCAGTGAAGATTAAAATCCACCTCGATTTCCTGCAAATCACTTATGTGCGCTGCGTACAGTGCGGTCAAAAAGACACTTTACACCGCGAACCCGAAAGTTGTGGAATGAACTGCCAGCCGAGGTTTTTCCATTACGTTACGATATGGGGCTGTTCAAAAGAACTGTTAACAGGATTCTGCAAGGTCGGGAGTCCACCCGCAATCCCCCTGGTGTTGCAGATGTCCATGGGCCGTGGTGACCACTTACCATCATGTGGCACGCTCGCTTGTCTGCCATCTATTTTATATTTAAAGAAAAATGTGTTTCATAGCGATTTTTATAATAGGCGCAAAATCAGTAATGGTCAACTGTAGTTGTACAGGTGCATCTGTGCGAGATGCAGTGAACTAAACAAGGCGAGACATAAGCTAGAACTAGTAGGACGAAAGTGTGCGAGCCAAGTAGGTAGGTACATGAGGGAGCCGATAGTAGCCATAAAACTGAACTCCACTTGAAGATCGAAAGTTGGCCGGGATTGCGATGAATGGTCGACGTATATTTAAATACATTAGAATACAATTGAAAAGCCAAGGCCGGATCCTGTTTGAGAGTAACATCGACCAGGCCCTCTAGAGGCTATAGAGTCTATAGAGCCTTGGATAACGACGACTCTTATTTTATATATCCTCAAACAATTCAAACAACGTACTGTTACTAATCGACCGTTGAAAACTTTAGTTTTTTTTATGGTAAGAAGATGGCAGACGTGCATACCTGATGGTAAGTGGATACTGTTGTCCATAGACATCCGCGATACATGCTAACATCAGTCCAGAATGACAAACGCCCCTGGATGCACTGCCTACCTTTTGAGATGTAGAAATTGATTTGGAGAAAGGGTTCGGAAAATGGAAAGGGATAGGATGGGGTGGGAATGGGCTCTGGCATATCTCACTCACTACCGAAACACGTACGGCTATTGGGGACTAGTATATAGTGGGAAATGCAGTACATTTCAAGGTAGTCTCTGAGAGAGGGGTAATGTAGCCAGTTTATTACAAACTTGCTTTTAAACGCTAAAAAAATCTACTACACAACCCATTACTATTCTACGTTGGTCGGCGAGGCTAATGCAAAACATTTTTCACGGGAACACCGCTTGCATACCGCCATACATTACGCTAACTAATGAGTTGCTCTGTTTGAACACTGAACAACTTTATGGGGCTGCTTGCTGGTGGTTTTATTCTGGTGGAGTTGAGCCACTGTAAAAGGTAGGTTCACTGTGGTTGTTTTGTATAAACTTTGTGAAATTGTTTGCAGTATTTAACTTACAACTACATATTATTTTCTATTATTCGTTGAATTTCTGGAAGATTTTAGTTGAGCGTCGATAATTATCACTTGCAATACACTAAGAGCTACTCTAAGAGTTTTTAAGCGAAGGGCTTCAGTGTTCTAACTTATATATATAATAAACAGTTATAGTTAGATGATAGTAAAATTGTATACTTTAAGAATCCCCATTTGAAGTCAAACGGTATATATATATTAATTTACAAAAAGGATAAATGCATACAAAATATGTTACATATATTATTGACATATATTATGCATATATTATTGATAGACATTGTTTCATGGTGGGTGGCTACTCCTACTACTAATTCTACTCCCCTTTTCCGCCTGCATGACAGTTTCTCGGCGGAAGACGGACACGCCCCTTATTAGATGATTTTTTTAGTAAAACAGGGTAAGCGCCATCTGTTGGGCAGCCACAGCAACGCGTGGCCAGCTAGTTCTAAATATAATTCTAAAACACTACTCGACTAAACGTTGCCTACTCGAATATTCGAATATTCAGTTGTTGATTTTTGTGGTTTAGTTAGATAAAGTCTTAAACGAACGTGTTCTATTTTTAGCACCCGATTTATGCTTTCGTCAGCAAAGGTCATCTCACGGGAATAACATATTACAATTTGAAAATAATGATGTACGCATACAAAAGTTTCGCAGTTTATATGTTACTTTAGCCGCAAGATTTATCGGCAGTGTTGAGCTTTGTTGTTCCCATGTGGTCATGCAAATTTATTTATGTTTACAAACTTATGGATATTTACGTATTCCTTGCATCTTTGTCTAAAGCGCGCGACACGAGCAGGAAGAATTTCGGTCATTGACATGAGGTCAGACAAGACTGGACAGTAAAGAGATTCATATGAAATCGTCGCATATAGTCCACTTTTGCTAGACCTCTCATATTATTGAACCTTAATATGAGGGGTCTAATAAAAGTGGTCGTTGATCGACCATTTAATACAAATTTCCTTAGCTTCCAGTCTTGGCTGACCCCATGTCAATGGCCGAAATTCTTCCTGCTCGTGGCGCGCGCTTTAGTTCTCAGACTTCTTTGTCTAGGTTGAAAATTTTGGACTTTATACGGGATTTTTCGTATTGCTGCTACCGCCTTCGTAAACTGATAGGTCTCCATTCGTGATAAATCATAGCAAAGGCTCTGATTTTTGACGTTTCGTAGAAAATATATGAGATTTTATAAATTTTCATCATTCACCCGTACGTAACGGAGGCAATAGATGTGAATTTTCTACATCGGAATCTATTAACACAATTGTTCAAAGCGACCATCTTCTCCAGTTATATCTCATTTTTAGAAAAACAATATTGTAAAATGATTAGAGGATACAATATTGGGTCTTTATATTTTATTTATATATGTAAATGTATGTATTTCTATGCAGTTATGTTATGTAGTTGTACTATATGTATAGTATACATATTTTTGTTTTTTATATCTCAGTACTTAGTATTAATTTTGTGTACTTATTTTCATATGTAGTGTTTTGTGTTCAGTTAACAAGTCAAGCAATGACCTTTGACCTTTTATTGTTTGCGGGTTGCAGAAATCCCATCGCCGCCATACAGGTTAAGCATGGACTTTGCTTTGCATCATCCTCGTGCATTTATGTTTAACCAAAGATTGACTGGCAGAGAATGCCACTAGGCATTAAGTCTGCCCTGTGTACAATTTTTGTGCAGTGAAGTTTAAACAGATAAATATTGCAGAAGTAGAAACACAAGCAGAAAAGTCTACCTGTTTGTAAGTATGCACATCCACAGCCAGTCAAGAGTGACAAAGGTGGTCACCTCCCCAAATGATAAATGTGAAAAATGTCGACCCTTGAGATTTAGGGGTCGATTTGGTAAACAGACTGGTAAGTATTGGAAATAGAAAGTTTATATAATACTTCCTACGGTTTGAAAAGTTATTATTCTCCCCACACTTCCTTGGGGGATGGGATGTGATAGAAATAAAGAGTATAAATGTTATGAAAGACTTTATTCTTATACTCACTCTCGATGCTACTGGATAGGATGGGGGGTATAATGGGAACTAGGTATATAGTGGAATAACAGACTATACTCCCAACTTGACGGAGCGGAATGTATATTTCACTGGAAAATGGGCTCTAGTATATTTCACTCACTCACAAACACGTTTAATGGCATTCTTCATTTTTTCCGTTTCTTGTATAATTGTTTTTTTAAAATCGCCGTGTCCATCTCTCTTTATATGGTCATACCTATACTTTATCAATTCTAAAGCAGAATTTAGTGGAATCGAACCACGTTGTCACTTTTGTAATACCTTCTAATGACCACCTCGAAACAATGACGCAGCTATTAACACTATGATGTTCGGGTTAACAGGGATCCATACCCTTTAATTAACGGTTATCTATTCCTTTCTATCGTATAGTTTCAGATCGTCATTGAGATACGCCCGTGTATTGTTCGTGTGTACACATTGTATTGTGGTATTAGGGCAAAGTTAGTTCATAACAAAGGCAAACATTATCCTCTACAGCGATGGGAGGCGTATTGGTAGGTTTCCATCTATGGACACAGAGTACACACATTGTAAATGTATGAGAATTTTGTGATATTAGACTCATAATGCATTTTCATTGTTTGTTTGATATGAAAACTGATATGATACTTTATTTTTTGATACTAACTGGTCGTGGTATTTCAACGGAGGTAAAAACTATTTTGTTGTAGAAATCATACATTTAGGACTATACTTCTTTCTGCAAATTAAGTAACGATAATGGGAAATGTTTTCAGTGCAAATATACGATATCGTCTTATATATTACCTTACGAGAATTAAAATAAAATATTAAACATTTTTGCTGTTTTGCGCAAAAAAATAGACTGAAAAATCAGCTACAGTTTGTTTGGTTTAAGGCTCGCGCACAATACAGCCGCAGCGCGTCACAGCGCAAAACTGCGTCAACGCACATTACAGACGCGGCGGGCCGCAGCTCAAGGCAATAATTTAAGTTAATTAGCTTTTGACATTTAATACTTGACGCCATCGCACAGCGAATAACTCTCGAAAAACGTCCGTTAACTGTGCTTCGTCCATCGAAAATTGAGGTGGGCCGCGTCGCAGCGCAATAACATCGGTGCATAAATAATCCTGATCCGGTAGTGCGCTGGGCTGCGGCGCGATGCGGCTGGCCTCAAGTGTGCGATGGTTTATACAAAAAAATTTAAATGTTATACGCTGCCGTGCAGCCCGTCGTAATATACGCGAGCCTCTATGTTCTAATTTAATTTTAATTCTTCTTTTCCAACGTCTTTGTCTCTCCGGTGAAATTAAACAAAAGAGATTGTTCTCTTGTTTAATTGATTGTTCTTGTTCTCTTAATTGTTTAAAGGTCAAAGGTCATTTTCTTAAGTGGTTAAGGTGGATAATAATCACACGTAAATTATTGTATTATGAATAGGTACTAAGGTACACATAGGTACTATGTGAGAATTGCACGTGAGCTGAACGCTGTTAAAGTGAATCAACAATATCACACTCAATTTTCTGTACTACTATAGGATTCCTAGCGTTGGGCAAACATACAAATACGTACACAAATTACCAAGACCCGAATAAACTTTTGTCTTTAAACAAATATTTTGGGTTCGTCCGGGATCAACCCGGGAACTAACAGATTAACGGGATTAACTAACTAACGGGATCAACTAGTAGGCGGAAGCACTACTGACTAAAAAGAGTAACTATGAATATAATTGTTCCACACGAAAAACGCTTAGAGAAATATTACTTAGAAAACGTGTAGTATTGATAATTATTATTACTACAGCGGTGATTAGTCTATGGGTTCATTACATTCGTGAGGTCATGATTTCGAACCCCGACCCATACTATGAGTTTCAACCTAATTAAATTTTTGGTTATTTTAAACATTTTAGCGTGTCTTTGAAGACAGTTCTTTTTATTTTTTAAAGTTTAATATATCATTCAGTTTTTTAAATTGTTTCATAATTATACCTTAATTTCAACAAATTCAATATTCATTATTCAGTAATATTCAGTCTGTACATTTGCAAACATATACAATCATTAGGTACAAAAGAAACATAAAGATATGGTACACTACAAATTCAACTTAAAATTAAAAAAAATACAATGTTAAGGAATTTCAAATATATCGTGGCATCATCACCTTTCGTTTTCCGATATCGTGGTATTTTGTTTCGGGCCCCATACCTCCGCCCGATGCCTATAGCTTAGGAAACGTTATCGTAACCAGCCCTTTTGACATCACGGCTGGATTTGGACCTTGTCTTGTGCATGAGCGATGTATGGACCTTAAAACGCTACTCTGGCCGTGCTACTGGCCGTACTACCATCCCGGTAGTCAACACTTTTAGATGTAGTGTAGTTCCTCAGGGCTTGTGGTAACGGATCACTTAGACGCCTTTTACGAACTCACGGTAAAAGCCGACCATCATCACAGCACACGGCCATTATAGGCAGGGGTTATAGGCTGATATCTAAATAAATTATAACACTAAACAAAGTACCGTTATCTGTCAATTGTAGCCATCTGCATGTTTTATCTGTCAATTGTAGCCATCTGCATGTTTTATCTGTCAATTGTAGCCATCTGCATGTTTTATCTGTCAATTGTAGCCATCTGCATGTTTTATCTGTCAATTGTAGCCATCTGCATGTTTTATCTGTCAATTGTAGCCATCTGCATGTTTTATCTGTCATTTCTAGCCATCTGCATGTTTTATTTGTCAATTGTAGCCATCTGCATGTTTTATCTGTCAATTGTAGCCATCTGCATGTTTTATCTGTCAATTGTAGCCATCTGCATGTTTTTGTGTTATCTCACAGACACCGTGTTTATTCATATGAGAGCGTTATTCAAATTAGATCGCTCATGTTTGTTTGACCTTCGGCGCTTCCTGAAAATAGCCCGGTATTATGTAAACATAAAATATCTATTTTTGGGGTTATAACAACACTATATAAATATTTTATTTGTTGACATGTGCTCAAGCGCTAATTTTTACGTGTAATAAGACTTTTTACAAATTAAACAATAACTCTTTATATGAAATCGCAACAGTTAATAGGTGATTTCATGCTAAATTATTTATTTATTACTGAATAGTCTTTAGCACTTGTATTAGTTCCTTATTAATGGTACTTCATAAAGTATTATTAAATATTATGCAAATTATGTTATTATTACTGAATTTTTCAATAATACTCGTAAAACGTTTGTGACGTTATCTGAGCAAAGAGAACCCTATTGTGGGATAAAATAGAGACTTACTTATTTTAGTTGAGATTTTCTAACTTAAAATTTAGTAGTTTTAAGATCTTGTTGAAATATAAACACTATGCCCCTTTCCTCGGTCATATTTTGATAAGCATTTTATTTGCTTTTATTGGCGGGGCACCCCCGTGTCACCCGATAACATTTCAATCGTCAATTTCGAGCTCGTTTTGTAAACATTAATATAAAAAAGATAAAATTACTGCCATTAAACCCCTTGATAAATGAAAAGGTCTTTCAAACGAGGTCTTTGTGGTTATTCAACACCAAAATTGGGTCGAGATAGGAATCGAACTGAGATCCCGTATCGTCTTATTTACTAGGTCGAGCGGTACCATTCCACACGAGGGTCCTCGAAATGAACCGAACTGGCGAGCCGGTCGACCTAGCGTCTTTTCAAGTGACACTTTGTCACAGTTCCGTGGAACTGTTATGTTTTCTACAACAGTGACTGTTATTTTGTTTATTTCTATAATGCCTTTGTAAAGTTAAATAGTTTTTATATCTTCTTATATAAACAATGCGAATAAACCATCCAGTACTATAAAGTTCTGGATGGTTATTCGCATATTTTGGTTTAATTATCAGTGATGGTATGGTATGAACAGTTCGTGTATTAAGACTGGCTGATGGTATGGTACCTACACATCATTATCTTTTGGTAACATCTGTTGGTGTACAATAAAGAGTTCATCTATCTATGATATGGTGTGTAGATTCTGAGTTTGTATGATGAGCAGCTTCAGAAGGTAGCGTAATAGAGCTACTATTGTCCTCCATACTATTAGGTATATTGTTTGAACACATGATTAACTAAAAATAAACAATTCAGTTCGACATGCGGTAGACAACACTACTACAAATTGCCGACAACGTAAAACACCGTGTGAGTTCTGTATACAAATGTGTCAATTACTGTGTCCCTACAAATCGTTTTTATTAGGACATTATACTCGTATTTTGATTTGGTAAACAAGAAACTCGTCAAACGATCTCATATTCCCATGATACTTACTCGTGTATGTACTTAATTACAATCAATCTAAACGTAGTTTTAGACGGTAAGATACTCATCCCCGGCAACTACCGCCGCGGTATTTAGATGATGAAGATTAATTACCATCGGGTATCCAATCCCCGGCTTTGCCTAATGGTTACCTTTGTTCTGAGAACATTCACTCAAAGTAGTGGTGGCCCCTTTACTCATAAGAATCATGACTCGTGAGGTTTTTGTAATCATTACCTTGATTTTTAATTATATAATGCGCGAGTTTAATCAAACCTTTATTTAATATATTTGCTACCTGAAATAAAACACTAACCGCCGTGATGTTTCAGGTGTAACATTATTTTTATTGTAAAAAGCTGTTAACATATGTCAGTTAGCGTTTTTGGGTCCATATTGAATAAATTAAATTAAAAATGCTATTTTAGGCTATTTAGCAATTTCATTAACTGTAAATCGAGCTTTTATAGTATAATATAAACCGTTTAACACTTTTCTGAAAAAAGTCTTATTGAAAAGTGTAATGATAGTTTAAATTGTTAGGGTAACATCCAGAACACGGTAGTCGACTGCATTCAAGTTTATGTTTAATGACTTATTCGACTATTACAAAAGAAAAGAAAAAAAATAAATAAAAAGAGTTCTTATTTTTTTTGCAAATTCCTTACAAAATTAGGTAAGAGAGCTTGAGAATTGCTATCGTTCTCTCTCGTACTCATGCGTGGATGTAAAGGGCAGTACTATTTTTAATGACATCATTAATACGATCCTTTTCTAAATTATGACTTCTAAACCTTCAGTTTATAACTCAGTCATTCTTTAAGAAATTTCGATTTCATGGCTGCTCGATTTCCAGTACCTTAAGTTATTTCCACTATAAACTTAATTCCAATCACAAACATTCGTCCGAATGTGCGAATGAATTATACACGATATATTTTCACACTATACTCACACATACCTAGATAGGTACGTAGATACGTACATACGTAGATACGTTTATTGTTATTAAAATACTTTAATAACGCATATTATTTTCTAATATTTGATAAATGTCAAAATTTCTATTACAAAATCTGTGTCAATTGTTTAATCGAATGATTATTTAAAATGAGCCATAAATCACTTCACAGTTCTTATTTTTGCCCAAAAGATATTGGCTCGTAACTCATACGTGAGTTTATCTTATCTCATTTATCATTTTAATAGTTGTAAATGAGGGAGTAAACTAGGGATACATCCCTACTTCTGGGACCATTAACTTGATACAAACTTGCTTTATGGCGATTAGTTGGCCGATTAACGATTATCGATTGTCCCAGAGCAATTACTGGGGTTGTACCGAAATTAGCATGCAGACCGGGAAATACGTTATCGAACATTACAGTTGATTCGTTTGATGACAGTACTTTAAATAGTGCGTTCGACTAGATTGTCCAGATTGTTTATCTATGTACACCGTCGTTGCTTATAACCATTGTTAAGGAGGAGAGAAGCGTTGCTAATTCCCACAGTCGTCTGGTCGCCTCCAGCCGCTCGAGTTACTCCATTCTCTCAGAAGACTGCCGTAATACTCAAATTTCACAGACGCGAAGTCCAGAAGTCCAGACGCGACATGTCCCTGGATTGTGTGACAGTTTCCGAAGCCCAATTCCCTTCCCATTCTATCCTATCCTATTTAATGTTTATCACATCTCATATCTTATCCATTCCGATCCCGTCCCCTTTCATTCTTTCGATGTTTTCCTTTACCGCTGAGCTACTATAAAAATCCGTAATTAAATAGAAACTCAGTGGTACGGACCAAGAATTTGTAGTCACAAATGAGAGTCCAGAGTATAATATACCTTTAGGCTATCACCGCAATGCATTACGGACTAAGAAATACAGAGTCAAACGGACAAATGCACATTGCGCTCTAAGTATGCACACATTTAAACTTATGTATCAATTTAAATCGAGTCAAAACTGCATACATAATGTCGCAATATCATGATGATATCGTATGTAACATTTAAATAGTTATTATTATTGTAGTATGATTTCATGAGTCATTTTCATTACGCCCATCTGTTTTTTATTATTGATAACTATTATATTTGATACTGAACAGATCTATACGAGTACTTTGACGTCTGTGACACATTATAATGGGCGTAATAAAGTTTAATTCTTTTGCTTAGTTTTATAGATTTGTTAGTAAGCGAAACTTCAACTAATGTTAGTACTCAAAATGTTAATTCTGTATGCCTTTAATGCGATTACAATATCAAATAAAAGCGTAATGTGATTTCTTGGAAAGAAAAATAATAAGTTAACTAGTTAAATGAAACTATTTTCAACGCAGTCTAGACAGTTTTTGATTAAAATAGTTATAAGGGTAAGTTAAAACTGGGTTCGGAGAAAAGTCTAATAGAACATTTTTTTTCAAACAAGACCAACAACAGCTTTCGCCGGAAATAATTATTGTTTCATAGTATACAAAGTCAACTAGGGTTATTGGAAACAGGGGTGAGTCATAACCCTCGATTTTTGATTAATTAAATGAATTGATTCTAGAAGGGTCGAAATGAGCACGAGGGAAGACGTGACAGTAAGGACTATTAATTAAGCGAAACAACGTTTCAGGGGAATTTATACTAACAAGTTTAATTAGAAGTACACAGATTAATTTTATAATATTTAAAAAAATAGTTGACCTAAAACTGTCGCTTACGAGAAAAGCCCATAATAATAAGTATATTTATTAAATTCATAAAAATATTCATTCATACAAATGTTTTTGTTAAAAATATTTTTTAATCTGCATGATCAATAAATAATTGAACATCGATATTTACGTGACATATCAAAGTTCGACGCTGTACTCGTGTTTATGAAAAGGCGTTTTATCAATGAAGTACACGTCTCTTTTTCCTTTCAATAAATTTCTATTAAAAAAATTGTTTAAGGATTTTGACCTCATTGTTATTACTTTTAATTATTTCGCTAGTCGTTGTTTTTTGTTACTATAGTAAGTTAATAAATTTACGTCAAATAGGGGTAGAATGGAATAGGGGAAGTGTTTCATCCTATTATATGTTGTAACAAATACTCTTTCGGTCATTGTCGTTTACTGGACTTATTACTTCTAAGTTCCTTATTACTGTCCATTAATGTAACCTTTGAAAGACGATTGTGCGATTCCATTTTGAAATTTGAAATTTGCTCCAAATGACTAAGAAGTCTTGGCTGTGGGTGTCGGCCGACTTTAGAATACCACCACATTTTTTCCCGTGGGTGTCTTAAAAGATGCGTAAGAAATAACAATGCCGCTACCACAACCGCTGATGTTGTGGTACCACCACCTCAAGTGTGGACTCGCCAGCCTGCTTGGTCAGCGTGGCTTTAGCCCATACATCCCTCACGCGCAAGGCAATGTTCATGAAGAGGCATGGCCAGCAGTGGATAATAAGAGGGCTGCTTACAGTGAGTCATTAGTATAATGTGTTGGCACTTCCACTCCACAACTTAGTATAATTATCATCGCGTCATTTGTAAACTCTTCCTTCACTTTTCAAAACTAAGCCCGTAAGCATGTGTAATCGTTACGTTACACAACGTGTAAATTTAATTTAGCCCGAGTTACGGAGTTGCGAATGTAACAAAATTACCGAGCCATACAATGTAAATTTATAAGATTACGGCCCACCACGGTCTCAAAGAAACATTTGAAACGCTTATTTAATAAAAAGATTATTGCGCTCCGAATAATGTAAGGTTTACCGTGAAAATTGGCTAAACTGAAGATAGACGGCCTAACATAGCTTACATTATCAAATATCAAATATTTGTCGTCCAGTGGTTTCGTTCATTTGGAATTCAATTTCACTCTAGAAATCGTCAGTTCCGGTTGTAATTGCGTATTCACGTTGGTTACCCTTGAATACTACATAACCACCTTTTTTGTATAGAATAGATGGCAGACGAGTGGGCGAGCCACATGATTGTAAGTGATCACCGCCGCCCATGGACACCTGCAACACATGGCTTGCGGGTGCGCGCCGACCTTACAAAATCCTGTTCACAGCTTTCTTGAAGAGCCCCATGTCGTAGATATCCTTTATTATTTTTATACTTATTATCGTAATATTTCAACTGGCAGAAAATTATCCAAATGTCTATAAGTTACCAAAGTTATCTAAAAAAACGCACTATACTCGTATTTTCGTTAGTAGTGTCCTCCGCAAATATACTCGTAACTTTGATATTGTGTGTTTTCGCAGCATTTATACCACGGCAGAACAATGAAAAGTACACGAATTTTTAATTTGCCCATATTGAACAAGAATTCAAATTTAAATCCAACTGAAGTGTAAACAATGAAAAAGTGATATTATTAAAAATGGAATGGCTGCAAAATTAAAATAGTTTGAATTTCGAATCTTGCAGTTACACATAATCTACATAATTTAAGATCAAAGTGGCCAGTATTAAAAAACGGTAATTTCATATTAAAACTTGTAGAAAGTTATTCAATAAGTCTTAGAAATTTGGATAACTTTTAACAGCGAAGAAAGTACCATTTCCTATATTATAGGTCGCAGCTAACTTTATGTTCGCTCTAAACCCGAGGCGAGTAAGAGTTCACACAGGTACCAGTCAAGAAACAATATTTAACTCAATTTATTTACGGGTCATGTATAACATTAGGTATTTATTTGAAACTAAAAGCAAGTAAATAAACGTTCTATCTAACTATCTATTAATCGTTCAGAATAGTTACCCAGTATAATAAAACAATCTACTACCACGACAGAGTTTGGAGAAAGATTAGTCATTAATTGTGTTCGAAGCCATTTTTCATAGTTCTTATGGTTCATATCATCGTGGTAGACTTCGTGCCCGCTTCGAACATTAAAAGAGCGTTAGGTACAAAACCTGACTCTGAACCGGCGTATACTATTACAACTAGCTATTTTTTCTTCAGACCCTCTTTGAAAGCATCACCCCAAGACTTAGTAATGTGTCGAGTCTACATACGACTCGTCGGTATATTATATTATTGGTCTTCCTAATGTGCGGTAACTAATGATGTTTTCGAGTTATTCAATGCGCTTTAAGCGTATGTTTGTTTGTTCTATCTGAATGTTTCTATTGTCTTCTGTTTTTTTTCCATTGGAAACCCAAATCTTTTATGATTCTTCTAAGACTGGTGAAGAAAGAAGCCGTCTTTGGCTTCTTTTCTTCACGATTTTTAAAATATTATATGCCATTTTTCTCGGCTGTCTACGTAAAAAGTTATTACGTCTAGACATTATTTAATAACAATTAACGACAAAATCCATAACAGTAACAAAAACAATAAATCCACAACAACAAACGTATTTAAAACAACTGCACAAGACTACTGTCGAGGTGAAGCGTTGATATATGACGCTTACTGACGGCAAACGCACACTAACACACAGCAGCGCTAGAGAGCGCAGGCGGCCGCGTGGGGGGCGGGCGTGCACCGCCCGCTTCACCACTATCGCCCCTTTTTTTTTTTTCGGGTTGTCTAAATTCTTGTGGTACTAGTGGCCTTTCAAGAGTCACCGGACTTGTTTAGTTTACGGCGAGCGCAGAAGGCGTTCAGCCAGGAACAAAAAGTGTGTTGCAACGAGCCTAAGGGCTCCCCCGCCGGTAAACCGGCGGAAGGAACGGACCTCGGCTTAGGGCGTTGCATTGGGGGGATACCGCGGGATCGCGAGTTGGCGAGAAGCGCCCAGGCACGTGCCGATACCTAGTGAAAGTGTTGGCTGTGGGTCGGTGTGTGTTAACGGTGTAACGAGGGGGACGTCCGCGTCTCCGCCGGCGGGGACGGTGTCTGTGTGCTGTGGTTGAGTGCTGTGTGAGAACCACATTGGCAGCGGTGATCTTGTCGTCGGGATCGTCCAGGATGTGCCGCGGGCGACGATAGCGGGGAGGGGCACTCCTGTCCGGTATGTAGGTGAGGGAGGAGACAATCAGAGGGTTGGAATGGTGTGGTATAGCGTCATAGTAGCGTCGGGCGGTGTCTTTTATGTATTTAACGATGGAGGGAAGTTCCAAGTCCTTGTGGAGGTCGACGTTACGCAAGTACCATGGTGCAGCCACGGCCATGCGCACGAATCTGTTTTGTAGGGTTTGAAGAATTTTAATGTTGGAGGGAGCTGCGTGTGCGAACACAACGCTAGCATAGGTCATAATGGGTACCACTATCGCCCAGTTGACACCTATTTTATAATAATGCGACGCCACTCATCTCGTGTTCAGAGCGAACAAGAAGTTTGGCGCGACCTGCCTGTACCACTCGGGTTAGTTACTTCAACTCGATTATAAATTACTAGCGACCCGCCCCCTCTTCGCTTAGGTTTATGTTTTTTTTTTCAAAATTTCAAAATTAAATATAGCCTATATTAGACACGGATAATGTAGCTACCTATTTGCGAAAGAATTTTTGAAATCGGTTCAGTAGCTCCAGAGATTACCCTCAACATACCTACAAACACACAATTTTACCTCTTTATTGTTATTAAAGATGAATACCGAGTTTTCACTTGGTTTATATCAACATTGTAGGAGAATTTCATCTCTAAAAATAAAAAATAGATATAAATATATGAATGAATAAATAAATGAAGGCCTTCACACTCGAACATGGCGCACGCTTTATCTGAAGATAACATTCGCCTTTGCTTTAAAACTTTCAAACCCACTACGGTGTGTTATCAAATCCAACCCCTTTTTTATCTCTGCTGTATTCATTCGGAGATTTCGCATAATAACATTTTTGTTACATTTTAATCTTTATGTCGCTTGAATAAGATTTTCGCTTCATAGTACAGTCATTTGGTGCTCAAAAAGGGGGTTACCTGGAAAGTGTTCCAGGAGTTTTTAAAATTGGTGTTTTTATAGATTTCGACGTACTCTTTTCGAATTTTCACTTTGCCACTTCGTATCTTTGACGCTCGCGCCGCCATATTGGAAAAAAGACGCCCAAAAACGGTTTTTTGACAATATCTCCTTTCCGACTCATTTTACCATAAAAATAGTTATGTAATAAATTAAACTAGAGAAAATTTCCTATAATTTATGTACTTTTTTGTTGTAAAATGAATAGTTTCAGTGTACAAGCGCCGCAAAGTCTACTCCAACACGCGTATTGGCGATAAAACATTTCCACACCACCGCGTGCACCGTGAGGTAGAGTAAGTGGCGCGTTTTAATACGCGTGTTGGAGTATATATATACATATATACTTGTGCGTAATCTTAGCTGAAACTTCTCTAGAGATGACCTCGCTGCAAACGGAGAGACTGAAGTCGGCCATGTTCATCAAATAGAGACATTCGAATAGAGATGTCTCTATTCGAGTCAGTGGCTCCAATAGACTTCCGGTTAGAAGACGATGAATTCCAGGCTTTATGGTTTAGGAATAGGACGGTTAAGATTATCAAAAAGGTTCATTCCGCTTACCAGTCAGTACAAAGACTCATAGTACCTATTGTAGGTTTATGAAATAGAAATCGAACAGAATACTGTAGTCGATTTAGATAAGACATAGACACAAAAGTAGGAGTAGAATGGACGGACAAATCGGATTACAAGCGTATTACTGAGAGTCGACGGAGTCGTATCGTGGCACTACTTTTGGAAACAATTTACGTGTTTTTAGCGGACATAAAAGCAGGATGAACAAAAATATCCAATGTTATCCTATTTCTTCTCTCAGTAGTATTGTATCTGCTCTAATAGAGCTCTAATGTTATATTTACGGTAGATTACAAGAATCGTCTGTCTAATTTTAGAAAGTTAGCAATCGGATTTCACTAGACGGTTTACGTTATCATGGTATTCCTTAAAATTAATAGTGAATTAGAATTAACCCAAATAGTTGGAAATTAACGTCTATGTAGATAACATATGGTCCCTAAATGCGACTGATCTATAGAATCATCATTGTATTGGCCTACCGAGACCGAGCGTTCGCATAGTTATAAACTTGTTTTTGCATTCGTGAAATAGTTATTTTGGTGACTTTAACGTTTATTTGTTAATCTAAATGAAAGAATTAGTTTGTTCTACAAACTTTTATTAGCGGTTGACGCCGCCTAGCCGCCCATTTAATAAATTGCTAAATGAACTGCAAAGGAGTTTGCAAAGGGACCCATACTATGAATTCATTACAATTTTTTTTCCTCGTATCATTGAAAACAAATTGATAGCCTCTATAGCTTTATTAATAAGACACGAGTATAAGCCGTCTATATTCCTACAATGTTTTTTCAACTCTGTCAACGGAGATTAAACGAAGCTGAATAAAATTTATTAAATCTTCTAGCAAGTTGTTCTGTCTGTAGACGCTGTTATCTGCGCTGTTTCGCAGTAATTCGCTCCAAAACTTGCACATTCACATCAAAGGAGCGGTATGTCTCCTTTGGATCATATGCGAACTGCGATTGTCACACACTGCCAATACCAACTACTCCCGCAGCAGCGACACCTACTAAGTATATAATATAATTTGGATTTTTCAACACATTTTTGTATAAAAAATAAGTGTATTTGTATCTGCTTCTAAATTTTCACATTAAACGACAGAGAAGCGAGAGATCTTACTCAGGATACGCCAATGTCACATGAAGCAAATATATAAGTACAAGTGTATTCGGTTTACAGAAGTGACAGTTTCTATTATTGATAACTTGCAACTATTATATACTGGGTGTTTATAGTAATAACATTTAATTGTAAAATGCACTATACCTAGTCTAACCTTTTTTCTGTGTAATATCTTAGCCTAATGTAATTTTTATTTCACATTATCATTTTATTAGAAGAATTTGTGTTATTATACATATTAATAGGTAAGAATATTGATTAATAATATAACGTTCATTCGAAATGTTCACCATTTCCTTTTATACAATCTTTCAAACTTTGTGGCCAGTTTTCGATTGAAACACACACCCTTTCCACGGGGATATTGGCAACTGCCACCTGAAACAGACCATAAATCAGAATCGAGCGGATTAAGATCGGGACTAGATGACGGCCCCTATCTATTCAGCTCTGATGAAGTCGGGAATATTCGTTTCCTAGCCACGCCTGTGTTGAGCGAGCCATATGACCTTACGCTGAGTCTTTCTGAAATAACTGTTCGTAATTATGAAACAGGGTGCTGTTAAGAGGCTTTACGACCTTCTCAAGAATCATATCTTGATACACTTGAGACAACGTTTTAATACCTTTTTCAAAAATAATATGGTTCAGTCACTTCTTGATAGCTAACACCGTACCAAACCATCACTGAAGGCGGATAATGGTCATGTTGCACCCTATTGACCAATTGAGCAGCTTTTCTAGAGTTATGAGCATAAATTCGATCATTCAGCTGGTTAAAATGTTCCTCAATGATGAACATTTTCTCGTCCGTAAATAAGATTTGTTTGTGAGTTCCTTTTGCGAACCGCCGAAAAAGTATTTGTGATTTGTCAAGCCTATTTTTCATTAAATTATCAGTTAAGAAATGAACAGTACATCCTTTGTAGGCAGTAATTCCTAAATCATCTTTTAAAATTCGTGGCATGGTTCTGGGTGCCATATTCATCTCTCTGGATAAAATCGTTTGCTTCCCGACGGGATTTCTTATTTTTCTCTTCTTTACAGCTTTAATCGTCTGTTTAGTACGAAAAGTGAGTGGACGGCCAGACCTTTTTCTGTCACAAACTGCGTTTCAATGTTTTTACCAATAGCCCGATACATAAAGTCTGCTCTAATCAACTGAAATAAATCGACAATCCCTATCTATAAAATATATGTATAAAATTTATTCATTTTATCATTTTACTTTTCATTTTACATCCTAAAGTTTGCTTAAATTGCACAAAGCTCCCATTGCATCAATTTTGCCTCACGGAGTAAATTTACACAATGAACAACTACAAACTGTTATTTGAGTTACTCTCTTGTTTAAATGTAAACAAAGCCACAGACCACCCATAGTTGGATAATTGCACATGTAATTTTCGGTTACTGAAAGGGGAATGCCCAGTTTTGGCTTATCTGTAAAGTAACGTGAACCAAAATAATTTTTACACGAAAACACGTTATTTTCAGAAACATTCTGTAATTTATGACATAAAATGGTAATATTTTTTACACGTGTTTTAATAAGTATTTCAATTGTTTGATTTACTGAATCCATTCAAACGCCCATAATGCAATAACGCTAATATTTATTACTCTGTGGTGATTTTGGTTTCATAACTGCTGTTACATATTAGTATTGATACTATGACGAAATATAAATGTTAAAATATATACGAACCTATACGTACGAAAACGTAACCTCAAAATACACCTAAATAATTGGTTTATTACAAAATTATCTCATCTTTATTTAAAAAATGCAAAGCATTTTTATTTTAAGTGTAAAATTAATGTTAAATTTATTTTTGTTCGAGATACTCGTCCGCCCACTAGTATATATAAAAAAATACTTTATGTTAGGCCAAAATAATAATAGAAAGTGGATATTCCCCTGAAGAACTTAATAGGTAGGGGGCCCGACGGAAAAGCTCGAGGTCGTTAATTCAAATTTTGCCGCTAAAATAAATGGCCCGTCGTTCTCGCCAAGGTTAGAAATCATGAGCTCACAAATGTCCATCCAGAGAAGACATCTCTGGGCTATCACGGCTCGAGTTTACTTTATAATACCAATCCAACCAGATGAGCCGACGACTTGAAGAAGTGAGCTGGTAGTGGTAAAGAATTAAGTATGTGAATGTTGTAAACGAGAACTAACATTAATATCACGTATTTGTATGTACATTACTTAATTCTTAAGCCTTATCAGTGGTGTACCTACTTATTCGTTGTCTCAAATGAAGTAAATAAAAAGTAATTTGAACTACAGAATTAGAGACCTTTAACAAAATGAGTTCTAGGTAAACTTCTTTTTGTCGGGCGAACAAAGCTCTTCGCTGTAATGAGCTCGAATTCGAAGCTGCACCCGACTGTGTCCAATAAGAGGATAGTAATTACCTGACTTGTTATTTTATGTCTCGTTCTAATTGAATGATGTACTCGTAGCGTCATTTGTGGTAAAATATTACTGGCTTGGTTTGTCTTCTATGTATGTATACATAGAAGTACACACTTCTATGTATTGGATGAAAAGAGCCATGGATCGTGTGTGGTGGCAAGTTTTCGGAGAGACTTATATCCAGCAGTGGAGAGACATATGGTATGTGTTACTTATTTACTAGAAATAAGTGCATTTATCGGTCAACATCAGCGTATAACGTCCCACTGTAGGAACAGACGTCATATGGTAATTCCTTAGCATGTTTCGGACCATTATCTACCACGTGGCTCGTGAGCACAGTGCGGTTTGGTCAATACAAATATAATATTTGTATCAATCAATCAATATCATATAGGCAGTATTAATCATTGCAGGAGAACTATATAGACATAATAGTGACTACAGATCACAGTCCTCTTATTGTAGTCACGAGAAGGGTTTAAATCGTCACGAGCACCATGGAGCATGCAGGGAAGGTAGTTCGTGTTCACCCTTTGCCCAAAAAGGGTGACCCACCGACCCGGCCAACTACAGGCCAATAGCAATCACCCCCCTCCTCTCCAAGGTGATGGAGCGTGTCACAAACGCACAGCTCCTTAGGTACCCAGAGGACCACCAGTTGATTAGCGACCGTCAATGTGGATTTCGCCATAATCGCTCGGCCGGTGATCTTTAGCGTATTCAACACACCGCTGGGCTGACGCCATTGAAAGTAGAGGCGAGGCTCTAGCTGTGGGCCTAAACATTGCGAAAGCTTTTAACCGGGAATGGCACTAATCGCTGCTTTCCAAGCTACCATCTTTCGGGATACCCGAGGGATTATGCGAATGGGTTGCCAGTTTCCTGACTGGACGGAGCATTAGAGTCGTTATTGATGGTAGCTGCTCCGACACTGTCTATTAATGCTGGCGTCCCGCAAGACTCCGTGCTGTTAGCAACTCTGTTCCTTCTGCATATCAATGATCTGTTGCAAATTGGTGTCATACATTGTTATGCAGATGACAGCACTGGGGACGCCTTATACAGGAGTCGCGCCAACATCCCTCGGGTCGAAGTGGAAGAGTCGCGTTAAGCCTTTTTTTAATTATTTTTATCCTTTTATCCAAAATTCTCGGAAATGTCGGATAACGACATTTTAAGACCGTTCTTTGCAAGACATATCTGCATAAGGTACTATAAATACGACTCCTACTAATTTTAAAACTATTCGGACTTGAGAGTAGCCTGTATATTGAACTTGTAGCCGAACAAGAGTGCTACGGGCTACGTAGCACACATGTTCTACGTATGCTTAGCCCTAATACATAGTGAGCTACGAGGATGCTACGAATTCATATCAAAGTGCTACCATATACCTTTGCACCCAACCTCTACGTTCTTTTATCGTCTGAATTAAATATCATGTAGGTAATTATTTGTTGGTTTCTTAAACAAAATAAATAAATAATAATTTCTTTTATTTTTTATTGTAATTTTATTTAAGTATCAGAAAAAGCTTGTGTAAAAGTGCTGCGACGAACTGCATTTTACATTTAACTTCGGTAAACATGACTTCGCAACAAACTCGCAGTGCTGAACCTGTCGACAGGTTTGTAGAAAGCAAGTGTGTTACTAAAAAATTTAAAGTTATTTGCATTCTGAATAATTAGGCCACTACGTAACTGTATGTACATGACTTCATAGTATCTCGTCTGTTTTTAACTAACGTAATTACGTCCAAAAATCACATCGTATTTGATGGAATCTGTAAAATAAATAACATCAACAGAACATCACTGAATGATTCACACCAGGATTTTCTGTATCCGAGCACATTACACAAATACAACCTTCCCAGATTCCACTTAAACAAATGAATATTTTTTTGGAATATCCTGGCCACCGTTTGTGGAGATGGAGGATTTTTTTTAGAAATTAGAAAGTCGTGACCTCTGCAATAAATGGGTATTATATATATCTAAATTTTATTTGAAACTGTTACAATTTCATTTTAAAAATTCACGCCTCGAACGTAGATTTAGAAGACTAGTGATTATCTCGCAGATTAACAGTTCTCTTGCGATTTTTCCTTTATTTTTGTTATTCCTTAGTTCTTTCTGCATATAGGTAAGCGTATGTATGTTCATTCGTCGATATTCGATATCGATATTCCTTGTGGTCCTATTAATCTGCCTGCCAGGAGTTTTCATTCCTCGTAGTCCGATCCAAACACAGTCACTAAAATAATTACCCCCAAATTTCAGGAAATATGTTATAAAAGAGATACAACGTATATCTATAAAGATTCTTATAGACATTCAAAATCATTGAATAATGTCAAATTAATTGCTGAACTGTATTGTACTCGTACAGAGGTTGTATTTTTCTTTTGAAACATTTATATAATGTGTAAGTATAATTACTTAAATTAAATAATGATCTATAAATTTTTGCATTTTTTATTGCATGTTTTTTTTTTTTTCACAAAAATCTTAGTTTTTTATTGCTGGGCATATCTTAAAACGAGAGCCAGCTTTTAAATTTTGTTTACATATTGTATTCAGCGCCCCTAAAGTTTAGTGGAAAAAATATGATACTTACCCATAAGTTAGGTGTTGCAACATGGGTGTTGCAGGTGTCCATGGGCGGCGGTGACCACTTATCATCATGTGACCCGTCTGCCATCCATACTATAAAATAATGCAGAAAAAATGTTTAATTGTGTAGACCAGTGTATTTTATAAAAAAGTTTTGTCAAAGAAGAATTTTTTTATAGATATATATAAAACTAATAGCTGAGAAGAAAATGGTTACACAATTGACTATTTCATTTAATATAGTTTAGTATTATGTTTCGAACTATACAGAAGAGCAATCGGACCACAAGGAATAATGATTTCTCGTGGTCAGATCAATCGGGACAATCCGATTTGACCAGGAGGAATGAACGAGTATGTGTATGTGTCTATGCATGAATATATGTATGTATCTACATATGTATGTATTTCTTAAGTGTATGTGTGAGACGTTATTTCTTTTTTGCACCATATACCTCTATTCGTTTACAGATTTACCCTTACCATTCAAAGGTTGCCTGGAAGAAACTGACTCAACCATAAAATCGCCAGTTGTACTTTTAATTAGGTACTTGTATTTTGTTTTGCTTTTCTGTATGTTTTGATGTACTCATACAATGAGTGAGTACATCTATCTATTTACGCTTCGAAATTTTTTTTTTTTTTTTTTTTTATTTAACAATGACATACCTAATAACGAGGTATTACATTTAAAATTACGATCTAGTCATAATATTAAGACTAATGAGTAATTTAAATTTTACCTAAATTGCTAAGTAGGGTAAAACTAAGAATGTGTCCAATGACACTTTACTTATTGTCTCTATTAAGGGGAAGTCACTCTGTTCTTGTGAACTTTATTAGGAGCACTTATTTCACTAAGTACCTACATAATATTAACACTACACTAACTCAAAAGGTTTCGTCCTTTTCAGTCTTCTGACTATGTCCGTGTTATCAAGGAGCTGGATGGCCTCAACGTTCACATGGTGATGAAGTCTTCGTTCGTGAGCTTCGGCGTATTTTTTAATAACGTTGGCAACGAGGTCCACTTTAAGGTCCCGATGGAGGTCGTCATTTCTAATGTACCAGGGCGCATTGACCACGCCCCTAAGTACTTTGTTCTGGAATCGTTGGATCATGAGGATATTACTTTGTTTGGTGCAGCCCCACAGCTGACTACCGTAAGTCCAAACTGGCACGAGGACTTGTATATACAATAGTATTTTATTATACAATGACAGAGAGGAATGTTTCCCAAGCAACCAGTACAACTTCTTGTAGCGAAGTTCTAACTCATCACATTCTAACGCTTCGAAATGAAACGTCGTATCAGTACCTACGCTAGAACTAAATTAAAAACTTCGCAATTTGGATTTGGGAAACTGAAAAGCTACGGAGATGCATTCATTAGCCTCCGTACAGAGCTTTCAAAAGTTTCAATTTTCGTAAAATAAGCAGGATTTAGCGGAATTACTCTGCGCGATACTAAGCTCGACTTTAAAACTTGAAACTTTGAAATATTGTTTATTGTGGGAGGATGTTTCAAGTAAGCTTTCAAATGAGACGTTGGCAGCGTGTTATTTCTTTGTTTGTAAATTCGTCCCGTTATTTTAGAAAAGTCCTACACTCGTCCTTAATTTTTTTTTTTAGCACATTCGAAATTTATTCTAGAACATTTTTGTTTATAGGAAGAAGGCAAGCAGACAGTCCACCTAGTGGTAAATGGTAACTGTGGCACCCTGACAGCCGCGATACGCATGTACCGCATGGAGTATGTACGTATGTATAATTCATCGCGTGGAGGCTTGTGGACAATTGTGATTCTGGACTGATGTTGGCATCAACATCAGTCCAGATTCACAATTGTTGGCTCGCCTCCGGATTCACTGCTTACCTTTGGAGATTTAAAGGAATGGATTTGCAGAAAGATTTGGGAAAATGGGGAGGAATGGGATAAGATGAAAAGGGAATGGGCCATAGCCCATTCTCTGGCCATGTTACATACGACTATGTACGTTTCGGTAGTGAATGAGATATGCCATAGCATATCTCATTCACTGCCGAAACGTGGCATATCTCATTCACTACCGAAACGTACGTAGTCTTGAGTGAGAAAAGGGCGCCCAGCGGCTGTGGGATTCAGCGTGACCCCAATTCGAAATTATTACACGCCATTACTTGACTGTTCAAACTAAAAAAAATCTTCGTACTTTGATACCTTTAATACCCTCGACCTTCCCTATCACCTGTTTTATTATTCTATCGATTCGTATTGCGACATCACTCACTGCGTTTCTGAAGATCGATCGCTGTTCAGCTGGCATTTCTCACCGAGTTATAATATATCATCATTCATCAAATGACAAAGCGAGTTTCAGTACTATATCTATAAAACGTTCTGAAAATTTGAAAGGTTTTTATCGATATTTAAACGTCTATTATCTTGGTTTTGTTCATGGGGTTGAAAAGGACTCCATTTTTTAAGTGTATTTATTCAGTGGGCGGTACTCGGAATCCAAATTCTATTCTCTCAAACCTATTATTGACGCACTAGAATATTACGAGTAGTTATGGACTCTGTAATGAATATTACTGTAATTTAAGATACATATGTATCTTAACCTACATATATAAGTTCATAATTACAAAAAGGAAAAATTGCATGGTATACATAATTGCACGACGCGTAGCGGACTCAACTCTCACTTCAGTAATTTGTTACAACACCTGCATCTCGCGCGACGACAGAGCTCTTCCTATGTGGGTTTACGCGTTGAGTGTGTTTAGTTCCTGTGGCGATGTCACAGTGGTGAAAATTTAGGTAACTACACTATATATATTGTACATTAACTAAAAACAAAAGAATAACAATGTACAACGCGTAATTTGCTGACTTAACATTCAGTTCGATTTTTACAATACCCATAGCGATCATTCGACTTTGATGACTCATCCAATATACAAGTAGGTTTGCGTTTCGTGTGAATTTAGGTAAATATTATATTCGTAAGTAGTTATTGTATGTTAGATATCCACTAATCCATAGTGTCCACATGATTGTGATTGAAGATCTGTAGTGAAACTTTATAAACTGACATCGATATCAATCGTATATTAATTATTTAATAATTAATTATTAAATAATATACGCCATTAAAATGTGGTGTCAGCCGGTTTTAGAATAGCAACATACCATCTCTCCCCGTGGGTGTCGTAAAAGGTGACTATGGAATAACAAAACGGCTACCTGGTGACGACTAAGGAATACAAGCCCTGAGGAACTACACCACCTCCAAAAGGGTGCCACCCCAACCAGCATGAACGCTCATGTCCAGCAGTGATTATTAAAAGGGATGCGCAATACAACTTGCGGATTTAACATTTCAGTAATTTGTTACGATTTTTGTACCTCACTCGGCGACCACTCATCGCCAGAGAGCTCTTCCTATGTTAGCTTGTATGTTTATGAGTCCTTCGCGGTGATGTCTTAGTACTGGCCCGAAGCGAAAAATGATTTGATCAACTACTCTGTAATGTTGCTAGAAATATTATCAATATGTCAGTTATTTAAAAGAAATCACACCAAATTGAGACGGAGGGAGAACGTACGTTGCTGTGTTATTAACAAAAATTGTTGTTCCCAATGTAATGAATGCACTATGAGAACTAAGCCCAGCTATGCCAAATGACTATTTATATTTGAAATTCTGTTTTTAACGGGCCTCTTAAACGGGATACGTCAACAATCGCAGAGGTGCGACCCAGCCGGTCTCGTCCATCAACAAACAACATTACCATGCGAATACCCTTTTCCAATAGGACTGACAGCTTTACCCCGGGAGATAACTTTAAGTCTCAAACAGTTATTGACCCTTACCTTTGTACTCTGTATACATATGCACACTGTTTTTAAAACTCAAACTGACACGATGCACATGCGATTACGTAGGCTTTTGAGACCTTATTATTCCATTTAATTTCAGAATGTTGGTTGTATATTATTATATGGTATTGTATCAGGTAATTAATTAAACGATGAAATATCGTTTAACTTATTATATTGGTTAAACACTTATTACATGAAAATATATTGAACTGATCAGTTGGGAGCGTGGGAGACGACTGGCGATTGCCGAACACAGGACACAGAATGCACAAAAAACTTTAATAAAAGCTATATGTACTATAAAACTGACATAAACTAAACAGTGTGTCGTGATGTGTCGAATGCTGTATCGCTAAAAGTTGTTGCTTGTCTTTAGGATGCAGTTAGGGCTACCACCTCCGGAATACCCTAGATCCGGAGAAAATAGGACAAAAAACGAAGTAGTAAAATTTTTAGTTTAAAATTATAGGTACTTTAAGTTATCGGCTATAACATATTAATACTTTCGATCATTAGTTTATGAATAATAAAGAATGAACACTTCTACTGTCTTTAATATACATAGCGACGCTTTAAATTATACCTTTGCATTTAATTATACCTCAACAGTAATCCTTAAAATAATCTATATTAGTATTAATGTTTACTAGAGCCAGTTTGAAAATCATACTTACCATTTTTCTGAGATTTTTGAATGCATCGCCCGGAGATTTACGATGGTAACTCGTAGCCCGGACAATCATCCTTCAAACCCGAAATGATGACAGCCCTAGGTGCGGTGGAAATGACATTTACTTACATTATAACCAGTATACAATAAATTAATTGTCCGTGACAAAGTCATCATCGCCGTAACATCAACTCAAACTATAAAGTGCTATAAACGACTCGACAATAATTAAGACGGTGCCATGCTCGTTAAGATTCGTCCCCGACTGACATAAAATAAACATTTACCCAACATCAGGTCACTTTTACGTTTATTGAGGGACGAATTTGCTGCGAGGGCAGAAAACATAGTGCTCTGCTTCTACCAAATGTAGATAACATGGTCCAAACAAGATTATACTAACGAGACCCTCGCAACTATTCTTTGAAACTTACATAAAGTTTTGAAAACTAGTTTTGTTTGGTACTTGTAAAGTCATTATAATAGATTTTGTTTATTAAAAAGTCTTCTCTTTTATGTCACGTTATTGGCTCAGACATAAAAACACTATTTTCTTTTTTGTTGGTATTTTTTAAGCATATTAAGCGTCGGCAGTCTTCTCTTAAAATATATTTACTCAAAGGTGCGTACAAACTAGAGCAAAACCGATTACCGAACGCTCAAGACAATATTATCAATCCGAACATTTACTTTTATATTATTTGCTGAAACGTTACGTTACAAAAAAATGTTATGGTCAGCGAAACATTTAATAAAACATTTTGGCAGACGGTATTGTGTCGCTACTTGTTTCAATACACGATGTCTCATGTTTCCGTTCGGGGCTCCGCGTTAGCATTATTTTACTTGTAAAGTCAAAGAGTCGATTAGCGATATCTCATACAAATCAGTAGAACCAGTAGTGTCGACGAGCGTCGGCGATAGGTATTATTGTCGCTGTCGTCGCCTTCCTATTCATACCTTTTCACACACAGAGATTCTTCTTAGGTTCTCAAAACAAATCATTTATTTGCTATGTGAGTGGTAATAGATGGTAATCACATATACAACAGCTGGTCACATTTGCCAGAATTGGCGTGCGAAATGAATATAAAAATATTTTTAAAACATTAGTCAATATGTAATAATGACAATTAAATATGTAGGAATTAATTAAATAATTATGAATGTTAAAATATTATAAATTATGACATTTAAATAATTAATGCTATTATAAGCTACTATGAATTATTAAAGTACAATTCATAGAATCATAATACATTCACACAATACACAATATTAATACAATATCAGAAAAAATAACGAAAGAATAAACTTGCTTCACAATTACCTCAACCAAAACATACAAATTAATTTCACAATACAATGTCAACATTAAATTTAAGTCCTAACGTTACCTAGGTGCACTTTTTTTTCACTCGATTACCACCTTTTCATAGTGGACATTAAAATATTGAGATCTAAATTAGTCAAAATATCAATGGGCCCAGTTAAAGGGTTTCCAAGACATTAAAGTAGTCGTTTAATGTGTAATACGCTTTGTCAATATGGAATGTTTTTAACCTAAATTTGAAAATATCAGAACTATTAACGTCACTTATCACTTTTGGCAGTTAATTAGATTATTGAAGTCATGCAAAAGACACTTTTTTTAAAGGGATGTTCGAGAGACTAATAAGCACATTATATCCGTGTTGCGACCACTTTTAAGGATTCAATTTTGTTTTGCGAATACACATGTTTCATAGATATACATACATATAGGTAAAAGTTAATATTTTATAATCTTTGAGATACGTTTTGCAACTATCCGTTCGACGAAGGTTAAACATTGCTCTGACACATCTCTTTTGTGCCTTAAACGCGGTTTCTCTTTCGGTACAGTTGCCCCAAAATATGATACCATATTTTAGCGTAGAAGCCACATAGCCGTGATGTTCTGCTAGTAGGGTGAATTGTTTTGAGACCGTTTTAAGCATGTACAAAGCATATGTAAACTGATTTAATTTTTTACAGACGGAATCTATCTGCGTTTTCCACGACATATTGCTTTCAATATATATTCTCAAGAATATTGTAACAAGCGTATCCTCTATTAATCTCGTAACAAGCGTTCCGTGATAATTTATAACTGGATTATTCATATTACATTGTTTGTGTCTAAAGTGCAATACTTTAGTTTTTGAGACGTTTATTAAAAGATAATTATACTGTAACCATTCTATAATCAGTGACAAGTTATTATTAATAATAATAATATAACATAACAACGTTCATAATAATATAACATTTTATGATTGCATATTGTATTAGGTTCAAGATTGTTCAAACCTGAAGGTTGCGATAGACACATCATATTCCCATAGTACGGCTACCACCTGCTACAATTTCATTTTGGATAGAGGTTAATTTGACACCGTCCCTTCGCAAAATATTCCTGGTCCTCGGCTCTCATATTAACCTAAATTGTAATGCATAATGCCTACGGATATTGGCAATAGTCCAAAAATTACTTCGCATATGACTACAGCTTCATACGGGCCCAATCGATAAAATGTTAAAGTTACAGACGAGGTTGAAAAACCTCAAATTTGCAAATAGGTTCGGGCAAAGGTTTATTAGAGACTTCTCTTACACGCATATTTTATGTGTGCTAACATCACTATTTAATCACAGCCAAGGTTGTACGTATACATATGCCGTTCCAATCCAATGTGTCTAAAATGTAAACAAACATGGCGGCGTGAAGTAACTGATACAGCCTTAAATTAAAGAAATATCTCAACATTTAAATTTAAATCTAGAACAAACTTGCACTCCCGATGAATCGAATTAGGTATATGAATTTATATTTAGATTTAATTTTTCGCCCCCTACAAAGTTAATTTTTAAGCGGTTTAGTTTTTGCCTATAAAATTTATATGCGTAACAACATCTTTCGGCAATTAGTAAGTAATACGGAACATAAGTAAAACTCTAAATTCTATAATAAAGTCTTCCTCTCCTTTGAAAAAGATTTAATGGCATTTAAGCAGCATTTAATGACTATGGGGTGTTAAATATTTACAAATTCGCGTAACTCGGCATCCGCGTGTTACCGTCGTTTGGCGGGAAGTTCGACCCCAAATCAGAAACTACTTACTCTGTTCTAAGTTACACCAATATTTTCTGTCATATTACTGACATTTTTCCTTATTACATAAACATGCCGTGTTAGATCCATTTATTGATAGATATTTTGCGTATTAGGGTTTTCCTCTTTTGTGTCGTTTATTACTTTATCATATTTATTTCATTATGTTTAACTACACGATTCAATATTGCTTTTTCTCAGTTATCATGTTTTGTACTTAATTTATCGTGTCTGCGGTTATGTGTCACACTTTATCAGTTTAAATATTTAAAATAAATGCACATCTTATATTTAAGCTTTAAATAATATATATCATGCATTATTATATTTTGCGCAGTAGCAAAATTAATTAATTGAAAAATAAATAAATTTAATCTAGTTATCCTCGTACTAATATCATTGTTTTAATAAAGAGAACAATATTTTCTCAGAAGCTGGTTTACAATGATATTTTAGATAGAAGATGGCAAATACGAGCAAACCGCCCGCCCGCTTGAAGGTAAGCAAATATACATGCCAAACGTAAGTCAAAAATGAGGAACGCTGTCACGTTCGACACTCTGTCTACCTTTAGGGATTTTATAATAATATAGAACAGAATTGAATGAGGGAAGGAAACAGATGGAATGGAACGACGGCATAAGTGACGGCCTCTGGTGACTGTCACACTTTGCTGAAACACGTTGGTATATTTCACGTCCACGTACATCGCTTTGTAGCTGTACATTGCAGCATTCTCCTTGTCCATTGCTCATACGAATGGTTAAAATTTTTGAAAGAAAGAACTCTTTCTAACTTCTCCAATTTTTTCGTCACCCATATTTTTCAGTATAAGGATATGACAAATACTGTGAGACTACCATATTTGTCGGTCTGATTAAGCTAATGCCAAAGGTTGATAGAACATTTGCAATATTTCTATGGTTGGATGCAAACATTTGCTGGTGGCTTAGGCGATAAGCCACTTATCGATGGGTAAGCGCTGCCACTATAATCATTTTTTTAGGAAAACTATTTCGTTTAAATATTTTTTAAGATTGAATGCATGCAACGTTAGATATGTTGAACTTATAGTTCTGGTCATTGAATCATTATGTTATAAGTACTTCGCTTACATTCGAATTGACTATTTTCAAGTCGTACAGATAAAGAAATCACATGTGAAAGAGATCTCATCAAAAAACAATAATTTCTCAGATTCATTCTGATTCCTATTATCTTTACTACGCAGATATATACGGAATCAGACAAATTCCCTGGTTGGCTTCATTACGTAGCGCGAACAATGCTCCACTTGCTGATAAATGATGCCTCCCGCACGACTGATGGTTTGGAGGATACGTCTTATTTATAACCTCGCGCACACAATAAAAACAAACTTAATAGATCTGCTCATAATTCAATACGGAATTAGAAGTTTGACTTCAATATAAGATTTTCTTACAAAATTAATACAGATCGACCAAAATACTCAAATGTACCAGTAGAAGTAGGCCGTGTGGTGTCGACCGACTTCAGAAATAGCACCACCCCATCTTTACCCGTGGGTGTCGTAAAAGGCGACTCATCAAAAGGTTACTGGCGTGTTATTTTATTATATTTCTTACTTTATATTCTTATTGCTGAACTAAACATTAATATCAATTTGCTTTCTTGGCAAACTACAAGTTTTGCGTAGGTACTGCAGGATAATATAAAATATTGTTTGAGAAACCCGAACTTCGAAGAACAACAATGCTTTAGGAAGTACGAGCGTGCAAGTTATTAATGGTGATAATATCATTCCGAAATTGTATTGGAGCATATTTCTTTCCAGAATAAAAAGGTCCATTTACCTTTTTTTTTTACAATATTTTGATGGTTATAGAAATTGTCATGGCCCACCGCGACGTCTGAGGGGCAGGAGGGGAGAGCGCTCGCGCACACACGCTTTCTAGCATTCAATATATACAACCACATTGTCTGTCCATTACACCATTCATTCCAAAGTAGCATTGTTTTAATTTCTTCTTCATACCACCCATCGCGGCAAGCAATCGCCCAAACAGAAAGTGATATTCCTGTTCCAAAGGAACAGCTACCTTTAAGTAGGATTCGCCTTGATGATGTTCAACCTAATAGAAGTGGAATAGAAGAAGACATGCCGCCAGCCTGTGTCTCTTCATTGCTCGATATGAGCCTCTTATAAGTTCTACCACTAGATAAGGTCTTCCGCTCTTCTCATTCAAGTATTACCATCGATAATTCCCTTATAATAAATTTCGGTCATTAATATAAATTTACCTTCCCAATACTAATATTTTTTAGTATTTTTATTACATAATAATATTCGTATCATTGCTTTTGCAGAATAATTCTCGAACTAATGCAAGAACTTAGTCCAGGCTTGTCATTTTGATTAATGGTTCTCCAGATAGCTAGTCTGCGGGACCTCACGGAGGCAATCTACACTCAATCTACCAATTAATATCGTTTCGTTAGAGGAACTTTGTTATCTCACTTTAAAATGTTCGCTTGAGTTTTTAAGAGCAGTTCTCAGCTTGTTGGGAAGAGTTAAAATAAAACTTCTTTTTTAACACAATGGAGATGAACAGTGGTGATAAAGATAATTTACACGGTGTAATGAAGTATGATTAGTAATAAGTCTTATAGTAGATAAAACTATCCGACAAGAGACGTAGAAGGTAGCAAAGGTACAATGTAACTAAATTCCGCTATTTAGATTCACTCACTCGGAGTGAAGGCTAAAGCAATGGATTGGTGTGTTGCATGTTTACTGGCGACAATACCTAAACTATGTATATTAAGTTTAGGTATTGTCGCCAGTAAACATGCAACAATGTCGTCAATAATCTTATTGGTTCGGACTATGTGAAATATCATTCCTTAAAGCCAGTTTATCCGTTTATCAATACTCTGCTAAAATTATCCTGGTGTCTTTAGATCATAACAGCAAAGAATAATGCGTCATTTTGGCTGGTATATCCAATACATACCACAAGAGTACCAAATGAAAGCTTTCAACATAAGCCTCAATTTTTATTATGGCAACAAGGCCCTAAAGTACCGGAGAAGTGAGATATGTGCCTTACAAGTACCTCGAAAATGTACCTCGCTGTATTAGTCAGTTTCGGAGAGAGTTCTTAACCGATTGAAACTGACTTCGGCTCCATTAGAACGAACGACCTGTCCTCTCTCCTCATTGAGGACCACATATTTATCGGCATCCAGCTCCATTCGTGGTCTTTAGCAGTTCCTCCAGTTTCTGAGAAGTGTGGCCAAACAGCTTGAGATCATACATTTAGAGAAGGTGGGTCATCCGCATTCCTCCTCTCCAAAACTGAAACCCCGTTGCTTACTCCTTCAAGGGTGTCCAGGGGAGTACAGCGTAAGGCAGAATTAAAGTGGGCTTAAAAAAATAACCTGGAAGATACCCCTTTTTATCCACTGAGTGCTAATTAGTAATTACCATAACAAAATGTCCTTTTTACTTTAACTTTTTATTTACAAAAAAAAAACATTTTTATAGATACCACATTAATGTGGGAGATAAAATATTTCTTTATGATAACTATAGGTTATAATCAATAAGTTGACATACATTACAATTGTATTGGCGGTCAGGCCAGGTTTCATACAAAAGTGCCCATCATTCTTTCTGTTTTGATCACAATAGATGCTGGTAGAATTCTAACAACTCGTAGACCCCATTACTCAATAAGAAGGTAATTCCAAATGTAGACAAAGGGACGGCGAAATTATTTTTTTATATACAAAATATTTTTCGACAACCGAAGTCACATTCAATTCTAATGAGCTAGTCAGTTTACCAAAAGCAATACCTTTATGCCCACGGGAACTGTAATTTCCTAACAATAATGTAATTTCCTGTAACTGGAAGGGGAGAGTGCACGCTGCAATCCAACTGCCACTGGGCGCGCTCGACTGGCCACGTTACCCCTCTCGCATAGAAGACTTAACCTTAACCTTGAAATATACTGCATTTCCCACTTTATCATATTTTCCTAATGTACGTATGTGTTTCGGTAGTGAGTGAGATGTGCCAGAGCCCATTCCCATCCTATCCCTTCCCATTTTCCCAACCCTTTCTCCAAATACATTCCTCTAACTCCAAACGTAGGCAGCGTATTCGGGGTCGTATCAACGTTTGTTATTCTGGACTAATGTTGGCATATATCTCGGATGTCTTTGGGCGACAGTATCCACTTACCATCAGGTGGACTGTATGCTCGTCTGCCACCATCGTCCATAATTTTTTTTTTATTGTAATTGGATGTATTGAGAGGCATTAGTCGTTTTTCCTTGAGTTGTGGTCGTAACTCCTAAATCTATAATACTACTTCATTAAACAAAGGCATCAAACTCACCTTTTAGGGTGTTTCGGCTAATACTGTCTCGTAGTCGACAACGGAATTACAAAAGTTTGGTTACTTTGCAACTAGCTCCTTGTTTAGTGGTTTACTGCTGCCAAACTACTTTATTTCTAATCCATAGTAACTAACTTTGGGCTAAGACGGGAAACACACGAGGTCATAGCTTGCGGCGACACGCTGCATGCAGTCAATAAGCACGCAAGAATTACATTGTTTCCAATGAAATTCCATCCACGGCTCATTCATTGGCCGTGTGTTAGTTGCGCTGAGATCCGCAACCCTGTATGTTATCTAAAGAATTTATATATAATTTACGAAGCAGTAAAAAATTTAACGCCTTTGCGTCGTTTAATTGTTAAGGAAAGTATCCCTCATTTCTATTCTAATTTTAAAGATGACCATGGCATTTAACCTATTTTCACTACAGGGTATAGGCCTCTCCCAACGCCCACTACACACAGCCTTAACCAGTTACAAGATTAAGAAATCTGCTCTATTTGAAGCTACTACATTGAAACAATTGAAAAAGTGTCGCAATACGCAACTGCAGAGCGAGCGAGGCGTCAGGTTGTAAAGGTCGTCCACTTTGAGCCGCTTAACCAGCGATGTAAAGAGCAAATCTCGTGGTTTGGTCGAATCTTTTGTAAATATTCAAATGCTTTTTAGCACTTCAACATTTCCGTCAATTCACTAAATACGTTACTATCAGTCCAGTCAATACAGATCAAACATATGCATTATTTCGGAATAACTTAGAATTTTAGTCCCAATATAAAAGTTTACCCTTCGAATTATTCCGCTAACATTTATATTTTTCAATAAACTTAATTTATGCAAAATTAAATAAACGTTCTCGAAATATATTAAACATAAACATATTATAGGCATGAAATTTTGTATTTTGGGGTTCTTGTGGATGCTGAACACGCTTTTTGCCGAAGTCAAAAATAAGAAAAACAACAAAATGGCGGCTTCAATATGGCGACAGAAATATAAAAAAAAAAAACTAAATATTTTGTTAAAAATATGTAAATACATATGTTTTTGAGAACAATGAATTTCTGGGTTTTCGAGGTCCCTAAAACGATTTCAAAAGAAAAATATTTTCACAGTTTACCGACTGAGGACCTTTTTCCTAAATATAAATAAATCTCTATTGACAATAACTATATTTTGTCATTGCGCATTTGTTTTGATGGGGTGTCTATTATTGATTGAATACGCGGTCTTAACATTTGTTTACATACATAATATATTTCCTAAAATAACGAAAGGGGTTGAGCAATGAAGATAAACGTGCAGAAACGCGGAAAAGATGCTGCTCTTGGGAGATGTAAATCTCTGAATAACTTCCAAGTAAGCCTCCGTGTATTCCTAACGAACTCCATGGTATGGTATTCCTAACGAACGAGCCCTTACTGTAAATATATGCCTGAAACGAAATTTTGTCTGTTTAGAAATTAGGTACAATAGTACCCCCAATTCAATATATTCTACCCCAAATTCTACAAAATTATTCACGTGTGCAAAGTTCCACATTGTACGACAGTTTGCGACAAACCCAGCGGTTGTATGGAAATGAGATTGCCGCAGTTGGAGAGAACTTCTCGGATCGGCTAAGTACACGGCCTCATTGCAAATGACAAAAGCTAAAGCTGCTTAGTTTATATGTCAATATAGGTATGATGATACTATGCTTTCTTACTTACAATCTTCTCATTAACTTATTTGTTCGTAGCCTTATCGTACTGACTCGAAAGTTGATTAGGTTACTTAATATACCCTTGATGTACATCTTAACTGTTTTGTTGTTATAAATCTCAACAATATAATCTTATAAACGTGTGTGTCGTGTTGTGTTGTAACAACTAAAACATTTTGTTACTTTATCGACGTGTTTCAGTGTAGTGATAATTACTTTTAGTTTATTGATGGGATTATATGCTTCAAATATTTATTCTTAACTAGCCGTGCCCACGATTTATTTGAAACAATATATCCTAAATCCATGAACTCACTGTATCATCAACTAGCTTTTTGCCAAATTATTTGTTGTGTATTCTTTATTGCCCTTCTGTTTGTACTGCTTATAATAAAATAAAAATAAAAATAAAAAAATATCATCAAACAGGTGTAACAGGTCAAGATGGATGTGACTCAAAAAAATTTACTGTGAAACATAACATGTTTCGGGAGTGAGTGAAAGTTGTCGAAATCAAAGTTCTTCCCATTCCATCAAGTAGGGAGTGTATAATGGGATAAGGGAAGTGTCTAATTCTATTATACTTCCTACTCCCCATCCCAGCCAATCCTGTTTAAATATTAACACGCACGTTAACTGTTCCTCTAGACCAGTCATTCCCAAAGACCCCCAAGGGCCGTATGGACCCCTACCTACATGCAACCTACCTACCTACGTGCAATTGTCTCATCAGAGAGGTCAGAATAAAGTATTTTTTGTAGGTTTTATTATATCATAAAATTTAATTCACTTGGGGGGTTCATAGTTAAGTTTTTGTCATGGTAGGGGGTCCATGACCGAAATAAGTTTGGGAATCACTGGTCTATACCAGGGGTCTCCAAACTTTCCAGCCTTAGGGCCATACTGATTACTCCAGTAAGTTCCGAGGGCTATTAATAATTATTCAACATAAAATTAGAATACTTCAGTAAACTAAATTTAATTTGCTATAAAAAATATGATTTAATTTGCTATAAAAAATATGTTCTCTAAAAGGAGTTTTCAAGTATGCTAGCTCTCCGCGGGCCGGACAAAATCTGTCCGCGGGCCGGATCCGGCCCGCGGGCCGTAGTTTGGAGACCCCTGGTCTATACAAAGGAACCATGGCTACCAACGGGGGCGGTACTGCTCACCCAAAGGCGTTGAAATCACCCAAGGAGGCAATGGAACTTTTTAATGCACTTATTTCCCTGTTCTTTTCCTTTTATTCACTTATATTACTACTCTAGCGCCACTGATTATATTTCTTGTCTGAAAGTGCGCGGTACGCCAAATAAAGTTGAGAATCTATACTCTACATGTGAATTCCCTGTTTTACGAACATTTATTTAATTAAAAGTAGGACTAGAAACAGTGCAGCATAAGTTACGGGACCGCTAAGTGGCACTCAGGACTAGTCGGATAGTTGGTACCAGAGCACTTTGAAACGCTCAATCGCAGTTAACTTTCCTCGTAGCCATACTTGCATGTTGGACAAACCAACTATACTTTGTTGACTATATTTTCACCAAGGATTTTCCTCAAATCTATTTTTCATCTTATTCATAATGCTTTCATGTACCGTTTAGGTCGGTCATGATCGCAGGTAATGTCGCAAAATCGTGTTCAGAAACTATAATAATATTGTACTTACCACAAAATATGTTGTATTTTTAACTGAAAATTCTATTAAGGATTTAGTAATGTTACATTTCAAAACTCTTACCTTTTTATTCGTTGTTATTATTTCAATAATTATAATTACTTAAAGGATTTTTTTCTTAATTTTTTTATCATCTCAAATTATGATCGATTTACTCATGAATTATCGGATTTGAATCATTAACTGGAAGATTTATACGAATGGAGTCATCAGTTGACTGACTCGCTAGTAAGCTAGAGTCAGACCCGATACATTCACGTATTAAGTTCGTCCTTAACCCGTACTGCAACGCTTGCAATTTGCATACAATCGCCTTTACGTGTCCTACAGTGCATTTCTCTTCGTCTAAATACGTGTACACAGATAGAGACAATAATTTATTTAATACTAGCTGTTTCTCTCGGCTTCGCTCGCTTTGACTGGAGTAAAAACTTTCGTAATGCGAAAAAAGAAAGAATATTTATTTATCACGAGAACGAGATTTTATCTATTTATGAATACAATATTAGTTACGATACCTAAAAGTGATATGTACCATAAATATACACTTTTATATGAATAGATTTTATTTAAATAGTGAAAATTGCGAACTCTGCAGATGTAAAAGTCGCAATCCACCTGGAGATAAACAGTTACCCTTCTGTTGCCCTGGACTGGTAATAATGATTCCCATACTCCTAACTCTTCTGCTTTTTTTTTTAATATACGAAGGCGGCAGACGTGCATACAGTCCACCTGATGATAAGTGGATACTGTCGCCCATAGACATCCGCGATACATGCCAACATTAGTCCAAAATGACACATGTTGGCACGCGCCCGGATGCGCTGCCTACCTTTGGAGATATAGGAATGGATTTGGAGAAAGGGTTGAGAAAATAGGGAGGGATAGGATGGGAATGGGCTCTAGCACATCTCACTCACTACCGAAACACGTACGTACATTGGGGAAATACGATAAAGTGGGAAATACAGTACATTTCAAGGTAGTCTTCTGTGAGAGAGGGGTAACGTGGCCATTTGAGCGCGCCCAGCGGCTGTTGGATTGCAGCGTGCACTCTCCCCCTCAAAGGCTGTTGGATTGCATTTTGAGGATTATTTAGTTTAGGGTAAAACAATCTTGATAAAACAATATTTTAATAGCTAAACATGCTCGATAATTTGTTTGTCGTACTGAAAATAACGTCAAACTCACGCGAGCTTAGGACAATAATATAACTAGTTAGACAGAAATCACGGCATCAAGTATTATTCAGATTACGGAGAAATGCTACCTGTTGTTATTTTAAAATGTTTCGTCTGCTAAATTTAATTTAAATTTTATGGCGCGTTATCGTGAAAGGCACTTTAAAAAATTAAAGTAGCTTTACGAGACCGCCATAAAAATGAAGATAACGATCAACAGTCGTCTTGTAGATGTTTGTAATATTTAAAATTATTGGCATGAGGTTTATGCTGATTCGCATCGCTTCTTTATCTGAAACATTTACAAGTATCGGCCAATCGAGCGTTCGCACAAATACAAATTCCTTTTCAGCTTATTATCATTATTAAGCGGTTAGTTAGCGTCAACTGCAAACATAACGTTGTAGAACAAAGCTATTCAACTAATATGACTAATAATAACTAATATAACTAATTCAACTAATAAGCAACAAATATGAATTATAAAATCACCATAATAACTCGTTCACAAACGTGTTTTTACAATCGCAAGTTTGTAATCGTGCTAACGCTTGACCAATGCTTTACTTACAACATACTTTAGAAACAAGCGGTTTCAGGCACAGTACGAATTCTTTTGTTAAACACGGAGTAGAAATAAAAGATAAACAAAAACCCTTAATTTTACGCGTTTAGTCCGGATTTATAAAACAGTACGAATCCCTTTATCGATTTCGCGGCTATCATGCCCTATGCGATTCAGTAGTAAATATCACGGCTTAGTTGTACAAATACACACGCCACTCTAATGTAATTAAATATTAATATATTTATCGATACCCTTTTAAATTTCCTGAAGCTAATCGAGCCAATCAACAAACGATTCCGGAACCCATATTCCCTTTCATGACTCTTTTAGAAAAACCATCGATTCAACCCGAACAACTCAATGCAAATCCCTTAGCAAATCCCATTTATGGCTCTAAAGCGAGTGCCGGTGACAACTCGCGAATTCTGAGTGTTTTATCCGCGATACGCGGAGTCAAAAGTTGAAAATGAAATTAAAAGTTCTGACCTTGTAACCTCCTGTTCACCTACTCTCGATATTCCTGGGGGCCCCCGGAAGTGCTGAACAGGGATGCGCTTAATAGCGCTCTTGCAAGGTCGTCGTTACACTGCACTGGTTACTGTCTGTTATATACTATGTACACTCGCGAACGCCAAGGTCTCCCAAAAATGTGCAGCCTACTTGCACAACAATAGATTGCGATCGTACCGCATAAGGATCAATGGCCGACTCGTACGGCGAAGGGTCAAAGGCTAACTAACTAACGGGCGACCCGCGCCCGCGCAGCACGTGAATTCACCCCTCACCTCGCAGCCCCCGAACAATACCGAACAAACCCCCGTCCCATGCAGAAGAAGTCTGCATGCTACTCCACTGGCAGGCGAGAGAGAGAGGTGACCGCTCTTTTCAGGATTGAGCCACCCACTAGGACCTCCGCAACCCGGGGTATTCCATCCACTCCGCGAAACAAATTAACAATGCGGCCCCGGCGCCAAAACAACGGCGGCAAATTAGCATCCTTGATTAAAACGAGGTCACCGATGCCTGGTGGGTGGGTCTTATCAGTCCATTTAACGCGCTGTTGCAAAATGTGCAAATACTCCAGAGACCAACGTTTCCAGAAACTCTGGGACAATTGTTGCAACAATTCAAAGTGCGACAAACGATTAGAAGCTACCCCTGTAAATGGGTACTCCGGCAGGGCGTTAAGTGGCTGTCCTATCAAGAAATGACCTGGAGTTAGAGCCTCCAAGTCGTTAGGATCTGACGAGAGCGGACACAAAGGGCGCGAGTTGAGGACGGCCTCAATTTTACAAAATACCGTTACTAGTTCCTCAAACGTTAATACCGTTTCTCCGATAACGCGCCTTAGGTGAGTTTTGGCTGATTTCACGGCTGCTTCAAAAATACCTCCCCAATGGGGGCAGCTAGGAGGACTAAACTGCCAGGTGATGCCCCGGCAAGATAGGGACATTCCAAGATCTACCTGGTTAGCCTCTAAAAACTTATATATATCCTTAAGGTAGTGGTCAGTACCCCGATAGTTGGTTCCGCAATCAGATCGAATTAACGCTGGAAGTCCGCGGCGGCTAACAAATCTACTAAATGTGGCAACAAATGCCTCCGTACTAAGAGCGGAAACTACTTCCAGGTGAACAGCCTTGGTTGACAGACACACAAAGACGCACAAATACGCTTTCTCTATCTTCGCTTTTCGAAGTCGCGACGTCTTGACCATGAACGGCCCGGCAAAATCGGTGCCAACTCCGGCAAAGGGTCTGGTTCCCGTGACTCGATCTGCAGGCAAATTTCCCATCATGGGCTGCATCGTCGCTGCCTTCAATCGATAGCAAGGCAAACAACGGAAAATTATGCCACGGATGGTACGTCTGGCTGACAAAATCCAAAATTCACGCTGCAAGATGGCTAACAATGCATTGCAGCCAGCGTGAGAATTTGCAATATGTCGGTGAGTCACCAACAAATGCACTAAGGGCCCACCTTTGGGCAACAACAATGGGTGACGAACCCCAAAAGGCAAATTGGCGTGACACAATCTACCACCAACACGGAGAAATCCCTCACCGTCAATAAAGGGGTTGAGCCTAGCAACGGCTCCCTTGAGTTTAGGTCTGCCATTCCGGAGTGTCTCAAGTTCTAAGGCGAAATGTTTAGTCTGCACAACGCGAATCCAATGCAGAAGGGCCATTTGGCGTTCTTCTGGCGTGAGAACAGGAGACAGCCGCTTTTCCTCCGGATGCCGAGCGTTATGAACGAAACGCTTTATCCAGGCAGTCACGCCAAGTAATTTGGACAAGGAACTGTAGCGATCGAGCAGAAAATCAATGCCCTTGAGGGGCTCAGTCAGGACACTCGATGTGAGCCAACCAATGGGGGGAGGAGTTACCAAGCACTGGTAACGTGGCCAATCAACTTCAGAATGTAACAACCACTGGGGCCCCCACCACAAATGGTGGTGAACCAGATCCGGCGCGTCTAAGCCGCGAGAAGCACAATCAGCCGGATTCAATTCCCCTGGGACATGTCTCCAAATTAAAACCGTCTCTGAATCTTGGATCTGTGATACTCGATTAGCTACAAAGGTTTCTAACGTGTGCACCGAAGTTTTCAGCCAACACAGAACGATCTGACTGTCAGTCCAGGCGAAAACTGTTCCAATGTCTACACTACGCCCGAGCGTAGAGCACACGTGATTTAATAAGCGGGCAAGAAGCGCCGCACCACATAATTCTAACTTCGGAATTGTATGTCGAGTCCGTATAGGAGCAACCTTGCTCTTCGACATAACTAAGTGAATTTTTGTCTCCCCAGTGGTACTTACAGTACGTAAGTACAGCACGGCCGCATATCCACGCTCGGATGCATCACAAAATCCGTGGAGGGACACTGAGCATTTCCCAACAGGAAGGAAGCATCTAGGTATTGCAACCTGATTGATAGCCGGGACGGATGAGAAATACGATTCCCAATCGTGTATCAACTCTCCCGAGAGAGGCTCGTCCCACGAGAGTCCCGCAGTCCAAAGCCTTTGCAGAAAACACTTGGCCTTAAATATAACCGGACTGATCCAACCGTTCGGATCAAAAGTCCTGGCTACCGTAGACAGAACTGATCTCTTAGTCCATACCTTAGAGGAGGTTAATTCGACTCTGTAGGTAAACTCATCGTGGACTGGCATGTACTGCACTCCAAGGAGGGCTATCAAATTCAAGCTATCCGCATTCTCAAAGAGATGAGGGTCTTGTTGGTGGTCCTCCGGCAAACCGGAAAGGAGATCCGGTGAGTTGGATAACCATTTTCGCAACTCATAGCCACTAGTTCCCAGAAGCCCTATCAATTCATCTCTCAAGGCCCGAGCCTCTTCGAGACTAGATGCTCCGGTACAAATGTCATCAACATAAGCATCCGTCTCCAAAACAGAGGCTGCGCGGGGAAAATACAAACGCTCGCGCTCCGCAAGCTCCAACAATGAGCGAATCGCAACAAACGGGCTAGATTTTATGCCGTACGTATTGGTGTTGAGCTCGTAAATCACCATCGGATCCTCTGGATGCTCACGCCATAAAATCAGCTGATATCTCCTATCTTCTGGATGGATCAGCGTCTGACGGAACATCATTCGAATATCCGCTACAAAGACTACTTGATGCCTCCGGAAGTTGGTCAGAATGTCTGAAATGTCCTTTTGTAATTTAGGACCCGCATGCAGACATTGGTTCAGCGAGACCCCGGTGGTCGTAGACACTGAACCATCAAAAACCACCCGAATCTTTCCGGTAGGGGTCTTTAAAACCGCATGGTGGCTCAGAAAATAGTGCTCACTATGTTGCCAATCAACGGTCGACACCGACATATGCCCCAAATCCACGTATTCTCGCATGAAGTCGACGTACTTCTGACGAAGGACTTTATCCTTGAGCATGCGACGCTCCATGGAAATCAAACGTCGTTCAGCAACGTCCCGAGAGCGTCCAAGGGCAGGTCGAACCGCTAAAAAAGGCAAACGGGTGATCAAACGGCCCGAGCGAAGGCGACCAGTATTATTCTGGTAGAACAGCTCGCATTCCATTTGCTCTGGGTTCACCCGGGAAGCTGTAGGGGGCTCTTCCACCTCCCAAAATCTCTGAACCGCATCAGAGAGAACTGAACCTACAGCTACATCATCAAACTCTTGGGAATTGGCAGTTGTTGACACTGGGCCCATTATTACAAACCCGAATGAAGTCGGCACAGCGACTAATCCGTCACGCTGTAAAAGCCGCTTAGGTCCACACAACAATCTTCCAAGGACATCCGCTCCAATCAGGAGATCAATCGGGCCTGGGGTGTGGAAGTCAGGGTCTGCTAAGTCCAAGCCTGACACTACACTCAACACAGCAGACGGTAATTCTTGCTGTGGCAAATCACCAATCATCTCTTCCAACACAATTGCCGACGCCTCAATCTCCGGGTGAGACGAGGTGACAGGTGTACAATTAAATTTTGTGTGACCGATCACACGCACCTGCACCTTACCGATACCTCGCACATTGTAGGTACCGGTGTGGACGCGTAAGCCTAACTTTCTCGCCAAACAAGATGACACAATGCAGCCTTGGGCCCCCGAATCTAATAGAGCACGAATCCTCATGTGTCCCTTGGGTCCTCGTACCATAGCCGAAATAGTTGGCATGAGTACGTACATCGATTGAACGGCTGCAGTTGGCGAGTGGGCATGTAATTCCTATAACTGAGGCCAATTAACCCCGGAGCGCTCCACATGCGCTAACGGGTCCCAGTTATGGTATACTGGTCGGCGATCCACCTGAGTCCGTTCAGGGGTAGTGTTGCCCTGCGAGCGTTGGGAATGCGGCTGACGTCGCTCCAAGCGCGGTCGTTCCGCTAAAGGGGTATAATTGGTAGGAGCACTGCTCCTTTGAGGCGGCAAAGATCTCCCGGCGATCACAGCATAATCGTGGCGGCCGCCATCATCAACTCTTCGAGGGGGAGTTAGCCGGCCCCCGCCCCTAGGGGAAGTGGAGCCCCCGCCCGTACGGGGAGAACGACGGCCTTCAAACCGAGGAGGAGTCCGTGATCCTATTCTGAGTGCAACCACCCTGCCGCGATTAGCCTCCCCGCCATGACCGTCACGACCATCCCTATGGTCGATGCCATTCCGATTGGCACATAGCAGGGGGTGATGTCGGCCCAAACAATGCTGACATGAATGCGATCTAGCAGGGCACTGCTGAATTAAATGCTCTCCCAAACAACCATAGCACCAGCGGCGCTGAAATGCTATGTTCCGCCTACCTCGGACCGCCAGACCCTCAAACCTTCTACACGAGACCACCTTGTGGCCCTCCGCCTTGCAATATAGGCATCTTGGTGAGGTGCTGCCAGTGGCGACAGCATACCGTTGTCTGGGGATCCGAACATTCCGCTTAGACAATTCCCGTCTAGGGGGCGCTTGGGAAGTGGACGGGATGGGCGCATCCGAATTATCCGCCAACCTACATTCGTCCTCTAAGAATTTTAGCAAATCTACGAATTTGGGCAAATATGTTGCGCTATCACCACCGTATTTATATTCAAATCGGGCCCTTAGCTCCTGAGATAGCTTACCCAACACAATGTGGACTAAAAGAAATGACCAACTATCCACTGGCAACTCAAGTTTACCTAAGGTATTCACCGCCCCCAATAACGGGTTTAACAATTCTAATCTTAATGAAGAAACCCGGGTGACCTTAGGTAGTGCCAGGATTAGTGCCACATGTGTGTCCGCCAAACGTCTCACGTTCTGATAACGTCGGAACAACAGCGTACGTGCCGTGATATAATTTTCATTGTTAACATCCAAATGTTGGATAAGACTGCTGGGTTCTCCCCGAAGAATCGAACGTAGATACGCCATCTTTTGGCTATGAGTTAGATCCTCCCTGGAGTCTACCAAACTATCGAACAGATTTACAAATCCGATCCACTGTTCGAGCCTTCCATCAAAATGTGGGAGATCCAAATTGGGAAGCCTGCTCAACAACGCCGGAGGGGTTGCCTTCCCCTGCCCAGAATCCGACGGCAGACCTCCAGTCTCCTCCGAAAGGGAGACTGCCCTTTCAGTGATGGAATCAGCTAACTCATAGCACTGATTCACATCGGCCTCGATCCTATCCACAACCTCAGAGCCAAGATCCGGCGAAAGCTCGGTAAATTTCGCGTAATGTTGGCCCAACTTATCCAACCGTGCCGGTAAATCCTGATACCTTTTTATTAAGGCACCATGACGATCGGGTCTGTCAATCAGACTAGCGGCCGAAGCCAACCATCGGAGTATCGCCTTTATGTTTCCACTAATGGACAATGCTGACATGGTTGTCACTAAATGTAACAACAAGTGTACAAACAAACAAATAAAATTAATATACAGTATTCAGTTTAAGGATAGTGGCCTAACAAACAAACAGGCCACACCTACAAAGCAACAATAAATGATACAAAACAATAATCCAATATGTAATAGATCCCTGTTACCATATACGTAACTTACAACTTGTTATAAAAAGTAACCACTGCGAGAAATGTTAATATAAACAAACAAAATTCCATTCCAAGTTAGTAAGTGCTCAATACCTATCCGTCGCAGGTAACCGAAACAAAACCGAGTCACTAAAAAAAGGAATGTTAAGATTAAAAACACTTGACAACGGGTAGACCTTGGGATACGTTGCTATTAACAAAGAACTTTTTTAACTAATGTTTACGTTTCACAATATAAGGTCCATATGCACAACCACGCTCTGCTACCAATGTTTTATCCGCGATACGCGGAGTCAAAAGTTGAAAATGAAATTAAAAGTTCTGACCTTGTAACCTCCTGTTCACCTACTCTCGATATTCCTGGGGGCCCCCGGAAGTGCTGAACAGGGATGCGCTTAATAGCGCTCTTGCAAGGTCGTCGTTACACTGCACTGGTTACTGTCTGTTATATACTATGTACACTCGCGAACGCCAAGGTCTCCCAAAAATGTGCAGCCTACTTGCACAACAATAGATTGCGATCGTACCGCATAAGGATCAATGGCCGACTCGTACGGCGAAGGGTCAAAGGCTAACTAACTAACGGGCGACCCGCGCCCGCGCAGCACGTGAATTCACCCCTCACCTCGCAGCCCCCGAACAATACCGAACACTGAGATATAAATATTAAGTGAATATCTGTTTTATTCAGTGGGAAGGGGCACACTGATTTATTGGGAGGCCTCGGGAGATCAAAAGCCGGGGATAGACGCGCGAAATTGACAATTCTTTTTGGTTTTTAATATAAAAATTGGCAAGCAGACGATACTAGAGGATAAAAGGATTCTAGTATCTAGTATCTGAATAGTTGCAATTTCAGTGACTATTAAATATTCTTTTGTAGTCTTTTATAATCAATAAGACTCTTAAGGTGGTATCGTTTACTTAGACAAATCAGTACAAAGATTAGGATTAAAATAAGTGTGAATTAAAAAAGAAATTACTTTTGTTTTAGCTATGATTTGCGCTTCGGTTTGAAAGTTCAATATGGAAAATGTTCCTTGAAAATGGAAACTTGACCTATCAAACACGGCTCGGCTGCACCAGGCCACTAATACTAAATAAAAACTAAGCTTTATGTAGTTTGATAGGGTAAAGACGTATCCAAAGAGATATCCAATATTATATTAACGTATGATAGAGATATGTTAAGAAAAACAGCATTAGAACATGTATATACATAGGTTGATATTGAATTGAATAAGGGCTAGGACAATGGGTAACGACGTCATTGGCGCGCCCAAGCGCAATTCGCGTCATGAATTTTACACATTCAAATGAGGTATAATAATACATTCAAATGTTTTACATGCACGCGTACAGTCAAAATCATAATTGTCATGGTTACGATCTATGTCTAGGAAAAAAATGAATTCGGTATATCAGCTTAAAATTAAAATAACATGTAATAGGTGGAATTATAAAATACTCCAGCTAAGAAATGTATGCCAATGTGCTCTCTCCCTTTGAGCTCAAGTTTGAACGCGGCAGATCCTAGATATATCGAAGGTCGCCCGTTAAAAATCGCTGACTCACTGTTGTGTACCATCCCGTATTGTGCAGGACTTATTTGGAGAGCTCTTTGATAAATCGCTCTTTGCCTTCGCTCCGTATATACGGATGCACGTCTAGTCTAGTTCACATGAAACTGAGCGGTTCGCTTTAGTGGAAGTGATCTTTATTGTTCACTACCGCTCCCATTGGCTCGTCTTAATAAGACGTTTGTTACAAGTGCTGAAATTTTTAAATCACTATTATTTGGTCTACTGGCGAAATGTCATCAGAAAATTCTGTGGAACAGACACGGACAATAACAATGTTTAGCAAACGGACCTAGCAAAATCTTTTAGAGCATGATTTCCTGAGTACGAAACAAATATCGATATGGCCGCGGATGCTATTTTTTATCTTTGCTACATTATTGCACTTTCTAATAAACTTTAAATCATAGCAATACCATTTAAAATAACAGAGACATGTCATTTTTTGTATCGCGGTGTTTTCATTTCGATTGACGTAATGTCATCAAGATGATTGCTGATGTTGTTCTTTATTTTTAACCTTGAAACACGAAAAGATGAAACAATAACAATGAAAATATTTTTTTCAATCGCATTACACAATTGTGGTTTTTTTTACAAGAAAGATGAATTGGGTGTGAGCATAAAGAATGCAAGTTATTTGCTGTTGAATAATCGATGTCGATTGCCATCATGTTGTTATTACAAAACCGTTCACGATAAAAGCAGATTGTGAAACCCTTGCCGACAAGCGTACTGGGGCCATTCGAGTTAAATCGTAAAGAACAGGTTTCTGATTGTTAATGGCGCTATTTGTGAGTTTCGGTTGATGGCAAGCTTACAACCTATCGGCGCTTATGCCACTTGCAGCCCTCTTGCGTACCAAAGAGCTGCCGACAATTTGGCACTAGCCCAATCAGAACTGTGATTAGGACATAATTTAGTTTAGATGTCAATATTGTCTCATATGGGTATTTTCCAAACCTTTTCCGAAATTTGAAAGCATTCTGCTCATGATTGTCAGTTAATTGACATACCTCTATAATGTTACATTTTTTTACATTTTTTACATTATACGTGAGGGATTTACGAGTCCTCTCTTTTAGAAATAGTGTAGTTCTTCCGGGCTTATGGTAGCAGCTTTGATAACATAGCTATCCCTTAGTCGTCTTTTACGACACCCACGGGAAAAGATGGACTGGTGCTATTCTATAGCCGGCCCACACCACACCGCCCACACATAGTGACAGTTAATGTCTTCAAACTTTGTACATATCTATACAAACTCTTCTACATGAACATATATTGGTTTCCTAAGTTCAACGTACGTCGCTATCTACCCGTATGTTTTGCTATGTATAAAACTCGTCCAATTTAAACGTATAACGTCGATCGCCGTCGCACCGTGTCATCGATCGCCGCCCGCTTTTTTTTTACAATAAAATTCGAATCGAATGCTAACTGACTTCCAGTGGAATGAGATAATAGATCTGTCAATATTGCACTTTTCGCTCGAAAAAGATTGGCAAATGTTAAAAAATGCAGTAACAGTGCAGTGGCGATTGTTAGATACTAGTAATGAATTTAGAGGTACGAATATAATTGAGATTTACCACCCTGTGCATGCCTGTGAATGCCTGTGAATGCTTAGGCAATATACATACCTCAAAACTACGCTTTTGTTGACTAAGCAAACCTATAGGTTTTCCACAAGGCGTCATATCCTAATATACCATACCTTACCATATTTCCTATCCCATCCTATCGAACACGGTGTATAATAAATAAATATATAATCTGATATTTATAATAAATAATGCTTGTATTATTTGTATTTAAATATGATAATGTGTTAATCTGAAATACTTTGTAATTTTTAAAACTTTTTATTTTATGTAATCTATAAATAAAAGTAATAATTATTATTTTTAATTAGTTTTGTAATCTGTAAATAATACTCGTAATATTTGACAATTTATATACCGGATACGGTTAGGTAGGACGATGTATGTTTTTATTGACCTACTAACTGATGTACCGTACTTAGTACAAATAAAAATATATATAACCAATCATCTCATTGACCCTCACTTTTGACTGATTGTACCGCGGATATACATACGAGTGTGTAGTAGTTACTAACTATGTATATGAACATATGTATTCTACCAGGTGAACTGTCTGCTTTTTTGTCAAGTATGTCTGCTCTTTTAGAACAGCACCACACTATCTCTTCTCGTGGGTGTCGTTAAAGGCGACTAATGGTTAACAAAGCCGCTACCATAAGCTCTAAGGAAGTACACCACCTCTGAAAGAGTAGACTCGCCAACTCGCTTGACTAGTGTGCCGTTACCAGCGTGACCAGCGTAAGGAACAAGATATTCCTCGTGCACAAGACAATATGCACGAGGAGACATCGTGTCCAGCAATGGACGACATAAAGGCTGGTTACGGTTAATTTGAAGGCGCATTAGTTACAATTCTTGTTCCTGTTTTTTTAAATAGAATAATAGACGTCAGCTACTTATGCCAACTCTTGTCAATCGTATTGTAAGTGTAATCCATATTGGTTGTTTTAGGTATGGACTTTGATCAAGACATGATACTTCCTAACGAAGCAATCACAGTTACATTAGAAAAAAAAAATATTTTAAAGAATTATTTTCGATAAAATATGTACATATAGTATACATACTTATATAGAATTTTTTTGAAGAAACAGTTTATTCAACTCTCTATGCATCCACATTCACATTCGCATATTTCTCACCACATTAGAGCTCAGCAGTTTCAGCACGTAAACTGACTCAGCCCGACCTGCTTTAGGAGCAACTTCCGTTTCCTGACGCGCCGAAAGCCTTCCGTGCGTGTACGAATTCCTTTACAACTGAAATCTTTATTTTCTCTTTTCCTATAATACATTCTCCTCTTTTGTGCCGATTCGGTGATTTCTAAAAGCACTGTATATACGCAGTTATATTTTAGAAAATTAATTGTACATAATTTCAACCAGGTACAAAATTGGACCACTACACCAATTTGATAAAGGATGTTACATGCCACTCCAAATAAAATATACCTTCGATCCTCCTCTAATAAATAACCTTTCCAGTAGTTAGGGTTCACATTTATTTAGTTATTTTAAAAGGGTTATCTTCTGAATACATACAATTCTTTCTTAAATATTCACAAACATCATTATTTTGTGGAAAAAAATGTGTTTATAATGGACAAAAATAGAATAGAAACTAAGTCAGATCTTTACTCAAAGAAATATTACTATTTCGAACACAGCAAACTCTATTGTTACGTTTCTAACTTGTTAATATATACACATCTCTTATTTTTGGAGAAAAGGAAAAGGAATATTCTCTGAGGAAACAACGAAAAAGACAATGGAAGTTTTGAAATTTGTCTATCAGCTTTCCACACCTTTCCGGACAATTATGTCCCACCCAGTAATGAAAGATAATTTGAATTGAAATGAAAACGCGACTACACCTATTTCTTAACGGTATACAACGATGCTATCCAACGAAACTAAAGGGTGATTTTTCTAGAGGTATAGAACTTTAAAATGAAATAAACACATAAAAATCGTGGTAATGGCCATGATATTGGCTTTATTGGAAAGATAATTTTATGCCATTAGTGTTTAAAAATGATTTCCGACATATGGGCTGGCTCGTATAAAGCGCAATCTGGAAGTTCAATTTTGAACCACTTTTTGGAGCACCTGCGGCCGTATATCGGCAATAACGCAGCGAATGTTGGTTTCCAAATCGTTTATCGTCTCTGGTTTATCTGCGTAAACTAACAATTACACATACCCCTGCACTAAGTAATTCATAGGTGTTAAATCACACGATCTTGGAGGCTAATTCACAGGTCCATTATGTGAAATTATGCCCTCATCGAATGTTTTCCTTGAATAAACCGATTGAGGCCCGCGTTGTGTGATATGTTGCGCCATCTTGTTGAAACCACAGCTCTTCCACATAAATGCCATTCAATTGAGGAACAAAAAGTCAGTAACCATGGCTCTATAGCGGTCTCCATTGACAGTAACGTTCTGAAGAATATGGACCATATTTGAAGAAATATGGACCAATGATTCCACCAGCCCATAAAGCACACCAAACAGTGACTTTTTGTGGATGTAACTGTGTCTCAATAATGGCTTGTGGATTTTCTTCACCCCAAATGCGGCAATTTTGTTTGTTGACGTAGCCATTCTACCAAAAATGAGCCTCATCGCTGAATAAAATTTTGTGATCAAAATGATTATCAAGAACAATTTCGTTTTCGGCCCATTCTCCGATCGTACGACGCAAACAATGGTCATGCGGTAAAATGGCAAACCAAACTGAGCATAAATCAGATATCAGTTGTCAAATTGGCTGTCGCTAGAAAAAGTGTTGCTAATTCGAAAAACAAACCCCTAAAAAAACATCTCTTAGCAAGAACGTCTGTTATGAATGTTATGGGCATAGGAAAAAGTTTACAGAGATGTAGTATTACGGCCCTAAAAGCGATCAAATTTGCCTCCTGTCAATTCAGTCTGTCATTTCGCGGCAAAAAATGACTATTTTTAATATAATAGTTTACCGAAAACTGCATTTTTTACGTTACAAAGTCATGAGCTATTATGAACGACTACAGCATTTCAATATGAACGCTTTACGTTTACGAAAAGACGAACTCTCCCTAGTATCTGTATACAAAATTATAAATAACCGAATTGATTGCGCCTCCCTTTTATTGCTCGTTGACATCGATCTTTTCATTGATTCATTTTCAATTAGTATATAAATATATAATCAAATTATATAATATTTATACAGCCATACGTGATCTAATATTTATTTGTTTTTAAGTCAAGATATCATGTTTAATTTATAAGATATCCTTTATTTGTATATACGTCTGTATGATAATGTTGGCATATCTGTAATTTAAATGCATATAAAAAAATGATGCTTTGAATATACTAATGTATATATATAGTGTCCTGTATGTATTTAGTAGATAAACCTTATATAAATAAATAAATATATTTTGTAAATAAGGGCAATATAACGGTGTTATCAATATAAAAAAAGTGTTAGAAATATAGAAGTAAGCAAAAAACAATACTTTATATATAAACCGAAATTATATTAATGTTAAGGTATGTGTAAATGGTAATTGATTATAAATAAATATATTAAGCAAAGGCTTTTGAAAATGTATTAAGCATTTATCGTAACAGTAATATTATATTTATACCGCTGGCATCACTCATGTACATGTTTCGTCACAAGGAACTATCCATCTATGTATTTTGCTTGATCTGTAGTTACAAAATAATTTATCATGTTTTATAAAAAGTTCACATTTTTTTCCTGAATTAAAAAGTGAGTGCGAGCGGCGATGCGAGTTACAAGTATAATTTCAACATCCCCTCCAAGTGGCACTCACTTGTCAGAGATAATACGGAAATTTCCCAGAACATTCTCGTAGTGCTCTTTGAAAAAAAGCTTGTAAAAGAGGAACCTCATCAAGCATTCATAATGCCTTTTCAAAACGCCTCTCGCCTTGATGAAATTAATTTGTGTGTCATACAAAGCGAGCGTGTTTTTCAAAATGCAAACAAATTTACGTGTTACGTTCGCGGCGTTTCCCACTCGCTATTTTCGAAAATTAAAGCGTCGTTTTCAGTGAAAATTAATAATGAAAATGCAGCAAATTGGAAATGTCGCTTTTAATAAGTGCCGGGGAACATAAATGTTTACTTTATAAATTTACTACATAAGTATTCATGTGTATCTGAGTATGCAAAATAAAATAGTTACATAACTGATAGATTGTCTTGAACTGTGATAGTCAAATGCTGTAAAAATGAATGATTGACGAATTGTGCAAAAATTACATTATATTATACCTTATTGTCTCCATGCACACTTATGTCTCTCCACTGCTGGATATGGGTATCTCCCAAGGCTCGCCACCATGTTTTATCTTTCGTTTCTCAATGTATCCTCTCAGTAAAGTTTATGTGCAGGGTGCAACATAAGCAGTTGACCAGATCAGTATGTTTAAAGTGGTTTAGCCAGCAATACAGAGCTATGTCTAAACATAAAATAAACTCTAAATTTTTTTTTCGAAATAAAAGCCAGAACGAATAATCCCGTCAAAGAACTAGTCACCGATGTTGCTCGTAGAATTAGAAACCTGAAGTAGCAATAGGCAGGCCTTATTTCATCTACTATACCATACCGTCAGGCTATGTCTCTTCACAGGTGGATATAGGCATGTCCTAATGCTTGCCACCAAACACCATCTTCGGTTCTTTTTATCCAACCACAACCGACGAATTTTTCTCAAGTCGTCGGTCCACCTGGCCAGAGGGCGTCCCGCACCCGCACTGGGCTTTCCGGTACGTGGCCTCCGTTCGAGGACTCGTACCTTCTCTTACAAACAAATAATCTTTACTATGTACAACCTAGTATGAATTAAATCATCCGAAACACCTCGGTCTTTATCAGTGGCGATACTTCCGTAGATTCCCAAAAGCCCGGTTTACCTAACAAATCTCAAAGCAAGAAAAAAGTTTAAAAATAAAATAAAATAATCTATTTTATGGAAGTACCGTCACTGGTCTATATATTTGCGATTGGTTCGAAAACTACTCGAGGCATTTTAATTCGACGATTCCGAAATATTTTTATTTATTTTTTATTATGATCATTTTAATTGTCTTTCTGTTCCTTAACAGACTTTTGTCTTTCATCCGCTTCAAAATAGAGTTCAGCAAAAAAAAAAACGTTAAATTGGATTACCTTTGATCAAATTTTACGTTTTTTTAGCTGAAATCTATTTTGAAGCGGATGAAATCACAGACAAAAGGTTGTTTCAAATGAATTAATAATGTTTAGGTTAGGTCCCGAATACCTACAATGCTTTGGACATACCTACTACTACCGTCCACTGTATATTCATACATACTACTTTGGATACGTATATAACTCTCCCAATATAAAGGTTTGTCCAATACCAATCTGGAGCTCATAAATAATGCAACCTGCTGTAATGGTACTTCCCAACCTCACACACGAACTGAATTATTGGCCGCAGTAGAATTTGGGCGAAGTAAGCTGCTTATATTATTTGTTATCGAGAAGTTGAATACACACGGCATGATGGATGCTGCTGTGTCTCACGGGACAGTGATTTATGATTCAAGTCTACACTAGATTCACTTTGTGTCCCTACATATCTGGTAAAGCTAAATGGAACCTGTTTGGAACTGCGTCACGAGATATTTTGCTAAGAAACACTTCTATTTTCACGTAGGTACGTATGTACAATCACGATCTAAACATGTTTACCAGTTTAAAAATTAATTCCCTTATGACTTCGCGCGCAATAAGGTCTACATCATCATATCAATGTACTACTTATTACCTTTTAGCACGTGGAAACTGCAATATTATCAAAAAAGTTGACCCAACAATTTTAATAATTTAAATATTATTATTTTCTCTGTATTGCTATTTTTTGTATTACATTTGTCAATTCACTGAAATAAAGGCGAATTTATCACTGCAGCAAAAGGCACAATATTTTTGCATGAAGGAAGAGGCATTAATATTAGTGCAATATCGTAAGATTTTGCATCCGGCGACATGGAGACGGAGGGCAGTTAATTAATCATCGACGTAATTCAGGATGATGGCAGATATTAAGCACAGGGCAAGTTACTGCTATGATTCGTCAATATCAGGAGAACGGCATCACACCTACTAGTAATTTTTCTTCTTAGTATGATGTTCAAGATTATGCACCTGTCCGCCGCGCTACTATGCAGTGGTTTAACTGCAGTGGTGAGGTTTAAGCAATGACCTGTCCGGTCTGCTGACGTGAACCCAATAGAAAACCTATGGGGCTTAATAGTTCAACGCTGGGACTGTCATAATGAAAGGAACCCCTAAGCCCTTCTTTTACACTGGGTTTGCGTGTGGGCCGCGACGTCGTCGGGGAGACTAATCTATGCGCTCGCCTTGTCGCCTCTATGCCAAATATACTAACGGAAGATACATAGTGACCGGTCATTGTACCGTTACATTTCACCAAGTCCGAGAATTAAAACTTACTTAAGCCGTTAGCTTACTTGATAATACGACTGCTGAGTAGTTGAGATAACGGCCAAGTAAACACATATTAAATACCATTTCGATTTTAAATCACTGAGTTCTTATTCAGTATCTCTTTTTTAATTGGAAATGATGGATTTATTTGATTTGCTTAAATATCAAATTAAGTCCACCGCACAGTTGTACTATTTAAATCGTTAAACTTAATTAACAACTCCCAATTTCACTATCAATATGGCAAAAGAAACAGAATTAAAACAAAATGCAAATAAAATTTTGTAGTATTAATTTATTATAATATAAATAAAAAGAAAATTCTTTATTCATATTTTTTATTTATTGCTTTCCATACATAGTAATTTTAACTTTAGCATATATTCCGTTTCTTTCCATTTCTTCAGCTATGCTGCAAATATGTTCCTCGCTTTTCTTTTTAAATCCCCGTACTTAATCTTCAATTTTTGCTCGCTCTTTATTAATCTAGATTATTTTGCGTTTCCTTTTGTATTATGAAGATAGAAAAGTATACAGTATGTTTATATTGTCAAAGAGGGATATATCACGTTTTGGAACGCAGCCTAGTTTGAAAGTAAGTGACAAAAATGACCGAATGTAATTAAAATTGTTTATATTTATATTAAAATTGTAAGCTACTCAACGGTTCATAACTCGTGGTGAAATCGATCAGAGATACTCGGCAATCTTATTTGCCGATTAGTGATAATGATAAGTGTTAAGTATAATGGAACTTTCCACACCTTCACATTCCCAACTCGATAGGGTAGAATAGGAAGCGCTCTATGCCAGACTAGAGCCTCAATCCCAGAGGAATGCCAGACAGGATGTTTCTGGTATATCTCACTCACTCTTGCATTGTGTACGTGGTTCAGATTAGTTTTCAGAGGGGGGCAACTTGGCTAGTCGTGCACGCCCAGCAGCTGTGCGATTACAGTATGCGCCCTCGCATCGCAATCAAGATGCTGATTGCTAGTAAATTTATTATAATAAGTATCTACATAAATTTGAAGAAGCACATATTTACATTGCGACAAGGATCTAAATGAATGTGTGTGATAGTCAATTGAGGGTTATCAATTAAACCAAACTTCAACATTTTGGGAGACAATATGTAATAAACTAATAAATTATATTGAATGTATGAGTTGACAGCCGATCGCCCGACCGAGCAACTAGTTGCCCTCAGTCGCAGAGCGACTAGTCGCCCTGTTGACGTAGACAGTACGGTTGGCTCTTCTATGGTTTTATCGGTGTAGTAAAATCGTGTGGTCGCGTATTTTAATAATCAGCAGCACGATTTCCTGACCGATTGAATCTCGTCACTGGTCGCCGCGACTAGGCGACATCGTGTTCCCGACATCATAAAGCGTGTCTGTCATTTGGTGTAAAGTGTGCTAGTATCTTTCTTAGGTACTTGAGTAATGAGTAGTTGTAATACAAAGAAATCAATCAAGAGCTACTGAAGTTCACCAAATCACAGCCAATATTTTAATTATTTATTTCTCGACACTACCGCCACTTCTAATTTAATAGCCCATCCTAATTGTAAATTGTCAAATATTCCAGGGCACAAATTGAATGGGAAAGTAAATTACAAGTTGTAAATTGAAGCGAGATTGGTGGCGCGTGGGCGACGGCGTGGGTAATTTGCAAATTCGTGACGTTCAAATCCGCTCGACTTAATTTGTGATCACGTGACAACAAGGCTACCGCGCTGGGTGTGACGTGACACCTAGAACTCAAGGACAAGTACAGTAGACAAGCTTTACAAAAGCATTTTATACTAATTTATTACTAGCTGATTACAGGATTGTCTGTAGATTGGCTTTGTTCATTTAATACAAGAATTTATTTATTTAAATATTACCTGAGTAGGATTTACATTGTTACTCATTAATATACACAATAAAATAGTGTATCGTTTACTGTTTCAAATATTTTTCCGTAATCACCAGAGATGGGTTGGGAACATCCACGGATCACGTTGACACGTGACAACGTTCTTCCATTTTGATAAATGTTGTCATGTATTGCAGACGTCCACGGCTACAAGACTGTTTACCACCTCTGTTATATCGGACAAACGAAAGGGCACCAGGAAATCACGAGGAACGAATATAACGTCGCGTTTAACAGCCTACACTATACTCCGTTCAAGTGGAAAAAGTAATGTCATCACTGTCAGTCACGTGATTCCAATTATTAATCAACTAAGAGAGCTAACGTTCCTCGATTGACCAATTAACGCTGTGCTATGCTACATTGGACGGATGACGTCACTTTTTCTTAACGTGAGTAGAGTATAGGATTGCCTGTGTCGTAGATCCAGCCAGAGAACACAAATCACCCAGACCTAAACAAACGTTTGTCTTTAAATTATGTCCAAGCAGAAATCATATCCGATCATTGAAGAATTTCTTAAAAAATCTTAAATTATTATTATAATTTTCCTGATAAATTCTGTCATTTTTTTTGACTGACTGCCGTAAAACTGAAATGTAGCCAAGTGTCGTTGACATAGAATACGCTAAGATATCATTATCATGTGGCCCAAACCGTACATTACCATACATTGTTTCATTTACATAATCTTACATCACCAACTATAAGATAGACCTTACCCTTATTCCCTTCACAATAGGATCAAAATCTTCACAAAGCTGTCTTATTGTGTCTAGAGTATAGACTATACATCAATATGTGACCCCTTCTCGTTTAAGGACCGCTTTAGTTACATTTAGGGTTCAGCGGAATTACCGCATTCATCATGTAAAACTGCCTTATCCAGCTTATCCTATACTTAAACTCTAATAAATCCCATAAAATGTACGAGTATGTCATAAAAATTGTAATATTTGGAACCCTCCTGACAAAACTTCCTTTCCTTATGTCTTCCCATACTTTTTTAAGGTATTTTATAGGGCGATAGAAGATAAGGTAAATGACACTTAAGCTGGTCTTGCTTTCACCACTATTAGTTATTGAGGATTATGGGCTGTGCGAGTCAATAGAGTCTCGTATTACCGCAGTCATTTCTGATCTATTATGGTCACTTCTTTTCTTAAAAGAGTAGCGCCCATAGCCTGTAAGTATCGCCGTATAATTTTAGCAGTGAATTGTATCCCTTTTTAATAGGTGTATGTATGGCTTTTAATAGGTGACCGCTCATATACGTACTTATATTGTTTATAAATCAAAAAGTTACATTCGCGAAGGTGCATTGGAGCTTTATCCTGCTTGGGACGAAATTCCTCCAACTACACGGCCACACAGTAAGTAGTACGTAACTAATGTTTATTATGTGGCCAATGGGAATGTTGTTGTTGTGTGTACGACACGCAAACCGCGACTAGTATGTTTTTATGAAGCTTGTATCAGAGAGAAATTTGTGATGAAGTCCACAATACGCGTAGTACTTTAAAGCATTGGCCAACCAAGCGTTCGCACGATTACAAACTTTTTCTTTGCGTTATAAGCGAAATATTTTGGTGACATTAACATTTATATTCGTTGCTCTTGCAAATGAGTTTGTTAGAACGCAATAGAGTTATTTTTCCATTACAAGCGACAAATGGCCAGGAGTATTCATAGACTTATGATATAAACAGAGAAGAAGATGGAAGTTGCAGCTATTCGACGCTGGATTGACTGTCCATTGTGTCATTAAGCTCCTGGAGGGAGAAATTTGAAAGAAGAAAAAAAACAGGATAAGAATTTGCAGGGAGTCAATAAGGGCGCGTTAGATAGATCCCATGTACTAAGTATAGAGTACATGTAATTACATGTACATGTAACTAAGGCGTTCCTCCCATGAATCAGTTCGAATAACGACAATAGAACCATTGAAAAGTGGAAGTTATTACCCGCTGAACCGTCTCTTCCACAGCGACCCCTATTTTGTAAGAAAAACCAACCATATAATGGATAGAATATTACAATTAATTATCATTAGCGTCTTATCACTGCAGACCAGCCACATTAATCGTAACGTTGAAACATCTCGGCTCCCAGGCAATTATAGGTCGGCGTCAAAACCGAGGTCATATTTCAGCATTGTTCATTGTACGGTCGCCAACAGGTCAGCTTAATCCATAGACACCTTAGTGGGTATTATTACTAGAATGGAATGGATTTGAGTACGATAGCGTGTTGTAAGGTCAGCACTACGTATAATGTTGCTGTCATTTGCAAATTTTACTAACGCTTCTACTGTTTTTTTTCTGTGTGAAGAATTTGACCTTGATTTTACACATTAAAATATAGGAGATGAAACTCCCGATTTGATATGCAACACATTCGCATTACGTAAACAGCTGAATATTTGAAACATATCCTATAAATGGCTCGTTGTTCAATCGGATGATTGAACAACGAGCAATTTAAAGCTATTTACTTACGATACGAGAGCGGATCGTCCAAACATTTGTTACACAAACCTCTATGTCTAATTTGAATCCGAAATGTTGGGCGTGCCGAGCATTCAGATGCGACCGCAGTTCACCTATGTAACGGCAGGCATTTCAAACATTTGCCGACTAATATTCCTAGTTGCACAATATACACTGACTCCCTTTACTAAGAAGGGCCGGCCTGTGCTTTACAACGGGACTTTTTTTATACAAGGCGACATACTAGCAGATAATTATAATCCACGTGGTGTTAAGTGCATAATTTTGCCCATGGACATCCGCGATACATGCCAACATCAATCTAGATCTAGAATGACAAACATGACATGAATCGGATGCGCTGTCTACGTTTAGAACTAATTAGGAATGGATTTGAAAAAGGGTAGAAAGCTGGGTACGATGACATATTTTACTCATTACTGAAACACATACGATTGCAATGTGTACCCTCCTCCAACTAAAAGGTTATAAAGGCTAAATTGAAAAGTACGGAATACATTGATTTTTGTTACGTTAAAGTCTATTCCCATTTACGAAGTATATTTATTTAGGAACAAACGATTACATAATTACAACAAAATGGATAAGTTAAACAGATTTTATATAAACCCGTTGTTCGGTAATATTACAAAAACATATGTGTATTATAATAATGAAGATAAATGTTTGAACACACTTGTTTATTTTGGTATCTGATAAAGTGACATCACCTGTAATCAAACAACAATTGAGTTTGCTAAATTAACGACAATAAAACACGTAACAATTGAGAAAAAAATGTTATAATTTCAAGACCAAACACACATGATTTTCTTAACAAAAATTACGTACAAAAAATAATAAAGATAAAAGTTAAACGTAACGCGTAAGGCGTATGTATACATAGATAATTTAGTAGGTACACTACTAGGTTTAGTACAGAATGTACGTACTTGGCATTAATATAAAGTAGCTCAAATTGTATGCCAGCTGATATCTCGAAGCACTAGCTTCGGCATAAAAAAATAACGAAAATAGGTAAAGAGTATTGGCAGAACTAACCTTAAAGTGCACAGTCCACTGCGTACTTTTTAGTCGTTGTGCTAATGCAATTCACAGCTGCTACCAACGGTTTCGAAACGCTGTGGCCCACCGCAAGCTCCCAAAACTTTTTTATTACACAGTGTTTTAACGGAGTTGAGTAAAAGGGTAATAGCGAGTCCGCCGAAATCGGACGTTACTTTTTTAAATAAAATAGTCTATCGATAGACTGACAAACTAATATTGCAGAGATTATTTGCCTGTTCTTTCAAAAAAAAAAAAACTATCGTCTCTGGAAACTGCTAAACTAAAATGATTTGTTAATCATAATATGCTGCCATGTTTATTATTGACTAGCACATTACAATATGTATAAGTTGTGGAGGTGGGTTCGAATGCTCGTGAGTTACGAGTACTCGTACTTTTTTTTATGGACAAATGACGGCAGACGAACATACCTACAGTCCATCTACCGTGGATACCATCGCCCATATACATCCGCGATACATGCCAACATTAGTCCAAAATGACCAACGTCGGCACGCTCCCGGATGCGCTGCCTACCTTTGGAGATATAGGAATGGATTTGGAGAAAGGCTTGGGAAAATGGGGAGGGATAGGCTGGGAATGGGCTCTGGCACATCTCACTCATTACCGAAACACGTACGTACATTAGGGAAATAAGATAAAGTGGGAAATGCAGTACATTTCAAGGTAGTCTTCGGTGAGAGAGTGATAACGTGGCCAGTCGAGCGCGCCCAGCGGCTATTGGATTGCAGCATGCACTCTCCTACTCAAAAAACTCGTACAGAACGGGAGTACAGATATAGTGTAGGATCCCTCCTACACTCGTAGGATATCGATATTACAATAATAGTGCTGTCATATTTTCTATAGAAGAAGTTGGCAGACGAGTGGACGTATCACATGATGGTAAGTGATCATCGCCGTCCAAGAATACCTGCTACCACGGGTGCGCTGCCGTCTTAGCAGAATCCTGTTCACAAACATCACAACACAACAAGCCACATGTCGTAGCGTAACGGAAATAATACCTCAACTAACAGTTGATATCACAACATTCGAATTAGCGGTATATGGTGTATTTTAAAAAAAAAAGTGTTGTTACGCATGATGATTACCCGAAAGTCATTTGTTCTCATATTTCAAGTATGTACCTTTCCGCGCGGTGAGTTTGTACAAGGCCTATAGATACGATACCATATTCACCCTGTCACAAATATTTGTTTAAAAACGTGTCACGTTACTATCTATCACTTTAGGTAAATTGTTTGTATGCCGCTCTCACATTATATTTATCTATTTAACTTTTTTTTAATAGGTTTTTATCGTTTCTTCTAAATGTTCTCTATTATTATTTCTCTACATAATAATAGTTATATATAATGCAAGGTTTGTATGTCTTTCTGAAAAACTACGGCTTATTTTACAGTTTTTGCTGTTGAAAATTTATCCATAACGTTTTAGTATATTATTACATTAAAATCGGTAGATAGTTTCGAAAATGTATCAGATGTTAAAGGTTTGCCAATATACGTACGTACAATATGCTGACTCGTACTTTTTCAATAGGTTACAAAAAGTAGATCACATTATGTTAAGAAAAATATGTGATAGCTATGAATAATAAAAACAAATGATTATAAATATATATGTAAAGAGATTTCCTTACTCAATCGCTTCGTTAAGAGCCATTTCACATTTTAAGCGAAAAATACAAGTTTTTGAGCTCTCCTATAGGTGAAATGAAAGTTGCTTTACATTTTTTTTTTTTTTTTTTTTTTATGTACTAAGGCGGCAGACGAGCATACAGTCCACCTGATGGTAAATGGATACTGTCGCCCATAGACATCCGCCAACATTAGTCCAAAATGACAAATGTTGGCACGCCCCCGGATGCGCTGCCTACCTTTGGAGATATAGGAATGGATTTGGAGAAAGGGTTGTGAAAATGGGCAGGGATAGGATGGGATGGGAATGGGCTGTGGTAGTCTTCTGTGAGAGAGGGGTAACGTGGCCAGTCGAGCGCGCCCAGCGGCTGTTGGATTGCAGCGTGCACTCTCCCCCTCCTAAAAATAGATCCCCTTTACATTTCTGAGTAAATATTTTAAATAGCTCATTTCTTTGTATTGACATTTAATAGAATACATTTCGAAATATTTCTTTATTTATCCTGTAGTACTCAACCATGTTTTAGTAAAAACGCGCCTAGTAAGAACTTCAGAGCCGTGCTTCTTCCACTAAAATTCATTAATTCAACAAGATAAGGTACAATTATACGTAGTATATAATTCTATTGACACTTATGTTAGTACACTAATATTTCCGTAAATTAACACAAATCACGAGAAAAAATAAAATAATGTGCGTCAATTTCGACGTAAAATACCTGTCATTTAACTGTAATTTTTTATCATTTATTAAAGAATTTTTTTAATTATTACTTAGAATAATATCAATTTTGTACCTAATTAAAACGAAAACAAGTATTTTTATAAATTTTGATTTTTTATATATATTTTTTAATATCACAAAACTGCTCTAATTGCTGTATTACATTCGGGGATTTTCGCGTCGGCCATTAGTATTGTCTATAGAAGCACACGGAGAAAAGATCGGCTTATTCAAAGTATCAAATCCATAGTTAGGCTATAGAAACGGGGGTATGAACTATTGCCAGTCGCGTTGCGTTGTAATTACCTAAACTTGATTTAGTCATTTTTGTGAAATGGCTCTTAACGAATTTTCTTTTTTAAACCTAATTATTGTACCTACTGTAGCATCAGTCTATATCTCGCCGCTGCTGGATATCCAGCCATTCATAATGCCAATTTTCACCACACAGACTCTACCACCGGTCTTCTTATCCAGCTTGCTAATTTTGACATGAAATTCATTTCGCCTTCTCATTCAAAATCTTGTGGTAGGAAAAAAATAAAATTACAGAAAAAAACATTTATAAAAAAACAATGTTTTAATTTACCGTTGATAAATGCTTCCCGTCCCTTTGGAGATAAAGCCTATGGTCGATTTCCGCAAAAACCAATTTCATTACAAGTTCCCAAAAGAACGCTTTAGAGAAACTGCGGCTTAACTACCGTTAGCAAATTAAATTTTCTACAGGAAAATAAATATTCTGAGGAGGTTTGGAATCGCACGTTTTAAACCTTCGAAATAAGCATCTCGTTGCGGTAATTCTATTACGGTTTGAAGATGCGGATTGGTAGAAGATATTGGGAATGAATAATTTTCACTGTGATAAGATTATGTTAATTTGAATTGCTAATGAATCGATATCGATCTTTCACGGTTGGAACACGAATTTCAAGAAAGTAACCTGCTTGCCTTCTTCTTTTCTTACTGCTTTTCCACCTCTGGTTGACAACCGGAATAAATGTAATTTTCCAGTTTCAATAAGAGAAGACCAACTGTGATGATTTTTTTTATTTAACAAATTTTATCACACATTATCGTATAAAAAGTGAGCTTAATTCCTCTAGACATTCTCTACCAGCTGTTTTAAAACAGTATTTTCATAAATGTGCATGCATTTTAGGTATTCAACACCACTGCACTTCTAACACAACTACGCCTAGTTTCCTTTAACCTGTATTGTTAAACACCAAAGTTGGCGAATGCACATAAATTATAACTTAATCCGTGAACTAAAGCTTAACTTATTTGCGATTCAGATCGCCCGTCGGATTTCCCATAAGGCAAACTTCTAAACAACCCTGAGTTATCAGATGATAAGGGACCTATGGAAACAATGCATATATATTAGATAAATAATAATTGTAATTGTGTTGGGTTACACACGACCGCATATAAGGACATATTCTGAACAGGTTTTAAATTGAGACGAAAATGTTTTTGCTCACCTGAGAATATATTTTGCTGAGTAAGGCTTTTTGCGGTAACTGTATTACTGCGACGTGCGATGTCATTGTATCGCGCATACAATTTTAGATTCATCTTTTGTTGGATTGATTTTGTAACTAACACACATTGTATTTTTTTAGGTCAAACTTTTTCAAGGTCTTCATGACCCCTGTGTTAAAATAAATATATAAAATTTTCTAATTTTAACTTTATCTTAAGATAAAATAAAATTGTTCGCTATAAGTTTGTATAGAACATTTTTGCTGCTCGCTTTACCATTTAACTAATAAATACTTATTGAATAAACTTATGCTAACATGGGCGAAGTCACGGGCGATCACTAGTGTTGTTTGGGCTTCTCACATTTTCCAGTCGATTCAAAGCAACCTTTATATAAGATACCTGCTGTGCTATTCTGTAAAACACCAATTCGTCGCTGTGCTCGACGATGAGACAGCCTTGAGATCGACTGTGAGCGCAGCGCTGCGTGAAACGGTATTCACGAACACGTTTATCCTCGTCGACGAACTGTAGGCTGCATCAACTCGACGCTGTTTCAAAGACGAGTTAAGGTTTGCCGCAAATTTCTTCACATCTTAATCGATATTTCCTAGACTTCATTTTGATCGGTTTATAATTATTGCTATAATAGAATTATCAATTTATTTGGTAAAATAGAGTGAAAATATAATTTTACATACATAATCTAAGCCTCATTACATTAAGTTAAAGTTATTCTTTTGGCTGAATATTAATTCCTTTGCCAGTCGTCATAAAAAAATTACCGGCCGACTGACTGACGCGAATGTGATGTGAAATGTAAATAAACATAACACATTAAAATAGTTTATTTCAAGTTCAAGAGATTAATTACCACGTGGTTGCAGCATTATTATTGTGGCTTGAAGTTGAAACAGCCTGGCAAGATATAGCTGTCAAGCTGAACAGTGATGGGCGAGGCTGCATTAAAACGTGGCAGCAATGATCTAAGCATAGACAGCATAGGCATGGTTACAGAGTAGAGAATGAGCCACATTCACATGAAGACCAACAATTGATAAGGAACTAAAGTGCTATAGCCATATAATATGCTGTAGGTAGACTTATTATAATAACTTAGATTTTTTTTAATTACAGAACAAGTTTATATCAAACCCTACAGCTGCTGCACCTCCTACGATTAACACTCCTAGTGCTACATCAAGTGACATCATTTATTATCATCTTCATTTTTCACCATTATCACCATTTTTATTATAACATCGAACGATGTCACGGGCAAAAGCTAGTTTACTATATATGTGCTGTTTCATTTCTTTATAGCTCCACATCGTCGTCGTTTGGTAATACGACGACGTGTGATCCGACGCCCACCACCAGCACAAAGGCAGTCCCAGATGGCAAGCCTAACGGAGCATTTCATCGCCATCGAAGACACTGAGCACATGTTGGCAGAAAATCAACAGTCTATGATTCACGTTTTACGTGAAATGAGTGAGGCGTGGTCAAGACAAAGTCAAGCCTTACAAGATTTAGTTGCATAAATATCTTAAACATATAAAATTTTATTTTTACAACCACTAATTTTATTTTTTTATTTCCCATCTAAAAAAAGTTTTATTTTACAAAATAGCCTTAGCATGCCCTTGTAAAACGTACCTAAGTGATTATGTTTTCTCCATGTTGTAAGTTGTAAATACAAATATCAGTTACTATATATGTACATATAATATATAAAAAGTCATGTCCTGACTGACTGATACATCATCGGCTAGCTTAATCCTAAATTTAAATGTTGTGACAGAACTTGTAAATTGACTAGGTACATTTTCCAGCCTAAATAGACCATTAGACTCTTTACAACAACATAGAAGTCATGGATTTTGCACTAGAGTCCTTAATGATGTGCATGCCATAACTGGTTCACTAGTGACTGCCTACTTAACCATCCACTTGCTAAACTATCTTGGGGTGTTTGCTGCTATCTCAGTGTGCTCAATAATCTGTTCTCTTCTTCCAAATCTCTTGGGGCTAATGAAGGAGCAGGTAGCCCAGCACGGGTCACTTTCTAACATATTAATTAAGTCCTCAGATAATCTATAGTGACTAATGAACTCTACATCGCGTGAAATAAATAGTTCGTATGTTTCTCAGTTGTTGTGCCTGTCGATGCTTCTTAAAGTTGTCACTTTTTTTACCCTCTTCCAATAAATATAGTATTGTAAACAAACGAGCAGCCTTTATTTTTTATCAAACGGACACGAAACACTTCAAGTTTAAATAAAACTAGAAAAAATAATGTATCTTTCATTCAAATCAGTCTCAATTATTGTAGCTTTTGGATTTGACAGTTAAAATCGTGGCTGTGGTCGAGGCTGTAGACGAGCTCGACGCTGTTTTTTGTTACAGAATACCAAAATGTATGAAGAAATGTCAAACTGTTCGACTTTCAGTAGTTCTAGAATAGTTCTAGTTCACGCCGTCCTCGTCGTAGAGCGCTAGTGTCGCTTTAAACGATTTTGTGAATACCGTAACGTGTCTCGTCGCTGTTTCGGCGCTGCCGCAGCGTCGAGTTCAAGATATTTAACTAACAGAATAGCACTGCTGCATACAGTCATTACCATTTATCAAAATCAGTGCACGCCACTACCGTCAACCTAATATCATGACATAAGACTGATGAACATCGTCACAAAATCAAGAATTAACGCGACAAAACCACTAGACGTAAATAGTTATAGTATATTAATCTACATGCAGTTATAGAATATGAAGTACGTACATATAATACATAGTATGTATAACAACATATAGTGGTTACACACCGCCCGTAATTACGAAGGCGTCTGCGACAAGATCGATCGGTCCCGGCCAGATTAAATCGAGGCCGATTGTCCAATCTAACTGATGCCTTCCTAGTATTGGGATTGAGAACCTAAGTAGACTTTATGTGGCACGAGCAGCGTTTTTTTGCTTCTCTAATTGAAATTAAACGACCAGTACCTAAATACTTGGCAGACTCTGTTTTTTTTATTTATTTTTTTTTATAGAACGCCGGGTTTTTTTTATAGAAGGGATGGGGTGCGGGTGTGGGGCGGTAAGTGGTTACTGCTGTCCGTGGACACTGGAGCAACAGTATGAGGGCTTGCAGATTTCTATTTACACTATTACTATTTTTTTTTCTTTTTTATAGAGAAAAGGCGGCAGACGAGCAAACAGTCCACCTGATGGTGAGTGGATACTGTCGTCCATAGACATCCGCGTTACATGCCAACATTCCCAAGGAATAAATTGGGACAATGCGAAGTGATAGGGGAGGGGATGGGAAAATGAAGAAGGGATGGGAATGGGCCCTGGCATATCTGACTATCTACCAAAACACATACGTACATTGACGAAATACGATAAGTGAATACTGATTGCATTGCATTTATGGATTTTGTATATGGTTTTTGGATGTGAGTATGTCTGCAGGGCGAAATAAAGGCGATTTGGATCATATTTAGATATACATATGTAGACTAACGTAAAATAAAATAAAAAAATCTTATTTGTATACTATTTTCCATTGTAATCCATTGAATTTTGCCTCCTTGACATTTATTTCAATCATTGATTAAAATAAAAAAAATCACTTGATATTTATCATAATTTAATCAAATTGTCTTAAATTTAAATCACTCATCCCTGGTTCTAATATTATTGTGATCATATTTTTGATGTACCTCTTTTCCGTAATAGTAATTTTAATTTAATAGTTTTAATAGTAATCCGTAATTTTCTCTCTTAAATAATAAATATCTTTTCCGTTTACAATTTCTATATTACTTCACTGTGCACAGTTGATTACGCATTGATAGTGGTTCCGATTTCCTGGTCAAATAGAAATCCACTCCCGCCACTAGAAGTACTCGGTATCTAGTTTCTGCCATCGACATTTGCATCGATTTCACAAGTATTTAGTGCGGTGCACTTTCTAGACGGAAATTGAATAAATTGCAAATTGAATAACAGTGATAAGTTGAGAAAGTTAATTTAAATGCGGGTAGGAATATTGGCAGACCATTTACTAACTGTACCTCTGTATACATCTCAGCATAGACATAGGTAGACACTGCAAGACTCAGCGCCGGCTCTAGCCCATGTAGCGCCCGGGTGCAATCAATACCCTGGCGCCCTCTAGTAGACTCTTTGGACTAGTAGACTCTAGTAGTCCCCTGTGCGCCGCACACCCTGCACCATAAGTAAATACCATAAGTGCCCGCGCGCCCATTTCAAATGAACTTACACTCTATTGACTTAGAGATCATTTTGCTACCGGGCGGCAACGTGTCAAACGTACATACATACACTGTCTTTGGATTAGAGATTTTGCCGCGCGCGTGTTGTATTAAATAAAATTGTTATTTGTGTAGTGTAGTAATGCGGTATGACAAGCGCCGAAAGCGTAATAAAAGTAAAAAAAATATTATTGTTAATGACTATTTTTTTTTTGCTTGCGCATACATATTTGTCGTAAGTAACAAGTATATAAAACTGTGCAATGGCGTTAAGTTCAATGAAATATCCAAAAATTCAGCGCTCGACAGGCGCCCCCGGGTGCACCGCACCCCTTTCACCCCCTGGTAAAGACGGCCCTGCTGCAAGTTAGTGGAATTGTATGGAAACCAAGCGTGTCACTTATTTTGCACCTTTACGACTAAGTCACAAGTAAGTTTTAGTGATGGCAAACCACTCACCGATGAATTGCGAGTCAAAGAATATCCTACCATGTTACATAATACGTTCTGGTATCTTTAAAGACCCTTATAAAAGTATGAAATAGTATTGTATATTGTTACACGATAATATCCCAGAAGCCAACGTATTGGGGTCCGGGGAGGAATTTGATATTACGTTACATGGAATTTGATAATGCCGATATGAAGACATTACGGTGACTATAATTATTTATAGTATTATATATGAAGCTACGAATGTGAAGTTTAAATCTGAAAGTTTTGTACTCAGCTTCCATTAGTTCAATAGATAAAGAAAAAAAGACTCACGTTCTTGATCGCGGATTATAATGATAATATTATAAAAAAATATAAAGAAATTACATTAGTTTTAAAGCCTTTAAAAGTGTGATGGGAAATTATAATCAAAATCAAACTATCAATTGATTAAAAGTTCAATTTACGGAGTACGCGTAATTAGGTGTGAACTACGTGAACAGGGCGCCTTCAAAGGTCAAAAACTAAAGCGATAGTGTTATACACATAAATTAATCACTAAAAATATGAAATACATCTTAATTTTTAGTTAGATATAATACTCATAGTTTCCTTTTAGTCTACTGATTGTCCTTTTAAAATATTTTACACTATTTTGTAGGACCGTATATATCTTTTTTATTTTATATGGATTACACGATGTTCCTATTTGTATGTGTTTTTGGACCCACGATAAATGAATCATGGTCGTTAGGCTTTTAAGTGTCTTATTATATAATCACTTTTTATCGTTCGTTAATCGAATGAAAAGGTCAGCGGTCAAAAGTTACCAATTAGATACCCAAAATAGACTGCTCTAATGCGAATAACCTTTGCATGTCCGACACTGCCCGTTAGCAGGAAGCCTGACAGACGAACGGGCTACTCAATTGCTCTATATACATTGTTTATGTTCTAGAAATCTAGTTTGGTCAGAACCAGTGCTGTCAACGCACCTTCAGCGGTTACACGTAACCGGCGAAAAAGTTACATTTCATAAACAAATGTTATGCGTGATAAAAACATTGAAAATAAATAATTCGTTTTGAAAAATTCAGATTTTTCCTAATTAACTTACAAAGAAGTCATAAAGTCAAAATTACATAAAATATATAATATGTCTAAAGGTAAGTTTAGTCAGTAACTGCAACATACAAGTTGAGCCCCGAGTTCGTAGACAATTCTATCGAGGTTTCTCTACGAGTATTCAATTGAGATTATTAACTGAAATATATCGGAACTCCATGAATTCTGGTCATCGTTTTAAAACGTGGTTTACAATCGTTAAGTTAACAACAAACACATTTCTAAACAATTCACTTATCATAATTTTGATACAAGACACAGACCATTTTTGCAAATTCTCAAAATTCTTTCTAACAAATGTGATCGGTTATCAATTCTAACTACCTCTGGGATTTCCGCTATTTTATATAAATCCGATTGATGTACATAATAACAAAGCATCATTTACAATAAACGAAATGTTTGCCGAAATTAATTGTAAATAGAGTTTCGTGGGTCAACTGGTTTCTATGTAAAATAGCTACAAGTTGGCCACATATTCATTTTAAATTACATGCATTGTATTTATTATTGAAATAGTGAATTCCATCATAGCTCAAACAATTTTACGTTACGTCAAATGTAACGAATGTAACCTTCCAGCAGCACTGCTAGTCATAACACGTTCACTTGTATTGCAGCTACAATACATGCAACATTATTAGTGACTCACCGAGTAAGATTCTACTAAATGGAATGTAACGAGGTGTCGTTGTCAACAGGCGAGTTCCGTCAAAGACTACTAGTGTGATTTCAATTTCTATAAATTAATTCTTTAATTTTCTTTTTACATACGGCGCGCGGCATATTTATTATTTGCATATTTACTAATAAACTGTGAGCTATGGACAGAAAAAAGTCGGATCCTCCTAGGGGGGTAAGGCATCACGCACCCCCTGTGTTTGGGGGTTAGGGGTGACATCATACGACTAAAAGTCACACTGTGATGAAGCACTGGCATCGGTTACAAATCAAAGAACATCATTATTTGAGAAACGGTAACTAATACGGTAACTCGTTACAAATCGAGCACTGGGACCCAGTGCTCGATAAGGCTCCATAAAAATTTGGGGCCCAATATTCCAGCGGACCAAAAGTCGCATCGTGATGAACGTTTCTAACCAATGCCACTTAATTTTTTAGGCCATACAGAATATTGTATATAAGGCCCCAGTATTCAATCGCCTTCCGTTACAAGGTTACAAAGATAGATACCCTTTGGTTGAAGGTAAAACTCGTCGACTTTTAGCCTTACGGCTTAGTGAGTATGCTGTATTCGTATACTGAATATATAAGGCATAAAAATTATACAGACATCTTGTTTGGGACAAGGAACGTATTTATCCTAGCCCCAGTGTTTTTTTTTATCAATATCCCGACAAATGTTGAACATAATTAGGTCTTTATTTATTGCCGTTTTATATGAAAACAATCAATTTTTTTGTATGAAAATTATATATTTAATTAATCGAAGTATTGTCCACTATTCTCAATGCACTTTTACCATTTTAATGGAAGTTGATTGATGTCTCTGTTATAGTCTTTGGGGACGGGAATCGATGGATTCTCTGAAGGCGTTCATCACTGCCTCATCGGAGTTGAATTTTCCCCCGTAAAAAGATATCTAAATTCATAAAAAAAAATGGAAATCAGTAGGGGCAAGGTCTGGCGAGTACGGTGGGTGACAAAGAGTTTCCAGTCGAAGCTCCTGTAACTATGAGACTGTCTGTCTTGCAGTGTGTGGGCGAGTGTTATCATGGAGACGTTTGGGACATTGTTTGTCTGTGTCTCCTGAGTTCCAACCATTTGTGACGAACGTTTCCGATGATCATACAGGATCATATCACAAGTGACAATGCGATTCAGAAACCGTTCATCTTTGTGCTTGTTCAGCAAAGTAAGGCAAGCTTCAACGCGTGCTTGCAGCTGACTTTCATTAAGCTCATACGGAACCCAGTTGCCGAGCTTCCCGATTTGATACAAATGAATCAATATGGTTTTGTCACTTACGCTAACTCAGACGTGGTTTGAGATGAATCCGCTTCCACTATTGCTTTCAATTCGTCATTATCGACTTTAATCTCCGGTCCCCACTGGGCTTGTCCTGGAGGTCGAAATTTCCAGAACGGAAACTATCAAACCAACCGTGCGTTCGTTTGCTGTGTTTGGTCCGTACACGTCATTGATATTGCATGCTGTCTGTGTTGCGTTGCTGCCATGACGGAACTCATATTCGAAAATAACGCGAATTTTTAACTTTTCCATGGTCGCATTGAAAAGTCGTTTGACGGAAAAATTGAAATTAATTTGAATTTGCAATTTGAACTAACTAAGTCCAAAGTGGCCACTATGAACAAACGGCAATTTTATAGGTAAGGCACTAACTGATATAATGTTTTGAATAAAATCTAATAAATTCCACTCATTTAACTGTAAGGAACAGACACATTATTTAACTGTCAAGAACAGACACATTATTTTATACAGACAGGCCTGGTATTCGATTTTTTGTGAAATCCACATTAAATTGAAGTTACGAATGCACATTAACGCGATTAATAAAATTGTAAATATATTTATTATAACAAATTAATTTGTTAATCATAATTTTTTTGAAAATCAAGAAACGAAAAAACGCCGATGGTGGATGATGTCTTACTCCCCTAATGGTATACACCTAGAACTACAAGTTCTGTACTATACCAGTGTTTCACCAAACACGTGACTTTCTAGCTTTCATCATCATTATGAACAGAGCGCCTAATATGTTACTAAACCATAAAAGATGAAACCCTCTTATAACAAACTGAAATGCACCTTACTTCCTAAATTAGAGTAATTCATCCATCCATTCAGCTAATATCAACTAAAGAAGATTGCCTCTTCAGTATAATTCATATGCATTCAATGAAGTAAGTAATAGTAGCGTAGTTGAGACTTCAGTGTAACATTTTTCATGACGTTTTATGACACTGAAACTGCCGCAGTGCGCCTGTTCTCATGTCCAAAGGAAGGAAGGCTCAAAAGAGTGCTTCCTACAAAAGGAGGAAGCTCGCAGTTAGCGGGGACACGTTGAAAACATCTGGGGTTTTTTATTTTCCCGACCCCGAGGCTCGCAACTTGCGACATTCATTGTGCCAAGATGAATGCCTTACTTGTCTCATTGGGATTTACAACTAACAAAACAAAAATACATTTTATTATAGAGCAGTCTATTGCTCGATATGAAATATATTATTTAAAAAAAAAATGAAAATGTTTATCGGAAATCTGTTGACAGTTTTATTAATTTATTTATGAAATTGATAAAATATGAATAAAATAATATAATAATGGCCATTATTGTGTTAACAATAAGTCACAATGTCACTGGACTTGCCGTGTTGACCTCGCTACGAGGAATATTTTTTGTAAGATTCACTATCCTCAAAACATATAACGATTTCTCAATAAACATGCTTATTGACATGCAATAAACATCCCTACGACTGTTTGTTCTTCGTATCTTTTGTTCGGCATCTTGTTCGCTATTTTATTTATTTTCTAACTTTGGCCAACTCACAACTATCTTGCGATTTTTTTCAGGAATGATTGATAGTTCCTCGTTACATTTTAATGGAATACCTCGGCGTAATATTGGACGAAAGCAACTTTTATATCAAGACGTCACATACATTCTATTTTATTGTTGATATGTCAAATACTTTATTCCGCAAATAATATATAATATTTAGTACCTACCGTACCTTACCATTAAGCCTGTCTCTCCACTAATCAATACAGGTTTGTCGAAAGGACCACTATTACAAACGGTCTTCTGCTCTTCTCATCCATCCATTACCCTGTACTTTCTTCAAGCCATTAGACCACCTGGCCGGAGGCGTCCCACGCTACTTACTCGTGTGAGTTCAGGTTCATGAGGTCTAATGTTCATGAGGTCAGGGACATTTTGAGACTGGATGATTTAGTGAATTTGTCATTATGGTACAGTGGACGGACATTCTTACACATTGGACCTTATGAATCTGAGCCCACGTGTAGTGTAGGACCACGCATGTGTTTGTTTTAGTTAATTTATTAATGTCTGATACAGTCTTTGTGTTAGCAAATTGGATACATATCATTGTGTTCGTGTTGTAACAAGAATAATCAGTAAAAGAAATATGACATAGGCGTGTACCGTCCGAGATAACGGGCATGATTAACGCAAATAGCGGCATAAAAGAGGCAATATACTCTTATTTACGGCCGTTTCGACCACGCCAGCGAGTTTCGGGAATAACTGTTGATATTTCACTTGGGCCTTGACAGTGTGGGTTAATAAACTAGTACATACCTAGAGCCGGTTCTATAAGCTGATCTATAAGAGGCGGATCTCACTGACGCGTTGTCGTCCCGGTAAAAGTGTCGTGGCTTGTAAATATATTTAAATGGAACTGATCACATATAGTCGGGTACGTTAAAATTGTCGTCAACGACGCTATTACCGTGCGATTTGTCAAGATTTTCTGTCGTTTCGTAAGTTATTGGCATATAGTTTCTTATTGCACCGTTCACACTTGTCGTGACGACACATTGACGTCCCTGTAAAAATGTCGTGGCTACGATAAAACTGTCATCGCCGTCACTATCCTTGTCGTGCCAACCGTATCTAGACACCCACGCATCCTCTCTCCCTCCCCGTCCGACTGTCGTCCAACGATACAAGTATCGTTATGACCGTTACGTGAGAATAGTTAGAACCCTCAGCCGGCCAAAGATAAAAGTGTCGTGACGACCTAAAGGGAACAGTTAGAGCCAATAGCCGGTCAACGATAAAAGTGTCGCCACTACCTAGTGGGAACCGTCTGTTAGCGTCGAGTTCGTTTGCACACACTTCCAAATGTTTAAGAAATAAATATTATATAGTAAACAGATAACACATAGATAGATACATCTAGAGCTGTCATTGTCAGCCACGTGACCGTCACGAGCAAGAGGGGTTTTCTAGAATACACGTAAATAGATAGATATCCTTTATTGTATACTAAAACACACAATCGTAACTACACAAGTAACTAGAACTACAATCGGCGGCCTTATTGCTAAAGGGAAACCCCTTCCTGGCAACCTTCGTGTAGTACGGAGAAGTCGAGTAAACGAAATAAAAGTAGTAAGACGTCTTAATTACCTTTTCTAAGATATATCCCCTCAATACAAAAAGACTGCGAATGTTCTACCGTTCATATATTATAACCTCAATAAGAGTTTTCTGAAATTTTACACTATTTTAATGTATCTGTTTACACAGGTCTCAATACTAACTACCTCTAGGCTATCAACGCTCGCAGGCTCTCGTAATTTTACACTATTTTAATGTATCTGTTTACACAGGTCTCAATACTAACTACCTCTAGGCTATCAACGCTCGCAGGCTCTCGTAATTTTACACTATTTTAATGTATCTGTTTACACAGGTCTCAATACTAACTACCTCTAGGCTATCAACGCTCGCAGGCTCTCGTAATTTTACACTATTTTAATGTATCTGTTTACACAGGTCTCAATACTAACTTCCTCTAGGCTATCAACGCTCGCAGGCTCTCGTAATTTTACACTATTTTAATGTATCTGTTTACACAGGTCTCAATACTAACTTCCTCTAGGCTATCAACGTTCGCAGGCTCTCGTAATTTTACACTATTTTAATGTATCTGTTTACACAGGTCTCAATACTAACTACCTCTAGGCTATCAACGCTCGCAGGCTCTCGTAATTTTACACTATTTTAATGTATCTGTTTACACAGGTCTCAATACTAACTACCTCTAGGCTATCAACGCTCGCAGGCTCTCGTAATTTTACACTATTTTAATGTATCTGTTTACACAGGTCTCAATACTAATTACCTCTAGGCTATCAACGCTCGCAGGCTCTCGTAATTTTACACTATTTTAATGTATCTGTTTACACAGGTCTCAATACTAACTACCTCTAGGCTATCAACGCTCGCAGGCTCTCGTAATTTTACACTATTTTAATGTATCTGTTTACACAGGTCTCAATACTAACTACCTCTAGGCTATCAACGCTCGCAGGCTCTCGTAATTTTACACTATTTGAATGTATCTGTTTACACGGGTCTCAATACTAACTTCCTCTAGGCTATCAACGCTCGCAGGCTCTCGTAATTTGTTAGAATGTAAAAGTTAGTAATATATTATCTTTTTATTTGTTTCAGGTAAGGAAGCAGATCGTTTCAACTTTCCTCATATGAAAACTTTGACGTGAGTCTACATATATAAGTATTATACTATATAAAGCTCGATTATAATATAAAACTTAATGTTTGTGATTAAAATATAAGCTATTACAAACCTATCCGAAACGATTAGATGACAGGAGGCGTATGCTCTGATAATAACGTTAAAATGCACTGGGTCAGGATAAACAAATTATTCGTAACAACTCGGTGATTATAAATCATGGAGTCAGGAAAATATATTGTCGTGAATGTCTGAATTGATTTACTTTTTTCTAGATGCACAGTTTTTACTATACTCCCATTTTTAATTCCGTGGATTTCTGACGTTTCTTGATGTTACCGGACAACAAAAATGCTCCCACAAGAAAGGAAGGAAATGCAAATACCATCAAAAATATTTGACGGTGGTTTCTATGGTTTTAATGTAATTTTGTAATTCAAACTTAATGATTATAAAGTTATTTTTATTTTATGTTAATTAATATATATTATACATTGATGTATAAATGTATGTAAATATAAATATATTATACATCAATGCCGAAATAATTAGTTGGGGAGAAAAAAAAATTATGACGAGTATCATTGTCAACTTTTGGCATGTTAGGATGACTACGAACATTTTAAGATACTCAAATTTCAGAAAGAGAACTCATTTGAGCTGTAAATTTTTAAAACAATCAAAACGAAAAAAATAAAAATGGTGTATTCGCTTTTTTATTGCATTTAGCGCGCTTTTCTTTGCAACAATGTAATTCGAACGAGAACATTTTCGTGCAATGATGTTATAAAGTTGGTTTAAATGAAAGTGAGTGTAAAGATAGATGGGTATCAGCTTTTGAGGACTGCGCACCGTCCCGTGCAACAATTTTTATATGATTACCTCAATTTAAAGAAGGAAAATTTTTGTTGAAAGATGATGAGAGAAGTGGCCGTCGTGCTACTTCTGTAACGAAAAAATCATTGAGGCGGTAAAGGAAATGTTGCACGACGACCCAGAAACTACCTACAAACAGATAGAGAAGACTCTTAAGATTTATTCATGAAATTTTGCACCAACACCTTCAAGTCAAGAAGCTTTGTTCACGTTGGGTTCCTCATTCATTGACTGTTAAACAAAACAAGCTCACATGACATGGTGCAGGGAAATGTTTGTAAAATTTGAAAATGTAGAGTGACGGAATATATTTAATATTATTACTGGAGATGAGAGTTGGATCTATCAGAATGACCCATTAACTAAGCGGCAATCAATGGTTTGGGTATTTCCAGACGAAGAGCCACCCAGGAAGGTCAAACGTGGGCGCAGTGTACGCAAAAAAATGGTGGCAACATTCTTCTCTGCGGGTGGCCATTTAGCGACAATTTCGTTACACGCTCAAAAAATTGTTGATGCCCAATGGTACGGTGAAGTAAGTGTGTTTACCAACTGTATTCGATGTGTTCAATCAAAAACGTCCTAAAACAGGTTTGAGAGAGCTTTTCTTGCATTATGACCATGCATCATCTCACAAAGCAAGACTTACCCAAGAGTTTTTGAAGATAATGTATAGATTTCATAATTGTATAGAGCTGTGCCTTCGAATTTTGAATTTTAGCAATTTAGGCACCGGATATGACATTAGCAATGGTATATGGTATGGATATGGTAACACTTACCATCACGTGGGACCGCTTGCTTACCATCATGATAAAACGTATATTTTATATAAAATTTTTACGCAGCTTCCTTTGTTTGCCATCCAAACGAAACGTTTTTTTCTTACATCAGAAGTTATTGTACAGTATACAGGGTGTAACCGAGCCATTCTCGAAGCCTGAAACCATGGATTCTGCTTATAATTATGATTGAATTGACATATTATGTTACCTATGTTTTTCGGTAAAATATCAATTTTCTTTAAGTCAATAATATCAATTACAATATCAATAAGCTTCTGATAAAATCGTGTCTCAAACACTTATTTGAATTTTCGCCGCGGTATAATTTATCTTGTAAATAAAATATTCATGAAACACAATTCAAGGATATATTAACCGGTACAAATTATAACATACTCATACTTAACAATACGAACAGAATTCTGCAGACTGTGGCACATCAAATCTAACACCGAAAGTAAATTTTGATCACTGGTTATATCCTAAAAGTGGAAGAATTTTCAAATTCGCTCCGCTAGTTTCTATGTTCACGTCTTACCTATAAACAAGCAAAAGAAGAAACTTAGTCTTTTTATAATATTTAGTATAGATATGTCACTTTTAAACAATCTACATTTCAGATACGTCGTATTTTACTAACATCTTAATTAAATGTTTTAATTAATTAACATCTTAATTTCTCCTTGTAGAGCATATTAATATATAATATAAAAAACAAATAAATAATTTATTCCTTTTAACATTTTATAGCCGGAAATGTTTCACAGATCATTTCCAATTTATCACGCACAGCAGATTTTAATCGAATGTGCACCAGCAACTCCCCAATATATAAAATTATGTATATATGTATTGTATGTATACCCAGAAGTATCATCTAAACTTTCTCAATTTTGTCTTTCATAGTCTTTTCTTAAAACAACGACAGATTTATTAACCCGCTACAGACTGGAACACAATCTTACAGCGAGGACAAAGTTCCGTAGACCATCTCAAGTTTGTCCCCGGAAGCAGTTTTTATCACTGGTTTTATATTGCCCGGGAAACTCTGCAAAACGTCTCAATGTGAATTTATAATGTGTACAGAAAAGAGGCTTTGAATAGTCGTTGTAAAGTTGCTTTTGGGAAGCAACGAAACATATTGAACAATTGCTTGAGCGATCTGTCTCCTTCTCCATCAATATCACCGAAGACTACCGCAAAATGTACTGTATTTCCAACTTTATCCTATTCCCCCAATTTGTGTTCGTGTTTCGATAGTGAGTGAGATATGTCCATTACTGTCCCATCCTATCCTTCCCCATTTTCCCAACCCTTTCTCTAAATCTAACTGTAAATCCAGGGGCGTGCCTACATTTGTTATTTTGAACTGATATTGGCATATATCGCGGATGTTCACTTACCACCAGGTCCACCCATAGACAGCATGCTGTTGCAAACATTGCAAACAGCGTATGCTGTTTGCAAGAAGACACAGACACAGACTGTAAGACACAGGATTGTGCATCCAATTGCGAGAGGGTTTGGGGTCATACACACATGAACCCCATGCAGATTGGTGAATATGCCCCGGATATTTTTCTCGGGCAGTCGGGTTTCCTCATGATATTTTCCTTCATCGCCGTGATTGTGATAATTAAAAAAATCCGTACTTAACTAGAAAAACAGTGGTACAAGTCGGGATTTGAACTCACGGCCTCAATGATGTGATTCAAAACTAGATATCCTTAAGCTATCACCGCTCCTTCTTTATTTCTTCTTTAGACTACTACAAGTCGTCAAGTTGACAAAACATCAAAAAATAATTTTAGTCTTTCTTTTTATCTTCTACGTAATAAAGTCCAGACGTACCGCGTATCGCAAAGTGTACTAAAGTAATAAAATAACATTCATAAAATAGCCGACACGATCAGACAGATACTTTATTACTAAAGATTCCAGACTTTCTAATCTAAGTCACATTAATTGTCGCTTGATGAAAATTCCCCAACATTATTGAGTTTTGCTCGAAACTCATACCCATTCCTAACTTTATAAAATACCTGAGATGTCAAGCGAAATCCTGATAAATGGCAACTCCAGGTCCGAAACTAATATCGCTGGACCGACTTGCGAACTGCGAACTTCTATCATCACCTCGAAAGCACCTGCTGCCACCAACTTTACTCTGTAATAATGTATTAGACGCTCCGTCGAGGTTATTTGCAATGACAACTTTCTCTATTAATATTTGATGGTTGTTTATGATTACTTCAAATTCAGCTACATAATTCTTAACGGCGATTAATGATAAAATATTGTAGTTGCTAATTAACTTTGGTATAGACTGGTGGGCTGAATAAAAAGAAAGGAAGACCATATGTGATGGCGACCCTTTGGAGAAGCCTATATCCAGTAGTGAAAACATGACAGCATTATTTAGAGATACGGAGTGCTATTACTTTTAAAATTAAATAACAAAAATTGAAACAAAATACAAAGATTCCACAAAAATGATTGCATATTTTGCGAATTGCACATTATGCGTCTAAACCAATGAAAACTGTTCTCTAAATAAATAAATAACACCGCACTCAATGGCCCACTCTAGGATTCCGTGTCGTCCTGAGACACATACAAAGGTGAGCACAATGTATGCTACACCCAGACCCGAACAAACGATTTAAACAACTGATTGTACTACCGGGAATCGAACCCCGTACCTTTTATACAGCATTGGTTGTCTAATTAGTTGTCAAACCATCAATATGAGTGTTTTCGCTCATATCTATGTCTAAAACGTAAAATTGTTTTATGCAATCGATTGTTGTGAATCAAATAATAAAACAACACCTCGATTGATTCGATCACAATTGATTACAGACATGAAACGGCGTCCGCTTTAATTCTATTCAATTGAAACATACATTTATTGTAATCGATGTGCACGGTGAATGGTAACACTTTGTTTATTTTTCACCATTGTACCTAGCTGAAGACGTGTCATTGGCTGTATCGCCCAATCGAGCATTCGCACGAATACAAATTCCTTAACAGCTTATCATCAACTTATTCAATAAGCTGGCAGATAGCACCAACCGCAAATATAACGTTGTAAAACAAACGTATTTATCCAAATAAAGCAACGAATATGAATTTTAAAGTCATCGTAATAATTCGTTTACTAATGCAGAAAAAAGTTTGTAATATGCGAACGGTCGGTTCACCAATACTTATTGCGAAATGTTTTACTGGCTTAGCGAAGGAAAATGTAATGAGAAAGTCCGCATGCCCAAAAATAAAAAAGTAGCCATGTGCAAGATTCATTAAGGTCCGCGTGGTGGATTATGGTTTGAAACCCTCTTGTGATTGTAAGGGAAGCCCTGTAGGAAGGGTAGGAAGTTAAATGGTGATATTGCTATATTAACATGGTTTTACATCATAGACGTATTGAAGGACGTGATTAATAAAAACTGCTAAAATTTCTATAACGTAATTACTGTGTAATGCTACTTATTTGCCATATCAAATTAATCGTTTCGCAGTAGAAAATTTCAGAAAAACCACCAATAGGTCTGTACGAAACTTTACGTCATATTTCTTTAACTAATTATAAAATGAAAAATGCCAATTTAATACTTTTTAGTATCGCCACGCGCAAACTTTTAATTATATCGTTGATTACTGTGGCCTCGACTCAACAAATCTCATTTCCCGTGCCTGGCTAATTAACTTCTTTAAAAACGCAAACCTATTAACAATTTTATTACGTTTTTAACAACTGCATATGGAAACAGTTTCACATGCAGCTTTGCAGGAGTCAGTTACTATTTCTTACATTTTTATAGAAAGAAAGTGGCAGACGAGCATACTGATGGTGGATAGTATGCTCACAGTCTCCTACGTAGATACTGTCGCTCATAGACATCCGAGATAATAATATATTCCTACATCAGTCCAGAATGACAAAAGCGCGGATGCGCATTGCGCTACCTACTTTTGAATATTTTGTAATGTATTTGGAGAAAGGGTTGAAACAATGGGGAGGGGTAATATAGGATGGGAATGAGTTCCGGTATACCTCACTCACTTTTTATATTCTAAATCGGGTCTGAACGTGTTTAATAAAGGTATTTGTTTACCTTTTATTCCTACTCGACGTTTCAGCACGGGTAACACCAGGCGTGGTCACGAGTTGACGAGTGCATTGGCACCTTTATTATACGCGTTCAAACCCGATTTAGAATATAAAATGTGTACAAAACGCAACAGTGCAAACAGTAATATCTCACCCACTACCGTGACACGTAGTGGGTTAAGCACTTAATTACAGCACTTAATTGTTAAGCCACTATCTTTTATTCTTAATTTTGTAGAATTAAACAAACATCCACAACATAATATATAATTCAGTGATATCACGTCACAGTCGTCAGAGGATGAGATGGGAATGGGTTCTCGCATACCTCACTACTGAAATAGGTGGGTATTTCAGTTAATTACATTTTGGGAAATACAGTACATTTTACAGTATTTATAGTATTATAATACACGATTTATAATATTTAATTATTGTATTGTTATCGTTATATTCTGAATTGCGAATATATTAGTAGTTATCGTTACTAATATTACAAATGCTAAATATTCCTTTGTTAGTTAATAACTCGGCAATAAGTCAATAAAAGCAACTAAATCGCTGTAATTCGTTTAAATGACCATTATTAGATTATTGTCAAATTATGCCGTGTACACATCATGAGAAATCAACCGCATTATGTAAATCGATCTATTTCATTATGTTTGTGTATATTTCATGTACTCGTACTGGACACAAACAAATTGCCCTCACCATTAGGTACTTTGTAAAAACATAAAATCTCTACCTACTACTACAGTTATTACTCCAATTTATTTTAGTGGTTATTCGTTACTTTTCCGCAACATAACTGGTAATTAAAGTGGCCGAATCGGAGCGTATAATGGCAATACCAGCGATAAATTAACGCAAACGACCGCCGGCGCACCCCGCGTCGTTTGTCAGCGAGGCTGGCAACACTGGAAGTTTAAAAAAAAAAATCAAGTCGTTTGGAGCGACCTTTCTTGATGAAGTTAGAAGATTAGGTACTGCTATCCTTTTTTATGGAAGTGGCGATAAAAAGGCGGTTATTTTATACTAACGGTTATACCTGATCAAAGTTCAAATTGTCAAATTATATTCTGAATTTATAATAAAGACGATACATACTGACTTTTTACTATAAGTATGTATCTATTGATCAATGCCATTTTTGCTGACGAAAAAATTAAAATTAACTGAAATCATATCCATGCATTGTTTCATAAACCAGACCGACTTTCTTCGTAGACATCGTCTTTCGAAACATAATGCTACGCTCGTCGTAGCGTCTTTCTATATACGTGAGCATAGCAGCTACGAATGCTACGATGAAGAGAACGTAGAAAGAAAGTGTACTTGAATGCTACGCTAGCAATGTTGCTGTCAAATCTACATCGTAACTGCTACAAAAATTAGGAGATTCGCTCCACTTTCTTCTTCGTAGCTATTTCATTCGTAGCATTCGTCATTCATGACGTCACGACGCGACGACGGAGCAGTTCCGTAGCAGCTACACCTACAATGACGAAGTCCATACCTTCTCATGGTTGTGTTGTATATTTTTATTAAAGGTCACTTTTGCTATAAATAAACAATTATAAAAAAATGATGATTAAATAGCGATGATTTTCGTTTACACTAACCATACAGTATTTCGAACCAACACCGCTGAATGGTCCGTACACGGATCGTTTTTTTTTAATTCGCGGGACGTCTGTGTACGAAACAAAATTGTGTTTTATCAGTTCGGGAATCCGCGTCGATTAATCAGATCCCGCGATCGCGAGTTCATAAATCTTTTCTCTCCACCGCTTCGCCCTTTCGAACCTGTACGATGCTGTATTTTAATGATCATTAAGTGGCGGACAGTTTATAAAAGGTTATTACGGAGAGGAATGGAGAAAATGGAAGGATATCTATATTAAAATAAATTGAATATTTTTTTATGGACGAAGGCGGCAGACGTGCATACAGTCCACCTGATGGTAAGTGGATACTGTCAACCATAGACACCCGCGATACATGCCAACATTAGTACAAAATGACAAACGTTGGCACGACCCCGGATGCGCTGCCTACCTTTGGAGATATAGTAATGAATTTGGAGAAAGGGTTGGGATAATAGGGAGGGATAGGGTGCGAATGTGCTCTGGCACATCTCACTTACTACCGAAACACGTACGTACATTAAGGAAATAAGATAAAGTGGGAAATGCAGTACATTTCAAGGTAGTCTTCTGTGAGAGAGCGAGCACTCTCCCCCTCGCATTGGGATATTAGATAAAAACAGTTGGGATTCACCAGTCCGCACTGTGGATTATGGTCCGAAACCCCCTCTCGCGATTACTAGGGTATGTCTTGGCCCTGCAGTGGAAAGATATAGGTCTAATCTATTAGTATAATTAAAAGGGATGTTACCGATATTCGGTTTCGGTTCTAAAATTAAAGATATTCCTATATAATTTTTTTATCCGTATCCAAAATAATATAACGGATGTCCAGAGGATATCTCGTTACTAACAAATTGTCCTCGGAAACAGCTTTCGATGGATTCCCGTCCAAAATATAATTCAAATAATTAAAATTCATGTATAATAATAAATACCTACATTTATCGTTGTATAAATGTAGTAAAATTTTATTTTTTTATTTGTATAAAGTTTATTCAAGTATTGATTTCAATCAATTCTCTCATATTTTCACTTGAAAGTATTTCATTTTCGAACCTGTGTATATAATAAGATATGCTATGCTACGTGTACAATACATGGCACGTGAGCCTATTATTATTAATCTGATTTCGATATAATTTATTGAATTATATCGATATAATTTATTGAATTATATCGATATAGTTAATTAAAAAATTAAATTAATAATTTAATTTAATTTTTAATTAAATTAAAAAATAATATAATATATATATATATATATATATATATATATACATATTTTTTATATATATATATATATATATTATATATATAAGGAAATAAAAAACAGAAGTCTTACAATACAAATGCGCCCACTTTTATTTCTTTGGCTGCCAACTTATTTAAAAGCCTTCACATCCCACTTACCCTAAACAAAGCAAGGGTTTGGTCGCATGTAAAACTCACTCAATCCGGTTTTATGGTCTAGTTTTGTTTATAGCACCATTTATGGCGTACATTCGTCCGCACATCACGTAACATACTCTCTGCTTCTTGTACGTCGACACAAGAAAACTTGTTATTCTAGTGCTACGGCCCATGTGCTGCCGACCGTACGTTAAGTCGTAAACTCGTGATCATGGGTCCCGCTGTGAGCTTTCACATTTCAATTTGGGGTTCATTTTCTTTTGCCAGGATTTTAGGTGAAGTTTAAGGTAAAGCCACAGAATCTTTACATATAAAAAAGGGAATGTCTGCTTTCTGTCCATTTGTTTTTTCTCCGTAGGTTATATACTATATTTTTTATCAAAATCGGCCCTCTAGTTTTCAAAGGAAGAAAATACCGGCCAGAGGTTATGACAGTAATGTGTCGTAGGAACATGTTATAATTGAACGTACGTAGGAATATGTAGGAAAATCCAGATATACTGATGCTGTGTGGTGTCACCGGCTTTAGAATAGCACCAGCTCATCTATTCCCATGGGTGTCGTAAAAGGATACTAAGGGATAACAATTCCGCTACCACAAGCCCTGAGGACTTACACCACCTCTAAAAGAGAGGACTCGCCAACCCACTTGACCAGGCGTGCCCTTTTAAAGCCTTACATCCCTTGTGCGCAAGACAATGTACTTGAGGAAGCCCACTTCCAGGAGATAATAATACAGTGTTTTTTTTATAGAAAAAAAGCTATTAATAATTTAAAATAACTGATCATCTGTTAATAACTGTTGATTGGTACCTCATGTAATGGATAATTGACAAAGTAATCAGAAATAACTTTGTCAATTTGTAGTTAGATAGTCGCAATACACATCTTAATCTTATACAGTGAGTCTTTTTATTTGTCTTTATTTATGTTCATTATTTTTTCTTATGTGTAATTCGTTTGTTTCGTACCTTTTATTGTATATTTGTAGTGTCGAAATAAAATTATGTCTACTCGTATATGTATACCATTATGCAATCGGCGAATGGGAGTATGGTCTTCGCAATCTCTCATTTTGTTTATTTTTCATCCGGTTCATGCATAAATATATTTACTTCTACGTAATATGAAACTAAACGAAACATGCAACAAATCATGCGAAAGCCGATTTGATCTTTATTCATTACTATTGAATGAAGTAGTTAAATCGTCCAAATTCCAATTACAGTAGAACCTCGATTATTTGAAACTCGAATATTCGAATATTCGAATCCCGAACTGTCTCGATCTAGTCTTCAACCAAATTAATTAAATATATTATTAAGGATTATGTTTTACATTGTTTAATTTTTTTTGTTTCAAAGTTTAATGTTTCATGTTTTAAAATTTGACATGACATGTGAAAATGTGACTCGATTTGGCTGACAGTAACCAACCACTTCTTAAGATGTCTTGTGGATATCTCGCATCTCGATTTGACCACTTCTTGTAAAGACCACTTCTAGAGAAGACAATGGATTTGATAATTTCCTAAAATGTCCACTGCCTGTGCAAACAAGTTTAATTTTCCGCCGCACAATTTCAAACTTAAAAACTATTTATCTCAGATTATACGTATGACGAAATTGTTTGCAACTCTGCAGACGAAATAAAAAATAGCTTTATGTAAACAGGTTTTTCCTTTGTAGTAATTTGTTCTAATAAACGGATTTCAAATAGTTTTTAGAATAAAATGTCAAGATAGAACAAAATACCTTTTACTAATAAAACTTCCTAGCTACTTCATTAAATTGCCGCCTCACCTCACCTCGACCTATCGCGCACATCCTGTTTATCTTATTACACGTATCCTCATACCATGCTCATTATTGAGCTATCAAATCCCCAACAAGATATGAATTTATAGACTATTTTCCTTTGACATTATCCTTCCTCGTTTATATCACATGTGCGCGTGTTACGCGACACAAAACTGGTGAACATGTCTTAAATAATTCAAAAGCCTATTGTTATTCATGGGTTCATAAATTGAAAGGCTTACAAAGGCCGCCACTGCCAGATATTCGTTTATAACACGTTATTTGAACGAAAATATTGCGTTACGGTAAAAGAATCGTGTACAATCAGTTTTGTTTTTGTCAACCTTTTAATTTTTTTGAGTTCCAATTTTAATAAAATAATTAATTGAAACAATTTCAATTACAATAGGATTAGCGTCACAACTTTCAAAATATTGACCATAATGAACTCCAGAAACTAAAGAATCCTCAGAATTTTGTCATCTCTATCTGACATAGGATCATCCAAAATCCACATATACGAATAAATGCCTTTGCTACTTGATGCCACTGTTTATAAAAAAAACTAGTTTTAACAAATAAAGTAAAATATCTTCAGGTAGCATTTGAACGTGTGGGTGTTTTTTCGAATTTGCAATTTTGTATATGCATTGTGTCTCCTATCGCCAATGTCTGTATATTCAATCGGTTCATATATGCAACTATGCATTATCCCCACCGATGCAACATAGGTTCTAAATCTATTTAACTATCACTCTCTTTATAATTACTTAGTAAAATGAATGAATATGGAACATGGAACAAAAGATCCCTCTAAAAAAGACCGAAATCGATGCGAAATTCATTTTCCTGTTACACAAAAAATACAAATCAAAGGTTCGATTGAGTTAGTTTGCTTCTATCCTACTCCATTGGAAATAGAGCATTAGGAATCTGCATTAGCCAGGGAATAGAGCCAGAGGGCTGATAGAGACGTGGATATTTATCGAAAATAAATTGACTCAAACACAAAGCTCGATAACAATATCTCTATCTTTCTCACACGCACAAATTTAAAGAGAAACGGCTATATCTTGGTATGCAGATTTAAAGGTCCGGCTTAGAATAGGCTCCCCTCAACACAAAAATGGGTTTCTGTTGACAGAATCCAATTAGGTACCTTTACATAGGACTTCGAAAATATTTTGACACCGATTTAAGGATGTGTTCCCACGGGAAAGGGTTTAAGTGCTTGATACATTATTAACGAGAATATCTGTTAATATCATAAAATAATTAAAAAAACAGTTGATATTATTGCAGTCTTAGATTGTGAGAATTTTATTTTAGACATTTCAGCCAGAACACTCTTTTTCAAGGTTGTCTGGATATAAATTATATAAAGCAATAAGACCGTCTGGTTGTATTCTCTTATAACATTGTTCCTTATTTTTGTTATAATGTAACAAGTATACAATAAAGCGTTATATCAGATAGATATATCCAGATATATATAGATTATATATCCAAGAGAAGTTTCCGTACAAACAGAATCAATTAGCGAAACACCATAATAAAATCATTCGTTCGTCCATTAGTGTTAGCGATAAATTACTCACTGGACCGTTTGTACCGAAAGGACCAAAGCAATATAAATAAATTATATATACCGTAATATTTACGGGGAAACATGAGAAAAATTATCATAAATTGTGTATTATTGTACCTACTCATTTTATTATAATACTTTTGTTTTTTAATTATTAACAATTCCAATATCTTTATGATATTTATTTATTTAAAAAAATGAAGGCGCAAATTCGCAAAAAAGGCGAACTGAATGCCTTGAGGCATTCTCTACCAGTTAACCTTTGGGTTGAACAGAGAGTCGCGACAGGAGGTGCAAACTTAAACAAAATCATTGTTTTAAATATTTTACACAAATAATTATTAGAAATATATACTTACTTTTAAATAATACGATATTCCTACTTCACTCCTTAAAATTACATACCTGCAGTTGATACATTTAAATAAAATTTTAAGAATCTGTCGTTACATAAATTTATCCTCAGAGTGAAACCAATTAAAATGACACCCGGGGATTTATTCAATTTGTTCGTTGCAACGCGGATGCTGCACGCTGCAGTCGTTGCCTAAAAACCGATGCGCATTGCGTCAGTATCGATGAGAGAGAGGCATTGGCTGAAATATTCGCAAAAACATGGAGGAAAATAATAACCGTTTATGACGCATTTATTTATTAACTCGTAATTAAATGTTTTACGTTCTAACTAGCGCAGTAAATTACTTTCTGAAGGCGTAGTATACAAAGTTGTACTGTTTGTCATTGTCTAATTGATGTTCATATCGTGGATTCATAAGTCTTCATTCATAAGTCTAATCGTGGATGACATTTACCATTCGATGGAATGTCTGCTCATTTTTCTATTGAAACTGCTGAAAATCAGATCAAATGAAGAGAATCCATAAAAAATAATGTCTTGTATTTAAACGAGAAGCGAAAAAATACTAAATGAGCAGCAAATCACGATCAACAAAATATCCTTTTTTTAAAGAATGGATGGCAGACGAGCGGGCCGCCCACACTACGGTAATCATACGTACGGTACGGTAGTCATGGTCCACATGGTAGTCACCGCCGCGCTCACGGACATTTGCAACACCAGGGGGCTGAATAACTGAAGTAAATAATTGAATTTCTAAGAACGTCATTATGAAGTCGATGGAGTTCGCAGGACTCCTGCGAAGTGATAACGTGCGTTTATTGTTACCAGAAACCCTAAACCTAACCCACCTGTATATTTGCTGGTCATTTACTTATTTCTCTAAAATAATGACCGGAGTGAAGGGAATAAGATACGTGTATTCACCATCAAGTGAACTATCACACTCCTTATTCAAAAATTGCAAAGTGAAAAAGAATCATTAAATTATTTATGAGTTATTTTAATAATTGAACAAATTATAAAACCGAATTGGTATATTGGGTACTATGATGAAAATCTGCAATAGCAGTAAGTAAACAGTAAGTAAACAATTCTGTTTAAGTTTACGAATTCAAAAATTTCCATATTGGAAGTCCAAAAATAACCGAACACAATTCATCTACTTCACATCTGAGTGTTCATTAATGAAATTCGAACCGACGTCAGTAATGGAGCGAGGGAAACGCGAGTTTACCCACAACCGAAATAAAGGAGCCTGTACAATAGCGAAAAACTTTTTCAAATCCAAAATCTTCCAACTTAGACGGCGTATGCGCGAGCGTGCCAATGTTTGTCATTCTTGACTGATATTAACACGTACGTGTCTATGGGTGATAACACCACTTATCACTATGTGGATTGTGCGAAACCGCCTTCATCTTATAATATAGATAGAGGATAAAAATCAACAAAGATTTTTGTGGTTCTATCTGTGTCATGAGTTAATTCAACAATATTTGGTTCAATTACAATATAGTCACTAATTCCCAGCGCTAAATCATTTTACAAGCTTTCCTTCCTTCCTTTGAAACTGCTTGCTTAGTTACTCTAACTTTGTAACGTTATAGACGTTCGCCAAGTTAAGTTTAACTATCTAAGTTTGTCAGCAAATCCGATGCATAATCTTTGCGAGATTTGCCTAAACACGGATGTAAATTTCTGTAATTTCTGCAGGTGTCCATGGGCGGCGGTAACACTTACCATCACGTGGGACCGCTAGCTCGTCCGTCCACTAGTATATATAAAAAAAAACCTAACCTATCAACAAGGCGCACTAAGCGCAGCTAACAATTATGATGCTTTCTTGTCCTAATTTTTCTCAAAAGTAAAGAATCCTTTGCCACCTTTTGAGCCCTCCGGAAGAGTGCCCATGATGTTGGTCTGATGTACCATGTATCGCCACTCAATTCTAATTTTAAATAAATGTATAGGGTCCCTAAATAGACTATTCAAGATGTATTCACAATGAATGTATTCGTAAGGTGGGATGCCAGCCCACACTAAATTCACAAGTGTTTTCGTTAACGTTGCTTTGTAATTTTAACATATTTCAGTTGTAACCATACCATCAGCCTGTCTCTTCACTGCTGGATATAGGCCATGGAACGCCACCACATCATCTTCTGCTCTTTTCATCCAACCACTACCGCCGACTTTTTTAAAATCGTTAGTCCAATTGCCCTCAATTATCCACCTTACAATTAAAGCTTTCCTACGCTTAATTGTAACAATTTCTTATAATTTTTGTAACATATTTCTACGAATAAGTAGTTGGTGAGTCAAAAAGTACATACTTTGATGAATAAATAATTATAATTAATTTGTTTAGTTTATCTAAACAAATTAATTTTAATTATTTATTCATTATTATAGTACCTATACCTATCGATTTATAGTACCTATCGAATTTTGCCCAGAACTGATTACTGGTTGGGAATGAGTAAAGAATGGTGATAGACTACGGGTATCAATTCTCGACTCTCATTCAGAGGGTTGTGAGTTCAAACGTGGACCCTTAAGTGTACACTTAATTTTTATTTAAATACGAATGTTTAAATTATCGTTAGCTCGGCGGTGAAGGAAGACGTAAGAAAACCCTTTATCCGAGAAATCAAAATATCTGGTGCATTTACTGGATTATGTCTTTATATTTACTATGAATGGAGAACCTATTTTACCACAGCGAGGAATATCATTCACATCCAAATTAGCAGACCGGAAACGACTGAACCATACTTTTGTACTAGTTTTAGATTAGATATCTTCTCCGTAAACACCATAAATCTCTTTTCGAGCACTAGAAGCATTCATACCCTTATCGAAAAAAAAATGTAAAATGTCTAATTTTCTCCTTATGAACTTCCATTTTAAAATTGTTATAAAAATGAAAAGATAAAACTTTTGACTTGTAATTTCAATTTGCCGCCATTACAGTAATCCATTACAGCCATTACAAAAAAGCAGCTGTCAAACGGTATATCATTTTCCCGCCAGTGATCAGTGTTGCCAGAAATATAGCACGCTAATGTCATATCAAAAAGACCGCGAACTTTTCCGACTACCTATTATTAAACGTTTTTGTCCCTGTGTTAAAATAATAGTCTCCAATTCATTATTTTCATCTATTTTCAATCCTTATCCCCTAGTAGCCGTATCCTTCCAGGTGTATGCTGCATTATGTTATACATAATATAATAATAGCGTTGGCTCCAATCCAGAGTCCCAGGTGCAGACATTGTATGCAATCTACCAAACACATGCAACTGGAGATTTATGATGTCACGGTTAATGTAGGTTTGTAATGCTTGATCTTGCCTATAGCATTAGGTAACCGAGCTTACGCAGGATTGCAACCTATTTTTGCGTTGGTAAAAGGGTTGTTATGGTGACTTTAAGATTCCTATTTGTGGGTGCCCAAGCAATAAGGGTCCAGATTTCTGCTTCTAATTTCCGAAATATTCACATTTTTCTGAAGTAGAGTGAATAAATGACATTTCTTGATTTGAATTGCACATTATTCTACGGTTCGTAACCAGTCATTTTATCTTCCACTGCTGGACATCCACTGAGGACTCATGTACATTATCTCGTGCATCACGAATGTATGGTCAGAAAACGTCACGCTGGCGGCCAGTTGGCGAGTCTACTCTTTTAGAAGTGGTGTAGTTCCTCAGGGCTTTTGGTAGCGGCTTTGTTATTCTTCAGTCGCCTTTTACAACACCCACAGGAAGAGATAGGGTGGGAGAGAGAGATGGACACGAAGAGAGAGAGGTAGGATATTCTAAAGCCAGTCAGGTAAATAATAAGTAATAAACATAGGTAATATTGTCGGTACCATAACAGGCTATCAGAGGTTTATTCCATCTAGTCCTGCTAGTAGTTCGATGATCTAACTCTTTGGACATAAACATTCCAATTTATTATACTGGCTAGTTGAACATTTTGGACACGCAGTTTTTGTTCCAGATAGAGACTGGACCGCGCTCCAGTCAGGGCCTAATGGCCATACTATGGCTACTATGTTATGTTATTTCTATATACTACTATGTAATATTTAATATTAATAACATACTGTAATCCATATTCATATAACAATTTCACAAAAACATATGTCATAAAGATATGTGACATTATAAACAAAATTGAAAGGTAATTTATATTTAATATGCAGTTAGTTTCAAAATGGAACTGTTATTTTTTTATCGTTTGATTAAAAGATTTGCAATATCTTCATCTCCCTAGTACTTGTAATTACAAAATATCTGTAACGCCTTTAAATATCTGTAAAATATCTGTTCCATTTTGTGCACAACAAAGTAACAGAGTGACATTTCAAGCGAACGTATTTTTGAACAATTACAATTATTTGCTCCATTCAATACTATGTTTTCGAATATTGATAAAATCTGGCCATATTCGCTTTGACATCAGATTTTATCGATGCAAAATGAAAATGTAAAGTAAATAACACTTAAAAAGACATAAATGCTATAAATATTTTCTGTATCAAATAACCATTGGAACTGCAACTAACAGCCGACTGGGCGCGCCTTACTCGGCAAGTTTTATGGTATGATGTCGTAATATCAAAGTGATGGCGGGTTCTGGGAAAGACCCAGCAGTATGTACAGTGTATTTGGTTATAGTCTGTACAAATTCTATAAGCAAGTAGTACACTCAATTTTATCAAAAAATATAACCCCATCGTAGGTCATAAACCAACACGCCGTGAACGAAAACCAGTTTTATTTTTAATTCAGCTTATTACGGGTGTATGTTCAGACTGCAATATCTTTGGAAGTTGAAGCGTTGTCGACGTAAAAAAAAGGCTTTTAATAGACAAAAGTTTAATCTTTTAACCATGTAATGCACACAACGCACTTGTACATTTTGAAAAAAAAAATTAAAGTTAAATTTTACACTATTTTAACATATTTTCTTGGTTTTCTCAATTACTGTAAAAACAAGATTGTTAAGGTACTTAACGGCACTTATTTAACATGTTTTGAGCTATTCTAAAAGCGACATCAAAACCTTATGTTTGCTGCTTTATGAGTTATTGTAATTTGAGCAACTTTTGTAAATCTTTATTTACTACTAGTAGTGCCCGCGACTTCGTTTGCGTGGCCTTTAGAGCACTTGTGGTTACCTTACAATGATTACCAAGGAAATTTATGACAGTTCGGGATAAAAACTATCCCGTGTGTTGGCAGAGGACACAAATTTTATCATTATAGAATTTGTACAGCCCATAACCAAACACATAATTGATATAGATATGCCTTTCCCAAGACAAAGATCGTCTAATAGCATCATACATAGTATAAAAATGCTCTTTTCGTGATAGACCCAATGGAGGAATATATTGAAACATTAAAAATTCCCCTTTAGACAGCAGCCTTCAGATGCTCCAGAATACTCCACTATCTGTAATTGACAATTAATCCGATTAAAAAGTTATTGGAGACCATTTGGAAATGGAAAACTTTTCCATTTACGAGTTGAAAGCTGATGAAAGTTTGTCTTTAGACGTCTCGCAACTTATAAGGCTATCTGCACGTAAAAAGTTTTTGCGTTAATTTTATATCAATACAGTTGCGATCTGCTGCACCGTCTATAGCTAATGCCCTTTTTTAAGTATCTTTGAGTATTAAAATGCGACATAGTGACGCGTTATGTATTGATTTAAAAAGTTTCATGCAGAGTCGTGTGGGCTCTAAACGACCAATTGACGACCAATTAGCCCAGTTGGTAGTACCCCTGCCTGCTGTGCAATAGGTCCCAGTTTCGATTCCCGGTCGGACAATCATTTGTTTAAAGACAGGTGTTTATTCGAGTCTGGATGTTGCGTGTGTTGTATTCGCCTTTGTATGTGTCTCCGGATCCACATCACAGGGAATCCTAGTGAGGGCCATTCTGTGGCGTTATTTGATGTACATTGTCATATGCATTTTTTGCCAACGTATTCTGAACTTTGAAGATCCATTCACTGTACTGTTTTTTTTTTTCGGATCGTATGGCTGTACAGGGTTGTATGACCTTAAAACCCCACGCTGCGTGCGTGGGTAAACAGAGGTGCGCGAGTCCACTATTTTAGAGGTGACATAGTTTCTGATGGGCTTGTGGTAGCGCCTTTGTTATTCCTTAGTCGCTTTTTACGACACCCACAGGAGTGCTTTTTAGGAGCCGACACCACACGAGCAGGTTGGCCACAGACCCACGCGGTAGTCTTGTCACTTAATCTCAAACAGAAAAATAGAGCAATGTCTAACTAGTAGATAACGTAGTGAAGTACTGTTTCTGTAGGTCCAGAGATTAAGTGACGTTCAGCTCAGCAATTTATTTCGATTGGTGGTATAAATAAAAAAAAAGACTATAACAAATGAAATTATTTACTGTAACTTTGAAATTATTTTTTTAAATGTAAAAAAAACAAACTGTATATAAAAGCTGACCATTAAACTACTTACACTAATGAAGTGTTTTTTCTAAATGTATGTTATTCAGCGGAACCACAGTAACACGCGCAACATTAGTAACTAAGCGTTTCATGAGATATTCCAAAATATAGACTACAAATGAAATTATAACAGGCACGGAACTAAAATTAAAGTAGAATGAATCAAGGAGCAATTGAATCAAGGAGTTTGGAGCGAATTTAGGTTAATCATTAGTTCTTAGGATTTAGTAGCAATAAGTTCAGTAAGGAACAATACTCTAAAGAGTATTATTACAACGTCACCTAGGAGTCATTACCCGCGGACGCGTCAATCAAATTTTCAAATTATTATATATAATAAAAAAAGGACTCCGAAAATATCTTGCAGTTCCCTTTCCAACAAATTGGCACACTGTCAATGTACTGTCTTAAAAAAATTCAATCGACATTTTTAAATCACCTAACAATTTTAAAAAGACAATTTAACACCGTTTCTCAGCGCGATTGCGAAATATTTCTTAACAAAACCGTTGCCAAATCAAAATAAATCACTCGGCAAGATTAAATTAACCGTGGAAACCCCCTAAATTATCTTTGAAAGCAACTGGTTGAAACATAATTTATTTTACATCTGAATTTGAAACAAAAGCAATTTGAGTTAAAAACGTTATTCTTCCGTTATCTCTTTCATAATGGAGTTTTAATATTTTGAGCTATATATTTTGTATAATGAATCATCACATCGACTCAATAGTGAAGTAGTTACGCAGTAAACACATTAAGAAATGAAGTACCTAGTTCCTAAAATAAAACTATAGATGATAGACAACACTTTATTCCGACATACACTTAACACACATTCAATATAAATATAACAATAACCAAAAGAAAAAAAACAATCTAGCCAATAAGAAAAACAAAAGAAAATCACAAACAAAATAGTACAAGAATTAACAATCTCTCTCTCTCTCTCTATGTTGTTAAATTTTACTACTTTATTACGATATGCATTAATAAAACTCGATTTTATTAATGCATATCGTATAGCATACGATTTTATTATGATATTGTTAAGTACCGTAAGTTAATATTTTGTATTTTTACTAATTTAACATCAATCTGTGTATCACACAATCGTATTGAATAGTCTGTCTACCTATCAAAATGACCAAATTTACAATTAGTCCATTACGCAAGAAGACTAAAGCAGAAATATCTAACAAGTTGAAATCTAAACTTTAAGTAGCAAAAGTCCAAATTCCAAAATGTGTTTTATAATATAAAGGGCAACCCTTTGCATGTAGTTAGTCCACCTATTGCTAGAGCGTTCCACAATATCATTCTGTAATCATCATTCGAGTGCTCATCTACCCCCATTGGTTTTATTGATCGTGCGATGAATATGCCTGCAGTTGGCGTTCGCCAACTGCCACTTCAATTTGCTGATTGATACTATACCCTATCGGGATCGGCTCATCATCACAGGCAGGACTATTCTATCGAATAAGCCTGACATCGTATTGATGGACCGAGCGCAGTCTAGGGCGTTTCTAGTGGACATCTGCATCCCGCATGACGAAGGTCTCGTGAAAGTCGACACCGAGATGAGAAGGAAATATCTCGCCCTGATGCACTTGGTCAAGAACATATGAGGCGTGGCGTCCACTGAAATCATCCCAGTCGATTTATCCGTAAACGGGTTATACCCGACCAGACTCGAGATCAACCTGAGGCGGTTGGGTTTTCGTGGTGAGTCGCTTCAAAGATCCCGGCGAAGATGCAGCAGGCGGTGCTGCTCGATATAGCATGAATCGTCCGCCGATTTCTCTCCCTAGGGTCCTGAACCCCTGCCGACTGTGCTTCCGCCGGAGGTTATTCCGTATCTCCCTCATTTTGGCTTATCGAGGAAGAGACGAGAAGGATTAAGACCACTTTTTTAATAATAATAAATAAGGCCACACTCAATGGTCCGCATTTTGAGGGGGAGAGTGCACGCTGTAATCCAACAGCCCCTGGGCGCACTTAACTAGCCACGTTACCCCTCTCTCATCGAAGACACCTTGAAATGTACTGCATTTCCCACTTTATCTTATTTCCCCAATGTACGTTCGTGTTTCGATAGTGAGTGAGAGGTGCTAGAGCCCATTCCCATGCTATCCCTCCCCATTTTCCCAACCGTTTCTCCAAATCAATTGCTGTATCTCCAAAGGTAGGCAGCGCATCCGGGGGCGTGCCAACGTTTGTCATTTTGGACTAATGTTGCCATGTATCGCGGATGTCCATGGGCGACAGTATCCACTTACCATCAGGTGGATTGTATGCTCGTCTACCGCCTTCGCCCATAAAAAATTAAAAAAAAATACCCTTTGCCGTTGATCACACAAAGAGACACATACAAAGACAAATACACACCCAGACCCGAACAAACATTTGTTTTTACCACCAAGTGGTCTGTATAATCATCCGCCGCCTTTTTTATATAAAAAAAAAACATTTGTTGTCCTTAAACTAATGTCCGATCGGGAATCGAATCCGCCACCTTTTGCACGGCGTGTAGGGCCACTACTGACTGAGCTAATCGGTCGTTACTTTGCTTTATCTTACATAGCGAACACGTCTTTCATTACTGCCCGCCATAATTTATTCAAACAAGTAGAGCAGGACACAGAGCACATTATGAAATGAAAAACCTCCCAAATATTGCTAGCATCAAAGGAATCTCTGTGAAATTCTACTCACTTTTATTCCTTTCCTCTATATTCCGCCTCATGAACCACAATATTATTAATGGATGTCGTTTCGGGGAATAGACATGAAAAGCGACGGGGCTCCTAGTGTCGAAGGCCGCGGCGACGAAGGCTTTAATTAAAATAACACATCTACACACTTCGTACACGATGTGTGTGTGGATGTATCCACACACACACGTTGTGTAACTGTAATAATATAGAGTAAAATCTTGTATAAAATTTTACTCCACTCTTTCCCTCTATATTTCACCTCATGAAGGTCGATATTATTATTGGTCATCGTTTCACGAAATAGAAGTGCAAAGCAGCGGGCGGGGTTATCGCTAGTTAATAGGATCGAGGGTCGCCAACAAAGGCTTTAATTAAAACAATATTTATCTACGCAAGTCACATGTCTACACAAGTAGGATAATGGTGTAGAGATGACTTTTATAACTGTATTATATTCTTTTTCTCTGTTCAACGTCTTATAAACATCAATATCATAACCTAATTGAATGACGTTGGATGAAGAAATTGATACAGCTAATAAAGCTTCCTAATATCACAATTCCTAATATCAAAGGCCGTGCTAATAAAGCTCAATTAAAACAATATTTATCTACACACCCCGCATATATATACCTATATATTGATGAAGTTGTATCCAGAATAAGGTAATTCTTAAACACATAATCGATCTTTTGCACATACACGTATATTTCAAGATTAAATGTTTTATGGACTTCTCGTAATGGGTTAAAATAACCTAAATATACGGTAGGTCTAGTTATAATCTAATGGCTATGCTTAAAAGAAACATTCAAAGATAAACTCTCGAGTAAATATTCAGAAATGTCTTAAGATATTTTTTATTCAATGAAGGCGACAGACGAGCGGACAATTCACCTGGTAGTAAGTAGACACTGTCGCCCTGCAACATCTGCCATATATGCCAACGTCGCGTCGGTCCATAATAACAAACGTTGGCACGCCCTCGGATGCTTTGACTACCTTTGGAGATTTAAGAATGGAGTTAGAGAATGTGTTTGGAAAACGGCGTCGTATACGATGACATAGAAATGGGCTTTGGCAATTTCCAATTTATCAAATGTTCAATCAAACTCTGCACTCTGGTCGACAATTTAATCAATTTAGTACAAATTATAACGCATTCAATTTGATAGTCAATCCAAACGAAATTGTGATTAGTTCTCAGTTCCTAGTTTTTTGTCCAACAAGTCTGTATAATTGTGTGCACTTATTATATATTGTTGTGTGCACACACAATAATCGGTTAGAGACAATTAAATTGAATGTGACGCCGCACGTCATCGAAACGTTTGCTCGCATTACCATCATGCGTAGTTGTTTAATTAACTCTGATACGAATTTATCTGCGCACGGCAGACGTTCAAGTTCATACTCGTACACAACAATATAGATGAGTAGTATCGTAACGTAGGTGCTATTTAAAGATATAATATCACACCTGAGTATTACGTATTCGAGTACCGAGTATATGGTATTACTTGATATTTGTAGTGCTTTTTATAATAGACCAATTCATAATAGATCATAACCAATTCTCTGGTTATGATACGACATAAACAATACAATTAAATGTTCAAAGCAGAGTAGCGATCTGTTGTATATACATACCCCCAGGATTCACTGCCGGATTCACTGAAATATATATACTTGCACTCGTATGCGTGAGTCACATCTTGCAATTTTGTACGAAGTTTTTTTTTATGAAATGATGGTGCCATACGAGTAGATACTTGATAGTTGGATACTATCGCCCATGAGCGTCCCGGATACATGCCAAAATTACTCAAGAATGACATGTTTGAATGTATACGGTTGTACCGCCTGTCTTTGGACATTTGGAATGAACGGGAGAATAGAGTACACTCTTAATCTTTCATGTCTTGGGGTTGGGATAGATAAATAGTAAAGTTTCCTTCCTCTTATTATACCCTTCATACTATGGGACGAAATGGGATGCTGTGGGATAGGTAGTCGGAAATAATTATGGTAGTAGGAATAATATTGCAACCAGCCCTTTCTGTATCCACTTCTGGACATGGACCTCCCCATGCACATTGTCCTGTGCATGAGGGATGTATAGCCTGAAAACGCCACGTTGGCCAAGCGGGTTGGCGAGTCCACTCTTTTAGAGGTGGTGTAGATTCTCAGGGTTTGTGGTAGCCGCTTTGTTATTTATCCCTTAGTAGCCTTTTACGACACCCACGGCGAGATATGTGGTGGTACTATTCTATAACCAGCAGACACCACCCTGCTGAGGAATAACATTAATACATTATAATATGAGAGACATCCCTCATCCCCTTACACTTACAACTCAGTGCAGGCGTGTTTGCAATTACCTTATGCCAAAAACCTTTAATGAAGTTCGATGTATCTTATTGTATTGTTACAATGTGCCGAGGTTTAATAATAAAGTTATAGTTTAAACCTCTTAATTACAATAAGCTTACCGTTCTATTGTGCAATAAATATGAGCACTTTGCCGTTACAATAATAACAGCTAAAATAAAAGTCATGGTTTAGTTCGATGTGCTGACGTCTACACGCATATAGAGAGTTGATTGTGTGACTTATTCATCAATTTATCTCGTTGGCAAGTGGCACTAGACGTGCCTAGCGCGCAAAATTAATGTGTCACCAGACTAGGCTGACTAGTTTTTGTTTTGCGTTGAGCTTCCTTTATTGTGTTTTATATATGGAGTACTCCACGGTTTTATTGCGTTATACAATTGTGTTTTATGATTTATTTGATATACAGATAGAAAATATCAGTCAAAAATCTATCACAAGATAATAATGAAAATAACACAAAAGTATAGATGTCACAATTTTAGAAAAAGATTGCAATATAGAAGAATGACGTCGTTATTTCTTAGTCGGAATGTAGCCACATGTAAATGACAGAAATTATAGTAGCTTAGTACCGCGTCCCCACCGCAATTATTCCTAAATTTAGAATGATTTTAAAATTTGATATTTTATCCTATCTGTACCTATTACTCATTCTGAAAAGAAAATCGTGGGTACTTAATGCATACAATAATGGTCAGTATATTACCTGAGGTACCTACATTTATCGTATATTTGTAAGAAACGATGAAATCTCCGCAGGAGATAAGCTTGCCTTTTGTACCTTTTTATCTTCTCCCTTTTTATTTATTTATTTGCATACATATACGTGGGTTACATATTATTGGTAAATAGTATTTACCCAGGTACACGTGTACCCCTGTCAGGGCATAGCAATTATGTAATATAATTAGAATACATGTAAACAAAATATTAATTATACTAAAAAATACACTTTAAACATTATACGAAACTTTAGGTATACTTTAGTCGTTGTATTGTTACGTATTAATATACAACGTATTATGAGTAGTAATAATACGTTGTATACTTTAGTCGACAACGAGATAATTACTACTCATAAATAACTTTTTAAACTTTCGCGTTTTGTACACGTTTTATATTCTAAATCGGGTCTGAACGCGTATAATAAAGGTATTTGTTCACATTAGATTTAGGATGTTCTTGGTAAGAAGCTAAACGTTCTGTATGTTTCATATAGTCCATTTTAACATACGTACATTATATAATACGTAACAATACTCATTAAACCCTCGTGTGATTGTGACGAAAGAAAGAAATATTTGGAAGGGACAGAATGTATTGCTACAACATTTATGGGATGTTCCAAAATTGGAATCCAAACGTGGAAATCCACTTCAAGTATTGTTGTAAGTTCTGATAAATACATTAAGAAGACACTTGAAGAAAAGATGGAATCTTGGTCTGCTACACTTAAGGAATATGACGAGGGTAATAAAAATTCATTCCCTTGTATAATATTCATATATATTTTGCTTAAAGAAAAAATGGAATGGAATTTTAATATTAAGTTGGTATTTGAACATAGATAGATCACGACCACTATTAAAATAAAAGTAAATGTAATACATATATTTTGTCGTTTCATTACTTTGATATTCTTGGGAGTGACGTCATGTGTCATACTGATTGGAGTAAAGATTTTCAACCCCTGATTCATTTATTTAACAGAAGGTAAGTACATCACAGTTTATAGAAACAAATGTACATTCTTTATAATAACGATTTCTCTAAGAATTCTACAGCATACCTGCTCAGAACCCGCTCATTTGAGAAGAAAACATCTATGTCACTGCACCTCTGTGATTATGGTTAACAGAAGTAGAAGATCGTGTGTGGTAGCAGACCTTGAAAGAAAGTTTCTCAGAGCAGAGGAATATATAGGAATATATATCCTATATGTAGGAATATATTTGTATCATCTTGTCATTGACCTCATGTGTCATGCTGATTGCAGTAAAAATTTTGCAATTCCTGGTTATCGGCCGCCGGGAACTGCATAAGAACAGAAGATCAAAATTGGTAGCTGACCTTGGGAGAGGTCTATATGCAGCAGTGGACAGACACATTCTGATGATATTCGAAGTAACCGTTATCCTTAATCAGCCTTTTTAATATCCAGTGCTGGTCATGGACCTCCTTATGCACATTGTCTTGTTCATGACGGATGTGTGGCCTTAAAACGCCAAGCTAGTAAAGCGCGTTTACAAAGGTGGTGTAGTTCCTCAAGGTTTGTGGTAGCGGCTTTGTTATCTCTTAGTCGCTTAACTGTGTGGTGTCGGCCTGCTTGAGAATAGCACCACCTCATCTCTTCCCGTGGGGTGTCGCGAAAGGACAGACACAGCCTGATGCTATTCGTAGTATGAAATATTATTGAGGAAGCAATTGTTAAGTGTGTATGATAAGTCAGTTAACTTGTCCGGCTGCTCTACATCAAAACCTACTAAAGAACAAATTAGAAAAAAATTAGAAAGATTAGAAAAAAAATATTTTCGATGAAATTTGATTTACCTAGCCTAGCCTCCAAACAATCGACAGATTGAACCCATATTAAAATCTTTCGTATTTATATGAATATCTCTAAAATTATTAAGTGTGTCACGTGGTGCTCATAAATCACTAAAACCTATAAAACGTGTATTATATGAGATAACTATAACATTTCAGGCACGATATATCCAATATATTGTATTGTGTGTAAAAACGATCAAATTTTTGTTTTAACTTGGCTGCTTAAATGTTTTTACGTTCTTCAATAAAATTTATTAAATACTTACTATGTTTTAATATCGGACAGTCGTGCCTTTTTCCAACTTCCTAGAAGGCTTAAATTTCACTGTAACAGTATTTTAAACAACCCTTTTAAACCACTTAAATAGATGTGTAACAGCGTTCACAAATCGTCCTTAATGAAATCGTAAACACGTCGTAGGTAGCGCTGCTGTGGAGTGGACCCTAATAAATTGTAGGTTTTACAAAAGTATTTCTGTTGCCTTTTTAGCTCAACATGACTGTTCACTAAATTGCATTTTTCGCGAAAAATAATGACGTCAGCCCATCGATACGAAATAACTGGCGTAGTTTTTTTAAAACCGTTCGTCTTTCTTCAGAACTGTCGAGACATTCTCTAACTGCATTTTTTTTTCTAAAACCTATAGTTTTCGGTAATTATCGTGTATCTATCTATAAACCGCTGTGATTTTACATTTCCGCGTAATGTTACGTTCTAGGGTGATACATTACAAGTAAAGGTTTGGTGTTATGTTACAAATCAATGCTCTCCTTTCTACGCGGCTTTTGGATACTTTATACACTGCAAATAACACGTCTTGTTTTTTTTCGTAAATTTTAGTATCAGTTCTTAGAAGTTCCGGAGAGCTCTCTAGTATGTATGTATAACGGGTAGTGTTCTGAAGAATTGTTGGACGTAATGCTAACCTCGCGTCTCCGGATTCCTACAACCGCACCTCCCGTCACAGAAGTATGGTCTAACCACACTTCCAGAACCACAGTGAACCACAAAACGCTGAGAATTTTCCCCTGCGCTATGATGTGAGGCTCTTCAATAAACCTGTGAATAAGGTTTTGCGAGCTGCACTTCGCACTCATATCCTTCCTGATGTAACAGTTATCCATAGACCATGGTAATTACCATACCACTCTGTCGGCTACATGTCCTTCTGATCTCCGTCCTACAAACATGCTAGGTCTCTTAAAATATGTCTGTTAAAAAATATATAGAAGTAGGTACTGGAAAAAGTATCGGCTACGCGTACGTAGGCGTAACGTTATTTCAGATGGCAACAAGCTAAATCAAATTTGCCTTAGGACTAAAAGAAAAGTTTAGAACTACGTAATTGAATTTTAGGGACAATTTCTAGAGCAACGAAATTGATGTTTCTGAATTGAATTGAACCTAAAATAAAACACTTCCCAAGTATCCACAAATTATAATATCATTATAAAAGTGCCAGAAACTTCTAGAATAATTTCTTCCACTTTACTCAGGTTTAATAATTAATATTTTTTATTATTTATACCTAAGGTTTAGCAGACGACACTAAGCTCGTTTTAAACTCCAATTAACTCGACTCATTAATGAGGCTTACAAGAGCATTTCCATTGTAGTGGTACAATGGGCCAGCTTTATACTGTAACGTAAATCACTTGCATACAATAATAATATGCCCCAGTAGAACTTAAATTCATAAGCGAACGTAACTCCATCGCTCGGTGTTCGCAAATGGTATGTTTTAAATCTATTAGTGAATAGAAGTGACAGCTAGCAGTGCTCACGAATTCATACGCGTGAACTATATATGTGAGGTTAGTTCATCGTACTCTTACCCCATCCCATCCCACGTCATTCCAACATCTAATCCTATTCATTTCTGCCCCGTTCCATTCCATCTCATAATCCAATTCAACCTTATTAATGTATCATTTTCCCATGACGTTGCTCGCGGAAATTGTATAACGATTCTCGCGGCTACTGGCAACTGTTCGCGATATAAAGTGTCATATAACAAAGTATTTGTGTCTGATATAAATAAATTAAATTAAAACGGCACGCTGTCCAAGCGGGTTGACCAGTCCACTCTTTAAAAGGTGGTATAGTTTCACCGGTCATAATGATAGCTGCTTTCTTATCCTTTTAGTCGCTCATTATGACACCCACGGGAAGAGTTATAATGCTGCTATTCTAAGCGAAGAGATAGAAGTTAAATTACACAAAGGACTCAATATTTTCCTTCACTGTTAATTGATAATTGAAAAATCCATACAAAACTTACGTAATAGAGTCGACAGCAGATACTTCTAGCTGGACTGGTACCGCTTTTTATGAACTAAAACTTAATCTGCGATGTCATCATCGTAAAAATTGCTTGTACAAAATGTCCATCGACCTGGTATCTCCACACTGCTCCCAGAGGCGAAGTTAGCGTGAAGTGCCGTTTAAAAGTTTGCACATTATTTTTTTCATCCCCTCCTACACATAAATTCGTCCTCCCTGGTCAATTTAACTTTTTGCTCGCAATAACTCGGTTTAAATACGAAGATTTACATTAAGGAACAATTTTTACAGCTCGCTCTAATGCTAAGCGATTTATTTGTCTTGGCGTTCCCATGAGTATTCTCTTAGTAGATTTTGTTAATTTTCTCTTGGATTTTCTTTGGTTTATTGTTCATTCATTAATCATTTCGTAGATCTCGTAATTATGCTGCTTTCACAAAGGAATATAGATCAAACTTAAGTCGATATTTCATCCAAAGAAAGATTTTTTTTTAGATAAGCTGATACAAATATTGACACGTCGTGCAATATAACCTTGTGAAAGCGTTTATGTTGGATATCGTCAATATGGTAATTTTTTGTTCAAAGTTCGTTTCAGGTTGTCTAGTATTAAGAATTGACTGGCGCTTTCAGTATCCACTGGTGGACATAGGCCTCCTCATGCATATTTTCTCGTGTTTGAGGGATGTGTGGGCTTAAAACGCCACGCTGGCCAAGCGGGTTGGCGAGTCCACTATTTTAGAGGTGGTGTAGTTCTTCAGCGCTTGTGATAGCCGCTTGGTTATCCCCTAGTCGCCTTTTAAGACACCCGCGAGAAGAGATGGGGTGGTGATATTCTATAGCCGGCCGACACCACACGACCCTAAGGTAATTTACCTTAAAAAATATATTTAGTGTATTTATGAACTATATATTTGTTATATATATATACATACATATATACGAGTGTATATATACGAGTATATATATATTGGATATATAAGTTATGTATATACCTATTTCAGTATCAATATTTTAACTCGAAGGTCGAAAGTTTCCTATTATTTTTCTGTGCTATAAATGTATGGCTGTGGTAGATAATGTTTATGCTAGGTACCTATGCTGAATTAGATTTTATTAATCACAAAGAAGAGAAGAATTTATTTTGTTAAACAAATTGTTTGTGTGCCACTACTAGGCAAAGGCTTCCCCCCCTTCTTCTCCAAGCTTTTCGGTCTGCAGCCACCTTCAGCCATCCTTCATTGAGAGTATCGAAGTCGTCTCGCCACCTACGCCTACATTTTACTCTGCGTTTAAATAGGATATTAAAAATAACGTAAAACAACGAGAAAACAAATCCTGTTTCCGTCTTTAAAACAAAATTATACCCGCCGTTACAAGATTGCTTTACGTACAATACATCAGCTTTTGAATTTCACATTGCGGTAATCATGAGGTCCAAGAAATAGTGATAATTTATTCTTAAAATAAAAGAAATAGCGATGGTATGTAAGAACATATAGACTACATCTTGTCATATAAATCAAGGCACGACCATTGATTGACCAAATATATGTGCACGACATAGAAATTATAAGTTGACACTTCACTCGACATCAAAAATGTGAAAAAACTAAACTTATAAAGTAGGAAACGTGTTAACCAGCGAAGAAAAGAGGCTTTACTCAAAAATAAAGGAAGGCAAGCACGATTTAATTCACGTAGCTAATCTGATAATCTGACAAGGTAATCCAAAATGGTGCACCTTGGGCACAGCCTTGCCCGCTATATTGCGGCAACAGAGTTGTTTGAAATCCTGACAGCCACAACAAATTTTGCAGGCTTAAGGGATTGTAAATGTAATTAAGACAAGATTGTTTTAGGATCGACAACGTAACAATGTCTCTTGAATATTTCTTATATTTTTTATATTTCTAAGCAGATTCCGCAGTTTCACCCGTGTGCATGATACAGGCAAATTGTCTGAATTGTCTGATACAATTGTCTTTAAAATTGTCTGATACAGGCAACAGTTTTTTGGTTCGCTGTATAACAATGTGTGAAAATACAATTTTCTGAGTACCGGAGGGGAATAGTGCACGCTGCTATCAACAGCCGTTAGCCGCTGGGTGCACTCGACTAGCCACGTTATCCCTCTCACAGACGACTATCGTAAATTGCATTTAACCCCTCAGCCTATCCCCTCACTGAACGTTTTGGTAGTGAGTCAAATATGCCAGAGCTCAAACAAAGGTAGGCAGTGCGTCCGGGGCATGCTAACGTTTGTCATAACGGCTGATGCTGGCTTGTATCGCAGATATCCATAGGGGACATTGTCCACTTACACCAGGTGGGCTGAAGGCTCGACTGCCGCCTTCTTTCTAAAAACAATAGCTGTATAGATCTGTCTATTACAGGTACCAATATAATATTTTGACTAGCTACTTCAAAATGTCTGTTACAACAAGTGACAGTTCGGTTTTTTCGCTACTCCTATTGTAAACGCTATGAATTTCCACACAGTTTAATTAAGTTATCCATTAGCTTTCGTGTAGGTGAAGAGACAAATAGTGTATGTAACAATTAGACTAAAATTACGTTTATTATTATTTTGACTTGACTTGAATTTAAATCTATATCTATACTATAATATAATAAAGAGGTAAAATTGTGTGTTTGTATGTTGGGAGTAATCTCTGGAACTACTGAACCGATGTCAAAAATTCTTTCACAAATGGGAAGCTACATTATCCGTGTCTAATATAGGCTTTATTTTATTTCTAGATTAAAAAAAACAGCTCTTATTAACCGAAGCGAAGCGAGGGCGGGTCGCTAGTGATTAATAATTTTATATCATGCTCGAATAGATAAAAGTACAGTTTAATTGTTATAAGGGGGTGACAATTGCTAATTTCAATAGTCTGATATCGAATAATCAGGGTCCTTATGATTCACAGGAACCTATTTTTATTTATTATTATGTCACTTCCGCACTAAATACAGGGTGTGTCGTAAATAGTGGTCCAACGTTAAGGGGTCGATACACCATATATTCAGCTATCACATACCAGAATTTGAATTTTTTTTTTTTCACGGGTCTCTTTTATTCATTATTATTATTATTTTGAAAAATGGATACCTTGAGTTACTAATTTGGTTGTTATTTCAACAAATGAAATTATTTTTTTATTTTGTTTCTTGTTTATTATTGATAAATACATGTGCTATCACATACAATACTTTTTTTAAATGGAAACTTAAAGATATTAAAGAAAAAATGTCTTTATTTCAAAATTCAACTCTAATCTCTAGCAAATCATGTGAATACGGGGGCGAATGGTGTAAAAAAAATGTACTACACAATCTGTGCCCATTATTTTAAAAACTTGTCCAATAAATGCAGATTCTAAAATGATATTAATAATAACCGATTCCATAATGAAAAAGAAGTTATTGCCATTTCAATTGAGAAGGAGCCGAATTTAAAAAATACACTTTTTCATTTTAATTAACTTATCGGTATTGCAAAATGTTTTGGACCCATTTAGAAGTAAATTTTAACTTAGCTATTAACAGCTGAGTGGTATTTGAGTCATGCACAAACATATCACAGGTAAACAAACGTGTCTCATGTAAAAAAAAGGGTACTTGGCCAGATAATACAAGACTCATTGAAACACCTCAGTATAGCGCGCATGAGTAGTGAAAAGAATCACAAGGTTTTTTTTTTATTGCTATTCTCTTAAGTATGAACGAGACAGACTATGTCAAGAAGATATTCGTAATAATCTAATCAGTTAAAATGCTTCAGTGTGATCCCGTACGTCGCATGCGCTTCTAGTCTCTGTGTTTATCCCGCCGTTAATTAAACAAAAGAAGATCTGGATGACTTCGATCTGGATGTCTGTCCCAATAAAGTCGGGCTGCCGATGCCTATGCATTCGCCATGAATAAAATGCATGTCAGCATATTCACGCGGTGCGTATTCACTGAGACATCGCCTAATCTTCACTGCACTGCACGTTTGTCGAAATCGTTGAGCAAATCAAAGTCCAAATAACGTAGCCGATGTCGTAGGGATCACAAAAACCAACAAGTCCAAACAGAAGCAAATCCGAGTCCAGGAAGTAAAAGAAGCAATTCAATGGCGGAGATAAACACAGAGACTAGAAGCGCATGCGACGTACGGGATCACACTGAAGCATTTTAACTGATTAGATCATTACGAATAGCTTCTTGACATAGTCTGTCTCGTTCATACTTAAGAGAATAGCAATAAAAAAAAACCTTGTGATTTTTTTCACTACTCATGCGCGCTATACTGAGGTGTTTCAATGAGTCTTGTGTTATCTGGCCAAGTACCCTTTTTTTACATGAGACACGTTTGTTTACCTGTGATATGTTTGTGCATGACTCAAATACCACTCAGCTGTTAATAGCTAAGTTAAAATTTACTTCTAAATGGGTCCAAAACATTTTGTAATACCGATAAGTTAATTAAAATGAAAAAGTGTATTTTTTAAATTCGGCTCCTTCTCAATTGAAATGGCAATAACTTCTTTTTTATTATGGAATCGGTTATTATTAATATCATTTTAGAATCTGCATTTATTGGACAAGTTTTTAAAATAATGGGCACAGATTGTGTAGTACATTTTTTTTACACCATTCGCCCCCGAATTCACATGATTTGCTAGAGATTAGAGTTGAATTTTGAAATAAAGACATTTTTTCTTTAATATCTTTAAGTTTCCATTTAAAAAAAGTATTGTATGTGATAGCACATGTATGTATTTATCAATAATAAACAAGAAACAAAAAAAAAATAAAAATATAATGGTGAAATAACAACCAAATTAGTAACTCAAGGTATCGATTTTTCAAAATAATAATAATAATGAATAAAAGAGACCCGTGAAAAAAAAAATTTCAAATTCTGGTATGTGATAGCTGAATATATGGTGTATCGACCCCTTAACGTTGGACCACTATTTACGACACACCCTGTACCTATATATGACTATGAGTGGACACGAGAAGTGGATTCGGTTCTGACCTCAATTTCCGCTAAGGTACGACCCGTGACTATTTCAGCGAGGGGCTGCATAAAATTACGTTTTATGGGCAAACCACGGGGGAACAATCGGAATATCGATCTTCCAAAATAAAAAGTCAGTCTGACACTAAATTAATACGTTATGACGTACTGCAGTCCGAAAACATGATCTCTAACGGTAAGTCTTTGGCCTTGTCTATGTTTTTGATACAATTAGTACTTAATAAAGGCTCGCGCATATTATGGCGGCCCACACCGCAGCGCATAACATTATAAAAATCGTCGTGAATAATTTTTAAACATTTTGTTTAAACCATTGTACACTTCAGGCGGGCCGCAGCTGAGCGTATTGGCCGATCGCCTGCTAGCCGTATTTATACGCTGTGGCGCGGCGCTGCCACGCGACCCGCCTCAATGTGAGATAGATGGGCGTAGTTAATGGATAATTCGAGTTATTCCCTATGCGATGACGTTAAGAATTGAATGTCAACAGCTAACTTAAATTATTGCGTTGAGGTGCGATCCGCCGTGTTTGTAATGTGCGCGAGCCTTTAGAGCTTTCTACTGCTTTATAATTAAAATTAGTGCCCTTGTACTTTATATACTTTTTCAAAAATCGACCTTCCGTGATGAAACGTGAGCATCCCAGTCACGTGGCTTAGTTTAGTGCTAGAGATCAGTGTCGGTTAATTCTAAAATTACTTTTATCTAGCGTAATTAACAGGAAAATGCGATTTGGTTCTCTCATTAGTCTACAAGGTACACTCGCATACAGACAATAATTTCTATATGTGATATTATTTGAGTAAAGAATTCTAATCCTGGGTATGGACTAATCTTTGGATATGGTCTTCGGTTGACAGTTTCATGATTTTTTAAATAGAGCAGTAAGAAAATATGGTAATCTTTTCGTTAGATTTCTCTAGTATTAATATTTCTCTAGAAACTAGGTCTATAACTAGGTTTAAACCCGACAATTACATCTCTTTTCTAAGGTAATTCCACATACACAGTGCATATATATTACTTATATTGCAGTATGACGTTATTACGTAGAGTTATATACATATTACTTTCGTTCGAACTTCGGGCCTTGCCCGAAACTTCGGAAGCATAAAATCAGAGTAGACTCTCCCAGGTCATATTTGCCACGGGACCGATAACCGATAAGGCGGAAAAGTCCTCGAATAGAGACCATGTACCGGGAAGCGACTGGCCGAGCGGGTTGGCGAGTCCACTCTTTTATAGGTGGTGTAGCTCCTCAGGGCTTGTGGTAGGGGATTAGTTATCCTTTAATCACCTTTTACGACACCCGCGGGGAGGAGAAGGATGGTGCTGTTCTATAGTGATCCGACACCTCACGGTGTCATGGGCTAGTATGTAAATTGGATTCCGATGACAGAGTCGCTATTTGTTGATGTTTGTTTCACTAAAGTTACAGGCCTCGCCTGGCCTTTTCAACCTTATACCCGATCGCATTAATATTAAAGCTAAACCCTTTGAAGCAAAACTAAGTTGTGTCATCTATCAAACTTATTCATCTCAACACAGTCGACGGACCCTTGTTTAAATCGGATATACGTACTTATATTACTTTTTGACATACTGCTTGTCGATGACATCTCCTTCATTTTTTACCAGCGGTCCCCACCACACTAGGCTACGTGTGCTTGATTCCCGTGGGAACTTAGTAATTGATATGGATAAAATGTACCTTACATATTAATCCGGCACATCTATACTAATATAATAAAGAGGTAAAATTGTGGGTATGTTGGAGGTAATCTCTGGAACTACTGAACCGATTTCAAAAAATCTTTCACAAATAGGAAGCTACATTATTCGTGTCTAATATACGCTATATTTTATTTTGAAAAAGAATTGAAAAAAAAAAAACTTATAAACCGAAGCGAAGCGAGGGCGGGTCGCTAGTAAGTTATAATTTAAGCTTCAATAAAATCCCTCCAATTCTTTTGCGTGATGCGCGTTCAGACAGACGGACAGATATGACAAAAAATCCAAAAAAAGGTTGTTATGTCATTCGCACTTTACACTGTAACGATCTTTTTCTAACAATATTAGTAGACGTAGCTTTGTTACGCTTTTATTTTATGTGTGTATAAATTGTATATCTACTTTTATTTTTCGTATTTTATATATTTATACCTATAATGTGTATGTACTTGTTGATATAATTTTAATATTATCGCAAGATTATCAGATAAAAACTATCAGTGCATTAAAATATTTATTCAATTTTAAATTTCAAATGTTTGTTTGATAATTATATCTGTAATTTTGATTATTTCCTGTATGTACATTGTAAATATTTTTTATTATAATAAAAAAAGACTAGCTTTGAACGTCCATCCAATAGAATTCCACTCTCCGGTAACCGAACCTAACCACATGTTAAAGCAACTTGCACTGTTATCACGACTCCGGCGCGCCCGCATCCGCTCGTGCGTTGTATTTTGAACTTTTAAAAATAAGCCGTTAACGACCTTTCATATGGGCCATTTTCAAGACGTGACAGGTGAGACCATATCCATTAGTGCGTACAATCCATTTAGACCATATTTCCTTAGCCCCTTCACCTTAATTTAATATAAACAACGAAACAAAATATCTAAGCTTTATATACTAAAGACGCTGAATAAAACAGAAACGCTGTCTGAAACGGTACTGGAAAATAAATTGACAATTTGGCAGTATCAAACGTAATCATATCATACTGCGAATAACCACTTTATGACACGTCAGCGACAGCGCATTTCATTTTGATGCATTTTTATTCTATTGAATAAGTTAACTTTCATATAAACTTGTTTATTACATGAAAAATATTTCACAAGGTAGCTGTTTCCACAAGGTCGTGACGACACTTTTATCGCTACTCGGTAGTCGTCTCTGGCTGTCATAACGACATTTATCATTGGACGGCAGTCGACTCCACGCTTCGGGTCAATTGTATGAATGCTCCCGCGCACAATGGACGAAGACAAAATTGTGATCATGTACTATTTTTTAAAAAGAAAGAGGAACAAGAAAAATATGAAAATCTTAGGAACATTTCAAACGTTAATTGGCGAATCGACAACTGACGCAGGAATGTTTTGTAACTATTTTGGAATGTCTATGACCACCTTTGAAGACCTACTGTTCACACTTGTCGTGGCGACAATGTGTCGTCACGACAAGTGTGAAGAGAGCAATAGGAAACTTTATGCCAATAAATTCACGACAGCAAATATTGACAAATCGCACGGTAAAAGCGTCGTGGATAGCAGTTTTATCGTATTTTATTATAGAATTGCATTGAAAGTACGAAGGCGGACGCACCACTCGTCCACTACGGGTCACTGTGTACGAGCCCTGCTCTGGGCCCTGCGCTGGTTCCGTCTGTGCGCTTGTTCCACCTGTATAATGTGTGGTATCTAGGTCGTCCCATTTAGAACCTGTTTTATTTTTAACATTAATGTCATTAGGCCCAAGACAACTCGACCCAGGTAATTTCAATATATGATTCCGATTACGACGCAGTACTTTGCCGTTTCTCGTTTCTAGCCAGTAGGAGCGCTCGCCGCGCGCTCGCCCTGTCACCCTCGCTTTTACCCATTTATTATCTTCTCTCATGCGCACAGCCTCATTCGGTTGCAATGGCATCAAATTTTTTGTCCCACGGTCATAATATTGTTTTTGTTTCTGTTTTTTTTTATCTGGTCTTCTTTAGCGATACGCCTGTTTACCGTTTTTGGCAATAACATTTTATTACACGTAGGCAACCTCGTATTAAGGCGACGGCTCATTAATAATTGTGCTGGCGAGTATTCCTCGCCAGCCAGCGGTGTGTTTCTGAAATTGAGCAGCGCCAACTGCCAGTCCTCACCACTTTCATATGTTTTTATTAAGAGTGCCTTTACTGTTCGCACGTTGCGTTCTGCGAGACCGTTGGACCTAGGATAGTGTGGAGAACTCGTCACGTGGACGAATTTCCACAACTGACAAAATTTTTTAATCATCGGATGTAAACTGAGTGCCGTTGTCCGTGATTAATTTTTTAGGTATTCCGAATCTGCCGAAAATGTCTTTTAGGGCTCTAATTACCGTCAAGCTTTGCATATTGGGTAAAAATGTTATTTCTACATACTTGGAAAAGTAATCCACTACTAGTAAGTATTGCCTCCCTTTAAATTCGAAAATGTCAGCGGCAAGATTTTCCCAGGGCAGGTCTGGTATTGGGTGCGGTGCAAGCGGCTCACGCGGGTTGGCGGCGCGGTGCCGCTGGCACGTCTCACAGCTCTGAACGACACGCGCGATGTCCGCCGACATGGCCGGCCACCACATCGCGTCACGTGCACGCCGCTGACACTTCTCCACGCCTAAATGTCCTTCATGGATCCTACGCAACATCTCCTTACGCAGAGACATGGGCATTACCAATTATATGCATAAATAAAGCACATTTTTCTTTAGAGGCTGCCGATTCCTTGCCCGATGCAATTAAAAATTTCACATTTAAATATACATACCACGTCACTTCCCGGTACGACAATATCTCGTCACGACCAAGTGGGAACCGGCTCTTATAGTATTAATAAAGTAAATTGTCACCCCACTCTGAAACTCCTACCTCTCAATCTACGTTCTACAAGTTGTATGTATGTGGGATTCCACATTGACGCGGGTAATTATCTAGACGTCAGCGGTGGATGTCACGTGACTGGAGACAGTATTGCCCATCAATCCACTTGATTGAGAAGCCGATTGATGTATTGATGTCTGTTGCCTTATCGCATTGTAATATTCAGTTTGATTACGATTAGTTCTTGAACGTAAAATGAAGAATTCAGTTGTGTAGAATTTCACATAGTCATCATCAAAATTATTTTGTTTGTGTTCCATCTAATAATAGCAATGGGTTTTTGCCTAGTTTAACCTTAAAAGTGTAAAATGGACCTTAAAAATTGACACTGAATAACATTAGCTGTTGCTACAGAGCCACCGGCATATACTCGTAGTGAATAGTATGTTAATTAATAAAAGCGCGTTCAAACTGTGAGGTAAGTTAACTTTGTAGGTACATTGCATACATGGAAATGTACAGAGCTTTTTAAATGAAAAAAAAAAAAACAGATTAACGCCTAAGGCCCGCTCCAACAAGTCACTGAAACTATTTTTGTGTAAACATAAACAAACCAAGTTTATTCTTTTGATTATCCGTTTTTGATTAGCGTTTTGTTCATCAACGTTCTATATGTGAGGCGCAGCGGGCCATTAGCAGCCACGTGTATCAGAAAGCTGAAAAACAATGAAAAAATGTGTGGGATAATGCGATTCAAAGTCGCCATTACATGTTTGATAAGCCTGGCGAGCTCATGCAAACGGTATATTGAAAATTTAATAAACTCCAGATCATCAGTGCGCCATCCCTCAGGCAGCGAGGACAGTATTACAGTCCCGGAACCTGCATTATTCTGCGTTTATTTATTTTAAGTGTAGACCCTTTCATGTAAATCTCTACATACATAAAGGACAACGTCTGTCCGTCTGCGCTAATCTGTTGTGTATTTGAAGATTACGTGTATTTAAAAAAAACGTACTGTTACGAAAAATATCGTTACGGACAGAGGTCATTGATAAAAATACCGATAGCTTTATCTAAATGACTTAATTATAGGAACGTATGGTGTATTAATCGGTGATTACTTCACTAGTCGATATGTATAATGCTACACAAAAAGGCATATATTTAAACGGACAGAAAATTTATAGGAATTTGGTGAGCTGTTAAATATGTTTTGGCAGCAAAAATAATAGGTTGGCAGCAAGTCGTTATTAACTTACAATGCGTTTATTGGCGTTTATTAGGGACGTCAGGTATTAAATTTTCTTGCTGGCTATTCCTTTTAACTGAGTGCAGTATTTTGTTGATCGATCATTTATCTTTTAACACTTAACTTCTTCTTCAAACATCAATTGTTCTGCGACTTTTTAAAATTCAACACTTATTTTATACAAAGCACTCACTCATTCGCACTGCGTGGATACATTCGCACCGATATTTACATAGATATACTCGTAGGTATCTAATAGTAGCGGTTGTATTGGCAGCTGTTTAAGAATGGAGTGTTAGTACTAGCGAACAGACTTAGTAACAGAGTAACAAAGTCTGAGACTTCATTTAAAAAGTTAAAATTTTTGGGGAAGATGTCAAGTTTAGAAAAGAGTCTTAGAACAAAAGTTTAAATGAGGTTGCTTGTTGTTCAGTTTAGTGTGGGTGCAGGTATGATTGATGTAGAGCGTAATAAATGACTTCTATATGTTATTAATAAAATATGTTGATACAATAATGCAATTAAATTATATAAAAAATATCATAAATAGCGCTGTAAACAATGGTGGAATAAAAATGAAAATAAAAAGTCTTTATTGAAACATCACAACATAACATGCACATTTAAATGAAGAAATTTAAAATTATTGTAGTCATACATAATTGTTAGATCTGTAATTGTGTACGTTTCGACATTTCTTGTCCATTCACGTGTATCAAACGGGTTATATACGCGTCTTTTTAGTCTACATTTCGTTCGGATTCGATGTTCGATTTACACTCACCATTGTCACACGCGCTACGCTACGTTGTTCGTAGCTCGGGACGTAGAGTCTCGTAGCACGTACCGTGGCACGTTCTCCGGCCAGGTGGATTGATGACTTGAAGAAAACCGCCAGTAGCGGCTGGATGAGAAGAGCAAAAGCTCGTGTATGGTGGCGGTCTTTAGGAAAGGCCTACCAATCAACAGTGGAGAGACAGGTGCTGATGGTATTGTATTATTATCACGAGCTGACTCTATTGTGATGATACAATCCAATAGATTTTAAAAGTCAAAAATCGCAAAACTTCTCTTTTATTTATGTGACTGTAATTTCGATTTTGTCTATTGTCTTTGTTAAATATGTGTTTGTATTGTATTGTCTTGGTTTTTGCGAATGTCTATGATCTGCAATGCTGCAGTCGAAGTTTTTTTCTGGTCTGCCATCTTTCCAACTAGCCATTAAAAAGATACACTGATCGCGGCTAAAAAAATCTTTACCACAAATCTTTGCCATTTGTACATCTTTTCTTTTTCTCCTTTTTATTTATATCATGTGTGTACATTAAATGACTAAATAAGTAAATAAAACCTTGGAACCTTCATTGGAGAAAACCAAAAAGCATATAAAACGTACCAGTCCACGATCACGGGTTTCATTACGGCCGCCGTGATATAACTCAATTTGTGGGTTGTACCTGCGTAAATCACGCAGTATCTGTGCACATCAAATTGAACTCGCAAACAATCCGACAATAGGTTCCGCAGTGAACCTTGCTGGCGTGAATGCGAGCTACGAACGTCGCATCTGCGATTTATGTGTCATGTAATAAAAAGCATTGACTAACCTAGCATACCCGTGATTGCAAACTTTATTGCGTTCGTAAACGAGTTATTACGATGATTTGAAAATTAATTTAAATTGCTCTAACTGAATGTGTAAGTTTGTTATACAACGTTATATTTGCGGTTGGCCCCACATAGCCGCTTATTGAGTAAGTGTATATATAATGAGCTGCAAAGGAATTTGTGTTTGTGCGAACGCTCGATTTGCTGATACTTTACTTACACTGTATTGTGATGTTTAGTTTTTAACCTTAGTGTACGAAAGAAGTAATTAAATTACTAGCACTACATTTATATCAAAAGATTATCTTAATACGACTAAACTCGTACCAATAAATAATTAAAAAAGTAATTTTAATAACTATAAAATAACAATTTTCTTCTTGTCAACTTGACAGTTGTGAAACATTATTTTCATAAATAATATTACACCCCATCTACAGCTGAACATTGATTGTTACACGAAGTACCTAGTAACAATTCATTTAATAATAATAAAAAACAAGATGAACGTGTCCTCTGAACCATAAAATTATTCTATTGTCTTCAGTCTTTTATATTTGGCGTTTGTTTGCGCACCGAATTAAACAAGGGTTATTTTACAGACATTTCTACTTCCCTAATGGGTTGCTAATGACGTGTTAATCCGAATTCGTGGAATCGGGCCAATTAAGGACGGTTTGGTACGATTCGGACCGGAATACGTTTCAATGTTTCGTTTTTGCTGCAAGTATTTAATCTGCGACAAATCCCTCGACGCGGACACTACGGTTTACTGATAATCCCACGGCTCTGAAATCTTGATTGACTTCCGTTTTCTATTCCAAAATTGTAGAGTCCTTTAGGAATACCATAAAAGGCCCGACGCCATTTGTATAAAGTACGGCGGGCGATTCTTTTTTGAAATGGAAAAAAGCAATGTGCGTCCAATGAAAAATCCTTTTCGTCTCTGTGTGCAGTAACAAATGTATATATGGCGTAGAATGGTAACAAAACGGCTCGATTTTTTGTCATTCTATAAAACGCTGTGAGAATGATTTAGATTCCACGCAATCTAGTGACCCATTTGATTCAGTACATATTGAATCAAATGGGCCATGCGTTGCCAGCTAAGAAAAACGTGGGTTTGAATTCAGTGAAGGTTTTCTTTGGTTTTATTCCCATTATTAAGGAACTCATAATTTGTGAGTAATACTAGTTTATGCGTCTATAATAATAATTATAATAATATATCTACTAATGAGTTTCTTGTAATAAGCGAAAGGGTTCAGTTACAATAAACGAAGAATCAACACTAAACCTGTTACCAAAATAAATAATTCATATAAATAAATAATAAGTAAATAGTTCGGTTAAAGTCAGATGACGTCACAAGCAAACCATACCAAATTAACCATAAGTGTGAAATAATCACAAGCAATTGTCAAATGGTACATATTTTCAACTAGGCGGAGAGGCCTGAAATCCCGATGTACATGTGTATTATATTTTGTGTTACAATGTCTCTTAATCATTTAATGTTCTATTAATTACTGTCGCAAATTACAATATGACAAATTATATATAATTTATCTATTTAAACGGGTCTTAACGGGTCGGTCTTAAACAGATAAATATGCGTGAAAAACACGAAGATATCAAATGGTAGGTACTCAAATGGTACTGCCTATTAGCAGATAGAAACACGCACTTGTATTTAACATATCTCAATCATCGCTCGGTTTATTAATGACAATGCTATGGACGATATAAGCTAAGTTGTTTCAGTCTACCCTATATGACAAATTATTATACTCATAGTCCTCAAATGCGTTACAATATTGTGACGGTTACGTCGTTCGTTTGATGCTTGTTCGATGTCATTGTATTTAAACACAATTGTGTGATAAAATTGGTTCTATGACATTGTATGTGCCTTTCACCAATTTTTATGAGGTGTACTAAACGTGTCAACGGATATTAAACGTGTACAATATGGTGAAATCATCGCTATCTCGTACTGTTTACGCTTGATGCTCAGTCTAGTGCAATTTTTCGTCTTCGGTTACAAGAATTCCTCACTCAACTCAGAATATACAGAAGTTATATGTGTATATATATATATATATATATATATTTTAAATAGCAGTTAATTTGGATATATTTATTGCCTCTATGCACACATTTAGACAAATCATTGATTAATTTCATTCTTAAAATATTTTTGTAATAGTCAAATCATTAATATAACTAAAATAGCTTTTTAATTTTTTTTTTATGAACGACAGCGGCAGACGAGCATACAGTCCACCTGATGGTAAGTGGATACTGTCGCCCATAGACATCCGCGATACATGCCAACATTAGTCCAAAATGACTAACGTTGGCACGCCCCCGGATGGGCTATCTACCTTTTGAGATATAGGAATGGATTTGGAGAAAGGGTTAGGAAAATAGAGAGGGATAAGATGGAAATGGGCTCTGGCACTTGTCACTCACTACCGAAACACGTACGTACGTTGGGGAAATACGATAAAATTGCTATACATTTCAAGGTAGTCTTCTGTGAGAGAGGGGTAACGTGGCCAGTCGAGTGCGCCTAGCGGCTGTGGGAATGCAGCATACACTCTCCCCCTTTATTTTTAGAATGTCAACTTTTAATGGTATTACAACCAGCCCATAGTACAACCAAAAAGATTTGATTACAACTTCATACGTACAAAATACGAAAAGACTTTCTCCCCGACCTATTATAATACAATATTGTTTATTTATTTGTATATTAATAATTAAATAAATTCCCCGATTTTAAATTTACTAATAAAATGTTTTAATATAATATAAAAATGTAACAAATTATTCTTTGGCTATATCTGTAGTTACCTGAGTATTTCAATGTCTCAATCTATGTCACTGGTAGACTGAAATAAAAAGAAAAACGTTGAAGGCTGACTTCACGATTATGTGGAATTACAAAAAAAATATATAAAAGAGATAAATTATAAACGATGATAAAAGAGAGAGATAGAGAGATGGCTAAAGCTAAAGCATTCGAAATTTATAAAACCTCTACCATGTAATAGTGCGGCAGTTCTGTGTGTGGTACGCCACGTGCCACGTATGGATACCAATCACAGATATTAATACGAAATAAAACTCACATTTATGATTCATTCGTTCATTTTAATGACCTGCGAAGCGAAGGGAAACGACCTTTCAATTTCATCTTACGGGGTATGACCTCCCTCCGGTCTGGGGATTAAGGGGGTTGCGCTTAAATCAAAATTACAGTAGCATCGCTCTAAAGACGCAGTTCATTAAATCGGGTACAGATACGTTAAGGATATTTCATATCGAGTTATTCCAAAATGCAGATAGAATTTCCTATCAAAATATTAGGACGGATAACTTTTAAGATTTTTAAGGTTTCACACATGGTAACGCGTAAGTTTACCTTTTTTTTTATTTTACTCAACGAACGTTTCGGTTGGGTTGCACCAACTATGGTCACGAGTTGACTCAAGAGGCGGTTTCGGAAAGTTTCCGGACCATGGAGACCAAATGAAATGGGCAGTTGAAAAAACTGCTCGCGGCTCTTTGCGTAGACTAACCTTTCAGTCAACTCGAAACCGTGGTTGGTGCAACAGTGCAACGCTGCCGTAACTTCGAGTAAAATGAAAACGGTAAACGTACGCGTCAAGACCCGCGTGATAGATAAATATATTAGGACGCTTTGTCATATTATAGGAAATTCTCGCACATATGTTCAATGTGTATGTTTCGTATGTTCAATCACAATACGGGAATTACTTCCCTCAGGATTCCACGCCAGGATTCTATGTTCAAAATTCCACGCTCAAGAATTCTTCAAATACCGTATTTCTTTATGTTTTATAGAAAACAAACACAGAATAATTTGTGGAAAACGCCTTGGACATTTTTGTGTTCTTATGTCTATAGAAATGATTGCTTGTTCACACTTTGCTCCTTCCACGGTTGTCATTTCTTAAAGACGTCTTTACACAATCTTTTTAACTCTATTTGATCCTTGAAATATGACCGGTGTCCCCAGTTGGGCCTACATACGTTAACGTTACTGACGCACGTTATTTTCATTGTAACTTATGGTAAATTGCCTCCTCTTGCAATTTGTATAAAAATGCATCATTTTTAGTAACACCATTTTGCCGTCGATGCTGTCCAGCCATTTCCTCGATACCAGAGAAATATGCGTAACTCCTAAACTTATAACTGAGGCCACGATAACTTCCCTACAAATTAAATAGGTACTTCTGGCTTCTAATAATCTCGTTTACCCCCGTCTGCAGCAACTCCTGGGAGTTTTGAGAGAGGTCTCTCAGATAGGGGTTTCTGAAAGTAATCATAAAAATCATTTTTTGTTGATTTCTCCTCAGTATCTGCAATTTTTTTAGATTTTTTAGTGACTATTTTACTTTAATTCTAACTTAATGGCGTTTGTAATTGAAAAACTGTGTTGTGATTGTAATTGAATTATCATTTCGGAATTACCTCTTGTAATAATCGGTAATCTGATTGAAATGAAGATTTTAATAGAATCTTTCCTTAACGACAACGTATCTATCGAGTAGGTTATTGATATTAAAGTGATAAAACTGATAAACCGCCATGACTCGTTCGCGTATTGTAAATCTGAAATCTAAAGTTGTCTGTGACATAATGCACATTCAGTCAGAATAGGGCAAAGTTTTCTAAATAATTTATGATAGTCTATCGTTGAAAGAAGGGCAACCTATTTTAACAGGGCAATATATGTATATATGCACTTTCATGTATTATAATTTAGCGAACTTCTTGCTATTAAATTCCTAGGAACCCTCCGTGGCCGCTAATGCAAACTTAAATTCAAATCCGCTCCAAACCTCAAACGGTGACAACCTTGACTCATCTACTGTCACGTAAGGACGTGTCTACTGTACTTCGCTAAAGTCTTCAGTCTCAATACTACCTATATTTGTAAATATTGCACTATTAATATCTCACGGCTTGAGAAGCTCTTGTTTGCACATGAACTCAGCCTCTCGTATACAACTATAAATATATAAAAAAACCTTGCTAGGTTTTTTTTTAATTTTTATTCCGGTATATAAATTGCTGAAATGTGGACTGGTTGATATTCTGTTCTGATGATATTCTTTTCTATCATCTGAGCCAACGTTGCAATATGATTCAACACCTAACAACCGGCTGGCATCTGTTTATAATTATAAAATTCTAAAAACTGCACTTAATCCATATTATTTTGTTTTAGGTATGGACTTTGATCAAGAACATAGAGGATACTTTTACGATTGGTAAGAAAGACTTAATATTATTGTACTAACGGTCGCCTGCGATTTGATTGTCGCCAAATTCAGAATATGACTGACCCCGCTCTGCTTGACGGATCCTTTTTATAGAAAATATATTTTATACAGACAAGCATATAATTCACCTGATGGTAAATGATTATTTTCGCTAGACATTAACATAACCAACTACCACCACAAAATGACCGATGTAGACATGTAGAATGACCGGTGAGTTCGCGGATGCTGCTGCTGCCTTTGGAATTTGGATACAAGACTGGGAATGGGACTATAAGAATGGGAAATATACGAAATAATAAGACCATTATAACCTAGGAATATAATACTCTAGAAAGCTGGATTTGAAAATGGATTGAGCAGTATACGGAAATAAGGTCGCCAGTTTGATTCCTTACGACACAGGTAATTCGTGTTTTTTTTTACAGTAAGAAGGCGACAGTCGAGCATACGTTCCACCTGGTGGTGAGTGAAGACTGTCGTCCATAGACATCCGTGATACATGCAAATATCAGTCCAGAATGACAAACGCTGGCACGCTCCTGGATGCGCTGCATACCTTTTGAGATGTAGGGATTGATTTGGAGAAAGGGTTGAGAAAATAGGGAGGGATATGATGGGATGTGTGGCGTTATAAAGAAATAAAGTACTCCAATATTGCTCTAGCAACTCGCATTCAGCGCTGAAACACAGGTACGTATCGCAGCAATGGTATTAGGGCCCGTGTGCAGTTTATGTCTGTGGTATTGGATTTTTCAATTACGTTAGTGAATTTCCACTACTATTTAGGATGTTATCATGCAACCAACGCTAAACGTGTTCCAAAATACCATTTAAAAATATATAGTAGATAAGATATAGTAGTTCTTCGATATAGTAAAAAGATATAGTTCTTCGATATAATAAAAATAGAAGTTTAGTTCATACTTGTAAGTAGTAAGTTAACTTCTATTTTCACATTTGTGAATAATATTCAGAATTCACAACACGCTCGTATTGGCAAGGAACCAGTGGGAGATTTCACGCACGGAATGACGACGTTATTTGAAATAAATGGACGAGTCGTGACAGTTCTCGCTGCAACACTTTATAAATGTATCGGTTTTCACAGCAATCTGTATAGGAATAGACATTTTTCCATAACTCAAATACTTCCACTCGAAGTGTCCGTCCCCCTCTCTTTGAAATAATTTAAAATCTTGGTTGGTTATAAACTATTTCTCTTGAGTAAAGAGAAAACATACTAGGTGTATTATCGTTTCTTTATTGTTTAACTGCACTTTTTCTTTGTATGAGTATTGTGTATATTTATATGGGGGTTATTTTACGGGTACCTACTGTATAAACTGAAAATACATCTTCACTGTATTTTTTAGCAAATCTTGGCTTTCTGTAGTAAAATCAACATTCGTCCTTCGAGATAGATTTTAGACTTATTTTTATCTGTACACAACTGCCTTATGACTTTTCTACACATTTGAAGGCGGCTGAAGCTGTGGGTAAGGCCATAGTATTCTCCATAATATTTTGTAAACGATTCAGCAGTCCATAATATTCGAAATTAAACAACGCCTTTGCATCACACGTACTCGCTAGTATGTAACAAGATTCTAATTTACCGAGTGTACCAAGATTTCCGCTCCAAGAGTCGTGCAAACACGGGAGCGGGGCGCAAAGCTTTCGGCACATAGTTATATCCGTATTTAGTGCCATGAATTAGATTAACATCTGAGGGGTTTGCTGCAGATTCGTTAGGGGTTTCTCGTGTCTGTTAATTGTTTTAGATGTTACCGTCTTATGGCTTGGCGCCTTCTAAGCGATGTTTCGTCATACCTAAAACAGTATACCTAATTACTAACGTTAGTAATTATATACTCGTTGTCTTTGAGCTATAGCCTCGGGGTATCTATACTTGACTCACATTCGTGTGATCGTGAGTTCAAATCCTCGGCCCGTACTACTTAGTTTCTACTAAAGTACGGATTTTTAAAAATTGTCAATAGCTCGGCGGTGAGGGAAAACATAATGAAGAAACCTCGTGCTACAGAAATAAAAAATATACTGGAGTATGTGAGTACCAGTCTATAACATTCCACTGCAGAGCACAGTCCTCCCCTAGCAAATCACTGGGGGGTTTCGGGCCGTAATCCACCACGCGGACCCAGTACGAATTCGTAAATCCCATACTCCAGATTTTAATTCTTTGTCGAAAATCTTCGTTTTCGGATTTTATCCACCAAAAAAAATTGTTGAGTACTTTTAAACTGTCGAATAAGTTGACAGTCAGATGGATATTTCTTGTTATTATTATAATTCCAAAACTATACGTGATATTGAATGAAACAGTCTTCCATTTAGTTTTATAGTACTATATTACAGTGAGATCGCCGGCCGCTGCCTCGAGGGAATCATAAAAAAGTTACTCCCCACTATAAGAGTTGCCTCTAAGAACTTAACAGCGATTTTCATAATAAATCATCTCCAGTCTTCAGTATAATGCAGTTCATTATGAATTGCGAAATATTTAATAACACCGCTCCCGATGGATTTAATCTATAAGGTAGTCGGATAAGTTTTAGTGATAGCTATAAGGATAGCGGCCTTTTTATATTGAAAATAATAAACCCTTTTTTTTTGTATAACATAAATATTTATTGAACGGAATATTGTCCATTTTATTCGACGATCTATCGCCATTTTTCTGGCAGAGGCCTTATCCCATCAAAATAAATTTTTGGAAGTTTTTCAAAATAAAGCCCTATATTTTTTTGGGGTTTCTGAGAGAAAAACTGATTTAAATTGTTTATACGGGCTTCTCTTAAATGTAATTTTACTCCATTTGGATAATTTTGTAAAGAGCGGAACAAATGACAATTAATTGTGCGACACCATGGATCGAATATTGTATCAATGTATGTATGACTATGTATGAATAAGTAAATATATGTATGAAGACCGCAACTACGACGAATAAGGCTAGTTAGTCACTGTAACGTTATTATGACTAATTCAGTTCCAAACTCCTTAAAGGGCTCTGCGAATACCCCTTTAAATTCCATTTTCATTGGTCGTAACCCTTTTAAAAGCTTACCAAAGTATCTTTCGAATTATTAAATTTGACAGTCCCTAGGTCTTCTTCATGTTGAAAGTTTTAGGACGGTAATAGTTAAAATTAAAGTGAAGTACAAAGAAGTTTTCAAACAATGTTACAAATTTGAAAATCGTGAAAAGTTTTTGTTGGAACCTTAAAAAGTACGTAAACTAATATTCCCCGTAGCTCTACTCTTTATTAGAAATTCCGTAAAAGGTTTGATCGTAATATCGTAATCGTAATATGAAATTGTCGTTTGTTCATAGTGGCCACTTTGAACTTAGTTATATTACGTTTGGCTTGATATACCAAATTCAAATTAATTTCAACAACATTCTTTTTCAAAATCAGTTATTCATTTCTTTTCCCCTCCAACGCCTTTTTGCTTAGATATCGTTGCGTTAGCGACCATTGAAAAGTTAAAAATTCGCGTTATTTTCGTATATGAGTTCCGTCATGGCAGCAACGTAGCACAGGCGGCACGCAATATCAATTATGTGTACGGACCAAACACCGCAGACGAACACACGGTGCGTTTTTGGTTTAATCGTTTCCGTTCTGAAAATTTCGACATCAAGAACAAGCCTCGTGGACGACCGGAGACTAAAGTCGATAATGACGAATTGAAAGCAATAGTGGAAGCGGATTCATCTCAACGCTTCTCAACGCTGGAATTATTCACTGAATTGTCTCTTCAGTGAACTCGTGACCACGGCTGGTGTAACCCGTGCCGAAACGTTGAGTAGAAATAAAAGGTAAACAAATATCTTTATTATACGCGTTCAGACCCGATTTAGAATTTAAAATGGATTCATCTCAAACCACGTCTAAGTTAGCAGCAGCCTTCGGCGTAAGTGACAAAACGATATTGATTCATTTGCTTCAAATCGGGAAAGTGAAGTAGCTCAGAAAGTGGTTACCTTATGAGCTTAATGAAATTCAGCTCCAAACAAGCATCGATGCTTGCCACTTTACTGAACCGTCACAAAAATGAAGGGATTCTGACCCGTATTGTCACTTGTAATGAGAAGTGGATCCTGTATGATAATAGTAAACGTTCATCACAATCGTTGAACCCAGGAGACACAGCCAAGTAATGTCTTTAACGTAAACTAAGTCAAAAGAAGCTCATAGTGACTATATGGTGGTCCTGTGCCGGTATTATCCACTACAGCTTCTTGATATCTGGCACAACGATTAATGCAGATGTGTACTGTGAAGAACTGCAAACGATGATGGTCAAGCTCGCTATCAAACACCCGAGTCTGGTCAGTCGCTCTAGTCCACTGCTTTTCCATGAGAACGCTCGCCGACACACTGCACGACAGACCGTCTCAAAGTTACAGGAGCTTCGACTAGAAACTATCCGTTATCCACCGTACTCGCCAGACCTTGCCATTACTGATTTCTATTTTTCTTTAAATTTGGACAACTTCTTACAGGAGGAAAAAATCAACTCTAATGAGGCAGTGAAAACCGCCTTCAGAGAATTCATCAATTCCCCCCCCCCCCCCGGGAGTTCTAAGGTAGTTCATACAAAAAATATATTTGAATTGTTCCATATAAAACGGCAATTTCATAGCTTAGGACCTAATACGACATTTTATAATTGATTTTAGCGTAAGTATATCATGCTAAATTAATTTCACAATACATCAATATATTTTTTCTGCTATAATTTCATCCAGATACCACTGCATTGTGACAAATACATTAATTACATTCGTTTATTTAATGTAAGTATAATATATTACCTACTTTATTTAAATTTGGAAAATAACACATCTTTAAATATCTCATCACAACTGTTGTAATTAATTAATATCGCACGATCGTTAAGTACAAAACATAAGTAACGTGCTGGTTTTTCTTGGTTAAAATAAATTTTAGTAATCTATGCTATGCTATAATATAATAAAGAGGTAAAACTGTGTGTTTGTTTGTGGGTATGTTGTGGGTAATCTCACAAATAGGAAGCCACATTATTCGTGTCTAATATAGGCTATATTTTATTTTGAAATTTTGAAAAACAAAACTTATAAACCGAAGCGAAGCGAGGGCGGGTCGCTATGCCTGATAAAACTAACAGAATCGACATACCGAGTAGTTTTTAAACACAGGATTTAATAGCAATAGCAGTGGATACACGATTGCAATACCATTAGTGACTCAGTGTTGTGCCATCCACTTGAAGAGCTACCTATTTAAGTATTATCATGTATAGGATGCAACAGAAAGAAAAGTTTCTAAACAAGTTTCCTTTTCATTTTATGAATGATAACGTTGGCTTTTATAGAGAACCAAGGGACCGCCCGTGGCATTGCTAGCGTTAGCATAAATAGTGTAGGTAGGATTAATGCACATAAAAGTTAACATTGACGTCTGAGAAGTATTTATGAAATATGTTAATAAAGATTTCATTGAGATTACCTGAGACGAACAAATTTTCCTCTTTATAACATTATTTAGCGATCCACCGGTGCTTTACATTGCTCTCAGGTAATATGTCCAGGTGTTAGCCTTCCCCCCGCAAAAAAGATATCTTATTGGCGTAAACAATACGTGGATTCACTATTTCCAACTACACTATACAGTAGCCTTAATCAGCACTTTTAGCATCCATTGCTGGACATGGGCCTTCTTATGCTCATTGTGTTGTGCATGATGGATGTATAGCTTTAAAACGTCACGCTGGCCAAGCGGGTTGACAAGTCCACTATTTTAGAGGTGGTGTAATTCCTCAGGGCTTGTGGTATCGGCTTTGTTATCCTCTACCGACCGCCCGTCCCTCACCCCTTTTAAAAAGCAATAAAACGCGTATTCCTAAATTCCAACCACCAAGGGTCGTTTTTGTTCATAACCAACATACGTAGTTCGCGTATCCATCTGCACAAAGTCAAACTTACGATAAAGTTTGCCAACGATTGCGGGTTTTGTGTTCACTGCCGCTCGCTTTGCGATCCACACACTAATCCGCATAACATCCCTTGTCTATCTCTTTCGATATACAGTTGGACACGTATGTATGACAGGGATAGATGCTAACGCCATATAAGGAGGCTGGTATGCGTGTTTGCAAAGTCTAAACCATAAGCTAGAGCACTTATATTAGCTTTAAAGTGATTTTAATGTTACATAGAGTAGCCTGACTAATAAAATAACTAAATTTTGTGATTCATTTTGGCATATATTGCAAATGTCCACGGTTCCACCATCTACTACTTTCTATCTATAAAAAAACACTAAAAGAGTGGCATGTCATCGCAGTGAAAATTCTCGTATTTTGAAGTAATTATGCGGATAGCCCTCTGGTCACATAACGTCGCGTCTTTTGTTTATTAACGCATATCTACTAAATACATACAGGACATTGTTAAAACATTTACAGCATCATTTTTTTGTATGCATTCAAATTACAGATATGCCACTATTCTCATACAGACACGATATACAAATAAGGATAAATCTTCAAAGTTAGGCAACGCATCCGAGCTCGTGCCGACGTTTGTTATTCTATAATCTAGACGGATGATGTTGGCATGTATCGCGGATGTCTACGGGCGACAGTATCCACTTACCACTATCCACTGTATTTTCGTCTGCCGCCCCCTTTCTATTAAAAAAGGATCCTGTCCTTCATTCCCCACGACACTACTAGTAGGTGCGATGCGGCGCGGCTTGGAGGTGTCGTGAGTCAGGAGGGAAATCCTGTTCACCGAGAGAAATTTATCGAAATTTTAAAAAGCATAATTGAACCATTATAGACTTTAAAAATACGCGTCCGCTATATATAAAGTTTTACGCTACTGTTAGCGGTTGATAAAGACAGTTTGGAGTATAGAATTTGCATTGCTAGCTGTTTGGCGGTTAACCATGGTAGTTTATTCTACGGTCCAGTAAATATTCCACAAAATCCTCAGTAAAACAGTTTTAAGCCAACTAAATTTACAACCCGTTAGAAGGTTATTGGATAACCAAACACATTCATCTGTATCTAGTACCTAGCCGAGACGCTTTAACGAAGACTTTTGGATGCTTCGTTATTTCTGAAATATCCTTTCTAATAGAGTGCATTTTTAATGCTACCTTACAGTCCCGACATCAAAAAAGGATATATTTAAGAATAAAAACATGGAACATTAAGAATATAACTAAGGCATGGATAAGATTTATTGCAAATAAATATAAAAATTGACATTAACATTATAAGCACAATTCCTTAGATACAGCTTTTTAATCTATCACTGGGGAAATTGTCACCTGGGCTTGATGTCAGTACATTAAAATTTTTCTCAAATATGTTATTGTACATTGTTTTGTTGTACTATTCGTTATTCTGTGATTGTTTCGAGATATTAATTATTCTGCAGCTTCGTTTTGTTGTCCTTATGTTTCGTACTGCTTACAATAAAATATAATAAACAGATTATAAACGCAGGTACAACAGGCGGTCTTATGGTTAAAAGCGACCACTATTTGGTATACATAATGACAACGTGACAGACAACCTTTGCATATACAAAGTTACACATAGTATACAAATGTACCTATATAATGATATTAATGTTACATACTATACTATATATTGACCGTGTAGTGTCATCCGTAGTCATGTCATCATGTAGTGAACAATAAAGGGCTGGTTATGATTTAAACGTTGTTTGTCTAACGCTCTACAAAGCTCAGGTTAGGCCCCACATGGAATACTGCTCACATCTCTGGGCCGGTGTACCGAAATATCAATTGGACCCATTTGACTCCATCCACCGACGTGCTGACGTCCATCCATCGACGATCGTACTCTCACGGGCGGTATACAATCCCTCGACGTTCGGAGAGACGTTGCGCCTCTCTGTGTGTTCTACCGCCTGTACAATGGGGAATGCTCTGAAGAATTGTTCAATATAATTCCCACTTCGGGTTTCTACAACCGCACCTCTCTCGTCACAGAAGTGCGGTTCAAAAATCATTTTATACTGCGAATCCGTAGGCTGTGGAACGAGCTGCCTCAAGAGGTCTTTCCATTAAGCGGCGATATGGGGTTCTTCAAGAAATCTGTGAATAGGATTTTGCAAGGTCGGTGGCGCACCCGCATACCCCTGGTGTAGCAGGTGTCCATGGGCGGTGGTAGCACTTACCATCACGTGGTACAGCTTGCTCGTCCGACTGCTTCCCTTTAAAAAAAGGTGCCACACTGCCCACACTAGATAAGCGGGTTGACGAATCTTTTTTGTAGGTGGTGTAAGTTCCTCGGGGCTTGTGATAGCAGCTTTTTACCCCTTAGTGGCCTTTTACGACACCCACGGGAAGAAAGCTGTGAATAGGATTTTCTAAGATCGGCGGCGCACCCGCATACCCCCTGACGATACAGCTGTCCATGGGCGGCAGTAACACTTACCATCACGTGGGACAGATTGCTCGTCCGCCTACTTCAATATAAAAAAAAGAGATAGTATGGTGCTATTCTAAAACCGGCTGACCTCACATGGTCAATACAATACACACATATAAATAATTAATCTTCATTTTATTATACTTAACGGATAAAATTCATTACGATTAAAAATTAAAGATTTTTGAATTTCAGTTGCTAGCCATTAATCCCTTCATTGACCCAATATCAAGTAGGTATACTCGTATATAGATTAGATATATTATTATCACCAGATTATACATATTTACAGAAATACTAATTACATACCATGCGTTCATTCCGTGAGTTTAACAAGTGCCACCACTACAAATTCTTTAACTACAAACTTCTTACTAACTACTACAACTTCTTTTTCTTTTTAACTACAACTTTTTACTATTCTTTAACTACAAACCGTTTCTGAAATTACACCAAAAATTAATATATGTAGTTCATTAACTACAAACGTGTGACGTGTGACGTGATTGACGTGTGGACGTAACGGGCTAACCGGTGTTTTTACTGGATTTTTTAACTTTTTTTCTGGAATATTCCCCGTATAAATGATCCGGTAACGAGTGCGTGTGACGTGTTTGACGGCGTACGCAACATTAATCAAAGAGTTGGGATGAAATATGTAGTCTGAAGATGTTTAATGCGATAACGTACCGAATGGTGGAGATTACGGTTGACATGGAACGTTTTCGTAGTTATCCTCTGGTTTTAGGCGAAGTTTAAAAACAAAAAGGATTTTTCTGTTTAAAAACAAATATCTGTGTGATAACAATCAACTGATCCACAGATTTTAACTTTATCTTAAAGCTGGGTACGCATTTGTTCTTTATAATTACTTCACCCAGGAGAATTGGGTAATATGCCGCAAGATTTTTGTTAGTTCACGAGCACGCGGGTATCCTTTTCTTCACCGTAGAATTACTTTCTTAAATTTATTTAAGAAAGTACTAATTTAAAAGTACATTATACGCCCCCGTATCCACGAGAGCATGGTTCCGCCATCGTCTGCGGATACGTGAAACAGCGGTTAGTAACAAACTTCATATTTTCGGGTATATAAAGCAAAATTATGATCAATGCGATTACTATTAAAGGGAACAGGACATTGTCAACATGGACGACGTCGACGTCGACAATGTCTATATATTTAGTACAAAATATACTGTCGCGCATAGACATCCGCGATACATGGCAACATTAGTCCAAAATGACAAATTTTGGCACGCTCCCGGATGCGCTGCCTACCTTTGTTGATGAAAGAATGGATTTAGAGTAAGGGTTGGAGACGTGGGAAGGGATAGAATGGGTATGAGCTCTGGCATATTTCACCCACTACCGAAGTACGTACATACATTGGGGAATATGATAAAGTGGGAAATGCAGTACATTTCAAGGTAGTATTCTGTGAGAGAGGGATAACGAGGCCAGTCGAGTACGCCCAGCGGCCGTTGGATTGCACCGTGCACTCTCCCCCTACAAATTATGTGATAAAAGTAGAATATAAAAATTACTCCTAATTATTTCATTAATATAAAATTCCTGTATCAATTATCAACTGTTACCTACTCGTATAATAACCTTTTCGAATGATAAATGAACATGAAACTTTTCTTTTCAGTAATTACAAAGTTAATTCAACGAAATCCTAAACTTTTCCTTTTAGCATCATCTGCTTTAAGGGATATAGTATAAATTAAGTTATTTAGACGGTCCTTTCAGTTGAACTTTATTAACGAATTACGAGGTATCCGATTATAATTATCATTTGAAATCAAATTTAATTATCCCTTTGTTTATAATTAACATTCCCATGTATTTTTATACGATACGACGTCCTCATACGAATGTAAAGCTATACTGTGCCTTCCTTGGAAGAAAGGCATAAATGCATTTTTATGACTTTTGAGGCAATGCAAAGAAAGTTTTCAATAATATATAATCAAGCTAGAAACTTGAAGTTTCGTATGAAACAAAAAGTATAACCATTGTTTATTTTCTTTGTTTAATTTCAATTTGTAAATATAATGATACTTATGATTTTTTTTAAATCGTTACTAATGCCTTTTCTTCTTGGGTGGGTAGCATACGAGTACTGGTCTGTTATGTTGGAATTATAAATATGTACCTGTATTATTTGTGGCAAACTGGCTTCTCTGATCATAACGTAGACAGCTTACCGCCCCACTCCACCTCACGAGTGTTATATCGATCGTTGATAGTAATCCAATCAGAACTTCAAATAACACATGAACTCATTTGCGACTTATGTGTTGCTTGTTACGTTTAGTTGGCAACTGTATTTAAATACATTTCTCATTTATTTATAAGGCTTATCGATTAAACAGATTATACAAAACATTTACTAACTAAATTACTAATTTATCTAATTGTGCATAAATTACATATAGGCCAGCGTACATATCTTTGGGAAAGAAACATAGTTCATCGGGTCTAATGATTACTGATTAGTTTAGTTAGAATAGAACTTATTTTCAATGTCGGAATGGTTCAGCCAAGTTTCAGCGAGAATCCCTTAGATTCTAGGGGATTCTGGCTGAAACATGACTGAAGATTCTGGTAAGAAAGAACATATTTTAACTGCCACTTGGGGTATAACCGAGGAAATTGTTTAGGCGGGTGGTAATAATAATAATAATAATCTTTATTTGCATAAAACTTGGTACGGGATATAGGTTATTATTATTATTCAAATAATCCAAGTAATCTCGTCGTCGACGTCGACGACGTGTCTCGTCGACGAGCTCGTCGTCGAGCACAGCGACGAATTGGTGTTTTACAGAATAGCATAGCTGATCTCCCAGGGATGTCTATCTACCACTTCACATTCGAGAGTCGTTAGTTCGAATACGATTTTTCATTTATCTTATCACCAGTGGTCGGGGTTAGGTAGTGTAATTTTGGTACTTACGGTAAGAAAGAAGAATATGGACATTCCCCTTTTTCGGGAATCATATTCTCGGGTGTCATTTTATCTATTTTTGCTATGTACTTTAGTTTATTATATAACTAAGTTTACTGTAACAATTTTTTTTAAACCTATTTCAGTTTTCGTGATATCCTCACTACGAACTATAAGCCTTGTAACAATGTAGGTATATAAAATGTATCTATTTTCGATAATCAGATACAATAATATAAACATAGTTGCAAGTAGGTACAACATCATTAACAACTAGTTTCACAATCCCGGAATCCCGAGGTACATCCACATTAATATAATTTTCTCACAAGTACCAAAATCACACTACATAACCCTCATATCTGCTTATCATACTCAGGGCCGTCTTTACCAGGGGGTGCAAGGGGTGCGGCGCACCCGGGCGCGGAGCGCCCGGGGGCGCCTGTCGAGCGCTGAATTTTTGGATATTTCATTGAACTTAACGCCATTGCACAGTTTTATATACTTGTTACTTACGACAAATATGTATGCGCAAGCAAAAAAAAATAGTCATTAACAATAATATTTTTTTTACTTTTATTACGTTTTCGGCGCTTGTCATACCGCATTACTACACTACACAAATAACAATTTTATTTAATACAACACGCGCGCGGCAAAATCTCTAATCCAAAGACAGTGTATGTATGTACGTTTGACACGTTGCCGCCCGGTAGCAAAATGATCTCTAAGTCAATAGAGTGTAAGTTCATTTGAAATGGGCGCGCGGGCACTTATGGTATTTACTTATGGTGCAGGGTGTGCGGCGCACAGGGGCGCAGGGTGTTAGGGGGCGCCGAGCGCCGCTCGCGACGCCTCCAAAGAGTCTACTAGAGGGCGCCAGGGTATTGATTGCACCCGGGCGCTACATGGGCTAGAGCCGGCGCTGATCATACTAGCTCGGCGGTAAAAGAAAAATATCTGGAGGAAACCTAGTGTTTGAATATAAAAAATAAAATCCGCTCTGGAACCTCGAGATTACAAAGGGAGGCCAATGTCCTGATATTTATCTATTTAAACGGGTCTCAACGCGTATGTTTTACCTTATTTATTTTACTCGCCGTTTCGGTTCGGTTGCCCTAACCATGGTCAGGAGCTAACTGAGACTGGCGGGTAGGCCACGTCGAGAATGTTTCTTCAACTACTCGCATTTGGTCTTCATAGTCCGGAAAGTTGCGGCACACAACATTCACAATATCTGAATTAGCGTCAGACGACAAATCGTGAGGTTTAATTTTATTAATAACTGGATTCTATGTCAACGACAATTTGACAATCTTCTCGATTGAAACTTTTGTTTTTTGACTTCAATTGACATCAGAATGTACATATTTCCCTACGATAGCGCCGTGGTTGCCTTCCACTCACTTTGTATCCACTTAGTTTAAGTATCGAGTAAAATAAACTTTGAGTTAAATAAATAAGGTAGACATCCGCGTTGAGACACGTTTAAATTAATAGATATGGGTTAAAGAATTCGAAAATCTCAAATGTTACAATGTCCTGATATTCGTATTTTAGTATATCGGTAAACACTGTAACCGTACAATACCGAAACATGCTGGACATGTCCACTGAGGAGAGAGTCCTCCTCGTGTACATTGTCTTGTGCATGAGGGATGTGTGGCCTTAAAACACCACTATGGTCAAGCTAATCCAGTTAGAGGTGGTGTAGTTCCTCAGGGCTTATGGGAGCAGCTTTGTTAGCCCTTAGTCACCTTTTTAAGAGATAGGGTGATGCTATGCTGAAGCCGGCTGAAACCACTCGGCCATTTTTCCGTAAATAATCTACCATTTTTCGGTAAATAATCTACCATGTTTCGGTACATGAGTCCACCTACGAGTATCTCATATACGAGTACATCTGTTCACTGTGACCGGAATTGTTGATGAAATCTAAGGCGATAATCCCATTTTATGTACTGTACCTACTTATATCTGTGAATATAAAAAAATAAGGATAAATAAATAAACTGGATCGCAAAAATTCCGGGTCGCTAATAAATGGCGTGATAGTTTCTTAAATACATAAGACTAATTTGCGAAACTATAGTATATTGTAGATGACTGATTAATATATATAAAAAAATGTGTAACACGTTCTGTACACTATATAACTTTAATTAAATACTAAAAAATAAGAAAATTTCGCTTCTAACTTATGACAACAAAAATACACTTCGCAGTAAATCTTAAAAAATAAAAGTTTTTTTGTCAATTTAATATTTCCTCCACGAGCCCGTATCACTTCAATAAGACGATGTGGCATGCTGTAAACCAAATTTTTAATACGATTTTGGTCTATGTTTGCCCATTCTTCCACTAGCGCATTCTTTAACTCGTGTAAGGTAACGGGAGCAGGAGAGCGTTTTCTCACGCATCTCCCGAGCTCGTCCCATGCATGTTCTATGGGATTTAAGTCTGGGCTGCGAGCTGGCCACTCCATGCAGGTAATACCGACGTCTTGAATATACATATTGACCAAATGAGCAGTATGTGGTCGCGCATTATCGTGCATAAGAATGGAAATTGCACCCATATTCACTAAGAATGGACCAGCATGCTCATTTAAAATCTCTCCTACGTATCTGACAGCAGTCAGAGAACTGTTTTCTATGATCACTAACTCCGTGCGATCCTCTGAAGATATCCCAGCGCAAACCATTATTGATCCTCCACCGAATGGCACCTTTTCTTCAAAACACTCTTGATGATACCGTTCTCCTGGCCGTCTAAATACTCTTCGTCTCCCGTCGTGCGTAAATAAACAAAATCTGGAATCTTGAAGTCATCGGAAAACATAACCTTGGACCAATCTTCATCTGTCCATCGGATGTGTTCTCGAGCAAACCGTAACCTGGCAACTCGATGTTCTCTGAGCAGTTTGAGGCCGTTTGCTGGTCTATAAGGCTTTATATCAGCTTCACGAAGACGTCGCAGAATCGTATTAGAGCTCACATTGTTGTGGTGAATTTCTTGAAGACTGTTTCGGACCTGAACAGCCGTGAGATGTCGATTTCTTAACATAGTGCTCACGATGAATCGGTCTTCTCGTGTAGTTGTGCACCTTGGCCTGCCCTTTCCTGGTCTCCTGATGTTCATGCCGGTTTCTTGAAATCGCTGGAGTACTCTTTGGACCGTTGATAAAGATACTCCTACTGTTCTAGCAGTGCTACGCTGACTTCTTCCTTCTTGTACCATGGTAATAATCCGTGTACATTCTTCAGGTGATAACGACATGATATTGCATTGAATACTCTGATCAATCCAAGGAACCATTTATAATGACAGCTCCGTTGGAAACAAAAGCAGAAAAAATATTCTTTTCCTAATTTTAAATTTTGAAATTTTTCAAAATGCAGATTTTTTTTTTTTAAATCTGTAACTTGTACAAATGAAACCTCTTTAGAGATTTAGAACAAGCATTAGTAACCTCCTTACTACATATTATTTATTCGAGCGATCTAGGTATATAATTTATGGAGATATCACGGTTTTTATTAGCGACCCGGAATTTTTGCGATCCAGTGTATTTAAAGAAAATATAACAAGGTTGTATCGTGCCCGGAATATGTAAGGTGGTGAGTACGACGTTGTCGCATAAAATTTTAGAGTTAGGATCTTTGGCTGTAAACAGATTTACTGTCGTGTAGTATTGCGTCGCTTTTACTGTTTCCTGCGTGATTGAATAACAAACACATGTTTCCAAGTGAAAGAAAAATTCACATTCGAGCAACATAGATCGTATTATTTATAAGTACGTATATACTTGTTATAAGTGTTTGTAAAATATTTACTAATCATCGTTTAAGATATATTTATACAGTTCATCGCACCTCCAAACGTGCCTCTCTGTTCAACTCGTAGGTTGGATGGTAAAGAGTGCCTCCGTAAGTTTTTTAAATAAATAAATAATCTAATAGTTTTGTGCGGGATACGTATGCACTAACACGTAGTAGAGTGCTAGTGTCTGTACTTCGCACCAACTGGATCGCCTGGGGGGTGTGGACTGTATAATAGGATTTTCTTATCTTGAATAAAACAACAAGGCTTGTTCTTCAATAGAGCCGGGGTAGCGCAGAGGTACTTGTTCTTCTTCTTGTTCTTGTTGTTGTCGGAGTGGATGCCGCTGCGGAAGTGAAGTTGACCGGAAAACGGTCCGCTTTTATTTGTTTACTGACATCTTCAACTTCCGGCTAGTTGCGGGTTTCCCCCACCACTTGTCAAGGACGGGCTTCCCCCACCACTTGTCCATGTATGCACCCCTCCCGCTACCCGCGGGGAATCATTTATTTTCCTTATCGCTAACACGTATTTACATTTTTGATAAGATCCTAGTATGTCCTCACCTACACTATCCACCAACGATTTATCCTGATAAGTAAGCAAAGACATACCAGGGATCACTCCATTATTATCAAAATATATACATAAAAACTTAACAACTAGTTGCGAAACTATATATATGTTTGCGTAAGTACCCTAGCCTTTTCGTCGTCAACAAGTTTTATTTAGATAAAAAATGTTTAATCAAAAGTTGTATTGCTTTGAGTGGCTGCGAACGAGATTATGCTCTACTCATACTTTGGCTATTTTCATTGTGATGTGAGTGGCCCTCAGTTTGTATTTGTGTAGAATTGTGTATTTTGTAGTATGATTAGTATTGTGTATTAGTTAATGAGAAATACGCATCTATTGTTTATTGCATAAATTAATGAATCAAGGATAAATAATAAATAAATGGTTTACAAACATTTTTAAATAATTTTCTTGACATACAAGGTATTTTAAACTTCACTACTTTTTCTCTAATTTTAAACGGATTGATTGCAAAATTCTTTATTACCAGACCTTATTAATTGTGCAATTTAAAAAGATTGTCGTATTGATTGTGACGACACATAAGGAGACACTACGCTACTGAAATAAATTCTACCTCGAGTACAATCAAATGCAATGCAATGAAACCAGCCCTTTCAGTATCCACTGTTTGACATGGGCTTCCTTATGCACATGGACTTGTGCAAGAGGGAAGTATGGCCTTAAAACACGCTTGGCCACACTGGCCAAGCGGGTTGGCGAGTCCACTCTTTTAGAGGTGATATAGTTCCTGAGGGCTTTTGGTAACCGCATTGTCATCCCTTAGTCACCTTTTACGACACCCACCGGAAGAGATGGGGTGGTGGTATTCTATAGCCTGCCGACACCACACTGCCCCGTCATCAAACACCACCATATCAAATACTCGATTGTATTATATATACGCAACCAGAACAATTGATAGCTATAAATGGCGCTGCTCGAAACAAAGGTGCCCATTATAAACCGTTTTTACATAAGGCCCTCATAAAGCGACGCTGGCGTGGCTTATCGCACGACTTTTACAGGTTATTGCCTCCTTCACACCAGGGAGTTTTATTTATCGAATAAGCGGCTTAAGTGGAAAGGGTCAGCTAATGGGGTGAATGAGGTTTTGATGAAAATTTTCTATGTTAAGAAATGATAAATATTTTAGAAGCTCAAAATAAGTTTTGCTGTCGATTTTTTTATGTGTTAGTCTTTGAAGGAAGAAGTAACAAAAGTATAAGTCTAACCTAAGTTATATATATTATATGTCTTTCCTTTCTGACAGTGAATAAAAAATTACCTAGTTTTCCTCAGCTAACTGCCACGCCATCAAACTGTTTTGGTCTGAGATTGACTATCAGTTATTTAGTTGAAACCGGATAGTAAAGGGTTCAACTCAAGACCATTTTACCATGTAAAACACTGAAGGTATATTATTAATTGAGTTTGGAACTAAATTAATAATAAAATAATGCAACCAGCTCTTTCAGTATCCACTGCTGAACATGGACCCGAATAATTCTGGGGTTGCATACTTGAGAATATAAATGGAGTAAGCGACAATATACCATTAGATGGATTGTTCTTTAGAAATAATAAGACAAAAAATTAAAAATATGTGCTTTATTTCGAATATTCTTTGTACTTTTTCCCATCTCATACGCTTTTATGCCATACCTCATTTACGGGATAATATTTTTCGTGGAAACATAAAAACATCAATCTTCGTCCACAGTAGCTTGATGCATTGCATACAAATGTAGCAACAGAATCTGGAATGCTTTTGCTATTCAGCGATAGGAAATGGTAGTGTTTTAAAAATGGTAGTGTTTACTTCAAGCCGGCACACGCGTAACACACAGAGAGAAGTCGCATTGTTTCACATTTAAAATGTATAATATATGTCTGTATAGTCAGTATAATAGACTTTTTATGGCAATACTAATATGACTAGATAGATAACGTATCCGAGGGCGTGCCAACGTTTGTCATTCTGAACTGTTGTTGACATGCATCGCGGATGTCTATGAGAGACAGTATCCACTCACCATCAAGTGTCTACTATTGTAACACCTTCTTTCTTTAAAAATAATTGAATCTTCCATATCACAGGCCTTTATAATGGGGAATGTTCAGAAAAGCTGTTCAATTTTATGCCAACTTCGGATTTCTACCATCGCACCGCTCGTCATGGTCGTGCGGTTCATCCGCACTTCCTTGACACAGAGTCGTTGCGTACAGTGCCGTCAAAAAGACACTTTATACCGCGAACTCGAAAGTTATGGATTTAACTGCCAGCTAAGGTATTACCGTTACGCCTACAACATGGGGCTCTTGAAGAGAGATGTGAACAGGATTCTGCAAGGTGTCCATGGGCGGCGTTGATCACTTACCAACATGTGGCCCGCCCGCTCGTCTGCCATCTTTTCTATAAAAAAAACCTCAATGCAACAGAAGTGGACAGGAGTAAACTTTCATGCGTTAAGCTTTCTCATAAAACACCCCATTTACTTTAAAACGAGGATGTTAAAATATAAAATAACAGAAAACTTATTTTCACCCAAAACATTTTTCCAGCTTAAAAAACTTAAAATGACGGTTTTTATTGTAGTTAATAGTAACATTACATTGTATGTTTAAATAGATCATTAATGTTATGAAATTAAAGGGGAAAAAAATCTCTTTATTTAAGTTCAGATGCATAAAAATTACTTTGTTTGTATATAATAATATACACTACACACTTATATACAAATCTGTAAGTAATAAATAAAAAGTTATTTATTACTTCATCATGCCTCAACAAGCAATGGATCACAATGAAATTATGCATGAGGCAATATTAGGCCAAGGAGAAGTACATGGCACCTTAGTCCGTTAGTCTGGATGAAAAGCTCTCGAGGGATCATGATAAAAGTCAGACGTCCACGTTTTCAGTATACACAGATTATTTGAGTATTTTTCGAGCTCTTCACATTTTCTTTTGCGCTTGATGAATGTTCACAACTCATATCTAAGGAGGAAAATTTTGTATATGTCTAATTTCCTACCTCGGGTTTCTACAACCGCACCTCCCTTCACAGAAGTGCAGTGCATCCGCATTTCCTTGATACATAGGTGTCGCGCACTGTTCGGTCCAAAAACCATTTTATACCGCGAACCCGTAGGCTGTGGAACGAACTGCCTCAAAAGGTCTTTCCATTACGCTACAATATGGAGTTCTTCAAGAAAGCTGTGAATAAAATTTTGCAAGGTCGGCGGCGCACACGCATACATACTGGTGTTGCAGGTGTCCATGGGCGACGGTAACACTTACCATCACGTGGTACCGCTTGCACGTCCGCCTACTTGACTATAAAAAAATATGTATTACATGTTTAAGTTTTCTTAAGTCTGACTATTTAATGACGTTTCACCGTCTATATCATTTCTATAACCATACGAGCTGTCTATATGTATGCATTGTCGGCCTTACAATGGAAATTTAAAATAAGACTTCTAAGAGTAATCCTTAATTTGACCGCAACATCATCTAAGCCAATATTTATGTCTTCTCTTCGAAATCCACCTATCAGAAATCAGGCTACACTGAAGGTCTGTTAATTTCTCGTTCTCCTTTCATGTTTTTTATTCTTTGTTACGATTCAGAACAAGCGTCGTTGTGTGATCTAAATAATATGTAATCTAATCTAGAGGTAAATTGAAAATTGCTGATAAAATAATTCATACTGCTTCGCTATAAGCGCGCCTTCATTTTAGGCACAGCTAAACAGTACTGATCCTGCCATGTGTGCCCGCCATCCTGCCAACATGTGAGAATTTTAGCGCGCAGCAGAAAATTTTGCGCTTTTTACCTTTTACCTTTTACCTTTTACCTTTGGCGGGAACTCGAGAAGTGAATTCAAATTTTTGTTTGATTACCATAAAAATTGTGTATTTTGTGATTTAAACTTCAAAGTGTTTTTTGTGCATAATGTTTGTGATACTTAAGTAATAAGGATAGGACTGCGTTTTTCGTGTGCTTCCAAGGAGTATTCTTCTGGCCTCAGTCAGCCCCCGAATTCATTTATGGTGAAATGAGAAGAATTTTAATTTTTTTTGCTTTTTATGTTGATTTCATGACTATATATGTACAATTAAACGTATGTTTTCATTTTTATATGTCTTTGTCTTTTTACAATTTCATACGCTTAAATTGAAATTTAGAATTGAATCTAGAGCTTTTTGACCTGTAAATTTCATTGTCTCTAGCGTTTTTTGCACCGCTATTGGCGCTGAATAGGTTTTTTGATCTGCCAGCAGTGTTAAAAGGTAACAGTACGGGCTCAATGCCCGTCTCGCTGCCAAGGGTCGTATCATGTCAAAACTGCGTACAAAATATGTATTAGTCTCGCATCCGTTGCTGTATTATCGTGAGTCGAGCTGCGACCGTTCTAAAAGCGCAGTACTGCTGCCGTACTGCTTGCTAGTCGTCTAATGGGAACGCAACGTTATTCATTCAAATGTACATACTCTCTATCATATGAAATCTTACATACATCCAAAGTAGGTACGTCACGCGTTGAAATGGGCTACCCTTCTACGCTCAGATATTTTTCTGACCCTCACTTACATATAACATTTTTATTGATTTACACCCTTTTGTCTCGAATCCTAAAATTTGTGTTGTATAGGGTGTGTATTGTTTCGATCACGGCATTTAACGTCGTAGGCATGTGTGTCGCGTTCGTAATTTTTGTTTAGTTTTCCGGTCCACCGGTTATCCTGTTTCAGCTTACTTCACAATTTTTTTATTCAGATGAAAAGAGTTTGTCTCTAAATTTACTTTCAAGGGAAGGAAAATGAATTGTGTATGACTAACTGAATCCATCCAATTTTCTGATTAAGTTGAAGATAAAATGACCGAAAATTTTCAGCTCCATTACGTCACGCGATAAGATTTTTCAAGGATGCTTCGAATATTGCTGTTTCTACTGGGCCGACTGTCCTTGTTATTATATTTTATAGGCACTCAGTCGGTGCCGACTTTGATTATGGAGATTGGTAAATGCGGAACCGCAGTAAATAAATTGTTTTAGGTTTTAAGGACGCAAAGTTAGTTTCCACTTAGTGCGTTATGATAACACGAGCAGAAATTGAGTGGGATTAGTACGAATATAAATAATAAACGTATATTGTAATGAAAAGGCTACAGGTTGAAGGCGTCCTCAGCTATAATAACAATCTTAAAAAACTTTTAAGTTAAACGGTTTTATATTTTATGTGCACTGAAAACTACGTGTAGCCCTTTCATTTGATACCCATATTGAGGGGGTTAAGGAAAAATATGTAATCCGCCATTTTGTATCGGCGGCCATCTTAGATTTATAATGTTATTGATTTTATTATATTGTATTGTCATCTAAATTAAATGTGTGTACCAAATTTCAGATCAATCTGACAACGGGAAGGTGCTTAAATTTCAATTTCTAATTTTGACCCAAATAAATAAACAAATAAATTCCGTACGGGTCGAGCTAAATAAAACCGTTTAAAAAGAACCCTTTTTACACTATCTATTGATTAGATACTAGGCGGCTATATTGCCTGGATCTTGCCTTGACCAACTGATCTGCACTACTTAGCTCGACCATTGGGAGGCAGACAATATATTTGTGTTTAGTGGCTTACGTCGCTTATGCCATTTACAACCCTCCGAAGTACATATTGGAAAACTGTTCCACCTACCCCACAGATACAAGCTTTGTCTGTATTTAGCATACTAGCCTACACTGAAACTTATAATTATTATTGTACTTGGCGGCACATACACCCTGCAACTGAACCATACATTTGTCTTCACGTTATGGCCGCGTGATGTCGGACGGCTTTGGAATAGTACCACTCCATCTTTTCCCATGCGATTAAGAGATAACAAAGCCGCTACCACAAGTGCTGAAGAACTAGACCATCTCTGAAAGTGGACTTGTCAACCCGCTTGGCCAGCGTGACGTTTTAAAGCCATACATATCCAGCAGTGGACGATAAAAGTGGATGATAACGGTTGCGGTATTTTTTTTATTGATCTTTTACTGGTAATCCCACAGCGATACAACAGAGTAGGTACATATATATAGACTTAATTAAAGGAAATAAAACTGAGGCCAATACATGATTACACTAAAAGTTATCATACATAATATCTATTAATAAACATATTGTGGTGACAGCAAATTACAGTCGTTATATCTACTCATTGCAATACAATACTATAATATATAAGACCTATATTACTATATCTTATATTCTCTGTGTTTATGGACGAGTATATTTGTGTATGTACGTGTATTTGTGTGTGTGTATTGGTATAAAATAATGTATAACAACATTGAAGCCATACCTCCATTGTTGCAGGATAAATATGGAAGTCGCAATGAGCCTTCGATGTGAAAGCGTCCACTGAAGATGATGGGACATTTCCACAGAGCTCCATCTTTGCAAACATCTCTGTTTAAGGTAAATATTACGAAATTATAAGCCAAAAATGAATCTCATATCATACAATATTCATTCATTATATTGTAATATTTTTTGTTATCTGTCAGTAATATTACAAAAATTAAGAATCCGTAGGTAATAATAATTCGTGGTAGCTATACTAAATATTGCACGATATTCTTCTTAGAAAATTAAAATCTTTGCATTGAAGTGCCACGATGACAAGTGGAACATTCCCACGACAGCCGTCTCTTAATCAGTAACTAAATGAATAAATTGACTAGGTTATGTAGGAATCGCTACTGAAAGTAGAGGAAAAGAGACGACGACATGTAAACATACCTTTAAACTGTAACATAATTTTGCGATGAGAACACTAATTTTTGTCAGGACCCGGAAGCCTTTCCCCCAGATACCCTTTTGCGATATTGCCGGATAATATCTCGCATAGTTCAGTGAGCCGAAACTATCTTTAGCCTTTGAAGTGGACTTAAGAAACTATTAATATTCAAAATCTTGGATTATGAATAGATATTAAATAGACAAATTTTCAGTTCAGACTGCAGCTGTTCATAATTTTACGTCAAGATTACACGCTGAAAGTTTTTAGATTCTCGAAAATTAATGAAATCTGTTATAAAGAGTTAAACTATAGAGTTAAACTGTCAATAAAGTGCTATCTCCGGACAAATTCCACTCTGTTTGACAGTTCTACATGTCATATCCCTGACTCGAATATAGAATCGGGCTTTTTTTTTATTGTTTTTTTAAAATAGCTTCCTTCTTGGTCAATACATTTTTGCATGCGAACAAACTACCGAGAAAAGCAAAGGAGAAAAGCGGGAAAGGTCTTTATAATGGCTATTCGGATCACAGATGGAACCACATCATCTGCTATCATAAAACGCACACCTCGAAATTTCTTTTTAGTTGTTCGAAATAAATAAAAATCGGATTGTATGGCGGGTGACTCAATAATTCCCCACATTTGCAGTGTTCTCTCTTATCTGGCGGTATGGGCTTGAATGCTGTTAGGACGAAGGATGATTCTGCTTCTTGGCCTTTTAATGTAAAGAAGATGTTCAAATACCAGTCGATAATTATCGACTAATTATAATTAGTCTTTTATCATCCAGAACAATATTATATATCTTGCATATAATTTAGTTTTCGCCAACAAAAAAACATGCTATCGTTCGACACTTCGTTCCTTCTTGACTTCTGTTGGGTACTTTTTTAGAATGGTACATCCACTGTGCAGACTATCTCTTTGTTTCTGGCTCAAAGTAATCAATCCAGCTCTTGTTACCTATTACTGTATCAAACACAGCATTTGACTGCCCTACATCAAATTTTTGAGTAGTTTGGCGACACCATTCTACGCGACCAAACGTTTCGCGTAATCGCAAGTAAATATTGTTTAGAGTTTCAGACCAAAACCTTCGCATAGTTGCTTTAATGAGCATTAGGCAGTACTTTGCTATCTTCGACCATCACGATGAACGTGGCCTTGTCACATTTACATACAATAGAGGTTTTTGTCTTTTATACGATTTCTATTACAACTACTTGTAATTAAAGTGGATCCAGTTACAGATAACTGCGTTTTCAATTATTGTTTCTTAATCAGAATACCATTATTATCGAGGAGTGGTTCTGATATCGCTAAATTGTTTATCATTATTAGATAATAAAAGGATTGTTATCTTCATGAGCTGTGCCTACAAAACGACGCTGGCAACGAATAACACAAAAAAGTCGAAACACAATTTTTACAGGAGAGTCATTTGAACATATTTTTAAAACCTTACATACCATTTTAGTGAAATTCGAAACTTACGCACAAAATACTAATCTCTAAGCACATTTTATAAAAGGTATTTTATAATTGATTTCGAGATATTCTAGTTAGATGATTCTTTACTGTTTCTCTTCTTGTATTGAGACCCCCCTAAGTACTACATTGAAGCATGTACGAGTACAACGGAAACGACATTTTTTAAAAGAAATTGTGACACTATATGATAAACTAACCCATTTAAGGTGTTATTAAATTTAAAATCTTTGTATATTTAAATTGGTATAATAGATATTGGCGAATTATTAGTATTTGTGGATCATATATATCTTATCGGTTTTGAATAGGTTAATATTTTTTAAAAAAAGTGATTGCAATATAACTTACTAATGATATAGAAATTTTGTCCGTCTGTGTGAACGCGCATCGCGCAGATCCCACTGGACGGATTTTAATTAAATGTGGCACAGTTATAGTTTATAGGGGTAACATTTAAGCACGTTTCATCTAGATCCATAATAGAATTCCCACGGGAATTGTAAGTCCACGCGAACGAAGTCGCGGGCAACAGTCAGTAAATATATACATATCATTAGGTATGTAATTAAGGTGCACAAGGGTATCTGTTATCCTGCTGCTGACTGTACCACTTTCATTTTGGACGTTAAACATCGTGTGCACTTCATAGCAATAGCAATGTACGCAGCAATTCTATTCCTATTCATATGTCATGAAATGTGTTAAATTTTAAGTAAATACGATTGATTCACCAGGCATGTTCCTGCGGTTCACGTTTATTTAATCAATATGCTCTCAATCCGTTACATTAAACATTTTTTTCTTGCCGCAAATCCCCGCTTTGGTCTCGCGCGATTAGCTGAAATAGGTACTTCATGAGAAAACACTGAATTGGTTCGATAGGATAGCACAAATAAAATAGTTTTCTGTTTTCAAAATTAAGTTCACCTTTATAACTAATTTGGATAAAAGTATATTGTAGAAGGCCATGTAAAGGTATACCGTTTCATTGTATACAATACGGTTGGTCTTATATAAAAATTATAAAGTTTAGCATTTCATAATGGGTACCGGACCACCGACGTGCAAATTTACATATAATTTCTACCTGCTGAAAAAAATCTTCGAGCATTCTTTTTCTTCCTTTATTTCATGTTGTGTGTAAAAAAATTGTTAAATAAAATTGATTTTGTGCGTTGTTCCAGAGCTGGGCGTGCGCGCACGCTCGCATGCGTTGATGGGCGCAGGCGCGAACGGAGGCGGCGGGCGGGCGGCGCGCGCGCTCCGCTTCCTGTTGTTACTCGTGCTCGCCCTGGCGGCGGTCGAGTACCTTTTCGGCTCCATATTGGATGCCTCGCCGCTCAAGACATACCTTTACACGCCGATCTATAACGCTACGCAACCTACCATCAGGTAAAGCACAGACTAGATGATTACCCTGATTTGACTGTCATTGTTTAGTGATTCATTTTCTCTCTACAAGGTAAGGTGTCATTGAAATAATGCAAAAGCTTTAGTATCGAGAGTAGAACCGATTCTACCAGTTTTTACAATAGGTATTTTTTTCATTTTTAGTATTATATATCTTTTACTCTACGAGCAGCTGCATTCTAAGCGCGTTGCGCCGTGCCCAATCTTTGCTCTATACTGCGTTATAACCTCAGCGAACGTTTTTAATAGAACACCAAAACTTTACATGTTTGTAACTTTTGATCTGTTCCTTAAAATAATTTTATTTTTCGCTAGAACAGTAAATTATATATTTTAAATTACATAGTTGACTTGTTTCAGGTTTTCTATATTTCAGTGACACTTTTATAAACCCACGCCCCAACATGCCCCACCGCGGCTACGCTCATGAGCGGTGTGACCGCTCATGAGCGGTCACACCGCTCATTAATTCGCTCATTAATTCGTAAGAAGGAGTAATAAAGTAACGTGCCATAAAAAAATAATAGAAGTCACTGCGACTTAGAGCGAAGAACCTGTGCTAAAATAAAACCTTTTTTTATACCCGTATTTCACAAATCATCGAAAATCAATAACATTTTTTATACTTTATATATTTCCAGAACCGGAGATAGAGTACTATCGGCCTGGCCTAAAAGACTACCAGTAACGTCGGATCTGACACGAAACCCCAACAGAAGCACCAAAGACTCCAGTAGTGTAGCATTTAGGAATTCTAGTAGTATTGCTGTCAATATGACGCGGCAGAACAGCTCTGAGGACACCAGTACTCCACTGCTTATCATGAAGCTGATGGATGGCCTTAAGAACTTGGTGACGACAGAAGGTGCGGAGGTGAAGAGGAATGAATCAGATTTACCGTTGTGTGACATGATGCCTCCAGATTTAGGTGAGATTTTTCAAATAATTACTTAATCATTATACTTACCGTAATAATGTTGTAGAGTATTAGCCAATCGAGCGTTCGCACAAATATAACCTCATTTGCAGCTCATGCTTACGAGTAAATTATTTAATAAGCGGTTACATAGAGCCAACCGCAAATATAACGTTGTGAAACAAACCTACTATGCAGTTAGAGCAACGAAAATAAACTTTAAAATCATCCTAATAACTCGTTTACGAACGCACAAAAAGTTTGTAATCGTGCAACGTTCGGTTTTTAAAGCGTAACACTGCCAACCACCTGCGACATTCATTGTGACATGAGTACAAAAACAGACAAATGCTAAGAATTTTTGAAACCTTTAAATGCTTTTTGATTATTACGCTATTTCTTTATTTCCATCTCTTCCTGCGGGTGTCGTAAGAGGCGACTAAGGGTTAACGAAGCAGCTATCACAAGCGCTGACGAACTACACCACCTCTGAAAGAGTGGACTCGCCAACCCGTTTGGCCAGCGTGGCGTTTTGAAGCCATACATCCCTCATGCCCAAGACAGTGTGTATGAGGAGGCCCATGTGTCCAGCAGTGGATACCGAAAGAGCTGATTGCATTCTTTATTTACGTTTTAGAACAAAGTGACAATGTTGGAGTTAACGTCGTCAGTCGCAATAAGGATGTAGGGATGTTGCGGAGACATTTTATGCAATATCGCCACATAGCTTATATCTTATTCCAAATATCATATTTCTGAATAATTTAATCGATTATCAGCCCATGAAGTCTCACTGAAGGGCACATGTATCCGCTTCTAGTCACGAGAGAGATTAGAGTTCTAGAAAAATAGTTACAAAACATACGAATATTGGTTAAAAATCACGCCGGTGATATATTCAAAATCTATCCAATCCTATAGTCACCGTCGCTAGCCCTTTTATTATCCCCTGTTAGATATGGGCCGCCTCCTACACCCTGTATAGTCCTCAATACGCCACGATGGCCAAGCGGGTTGGCCCGTCCACTGTTTTATAGACGGTGTAGTTCCTCGAGGCTTACAGTAGCCGCTTATGCTATCCATTAGTTGTCTTTTACGACACCCGCGGGAAGAGATGGCTGGTGATATTCTAGAACCAGCTGACACCATGCACCATAATTAGTGTTAAACCATAAGCAAACCCAAAAAAGGCTTCTTCAAATTCCAAATAACAAGTAAATATTCATATTATATTGACGAGAATTCATTCCAACGTTTCGTTTCGAGGTGACGCAGGAAACTGTGTCACATCGAAGGAACGAAGACACATTTCAAATTACGAAATTAAAGCTACATTTTTATGAGAGTTCTGAAGAGCTGTTCAATTTGATGCGAATTTAACTGTATTATGAAATATTTTTAACACTTTATCGTTATTTTCAGGTCCCATAAGTGTAAATAAGACAGAAATAGAACTGGACGTAGTCGAGAAGAAGTACCCTGAGGTCCAATTAGGTGGGATGTACTCCCCGCCAAACTGCACTGCCAGGCATAAGGTTGCCATTATTGTGCCCTTTAGGTAAGCACATCTGAAATATATATTTTTACGTTTAACTATTAAAGTATTTGAGTTAGTTATGAAACAGTACCAAGATTAATTCGTGTCGTTTTCATCTGGATTTAACGGATTTTGCAAACACGAGGAGGATTCGAGTCCATAAATAATCTACATTCATTGTTATCAATATTTATTATTAAGTCATAATAATCCAGAATCATTGTTATTTATTTTATATACCAAAAACAATACATGAGTTTTTGTGTACATTGTGCACTTAAACCTGGACAGTTTGTGACGACACTGAACATTCGTTTACAAACTAAATACAATCAATAAAATGAATTGCTGGATTTCTTATTATTATTGCTGGATATAAATATAATTCATTCTTTCATTCCCCGCGACACCACCATAACACACAACTAGTAATGTCGTGGGTATTTCCCCCCCCTGCACTAATGACCAATACCAGTTGTGTCGAGAGGAATTTCTTTTCCATATTAAAATAAGCAAATGATTAAATATTTAAAGATTTATAGGAACAAATGCTTATGTTTAAAATAAATAAAATAGACATTCCCTCACTGAAATATAAAATTATTTAAACTTGAGTAGATTTTTTTTTTAAATCTGATTGTTCAAAATCATTGGATCAAATAACATTTTAGAAAATCGCCTTGTTAATTAATTGCATCTGTACACGTGTGATGATATTGTCGTTGATGATACGTAATTTGTGTCTTTTTGTTCTACTCTCATTGGTTTCCACCCACTGGACTACTGGTCAGTAGTGCTGAAGCAAAAGAAATTCCCCACGACACTACTAGTAGGTGCCGGCCTGGTAGTGTCGTAGGGTAATGAAGGGCATTTAACATGCGTCTTAATTTTTCCTATTATTATTATTGTTGTAGAGATCGATATCAGCACCTGGCGATATTCCTGAACCACATGCACCCGCTCCTGATGAAACAACAAATAGAATATGGAATATTTATTATTGAGCAAAAAGGTACAACAGAATCTCTCATCAGATCAATCTACCATCCGAGCCTGTGCATCTTTACTTGAAGTAATCAATGAAAATAGTGTACTGAACTGTATTATAGAAGAAAGATACAGTGTGTGTATTATAAAAAAAATAAAAAAAATTTCTTAAAATGTCTCGATCATTTAATGATATAATAAAAGATATGTTAACTTGCTAGGTATATACGGGTTCAAGTTTTGCTATGGTTCAGTCAACTACTGTTTTATATCGTGTATATTTCTGATATCCATTCCTATATCTCCAAAGGTAGGCAGCGCATCCGGGGGCGTGCCAACGTTTGTCATTTTGGACTAATGTCTATGGGCGACAGTATCCACTTACCATCAGGCGGACTGTATGCTCGTCTGCCGCCTTAGTCCATAAAAAAAATGTATGGGTTATTGCCTGAAATAAATACTCATTATTATTATTATTATCTTTTCTTCCATATTCGGTTTTGTCAGCAACATGATATTTGTTATCTGTTTTTATTTAAAACAATGTAGGGGTGTCCCGCAACCCACGCTACAGCCCACACACTGCGCCACTACGTGTTCTAGGTCACTAAGAAAATATTTATTTTTACCTTGTGTATCTTTCTTAACTTTGCGTATTGATAGTACTTCCTTAATAGTGTAATTACGTCACAGTTCTAAAACTATAGAAATTGCAGCGTGTATCTATGGTCGCAGGTAACCACGAGTTCAACCGAGCCAAGCTCATGAACGTCGGGTTCGTGGAGAGTCAGAAGTTAAAGGCGAGCGGGTGGTTGTGCTTCGTGTTCCACGACATCGATCTGCTGCCTCTGGACTCGCGCAACATATACGCATGCCCCAAGCAACCGCGGCACATGTCCGCCTCCATAGATGTACTTAATAACAGGTAACTTTAACCAGACTTTTGAACATCTACTGCTGGAGATGGACCTCCACAAGCACATTGTCTCGTGCATCAGGGATACGGCTTTTAAACGGCACGCGGCCAAGCATTTGGCGGATCCATTCTTTTGGAGGTGGTGTAGATCCTCAGGGCTTGTGGTAGCGACTTTTTTTAACAAACTTTATTGCACATCGTCGTAAAAAAGCCGAGCTTACTGCCTTAAGTCATTGTCTACCAATTACCCTTTGGGTTGATCAGAGACCTTTGGCTTTGTTATCCCTTAGTCGCCTGTTATGACACCCGCGGGACAGGATGGGGTAGTGTGCTATTCTAAAGCCGATCGACACCACGCGGACGAAAACAGGAAAACAAGCATTTTAATGTTATGAAGTTCTTTTCAAACAAAATCGGTTTATTTATTGTATTTAGTAGAATATGTTAAAAAACTTGGGCAGAATTTTTGAAATAAGAAGATGAGTAAAATTTCTATGTCCTTATGGTATCTGATAACCTTTACATTTGTCTATTTGTTGTTGTAACTCTAATGTGGTTTGTTGTAACTCTATTTGTTGTAACTCAATTTCACTATAACATTTTTTGAGTCATTCTGCGCTGAAATTGCTTCTATCCCTTGCTTCCTATGCTCAAATTCCCATTAGGTACTATCATATCCCCTTCAACGCTATTGACTCACCCTTTACCGGGTCTACATCTTGGTCTGTTCCCTATTGCGAATTCCAGTAGGTCATCACCTTGGTATTTTGACATATTTCCATCAAATATTGCAGGTTACCATACCCGGATATATTCGGCGGCGTGTCGGCGATGACACGCGAGCAGTTCATAAAAGTCAACGGGTTCTCCAACAAGTACTGGGGGTGGGGAGGGGAGGACGACGATATGTTCTATAGGTGAGCGATGCATACGTAATAGTGTTGTAAAAACGACTTTTGAGCGCTCAACGCTTTTAAGACTCTAGCGTGATAGGCTAGTGAGCTTTTTAGTGCACAGTTTGATGGTCTAAAACACTTGTAGTTAAAAGCTCGAGTCTAGAACGGCTAAGTTTTAGGTTCAGCAGCACTAAAATCAACGCTTGAGCGCCCCAGCGCTCGTTTAAACGATACTAATAGATAATAATATACAACGTGTCACAGATATAATGAAAAAACTGAAAATTGGTTGTTCAATATCGTAGTAGGATCGATTCTACCAGTTCTTACAGTAGGTTTATATCTTTAAGACAAATAAACTCATTGCAAGTAACGGGCCACGCAGCGCGCACTAATGAATAATGTACTGAATAATAGGCGCTATGAATTCAAATTCAAATTTCAAATTTAAATTCATTTATTTGTGATATTGTGGTATAAAAAAGCTGTCAAACATATATACGATCTCTACATACCGCCAAATTAGCATTCAAATCACGTGGCTATTACAATACTAAACATTGAAATATAAAAACGTATCAAACTGTAAGGATAAAATTAAAAGCATCGGTGATTGCAAAACAAGTCGAACTTTTGACTTTTTTAAATAACAGAAACACGTCAAATTATAATATAACATCAAAATATAACATATGAACGTTTTAGATAGAACAACATACCTTTACGTGTTTTGTAACTTTGATTGATTCCCTAAAATAATTTTATTTTTCGTTGGAGAGCTTTTACATATTTTAAATTAATTGACGTGTTTCAGATTTTGCGCTATTTCGGTGACACGTTGTAGATAATAGAGGGCGCCAGTGATGGCCTTAATTTTTTTTTTTAGTATGTACCTAGACAGCTAGTCTCTGGTTAGATTATTGTGTGATCACCATTGTGTGTGTGATTAGGTTAGATTAGGTTAGATTATTTTAGAAAATAGATATAGGTTACTAGTACCTTACACATTTGTTAAACATTACAATATTCGTTTCAATATTAGCGTCTACATATTTTTTGGTCTTTCAGTGGCCTTTGAAAAGAAACACATAAATTCTTTTTCTTTACTTTTTTAAATTTAACTGTTACTTTTTTGTGTCTTTAACTGGCCCATTGCTGCCTTCAAATGCCATTGCCCTGACTTGTCGAATAAAATAAACCAAAAATTGTTATATACCATATTATTTTAATTTACAGATTAAAGAAAATGAATTACCACATAGCAAGATACAAAATGTCAATAGCGCGATACGCCATGTTGGATCACAAGAAATCCTCACCAAACCCAAAGAGGTTTGTTTTATTTCCTTTTAAAAAAGTCCTTGTGATAATTCTAAGGATGTTTCTTCATAGTGTTTAAATCGCGGACTTTACTTATAATATGTTTCTTTATATGTGGTCTGATTTCTTATGGAAATAAGGTCACGAGACCAGCAGACAGTCCACCCGATGGTAAGTATAGAAACGCGATTCATGCTAATATCAATCTACCACTTTTGTGTTTGTGAGCATCATCACCCTTGTGTCACAATATTTTGACCAATTCCATCACATTATATTCTAAATAGTTTTTTATACTGTAATAAGTCATCATAGTAGTCCCTATACTTCCCCTGGGAGGAAAGAAGTAAAATGTTAATATACACGATGACAGATTAACTGTACAGTTTCTGTCAGAATCTGTCCGTAAGCGAACATAACCCTAAATTTTGAACGGTTTTAGAGCTGCAACCCCTTTATTAATAAGCTTTAGTAGTATCAATAATAAGGTCAAATTAAAACTATGAGTATAAAAAAATACCAAAATCAAAAAGAATAATACGTAGGCAGTAGTGAGAACTCGTAGTACCACGTGTTGTCGCTTCTCCGGTGCGAGTGTAGCTCCCCGCGCCACACCCCGCGCACTCAATTACTCTAGCTAAACGAGTGCATTGCCCTCCGACTCGCGTGCTACTACGTGTTTTAGTTATCTTTATATCGAACTTGTATATCTTTCTTGACCTTACCGTATTAATAGTACTTCAATTGTTCTTTCAATATACATGTACTCGTATTTTAAAAAAATAATTGACTTGTAATGATAATTATGCAATAAATGAGTATAAGTACTTAATAGAGTAATTCCATCACGGCTTTAAAACCATAAAGAATTCAGCGTGTAGGTATATATCAAGGGATTATCATCATTATTTATCATTATTTAAAACGTCTTTCAGATACCAATTGCTGTCACAAACCAGCAAAACATTCCAAAAGGACGGTCTTTCGACCCTCGAGTACTTTATAACAGATGTTCACCAACACCACCTCTACACACACATATTCGCGAACATTGACAAGCGCAGCTGATGGACGTATTTCGCCAAGCTGTTGTTTGGCGACCAGCGGTAGCTACCGCCGCTACGTGTTTTATAGCACCCTGTATACGTTCAAATAGTTTGACGAACTTTACGGCGTCCAAAGAACGTGTTTGTCAAAACAAGAGCGCAAACGTACAAACAAATTTGTTAAACATGGCTATAGTTTTGAAATAATTCTCATCATGTACATATACTAATTAAATAATGCCGAACGGCCATCTTCGTATTCCTCGATTATTTTAGCGTGATTGAGTATAAGAAAAAAAAAGATTTTTTTTTTTGTCCTGATAATGAAAATACATAATAGGCAGTAAGTTTTAACTTTTTATGATGCTTATAGTAAGTCTTATAATTATTAAAGTGCTATGGATTCATTGTTATTATAAATAAATAAATGCAAACATCCAAACACTTTACAGTTCATTAGGTTACGTTGCAACTACTCTATGTTATATACCACTCAAAATTCGGTTTCAGGGGGAAATATGAAGATGGCCAACCGACATTATTTGATTAATAGTGCTGCAGTGTCGTTTCAAAACATGCTGAATTAGTTTTTGATACTCTAATTAAAATGCTGTATCTCTTTATGTATTATACAGATAGAAAACGATGCACCATAATTAGATTATCAGAGACACACTTTTTGGAACACAATCTTATTTGACAAGCACTCGCGGAAACCAAATATGTTTCTCAATCATGCCATCAATCACAATTCCTTTCAAACATCACAAATACGTAGTTTATTTGACAACTCGTACAAAGTCAGTCGTACGCCGTCAAGTTGTTTGCCAAACACGTAAAATTTGTCAAATTATTTAAACTTTATAGGGGGCCCTTATGGTTAATGGTTACCCCCTCACATTGTTAAGATCTCCTTGTACCGATGGAGGCATTTAAGGAGTTGTTACAACGATATTTGATGTTATTTATAGCGATGCTCATGTCACTTGTGCATGTTAAACTAAATACATAAGTCATACAAAAATCGTCTCTATATATAAAACTGTAAAATCATTTCGTTCTACCCTTATTCCTAACGGCATAAGCTACATTAAAACTACTTTTTATATAAAAAAAGACGGCAGACAAGCATACAGTCCACCTTAGAGTAAGTGGATACTGTCGTCTGTAGGCATCCGCGATACATGCCAACATCAGTCCAGAATGGCAAAACTTAGCGCGCTCCCGGATGCGCTGCCTACGTTTGCAGATTAAGGAATGGATTGGGAAAATGGGGAGCGATAGAATGGGATGGGGATGGGCTCAGACATATCTCATTCACTATCGAAACAGGTACTACGTACGTGCCGCACGTCCACCTCCTAATAACAAAGACATATACAAAATGCCAGCTCCTACATCAACTTTTACATAAATATACATCAGATACGTGTTTGAAGTCCGTTTTAAATTAACATTTTATGTATGTATTATAACATTAACATTACTATACTTGGTAATTATATTTTTACACTTATAATTGCATTACTATATTTATAATCACATTACTACGGTTATAATTATATACACACATTATTATATTACTGTTCGTTTCGTTTGCAACAGTATTCTTGTTTGCAAATTGTTTGCAAACGCGCATTTTAGATTTCAATTTTAATATTATCTCTGAATCTATTTGCAAGTTACTATGTAACATTTTGCCATTACACTGACAATGCAATGAAGAATTTCCAAGCATTTATTCGTTCAAGTTATCTTCATCTATCTACCTTAACTTGCTGTGAATAAGAGCTAAAATGAATGCTAAAAGGATATTTAACGTGTTTACAAGTGTAGCTACATCTTCTTATGCGTTGGATCGTTGGATATAAACGTTACACCCAGTTACATGCATCGCCTTTTCAAGCCATGAGCTGACGCATATCCTGTCCGTTACTTTTAAAAATTATTGAAGGGATTTTGACGTGTTTTTTTTAGTTTATTTATTACTAGAGTCACTTGTGTTTCAACTTAAATGGTGGACAAATATAAAAAAAAAAGAAAATAAATTCTAATCTCTATTGTGTAGAGTTGTTTCGTTGACTACGTATATTTCATAACGTTCCGAAAACTGACAAAAACATTATTGCACCAGTAACTTGTGTTATTGGGTCCTTTATTTCGTGACGTAATCTATAGTCTTCAAGTACTTTCCTGACTACGCACGTCGAGTGAGATAAGCGACGAGGGGAAATTATGTATTACACGGTAATGGTAATTCTTCGGATGTGTATATGAAGATATCTTCAATCTGTCTACTATGATAATTGAAACAGTCACTGAAAAACAAGAGAAATAAAAACAAGTTTTTAACACCGTGCAGTAGTCGAGTACTTGGAAGACAAGCTGTATTGAGAATTTTTATACATTTTGAACAGTGAAACGCAACTTAGCTCAACAACTTTAGAAAGGGGAAAATATGGGAAGAATAAGTAGTTATGTCAAATGCCAATCGGAAGACACTGTGACGTGGTTGAATTGCAATAAGTCACATGACCGTTTGTTGACTCTTAGTTATTCGTTCGTAAACTTTCACCAGTAATACACAGAAAAACGTTGAACACCTCGGTAGAACCCCGTCATACATTTCTGAAAGTAACGGAAACTGTATATTTGGTTCAATTCAATTGTACAGTGGTCAGCAGGTCAAATATAGGAACTTGAATTGTGATTTATATAGAATTTGGACGCTGCATACGACGGATTTGTGATATGTGATTTGACGCAGAGCAAGTAATAAACTATCGAATTCCGGGAAGTTTAGACAATGGAATCTGCGAACTTGGAACAACTACAAACTCTTTTGCATCTATCTAGATTTTTTATCGGCGCCAAGGCGCCGTCAACTGCAATTATAACGTCGTAGAACAAACATGTTCTTTCAGAACTGTGAATATGAATATTAAAATCAGGGATGAAATCAACGTTTTTTTTTTCATTTTTAAAACGCACAGTTCAAAATGTTTAATGAACACAGGTTTTTAACTGTTTTAAACATCTTTAAAATACAACTCGGGAGGGATATATTTTCGTCTAAGGTAATTGCAGTCCAAGTGTCTAAATTATTGCGTCCACTATTGCGGAATTCCCGAATTGATTACAAAAACGCAACTCTTTGTAAATTAGCGGAATAACCTTAGGTATAACAAAATGAACTGCCAAATTCATTCAGGTGATCTCCCCAATCCAATACAAAATAGAGGATAGAGATGCCCGCACACTGATATTTTTTTTATAACTTAATTGGTATTTCGTATTTGACGTGTCGTGGAACTAAAAATAAGATTCACCAAGAAAACGTTTTAATTTAAAATTATAAAACACTAATTTAAAACATGTTTTATTTAGATTGTGATTAAAACACTTTGTTTTAAACGTGCCAACCCTGGTTGAAATCACCTTAACTCGTTTTCAAAAAAATGTTTGTAATTCAGATGGCGAATGCTTTTAATAGAAATTATACCTAAAAGGCCTTGTACAGATAGCTTGATGTGCTGATGCTTGTGCAGTAGAATTCATAAAAATGTACCATATAAAGTTTATTGCTGTGGACACAGATTAAAAAAATACTAGATAATGCTGGTGTATTTACTATATTAAGGTTAACATTGTCGAAATATTGAATCTGACTACATCACACCCGTGTACAGACACAATGTACAATTCATTGAAATGTTTTATAATGTATTGCTATCTGATGTCGCTGGCTTTTATGCTGAGCTGAGCACGAACAGAGTTAGCGCCTTACTCATAAACGTTATATAAATTTGAATATTGCTTAAAATTATTTGTAACATTTTGAAGTTGTGAGTGTTAAGAAATGACAACAGATCTTAAGTTAGACTTAACGTTTATAAGTAATTTAGTTATGAGTCCTTTAATTTTGTGTTAAATTTCCTGTTTATTAATTTCACTTTTTTCACTTCTAATACTTTTCACTTTGGTCTTCATTAAGAACGAAATAATGCATCAATAAAGATACTGGTTAAGGCTGCATTCCAAAACTTGCAAAATTCATTCCTTGACAATCTAAAATACTTTGCTTCCCTTTCTTTATTATGAAGATAGAAAGAGATACACTGTAAATGGATTATCAAAGAGCGATCTTCACATGCTTTAAAACACAGCTTAGTTAATGACATCATTCGTTTTACATTCGTTAATGTAAAAAAACAACGGAACATCACAAGAATCCATTTGACGCCAATTGGAATATTGTCCCGATTCCTTTCACCGTTTTTACATATAGAGTTATTTAATTGTCAGTTTTATATTTCATCCCTTCTCTTTCGAGTCTTATTGCGCGACAATTTTATTATTTATTATTATTAGTATATAAAACCTAAATGTATTTTATTATTTACTAGCTAGACGCTATGTAGTGCTTTATGTGTTTAATATTGTTCACTTGTTCTATGGATTTAGGAATCTGGATTTTAGAATCATTCGTATGAATGGAAACCAATCGTATCGCGACTTATTTTTGAGAAACTCAATAATAAAATGTTACTATAATATAAGCTTGTAGATAATGTATCGTGCTACTACTCGTACCGTAGCTACTTGTGTTACATTTGACATAATTACTGACACTGACAATATTTGTCTTAAGAACGCACTCCGAACGCATTTTTTATTATAATATTGGCCAATTAGCGTTCGAACAATTACAAACACGTTTGCATCTAATAATCGACATATTCAATACTCGGCTAAATACCGCCAATCGCAAATATAACGTTGTAAAACAAACATAAGTTATCAGTTAGAGCAGATAATAACTGATTGTAATAACTCATTTTCGAATGCAAATAAAAGTTTGTATATGTTCGAATGATCGGTTGAGCAAAGCATTACATTATAATAACTAAGAGTTAAAATAAAAATAACTTTATCTGAGCAAAGGGACCTTATTGTCGTAGGGACTTATTTATTTTGGTTAAGATTTTATAACTTAAAATTTCATCGTTTCAAGATTCTGTTTAAAAAAATAAAAACATGTAAAAACAATAAAGAAATGTTTTTTTTAGTTTTTACTTAAATCTCAATATCTGAGAAACTAGAACCGACAATGAGGTCGTCTTTTCAGATAATGTCGAAAATGTTTATGCATTTCATTGTGATATATATATTTAAAAAATGTTCCCACGAACTGGTCATGTCTTTCTAATGTATAAGGGTTTCAAAGTAGAATACTTATTTTGATTAAGTTCCGTATTTATTTTTGTCATATATTTTTATTCACGGGACATCTGAAAAAGATACACTAGTTTTTTATGCACTACAGATGTGCTCAAAGTGTTGCTATTTTCAGATAAATATAAGTAAACGCGTACTTACTTAGATTATACTTTGTAAATAGCTTTGAATAGATAGAGTACATTATACTAAATAAAATGTTCTTACTGATCAATATAATTATAAACTACCCATTATTCCAAATATCTAATTATAACAATGTCTAACATGTTTTTATCGCAACAAGGCTACCTTTACTGATTCTATGTAAGTTATAAGATATTATAGGGGGCTATTCGATAGAACACCACAATATTGTGTCGTTATTTTAGATTTTCCTATAGTACATCTGTTCCGCGTCTCAAAGATCTTATAAACAAACACATAATTTGATAAACTTTTAACGTATTTGACAAACGGGTGCCCAAACATGCAGTCTAAATTTATCAAACCGGGCTTCAGTTTTGATCCAAACAAATCATTAAGACTACGTTTATTTATTTATTTATTATTAATTCACATGAAACATAGTTATATATATGGTAAAAATTATATAAAAGTACTCACGTTTTGCCTGTGTAAGGCATGTGAAACTAGTCTAACCAAGGTTTATTTTTTTAGTCTAACACTAAAATCTACCTACTTTCTAAATACTTCTTAATACTATAGAAATTATGAGCAGATATTAATTTAACTATTTAATAGGTAACTCTTTGATGGTATCTGGCCATTTATTAAATATTTTAAGTCATTACTAAACAGATTTTTTGATAAAGTATAGTTTTTGTGCTGATGGATAACACAAATCTGTTTGAATTTCTCGTGCAGCGCGGAATAACAAACAAACACACATACATGACTAAAATATACATACTAAATAACATAATACTAAAAATAAAGTAACATACATGACTAATAAATACGGAAGAAGTATTAAGTATCTTCAAATTTTCAAACACATGTTTGCTCGATTCAGTAGGTATATGAAATTCCAACTGTCGCTCTTACACACTTCTTTTGAGCAACAAGGCCCCAACATGAGCAGAGCTACCCAAAAGCAACAGACCATATTTCTGAACCGACTCAATGTAACCGTAATAACCCATAAGGGCTGTTTGTTCTCATGCAATAAAACGTAACCTCTTTATAACAAACATATCTATTAATTTTATCTTTTTCAATTTACACACTTATCTACAACTAATCCAAGGAAAGTTATTTTGTCAGTTTCCTTTATCTTCTCGTCATTGTATTTTAAATTATTATGTGTCTTGTATTAATATAATTATTTTACATTATATCGATTGTTCAAGTGTTATTTTCGAACTTTTTGGAACGCGGTCTTGACTGACGAAATCCGCATAAATAATTTAAATATCTTTTTTCAAACATGCCGTTTAAAACATGATTGTGACACCTTTAATAAGAATTTCTATCAATTATCTCAGACACGTAGTTTATTTGAAAAACAAGTCGAAGTAAGTCACTTACTGACAACTTTTTTGTCCAACATGTACGATGATGGGAAGGTAATTCACTTTCTATTATTATTTTGACCTAACTTAAAATTATTAAAATACAAATAAAAAATTACAACAATTTGATCCCAAAAGTATGTTAAAATAAAAGTGCCTTCCATTTTAATGAAAATGGAAGAACGTTGTAATAAACAAATTATTTAGTTATATATTGAGTTATTTAGTTATATATATTTTCGGATGTAATCAGGAATTTGAACATTATATTTTTATTTCAATGTATTTTAACATTTATATTTCGTCACAGTATCAATATGTAGCACGGCAATATGTCCGATTATGCCATCGAAATCGGACAATACAATGCAAATTACAAGCACAATTGTATAATCTGTGCCAATACATTGTAATGCACCACAGACTAATAAATCGTAGCGTTATTGCATTATAGAGGGCGCCTGAATCGAAACCGTCAATTAAAAAACTGAACTGAAATACTTATAAAACATGAGAAAATATTCCCATCTTTATTTCTCGTCAAAAGTTACAAAATTCTTTTGAAAATAAAGTTCTCTTTTGCATGTAAAAATTATTTTGGTTTATGTTACTGCATAAACAGCCCAAAAATGGGCGATCCCCTTTATCAAATTATTTGATCGTTTAAAAGGTGCTTAAAGCAAGAAAAGCGCTGAGTTCCGCTCTCTTTCCCGGATTCTACCCCGCCACAGCCCGCGCCGTTGCAATATGTACCGTATGTAAAACCATTAAAAGCGTTAATAGCGTAAGATGCGGGAGGCAGGGAAACTTGTTGAGCTAAATTGTGTGTATTGTCTTCATTTATTTAACCCTGTATATTTACGGCTCTAAATGTGATATAGTGAGATTTAACATCATTATAATTTGATGTCTTTTAAATAATTCTTATTTTTATCTGTTTACTTAGTAGTAAGATATGTAAGGGATATTTTGTGATAGTTTATTTTTTAATAAAATCGTGAAAGATATCACCATTGCTCATAAATAAAGGTTTTTACGAATTTCATTAATAGAAAAAAATATATAAATATGATAGTCAACGGTAGATTTGGTGGACAAATCTCCTTTGCCACGCAAAAACTACTGCATGGAATTGAATGCAGTTTTCACCGATGTATTGCTAGAGGTCTAACTTAAAATATAGGCTCCATTTTACCGCAGGAAAATATCTTATTCCGATTGTTTTAAATTTAATAAACCGAAGCGAAGTGAGGGCGGGTCGCTAGTCTGATATATATTAGAAACTGACATTATACGAATCTGGCCCACTGCGCCTCAACGCTAAGTCCAAATATGAAATAATTATCACTTATTGAGCAATGGCTTGTCTTTGTATTGGCCTATATTAAAATGCTGATAAGTTAAATGATTCATTATTATTGCTTCATATAATTTATATCCGTTGTTGTATTTAATTTAGAAACGCTATATTGTAGTTGTATATATATCGATAATAAAATTGAACTTGATACTTCAATTTCTTAACGGTTGATTATTGAAATGAAGTCAATATTAAATTGTAAATAAGTAAGTAGATTTTTTTAATACTTTTACTTAATAATATTTATAACGCCAAAGTAACCTTTAAAGTACGTACACTTGGCAGCCAAAAGTAATACACATCGGCCTTTAGAAAGAGACTATCGGCTAGCTTTGGTTTTGTAGAGCGTCGTCTCTGTCGTGTGCAATTACGATGTGTATTTGTATGTCGATGTGTATCACTTTGGGCCGGGATGTATACTCTCGAAACAATAAAATTTTAAACTAAATTATATGATGAAATGTTAATGTAATCATGCACTTTGTTATCAGAGTTATTTTTTGTAGATTTGCAGCTTAATTTTAGCGCTATAAGTATTATAGTATTGAATTTTATACTTGCTAAAGAATAGAGCCTACTAATATATAGGAGTATAAACGCAGAACAAAGAAACTAGGTACCTCTTTCAAAACAAAAAAATAATGATTTAAATATAATGGAAGTCTCTACCTATTTCTTTATTCTGTCTATAATGGTTTCGCTTAGCCATCCAATAAAATAAAGTAGACAGTGATATTAGGACCTTTGAGTTACTTAACAGAAAGTGATAATAAGTATGTGAACTACATATAATTTTGTCTGCGTTGGTTTTTATGAATAAATTGTTTGTTTTTTATATTAATTTGTTTGAATTCATTGTCCAAGGAACACCCCTGTCTATCACACCTAATCTATGGTTTATTCCTCGGGGTACCACTGCCTGGTCCCACTGGTGGTACCCCGAGGAAACTTCTTTCTCTGGGTACCACTACTCCGTGGTTGCAAATATTTATATTTTAGTTCTTCCATATAGTACCACTTTATTAAAATAAAATTAACACAAAAACGAAAATTTTCAGTATGATTCTCAGGGTACCATTGCGTAGTCCCACTGGTAGTGGTACCCAGAGGAAGACGGTTTCCTCGGGGTACCACCAGTGGGACCAGGCATTGGTACCCCGAGGAATAAACCCTAATCTATACATATAAGTAATAATAAAATGGTAACAAAGCCATGTCTGTACGTAAATATATTTTTACAAAGTGTTTGCAATATGATATACGAATGATATAGGGCCCAAAACGACAATTTAGAATTTCTGTCTGTCTGTCTGTCTGAAGTCTGAAACCACTGGATTTTAATGAAATTTGACATATTACCAGCTTGTGAACCGTGTTAACATTTAGGGTATGTTTTATCTAGATCCATAATAGAGTTCTCGCAGGAATCATTGTATAGTTCACTTGAAGGAGGTCGCGGGCTCTGCTAATTAGTTTTAAAAAAAAAATTGCCTCAATGTGTTTCGTTGGGAATGTAACCGAATACAATTTTACAATATAAAATGAAATCCGATTAAAAAAAATCTCAAAAAAATAATGAAAATACCAGGATTATGGAAGTAGAAAGAGTTTTATTTTGTAGTTAAATTAAACCATCGATAAAAAATTAATGAATCTCATTTCAACAGTAACAGTATTTCAACAAAGAATTGTGCTTCGGAACAATTTTCGATTTTATTCCATTGGAACAAATGCTTCAACAGACTTCCATTCGGTACAACTTCGGTATTTCCATTTCTTTATTTTCTCGATGACAGTTCTAATTTGATAGTTGTAGTGTTGTGTGACCAAATAAGTAATGATATCGATCGCATATATTTATTATATTTTGAACAAAGACAAATACAACAAAAACATTCAAATATATTTTTTCAAGGTGGGAACACTCAATGGCCCATCGCCATTTTGTGTTTGTTTTAATCTGTCACTCGCAACAAGACGGTTGTGCTAGTCACTACATTTCTGTTCGCTGAGTTTTTTCACATTATCCATACGTTACGTTGTGTATTTTGTGTTCCTCCGTGTTGATTGCTGCCCAGCTGTCAAATATCAAAATGCCGAAAGGATCTGTTCTGAAAAAGCAGGCGAGAGAACTGGTGATCAAGGTTCGTAATTACTTTGAAGCAGAGTATCAAAATGGTGGCCCGCTATTACCACTGTCGCAAGTGCGAGAGCGTGTTGCGGCCGCATTAGGAATTAGTGGACCTACTGTTTCAAAAATTACTACCGAAGCTTACGGTACAAGCGGGATGCAGGAAAATAAGCTTCGTACGCCGAAGAAAAAACGCCAACCACGTCGTGTGACATCGGTTGACAACTTCGACGCTGACTCTATTCGCCGTCATATCTCGTATATGACTATTACTTGCGCAAAGAAATTCCAACACTTAAAAAACTTGTTGTTTCTTTACGTGAATGTGGTTTGTTCCATGGCCAAAAATCGTCATTAAGCTTGGTTTTGAAAGAAATTGGATTTTGTTATAAAAAATTAGACAAACGTAAAATATTGATGGAGCGTCACGACGTTGCTATGGCTCGCTGCGAATTTTTGAGCGAAGCCAAAAAGATATCAGATTGGTCAAATGTTATTTTCACTGACGAGACTTGGTTAAATGCAAACCACACAGTATCTAAGAACTGCAGTGCTATTCTGTTAGTTAAATATCTTGAACTCGACGCTGCGGCAACGCCGAAACAGCGACGAGACACGTTACGGTATTCACAAAATCGTTTAAAGCGACACTAGCGCTCTACGACGAGGACGGCGTGAACTAGAACTACTGAAAGTCGAACAGTTTGACTTTTCTTCATACATTTTGGTATTCTGTAACAAAAAACAGCGTCGAGCTCGTCTACAGCCTCGACCACAGCCACGATTTTAACTGTCAAATCCAAAAGCTACAATAGTTGAGACTGATTTGAATGAAAGATACATTATTTTTTCTAGTTTTATTTAAACTTGAAGTGTTTCGCGTCCATTTGATAAAAAATAATGGCTGCTCGTTTCTTTACAATGCTGTATTTGTTGGAAGAGGCTAAAAAAAGCGACAACTTGAAGAAGCGTCGACAGGCACAACACCTGAGAAACTTAGGAATTATTTCACGCGATGTAGACTTCATTAATCACTATAGATTATCTGAGGAGTTAATTAATATGTTAGAAAGTGACCTTACTACGTATTTGCCTCTTTATGATCGTTCCGGGGCTCTACCTAATAGACTTAAGGTTTGTTTGTAAACAGTGATAATTATTACCTATTCTTAGTTATTACATTTATTCTCTTATCTATTTAGAACCAATTAGTAATAGAAAATAAAACAAATGGACCTCTAAACTTGTTTTTATTATGTTTCAGATATTGTGTACGCTCTCACTAGTGTAGCTAGTGGGAGTTATCAAAAAATATTAGGCAAAAATATAGACACATATGTGTCTCAGCCATCTGTATCTAGAGCAATTCACCAAGTTGTGGATGCTCTAAATAATTTAAATATTATTAGAAAGTATATAAGATTCCCACAAAATTCTAATGAACGACAGGTTCTTAAGGAAAGGTAAATAAAAAAATGCATAACTAAACAAAATTGATGATTTATGTGGTTTTCTTAAGATCGTACCTATCGTATCGTAAGATCGTATCATAGGTACCCACATTTGTTTTAATACTAATAAACTATATTTCAGACATAATAAACTTTATTTCTGTTTTGTGCTATTTTCAGATTTTATCAAAAATTTAAAATTCCTGGGGTACTGGGTTGCATTGATGGCACTCTTGTGTCCATGATTCGACCCCGATTACATGAGGAGAGATATTATTGCCGAAAAGGCTATCATGCTAGAAATGTTCTTATTGTAAGTTTGATTTATAGATTATAATAAATTTATAAGATTAGATTATTATTTTTAGATTATACTTAATCATTTATTTACTTATAATTTTTTTAGATTATACTTAATCATTTATTTACTTATAATTTTTTTAGATTATACTTAATCATTTATTTACTTATATTTTTTTTAGATTATACTTTTTATTGAGGTTAAAATAATAGACATTTTATCTTCTTCTAGATCAATGATGCTGACTTGAATATTTTACATGTGGATGCTACATTTGGAGGAGCAACACATGATAATTTTGTATTCTCTAACAGTATTATTAAAGAACATTTAGAGACAATTCTTAATAATGGAGAAATAGTATACCTACTTGGTATGTTTTCAAAATACATAATAAGTACCTATGTTAAAATATGTATAGTAGGTACCTCTAAGTTAAATTTTTCATATTATAGGTGCCTATTATCTAAATGTCAGGATTCAATAGCTTTACTTATAATTTCAGGTGATTCAGGATATGCTCAAAGGTCATACCTAATGACACCATTCAATAACCCAGACCCAGGGACCCCCGAGGAACACTATAATAATATACACAGTACTGCTCGCAATAGTGTGGAGAGGACAATAGGCATTTTGAAAGGAAGATTCAGATGCTTATTAGTTCACAGGGTACTACACTATGATCCCAAAATGGTTGCCAAGATAGTGGTGGCTTGCTGTGTGCTACACAACATGTGTAACCGTGCTGGGCTACCTGCTCCTTCATTAGCCCCAAGAGATTTGGAAGAAGAGAATAGATTGTTGAGAACACTGAGACAGCACCAAACATCCCAAGATAGCTTAGCAAGTGGACGGTTAAGTAGGCAGTCACTAGTGAACCAGTTATGGCGTGCACATTATTAAAGGCTCTAGTGTAAAATCCATGACTTCTATGTTGTTGTAAAGAGTCTAATGGTCTATTTAGGCTGGAAAATGTACCTAGTCAATTTACAAGTTCTGTCACATTTAAATTTAGGATTAAGCTTGCTAATGATGAATAATTTAATCAGTCAGGACATGTCTTTTTATATATGCACATGTATAGTAACTGATATTTGTATTTACAACTTACAACATAGAGCCAATAATCACTTACGTTTTACCAGGCCATGCTAAGACTATTTTTAAAATAAAACTGTTTTTTTAGATAAGAAATAAAAAAATAAAATGCTTAGTTGATGTAAAAATAAAATTTTATTTGTTTAAAAGATGTGTGCAACTAAATCTTGTAAGGCTTGACTTTGTCTTGACCACGCCTCACTCATTTCACGTAAAACGTGAATCATAGTGTGTTGATTTTGTGCCAACATGTGCTCAGTGGCAACACGCCTCTCTTCGATGGCGATGAAACGCTCCGTTAGGCTCGCCATCTGGGACTGCCTTTGTGCTGGTGGTGGGCGTCGGATCACACGTCGTCGAGTTACCAAACGACGACGACGTGGAGCTATAAAGAAAAGAAACAGTTAGCACATATATAGTAAACTAGTTTTTGCCCGTGACATCCTTCGATGTTATAATAAAAATGGTGATAATGGTGAAAAATGAAGATAATAAAAAATGATGTTACTTGATGTAGCACTAGGAGTGTTAATCGTAGGAGGTGCAGCAGCTGTAGGGTTTGGTATAAACTCATTCTGTAATTAAAAAATTCTAAGTTATTATAATAAGTCTACATACAGCATATTATATGGCTATAGCACTTTATTTCCTTACCAATCCTTGGTCTTCATGTGAATGTGGCTCATTCTCTACTCTGTAACCATGCCTATGCTGTGATGGGCCTGGCTGTAGATCCTACAGAAATAATTATTACATGTAATCATTTGCAGTATCCAATTAAATACTACAATGTAAAAAGTAAATTATTAGTGTGAACTCACAGGTAAAGAGGGTGTCGACTGTTCAGTTTCAGGAACAAATATAAGTCCTGTGGTTCCTGGCTCCACTGTCATTGGTTCCACATGAGCCTAGAAATAAAAATTGTTATGAAAAAATTGTACACAATATTTTGTGTGTATGTATATGGTGTAATGGCCATTAAAATAGAAATGTAATTACTAGCAGTATACTCTCTGAATCTGCTCTTGCATGCACCTCCACTTCAACATCTTGTAAGTTCTGTAAAGTAATTGAAATAAATTTACTCATTTTGATAGGTGAAATAATGTACAAACTGTTACCTAATTAATACATACCAATTCAACAGCATCTTGCATTTTTGTTTCATCCTGATCCTGAGCCATTGGTTCCGTTTCATTTGTTGATTGCTACAAATGGAAAAATAAATTTATTAACTTATACAATAAAAAAAATAGGTATTGAAAAAATAAAAGATAAATATAAAGCAGTTGCAAAAGAAACATACATGAAAAGGGTTAATTTGCAGATCCCTATCACCAACAGCAAACCCCTCTCCTCCCATAACTGCCAGTATTCTCTCTTCTATTGCAGAGAGAGACACTGCCTCTGCTGCACCGCCACCAGTTAGTTGTCTAGCCATCCGCATTTGGCTAGCTTTCTTCTTTGTTGCAGACTTTTTATCTTTCCAATACTGAAAAATTAGCACCATTAAAAAGTATAACCCGTGATGCAACTAAGTGCAAGGTACACAAAACAATTACCAAGCATGGTACTAATACAAAGCTAGATAAATACTTACAAAAATGTAAACAAACCTTAGACCATTGCTGCCACGTTTTAATGCAGCCTCGCCCATCACTGTTCAGCTTGACAGCTATATCTTGCCAAGCTGTTCTCGTGCGGTCTCTGGCGTGGGATGTCCGAGCGTGGCCAGTAGCAAGCCACCGTTTCTCCTCTATGCTGTCCATTAATATCTCCAGCTGTGCTTGCGAAGGGACCGCGCTTCTTGACATGCTACTAATTACAGAAACATTTATAAAAACACAGTTGTAAAATTATGTGCTAAAAATCAAACATGATTATCATTTATAAAATTAAAACTTTTTAAACTTGTATTTTGCATGTAAAAATTACTTACACTTTTTGTGGTGACTACGAGTTGACTGACGTGGGCCAGGATTCACCCTTATTTATATTGATACAATGAGAGACGCTGGAGTTGGGGGTTTCTATTGTTACGACGAGCAATAGTGCGCTGTTTTGGCCCACGTGCTCGTTACGGTGCACATGTGCAAGCCGTTCGTCTGGGATGCAATTTCTCTTCCTTTGTCTTTTCAATGTCAATAGTAAAGATGTGTAAACCCTTAAGTCGGAACGCGCGCTTTCTTGTCCTTCGTCTTGTTCAATGTTAATAGCGGAATTGCGTAAATTGTTAGTTTGTTGTACAATTTCTCGTCCTTTATCTATTCAATGTTTATAGCGGGGACGCGTAAACCGTTAGTTTTTTACACGCTTTCTCGTCCTTTGTTCAACTCCAATGTCCCTTTACAATGAATGAAATAACTGTCTGTATGGAACGAACTAACAACGATAATTTAACTCTGTATCCTACTTTAACCTACTGTTTTGAATCAACTGTATTTGTACTTATACATTATAGGCTTATAAGCTATGTACTGGATATGGATATGGAAAAAAATAATGTAACGTTTCTATTATTAGAACTAAACCAAAGAATGCACTATTTCAACTTCAAGCCACAATAATAACGCTGCAACCACGTGGTAATTAATCTCTTGAAGTTGAAATAAACTATTTTAAAGTGTTTTGTTTATTTACATTTCACATCACATTCGCGTCAGTCAGTCGGCCGGTAATTTTTTTATGACGACTTTGGCAAAGGAATTAATATTCAGCCAAAACAATAACTTTAAAAAAATGTAATGAGGCTTAGATTATGTATGTAAAATTATATTTTCACTCTATTTTACCAAATAAATTGATAATTCTAATAAATCAATAATTTTAAACCGATAAAAATGAAGTCTAGGAAATATCGATTAAGATGTGAAGAAATTTGCGGCAAGCCTTAACTCGTCTTTGAAACAGCGTCGAGTTGATGCAGCCTACAGTTCGTCGACGAGGATAAACGTGTTCGTGAATACCGTTTCGCGCAGCGCTGCGCTCACAGTCGATCTCTAGGCTGTCTCGTCGTCGAGCTCGTCGTCGAGCACAGCGACGAATTGGTGTTTTACAGAATAGCACAGCTGAACCGACGACACCGTCGCTTCCACTAGTTCAGTGCCAATGGGAAAAGGTGAACGCCTCATCATATGCCATGCAGGGTCTACGAAAGGATTCATGTCAGATGCTTTACTGGCCTTTAAATCCAAGAAAACAGTGGACTACCACGAAGAAATGAACGCGGAGATTTACGAAGGATGGTTTAAATAAATGGTGCAATCTCTGGAAGAACCGTCGATAATTATTATGGACAACGCTACATATCACTCCAGACAAATTGATAAAATGCCGACGCAGGCCAATAAAAAACAAGAGATAATTGACTGGCTCCAACGTCATGGCGAAAATGTGGATAATACTTTATTAAAAGTACAATTAGTGAATATTTTAAAATCGAATAAAAGCCACCCTAAAAGATGTTATCGACGAAATAGCTGCCGAATGTGGTCATTGGGTTCTTCGACTTCCGCCGTATCATTGCCAGTACAATGCTATAGAACTAATATGGGCACAAATCAAAGGACACGCCGCTCGAAACAAGACCCATCCCCCTTTTACGGCAAACAAGATGTTAGATTTATTAAAAAATGCATGTGCGGAAGTAACTGCCGAAAACTGGGAAAAAATTGTGAGAAGAACCCAAAACATTATAGCGTCGGATTGGGAAATTCATGTGGCATTCGATAATATAGAAGTACAGGAACTTATAATAAATGTTGGGGAGAGCTCATCGAGTGACAGTGACGATTCATCAGATTTTGATTAAAATAAATAAATAAAGATTACCTGTCATTATAATTATTTCGTTTCATTGTCGAGTACCTACCTATACCTACTTATTTTACAACAGCTTCGAAAATTTTAAAGAAGTTGGCATTATCAATCAAGAATTAACACGTGTAACATCTTGTAATGAAATATAATATTAGTTAATAAATTTGTACAAAAGTATCCGGCAGTAGTTTAGTTTCTTACATTTTGTAAAAAAATATCGGATCTGTTATCGTGTTACGTTTATCGATAACTACATCCCTAAAATTGCTTTCTGGCTGACGTGACCTTGTTAATGAAATATGACGTCTTGGTGCCTAATTTTTGTTCGGAGTTTTAGTCGTTGACGCTAGAACAAAGTTATATCGACCACTGTGTGTCAGCTGTCATCGAGAAAATAAAGCAATGGAACTTGTATAATTGATGGATTTAGTTGGTCGAAGTGGAATAAGGGACTTTTTTCATTACCTACTCATAATTGGATACCATTCTTCAAAACTGATCCAAGCGACAATAATGATATTTTACGGGAAAAGAAATTTTGTACTGTGTTTATACTAGATTACTTTACAAGGTGCTTGGCCTATTACTAAAATATCGTGTAAAATTCAAAAAACTTTTTAATGCTTGTAGGTTGCTAAATTGCGTCGAATGGCGCAAAAAACAAAATTCATTTAACGATTGGAGTAGTTTGTATTCAAGTAGGTAGTAGATTGTATTCAATTGTATTGTTTCAATAATATTGACCTGATTTTGGGCACTCGAACAAATACAAACTGCATCGCAGGTCATTAACTTCGCGTTAGTTGGCGCCAACTGCAATTTACAATATGTAATTATGTACTTCCAAAACGTTAATTGATTTTTGTCCAAACTGAATATTGACTCAGAAATAAATCGAATTGGGTAAATATCAATTTAATGAGTTAAACTTATTTATCTTTAATCATCGCAAACAAAATGTACCTATTCTTAACATATAGAATTAATTGGAATACAAATTTTTACTTATTTAAGTGCCAGTCGTATTAATCGTTTTTAATTAATCGGATTTTTAGTGCTCTTAGACTGTAATAAAAGGTACTCATCACAAATTTTTAAAACATAATATAATCACATTGGACGAATTTTTTTTTGGACAAACGTGTATCAGCCTATAACCTCTCATTGCAGGGCACAGGCCTCTCCCAGTAAATCACTGGGTGATTTCCGGCCTTAATCCATCTCGCGGGCTCAGTCTAGTCATTTTTAATGTTGGTCAATTGTCATATTTGACATGTATTTCAATTTGGACAAATTTAGTATTGGATGTTTGTCGTTGCTTGGACGGTATTGGTCACATGTCGTCAAATACAAAAAATCATTTTAGTTGTTTTGTTAAAATATATTTTACACTAGAAGTTTTTTAATAGAAGTAAAAAATAATGCAATGCAATGCAACCAACCCTTTCAGTGTCCACTGCTGGACATGGGCATCCTCATACACACTGTCTCGTGCATGACGGATGTATGTCCTTAAAACACCACGCTGCAAAAATAATAAGCGAAAAATATGACTTTTCTGTAAAGTGTAAATGATGATTACGGTTTTATTATTTTAAAATTTTATATAAAAATTCGTTAGAAAAGTATATATTATCCAACATTTTACAGTTTGTTCTCTGTACTGAAAGGTGATCATTTTTGGGTAATGTATATTCGTCAGTGGACTGACGGGACAATTTCTGATATTAGGATTGAATGTAAGATATTAAAGTACGTTGTGAAAATAAAAAAAGAATGAGAATTTTATGGAATGAGGATAAGAATGGAATGGATATAGGTTGTAGTTGGGATGGGCATGAGATATAAGGGTGGGGTGAGATGAGAAGCGATGGAATGAGATTGGATGGAAAAGCTCTGACATCTCGAACTCACTTCGATAATACGATAAGTTTCCGACTAGTTAACATTAATTAATTTTATTGTTCATCAGTAATGTTAACAAAAGTTTAACTGACAGTGAATGCCACAAGGCTTTTGTAAAATGTTTCTTTGTGCATTAAAGTTTAAATAAATAATTTAAATAATGATACAATGAACCAACCAATGAATACAATGAATACAATGAATACAATGAATACAATGAATACAATGAATACAATGAATACAATGAATACTTGCCAAAATACCGCAAGTATATATTATAAAACATGCTAATATAAATTATGTGTATATTCAGTTCGGCCAACCGATTGGCGCAGTTGGTAGTAACCCTTCTTGCTGTGCAAAAGGTCCCGGGTTCGATCCCCGGTCGGAGATACATTTGTTTAATAAAAAGATAAAATAAAGAAAAAAGACAAATGTATGTTCGAATCTTGGTGTGCGTCTGTGTTTGTCTTTGTATGTGTCTCTGGACCCACGACACAAGGAATCCCAGTGTGGGCCATTGAGTGTGGCGCTATTATTATTATTCTAATAGTTAATAAATAGCAAAATAAGAAATAATGGTATATTCGTTTTTTTTGGATTTATTTACCAAAATAAGTTCAAGTACAGATGCTGATTTCATGTTCCGCTGTTCTGATATACAATGAAACTCAACTAGAATATTAATTAGTTTTGTAGGTATACATAACTTGGCTACCTATATTGTCACACGCACGAACGATAATTGAAGGAAATTTTGTGAAAACCATAAAGAATTTTGATGTTTATGAGTTCGCAGTATTACCAACGAAGCGTCACATCTTGGAAACGAACAGTTGGCGGCATTTTGAATACGAAAATCGGACGGTCACTGATTTGTAGTGAGGTCCGAAGGCCTGTTGCCAGTTGCCTGGGAAAGCCCATCATTGCAGGGGTCTCACGCCACCAAGTGCGTCGCAGGTACCATGATAGCGCCGGTGTGCAGGTAATTGTTAAATCCTGCCAGGTTCTTTCGATTTCAATTTTAGCCCTACAAAAATAATAGCCATTACAAAGCTTTGACAAAAATAATGCTGCATTTGACAATGATTTGGGCAGACTTTGAGCCAGATAGATCACTGGTTTGAAGTATTTAATAAGTACTCTGAAGTGTTCCTGAAGCAGTACTTTGTCAGAAATGTTGTTTGACAATCGATGTCTCATTCATTACTTTATAGCTTAAGTACCTTTCAACTTCTTTGTCTTTTTCTTTTTCTCTGTCTCGCCTTGGCTTTCTTAGAGGATTAGTTGCTCGAAATCTGTAATATTTAGGCATCTTTCAATGTAAATTTTGCAAAAAAAAAAGTTAAACGAATACAGACGCGATGATTCCGAAATGTCATTTCAATTTTGACAAACCGACTAACAGTATTTATTTTCTATTTGCATATGGCATGAAATCAAAGATGTAACATGACGTAACATGAACATATCTTAATGTTGGATATTTTTACACCTATGTTGGTTTTCATATTGTCCCTCATATAATAGATATAGGTAATAGCTATTGCACAGGTAACTAACCTATTGAAATTTCATAAAAGCTGATAAGATCGATTATTAAATATTTTTTCTGATGTATAATGGCTGACAGACACCAGTCAAAACTGATCACTAACCGGTAAGATCGTGTGTAGCAGCCATTATGCATATACTTGTATATACAATGCGCATTACACGCGCTTTTGTATTAGATGTATTAGATATTTGTACGTAATTATATCTACTTTTAAAATGTTAGTATTAAAAAACCTGAAGCAAAAACCTGAATCCGGATCGTTTTTGGCCCGCGTTCCCTCTGCTAGTCCCTTCGAAGTACCGCCGTTAATTATTTATGGTACCTTTGCAAGATTATAATACCACTAAATTTAATCTTACTTTTCGGTATAACATCGAGCAAGCAATTGGTTGATCGATGTATTAGGTATAGCAATTATAAAATAATACACGATGTGTACTAATACAGTGAAGCTATTGTAGTGAGGAAGCGATACTAGTTGTTTATTCATAACGCAACCTTTTTAACGATAAATGCAATTTCAAAATAAATAAATACCGAATTTCTTTAGATGGGTCCACTACGTCGTATCGAAGTTTATTTCGGCGAATGTCGTTACATCGATGACGTTATGTCCAACGTTTTTTTACATCGAAGAGCTGATATTTCGAATATAAATACGTTACATCGAAACGACTTTCATCGATGTCGTTACATCGAAACGACTTTCATCGATGTCGTTACATCGAGACACTTTATTGCATCGAATCGATTAATCGATAATACGTCGCGTCTAACAACGTTATATCGAAACTATTCAGTTTTCTTAAATTCAGATAATTCTGAAGGTAGGTTCGCTCATTTCTTTTATCTGTCAAATTGGTTATTGTATACTTACGGTATACAATAAGAAATGATTAAGATAATAAATATTACTTATGATACATGGATATAATATTACTTATGTTATGATACATGGATATAATATTACTTATGTTATGATACATGGATATATTTTAGTTTCAATATATTTTAGTTTTTACCCACGACAGAACGGAGATGGTATATACGTTTGGGATTAGAGAACGTATGTATATTTATATACCTACCTCTTGTTACCGTCAACCGTCGGAAGTTTTATCAAAAATGTTCCTGCAAAGGTATGACGAGTAAAAAAACTAAGCTTGGTACCTCGTAGGGTCTACCGTAGGGACGAAAAACGTTCCGGAAAAGGCCCTCGTCGTAAATTTTTGTCAGTCTTACTTTAATGAAAGCTGTGAATTAGACATGGGTAACTCAGCAAAATTCCTTGCGTCAACACATTAACTCAGGCGCAGTTCACTGCGCCGACTCTTTGAGTTAACTCAAAATTGCGCCATGGCGTATCAAAATGGAAAGCGCCGAGTGAGCTGCAAAGCAATGATGTCAGACGTACCAACTTCTTGGTAAACATACTAGTTTTTAGTGTCACGTACCATGTACCAAGACTACTCGGTCCTTGTACGCAAAAATACCAAGATTGGCCGTTGACCGACAAAAATACACTGACAATATAGAATAACCGACAAATTTCAGAGATGCATAAAAAAAACCATTCCAATCAGATTTCGCTAATGTTATAAAACTTAAAAGTGATATTTCTTCCGTGTGTTCAATAATTACTGCCCTCTATTAACGGTATACGAAATTATAATATATATTTTTTTACTGGGATGCGATTTCCGACACAGTTTGTCTCTAAGTATTGGCAGCGCTAGAGCGGAGCACAGGCGTACTAGTTTCCCGTCCCCCATACCAGCTTTCAGCCAGCTCGGCACAAGGATTTCTAAGTGGCCGTCTAACATCCCTGCTGCAAAGTGCGCGCTATCTGCACTGCACCCCGCGTTCGCAGGCTTTTAGTAAATATATTTCGTTAATTTCGAACGTAAACAAGCCAGAGCTATCAAATTATAACCCAGTAAAATATAAAAAAGATTACGATTATCTATTACTACTGTAAAAGGATACTTCATAATTTGGTCGTATATCTTGAAAATAGATGACTATTTTAATAAATACTACTTTAACTATGAAGTGTCACTGTGATAATAGTTTACAGGTTATAGCACTACGGTACTTTTATATTTCACTGAGTTATAATTTGCAGTTTAGAAAAATGAAATATAGTTAAAGATTTGTGCAACATCACGAAAAGTGAGTCCCATAGTAACGTTTGAGTTAAGCTGCGCTGTGAATTCGAAAAAGAATTCAATACATTTCGAAAAAGTGAGCGACACATCCGGCACAATGAACTAAGTTGGCGCAATTGCAATTACCTACTGTGAATAGGATTTTGCAAGGTCGGCGACGCACCCGCATGTCCCCTGGTGTTGCAGGTGTCCATGGGCGGCGGACCATCACGTGGGACCGCTTGCTCGTTCGCCCAATTCACTATAAAAAAAATAAGTCACTTAATAATACTATCAATAAAGTAAGACATTTGTTAATACATACCTGCTTATAAAACAGCATAAATATTGTTTTATATTTTACTTTTCGCATCAACAATATATTAAAATTAACATATTTTTTTTTTAATACTATTTGTAAAATAAACAATTTAAAAATAATATAAATAATCTGAAGAATGCCACACTCAATGGCTCGCTCTATGATTTGCTGAACGAAAAGTTTCAATCTGGAAGATCACGGCATTAAGTGGCGACATCGTGAACCTGCTTGGAACGAGGAAACGGCTACTCAGTGAGTGTCCTACCACTTGTCTGTGTTTTCGCCATTACTAAAGCTATCGAAGTTATATTTACAACAAATGTTAAATCCTCTTCATTAATTTACTTTTTCATGCCTTATTTCATGTCTATCCAATATACGTCTTCTTTGATTTACATCAGAATCAATGTAAAAAGTTGCCACAATTCTGTGCCACGAACTTTGTAAGAGAGTGTTGATAATCCATCATTTTTGTACTGATTGTGAGATCTTGGACGAGAAATATTCTTTGTCCTGTGAAGCAAAAATTAGATTTGATTTACTTTTTCATCAACTCACTGACTAAGTGAGTATACGGTGATCGGAGCTCGAATAAACAATAATTGTTAGTTTTAATCTAAGTATTTTAGTAGGAAATTATCTCTATACAGACTGTTTGAGGTGCGCATGATTAGAAAAATAGAAATAATGTAGTAAATTCATTGAATATTTTTATGTCAAGTATTTTTACCACCAAAGAAAAAAACAATTATGAATTTCTATGACTTTTAAAACACTATTATATTATTGGAATAGAAAAGATAAAAAACAGGAAAATTGAAATTAATCTGAATCTATTGAGAATAGACACATATTTCTCAAGGAGTTTTAGTAGCCAGATCATATAAAAATGAATGTTTCTTTGGTTGTCCCGTATGCGTTCCTATACCATTCATCCGATTGCAATGAAACTTTGATGAGTTGTTGTGCGCACGCCCGCGAAGGTTTCTAAATCAGTACTTGAAGACCACGCGAATGCAGTCGCGGGCAACAGCTAGTACTTCATAAATCCAGATAAAGTTAACGCTCTGTGCAGACGTAGCAGTTTCAGTTGCTGCCAACTGGCGACAACTAAACACAGTTTAACTTTTTAAACTTTCGCGATTTGTACACATTTTATTTTGTAAATCGTGTTTAAACACGTAAAAATAAAGGCTTTAATTTACCTTTCATTTCTACTCGACGTTTCGGCACGGGTCACACCAGCCGTGATCACGAATTGACTAAAGAGGCGGATAATCCAGGATGGGAGCTGCGAGCAGTTTTATCAACTAATCCTGGGGGGGGGGGGGTTGATCTTCACATTCGAAAGTCTGCGTGCGATACACTACTCTGACAATGTCCACGGACTTATTCGACGATAAATACGAGTAGTCGTGTCGAGTAAACATATGTTAAAAGGTAAACAAGGCTTTATTTTTGCACGTTTAGACTCATTACAACAGAAAACTAAATACAATTTTCAGTGTGTGCAACAGCAACTGGTCAGGTAAAGCTACAAACAAGCGAGAACCGTCAGTATAACGATGAATCTCGACCAAAATAAAACTTGCTGCACTAATACGTCGTAAACGATGTTATCTCGTGTGTGCGCCGCTGTAAATCAACTTAGAACACTTTTATTACAAATAATTATTAAGTTGCTAGTTGCGGCAACTAGAAACTTGTGAGTCACCGTGTTCGACGATCGGTAACTGTCGTCGGTGGTCGCAATTCACAACCTACATCTGCCCCGTAAATTCTAAGTTCCATAGTAATTATGAAAATCATTATTCACAGCTAGTTGCCAGTTACCGAAACTGATGTTTGAATGTTGCTTCGTCTCCACCGCGCCTAAGTCGTCGGCCATTTAGGCACTTATTTAATTTGTCGTTAATTATTGGTGTTGAATTTATTTTTTGGACATTTCTGAAGGTATTCATCGTCATTTCATGTCAATTAACTTGCTACTTCATCGTTGCTCATGAGTTGCTACTTCATCGTTTATGCGATTGGCTTCATGTGCCTGCCTAAAGAAGTTGATTATGAGCTGCAAAAGAAATTTGTAATCATGCGAACGCTTTGTACCTACTCCGATACATGCACACACTTTACATGCTGTCAACCATTCAATACTACATAAAGCATATTATTTAATTTCTTACATATTGAACCCGAGAGTCTTATTCAAGTAGCCTTCCAAAATTGCATATGACCCGATATTGTCAGGACTTCTTTTCAACGTCTGTTTAGTGGCTATTATTCTGTTAAATAAAAACAAATATTTATGATATAATTACCTAACTATAGTACATAAATATATAGGTAATTAAAAACTTAAATAGTTCATAGTTAGATAACATGGCACGAACATTGGAGCATAATACATGGAAGCTTACCTATATCTAGCAGATTCTTTCTATCAAAAAGTTATTTGAGGTTTTATTTTTCATATTTGCAACGTAAAATTTGAAAACATCAAACCGCATTAAGATATTGTTTTTTACTTTTTATTCAAAATCAAAGGACCAACAACATTTAGTATCATAGCTTATAGAACGCGAGCATTTCCGCATATTTGCGTCGTTAATATAACTTTGTGTTATGGCAATAAAAGTAATTAATGTGATTACAATAATCACAATTTTAGTGTTCAAGTTTAATAAACACCAGAATTTGAAACTAATCGTTGCTACATATACTTACAGCTTTTTGAAAAAAAACATACTATAAACTGCATTAATACTTAACCGACAAAAGAAACCCAAGTCAATACCCACCTCCCATACATGTCGTTATATAATGTTTCTGATTCTTCTTCCCAGAAATTATTGGAAAAGCCATTGGTTTTAATAAACTGTGACGGAGCCATGGCCACTACACCGCCAAATCTGGGCCCGGAATACCTATATAATAAAAAAGCTTAATTCTGTCAAAGCTTTGAACTCTGGCAATTACGTCATGCGTCTTTTGCTTGGATAAGGACGAAATGCAATGTATGTATTCAACTAGTGAAGGTCTGTGCCAGAGATCAACCAAAATACAGACATGCAGCATTGCGGCCTTAAAAAGGTGGAATATGCAAGGCGGTCAAATTGACCGCCTTTCAACTCAAACTATCATTTGACGACCAAAAAAACTACCAAGATCGTATTTTATTTTATTGTCCTTTTTACAATGGGCTGTAATATTTTTAACGTAACGATGTTGCCAATATAAAAAAAATATAAGAAATATAGAAGTAATTCAAAACTTTTACTATATAAACCGAAATAATATTGGTAATGCAATATTTCGCGGTAAATATGTTTACGAAATTAATTTTAAGTCGATAAATAAAGAAAACTACTTTTAAAAACGTAATTATACCAACAATTTTAGTTATAGCATTATTTTATTTATGTCGCGTGTATATCACTTATGTCAATCACTAATGTTATGTCACAAGGAATTATCCATCTCTGAATTTTGGTTGATCGACGGTCTGTGCAAACAGAGCTGATGTTATGATATGTTCTTTATTTTAATAGATAGATAGGTCAGTATCTCAACAATAGTTTGGGTCTACATCTGGGTTAAGTTTGAAGATGGGAATAATCGGTTCAATAGGTTAAAACTTACAACAATAGTAGCAAAATTTGAAAAAAAATCAACGCTGATATACGACATGTTGGATGTTGTTGAAAAGCCTATCAAGTTCTATAACTTTTATCTAAAAGGTCGTAGTCTTTCGTAGTGAGATATAAAGCTACATAGCGTGGACTTCGTAGACCCTAGGGCGGAGTCCATGCTGCTGATATTACGTACCTGTACTCATTTTTTAGGTCATCGAGGACAGAGAAAAGCTGCTTCACGTGTTTGTTGCAGCGATATAGGTTGCGTGTGTCAGTGGGCATGAGGTAGGGCTCGTGGAACACCAAGCAGCTCCATTCATCTGGACGCCACTTTTTCGCTTCCAAATAGCCAATGTTTAGAAGGTTTCCCTTGTTGAACCGTGTACTGTTGTCTTTTGATAGAATAATATAAATCAGAAATGTAATGTCACTAGATATAGAAAAATCTTAGATTGCCATGTAAGTTTTAAGTCGCTTAGCGAGCTACGGGGAGAGTTATCTATGCTCAAAGTTTCTATGCGGAATAAGATCTTAAACGAAAAGATCCACCTAAGAACCAAAGTTACCTACGTCCTACATAGCTCACCATATCAACATGCTGAAGCGGCAATGGGCAGGTGATATTTGCCGAAGGGCCAATAACCGATGGGTTAGTTAGACGAATCCTGGAATGCAGCTTCGTATCGGGAAGCGTCATGCCAGTCCGGTCACTTGGACCAACGACTCGAAGAAGTTCGCCGGTGGTAGTTGGATGAGAAGAGCCGAAGATCGTGTGTAATGGCGAGCTTTGGGAGCGGCCTATATCCAGCAGTGTAGAGAGGCTGATGGTATAGTATTAAAACTACTTATAGCTACTTATAGTTTTCTACGGCTCTTACCATGCTGGATAATGAAAATTCTATACTCCAACCGTTGCTTCATCAGGAAAGGGTGCATGTAGTACAGCCATGCAGATGTGTAGAACCTTCGTGCGCTATTATAAGGCACAATGATCGCCACGGTCTGCGTGACGACGCATCCAACCGGTCTATGGTAACCACCGTATTCTACTTCGGAGTATGTGATTTCAATAGCCTCAACTATTTCTTTTCTGTTCATTGTCACCGGACCTATATTCAACAATAAGTACAATAAATTGTGACAAATTTAATTAAAATCTTTAATGCGTTCGAAATAAGAGAAAAATGTATTTTTCAGATACAAGAGCAGACTACGAAAAGGATACAATACCATAGACCGCATCCACTCCCTGAGGCAGATTATACATGTCTAGGAATATCAACCTTTATACCTCACCATTGTTGACTACGAAAAAGTCCTCAACTCGATCAAAACCTAGTTTGTTCTCGAATCCTTGCCAAGTCGCCTGCAGATATATCAGGGCGAACATCTCACATGAGCAAATAAGTAGAGCTTACTATTTAACTAATAATTTTCTATTAGTTCACTAAAGATACGCTAGCGTGTACGAAGTCTCAGGCGATCGCTAGTGTTGTTAGAGCTCCTCACATTTTCCACTCGGATTAAAAATATTTTTTATATAATCACCTGCATACGGCCGCTACCGCCATGCCAATGCACGCCACAGATATATTGGTGTGCTATACCCACTAGGCACATATTAAATGTTTCTTACCTAGATTTGCCGGCATTTCAGAACAGTCTTTCAAATTATAATCGTTTACGTAATAAGTGTATTTGTCAGTATTGGAATAGTTGCCAATTTCCTTGGTATCTTCCATTACATACGTTGGATGTGTCGTTTGCGTGATATCAGTATTTTCTTCGTCGCAAACGAGTTTGCCATGCCATATTCCATACAACATTCGATTAGAAACTGACACCCGGTGCAGAATCTTCTTTTCTTTACTTATGCTACTGCTACAGATAATGTTAGTCTATAGGATTGATAAGTTAGACTAATAGGTAAATTATACTTTTCAAATGCATTTCGCAAGCTTCTTTTTTGGAAAGCTAGTCCAGCTAAAGTATCAGCCAAGCGCTCACACGAATACAAACTCTTTTGCAGTTCATTAATTCAGTAAGTGTTATGGCAACATATTCAGTTAAAAGTTAAGTAGCGTCAACCGCAAATATAACATTGTAGAACAAACCTATTCATTCAGTAAGAACAACGAATGTAAACTTTAAAATTATATCAATAACTAGTTTACGAACGCATAAAAAAGTTTGTAATCATGCGAACGGGGGTAATTTTATTGCCTCCCTTAGCTCCTCCCAATGCACAAAGGTTTTTGCAGAACTACTGAAAGTTTACAGTTATGTATACGAGAATACAGTACACTCGCATACAGGAGCTCTTTAAATTCCAAAATAAAGCTGTCTGTTTAGCAATTAGAGCGCCTTTTATATGCTGTTTTCTTTTTGTATTACGTTGTGGTATTTGTGGTGTAGTTACAATAAAAAACACTTTCTTACATACCTGGATTTCGTAATCGTTTCGAGAGGAGCTGGTCGGCGGAAAGGTAAACTTTCATAGAAAGAATAGAATATGTAATTTATTAAGTTCAGCAGAATGATACCGATGAAGAACACCATCAATACTCTCAGTGGAATAACGACTACCATTTTTGAACAATAGTGTCTCAGATCAGTTATTAGTTACGTCGAAATAAATACATGTTTTTAATACAAAAACATGATATATAAGAAAAAAGTAAATCTATGCATTGTGTCAAATTGTCTAGCAGTATACTGCTATACTTTTTATTTTTATCACTTCTGTCATCACTATTTTCTTTAATACCAGCGTATTTGAAAAGACCTGATAGCAACATTTTATTCAGCCTGTATTCATTAACCTTATGTTGAAGCATAGACTTGCCTACAAAAATATTAGATCTGCGTGTTGAAGCTTTTACGCTGCCATGTCACTGCCAGGAAGTAGAACATCTCAGATACATTTTTTTATTTTATTTTTGAGGTGAAGACACCAAAACACGAAATATAAAGCTTCACACTGTGGCTTAACAGTTGCGATTATTTTTTTACAGCGGAAATATTCTTTTTAGAAAGGTGGCAGACCAGCTGACATTCCATACGGCGGCCGGCCGTTTTGCGGCGTACCTGCATATCTCCTGATGTTGCATGGGTGGTGGTAACACTTACCACCTCGTGGGACCGCTTGCTCGTCCGCCTACTTCCGTATAAAAAAAAGTCCGCCTGGTGGTAAGTGGATACGGTCGCGTACGGACATCCGGGATAGGTAAATACGCTAAGTATACATCCCGAAACCTGAAGTATAAACGACGAATTATGCTCTCCGGCCCCTGACGTGGATTCTTTGGGTGATGTCCACATATTAATATTCTATATTGTGGTTGCTTAAATGTTCTTTTGTGTTTTTTGTTTTAAAAGCTATTTTATCTTTTTTAAAAAAAAAAACTTTATTGTTTGGTTGTGGAAACTTTATACCCTTTAATGTAATATGTAGGTAATATTAACGAGTATGTACACTAATTTGTAATAAAAGTAAGCTGTATGTTTCTCTAGTATAAATAAATAAATCAGTCCACAATGTCAAACGTTCGCACGCCTCCTGGTGCATAGCTTACCTTTGAAAATCTAGGAGGACATTTCGAAAAAAGGATTAGGAAAATGGGGTACCTATAGAAAATACATGTTCGAGTTTTTCTAATTCCATTTAACATCTTGCTCCTCCTTGGTGGAGATGAGGTGAGATGGGGAGTAAAGTGTACAATAGAATAGGATTTCTTTTATTACGTCATTCCATGGGATAGGATGGGATGGGAAACAAGCTCTGGCATATCTCACTCACTGCCTAGGGTAATTTCTGTAGGTATGCTTTTGTACCTAAAAAATAAACATTTTCATGTGTGTTTAGCACTTTTGTATATAGTCCTTGCCCATAACCTGCCCCAATACTGTTAAACCGTGTCACATCGGTGTGACAGAACGGTTTAACTGCGAGTTCGAAAGGACACAATCTTCCGCTTTTCTCGTTCAGCCACAACCGCAGCCTTCTTACAATCCTCTTGCCCAAAGGGCGTCATATGCTACAGTAAATGGTCTACATTCAAGGATACGTCTTCCCCATGGTTATCTTTACTGCTACAGGTACCTATGGCCTGTCCACTGCCCCATCAGGTTTTCACCACCTTTTCAGGTTATTAATAAAAAAAAGACAATCCCAGTTTCGCAATTTGATATTTAAATCATGTGATATACGTGTGGTGTTTTTTAGACGTTAAAATTGAATCATCTTCTTACAGTAATAATTACAAAACACTGATTTATTTCACACATTAAGCGGGACATAATGAGAAATATCTTAACATAGGGTTTCAATCACCGCAAAACAGAACCAGTTCCTTTTGTAAGCCGTGTTAGTACTTTTAACAGCTTTCGTATTTGATTTTATATATTAATTTAAATCTTTCCTCGAACTATTATTTGGAAAAAAATACAATTCTCTATTTTCGGTACCTACATTTGTTTAACTCATAACTATCTATTTAGATACTCACAATCATAGATAAATAAATTGTAAATAGATACTCTATTTATAATTACAAAATCTAAGAGATCTTAAACATTTTCTATTAAAAAATTCAATTCAAGTATTTCAAAATTCCATATTCTTTTTAATTTTTGAAGAAAATTTTCAAAAATTCTTTTTCTAACTTATTTCTAATTTAATCAGCGACCCAAATATCGCAAGGAATATTTTCTCGTTGAAAATCAGATTTAACATAGAAATCCTCTCAATCAAAAGAAAATGACTGCAAAATATTTTCTGTTTCCGATTTTATATAATAATAAAATAACTACACACATTTTTAAAAAAAGAATAAATATTGCATCTGTTCTTGGGGACTATAAAGTTTTGACCCTTTCTATACTTCATTGACTCGATTAATAGAGGAATAGAGGAAGAGGGATTAGGATTACTGATTAGTCTACAGAACTAATATTTTTGCTACGGCGTCTCCCTATGGATTAGAAATCTATGGATTTTATAGTCGTCAATCATTGTAACAAATAATATAGAGAAATCCTACAGAAATCTGTGCAATTGCAACTTATGCTTTATGATTTACTTACCTTTGCCTGTCATATTAAAATATACATAAATACGTCAAACTGACAGTTTGCTTCATACGATCTGTCATTCGTTTAGTGCAAATAGTCATTCATCAATTTTCCAACAAACTATTATATTTACGAGCAAAATAATCAATAGGTATCACTTGATATTTTTGATAAAAATGAGTCGTTAAAATGACCACTGTTTGATTACGTACACGTCCAACATGGCATTTTTAGAGGTATGAATAACTATTTCACTTTCCAAATTCGGAATATGTATTTATTTTATGTTTGTTTTTGCTATTCAATTCAATATCATCCTATAACGTCGCACTGTAGAGGATAGGCTTCTCCTAATGCTCATCAAAGTACTTGTATCAACCTATAACGTCCCACTGCAGGCCAAAGGCACCCCCTCGTAGATTACTGACGGGTTTCGGCCCATAATCTACCATGCAAGTCCAGTACGGATTGGTGGATACATATTACTCAATGATTATATGCAGCGCCGGCTCTAGCCCATGTAGCGCCCGGGTGCAATCAATACCCTGGCGCCCTCTAGTAGACTCTTTGGAGGCGTCGCGAGCGGCGCTCGGCGCCCCCTAACACCCTGCGCCCCTGTGCGCCGCACACCCTGCACCATAAGTAAATACCATAAGTGCCCGCGCGCCCATTTCAAATGAACTTACACTCTATTGACTTAGAGATCATTTTGCTACCGGGCGGCAACGTGTCAAACGTACATACATACACTGTCTTTGGATTAGAGATTTTGCCGCGCGCGTGTTGTATTAAATAAAATTGTTATTTGTGTAGTGTAGTAATGCGGTATGACAAGCGCCGAAAGCGTAATAAAAGTAAAAAATATATTATTGTTAATGACTATTTTTTTTTTGCTTGCGCATACATATTTGTCGTAAGTAACAAGTATATAAAACTGTGCAATGGCGTTAAGTTCAATGAAATATCCAAAAATTCAGCGCTCGACAGGCGCCCCCGGGCGCTCCGCGCCCGGGTGCACCGCACCCCTTGCACCCCCTGGTAAAGACGGCCCTGATTATATGCTTTCTTTTAACTAATGTCATCATACTAATATGTATAAATAACAGAGAAAAAGAATGGATACATAAAAAAGAAATCATTTATTACCACAAATTGAACATTAATGAATTTTTGCTACGAATCAAATTAATATTTTCAGTGGCGTCGATTCACATTCTTTGATATCCATAAAAATGTTGATAATGGAAGAATAGCAGAATGTTTACAAGTAAGTATTTAATGTTATTTTTGTAACCCTTTATTGTACATTTATCAGTATTTCACTATTAGCCTCAGTAAGAACAAAGGTAAAGTTATTGATCTTCTTTAAATGAGCTCTTTAATTAAGTCAATCGAAGCAACTATTTTGAGTTGGAGACTGTCCTCAAGTATTAACTCTACTTAACCCACTCTAGATCTTTTCAGAGGTTGACTATTCTTATGGGCTATGTTGCATACTTCTGATAGTGGCCCCAGATTTCTTAGGATAAACTTATAGATTTATTAAAGAAGTCTTCAATATGTTTACCTTTTAATTGTACTTGATCTTTCAGTCAGGTTACATGATCATGAGCTGACTGACTGGTGAAGAATTCAAGTTATAATTCTCACAAGAACCCTAACAAGTTAAGCAAACTAAGCAAGCACCTTCACAATATGTGACTTTCAGAAACATCAGTCTGCAGATTCTCTCATAGAAAGTTGGAAATTCCAATCGTCATACTCTGTGACTGCCCAGCTTTGGCATCTAAATGAAGGTCTTTTCTTGGAGGTCACCTTTTGACGCCCAATCTGATCAAGGCACTCTCCCAGGACTGTAATATGTGACATTGTCTGAGAAAAGTGCTTTGAACCTTCATTCCTTATGATACTACTAAGCTGCACTTTCCATAGTGTCATGGGATTTTTTTCCCTTCTGCACTACGGAGCACTAGTCTTGTGAGTAAATTTGAATATGAAAGTCCTTCGTTCCCTATGCCTCAAGAGAACAACAGTTCACTACTAAAATAAATGTTAATTAATATATATTTTTATTTTCCTAACATTTAAAAGAACAAATTCAATGCAATGCGATTAGCCCATTCAGTATCGACTGCTGGACATGAGCCTCCCCATGCACATTGTCTTGTGCACGTGGGATGTATGGCCTTAAAACAATAAAAAAGATTAAAAGGCCTTAGACAATTTAAAGGAACTAATAATGATTATTTTTAAAATAAATAAAATATACCTTCCCACACTGAAACTTTAAATTATTTAAACTTAAGTATTTCAAAAAATATTTTATTAAAATCTGATTGTTCTAAATTTTTAAGTAGAACAAATAACATTTTAGAATGATTAAAAAATAATAAAGAAAATGAAATTAATCACCCTGGCCAACAAAGTCATTCAGAGATAAAAACATTTATAGTAATATATACATCCAGTGCATGGCCTAAACTTATCTCCTTATTAATTAAGTGTATCTGTACACATGTAATGATGTCATTGAGGATAAATAATTTCAGTCTTATTGGTTTCGACCAACTGTGTATTAAGGATATGTAATTTGGATCTCATTGGTTTCAATAAACTACACTGCTGGTCAGTGGCGCAGAAGGAAAAGAAATTCCCCACGACACTATCAGTACTGATTAGTAGTGCAGATGGGAAAAAAATCCCCACAACACTACTGTTAGTGAGGCTTAATAGTGCTGTGGGTCAGGAGGGGTTTTGAAAAATTATGTTGTTTTTACTTTACACGTTTCAACATTTATGTTGAGAGCGAAATCTTAAAAGTTAATATTATTATTGCTTAAAAATCAGATGTTTGCCCATGTTTTTATTTAAATAGAAACTTAAAACAATGAAATTTTAAGTTAGATAATCTTAACTATAGTCAATAAATCCATATCCACAATAAGGTTGCTCACCCTTTGCTCAGATAATGTCACATATGATAATAATTATTACTTTACCCAATTTCATTACTTAACCACTGTTCACCAAATAACTTCCTTTTGCAGGACACAAATGTGACAGTGGCGATAAGTGGCAATGCCCACATCGTGTTATGTGATGTAACAGGATGGGCTCACCTGATTTCTCGCAGTTGGGAGATCACTTCTTTCAAGGCCTATGAGCTCACAATATCCTTGGCACAACAACTACCACATGATCCATTTTTAGTCACCATTGGGGTAAGACACTTGTCCCTAGAATATTATGCCTTTACACTATACTGACAGGATATTTGCTAAGAAAAACATTGTATTACATAAATATATACATATAATCTTTAGAAATAATTACTTTTATAATGTTCCACATTTTTGTATATATGAATAAAACCATATTTCTTTACATTATTAAATGTACTATAACATTTAAATTATGGCTTAGATGTTCTTTTCTCCACCTGGGGTCGCGACCACCAGGGGGGACGCTATCACATATATAAGGGGTGGCAGTTTGTCAAGAAAAAATAAGCACATGTCTTTCAAAAGGGTCGCTTGATTTTTAAAAATCTATTGCTGCCATCTTTAATAAGATATATGTATCTGTCATATTTGACAGTAATGTTTATTGAGCTTCACCATTTAATGATGGAAAATTACACAAGGTGTGGAAATCATTAAACATTACTATCAAAATGACTTTAGTTTGTCGAATATTCTGTGCGTCTTGTTGAATTTATGGTCAGACTAATTGGCCTGTTGAATCCTCAATTCGGCTTTTAATCAAATTCGAAGAAACCGGGTCAGTTGCTGATCAAACACCCCCTGCGTCAACGAAACGCAAGGTCTATCGAAAACGTTGTTGCAGTTCCGGACAGTGTGTCTGAGAATCCTAGACAGTTGCAAGAACTCGGTCTTTCTGCAGCATCAATTTGGGCCATTATGCGTTGGAACTTGAGCCTTCATCTGTATGAAATTCAATTGATTCAACAACTGAAGCCGAATGACCGTACATTCGCGGCTCCATTATCTCGCGAGGCGACGTAGCTACCGAGGCCATGTGATGTAACGCCCTTACACTTCATCGTGTGGGGTTACGTTAAAGCCAGCATCACCCGCGTCATTATCGAAATAGAGCACGATTTATGCGATAGAGTTATCGATAATTGGTCCTCCAGAATGTGCGCCATTCAACATGGACGCGGCAGCCATTTGCCCGATATCATATTCCATAATTAATGCTATCGATTGACGTTACAAATAAAAAAGAATTTATGGCGGGGTATCGATTATACAACATGTTTTATTTATATTTAAAACTAAAGCGCACTTATTGAAAGACCCTTTACAAAAACCTTTTAGTTAATGATTAATGATTCATAATACAATGTAAAATGGTAAAAAACATTATTAGGACCTAATTATTATTAGTAAGCGACCGTGAGGTCATTTACTTTATTTTTGCCCTTTCAGTTGATCTCGACACAAACAATTGAAAAACGATTGCTTGGACCATTTATTTAGTTTTGTAAAATATGTACTGATAAATATCAGCCTATAATAACGTCTTCAGGATCTTCTTGAGGCTTATCCGTTTCTGTAGTGCCTTAGCATGTTTGCAGATGTGGGAGTGAACGAATTTTTCGCCTTGACCTGTAAAAAGTAGTTGTCATTAATTAGCCGACTGCAGAGGAGGCAACTAAGGAAATCCTGAAGATTTACTAAGATACATATAGTGGGAGCTGATGTACCTCAGTGAAGCTTCGGAGGCCACCCGACACATTCATATCTTCTTTTGTTCTTTGTTGTTCTTTGTCTTTTTACTAATGTACTTTTTAAGTTGTTACTAATACTATATATGAGTTACTATATTATGAATTGTAGTCTGAACCAGCCCTTTTTACATCCACTGCTGGACATGGGTCTCTTTATGGACATTATCTTATGCATGTAATGCATGAGGGATGTATGGTCTTAAAACGTAACATTGACTAAGCGGGTTGGCGAGTCCACTCTTAGAGGTGGAGTAGTTCCTCGAGGCTTGTGATAGTGGCTTTGTTATCCCTTAGTCGCCTTTTGCGACACCTAGGGAGGAGATGGAGTGGTACTATTTTAAAGCCAGCCGACACGATACGACCAATTGGTGTACGACCAATGAGTTGTAGTGGCCTGAAAGAAAAGGCGTTTATTTTATTTATTTTTATAACAAATGTTTATTATGTATTCATTAGATACATTTAAGGAAGTTATATATACTATTATCGTTTAAATTATATATTTATAATACTTCTCACCGCACCAGTTAGCTGGTAGAGAATGTCTTAAGGAATTAAGCTCTCCTTTAGTACGTTAATGTGCAATAAAGTTTGTTAAATCCTAATATCGTTTTGTTGCTACCGGTGAAATTTTAAACAATAAAAGGTTAAAGGTCATTGTCTGATAAATAAAATAAGTGTGTTCGTCCTAAAGGATGACGAAGCGGGCGTAAACCCACTGATTAAGGTGTGGGACTGGTCGCGTAGTGACCGCCACGGGAACCCTACGTGCGTGCGCGTCTCGCGCGTCGTCCCCTCGCACATGCGCGCCACGCCTGCTACCGCGCTCGCTACACACGTTAACAAGGTACTCACCGACAACGAACAAACCTGTGTAATATTTATCTAGTAAATGTATAATATTTATCTATTACACCAACCATGGTCACGAGTCAGCTCGTGACCATGGTTGGTGTAACCCAGCCCAAAGGTCGAGTAAAACACAAGGTAAACATACGCGTTAAGAACCCGTTTATTAAATAGAAATGTGTAATAAATTATATTAAATATGCATAAACTTGCTTCATACTTGCATAAAGGACACTGAATTTTACTGTTTTCAAAATTCTGCACACTAATCCGAATATAAATCCAAAAGATTGGTCCAAAGATCCAATCCAATTTTTCTGTTTGTTTGGTCTAAACTACTGAATAGATTCTAAACTACTGAATAGATGACTAAACTACTGAATAGATTTCAATGAAATTTGCCAGAGATGTAGCCTGAAATGCGGAGGACATAAAAAACTTTTCATCCCGAAGAATTGATTATTTTTGCCAGGAGTCATAATTAAGTATTAAATAATTTAATATCAACTTCATACTATTAAGATAGACTGTCGTTTTGGCCGGTGCTGGATTGGATATTCTGTATAGGTTTAATTTAACTCATCATAAAAGTATCACCTAAAATTATTCATTACACGATTCATAAAAACATCGCAATATGGATGTTATTTTTTTTATATTGTGATATTCTAATATTTATCAAAATGTTTTCTTGATCAGAATCTTCAAGCGGTGGGTTTCCAAGATGGCTCCGTGGTGTTATTCCGCGGCGACATCACGCGGCAACGCAGCGGCAAGATGAAGACGTTACCTGACTCTGGAACGAGTCCCATTACGGGACTCGCTTTCAAGTAAGATAATATAATTTACATCTAGTTTGATGATATCTCTTTGCTATGGCCACCTAGGGCCTTCGCCTATCTGTGATTTTTAAAAGTAATTCAGAAAGTGTACTGTTGGGGACTGCGTTCGTGGCGGACGCAAGGAATACTGCTAGTGCGTGACGCTCGTCCACGTAAAACATATTGATAATCGATAGTAAAACATAACAAAAGAAAGTAAACAATATTTTTACTTTTATTAATGTATGAAGTTCTAGAGTTATGAAGTCTGTAGTCAGAGTCTGAATCAGAACTGCAGCTATCAGTATTTTCACTACTTTCGTCCCCGCTATCACTGCCTCCCAATTGTATGGTTAATTCATCAATTGTGTTTTCCATTAATCCGTAATTCTTCCAATATTGCTCTTCAACAGATATAACATGTCTCAAAAATCTTTCCCAGACGTGAATGTTCGTCACAATGGTTGAACCCGGGAGACACGGCCAAACAATGTCCCAAACGTAAACTGAGTCAAAAGAAACTCATGGTGGGTGTATAGTGGTCCTGTGTTGGTATTATCTGCTACAGCTTCTTCAGATCTGGCACAACAATTAACGCAGATGTGTACTGTGAAGAACTGCAAACGACAATGTACAGGCTCGCTATCAAACAACCGAATCTGGTCAATCACTCTAGTCCATGATAACGCTGCACACTGCACGCCGAGACAGTCTCAAAGTAAGAGGAGTTTCGACTGGAAACTCTCCGTCACGCTCCGTACTCGCTAGACTCTGTCCCTATTGATTTATATTTTTTTCGGAATTTGGAGAACTTTTTACAGGGGAAATCATTCTACTCCAATCAGACAGGGAAAAACGCCTTCAGAGAATTAATCGATTCCCGTCCCCGGGAGTTCTATAGCAGAGACATCAATCAACTTCCATTAAAATGGCAAAAATGCATTGATAGCAATGAACTTCAATTAATTCAATGTGTAATAATTTTAATACAAAGAAATATTTGATTTTTTTCATGTAAGACGGCAATTTCATAGGTAAGGACCTAATACAATATTTATGGTACTATAATATGGTACTTGATTGTTAAAGAAATACATATATTAAAAAACTGTGTAATTAAATAATTTAAGATCCTGCAGCATGCCTTCAAGTACCTGACTACTGTACGGTCTTAAAACTTGTTTTATTTGTCTTAATTTTGTTGTTTTGTGACTGTTTCAATTGTCGTAGTAGACAGATTGAAGATATCTGCAGATACATCTCTAAATTACCATAACTGTGTAATATAGGGCCGGATCAAATCTGTAGCGCCCCTTTAATGGCAGTGTTATTCGCTCGTATAAAAAGTAGATCGAACATTTATACAAAATACATAGGTGAGAAGCGTCAAAAAACGGCACTATACGTAGTGACGGCACATGTTTGTGAACAACGATAGCTGATAACGTTGCGACGCAGCGTCCCTCGATTATTTGGCAGCCTGGGCGTTCGCCCAACTTGCCCAGCCCTGTATCCATCCCTGGTATAATATACAATTTTTCCTCCTCGCTTACCTTACACGGGCCCGCGTAGAACACAAGCTACTTGATATCAGGTATTTGAATACAGGCTATAGAAATTACATCTATTCCAATATGTTCAATCAGTTGAACATTTTGAATGGATTTTTTCCAAATATTTCAACTTTTCAATTATTCAAGACTAGTTAAACAGTTTGAAAGAAAAAGATTTAGTCTTTCTCCGCACTGCGTTCGAAAAATGATGATGATTGATCATGATCTTGCTCCAGCATACCATCTATACCTATATCTACCCTAATGCTCCAAATCTATCCAACTTAAGGTCCTTTGGTTGTAAATTAATCCGTGAGTACATACAATTAATGCATGTGTGGTAATTGTTGGCTGCCTGACAGTTGATAAGGCATGATTGAGATGTGCAAGTTAAGCCTATTTATCTATGATGGAGTATGGCAGACGCGCCCCTTGCTCCTCAACATCTCAACAGAAGAACATGCTATCCCGGCTAATATGGAATTCAATAATTTATACTTCCCTGTTTTGCTTCCTTGTATCACGTTATCCCTTGCACCTCACTGCCACTAGCCAGCACGTACTTCACTTTCAACCACATTACAACATAATATAGTTCCGAAATAGTAAAATATATTTTAACTGACATGCTCCGTGACCCGTGTTTACTCAAACGCATCTCTCAACGCACTTCCTCCATCCGCCGCTGCAATTTCGTTTTATTATCCTTTCCACGCCGCCTACCCTAGGCTCCGATTTTTTTACAAGACACCTCTCGGTATTGTGGAAAAAGTTAGACGCCATTTATCGTATTTATGATATTTGCAAACGAGATGGCGTTATAATTTTCGGAATAGAATTGTTAATAAAAAAAAATTAAAAATGCTAATACCTACCGTATATTTACAAAGATTTTGTAAAATATATCAATAAATTTTTGTACAGTAAATACGGTGTCCTACGTATTTACTGTTAAATTATAAACCTTTAATAAAGCAGATTAATAAACCTTTAATAATTGAACCACACGAACATTTTTCTTCCAAACTATTCAACTAGTCTAGAATAAATCTAAAAATTGAAATATTTGGAAAAAAATCTCTCCAAAATGCTTAACTGATTGAACAAAAAGCTGAACATATTGGAATAGATGCAGAAATCAACTGTCTTTACGTGCACACATCCTAGATATATTTTTCAAGTTTCCTGTCTAATATTGTCTAGAGGTGCCGATAAACTATTCGTGGTGTCTCGTTCGTGCGTGATGGTGTACTGGCTGAGCACGGAGCGGTGCGTGACGCTGGACGCGATGGGCGCGGCTCCGGGCTGCTGCGTGCTCGCCGACAGGCACGGACTCACTGTCGCCAATAATGATGTAAGTTGCAGATATTTTTATCTCTGATCCTAACAGTTTCATTTAGATTGAGGGGTCCAATTGGTTATATTGATGAATTTAATAATTTACAATAAATCGTTAATAATAATACCATAAAGATTAACAAACTGCATATGTTCAATAAAATCCATTAAGATGAACAAAATGTATAAATTGTAATAATTCATCTAGATTAACAAACTGAATAAGTTACAATAATCTATCAAGATTAACAAACTGAATAAGTTACAATTATCTATCAAGATTAACAAACTGAATAAGTTACAATAATCTATCAATGTTTCAGGCAATATACTGCTATACAACAGAAGGCCGGGGGCCATGTTACGCTCTGGAAGGCGAAAAAGTGCGACTAGACTGGTTTCGTAGTTATTTAGTCATCACCACTAACGAAACTGCGACCAAAGTCGCCTCTACGAGCAATGCACAACCAAAGTCACACCACATCACTATACTAGATATACAAAACAAATTCATAGTGTTCTCAAAGACTTTTGAGGAGATCGATGCGGTTTTGACCGAATGGGGCTCGTTTTATATACTAACTAAGAATAAGGAAATGATATATTTGAATGAGAAGGATTTGCAGTCGAAATTGTCGTTGTTGTTTAAGAAAAATTTGTATGATGTTGCTATAAGGATAGCGAGCAGTCAGCATTATGATGCTGATGGGCTGACGGAGATTTATAAACAGTATGGAGATCATTTGTATGGCAAGGTGAGTACAAACTACTCAATATGAGTAGTTTTAAATGAGAGCTATTTATGGCAAAGCACTTAGTCCATATGTAAAATAGTGTTTTGCTGCCATTCCCTGCTAGTTATGGACACCAACTTGAATAATAACTGTATGATCTTAAAACGATACGCTGGCGGCAGGAGGCGGGTTGGCGAGTCCACTCCACTCTTTTAGAGGTGGTGTAGTTCCTCGGGGCTTGTGGTAGCCGCTTTGTTATCTCTTAGTCGCCTTTTACGACACCCTCGGGGGAGAAACGGAGTGATGCTATTCTGAGCCCAGCCGACAGCCAACGAAGAATAATACACAAGAATATATATTTCATTTCGTGTAACCACATTCATACCTCATATTGAAATGTTAAAGCCCAGGATTCTCATTTGTAAAGTCGCGAGTACCTTGGCATTTGTACCTTGGCCTGTACCAATGACCTTCTACTTCAATAAGGAATTTTAAAAACATCACCAGCTCTGTGGTGAACGAAAACATTGTGAAAAAAACCCACGTTCTAAAATTTAAAAAATAAATCTGGAGCATAAGTGTCCACCAATCCGCATTGGATCTCCGTGGTGAATCATGGCATGAAATAACTTAGCAATTTTTCAGTGGACGACAATTATATCACAGACGTTACGGACTGATATTTTTTTTTACGGAAAGAGGGCGGCAGACCAACATACAGTCCACCTGCTTTTAAGTGGATATTGTCGGCCGTGGACACCCGCTATACATGCCGTCATCACTTTTAGGGATGTTTCGAATAGTAAAGAATCACTATTATACAAATACGAATAATCTGCGCCACTATTCACGAATACGATTACGAATAGTGCCTAAACGTAGTAACGCACACACTTGTATTATTAGTAAATAGGTAATTTGTAGTTCAATTTAAAGTTAGTATTTATAACACTATTTGTTTAGTTCAATCAGTTAGTACCTTTTTGGTTGAATCCAAATTTAAGTACCTACCTAATTTCAAATTAAACCAAGAAATCACTTAGTAATTTAAAAAAAAATCAGCTACGTAACCGATTTTCAAATGAACGCTTGCTCTTAAAAGTATTTCTTTTTATAAAAAAACCTTACCCATGTACTATTTATTCACTTATGGGTTTTACTATACGATTAGTATTCGAATATTCCTTTAGACAATGACGAATTCGAATACTTGAAAGTATTCAAACGAATACGAATATTCGAAACATCCCTAGTCCATAATGACAAACATAGACACGCCAACGGATGCACTGCCTACTTTTCGAGATTTAGGAATGAATCTGGAGAAATGGTTGGGAAAATGAGGATGTTATAGGATGGGAATGGGCTCTGGCATATCTCACTCACAACCGTAACACGTACGTTTAATCACTATATTTAATTGTTTAGGTGTATTCTTAATTTGGCATTATTAAACACACATCCCCAACAAAATATCTCATTCGATGATATCACGTCACACTCGTACGTATCAAACGTGACAGTATTATAATACGGCAAAATTAAGAATAAGGGATAGTTTCTCAGCCATTATTTCTTACTTTTTTTATAGAAATAGCGGCAGACGAGCATACAGTCCACCTGATGGTAAGTGGATAGTGTAGCCCATTGACATCCGCGATACATGCCAACATCAGTCCAGAATGACTAACGTTGGCACGCTCCCGGATGCGCTGCCTACATTTGTAGATTAAGGAATGGATTGGGAGAAGGGGTTCGAAAAATGGGATGAGAATGGGCTCTGACTTATCTCACTCACTACCGAAACACATACGTAAGTACATTGGGGAAATGCGATAAAGTAGGAAATGCAGTAAATTTCAAGGTAGTCTTCTGTGAGAGAGGGGTAGCGTGGCCAGTCGAGTGCGCCCAGCAGCTGTGGGAATGCAAATGCACTCTACCCCTACCAAAATAAATTTACTATCGTAAATTAGGGGAATAAGATAAAATGGAAAATGCACAGTAGTCTTCTGTGATAAGTATAGATTGATATGTTTCATGCGTAGGGCGATCTGAAAGGCGCAATCGACCAATACGTGAAAACAATCGGCTGGTTGGAAACCTCATACGTAATTCGCAAATACCTCGAATCCAGACATCTGGAACCTCTAGTACAATACCTAGAAGTTTTACACAAGAAGGGCTATGCGACCGAGGACCACACCACTTTGCTCCTCACCTGCTACGTGAAGATAGATCAGCACGACCAGCAGGGGAAGTTGAAGGAGTTCATTAATTCCAAAGATAAAATTATAGATTTTGATGTGGATGTTGCAATAAAGGTAAGATATATTTATTGAAAATTATATTTGGCTTAGCCCATTTCATCAGTTCGCTTGCTTCTTGTTTTATGTATCGATTAATACATATTTTTATAGTATTTCCTTATTTTATGACTAAAATGTTTAGAAATTAGAATTAGGCAAGTTTTAGAAAATGTTCTAAACTTCTGTAAGATATATGAAAATTGAAAAAAAAAAGTTTGTGTCAAAATTTTTATACAAGTTTAGTTTTTCTAAAATTTTCGATGTCCCCGTTCCTTAGAACACATTTGTACTCATACTTATAGGATATCCCCTAAGAGCCCCTAAAATAATAAGTATAATAGACGTGTCACATCACTAAATAATTCAATACTATCGATATTTTTCGGCTATCGTTTCCTAAATATAAGAAAAGTAGTGGGTTTTGTTATTTATTTTGTTACTAACATTATTTTGTTAGTTGTCATTGTAAGTTTTTATTCAACGCTTTGTTTTGTTATTTCGAAACTGTATGTCTTGATGTAAATCTATTCAACTTTATTATGTTCAAATTACTTTGTGCCTGTTTGTTTCTGAATAAATAAATGAAATATTTGTACTATCTGTGTATATGTAAGCAAAACTTATTCCCGTACAGGTGGTCCGTCAGGTAAGTATAGAGGACGCACTATCACTAGCCGCCGTCCACAAGCGGCACGACTGGTACCTCAAGATGATGCTCGAAGACAAGAAAGACTTCAAAATGGCCCTGGACTACATCGCAGACCTAGAATTCAACGACGCCGATATGTTCATGAAGAAATATGGACATAGGTTGATTCAGCACGAGCCGGGGGAGAGTACGAAGTTTTTGAAATGTGAGTAGTTTATTTACAGATATCATCTTTGTTACAGATATTTTGCTTAGATTCAAACACAACGAAGAAACCAATAGTGAGAGTCTATTGGTTTACAATTATTTAGATAAAACATCCGATTAAAGACGATTTTTGTTATTCTCTATTAGTAAATTTCAGTCCATATCGATACAATATAATCTTTTGTGTACCTTATTTTCTATCTTTGGTCCTCTATCTACATACAAATAAAGGCAATAAATGGCAATGAAATGACAGATGAACTTTTAAGAAAGGAACAACAGCTCAAACTAACCCTTTGTATGTCTTGCAGTGAGAATAACGATAAAGACCTTTAAAGAACAAGCCCAACGAAAGAGTCAACAAATAAGTTCCTCGAAGAGGAACTTATTCGGACAGGAATAAGTTACTCCTTGTAATTGCCCAAACAATCAAATCGAACATTTAGTAACTAAAAATCCTATTGAATTGTTCGATTTGAATGTTATTTATCCGGTAGAAGTTTCAAATTTCATTAAACCGAAATAAGAAAAATTGTTCTGTGGACGAGTGTTTTTACAAATGGGAGCAGCCTCTTTGAATTTGATTCCTCTTTCAGGTTAATTTTTAACATGCATAAAATGGAATGATTCAGTCCAATCTCGAAACAGTTTAATGTTTAAATTTATGAATATGCCCATGCTCGGTTACAATACGGCATAATATTATGGGGAAATAGCACACGTGTAGAAGATCTGATCGAACTACAGAAAAAGTGAATGAGAATTTTAGCGAATATAAAACAGAATAGATTTTTTTTTCTTTTTTTTCTAACTAAAAAACTTAACCTTAACATGCATATACCTACATACTAGAAATCTTTAAATTTGTAAGAAAATATAATTGTATATTTCCTGATCCAAAAGACCAACAAACAAGCTCACCAAACTAGCGATCAAGAAATAGAATAGTTCATGGCACTTTCTAATATCAAAATGTTTAGTTCGAGTCCCTATGTAATGTGTATAAAAATCTATAATTCAATTCCCAAACATTTGAAATAAATTAAAGACGAAATATAATTGACTACATTTAATAATAAATTAAGTAAATATTTAATTGACAAATGTTTTTGCACACTGCCAAGAGTTTTTCGACGGTAAATAATAGTAGGTATCTGATAGATATAAATATAAGTGATATTAATAATAATATAATAATACCGCCTGTACAATGGGGAATGCTCTGAAGAATTGTTCAATATATTATAATTCCCACCTCGGGTTTCTACAACCGCACCTCCCGTCACAGAAGTGCGGTCCATCCGCATTTCCTCGATACGCAGGTGTCGCGCACTGTTCAGTCCCAAAAATCATTTTAAACCGCGAACCCGTAGGCTGTGGAACGAACTGCCTCAAGAGGTCTTTCCATTAAGCTACGATATGGGGTTCTTCAAGAGAGCTGTACCCCCTGGTGTTGCAGGTGTCCATGGGCGGCAGTAACACTTACCATCACGTGGGACCGCTTGCTCGTCCACCCACTTCTATATTAAAAAAATATATATAATAATATAAGTATAAAAAATTAAATGAGCTTAACAGTGACTCTTGACAATTTAATTTACCCTTGACTTGACCTCTGTATAACTGAATAATTTGACATTAAATTTAAATTAATAAATAATACAAAATTAATTAGGAAACCAATTAATAATTTAATTTAATATTTAATGTATGTATTTTTAATGTTTAACTCTAAATTGCTGTGCCCTTCCAGGATGTTGTACGTCATTACTTCATTAGATATTGTAACTTTAATGGACCAACGACATGCAATAAATGTATAAATAAAATATTTTTTAACAGGCTTACAATTAAAAGCGATTCTAAACAAAATATAAAAAATAATACGTTTTTTGAGGATATTTTATTACCATAAAAGTGTTAAGAATAATTTACCCTGTATTTTTACACTACTGTATGTTTATTTAGCCTTTATTAAGCTTACATTTACATAAAAATCTACAATTAATTGTCTACAGTGACAAGATACAACAACATGAGATTAACTAACTATATAACAATACCATAACAAGACAGGACCATACCATTTCACATTAAAGATGTTCAGCAATAACTTGTGAGCTCCTTCAGCGTACACGCTTTATTGCAGCACTCCTCTGTTATGAATCTTTTGTTTCGAGAAGATTCGAATCGAATCGCTTTATTCGGTTCCAGCCAAAAATTAGGCAGATCTTCGTAGTGGTTTATGACTGAGTTGTACATTGTACCAGATCGCTTGTTCGGTTCCTCTTGACACAGTATCGCTAAAGTAACGGCCAATCGTCGCCCGCAGTAAGTTTGCGGTTTCTCTTGAGCTGTACACACTATTAAAATAACCAGCAAAGCAAACACCATACTTTTGTAGAACATCATTTTTTAGTCTATGGTCGTTGCTATTTTAAATTTCAGGCGTTCTAAGTCAGTGGCGAAGATTGAATGGTTAAAAAGTTTTAGACACATGTATTTTATAGTGTTTGAGTAAATGAATATTCATGAATACGTCGGGTGATAAAGTTAATGTGAGCCGATAGTTTGTGGGGGTGTAATAAGCCTAGCGCGTCATGTGTTTTGATTTCGATGTACTTTTGTTATGTGGTATTTATAAAGCGGTTAAAATTTTGAAACAACTTGTAATTGTAGAGTTAACTTAAAAATGTTAACTATGCAGAATTTAATAGGAGTATTAGTTCATGTGTTGTATTTAAGTAGAACATTACTTGGAGCTCAATCATGAAGCTACATCAAAAAAGTGTGGACCAAATGCGCGCTATATGACCGCCTTTGTTATTATGCCATTTTCAACCAAATATTAAAGATCTTGATGCTTGTTCAGACACGGCTGAATCAGATGTAAATCGACTTGTCCGCGGGTGTGGGTCGTAACGTGTTTTGCACGTAAAGTGAGCAGTTTCTTTCGGGAGTGTAACCTATTTCGAAACTATTAAAACTATTTTATAAAAGTTTATTATTATTATTTATTAGTTATTTTATAAAATACTATTGAAACTATATTATTCTAGTAGACTATGTGTATCACAGTAATACAAATACGTACGAAACTATTGGATGGCTATGGTCAACTACTTGACTACGTTATTTGCGAATGTTTTTTTGTAGTTAAGGTCAGGTACATCATGTGCATTCGCCGCTAAGAAACCGCTAAGCCGCTAAGATTTTTACAAATATAATAGTATCTTTACTATCTTTTATGTGATTCTTATTAATGATGATGATTTCAGCCTTTTTAACGTCCCACTTTACACACAGGACTTCTCTAGGTTTTTCAAACTAGGGTGTTTCAGCCCATAATCCACCACGCTGTTAGTCTATTCAGTGGGTACTGCATGTTTATTAATTCCATTATACGAGTATCGTAACAGTCCTGGCATCTCTAGCAGTTCTAAATAAAATATACTCACTCACTACCGAAACACGTACATACATTGAGAAAATAGGATAAAGTAGGAAATGCAGTACATGAAAGCTGGACAAGCTGTTTGGCCAGTCAACACTTTTAGAGATAGTCTAGTTTCTGAGAACTTGTAGCGGCTTTGTTGTGCCTTACTTGCCTTTTACAACACCCACGGGGAGACCTGGTGTGGTGCAATTCTCTAGTATTAATATACAACATCGGTTTCAAATTGATTCCAGTACTCTGCACAGACTACAGACCTCGCAGCAAGCCTTTAGTGGACGAAAGCTCTCTCTCGGGCGCTTACAGAGAACCCGATAGAGCGTTGCCTGATGACTACATACACATGTTCCTGAGCAACTCTGAGCGACTCATAGAGCTCCTTGAGCATATGATTGCAACTGAACCACAGTGCTCGAAGCTCGTCTATGACGCGCTGATAGAGCATTATATACATGTTTGGTGAGTATTATTTGTTTTTTTAATATAAAACATCTTTTTTGATGTCATCAATGAGATTGACTACTTCTGCTTTGACTTTCTTATAATGAAGTGATGACTAGAGATATGATCATATGCATTTGCATATCCAGAATGCATTATCTCGGCTTTCACAGTCTAATGCATATTTCTATGATTTTTCGTTTATAGTGCATAAATCGACATAAAAACTCATTTTCAGAAAAGATCCGAAACAAGTAAGACGCCGTTCTTGTTAAAAATCTAGGTCTTGACGTAATTAAACAAATAAATGCGCACCTACATTAATGCGACAGGTTAAAGCTTGTCTGACTTTATTTCTACGGACATGGCACCAAATTTCAAATGTTACCCAGTAACCTCGATCATTTTCGGCCTACAAAATAATTCTAACGGACCAACGTCACTTGAAATTGTGGGAGGGACATGCGCAGACTGTTGATTGTTCAAGGTCAAAGCCCAAGAAGTTTTGCGAGGACTATACCTAAAGAGGTCCCAGGTTTAGTGTCGTTCGGGTGGGACACTTTTTTATATAAAGACAAATATTTGTTTAGGTCTGGGCGTAGTCTTGTTGAACGTATGTCTGTTTCTGGATCCACTTTGAACGGAACCTTAGAGTCAATCCTATACAAGATATATACAATTCATTTGATTTTCAAAGGTTAGTTTTAGATTATAATGTAATGTTTTAATTTCCGTAGGGCGAAATCAACTGATGCTCAGAAAGCCGAGTATGAGGAGAAAGTGATGAAAATCCTGAAGGATCCTGGTGCCAATTACGATAAAGACCAGACCCTCATCATCTGTCAGATGCTGGGCTTCAAGTCGGCCGTGCTACATCTGTACGAGGAGAACAAATTGTAAGTGTTCATTTGTTCTGCTGCAGAATGTACTGAATAGGGATAGGAAACTGACCAATCGGATAACTCACTGGTTCCAATCGAACCACGAATCCAATCGAACACCAATCGACCCATCTACTAATCCACCAATCAAACAAAAGAAGACAATAAACAATAAACGGTATTGTCTCCTTTTTATTAGTCAATCGAGTCGCTAATAAAAGAAAGACAATGAACTGATTTTATGTATCTGAGCATAGGAATATCTATTGTCGGTGTGAGCTCAAATACATACATATGTGTGAATGCGAAAATCTCAAAAAATTCTAACAAGAATTTTATTGTTTCAAGACTCTGATTAAATAGACACGTGCTCTAACATATCGTTATTGACATATATTGACGCGGGACCTGTGGGTTAAAGTATGACGCCACTAGATGTACAATTTGATCCTTGAAGGATTAGCGGGAATGCGGGGGTGCGAAGATAAAGAGAAATGACTACTAAATGTGGACGCGGGGTGTAAATGATTGGGGGAAAATAGGAAAGTGATTAATTATAGAAAATTTCAAACTTACCCGGGAGCTTCCAGGCACAATACATCCAGCAGCCGACGAAAACGTGGTCACTCACTTCTGTAATCACTTCACCGGGGTCGCGACCCTGTTGTTAATGTTTTAGTTTTAATAACGATATGCACTATTTTTGATGGTGCCGAACGAACACGGTGGCGCCGCGCGAAGAGAGGTTATAATGACATTTTATACTGAAAGAATGTGACACACAAACATACAGTCCGGTGGTAAGTGGATACCGTCGCCCCGCGACATCTGCGATGCGTGCCAACTTCTGTCCAGAATGACAAACATTATCACGCCCCCGGATGCGCTGCCTACCTTTGGAGATGTAGTACTTGATTTAGGGAAAGGGTCCTTTTTTCAGATAATATCATGCAATGCGACCAGCCTTTTCAGTGTCCACTGGTGGACATGGGCCTCTTTATGCACATTGTTTTACTCATGTGGTATGTTTGGTCCGAAAACGCCACGGTCGCCAAGCGGGTTGGCGTGTACATTCGTTTAGAGGTGGTGTAGTTCCTTAGGGCTTGTGGTAGTCGCTTTGTTATCCCTTAGTCGCCTTTTACGACACCCGCGGGAGGAGATGGAGATGGGCTGGTGCTATTCTAGAGCTCATAATAATATCATATACATATCATTAACACTCATTTTTTTTTGTTTAATGAGAATTATTTATTCAACACTTCTTTTTATAGTAAAATAAATATTTTTTTTATTGCCTAAAAAAATTGTTTATTCTGAAGCGAAAAAATGCGCAACGTTGTCAAACTGTTGTAAAACAGTAATTGCAAGCTGGCGGCGTATCGGACAAAGATAAAAAATACAAAAGACTTGGTTACGGTATGAAGTTTCTTTTTTGGGGAAAACATAAAGTTAAGAAAGATGCCGTAGTACAAAAGTTGTTACTTTAAATTCAGTGTGACGCGAGTCTAGGTATTTTTTATTCCTGTATATGATAGTTGGTGTGGATGTGTGTATCATGTGTCAGGTGGCGCGCACAAGTGGCGCTGCACATGCGTAGTGGCCAGGCAGAGGCGGCACTGGGCGTGTGCCGTCGCAGGGGGGGCGCGTGCCCGCGGCTCTGGCTCGACGTGCTCTGGTGGCCGCCGCCCGCCGACTGCCTGCACGAGCTGCTCAACGTCATAGGTCAGTTTACAAGCACACATCGTCACATATATCAATGTGTGGATGTGGTGTCGTGGTGAGGTGGCGCTAGGTCAACGCCATAGATCAGTGTGCAACCACACATTGTCACATAGTATAATCTGTTTCTACTGAATGCACGGCTCGGAGTGAGCGTCTTTGTCGGGACAAAGACGCTCACTCCGAGCCGTGCATTCAGTAGACAAAGACGCTCACTCCGAGCCGTGCATTCAGTAGAGACAAAGACGCTCACTCCGAGCCGTGCATTCAGTAGAGACAAAGACGCTCACTCCGAGCCGTGCATTCAGTAGAGACAAAGACGCTCACTCCAAGCCGTGCATTCAGTAGAGACAAAGACGCTCACTCCGAGCCGTGCATTCAGTAGAGACAAAGACGCTCACTCCGAGCCGTGCATTCAGTAGAGACAGACGACAATGAAATTTCAATTAAATTGATAAAATTACACGAGAGTCATCGTATTCTGTGGGATCCGACTATCCACCACTGATGTTTCCCCTTCTTCTAATAGTATGTTCTGTTTTTTTATTTTGTAAATGACTATTAAAGCTACATCAAACCTACGCGTCCGGTAATACCCGTGTTTCTGTAGAAAACTGGCTGGCTGTGACTCACCGTCAGCTTTACATGTATGCGGAAAATTATATCAAAATATAAAAATACTGCGATAATATTAATATTTGTGAATATTTTCACAGGCAACGAAAAGCTCCTGTCACCTATTCTAGTCATCGACTGCCTCACCAGCACACCGTCGTATACCCTCGGAGATGTTCGCAAGTAAGCAAATATACATTTAATTGCATAATTCGCGTAAACATCTTAGACATACACACAAACTTTGGTTGTATGTAACTAATATGTATATATATTCGGTAAATAAATATATTTCGATTTTTAACTTTAGCACATATATTATTAATTGTTACTTATAAAATGTATAAATTAAATTAGTCTTTTTAGATCATTTTTTTTTAATCATAAGACCTATCGCGGATGATTAAAAATCATGTGATGTAAATTGAGATAAAAAGTGTGACCATAATAATTGACAGTGCGGTGTCTGTTTTGGCGGTTATTCTTTAAATTGTTACAAATATAATCAGCAAAAACTACCACTAATTGTCGGACGGCTTTGTTAGAATATAAACACTCGTTATAATATCATTCGTCAAATTACTTTAACGTCTGTATTATTATTTTATAGATAATTTTGAAATGTTCAGTTTAGTAAATATGATGCTGCATAGTGTTACGGGGTATAATACGTAAAATTGCAATTTAATTAATGTTTGTCAAAAATATACAAAATTGTTTGTCACATTTTTGAACAAAGACCACCACATTAATAATACTCAGAAGGTGACTTTGGGGCACTTCATTTTTACTCTTATGCTGTCGTTGTTTATGTTTTGATCGTGTTAGTAGAACGGGGAATAAAAGGGGATCGGATTTTTTTTGGCGATTTGTAGAAACTGCACTGTTATTAGCTTAAAACATGCAAAAATGTACTCAAAATTAACTTTTTCAATGTTTTTTTTATTATAACATTATAAACTAAGTATAAATACAATTGTATAGTGGTTGCACTTCATTTGCTAGTAGCGCCCTCTGGTGACAAGAAACTCCTGACAGTCCTCACTGAATTGTCATTACAACTCACCCACCAGGTACCTAATGAACGTGCTCAAATCAGAAAATGACGTGATAACCCGAGAACAAGAGTTAGCGAGCAAGTACAAGAGTGAGAGTGAGAAGATGAAGGCTCAGATACAGACGATACAGAACGAGCCGGTCGTGTTCCAGAGCTCCAAGTGCGCGGCGTGCAGTAGGCAGCTGGAACTGCCCACTGTGCACTTCCTTTGTCAGCACTCCTTCCATCAGCAGTAAGTTAATCTCTGTCTTCTCTTTTCTCCTTTCTTCTTCGCTGTGTTTAAGTGTCAATGTTTAAATGTCAAAACATTCCAAAGTGTATATTTTAACTGGACTGCGAAAAAGTTTTCATTAAGGAGCGATTTATTTACTGTGTTATTGGGTCCTGACTGATATTATCGAGTTATCGGGTCGCTGTGAATCTGATACTGTGAACAGTAGTTTATAGAACAACATAAACGAGTCTGCAATGCAATCCAATGCTACCCCACCCATTTCTGTATCCACTGCTGTACATTTTCTTTTTCTTTTATAGTATTATAATAAGGTGGCAGACGAGCATACAGTCCACGTAGTGGTAAGTGGATACTATCGTCCATAGTCCACTGTTGGACATAAGCCTCCTCGTAGATATTGTCTCGTACTCGACGAATATATGGCCATGAAACGGCACGCTGGCCAAGCGGCTAGGTGAGTTTACTCTTTTAGATATAGTGTAGTTACTCGGAGCTTCTGGTAGTAATTAATCCCTTAGTCGCTTTTTACGACACCCTCGGTGAGTTGAGCTGATGCTAGTCTAAAGCCGGCCCACACTACGCGGTCAAACACTACAGTACTACTAATTAAATAATGCCCATCGGTCATTGTCTTATTCCGCAATCATTTCAGCATGATTTAGTAAAAAAAATAAACAATCCAAATACACTACCGCTACCACAAGTCCCGAGGAGCTACACAACTTCAAAAAGAGTGGACTCGCTAACCCACTTGGCCAGCGTGGTGTTTTGAGGCATGAGGACAATGGCACCAAAAGTTATTTGTGATTTTTATGTAATCGCAGTGTAATTACTTGTAAAATAATTGTTTTGTTGTCATTTTGAGAATATTTTGCTACTAAACCAAAGGGGCTGGTTACAGTTTACTGTAGTATTAATGGTGTGTTATGGTGCAGTTGTTTCCAGAGCTACTCGGAGTCAGAGCGCGAGTGCCCCGCGTGCGCGTGCGCGCCGTCGCGCCGCAGCGAGCCGCCGCCACACGCCGCCGAGGCGCTGCACCACCGGCTGCACAAGGAGCACGACCCGTGAGTACACACAAATACATCACTCTTTCTACAGCTACCTCCACAGCTACTCGGAAGTACTCGTAGCTGAGGAATCGAAGTACGAATGCGGTCCGCAGCACCGTATATGAAAATGCTTCCAATATTCAGAACCCCGATACTTCTGAGATGCGCGAGGCTTTCAATTGTTGTTCCAAGAAATAATTACCTTAAATCCCTCCACTACTCAGATCTAGTAATGATCTGAACTCGGGTATTGATTTCGGAATATTTTTTGTAAGACGCATAATTTAAAGAGCGGCGACAGCCTAGGGGTATCCATACTCTTGAAAACACCTTGAAACCCGCATGCTCCAGAAATGAAAAAAACTGATCCACCAATCCACTCTGGGCCAGCGTGGTGGATTATGGCCCGAAACCTCCCAGTGATTTACTAGGGAAGGCCTGTGCCCTGCAGTAGGACGTTAAAGGTTGATACAAGTACAACTGCATATTTTAAAAGCTTCCTCTATTCAGAACCTAAAGAAACATACGTACGTTCGATCTTAACCGCGGAAGGAATTTGCGCGCGGTCCTCCCCGATTCCAGATCGCATGCGGTACGAATGACTCCGAAATTAAATGTACAACCGACTTCTGTAAGCAGAGGTAAAGATAAAGGTGTGGGCAAAAAGTCGACAAACTCATTGCGCCTGCAAAACCATCTAAAGGGATTCATTTAATTTCCAAAAACTTAATAAATATGTTCATAATGTTCGATAATAATTTATGTATAACATTATTGTAATTTGAATATTAATGTAGGTATATTTTCGTTTGGAAATAAAAAGTGTTTTCCATAATTTTTTTACTTCGTTTCTTCCGATAAATGAAAACAATAGTTCACCGTTTGAGTTTTATGAGTCCGTATTCTGAGTATTTCAGTAGGGGGTATTTCACATCTAAATGTTTCGTATGTGCGTTAGCAATGTCTCCCGCCGCACAGAACTGGGTAGGTTTTACAAAATTTAAAAACGTTGTTGCCGCCACAAATCCTCCCTCATTTCAGAAGCATCGGAGTTCTGAATACTGGAAGCATTTCCATATAAGGCCCGCAGCACGTGGACAACCAATAAATAATCACTGAAACAGTAGTATTTAATCACTGTATTCATTAAAAACAGTCTGTTATCAATGTTATCATTTATTGCAGCTAGATAATAAGTTAAGCGTTGCAAAAACGCATTTATATAGTATATCATTTCCAAATAACATCTTTAAAGGTTGCACCGTCTTATTTCTTTTTTTGTGTCTCATTGTAAATATGACAAGTGTGTCAGGTTTCTTAATGAATAAAACTATTGGCAATGCACCACCGTGGAGCGGCGCGCGGTCTCCGGTGGACCGGCTGTGTAAACACGGAGTGCTTGCTGGCTAGTACAGCCGGATGCAAAAATAAAATATAAAAATGTTGGAGGAATCCATATACACAAGGTTGCCAATGTCAAATTATTATTACCCGAAACAATTCATCAAAGTTTCATTTCGTTTTCCAGTGAATTTTCATAATTGTTGTACAAATATACATTTGTATAGTAATGACAGGACCATGTTAGATTGCCAAGAGCTCAACAATGACTATCCTTCATACGTACGCGATAGTGTCTACTAAAATATAAGACACCTCGTAATCTACATGTTTGATGGGAGCCCGGGCTCCTCCGTGTCAGTGTGTCGATTGATTGTTGGTTCCCACTGTCGCTGATGATAAATGTGTTATGGTAAAACTAGCGACTTAAGTGACATAACGATTTCTCAGGGAACCCAGCTGTTGCCCACGGCTTCGCTCGCGTGGTTTTAATTGCGTGTAACTGTCAAAAAACGAAGTTTTATTGTTTTATATCGCATAAAATAAAAAAAATCAGTACAAACATATTTGTCGATTTTTCATTTAATTCTGTGTTTAGTTCCTTTTAACTGTGTGACTGTACAATCGCAGCCACATCGTTCCATATGTTATCAAATCATTATTTTACATTATGTTGTCACGGTCAACGGTCACCGGCGAGCGGTTATCGATACAAATGATTTCATATCGATAGCTCGTAAATTATTGTTATCGACACTTTTAATTCTCTGTGATGTACGTCTAATGTGGATAGTGTTATGTTATGATTCGACCATTCTCCTGGTGCTTTTCAAATAACACAACCGAGGACAGGTAAAGAGTTCACAGTGCAAGTGTGACGATTGTTTCCAGTTTTTATATTGTAAATTGCATAATATAGTAATCAGTTATCAAGTTATCATTAAGTAAACAGATTGCATTAAATATTTGTTATTAAATTGTGTATTCAATCGTTAAGATGTACTTATGCAAATATTAATTGAAGTATCGTACGTATATAATACTATGTGGATATTGAATAAAAAAGTATTTCTTTCTCTATAGTCATTATATCGCGAGCTCATAAAGTTGATCAAATAAAGCTAGAAACTTAGTTTTAGATCAAACAAAAAGTATAACCATTGTTTATTTTTCATTTCCGAAAATACTTATTTGTGATTTCGTTAAAAATGTTACTAATATATTTTCTTAGGAGGGCAGTATATATCCATTTACCACCAAGTGGACTGCCTGCTCGTCTGCCACCTTCATCTACAGAAAAGGTCCCTTTTCGCACCATAGGAAGTTATATAACGTGACATTACTATACGTATTTCAGTTACGCGGTAGTGTCCGAGTACTACGGGCGCGGGCTGTTCAACAAGGTGACCGTGCTCACGGGCGCGGACGGGCAGCGCTCGCCGCAGCCCGCACCCGTTCCCGCGCTCGCCCCCGCGTCCGCTCCCGCCCCCGCACCTGTACAAACGTACGGGCCCGGCGCTGAGGCTAAATTGAGATTACAGGAAGGACAGAGTAAACAAAGTAAGTCCATTTTAGAGTTCTATGTGCGAAAGAGTTCTATGTTCTATGTGCATTTGTCTAAAAGTCTTGCATTCTTTGAAGTCATGAGACAAGATGAGATAGAGATTCAAAACTTTCAGGTTAATTGTAGGATACTAAAAATTTTATGCCATTAATTATAAACGAAATTATTATTTTCATTAACTTTTGTAACATTGTAACACGCACGCGTACAGGTGCATACAGGACCTGCAATCTACATTATTCAAAAGTACGTAGATTGGTCCAGCAGAAAGCAGGATAGTTCTTTTTATTTCATTACGGCATCGCAAAAGGGTTAACCCTTTTTTCAGATTGTTTATTTCTCTGAGACGGATTTATTTACATTTATTTATAACTAGCGACCCACCCTCACTTCGCTTCGGTTTATTAAATTTAAAACAATCTGAATAAGATATTTTCCTGCGGTAAAATGGAGCCTATATTTTAAGTTAGACCTCTAGCAATACATCGGTGAAAACTGCATTCAATTCCATGCAGTAGTTTTTGCGCGATGCGTGTACAAACATACAGACAGACAGGCGGACAAAATTTCTATAAAATGTTGTTTTGGCTTCTGTTGCTCTAATAAATTAGTTTTTTTTTCAATATCTATAATGTACAGACATCGGCCTGTTACAATTTTATTATATGTATAGATTACTTGGTCATTATAAAGTAAGACAATTTATATCAACTGGCGTGTAATTATTAATAGTATTAAATTTACATATAAAGGGTGTCTCAACAGGAAGTTGAAATTCGAATCGCGCGCCATTTTTGATTGCCAATTGTTCTGTCAGCCATATTTGGTTCTTTGGTAATTGAATCATTGACATTTTTGAAAATGCCCCGTGACAGTTTGGAAGAGCGTTTAATAGTGAAAACCCATTACAAAAATGGAGAAAATTTTACAGTAACAATTCGCAAGTTACGTGATCATTTTGATGTGCATAATCGACATCGCGGCTCGCTATTAAAAATTTAGTCCGGGAATTCGAGCGGACGTTTCCATTGAAATATGAGAGAAACCTTACCCGTCATCGCCCTAAAAGAACACTTGAAAACATCGCGGCTGTGAGTGTCAGTGTCGCAGAATAACCAAACACTGCCATCCAGCATCGCTCCCAGGAATTAGACCGCCATCGCAGCACTGTCCAACGAATTTGAACTAAAGATTTGCCCCTTCGTGCTCACAAGAACCAGCTTACTCAAGAACTGAAACCATATACAGTGTAGGAACTTTACTAACTGGACTTTGGAACTACTGCAAGTTAACGATGCATTTCAGAACAAAATCATCTTTAGTGACTAGGCTCACTTTTACCTCAACGGCTTCGTGAATAAGCAGAATTCCCGGATCTGCGGATCAGAAAATCCTCATGCTTTGCATAAGCTTCCGATGCATCCCCAAAAAGTAACAATTTGGTGTGCCGTGTGGGGCAAGAGGAATCATGACCATGCTTTTTTTGAAAATGAGGAAGGTGCCTCCGGTAACTGTCAATGGCGATCGCTATCGTGGCATGTTGACAAACTTTTTCTTGGCAAAAATTAAATGAAGTAAACAACTGACATGTGGATTCAGCGGGTTGGTGCCACTTGTCACCCTGCGCACGAAAGAATGACGTTGTTGCAAACCAAGTTCTCAGGTCGTGTCATCTGTCGTTTTGTAGATCAAAACTGGCCACCAAGAAATTGTGATTTAACTTGCTTAGATTTCTCTGTTTTTTGAAAGCAAGATCTATACAAACCACCCCGAGATGATTGAAGAACTCATAGACGAAATTGAACGCCAAATTAACAAAATCCCGCGGTCCTTACTTGGAAAAAGTATTCCGAAATTTCATCGAGAATCCATGTCTCCCAACGAAGTCGCACTTGATTTGATCGACATTTTATTGCACGTGTAATGCCAATAATTGATCTGTTTATGTAAATAAAAAATTCTACGAAATTCATTCAAATATGGTGTTTTTTCATTTGTTCAAAATTCAAATTCTTGTTGAGACACTTTACTATCATCTATACTATTTATTATGTCAAGAAAATCTTCTATAAATGTCATATTGATTAATTTAATATTTCTCCAACGACTTACTTTCCAGTGTTCATACCAAACGCAGCGAAACAAATCGCTCCAAAAGGTAGTGCCGTAGTGCCCGTGCCAGAGGGCAGAATGCGCGTCATCGAGCAACAACAATACAGCTCGAGTCTAGAGGCTAATATCACTAAACTAGACGCTAAAGTGCATAGAATGCATATATCTCCACAACGATCCCCTCTCCCCGCCAGAAAGACGGAGAAAATGGATGTATCGCCGAATGCATCCGGCAATATAAACAGACAAAGGGAATCTTTAAATATATCCGCCAATATAACAAATGCAACGAAAAACCCCTTCGAGGATGACTCGTACGATGAAACCAAAAATCCCTTTGCGGATGATGAGGTCAACGATCCGACCAATCCATTTGGAGAGGCCGAAGATTATGATAAGAATTTGAATCCGTTCTCGTGAATTTGCGATAGACTTTCGTATGTGTAATTGTAAGCGAAGATCAAGTGCCGTTTTTAAGAGTCAGTAAGTTTTTTCCATATAGTCCCGCACGAGGTGTTGCTAAAGTTATGATCAGTACAGTACAGAGCCCTTGAAGTTTTGTTAAACTATTTTATTTATCAATTTAACGAATGCAAGTCAAAAACATCTACATAATATCAAACGGTATGTGAACACTAGAGGCTATTTCGACATCAAATTATATATCTTGATCTGTATAGCCTGATCAAGAAAATAAAAAACCTCGCCATGATGCGTAAAACTAATAGAACTAATTCTACTGACAGGCCCCAGAGCAGGTTTTTTTTTCTGGTCAGGCTTTAAGTGAATATATCCTATTTTTAAAAACTTTTTTCAGACGAAACCAGTGATAATTTTATTATATAAGATTTCGAATCAGAAGTACTATTGAGATATAACTGACTCTTAAAGGTTTTTGCTTGGTGGTATGGTAACGGTGTTTTTTCCAGTTTTTATTATTTTAATTTATAAAAATCTAATAATACTAACCTAAATCAGGTTTTTATAAAGTTTTGAGCGAGTATAATAGTGAGGTCAATAATGTGCTTATTTATTCTGTATAGCGTTTCTATAATGAAATGTAATTAATCTATTGAGGCCAAAAAAACGTGGCACAGGAAATGAGCGGCAAATTTTAAAAATCTTAGGCTGTGACTTAATAATAATTTCGAAAACTATTAAAATTGTAATTCTAACTAAAACTTCTCCAAATCATTTTCTGTTCAATTATTACCTTATCAATCAGTCACTAGCTGCTTTACCGTTCACTGCTGGATATGGGCCAGCTGCTGGATATGGATATGGATATGGATATGATACATATGAAAATCATACACATCGTCTTGTGCGCCTTAAAACGTCACACGGGCGGCGGGTTGGTGAGTCCACTCTTGTAGAGGTGGTGTATTCTTCGGGGCTTGTGGTGGCAAATGTTCCCTCGGTCGCCTTTTACAACATCCATACATTTACAAACCCATACAACCAACAAAAGAAACGAGAAACGCAAAATTAAGTTAAAAGATTAAGTTACATGACTGACAATTAAAAAATATTAGCACGCAAAGAATTCCGTATATTTCTTTGTGACATGTTTCATTGGCCCCTTATCTACAATTTAATTTATAACATATAATTATTTAAATTGCCATTCAGGGATAAATAGAGGCAATACGAAGTTTGAGGCGCTTTGACTGATGCTATTTATTATACGCGGCTACATAAAGAATACTTACACCCCCTGAACACTGAATGAAATCCATGAAATACTTTTGAATATTTGAAATTGATATTTAAAAAAAAAAAACTTTTTTTTTTATTGAGTCCGACTTCGTTACTCTCTACTATTTCACTATACGCTACCACGAACTACAACGCCACACACTGTTTTCATAAACAACTGGTAAACGAACCGTTACTATTAGATATCTACATCTATGTAATCGGTGCGAGTGAGTGAGTGAGTGAGTGAGTGGTTTGAGTCAAAAAACTACCTACTGGATTTTAAGTCTTAAAACAAAAGTTTTATTATATTTAGTTTGATATTTCTATTAACCCTAATGTGCAAGTAACCCTGTATTTTAAAATTAATGAATATAAATGGCGTGTTTGTCCATATGGCAGAGAAATGAAATGCCACTTTAAGTGTCTCATCCGTTCGATTTTTCCTACAATTTTTTGTCTTATATATGTTGAATAATTACGGTTCGATTAATTAAGAGAATAAACGTCTAGTTATCATTTATTCCATGAAAACTATTATCTGTAAATATTGATGTTACATTCCCTCATTTCCTCTTTTATATACAATAGTCGTTACATTAGTCATCGGTCTGATATCGTTTGTGTATGTAATAGATATTGTTATTTTTGCACTATAATATAATCTGGCCGCCGCGTCGAAACGCGGCCATTTATACCACAATGGCAAATTTAAATAAAAATCCGTCTGTTATCACTGTTTATAATGTACACGAAATGAACTTGGTGTTTAATAACCGAAAACTATCAATTGTAACTCAACTAATACTTCTGTAATTCAATATCTGTTATATTATTCCGTTTCAACCTAATTTCATTCATTCATTCAGTTGTCAAACTATACAGATGTTCGAGCTTTCCTCGAAGCCTGGAAACATAGATCGCGTCCACGACTCTTAGTTTATTGACGTGAAAAATGTCAGGAATGTTCACGAATGTATGGTCTTTTTTACAAAACAATGTTTTTTAGGCGTTACCAAATTTTTCAATCAGTCATTCAATTTCAATTCAATCGTTACCATTCTTATTATTTAGTAAAGAAACCTATTATTGGCCTTATTTTAGTGATTTACATTATTATATTTTTAATTAATTATTGTTGAGGCGTTTCTAAGTAAAAATAAATAAAATAGAAAGACCAACAAATGAAACATACGTAACATTATAATTGAGGAGTGTCTGTTCAAAGGGGGTTATTTCGCCTAAGATATCAAATTGCTTTTTCTCTTATTCGAATTCAAATCTTGAATACTATTGACCAATATTAACAATATTGCACAGACAGTACTCCCTTATATATCAAAAAATATTTCAATATTGTCATTTGTATCAACACGTTTTTATTTTGTTAAATTTCATTTTACTATCAATAAATCAGTTATATTTATCTATTTAAACAGGTCTTAACGCGAATGTTTAACTTATTTATTTTACGTTTCGATTGGGTTGCACCAACCATGGTCACAATCTGACTCGGTTATGTCAATAAACTCAGAATGATGAGCTGAAAACTTCAGGCTTCAGGAAAAATTCAAACACAGCCTAAATATCCAAGTATCGCAGATGTCATTAATTTCGAATTACTCATTTACATAGTCAGGACTTACGTTGCTTATAGTTATGATACGATCTGTATTAATATGTATAATTATAAAAATAATATATTAAGTACTGAATAAATAAGTATGTAGATAATGTTACATGCATGAATTTGGATGTATTCTTTTGTACGATAATCATGTGATAATAAACTATTGAATTATAGCGTTTGTGTTTTTATTAGAAGACTGGAGGTGTGTCTGTCACATACTACATAACCGCAAGAGATATTCGATGTGTGAATTTTTGAGCTATTCCATCTATCCACACCGACTCATCCCCCGGGTAAGAAAGAAATGAAATGAAGGTTTTTCCACTAAATGCTAAAAGGTTCCTTAAAGATGTATACGATCACGTTGAATTTTTTTATGTGCTCGATTATTATGAAAGAAAACACTACAACGGGGAAAAGGGAAAGAGAAATGTAATTATGAGGAAATTTCGAATAACAGACGTTACAAATAGGACTTGGAATCTTCTTTAAAAACAAATGAATACTTGTATTATAAAAAAAAGTTTTTTCAAAAATTTGGTTGAGGGTTCAAAAAAAGGTGGAGGTTTCTATAGCAAATTCGTTTATTATATAGTCTAAAATATTGTTTTAACATTTAGTACTTAATTGATAAATGTATTTGTTCCCTCTGGTACATTTTCGCAGTAGGGTGATAAGTGAAAGTAGAATTTCTTTATATATTATTTTCTATATTTTTTGATGAGAAATAACTATACATCAAGTTCGCATTTATTGATAGATGATACACTTTATTGTACACCAAAAACATAACAAGAAATACAAAGTACAAGTACAAATACAAAGTACATTATAAGTACAACCGGCGGTCTTATCGCTACAGCAATTTCTCCCAGGCAATCTTTGGGTGGTAAGGTCTGTAGTTTGTATAGAGGTAGATAGAAATAAACGTACAGAAAGATCTAAGGAACTAAAAAAGATTATGAAAAATAAAGGTAAAGATTTTTACTGACAATACGGTGCAGTTTTTTTTAAAACAATTCTATATACTGAGCGGAGAAAAGAGAAATAAGCACATCTATCTTCTATTTATTTAGACACTTCACAGGAGAGAAAGACCGATTCATAAAGGAGAAAATTACTCGTGTTATTTTAATTTTATCTACTTTTGTATGAATAAATGATGTAAATTTTTTGATAGATACCTAATTCTTATGCAAAGGTAGAAATATGCAAATACAAAGGTAAAAAGTCAAATAAATAGTTAAATGAAGCGAATCAATATGAGAGAACACCTAGGAAGTACGGGTATTTCATGGACGATATGTTAACACTGCAGTAAATTTTAAAAATTGAATTATAAATTAATTGACCCTTTGCAAGCAGAACGCCGACTAGATGGTGCTTGCATTAAACTTTATTAACACGGGCGCAAAAAAGCGAGTTTTTGATGATTTAATAAAAGCGCCAACGTCTTTTAATGTTTCGCTAAAGCTGTGACGTTTCCTCCCTAACGCGTAACGTGCGCTTTTTTAACGCCCGTGTGAATGAAGCCTACTATTCTGTCTTAAAAATCGTCTAGAGGGTAAAATAAAGGAAACAACAATTTGGAAATTTTCAAAGCATTTTATTTATGACCTTTAACACTGTGTATAATATATTTTGATAGTACATTTAGAGCAATGAGTAATATTACCAATCATTACATTGTTCTTAGTTTCATAAATTGAATGAAATTCATAAATTATATATAGAATGTATAATTTAATTACATTCTCGCCCAACAATCAACAATCACTATATCGTAATCACAAAGTACGGGGAGCCGCGCGCGCCGGGTGCGCGCGCGGCTGCCCGCTGCGCCCATCGCGAAACAACCATCAAACAAATATACGAAACCGAACCTAATATAAAAACACAACACTAGATCTATAAAAATAGCAGTATATTCTATAAAAATATATTTAATTCAGCGCGTGCCGTTATCTCTAAAAAGATTTATTTTCCAATTATGAAAAATATAATAAATGAACAAGAAGCATCGCGAAATTAAATACCGAAAAAATAAACGGAATATAGAATCAGATCCCCTCCGCGCCACATCCCGTGACAGTCCTATTCCTGATCACTATTTGAACTACATAAACACCATTTTGCTATGCAAAATACATTATCCTAGTTAATTGAAAAAGGAAATAGCTACGAACTTTGGAATGTTACACAAAATGACTAGAAAAAGAAAGTTATTATATAATATTGTGTCATTTTCAGCATGAGATCTTTTTATATTCGATACACGTATTTAGAAGAATTACACATAGCAGTTTGTAATAAAAAAATATCATTTTGGACACTTGCGTAAAGACGAAGAGCTTCAGCAGTAAATAAAGCGCATCGTCAAATGCAAGCTGGATCAATCAAAAGAACTATAATAATAATCAACATATTTGACGGTGTGCTTTATGAATGGAAATTTCCAAGTTACACAATAATAATAAATAATTTCAATTAGAAATATAACACACAGCATGTCTAAACTTGGATAATACTTTTGGATCTTACATCTATACATTCTATACTAAATTATTATCTGAATAATTTCTAGTGTTTAGTCAAGTATTCTACGAATTGGTGTACAAGCCGGGGACATGTATTTTATTTCTGTAAACCATGTACCAAATGAACTGGAAAAGATATTTACAACGACCAAATAACAAGCTTATATTATTGTATATAAATTCATTTATGAATATTAGCTCGATTTATTTGGTAAAATGGTCATCTAAAAGCGATAGTATAGTCACGATCATATTTTTTATTCAACATTTATCAAAGCTGGAAAGAGATTAAAGTTTGGACTTACAATCTGTTGAAAATATCGAAACAAGAAGAACATCATTCATATAAAACTACTGTCACATCGATTAAACTACTGTAACATATGCACTGGTGAATAATGGACATGTCTTTGTGAGCTCTGATATTATAAATTTGTATAAATAACATAATATTTTACACGTACATCGTGATTGTTGGCGGCGCAGCGTCGTTGTAACTATGGAGCTACCTCTATCACATACAATGTACTAAATAGACAGTACATGACTAGATACGATTGGAATGATTTATGACGTGCCTCACTAACGGACAAAATCGGTAAAATTAATCAAAAAATCAATCGACGAGCCCGCTACGCTGCTGGTATCATCACTTTTAACCTACTTTATACAATCCATTAAAAAAAATGTATCTAGAGGAACGGAATTGGCCAAATCAATTTATTACATAACACAAAAAATGTACTACGACGAGTAGGGTACAATAAAATGTTGACCATTATATATTTTTGTAACGCATAATCTACATTTAACTACATCGTTAGAATTATCATAATGTATTTACAACCAACACTAAATGTGAAACAAAACTTTACGTATGACATCATACGGACTACGCCACATCCAGTCGGCCATTGAGCCTCCAAATATATTTTATCCTACCGATCAGGTCATACGTATATACAAGGTAAATTACATTAATATTGTATCCAACATTAGAAGAAATTCTATATAGGTATTCTCAAATTCTCTCTTCACTCAAATTTAAATTATTTCGTAACAAAAATGGAGTCTACCAGTCATCGCCAACATTTGTGCGCAACGAACATTCAACCGCTAAGAGTTTATTGCACATCTGTAGTGTTCCAAATACATATACAAGTACGAGCCGGAATACCCTTTTAGATTTCTACTAATTAACACAAGTCATTGTACCACGATCGACCATAGATAAGTGATACACGATCAAGCGAAGATGACGTCTGTTTAATACATACATAAATACATATTATTGCAATAACGATTCTCTAAAATATAAACATCGTGGTACGGAGACTTTAGTTTTATAAAATACTATATTTATTAATTAGTAAAGAGCGTTTAGACTGCACGCATCCCGTATAAGAGGAATATTGGAACAGGCCGCATCGCAGGTCCCCACTAACAAGTTCATTATTGTTAATTTGTTTAAAATTCATCAAACTGTAAATATGTCTCACATTACCCCGATCCCGTTTCGTGCACCGGTTTGGTCCCAACTACTCGCGTCTCCCGACAAGTATATATTACGTTAAAATTTAAACGATAAACAATGTATAATCATATATTTATAATTACGTATATGTCGTATATAGCATTAAATGCAGTTTACATAATACTGTTATTAAAACGGGAATATATTTCCCGGGATTTTTTTCGGTACCCGAAATTATAAAAATTATTGTATTATATACCTGTACATAGTCGTTATGTACTATTCAGAACCAAAACGAGACAAGTAATGTTGGTCAATTTTATATCTCGATAAAACATAACGAATACGAATCATTCCAATATTCTAAACGTCACACCAAACCAGTTCACAGACAAATGCCTTGTTTTAAACTTGACACGTTTAATGTTTTTACTACTAGTACCATTTCAAATTCATATGTAGTGTCACAGAAAACCGCTGATCTTGACCATAGCCTTTCAAGTATGAAGGCGTTTATTATCTCACCAAGCTTCTAATCACACTCAGTGGAGACAACAAGCCCTGCTTACGTAACATGAGGGCCTTAATTTTCCCTCGCGTTGTCTACAATTTTGTGTCCTCAACAGTGAGACGACACTCCCGACATTTGACTCAGAACATATTGATAATACAAAAGAAAATATTCTGCTCAAGTAGACCGGACTTTAGAGTGAGTTAAAATATTCTACGAAATTGACTACATCTGCCGCTGAAAAATTAAATTCATTGTTTAACTTCAATCGTGATCGAAATTACTTTCTTTTGAGATTCGTTCCTTTTGAAAAAGGAGCTGAAGTAAACTCTCTCTAATCAAAGCGTTTACTAGACGATAGAAATTTAAACAAATGTCAAATGGAATCAAATTCTAACCGGTTGAAGTAAATGTGGGCAGTATCTTAGAAATTCGTAGAATTTAGTCTCATATCCTCCATGAAAGTTCCAATCGGTATAAAGTAACCAATACTTTTCAAGGACGAGTAAAAAAACTAACGTATTTTTTAATAAAAAAATACCTTTTAATATTTTGTCGGTGTTACAGCTATTGTTTTGACCTTAAGAGCTTTAAGATTAGCCGTTATTGCCGCCACTTACGATGTAAACTGTCAGTTTTGACTGACAGCTGTAACGCTGACAAAGTTTTACAAGGATTTTTTTTTATAAAAAATAGTTAAATTACTCGTCCTTGAAAAGTGGTGGCCCCCTTAAGGCAATTAAAATTTCCATGGGCGATTATCGAGTCGAGCCGAATCAAGGATGTATGAACAAGTAATTAATCAATCTCCACACGTGAGCCCGTTTCAATATTCCGGATGCATGTCCCTAATCGCTCTTTGCGCGTGCGCGAGGCTGTGTGCGTCGGCGATGCACTTAAAATACGAGAATAGACTCCATGGTGAGGTTGTCTCATGGGTGCGACGGGTGTCCCTCGCGCGCCTCGCGGCCCCCGCGCCGCGCCGACCGGGACCTACGTGCGGGCACCTTCACGCGTGTATATTGATACAGGCCGAGCTATACGCTCAGTAATTATACTAAGGTTGGGGCACACTCGAAACAATGCTATCGGTGGTATGCACAAGTTATAGCGATGCCATTGAGTTTGTCACAGTCAGCAGCCCTTTTGTGCACGAGACATGTATACCCTCAACACGCCACGCTGGCAGTGTAGTTCCTCAGTGGCAGCGGCTTTATTACCCCTTAATTGCCTTTTGCGACAACCACGAGAAGAGACGGGATGGTACTATTTTAAAAAGCCAGCCGTCACCACACAGCGTAATTGTACTGCATTTTTTAATAGTTGTAAACAGAGGTAATAACATATTTAACTCCCTTTAACTAATTATATTTAATAAAACAATTTGAGATACTATGACAATCAATTATTATTTTTTGAAAAATATCTGAGTTCTAGGACTTGAAGTCACAGGTTAAAAGGACAGCATTTAATATGTGAATGACGCACTAATATAGAAGTGCCATTAAAACCACGCATGCGCATGCATGAGACAGACATAGCGACCGTCTAATTTATAATTAAATTAGACATTTTTAAAATATGTACTCGTATTTACATCTATATTTGTTAGACAAGTCCAAAATATATTAATTTCAGGAACAATAAACTAGCCCATTTTATAAGCATACTTTATTTTGTGATAAAATAACAGTTTTTTACATCCATTTATAATTACCTCTGTTTACTAGTACTGCAGTTGAGTCTGTACAGATTCAAATGGTGCACCAGAGAGGGAGACCTTAGTATGACCGTTTTACGAGCATTAAAATGCGAATGGCATCGCTGTACTTTGAACCTTACTTAGGCTTAACCTTTGCTATGTTTCGACGTAAGAGGGTCATATGTCCAGAACTGTCTGGTGTCGCAGAAACAAAAGGTTGTGAGCCACTTACCATCGGAGTACCACAAATTAAAATTTCAAACAATTAATTCGACTATATCTTTCAATATTACTATAGACATATAGAGAATTTACATACATAAGACTTTTTGCTCCACATTTCCGTTTTAAGAATGGAGCTAAATGTGAAAAGTAGGTGCACTTGTAAATTAGGAACTGCATGAAAATAAATTTAAATCAAAATAATTATTTTATTCAGCTCCCAGTCGCTTGAAAATAATAACTGCTTGAGTATCAATTGTAACAAAAACAAAAGATTCAAACAATAGACAATATATTAATACAATTTGTAATAAAATTCAGAATTTTCATGTGTTCTTATTTGTCTTGGGAAATTTAATAATGAGAGTTATAGATCAAACGAGAATAGAGGATAAGGTAATCTGAACAGTAGAATAGATATGGGTTGTATATTGGAGTGTGGTTAGGATATGCCCTCACCTGATCTGGCCGGCGAGCAGCGGGTTGATGGCGTAGAGCCAGTCGTGCACCTCCTTGTCGCCCAGCGTCTGCAGCAGATACCCGCGCTCCTTGCTCACCACGCTGATCACCACAATGCATACATTATAGCCTAGTAGCTTTTTAAACGATTGCGTTTTCTACACAGTAGAAAAAAGTCGAGTGGAAATAAAAGGCATACAGAAACCTTTAATTTTACAAGTTCAGGCCCGATTTACAGTATAAAATTAAAGCCTAGTGTTGTTAAAATGTTAGAGCAGTGATAGCCTAGACGTGTCTATACTCTACTCAGATTCGTGTGATTGAGGGTTCAAATCCTCGGCCCGTATCAGAGTTTATACTTCAGTAAGATTTTTTTTTAAATTGTTACTAACTCGGCCGTGAGAGCAAAACATCGTGAGGAAACCCGCATGCTCCAGAAATAAAAAAAAATCCGGAGTATCCACCAGCAATCCGCACTGGGCCCGCGTGGTACATTATAGACAGAAACTCCGTAGGGATTTACTAGGGGAGACCTGTGCCCTGCAGTGGGACATTAAAGGTTGATAAAAGTTATTAAAATAAGCGCTAGCGCGCTATGTCAGTGCTATTGAACCTTAACCGTTTTACTTGCAAGCTTTTAAGTACACGGGTTTAAGACCATCAAACATTAGGACTAAAACGCTCGTTTTTACTAGTTACAAAGTAGCCACAGATATGGAATGGTAACTTTTGTAAGATCATATCTCAAAATAGGTGAATTTTGGAAAACCAGAAACCGAAGATTCTATTTTTAACAAATAAAACTCAATTTTTAAGGGCAATCACTACTCTACACAGTTAAGTCGCTGGGTTACTCACGGAGTCCTCCACAAGTGGAAATCTCCCAGAAGCAAAGCGATTTTTCACGCACTCACACACAGACACCTACCTGATTTCATTTACCTGAGTTTTACGTGACAATGCATGTATAAGCCCATATTATCTATTTTGCATTGTATACATAATAAAATCCATTCTTGGCAATAGGCTTTATTCATATGTATAATAAGTTCATAGCCACTGTTTTACTGTGGATTTTTATTTATATATAAAATAAATAAATAAAGGATAAAGAGCCTGGGCAGTGGCATAAGAATAATAAATAACATATAGAAATGAAACTCGCTCGTCGAACGCGTTCAAGGTCGCAATAATAGCCTACAGCTTCGCATCGTACCATACAAGCCGTCAGTCAGCCAGGGCCGCGCCGCCTGACGCCACTCGCTCGATTGCCACCTTGCTTTTATATAAAACTATTGATAAAGAAACTATTTCATGTTTTTATAGTTAATCAAACGTTTTGATTTATAACTATAGAATTTAATGAACCTCATAAGTATACGGATATAATAAGAGAAAGGAGGAAGTGGGTGTTTATTTCGTTGCTTTTGGGACACGCACAAAGGAGATTGTATACTTACGAGTGTAGAATAATACTTTATTTATTATTCTTAAAGCAGTAGGCCTCGTGCACAGACGAGCTCGGTCACTAACCTGAATGTGTTGGGCATGCGAACCATCTGCTCCTGATCCTCGGAGTACTCGACGTGCGCGTTGGCGAGGTTGATGACGGCGCGCTCGATGGGGTCGCGCTCGTCGCGGTAGATGAACACGTATGGCCGACGAACCACCTAAACACATACCACAGTTTTTTAAATAAGCACCAGACAAAAATGTGTAGGGATTCAAGAAAGAACGCGTCAGGAAGAACCATTGCAAGTACGGCACGGTATTACCGCGATTCGGTAGGAAAAGCCGCCTGATTGGTAGGACCATGGGAAGGTAGCGCTACACAAAAGTGGCAGAGCTTTACATTACTATATATCATCTATTTCTCATGACCTAACTGAGAAGAGGTCCGACATTAGAACCAATTTTGCTGTTATGTAGGAAAATTGAAAAATTGAAAGGAATGCAATATCATTCACTTTCAATTCTGCCGACTGCTGGCGATCTTTGCGACGTTCAAGATAACTTGTCATCCATTGGCTTTGTTCGATTTTCTTGTTAGAATAATGGTTAGTTCATGATTTTTATGAAATTGAATGAAGTGTCCTGTTGTGCGGTACGTACGCATGACGTTTTTTATTTTGTGTAGTGCTGAGAGAAAAAACAAAAGACGTTTGTCATTTTAAGATAGAGTCATGTAGAATCATACGGCGTTTGGCGTCACCATAAAGTTCGAATATTACGACTCATACATTCCAGGATAGAAGAAAAAAAAGAATAATTAAAAAAAAATTGTGACTTGTGCTAACGTACGATATACAATTCAGAAGTACGACGAAGCATAAATAGCGGCACTAAAAATGTAAGATTGATGATTGCCTAAAAAGAATTAAAGTCACCGACATAACTCGTAAAATCAGCATGCTGATGTGAAAATGGACAGGTCATATTTGCTTTGGGATCGATAAAACCGATGGGGTCGGCGAGTCCTCGATTGGTGGATATGTAACGGGAAGCAGTGCGGGACGTTCTCCGGCCACCGGCACCGACCACTTGTTCGCCGGCGGTGGTTGGATGAGAAGAGCCGAGGATTGGTAAGCTGATGGTATGGTATGCGTAGCGGTGTGTGTGTTGTACTCACCAGCCACCGCTTCTTCCATCCATGCGTGCCGTGTTGTAACACGTTGAGGTGTCCGCGGCGGGCGACGGCGGCCGACACGCGCACCTCCTCGCACTCGGGCACGTACAGCGCCCCACCGATAGCCCCACCGCCCACGCCCCACCCGGACATCGTCTTCTCCAGCAGAGCACGCTCAGGGGAGCACAGTCTGCAAACATTGTTGCAGCTTAAATCGCGATCACCATCGTCGAGGTTGTTTATTTTAATTACCAAATTTTAACTTTACCAAAATTAATTTAAAAATATAAGTAATGACAAAGATTTTACAAAAGTTATTATAGTTCGTGTCATTTAACATGGCAATAGCGAGCATTCACACCTCCCTGCTAATGCTACTAATCGCCACTAATCCCTACCAATAGCTATTTTCATTCATTACGGGGAACATTGGCAAGTGTCGTTATCGTAAATACGAGTACATTAGTTCGGAGTGAAAGTTGAGGCAATGACCGCTATTGCCATGCTAAATTAAATGGCACGAAGTATATGAATTTTATGATTTTTTAAATGATACATTATATCATACAATTATTAATAATTAAATCATATACAAAAATAATACTAATAACTACATCCGAGTTATATGATTCCGATGTAGTTATTATTAATGTTAATAATTTTTAAGTCCTCCTTTCTCCTAATTGCTGTCCATAATGATCTCATAGTTTTAAAGTTCACCCATTTGTAAACATTAGAAAATACAATAAACTATTGAGTATATCTTAACGCTTACTCTTAACGCGCCGCTGCCATGACGTGCGGTTGATGAGAATCGAACTCAATACCACAAATTTAAAGGCTTGTTTTTAAACGACCAACGAAAAAATACTAAACGAGTAGCTAATCATGATCAAGAAAACCGCCTATTATTGAATAATTAAAGTAAATAATTAAATTAAAGTAATTAAAGGGCGGATCACTATACTCTATTCGCGTTAAAAATGCAATGACTGGTCACTACTAAAGGCATTTGAAAATAATAAAATGAATCTATATTTATTGTAATAGAAAAGAAACTTAAAATTACACAAATATAGAGATGCAATTATAAATTAGAAACGAGGAAATTCATTGTTGCCATTTTTGCGTGTTAAGATTGAAATTCTCCAGCACGAGATTAATAAAATAAGTGAACAGAGATTCGAAAGAAAACAAAATTATAAACAATGTTAGGTACAACAATACTCACTCTTGGCTGCTGGCACTGTGAATGGATGAGAGTAGACTGGGCGTGGAGATGTCCGCGGAGACACCCTCGTCCACGGGGCTGGCGGGGGATACTGCGGTCTCCACCTCCTTGCCGCTTGATCCTATTCGTCCTGAGGATTATACAATCAACATGTTAGCAGGCCTGGTTTCACTAGTTGTTTAGCAGGAATTCGGCATTTTAAATAGATTTGATTCATTACACATTGAGGTATGTATGTATATATACCTACAAATATATAACTGGGCAGGTTTTTTTTTACAGAAGCCAGTTAGCGCCACAAGTTTCTATGCACGCGTCAGCCGCTCTCTGTTGGAATAAAGAGGCATCTACATGGACATTTTGATTTAATGGATAATAAATAGTAAACCCTGGCAGAGACCTTGGTGTAGTTTGGATTACAATAGCCACAATACTAAGGACAGTTTTTTAGACGAGTGCTAAGCTCTATTCTCTTAAACGGTATTAAATAATACTTTCTACCAACGTGTCCGTGCGGTGTCGGCCGGCTATTAGAAAAGCACCACAGTACGTAATAAGATTTGGATTTTTTGGATCTACATTTGACTAATACAGAAATTAAAAAATCACAACAAGTGGTGTTGCATCCACCGTGTATGAGCTTGATATACTTGGCGACGAGATCGCGTTCGCGCACGCTCATCTGCTATAACTCGTACACGGACTCCTCGCGGCATCTTGCACACCTCCTGACAACAAGTGGTGTTGTACTCACCCTGTATGAGCTTGATGAACTTGGCGGTGAGATCACGCTCACGCACGCTCATCTCCCACGGCTCGTAAACGGCCTCGTCGCGCGCGTGTGCACACTCCGACGCCGCTTTCGCCGCCATATTGCACACCTCCTGACAAGAAACACACGCTTGTTTATAATGGTTTAGTACTTAAAATTAACTTATACCAAATAGCTTCCACTGCGTCTGATAGCCACAGTCGGCTTTGGCCACAATCGTCATCGGGATGCTATATGTATGAAAAGAAAAAAAAAGTGTTTTGCCTACCTTCTCCGTCTTAGTGAAGTCGTTGGGCGCAACGGTGTTCTCGTGCGAGTGCCGCAGCCTCTCACGCAGCGCGAGGAAGTGCCGCGTGCGCCCCACCTGCTCCAGACGCGTCATCTTCTCCAGCTCCCACTGCAACAAGCATCGTAATAACATATAAAAAGAGACAAATTTCTCTGTTCTCTGGAGAAATAGAGAAATTAAATTAAAAACAGAAAAGAACAAAATTATGTCATGCAATTTTCCGCTTTTAAAGAACAATACACGTGAATTGAGCACATTATAATGAACACAAGTAAAATTAAATAAATGATTAATAAACGCGTACAAATAATACACGTTTTATCAATCAACCTTATATTGTTTGTCTATTGTTTGCTCGGCTGCAGGAAACCGATTGCCGCTGAATTGGTTAATTTATAAACCTTTAATGTTCTATTTCATGGCATAGTCATTGGCGTTAGAATCATGAGAAGATTTCGGATCGTAATGCATCATGTGGGTCCAATGCAAATTGATGAATGAAATAATGCAGCGCCGAGATAAGGTCATAATTTTTTAATAGTAAGAAGGCGGCCGATGAACATACAGTCCACCTGATGGTAAGTTGATACTGTCACGCAGTGTTTGTCAGAATGACAATCGCTGGCACGCACCCGGATGGCGCAGCCTACCTTTTGAGATGTGGGAATTGATTTGGAGAAAGGGACGGGAAAATGGGGAGGGATAGGATGGGAATGGGCTGTAGCATATCTCACTCACTACCGAAACACGTGCATACGTTGGGGAATAGGATATAGTGGGAAATGCCGTACATTTCTAGGTAGGCTTCTATGACCCTTTAAGTGTAAAAATTCAATAAATAAAAAAAGGGGACTGCAGATTGACAGTCGGACGAGCCCATACTAATCTCAAATAAAATCGATAAATAATGCGAGGTATAACTGTACCTGATGGTCAAATATGAGCGAATCGCCGCGCGGCCTCCATCCGTGTAGATTTTCCTCTCCGCGCACGTACGTGCCACTCGTGTCCAGCACGCGGCGTTGGCGACGCTGTACACCTGTACAGTGAGTGACACACTAACTTATTGAAACTGTTATACTCTTTTATACAAATTCCTACTGGACATAGTTGTCAGAATAAAATTACAGCGAACCTGTAGTCAGTGAATACTGGCTAAGAAAAACGTTTTCTGTTAAAATGCGACGCAAATTATTTCGTAGCCCTATCGATATCAGTTTATAACGTCCCACTGCAAAGCACTTGTCTCCATAGGCGATTACAAGGGAGTTTTGAGCCATAATCTAACATACGTGCCCAATGGCGACTGGTCGATAATAATAATTGCATGTAATGATTTAATAGTGAGAATTAATTGTGGTATTTGTTATTGAACTTTTAATACATGTCCAAATTTCAAAGGATTTCAAAACTTTCGTACGGCGGTTAACACAATCACGTGCAGACTTCAAGAAAATTGCGGTAGATGCCGAATTTCTGGGAAATCGTAAAGGAGCACGTATGTACCATTAAATAATAAAGATCTTACAAATAAATATTTCCACAACATGATACTTCAGCAGATGTGGTTACATTACATATTTTGTTTGTATTACAATATGTCCCTTAATGATTAATAACCTGAATAACTTGTTCTATATATTACATTACCCTGATCAATAAATAAAAACTAAACCATATAACCATTTCGAAAACGGAGAAACATCCTACCCCACCACCACCAGCGAGAGGTCCTTCGTTAGTTTTCTTTATTTATTCGTACATTTAGACTTTAATAGGTCCATAAAAGAAAAAGAACAACATTTACATAAATTGACATTGTTATGATGTGAGTTGTGTGATGCGTGCTTATGAAGTAAAAAAACTGTATACTCGGCTCGAGGGGCCGGTGCACGCTAAACTTCTTCATTGTGATGGCGGAACTGGGCGGGGGGCGTTGTGTAATGTATGGTTGTGTGTGAGAGTGTGTGCTGTGTGTATGTCGTAAGCGGTGACGTACCCGGCTCGAGGGCGCGGTGCAGGCTGAGCTCGTAGACACCGGTAAGCCGGTCGGCGCGCGCGACCCGAGAGCCGAACAGCGCGCGCCGCAGGCTGCGGCCCGTGCGCGCCTCGCGCCCCACCACCACCAGCGACAGGTCCTTCGTTACTATGGCGGGACGAGCACAATTCTCAACCTACAGAGAAACAGGTTTTTTTTTAACCCTCCGTAATAATGAGTTTCGAGTATTGTCCGAACTTCTTGCTACTAAATCCCTAAGAACTGGCCGCTAATGAAAAACCCTAATTCAAATTCGCTCCGTATTCTTTAATTTGGTTGCTCTTTGTATCCTGCTGTCTAATTCTCGATCCGCAACTACGTGCATATTATTACACTTCAGTAACGCTTTCTGTATGAGTGCCGTTTATATTTATGAATATCTCATAAATGTTACTCATAATGTTATTGCGCATGTTACTGAACTTGTGTTTTAACAATAAAATGAAAAGAATTTTTTTTTTCATACACAGTTTACTTTTATAAAATTAATTTCATAAGTGCTATACCTACTATTCTTTTGTTCCCGTGTTGTTTTTTATTTGTACAACATTAATGAATAAATCGCGGAAGTGATCGTGATCCATTCATTGTATCGTATTCATTTCTTAAAGAACCACCCTACCGACTGAACAAACGTCGCACCGCCACTTATCAGGCCAGGCCTAATCAATCCTTCGGATATAAACACCGTGTCGCAGAACGCACTGTTTCTTGACTCAATACAAATTACCATCAGCTTATGTCCTGGTGGATATAAGCCTCGCCACCACACACGATTTTTGACTCTTTTCAGCCAGCGACCACCGACGAACTACTTTAAATTGTCGGTCTACCTGGCAGAAAATTGTCTCGCACTGCGGTATGCAAGTATCATTCAAGTAGGTACTTGTCTACGCCAATAACTAAGAAATAACTATCTTCAAGATTAATCTTTATAATATCGTACAGATATAATACCGAGTCTATTAACTGTTATATCAGAGCAAACATATTGGTGATTAACGATCAAACGCCAGTTTTGATAAAATAACCGTAACAAACACTAAAGTCGTGGCTGACTTGTTTCTGTTAATATATTGATCTTTTTAATACTTTCTCAGTTGAAAAAGATGATTATAACGTTTCTCTAAAACTGAATATCGATTTCTCTGAAACACATTATCGTTTTCTGTAAACATATTATATTTTCCATATATTATACTCTGCGACGATTGATTTAAATAAGACTTACTGACCTCAAGGTAAGCACTGAGCGTAATGTAGACGACTTCCCCGCTGCCGCTGACCCTGTTCAATAGCGGCGAGCCGTGCAGGCTGCTGTCCCACGCGGCCTCGAACCTGACACCGAAAAATAAACTTTTGTTAAGAAAATTCAATGGTTTTCGAATGTACTCAAACCTTCTACCTACCTTCGAGATAGAAGAAACAGAATAATAGAGAAAGACGAATGTGAAAATGCTCCCTTTAGTTTCCTGATTTTATTTTAAAATAGTTTTCTGATTCGGACAGTTCATTCATTTCATTCATTCGATACAACAATATATAATTTTATATAATTTTCTTATTTGATGACCGATTGTGCGCAGTTGGTACCCAAACTGGATTTGTTTAAAAGACAAATGGTTGTTCTGGTCTGGGTGTGTTTTTGTCTTTGTATGTGCCCTGGACCCACGACACAGGCTATCTTAGTGTGGGCCGTTAAGTTTGGCGTTATATATTTATTTATTTTTGAAGCCCTATATTTTGGTACTTTTTAAGCCAAAGGATTCATACCCATCAACCGTACGTCACTGTAGGCGGTGCGTGAAGTCGGTCGCGTATTTTAATAATGATCTTTATCTTCAATAGACATGGTTTAAATTTGTACGATGGTGATGCCGTGACCTGTGGTTGTTAAGATTTGGACTTACCTGAATACAGCTCTATCGTCAAGCGAAGGTCTCTCTCCTGGGAACAAGCCCAATGAGAGGGCGCCGTCTTCGTCTCCGTCTGTTGTGTCTTCGTTTGCCTCCGGAGAGTTGCGAATACGCCCTGTTATATATCAAAATTTGTACAGATATTGTAAAAACCTTCACCTTCGCATAACCTTCACGCCATATTACAAGGCGAAGTGTTGTGGAATCCTTATAACAACCCTTTTATATTTTAGCTTACCCTTTAGCTTTTATATTGTACTCTAAATTCAATATTGTGAAATACGTTTCAAAGAAAGTATTCTATTTTATATTTGAAAAATACATTTAATTTATACATATTAGGAATCGTATTGCGGTCACACTCAAAAATTTATTACTGAATAATGCTTTATTTTGTACCCACTTACTCACATTCAACTTAATGAAATCAACAAGTATTTTCTGATGCTACCTTATTAAACTACATCAAAATCTCAGCTTTATATTTGAAAAATAAAAAACAATGTGTTATCGCATATTTTTTTTTGGAATAGAGAATATTTTTGTCTGGGTTCTCATATAGATCACAGAATTAAAACAGTGATGAAGTCGCCGGTAGCTGAACTGAACGTAGATGTGTGAACGTTGTACGCCAATACATGTAGTAAAAAGACAATTTAAGTAACACGAAAAGTACAATAAGTGGCCTTATCGCCGAAGCGATCTCTTTGGGTGGTAAGGAGAAAACAGAGAACAATATCAAAAATAGGTAGATGGTGAATTTTACTTAATATCAAATCAACTTAATAATAATAATATTTTATACATATATAGATTTACTTAAGATATTAAGATTTATTTTATACATATACTTAAGATGAATACAATACTACATAAATGCATACAAACATAATACATAAATATATACTAGATATGTACTGACCGACGACGAGCTCCCTGACGTCGGCCCACTGCAGGTCGGAGGAGGGCTCGTGCAGGATGGTGATGCGGATGCGCCGCTGGATGCCCTGGTGCAGCAGGAATAACCCGCGGCAAGGGAGCTCATCGCTGTGCTCCACCACCTATATACAGAAGGTACACTTTTGACAAAACAACTTTTAAGTTTACATAGGGTCAGTAATCGTAATTTCCCCATACCTCAATAGTGGTAAACAGTATGCTCCGTTTATATGAGTTTCATACCACTATACTGCTCACTATTCTATTCTCTCTCTCCCCTAAGGAAGAATAGAGAATGTAACGGGATGTGAAAACTCCTCAACCCAATATACTCCCTATTTCCAAAGATAGACGGCTCATACGGCCAGGTGCCGTATGTATCGCGCGCTAGTGTGTATCGCGGATTTCTAAGTACGATAGTATCCACTTAGCAGCTGGGTGGACTGGACTGTCTGCTCTACCACCTTTTTTCTATAATATACATATAAGTGTCAAATAGAGACGGCTTAAAATTAATAGAAAATATATTCAATTTGGACGAAATGAATAAATCTATTTGTGTTTTCGAAAAACAACTTCTCGCAAGTTCATTTATTACAGCTTTCAGAGACAACACTTTTACAAAATCACACATAGTGTGATATATGCCTATATATTTATGTAGGCATATGTTTCAGCTCAAGACATAAATTCAGATGTATATTCAAGTTCATGTCGACATTCGACCTTACGATTTTCATGTCGAGATACATAACAGACTCGAATATGATATCAATATTACTTATATTAACTAACCTCAGATACTTAAGTGGAACCATACAAGAAGAACATGTTTGGAATAGAGATAAGACGGGGGCAACACTGACAGTGGTCCATTCAGGAGTTCACACCATGACAGAGATATTACGATTAGAAATGTTTATACTAACCGCAGGCACATATTCCCCGTTAGGTGCGAGCTCGCAGATCTCGAACCACACGAGCAGATCGTGTTTGGAGTGTAGGTGCGAGGAGCAGCAAGGTGGCGCGACGCTGGCGGCGCCCCACTTGGGGCTCCGCACCGGGGCTGAGATGGGGATAGACGGGGGCAGCATACGCCGGGGCGGGGTGCGCCCTGCCACTGGGCCGTCTTGTTTAGCATCCTGGGTCAAATATTATAAAGTTATGTCACAGCCTGAGAAATGAATAACAAATTAAACCAAAAACCCCAGACCCCATAAAATAATAATAAACATAAATAAATAAAAGTCTTTATTGCACACCAAAACAAAAAAGACAGTACAAATGAAATACATTAAAGACGGTCTTATTGCTAATCTCTGTCAGACAACTTTTGGGTAGAGAAAAAAATAAATATTTTAATCAGAGATAGACGAGACGGTGGACAATATGCATAATTACATACATATCAATAAATTTATGTCACATCCTGAAAAACAACAAATTAAACCCAAAATCTAGGTACTATGTTGTTTCACATACAGCAGCAAAAATAATAGATAGATATAACTCTTTTTTGCACACCACAACAAGACAGTAACAGACATTGTAACATAATATGAAATGCACAAAAGGCGGTCTAATAATAATAAACACACTTAGTGTCTCCCTGGACTACTTTTAATGAATGAAGGGAAAGGGTCAAGGAAAAATGTACATCTAAGGCGGTGACGAAAACACCTCCCCCTATAAACTGCCTTGCAATCTCATATTATATATTACTCTCTTATACAGTAAAGTGACAATTCTACTTATACATTGAATTTCAAAAAACTTAACTGTTAATAGTTAAGATATATTTAAACGCAGAGAATGAAACTAAACAAAAGTAATTTAGTTATTTGATTTGAATACGAAATAAAACAAAACAGTTCAGAGTTGAAAATTAACTTGCTTGGAATATGGATGGTCATAATATTATAATAATCTCTTTGGAAACATTCTCTAAACAGATTCCAGCACTAAACAATAATGTAATTAACTATAAAAGGCTACAAAGTATATTTGATACACTAAACAAGCAACGGTCATTACCTTGTGCAAGGGATGTTGTTGGTAGTGTCCAAACACTTCGAAGACAATCGGTTGCGTTTTTATATATTCGACAAATGATTTCGTTACTGGTACTGTGATCTGCAAACAAACGAAAACCATTATTAGAGACACTCTTAAAATAATTTATATTTGATAAAATATGCTTCAAAAGTAAATGTGTTACATTTTGCACGTGATAGAATCCTAGCGGAGTGTTCTTGCCGGCGTTCTTGACGGGCTCTGTCGAGAATGCATCTTCATTGCGGTGAAGGAAGCTGAAACAATAACACACAGCTATCACCATTTGTTTTACGTATTTTTAACGACTTTCTGGTTTATTCATAAACGTTATTTAAATTTAACGATAACTTGGGCAATGTTCTTCCAAAATCCTCGAATATCGTTCTCTATCAATATTAATCATGCTGCATCTCTTCTTGATAAAAAGGACGTGTCATATTCTGATTGACAAAGAGTGAATTTCGCACGTTTTGAAACGCAACCTTAGAATCTCTTGTCCTTTTCTTCACAATCATAACTTTAACAATTAGAATAAAATACGTTAGCTACATACATACAGATGGAATTCAACCATTTTAGCTAATTCCGGCTTTACCGATATTAATTTATAACGTCCCACAAGCTATAATTTGCACCATAGGGAATTTTTAAAAATTCATTAGGATTGAACAAAATTAAGTAGACAGAATATTTACGCATACTTATTAAATGAATACAACACACTTATACTAATATACTTATACAACTATGGTTACAACACTTATACTAATTTTATTCAAGCTTCCAGGAGTTTATTTTGTACTATGTAATAATTTAGAGAGATGCATTTCAGTAGTGTTAAAAATACCGCACTAGAGCTGCAACTCACTTGAACTGACAGAATACGTCTGCGTAGTCGGTGGAGACGCTATGGGCCTGTAGTACGGTGACGCGGAAGGTGAAATCCCTGCCCAGGGTCAGGTGTTCGGGAAGCTCCTCTTCCTTCAGCTCGGACGCGAGGGAACTATCGCCGCGTCCGCTGTCCGCGTCGCATTCAGCGGCCGCTAGTTCTGTATACAAAGCACAAGGAAATTATAGTGTGTTCATGACCATAATCATGCCTTTTATGGTCCACTGCTCGACATGGGTCTGCTCTTGCACATGAAGGACGTATATGGTTTTAAAGGACACGCTGACCAAGTGGGTTAGCGAATCCACTTAAGTGGGCATAGACCGGTTGCTGCCGAGACAATAAGCGATGGAGTAAATATCTATTTTTTATGTTGTATTTATTATTTAACACTTGAGTTTTTCGCGTTTTTCACACATTTTTATCTATTTAAAGGGGTCTTAACGTGAATGTTTACCTTATTTATTTTACTCACGAGCTGACGAGTCAGCTCAGGGGATAAGATATCAAGCCTAATTTAATATATAATTTTATTAAAAATTGGGGATATATCAAAATTAAATCGGTTTAAAACACAAGAACATGTAACACACCCTCGATCTTAATATTGGAGTCCTGCACATCACCAATGCGGTCTTCTAGGTTGATAGCGTTGTTCTTATCGACGTTCGTGAGCGCTTTGATGCGTCGCGTTGGGGCCACGTCGTCATCAAAAGATATCTTTGCGGACTGCTTCACACCGGCTGCAAATTCTGCGTTGTCTGTTGCGGGAAATAAATTTGAATGTAAAGTTAGTGTTAAAAGGTGGATTTGAGCGAAATCAAATAACTATATGCACATTTATACAAGTATATCTGTATTCTCAAGTAGTGAGAGAGAGACTACAAACGGCTGCATTACTCGTGCGGCGCCCCTTCATTCGTAGCACGTTCGTTGGTTCGTAGCACTCTCGTAGCACATGCAGTGATTGTAATCAACTAATCACAAAGCGTAGAACTGCTACGCGCATATGAACGTTAATATTAAGTACATTTTTTTTTTAATATAGGCGTGCATTCACGACCTTCACTCATGAACGGCCAGTAATGGGAATGGTGTAATTTTTCTAACACCCTGGTTTTTGTGTATTTTTATATAGAGTAGACCAATATAGATTGAACCACAAAATGGCAGGGTTAGAAAGATGATACTCGCAGAGTTATAACATGTTAGTCTTCATTTATTCAAAATAGCGTGACGTCACAGTAATGGCTGCGTGGATAAACTTGCCACTAATCTTCATGTACTCCACAATCATAAATGTATCAAATTTAGGCAAATTAGTGGGATTTGCTCGTACAAATGGAGCAGCAACTCATTGTGCAGTTTCGAATGCATTATTGTCGTAAATAACCACAAATTCAAGCTCAGAAAGAAAAAAAAAACAAACAGCAGTCAGTTCACAACAAATAGATTATTACCACAAATAGAGTAAATGTTATTATTTGTTTAGTAATCCATACAGCAGTAACTGTGACGTCATCACATATGTTACACATTTTTTGCTATAATTTCGTAGTCCTTTGTCCAAAAGAAATGAAATTTGCACGAGATATTGTACGTCTAATTCTTTCGAAAAATTAAACAATAATGAATCATTAAAAAAATTACCCGATCCCCATAGATGAAGCTATACCCATAGACATCATAATACTTTAGTAACAGGGGTCGAATACGATGGATTTGGATCCTAATTGGTATTTTTTGTTTAAAAAATATAACTTTGAAATTGCAATCATGAGAAGATGAATTTATTTGTAAATGAATTAAAAAAAGTTTTTTACAATTTAATCCAAATGTTATTAAGAATCGCCAACTGAATCAAGGGAAAGAGGGAGTTGTGTGCCCCTACAGATACCTACTAAGAAACAAATAAGCCAAGGATCCATCCACACTACAAATACAATACAGCAAAATATAATCTGTGGATATCCAATGATCATCTCCACTTGTATAAGGGGGTCACATACTCTTTTCAGCGTCGATGACCGCCTGCACGGCCACGCGGAGGTAGCCTTTCACGTCTCCTTTCTCGTTCACGATCGCCACTTTGTGAATGAGCGGAACCGGGTACAGGAGGTTCGACAGGTACACGAAGCTCCTGAAAAATAGACGTTGCATTAACAAATATTGAACAAACTAGTTAGAAATGATAGGAGGTTGCCGCAGTTAATTTAAAAAATCAAAAGCAAAAGATAAGAAAAGGAATATATTTTTAATACTTAATAGTCACTACACATCAGACGACATTGGAGTTTGAGGGTAACAAATGAATTTGTCAATATGAAAAAGAAAATATAAAATGATATAAATACGTTAATCTGTGCAATAACAAGCTCAATCGTAGCTTGTTTTTTTTTTAAATAAAAAATTGTTTTTTTAATAATTATGTTAAAATAGTATTATTTTGTTGGTCGCGGAAAATAAAACGTTAGCCGACATTATATTTCAAGGGTGACATCACTATTGGTCAATAAAAACCAAGGTTTTTTTTTAACCTGGCTATCGGCATACATTTGGTTACTATCAACAGACACAAAAAAGAAAAACTTAAAACACCGTTTTTGTACCAATATACAAATAAAATATAAATGTTCTTTCGGGCATTATATTTTAATGTACTTTTCATTATCATAGTTCTCTTAAAGGGTAATTCCAAATTATCTTTTGAATATATTGAACTATCATTACGAGAAATATTAATTAACGTATAATTTCGAGTGTAAAAAAAACGATCGTGCGAACTGTCAATAGTGGTTGGAAAAGAACCCTCCCTATGTGAGAACCATAACGCGAGTGGTGGTTACGAGTGGTGTCAGTTACACACGGAGAGCATACAGTGACCTCCAAATTCAGTACAATAACGCCTTCGGGATTCTGTTGAGGCTTTCCCGTTTTTGTAGGGCCTCTGGCATGTTTGCAAGTGCGAGGGTGGACAACTTTTTCGTATTGATGTATAAAAATTCGTTCTCATTAGTTACACGACCGGATTTCATCGCCCGTGCAAGGTTCACCGAGCTACACGTAGCGGGAGCTGGTGTACCCCGGTGAGGCTTCGGGTACGACATGATGTATAAATGTTTATATTATTAACCTAGTTTGTAAGTCTATACTAACACTATTATTGCTATTATTATTATTATGGGTCCAATATTGTCTGTATTAAAAGCTTTTTACTTGCTTTTTTATTATTTATGTTCAGGAGTGGAGAGAGAGCCAGGTTGATGGTGTGGTATGGAACGGTCGGTAGGCCAATGCAATATTTGGCGGGTTGTTTTGCTTTACGAATGCTACTCACCGGCCCACCATGCGGAACCAGGGGAACCTGTCGTAGAAGGGGTCCCCGCCGGTGACTGACTCGATGTTGTGATCGGGCGACGTGGGCGATAGCTCTGCCTCGTTGTGGTACATCTCGCGCATCAACTCCAAACGTTGTCTGTAGAGGAAATAGCTAATATGACACCAAAAAAGATGACAAGTCATGTGACTTGTCGCACCTTGACAACCAAATCGTGGACACCATACGAAATAGGCGGATAAGCAAAAGTGATCGTAAAATTCTTCCAATAATCCGTGTGACAAAAAAATATGAAATCTCATACAGGTGCTTTGGTCCTACAGCCAGAGCCTCGCCTCTACTCTCAATGGCGTGAGCCCAGCGGTGTGTTAAATACGCTAAAAGATCGGCAGCCGAGCGATGATATTGATGTTATGTTATATATGTTATTGATATTGACGGTAATATAATCGAATCAAGCTTTAATAAGCTATAGGATAACAATTTAAAACAACAATAATTAAAAAGATAAAAGACTCCAAAATTATTAAACCAGCTGTTAAAATTGCTTTCTCTTATAATTTTACTAGGGCTTGATTTTTTTTAAATTTACTCTTATATAAATATGTATAAAACTATCCAGATTATAATACGAGTATATTCATGCAATACATAAGGCTTAAGCGTATCAAGGAGCACGGCAGTCTACGTATACAAATATAATGACATTTTCTTAATGCATTAACACTAAATAAAACATACTTATCATGCGCGTGAGCAAGACAATAAATTCACATGATTATTTGTGAAGTTAGAATACATTTAAATTTTTGACACAGCAAACTCAAAAGTGTGTATTAAATAATAATACAATATGTGTGGGGTGGACATACATACACATTCGTAATATATTTATTAACCTAAACACAACTAGGTGGAGTTACTACAGGCCAATATTTTGTTATAAAGTTAATTAGAGTAGGATAGTAAAGACACCTAAATTAAATTCCAATAAATCGGCCCGTGGAAACTCCCATTGAAAGATTTTTTGTAACATGTGTCATTCTGGACTGATGTAGGCATGTATCGCGGATGTCCATGAACGACAATATCCGTTCACCATCAGGTGGACTGTGTGCTCGTCTGCCACTTTTATTCCATAATATATATATATATATATATATATATATAAAATACACAACATTGCATTCGCAAATGATTTTTTTAACATACATACATACTTAATAACACATTAACATACATCTAAGGTGCAAATTAATACACAAGTAATTTGAAATGTAGCATGATCTTAATCATGAAACTCTTCTAATGACATTCTTGTAGTTATGCCATAATTATGTAGTCTTCTTTTGTAAATCATTGTAATTTCTGAAAAGTCATTAGTTTTCCACGTTTTCACTGTCCAAGTCATATTATGCGTGTCCGTTGTCAGTCAGTGTCAGTGAAAACAGAGCTTAATATCTATTCTGTGCAATGTACAGCGAATTTGATACATCAATTTACATGTTGAGAAAGTTTATAGCTTAGCCTTAAGCTTACAATAAAATTTTATATGTCAAACGAAATACAATTTTGTTTCAAAAATAACGTAATTTTGGGCAAGATATACTGTGCCCAAATAAACGATAAGCCAATAGAAGGCGCGCCACATAAGCGATAGCTCGTAGAAAACACAGCACTGCCTCTACCGTACTCTCTCAAAATGTTTAGAAGGGTAGAAACAAAACAGTTTTGAAATTCACTTAAATCGCGCAAATAAAGTCCAAATTACTTACTTTGGACAAACGGTCCATTAATAAATAATTTAATTCGAATGGTCAATACTTTTAGGAAAAAATAAAATTGTACTATATTAACAATTTGTATAAATGCTCATTTTATATTAATCTTGTGCAAATGACTAACTTTTATTACTTAATTTTTTGAAAGCTATCTTCATCAGTTATGTATAACTATCTGATTTCTAAAACGCTCCCAATTTTACACTAGCATTTTGCCCAAAAATTGTTTAACACCGCATAAGTAGGTTAGCTTTTCATTCCGTATCTCTGCTTTGTTTCTCCCGTGAGCGTGTGGCGGCGAGGCGTCCACAAACCTCGAGGGCAGTAGGTTGGCTAGCGAAAGCCTTGTTTGCTGCGCACACGCCGATATGCACTGCAGAATATCGGGGGCGGGGGTGCCGTGCGGGTTCGCGGGGAGTGGCGGCGGGTCCAACATCAAAGGTGGCATCTCCTCCTCCTCTTCATTGTAAGAACTCTCGTTCATGTTGTAAATCTGCCGCATCAGCTCTAGACGGTGGCTACGGACAATATATTGCCGTTTAGCCCCCATACCCTACGCTTCACCCTGTATCTGTGGTATTCTACACTATTATACATTGACAACCGATCGACCGAGTTGACGGTTGGTAGTTAGCTGTCTAAAAGACCGGTCATGACGGGAACGATTCACAGTCGGACAAACATTTATTGAAAGATACTTTGTTTAAAGATGACAAATTTTTTATACGCAAATATTTATTCAGGGTCTAAGTAGTTTTGTGTTCATCTTTGTGATATGTTTCTGGATCCACAACACAGGGAATCCTAGCGCAGATCATTGAGTGTGACGTTATACTCGTATTGATGTACTGTGATAGCCATATACTCAATCTTACAATGTGGTGTAATACATACAGTACCTACTGTAAATAATGACACATTCAAGGGCACATTAATTATGACACCATTTGTCACTATACACATTATAGAGAATTCATCTCCAATAAAATATTTCCAAAAACCTGGTGTTAGTGATATCGTATAGACATAAAACAGCGCGAACCGATTTACCATTTATGTGGTAAACAAATGACAACAACCTTGTTACACGTGTAGATTATGTTTTGAATAAAACCTTATATTCTCTGTTCTGTGAATAAAACAATCGATTGAATAACGCAAGAAATCGTTCTTTAAAGTACGACACAATCAAAGGTATGCGTTGTGTTCACTATCTATCACTTGTGTGTGACTGTGTGTGTGTCTTGTGTTGTCTATCACAAAAACAATAAAACGCTAGTTTTTAAAATTTAACAACAACTTGTGAAACACTATTGATTTAATAACAAGAACACTACAAACTAATCTAAAGTCAATACTTTGTCTAAAAAAAATCTATACATAAAATCTTTACAAGTTATCATCATTTGCTTCCATTATAAAAATGAGAGAAATGTAGTTTTGATGTTAAAAATGTGAAAATAAAATAAAAAAGCGGCAACAGAAAATAAGCACTATGTATTTTGTATACAATGCGATCTAGACACTCAGACCTAGCACAGGAAAGGTACTTACCATACTGGTTTATTATACAAAATATACAATGTACATACTCAGTATTTATATATAAAATATTTAATGTTGTAGGTATATAAGTTTTATACTAAAGTTTTTAACCAGCACCAGCACCAGCAAAATGAAGGACAGATTTCAATGTATTTTATCTTTAAGAAAATGAAAGACAAATACGTTTAAAGACGGACAACAAAACGCAAGTAAAAAATAAAATAAAAAAATGACTGCAATATAAATACGAAATCCTTTCACAATTGAAAATCTCTTCAGTAATAAAATTCAAATCTTATTTAAAATTATATGAACTGAAAAAAAATTAAGAATTATTAATTATATTGAGAAAAAATAATAATCTACATTTCTGTGGGCGTCTACGTGCGTATTTTATGTTTATCGACTTTTAACAAACAATATCTATTTACCTTTTACTAATTATATAACTTCTCTATGTCGTACAATCTATTACATCTCAATGTCCGAATTATAATAACATTAAAAAAACAGAAACGGCAACAAATAAATATGAATACTCATTTTTTTAATTTTTTTCGTTAATAAAATTCTTCGAGCACCTTCTATAGATTCTCCTAAGAAAGGTAACACAAGATCACCTACAATAGCAGATGACTGCCATGATGGTTATATAAACCGAGGCTAAATGTCAAAAAGACATTGCATCCTTAAACAATAAAAAAAATTCTCCCTTTTGTAGACATATAATGTAGAGAAAATTCGATGATATCATTCGATGATGATAGAAAGTAGCCCGTGATGTTCTGCCTGACCAGTTTCAAACATTCCTACGTACCTACAGTACGTAACGTACTCACCGAAGTTTCTCGAGCGTCCAATAGTGAGTCGCCCCGTTCTTAGTGTCGGTGACTTCAACGGCGACTACAGTGGGGGCGCTTGGGCGGAACTCGTCGTCCGCGTCGTCTCTAGGGGCTAATTCAGCCGGTAGCGGCGAATAGGGGGTGTCCGTCAGTAGGGTGAATTGGAATTGGACCTTCTTGCGAAGTTCCACGGAGATTGCGTTCGCTTCCTGCATCAATTAATATTGATGTCAGTCAATGAATTAATAGCAGTAGCCTGGAAGAAATCGCTTGAGCGATAAGGTCTACCTATTTATTTCATTTTTATGTCACTCACTGTACTCTCTTGTGTGCAATAAAATATACTTAGTTTACATAATAGCACTTTATTGACAACCGAGATCACAATCAAAGGGCACTATTATCAAAGATTCTTCACAAACATAATTATTCATGTTCATATAAGGTCCTACAGAAATAGTGTGAAATATTTATCTAAGTAAAAAGTAACATGTATTTCATAACGTTTTTCTATTAAATTAAAAATAAATAATTTATGAAAAGGTCATGAAAAATCTTGAAATACATGTTAATTTTTAGTTAGGTATATATAAATAATAGTTTTATATACAACAAAATGGACTTATAAATTCAACACATGGATAAATTTGTAGCGCGGTCGTTTAAATGGAATTTTCAGTTGAATATTACTGAATAGTTAGGAATAAGCGATGGTACCTTATGCAATTTAGTTAAAAAACTGTATAATCAGGTTATGTTCTTATTTGTATTCTTATCATGGTCCGTGCATTTCTAATGACTCCACTGAAAATGAGAAATGTGGTTCGCAGCTAATGCTAAGTTGGGGACCATTTCCAGCATAGCAAATTGTTTATTGTTTATTTCAAAGTGTAAATTGTTTGTTCCTACTTTTGTTGTGTGCTGTGTTGACGGAATAAAGTGATGTCTATGTGTATTACCTTGAGGAATATCGCGTTGCCCCAGAGGTCATCCCTGAGCGAGGTGAACTGGTGGTACTTCCACTTGCGGAACGCCCACGCGGCCAGCCCCACCTCGCGCGCGGACCAGCACTCTGTCTCAAACAGGGGATTCACTGCACCCCGGAACGTAACATCAGTGAATGAGCGTGGGCATGTGACGTGGACACGGTTTGTACACACTTGGTTGCTTATATATTTAGTAATTTTGACGGGATTTAAATTTGATATAAGTCGTAAGGAATATCCGTTTTAGAGACGATAAACATCGCCTATATGAAATATGTCTTTACACTAAAATATACTTGAATACAGACAAGATCGATCGCATTCTTGAATGAAATATAGAACTTCGTGTCGAAACAAGAGGCTCGGTGTAGACGATGTACTTGACAATGATATTGGTGGAATAATCAGCTTTAGATACAAATAGATAAGCAAAATTATAAATCTAATTATGTACCGGAGTCAGTTAAAAGTAACACGCTGACAGCTTTATTACGAAATGCCTGGTTGATTAATATTATCCAATGTATTTTTAAACTTTTACAGGCTTTGATCACTTAAATTATTATCATATTATATAGCAATGCATATTACATTGTTACAATATATTATCAAATAATACAGTTTTTCATTTATTCATATAAGTGTAAGACTCCAAATACCTACACCACAAAAGCGTGGCACGTCATTAGATGCCACCTTTGGAGATTTTGAAATGGATATTAAAATAAGTATTGAAAAATTTACATTATTGAAACCTTATGTAATATAATAACGCTTTTTGAACTCTAGTCTATCAAAATAACAGTAATAGCAAATAAATGTTTCCACAAAGTTATATTGCTTGAGCACATTCAACATTTAAGAAAAACAAAGAATTGAACAGTGGAATTAAATTAGACTTAAAAAGTGTGTAACAAACCGCATACACGCAATTGGACATGATTATTAAACAACTTAATGAATAATTCGGTCAAGCGTAAAGAAACAACTGACCTATTAGTATGGCAATGGTATATGGAGTTAGAAATGGTACTTTTAAAAGAAACAATATAGTTTATACTTTATACAAGGGGTTATACTTAGTTTGTTATTTTTAGTAAATCACAAATTTAACTATAAATTACAATACTCATAAATCAATTTATTATATCGACTGGTAACATTAACAGAGAGCTCAAAATGCAGCTCGATTGTTTTTAATTTGTTACCTGTCGAACATGATAGAACTTGTTTTCTATAGAAATATAAAGTTTGTATTTACACAATTCATAACAAATTCCCAAAGTCTGAAACCATGGGATTCTGTTCACGTTTCTGAGTTTATCGACATATAAAACTTATGAATGAAAAATCAATATTTTCAGTTTCAACCTAAGTTATCATAATTAAAAATTGCTAATTTCAAAAAAAGTAACAATATAAATCAATTAACTCATAATTATGAGCTAAATTCCTGGTTTTAGGCGTCCGATTTTATTACATAATGACTTTTGGCTCTACGGGATCCATTTAATTATGTATTTGTTTTTTATTTATTTTATTGCTCAAGTATTTCATGTGTCAACCAACAGATCAAAGAGAAAATGAACGCGGGTGCAGTTTTAAATTAAATATACATAAAAATTTAAGTAGGTATATAAATGTATATGTTAACGTAAATGTATATAATTCAGGAATTTTATAACCTAAGAATACCTAGGAAAATTATAAAATGATAAGCTGATTTAGGAAATGTGTAAAATATTTTATTGAAGATACGTTATTACTTATTACATACAATACCTAGGAAATGTATACTTTCTAGGAATTTTATAAGATTACTAACTGGTAAGTACTAGGACATTTATGTAAATGATAAACACAGATACGAGACTCAATATTTTTTTTTTAATACATCACTTAAAATGTCATATTATAATCAAAATGTGTAATTTTACACAAAAACTAAATACCTAATAAATAAATAGCAAATGAATTATTTCTAACAAATTGTTTCTGGGCAGAAAGGATTATCGCGTTGTTTAAAAACAAATAACACCGGAGTATGAGACTTCTAACCTAAACCAGTCAAATCGTTTCTGAATGGGAAAGACTTTTCAACCAAAACGATGTTCTACTTTTATCGAACGCCGACAATTTGCGATAGCAACTTACGCAACAGATGCCGCTTACCCCGCTATCGCCGCTTAACAACATTTAACACATTTCCGATTTCTACTCAGGAAATATATAAAACTCCTAGGAAATGTGTCTAGTAAGAATTCTTTTATATATCTCCTGACGATTTTAGGTATTACATACATTTACATTTCCTAGTAATTATATATAATGTCGCAGTTGATACATTGCCGTATTTGATAAATATATATCATACTCACCGAATATGTCCTCGTCGTTATGGAAGTCCTCGGGCGTGTACGAGCTGTACATGGACATGGTCACGCTCTGCTCCTCCACTTGACGTTGCAGTGCGTCGATGCGTGCTTCGTAGTTCTATGATAAGAAATTATGGTTAAATAAACTAGATTTTATGAAAAAGGGTTTATTTTTTTCAGGAAAAAAAAATTCTGAATCACATAAAATAAAACGCTATGACAATAGGCTTAAAGTTAGACCACATAGTCAACATGAGGTAGAAACTCAATCCAAGACTCCCTCTAATGAATAATTGAGTTTGTATCAGAAAATTCTGTTATTATTAATTTATTTATTTCACTTTAATTTTTTTTTTAAAACCGACAATGAATTTAATTTCAATTTAGTAAAATAAAGATTAAAGAAGGTCACAGGTAGTGAGTGGATGAGGAGAGCGGAAGATTAAGTATGATGGCCAGCCTTGGGAGAGGCCTATATCCAGCAGTGGGGAGACAAGTGTGGTAAAATAATGACTGTCTGACACAAACATCTAGTAGGTATTCAAGACTGTATAAATACCTTAAAAGGTTAGAGTAATTTAATTTTTTAACGCAAACGAATAAACCGAATGGTTAATAAATAAATATTTTTTCCTGCATTTCGTAGTTCAATAACCTACCTTCCTCTGCTCCTCAAACTGCTGATCAGCGTGCTCCTTCTCCCTGCGGAACTGCTCTTCCAGAACCATCAACCGTTTCTGCATTTCGGCTTTTAGGTCGATGCCCTGCTTCTCAAGAAGTTCGCACTGGGCAAAGTCCCAGTCCACATTTTCGGTGTTTTCAGTACCTTTGAGAAAAAATACTTTGTTAGTATAATATAAGGAAGAGGAAATATACAAACGAATTTTAAGTAAATTATAAATTGAAATTTAAAACGATGTCGGTTAATTTATGAAGACTAGGTTAATTTTTACAATATATTTTTTTATAACTATTGATTATTTAAAGTTAACAAAAGACAGGAATGACAAATTATGTTACGGTACAGAAGATTGCGTCACATTCTACTCTTTTTACAAAGTTTGGTTGTCATTAATATTCCATCGAATAGCTTTTTTATATAAGTCACATGGTGTCAATAGCAAAAATGATTGAGACCAGTAGTCATCTAGTAGTATAATTTTCCTTTTCCTTTGCCTTCATTAGTTCTTGGGAGAGGCGTATATAGAGCAGTAGAGTGACGTAGGCAGATAACAACATAAAAACTTTATTACGCATTTATTACGTCTCTGTCGGCTAACCCTTGCATTAAACAGCATTAAACATTAATATTGTTGTCATACCGGCAGTATCCGGCAGCTCCTTGTTGGAGACGCGTTCCTCCCGCGGCTGACCGGGGTGAGTGAAACGGAACACGTGGTTCTTGCCCAGGATGACACGGGAACCGGTCTTCAGTATCACTGGCTCCGTCACCTAAAGGGGCAAATGCCGTTAAATTAGGATTTATTTGTAATAATAAAATAACGTTAGTTTTATATGTCAGTATCGACAATTTTAATTTATGTTTATTATTGTAAATTGATATACTTGCACATGAAATAAATTAATTTAAAAATATCAAACAACAACAGTAAAACGATTAAACTAATACTTCAATCGCAGTCGCACGTTGTCGCGTACTGTAGCTGCCAGTTCGCTGGTCACTACTGAACGCAACTTAATGAAACTTGGTAGCTATAGCTTATGTACAGGGTTACCATTTTACTCTTTATCCATCTATCCTTTATCCATTACAAAGTTTCCGCTGGAATCAAGCTAACCACTAATATACTCTAACATCTACGCGTAAATGTATACTTACATACAATAAAATCGCAATAGAACCGTGTGTGTACATTAAACATTTTTCGAAAAAAGTGATTGCAGTATAAAGTTTGCAGTATTGCAGTGATGTCCGTTTGTCCGTCCGTCCGTTTGCCTGAACGCGCATCACGCATAAACCACTGGACAGAATTTAATGAAACTTGGCATAGTTGGTAGCACTGGTCTATACATATAATAAAATCGTAACAGAGCCGTGTCTGGACATGAAATATACTCGTATTTTGAAAACATCATTACAGTGTAAGGTACGTGTGATACGGTAAATAGCCCAAAAACATGTTTTTTTGGAAATTTTTGTCTGTCTGTCCGTCCGTCCGTCTACCTAGACGGATAGAAACTACTGGACTGAATTTAATGAATCTTGGTATAGTTAGAACTTATGTTACGGGTTGACGTTTGGGGTACTTTTCATCCAAATCGATTACACAGTTCCAAGGGGAATCACTGTAAAGTTCACGCGAACGAAGTCGTGGACACCACTAGTGTGAAATAATTAAGTGTAACTCGTGCTCACCTCTCGCCCGTTGACGTATACGAGCGCGCTGCGGTGAGGTATGAGGCAGATGACGCCGTCGGTATTCTCGAAGATGCAGTGCTCACTGAGGATGTGCGAGCCCGACAGCTGGATATCCTGCGGCACGTTCGCCTCCGATGTTCCCAGACAGGTTACACCTGGAAATACATATGTTACAGTAAAATCTTCTTACGATTGGGCTAAGCATTGCATAGACATTGCGGTTGTTTTCGACTAATCATACGTTTGGTGGCATCTTAACAAGTCTAATTATAATTATTTTGCATCACTACTTACCGTCTTTGATGTAATAGATGAGACATTCAGACAGGTTAGGGTCTTCATTCAGGTTGACCAGATGCGGAGTTTTCTTAGGAGAATACACGCCGACTGTGATGCCTTCCTTCACCGCAACTCCCATTTCAGCAAAAACAGCTTCTCGTTGAACGCGAATTTGCTCTGTACGCTTCAATTTTTCTTCCCACGTCTCATTTAGTTCTGGAAAAAATATATGGATATAACATGAATGTGACCACTTTTCAGTGATTTATCACGACTCGTCTGAATAGACGATTGAATACAATGCAATGCAACCAGCTCTTTCAGTATCCACCGCTGAACATGGGCCTTCTCACGCACGTTCTCTCATACATGCCGGATGTAGGGGCGTAAAACGCCACACATATCGCTTTTATGGCGGTCTACATAGCAAAACGACGAAGTATCAGAACATCCACATCGTAAGATGTACCCGTTTGTTAATAGTTTTAAAATCAACCCCACGGCGAAGTACACTATGTGATGATGTAGTTTTAATAGATACATGGTAGCTTTAAAACTGGTTATTGAGACATGTAAAATCGGCAGTTTTAGAGCAGTTAGAAACAGATTAATAACTGAATAGTTATTTAGTTTAGGCAACCGAAATATAAATGGGATTTTCTTCACATCGTCTGTATAATTAATTAGAATCGTTTAAGTAAAGTAATTCAATCCAATTAATTTATTTTGTAAGAGCATAGGTGACAAATGTAGTGTTATATTTAATAAATATCTGCCTCAATACGCGTGCAAAAATATAATAACTATTAATAAATATTTATGATAGCGCAAAACATCTAGAATTCAAAAGAATTAATTAGGCATTTTAAATTAATTTTTATTAAAAATTGGATGTCATTTTAAGTCAGAAGTAATACTGACGAAAACAAATAATTTTTGAACGATTTAATCCAATAAGTAGCAGACATACCTGCAATAAGCTTCTCGGAAGCATGCAGTTGATCAACCGCCTCTTCGGCAATAGTCGTGCCCGCTCGTGACAGCTTCGGAGATAGCACTTCGGCTTCGCTCTTCTTGCGTATCGGCGACGTGGTCTCCTCTCCTGTACCGTCGTATCACGTTAATATAAGGAAAAATAAAGGACGGTGATATACCGTTCACCTTTGTGCACAAGTTGTTTTTTAGCTAGATACATGATGCTTTGTTTTTGATGGGTTTTTTTTTCTGGCAATGCTTGTAATAAGCGTTTATGTACAAATCTTACTTATTGCTTATGTAAGTAAGTATAACATACTATGAAACAATTTGTATATGAAAAAAAATTGTATCCAATTTGTATATGAAATACAAAAAAAAATATAGTACAAAAATTCACTCCTCGCGGACCTAACGAAAGGATAACAAAACGTGAAAAGAGAAGTGTTTAAATTTAATAATTTATTCGTATTAAATTCATTTATTCATGGCATGTATTTAGCTGGAAAACGATCTCTAAGTACTACAACTGTTATGCACTTTGTAATAATCACCATAATGTGATATGTAGAGAACTTTTATTCAATGCACAGTGCATTGTCGGTGCGGTGCACGCTTTTACCATTTTATTTTTCAAAATATACTATATATCGCTTTGCAGTAAAGAATAACAGCTGATCAGCTGTCTAGCGACTGTTTAATTAAACAATATTGATAAAAGATTAAATACGGATATACAAAATTTACTAGGAAACATGCAAGGCTATCGAAGCTATGAAGCTTAAATAGCAACATATAACAATCGACATAACTTTGAAGTCCGTTCGCGACAACTTACTGAATTTTAAGAAACAACTGAGATCAATTTTGTGGTTTTAGATATATAAAAAATTCCTATTTTTGTGTTTCATCACGTAAGATGCCAATACAAAATTTAAAAAGAAATAGCCGCGAACGGTTTGTTTTTCATTTGCATATACATAACTGAGCATTTCAAATCTTGCTTCATATTTGATTGCAGTTTGTACGATTTAGGATTTTTATGTGTTTCAAACGAATAAAGAACTTTAATTAAATTTCACATAATCGTATGTTATTTTTTTCTATTTCAATAACAACCGAAAGGCATCGATTACAAATATTTAAGAGTACGTATCTGCAGCCGAGAAGTAAAGAATAACAAGCACCAAAAAGGAAAATTTTACAGGTGAGTGTAAAAATTTGTCGACTGAAACAATATAATATTTAAAATTATTTTTTATAAGATTTATTTCTTTTTGCCATATAATGCAGTAGCTCTTTGGAAACTCATTGTAAAGATCAAGGTTCAAATACTGGACTTATTACCCATTTACTTTTCAGCTACAGATATATTCGTTCTCGCTTTATTATTATTTTTTGTTTCCTATTGAAATACTCAGTAACATTTAATCAACATCACATACATCAAAATACATACAAAATACCCCAAATAATCCCATAAACAGTTACATAATATATCAAAACCAACACCAATAAAGCGCAATTTAAAAATTAATAAAACTCACTTCATAATATTTGCGTTTTAAATATATACGTGAAGTGGAAGACGGTATACTCTATGCCTACCAACGCCACAAGCTCTGGACAGGGGTGCAAAAATATCCCTTTTTTTTATCGGGTTACCAGACTAAAAAAATATTTTTTCTGGCAACCCTGTTTCAAGATGGAGGCCAAGCGTACAGGTGGGGTGTACAAATGCAGTATTGGCAAGCCTCTTTATTGTTAATTACTTACTGGTAGGCTGTTCTTTCTTTTCATAAACGACTCTACCGTCTGGTCCTAGTTCGTGTGGGTTTTGAAAACAAAAGTCAAGTTTTAGTATCATGTACCAACTTTGTTAACAAACTTTTGTGGCGTCTTCATTGGTTCTAGCGTGATTATTTACACACTGTACAAACACATAACGATCTATCTGTTCACATGACGACTAACAACCTATAAACTGCCTTACACTATCCGTCGTTGTACGAATAAGGGCTAGTAAATATAACTGAATTATAGAAACATTTATATGGAGAGCACGCATAGATCACCATAGACAACAAGTTTCTCCGCTGAAATTGTCATTTGTTCCCCCTATTCCCCCTGCGATGCGTACGACGACGGACACAATACAAGGTCAGTGTACACAAGTCACAATAGTCAAGAATATTGAAAGACTTACCTTCTTCGACTTCGATGCCTTCTGCTTTGAGGAGCTCACGCAATTTAAGTATCTCTTCCTTAAGCTCACGGATGAGTTTGGCATTCGCGTCTTCGTTGACGACGGCCTTGCAGACGATCTGTTTGGCGCGGTCCGCGTATCTATAGGAAATTTAAAAAAAATATGGAAATATCTTCATGATTATTTGGATCAGAATTTTAGGACCACGCGGACGACGTGGTGCTGATTGGTGGATGCCTCAGTTTAATATTTATTTCTCGGGCACGTGAATTTCCTCACGATGATTCCTTCTTGTTGAGATAATGATTTTTTTTTTTTTTTTTATAGACGAGGGCGGACGAGCAAGCCGTCCCACGTGATGGTAAGTGTTACCGCCGCCCATGGACACCTGCAACACCAGGGGGCATGCGGGCGCGCCGCCGACCTTGCAAAATCCTATTCACAGCTCTCTTGAAGAACCCCATATCGTAGCTTAATGGAAAGACCTCTTGAAGCAGTTCGTTCCACAGCCTACGGGTTCGCGGTATAAAATAATTTTTGGAGCGAACAGTGCGCGACACCTCCGTATCGAGGAAATGCGGATGGACCGCACTTCTGTGACGGGAGGTGCGGTTGTAGAAACCCGAGGTGGGAATTATATTAAACAGTTCCTCAGAGCATTCCCCATTGTACAGGCGGTAGAACACACAGAGAGACGCAACGTCTCTCCGAATGCTGAGGGGTTCTATACCGCCCGTGAGAGTGGGATCGTCGACAATACGAACAGCACGTCGTTGGATGGAGTCAAATGGGTCCAGTTGGTATTTCGGTGCGCCGGCCCAGAGGTGAGAGCAATACTCCATATGGGGCCTCACTTGAGCTTTGTAAAGCATAAGGAGTTGCCCAGGGGTGAAGTACCGCTTCGCTCTTTTCAGCACACCGAGCTTTTTGGAGGCCATTTTGGCCTTATTTTCCAGATGACCCCTAAATTCGACTTTGCTGGAGATGTCGACACCAAGGATCCCGATACTCTCCGAGATCTTAAGAGGCATGCTCTGAAAGCGAGGTGCTACGTCAAAGGGGTTTTTTTTAGCGGTGAATGCAGACTTGCGTCTTACTGGGGTTGAAATCCACTAGGTTCAGAGAACCCCAAATCGAGACTAGATCTAAAGAGTCTTCGATTTCAGACACAAGCCTGGCGCGACTCTCTTCCACTTCGAGCCGAGGGATGTTGGCGCGGCCCCTGTACAAGGCGTCTCCAGTACTGTCATCTGCATAGCAACGTATGTCACCAATTTGCAACAGGTCGTTGATATGCAGAAGGAACAGAGTTGGGGACAGCACGGAGCCTTGAGGGACGCCATCGTTAATAGACATGGTGTCGGAGCGGCTACCATCGATAACGACTCTGATGCTCCGTCCAGTCAGGAAACTGGCAACCCATTCGCATAATCCCGCGGGTATCCCGAAAGATGGTATCCCGTAGCTTGGAAAGCAGCGATTTGTGCCATACCCGGTCAAAAGCTTTCGCAATGTCTAGGCCTACAGCCAGAGCCTCGCCTCTACTCTCAATGGCGTGAGCCCAGCGGTGTGTTAAATACGCTAAAACATCACCAGCTGAGCGATTATGGCGAAATCCATATTGACGGTCGCTAATCAGCTGGTGATCCTCTAGGTATCCAAGGAGCTGTGTGTTTATGACATGCTCCATCACCTTAGAGAGGAGGGAGGTGATCGCTATTGGCCTGTAGTTGGCCGGGTCTGTGCGGTCACCCTTTTTAGGTAAAGGGTGAACATGAGCTACCTTCCATGCTGACGGGAAGCTTTTTGTGGAGTATGAGAGCCTAAAGAGTCGCGTAAGCACCGGGGACAACTCGGGAGCGCAAAATTTGAGCACCACTGCAGGAATACCATCAGGCCCACTCGACTTTCGGATATCAAGGGATGCTAGAGCTCGCCAGACATCACGCTGGGTGAAACAGATTTCCGGCATGGAGCTTGTGCACCTCGAGATAGACGGTGGTGACGCATCTCCATCTTCCAGAGTCGAGTTTGAGGCAAAGAGATAGCCCAGGAGATCGGCTTTCTCCTTCGCCCCGTGGGCCAGTGACCCATCGAGTTTCCGCAGTGGTGGGAGTGACGACTGACAGAAGTTACCTTCAGCAGCCTTGGCGAGCGACCAGAAAGCTCGGCTTCCAGAAGGACAGCTAACTAGTCGATCGCCAATTCTGCGGATGTGCTCATTCCTTGCTCTGACAATGATCTTCTTACTGCACCTCGAGGCAGCGTTAAATTTCTTTCTCAAGTCGGTGGTATTCGGATCTTCGGACACCTGCGCTTTGGCCCAGACCCTGTATGCAGCCCGTTTATTACGACGGGCCTCTCTGCAGGACTGATTAAACCAAGGTTGGCTCCGTCCACCGACAGGTATCACGGAACAGGGAATATAACATTCCATGCCCTGCAACACCACGTCGGCAACGGAGTCTGCACAGGTATCCAGATCTCCCGATGAGAAACAGAGCTACCCCCAGGGATAAGAAGCGTAAAATTGGCGCAGCCCATCCCAATCTGCAGACTTGTAGTGCCAGACGTTGCGCGTTCCCTGTGAATGGGTCGGCACGGATTGCTTGGCTGGCACAGCAGTTCGAACGATACAATGATCGGATGATCCTAACGGAGCATCAACAACAACATTGTAGTCATCCGGCCGCGTAGTCAGCAGGAGGTCCAGTATGGAGGGAGTGTGGCTCTCGATATCAGGTATCCTCGTGGGTGAGGACACCAATTGCGAGAAACCATAGGCCAGGGCAAAGTTGTAGGCTGCTCTCCCTGCGCGGTCGGTAGTTCGGGATCCCAACCACTCTTCGTGATGAGGGTTAAAATCACCGAGGACCACCACTTCCGCGCAAGGGAACTGCTCGAGCACGCTATCAGTCGTCTCTTGTAGGCGCTCAAAAAAGTGAGTCGTCTCCGTATCACCGCTGTGGGACCTGTAGAGGCAAGCGTAGACTTTAGTGAAACCACCGTAGTCAATACGCGCCCAGAGAATCGACAGGTCCCCGTCTTCAAAATGGCTGAGGCGGCGACAACAAATATCCTCCCGGACGTACATGCATACCCCAGCACGTCGCACAAAACAGTGCTCCAGTTTGTAGCCGGGGTAATGAAGATACGATGTATCGGCTTGGCAGGATATCTGTGTCTCCGTCAAGAAAAGTAAGGCCGGCTTTGCCGTCTCAAGGTGGTAGTGGACGGCGTCGATGTTACTATGCATCCCTCTGATGTTGCAAAAGTCCACTTGAAGTGTGGAACTTAGAGGGTGGGCCGCTGAGTGATCATTGTACCTTTTATTTTTCTTGGCCATTGTGTAAATAAAAATCAGTATTTAAATACAAACTCAGCGGCACAGAGATAGAAACCTGTAGTCTATCACTGCTCTCGTGACTACTGTGCCATGTGATATCGATGAATAGAAAAATAATTACAGTAACTATTACATATAATTAAAATTTTAAATATTTTTACAAGATACAAATCTGTAGTGCGAACTGTAACTATAGTGACACTAATTGACTGGTCTGTGGACTACAGTCGTGACTGAAGATACGGGTACTAATGTAACTATCGTAAGTCATGGTCAGGAAGTTACTGGAGTGTATCAAGTTAATTTGATACCTAACTATAGAGTACATTATTATCTGTTTTAGTTACGAGATAGAATGCATTAGTATAAATATGACGTACAGATGGTACAGTACAGTAACAGTACAGTACAATGGTTCGGAGGCCAACATCCACTTGGGGTCGTTAAGCCAGCGGGATAAGTAATGTTATTGGCCTACTTCTTAAACTAGTTTTTGCCTGGACCATTGGCCGCGTGTTTTTTTTTAAGTAATTGATTTCCCTTGGTAAAAACTAATCAATTTTCCGGGATTAAAAGCAACCGATGTCCTTCTGTGCAGTTCAGGCTATCCTTCTGCCAGAAAATTTCATCGAAATCTATTCAGTAGTTTAGTCGTCAAACGTAACAAACAAAGAGAAACAGAGAAACAAATTTTCGGATTTATAATATTAGTGTGGAAGTGTGGATTTTACAATTAATAACTCGTAGAAAACATAATACGTATTATATATTATGCCGATAAAGTGAAATCGTATGAAACATACGGAAATGTAAGTAAGCATAAGAATATGCTTCCGGAATGGCAATTGAAACACAATCATGTCGGCCTAAATAAACAGAAGGAAACGACCAAGAAGGTTTCATAAAAATAATATAACAAAAATATTATCTATCAATCAGATTAGGTGCAATAAATTTAATCAAATTTCATACATAGACACGTTGATTAAGCAATGAAAATATTAAATATATTTAATAATTTTAAAATGGTTTAATTTATTAAAATCTATATAAATATACCTGAGAGTGCTGAGAGTCTCGTCGTAATTAATGTCTGCTGGCGATATGGCGGCTATCATGGCGGTCTTAGAGTTACCGCCGAGGTTCTCGCGCAGGAGCCACGTGAGCACAGAGTCGCGGTACGGAATGAAGTCTGCTTTCTTAGACTTCTTGCTCTTTGATGCCTGGCAAATACAAATATTAATTTATTTTTGGTGTGGAATTATTGCTTCTTTAAACGTTTTTAATTTTATTAAAGTTGTGTTTGTGTAAACGTGTAACTCCTACCATTTTTCATCAAAAAAAAAAATGTACTCCAAATATTTGCACATTAGAATGTAACTTCATTTTGTTTGACATCTCTGATTGACTCTTCAAGAAACTATATTGTAAAGGCAAAGTTTGTTGTTTGCTCTTAAAGTGCAAATATTCATGCACAGATACATTACGAAAACATTGGCCATCGACTAATCCGGAAACACCCGAACGCGTCATCCACGTCTACCTAAAATTGTTATTACTTTATTACGAGATACTTTATTGCATAGACGTGGATGACACGTTCGGATGCTTTCGGATTAGCCGATGCCCAAAGTTTTCGTAATGGATCTGTACGTTCATAACATCGATTTGAGAATACATACTACATATGTCATACAAGCATTCTAAGGCAGGCACATTAGAGTCTAATAGTGTTCTATGTTCAGTAGCTCTCAAATACTTGTTTGATACGTGTTTTGAAAATAGAACATTCTTATTACGTAGTAATTAAGTTTCAAATTTGACTTTTCAATGAACTCCTCATCTGCCTCACGAATAGAAGTTGCCAACCAGGTTTTTTGATAAGGACGTATGATGTGTCATCTAGTCTATTCCCATATCGATGGTTCATAATGACAAGAATCATAATGTACGTGGCGGAAAAGGACCAGTATATACTTGTGTGTAATCGGGTAATGAAAATGTATCTTGTTTTTAACCAAAATAATTCCATGTTTATTGATGGTATACTTTATGTATTTGGTAACATTTCCATTGTTAAAAAAATCATTAATAACTCTATTTTCTTTTATATTATTCTTTTAACTAGCAACCGTTAATTGATTGTGACGTCCTCTTACGTTTGTTAAGATCCTTGTCGAACTTTAGCAGTTTATTTGGGTTTGATTACTATATTATGAGACGTTATCTGAGCAAACGGACCTTATTGTCGGACTTATTGACCATGGTTACAATTTTATTTTTAATTAAGATTCTGTTTATAAAAAATTTGCTGTAAAATCCAGTATTGCATTGTTATTGTATTGTTCCTGCTGTATTGTTTCCAGAATAATTGAAATACCTAAGAAACTTCAACGAACTAGAAGTAAGGTCCATTTTCTCAGACAATGCCACATATTAACACGTTCACCGCCACATGTATCATTTTAGGTACACATTTTACACTGTGTATCGAATATGTTACATATCAGTTAATTTCGTCTATGACGTGATGCACTCACATAAACATAACAGTGTATCAAAAATGATACACAAACATCAAAACTACATAAAATGCATTATAAAAATACACATAACATAAAATAGGTTTATTACTTTTGCTGTTTTTTAGTAAGTGGGTGTGGCGGCGAACGTACTAACAGTCAACCAACACAAATAAGACATATAGCAACACTACTCACCGACTACAATACCCGTGCGAGAGATAGGCAGACAAAACAAATGAAACAAACAAGTTAGTAATGGAAACTACGATGCACTTAATCGTTACATTCAATGTATTGATATAGGATTGTATGTTTCTTTATGTCCTTAGCCAAAATGACTAGACGACAAACTGCATGTTTTAATTGTAATCACTATCTCTTTATAATTCAATTGAAATTGTCGTGTAATATTGACTGATATCGACTGATATTTACGATACCGTAAAGTCCCGTATGGTATGAATTATATCATAAATAAATAACGACAATAGCATCACGCAATATCAGTGGAATTATCCGTTATATTTATCAGGGGGCATGGCAGTGCCCCCGCCAAGACTCGCCGCACTATCGAACACTCCATCCGTTTCTCGAAAGAAGTCAGCGTCAGGTTGGAATAAAACTTAAGGGAAAAATATGAAAATGAAAATTTTTCACTGCGGTCACCTCCAAAGTGAGAAGGAGAAGTTACTAACACGTTAAACTCGATTAACCATTTTAATTTCGGTACTTATTACATCGTGTATTGTCATTCATACGGCAAAGTAAACATTAGAAAAAAAGATAAAAGATAAAGAAAAGAAAGGCAAAACAAAAATGTTATTGAGGAGAAACTGGAACGCGGGTCACCTACTTGCGAGTCCATACCACTACATTTGAACCAACCAGCAATACAATAAATAATACAAAAACATTCTTCTCTTGCCACAATCAATGTATCTCCACAGGAAATAATAAGTAAAATAAATAATCTATTCGGTCAACGGGCATTCGGTGTATAACTGTGGTAACGTTAGGCTGGTTCCACACTGGCTCCATCTACAAACCGATTAGGTACCCGTTAAAAAAATCATCCACAAAAATATGAAACCAAGAAAAATATTTCTGCAAAATGTTGTCGATCCTCGCGACTGTTTGACCGACAATTACAGGTGAGATTCTAAAAGTATCCAAGACGTGTTTAATGGAATTTTACTTCTTGTAGCTTGATCATGTCACATTAGGTATCCGTTAGGTTTTATCAATGGAAGAGATGCACGAATTATTATAATTTCGTGGAATAATACTCATAATACGTTGAAAAATTACAGATCGTTTAGAAACAATTGTTTAGATTGTAAATAATCGTTTACAAGTCACAGGGTCTTCCATATAGGCCTGGCAAGACCCTAGTTTTATTTATTGTTGTAACAAATTTTATGCATTACACAATCTATATTTAAAACAATAAGAAAATTATTTGCTTTGCCCCTGGATAATATCTTGACTAAGGGTTTGTATAAAAGGAATGTAACATACGATTTCAGCGAGCGCCGAGATGACCTTCCCGAGCGTGGTGAGCGACTTGTTGATGTTAGCGCCCTCCTTCAGCCGCGTGCCCTTCGCGCCCGTCGAGTCCGCGCGCTCCGAGCCCGCCAGGTCCACCAGCGAGATCTTTGACACCTGCTCAACAAACAACAATCACGTCAACTTGCTTATTAATTATAATATACCTTTATTTACACATTATTTAATATTTATCTAAATTACTTCTAGACATTCAGAATTCATTGATCTCCTTCCAAATTCTAAATTCCTTTTTTCCTTTGTATTGTGTGCCGAGCATCTCTTTTCGTGGGTGTCGTAAAGACTAAGGGGGCTACTACAAGCCCTGAAGAACTACACGAGACAATGTGCTGAGTGCATAATGATAGGGTTGGTTGCATTATTTGCCTTATTTCCCTCGTTTTTACGAGACATTGACACAAATCGGTGCCCTTGTCAAAAACTTTCAACCGATCTGGAAAAAAAACATTGCACGAGTCTTTATTAACTAACGATTGTTTAACCATTTTTATTTGTTCGTTGCTGAGTAGGATTACAGATATAAAATACCCGATAAGTATGAAATAGAAATGCTGGTCACATGATAAGTAATAACTGTAACCCACCTTTTATAGTCCACTGCTGCACATCGGCGTCTTAATGCATGCCTGAGGGATTTCAAATGCCACGCTGGCTAAGCGGGTTGGCGAGTCCACTCATTAGAGGTGGTGTACTTGTATTTCATTAGCGCTTGTAGTAGCGGAGCTTGTAGTACCTTTCACGACACCTACGAGGAGAGTTGGGGTGGAACTATTCTATAACCGGCCGTCACCAAACGGCTCCACATGATTGCCACATGATAAGGAGGAAGAACTGACAAGAACAAAGAGGTAACCGAGTGGTACCCCAGATATAGTAAAAGGAATAAGGGAAGATCATACCGGAGATGGAAGGATGATTTAAAGGCAATGGCAGGGGCGATATGGATGAGAACCGCTCAGGACCGGAGACTGTGGAGGACTCTGAAGTAGGCGTGTATGCGTAATGAGATCAGTATCTAAATGTAACAAACTTATAAATTAGGATGTCAGTAAACTCTTTCAGATGTTTATTGATATTCAATGCAATAATGAATGTTGCGTCACCTTCTCGGATATCAGGTCAGTTGTTTTGTCGTGTCGTTGCTGCGTGAAGAATATTGTGAAGACGGCGTGTGAGCGAGACGACGTCTCGTTCATGTTAGTCGCCGCCACCGTCCTAAAACACAACGAGAACATATTACCATAAAGTATCTGCCAGTTGAGCGTTCGCAACAAAACTAATTTTGCAGCTCATTTTCAACTTAATCAACTAGTCATCCACCGTAAATATAAATTTTACAAAAGTGGTTAGGCATTGTCAACCGCAAATATGACGTTGATTCAGTAAGAGCAACGAAAATTAACTTAAATATCAATATAAAATCTTAATGATCAGTTTTAGTGCTTGAAAACTTTACAGAAGCTGATTTTTAAAGCTACTTTTTGTGAATTATTACAAAATGGCGTCCAATGGGGCGGATGTTCTAAAATATTAACACTTGAAATTTTTACTTACAAGTTAACAGTTTAAAAGAATACAAACAGACGCCATTATATATAAATATTCACGTGTTTGTAACTTGTATAGGGTCAATTCTACGATAATGACCCTATGAAAAAAAAACTGTATATGATTTTATGTTCTATAAAAAATATTTATTCTATAGAAAGTTAAGTTTAACATCAAAAGTTTAATTCTCAAAAAGTTCAAAAAGTGTCAAAAAAATACTCACGATTATCTACCCTTATAATCTGACTGATCTACTACGTGTGCACTCACCTGGCCTTATTTCCCTCATCAATGAGGTCGTATATATCCTGGTAGGAGGTCACGGCCAACTTGCTAAGGTCTTCTACGTAAGGGCCTAGGGCCGGATGCTCGCGGACACGAAGGTTGCCTTTATTCTTAGGGTTGACCAGATCTCGGACGCGCTCGCAGTAGATCTCCATGTACGACACTTCCACCTGGCGAACAAGATTTTTTGTAAGAAAGTACACGATGTAAAAAAATTATGGACACACTATTCCTATTAAAAATATTCGAGAAACTTATCTGTACAATGAATATAAAAATTCTATACAACGAACAAAAACAGCTTCTAATTACACATTTGCTCCTTTGACCTTTGACTCATTTAACAATAACGTTCATTAATACATTTCAGTCATGAACTCATGAAGCAAAGAGAAATATAATGAATGAAATATATAATAATGAAATAAATTACTAGCATGAAATAATGAAAAATAAACAAAATAGCTTTGTATTTAGAGTTCATTTTTATGTAGCTTTTCCAACAACACATTGTATGTATGTATAGTTAAACTTTTACACATTTGATACGACAAAAAAAATCAGACTGCAATTAAACCTTTCTAATATTCAAATCGTATAACTTGTATTCATTGCTCACAGGAAAAGATCTTATAAAATGAGAATTTTTACAAAATCTGAAGCAAATAGAGCCTTAGAAAGTGGCAAATTATAAATACCGTCTCATTAGTGAACATTTCAATCTATAAATAGGTACCTTTAATTATTTTAATGCGTCAGAAATAATGGTAAGATTGACCTTAGAGAGACAATTACTTTCATTATCTTCAGAAATGTTTGATAGATGTTACATTCAATAGTTACGATAAACAGCTTCCTTATTCAGATGAATGTGTATATTGTGCCTTATATTTTGTCTTACAGAGTATTTGAGATCTTCGGAGGAGGTCTGCCTGATGCGGCGAAACAAGTCCTTGCAGATCTGAGGAATGATGCCCTCTTGACTGTCTTCCCCGCGACCCATCATGGTGTATGATTTGCCCGCGCCGGTCTGACCGTACGCGAATATGCAGATGTTGTAGCCTAGAAGTAATTAATATTTATAAAAAAAAAAACATAGTTATCAAAATTATGATAAGATTTTATTAGTTGTGTTTAAAATGTTGCAAAATCTTGAATGTTGAATGCAAAATATGGAATTAGTTCAAGCTATCACCTTAATCTATGAATTATAGAAAACAAAATTAACATTGCATGACTCAAATTTTAAAAAAACACATTTATATCAAAAGTCATAATAAAAACACATTTATATCAAAAGTCATAATAAAAACACATTTATATCAAAAGTCATAATAAAAACACATTTATATCAAGTCATAATAAAAACACATTTATATCAAAAGTCATAATAAAAACACATTTATATCAAAAGTCATAATAAAAACACATTTATATCAAAAGTCATAATAAAAACACATTTATATCAAAAGTCATCATAAAAACACATTTATATCAAAAGTCATAATAAAAACACATTTATATCAAAAGTCATAATAAAAACACATTTATATCAAAAGTCATAATAAAAACACATTTATATCAAAAGTCATAATAAAAACACATTTATATCAAAAGTCATAATAAAAACACATTTATATCAAAAGTCATCATAAAAACACATTTATATCAAAAGTCATAATAAAAACACATTTATATCAAGTCATAATAAAAACACATTTATATCAAAAGTCATAATAAAAACACATTTTAGTCATAATGTTTTTGACTAATTTTTAGAAAATTATATATTCAAATAGGCTTAACAAATTAATCCGTGAAATTAACATAGTTAGAAAAATAACCGACATAAAGAGCATGGAAATGACAAATTAGAAAATGACTGCAATTGTGGAACTACTGTGTATATTATACCAATAGTACCATTGTAACCACGAAAAAGTATCCAAGATGGCGATAACTCTCAAACTCAAATACAATACTTTCATATTGATATCTACTTAATTTCATAGTAAATTCAAAATAATATTTTTAAACACGGCTTTGGATTCTTGTTCGGTTGTTAAACAATCAACAAATGAATTATGTACCTACATAATGATGAGTATTATTACCTAAGTGAAAGGAGTACGTTTCTTGGCAGCATTCTCTGGGTGTTTAATGAATTTAAATAAAAACGAATGTATATTACGCAAAAGTGAATATTTATGTAGACATTAATATTTACCGTCGAAAGCATGTTGTAACATTTCCTCTCCGATGTCTTTGTAAACCATGATTTGAGAGGAGAATTGCGGATCACTTGGCTGCAAAACAAAATGTATACAGTTAATTAAATGAATATTATAATACATAATAAAGATGTTATACTAAAGGCAGTGTTTCTTTAGCATGAGTTAATGCTTCCTAACCAATACATCGTGTATTAGGTTAGTATGCCCGTGTAAACGATGAACGAATAAGGACAAAAATTACTAATTTTATACTAGTTTTAACCGAGTATTCGTTTCAATTGTATAAAAAAATTGTATAAAAAAATATCAGTTAAAAAATGTATATTTATTTGTAGAATTTTTTTTTTTAATTTTCTACAATGTATTATAATATTCACATAATGTAGAAAAACTACAAAATATATATTCATAAATAATTAAATCACAAGCATAACTTTCCCAATATTTCCCACACCATTAAATAGGAACCTTAAAATTATTATGTAAATTACAATATTAGCATACTGAAGTTCCGGTACGATATGGGGCTTCTGTGAACAGGTTTCTGCAAGGTCGGCAACGCAGCCGCAAGCCCTCCGATGTTGCAGGTGTGTCCATGGGCGGCGGTGACCACTTACCATCATGTGGCCAGACCGCTCGTCTGCCATCCATTCTATAAAAAAAAAACATGGAACGCTGAGTAGTATCATTTTACATGATCCGTATTATGTACCACTTTATTGTGAAAATAAAGGAATTTGATTTGGGCAAAGAAAAGCAAGTACTAAGTGTTAGTATAGTAGTAAAGTACCTATGGAAGGTATGAAATAAATGACGTATCTGTGAAAGTAAGGCCCTTAAGGCAAGATTGACTGATCAGTATAATCCTTCTAAATAAAACATAAATACAAGAGTACAGGGTTTCTCAATAGGGACCGGGTATACGAGTATATGACATGAAATAAAAAACATTGGTTCATAGAAACTCGATCTGTTTATTTTATTGAAAAGCTTATTGTTTGACATTATGTATGGAATATCACATTATTCAAATGACCGCCTCGGCTTCGCATGGTAGTGTCACAATACGCGAGGTAAATTTTCCATCACTTTCTGACTTTCCATCAGTGAATATATAAATGGCACCTCTATCTCGTGAATGACGCGTGTTATGTTAGTCTTCAGATTTCCAATATATATTGCGAAACTCATAAATCTCTTGAGGATTTTCATTCGCCCATATTCGTCAATTTTGTTTATTTACAAAGCCGTTCAGCTAAAAATGAGCTTCTTCGCTAAAGAATACTTTCTGCGAAAAATTGGAGTCGACTTGAAGTTGGTATAGAGCCCAATCAGCAAACTGTCGGCGATGGGAATGGTCACTAATCTTTAGTTCTTACATCAGTTGAATTTTGTAAGGTAAGCGTAGACCTAAGTCTTTTTGCAAATCGAAGTCTGAGAAAGGCCGACTTGTTGTGAACGTCCTGGGATTGACAAGTTCGGGGTTTCTCGCACACTTTCAACTACCGCCTCGTTATTCCCAGTGTTTCGCACGTTTCGACGTCGCGTAGCGGGTGGATGATCCATTACCGAGCCAGTGTTTTCAAATTTTCATAATGTGATGAATAGTGTCTTCTTTAGGACGATTATGTTGACCATAAGTTTTTCACAACGCACGGAAACGTTGGACGAATTGGTGCCAAAAGGTAAACTAACATGGCGACCATTAAAGCTATCAAAGATACATTGTCCGTGTTGAAAAACCCTTTATAAGTCGCCGGTAGCCACCACCCCCGATCGTAGGTCCCCGATCTTCTTGCATACATTTGAATGGCATTATACAAACTGGCAAAATTCACTCATTAAAATTGCAAATAAAGTAAGAGCTCTCAGCTTCATAGAGTTAATTATTGCGATCTTTTTATTTAAAGAATGAAAACTTAATAATATGTTGGTGAATTTTACGAATGCGACTAAAATTTATTGAAAAAGCAAATTAAAGAAAGTTTTTGAATTAAATGAAATGTGAGACAGCATTTTTATCCGTAAAATTAACTTTGAATGCTTAACCCTAGGCATCTCTTAATTGCATTACTTTGTACACTGTATATTAAAAATATTACATTATATTAAAATTTCAAAATTTCTTAAGTAAAGCATTACGAAATTATTTACGAAAATTAATCAACGACAGCGTTCTAAACGGGAAACGAAAGACAAGTGAAGTGCATAATCCAATAATCGAGGACCCCGATCCACGCCGGTCATCAATTGTGGTTAAATCCAATATGGCCGCCGTCGTCCAAAATGAGCGGGAAACGTAGGCGGGAAAGTTTGGGTTGCGATTGGCAGGAAATCTTATTATTGTGGCCATTGGTCAAACACGATCGATCGATCTCCGGGAATAACCGGCAACATCCATTAAAGTTATGAAATGAAAACCTGATGCGAAATATAAGTAATTAGTAATTACTTTGACAAAATTGAGTAAAGGCACTATGATGCATTTATACTATAAAAATATTTATAGTATAAATATAAATTTTATACCCATAATATTTAAACCCCAATACGGAAAATATTGAAAGTAATGTTAAAAAATGATATGAGAATTATGCATTTATGTGCAGAGTAAAAGAATATTTATAAATAGAAAAGTTAACTGGTTACAATTTCCAAAAAAAACAATGATCTATTGTAAAAGCAGTTTCTTTTGAAAACTCACAAGACTCCGGTATGCTGGTTTGGTTTCATAGGCCAGTTTGTACGAGGGTGCATCAATAAGTTCTTAGAATCGTCATTAAAACAAATAAATTCAAATAAAAACATTTTATTTCTCTACGTAATATCCTTGTAACTCGATACGTTTAGTATAACATTTTCCTAATTTCCTTATTCCCTCCGGAAAAAAACATTTTCTTGAATCTCAAAAAACTCCTCTACGGCAGCCATAACCGCGTCATCCATCATCATCAAATTTTGTTCCACGGATATGCTCCTTTAACATGTGTTTCTAAGAACTTTTTAACTCACCATCGTACAACAGTTTTACGATAAAAACAAAACTCGTCTAAAAAAAAAGTATAAAAATCCTTTACAAAACTTGTTTAATTTTCATTCATATTAACTTTCTGATTCATTTTTTTCGCATAAAAACCTCTGAAGAAGAAAACAAGGTACTCGTGTGGTGTGTAATTTGTATAAGTCTACAAAGTATCGATAGCATGTACTTACATTGTGCGACCAATATGAGAAATCGAAGTTGAAGCTCTTCGGACCCTCTTTAGAAGTCGGCGGAGCTTTTGGGTTTAATATCACTGGAACAAAGGATACACAACTTCAGTATATTTATATAGAACAAATAGTTGATGTATTGTAAGTTGGAATAGGACTCAAATGTGAAGACAATACTGTTATGTATGGACAGTTACAATTACACTTAGAAATGGTTCAAACTAGTGGAGCTACTCTACTGTCACTACTCTCAGGGAGGGGGACGATGCACGCGGAACCCCACAACCTAGCGTGAAGTGTACTGCATTTCCCTACTTTATCCTATTCCCTCAATGTACGTGTTTCGGTAGTGAGTAAGATATGCCAGAGCTCATTCCCATCGCTTCCTATCCTATCTCTACCTATTCTGTCAACCCTTTCTCCAAATACGTTCCTTTAAATCTCCAAAGGTAGGCAGCACATCCGGGGGCGTGCCAACGTTTGTCATTCTGAACTGATCTTGACATGTATGGCGGAAGTCCATGGACGAGAGTATTCACTTACCATGGGGTGGACTGTCGGTAATTTCAACAACAGTGTAATAGCAATTTAAAAAAATCATTTTATTCGTAATAAATTGAATGTTATTTGAACTCATTGTTACTTTTTGTACAAAATAATCACATGAAAGAACAGCATTGTTTTATCCGGATATTATTTCTAAATGTCAATAAAAGTAGACCTCCTGATGGTTAGAATATTGTACAAACAATAAAAATGTTCAAATCTAATCTATACTATCAATCTGCTCTTAGTAGTTTTTTTATGTGTATGTTTTGTCCACAGTTATTGTTATAATTTTTGTAGGTGTACCAAGAAGATGGCTCAGACTGATGATTAAAACAATGTTCAAACAATGTATTAATAAGTAGACCTTAATATATTAATGTAGACGTTTATGTAATATAGAAATTCTTATATAGCCATGTGGTGTCGGCCTCGCGTGTCGGTTGGAGAGTGAACTTCCCAACCAGCAGCGTGGCTTGCGTGGCGTTTCAAGGCTATACATCCCTCATGCACAAGATAATGTACATGAGGACGTCCATGTTCAACAGTTGCCGATAAATTCAAATTCAAATTATTTGCTTAAAACGGGTAACTACAGATGACATTCAAATTATTGCACAGCTGTTTTGCCCTCACGGGTTTAAATATTCAAGTAAGAAGAAATTTAAGAACAAGAAGTAAACTTAAATCATGCATTACTTATCATTAACTTATAATGTATTATTGACTATTTACATATTTCAATACTGTCTCTTAATTAAACTATTTTGTAAAACGTCATAACTCAAAGACACTCGTTAAATAAACATAACTAAATTATACAGTAAGATAATACTGTTTAATCAACAGCCTGTGTTCAGATATAATATATTTATAAAGGTCATAATGCAACATATAATGTGTAGGCTTTCTACAAGATAATAAAGGCTTTATATCTAGGCTGTATAAACGGGTTACGGTAAGGGATTGCAATGTTTCTTTACTTCTTTAGTTTTAATGACCCACGAAAATGGATCAATTAGGCGGATTCTAAAGCGGTTTTATTCATAAAACGTATTCGATCGATATCAGACTGTAACATCCCAGTGCAGGGCACAAAAAACCTCTCCTTGCAATCACAAGGAGGGTTTCAGGTTTATAACCCGCCACGCACACCCAGCGCGGATTGATGCCTTAGATTTCTATCCTGATAGTCTAGACTCACATTCGTAAGTTTGAACAATAACAATGATTTTCTACTTAAGTGGGGCTCTTTCAATTTATCATTTATTTGGCAGCTTGATAACTATAAAAAAGGTTGGATATAATCTATAAGCGTCCCACTGCAAGGCACAGGTCTCCCAAATCACTAGGAGATTTTGGGACATATCCATCAGGCGAGTCAAGTGGGGATTTATGGATACGCAACTGCAGATTTCTTTTTTTTAATTCTCAGGCAATGTTTGTTTCTGCACAATGTTTTCCTTCACCGCCGAGATAGTGACAATTTCGAAAATATTTTTTAAATCCGTACTTAAGTGGAAAAACTGTGGGACAGACTGAGAATTTGAACTCACGACTTCATGAAGTATAGATACTTATCCATAGGTTATCACCGCTCTTACATAAAAAAAGGGTATACACATTTCTAAGTGTGAGTGTCGTCTGTCCGTCGCGACGTATCGACCGAGGTGCGACGCCAACGCTACGAGTCCACTGGCGAGGTAATGGCGCGTTCTTAAGCATAAGTTTAAGCGACCGCGATTATGTTCTCAAGCTGAGCATTAACTAAGAGATCTCAAATATCTACTTATATGCTTGAGGCTTCCGCTTAAAATTTTAAGAAAAATGTCAAGCCGACTCGAGTTAAAATTAACGCTATGCAGTTGCTTGTAACACAGATTGTTGCATAATAATTATACATTCCAACGAAGTTTTATTACTTTAGAAATATTGTTCACAGGATTTAGTTGGTGTGTACTTGATAAAAAATAGCCTATGTTGTTTCATAGACAATTATTTCATGAAAATTTTATTAAGACCCATTGCTTCATAAACACGTGAGTTGTGACTCGCGCCTCAATGAAGCAATGACGTCTCGCCTCAGTAAATAAAATAAGAGATTTCGAATTTATGTATTAATTACGATAAAACCGTCAATACGGCCCCTCTTTTGTGCGTTTAAGTTAAAACTTTAAGCCAATTTCAATGAATTTCACAATAGATAGTAAAACTGATAATAGTAAAGAAAATAGCACTTAAAATACATAATTACAAATTATGTAATTATGTATAATATTAAAACTGTATAATATACAACAAAGAATACAATGCACTGTTAATCACTGTTACTGTTTAATCAATACAATCAAATGCACTGTTTGAAACACATCCGCTTGTGCATCATTACCGTGTCCCCGTTCCTACATGTAGAAGTATTGTATGAATCATCCTCGTAACGAAATGCATTCGAGCTCTTTTATAGCTCCCCTTCTCCCTCACCCCCGCACTAAACGATCAAACTGAGAGCAAATGGAGACCAAGCAATTTTAAAATTTGCTCTGTCGACTCTCCGGTTACTGTTTATTGTATTTTTACTTTTAAAGTTGTTTGTTCTGTCTTGATTTCGTGAGATTGGATTGGAAAAGTAAGTGTGCAATTTATCTCGGACGTCATTTTATTAGAATACCTAGATTTATACAACAGGTGGACTTGATGCCTTATGGCATTCTCTACCAGTCAACCTTTGGATAAACAGAATTAAGAGGGGTGCATTGTAAAGTTGGTATTATAAATAGGTACGCTTAATATACACATAAACATATACATTGTTATGTATATGTTATGCATATACATATGCATTGTTATGCAGCTACAATAATACATATAAATATTTATTTAAGTATGTACGTATATATCTACATATATGATAGTATATACTTACATATCTATATATAAATAGAACAGAAAAGAGAAAAATGCCTTTGACTTAGGTTGAATTATTCATTGAAAACAGATTTGAATAAAATTGTGGTTCTGATTTTAATTTATACTCGATATTTCTGAAAGTACCTATATATCCAGAAAACCGAAGAAATGTGTATTACACTTGTACAAGGACGAGTTTTTTTAGGAAAATTTTATTACGAAACTTTTGTGCAAAAAATACTTTTATTGAGTTTTAACTAACCGCGAATTTATATACATTCGCTTTATATAAATTTTATGTAAAGGACATCATTATAGGTACTGGCACCATTTTTTTTTGGATGCGGCCAACAATGATATTTGGACGATCGAAAGACTATGTGAAACCTATTCTAATGGTATACAGATGTTTTTTTTTATTATTTTAGGTAACATAAGAGTTACATCCATTTATTTAGACATACGTATATGACTTCGTTGTTTAGATAACACAAGAGTTATATACCGTAACTAACATGTAATATAAGACATGTAACTAACACTACACCGTGGAACCAGACATGCTGTAGACTACTTTTTTTTTCAAAATATGTGAAATAATTGATACCTATTTTTATTATTTATCTAAATTATCTTTTTATCTTTATTATTTTTCACTATTCATGTACAATAAAAAATGTAAAACTATTATGTAACCTACTTTAAAATAATAAAAAATAACAAAACTAACGTTGGTTTTTAATCAATGTAATTCTTATTTTACCTAAAATTAAAAAAAAAATGTTTGTTTACCATTCGAATAGGTTTTACATAGTCTTTCAATCCTCCAAATATAATAGCTGGCCGCATCCAAAAAAAAATGATGCCAGACTTGTGTGGAGAAATAATGATGTCCTTTATATATTTATAAATTATCTGTAATTATATTTCCACATAACACGATTACCATTATTTAATGCTTAATAAAACGTTAACTAAAACTACAAACTGCAAACGAGTAAACTGCAAAACTAAAAGCATTGAAATTGTTTAATTGAAAACCGCATGCAAAAACACCCTCTGAAACTACCCTGTCATAACCTGTCATGAAGCTCTTGTCTTCCGACAGATACGTAGCAGAATATCAAATAGGCCGGTAACAATAGAATACAATACTGTAGAACCTAACCACTGTTAAAACTATACGTATACAATATAGCCGCCATCTCGGCGAGCGACAGGGTTATCAGCCATGGATAAACATTTAAGTGCCTAGTTTTAAGTGTAAGATACAATTGATATCTACTATCAAAGTTGAGCACTCGAGCGCTAAGTTAACGCCAATGAACCTTAATGATTTTAGACTCGAGCTTTTAACCTCAAGGATTTACGACCATCAAACGTTAGAAAATGTAGTATAACGCACACGAGCATTCAACGTTCAAATTTTAAAAGTTGATTTTCGCTCATTTCGCGCTCGAGCCTAGAGCACTCAAAGCTCATTTTTACAATTTTACTATTATCGTATCTTAATTAGTAATATCTTTTTATTTTGCAATTGACAATGAAAACTTTTTGTTTATATTTATTATGTTTCCTGAAATGAGATTTTTAGCAATATGTTGGCAACCCTAACCGGTGCTGTATGGCAAGGTCGACAAAGCGCCCACGCTTAGCTTTGATGCATTATACATTCGCCACATCTCGAACATCTCTCGTCATGTTGGACAGGCATTATTGTTTCATACTCCGCAGCTAGCGATGAAAGTAGGGTATTGTTGAGGCTTTTGAAAGGACATCATCTCTTCCACTTTTTGAATACGGACAAGTGATGGTCACGCAGGCTTTTGTGGTCTAGAGATGTAAATAGTGTCAAAAAAATTTAAGAGCTGTTGTTTGAGGAATGTTTTCAGCGCATAATGTAAAGATAAAGATTGGAATAAAGACACAATAAAATAACAAACATTTTTATGTGCAATATAAAAGATATGAGAAATAATATTCAACTTCTTAGTCGGTAATAATGGCTTTCGCTTAATTTTCCGCGAAAAAAGTGTCCAAACAATGAAGAGCTCAAAAGTACTACGCCTTAATGACGAGTTAAACAAAAAGAGGTCGCAGAACAGATTTAACGACAAGTTAAACGAAGTGGGGTCGAAGTACAGCGAATTGCCAAAGGGCGAGGTGATCGTACCGCGATGGGGCGGAAAATTGTGAGCGGCGGATTCCACGGCAGTACATTTGTTACAGACGGCTTTTATTCAATCCTTATTTAGTGAATTAATTCTAATTTTGGGGGCATTCAAAGGGCTTTGAATAAATCTGCGAATAAAAAACCTCCATGTTTATTAGTAGATTGAAAGAAAAATAGTCGTTGTGTATTCAATGCGAGTTGATGATTAACAGTTTTTCTTTTCGATAATTTCTGGATATTTTAATATAACTTTTAACGTAGTGTTGTCCTTATAGCCTGAAAACGCCACGCTGGCCAAGCAGATTTGTGAACCAACTCTTTAAGAGACAGTGGTGGTGTTCCTCAGGGCTTGTGGTAATCGGTTGTTATCGGGTGTGCACAGGACAATGTGCACGAGAACGCCAATATCTATCAGAGACTGGTGACGGTGGCGGTTGTCCTCCCTATATCAAAAAGATATTCACCTTCGTCCTATACACATTTCGTTTTACACCCCTATTACTAAACTTACATTTAGTACAACAACCAACGACAAAGGTCACAGTCTGTCGCGTGTCTAAACGACGTTCACATCGTGAATGCGTTCTATTTACGGCCATACACACACACGCACAAGAACACTCAGCCACATGTCTCACAACAAACTTTGAAACGCAGACACTTAGAGTGTATCTTTCATCTTCTAGCATGCTCAGATTGAACCTCTCACGACAGCGTACTCTTAAATACATGCGCGAAGGTTTAAGAGTTGCACGCATGACAAAAATGTAGGTGTATTTTTTTAAATCAGCGACAAGAAAGTAAACGTCGCGAACATATTTATCATTAGAAGCATCGTCGTTTGGCATCGTAAAGCTAAAATCGTCCGGATCATTTGATCGTTCGATTTAAGTTTAATATGACTCCTAGTTTCGTCTTTGATTTTCTGCAATTGAATCTACTTCTGCTACTCATACTCCCTGCCCCTTTCAATCATTTTTCCAATCCACCGTTAGAACTCTCCGGGAGCGTTTTAAAGTCCTACATTAACGAGATGAGAGAATCGTGTTTTCCAATAACTTTTGACCTAGTTGATAATCAGTCGTACCTTCTTGGTTGAGTAAAATGTCCATGTCTAAAAACCATTTAAGAAACAATGAAAGAAATCCTTGAAGTATAGAGGATTGATTGTACTAAAAGGTTTCAACGATGCATCGTAAAACAATCGTATTTTCTGAAGTTCCATCAAATAAAACTAAGTGAAATTAAGCAGCGCGAATCACTGGCTGTGGAAAGGGAAACCATAGAGAATTTACGAGAGTGGGGGCGTCATGGACAAGGTTTATGAGGCATTGTGGGGTTTATGGGCTATTTAAATGCGTTATGAGGACTTAGAGCATGAGTCGCGGCTTACAGTGAAATGTTACAAAGATTTTTGTACGGCTGGTTTACCGCATTTTGAAAACATCAATGTTATTAGAACATTGTTGATCTGCTACTTCGATGTAGTTACACTTTATTATGCACGAGGATTTACTTTGTAACGACTACAACAAACACATGGCATATCTTCGAGCGTGTGTTATAATAACGAAATACTTTCTAATCATATGTGAGATTATCTTACAAAAAGGATCTTATTTTCAGTTCTATTTTCCGAGATATTGAAACTTTAGTGAATGAAATCTTAAAACAATAACAATGTTTTATTGTTTTATCTTAAAAAATCAGATGTTAGTAAATTTAAACAAAATCTTGAAACAACGATGGTTAAAACTAAAAGAAAGAACCAAAATTAATAAGTCGACATCGACAATAAAGTCCCACTGCACAGATAACGTCATATACGAGTATGTAATTGATTTTTGACACATTTTCGGATTTTCAAACATCTCAATGTCGTTCTCAATGACTGCAATACGTATGTATATCATTAATGAGGGAGAGAGCATTTTTATTTCACAATAATTACAAGAATAATTACAACTTTTATAATCATACCACGCGAACGGTTCGTATAAAACAATCAGAGTTTACAAAACCTTTTAATCCAAGAGAACAGCCGCCTTCGTTAAGTGAGACAGAGCAATCCTTTGTTAGCAGTCGGTCGAGAACTTTCGTTTTTGAACGGTTAACAAGCACGGAGCGCATCGTTAGTCTAGCTCACATTTTTTCCTCTTGTGTTTTTTCCCTTTCTATGCAAATTCCCGGTATTTTCAGAGTTGTACAATGTATAGTAGTAATTGAAATACGCTGTATAAGTGAACGGAAAGCGTTTTAAATATTAACAGAAAAATTACGCAAGGTGTTCTAAATGTCTATCACTAAATTGAAACTGTCAGCTTAATTGCGAGTAAAATTTGGGGTCATCAGAAAAGCCAAAGGAGCTTCATAGCAATCGCACTTGTTGAAAATGAGAATCGGTTTAGAATGACTTCTCAGACACTATTTTCAACGTGTAGATTTATAGGTAATTATTCAAAGTAGTTCATAAATCGCTGAATTTTTGATAGTCCCAGGTTATGTAATGAAAATATTCAAATATTTATAACGTTAAAATAAATCAGTAGTGGTGACCTATATAACCAAATTAAGTAAGTGAAGCTTTCATGTACTGAAATGATATTGACGAAAAAAACAGAAAAATCGTTTTGATACAAATTCATTTCATAAACCACATAACATTTATTAGTTTAATAATTTTTTTTTTTTTTTAAAACTAAACAAAATACGCGAAAGTAACAAGCACCAATACAAGTTAATCTATTAACTCTCCTCCATGCTTTAATTCCACGGGATGATACCTATCCTCCACTTCATCCTATCAGCAACATTGTCGACTGAGATACTAGGGCGGCCCCTAGACCTTTTTTGTATGGACGAAGGCGGCAGACGAGGATACAGTCCACCTGATGGTAGTTGGATACTGCAGCCCATAGATATCCGCGATACATGCCAACATTCGTCCAAAATGACAAACGTTGGTACGCCCCCGTATACGCTGCCTACCTTTGGAGATATAGGAATGGATTTGAAGAAAGGGTTGGGAAAATGGGGAGGGATACGATGGGAATGGGCTCTCACTACCGAAACACGTACGTACATTAGGCAAATAAGATAAAGTGGGAAATGCAGTACATTTCAAGGGTCTTCTGTGAGAGAGAGGTAACGTGGCCAGTCGAGTGCGCCCAGCGGCTGTTGGATTGCAGCGTGCACTCTCCCCCCTCAATTATTAGTTTAAGAGTTTTTTTTTATTGATGGTACTTTTAAAATTTGTCCTGAACCCTTCACCCAGTTGGTTACTTTACACTGTGACATTGGAAGCACCATGGAGTACACCAACATGGAGTAAACTATTTTCATAGGAATCGCTCCGTTATCAACAGTAACCATAGACATGTACAGATACATTACGAAAACATTAGCCATCGACGAAAACACCGAACCGCGTCATCCGCGTCCATGAACTACCGTACCTCTAATGCATACTTTATTGCATAGACGTGGATGACGCTTTCGGGTGTATCCGGATTAGCCGATGGCCAATGTTATCGTAATGTACCTGTAGGTACTTAGGTATATGCCTATGTTATATACCTAGGTCATATGTCTATGACTATGTATATACATACCGTAATGGCCAGTTGTAATTCATAAACTGTTCTCGAATAAATCCAAGTGTACATATGCGATCGATATCGCCGGTAGTTATTTTACCATTTGGCTCCACTAAGCGATTGAGGATACTTATGTCATATAGACTTATGTCGATAGAATTGCCGAACAAATCAATTCAATATGAGTATAACTCATATTAGAAAGAATATTTATAACATGTTAAGAATATGTTCCATTGACGGGTGGGAAACACAAAGTACAATGTAGTATGATGATTCGCAATTAATTTTAAGGTTTAATGCCTAGCAATCTAAAAATTAATCACGTGTATGTCATGTGTGTTTGCCTTTGCATGTATTCCCCGTCGGGTGAATAATACTGGCTTCCTATGAAGGCATTACTAACATTTTAACGAAAGCATAAGTAACATTATATTCGGAAATTAAAAATAAACAATGATTATTCTTTTTGTTTTATCTAAAACTCGCAAGTTTCTGGCAGAATTTTAAATTTTGCATTCTTCTCGAATGTCAGTTCATGTGCCCGGTTGAAATGATGTGTCAATAAACAAAGGTTACAGAAAATAAACATAACGTACGTCGCATACACAGACTATGGTAGACAAAATTTAATGTAATCGAAAATTATTGTCTCCATGCGTTGCTTCATCCGCTTAATGTGGCTTTAAGGAGCTTTCTGTTTAGCTTTTACCACTTCATCAAACGTAATATATACATCTTATTTACTACGCGTCCTGAGTCAATTGTGTTTCGACTGTACCTCGCAATGTCGTAAAACGATCTGTGAATAAAATTTTGCAAGGTAAGCTCCATATCTTTACTTTCCTTAAAAGGAAATTAAACACGGAAATGCAAAGACATTGATTTATGACTAATGCGACATCCATATTGCCAAGTTCATTGTCACATTGTAACAGCTTGTAAATGTGCCATAAAAGGGCACATGACGTCACAACGTGCGTCATAGAGAGCTACCCTAACAGTTGTGAATTGGTACACATGATGATTAATATGCATTAGACATACGAATATAGTAACAATTGGGACAAACTCCCAAAAAATCGTTTTCTTCTAATAGAAAAAAGGCGGCAGACTAGTATACAGTCCACTTGATGGTAAGTGGATACTGTCGTCCATAGACATCCGCGATACATGCCAACATCAGTCCAGAATGACAAACGTTGGCACGTTCCCGGATGCCCTGCCTACCTTTACAGATTAAGGAAAGGGTTGGGAAAATGGGCAGGGATAGGATAGGAAACGTAATTGTACTAAACAAAACGTATTTTGTGAAATGCACCCACCAAAAGTGGGTGCATTTCGATTCTCCTTTGATTTCTTCTAACATTTTTCACTACAACCCACCATCGCTATCTTTGGCTCTACTCAATTCATAACTTTTACAGAGAAGTATTTATTCCAATATACTATTTATGCGATGGAATGGGATAGAAAACGAGCTTTAAAAACTCTCACTACCGATACAAGTTAATATGTTTCGCGAATGTCTAGGTACGACTTAATAAATTTAATTTACAAACAATAAATAATGACGCAGTCTATTATGAATTACAGCACCCATTAACCAGTCAAGCGATGACCTTTGACCTTTTATTATTTGTGGGATGCAGAAATGCCAACGCCGCCGACTGGTTAATGGAGTTGTCGTCATCGTCCTGAAGATGTCAACGCCGTGTAATAGTCGTCAGATATTTTGTCTTAGGAAGGGCTCTCGTCGCTGACAGTTGACAAACAATAACCCTGTCAAAAGAGGTGACAACTCCATCTTTCACTGGCATTTTATTACACAAAAATTCATAACAATTGTTGATGGTGACGGATGCTGTACATTCTCGTGTCTCCCCGAGGTTTGCAACCCCTCACTGTAGACTTCATCAATAACCGTAAAAAAAACCTGTAACGATATCACAACAGCCAATGGGATGGAAAATTTTGTAATGATTCGTTATTTATTCGAAAGACATGTAGGTACATCTCGTAAGAATTTTATTATTTTTTGGACAGAGGACTAGGGAATTGTAGCTAAAAATATGAAATATAGGCCATGACGTCACAGTTACGGCTGTATGGAATATGGCTACTTTGATTAAATGAAGACTTTAAGATGTTATAACTCTGCGTTGATCATCTTTCTAACAGTGACACTTTGTGGTTCAATCTACATATATTGATCTCCCAAAATTTACAAAATTCCAAAATTGGTCCATCCCCATTATACACGTTATAAACCGAGATTCTAAACCATATTTGCCCTATGTACGGCCCGGCCCGGCTCCTCTTTCAGAAAAAAACATACTCAGTGGTCCCTTAGACTACATTATTCAATTAAATCCCAACAAAAATATTTCTGTAAAAATGTTGCCAATCCTCGCGACTGTTTGGACAACAAAAAGAGGTGATATCTGAACGAGTGAGACTGTTTGGCCAACAAAAAGAGGTGATATCTGAACGAGTGAGACTGTTTGGCCAACAAAAAGAGGTGATATCTGAACGAGTGAGACTGTTTGGCCGACAAAAAGAGGTGATATCTAAACGAGTGAGACTGTTTGGCCGACAAAAAGAGGTGATATCTGAACAAGTGAGACTGTTTGGCCAACAAAAAGAGGTGATATCTGAACGAGTGAGACTGTTTGGCCAACAAAAAGAGGTGATATCTGAACGAATGAGACTGCCACAGAAAGTCAAGCCACAAGAAGTAAAATTCCTTTTTTTTTCGGAATCTCTAAATTCTTGTGGCCCTAGTGGTCTTTCAAGAGTCACCGGTCTTATGTAAAATTCCATTAAACAAGTCTAGGCGAGTTTCAGTTTCAGTTACTCTGAAAGGCCTCCAAAAGTTCCTTAGAGCACGCTACTCCTTCACTTCGCTGCACACTCGAACACACTTCTGCTCACACTTCGCTGAACAGAATTACTTATGAAATTCAGTTCAAGCAATTAAAGAATTATTCCGTATTATCCAATTTCCATTTACCAAAAACCTACTTTACTACTTTATCTAACACGTGAGCTCGTACAATTACTATATCCAGGGCCGAATTGTGGCTATAAATAAGAAACTTGGCCCTGAGAACAGGGGCGAACTTACAAGTTCACATTCTTAAGCCTCTGGAGCGCTTTTCAGAAGACCATATAAATTATGTGTTGAATATTAAATATTTTGTTCTGCTATAATAAATTTCGTAGTGTATAATAGGTCAATGGGTCGTCTGAAAATGGAATCAATACTAAGTTTCAGACGAAAGTTTTCATCTCAAAATGCTGACGACCGATTAACCCAGTTGGTACCTGGTGTGTAAATGGTCCCGGGTTCCATTCCCCATCGGACATTCACTTATTTAAAGACAAATGTTTGTTCGGCTATAGATGTGTGATCGCCTTTGAACTCACGACGCAGGGAATCCTGACAATGGGCCATTGAGTGTTAATACTTTTGATTATTAATACTATCTTGAAGTTTTATAGGCGTCGTGTAAGTTTCTTTCTTTTTCTGTTGTTTGCAAAAGTTACTATCGCGTTTACGTCTACTGTTTTTTTCTGTATGAAGGTTTTAAGTTTCTCAATACGACTGCTAGAAACGTTGCTTAATTCTCTATGCAGAAAAAAACCCTTCGTATACGCGATAGTAACATTTGCAAACGAATAAAGTTACACTAGGATTTACACCCACAAAATGAACAATGAAAATAAAATACACGTTATGAATAAAAGACACTAAACATTAAAGAAATTATTTTTAAATTTTAAACATAAATGATCGACTTGATGAGGCGAAAAGTACAAGTAAGCGAAAACGCTTACTACGCTTACGTGGGTAATACATACATAAAATATTATGTATTTCTCCTGACATTGTAAACTTGGTGGGCTTCGCCGGCCTTCCCCGACCTTCCCCGACCGGCAAGAGGCACGCATACTACGCAGTAAGTTGAACCACTACAATGTTAATTGACAAAATAACATTGTGAACTATGGCATGTAATTTGTTTACGAACTTATTTATTAATGAATTTATCTTATTCATTTATGTAATCTACAACCTTTTATGTAACAAATACAATGCTAGTGTAATGGCCAAATACAGATTAGACTGACATTTAAAAACAGTATTTAATAGATGGTCGGTAAGTAGTAGGTGTTTTTTTTTTATTAATAATACTTATAGTTAATAATACATGTAGATTTGTATTTCTTGTGATAATTGAAAATCCTTGATATATTAGAAGGGCAAATTACTCGGAAAATTTAATTAATTAAACACAGAAAGAAAGAACTTTGCAAAAATTCGCAACAAATCTAGAGCACTTTAATAAGTTAGTAATAAGGGCCAGAATAAACGTAGAATGGGATTTCACTACCGCGTTATCAATTAGAAGTCCTTTGAATATTGGCATTCACATTAAATTTTTGAAAAGTTATTACGTAAATTACTGTAAAGCGACAGTGGTCAGACAGTTCCTTTTCATCGCCCCGCACAGCGCAACTTGCACTATCGATATGAAAATCGGTTGCTTGAACGAGTGCTTGAATGGATATCCGCCAACTAGACCGATGACTTAAATAATGTAGGCGGTAGAGGATGGATGAGAAGAACGGAAAATCGAGTGCGATGTCAGGTCTTGGGAAAGGCCTTTATCCAGCAATGGGGTTATAGTATTATGGTAGGCTTATAATAAATCTTCAACTTACACTGATCACCACTTCGTAGTCTACGTTAGGTCTGCGCAAAAGTCTCGGATTAAGTAAAAATATTATGAAAACGGAGCAGTATTTACATTTACATTTGTATCATTGGTGTGTTCACCAAAAATCATACGAAATCACAGAAAGCCGTGAGTGGCTACTAAAATTTTATCGCTTCTCTAACACAATTGCGACATTGATAGCTTATACTCGTAATGATTCATTAGATAACGTACTCAATTTGTCCTTATCCATCATGAGCTTTATCTTATCCTGGTGTAACATTATAATGGATTTGATGACACTGTGTTGTTAGTTCGGTTTAGGTTTATAAACTACGTACTAAAAGGCGGACTAAAATTATGTTATAAAAACGTAGGGAAAACGGAATGAGAACATTTAAAGAAACGACCGCTTTTAAGGTAAAAAGCTGCATAAGTGTAACGTTATTTTATGGCTTAGTATTACAAGCTCAAACTACTAACAAACTTCACACCACCTAAGCTGTGTAAACACCTATGTATGCCGTTTACTACTAAATATTAAATTAATAATAACTATATTATTAAATGTTTAAACAAAACCATTCAGCTGCATTAGCTGTGGCATATCAGTTTATAACGTCCCAAGTCAAAAGCATAATCTGCAGCTTAATCCGTAATAATTAATTAAACAATAACAAGAGCATCCGTAAAAAATGAATATTAAGAAGATAGAATGCGATCTGTCATCTAAAATGGTACTCGTGTGGTACTAATAAATTAGTACTAAAAACATATATAACCTTGCCATATCATCGTTCTGTTTCCCTCTACTGTTGGACATATTCCTGTTCCAAGATACCAGCACACATGATCTTCCATTGTTTACATCCAGCTACTGTCTCATTGTCATTATTCTAGTAAATTTACAACAGCAAACTACTCATTCAGTCACTAACCTGTAGTGTTCCCTGACATCTCGATGATGCATTTGCAATCTCGGGATATCTCCCTCGAGTTGAAGGGGCGGACCCTCACCGCCACCTTAACTGACGACATGGTGGCTGTAGCTGCACCTCACTTGGAAGGAGACCCACTAACACATCGGTACCCGTCCGGATTCACACCTGTGAAAAAATATCAATTGTTACTAAGTGCATTCCTTTTGAACAGTGTAATTCAGTATAATCTACATGAAACAGTTATATCTTATTTTAAAAAAATGTAAGATTCAGTATGCCTTTAACAGTTGCATTGCATTGCTTCATTGCAGCAAGAAGAGATGTTTTTTGTTATTTTTTTCATACTATGTTTATTTTTCATTGTTATTTTCCGCTCATATCATAAACCAAAGCACTTTTTGGTTACAATTTTTGGTTGCTTCACAATTTCTTACATCATTAATATCCAATACAGGATAAAGTAACCGAAAAAACTATCGCTATAAAAGTAAATATATTTCAACTTAGAAACCACGTTGAAGACAACAATATGACATATCATAACAATCGAATTATATAAATATGAAGAAAATAAGAAGCACCTTGAAGGAGTAAGAGGACAGAAAAGAAAATAGATAGATAAAAGTAAAAGACAATTGGAACAATTATTGATTCGATATATAAAGAAGTTTCATTTGAATAAAGTCACAAAGTAATATAATACAGCAAGTAACCACATAAAGATTTTCAATTAAAAACACAAGCTATCATATATAAAACTCAATGAGGATTCATACAAATCTCGAACTCATTCGCATTCAGAAATCTAGTTAGCATTTTAAAGAACTCCTTTCCAAGGAATATTAAGGTGAAAATATGAAAGGGGATATTTCTTTACAAAAGTTGGTAGCTAACGAGCGCGAGCGGGTCGGGTAGGCGGAATGGAAGACTGAGATTTTAGTGCCAAATGCGAAACATTCTGGGACAATTTCTGTGGTAATAACAATTAGGGTTGGCTCAGGGAACCATTTTGGGCCCCTTATTCATAAAAAGCTCTTAACGCGCTATAACTGAAATGTCCTCTTTCTTTGTCTGACATAAGAAATTCTATATTAGAAAGAAAAGATATAACAAAAAGTCGCAAAAGATTATTTTGTACATTTTCTTGATTTTTCTATTGGACAAAAATGTATTGAATGACAATGGGTAATACTAAAATTGTTGAACATTATATGAGTATGAAATACGCTTTTACGAATATTTTTATGTCACCTTTTATGAATATTGTTTCAGGAAGAGCTGAGGTAACATAAGATGGCTCTTACTCCCTTCACATATTGTTAATTTGTGTTGTACTTACTTTTAAGTATATACATTTTGCCATCATTGATATCTAACGTTAAATATAAAACAACTTAAGATTAATAGTACAATATTTGATATTTAAGTTTGTACATGTTATGCTAGTACTACATTTTCTTTTGATTTTTTTTTTCATTAAAATAGGAATTGTTTTGATACATAAACGAAAAATATGAAAATAATATATCAATTGTATTCATTATATAAGTAATAATATTAATGAACAAGTCAATCTTACAAAAATAAACTGTAGTCCTATTATGCAACCGAAATTCATGACTCCAAATTATGTGTTCTGCAATTTATTACTTATACATTACAAACATTCCCTTCATTATGTTGCTTAAGTTGTCGCAACACTTGTCCATGCTACCGCATTTTCAAGGTTAATGTTAACTATTCTCTTTGCAATTTTGCAATATGTACATGTTTGAATTGTTGTTTTGTGATTGCACAATGTATATATATATATATATATATATATATATATATATATATATATATATATATTGTATATATATATTGTATATACAAATGTATACGGACATAATATCAGGGGGTAGATTTTCGTTTTTCAAAAATATATTAATTTTCAGCGTTTACATTCAATCAATTGAATGTCTGTACATATGTAACGATGTTTTCAAAGCAAGAATACTTGTATATATTTCATTATTACAAGTTAAACATAAAAGTCATTTAATTTTAAAAAGTATCTTAATTGTTCAAATACGAATGTTGTAAGCGACGTAACGGATCGCTGTTTTAATTATAAAGCGGTCACGGTCCGCCGCGCGGCCGGAACCGATGAGCGCACGCGCATCAACAGCTGATACAATGCGCTTGTTAACGATTTGTTTACGATCATGCTGCGTCTCTTTTTATAAAACGAAGATTATTTAGATTGTCAAAGAGCGATTTTCACACGATCTGGAACGCAGTTCAAGGGGGGGCTACTTTTATTGACATTTCCAAATAAAAAGGAGGCTGCTGTTTCATCGAAATATTCCACAAACATCTGCAAATTATTAATAAGTTTACTATAAGGCCAATAATATTCAATTATCTCGTAAAGGTATACGTTAAATTTTTTTAATGTAGTTTATTAGCAATGGAGAAAATAATTGATATTTCCCAATCTTCTCCTTTATCGTGAGTAGCCTTCTCAGTTTAAATATTTTAAGTATAACCGTGCTAAATTCCTTTGGAATTACTGAATTTGAAATTATTACCTATTGTAGAAACACCATAAAATTGTAAAATACCTCTATGCTAGATGACGACTCAGTAATTAGCGAATTTGTATAGTCGCACTTAAAATCTTGTAATTTTTAATTGCCACACAGTATTTGTAAAATATCACTTTTTCTTTTGTAATTGTAACGTCCAATGGAAACACGAATGCGACGTACGCACTCATGACGAGTATACAAAAAGTATTTCGAAGACCACGGAACCACTAGCCAGCACAAGGTTCGCGTATAAAATGGTGAATGTTTTCCTGAAAGCAATACTCGCGTACGGTAATTGCCTACGGTCGAGTGCGCACGGAGCCGATCGAAAGCGTCGGCCGCTGCACTCCCAACACACTTACGTAACATCCACTGCACCCAACTGAAACATCTTCAAACAAGTCGCAATACAAAATTTCACAAGATCGAAGGGGCGGCCATGAAAACGTGTCCCCGCAGAGATGACTCACCGCAACCACTAGCGCCCTCTACCACCCTGCACTATCCTGATTAGTATCCGCGAAAAGCACATCTAAAACCTTTAACCTTGGCCACTACACTGGATAACGCCACAATCCTGAGGATGAGCCGTTTACGACTTACCCGAGACTTCCTACGGCCGACCGTGGAGCGCGATTCGCACTTTCACAACGTTTGTTTTGTCTTGGGAGTAAGTTTGCGTTGGCCGTCCAGTCAAGTGGCAGCGTCCGACATGGCGCGTCGCGGTTGGGTGCGCGGTGCGACTGGCGGAGTGGCACCGGAGGTGGCGGAGCTACCACGGTGGCGCATGCGCGCTGCCGCCCCCGCACTACCCCCGTCACAACCGCGCCTTCGATCTAACAACGCGCTGCGCGGCACCTCCGCGCGCATCCACCAACACCGCAAATAACTCCCTGATCACCTATATGTGTCTAATTACTGCAGTTTAAAGTGCCTGCTTATGGCGTCACTTGAAGGGTTGTCGATGAGGATGTCAACGGTAATTCCATTACTTGGCAACCGCAGACTTCGTCGTCGTGCCCTCCCACATAAAAGCTGTTTACTTAATGCTTACGCGTGATGAAATATTGAAACATTGTGTAGCGGTGGGCGACAATGTCTCATAGTATTTAGCAAGAAATGTAGCTAAAGGGTAGAGGAACACTTCGGGCACTTTAAAATTCAAATAAGTGACCCCTCGCAAGGTACTTTGATGGAACTTGTAATAGACATTCCAGGCACGTACACTTTGATTTCAACGAGCTGATCAACTTGATCGGTCTGCTTTGAATGTAGACAACTTATGAAAAGGAAGTTAACACAAAGTACTGTATGAATAATGAAAAAAGTTATAGAATGAGAGAAATATTCACTTTTTCTTAACATTTATGACATTCCAATTCGAAATTTCCAAGTTATGAAGTTGCTTTATTGATTAAAGACTACAGTATCTAACTTCCAGGAATTAGTATATATAATCTACAAAGTTTTAAACGTCTTCTCTTCTATGGCTTCTATAATGAAGTGTAAAAGCAATAAACCTTGAATGAAATAGCACAGAGCAATCAAGGGAAGTCACTGACGCAGAGGCCTTATCAGAAAGTAATACATAAAACACGGAAAAGAAAACAGTTTTAATATGGTTTATCTCCAAAACAGGTAAAACAACTTAATTGGAAAAGGAAATTTAGAAACAGTAAATTTGAATAGTCAGGACTAGACAAACTCAGTTCAAAAGTAAAGCACTTGTAAAATACAGTATAAACAATACAGTATGAAACGTAAATCCAATGATACTATTTATAACAAAGAAAAAAGAATGAATATAAATTGTATTAATCCTAAAAGTGAACCATCAAATACAAGCTACAAAACCAAGTATGTCAATTGATTTTATAATGCACAGTTTAACCCAGGATCTATTGCTAAATAGACTGAAATGTGACGGGTCAAGAACCTGTAACTACGCACTTGTTCCGGAGAATTGTGACGCAATTGCTCGCGTATCGATTAAATGAACGCTACGTGAAACTTTACCAGCTATGAAAGAAACTTCTGATCGTCTAAGATACCACAAATGTTGATTTAAGAGGTATTTGGATATTCTGTGTGATATCAGGTTGACTGGAGTGCTAATACTTATCTAATAATACTGGAGCTAAGTGCTAATACTGGAGTGCTAACCGCACCATCCAATAACTTAATGTATGTTTTTATAGGAGAGGTGGCAGCCGGGTGAGCGACCCACGAGATTGTAAGTGGTCACCGATGCCTATGTATCTATCCTGGAACACCAGGGGAGGTGCGAGTGCACTGCTGAATTTGCAGAATCCTTTTCACAGCCTTTTTGAAGAGCCCCATGTCGTAACTAAGAGCATTACCCCCACTACCCCAGTAGGTAGTTCGTTCCATAACTTACCGAGTTCGCGACATAAAGTGTTTTGAAGATCGCATTCTACGCAGTAACTCTTTGTCAAGGAAATGCTAATAAATTGCCATTCCGTGACGAGGTGCATTGGTAATAGTCCGAAGTTAGCATGAGACTGAACAGCTTTTCAGAATTAATTGAATCTTCCGGGCCGGCCGAGGTCTTGGCTGAGGTCTTCTGGAATCTCTTCTCTTTTTTCCAGAAAGAAGAAATAGAAGAGGTTATAGGAATTATTTCTTCCAGAAAGAAGAAAGGGAAGAGATTCCAGAAGACCTCGGCCAAGTAGCCCAAAAGATTTAATTAATATGGACACCGGCAGAGAAAGCCTACACTCCACTATAAAGCTTCTCAGAACATACTTCAGAAGGAAAAAAACAGATTTGATAATTACTATTTGGTAAATTACAATAAATAGGTACATTTTGCGTAATTAGACAATTGCTCCTTTGTAAAAGCATTATTTATAGTTTTTATTTTAAAAATCTAAAGTTGGCATATTCTCAACGCTATGACATTGTCGTTGTCTTTAAATCACATAGGTCAATGTTTTTATTATCGACTCCATAGAAATGATATAAATGACTGTTATTATCATCGAGCGATGTATCTCCACCGCTGCATAATTTGTTCATAATTTTGCACATCTACGTTCAGATAAATTATACGGATGCTATTTTCTTCCCGACCTGTCCCAAATTTCGTCGCATTGCTCAGCTTCTAGAACAATCGATACAATCTATGTAGCACAATAAATAAATGGCAATAAAAGCTGATAGAATTATGAATAATTAAACGAGTTTTCGCTGAAGTTATTATAGATGATTTAGAATCACATGGCCTATTATTGCTAAAGTAATTATTTTAATAGTATTAAAATTGTTACACATTAAAATAAATGTATCACATTAACTGTTAAAATAATAGTTGCAGGAGATAGTTGCACCTAATCTTCAATCGTCCTTGAATTATTGTAACACTGCCAATTTCAGTACGTTTTCTTGACATTCTGCGTTTTATCTGATTTGGCTGTATCGTATTACTTCTTGTGTAGAAGAGAAAATGAGTGAGTAAATTATACATAGATTTTAAAGAAAACGAATTTTTTAGCAGTATCTAAAACGACACCTTTGGTATCGAAAGAGAAGCCTGCGCAAATAATTGAACTGCTCGGCACCGGAGGTTGTGCATGTAGTCCGTGCCTCCAGAAAGGGAAGAGTGGTACTGGAACACGAGCCCACGCCGTACCGAGCGTACCTCCTGCGATTCCATCCGTGTAACCGGAGGGTTGATAGGACCGTGGGAAGGGGAGTACCTAAATCCTTAACAGAAGTAGAAAGCTTTTGTTAAAATTACCACTCTGACGCCTTTACCCGCATAGAAAGAATCTTATTTGTTTTTAGTTAATAAGTTGTGTAATTGTTATTACAAATGGAAATTTATTGCACATACGAGTATATTTAAAACCAAAATTAAAGTTAGCTAGTTAAAATTGGAGCATTTGTAACAATCTTTTAACGTATGTAAATTAAAACATATTGCCAACATTTGTATTCGGACTTAATAATAAGAACATCGAACATAAGACAATATTAATAAAAGCAACATCGGCACGATTGGAACAGTCGCTCGTGTTACTGCCTCCGTATTAGGCAAATTGCCGTTTGGGTACGCATTACAACATAACGGGCCAATAAAGGAGGTTTATGAAAAATCCCGAGTGAGACGCGTTTCAGGTCGCCACCGTCTACTAGTTCCCTTTTATGTATTGTATTCGTCGTGTTTTTATGTCGTAAAACATGATCTATTTTTTTTTCTTTTTTCTTAATATGACATTAGTGCAATTAGCACATTCTGAAAGTATCAAGTTTTCTTCGTAAGTTAAAACAATTCAAAACATCTCGTCAAAGTCCAGTCACATCGTAGCAAGTCAAGAGTCGCTCAGTAGTGATAGTAGGTCTACTGAGGATAGACTTGGACTCACTTGCACTGGAAGCACATGGAAAATGCAGTCTCGTGCTTTTTTTTTGTTATCACAAACACTAGGCACTTTGAAGTTTAATAAACTATCACAATTAAACCACAAAACCTACTATACATATTTTTTACAGTAATCAAACAAAATCTCAACCTTCACTCCTCGAGTTCCCGCCAAAAAGTGATTTTAGGAGGGGGAGAGTGCACGCTGAAATCCAACAGCCGCTGGGCGCGCTCGACTGGCCACGTTACCCCTCTCTCACAGAAGACTACCTTGAAATGTACTGCATTTCCCACTTTATCGTATTTCCCCAATGTACGTACGTGTTTCGGTAGTGAGTGAGATGTGCCAGAGCCCATTCTCATCCCATCCTATCCCTGCCCATTTTCACAACCCTTTCTCCAAATCCATTCCTATATCTCCAAAGGTAGGCAGCGCATCCGGGGGCGTGCCAACATTTGTCATTTTGGACTAATGTTGGCATGTATCGCGGATGTCTATGGGCGACAGTATCCACTTACCATCAGGTGGACTGTATGCTCGTCTGCCGCCTTAGTACATAAAAAAAAAAAAAAATTAAAATTCATAAGAGAATGCTATAAATAGATAAACACAGCGCCAATAGATCTATCTACCACAAGTTCAATTTTAGTATGGATGATGATATTGTATATTTAAGAGATAATAAGGAGAATTGACGCAAAGAACAATAAATTAGCATTTAGTGTTCTTTATTTCAATAGTTTAATTAATTTATGGGTGAATGCACAAATTTATAAGACTATTATTTTACAAAAAATAAAGTATAAAAAAATATCAAATATGTTAAATAACCGTTAATATGTTTAATTATTTTATTTATTTAAACTTTATTATGCAAATATAATGCACAAAAGATTGCATGCTATGTGATATTCTCTATCAGTCCACCACCAGACAAACACACGGATCAGTGATGCACCATAAAGTACAATATTAATAGTTACGAAATATATAAGTATCCATAACTAATATACATAGATAGTACACAAATATGGATAAATAACACCACAAAACAAAATAAATTATATAACAACACCTATATAAATTATCAATTTCATTAATTTTGTTCTTAACAATTTCAAAAACAATAATCAAAATATTGCCGAGTTCTAGAAAAGGCTAAACAATAATTCATTGTCCCAACAATATTTACTCCTTCACGGGTCAGCAATGACGTCACTGAGCCCAGTTAAGGGTGTATTATGTGACCACATAGCACACTTGACCTTTCCCATTATTCTCGCTTGGTCAGTTCCATGTGCGTTCGTCAACCGGGGGGTTCACCATCTGTAGTCAATAGACCACGAAATCACGAATGGGGACACAATCGAATTACTATAACTTGATTTCACCAAAGCACGTTAAATATCCATCATACGAGCAAGGCGATAAAGGATTCAGTTACTTAACTTATACGAAACATCAGATTGGCAGTTTCGAAAATGCTTTCTTTAAAATAAAATAAAATAAAGATGTTTGGGTGAAACTCAAAAACTTGAAATTGAATGTCAAAGTAGTTTCAGTTTGAACTGAAACTGCTGTCACAAGCGCTGATAAACTACACCACCTCTGAAAGAGTGGACTCGCCAATCCGCTTGGCCAGCGTCACGTTTCAAGGCCATGCATCCCTCATGCACAAGACAATGTGCATGAGGGATGCATGGCTGAAAGGGCATGGCTGGAGGATACTGAAAGGGATGATTGCATTACATTCTATAATAATAACTTTATATTTCGCCGTGACAGCGAGACGGTCATGCATCAAACTCAATATTGTTTACGTTCGTATTTTTATTAATTCTATGGTATTATTAACAATGGAGCTCAGCTCAGACGTAGCGTGAACGAGGTTAGAGCAAGCCTTCAATCTTAATAGTTGGCATTAACGTATCACGCAAGACCGTATTTACAACGTGAATAAAGCCCCCCCAGACACCCACGCATACATATTTTTAACCTAAACGTCACAAAGGATTACATTTCTCAAAGAACAAGGATTTATGAACATCGCAATAAGATAATGTATAGAAATACATATGTATGTATTTTGTAAGTATTATTGTATACATATTTTGCACACGCACAATGCTTGAATTTCCGTCTTGACCTATATTTCACATTCCCAGATCTGCTGGATGAAATCTTCGCTAGAGATAAGCTCGTCTATTCATCTTCTTTTCTTTTCTTCTTCTTGTTTTTCTATTTATTTATGTTATTTGTGTACAATAAATGAATAAATAACGTTTTTGCTTAAACAGTAAAGCCGTTGTAGTTTGGAAATGCGCGTGGAATTCTAGACCGATCATAATTATTACGAAATTAACGATTACATAATTTATGGGTAGACATGTGAATAATTTGATAATATGGAGTTTAAAGTCAAACACAAGACAAGCGAAAATCTTCATTAAAGCTAAGAGCAACAACATTTCTTATACTCAATTTTTTTTTTTTAAAGTTGGTGGAAGACATTCCAACTGGTGGGAAGTTCGTGTTCTATCAGTCGAGAAGTAGAAAACGAGAAATCCCCTATTGGATGAGATGAGATGAAATTACGTTGGAAATGAATTATAGTGAAATGAATGAGAGAAATTCCTTATCGAAAATGCGACGGTGCGAGAAATAGGCTGTAGCCCTCAACGATTTACGGTAGTTTTTTGTGAGAGTGACTAGTCAACGCAGCTAGTCAAACGCACCTGATCGTCTGCAAGATCCCCAACCCAAACGCTTTATTAGATGAAAAGAGCAAGGAGAGAAAGACATTGTAAAAACTGCCGGTATAATACCATCTGATTAAACAATATACAGACGTGTTTCATTATTCGTAGACAGAAGAGATGACATTTGCGGTAATCTAAAACAAAAATGAGATTACTTAATAAACATTGAATATTTCTTTAGTCTTTAGTTGTTAAGTATACATTTTTTTAAATAATGTTTATCATGTATGAGACCGTGAAATTATCTGCAAGGAGATTGGCTGTCAAATAAATATTCGTGAACGGGAGCTAAGCACGCACGCTTCGGCGGCCATCTTGGAATACACACGAGCCACTAGTTTTACAGTATTCGAAACGTAAGAAATGAACACCGAATGAACAATGAACGTAAGAAAGAAATTAAGGAATGAACACGTATTTATTCGATTATTTAGCTATTATAGATTTATTTGTCATTCCTCATGTTTGGTGATTAGTAATCACGTCTTTTGGTAATCACTGATTACCAAAAGACGTGGTTTGAACTGAAGAGAAACAATGAATCAAGATATCAAGACCCCTTTAATACGTGAGAGAAAACAGAAGTACATCCAGCAGTGGTCGAATAAAATCTCAATTGAAGAGAATATTTATTGACAATATGATTTTTTTGAGAGGCATGGAACTAGGATTATTCCCTCTAAATAACCTCTCAGTTAAGACCATGAGAAGATCCAATTTTATATTTAATAATTTATCAATCGATAGGCTTTTATTTAGCAAGTTAAATACAAATTAGCTGTTACTCCAAATTAGCTGTTACTCCAAATTAGCTGTTAAATAACCTCTCAGTTAAGACCATGAGACGATCCAATTTTATATTTAATCATATATCAATCGATAGACTTTTATTTAGCAAGTTAAATACAAATTAGCTGTTACTCCAAATTTGCTCCAAGCTAAAATTACTTTTTACACACTTTTAGTAATCTATCAACCGCCTTAGACCTGTCTTCTCAGTATTACGTAATTAATTACAAGTATATTTTATACACGACAGTAAACTAAAACTTTAGTGCTTTGGTTATACTCCAAGTAACCTGAGAGTAACGTAACGCCAAATAATAGTTTAGTATGAGTACTTTGCATACACTATCAGTAAACAGATCATATTATACATACAAGGAATATTTTAATATTACCAGTATTTCTACAAAAACAACAAACACTACCGGTATTTTTTGCAAACTGAATTTGTCATATCATACAAAATCCTATGTGAAATCCTTTTCGCGAAGTGAGCAGTTTTCCATCTTTTGTGTAGAGTAAAAAGGTTATATCATGTAAGACGGCAGCATAAAGGCTGTTTAGTGTTTGCTTTCAATTCACTGTGTAGACCCAACCTTATTTTTGCGAACATAATAATTTTGTGCGTCATGAACTGATAAATGAAATATCGCGAACGACGATATATAAGGGACTACCTTGTATTCGCGGTTTCGTAAAAAGCTCTATTTATAAAATATCCTAGATATTAATCCTCATTCTCCTGCCATGGAATTTATATATTATCTAATACTTTATATATTATTACGTATATTATCTACTACCTTTTGCCCGCAGCTTCGTCCGCTTGGAATGCTATTTCCAAATCCCTATTATGTTACCCAAATAATCTATAACAATATACACGCTACACAGCAGACAAAAATGCAACAAATACAGTCTAGTAGATCCCGAGTTTAGTACTCAAAAACAAACAAATAAACAGACAAGCAGATGTAGGCACCTAATTGATATACGTAAATGGTGTATATATCTTTACAATACCTCTAAATAAAATTATATCAATATTCAATAGAATAATATTATAGATGATGATATTTTAGAACGAAGAAGCATTATTCAAAATTGCAAGCAAAATGTTTTATCTTTGCTGTAATAATGTATAACATTTCTGTTCGCATTTATTCTCAACATCCCAATTTAATTTAACGATGTTTGCTTGTTCAGAATTCCAAGATTGCCTTTGTGGAGTTTGATTGAATGAATACTATAAAACATATAATTCTCAAAGTGCCTGGTTTACAGCACCGACGGTCCTAGGGCTGGCCTCGCATTAGCCTAGCAATCCAGCGGCGTGATGTCGACAGCATGTTGGGCACCACCACGCCGCAGCGCGCAGGGGTGACGCGCTCAATATATAGACATATTGAGCATGAAATAATAGTTTCTTTTTAAGTTTACATTAGTTTTTACATTTAAGTATTTTCTTTTAATTGGAAACTACGTATTTCTTTTTCCGCCATTAAGTGTTAATAAATTGAAAATTAGATCCCAAATATTTAATAATACCTGCATAAAGCTTAAGTTAAAGCAGGGGGAGCGTGCACGCTGCATTCCCACAGTCGGTGGGCGCACTCGACTAGCCAGGTTACCCCTCTCTCACAGAAGACTACCTTGAAATGTACTGCATTTCCTACTTTATCGTATTTCCCCAATGTACGTACGTGTTTCGGTTGTGAGTGAGATATGCCAGAGCCCATTCCCATCCCTCCCCATTTTCCCAAACTTTTCTCCCAATCCATTCCTTAATCTGCAAATGTGGGTAGCGCATCTGGGGGAGTGCCAACGTATGTCTTTCTGGACTGATGACGACAGTATCCACTTACCATCAGGTGGCAGGCGAACCACCTGATATACCGAGCTGTATGCTCGTCTGCCGCCTTTTTCTATATATTGATCGTAACAAAATCTCTTTAAAGATGTCTTTAAAGAGATTTAATATATTTTAAAGATTTTTAATACTAACTTCACTTCACAGGTAGAGTTCACTAGAACCTAGTCTACTTAACGAGTACATTTTATTTGTATGTCTCATGTTTGCTATTACTTATTTAACAAAATTATCACTGTAATTGTTGTGTTCATATTGGATTGTGCACATATAAGAATGTACCTTATATTTAGTTTTGTAACAGATGTATATATAATATGTAACACTGTACCATAAATAAAACTAGTTATTGGACAGACAGACAGGCAAACAGACAGAAAACAGACAAATTAATTAATCCTAATCAAAATTTATTCAAGAAGTATTTTACATACGAACGAGTTTTTTTTTTTATTTCAGTGACGTACAACGATTTTAGATATGAAATCAAAGTCCGGTCTCACGGGATTGACTAACAAATATTGCAATATGATATTGAAGTCTGATTCGACGCAACTCCTCCGCCAGCGATCCCGACGGGAATAAAGCGAATTTATGAAAATGTGTTTTCTGATTAATAAGAAAGTAAGATTGTGGAATTGCACTCACTGATTTACTTTCAGAATAGTTTTACGTTACATTGTGTAACGTAACGACATGAATTAATATTTATTTTTACAAATACACGCCCTCTGGCTAGGAAGGCCTTCTTCTTCAAACCATCGCGGCGCCTTAAAGGCTTCACCGGAGGTGGTTGAAGTCGAAGATCGTGCTCCACTACTAAACATAGGTCTCTCCCGCAGCTCGCCACCACACACGATCTTCGGCTCTTCTCAACCAGCCACAACTTCTTCAAGTCGTCACCAGTTAGGGTCGGTGAGCGTTCTACACTGCGCTTCCCGGTAAGTAGCCTCCATTCGAGGACTTTTCTAGCTCATCGATTGTCTGTCCTGCGGCAAATACGACCTGCCCATTGTCACTTTACCATGATTATTCGGTCAGTTATGTCGGTGACTTTATGTAGTTTATGACTTTGTCTTCTTTTAGGATCTAACTCGCAAAGAAACTCCTAAGCATAGCCCTGTCTCCACACACCACAAGCCAACATTATTTTAATATTCAATAATGTATGTGAAACATCATATCGCTCAAATTGAAACATGGTGCCTTGTAAATTAATAATAATAGAAAGTGTCATATTTTATATAATACAAGGCCGTTTTATAAGAATATACATCAGGAATTTCCCGTTTTTCATTGATATGAAGTATTTCCTTAGTTCCACTATAATATAGTTATAGTGCCATTGCATTATATACACTATAAGCATATAGTAGTATAATTAAATGCTTAGTGCCACTATAAGCAATGGTAAGTATTTAGCAATAATGAAAGACTTTTAAAAAGTAATTAAAAGGACTGATTTTCTGCAGACATTCAGGTTATTTTAACCGAACAAACAGTAAACTTAATTACGCGAACAACAGATGGCTAGTTACAAGTTGGTGCCTGGGGTAAACTGAATGAATTCCTACTAACTTGGACCTACCTGAGTTTGTCTTCGTAAAGTTCTAGGACTTAGATTTATATTAAGTGTACACGATCAAGTCCTACGGGAATCGGTAAATGGAATTAGGTATTACTCGCGGACGAGCTTCGTGATACCTTCAGGAATAGGGCTACTTTTTGACCTATAAACTACATTTTCACTATAAATGATGTCGGTACTATTAAATAATTTATTAGTACCTACACTTAATATACTTAAAGTTCATGGCACTTTAAGTTGCTCTCGTTGTATCTATACAAATAAATGCCGGTTTATAATAAACTAGCTGTTGCCCGCGACTGCATTCGCGTGGTCTTCAAGTACTAATTCAGAAACCTTCGCGGGCGTGCGCACAGCAACTCACCAAAGTTTCATCGCAATCGGATGAATGGTATTGGAACGCATACGGGAAAAACAAAGAAACATTCATTTTATATACAATAGATAGATTTATTTAGGCGATTTATATATTATTTATACTTTCTTATTTAGGCGATAAGTACAGTAGAAGTGTTATAACATTGCTTAAATTAAAAATTTATTGCATAATTTTTTTTGACACTAAACAGTTTAAAGTTCTGTTTTTTATACAGGATAAGAGATTTTATTCAATTCCTAAACGCAATAACGTTTATGAGTAAGGAAGGTTATTAAAGTCCAAAGACCTGCCACGTGATGTTTCCCCCAAATCAAAACAAACACATAATTTATAAATAATCCTTCGAATGGACATTGTTTCCGACTATCCTCGTATAACCATGCATTTCCACTAGCCGACAAATATTGTCGCTAAGATTGTTTTATTCGTTGTTTTCATTTATGTCTCTGTTTACTGTCGTAACGTCCACGTGATACCATGTCAGTCCACTTTATCGGGATATTTTCGCTATTTACGATCAATAAATCAATGTCTGCGTGACACTAATGAAAAACTGGTAACGACTGCAAAAATAATTGGTCGATGTAGTCCACAGACGCAGTCGTGGGAAGTTCTGATATAGAAAATGCGTCGGAAACGACGCGACGCTATCGCGGCTGTAGTCGAAACATGAGAAGTCAACACGATTAAAGATCTAGTTGGTAGACTGCGTTTTGTTTAATTTCAACTATGTCGCCGTACAAAAAGACACGTAACACTTTCATTTGCAAAACATGTGTCAGATGCCATGTCTAACGCAGAACCTGACCTCAACTATTACCACATAAGGCACACAGGACCCTAGAGCAGAGACACGACAATTTCATAATAAATGCACGAACGTATGAACCGCCGACCACGACCACGGGCACAATATCCTTTACAGAAAATTCGGGAACATTCTTACAACAAATAAGAAAAGAGAACGTTCCAGGCAAAACAATTTGTAGGAATGGACCAGGAGTTCTGTTTAACTTGCAAACAACGGTCCTAATTAGAAACAAGGGCGTTTCGTGGCGTAATTGCAGCGTAATTGAGCGAGGAGCACAGTAATATGGGGCAGTTGGCTACTCGCTCAAAATTAGTTACAGTCCTTTGTAGGCAACTGCATTATCTTTACACATAAAATCGCAACCGTCTGTACATGAAATATATTTTGAAAAAATCTTCGCAATGTACTCTACGAACGATACAGAGCCCAAAATAACCATTTTTAAAATATTCGTCTGTCTGTCTGTCTGAACGCCGCATCACGCAAAAACTACGAGACGGATTTTAATGAAACTGAATATAGCTTTATAGCTTATACGCTGGGTTAATATTTAGGGTACTTTTTATCCAGATTAATTATGAACGAAGTCACGCACATGAAGTCGCTGGCACCGCTGGTAATTAAATATAGGTACCACGGTACTTCCATAGAATTCCGAAAGTCCAGCTTTCCAAACAAATATCAAACAAATGGTATAAACCAATCCAATAGTTTTCGATAGTATTTGGGGTTTGGTGGTATTACGAGTATTTGTGGTATGTTATAATATTTGTGCTACTCAATACTATTAGTCTTAGATAAGAAAGTTAAGCAGAGCTTTTCTATGAAAGTACCCTCACTGACCATACCACACCTCCCTCTCGCATCTCTCCATGCTGCACTCTGTTCCGCTATTCTCACTTTAAGCGTCTAATATTATTTCACGTGTGAGATACTAGATAAAAAAGACAACAGACAATAGCGTATATATAGTTCGATATCGTTGACAATTAATACAGATATCCAATATAGTTTAAAAAGTGATTTGAGGGGAGTAAAAATTGCTCGCATATCGATAATCGTTATAACTATAAACTTGATGCAAAAATAGGCATCGTTTTAATATATGTATTTATGTGCGCTGACCTTCTTATCTATACTTGAAAACACGGTGACATGAGCAATGGCTCGTGCCACTTTTAGATTGTAAATTGAAAGTGTACAAAGGTAAAGTGTAAAATTACTGAATCCAATAAAATCAAATTTTGTCCCTTTCTATACATTTTAGAAAAAGATAAAGGGAATTTTAGAATAAGCTTAGACAAAAATTGTAGAGCTTGATGAGTCCAACACTTCTACATATTGACATCGTTGAAATGAAGTTTTTTAGAAATTTTTGAAAAATTTTAAGCATTATAATTTTGGCAATACTAAACTACCATTTACGACCTTATCGAGATACAGACCAAAAAAATTTGAAACATTGTTTTGGTTTGTGTTGATCAACCTTAGACGACATACGAGTATTATAGTGAAGTTTTCCGAAATTCGCAAGTTGTGATCTCTGCGTTAAATATGTTCTCTTCAAAATTTCCTTAAAACTTGAAACTTTTTAAAATTAACGTCGACATTGTACCAATCTCCACCAAATTCCTTAAACGACTCTTGTATTGAACTGGAACCGGCATCATGTTACTTAGCGAAAACATTACAAATGTTAATGTCAATATAAGCGAGGCAACATTTTTCTAACTTATTATAATACATGGCAACTGTTCTGGAAAAAATTTCGAGACGAACGAACTTTGATCCCCGTTAAACTGGTGTTGAGTTGCTGCAGTTGGAAGCGCAGGCAATTTTGTAGTACTCCTCTTATACGTACTAAACCGCTCTAGAAGAAAATATAAGGGTGCTGGATTTTACTGCTTCATAGCAGTAGAATTTTACTGGATTTCTGCAAATAGGTGTGTTTAAATTGCAAGTGGAGTTAAAAAATAAAACTCTGTCTCTTGTTTCAGGTTAATCTCTAAAATTACTGGCTCAATTTTGTTGCAGTTTCTATTGTTCTGTTTATTGTTTTTGTTCTAAATATGTAAACCAGTATTAAACCGATTACAAAGTATAACCAAAGCATGGCATTTGGCCTATGTCTTTTCACTGCTGGATATAGCCCTCTTCCAAGCCTCACCACCACAAACGAATTTCCACTCTTTTCCAACCAATACTGGTAAAATTCTTGAAGGTTCAATAGTTTTGAATATTAAAATAGAGGATTGATATAAGAAACGATAATCAATTGAAACAAGACCAATTGGCCCAGTTGGTAGTAACCATGCCTGCTGTGCAATAGCTCCCGGGTTCGATTTCCGGTCGGACTATCACTTGTTTAAAGGTGTTTGTTCAGATCTGGGTGTTGCATATATTGTTTGTCTTTGTATGTGTCTCTGGCGTTATTTCTTTATTTACAATTTCAATGGCGAAAACTTATTTTAAAAGGAGCAAAACAGATGCATATATTTCGTTCGTTAACGTGTAAATTGTAATCTCCAACTAATTTCGTTTAATTTATATTAAAAATAATAAAACAAGGTGATATTTTTTTTTTTTTTTTTTATATAGATTAGAGGGCGGACGAGCAAGCGGTCCCACGTGATGGTAAGTGTTACCGCCGCCCATGGACACCTGCAACACCAGGGGGCATGCGGGCGCGCCGCCGACCTTGCAAAATCCTATTCACAGCTCTCTTGAAGAACCCCATATCGTAGCTTAATGGAAAGACCTCTTGAGGCAGTTCGTTCCACAGCCTACGGGTTCGCGGTATAAAATAATTTTTGGAGCGAACAGTGTGCGACACCTCCGTATCGAGGAAATGCGGATGGACCGCACTTCTGTGACGGGAGGTGCGGTTGTAGAAACCCGAGGTGGGAATTATATTAAACAGTTCCTCAGAGCATTCCCCATTGTACAGGCGGTAGAACACACAGAGAGACGCAACGTCTCTCCGAATGCTGAGGGGTTCTATACCGCCCGTGAGAGTGGGATCGTCGACAATACGAACAGCACGTCGTTGGATGGAGTCAAATGGGTCCAGTTGGTATTTCGGTGCGCCGGCCCAGAGGTGAGAGCAATACTCCATATGGGGCCTCACTTGAGCTTTGTAAAGCATAAGGAGTTGCCCAGAGGTGAAGTACCGCTTCGCTCTGTTCAGCACACCGAGCTTTTTGGAGGCCATTTTGGCCTTATTTTCCAGATGACCCCTAAATTCGACTTTGCTGGAGATGTCGACACCAAGGATCCCGATACTCTCCGAGATCTTAAGAGGCATGCTCTGAAAGCGAGGTGCTACGACAAAGGGGTTTTTTTTAGCGGTGAATGCACAGACTTGCGTCTTACTGGGGTTGAAATCCACTAGGTTCAGAGAACCCCAAATCGAGACTGGATCTAAAGAGTCTTCGATTTCAGACACAAGCCTGGCGCGACTCTCTTCCACTTCGACCCGAGGGATGTCGGCGCGGCCCCTGTACAAGGCGTCTCCAGTACTGTCATCTGCATAGCAACGTATGTCACCAATTTGCAACAGGTCGTTGATATGCAGAAGGAACAGAGTTCGGGACAGCACGGAGCCTTGAGGGACGCCAGCGTTAATAGACATGGTGTCGGAGCGGCTACCATCGATAACGACTCTGATGCTCCGTCCAGTCAGGAAACTGGCAACCCATTCGCATAATCCCGCGGGTATCCCGAAAGATGGTAGCTTGGAAAGCAGCGATTTGTGCCATACCCGGTCAAAAGCTTTCGCAATGTCTAGGCCTACAGCCAGAGCCTCGCCTCTATTCTCAATGGCGTGAGCCCAGCGGTGTGTTAAATACGCTAAAAGATCACCAGCTGAGCGATTATGGCGAAATCCATATTGACGGTCGCTAATCAGCTGGTGATCCTCTAGGTATCCAAGGAGCTGTGTGTTTATGACATGCTCCATCACCTTAGAGAGGAGGGAGGTGATCGCTATTGGCCTGTAGTTGGCCGGGTCTGTGCGGTCACCCTTTTTAGGTAAAGGGTGAACATGAGCTACCTTCCATGCTGACGGGAAGCTTTTTGTGGAGTATGAGAGCCTAAAGAGTCGCGTAAGCACCGGGGACAACTCGGGAGCGCAAAATTTGAGCACCACTGCAGGAATACCATCAGGCCCACTCGACTTTCGGATATCAAGGGATGCTAGAGCTCGCCGGACTTCACGCTGGGTGAAACAGATTTCCGGCATGGAGCTTGTGCACCTCGAGATAGACGGTGGTGACGCATCTCCATCTTCCAGAGTCGAGTTTGAGGCAAAGAGATAGCCCAGGAGATCGGCTTTCTCCTTCGCCTCGTGGGCCAGTGACCCATCGAGTTCCCATCTTCCCCTGCATTACTCCAATCAGCGTTCGTGTGAATTATTCTATATTTCGAGTAGTGTCGGAACGAAGTGTTTTTTAGTATAGTGTATTTGTTGTGGTCTAATAACACCCGAAGTGATTGATCGTTTCCAAAATAAATAAAACAAGTCTTTTATAATGAATAAAATAAATAATGAATCCCTTAAGGCCTATGTGAGCCCTTAAAACTATCCACACGAAGTTGAGATGAATCGCTATAAAAATGCATGACATACAAATTTAGACAGTCCTTTCCTAAGTGAAATGAATTTGAAAGATATTAAAGAAATACTTTAAAACACAAATGTGATCTATTTCAGCAGTCTACTAGGTCATGGAGATCAATCACAACAAATATCAAAGTACAAAGTTCAGTCCGAAATGTCTGTCTCCAAGCATTCATGAAATGAAATTGCATATTACATGAGTTGTATTTTCTCGATTGACCTAGAAATAAATACACATCTATATATATTTACTTTCATCTCGTATTGTTTTTTTTTTATTGGTTTATAAAGTTTCGTGTGTTGTATGGGGTTCATAAAAAAGGTTAAGCAATAAAATTACTGTATATTAACTCACTAAGAAAAAAGAAATTAAAAATCTTCAAAATATACAAAAAAAATGCGTGAGTACTAAATTAGAACTATATTTACACGACACAAACTGAAAACAAACCCACTCAATATTTGGCTGTAATAAGGAATCGTTCTTACTAAGTGCTTGGAATTCTGTAATAAGGAATCGTGTATAAGATTACTATCTCAACTTTGTGCTTGGAATGCACATACAAGTAAATTATTATTATTAGCAAAGTTAACAAACAGGGGCACACGAAGGATCAACATTGCCCTAGATACCCATATCTAACCTACTAACATATTATGCTCGTCATGTAACAAAATGAAGGCTTCACAATCTTTTATTAGTTCTCCCATTTTCTGCAAAAGGTCTGAGTTATATACAATTTCATTCTAGGCTTTATTCGCATGGGTAAAAAAATAACGCACATTAATTAGGAAGTGAAAGCACTAATGTGCAGTTAAACACTGAAAGCGCTGACGCTCTCTCAAGACCTCCATGTCGTAGTGGAAACCCTAGCACTCAATTCACTCCATAATTTTCGGGTTCACGGTGGAAGTAGCCTTGAAGAGCGCGTTGTACGCATCAACTCTCTGTTAAGGAAATGCGCATGAACCGCCCTTCGGTGACCAAAGGTTCTATGATAAAAACCCAAATTTGAAAACCAAATTTGGTTCGAACGCTGAACGACTCGAAACTGCCTGAGGGTGAGGTCGTCGACAATTCGAATAGCACACCGTTGGACGAACTAATTTTAACAATGAAATTTCGTTATAACAATATGTGATTGTAATCTAATATTGTGATGAGTAATTAGCCCAGTCAATAGAATCTCCGTTCGGCATCCTAGTGCACCATTAAATGTGACGATATTTTATTTATTCCGCTTAATTTTCATAATAAGCTTTTGTAACTAATGAGCGCAGCAAATGGAGCTTGGGATATGGTTATTTCTCTCTTAACCAGTACGGGGTCGGTAGAATTTGTTATCTTGAAGAATACGAGTAGGTTATCTGAGAAACAAAAAAGGATAGTTCATTGACCGGAGCGTCCTTGCTTCTTAATGTTATTGTTCGCGCTTTTATTATAATAATCGGCTTTCATTTATTATTTATATATAAGTAATGAAAGGAAGATGAATTGTTACTTTTTACAAGTTTTATAGTATATTAAATTATCAATAACTGAAAATAGATACTATAATGCTAGAGAATATAATAAAAAGGAATGGCAAGCAGCACTTTAAGATATTTTCAGCGCTTCAATAGCCTTGTTTTATATTCTGACGGCAGATGAGGTAAGCGGATACTGTCGAACAAAGTTATCTACGATACATGTGAGCATCAATAAAAATGAACATTGATGCTTCCGAAGACGCACTGCTTACCTTAGGGGATATAGGAATCAGGATTTGAGAAACGGGATGAGAAGGAAAAACGGACTTTGGCAACTGTTACGCACTCCTGACACAGATCGCGCATTTCATGACCGCCTTCTGTGAGAGAAACTTGTAGATTATTGTTACAAAATAATCTCAGATAGGAGTACCAATAGAATCAAGCGTAGTATTGTATCAAGTCGGCGGTAGTGGTTCGATGAGAAAACAGACGAGAAGAGCGATATGTGACAGTATTTAGGAGAGTTCTATATCTAGCAATGGAGAGGACACAGGTTAATGATATGGTATGGCATGGTATAAAGTGCTATAACGGTTATGTTATGCTAACCTTTGATTAACATAAATGGAATTTGGTTAAACAAAAATTTTATGCATATACATAAAAATTCACTAATTTTGCATAAACTTAGAACTAAAATAAATTGTTACTCCAGACAATTTAGCTTGATGTATGATCGGACCCAGTAAATGTGAATTATTTAATATACTCGCAGAATTGACATTGACTTATCATCTACTGAAACGAGACAGTTTACGAGCAGCAAGATTTCCAGTGATATGAGTCACTGCACTAAACTGAACTCGATTCAAAATTGAAGAATACAATGATGCACAAAATTGATGATATGTGGTTTATCATGTTTATGGACACATACATTTGCAATACAAAAGAACAACAATAAACAAAAAACTATGGAACATAAACAACAACACCTTTATATATATATATATATATATATATATATATATATATATATATATATATATATATATATATATATATATATATTTGCCATTAATTGATTGGTACCTCTTCCTTAAGCTCTCTTATTTATTAAGGAAAATGTTACTATAAATTATACAATAATAATGATATTTTAAATTGATTTTCAAAAGAAAAGAAAACAACCAGCACGTACACCGTGTTAACATAGAGTAAACCTACCCTTCGAGCTAATAATGTTCCAAGTAATGTACAACCCACGCATGCAGAATGAGTGCATCGGGTGAGTCACGTGACCCTCACACAGTGACACCACATACAATAGATACAATTTGTACGCTTGTGTAGTAGTTTGCATGCTAATAGGGAGAACCCTCACATACTGTCCCACATTCTATACTCTAATTATAATAAAAAAATTATGTGCACGAGATAAAGAACAGAACTCATCACAAATATATTCATATCTTAAAAATCAGCTTTATTAAGATAACGATTCCTGGCGGTCAGATCAGCCAGACAGTCCGATCGGACCACGAGAAGCGAACGAACCGTTTCTGTCAAAAACAAAAAAGGCATATAAACCAAATTTTTCACATCACGTAATTAATTATTTTCCGTAACTTGTCCGTGAACCGAGCTTATGGCAATAATTATCTGTGAGCAAATAATACGGTTATCCTAAGTTCATTCTTTGCTCTCTCTAAACAATGCTAGAGCAGTAAACTGCAAGCATATTGACTACGTGTATTAAAATTGCTTCTTCAGTATACCTTTAGCGTCATTGTAACCCAAAATAAACTAATTTAAGTATTATATCAAAGTCAATTGTAAATGTTTGCGTACTTCGATCATGCAATATCCCAGAAGACGAATTGTTTAATTAAAGCTGGTCTAGGGCATTGAACCTAAGGTTGAATTAAACGCTTAAATCTATTCGCAGTCTTAACAGTATTAAATGAAAGTAATTAGATAATGGCGATGAATCACTAAGGTCGATGACAGGACTAAACAACAACGACGAGAAAATCATGTTACTGCGTAACACTTACTTTGTTTGCAAAATTATTTATATTTATTAAAGGAATAATTTCAAAGTCAATATTTAAAGGAAACTATAAAGTTTTGGATAGAGCTCGTAAAACTACAAATTTGATCCCATCGTTTTCCTTAAACTTACGGAAATCAGCAAAATCTACCGTTCTGGTTGCCGCATGCCATGGGCGTCTTTATATTAATTATCCGTTCTTTAGACGCTAGTAAACGTGTGTAAGAGCAATTCAAATTAAACCGCACTGAGCTTTACAGAAACTCGAAACAAGTTTCAGTACATATGTACGTTTTGAACATTTCGGGGTGTAATTCTGCAACCATTATTTAACATTAGCGTGGGACGAATTAGGGCGGCCCGAAACACTACACCGCTAATGTTATAAACTAGTAGATATAAACTGGTTTTATAGTGTCTCTTGTTATACGAAATATTATACAAGTATTACGCGGTTTTGTTCCAGAGATGTAATAAGTATTGTGACATTAAGATTCTGATAATAATAATTAGTCAATTGTTTATTTGCTTCACAATGTACATAATAGAGCTCTTATTCTAAGAGATATTGAATACATACGCATTCTGCCAGGATAATGGTGCGCAATTAAATTAAATTACTTAATATTGTATTATAATTTAAATTGAAAACAGCAAATATTATATCTAAACTAATCACCGATATTCAATGTCTAAGTATTAATTAAATTTGATATAATATCATTTAAAACAATAATAACGAATCTTTATCATTTAGGTAGTTCTTAATATTGTAGTAATATCTATTAAGTTACAATAGTTTTCTCATAAATATATTTATTTTAATCCTTTTCATGGTGCTATGGAGTTTATTTATTTAAACATAATTGCACAGACAAAATGTACAATAGGCGGACTTATATCTTCTGGCATTCTCTATCAGTCAACGTTTGATTAAACAAAGTAATAAGAATTAAGCGGGGAATTAATGTTTATTATACAATTTAATAGACATGCAATATGCATTTCGGCTAAACATTTTAATCCTGTGTCGTGCTATGTTTAAGTTCTTTTATCTCTTCCTTTCGTATTCTTATACACTTCATATTTTGTTAAAAAAGGTTAAGGTTTAGTTCGATCGACAGTGAAGAGTAACAAATAAAACCTTAATATGGCATAGTTTGTCACCATTAAAGAATTCTTTATCTTGCAGGTGGTCTATTCCAATTATGTATCTCATGTGCGGAAAGTAACATAATCCTTTCTCGTTTCACCGTAAATAACCCCATAAACAAAACCAATTAATCACACTTAATCTTTTGCAATATCCATTTACGTATTTGTAATACAATACATGTATGCACATAGTTAATCGAACAGAAAGCGTAGGTCAAAGGTCAAAGCGTCAGTGATGCTGCAATCAATACTTGTCGCTGTCTGTACCCGTCTCTAGTGAATAGGGGACGGGTTCCTTTGTCACAAGTTGTTTAGGGGTTATCGAAAAATAACACCCGTTATTTCTTGTGTGTATTTGTTTTATTTCGGTGAATACGAAGTGAGTAGCAATAAATCTCTTCTGTGGCGTAGATAGAAGTCTACTCAAGCGCTACATAGCGCGACTACGACGCTATGAATTTCGTAGCAATTTCGTAGTACGCTACGAATGTCGACTGCTGTTTTTGTGCTACCCACTCATTTCACTATTCGCTTCTTAGTCTTACCAAAAATGGCATTTATTTTTTATGTTACTACTGTAATATCATTCAATGCAATGCCCAAAAATAAAAGAATAAAAATACCCAAAAAATGTTTAAGACCATATAAAGAGCATTAAGAGCTTAAAAACTAAAAATAAATGTTTAAGAGCGTACCTGTGTTAATAATAAACAGCAACCCAACATAATAACTAGTGAAAACCATGTTGTATTATAATAAAATTAAGATAAATAAATCCAATCGTTATCGTATATATGTTAACGTTATCGCTGATCTATACGTTTTATAGCAATAAATCTTAATAAAACCTATCGGAACCAGACCCAGAATGGGAAAGTGTGGGCGAACAGTTTTCTCGAGAGTACATTTCTGCGTCAAAGCGGGTATGGATCTTTCTAGAAGCGTCTCAATAGTCTATAGATTCATGCCAAAGTATTTCAGTGAGCTACTCCCACTTGATGGCAGTAAGAGGACGGTATAAGAACTTTTTCATGAAAATTCTCCACACGAAGGCTACCTTCCAAAAGGTTTACGTCAAGGTTGAATGGCGAAAAATCACACGTAAAAATATTTAATGTGGCATTCAAGCAAATTAATATTGAAATTTATTAAATAATAAAAGATATTCAAAAATAAATACGGGCAAAAAATAAATTAGATATCTGAATAAGCCTTTATTTATACGAGTATATTTTTCTCGAATATTTTAAACTAAACCTCAAAATTCCCTTCGATATCATCTCATTCAATTTCGCATTGAATTCTAAACGGCTTACATATCAAAAGAAAATAAAAAGATTAAATATCTTTTTAAAATAAACGATTAAAACAAAATATTTTTTGTTTTTATGGTTTATTTTGAATACGTACATATGGTGTATTTGTGGTGTGTTTTATGGTGTATTTAAAAGAAACTTAGGAAAATGTTATACTCGTATATTCTGTAACTTGTTTTCACTTAAGCCGTCAACCAAAGTAAGAAAGGTCGTTTTTAAAATCATAATATGGAAATATAGAATATTCTAAACTTTTAAAAAACTCATTTCATGGCTTTCTTAAATTAGCATAAAGAACAGACAGGAATGCATAGAACCTTTTTCTATCTGTGCAGTCATATTCCTGCATAAACAAAATTTAATTGAGATTATAGTTGACAACAATCGTGTAGTAATGGATAAAATATATTGTAAAGGAAAATATAAATCCGATTACATGTTAATCTGCTTTCAATGGCGCGTGCGTCGGAACGTGACACACCACACCCACAAAGCAAGCAATAATATCACGACGAAGCATTCCACCGACATTTTCGTACGCAATAAGAAAGTAATTTTTACGTAACATGGCAAAGTAATGCTGAATTTTCATGTCGCTGTAATATAAAATGTATCAAATAAAAAGCAGTAATAACTATAGCTTCAAGATTCCTTCTGATTTTTTTCAAAATTTGTGTAACACATTTTTCCATCTTTATTTTTGGCTTTAAATAATATTAATAGCTTGTTTTTTTCCTTTAATGGATGTATTAAGTTACCGACCCGTCGTCACTTGCAAGAACGCTCGTTATTTTTCATGGCGCATTTTATCAAGCTCTGTATTTTAATTTTCAGAAACAATTTGAAATAAAGCCTAAGGTGAGATTTGATACTTAAACATTAGGTTAGTATCAACACGTTCTAGATAGATTAGGGTTCTAGATTTATGATCATTCTCGTAACCGACCGTGAATATGCAGTACCATGGTGAGGAGAGCGCGCCGAAGTTGCTTGGGCTGTTTCCGACGCACCGTTTCTGGGCCCCGATGACACAATAACAAGCGCTTCAGCGCCGAACAATCACTACATCCACCTGCTCGCTAAGTTTGCGCCATCGGTGTGCAAACTTTCGCAGACTTCTTAAGTTCGCTACTGAGTTCGCGAGGTCCAGGGCCAGCCTCCTTACAACTTATTTCCCCTAACATCCTCTCACGCGCATAGAAAGGACATACCCACAGCACGTGGCGTAGGTCCTCATGCCGCATTCAATAATGTCATAATGAAGCATTTTCCGGAAACAGCCATGCCCCAGTTTCATAGTACAGTACCATCTAATAATGTTAGTAATACCGCTATCAATAAAGTTAATAACACTGCGACAGTTTCCATTAGAACCCAAAAGGCAGTCCGCGATAAAATGTGGTATTTCGGCAAATAGGTCGGTCAGTAAATATTAAGAGTAATGTGTCGTCGACTCCAGATCTGGAGCACAATGAAATGGCAGACTGAATACCTTGTGGTATAGGCACGAGACGCTACGGTTTTTTTGCATGAAAAGATAGACTGGCAGACGAAAATGAGACAATAGAATAGGTATACAATAAAAACAATGTGTATGTATGTGATAAAAAATATGAATATCCAAAATTATTTTCAAAAATTGACGATGACCAAATATATATATATAACTAGCGACCCGCCCTCGATCAGCTTCGGTTTTTTTTTTTTTTCAATTTCAAAATAATATTTATATAGCCTATATTAGACACGGATAATGTAGCTTCCTATTTGTGAAAGAATTTTTGAAATCGGTTCAGTAGAGATCTATATCTATAGAGAATAGTATCTATACTCGTATAGAAGTATAGATATAGACAAAACCGTTACAAATCCGTGCCAGTTCTACATTTTTTTAAAAGACGAAAAAGTGTCCAATTTTTGGATTTTTTGCCTGTCTGTCTGTCTGAATTCGCAACACGAAAAACGCCTTCTAATGAAACTTGACGCAATGTGCTGGGTTAACATTTAGGGCACTTTTATGGAGATCAATTATAAAGATCCCACGGGAATAAAGCTAATCACACATACTCTAATGTCTACGCGCACGAAGTCCTGGGTACTTTTTTTTTATAGATAAGAGGGCGGTCGCGCAAGCGGTCCCACGTGATGGTGTGTTACTGCCGCCCATGGACACCTGCAACACCAGGGGGTATACGGGCGCGCCGCCGAGTATTAGTATTAGTACTGCTAGTATTTAAAATAATTCTGTATAATTTAGGTTTTTATTTTTTTAATAAAACGTTCTATTTATGTCTTCGGTTGGCCCCAACGGCGTCGTTAATCTCTCAGCTATATGTGACTAGTGGATGCAAAAAGCCCGGTGAAATCGGCTTACCTCGCCGAGATTACAGCGCAGCCATCCATCAGCCTTGTCAAGTGGACTGACGTGAGCCATATCTTCCTTACCCAATGCCTCTTAGCTTTAAATCTTTATTAGAGCTAGAGGTTACGCTGTAAAGTTCTCAACTTTACTAATAAAATTGTAATTTGATTAAATGTATCTTTAAAAATTTAATTATTTCAATTGAAATGTCTCCTCTTTCAAATCTTACCTAAATGAAATGTAGTTAATAATTGTATAATACAACAAATCAATGAATAATTTTGGCACTTCACCCCTGACCTCTGGCATGTGTGAGACGGATTAATCCATCCAGTATAATCCCGGTGAATGCAGGTGAAGTCGCGGGCAACAGCTATTAGTTTTAAAATTTACTCCTCTTTTAGGACCGCTAAAATTTGCAAGTTTTAGTCGCCCTGAGCTGTTTAATTTGTAACTAATTTTATTATAATCTGTATACAAGTATGAGGAAAAATTATGCGCTTCGTAGTTTTATGCGTTATTTTGTTATATACATTATTCTTATACATTAGTTGAATATAAAAACATATCCACAATTTTGCGAAGACTTGATATTAGTGTTGTTAATTAAAAGGAGCGCTGAACGTTTGAGCGCTCGAGCGCTGGTGCGCCAAGTTAGTGGTATTGAACCGTTAACCTTAACTGTTTTAGACTCAAGCTTGTAACTGCAAGGGTTTAAGACCATCAAATATTAAAAATTTGGACTATAATGCTCACTAGCCTTTACCGCTGGAGTCTCAAAGTTAGCGTTCACTCAACGCGTTCACAAAAGGAAGAGAATAATTCAATTTTTATTGAAAGGTTTCTCAGGTGTTCCCGAAGAGCATTATTTAATCTAGCAACACCGCGATGGAAACAGTTAAGCTGGAATTATATCCTCCAACTGGATTACAGTAATCCACACATTTGTAGCCATGCTAAGAGAATTATATGTTATGTTTACACGTATTTCTCTATGGAAAACATCAAATCGTCTTTCTACGGAATACAATGCAGACATATGTCTAGACATACCACCTGATGATAAATGTGGCTAACTGCCAGACATGAATGAGTCATCCCCTGTCTCCCACTACGGCATACGTCATACATCCACCCGCGCCATACAAGACTAAATAAGATTTGCCACATAGTATTATCACTGGAATGTTTCCAACCAAAACTTAAACAAGTCATAAAAACATATACAGTATTTATGACGCATTTATCGTAAGCAACTGCAGCACGCTGTGTAATAAACTACCACATGTTTCAATTGTTGCAATGCGTTGACAATCTTCACGCAGTGTGTCTCAAAGCCGCCCTCAGAGATGTCTACGAGTTTCTGCATATATGGAACCTTCAAACCAGGTCTTCCACCAATGGAAGACTGGATGTTATCAAAAGTATGTTTAGTCCTCTAACTAAACATAGTGTCTCATTTACATATTATTAAGTCAGTGATTGGAATAAGAAAATTAATTGTAAATAATGTGTTACTTTATCAAATTTATTTGTGGACTAAAGGAACCTTTTAACCTGAGTAGGGTAGACGGAATGAGATGTACTAAGTTAGTTGCCACTAGTTGGTCAACCATTTTTTAGTGATACATTACAGACCTTTAGGTAGGTTTCATCGAAGACTACAGCATATTAACAATGGTATTTTGTGGATTAATAGCACTGATTTAAAGATAAACATATTACATAGGTCAAGTCTACTCGTATATACATTGTTAATGAAATCTTCTCATTAGACTACAACCGGCGACTGTCTTAAGTCATGGGTCTACCAGGCCAGAAGGCGTCCCACGATAACTTTCTAAGTACGTGATTTCCACTCGTCTCCCCCATCGATCGTCGATCCTGAAACCTGCGACAGATATAAGCAATCCATTGCCATTTACTTATCACCTTGACCATGGTCGAGGTGACGAACTCGCGACCATTGTCAAAGGAACGCAGCCGAAACGTCTCGATTATAATGAAATTGATAAATATACGCGTTTAAAGGTGACTATATAAGTATTTAATATTTTTTATATGTAGTTCTTGTTTTATAGTTTAGTATTTATTTATGGGTAGTTTTTGCAACTCACGAGCGAGGTTTCCAAAAAAAAGTTTGAATCGCGCTCCTGAGGTCTCTCTAAGAACTATCTCTCTCTCTCTCTATAGTGGTTCCCTCAATGTTTAGGATAGTGTGCTATATACTATACTCCCTCCAAGACCAGTGTGTAGTTCACATAATTTTAAAAACGTATGTTAAGAAGAAATAATGAAAGTGACACCTCTCTGAGTAGGGTTAACAGAAATACGCTTGATAAGTTTGTCGAAAGTTTATTTTTCATCATTGTCGCGAGTGACATTACCGCGCTATACAACCCTCTTTTTATTATAAAATTTTTGATTTATAGATAGTTAGATACACCTTATTGTACACCAAAAACATACAGAGAAATACAAAGTACAAGTAATTAGAAGTACAACCGGCGGCCTTATCGCTAAAGCGATTTCTTCCAGACAACTTTTGGGTGGTAAGAAGTATGTAGACGAAATAGAGGTAGATAGTGCAATAAAGAAATAATGTCCATATATACAAACATACAGAAATATATAGATACATACAAACATACATGCCTTTATTTAGTGGTTGAACGTAATTCCACAGATTATATTATAGTAATAATGTTACTACATAGATTGGCTGTAGGTCTCATTAGACCCAAAATGAAATTGTACTAGACTAGAGCCCTAAAGCCGAGTTGAGTGACGGAATGAGACGTACTAAACTAAGGTTGTTGACAGGTCATCGTTTATCAGTGACATTACTACATATATGCTCTAGCCTGCTCCAGTTGGGTCGTAATCGTATTGAGGGCAGCCACACCACGATCATTTTATTACGCAACCGTTGGTTTATTGAACGCTTCAGCTTGAACACACATGGATTGGCTCACTATTGAAGAAAAACGTATATTAAGACATATTCCGTTATAAAAAAAAATATGTTAAAATATAATATTGTTTATTTATTTATTTTTTCATTAAAAGCCTTAAGGATTACTTTATTTATATGTGATATGGGAGTAAAAGACAAATTGCAAGCATATTGCTAATCGTTTTGCAAGGGTATTTCGCACGCAACCATTTTGTGACTCCTGTTTCTATCGCGCCTCTATCACCGTTCATCAAAGAGTCGTGTTGTGTTATCTTAAATCCATATCTTAAAATGCCAGGAATAAAGAGTTATTACCAAAACACCGGAAACTTTTCAATACTAACTTCTGACACCAATTCAGTGAACTTTTGTTTTACGAGTTTTTTCTATATTAAACGCAAATCCCACGAAATATAAAGTTTTATTGGAGCTTCTGACAAATTGATTACTCTGTACTAATAAACTCATCAAAGATCTTAAAAGTTAGTCAGAGAAGCATGCAATATTGAATGCTAGAATTATCGCTCCACAGCAAGGTATAAACGTATCATGGGCCGGTCAAATTATATCGGGGAGACGAAGAGAGATAGTAAATATTTGCCCTTCAGAAAATTCCGACTGGGAAGATAAAGTTCGATGATCCGATATCCGATAATATAAAGAGATCATATGGCAAATGATATATGGACCAGACTCACATCAAATAAGACATAGTGAACAAAAATTTGGAGAGGTTCAACAAGGGCACGTGCTGTAACGTGTGACATGTAAATTGATTAATTACACTGTCTTTATTCTAACCTAAGGTATTTCGTTATTGAACCATTGAGAGAGGAGAGCCGCGGAGCTGCGTTTCGTTACTACAGCGTGAAATGTTGTTATGGAAGAATAAATAAAACTATGATTTTTTTATAAAGGGGAATATTAATGTACATGAATTAGAATTTATTTTGCTGTATAATAAAATGTAATATTTTTTTTATATGAGTATCTACTCGTATATGTATTCGTATATGTAGCATTGCATTCGCATTTCGCAAAATAAAGCCTGATTCTATCTACATACATAGTATAAAACGAAGTCGCTTCCCGCCGTCTGTCCCTCTGTATGTACGCTTAAATCTTTTAAACTACGCAACGGATTTTAATGCAGTTTTCATCAATAGATAAAGTGATTCAAGAGGAAGGTTTATACATATAGTTTAATATTGTTTTAACGAAACCGAAGCGAAGCGAGGGCGGTTCGCTAGTTTAATATATAATAAAAAAGTCGTAGTATCTACCCAGTTGCTTTAAGGTCTCCCCAGATCTTTAAAACTCAGTTTCGACATGCTGCCAGTATTTTCTCAATAAACCTGTATAATCAGTTTTCAAAATAAGCGGTCACCAGCAAACATCCCAATTTTACATAACGGCCTTGTGGCGTCAAAAAAACATTTACACTGTTAAAAAAGGTAAGAAACTGCTTTTTAGTCCTTTCCTTATCTTCATTTTGTTCATATTTACACGCTGTACCTTTATCGGGATTACCGAGGTTTTATTTAATGTTTCCGACGCTTAGGGTTGCCGGAAATCCTCCGTTTTTGTCCGCGATATGGAGGCGTATAGATTCCATTAGCGGTATATTTTATTTTAGTGGTATATTCTGGATAGCCAAAACATATTAACTCCATTAGCTTGAAATTTCTACTTTAAAAGGACTTTCGAAAGTAGTAAACGGAACAGACGGATATGTGATGGTGGCAAATGGCTACCACCGTCCATGAGCGCCTGCAACACCAAGGCTACATTGTCGGCAGCGTGTACGCTGCCGACAATGTAGAGTAAAGCCCTATTCACAACCTTGAACGCCATCTTGTGTAGCGCAGCGGAAAGTTCCCTGATCATTGGGTTTGCAAAAAAAGCGGAGTGTGAAAAGTGCACAGTATGTGACACCTCTTTATCGAGAAAGTGCAGATGCACCTCACTTCGGAAACGTGAGATGTAATTGTACAAACAAGTGTTTTACAACGCTCCCCGTTGTAAAACATACAGATCTAACCCATCTCTAAGAATAGAATCGTCAACGATTTGAACAGTACGTCGTTGGACAGAACCAAATGGGCACAAGTTCATACTTCGGTGCACTGACCAAGAGATGCGTATGTAGTAAGTAGTCCATGCGAGGTCCATATTGGATCTTGAAAAGCAAGTGGCGTTGCCCCGGGGTGAAGTACCACTTTGGAGGTCAGTTTGGTTTTACTCTCCAGATGACCAAGGACCCAACCGCTGTCCAAGATCTTAAGAGGAGAGCCCTGAAAGGAAGCATTACGATAAATAAAGCTTTGGCAAATAAAACGAATTATGGACATTTTATAGTTAAGAAGTCTTTCTCCAATTGGAGAGAAGTAAGCTATTTAACAGTTACTCGCTCGTGTTTAATAAAAATAAAAAGTCGTGAGGTTATCTCTGGTTTCCTCAGGTATGCAAAAATTTTGCCCTCCCTATTTGACAATGAAAGGGTCTTATGGAGTGACAATGTTTGCGATTCATAGTTCAAAGCTGTACCTGCCCTCGGGTGAGGACATTCATTATACGACACATTACAATTCATGAGCTAGATATATTCGTGTATAAATGTTACATCATAGGTTCAATTTCCTACACTACAATTTCCATACCATTCTTAATCATTTTATTAGTGCGATACAGTATATTTAGACCGTCGACAAGATTACCGATTTGACAGTTCATGAACAGTTGGTTGAGATAACTTTGAAGTGGCGTACAAATTACTCAAAAATATTTTCATCGTTAATACGCGCTCTTAAAATAAATTTCACGCGAAAACGACAGTTAGCCAATTTTTTTTTTTTTTTTTTATAGATTAGAGGGCGGACGAGCAAGCGGTCCCACGTGATGGTAAGTGTTACCGCCGCCCATGGACACCTGCAACACCAGGGGGCATGCGGGCGCGCCGCCGACCTTGCAAAATCCTAGTCACAGCTCTCTTGAAGAACCCCATATCGTAGCTTAATGGAAAGACCTCTTGAGGCAGTTCGTTCCACAGCCTACGGGTTCGCGGTATAAAATAATTTTTGGAGCGAACAGTGCGCGACACCTCCGTATCGAGGAAATGCGGATGGACCGCACTTCTGTGACGGGAGGTGCGGTTGTAGAATCCCGAGGTGGGAATTATATTGAACAATTCTTCAGAGCATTCCCCATTGTACAGGCGGTAGAACACGCAGAGAGACGCAACGTCTCTCCGAATGCTGAGGGGTTCTAAACCGCCCGTGAGAGTGGGATCGTCGACAATACGAACAGCACGTCGTTGGATGGAGTCAAATGGGTCCAGTTGGTATTTCGGTGCACCGGCCCAGAGATGAGAGCAATACTCCATATGTGGCCTCACATGAGCTTTGTAAAGCATTAGGAGTTGCCCGGAGGTGAAGTACCGCTTCGCTCTGTTCAGCACACCGAGCTTTTTGGAGGCCATTTTGGCCTTATTTTCCAGATGACCCCTAAATTCGACTTTGCTGGAGATGTCGACACCAAGGATCCCGATACTCTCCGAGATCTTAAGAGGCATGCTCTGAAAGCGAGGTGCTACGACAAAGGGGTTTTTTTTAGCGGTGAATGCACAGACTTGCGTCTTACTGGGGTTGAAATCCACTAGGTTCAGAGAACCCCAAATCGAGACTAGATCTAAAGAGTCTTCGATTTCAGACACAAGCCTGGCGCGACTCTCTTCCACTTCGACCCGAGGGATGTTGGCGCGGCCCCTGTACAAGGCGTCTCCAGTACTGTCATCTGCATAGCAACGTATGTCACCAATTTGCAACAGGTCGTTGATATGCAGAAGGAACAGAGTTCGGGACAGCACGGAGCCTTGAGGGACGCCAGCGTTAATAGACATGGTGTCGGAGCGGCTACCATCGATAACGACTCTGATGCTCCGTCCAGTCAGGAAACTGGCAACCCATTCGCATAATCCCGCGGGTATCCCGAAAGATGGTAGCTTGGAAAGCAGCGATTTGTGCCATACCCGGTCAAAAGCTTTCGCAATGTCTAGGCCTACAGCCAGAGCCTCGCCTCTACTCTCAATGGCGTGAGCCCAGCGGTGTGTTAAATACGCTAAAAGATCACCAGCTGAGCGATTATGGCGAAATCCATATTGACGGTCGCTAATCAGGTGGTGATCCTCTAGGTATCCAAGTAGCTGTGTGTTTATGACATGCTCCATCACCTTAGAGAGGAGGGAGGTGATCGCTATTGGCCTGTAGTTGGCCGGGTCTGTGCGGTCACCCTTTTTAGGTAAAGGGTGAACATGAGCTACCTTCCATGCTGACGGGAAGCTTTTTGTGGAGTATGAGAGCCTAAAGAGTCGCGTAAGCACCGGGGACAACTCGGGAGCGCAAAATTTGAGCAACACTGCAGGAATACCATCAGGCCCACTCGACTTTCGGATATCAAGGGATGCTAGAGCTCGCCGGACTTCACGCTGGGTGAAACAGATTTCCGGCATGGAGCTTGTGCACCTCGAGATAGACGGTGGTGACGCATCTCCATCTTCCAGAGTCGAGTTTGAGGCAAAGAGATAGCCCAGGAGATCGGCTTTCTCCTTCGCCCCGTGGGCCAGTGACCCATCGAGTTTCCGCAGTGGTGGGAGTGACAACTGACAGAAGTTACCTTCAGCAGCCTTGGCGAGCGATCAGAAAGCTCGGCTTCCAGAAGGACAGCTAACTAGTCGATCGCCAATTCTGCGGATGTGCTCATTCCTTGCTCTGACAATGATCTTCTTACTGCACCTCGAGGCAGCGTTAAATTTCTTTCTCAAGTCGGTGGTATTCGGATCTTCGGACACCTGCGCTTTGGCCCAGGCCCTGTATGCAGCCCGTTTATTACGACGGGCCTCTCTGCAGGACTGATTAAATCAAGGTTGGCTCCGTCCACCGACGGGTATCACGGAACAGGGAATATAACCTTCCATGCCCTGCAACACCACGTCAGCAACGGAGTCTGCACAGGTATCCAGATCTCCCGATGAGTAACAGAGCTGCCCCCAGGGATAAGAAGCGTAAAATTGGCGCAGCCCATCCCAATCTGCAGACTTGTAGTGCCAGACGTTGCGCGTTCCCTGTGAATGGGTCGGCACGGATTGCTTGGCTGGCACAGCAGTTCGAACGATACAATGGTCGGATGATCCTAACGGAGCATCAACAACAACATTGTAGTCATCCGGCCGCGTAGTCAGCAGGAGGTCCAGTAAGGAGGGAGTGTGGCTCTCGATATCAGGTATCCTCGTGGGTGAGGACACCAATTGCGAGAAACCATAGGCCAGGGCAAAGTTATAGGCTGCTCTCCCTGCGCGGTCGGTAGTTCGGGATCCCAACCACTCTTCGTGATGAGCGTTAAAATCACCGAGGACCACCACTTCCGCGCAAGGGAACTGCTCGAGCACGCTATCAGTCGTCTCTTGTAGGCGCTCAAAACAGTGAGTCGTCTCCGTATCACCGCTGTGGGACCTGTAGAGGCAAGCGTAGACTTTAGTGGAACCACCGTAGTCAATACGCGCCCAGAGAATCGACAGGTCCCCGTCTTCAAAATGGCTGAGGCGGCGACAACAAATATCCTCCCGGACGTACATGCATACCCCAGCACGTCGCACAAAATAGTGCTCCAGTTTGTAGGCGGGGTAATGAAGATACGATGTATCGGCCGGGCAGGATATCTGTGTCTCCGTCAAGAAAAGTAAGGCCAGGCCGGCTTTGCCGTCTCAAGGTGGTAGTGGACGGCGTCGATGTTACTATGCATCCCTCTGATGTTGCAAAAGTCCACTTGAAGTGTGGAACTTAGAGGGTGGGCCGCTGAGTGATCATTGTACCTTTTATGTTTCTTGGCCATTGTGTAAATAGTGTGAATAGGAAAAGAAGAAAAGGGGGACGGAGAGAGAGGTGGTTGCATGTGGATCAAATGACAAAGCACGGAGCAGAAAAAAAAACCAGGTCACAAAGGTTGTGTGATTTGCTGGCGCGGGGTACGGAAGGGCCCCCGGTCCCCCCCCTGGGGGCAGCAGTCGGGTTCCACTCCGGTCTCCTCCGGCACAACTGCTACCCCAAGGGATTTTTCGCGTGCGGCGGGGCAGCCTCCTGGGGTGAAGATTAAAGGAGAGATCCCCGGGTTCGGGCCCCCAACAACCCGCGGGCGGCCAGCGGACAACCGATTCACCGGGTCTCCCTGACCCCCGCGCCACCATGTCACGCCCATGCGCGTCTGTAATTTCCCACTACCGCTGGTCCTCCTTTCCACACGCAACAACCTCTCTCTCGGGACGGCTTTTTCCGCTCACCGCCGGAACACGATGCGGGCCTCGCGGCTAATACGGCACCATTATGGCGGCGGACTCCGACGGAAGGGTGGTAGCATTGCCGACGGAGTAACCCTCTCACCGCTAAAAAAGGGAACGCCATTGCCTCGTTAGTTAATAGCAGGGTGCACCACGAGCAGGTGAGGTTGGCTTAGGCTCCAAAGATGGTAGGTGAGCCTCTTACACCCCAAATTGTTTGGAGCAGTAAATATTCTTTAATAACTAAGAAAACCATTTTTTTCAATACGTGACGTGCTGTTACATACAATGTTATGTCGTGTATCACTTTTTGTTTTTTAAAGATAGTGATACTGAATACATACCGGAGTCTGAGTAAAATGTTAGAAGTGTATGGATTTACTAATTCGATTAATTTTGTGTGATTTGATTAAGTCTAGTATTAATTAAGCTATAACAGATCTAGTAGGGTAATTTACGATTAAAATCCTTAATTGTGATTTGTGCGGGATACGTATGCACTAACACGTAGAGTGCTAGTGTTTGTACTTCGCACCAACTGGATCGCCTGGGGGGTGTGGACTGTATAATAGGTTTTTTCTTACCGTGAATGAAACAACAAGGCTTGTTCTTCAATAGAGCCGGGGTAGCGCAGAGGTACTTGTTCTTCTTCTTGTTGTTCTCGGAGTGGATGCCGCTGCGGAAGTGAAGTTGGGCGGAAATGGTCCGTCTTTTATTCGTTTATGGACTTCTTCAACTTCCGGCCAATTGCGGGTTTCCCCCACCACCGGTCAAGGACGGGCTTCCCCCACCACTTGTCCATGTATGCACCCCTCCCGCTGCCCGCGGGGAATCATTTATTTTCCTTATCGCTAACACGTATTTACATTCAATTGAGATCCCAGTATGTTCTCACCTACACTATCCACCAACGATTTATCCTGATAAGTACGCAAAGACATACTAGGGATCACTCCATTATTATCAAAACATACATAAAAACTTAACAACTAGTTGCGAAACTATATACATGTTTGCATAAGTACCCTAGCCTTTTCGTCGTCAACATGATTTATGAAAATTATATTACGATCATTAAATCTTTGCATTTTGTTTTAATATTATCGGTGGCCCAACGATAGTCGCCCCAACCTGCACTAGCGCCGCCATTTTGTGTCTGCAAAGCAGTCAGTCGTCAATCGTTTGTACTCGTGCGCACGGACTACGTTCCCCCAGTATTTGCTGTTGTGTGGCATTTTATTTTGTGACCCGGCTATCTTCTGTTTGTTGTTCCTGCTTAACAACGCGTTGACCTCGACGCGAATCCGCGAATTGGATTCAGATTCCGCTTTGTACTTGGACGTGAACGTTTTAGTGCATAAAAATGGCGAAACGTAGACAAAGTTTAAATAGCCAATGCCGCAAGCTTATAATTACAGGCAATTTCGAGCGTGAGTTGCAAAATGGCGGACCTTTGGTGCCTGTCACCCAAGTACAAGAGCGCGTTTTTCAGGCACAGAATCAGTAATTATACTGATTCTAAGTGCCTGAAAATTGATGTTGAAAAGTGTTTATAAACACTTTTCAACACCAATAAAGAAAAATTCGGCCCATCTAGAAGTGAGGAAAATGTGTTACGGACGCCAAAGAAAAAGGGAAGAACAAAGCCCGTGATGAATGTTGATAATTTTGATGCAGACGCTATCAGAAATCAGATTTACAATTATTATTTAATAAATTATTTTCCGAATGGAAGAATGCTTTTGATGTCGTTAAAATAGGTTGGCTTATATAGTGCAGCAAAAACCGCATTGTCACAAATATTAAAAAATATTGGCTTTGAATACAAGAAAACTGACAAGAGAAAAATTGTTATGGAAAGAAAGAAACCAATTTTTAAGGGAAGCGAAGAAAATTACAAATTGAGAAAACGAGGTGTTTATCGACGAGACATGGTTAAATGTGAACCACACGGTTCCACATCTAAAGTGCCAATGGGCAAAGGAGCTCGACTGATTATATCTGTCACGGCGATTCTGCTGGATCCGACTTCGTGGAGAACGCGTTGCTGGCTTTCGAGTCAAAGAGCACAGACTACCATGAGGAGATGAATACTGACAGTTTTAGACAGTGATTTGAACATCAATTATTACCCGTCCTGCCGGAGCCTTCAGTTATTTTAATGGACAATGCTTCATACCATCCTATGCAGGTAGATAAAGCGCCTACCCAGGCCAGTACAAAAGCAGAACTGGTTGCCTGGCTTGAAAAAAACAGCAATGAAATCAATGTCCAGATGCTGAAAGCAGACTTGAATAACTAGTAAAAGAGAACAAGGCGACAAAAGTGCGATACAAGATAGACGAATTGGTTCTAGCACACGGCCACCGCGTTCTCCGAACTCCACCGTCCCATTGTCAGTACAATGCCATCGAGTTTATGAGCTCAAATTAAAGGGAAACGTTCAAATTCACTTTCTTTAACATTTTCAACACAATGCTATATAATAAACATCTTGGTATATTTGTATGTGTTTATGTCAAATAAAGATATTCCATTCTATTCAATATACCAATCAGTATGTTATATGTATTTGGTGCTATGGCACGGATTTACTCTACACAAAGACTAAAAAATTAAGCACCAGATATAATTTTATATAATTATATTTTTTTGTATATATAACTATATATTATATTTTATATTATTAGGTTAGGCAGCTCGCGACAATACGGCTCCGCCATTCAGCACTATTAAAATGTTGAACCTGCTAAAAGAAGCTTGCGAGGTCACAAAAGACGACTGGGCAAAAGTAGTTGAAAAAACAAGAAAAATAATTTGGATGACTATGACCGCGATTGATTCCACAGTTGACAATAAAATAATTATTCAAGTAACTGATAGCGATGACGATAGTAGTAGTTCACGTGATTCTGATTCAGAATAGTGTAAAATACTAAATAAAACATATTTTAACCATAATGGCATTTTTATCCCTATTCTATCACATCAACGAAAGTATTATCATTATCTGTTATCATTATCATTATACAGGTGCTACAATTGTCTATAGTTACATCACTAGTTACATTGATCTGACATATTATGTCAAATCGGTAATCTGTCGAATTTTAATTATTAAACTAATTGCAAGCTGAAAATTTAATTTAAACACTGTCGCGACAACTTCAATACAAATATAAGAGTAGGTGGTACATATAAGATTTAAAAAATATTATGAGATGTGTAATAATAATTGATAATAGTTAAGATAAACTGAGTAATAATAATTGGTCGAGAGCCTCTTCCTGCTGAGACCAGTGTTGATTACTGTGCGAAATATTTTTTTATGTATAAGGCGGCCAAAATCGTACAATATTATTGAAACGCTTCTGGCACCCAAACGAGTTCAATACACACTTATTAAACGATCAAAAGCAATCCATAAAATTGTACAATATAATAGATCGTCTTATAAGAGGCCAGATCATAAATCTAAGTTAATCTTTTTTAGTCTTTAAAAATATATAATGCAAAGTTTATACCCCCCTTCCCATATTGTATACACAATTGTTTTTTTTAAGTCAATGGTAAATGGACGAAAAATTTTGGAAATTTGTTATCACATAATTTAAACTTTCATTGACCGTGAAATTATAACTGTATATTTATGAAACAACAATGGCAGCTCGCACCAGGGACAACACAGGAATCGTTCACATCGATTGATGTGCGACGGGTCGGCGCCATTGGTCAGCGCTTGTGGCGTCACGTGGTATCGACCCGACGCCTACGGACGCGCATGCGTCGCAGTAAAAGCTCGCACGCCATTGGACAGCTGATCCGTTGAGGGATTGACCGACCGTAATGAGTAAAACATTCGATAGGTTTTAAAAATCAGCTTGTATTTGAGAGCTTTACACAAAATACCTTATGAAAAAAAGCCACCACCACATATGGTAGGTACATAATACCCGGCAAGCGGGATTGATCTGTTCATTTTATTCTTACTATATATAGCTTCTTTTCTAACACATTCGTAATTTGGTCGTAGTTTTTTATGTCAATTACTTCGTAAAATAAAATGTAGTCTACGTCAATGAAGCTTGCTTCTAGCAGCAAGGTTTCGAAAATTTCACTGAACCTGTTAAAGTGAACAATAAAACATGATAAATAACACTGCCATCCTGTCATAGAGATAACTATCTACTGTAAAGACCAGCGCGACGTCGACAGCGGGACGTGCGTCGTCAAGGTTCAGTGAGATCCTATGTAGTTTTATACTCGAGCACGATATGCACATAAGCAAACGGTGACTCATGCTTTCATATCACAATAGAAGATAATATACTACTATATTTTTACTATGAATGAGCATACATGTGCATTGTGCATCCTCTAATCTGTATTGGGCCCACGTGATAGTTTATCGCTTCCTCCTCGTAGTTACTAGGGTAGGCCTGTTCCTCATAGTGAGACATTATGGGCTGGTATCGCTGCAAAGGTTCATGATAAAATATATTGATATATAGGTCTGCAACTCACCAGCGAGCGTCAACCTTGCGTGTGTGTGCACGGATACTCACCATTACAACCAAGACAGACGTGCGCTCGTGAGTTTCAAGAACTATAGTAATTACTAATTATTTATTATATTAGGTATACACACATAAGAATTACTTCACGGGTGTAAACCTAACTCGGCGACATTCTGTGTCCTCGTGTCTAAATCAGTCCACGTTAGGTCATAACGTTTCAATGAAATATCCGAGCCATTGATTGGAGTCATGTTCAAGGGCAAGTTGGCAGACATTGCGTCAGACGCAAATACGCAATACTGCGGGGAAAGTGGTTGACGAAAAGTATACTTTAATGACTATTTTTAGAGGTCAGACAATGGAAAAGTCGTTAGCGATCCCTGTCAATACTTTTAAAATATCATCTTGAAAATTAATTAAAAACCGATGTTTTATAACTTGCGACAACTAGCAGCATGAAAATTAGGTTGGCAACACCGTTCCTATTTTTCGGCAATGAGCTGTCATGGTAAACGCGTAGATTCAATTTTAATATCGATATGCATGCAAAAAAGTAAATACATATAGGTCTTTAATATATAAAATTTTAAAAAAATCTCTCCGTTCCGCACCCACCAATAAATTATGAAAACGCCCTGTGTACAATGACGGTGTGAACAAAGGGACCATATATTGTCGATATGGTCTTTGACTTTGGTTAAGATTTCCAAACTTAAAATTGTGTTGCTTCAAGTAGGTATTTGTTTAAATAAAACATAATCCATCCAACATCTGATGTGTAAGATAAACCAAAAACCTATGTACTATAATATAGTATATATTATATAATAGGTAGGGGAGTCTTTTCATATTTTGTATGTATGAAGTTGTGATCCAATATCTTTGATGGAACTATTTGTACCTGGCTGGTTATGATACCATTAAAAAGGTAACATTTAAAAAAAAAACTGTCTCCCGCCATTTTTTAATTGTTTTTCTGTCCAAGAAAATGAGTGAATCTAACGAAGAAACTCAATACATTTTAAAGTTTTATTAGAAAAAAGGGAAAAATGCGACACAAGCCGTGAAAAATATTTGTACCGTTTATGGACCTAATGCAGTGTCAGTAAGAGTAGCGCAAAGTTGGTTTAAGAGTTTTCAGTCAGGAAATCTTAATGTTAAAGATGCAGTTCGCTCCGGTCGCCCTGTTACCGATAAAGTTTATGCCATTTATGAAAAAGTGCAGCAAGATCGGCATATAAGTAGTTACGACATTGCTGATGAACTGGGCATTGACCACAAAACAGTTTTGACTCATTTGAAAAAGTCTGAATTCACAAAAAAGCTCGATATTTGGGTACCACACGAGCTCACTGAAAGAAACCTAATGAACCGTGTAGGTACTCGTTTGCGATTCTCTATTAAAACGCAATGAAACTGAAACATTTTTGAATATATTGATCACTGGTGATGAGAAGTGGATCACTTACGACGAGAACGTGTGGATAACGGCATATATATATTATAATTAAACGTAATTAAACTTTTAAAAAAAATGTATTGAATTTGTATATTTTCCCCGACCTAATACGTTACATTATATATTTTTCCTTTCTGATTGTCCGTTATGTCCTTAATGACTCCACTGAAAACTAGTGGTGTGGTTCACTGGAAGACTGCAACTTATTCTTAGATGGAGTCCATTTGCTGCATCGCAGTGCACGACACTAATGGTAGTTATGTCCATAATTTTCAAGTGTTTCTATTTCTTTTCTATCTTTATTTTTCTCTTTATTATTTACTTTTCAAGGTATTGTGTTGTATGGAATAAACAGGGAATAAAATGTATTATCTAGATAGGTAGATACCTACACCAGCCAAATATATTATATGCTAATTTGTAAGTTTTATTATTCGTACATTTCGGCGTTGCAATCATTGCAGTAGAAAAAGTCAAACAAAATCCGAAATAAATACACCACAGTTAAAATAAAGTAAATTAATGAAACACTAATACATTGGTCTTTGGACTTCTTGTGTTATATAACACAATAACGCTTGTGGACTTATAATGTCTATATAATAAATATATAGTATAATAAATAGTTAATGTAATTAATTAAAAATAAAGAATAAGCTCTGCAACAACCACTATTACGATTTTTTTTTTTTATTATAGACAAGAGGGCGGACGAGCAAGCGGTCCCACGTGATGGTAAGATACTATTTATATCAACTATTTATGAGAAAGGCCCAAACCTGGGGGAATTGTAGAAACAAGTGGGAAGATGAAAACAGGCCGTTAGCGTGTTTTCTTGTAAGTATACAATAAATAAAAGAATAATAAAAGCGAGGTCGAACCAATATCGTTTTAATTCAACACCCGCATCGATTGGAATCTCGATTAAGGACGGCACCCATTGAGGAATTTTAATTGTGGAATTCATTGTGAATTTCGATCCATTGATTAAAGGTTTTCCAAATCTTGTCAGTTTTATAATTAAATGGCCTTTGTTCCTGATTCCGATCGCATGATGGTGCGGGCTATAAAGCATCATAGCTTTGAATTCCTTGTTCTCGTGTGAAACTCGTGGATATAGTGAATCTAAAAGCTGACTCTTACGATTATTCTGTTCAAAAGTTCGTTTGTCTGCGGTTTCTGCGTAATTCAATATATTGTTGCAAGATATTTTTTTTTTTTTTTGAAATCCATTTTTGTGTTTCACTTTCTGCAGCGCTAGTACAGTTAATTTATCATAATACTATTGAGGATCTACACCACCTCTAAATTTATACTCACCAACCCTCTTGGCCAGCGTGCCGTTTTAAGGCCATACATCTCTCCTGTACAAGACAATGTGCATGAGGAGGCCCATGTCCAGCAGAAAAAACGACCGGTTACGATTACTATCTGGAGAATCCGCATTATGATCGAGCCCAAAAAAAGAGATCCCAAGAATAAATCCTCAATACGATATAAAACCGTTTTGTGATTAAACTATTGATGAACTATACTGAACTTTCGTTTTACAACTTCTTTATACCAGACTTAAAAACAACAGTGAGTTCTAGATTACATAGCAGCGTACTCTATGGAGCGAAGTGTTACTTAAACTCGAACCCTATTTCAGGCACTATTGTTAACTATGAGGGTCAAGAAGGTTGTAGGGGAGAAAATTCGGGAATAAACGCCGCTCTGATACAAACGAACTGCACGGGTACAGGAGGAGCAGCATTCGGCAACGAGCTCACTGTTCTGTGCAGAGATTTACCAGCTACAGCTTCCCCTGTTTATAGGAGCTTTGTTGCCTTACGATCCCCCCGTTCCCTGAGGAATTTATTTACTCTTCGCTGATCCACAGTTTACATAGGTTATAAGTCATAAAGGGGTCAATTACCATTTTGCACAGAGAGTAACTATTTTCGATAGTGAAAGACGAATTGATAGGCCTTTTGGCGAATCGTAACTTTCATTTCCTTACCCCTCCCGTTGAGTAGCAAGGGGATTCGGGAAGAGTGCGGGAGAGGGTCCGGACTCGGGTGCCGGGATGGCGCCACTCCGCGTCCTTCTCTATCTAGCCCGCAACTTTATCCATCTCTTTTTAATAAAATACATAGAAAACGTAGTCTTTATTTTCTTAGACTACCCTTAAGACCTAACTTATAACCCAGACGCATGCTCCGGAATTCGCCGGATGCTCTTTACTCCTTGCACAACCTCATTCGGACAACTTATTTCCTGCCGAGACGTGCGATGCTAGTACCACACTACGTGCACTGATTCTACACTATTATGTGGGCCTATTGCAGTTTATAGTCCATTTCCCTTGGCACATTGTTCTATTTACACATAACGGACACTACACTTCAACTTGTTTACGCATAGTCTAAGATCCGGCTGCGAAATTAGTACATGAATAATGTAGACAATCAAACTCTATTTTTTAAGTATTATTAGAAGTGGGGGAATTCATTTTTCATAAGGTGCCAGCTAAAAATTGCCCGCCAGTACTATTAATTAAAATATTATTAATTGACTTTTGGAGAAATATTGTCTTTATATCTTATAGAAATAAAACCTACACCACTTCACAACAGTGTATTTAAAAGATTTGAAAAGTCACAGCTGCCGTTGATTGCCTAGCCGCAACCTTTAGGCACCCAGGTGTAAGCAGGTATAATTTTGTATAAACTTTTCGTTCATGACGTACATTTGTTTCATCTGTACCACATTAAAGATAATAAATTTTTTTTCTCTATTTAATGTTATAAAGCTGCCTATAAAAAACAAACCGCAAATCGAAGTTGCCAGCCCTTAAAGATGCTAGGTGTTGTAAATAAAGTGACAGAGTGAGCGCGCGACGCTACTTGTTAGACAAGGATGCCAAATGCCAGCTGTACGCGTTTTTTGAGCCATTGCGCATATCTCGATAGATAGGGTTCTCAAAGTAGTAGTAAGAACGATTCTATTTCAATGCTCCAAATGCTTATCTATTTTTTTATCTAACACTACTGTTTTCTGTTGTAAAATTTAATAAATGATAAGGAATGAGATTTTATAATTATTTAATTGATTTATCTATTTTTTTTTGAAAAACTTGTTTGAAAATTTGAAATTTTTTTTAATTGATTTTATTTGGAAAATCAATTAGATTTTTAACTTTAAAATATAAGTTTAATTTTATTAAGTGGTTTTGATAACATACAAAAGTTCATGAAGTCCAATTTTTTAAATAGTACGTATCTAAGTTTGTTATTATTATTTGAATATTTTATATTATTTTTATTTTATAAAAAAAAATTATTATTATTTAAGAAATTAATATTATTTTTTCGGATATCATTTATTTTTATCTGTTTTAATTTTTGGAGCATTGAAATAGAATCGTTCTTACTACTACTTTGAGAACCCTATCTATCGAGATATGCGCAATGGCTCAAAAAACGCGTACAGCTCTGGCATTTGGCATCCTTGTCTAACAAGTAGCGTCGCGCGCTCACTCTGTCACTTTATTTACAACACCTAGCATCTTTAAGGGCTGGCAACTTCGATTTGCGGTTTGTTTTTTATAGGCAGCTTTATAACATTAAATAGAGAAAAAAATTATCTTTAATGTGGTACAGATGAAACAAATGTACGTCATGAACGAAAAGTTTATACAAAATTATACCTGTTTACACCTGGGTGCCTAAAGGTTGCGGCTAGGCAATCAACGGCAGCTGTGACTTTTCAAATCTTTTAAATACACTGTTGTGAAGTGGTGTAGGTTTTATTTCTATAAGATATAAAGACAATATTTCTCCAAAAGTCAATTAATAATATTTTAATTAATAGTACTGGCGGGCAATTTTTAGCTGGCACCTTATGAAAAATGAATTCCCCCACTTCTAATAATACTTAAAAAATAGAGTTTGATTATCTACATTATTCATGTACTAATTTCGCAGCCGGATCCCGTACTAGCACTGATTGTTCTGTCGTGCACAACTATTATATTTCGAATATTAGACAATGCAGAGACCTATGCGTATCTTGAAAACGCATTTACCGATACTGCTGCTGCATGAGTAATCATTTTGGTGTATAAAGATGAACAATATTGTGGCAAAATTTGGCAACATATTGCGTTAGTGCAATGGATGGATCGAATACAATTAATCAAGTTCACGTCACACGGTAAGTAGCGGTTGTTTTTGACTTTTCGCAAAATCATTCTCATCTGTTAACATAATTAAGATTCCTACGCGTGTTAGTTCTTCCCCAGTTTGTTTTCCAGTATAAACTTTGCGTAGTTTGATGAAAACTGTTTTTATTCTGCAAATGCATGTCTAGACTTTTTAAATGTCTGGTTACTTGAATTGTTGTATCAAGCAAGACATCTCAATTTCCTTATGTGTAAAAGCCCGTCTAATTGGTCATTTATAATTGTAAAGGCTATATTTCACACATTATAAAAAACAAGACTTTCAATAACAACCTATAAAGCCCCACTACAGGGCACAGACCTCCCCTAATAAAGTGTTAGGGGAAGTCGGGCCATAATCCATAACACGGTGGATTGCCAATTAGTGGATACGCACAATCCCGATTTTTGTTTAATTCTCGAGGAAACCTTCACAGTGTTTTTTTTATCACTATCATTATATTTTTTGAAAATTAGTGGGTACGGGGAGGATTTAAACTCACAAATCTATGAGTATGAGGATTTAAACTCACAAGTCTCACAAAGTATGAGAGTCTAGAATACCCCTTGTATTGTTTTATTTTCTTTGTATAATAAATAAAACTCAGTTCACCATTACAAGCTTGGTTTATTACTGACCATAGATAATCTATGTTTTTACCACAGACTACAAACATATCTCAAATCTACTACATCTTCCCTTTTATAAGAAATAAGTGTATCATTACCATACGGACTGTATTAACTTACATAATAAACAATGTTGTTTAAAGAAAAGAACACAATTACATAATAGTAGAGATTACATATTTAACATTAATTAGTTTCTGACATAATCATGAAGATGAGAAGGAAGTCTAATATCTCTATTAGACCTCCTTGGTGGGTTTGGGAGATCAACAGATTGAGCTTCAGATTCAGTACCAGGTGACTGTAGGGTGATCACTTGAGACCACGCTGGTTGTGTTTTCATTGAGTGATCTGTTGCCTTATCCCTGCATTTATCTAATTTAATAAACCATGTGTTTCTTCTTTTCAAGTTACCATAATTGTCTTTTATTATAACTGAACGGGGGTTGTCAGTATTTCTGAATACTGTGGCTGGTTTCCATGTTTTACTGTTTTCATTTTCCTTGTATAAGACAGATTGCCCCTCTTTAAATGTGTGATTTCTATATTTTGAATGTTGATCATAATATGTTTTGTTTTTTAATGCATTCTCAATTAACATTTTTTTTACTCCGGAATATATTTTTGGTTCTAACAAAACTCTATTTACAGGAAGTTTAGTGCGACATAATCTATTTAACAATAATTGTGATGGTGATATATCCATACCTACTACAGGGCTGTTTCTATATTCCAATAAAAATATTTGCAGGTCAGTGTTTGTTTCATTGGACTTTTTCAAAAAGTTTTTGCAAATTGCAACTGCCCTTTCAGCAGCACCATTACTTTGGTGATAATGAGGACTTGAAAATATAGTTTTAAAATTCCATTGTTTACTGAATTCTAGAAAAGCTAATGAGTTAAATGGCATGTTGTCAGAATATAATATCTCAGGAACACCATGAGTTGCAAAAATAGTTTTTAAAATTGTAACTGTGGCTTCAGCTGTTTTACTGGTCAATTTGTGTAGTTCTATCCATTTAGAATAGTGATCAACTAAAGTGAGGTAATCACAATTGCCATACTGAAGTATATCTATGGAAACATACTGGAATAGCAATTCAGGTTGTTCCCTAATAATCATAGGTTCTTTTACATTATTGTTGGAATATTTTGCACAGACAATACATTCTGAAATGAGCCTATTTATATCAGAGCCCATATTTTGCCAAAAAAATAATGTTTTTGCCCGTGCTTTAGTCTTAGTCATGCCAAAATGGCATTCATGGATTTTGCCCAGTATAAAATCTTGTAATGACTTGGGAATGTAAAGTCTATTGTTAATGAAAATAAGGTTATCTTCAAAACAAATTGTCTCTCTTAGATTATAATAGTATTTTAATTCTGTGGGTACCTTATTAGTTGTTGATGGCCAACCATTTCTAAAACAAGTAATCAATTTTATTGCTATTGGGTCTTTGCATGTTTCTTGTCTAATCCGAGACAATATGTCATTTGACACATTAACACTGTGCACTACTTCATTAAGGTCATTGTCACACTCTTGACTAGCTGTGGAGCATGCACGACTCAAAGCATCTGCGATGTGCATTTGAGTGCCTGGAACGTGTTGTAAGGTAATATCATATTTACTTAGTTTCAATTTTATTCTCTGTAGCCGAGACGATGGGATATTACATAAGTCCTTTTTCATTATGGATATTAGAGGAAGGTGATCAGTAAGTATTGTCACATTTTTGCCATAGATGAAAGAATGAAACTTTTTGCAAGAGTATAGTATGGCCAAAAATTATTTTTCTATTTGTCCATAATTCACCTCAGTTGGTGTTAACGATTTTGATGCATAATATATGGGTTATTTGTCTTGTAACAATACACATCCTATTCCAGTTTTGCTCGAATCTGTCTGAATTGTTATGCTTTTCCTGGGGTCAAATGTGTTTAGAACAGGGTAAGTGGATAGAATGGTTTTTATTTTTTCAAATGCTTTTCTATGTACTTCTTGCCAATCATAAATTGTATTTTTCTTTAGTAAGTCTCTCAGTGGGCTTGTGACAGAAGCAAGGTTTGGGATGTAGGAACGCAAATAATTTATTAGTCCCAGGAGTCTTTGTAAGTCGGTTTTGTCTTTAGGAATATCATAGTCAGTTATTGCTTTAATTGAGTCTGGATCTGGACACACTGTACCATTTTCAAAAATCTGTCCTAAATATTTCACTTGTGTTGTCATATATTGGAACTTTTTAACATTAAATTTTATATTATGCTCCCTAGCTTTTTCAAATACCTGAGCTATGATATTATTCATTTGTTCCTCAGTTTCTGCATAACAAAAATACATCATCAATGTAGTTGACAACACCATCAATAGAACCAAATATATCAGATAAATATTTTTGGAATACCTCAGAAGCAATGGATATACCAAAAGGTAGGCGATTAATTTTGTAGGTACCAAACATGGTTGAAAACGTACAGTAACTTGAGCTGTTTTCACTTAAAACAATGTGCCAAAATGAATCTTTGAGATCAAGCACAGAAAAGAACTTGGCATTTTTTATCTTGGCTGATAAATCTTCCACAGTAGGAATATAGCAATAATCTTTGACTATTGCACTGTTTAGATCTTTTGGGTCAAGGCATATTCTAATAGTCTTATCAGGCTTTTCAATTATAACTAGTCTGTTGACCCATTCAGAAGGTTCTATTACTTTACTAATGATGCTTAGACTCTCCAGTCTAAATAATTCTTCTTGCAATTTCGGTCTTAATTTTAAAGGAACCCTATATGGGGGTTTTGATGTTGGAATTGTATCCTTTTTCAATTTAATATTATATGGTTTAATAAACTTACCAATACCAGTAAATAAATCTGCATTATTATTAGTTAAGTCCTCTTTGCCGTGACTCTCAGTAACCACAGATGACACTCTTTTAACTAAATTTAAACGCACACATGCATCACGACACAAAATAGGCATTGATTTTTCATTTCCTGCTATGCAGAAAGTTTCTGAGTATGTCTTGTCATTTACACTTATGTTTATTTTTGCCAATCCTTTAATTTGAGTCTTGAATCCATTCCAACTTTCCAATGTAGCCGATGTTTCTGACAGTGTAATAGGGTAGACCGCTGCTATTTTATCAAATAAATGCTCAGGAAGGATGCTGACATCTGCTCCAGGGTCCAATTTGAAGCTGACTGTATTGTTTCCAGGTAATATTACATTTTGATACCAGGCCACTGAGTCAACTGTCATATTAGAAGTGACAGTTTCAATGTATATATCATAATCCTCTTTCAGAGTCACCTCATTTGAATAATTACCACTGCTGCGACACATCTTTGCATAGTGGTTTTTTCTATTGCATTTCATACATGTTTTATAAAAAGCTGGACACTGACCATATTGGTGAATAAATCCGCAGTTTGAGCAGCTCCTGTTATTTTTCGTATCATTATTCCTTTGTTTATTTTTTTGAATTGCTATGGCATCCACTTCTTTCCCTTGTATTTCTTTAACATGTGAATAGGTGATCTCAGCCACTCTGAGGGTTGAGATAACTTCATCAAGGGGTGGGTCTCCTAATTTTATTAATTTTTTTTGACACTCAGTATCAGTCGATCCGAATACTAATCTATCACGTAGGATTTCGTCTTTGTTCTTGTTAAAATTACAATCATTACATAGCTGTTTTAAATCTGTCAAATAGGAGTCGAACTTTTCTCCCTCCTTTTGACTTCGTGTGTAAAATAAATATCGACAGTGCAGGACATTTTTCTTTGGGTTGCAGTAAGTATCGAACAAGTTTGTGACATTTTTTAATGTGTTTGCGTCTTCCACTTCAAGTGTATTATACACATTTAGGGCTTCTTCCCCTACAAGATTGAGAAAGATGGCGATCTTCCTTGCTTCGGATGCGCTGGATAGATTCGCCGCTTCTAGATAAATCTCAAAGGATTGTTTAAATTTTTTGAAGTTTTCACTTATGTTGCCCACTAAGGACAGTTTTGCTGGTAAATTGTATCCCGTAGCCATGACTGCGCCATGTATTGTTTTATTTTCTTTGTATATTAAATAAAACTCAGTTCACCATTACAAGCTTGGTTTATTACTGACCATAGATAATCTATGTTTTTACCACAGACTACAAACATATCTCAAATCTACTACACCCCTTAAGCTCTCACCGCTCGGAATTTGTTCCAATTCGTAGTACTTGTAAATAAAGTTAAATAATGAACTAACAGTAGTTGTGCTACTGTAAAACCTCCCCATCGTAAGAAAACTTCACCTTCTATAGACCATTCTATATTTCTGGCCCTGCCACTGTTTCATTCAAAACTAGAATGGACCCACTAATGTAATACTTGAGAGGGTTACGCAATCCCTCCATTGTAGCTATAACAGAGAATAAATGGATGTCCCTAGGTGAATAACAATAAGTTTAAAGGTCAAAGGAGAATATTAATTACTTTCGGTTTTCTAGACCGTGACGTCATTTTATCTAATTCAAGTAACGGGCATATTTCCAAAGGGAACGAAGGAAGCACTTGACGTTAATTGTAATAACTATTTTACATACAAAGACTCGAGGCTATGCGGGGCCATATCTTGAAGCAATTTTTTTGCACATAATATATAGCATATATCCATCTGGAATAATGTACCTTTCAAATGGTGAAAGAATTTTTCAAATAGGTGCAGTGGTTCCGGAGATTACTCTCCACATACACACAAACTCACTAAATTCGGACTCTCTTTATAATATTAGTATGGATTTAATAATCTGTACTAATATTATAAAGACAGATTGTTTGTATTTCTTTTTGTTCAATTTTTTTATAGAAATAAGGCGGTAGATTAGCAGACAGTCCTCCTAGTCGTAAGTGGATACTGTCGGCCACGGACATCCGCGGCACATGCCATCAACATCACTCCAGAACGAGAAACGAGCTGAAATGAAACGTTGGCCTCATTCGGTGAAAGTAACGGATTTGGACGTTAAAATCACCATAATAAACCACTTTCCAAAAGTTTGTAATCGTGCAGCTGGGTTGGCTCGTTTGGCTAACAACACAAGGAATCATAGTAAATAATAGGAGTAGTTCATCAGATAGATGTATCAATTTTTAAGTGTATGATCCAAAATAAAAAATAATCCACATCTCTATTTGAAATGAAGTCTTAAACAAGTTTATACGGCAGTTCTGGCGTAATGCGCATTAAAAAAGGCATGTAATACAGCGGGAGGTCGGCAAGGAGTTTGTTACGAGCTACGAGCCCGACCGAACATAACTCAAGTTTTGTATCGCTGTAAATAGCGGACGAGTTATGAATTAGTAGATATACCGCCGAGACTGCTATATATGTATATATAATGAAATTTCCGACGTCCTGTCTTGTTGCTGTATGTAATACAAAAATATGTAACTTTATTTGAGAAAGTGGCCCTTCTTGTCGATTCTATTTTTCTAAATTTTGATACTAATGAGTACTAAAAAAAAACAGGTTTTTGTTATTATGTATATCTTTAAAATCATTTGTAAACACATTTCTATGTAAACATAATTTTGAAATAACGAAACCCATACCCAAAAAGTATCACATAATGTCATATATTACTAAATGAAGAGCTGTTTAGCCTTGGAGTTTTTATCATCGTAATTCTTGTCACCGCAGCGCGGTTCATACGCTCTTCTTGGACAAACAACGGCTGCGTATACATTACAGTCTCAACATTGTAGAATTAACTATCAACAGAGCTTTATTCTCTAAGTTACGACAAGGAGCTATTCAAGAAAGTTTGAATAACGTCAGATACCCGCATAGCAACTGATGTATATTAGACTTCATAACTTTATTGGTAGATCTCATTAATCAAAATTTCCTGTTTTAGAGAAAAAATCAGAATAATAATGGGGGCGGAGAATTGTACTCATAGAAAAGCGCTAGAAAAATATATACTCGTAACTATAAAAGTGCAATGAAAACCTTACTTAAGAAAACCTTACGATAGAGTTTGATGAGTGATGAATTACAACCAAATGAAAATAAAGCACGAAAAAGACATACAGAGACAATGGTTAGGAAGGATGTGGTACATAAGGAGGCAACAGACTTTGTAGATAGTGGAGAGGTAGTGGAAAGCCCATTAAAAGAAAAGGGGCACAAGAATAAAATAAATAAAAACAAAAAACCGCTTTGACAGTCAAATAAAAGTATGTCTGAAGTATGGACAGAGGTAGGTATGAAAAGCTAGTTAACTAATTTGTATACATCTACCTAATTTGAATCTGCGTTAGAATCCGATGTTGTTTCATTAAATTACTATCAAGCAATAATAATAAAATTCGTTAGTGTCGTTCTCCAAAAAACTTCACTAGATATTAAAACATTTGCTTCTGTGGACATAGGTTGTAATTTTTCCTGGCAGGTGATGAAAGAAAATTTAGGAAACGATCATCACCTTATTAAAATAATGAATGAATGAATTTTAAACAGAATTTATCAAATATTGATAAAAAAAAGGAGTTTTATGTTAGCCAATTGAAATGCGTATAGTAATTCAATTGGTGAATTGTTATTTCTTTCTACAGAAAACGACGGTGTCCAAAACCTGTATGATACATTGATAACCTAACGGACACAATGAACAAATGTGCAGATGATAAAATACCTGTAATTAAGTTATGTATTAATCCTAAAAATAATTTTAAACCAAAACCGTATTGGAATCCATATCTGTCAAAGCTGGCGGCGCACCGGAGATTAGCACTTAGTAAATTTAGATGAAACCCTACCCCTGTAAAATTATCCACTCTTGAAGGAAAAAATGCAGTAGCAAAATTGACAATTAAACGAGTTAAGGATCATGATTGGAAAGCGTATTGTGACATTCAGTCTCTAAACGATTCTGCTTCAAATATGTGGACTAGAATGCGTTGATTAAGGGGATTTAAATCATCGAGGTCTTATGTATCTGAAGAGAAAAACATGAACTTTTGTGTAACCTACCATCTGAGACTTGACCCTAAACTCTAACCACCTTTCCATTTTCGAAGAATATCCCAATCCGATTTAAAATCCATAAGCGCCTAATTACGCACACTAAGTCTATTGACGAATAAAAGTACCTTATCTATCAATTATCTTATCTATCATATTACCCTAGATCCGTCTAACTTATAACAATTTCCATGAAACAAGTCTTTCAAAATGTTCCGGTGGCTATAAGATCAACATTAAGAATACATGCCTAAGTTCAGGGAGCGCTCCTTATGAAACGGCTTCCATCCCGGTCCGTGTAAACAAACGTAACGTGATCCTCAGGGAAATGTTGTTATTGCACTTGTTCACTGTTGTTTTGATGTTACAACTCGTTTCCACCTGAGTAAAACATATCGCCCCCTCCTAAATATAATCGATTCGGAATTTCTTGCGCTTCTGTCTAATATACATTTTGTTGTGTTCAAAATTAAACCCTTATTACCTACCATACCATGCTATCAGTTTGGTTTCTTTACTGCTGGATATAGGCTTCTCCTAAGGACCGCCACCGCACACGGTTCTTCTCATCCAGCCACTACCGGCGACTTTCTTCAAGTAGTCAGTCCACCTGGCAGTTCCGCGTTACGTTTCATTAGTCCTCCCTTAATTTATTAATAAGAGATTTATTTCTTTTTAATAAGAAAAAAGTGAATTACTTTGGCAATGATCACGCCTAGAGAGAGAAATAGTGTACATTAGAACAAGACACCGACATTTATGTCGTACGGATCCAGACTATTTTAGATAATCAGCAAATCGTAATGTTGATGCCTTCATCATTTCCTGCTATTCGAGCGTAAATAATTTTATTTATAAATTCTATACACTCGAAAAAAAGTGTCAATTTAAAAGGTTATCCTAAAATTTAAGATTTCGTAGATTCGATTTCGTTGGGTGTCATAGCATGGGCATCATAATACACTAGAAATAGGGGCTAGAATCGAAAGATGTTGATGTGCGTTTGCATATTTCCGGCTGTATTGTAGCGACGACGGGCGCCAGCGCGTCGCCTCTAGGCCAGTACACGGAGCGCTACCAATTTAACCCCTTAACTTTTTCAACACGCAAACTGGCAGTGTAACAAGTGAAAGTCATAAAAATTAACGGATAAGCGCTATTTCCGTTGCTTATGACTTTAATACAGACAGGTTATTAATGATGAGGATGTAGTTGATGCATGGTAAAGTGGCAAACGAGTAAACAGTACGTCTGATAGTAAGTGATTACTTTTAAGACACCTGCGATAATGCGAATATCAGTCAAAAATAACAAACGTTAGCACATCGGCAGGTGCGCTGCCAGTGGTAGGCAGCGCACCTGCCGGTGCTGAGCATTGAGGATTGCTTCCTCCCAATCGGAAGGAAAACAATCAGAAAGGATGAGAAATAAGATTCAGTGAAATCGGATAGGGGAGGTATAACCACATACTTCACCCGGTGTCACTGGATGAAGAAAACCAAAAGGAATTGTATAGGGAGGATAGGACACTTTATACTGCGGACCCGAAAGTTGTGGAATGAACTGCCCAGCTGTGGTATTTCCGTTACGCTACGATATGGGGCTCTTCAAAAGAGCTGTGGACAGGTTTCTGAAAGGTCGGCAGCACACCCGCAAGGCCCCTGGTGTTGCAGGTGTCCATGGGCGGCTGCGACCACTTACCATCACGCGACCCGACCGCTCGTCTGCCATCCATTCTATAAAAAAAAAGGAAGGGAAAATCTGGTGTCGGACAATTCTCACTCACCGTCGTAATATATTTGTACAATATAGTCTTTTGAGAGATTACTGTAAGTCAGCCAGTCGACTGTGCAATTCATTCAACATAGACCTCCCTTATCAACATAAAAAATATATTCACAAAACAATAATAACTACAAGTTTATTCCATGAGCCATCCGTGAGTAACGATAATTAAGCCATAATAAAGTAAATTCCGACAACACATTGTGTAGTAGACAAAAAACTGCCAACGAGTAGCTGCAAAGCCTGATGTTCAACATGAAAGTGACGTCCTATAATGATACACCCGGCGCCGAACCGTCGCGACCGTGACGCAGCGTGAAAACGCAACATCTGAAACCCACGCACCGCGTGTACTGAGATTACAGGGTCGCATGGAGGTTACAACTTAAAAAATAATACATTAGACGAGTGGTCTAAGGATATCTATTTAATCTTATTGGCGGAGAGCTTGATAAGAAAGAAATGTTTATTCGAACACGCACAAGTACGTTACACAAATGGTTATTTAGTTTTTGTGGTAAAAGGCATATACATGCCTTTTAACCTTTTAACTTTTACAGTTAAAGTGGATACCCACTTTAACTAGTTTTTTACCGGCTAGTACGTTAGAACTAAGTGGTAGTTAAATAGTAAACTTTATTTGTCTGCTTATAGAATATACACGGGTATGTAATTTAAAAAGATAATTATCTAAAAATAGTTATTTAACCATTTTTAGGACTTTTTGGCAGGAACTCAAGCAGTGAAATTGAGTTTTTTATTGTGATAGTTTATTAAACTTCAAAGCGTATTTGATGCGTGGTGTTTGTGATAATCAAATAAAAGCGTGGGACTGCATTTGTCGTGTGCTTCGAAGGAATCCTCTTCTGTCCTCAGTAAACCTACAATTGTTTTACTGAGCGACTCCTGACTTACTTCGACGGGACTGGACATTGATAGGATACGTCTTAGACTTTGAAATTGTTAATTACGAAGAAAACTTGACACTGGCAGAATGTGTTATTTGCACCATTGCCATATATGAAGAAAAAAAATCTTTTATGAGTAATCATTAAATAATCAACAGAGAAATAATTAAATGAGCAGTAGAAGATATTGAATGCCCATAAAATACTGAAACAAAAACGATATCAGTAAAATTAAAAGTAGGTTCGGCTTACGTTCTCTGGTGACAATAAAGAGATAGGAGTTCCGTCGACTGTGTAATGGATGACATACTTAGTAATTTGAAATTATTTGCTGATCACGATTTGCTGCTCATTTCGTTTTTTTTCCGTTCGTTTAAATAAAAGCCTTCTTTTTAATAATACAGTATTTAATTTACCCTATTAAATTGGAAATCAAATAAGCGCCGCCCATAGCTCAGCTAGGTTTAACATAAAACAGAAATCTAACGCATCTTGTTACCCCAAAATAGTACCTAAATAACTATCCCGAAAGTCACTCACCACACAACTATGTAATCACATAAATACTCAAAACTATTTGGAACATGCTGACATTCGAAAACTTTCGAGGAGAACTATAAAGACACTAGAGGGAGACAGAATATGGATTTTATAATAAATAAGCCTCCATCAGCGCGTATGTGATTACATGTATATAATTATATGTATTACATGTATATATTATATAATCGATGATCAGCGTACATATACGACATGTCTAGTAGGTTAATTATTATCAACGGTCATCAATCAACTTAATGATATCGAAGGTGTATTCATATTTCCATCAAACAGGTTTTGTTTAATAATATTTTTACAATCATTGGTAATCGCAACGCTTAAAAAAGTAAATAATTTTCGATTTGAAAATTCACTACATTCCTATATCATACAATTCATAGGATGTAATCCCATTTTTATTATAGAATAGATCGCAGTGAGTGGGCGGGCCACGTGACATGTGGTCACCGCCGCCCATGCAGACCTACAAAACCAGGGACTTGCAAGTGTGCTGCCGACCTTGCAGAATCCTGTTGTCAGCTCTCTTGAAAACCATTTTGGCATATAATTAACATTCGAAATGTCAGACATTCGTAGTCGAAATATTCTTCGTAACTCATTACTGGAGCCAAGACAAGTAATTCTGATTAATTTCTAAAGAGTAATCGGATCCGGGAATATCAAGAACTTTCGGTCTCGCGGTCAGGTAATTTATTTGAAGGGAGTTTTCTGCGAAATTGAAATGGCTGAAATTATATTTACATCATAATTCACATTTTTACATAAATTTTAATACGTTCTATTATATTCTAAGCTACGACAGAAACAGCCTGAACATCTACGTAGGTTGTAATCTTTATAACAATGTTATTAAATAACATAACTTCAAATATCCCAAATGCTGCTTTAAAATTGAAAGCAAAATTATCAATAACCAAACCAAAATATCCTGAATAAAAACGGATAGATCTTCAATCAAATCGTCTGCAAAGGAAATTTAGAAGCAGACCAGGGATAAACTAGTAAACTCTTCATTTCCGACACGATTTAAGGGACCTAGAAAACATGAAATTTTAGGCATTGTAAGTTAGTTTAAAAAAAAGGAGGTGAATTATTTATTTATGGGAATTATTTATTATTTATGTGAATTCATCAATTTTATTGTCAAATTACGGCGAAAATTGGGGACGATGCTGCAGCATCCCACAATCATTGGACACGTGGTACTCCACTCTCATAAAACTTTTGCCGTAAAATGTACTAACGCGTTTCAGTAATAAGTGAGAGTTGCCAAAATTCATCCCTCATCTCATTCTTCATTCAATCAGTTTTCCTTTTCTCGTTTTATTATTTTCTGTAAACCCCATCCTACCTATATATCTTTTACTCCCCAAAACAAGAAAGCGCATCTGCGGATAGGCAAATCATTTTTGACTGATGTTGGCATATATTTGTTGTAACTTTGTAACAGATTTCGGTAAAATACCCTATATGTTAATCCAGATCATAAATTAAAATCACAAAGTACATTTCAACATTGTGCTATAACGAAATTGTATATCTGTGGCTATTATATATTAATTGTATATATTAAGTTTCATTAAAATTTCTCAAATCGCTTTTATTGAACATAGACCGAGTAATTTGTATTTTGGATGATTTGGGTATCATTCATAACCTTCCCTGCAATAACTTGACAAAAAACATTTATATACAAAGATGACTTTGTTACGATTGTACCATTATTCATAATCATTATTGGAGAATAGATTATTATTTTTAGAAATCTCATAGCGAACGATTGATACTATTTAAAAAAAAACTGTATCATATAGTAGTACATAAGTACTGGGCAACTTGAGATAGCCGGTAAGAAATCTATCTTGAGTATACTTAAGGGAGATTTCGTAAAACCATTACTATAATCGGTTGAGTTCGAGAATAGCACGAAAAGATCGCCAGCCGAACTATTGTACCGGCAAATTATACATTTAATCACCCTAATACACCTAGAAATAAAGGCTAAAACAGAGAGGTTTGTAACTCAGTTGAACCTAAGTACCGGTAAATTACGTCCCTAGTGGTAGCATCCCACAGACCGATGTCGGAAATAAAGCAGTCAGGCCGGACGCAGAACATAAATACAATTAATAGGAACGGTCTGAAGTCGTAACGATGTCTTAATAACTCTGAAGCGAAAAGAATAGGAAGAACTCGAATCTTAGAAGTTAAGGGTGATGAGATAATAAAAATAAAGATATTATCTGAAAATACTTAAGAGGACATTAAAAAACACGCAGATACCGCGGTGATCTTAAAAAATACGACATTGAGTCTATTACCACCTACCGGAACTGAAAATCTCTTTATAGCCTCTTGAATTGGGTGAATATAATTCAGTAATTCAGTAGTGAATAGAATAACAGTTTATTCTATTCACCCGATCCAAGAGGGCATGAAGCTCAAACTAACATTGATTGCAAACAAACCCAGAAAATATAATACTTCCTTACTAATCGCATGGTGAAAGAATGGAACAAGCTATCCGAAGAAGTCATAAATGCAACCGCAGCGAAATCTTTCAAAAACAGACTAATCAAGTTTCGAAAATAGATAAACTAGATAAAATGAATACCAACTATATTAAGACCTGAACCTGATATATACGGGGGAAATCCAGCTATAATAGAGCTATGGAACAGGTGGTTACGAGCGCCATCTTATGAAGCAACACGAAACCAATTAGTGGGCACCCTATTAAATACTGCAAACATAGGACCACATAAATCGAAATATCTCAAAAACTACACACCGCACGTTAACTCATCAAATGAAGGAAAGAAGCGGTCGCAGGAGGGGAACTCACCGCACGACCGCCAGTGACGATTTGTCGATCGAGTGACGTACGCACACGCTTTGTTTGTTTTGCGACGAAAAAGTAAAATATTAGTTTCGGTTCAAATTTCTTCTGTACACGTTAATAATCATCCGTTTTCGATCACGTAAGTGTTAAACTTTCATAAATCTATTATATATACGATATCTCGAAAGGATTTGGTTCTTATTCAAACGGTTTTTTCATAACCTCACTTTTGTTTCAAATATTTGGGTAGGGGCTAGTTGGGCAATTGTTGCTCAACTAGCCCCACGGTTTAAAACAAGCAATATATGGTTTTCTTTTATTTTAGCATGCGGACATATAAAAGAAAGACTACAAGAGCTTCTATTTCTAGTCAACAGTTGAATGATGCAGCAAATGCTGTCACCAACGAAGGCAAAAGTGTAAATGCCGCCGCCAAGGAATTCGGTATTAAACGTATGACCTTAACAAGATTTATAAAGAAATTAAAATCTGAAAGCGGTGTTCCATCAATGGGTTATGCAGCACCGAGGCAAGTATTTTCTTCAGAACAAGAGGATTCTTTAAAAAAATACTTGTTACAAATGGCATCAATCTTCTATGGATATTCCCCGAAAGACGTTCGTCGCCTTGCCTACGAGTGTGCAGTTAAATTCGGCATCAAAATTCCAGTCACCTGGTCTACATATAAGATGGCCGGGAAAGAGTGGCTTACGATGTTTTTAAAACGGAATCCCGAGTTATCTATTCGAAAGCCAGAACCCACCAGCCTTGGTAGGGCAACATCATTTAATGCTCAAAACGTTTTTTTTTTGACAAGTTAGCTGAGTTAATCAAGTGAGGAAAGAAATGAAGATGACTATGCCTGCCTGGTTTGTTGCGAAGCCTATTCCGAAAGTTTACCAGGAGAAAAATGGATCCAGTGCCAAGTTTGCAAGGAATGGGCACATACAAAATGTGCGCTAAATGCTAGTCTTACTTACGTTTGCATTAATTGCGACAGCGACAACGATAATTAATTTCCTATATCACATTAATGTCTATTTTATATTTAAACCCCATTGATCATTACATAACTGTAAAAGTAAGATTTTAAACAAAAAGACTGAGTCTATTCCAAAAATTGAGCTTAAGAAATGTTTCGTTTATGTTGATTATATTTTTATGTTTAATATTTGAAAAAAGAATAGTTTCTGTTTCACTATTATATCACTAAGAGATTATAAATAAAAAGTTGGTTGTAAAATAGCAATTTTATTACATGTCTAGTAAACATTCACGTCATTGCATGGCTTAATGTTCTAATTGCTCAATTTGCCCCATACCCTTGCTCAACTTACCTCACCTATGGGGTAGGTTGAGCATGTTTGACCTTTCTCACTTAAACGACTGTAGCTCTTAAATCTGACTTATTAACAATAAATTACTATGGACACTTTTGCTAAGGGATAAATTACTAATCCATCAGGTCGCATAACAACTCATTGAGACTTATCATTGAGGAGCTATATCCGCTCAAGTGAAAAATTGCTCAACTAGCCCCGCCCTACCCTAATGCTAAATTCTGTTAGAATTTATTAGTCGGAGCCATCGTTTCTCAATATTTTTGGTATCGCGCCCTCTCCAAAAAATCTTACGACCCCCCTCACTATAGTTTATTGGGTTAGTATACTTGATTATAACTTAAAATTCATTATTATTTTAATACTTTGCCTCATTTTTTTGACAGATTGCGACCCTGACCCCCAGTTTGAGAAACGATGGTTTGAGCGTTTATTACTGTGACACCAAAGTCGTAGAGTAATTAAATCTCTGTGATGTTGAGTTGGAAAAATTTGCATTTTTATGTTTTTTATGCATTTTAGAATTTTCATGTTTTCGAAAATAAAAGCTTAGCAAAAGTGTCTTACCAAAAGATGTACAAATTGGTCTGTCCTAGCAGAACATGTCACTTGTTTTTGTTAGTTCATGTTTTATTTTAATTAGATATCCAAATCGTAGTAATCGAAGCACCGGTGTGTAGTGTTACTGCGTGGCTCATTTTAGCATTGATCCTCGCTACGAACCCGTAGCTTATTTTAGGTTGCTACAACAACTTCTGTAAAACTGACGTCATGTAGTAGAAAGAAATCACATTCATAATACTACATAATATGAAAACGTCAGTTATGTTCCCACCAATTGCGTACGTCTCGAAATTACCTACATAGTAATTATTTACATTTATAGCTTGTTTGTGTCGTCAATGATATCAAAGCGCGACACGCATGTTGTGTCCAAGTTAGTTCGTAAATATCAAAGTCACTTCAAGGACTCACTGACTACTAAGGAATACTACGGTTCAAGCCAACTAATAATGTTAAATTTAAAAACTTGCCAGAATACACTTATATTTAAAGTGTACACTCAGAGTTAACGAGTTAAAAAGTATAATCTCAATAAAACGCAAAGCCATATATAAGTAAAAGGAGAACAAAGTAATTTAAAAAAACTTACAGACATGTCAACTGAAGAGCATACAAAGTTTTAGTAAATTTACAGTCCACACGCGTTAGACACGTGTAACCTTTACAATGTTATTCGTACATGTACCCCACGAGTAACACGAATCTCCAAACTATAAATAAATATCGCAAGATATTCTCAACTGAGTTTCTTAAAAGCGATGAGAAACAAAATAGGTTTAAAATTACTAAAAGTACAAAAATAAAGTAAGCAAGAATAACAAACTTATTATAAGATATTAAAAGAAATTCAAAAATTGTTTTACTATAGATTCTAACGAATAGTGTATAGCAAAAATATCCTCTAGAGTACTCTTAATTATGAATTAATTTCTACTTCAGACCGTTCTTGTCTTGGCTAATAAAGTAGGCTGGCTACCCCAAAAACAGCTCTTACAATCCCATCGAGACAGATTGACGTTACTAATTTAGGCGTCACGTCAGACCCTAGGTCTAAGAACATCGCGGCCCACTCAACGACTAGGGGCAGGAGGGCGGCATTCGAACCCCTCGTATATTCCAATAAAGAAGGACAAGTCTCTAATAACACGACCCGAGTAAGCCTCCAAAACGACACCTCGACTTTCCAACGACATCTGGCAAACAAGAAACAACCTAAAGATAAGTTAACAAGGGTGTTTCTCGGTTGTAGCTATCTATCTCGGTAATAAATACGGAAACAACCGCACGTCTGGAAAAGTTTTTAAGAGAAGAGGACGTAGGTCGAATATTAGGTGAGGTTCAAGTTGAAGTAATGGAAATTTGATAACACGTGTCTACCTGAATTACACGACCCTGCCCAGCGACCAGACGTGATCCGTGGTGAATATAAATAATTATATTAAGTACTAGCGACCCGCCCTCGCTTCCGCTCGGTTTATAATTTTTTCTTTAAAAATTTCAAAATAAAGTATAGGCTATATTAGACACGGATAATGTAGCTTCCCATTTGTGAAAGAATTTTTGAAATCGGTTCGGTAGTTCCAGAGATTAACCCCAACATACCTACAAACACACAATTTTAGCTCTTTATTGTATTAGTATAGATAAAAATGAAGAAAATTCCGAAGTTATTCCCCATCATTTGAGAAGTAAAAGAAAGAAACTAAAACTATCATTTAAAAAAAATATATATTAATTTTATTTTAAAAAATAAATATAGATGTATAACATAGAAGACATACGAGGGGCTTATAATTTAATTAATCTACATAAGTATGAAAGAAAAGATAAAAGTAATATTTTTTATTGTTCACTGCGACTGTAATGCACTTGTTACATTTGTCAATAAGTGATATCAAACCCTTAAATATTATTTTGTTTGTTCGTCAAAATAATAATTCACAGCGACCTTCATCTCCTCATCAGTAGAAAATTTGCGACCGCTTAATTTTTTTTTCAAATTTTTAAACAGAAAATAGTCGCAGGGCGCCAAGTCTGAATTATAAGCGGGTGATTGATTTCTGTGAATTAGTTTTTTATTTAAAGCCGACCTTGCAGTTAGAGCCGTGTGGACTGGAGCATTGTCATGCAAAATCAAGACTCCTTTATGGAGTTTGCCTCTACTGTTTTCTTTTATCAGTGGTCGCAGTTAGCCTAGCAAGTCGGCATAGTAAGCGGCATTCGTGGTGGTATTTTTTGGCAGGTAATCTATCAATAGAATCTCCCCCACATCCTAAAAAATTGTTGTCATCAGCTTGCCAGCCGATGGATTTTCGTAGAAGCTTTTCTCCCTTAAATTTCCATTGTAACGATTCGTATTTGCTTTCGGGGTCCCACTGGCGAATCCAGGTCTCATCACAGGTATTATCTCTTCCTCTCTATGTTTAATCATGTTCTAAAATGCTTCACTACTTTCGACGCGTCGCTGTTCGTTAAACGGCGTCAGCATTCTGGGTACACAACGAGCGCTCACCTTAGACATCCTTAAATGTTCATTAATATCTCTCGCGATCTTCCACCGCTTAATTCTCCGATCTGGGAGTATTAATTCTTTCACTTTACCCAGTTTCTTCCGTGACTGCCGAAACGGGTCGTCCAAGCTCTCACGAGCTGTAACACGCTCGAAGACTGGTAGATGCGTTGGTGAATTTTTGATCTTATTCCAATGTGGACAAAGTTGATTGTTGTTTGTTAATAATAACCACGCTGCGCTGCGCTTCGCCTGGTCTGCGCCAGCCCTTAAAGTAAACAGTAAACACATTCGCACAATTATGCGATAAAGTTGGATCGTCTATTAAATTTGCATCAAAAAGACTCATTCTGCCTCAATTAACCTGTCTTTATTGTCTGTCAGAGGAAGAAAAGAAAGTTAAAAATGTTAAGTCAGTTAAAAATTATACACAGTGAAGGTTTTGTAATACAAATAATACATCTATATGTAGAATTCTAATCGTGAAGTATTGAAATTATAAACGATATTAACAGTGGACTAGCAGTTTTAAAAATATAGCTGGTTTTATAAGTCAATGATCAAACTTAACTATTTTGCTTAAAATCATGTTTGAATTCGCTGGCAAAACCTAAACCATATATTTAACTCAACGTTCATCTGTCACTTTGTAAGTTTAAAATTAGTTTGCTTATCTCCTGATACGTTAACATATGGTACACAAGATTACACAAGTTGATGAAAATCGCAACTAAGGTATACCTACTACGAAAATGATCGAATTCGTTTGAAGTAGTTTCCGTAACTGGATATATTTACTTTTAAATATATCCCGTTACGGTATTTACCGTAACGGTATATGAAAACGGGAAATATACCCGTTTTAATATACTTGTACTTCTAGATAAAACCGAGAAAGTACCGACTCTCCGTTTTAGATACACGTTATTTATATCTGGTGTAAAAGTCTGAAGAGGGGATTTCATACCAACATACATGAATAAACATTAGAGTCGTAATGATTATAAAAAAAAATCTTTTATGAACGTTTTCTATACTTTGAATGCAAAATCTACACTCGATAAAAACCTGTGATGAAATACATATATATGTACATGCAGACATGTTGCATGTATTGTCTGTATACATATTTATCAATTTGGATTGTTCGGCATTAGTCTTTATTATCCCACTGAACCTCCTCTTATGAAGTACTTTCGGATTATAATTCAACACGTAGCAATTCACCCAAACTATTAAAGTTTGGGTGAATTGCTTTTAACCTACGAGTAAGTTAGTAAATAAATCGTTAACAAATGCAATTCTCGAAGTAATCAATTTGATTATTATTTGAACGTCTCAATAAATAATGGAAACACTCAATAAGGAAACCTTTCGTTATGCGACAATCTGATTGTAAATACCTTTCAAAATTGCTGTTCAATACTCCTGTGTTAATAAAACACGTAACTTCTAAAGTATGTTCTCAACCCATACGGGTTGCACAAATGCACACGCCATACAAGTATTTATGAGCATAAGGTTCTAAGAGCAAAACATTCTATGAGTATAAAGCAAATCTGACACAGCTTTATTTAGACTGGAAATATTTTTTTATTCCTTATATTAACTTGAACGACTGAAGTAAAAATTCAGAAAAGACACAAAATCAGGGAGGACAAACATTGGGGTGGCTAAGTAAAGGCAAACAAAACTCTGTATTATTCACTAGAAGTAAAACAAAATAAATATAGGCAGCAAAACGCAAAACTTTCTCGTAACGTCGGATCAGCTAAAATATCTCAAATTTATTGCCAACAGCAAACAAAATGAGATAAGCAAAATACACAGGGGACTTTCAAAATACGTAACTTTCAAAAACAGAAATGGGATTACGTTTTACTTTGACGATTATTATTGTTCTCGTTGATAAGGAATAAATTCCACAGACAATGCTAAGCAATAACTATCGTAAGCTACTATGTGTATCATGTCTAATATTCTTTGACGCTTTTATCATTAACAAGATATTTACATACCTTATTATTAAACTCCTCCATGTATACCAAGGTTAACGTGGTAGAAAAGTCGGCACACTACTTACACTGTCACACTTATGCCACTGCAACACTATCACACCAACAAACACGCATTTTTAGTTTTGCACTCATAGACGTAACTTCTCTTCATTCTCTCCCTTTCACACACACGCACACTGCTACACTGAGTCGTACGTCAGAGGTAGCGTATGCATTCCCTAAATTTAAAAATAATGTGTAATATAACATAGTAGAATGTGTTATTGGCAATAAGTTTGATGTATATATTTCAGGTACTTCTTTCTCTGTATTGCTGTAGATTCATGTTCACAAAATGCATATGCATATTGAATAAATAAATGCATATATTAAACGGGTCGTAAAAGTGTATTTTATAAATATTTACCTTTTAGTCTATTTATTTTATTTTGCCCACCATTTCCTATATATACTATCGGACGAGCTGAAACTAAACTATTTAAGACCTGTTTAAAATACTTTGCATAAGTACGAAAATCATAAAACTTTTTAACGCGGTTTAAATAAGGAGTTACCTTAATTCCTACGGTACTAACTTATTCAGCGTGCTAATAACAAGAAAAACAAGAAAAAAAATATTAAAGCGTATTAATATAATTCCTTATACATACCGAATATGTAACTGATTGATATGTAACTTTTTTGTTTTCTAACTAGTCTACTAAATCTCTCCTAAAAAGAAAATCAGTTTTGAGTGTAACAAGTAACAACTTACCACCTTATTCATAAATGATATTGATATTAGACGATTGTCCAAAATCTCTTGTCCCTTTTTAAAAACTAGAACTTCAAACAAGTCAGAGTGTAACTAAGAATTTAAGTAACGATAAAATTTAAAAAGCGTTTATATATTAAGGGGCATGTGCCGTGTGGTGTCTGTCGGCTGTGCAATAGCATCACCCTATCTCTTCCTGTGGATGTCGTAAAAGGTGACTAAGGGATAAACGAAGCCGCTGCCACAAGCCCTAAGGAGCTCCACCTCTAAAACAGTGCTCCGGCCAACCCGCTTGGCCAGCGTGGCGTTTTACGACCTTACACCCCTCCATGCACGAGATAATGGGCATGAGGAGGCAAATGTCCAGCAGTGGATACTGAAAGAGCTGGTTGCATTGCATTGCATATTAAGGGGCATTTGTATAGCACAAGCTAGCTTGACACTACAGTTTCTGGTGTGACCTAGTCATTTAAATCTTATCTTCGCTGGAACTGTAATACCAAAATTTTGTTAACAAAGACGTCTGGCTGATTCAGATTAACGCGAATTATATACAGCGAGTTAACTGGTTTTTAAAAGTAAACACGAACACAACAGAGAAAGGATTATACGATAATTCTGGTAGCTTTCTTTCGTAACGAAATTCTGAATTTTTACAAGTGAATAAAATTCAATACTAGTGCCGACTAGCGATTTGGACGTGTGCTGTCGGGTGGCTTTCAAATGGCACCACCCCGTGTGATTCTTTTCTCAGGGTGTGCGAGTAAGGGATAACAAAGTCGCTATCGCGAACCCCGAGCGACTACATCACCTCAAAATAGTGGACTCGCCAACTCGCTTGGCCAGCGTGCCGTTTTTAAGGCCATACATTTCTCATGCACAAGGCAATGTCCATGAAGAAGCCCGTGTCCAGCAGTGGACGACAAAAGCGTTAGTTACGGTTACTACTGCCGTCCGTAGTCCAGTTGGTAGTGACTAAGATTGCTGTGCAAAAGATCTTTAATTCTACCAGTTGGACAAATATTTATTTAAAGACAAATTTCTATTGGGGATCTGGGCAGTTTGCCTTTTATAAGTATCCCTGGACCAACGACACAAAGTCAAAGTGTGTCTGGTAAACGATGTTAGATTTTTGGACTAGGTTGAACCTAAATATAATTGAATGTTATAAACTAAAACTCAAAAGTCCCTTTGGAAACTACCCTACTTGCATTAAATTCTAAATGACTTAACAAAAAGAAAATATATAAAAGATAAAACGATTTAAAGAAAATATTTTTTTTGTTTACACGTTGACGAAAACGGATTTACTGTTGTGAAACATTTTCGCTCCGCCAACCTTGGAGCTATTTAGTGATGGTATGGTTGGTGCAAGAGAAAAACATTAGGTATAATAAAAAAGAATTGCAGACTGAGTGATATTAAATGAGGGCCTTAAAATATGAATATACAAATATACACTTACATCATACATATGTAAGTTAAAACCAATAAAATAAATACACATTATATAGGTTTTTAATAGCGTCAAAATGTGTCCCATTGCCGACCAAATGTCTCCCCCCTCGTAATCACAGTCGCTTTATCCGAATGCAAACTTTGATCATTTCCCGAAGTGTCATCTGCACCACTGACCAGCGCCACTTTAGTTAAATGTATGTTCAGATCATCCCGTCATCTCCTTTGTGGTCTGGCTCTGGGTCGACATCTGTCATGCGGCACCCACTGTGAGGATTTCACGCACATTTACAAGTGCATTCGGTAGATGTGTCCAGACCAGTCCCACTTAAGCATTCAAGTATGAATATATACTATGCACGCAAAATAGTATCATATCTTTAAACAATATCTATTTCCATAGAGCAAACTTTCAATTTTTTCTAAAAAAAAAATATGGGTTAGGGGTTTCCTGATACTGTCGGTAAATTTGCAGGTAAATGGCATCATAAAACCACTTTCAATGTAAGATAGAAAATTTAAGTTATAACGAAGAATATAATGAGACTGACTGAAGTGGATGAATGCAAAATAGGAAAAAACCTCGTTTCACCAGAAGTGTTTTAAACTTCTGAACTGCCGCTCCTTAACAGTAATAATCCCGTCGTTTAGTACTTAAAACATGTAATTTCTATTTAGAACAGAGGTTCTCAAACTTGTTTGGTTTACTGACCCCTTTATAAAAAAAAGTTACTCACTATATTCCCTTAGCAATATTCAAGTATGAGTATTTGTAAAGAATGACATTACTTTTTAATATCCTAATATTAGTTCAAGTATGTCTGTGTGTCTACTGTGTTCAGTGTGTCTACTAAAACTTGTAAATAATTTACATTCATTGCCCAAATTGAAGCGATGATTATATACTATATACTCGTATATACTCGATTCTCGTCCGAGAGGTCCTTAGTTCAAACTCTAGCCCTTACGACAGGGTTTCTAATCAGATATGATTTTTTTTTAAATATCACTATAGTAATTATCACTAGAATAAAAGAAAACATCGTGAAGAAAGTCGCATGTTCTAGAATTTAAAAAACAAACCCTCTAATCTGCACTGAGTCCGTGTGGTTAATTATGACCAAAAAACTCCTTATGTCCTATGATCAGTGCCTGCAGTGAGTGGGACGTTACAGAATGGCTGAGGTGCACGCGATAGTTTTTCATAGGGGGAGGGTGAACGCTGCGATCCAACAGCCGCTGGACACACTCGACTGGCCTCGTTATCACTTTCTCACAGAAGACTACCTTGAAATTTATTACATTTCGCACTTTATCCTATTTTCCAATGTACGTACATTGGGTACATTTATGATCGCCCGCATTGTGTATACTACCGCCCAGATGTTTCCAACGTCCCCCGTGAGACAGTGTCGCTTACTTTGAGAAGCACTGATCTAGACTTATGTTTGCACATTACGCTAGGGAATTGAAGCTCAAGTATCACGGCACTCGCGTCACCCGCCCGAGCTGTGGCGTGCCGACGCCCACTTTTTCGATTCTATTTTACGACACTGCACCACCCCCGTAGCGTCGGAAGTAACGTAAACTGTATTTTACGGTTTTATTGCACGTCTATATCGTACACCTAAAAGTATAAAAACTTTGCTAACGAGGTCAAAAATAAAAGTAATTTTACTCCCAAATTCAGTTTTTACCTTAAATCATCAAAGTTATATTTTTATAATCTTCTTATAAAAATACGGATGGTATTTTTAATACAATTCTTACTAGGATACCGACGCCCAGAAAGGATATTAGTATTTGACGAAATCAATTAGTATTTTTAAGGCTCATGCATATTAAGGCGGGCGGTATCGCACCACAGCGCAGCGCACTAGCGGAGCGCATTTATGCGTCAATGTTATGCGCAACGACGCGACTCGCCTCAATGTGGGTTGAAAGTGCGCAGTTAACGGATGTAATTCGAGTTATTCGCTGTGCAATGACGTGAAGAATTGAATGACAACAGTTTAACTGACTTAAATTATTGCGTTGAGCTGCGGCTCGCCGCGTCGTTAATGTGAGTTGTAGGTGGTGTATAATGTGAGCGTCGGCTGAAATGTGCGAGAGCCTTAACGTGGTTGTTGTTAAAGCATTAGCCCATACACAGACCAGGAAACATTTGCACGACATAGTGGTCGACATGAGACCTAGATTTGAATATCGACGATGCTGGGAACTGAATATTTAAGTAACTCTGTGGTCGAATGTTAAAAAGTATGTGAAGAAGAAAAAAATGATGTCTCCATTATATTTGTTTTTCTTCATATTGCGGTTCTAATAAAAAAGAATTGAATCACTGTTATCAATTAACATACATTGTATTAAAAGATATTTTAGTGAGATTTCGAATGGATTTAATGGATTACGCCTGCTGGCTATTTAACTTGAGAGCCTGAAATAAGGTTTGGGCTTTATGTACTTATATTCGTACTCTCGTGTACACATATTTCCATTGACTGTGATTTAAAAAAATGCTAAGCAATCACTCAATTTCTCATTTACCGAAAACAGATGAAATTTCCAATTTTGATACACCTTTTTGTATTTCATTTTCATAGATATGCTTAGTTTGTTATAATTTTTCATGTGCACTTCAAAATATTCAAATTCTATAAAAAATAACATAAACATATTAAGAATAAGATACCGATTTTCTGACGCTACCAAGTATAGATGCCTATGACTGTAATATGTTTATATATAATGAACTCGGTATAAAACACGCCTATTCTGTCAGATAACAATGGAGGCTGCTCGGTATATACATACATACGAGTATAATACAGATATATAAGTCCATATTGTTCGTATGGACCCAAAAAGTATGAATCATAAATTCCCCACGAAACGGCACAAGGGCAGTCTTAAGGTGGCTGACTAAAACCTCAGGCTTGTGCCAACTTTGATAATTTACAAAAAAAAAAACTATATTTTACTCGCGCCATTCTTCGACTGCTGGCTCCATATTGCACATAATCCTATTAATTCTCTGTTTGCCTAAAGGTTGACTGGTAGAGAATGCCATAAGGCATTAAGTCCACATTCTGAACATTAAATATAAATAATAGCTTAATAATAACACAAGAGAAAGACCCTGGGAAATAACAGAAAAAAAAGTAAAAAAAACTACATCAAAATCTATTCCAACGATAGACGAATGTTAACGGACAAAGGAACAACAGTCGGTGTTTTAATAAGAAGATCAAATCAGAACAGCGTGACGAATCAGAAGAGCTCTTTGTTTTGAACTGTTTCCTATGAAACTGTCTGCGCGTGCAAAACGAAATTTCTTTATATATTAGACAGCCAACGAAACGAGAGGTGATACATTTTAATGGATTTAGGAACATTACGAAAATAGCCCTGACCTTTAAAAAAATCAGGGAGTCAGACGTTCATTTTATTACCTTTGTTATAGATTTCTCACATTTTTTACATATATTTTTTTTGTCCTTATTTACATGTATGAATTACATTATTATAACGTTAAACTGAACGAATCATACAGATTTCACGTAGAGACAGAGATCAGCAGTTGATATTTTATTTTTATCATCACATAACGCATTTAGCGACCTGACAATGTCTGTCTTAGATAAAATAATGCTAAAGAAATAAAGCTTCACTCTGCTTACAAAAGATATCAAAATAAGATCAATTCATACCAAGATAAACAGTAAAAATAAAAGGGTTATAAAACAACAGTCTAACTAAAGTAAAAAAAATCCTTTTAAAAATATGTTTGCAAGGTATATTCTTTAATAAACGCACCCCTCCATAAACATAGGCAAGATCGCATAATTTTTTCCTACTCGATTATTATATTATATTTACAACTCACTGACGCGAACACGTCAACTTCAATGTTAATTATGTGTGCCATTTTTAAAATATTCAGTATCATAAAAATATTCAGTCTTATTTTTAAAAAACCGTTTTCTTCATGTCTAGTGTTGTTCTACACTGCGAAAAATCGTGTATATCATGAAAATGTTTTGTTGCAGTATTAACCAGATTTTTCCATTCTACTTTGTCCTCGGCGTCAGTGATTGTATCTCATGATACTGATTGATTGCCCGACCACGTTGCAGGTGACAAGACGTTTCCCACGACACTGTATTTTAATATTGCAAAAATATTTAGTAAGCTATAGGTGTCATGTTAAGAATACACAATTCATGCAACGTGATGCAATGAGAAGACACTCATTGTTTTATGTCAGGAAGCTCAGGAAGCTCGCTTCAGAACGACAGGGTATTATTAGAGATAATAATTATTTAAACTTACAACTTCGTGAGCACGACCCTACATAAATGTTAACATATTTCATCAAAAAAAAAAATTGTAAATGTAAGTACAGGCAGTCCTCGTTTTACGGGTTTCGTTTAACGTCAGACATTTTGATATCATTCCCCGTATTAACGTCTCTTGATTCGTTGTAATTACGTCTTCAGAAATATGCAGCAACTGTATGATAATCACTAGATGAGCATTCAAGTGTACGTCGCACGGAGTTCGAGAGCAATGGGGCGAAACGCGATTAGCGAGTAAATATCGAGAACATGGCAAACAATTTACCGGAGATAGAAGTCAATAGTGATCACCTTACTAAATCCACATTATCACATTCTTTAAAATTATCTAATTAGGATTTAGTTGAGTTAGTTAGAGGGGCAGCGCGATCGGGTTTTTCCAACGTCCAATGTAAACAATTGACTTCAAAGAAATTAATCGAAGTTTTTACCACCTCCACGCTGCTATGCAAATATTTGAATTAAATGATCCCAACTTTGAACGGAGTTTTGAAGTGAATATTAATAATATTGCTCTCGCATATACCACAGAGAAATTAATGAGAATAAAAAGAAAGAAGCTATATACATAATAGCTTTTTATAATATGACTTATTATATAAAAAAACATAATTGCCTTTAATATTTATGTAACAGTAACAAATGCGTGCATTATTTAGTTTATAGATATTCCAGTAATAAAACTGGTAGATTTTTCAAAAAATATTTCTTTTTTCTATCTGAGAAACTAACTAATTCCTTTGACACAGAAATGTATGGAAAAAATTGTCTCGTTTTACGGCGTTTCGTTTCAAGTCGCTCATATACGGTACGCCACCTGTCGTAAAAGCGAAGACTATCGTAACTAATTATGAAAAATTCCCTGTTAGACTGTTACGGCCTACTGTTCCCAAAATTACGGCAAAAGGTCAAAAGACGCGTAAAATGTGAAGAATGTATCCCTACTGACAACGCTGGGCGAACGTTATCAATTTTTCACGTTAAACAGACAGAATCATAGAATCCGCAGCAGTTTGAAGCCGCCTCTTGCGGTATAAACGTGGTACGTGTACCTAATTCAGTATTTTGGGAATGTCAACATCACGAGTTTTTCGTTACATCACTTCAATAAATAGACATAGAATCTGTAGAATAACTATCATTTAAAGTAAAATGAAGCTTCGGTAATTTTGACAAGTTTCCTCAACTTCAAAACACAATATAATTGGCTCAGTCTTTAAGTTTAGCGGAAACAAGTAGATAGAAACATACGTTGTTAGTGGGTGTCAAGAAAGTTGAACGAACAGCCAACAATAGATTTAAAATTACGGACCTGGGATTATATCATTCAAATAAAAAAAAAAGTATATAGGAACAGATTAATGGAAGTTTTTTATTAGGAGTTTGCAAAGTCAACCCTAAAATGCTACAGGGGTCTACAATACTCGTACAAAAACATTCGTCGTTAGTCCTAAATTCATTTGTTCCACACGCACACAATCTGAGTACATTATTTGGTTAACAATAAACGTAATTAACACGTAAACAAAAGTACGGTAGGTACCCAATTCGGGTCCATTATACCAAAGTGCCTGTTATTCGCACGTCATGGTTGTTTTATAAAGGTGACCACGTAGTTTGTACTTTAGCTACAACTGGACTTCATGAGGCTGTATTTAAGAAAAAATAAATAAAGTGTGTTTGTTCTAAAATCAGCTTTCAATATTTCAAGTATTAACTTACACAAAAAGCTGCGGTTTCGGTCGTTTGGGATATTATTCTATCATCTAGCTAGAATCTTGATTCTAGATAGGTCACCGTGACTGATGACTCAGGATCGTTATTTTCAAAACTATTGAACCTATTTTTATAGAAAGTACCATAACACTTTCGGGATAAACACGCTACATAGTAGCGAACCCGCAACAAAATCGGCAGAAAAATAACAAAAGATAGACCGATCGCAGTGCCACCAACATATTACGCACGTATAGACGTCAAATGTGTGCTCTGTGCGGTGGCAGCTGCCTATAATTAGCTGTATAGCACTAACCCATCTCTTTCTGCGGGTGTCGTAAGAGACGACTAAGGGTATAACAAAGCCGCTACCACAACCGCTGAGGAACTACACCACCTCTGAAAAAGTGAACTCGCTAACCCGCTGGGCCAGCGCGTGCAGCGTGGCGTTTTCAGGCCATACATCACTTCATGCACAAGATAACATGCATGAGGAAGCCCATGTCCAGCAGTGGATACTGAAAGCAATTGCATAAAAGTCATTTTTTTAATGTTACTCCGTCATAATTTCAGATATAGGTACTATCATGTAGTATTTTTTTTCGGAAATTTAAAGTCGTAATCTCCACTATATATAAGTTAATTCGAAATAAATCGTGAATTATCGATTTTGCTAATTACCGTAAATGTTTCACTCTATGAAAATTGTAATTTAAAGACATGGGGTCGTCCGGAGGCTAAATGTGTAGATAACCAATTTCTTTTCTGAAACTATTTCAACGAATAATACTTTTCTAATATTTATGAGTATCATACATCGAGCAGTATCTTATTTTTTATCAATGCAACATAATTTAATTTCTAAGTGCTCAGAAACCATTACTGATTTATTTATATGCGTCGCTGCACATTCCTCAGTTTAATACACATCACATTACATATGTACATGACATTAAATCACATTGTATATGTAGATATATACATATTTATACGTATTATTGTACCTGAACTGTTATGTATATGTGTTACGTTAAGTTATTTTCTAATTTAGAACACTTATACTTACTAGAACCCGAAGGTTGACTGGTAGAGAATGCCATAAGGCATTAACAAACATTTAATAAAAGTTTCAAGGTTTTAAGAAAATTATAACTTATGGTCACCTCAAACCCAATCCGTCACTAAACCATTGTTATTAAAACTAAGTGAAGGATTGAATTTTGTTTCGCAGAAAATTGATGTTCAAAAAACCCAGAAAATAGAATCAATGTAATGCACCTGCAACCGACGAACTTAATGCTAATTTCCTTCAGGCAACCTTTCGGTGGTAGAATTAAATAAATAAGAATACGTTTATATATGTATATCTACATACAAACACATACAATTAGTCATTGAAATAACGCAAAAGCAGAAAAAATATTGATCAGTATCGAGAGTAGAATTGATTCTACCAATTTTTACAATAGGTTTTTTTGCATCATTTTATACTAGTACAATTCTAGTATGTGCTTTATTCTACCCACGTCACCCGAGCCGAGCCGTGCGCGCCGCTTACGTGTCGGGTCTGAGTAGTGAGCAATAAGAACCTTTTAGACGGGACAACAAAATCTACATGTTTGTAACTTTGACTCATTAAGTACTTAAAATAATTTAATTTTCCGCTAGAACGGTTTTACATATATTAAATTGGTTCACATATTACAGGTATTGCGTTATTTTGGTGATACAAGTTTTAAAGTTTAATGATAAAAATATGAAAGGTTAACGGCAAAGTTTGTATTTAAGAGTAAATTCACGTCTGATAGCATATACAAAGAGCCTTATACTGGCCATTAAGTCATTATTCTTGATAAAACCGCGCTATGACGGCCGCAAATAGAAGGTAATCATTAAATATTACCGCGTTTTAGGGTTACTGACCTCAGAACGCAGAAAATCACCGTAATAAGTCTAAAAGAGGCTTGAAATCATATGGAACATTTTACTATTTAGGTTATAATATGATTTTTCGCATGAAATACGTTAATATGGCTGTAAATATAAAATAAAATTCTACTAAATGTAGGTACAGTCGAAGAAGCAAACGCAGACAGAGTACAAATAATTTAATGGGTTTTAGATCATTTACCGTTCGCTTCGCTTAGCGTTTTTGTGGGTACTAAAAAGTAAATTAAAGCTGCGACATAGTAGTAAGACGTAAAGAGTAATTCGAAATCAAATTGTTATTACCAAACAAACATTTTTAGTTCTCTGGTTAAGTGGATATAGGAAATGGATTACAAATGGATTACTGAAAGGGCTGACTTTCAGTATTCACAGTATTCAGTATCCATAGGCCTCCTTATGCATATTTTCCTGTGAATGGGGGACGTATGGCCTTAATATGCGACGCTGATCAAGCGGGTTGGTGAGTCTCTATTAGAGGTGGTGTAGTTCTTCAGCGCTTATTATCCCTTAGTCACCTTTTACGACACCCATGGGATGAGATGGGGTGATGCTATTCTATAGCCGGCCCACACCACATGGCACATTAGAATAGGTTTAGTATCCAGGTATTTTTTTGGAATTTTCTAGGTGCACGTGATTTTCCGAGTTACCCCTCTCTCACAGAAGACTCTCTCACTAACGTGTTCACGGAGTGAGTAATTGTACCAGCCTATAACGTCCCACTGCAGGGCACAGGCCTCCCCATGTAAATCACTGGGGGCTTTTGGGCTGTGGCTTCCACCACGCGGGCCCGGTGCGGATTGGCAGATTTTTTTTTATAGCTGTGCATGCGGTTTTGCTTACGATGTGTTCTCTAACACCGGTGAGCTAGTGACAATTTTTAAAACTCCGTCCTCAAGTAATAACATAACAGTGGTACGGGCCGAGGATTTGAACTCACGATTATAAGGGGTTTTCCAATAGGGACTTGACAACTTTGAATTCAATTTGTGAACGCACCCTTTCACTAATCATCGAACTGTCACTGTCAATTTATTCAGTAAACTTAACATTTTCATCATGGTAAAGTACACGAACGAACAACGTCTGCAAATTATAAAAAATTACTACAGAAATTCGGAGTCGGTGACCGCTACTTTAAGAGCGTTAACTCCGATTTTCGGTCGTAATTCTCGCCCTAGTAGACAGGCAGTAACAAGTTTAGTGCAAAAATTTGAGTCTACATATTCGTTGTGTGATGTTGCCGTGCCAGTGAGACAACGGGTTGGTCGAAGTGTCGAAAATATCGCTGCCGTTGAATCGTCCGTAGCAAATGATCCAAAGCAGTCAATTCCACGGCGTTCTCAAGAGTTGGACATCGCCCAGACCACTTTATGGCGAATTTTGCGTAAGGATCTTGGTTTACACCCATGCAAGATCAAGCTGACTCAGGAATTGAAGCCGATGGACCATTTGAAGCGACGTACGTTCTCCGATTGGGCTCTGGAAAAGATGCGCCAAGATGATCAATTTCATCGCAAAATCATCTTCAGTGACGAAGCTCATTTTTGGCTCAATGGGTTCGTCAATAAGCAAAATATGCGTTATTGGTCGGGTGAAAATCCACATGTGCTTCATGAAACACCACTTCATCCACAAAAAATAACTGTTTGGTGCGGTTTGCATGCCGGCGGCGTCATAGGGCCATATTTTTTCGTCGACGATAATGATCGTCACGTTACTGTGAATGGTAATCGTTATCGCGCCATGATTACCGATTATTTTTGGCCCGAATGGGAAGATATGGACTTGGACAACATGTGGTTTCAACAGGACGGTGCCACAAGCCACACAGCACACGTTACAATCGATTTATTGAAGAGTAAGTTTGATGAGCGTGTTATCTCAAGAAATGGACCAGTCGATTGGCCGCCTCGTTCGTGCGATTTAACGCCTCTAGACTTTTTTCTTTGGGGCTACGTCAAGTCATTGGTCTATGCCAACAAGCCGACGACGTTGGAAGAGCTCAGAGCCAACATTGAACGCGAAATAGCAGCCGTTTCGGCCGAAATGTGTGGCCGAGTCATCAAAAATTGGGTCCAACGAATCAACCGCTGCAAACGTGCCCGCGGTGGCCATATGAACGAAGTCGAGTTCCATTCATAAATGTTTTGATTGTACTTCAACCCGATAATAAAGTTTTTGAAATATCTCAAATGGTTTGCATTTTATTTTGAAAAAAAATTGTCAAGTCCTTATTGGAAAACCCTTTACAAATGTGAGTCAAGTATAGATGCCCTCTGGCTGGCTATCACCGCTCTGAATGAGTAATGTCAGAGCTCATTTCCCATCCCACTCCATCTATTTGGCACCATAATGTGATAATAAGTCTCTCATCCCACTATACTCCATTCAGTAAAGATAAAGAATATATGATTAAGAATATATTTTTACTCGCCCTATCCCCACCCGATGAGTATATGTAATAGGATGGGAAAAGCTACTTCGTATTCTCCATTGCCCATTCTTACCAATCATTAAATGCCTACAGCTAGACGACGCGACGCATAAGGAGGCATACCAACGTTTGTCATTCTTGACTGATGTTGTAAAGTATGCAAACATGCATTCATGGCCCACAATATCCCACCAGGTACCATCAGGTGGACTGGAAACTTGTCTGCCACCTTGTTTCTAAAAAATAATAAATAGTCATCAAATCATCTGAAACATAAAGCAATGTTTAATGTAGTGAAATCTTTTTGCATGAGAAATCAACCCAATATTTTGTATTCTGTGACCTAAAAGTTATTCTATCAAAAGCCTACGGAAGACAAATTACCTCCAACGTACTGAAGTTCGTTCACACCCCGACCTCGTTTGTTACCCTCCAAGGAATAATATGTATAATAATCCTTTAACCTTTATAAAGAGATCAAGTCTCAAACTGTTCTGATGATACAGCGAATAGGAACCGCGTGTGAGTAATAAATCCTTTATTTACCCTTTATACGCCAGGAATAATACAATTTATGATATATAAATTAAATATTTCATGATCCTACATTGGGGCCAATGTACGATCATTGAGAATCACATAAAAACGAGTTACTGTATTAGCCATTAAACTCAATTACCACAGAACACTGACTAGCTGAGTTGAATAGCTTTGGCTGACAAGTTTGATAAAAATTACCCTACTTCGGTAGCAGCCTTTAGTCCTCCTTACATTGTCATAAATATTTTAATTGAACACTAAAACGGGCGCAGGCAGGGTTTCGTCGCGTGGAAATAGTAATTTATTTTAGGGAAAATTTTATTGGATAAAATCTATCATAAATAATCATCTTGGTCCCAGTCAATTCCATGGAGTCTACCTCCCTGTAAAAGTCCTTTGACAATCCTTCCATAGCATATAACGAAAATATCAAAAAATTTTGTTGACTCAAATAATCTTTCCAACTCCCTTAAGTCATATAGGTTATTTTGAATACTGGGGAATGAATAATGGAGTTTTAATTCGCAATTTCCAAAATCCTGGGAAATACGTTCATTGTTCAGATATCTTTTATCAGATATAAAACCTCATAAAGGATGCCCACTACATACTATGGCTATGTATGTGACGATATTAAAAGTACCTTGCTTTCGTCACATACGCATCAAATTGTATAAAATTTTGTCAATAGTGACACTTGCAGTGATTAGTCCAATGGTAGTGTCATACAAAAAACTGTCATTTCACAATTTTGGCAGAGACAAGCAAAAGTGACCTGAACCGCAATAAGTTATGGATGGAGCTTCACCTAACAGCGAGTGCATTCACCGGCCACCACATCGCGTGCGGCGCCGCATTCGATAAAGCATCGCTGTGGTAGGAACGCCAGGATTTTCCAATCATAATGGGAAATAAAAAATAAGCTTTTTAGTTTAATCTTACGTAGACTTATAAACTTTCGTAATTGCCGACCTTAATATTACCTGGACTCGTATTGAATACTTTATTAATATATATCTTTGTGTTAATGCTTATAACTTAATTATTGCAAAAGCCTAGATGGGTAATAATTAGAATGAGTAAGCTGTTTCCTGGAACACCTTTATGTTTGGTTTTTAAAGGAATATATTGTTGCCTATTCAGAAATATATAATATTCAGTTCAGAAATATATAATATAATATATATATATATATATATATATATATATATATATATATAATGAGTAGTAGCTGGTTATAAGAAAAAACACAACAACAATTCTTTTAGTACTTTTAGCAAAGCAATGAGGATGTTAGTATCAAAAGGTGACATTTGCAATTTTGGGTTCAACCGTTTTTTTTTTGCTTTGTACTCAAATATTTCAATATAAACCTTATCTGATTTGCATCAAAAGTTGTGTAACTATGTTCGAAAAGAGTGTTAAACATCACGAGTTCCTGTCAAAGAGTGGCATTTATAATAGTTTGTCATTTTCTGGTAAAAATCAAGTAGTTGTTAGCACAATCAGCTAGTCAAATATCAAAACCAGCTAGTCATGTAGGTCTTGTGATGAAAATAAATGTCTATAATAACTATAGTGTCTATTTTTATGGTCACCCTAACCAAAAACATGACCTATCTCTATACCTGGCACAATTCTTGCACCAACTACATTTGCAATTAAAAACATGCAAACTGTAATGGTTCTGAATAAAACAATAACATATACAAATTGCCCTTAGTAACCCCATACTAGGTTTATTCCCCATGGTAATACTGCTACACATATATACTTATGGTCCAATACTATATGTAGTAAATACACTAGTGTGGCAGTACAGTTAAGTTCGCTATAGTGAGATAGTCCTCTGTTCAAGGACATCACCAGCCAATGGGCCGGGGGTCAAGATGAGAGAGATGATGGCAGAAATATGAATTGTAATACAATTTTTTTCGAATCTCTAGAGGGGGCAACTGCCCTCCCCTACCCCCCCTTAGCGACGGCCTTGACTCTGTTTATTTACATATTTAACCCATTTCACTCATACTGAAAATGTCTGAAAGATATTGAAAATTACCGCCATTTTGTACACTGCTTTTATGTAATTTATTTTTGACCACACAATATATTTTGTTATATTAAACTGTAGCCATCTACTGAAAAAACCTATGAGGTATATTATTGACATCTTATCTTATTAGTACTTTTACTCATTGGGAGATAATCAGAAGACACAATGTTTTCCCTAAAAAATTAATACTTATGAAAATTAATAACGGTATAGTGTACACTTTATTAAAAGACTAAGTAACCAAATTCTGTTTGTTTTTGTATATAGTAAATATATATAAATAATAATCTGTTTCTTCTTATAAAAGGAAGAAATCAAAGCCTAGAAACCTACGGAGCATAACTATAATAGCGATCGATTTCGAAACGCTGAAATGACGACCTTCAGACATAAATTCTGCAATTATTGTGTGCTATTAATGTCAACTTGCGTACAAAAGAACTAAAGAATATTTTAAAAATCCTGAAGTACTTAGCACAAGTGAATGTGTTATAGAAATTAATAAAGTAGAAAACGAACGTAGTTTATAAATGGAATCATTTCCTGAAAGCCTGATCTCTTCGCTGAAAAATCAATAACTGCTACGACATGCATGAAAACATTTTGAACAAAAGTGCTAATTTTGATTGAAAACGTACTTACCCCTTCAAGAACTCGTTGTGTAGATCTTCAGTAACACAGAAAGACAGAAATTAGTGTCAATATGTTTTAGAAAACCTCCTTTATTTATTTATTTCTCAACAACACTCGCTCTGAGCGGACCAACAATCATCTGATTTGACACTATAATTTGACGTTTACTGCGTTTTGTTTAACTTATGTTATGACTTATGATAATACGTTTTGTTTAACGCTCCTAAAATATATTTGGGAATATTACGTTTATACAAAGATATTATACTAAAATTTAAAAAATCTTCAGGTTCTAAAGAACATTTCAAATCATACAAAATCATAACGGGAAAATGTTACCCTCGAATATCCATTTATAAATGAAACACGTTGGTAAAAATGTATCGAGGGAAATTTGAATTTGGAATGTTTTGTTCTTCTTATAGATAGTCATAGTTTTAATGGACATCAAAACAGCCAGTGTTTCATAGATAAAATCTCTTTATCGCAAGAGTAGCCTGGTATTTAAACCCTCTAATTAGCATTAACGGAGAATAGTTAACTGATAAGTACCATTAATGGTAGTATTAAATTAGACTCAGGCAAATTCCACCTTTATTAGTGCTTAATTTAATTTAGTATTTTTTAAAAATTGCTAAGATGACTTATATAAGAAATGGGTCCCCTTTTTTAAATCTTACTGTATTTTGTTGGATTTTCCCAGTTCAGTAGATACCGTTTCAACCCTCCCGCTTGTTATCGCATACTGTACATAACTTATTTAATATCCATAGGCCTCCTCATGCACATTGTCCTGTGGATGGGGGACGTATGGCCAAGCAGGTTGATGTGTCTCTATTAGAGGTGGTGTAGTTCTTCAACGCTTATTATCCCTTAGTCGCCTTTTACGACACCCATGGGATGAGATGGGGTGAATGAAGGTGAATGGGGACAATCAAGGAATAGGTAAGATTAAAAGGCATTGTAAATAAATAAAGTGTTACTTATTATAGCATCACATTATTTGAAACCAGCTCATTATGTGGTTTTATATTCTAATAACTGCTTTTAACGCGTTTGTAACTAAACTGGTTGAATCTGACTGAGATTTTTCCAATTGTTGACGTTTTATTTGATCGCCTTCTCGTATCTTGTGGATATGTCATTCCAGTTGGCGACATCAAAGATAGCTTTCACGTAATCAGCTCGCACATTTTTATATTGGAGGTAGTAGGCGTGCTCCCAAACATCGATTCCGAAGAGTGGCACTAAACCTGAAATAACAAATTTATAAAGACGGTTAAAAGCTATTTGACTTAAACAGCACTTTTAATTCATTTAAAATGATTTAAGTACTTATATTATATAAATATAACGTCTATACAAAGGTTCATTAAAATAACGCAAAATATGAAAATAGGTTGTCCAGTATCGAGCTGAGTAGAATCGATTCTACCAGTTTTAATTTTTTTTTTTACGTATTGTTCATTTCTAGTATATCTTTCATTGTATGAGCAGTTGCGTTAAATCAGTACAGGTTTTACGTTACGTCAGTGACACGTTGTATAATTGTAACGTGTATTTAACATCTTGAAAATACTTATTGATGTACCAAAATTGATGAAAATACGGAATTCAAATCGAATATCGTTTTATCGGCATCAATATGTAAGTATATAACATGTGTTTGTGCCGGTATGTATGTATATTTTAAGTGTTTATTGACATTTATACTATACGTATATTTATTATTAAGTCCACAATTTTTATTTTTCGTCATCTACCTATATACCTACCCTTGTTCAACTTAAAAAGGAGTAGTATCAATTTTACTCCAATGCGTCTCCAAGATGTACAATTAATTATTTTTCGTTAACAGCATTTGTTTCTTTGGGAATCGGAATTGTGATATTCGTGATCGGAGAAAAAAAAAACATTTGTAAGTGGAGCGTTTGTTTAAAAAACTTTTGCTGCGTTTTACTCCAAACCGCCTCTTTTCTATTACTGTATTTTGAGCTGAGCTGGGCATTTTATTCCTGTTTTAGCCCTGTAAGACATCCTCAGTCCTGCAACTATTACTCGCAGGACTTACCAGTAATACCCGCAGGACAGAGCGTCATTTGTTTTTTCAACTCATTGTTGAGTAAAAGAAAAAAAACATAAATTTTACATTGTAAACATGCTTTTTAAAGTTCATAAAATTAAAAAGGCATAAATAAAATTATTTCCATTCCAAATACCCTGATTGACCCTATACTTACCAGTGGTAGCCTGCAGCGGGTCCTGGTTCTGACAAGTAGCAATCTGTAGCTTCTTCATATTCTTGTTGTAACCGAGCCAACCCCAACCGGAGCCTTGTACGCCCACCGAGGCGGTGGCAAGCTGGTTCTTCATATTCTCTAAACTGCCAAAGTCTCTGTCAAGGTGACACAAGATAATGTAGAGAGGTATAATCATATATTATCTTATCTTTCATAAATAAATAAGAAGTTAATAAATAATTAATAAGCAACAACGGCAACATGTTAAACACAGTGATATGAAGTTGACAACACACCGATGTACCTACCTACTGGAAGCACCAATGTCAATTGTATTGTTTCTTTGTTTCAAAAATACATATTGATTTGTCAAATCTTTCAACTTTCTTGACATTATGATATGCGTTGCATATAATAATCTAAAGTCCAATGTATCATTTTAATCTACAACACAACAACTCCTTTACACAATGGTCCTTTAAGCCAGATATGAACCAGCACCCAATTGGTGAAAAACCTGAGCTTTGTTATGAACCTAAATTGTTATCGCTGCCGTGTATGTACATTTATAAAGCAGCCTGTTTTGTAAAAATCAACCCAAGGCCATTTAGAGAGACCAGTGATCTATAATTAAAATTAGTAAGTACTAGGAATAAAAGTAAATTAATTTTAACCTTATGCAAAACTGTTTTGAATGATAAAAATGGTTACAAAATGATGATTCGTATATCCATATAATTAGGGTCTTACCTATGAAATTGCTGTTTGTTCATAGTGGCCATTTTGAACTTAGTTATCTCGGGTTTAGCTTGGAATTCCAAATTCAATTTAAAGCTATGACATTCTTTTTCAAAATCAGTTATTCATTTGTTTTTCCGTCAATCAACCTTTTGCTTAGAAATCGATTTTTGCGACCATAGAGAAGTTAAAAAAATGCGTTATTTTCGAACGAGTTCCATCGCGACAGCAACGCAGCACAAACGGCACGCCATATCAACGATGTGTACGGACCTAACACCTTGTAATGTTTAGCGGCACGAACACACGCTTAAATTTATGGTTTGATCGTTTCCATTCTGAAAATTTCAACCTCAGGAACATGCTCCGTAGACGACGGGCGACTAAAGTCGATAATGACGAACTGAAAGCAATAGTGGAAGCGGATTCATCTCAAACGACGTCTGAGTTAGCAGCGGCCTTCGGCGTAAGTGACAAAACGATTTGCGTCCAATCGAACTCGGAAAGCGAGTACCGTATGAATTTAATGAAAGTCAGCTGCAAACACGCATCGAAGCTTGCCTTACTTTGTTGAACCGACACAAACATGAAGGGATTCTAAGTCGCATTGTCACTTCTGATGAGAAATGGAACGTAAACTTGCCATAATCGTAAACTTTCGTCACAATGGTTGAACCCAGGAGAGACAGCTAAACAATGGCCAAAAGGTAAACTGAGTCTAAAGAAGTTCATAGTGATTGTATGGCAGTATTATCCACTACAGCTTCTTGAGATCTGGCACAACAATTTACAAAAATGCAGATGTGTACTGTAAAGAAGTGCAAACGATGGTGGATAAGTTCCCTATGAAACAACCGAGCCTGGTCAATTCCTCCATGATAACGGTTGTCCGCACACTGCACGACAGACAGTCTCAAAGTTACAGGAGCTTCGACTGGAAACTCTCCGTCACTCACCGTACTCGCCAGTCCCTGCCCCTACTGATTTCCATTTATTTCGGAATTAGGTTAACTTTTTACAGGGGAAAAAATTCAACGCCGATGAGGCAGTGAACGCCTTCAGAGAAATAATCGATTACAGTTCCCAGAAGTTCTATAGCAGAGGCATCTGTCTACTTTCATTAAAATGGCAAAACTGCATTGATAATAATTGACAATACTTCGATTAATTAAAGATATAATTTTGATACAAAAAATAATATTTAATTTTTTCCGTATAAAACGACAATTTCATAGGTGACCTCATATAATATAACAATCTTAAAAAACTTTTAAGTTAAACGGTTTTATATTTTATGTGCACTGAAAACTACGTGTAGCCCTTTCATTTGATACCCATATTGAGGGGGTTAAGGAAAAATATGTAATCCGCCATTTTGTATCGGCGGCCATCTTAGATTTATAATGTTATTGATTTTATTATATTGTATTGTCATCTAAATTAAATGTGTGTACCAAATTTCAGATCAATCTGACAACGGGAAGGTGCTTAAATTTCAATTTCTAATTTTGACCCAAATAAATAAATTCCGTACGGGTCGAGCTAAATAAAACCGTTTAAAAATTCTCGACTATATAAAGCAACAGCTTTTACCATTGTTAGAGAAAAATATATACATTATGTCAATTGATAAATGTTATTAACTTATTATGTGCATCATCAATTTGAGAATTCCCATATTGATGTTATGCATAAGCAGATTTCTTGAATGGAAATTGACATTTTCTATAATCCACATTGACATAATTCATATGGGGTATTATAAAATTTAATATTATTATTTATAATGAGTTTATATATAAGTTTTGCATGCTGTTTTAAGGGTGGAATATGTAGCATCTGCCATTAACTAATGGCGCCTATATCTGTACTCCTATTCTGGCAAAAAAACTATTACTATTTAGTGGTAGTACTTTAAAAAAGAACAGTGGGTATTCAAAACCATTCCATCACCAAGTATGATTATATCAAATAGGGATAAAGTAGTTTGTGTGATATAGAAGCTATGGGTGCTTTGAGAAGTAAAAGGTAATAAGTCTTATTTAATTGAGATATTTAGCAATGATTTTTTAAATTATATACGGTAAAAAGTAGTAAATGCCTTAAGCAATAATTTTATTCAATGGTAAAATGGTAAAACTTGTCAAATGCACAAGTGATTCAATAAAAGCTATTGAATTGCAATGTTAATGCTTGATGCTTATACATACTTGTAATGTTATTATTAGCATGTGTGAGCGCTATTCTTGTAAAGTCACTGGTTGGGCAGTACACAGCAGCCTTTTGTGGTAGTCAAGAGTAGGTCAATTACCATCAATGTTATAAAAAAATCTGTTATAAGAAAAAAAGTGTCACAATAAAAGCAAAGATTATTACAGTCTATAAAAAGCATTATCTGCAGTAGAAAGCACATTTGGAATGATTGAATGTTATCAGTGAAAGGTCAAAATGCAATACATTCAATGCAATACATGCAATCATACTTTTATCAAATACATTAACAATAAACAAAAACGTAATTAACTCTCAAGAAAAAATATTGACAAAACATTTAAAGGTCACCATTATTAAAAAGATTATAGCCAAAACAACAATCAGGGGTAGTATAAAACTAAAACTATAGCAACCAAACATATAAAAAATATGAAGTAGGCATTTTGAGCAGAACATGCACCAAAGATAATTATGAAAGTTTTTATTACTGTTCAATGACTTTGAGAAGCTGTGCCGAGGGTTGTCCACCATTTGGGGAGAGGTTCTCCCAAAAAATGCTGTGGTTAATGTGACCACCGCCATTAAATTTAAGACCCGGAGCCAAATTAATAACAGTTTGGATGTCACCTGCAGAATATATTTAAACACAGTAGGTATTAAAAACAATAGAACATCTGGAGACTTAATTATATAATTAACAAAGAACTTTGGATTGTGATAGACAGATTTTATGGAATATCAAAGAGGCCTTTGTAAAGAAGATAAGATTGGGAGGAGCTTTCCATTTCATTAGATGATTCAGGTGAATAAATACTCATCTCTTTTAGAAGTCTGAAATTTGAACTTCGCTCAAGAGTAGGGCTCAATTGAAAGCTAATAACACCACCATTTGTAAATCTATCAACATCACTATAAACTCAATTGACTCTGAATGATATGATCTAAAACCATCAATTTAGTATGAAACTACTCATCTTTCATACAAGCCAGAGAAACTAACAAAGGATTACACTGAAGAAATACATGTCACATTATCTGAGTAAAGTCCTATTGTCGGTACATAGAATCTTAAAAAAATAACAATTTCTATTTATACAGAATCTTGGAACAAAATTTAAGTTAGAAAATTCTGTTAAAAGTCATTAAGTTAGTACAATACGGTCCCTTTGCACAAATAATGTCACTTATTACTAAAATATGAAAATGAGAGTAAGAAAAAATTAATACCAAAATAAAATTGAAAATGCTTATTACAGTTTGAAATAGACAAAACTAGGTATTAAAAAAAATTAAAAATATTACACTTCAATGGCCTGCAGCAGACAAGGAGAGATTTGTGTCTGGAAAGGTGTGAGATTCAACCAGAAGATTGCATGGTTAATGTGGCCACCTCCATTGAACTTTATAGTGGTGAGCAGACTTACAATTGTGCTGGTGTCAGCTGCTGTTTAGGGATTATAATTTTAAATTGTGATGAGCGATGATGTCATTTATACTGATTTCAACCAGGTTCTATGATTACAATTATTTATTATTTTTTAGAACTTGTAGCTAAAAACTTAATAACAAATACAAAATATTGATTTCCTTAAAGCTAAAAGTTATAATGTAATAAGTAAAGTAGTAAGTAGCTACTGTAGCTAAGTAGTAAAACACTTGAGACACAAAGTCAATGTTATCATTTGGTTTTGGACAAATACTAAAGATACTAACCTATTTCTAGCCCTCGGAGGTTACAGGTGATAAAAAATAGTAATAGGTAAGCTACTCATCATAAGGTAAATAGTTTACAAGCGTACCATGTATTTCTTAAAGAATTTGCATTCCAAGACTGTATTTGGGACATTTCTTTATACTTTTCTATTACTGTTTTAAAGTAATAAGGTTACTGATCAATGGAATTCAGTTATATGAATTCCATAATTAGTTATTCACTATTCATAGAATCATTATCCTAACTAAATACAAAACAAATCAAACAATAGATAGGTAGATGAAAAAAACATATCCTAGAATGATTCTAATTAGAATAAATTATAATAGTATCACAACCTTTAGCCTGAGCTTGTGCCAGTTTCTCTTCAGCAGCGTTCAAGTTATTGACGTACGTAGCGTGATGCTTGCTGTGGTGCAGGGACATGATCTCGCGGTTAATAACCGGCTCCAAGGCATTGTATTCATAAGGAAGATTTGGCAATGTATGCTTTTGGCGATATGCGCCGATTGTACGACTAAAAACAAAAAATATATTACAGAAAAATACAGTAAATACTTTATTTGGTATATTAATACCAAATAAAGTATAAAAAACAGAAACAAATTAATATTTTCAAATTTTTTACAAACAAATATTTAAAAAATATTTTCACTTACATTATAGATCCAACTTTGCGTGCAGTAAACATTGTTGAGTGCGGTATACTGGAGTTGAGGTGAAGGAATACTTTTAAAATGCAATAGATCCGGCAATATTATATGCCTTGTTTAATCTACAATTATCAGTGCAACAAAATTATGCAACAAAAGGCGAAAAAAACGCACTTTGGATGGCTGACAGAGCAGCTGACACTTATGACATTATTGACATTTAACTTTTTTATGGCAAAGGCACATTATGTTTCTGCATTTTTTTTTATGGACGAAGGCGGCAGACGAGCATACAGTCCACCTGATGGTAAGTGGATACTGTCGCCCATAGACATCCGCTATACACACCAACAGTAGTCCAAAATGAGAATCCGGGTCGCCCCCGGATGCGCTGCCTACCTTTGGAAATATAGGAATGGATTTCGAGAAAGAGTAAAAATAGTAAAAATGAGGATAAGATTGAGGAAAATCTTTGTATAATACACATACACACAGAAATGTCTTTAAATTTCTGTGACAAATTCAGGGGCGGACCATGAATTTGGGGGACCCTAGGCTAACACTACTTGGGGGCCTACCTAATTAATCAAACTAATTGCCATTTTGTCAAAAAACTGTTTTCTATAATGATGTATAGGTCCATTATGTATATATTGTCCATTGTCTTCAATCGGGCTTAGGGGCCTTTATATCCACGGAGCCCTGGGCTGCAGCCCAAAAAGCCCATATATAGATCCGCCCCTAGACAAATTATAGGTACCTCCATTCTTAAATGCGCAAATGAGGTTTCTGTGTCTACTACGCATTTCAGTGTTGAAAGCAAAATCTCTTTTAGTTCAATAGTGGATCTGGATGTATAGTACCCTGAATGTAAACCCAGAACATAACTTAGAACTATGCCAAATTTAATAAAATCCCTCCCAGTAGTATTTGCGTTCAGACAGACAGACAAAAACCCCAAAATGGTTGCTTTGAGCTATGTATCACTTGCCTTGTTCTTGTAACATAAAATTATTTACCTTTATTTTTATGCTCGTACTTTACACTGCAACGACTTATTAATTCGACTTTTAAAAAAAACAATTATTGCTTGCCTTGTTGGTCAGTACCACGGAGGATTTTTAGTAAGAATATGGAAGATTCCTCCGTGGTCAGTACAAATATTTTGATCATTTAACAACCACTAAAATTTTCAGATTATTATGAAGGTAAAATTATGAAATACCAAAGTACTATAATATATTAAGTATGGTATAATAAATGTGGTATGAAAGAATTCCTTCAAAGCGGTATGTACAGACCAGTACCGAGGGTGGAACACGGAAGAAGGGGATGTTCATGTGACGGCGTGAGACGGGTCACGTAGTTGGTTTACAACAAAGGCTCCCAAACTTTTTTATTTTTATAATGTTTTTTTTTATAGACTAGAGGGCGGTCGAACAAGCGGTCCCACGTGATGGTAAGTGTTGCCGCCGCCCATGGACACCTGCAACACCAGGGGGCATGCGGGCGCGCCGCCGACCTTGCAAAATCCTATTCACAACTCTCTTGAAGAACTCCATATCGTAGCTTAATGGAAAGACCTCTTGAGGCAGTTCGTTCCACAGCCTACGGGTTCGCGGTATAAAATATTTTTTGGACCGAACAGTGCGCGACACATCCGTATCGAGGAAATGCGGATGGACCGCACTTCTGTGACGGGAGGTGCGGTTGTAGAAACCCGAGGTGGGAATTATATTGAACAATTCTTCAGAGCATTCCCCATTGTACAGGCGGTAGAACACACAGAGACGCAACGTCTCTCCGAATTCTGAGGGGTTCTAAACCGCCCGTGAGAGTGGGATCGTCGACAATACGAACAGCACGTCGTTGGATGGAGTCAAATGGGTCCAGTTGGTATTTCGGTGCGCCGGCCCAGAGATGAGAGAAATACTCCATATGGGGCCTCACTTGAGCTTTGTAAAGCATAAGGAGTTGCCCAGGGGTGAAGTACCGCTTCGCTCTGTTCAGCACACCGAGCTTTTTAGATGGTTAGGATCTATAAAAAGAAAATAAATAAAAATAACAATAAACCAAGATATAAACTTACTAAATGCAAAATTATGAGTATGATATGTTCTAATATGTTCTAATAATATGTACAAAATTACAACCATAACTCGATATTTATATTTACTTATATCTACACAAAATTAGTAACTACACAATATTCACATACATACACACCTAAATTACATACATATTTATAAATATAACAAATAAATATATAAATACCACAGAAAATCGTTCTATTTTCATAGAATAATAAAATCATAAAATTAATACATAAAATCATATTCTTAATAAATAGTAAAATATGATGTAACGTTGGAGCAGTCTGTATTAACCAACGACCCTGAGGAACCGGTTTCTATGTGCTTGTAGCTTGTTTTTTCTATGTAGCTTTATTATTGTGACTGATGTATTGCGTGAATTAAATTTGTTTGACGCGTAACGAAAAAATCTATATAACTGTAAAATACCATAGGACCTATAGTATAGGTTTTGAAATAAGTTTCTATAACAAACCAGCAATCTATATTTATATTATATTTTAGTAATGCGATTTGTATACAAATGTGCAGTGCCTGTACAAACCTAGATTTATGGGCACAAACTGAGTAACATAAGTTATATTTATAAATAAAAAAAATGAATGAAATTAAAAAATAAAATTATAAAGCTTTCCGTTAAGTTTCCGTTAAGAAGTGAAGATGAGTTTTTGGTTGATTAATTGTAAAAATAATATCTTATATTGTACGTTTTGTGATTTAATGCCATGCAATACAATCAATTAATGCCTGACTTACTCCGACGGGACTAGACATTGACAGACTTTGACTTGTAGACTTTGAAATTGTTAATCACGAAGAAAAACTTAGACTTTTGGCGGGGACTCCAGAAGTTTTTGTTTGATTACTATAAAAATTATGTATTGTGCATTTTGTGATTTAATAGTGATAGGTTATTAAATTGCAGTGTTTTTTGTGCATAATATTAATGATACTTAAATAATAGGATTGCATTTTCCGTATGACGCAAGGAGTACTCTTCTATCCTCAATAAATCTACTATCAGCTTACTGAGCGAATCCTAACTTACTTCTACGGGACTGAACATTGACAGAATACGTTTTAAACTTTGAAATTGTTCATTGCGAACAAAACTTGACACGGGCAGAATGTGCTAATGCCATATATAAAAAGAAAAAAAAGTCTTTCTATATTATTATTGTACTAGCGACCCGCCCTCACTTCGCTTCGGTTTATTAAATTTAAAACAATCGGAATAAGATATTTTCCTGCGGTAAAATGGAGCCTATATTTTAAGTTAGACCTCTAGCAATACATCGGTGAAAACTGCATTCAATTCCATGCAGGAGTTTTTGCACGATGCGTGTACAAACATACAGACAGACAGACAGACAAAATTTCTAAAAACTGTTGTTTTGGCTTCTGTTGCTCTAATAAAGACCTCCCACATTAGTTTTTTTTCAATATCTATATTGTACAGACATCGGCCTGTTATAATTTTATTATATGTGTAGATAAACGTTTATGAATCGTTCGGATGTTTCCTGATTAGCCGAAGGCCAATGTTTTCGTAATGTATCTGTAAATATCATTTTACAATGTTGAATACAAACTTTACATACTCGTTCTGTACACGCTAAATGATATCTTACGTATGTATTTTAGATAATAATATTTAGATACGATTTTTCTTATTAAACGAAAACATAAACTAAAAATAGCATACTTCGTAAATGTTTTGCCGTTATCAAAAGAACAAAAACTGACCTCATTAATTCATTACTTTTTGCGTAATCCCATATTGAATTCAAAAAATATTTATATGTATTGAAATTACGCAAATAGTGCTACATATTAGGAAAATTTTAACACTACTAATTTTTCGAAAAGGGGTCTGAATTCCATAGTTTCCTGTGCAATTTCCTTTTAGCAGATAATAATTATTTGTGAATATTCTTCGAACATCGTGCCAGTGAGTTATTATAAAATAAATATACGAGTATAAACAGACAGAGAATGAAACAAGTTGCCTTTTGTCAGTAAAGACAACTTACAAGTCTTGAGGCCCAAGTGATAACCACTGTAGGTAGAAAATAACGGCATTTAAAATAAATTTTATAAATAAAAATTATATATATTTATATATTATAATATATTGCATCTGAACAGTTTGAGAATATTTGCAAGTAGACTTACCATATTTAAAAATGAATTGATTTGTAAATGATAAATTGTTTAATGTTACGAAATCTATGACTTCTTTTGTAATTTATAGCAATCCATACAGCCACACCTGTTACAAGTATCTAGACACTATAGCTAAATTTATATTACTCTAAATAAACAAGTTAAAAATAAATTTGTAGAAAATACATATTTGTCTAATAAATGCTTTGCACTGGCAACATGTTGTTTTCCTTTAATTGTCACTGTGTGTGTAACACAAATGTCGTTTTCACCTAAAACATGCATGTGTACGTAATTTAGTTATCTTACGGCGAACGACGCAACTGTTTGTATAATTCGTAAAGGATTTTCACATATTATATTTGTAATTGTGTTAGAAAAACCACTTGTATTATCATCGTGCTATTGTAATTGACTAAATCTATAGTTACCCTATGATTGCGATCGTTTGATTCAGTGTTTTGAGAGTTGCAATAAGTAAGTGCGTGGACATTACTCTAAGTGGAGGTGCATTTGTTTATTTATAGACTGGCACTATTTGCAGTCATGTAATTATTGCGGTGGCGCTAAAATGTCTCAAAAGGATACAGCTATACATCTATTAGCAGGAGGGTATGTATCAGAATACACCGGCATAAATATCATATGAAACTTCATATACGTATCTGTTAACAAGTTATCAATAACATGATATTTGATGTAATCCTTACGCAGTACATGTGGTTGTTGATCCTTGTTAACGCGCACGTATCGTATATCTGTCACTACGCAGTTTTAATAATGTATAATGTTGATTCCAAAATGGTATTAAAATCAAACTTGTATTTCATAAACTTATAAAGTATGCCTACAGACTACCGCATCTGATTTTATAGATAAATAAGTAAGAACTTCAATTATATTGAAACTAAATTGTGTGCGGTGTTAGTAGGCCTACTCTATAATTTATAATTTTCTTAAAAAACTTTTTTAAACTTTTTAACAACACTATTAAAACATGATTATGATAAAAAATAATGTGAAACCCTATTAGAATGTCTAATTTTATATGCAATTTTTATATTTACAAATTATTTAGACTGCGGTCTTATATTATACTATTCCATATTCACCTTTAGTGTGTAAAACATAATATAAAAACATGATTATGCAAAATATAAAAGCTATTGCAAATTGTGATTTGTACCCGTTAAATGAATTGTGATTTGTACTTGTTAAATGAATTGTGATTTGTACCCGTTAAATGAATTGTGATTTGTACCCGTTAAATGAATTGTGATTTGTACCCGTTAAATGAATTGTGATTTGTACCCGTTAAATGTTGTAATGATGCATCTAATACATTATATTACACAATAGTTAACTTGTATTAAACTTTTCAATGGTAATCCTCACCCTTGTAATTTATAATATCATGTTGAAATTTTTGCCAGGACTACTATTAAAATTAAATTATTCAAATTTTCACAGGAAATTAATTAGATTACCTCTGATTTCTATTTAACTTGCTACCACTTTCTACATATAAGTTAAATGTATTTTAATTATTTTGAAACAATGTTTTTTTTATAAAAATAAAGTAATACCATGAAAATAAAAGTTCATGGTAAAGTTGCAGAGATACAACCAAATGAGGATTTTTACTCCAATTTTTTATTTTTTTTGGAAATCATCAACAATACACAAGTGTAACTTCATCCACCGTTAAATCCTCATGGAAGGATAGTGGTAGGGATGTAGAAGAGAAGGCCTATTTTCTGGACATTCTAAGCAGGTTACACAGGAATCATGTTACATGTATTTAAATACAAATATTTCTTAAACTATGAAGTGATTTTCCTATACTAAACTATACAGTTTTTCATATTAAAGCACAATTTAATTTGTAGCATATTGGTTGTATTATTCCTTGAACATGAGATTGTGGGTCTTGTGACAGTCACGGAGATGGCCTTTTGAGACTTTGAATGCATAAATAAGTTTTAATTTCTTATTAATTTATTGTAATTTTTATAGTACATATTTACTTCCCATTGTTGCCACAAGTTGTTAAAATCGTCATTAACAACCTGCAAAATAGTTATATATCTAAAAGACACAAAATTACCTCAAATCAAATATTCACCCATAACTACAAACAAGGATGCTCAAAAATAAAAAAATTATCTAGTACATGTGTCTGCACCTATATACACCAGGCCCACATAAGGGGATTATGGCCCAAAACTCCCTTATGGTTACTAGGAAAGACCTGTGCCCTGCAGTGGAATGTCACAGGTTGATATTGCTCTTATTATTCGGTAACTAATTATATGTGACATCCTTACTTGCTAACTCATCAACAGACAGGAGGAACAAAATCTAAAAAGTTAATTTTATTTTTCTCCTATTGCCCCTATTTGAGTAATGTAATTTATATATTACATTACTCTCCTATTTATATTATACTAAGCTACTCAGAATGTTTTGCCACAAAGAGTTTTTACCTATGAAACACAGGCTGGTTTTGGTGTCAATTAAAACTATGACTATCTAGGAGTATAGTATAACATAAAAACAAAACATTCCTTTAAATTTCCCTCCCATGTTTTTTTAGGAGCAGAATCAAATATTTGTCATTAAAAAATGGACATTTGAGGGGAACATTTCTGTACTGTGATTTTGTATCTTTTTAAATGTTCTTTAAACCTGAAGATTGTTTTGAAAGACATTTGTTGGCGTCTGCAGACAAATGCCCCTCTAATGCAATCATCATTACCATGAATATAAGAATGGTCGACTAAGTTTGGCAGATGAAGAATGAAACCATTGCCCTTTAATGGCTGTTACCGAAGAAAACGTGGTGGCAGTGAGAATTTTAATTTGTGAAAACACGCATATTACATATGAGGAGATTCAGGAGAGGTTGCAGATTGAATCGGGGAGTGTGTATGAAATATTGCATGGGCATTTATGAGTCAGGAGAATGTGTATTGCGCTAGGTGCTGCACAACCTCACTGAGGCTCAAAAACAAGTTTGTGTTGAATGGTACCATCACATTGTCACAGGTGGATGAATCTTGTATTTAGAAACTAAGTGTCTATCTACTGTTTGGCTGGTTCACAATGAACCAATGCCTACCAAAGTGAAAGGAGCAACAAACCTGGAAAAATTTTATTCACTAGTTTTTTCACATTAACTAGCTACCTGATATCTATCTGTACCTTTACGAAAATAAAGCAGCATTAACACAGTATAGTAGGTAGCCATGTGCTTGCCAAACCTTTTTATAAGCCCAGATATAACTTGATTGACTTTTATACGCCAAGCCCAGATAAAAAATCCCATAGACCATTTATGGGATGAACTAAAGAGGCAGGAGCTGGTATAGAGGAAGAATGGGAGAACATTCTACAAAACGTCATAGTGACGTTGATTGATTCCATGCCAAAGCACATGACGGGCGTCGTAAACGCTCTTGGAGGCAGTACATGTTACTGAATAAACGATTTTGTTAGGTAAACCATTGTTTTCTTCAAAAATCCAATACAAGACTTCCCCATGAGAAAGGCGGACACACTACTTGCTACATTTAAGTTAAAAATTTTTCAGTACTTCTTGATTTCAAATTTGGAACAATGACATACTGAAAAATTGCATTTATAAGAACATTTCAATCAATCATCAAACATTTTTTTTAAGCTTCAGACCATCAAATCTGAAAATGCAAGCTATTGCGATTCAGATGTTCAGATTTAATATCTATTTTATTTTGTATGTATATTTATATATTGTGTTGTGTAAGTAGATTATTATTATATTATTATTTTTATTTATTTATATTATATATACAGATGAATTTAGCTCACCATTTAATCTCTACTGCACCACCGCCAAAACCGACCGTCCCAGTCTTGGCTGACCTCATGTCAATGTTCGAAATTCTTCCTCTTTGTGGCGCGCGTTGTAGCAGTTTCAAATGCATAATCGGGAAACTTTTAAGTTTACTTTGTGACCACTAGAAATAACTTTATGTCGATAAATGGGGTTAAAGTCTTCGTTTTTCTTCTTTTACTTCTCCCAAACGATTCTATAATTGGTATTTGTGGCCATCCCGAATACAACTTCTGCAATAATTATCGAAATTGCAAATGTTGTAACTATTCAATATGTTTTAAGAAATCCTGTTTTTAATGTGCTTTTATCCACCGTTCCCATGAATTGCTATTTAACATAAGAAAACTTATGTTTCAAGTGCTTGATTTGTTTCTCAGAATAATCTTCATATGATAAAAGGTAACTTTCGAGATATTTTAAGCAATGCTTTCCTGGTAAAATTCGAGCCTCCTATGTAATAACCTAAATCAAAAAGTAAACTATTATAAATCTACCATACTGAATAACTTAATATAATGAGCGGAAACCCTCAGCTAATTTTTCTGGTTATTTTGTTGAAACTATACTATACTACACATTACAACCAGAAATATAGCGGGGATGCACCCTGAAGTACATCTCAAGATAACCAAATAGTGGTTGTAAAATTCCTAAACTGATGAAGTATTTTCGATTTACTTTAATATAATTAAAATTATAATAAACAATATCAAAACTATATCAAATATGTGTACCTATTGCCAGGATCCCGAACTACTTTAGTCCATATGATAACTGAACAAACAATATGCACTATCGAACTAAGCTGTTGTATGAAGAATGCCGAGAAAAGATTTGTGTACTAAAAGTGGCGATCAAGTTCCGACTGACATTATAGCGTGGGATGGTGTCGTGGGACCCCCGGGGAGGGACTGTTCGACTTACCAGGTCGTGGTGGGTTGCTTCCTGACGTAACTTTTAAAAATTGACTTTCGGCCGCCCGGATTGGCCAAACACCCGTATATGCAATGGTCGACTGGTAGAAAATGTCATAAAGGCATTAAGTCCGCCTGTGTAAAATATGGTGCAAAAAAGTAAATAAATAAATAAACAAAGATGAAACAAATTTATTGAAAGTAATAAATTACTTTCAAACACGAATTACATTTTCAAAAGTTATTTTATTGTTTCCAGTGTGGCAGGAACCGCAGGAGCAGTGGTGACATGTCCTCTAGAAGTGGTAAAAACCCGGCTTCAGTCATCAAAAGGAGTTGGCGTACCGCCTTCACAACCCCCACCTCCGGGCGATAATGCTGCTAGTGCAAAAAAAATTTACTCTAAGATTCCTAAACATCAGGTAAGAAACTTTCAAGAAATAATTAAATGAGTAACAGAAAATTCTGAAGGAGCAGTAAATCCGTGGTATCAAATTTAAAGGTGTGATTTATTTTCTTCATATATTAGGTAATCGAATATGTTCGCGGCCTTTTTATAGTGAAACAAATAGACTTTTTTAATATTACATAAATATTTATTGTCCATTTAATTCGACTATCTTTCGCCATTTTTCTGACAGATTCATTATCTCATTGCTATATAATTCTTGGGCTTTCTGAGCGTAAAACTGATTTAAATGGTTTATACAGGCTTCTCTCGAATGTAATTTTATTTCATTTAGAGAATTTTCTAAAGAGCGGAATCTGGACTGTATGGAAAATGCATTAAAACTTCTCAGCCAAGGTCCATCAATTTATGTTTAGTCATCAAAGATGTATGCGGTCGAGCATTGTCATGATGGAAAACTACTTTTTCTGTTCATTAATACTGGGGCCCTTGTTTCAATTTTACTAATTGCTGACAGTAGACATCGGAAATGATCGTTTACCCATTTGGCAAAAGCTCGTAATACACAATGCCTTTCCAGTCCTACCATACATATAACTTGATTTTGTTCGGAGTTAGGCCTGACTTTGAGACTATTTGTGATGGCTCACCTCATTTAGACCAAGATCGTTTTCGAACATTGTTATCGTAGGTGACCACTTCTCATCGCCTGTTACGAATATCTTCAGAAATGGGTCGATTTTGTTTCGTTTTAGCAATATAACATCTCGCATATGCAAATTCTATTCACCAAGTTTCTGTCATTTAAATCGTGCGGCACTTAAACATCTTTTATGCAGGTGATCCAAAACTGTTGAATGGTGAATGCTAAGCTCTTCCGCAATTTGATGACTGCTTATGTGTCGATCTGCTTAATTTTTTTCAATGATAACATCAACCTTAACACCACAGCGAGGAACATCATTCACATCAAAATTACCAAACCTGAATAGACTGAACCATTTTCTTTGCAGTAGTTTTAAATAAAGCATCTTCTCCGTAAACACCACAACTCTCTTTACGAGCACTAGAAGCATTCATACCATTGTCAAAAAAAATTGTAAAACATCTTATTTTCCCTTACTTGCATTTTAAAATTGTTTAAAAATATGAAAAGATAAAACTTTTAACTTGTAATTTCAATATGCCACCATTACAAAAAAGTCAGCTGTCAAACGGTATATCACTTTTCCGCCAGTGATCAGTGTTGCCAAAAATATAGCACGCTAAAGTCATACGTTTAAAAAGGCCACGAACTTTTCCGACGATTAATGGCAATGGTGGAATTAGCACATTCTGCCATTGTCAAGTTTTCTTCGTAAAGTCATTAAAACACATAATGTCCAGTCCCGTCGAAGTAGGTAGGTAAGTCAGGAGTCAGGAGTGATAGTAAGTTTACTGAAGACTAAAAGAGGATTCCTTGAAAGCACATGAAAAACGCAGTCCTATGCTTTTATTTGATTATCATTATCACAAATATTTCGCACAAAAAACACTGAATGTTAAATAACCAACACTATTAAATCACAAAACGTACAGTACACAAATTTACATTATTAATCAAACGAAAACTAAACTACACTTCTCGAGTTCCCACCAAATAGGTGTTCCCACTCAAAGGTGAGTGAGGTTTAGGTACTCTGGTGACAGTAAGGAAATTGGCGAGTCTCACCAAGCTGGATATCATTCACTTCGTAATGAGTAATGACATTCTTAGTAATTTAAACTTATTTATTTTAGTTATTCAAAAATATGTTGTGTTGTTTATTATGACTCTCTGCTCATTCAGTATTTTTTGTAGCTTTAAATATTTTTTCATATAGTTATTTCTTTATTAACTGTTGCAAAAATAAGTTTCATTGCATTAGCATGCATTGCACTGCAAAAAGTTTGATTATATTTGAAAATTATGATTTTTAATAATCAGATATTAATAAAAAAAATCCCTCCATTATATTTTTATTCTCCCATTCTGTTTGAACAAGTAAGGATAATTTTAGGATTGTATGAACAAAATGAAATTTTGGAGATAACAATGTTTCATTATTTTTTATCAAATAATTTGTTATCAATTAATTACATACCAGTAGAAATACGTTTATGAGATAGATATCTTATCTGTAAGCAATTTTGCATTTTTTAAATTACTGAAATCAGATAGAAACCACATCAAACTGGCTAGACCACTAATTACATTGTTTATAATTATTATAAATATTATTGTATCTAGCAAATTGGCAAAGCCATATTATTATATCAAAATGCCATAACTTTCTCCCTTGTTTGTCTTTTGAATCTGCTCCTACCTCGCGGTGTATACACATGTCTACACCGCTGCGGCCACTGTCTACACTACTATACTACACTTCTAGTAACAACAAAACTAAACATTGGTTATAACATATGAAGTTTTGTAAATACTCCATCCCTATTCGGAACTGTTCGAATAGTCGACGATCCCATTCTTACAGGCGGTCTAGAAGTTTAGAATCCCTCAAGAGTCCGGAGAGACATTGCGTCCCTCTGCATTTTCTACCGCCTCTATAATGGGGAATGTTCTGAAGGACTGTTTAATTTTGAGCTAACTTCGGATTGCTACCATTGCACCTCCTGACATCGTCGTGCACTTCCTTGAAAAAGAGTCACTGCACACAGTGCGGTCATCAAGCACCTTTACACCGCGAACTCGAAAATTGTGGAATGAACTGCTAAACAAACGAATATAAAAACGGATCAGAATTTTAAATTTTACGACTTGACCCACGTAGAGGAGTACTACCTTTCTATAAACTATGGCGGTGGCGTCCTTTAATTCCTTTCTTATTTAATACTGTAACTATTTGCTGAATATCTTAATCAACTTTATGTCGAAAAAAATAATCCGAGCATATTTCCTTCCACATTGTTTTCGCTATTGTCTCTTTAAAACTTATCAATTCAGCCAACTGTTAAGATGCACTTATATGGTGGTCGATCGATGTCGATCGTTTAAATCTATTTATTGTGGTGCCATGTGGTGTCGGCCGGCTATAGAATAGCACCAGCCCATCTGTTCCCCCGGGGTGACGCGGTCTTTCGTGACAGAGTAATGCGAATAAACAAACAATATTAGTTCCCCAATTTATATCTCGCGAAGGAAAAGAAGTGACCCGACATTGGCGAGCATCCAAATCGCAGTGCACGCCAAGATTATTGATTTTGTTTTATACCCTTGTTTATGAAAATGATATAAACGGTGGTGACTGGTGAGTGGTGACTGGTGAGCCACGCGACGGACTTAGTAATTCGTCTAAAAACACATTAAGTCCATGTATAGACAGTTGATTCTACAATCGAGTACAAACAGGCGATTACAGATTATCATTATCAAAAATAATGGCAGACCACCAACCGGCGGCATTAGATAATTTAATTATAAACTTATCGTATCAGTGAATTGGAATTTATTAAGTCCTCAATCAAATCTGAAATAATGAAAGCAGCCGACATAGCCCAAAAATATAAGTAATATATGTAGAACCGACAACCGCTGAAGCAAAGGATTACTCAAGTGAAGGACCACGTAGTGGTATGCGTAGCATGGGACCTACTCGCCTAGCTGGATGAACCGATGATCTAAAAATGGTGACGGGTTAGATCTGGAAGAAAAGGGAAAAATACTGAATATTGCGGCGCACCTCGGGGGAAGCCATATCCAGCAGTGGATAGACACGGGCTAATAAAGATGAAGGATCGTAGATTGCGTTTATATAGACTGTTATTCTGTTAGAAATTGTCAAAATAGAATAATAAATAATTCCATCAGCAAAGTCATTTCCTTTAACAGGGTGGTTTTCTTGACGACCAGTATGAGGGAATCGGTAAAATAATACCAAGCGAACTGTATTTTAATGAAACACCACTTAGTTACTATTCTCTTAGCTCTGTTTAACTTTCAAATAGCTAGAAACTAACGTATTTGCTCTAAATATACTGAGATCACCGAGATGTTTACAAAACGTCGGCCGCAGTAATTATTACTTCGCTATACGAGCTTACTGGGAAGAACCTTGAAAGTGATGAATGAAAATTGACTTTGTTTTTACAAGTGGTTGAATGATCTTCTCATAAAGTAAATAAATAACGCAACACTCAATACCTAGCATTTCCTGCATACACACAAACACACACCCAGATCCTATTATTATTGAATAGAATATCCGAATTCCTCCATGAAGAATGATGAAACTGGCATTCCTTAACGGTTATAGCTACTACATAGAAGTGGAGTGGACGCGTGTTAAATAAACGCCTATATGTTTCAGATTTAATTTTAATGTAGGCAATATGATTTAGGTAAGCACACAGCATACATTATCCTTACCTACTATATTACCATTCTAATCCTACGTTTTCATTCATTCTCTACACTCGCATATTACATAAATAAAATTCTCATAGTCTCATGGCACTAAGATTGTTACTATTGCATTTGTTATCTATTTCATTAACGTTAGGGGTTACGTAATCTGTTATAGACTTAAATTATGTTTAATATTCATTAACTGTTATTCCGAGTGAATATATCAATGACCCTTGATTTTATTTTATTTTTGTTATGTTGTTTTCAGTTGGGTAAAAACTTAAGTAAAACTACCTTATGTAACGACCTTTTCCAATGTCAAAACGTATCTAAAACTAAAGTAGATTCAAGGCCATTCTATAAGTGTAACAGCAAATAGCAAGTTGAATCGGTATCATACTTGAGCCACGAGAGGTATGCACTGTAATTTTTATATTACTTGCTGTAATATGTGTACTATAAAAGAAAGAGATTTTGAACTGAGGCAAATAAATTACAAGTAGACGTGGTAAGAGTAGAAAAGGCAATAGAGCCAGAGGCCTTAATACGCACCTAGTAGATAAGAATGAATATTAATATAGCAATATGGTGACTAGAATAATAATTACTGATACGAAAAGTTTATAGAAACTATTCCAAATTAAAATAACGAATGTGGAATTGGTTTTGTAGACGTTTGTATTTTAGTTGTATAGATTTATTTTGTATTATACAATAAAATGAAGACTATGGCTATATACGAAAAGAATGAAGCTAAGCCCAAAAACAAAAATCCGTGTACATGCCCTAATTTATAGCCACCGACTAAAATTTTGTACATCTAAATAAATCCGGGTATTTCGGTAGATTACTTTAAATTGTCCTTTTTTTTTTATCGCTTCACCGTCACCAGCCCTTTTGTCGTCCACTGCAGGACATAGGCCTCCTCATGCACATGCACATGAGGGATGTGTGAGATTAAAACGTCGCGCTGGCGAAGCGGGTTGGCGAGTCCACTCTTTTGGAAGTGGTGTAGTTCCTCAGCGCTTGTGCTAGCAATTTTGTTATCCCTTAGTCCCCCGATTGTTCCTTATCGCTTGATAAGGAAGAATGTATGACATTATAATTTAAGTGGTCTATCAAACATTCTATCACATATCTCATCAGTCTGCATTCACTATTATTTACACCATCGCTTTTGTTTTCCAGATCTAAATTTAGATAGGCATCCATCAATGTGAATCATCTCAAGTAAATTCATTAACAGTAAGGCTTCGCTGTCTGTTGATACTTCTACCGCTTCTACGTATTTTTCCATTGTGTTCATTGATAATAGTAAGAGATCACCAGATAACCGAATTGCATTATCCAGTTGTTTACAATTCGAAAGCCGTATGGAAACATTTAGCCCTAATGTTGTTTCCATCACTTGTGTAAAGCGTTTTAATGTCGCTTTTTACTTATGCTGTCTAAAATATATTACGTCATAGTATAGTTAGAAAATTAGCTTTCATTTGATACATAAGTAGTAAATTAGATTTTTTTGTATTGCTGTATTATGAAATGTTTTCACTATTTTCCCGCATTTAAACTTTATGAAGCCAATAAATAATTGTTGAGTTGTTCCATGTAATATGGGTCGCACTATTCCCATCATCCATAAATACACCGAACCTTGTATATAATCCAAACTTGAAGAAATTCAAAAATATGTAGACATCATAAACAGGAAATAAATGTGAAAAGATCGCGCTAAATGTTATGTTTTTCTCATTTCTCATTCGCATTTGTTCAAACACACGTGTTTGCACCATTTATATGAACATTACTATAAACACCGGTATCTATTTGTGAATTTAAAGCATATAAGGGGTTTTCCAATAGGGACTTGACAACTTTGAATTCAATTTGTGAACGCACCCTTTCACTAATCATCGAACTGTCACTGTCAATTTATTCAGTAAACTTAACATTTTCATCATGGTAAAGTACACGAACGAACAACGTCTGCAAATTATAAAAATTTACTACAGAAATTCGGAGTCGGTGACCGCTACTTTAAGAGCGTTAACTCCGATTTTCGCCCTAGTAGACAGGCAGTAACAAGTTTAGTGCAAAAATTTGAGTCTACATATTCGTTGTGTGATGTTGCCGTGCCAGTGAGACAACGGGTTGGTCGAAGTGTCGAAAATATCGCTGCCGTTGAATCGTCCGTAGCAAATGATCCAAAGCAGTCAATTCCACGGCGTTCTCAAGAGTTGGACATCGCCCAGACCACTTTATGGCGAATTTTGCGTAAGGATCTTGGTTTACACCCATACAAGATCAAGCTGACTCAGGAATTGAAGCCGATGGACCATTTGAAGCGACGTACGTTCTCCGATTGGGCTCTGGAAAAGATGCGCCAAGATGATCAATTTCATCGCAAAATCATCTTCAGTGACGAAGCTCATTTTTGGCTCAATGGGTTCGTCAATAAGCAAAATATGCGTTATTGGTCGGGTGAAAATCCACATGTGCTTCATGAAACACCACTTCATCCACAAAAAATAACTGTTTGGTGCGGTTTGCATGCCGGCGGCGTCATAGGGCCATATTTTTTCGTCGACGATAATGATCGTCACGTTACTGTGAATGGTAATCGTTATCGCGCCATGATTACCGATTATTTTTGGCCCGAATTGGAAGATATGGACTTGGACAACATGTGGTTTCAACAGGACGGTGCCACAAGCCACACAGCACACGTTACAATCGATTTATTGAAGAGTAAGTTTGATGAGCGTGTCTCATGTATCTCAAGAAATGGACCAGTCGATTGGCCGCCTCGTTCGTGCGATTTAACGCCTCTAGACTTTTTTCTTTGGGGCTACGTCAAGTCATTGGTCTATGCCAACAAGCCGACGACGTTGGAAGAGCTCAGAGCCAACATTGAACGCGAAATAGCAGCCGTTTCGGCCGAAATGTGTGGCCGAGTCATCGAAAATTGGGGTCCAACGAATCGACCGCTGCAAACGTGCCCGCGGTGGCCATATGAACGAAGTCGAGTTCCATTCATAAATGTTGTGATTGTACTTCAACCCGATAATAAAGGTTTTGAAATATCTCAAATGGTTTGCATTTTATTTTGAAAAAAATTGTCAAGTCCTTATTGGAAAACCCTTTAGTATGCATTACATCCAATACCAGCGCTGTACTAATTTTCTATTATCGCATGTAAAGCTTAACACAAGCGATGGATCATAATATTGGCCGTATAAATGCAGGAGGCCAAATGGGGCTACAGACGTACGATGGGCGCGATGTTCGCATACAGCAAGCAAGCAGATCATATGCTGATGTCGTACAATTGTCAGGTGCAGCAGTGCGCTAGAGCGGGCCACGCGAGTATCGCGACCAGGATGAGCCTTATACAATGCATCAGGTAAGAAAAAGCAATGCATATTATTTATTTTATTATTGTCATGGCCCAGAAGCAGATTAAATTTTGAATCTTTTAATAGAATTGTGAAGTTATTTGATCCTATATTTGGCGCTAAATGACTATCCTGTAGAACCTATACTACTGGACATCCACATCTTGTATTACTGTACCAACTTCAATAAACATACTCCTATACACTAACATCGAAAAAGAAAACGTCAGAACCGCATCGAAATCCGTTAATAAGTTTTCGAGTTTATTACGAACATACACATAGATATGTTTCAAGGACTTATTTATATACGTAGTGATTAATGATTATGTTATTATATAACTACTTCCTCACGGCCAGCAAGAAAACAAAAGTTATCGAGATTGAATCCTATATATACGTAAAATGCACAACCACCAAAGAATTGTTGTGCGATACTTAAATGAAGTGATGATTGCGTAGCGGTATCTATTCTCGACTCTCATTCGTGAAGTCGTGAGATCAAATCCCCCGCCCGTACCACTGAGTTTTTACGAGTATGGATTTTTAAAAGGGAACAAGTATTTGACCTGTGCATTAATTTCTTTGATGAGTATTATAAATCAGCTTGATAAATTTATTTAATAACATTCTACCAGTATTAAAACTATTCTATTAACAAAATTTAATCAAAACTTTATTAAGCTTTAATCGATTATATTAAATTTCGAAAAGCTAAATAAACTGCATTGATTATATGAAAATCGATTTTCCATACAATTTAATTAATGTACCGAACGATCTATTGATTGATCAGACGCATATAAACAGTGATCTGACATAATTATTTTGTTTCACTAGTTGTTAAATCAATTTGACTGTCTCAATAATTTCTCAATAGATCGATCTATTGAAAATATTAGTGAATTTCGTTTAATGTCGCCGCAAACGGCCGATTAGTGCAGTTCTCAGGAATCACGACCTGTCATTGCATTTTACAGTGTGCATCACTTTCAACTAGTTTATCATAGATATAGTTATACGTTTTGTTATTTTTATTATCACATTTAAAATTACCGTTGTAAATTTTATTTCCTCTACTATTGTGATTTGATTAAGTACATTTAACTTTCTATTACAATTGCACCTTTGCATAAAATAGTTCAAAGTATATCTATCAAAATGTCTTTACAGCTACATCAAAAAACTATAATGTACAGTTCAAAGTATCCTTATCTATAAAAATATTTCGAGCCTTAAGATTGTTTTTTGTTAATCGTTTAATTTTAGAACAGTTCATAATAAAACTAAGAGCTTTGTCCACTGATCACACATCGCTAATCAATCAATCATTTTCACTTGTCAATCTATAATTATCGCCGATAAAAACTCGAACAAAACACCGATCAGTCAAATCATACCCTTTTCAAAATTATAACAGCTCGCCGATGAAGAAAAACATCGTGAGGAAACTCTCATGCTTTAGTGTATGTGCTCTACTCTCTTGTGTATGTATCAATCCGTATTGTACCCGCGTGGAGGATTATTGTCCGAAACATCCTAGCGGTTTACTAGGGGAGGTATGTGTCCTGAACTGGGAAATTCCAGGCTGGCAGTTACGATATTTTTATCCACAATGTGTATTTCTATAGACATGTCTGTCTGTTTACTTGTTTGTTTCATGCTAATTTTGGTATCTATTGCATAGATTTAGGCAGACCTAGGAAAGTTATAATGTTATTTTCTTAAAATTAGTTCAGTAGTTATGAAAATTTGTAACGGACAGACGTTTATATATCTAAGGCGCTGTCTACACGAGCGAGCTTCTCGTGGCGATATTCTCGCCCAAACCATTAATTTCATTAATTCTATATGAGCTATCGCCGAACCAATCTATACACGGCGATTTCAACGCGGCTATACGACGACAAAACACTTGACTACTTGTTGATAGTCAACGTGTAAAACGCCTCGATGTCGCCGCTGCTAGCCACGTATGCGCAAGCGCGCGGCAAGTCTCGACACTCAAACCAAAACTTAGCAAATGCTCAAAAAATCAAATTTAAAATATTTGCGGTCCATTTCTCAGAAAATGTTTGAAACGGGGTGCATTAATAACTTTTATTTCATCTCCCAGTAAACCTAGTACCTACTGTGAAATTTTGAATATACATAGTTTATTATGTACATCAGGAAAATAATAAGAAATCGGTCAAGTGTGACTTGGGTAAGTCGCTATCCGTTGATAAAATTGACGTTGACTATCCATTATAGAATGTACGCGGGAATCCATATTGAAACGATATTGTAGGTAATTTCACAACCATACGTGTTATACGGTCTTCGACGAACAATGTACTCCACGCAATGTACAATGTATGTACGCAATGTACATCGGGGATACGCGGCGAGTCGTAGTGATACGTTGCGGAATAATCGCCGTGTCGTGTAGTTTACTCGACGATAGTAGGACGGAATCGCCGCGAGAGACTCGCTCGTGTAGGGCAGCGCCTAAATCACAATATAATACATATAACTAGAAACTCTTGATAAACTGATTAGAAATTGATAAGCCGTGGCAAAAGCTAGTTTCAAACATTTCCATTTAGTTTCTTCTAGCTAGACTAGACTCACTCATTTAAATATTTTCGAGCAAAACAACTGTAATGAAGCACCAATGTCAAATTGTAGATGATATCAATGAGTCTATTTTTAGACTCAAATGCTAATCGTTGTATTTAGTTAACGTTTTGCAAAATACAATGTTACACTGTATTATTGTCGGTTATTTATTGTGTTGTTACACAGGAATCTATAATTTGTATCGATATCATGCTATAACGTCCCACTGCAGGAGACAGGCCTCCCCTAATCTACCATGCGGGCCCAATGCGTATTGGTAGGCGGGCCCATATACATATCTTTATACAATTCTCGGACATGCTGGTTTCCTCGCGATGTTTTTTTCACCGCCGAGCTATCATTAGCCAGTGATAACTTAAAACTGTAGACTCAGTGGTATACGAATGAGAGTTGAGAGCAGATACTCCTTATAATTTAATTTGTATTACATTTATCAATTGCCCAATAAGATTGTTCAAAAATTAAAGGATACGTGCAACATCAGCAAAGAACGACAAACGTTTGAAGGTCTAGAAGTGGATTAGGAAAAAGAATAGGAATGAATCCGCTTACTTTTGTAGTTGATCAGATATTTTCCCCATCTCATTACACTTATCATAAGATGGGAATTACAGATAATAATGGATGGAAGATTTTTGGAACGAAGTTCCTTTACGCGGCGTGCGGTAAGTGTGATTCGAGAGAAAATGTAACGTCACGTAAGATTTTTACCCCCTCCATACGCCTTTCTCTTTCTCGCCTTTCTCTCGCTCGGACACGGTATGTTCGCGATTCTCGCGATCGTGTCAGTTTCGGTACCGGGCCGATCGCTAGTTCTCTCTCATGCCTCTCTCGATCCGAAACGAAAATATCCGATTCGACTACATCGCCATCGGTGATTCGTATCGTTGTTTTTCGATGTAATATATTGCATAGTGACATCGATGTTAGAATGATATATTGAAAAATACATCGATATTTGCAATATATCGATTGTTTTTAGAGTTTACTAAGATTATGGTTATAATATGCCTGAAAATGAAAGTATACGGATGCGTTAAGTTATTAACCTTTATTATCAATCAAAATTCAGAATTAAACAAAAAAAATAAATAAAGGAAATGAATATTTTTCCTAATATATTTAATGAAACTATTTGATTTTTGATTTGATTCCTTATTTTAAATTATTTGCATTGAAAATATGATACAAAATAATAATAAAAATACATGAACTATATAGATTTTATTTCGAATTACATTCGGAGTTTAAAAAAATGCGTGAGGATCTTCGTTCCTGACGGGGGTCCCCCGACCGCACACGTTTTTTTTTATTTTATCCCATTATTACCCATTTTACCCCTTCGTAACCAGCCCTTTTTTCATCCACTCTAGGACGTTGCCCTCGTGTATATTGTCGTGTGCATAAAAAATGTGTGGCATTGAAATGCCACGCTAGCGGCGGGTTGACGACACCACTATTTTACAGGTGGTGCAGTTCCTCGGGGCTTGTGGTGGTGAATAATAAAGTTGATAATATCTACTGACTTCACTCAATGGAAAAGTACCCGAACATCTATCAATATATTTTATTATAACAACATGGCTCATGTAATTACCACCAGCAAATAAAAAGAGGTTCAAACTGCTTACATCTGACATGGTTATCGCTAGTACGCTAATAGATAAGAAACAGTATGCGTCTAGCGATCGTCACGAGATTCGTGCGTGAGCCGGATTTGCGCTCGAGCCAAATATTTTGAGATTACAAGCTTTTACCAATATTGACTGATTTCTTATCACTTTACCTCTTTATTACATCCTATATCAAATACCTGATCATGAATTTTGCATGGAAACACGATAAATCAAAGCTCGCCGTAGTTAGAATATAACTCACAAAAAATATGTTACTTTTATCGTGACTCGCGATATATTTAGTATACACTGACATTAAGATAGTTTATCTGAATAGGAGCAAATAAATGGTCCATTTACGTCACAACAACCGCCACAGGTCAATTCAGTGCGTAAAATGCGAGTTTTATTCAAAGTAAATAAGCAGGTGATAAGTGACACTCGATGGACTCCGTAAACAATCAATTGACATATCGTTATCGATGCTTTATTAATCCTCGTTTCGATGGCGCCAAATTTTGATTCATTTGTGTTTTCAGGCATATAGTCCAGACAGAAGGGCCGAAAGCGCTGTTCAAGGGTTTGGGGCCAAACATTGTCGGCGTAGCCCCTTCCAGAGCAATATATTTCTGCACGTATTCGCAAGCGAAGGCCATATTGAATCAAAACATCGCGCCCGACACGCCCATCGTGCATCTATCGGCTGCCAGTGCTGCAGGTAACATGCGTGATAATATTAGAATAAAAAGACACAATTAAAAATTCGAAATTAAGAGTAAAGATTTGGAAAGATAATTAGGAAGGAGTGGGATATGGGATGGCATGAGATAGGAAAGGAATGGACTCGAGTTTTCGACAACATTCACTCACTTCCGAACAAGTTTGTACATAGCGGTCTTGTGTGAGAGTGAGAAAACTCTGCCAATCAGCACCAGTCAGTCAGCTGTAGCTTACAGCATCGTCCCCCTCTTTGTACTAGAACTGTTCATCAAACTAAATATCGCCAAAAAATTAGTCCAAATACTATTGGGCTACTGTCAAATTTCAAGGAGTTCGCTTATCTACCTTAGGGTCCAGTTATATGTAAAATATACATCTTTAACTATTAACAACATAAATATGCATTCGAACAAATGCATTCATTCAGAAATTTTAATCACGTTCGTACACATCAATTTTACTTTGGAATGAGATAAAACGACCAGTCGGACTCGCCCACTCCGGTGTGGGATACGGCATCATTCTTCTATATGTATTAGAACTGTTCATTGAAGCGAACAAACCAAGAAATGAGTCCAATCACCATCATTGTACCGCCAAAGAAGTTCCCTTACCCACCTTCGACTTCAGCATCGGATGCTGATGGTTGTGTATAATATGCACCTTATTAACTATTAACTTCAGAAAGACGCATTCGAATAAGTACATCGTTTAGAAGTTAAAAAACATTACATCTTTTAAATTTGGTATAACAGTGCCCCTCGTGGGTTAGAACCACAACAGCCATCCTCAAACACGTTCCAAGATGTAATTAAACGTTTACAAAAATCGCCCCAAATACCCCAAATGCATATACCCACCTCCGTTTCGTCGTGGCTAAAAATAGAAAGAAACATTCGCTATCAGCCTGCGAGTATTTCGTCCACTCCAGGGTGGAATAGTTAATAGGGTGGCATATTATACACAACCATCAGCATCCAATGCTGAAGCTGAAGGTGGGTATGAAAACTTCTTTGGCGGTACAATGATGGTGATTGGACTAATTTTTTGGAGTTGTTTGCTTCATAATCAGCCCGCTGCAGTCCACTGCTGATCTAGGGCCTTTTCCTGTGTAATCCATCGTTGTCTATTCATCACTTGCTTCATACAATTCGTTCCCACCGCTTTGACGACATCGTCGCGCCATCGCGCCTGTGGTCTGCCCATCCTTCTCCGGCCAATTCATAGTTGCCATTCCAGAAACTTACGGCTCCAAGTCCCATTCTCTCTACGACATACGTGACCTGCCTATTTCCATTTAAGCATAGCGATTTTCCGAGCAGTGTCAGTCAATACCGTTCTCTCTCACTTTGTGCACACGATCTCTCAGAGAAATATCCAACATCGCTCTTTGTGCAAATCGTGTGCAGTTCTCCTCGTTAGGGTCCAGGTATCATAGTATATCATACTTTTTTTTTTTTTTTTTTTACTTCTTGTTTTCTGACATGGGGATCAGAGACTGTGTCTACATTTTGTTTATAATCAGTCCTATATAAAGTCCCGTCTTATATATTATAATTTTTTATTTCTATTTATCTATATCTATTTTATGTTTATCTATTTTTCTTTTCCTTTTTTTTTTTCTTGTTTTTATTTTTATTTTCCTTTTATTTCTTTTTTATTATATTTATATTTTTTGTTTCTTTTATTTACAATCTTATCCTAGTAGGTACTATTTTTACAGTTTATTCCTATTTACTTAATTCTTAATGCAAACGTCATAACCTTATCACTAACTTATAACATTTTTGTTATTTTCCTATTTGTTAGGCCACTAATTTTGTATGCTTAGATACAAGTAGTGGCCTTTTTCTTATTACAATTTCTTTATTATTACATTTACATGCTTATGGCGTCTATCTTGTACATTAATGCTTTTTATATATATTTACAATATATAGCAACATCATGCTTTGCTATTTATTCCTTTTTATTGCTCTATTTGCCACTGTAGTGCAATAATTGACAAATATTTTTCTTTTTTCTTTATCTATCATTAATGCATTAGCCCCTTCCCTACTAATCACGGCGCTCAGTATATGCTCCGTGTCATACCTCAGGAGGGAGTTTGCGGGGCAGTCGAAGAGGAGATGCTCAATACTTTCCCCGACGCCAGGTTCGCAGATACACGATGGGCTCTCCTTGCATCCGAACCTCTTTAGGTATTCTGAGAACCCACCGTGACCCGTCAAAACCTGCGCCAGGACACCCGTCACTTCCATTTCCTTCACTGTCTTGTAGGCCCTCACCGCGTCCGGGAAAAAGATTTTTGTGGTTGCAGCCGTCGTGCCGTCATAATACCTCCGGTCCCATTCCCGCAGCGATTCCTCGCGGATCTGCCGCTTAACGAATGAGACCGGACACAGGTCGTATGCCGGCTTCGTTTTTAGCTTTTGGGCTGCAACCTTTGCCGGATGGTCGGCCTTCTCGTTCCCCTCCAGTCCGGCGTGTGCTTTTACCCAGAACAAGGATATCTCCTTGCCCTGGGCTTTGGCAACTTTTATGTTGCCACGAGATTGGATGGCCAGGCAGTGCTTAGAAGCGTTGTTTGTCACCGTCTCCAGTGCGGATCTCGAGTCGCTGTATACGCCAAAACTTTCCTCATGCCGTGCCAAAATTATTTCCGTGGCTTTGCATATGGCCAAGAGTTCCGCATGATAGACAGTGCAATACGGAGACAGTTTCAGTTTGACGGCCTTGATCTCGGCATCGCCACTCCATATGGACAGCGACGCCCCGACCCCGCCATCAATCTTACTCCCGTCCGTATACACTTTTACAGCTTTTTTGTCATCTTCAAGTTGCTGCCGGTCTACCAGGCTCACGATATGCTCCGCTGGATGAGGAGTTTCGGCGTATGCGACCACTCGCTCCACCTCTCGGCCTGCTAGGTCCGCCCGGGGCACCCCCCTCCTGGCCTCGTAGATCGCTGCTGCTTCTCTAATTCGGAGGTCAAGCGGGAGCAACCCGGACAGAACCAGGGCCGAGTTTAAGGAGACGGTTTTATATGCTCTTGTAATTTTTTGAGCGAAACCTCTGAGCGTTTCTAAGCTGCTTCTGCACGCCTAGCCTCCCAACCCCTGGCACCCAAGCACTGGAGGCATACGTTATTGTAGGTTCCACGGCCGCGGTGTAGATTGTGCGGACGACTTCTGGGTGAAGACCCCAACTGACTCTGGCTGCTCTGGAGAGTTGTCTGTGGATGTTTATCGCTCTCTTGCACACCTCTATGGCGTGTTTCTTAAAGGAGAGCTTTCTATCAATCCAGAGCCCCAGAATCTTTATTTCTTCGGACATGTCAATGCCGACCCCTCCCATCCTCAGGGCCGGGACACCGAACTTAAGCTTCTTCGTTAAAACCATGGCTTTGGTCTTCAAGGGACCAAAATTTAGCTTATTCTCGATGCCCCAGCCCCGGACATAGTCGAGGGCGGCATTGGCACGTACCTCTATTTCAGGGCCCTCACACCCGTCAAAGACAAGGACCACGTCGTCCGCAAACGCCTGACAGTAGTCTCCCCTTCGCTCCAGCCCTTTCAACAGGGGATCCAGGAGGAGATTCCACAGAATGGGACCGCCAATCGAGCCTTGCACACAGCCTTTGCTGGTGCACCTTTTAACCTGATGGCCCCCATATCGGACTGCCACCGCCCTATCTCGCAGGTAGCTGTCAAGCACTCGCCGTATGTTTATGGGACATTTTTCCTCAGCCAAACGCTCTATGTCCAGCGATATCACTACGACTATCCTTTTATCGGATAGTTTTTGTCGTATGTGATTCACCAGATCATAAAGAGAGTCCTCAGTGCTTCTCTGGGGCATGAATCCGTATTGGCGAGTACTGATACTAAGTGCCATTTCAGCCTACCCACGACCAGCTTTTCCAGAATCTTTCCCATCACTGGTAGCAACCCAATTGGCCTGTATGCCTTGGGGCTGCTATAGTTCTCTTTTCCTGGTTTTCGCAGGACCACAACCGTCGCCTCCTTCCAGAGGGTCGGGAAGGGTCCGTAGCTACACGGTAAACCGGTCTTGACGGGGGGCCGGTCTAAGCTCCCGTCATCTGAATATGTCGTCTATAAGTCGTCATGTATGGGTTAAATATAAAATGGTATATCATACTATGATACCTCCGTATATCATAGTCGGCATTACGCATTGGTCAAATACTCTGCGTTTTAAGCATACTGGAATCTTACCCTGGCCACGTTGGACAGTTCTCTGAATGCGGCCCAATAGCTGTATTCGCCGGCCAATCTCCCTTTCCTGCCCATTTATCATCAGCATTTGCCCGAAATACTATTTTACGTTTTTTATTACGTAGCAGTGAACCAAGATGTAATTTAGCTGTTCTTGACACATGATTTGTGTTTTGTCCATGTTCATTCTTAGTTCTAGGAATTCCGAAAAGATTATTATATCACGGGCGAATCGAAGGTGCGACAACATTTCTCCATTTATATTCAATCCCTTATTCGACCGTTTCAGAAGCTTAAATAAGTCCTCCAAAGCTGAAGTGAACAGTTTTGGTGATATTGTATCGCTCTGGCGGGCCCCCTCTGCACTCTTACCGAATTGGTTAAACATAGAGTTTGACCTGGGCACAGGCCTTCACTATTAAATCACTGGGAGGTTTCACTTGAAACCTTAAGATGTAAAGCATTGGCTAACCAAGCGGTCGCATAATTACAAACTTTTTTGTGTTCGTAAACTACGCGATGATTTTAAAGTTCATTTTCGTTGCTCTAAGTGAATAGGTCTGTTCTACAACATTATATTTGCGGTTGGCGCTACCTGACCGCTCATTGTATAATTCGATAATGAACTTTAAAGGAGTATATTTGTACGAACGCTCGATTGACCCTACAGACACAACACATAAGATTAGAATCCCCATTCTACCATATTTTCTCATCTAACATTTATGAAATGTTAATTCTATTTTCTTAAAGTTTTTTTTACACTAAATTTCTAAGGATTTCAATATATTTTTCACGAGTGATATACAACTGTGTACATTGGTCAAATTAGGTACAACAATCGGTTGGTTCACAATAAAGCAACATTGAATTGGCAAACATACGAGTAGTAGAAGGACATCAATTTACGCAACAATCAACTAGTTGTAAACACGCTACGAGAAGTCCTAACAACTATCGTCGTGTCATTAATTTCGCAAGGCCATTTGCATACAATAATAATAATAATAATCTTTATTCGCATAAATAAATAGCCGCTGATCTGTATTATGTACTCTATATTATTACATAGGCTTCGCACGGTTGAAATACGATACATTAGTAGACCTTTTTAAGATATATATGTATGAAAACAGATACATATTATTATTGAGACAGAGAGCTAGTCAATAAGGTTTCGTATTACTTACTGCAAACGTTGCTGATCTATTGTGATCGCCATCTTTCCTATAGTTCGCTGCCAATGTCCATGGCCTGCAGATATCGCAGGATAGTTTTAGCAGCGAGGTGGCTTTTTGGCGACAACTCGAGAATTGAAGATTTTGTTTGATTATTGTAAAAATTGTGTATTAAGCGTTTTAAAGTTTAATAGTGATAGTTTATTAAACTTCAAAGTGTGTTTCGTGCGTGATGTTTGTGATAATCAAATAAAAGCGTGGGAGTGCGTTGTTCGTGTGCTTCCAAGGAGTCCACTTCTGTCCTCGATAAACCTACTATCACTTTACTGAGCGACTCCAGATTTACTCCGTCGGGACTGGACATTGACTGGTTACGTTTTAGACTTATTTTAGACGTTTTAGAATTGTTTATTACAAAGAAAACTCGATACTGGCAGAATGTACACCTGCACCATTGCCATATATGAAGGAAGAAAAAAGCAGCGAATTGTTAGACCTCTTCCGGATTTAGCAGCTGAGGGGCACATTCGCAAAGGAGGTGCATTGGTCTTACATCCACACTCGGAACAAAATCTGCAAGGTTTTGGAAACGCTTCACTCCCAAATTCTTAATGGATCCTATCTATTTTTAACGTTTTATTCAGAGATGGGTTGCATATCGTTCAGTTCACTGCTCTTTATAGATTACTATCATAAATATCATGCGTTGAATGCATGTATATTATACAAGATGTGGAATATAAAGCTAAAAATAAAAAAATGTTTTTTACAAAAAGGGATTTGCGAAAATTTCATATCAATGAACCTAGGAATTATGAATGGAATCCATGGTTCGAAGCTTCGGGAATAATCTGCACACATTCTGTATATGCCCTAAATACCTATAAACTGCATCAAAATCCGTTGAGTACTTTTCAATTTTATATTTCCGTAGGCTGTGGAACGAACTGCCTCAAGAGGTCTTTCCATTAAGCTACGATATGGGGTTCTTCAAGAAAGCTGTGAATAGGATTTTGCAAGGTCGGCGGCGCACCCACATACCCCCTGGTGTTGTGGGTGTTCATGGGCGGCGGTAACACTTACCATCACGTGGGACCGCTAGCTCGTCCGTCCTCTTGTCTATAAATAAAAAATAAACAGGCTCGTTTCGGAGACTATTATAAACTAATTGTAAATTAATAAATTTTAATGAGGACTGTTATTTATCCTCATACTTATAAAGAAACAGCGTGTCAGTATTCGACATAACATTCTGATAATTTGCGTCTAATCTATTTACATGGCAACAAAACTAATCCAAGTATATTTTTTTAACCTTATCTTAAGTTATTACTGTATTCTTTATATACTGGGAACATGTATTTCTGGAATTGCAAAAAATACGTATCACGCACATGACGTAAGAGTGCTCATTTAGTTGGTGTTTTGTTATTATCATATCTCTATTTATGTCGCAATGTATGTTTGTTTTTGTGTCACCTTATAACTTCAAATATGCTGTTCCGATTTTGATGCAATTTTTAATTTAAAATGTCTCACAGCATATTCACTTTAACAAAAAAGGGAGCTGTGCGTGAGCTAATGATTTTGTTGAAAGAAAAATACGTCATCCCAATTCCCACATTCTGTATTTTAGGGATTCTGCTGTTGTTTTAGAAACTTCTGTATTTGGACAGTGCTGTATCCTATCCCTCCCTTTCTCCAAATATATTCCTAAATCTGCAAAGATAGGCAGCGCGTCCGTGGGCATGCCAACGTTTGTCATTCTGGACCGATGTTGGCATGTATCGCGGATGTCTATGGGCGACATTATCCACTTTTCACCATATGCTCGAGTCGCCTTTTTCTTTAAAAAAAACTTTCCACTCTCTATTAACTATTTTCAACTTTTTCTAGGTTTCATGTCATGTACCGTGACCAATCCAATTTGGTTCGTGAAGACGCGTCTCCAATTAGACGGACAGAACGTGACCGCTGTGCAGTGCATCAAGAGGATATACCATAAATCGGTATTATAGCTTTCTTTTACATACTATGCGAGTGCTAATTACACTGAGAAGCCTTTTAATTATGTTGCTGTTTATTGTACGAAATTGGTGACTGTCGACATTCACCGACGAGAGTTAAAAATCACTGACATCGCTAGTGAAATATTTCGTTGAAAATATTGTCATCCATTCGCACAGCAAGCTATAGATGGAGGGAGCTATGGTTGAAGTTTCTGTACGGAATAAGATACGAAACGAGGAGATTCAATATAGAACTAGTCACCGATATACTTCATAAAATTAGTAAGCTGAAATGGCAATGAGCAGGCCATATGATACCCGTTGAAGGGCTACATTCCATATGCGATGGTATGATTTGGTTTGATTTTTAAATGACTTGCTTGTTGATTTTTTAATAACTTACAATTCAGGCAAAGTATTGACTATTAAATAACAAAACGAAGGGTTTATTATACATGCCAGGAGTTAGAATGATACCTGATGCAATTATATCTTATTTTTTTCGATATTGATGATTATTAAAGTGTTTAACTTAAAATTAAAACAATTTTACAAAATTAAGATTTTTTTATATTTAAACCCTATAGTTATATCACTATGATGTAACCAGTAACAACATTTCAGGGCATCAGAGGCTTCTACAAAGGCATAACAGCATCATATATGGGCATCAGTGAGACTGTGGTACACTTTGTACTGTACGAGGGGGTGAAAGCGAGGCTGATTGCCGCTCGTAGTATAGACGGAGTGTCCACTGACACCAGGTCCCCAAGGGACTTCCTGGAATTCATGGGAGCCGGTGCCTTCTCTAAGACCGTGGCGTCTTGCATTGCTTATCCACATGGTGAGTTTTTTTTTAATTGAACTCATTAATTGAATTAATTTTAAAATTAAGAAATGACGTTATAAATGATCAAAAGATGACATTTGCAGTTTTGGGCTCATATAGTTTTTGCGTTGGTATTCCAATTCTTGAGTAGAAGCCATATCTGAAGTTATTTGCAACGAAAGTGTGATTTTTGTTAGTTCTAAACCAAAATCTGATAATATTTTTGATTTCTATGTTTATAAACAGAAATAGTATTTACACAGAAACATCCTGTTATAAAACCATTTATAATTGTACAAAAAAAGGTAGGTATGCGATGGTTAACTGGGTTATATAAACAAAAATATTAATAAATAATTAAACTTGTTGCAAATATACAATCAATTTATGAACTTTTGAAATGAACGGGACCAAATATATAATGTGCTGAAAATACAATAACCCATCAAATGGGTTCTGTACAAAAAGAGTAATCACTGCCTCAAGTTTGTGCCACTATCACATTTTTAGCAGATCGAGATAATTTTGTCATTTTTTCTAGTGGCACTGTCATCTTTTGATCTTTACCTTTCATCGTTCTATTTTGGTATGCACTTGGTATTAAGGAAGTGTTGGCGCTAGTGACTCAGATGTCGTTCGGCAGATGTTGTGATGCTTTGGACGTCACTAGTTTTTTGTGTGAAATTCTCAACATTTTTTAATGTCATACCGATTATAAAATCGCTTAGAGTGGCGTTTTTGTACGTACACTCAGAAACATGCTAATATATCCTTAATCCAATCAATTTCTATTGGCGGCTGTATGTTAAAAATGTTTAAATTCAGGAACAAAATAATAGAAATTAATTACCTGAACTAGTTTACTTTTTATCAGAATATATTTATTGTAAACTGCAACAATTAAATATACAGCTGTGACTCATATACAGGCGTACAATATCAATTTATTTTAAACTAGCTGTTGCCAGCGACTTCGTTCGCGTGGTCTTTAAGTACTAATTCAGAAACCTTCGCGGGCGTGCGCACAGCAACTCACCAAAGTTTCATCGCAATCGGATGAATGGTACAGGAACGCATACGGGACAAACAAAGAGACATTCGTTTTTATATATATACATATATATATAGACAATTTATTAAATGAAATTAATTTTGGTCACATATATTGATCAAAGTCGTGTGTACGTTATTGAGTCGTACATTGTTATTGTATACTAATCGGACTCTCGAGTGTGATGTGGGATTACGTATTTTAGTAGGATTACTAAAATTATGTCAAGATTTCAAACAATATCTTCAATGTCCCTTATCATTGCCACGTACATAAGTTCGATAACATGACGGTAGTTCCAATGCTGAATATTATCCGTATCTAATATCTATGTACAATGAAGATGATAATTCTGTTTGTAGACTTTTATTTACAACCTAATTTCTCAGTAAAATGTTCGAAACACTACATAATGAATCTCTCGTGTTGGTATATTCTCATGAATTTTACAAGTTTATAAAACTATCTCATGAGGCCTACAAGAGAAGATAATTTTCCCCACAACCTGAAATGAAAGAATCATGATTGCTACGATGTTTTTTTCATAGAAAATTTGCATCAACTCTTTTGATTTAATGCAATAACTAAATATGAATTTGTCCATTGAAAAGGTATGGAACTAAAGTTTGTTGTCTTGACATTTGATGTTCAGTAGATTGCCTGTATTTTTTCAATTACCCTGTTTCATTACTCCTTTGGACACATTAGTTTATTTAAATTTACGCCGTATATGGACAGTAGAAACTGTAACAAGAACTTTTATTAACCACATTAAAACAGCACGTTGTCGGCGGGCTGCGGGTTGGCGAGTTCACTGTTTTAGAAGTGGGTGTAGTTCCCCAGGACTTGTGGCAGCGGCTTTGTTATGCCTTAATCACGACATCCACGGAATAAGATGGGGCGGTGTAATTATATAGCTGGCCCACGCCACACGCCAATTATTCAATTAATTTTACTGTAAATAAACAGTTTAGATATTTTACTTAGCGACTGTCGCACCTATTTGTGTACCCCTTAAAAGTACATTTATTATGTGCATTGTTTGTTACCGCAGAAGTAGCGAGGACGCGTCTAAGGGAGGAGGGCGACAAGTACCGTAAGTTCTGGCAAACTCTACACACCGTCTGGATGGAGGAGGGCTACCGCGGCGTCTACAGGTAAACTGTCATTTATAATATACAACTTGTCAACGAAATAACGCAAAAACGTAGAGTGAAAAGTTTGGCCAAATCTACTTTTGGACCCTAACTTAATCTGCTTATTTTTCTCTGTTTTTTTGGTCCTACTGTCATTTTAAACATGCTTATAGATTCAGAATTATAAAAATTGAGAACTACTTAAGAAGCAAGTCTTAACTTCACACTACTTCACAGGTAAGTCTAATTATAGACCTTACCTGTGAAATAGTCGTTTGTTCATAGTGGCCTCTTTGAACTTAGTTATCTTACATTTGGCTTAGGCAATGCATTAGTTGAAATTCCAGTCAAATTAAACGTCAATATAAATCTATGACAGTCTTTTTTAAAATCCGTTATTCATTTGTTTTTCCGTCAAACGAAATTTGCTTCGACTTTTGTCAAACAAAAATTCGCGTTAGTTTCCGTTCTGGAAATTTCGACATCAAGAACAAAACCCCTTTGACGACCGGAGACCAAAGTCGATAATGACGAACTGAAAGCAATAGTGGAAGCGGATTCATCTCAAACCACGTCAGAGTTGGCAGCAGCCTTCGGCGTAAATGATAATGTGATATTGATTCATTTGCATCAAATGGTAAGTGGTCACCGCCGCCCATAGACACCTGCAACACCAGGGGGCTTGCGGGTGCGCTGCCGACCGTGCAGAATCCTGTTCACAGCTCTCTTGAAGAGCTCCATATCGTACCGTAACGGAAATGCCTCAGCTGGTAGTTCATTCCACAACTTTATTTTTAGCCTTTGCTTTATTTCAACTGTCAGTTGTATAGCCACCGATATGCCAGCGACCCATTGCCTATGTCCATCTGTATTAGTTTAACTTGCTAAAAGTGAAAGAATTTTCAAAATCGGACCAATAGCTTTCGATTTTACCTCTTGTAAGTGGTAAACTTGTATCTTGTTTATATATAAATATATACACAGAAAAAAATATATTTTTATCTTCTTAATATATTATTGGTATTAACAACCCATCCCAGACTTCGTGCGCTTGGGATACGGTTTTATTATTTTGGTAAGTGATCGTGATCACTTTAAAACGCAAGTGTTAAACACTCGTGAGCGTTATAATCCAGTTATGGCTAATGATTATAAAGCTTCAGATATGGCTTTTAAATTATAATAACTAAAGTTTATTTCCAGAGGGGGTTATAATATCTAAAATTTGTTTACACAGCTAGTTATAATAACTTTTTTTTCCGGATTATATGTTATAATAAATAAAATTTGTTTCCACAGGGGTTTGGGCACACAACTAGTCCGTCAAATACCAAATACGGCCATCATGATGTCCACATACGAGGCTGTGGTGTATCTATTAACCACTCATTTCAACAGTTCCTTCTATGAAAACACCTAGATTAACGTCTTGAGAATGTAATGCCCGTCCAAGGACGCCTAGCGTCGACCCCCTAGTGTAGGCCTTCATGGTTCCCGTAGGAGTGACGTCACGGTGGCATCATTAGGCACGTTTAAAGTGCAAGTGTTAAGATTATCTGAATCGAGAATCTTAAATGTGGCGACCGTTATTCTGGCGGGGCCAATAACAAAAACAGCACGACTGAAATAAAATTGACTGAAAATTATTAACGTACTTGTACGTTGGTAGTATGCATAGACCAGTGTTTCCCAAAATGTGTCACAGCGCCTCTTGGGAGGCTTTGATTGTATTCAAAGGGGTGTGTACACTTCAGGTACACATTCGTCACTGTATCTTTTTATTTATTTAAGTGAGTAAACATTATGTAATCCAAGAGGACATGTTTTTTTCACAACCTTTGGTAAAGATCAAGTACGATATTACTGACTATAATAAAACTGGTTTACAAATGTTCATAATAAAGATGAAAAATGTGTTGGTCCTGCCTTTAAGGCGATTGCCATGTTGTCTCTGTGTGATTATCTCAAACATCGCAACGAAACATATGGCTCAGTTATTTATATAATAAATATACTGTAGGAGCCAGAACTATCGAAATAATATGAATATAAAAAAGATCGCTTGTAGAGTGGTGTTATACGAACCACTGGAAAGTAGAAATGTTTATTGAAACTAAATAAAAAAATATTAAAAATAATGCTGACAAACTTATCACTGTAAAATTTTTAGACGGTATACGTATATTTTAATGATTTTCCAAAGTCATTGTAATAATCATATAAACGATCATTGGAAGATTAATGTGTGTTGACATTCTTAGAATATGATAACACAATAATGAAATACAACTATGTAGTATGTGCAGGCTAAAGTCTATCGAAGCTAGTATATTTCGTATTGATGCCATTTCTCTGTGCCAACTCTATAAACATTAACACCACTGGCAACACCACCATACATTAACTTGTGTAAAATTGGGGGAATAAGTAATTTTTTATATTCTAAATCGGGTCTGAACACGTAATAAAGGTATTTGTTTACCTTTTATTATGTAATTTAGACCCGATTTAGAATATAAAATATGTACAAACCGTGAAAGTTTAAAAAGTAATAAGTACATTGTTGCTTTGGTATTTTAAGTGCAAAAATATATATATTGCAACAAAAACATCCACTAGGTACTAAAAATTGTTTTCCGCTACATTAAAAACAATTTCTGAAATATCAATGGTGTAACAGAAAAAGGCGTATTAATTAATATAATATGGCGTCGTTCTACGCACAGACGCGGACACTACCGCGGTAGCGGTTTCCAATGCAATTTCAACTCATACAATTTATTTGTTATCTCACGTGTCGTGTCACGTTACCGAAATTTGGAAAAACTTATTAATTATTAACTCTTATTCTATGTTTGCATCGATTTATCGTCATTTAAAAACGACATTTTAATGGAATACAAACTATATTGTAATAATAAGTATCTGGTCGCATATTTGTTTATTGTTATTTATTTGTTATTCTTTAAATAACAAATAAATTGTGAATTGTTATACAACCCATCCATAGATACCCTAAACAGCGTTAGTGTGAAATGCTTTATAACGTGAAAAATATTTTTATGCAGCAAAAAATAATGTAGAGCTCTGTTTTTATATGATTCGTTGTCATAATAATATATATATATATATATATATAAAACCATGGATAATAGTGTAATGACTGACATTGTAATTTTAAATTCCAAAATCTTATAGACGTAAAATACAATTAACTTTATTATAAAATATCGAATGAACTTTATTTTTGGTCCGAAAATAGTGTGCATTTTAACATGGGGGGGATCTTTTTTTATTACTTTTTGAGAATGTAAATAACACATAATAATATTATAATCTTGAAATTATATTTTGTTATATAAATTTATTGCCGTTTTGGACTATAGAAACATTTAGACAAAAACATATTTACTTGAATTTTTAACTTTGCATTTTCTACAAAGTTATAAAGTTACGGTCATATACTCTCTAAAATGAGTACTTCCGCCTGTGTAACATGCTATAACCTTGTTATCTACCATACATTGTTTCTACTTAGCCATATTAAACATAAATTACATAATATATAATTATCGCGTAATATAAATACATATTACGTTATCAAATTATGCTATCAAATAAAATAGTAAAATCAATTTTAAGAAAAAAATATAAATCCAAAGAAAATATATAAATTTATAAACCTTCCTGTCAGAATAGTTGTTTATAGTGTTGTGACGTCATAGACCCAAGATGTCACGTGACCTTATTGTTTTCACGCGAAATTTAGATTAATGTTTTAAAATATTATACTTTCTTGAAAATTTGTGAAATAGTCAATTTATCCATTAATTTTACACTAGTCAGTTGATCAATATTTTTTTTTTAAATTTAACCACAGGATAAGAATACGATACTACTAATTAAACAATGCTGGTCCCTCATATTCATATTCGAACAAACACGAAGATATGATGAATAGAAAAAGAAACAAACACCTAAATACGCTTTCAGAGTTCCATTACATTACGTGGTAACCACTGTACGTTATATATCCTAGCAGTCATGGACGGAAATACGAAGATGGCCGACCCGCAATAATTAATTATTAATATTAAGGCAATATGTGAATGACACAGAAATGTTTAAAGCACGTTGAAACATTTAAACTGCACATATAAATGGCCTGCTTGGAGTACTTAATGTAAATAATGGGAGTTATGAAACAAATACTTAAAACGGTTTTTAATAAATGTACATTCTATAATAAATAACAACATTGTTATTAGTGGCCATATAGATTTACCATTATAAAATATATGTGGTTTACTGAGCAAAGGGACATTATTGTATGAACTCCTTAACTTTGGTTATGATTAAAATTTAAATTAGATTTTTAAATAATTATATTTAATGATAATCAATTTAATTGAATTAAATTATTAATTGTGCAATTATTTAATTTAATAACTTAAAAATGTTGTTTCACGATTCTGTTACATAGAAACATTTGATTCTTAACATTTTTTAACATTTTATTAATATCTGAGAAATAAGAATCGATAAGGTCCTTTCACTCAGATAATGTCACATTCGGGGTATGTCCAGATTATTCCCAAAGTCTGAAACTATGGATTCCATTCATGATTCGGAGTTATTTGTTGTGAAAATTTTAAAATTACTGTTTAACAATCGCACGTTTTATTATATTACTACCCACTTCTTCAGTCAGCTCGTGACCATGGTTCGTGGAAACCAACCAAAACATCCAGTAAAATAAATAAGGTAAACATTTAGGTTAATACCTGTTTAAAACACAAAAATCTCAAATGTTTAAAATATTTGTTTTCATGCTTTTTTTACTCAATTTCTCACACAAGTTTGCCAATTGTGTTGTTTTTTAAAAAAAATGTTATATAATGAACTCAGAATCATGGCAGAATTCATGGTTTCTGGCTTCAGATATAGTAAGTCTGTATAAGATGATTACATTGTAATTTGCCACTGATAGTTTTTGATTGATTCCATTAGTTCATGAATACATAGGAAGTTGTAAGCTGTGATATAGAGCTTGTAAATATTAGTTATGAAGGTAAATAAATAGAGACACAGGTTTTGTAATTTCTTTATTCTCGAAATCCACACAACTTTAGAGATGTGTTTTTGTATTGTTAAGGTTTTCTTATTACTTTTTTTCTAATTCAGTCTAAACTTAGTATAATCATTACTGTAATTATTATCTGGTATGATATTGATGGAAAATATTTCTTAAAACTGTGGAGTTGTTACTCAAATTTATTAATTTAAGAATTATCAACAGAAATGTGTAAATTTTCTATAAATTTGCATAATACGAGCAAAACTGTTAAAATATTTTTAGACGACAGAGTTGTATGTGTGTCAGACTGAATTTAGAATATTAGTTATTGTTCAAATAAATAAATGATTATAGAATATAACTGTTTTCTTTAAAAAACATTCCTTGTATTCACATGACAAACATTACTATAAACAAGAAAGGACTGGTTTTATCAGACACCTTATAGACAAATTTGTGATTAATACCCAAACGTGAGTGGAGATGGCATTTGGAACTTTACTTGGGTACCTTAGAAATGTACTAAAGGGAAATAGATTTCCTCTTAAAGCCACAATCGGCTCATTTCTAAACCATATCACTGAAATGGCTATCAACAATGCAACAATAACTTGAAGGCCAATGTGTACTGATCCTTTAACTGCCAAACTTTTGCTTATTCTAGACTGTGAATCTTCTTTCAACAGAGTTTCCAGTCTATAAATTTTTCTCTGTAACTTTGAGTATGCTGCAAACTCATCCTTGATAGACATTCCACTCTGTTCAGATCTCAGCTTCAATATATCGCTCCAGATCTTGCGCTCTTCATTAGAAGGTCCGAGGCAACAAGCCACAATCTGGAAAATTATGACTTCTAGGGTAACAGTAAATTTCCACACCCAATAATTATTCATATCTTGTATTACTTATAAAAATCTGCTTATATACTTACCGGTTTAACTAAATGCGGCACAAAAACATTAATTGTGCATAGGCAGATAAAATAACTAAGAAGAAATCCATTTATAACCTCCAACATTTTACAATGTGTTATTTTGTTTCACTGCTATTATTATACCTATGAATTTTTATTATGAAACATCTACAAAATAATCATAAAGTAATATAAGATTTTTCACCACATTGAATTATTTAGACAATTACAATTATTTCTAGAATATCTATAAAAAAATTGAAGTTTGCCAAAGAAAATGACAACTTGTTGACATTTATTTCGTTTAGTTCGCGCATTGAACACCAATTGAAATCTGTGCTGAAACCCTAAAAGCGTGAGACTGCATTTTTCGTGTTCTTCCAAGGAGTTCAATTGTGCCCTACAATTTGATTGCTGAGCGACTGTTAGAGTCCTTTTCATGAAAGAAGTCCCCCAGACGCAGCGCTGTACTCGCGTGACATAATGTTGCCATTTATGAGTAAAAAATTTACCTATTTTACATTTAGCATATGTAATTTATCAAATAATACTATTTCCTGCATACTTCGATGAAACAATATAAGCTCTTAAATTGTATTAAGAAATAAATACATTTTAGATGGGCTGTAATTTCATTACTCAAGCCCATACTATAACAATAGTTCAGATTAGTGAATCATGTATATTTCTGATAAGTCAAAAGTATATTTGGGCATTTTTATCAAAATGTCTACCAACCCACTCATGGGATGACCCATGCAATAAGTCCAAATAACTAACGTTATTATGACTCTGTAAGTGTCGTGTTATTATTAAATAGTTTCAAATGACTAAAGTTTCCTTTTTTACTATGTTGTTAGGTGAGAAACTTAAAACAAAGTAATAAAATTAAACTCAGAAATGTGGCATCCTACGTTTCCCAGTACTGTCCCCTGTTTTCGGTAACGGTTATGACCAAAAATCGTCGGCTTTTATTACTTTGTTTTAAGTTTCTCACCTAACAACATAGTAAAAAAGGAAACTTTAGTCATTTGAAACTATTTAATAATAACACGACACTTACAGAGTCATAATAACGTTAGTTATTTGGACTTATTGCATGGGTCATCCCATGAGTGGGTTTTTAGACATTTTGATAAAAATGCCCATTTACCTATATTTACTATATTTCTGTTATGTAAAAAGTATATTTTTATTTACTTATATAAGCGGTGTTCTACCTACTTACATGTAAAAGATGAGAAAATAGGGTAAAGAAAAGCATTACAATTTTTTATTCAGAGTTTTATTGAATAATTGTGATCAGCGGCCATAGGAACATCACTGTCTGAACAGTGGATGGAAACAGAATCAAATTCTGTTTCAGTATCACTAGCCGTAGATATAATTATTCGGTCCATCTCTTCATCCATAAGGCCGTCATTTTTTAAATATTCCTCCTCTAAATGTTCGACATGCGTGCACTGAGCTGTCCAATCTTCCGCCGTAATAGACTCAAAGGCCTCTTCAGTTAATTTTACAATTTCTTTTGGATCTTGTGCCACGTTCTTATCCGCCACCTTTCTTTTTCCAAGGCTCCAGATTTTCTCAATCGGGTTGAGGTCGCAATGGTAAGGCGGCAACCTTAATACTTCGTGTCCGTGAGCTGTTAATAATTCATTCAATGCAAATGTCGGTGGACCTTTATTTTGTTTGATTAGCTCAAACAGCACAGCTTTTCTCCAGCACAGGTGTCTTCAAAATATATACCCTTTTGCCGGAGCCATTCCTGCATACTACTTTTTATATTTGACATTGAAGGGGCTTTGTTTAATTGAGTGCAATGGTAAGGAGCGTTGTCCATTACCACAAGCGACCTTTCAGATAGATTAGGTATTAGTTTTTCCGTCACCCATTTTAAGAAATTTGCAGAGTTCATGTCATCGTGGTAATCTGAGGACTTTGATCGGGATTTGAACATTAATAATGCACCATTTATGAATCCATCTTTTGTTCCCGCATGAGCGATTATCCAGCGACTCCTCGATGACTGAGACGAACATTCCTGGTTCCTCCTCACTCTGCCAACAACTTTTTGTATGATAAGTATTGTGTATATAGGTCTCATCTAAGTATACAACGGGTCGTTTTTCCACAGTGCGATTTATTCGTATTTTATCCAAATATCTTGCACGCCATGCGGTAATGTCGTGACGTTCCATAAGTAGTTTGCGTCTGGATTGACATCGCTTGTACTTGAAACCAATTCTATTTAATATCCTGTGCAATGTTGTGATGCTTCCCTGAAAATTGATGTCTTCTCTCAGAGCTGCCCGTAATTTAGCCAATGTTGGTAATTCTTTATGCACAACGTAAAAACTGTGAATTTTTTGCCGGATAGCGCACAAATCGAACCCGTCTAAGTCGAACTTTTTCGGATGCGGGCGAGTCTTCCTCGGGGTGACAATTTTTTTCGAAGTACTCGCCGCTGTTATACCTTCTTTTGTAATTCTTGTTACAGTTTTCTCTGACACACCTGCAATTAAATAATGAACAATTAAAAATAATAGTAACTTTAAGTTTATAATGCTTATGTACTATGTAATATATGTTTTAATTTCAGTTACCTAGTTTCATCACGTTTGGTATTTGTTCAATTTTATCGCAAAAATGAATTTATATCATAAAAGTCCCATCAATACAGCAAAAAATTATTATATGGCAACTCTAAAAAGTACCTGTTATGGCGGCGACTCTCTTCCGAACATTGTTTAGTGATATTAAAACACCTTGATTCTTTTGTTTCGCTTCACAGAACTCTTTCACCTTCAATATCATTTCTCGAGCCGAACTTTTTACAACTTTTGGCATTGTAAACAATCTTTAAAATGCACTAAGCTAGTTACAAACTCACAAAAATCTACCACAACAAACGAACTTGATAACATCGACGAACGACAACATGGCCGACCTGTCAAATTTAGTTCCAAAAATCACCGCGGGACTTCTTTCATGAAAAGGAATCTACTTCGAGTTTGACGGGACTGGACAATGACGTGAAAAAACCATCTATTTTATTACTTGCTGTGTATGGATCAAGTTATGCCAGTATCCAAAAAACTATATGAAAAAAAATAATGCCAGAGTGGCTGTCACAATGTAATGTAAAACTATAGAACTTCAACTTTTTATAGAGTCCTTTTCATGAAAGAAGTCCCCCAGACGCAGCGCTGTACTCGCGTGACATAATGTTGCCATTTATGAGTAAAAAATTTACCTATTTTACATTTAGCATATGTAATTTATCAAATAATACTATTTCCTGCATACTTCGATGAAACAATATAAGCTCTTAAATTGTATTAAGAAATAAATACATTTTAGATGGGCTGTAATTTCATTACTCAAGCCCATACTATAACAATAGTTCAGATTAGTGAATCATGTATATTTCTGATAAGTCAAAAGTATATTTGGGCATTTTTATCAAAATGTCTACCAACCCACTCATGGGATGACCCATGTAATAAGTCCAAATAACTAACGTTATTATGACTCTGTAAGTGTCGTGTTATTATTAAATAGTTTCAAATGACTAAAGTTTCGTTTTTTACTATGTTGTTAGGTGTGAAACTTAAAACAAAGTAATAAAATTAAACTCAGAAATGTGGCATCCTACGTTTCCCAGTACTGTCCCCTGTTTTCGGTAACGGTCATGACCAAAAATCGTAGGCTTTTATTACTTTGTTTTAAATTTTCGCACCTAACAACATAGTAAAAAAGGAAACTTTAGTCATTTGAAACTATTTAATAATAACACGACACTTACAGTCATAATAACGTTAGTTATTTGGACTTATTGCATGGGTCATCCCATGAGTGGGTTGGTAGACATTTTGATAAAAATGCCCATTTACCTATATTTCTGTTATGTAAAAAGTATATTTTTATTTACTTATATAAGCGGTGTTCTACCTACTTACATGTAAAAGATGAGAAAATAGGGTAAAGAAAAGCATTACAATTTTTTATTCAGAGTTTTATTGAATAATTGTGATCAGCGGCCATAGGAACATCACTGTCTGAAGAGTGGATGGAATCAGAATCAAATTCTGTTTCAGTATCACTAGCCGTAGATATAATTATTCGGTCCATCTCTTCATCCATAAGGCCGTCATTTTTTAAATATTCCTCCTCTAAATGTTCGACATGCGTGCACTGAGCTGTCCAATCTTCCGCCGTAATAGACTCAAAGGCCTCTTCAGTTAATTTTACAATTTCTTTTGGATCTTGTGCCACGTTCTTATCCGCCACCTTTCTTTTTACAAGGCTCCAGATTTTCTCAATCGGGTTGAGGTCGCAATGGTAAGGCGGCAACCTTAATACTTCGTGTCCGTGAGCTGTTAATAATTCATTCAATGCAAATGTCGGTGGACCTTTATTTTGTTTGATTAGCTCAAACAGCACAGCTTTTCTCCAGGTGTCTTCAAAATATATACCCTTTTGCCGGAGCCATTCCTGCATACTACTTTTTATATTTGACATTGTAGGGGCTTTGTTTAATTGAGTGCAATGGTAAGGAGCGTTGTCCATTACCACAAGCGACCTTTCAGATAGATTAGGTATTAGTTTTTCCGTCACCCATTTTAAGAAATTTGCAGAGTTCATGTCATCGTGGTAATCTGAGGACTTTGATTGGGATTTGAACATTAATAATGCACCATTTATGAATCCATCTTTTGTTCCCGCATGAGCGATTATCCAGCGACTCCCCGATGACTCTGAGACGAACATTCCTGGTTCCTCCTCACTCTGCCAACAACTTTTTGTATGATAAGTATTGTGTATATAGGTCTCATCTAAGTATACAACGGGTCGTTTTTCCACAGTGCGATTTATTCGTATTTTATCCAAATATTTTGCACGCCATGCGGTAATGTCGTGACGTTCCATAAGTAGTTTGCGTCTGGATTGACATCGCTTGTACTTGAAACCAATCCTATTTAATATCCTGTGCAATGTTGTGATGCTTCCCTGAAAATTGATGTCTTCTCTCAGAGCTGCCCGTAATTTAGCCAATGTTGGTAATTCTTTATGCACAACGTAAAAACTGTGAATTTTTTGCCGGATAGCGCACAAATCGAACCCGTCTAAGTCGACCTTTTTCGGATGCGGGCGACTCTTCCCCGGGGTGACAATTTTTTTCGAAGTACTCGCCGCTGTTATACCTTCTTTTGTAATTCTTGTTACAGTTTTCTCTGACACACCTGCAATTAAATAATGAACAATTAAAAATAATAGTAACTTTAAGTTTATAATGCTTATGTACTATGTAATATATGTTTTAATTTCAGTTACCTAGTTTCATCACGTTTGGTATTTGTTCAATTTTATCGCAAAAATGAATTTATATCCTAAAAGTCCCATCAATACAGCAAAAAATTATTATATGGCAACTCTAAAAAGTACCTGTTATGGCGGCGACTCTCTTCCGAACATTGTTTAGTGGTATTAAAACACCTTGATTCTTTTGTTCCGCTTCACAGAACTCTTTCACCTTCAATATCATTTCTCGAGCCGAACTTTTTACAACTTTTGGCATTGTAAACAATCTTTAAAATGCACTAAGCTAGTTACAAACTCACAAAAATCTACCACAACAAACGAACTTGATAACATCGACGAACGACAACATGGCCGACCTGTCAAATTTAGTTCCAAAAATCACCGCGGGACTTCTTTCATGAAAAGGAATCTACATTTAGAATTACATATTTTTAAATAAAAATGGAAAATTCTGTCTTTCTAGAGGTATATTCAGTAATAAAAGAAAGGTCCGAAGTGAAGTTACCTCTGGAGTCATTGATAACGTATTGTATTTATAAATACTGTTCTCCAGACGAGATTGCTCTGAATTTCCTTGTTACGGGACAGGAAAACAATGCCGCTTTAAATTTAGAGATCGAGATTATGAATATCATTGATGAGGATAAAGTACCATGGCAGGTGGCATCATGTGTGTATCCTGTGGTTATGTATGGAGATACAATTATTACAGGGTTATGTGCAGTAGCTAGACACATTAGCAAACACCGTACTGTTCTTCGGTGTTCACACGAACATGATGAGGGGTTGCTTGGCTTCAGGAAAAGTTGTCTTCAAGCACCAAATGAAGTATCTATATGGACCAAATTCTGTGAAATTGACCTTATAAAAACGGTGAGTAACATTTTAAATATGAACACACTCACGGAAGTTCCAAAAAACTTGGTACGATTTGAGAACCACTTGGGTAAACCAGTTAGAGTACATAATGTTTATAAAATTGCTAGAGAGTTAAAGAAACAGAGCATTAAAAACTCCACAGGAGAACAGAAATTATCATCAAATCAAATTAATGAGACAATATTGGATAAAATAGTAATAGAAGAAATGAAAGACAATAAACAAGTACAGGAAACAAGAGTTCTAAAGACCAGGAAATGGAAATCAAACTTAAAGAAAGACCTTGAAATAGATTCTTCTACTAAAATTGAGGATTTAGAAGTAAGTCATCAGTTTGCAGAAGGCCATTTCTTAACTCTAGCAGATATGGTTCTGCTCCCGTCTTACCACATAGTAATACAATATATTGGAGAAACAATGTTTAAAACTCTTTTACCTTTGACATATAAATGGTTCAATAATATTATGGAAATACATGAATTGAAAACTTTACCACAAATTTTTAGTGGAATTCAACATAAAAAATTAGTAATTGACGATGTAGTTGTGCCGAAAACTGAAGATGTGAGTTTGTATAAATGCGATCCAAAAAGACATAATCCGAGAAAAAGAATGTTCACAAAAGAGGAGGATGTAGAATCTGCTTTGAGCACAATTATTGAAGGGATGGAATTAAACATCCATGATGACAAATTAGAATTTCACATTGATTGGACTGAGATACCTGAAGGGGCAAACCCTAATGCAGGGCATTTACCGGGGAAAAGAGTAGTAAGGAAAGCACAACAACTTGAGAATTTGGTTGTAGCTGTCTTGAATATGGCAAAGGAAAGAGATTTGGTAGTAGATTTCTGCAGTGGCAGTGGACATTTAGGCATCCTAATCGCTCATCTTCTACCAAAATGCACTGTGATACTGCTTGAAAATAAAGAACAATCACTACTAAATGCAAGAAATAGAGTACATGAGATGAAACTGAAGAATGTGTATTTTTTCCAATGTAATTTGGATTTCTTTATTGGTAAATTTGATATTGGGATTGCTCTTCATGCATGTGGCGTTGCCAGTGATTTGGTTTTGGACAAATGTTTGAAGGCAAATGCAAAGTTCATTCTGTGTCCTTGTTGTTATGGGTCTTTACATGCTACAGATAGATTGATTTATCCGAGAAGTAGAATATTTAGTAATGTACCACTTGACCAATATTTGTGTATTGGCCATGCAGCAGATCAAACACACGAAGAGCACCCTTTAACTGTCAGGGGTGCAAGATGTATGACTGTCATTGACTCAGACCGTGCACGATTGGCTGAAGAATTTGGCTACAAAGTGAAATTATCAAAATTACAGCCTCTTTCATGCACACCTAAAAATAATTTACTAGTTGGTGTACCTTCATAAATAAAAGACTTGTGTCCAAAACTACTTTTATTTTTGTAACAGAATAATTTTTAATGTGTCTATTTTTATAAGCACGAAAATATTTGTATTGAAGTAACAATGATTAAATTCAATGGGTAACAAATCTGGTTACATGTGGCCAGTCTTCTAATGTCACTTCTAATAAACATTCAAATAATTATTCTTAACAAGTGAAACAGCTTAATCACTACGTGCGTAAACAATTGCTGTACGGCATGGGATGTACACCTGTAAAATAAGTAAATATAGTATGAATATTTTTCCTTGCTAAGTTATTGAGAATTTAGTATTTGTTACATTATAAGGCCCACTTTAGTACCGTTATGATGTAATAACTTCACCTCGGTCTCGCTGGATATATTTGGTTGGAAGGCCAATTATTTTGGAAGGTGAGGGTGCACGCTGCTATCCTACAGCCGCTGGGCGTACTCGACTGACCAAATTGTCCCTCACAGAATAATAATAATAATTATCGCTCGTGTTGAGACAGCCGACTGGCATGGCTGTCTCGTCACACAATCTCTTCCCATGGGATCAGAGACTCTTCATCCTGCAGGTTTGGGGCGCGCCTGTAGGCGACCATCAGACTGGGTGCCGATGCGGAGCACATTTGTTGGCGTGGGGGCAGGGCGCTTTGCGCTCCCTGTCGGGCGGTCTCGGCTCAATCTAGTTGAGGTTGGGCTGGGGCTGCTGTGGCGGGGGATATGAAGTGCTCCTATTCTCGCATCTGTGGATCCCCAGATCATCGGTCTACTCGGTTGCCATAGGTGCCCCCCATTGTATGAAGCCCAAAAGCAATAATGATGATGGATATGAGAGATGAGGGTCGGACGTCCAGAGCTAGTGCTGGGCGTGGCAATGAGCGAGCCAGCCAAAGTAGAGGTGGGCGGACCACCAGGCTCACAATCATGTTCATCATCGCCACCAGTTGGCTTGGTCACGGCAGGCCGTCTACGGCCCAGCTTTTCGCAGATCTTATTACAGGGAAATGTGATTAGGAAAAGTAGGCGGTGCGTCATAAGTGATATAAGAATGAAACACAATACATTTTATACATATATATATTATATATATACTAGCATGATATATATACTCATGATCACACATTTGTGTGATCAAGAGACGATTCTTCTTGAAATTAGGAATATTAATGAGTGTGGAAGAAGTCAAAATCTTATATTATTTATTCGTGGGAAAGCTATATCAGGTGCTCCTAATATTAGGGGAACTAATAAATTTCCAAATCCTCGGCCCGTACCACTGAGTTTATACCTACATAAATACGGATTTTTAAAAATTGTCACCAGAACGGCGCGCTGAGAGGAAAACATCGTGATAAACCCGCATGCTCCAGAAACAAACAAAAAATCCGCGCTGGGCCCGTGTGGTAGGTTATGGCCCGAAATGATTTACTAGAGGCCTGTGGCCTGCATTGAAATATTAAAGACTAATAGGTACAAGTCAACAAGATTTAACTGGCAGATAATTTATCTATCAGATTGTTAACAGCTACCTACTTTATCAGGAGGTGGTGAGAAAGGCCTTTAGTCTTATATCTGACGATGAAGTAACAAACCTGAATAGAATCGTTTCTATTGCCCCAGGGTATGCCTTGCGTTAAGTGGTACTCGCCCTCTGCCTCTATGCGCCCAAAGCCGCCATATTTCTTGCTGTCCGAACATAACACCACCTAAAAATAGTCAAATATGAATATAGAATGTCATTTGCACATGCAATCGTCTGTGAAAAGGAGTACTAAAGTGCCACTTTTGTCGAAATTGAGTTATATAATTAATAATAATACTAAGAATAAGAAAATAAATCCACTGATAAAATTTAAACCTACCATTGACTTATTGACTCTAATGGACATCGGGTCCGCGCTCAAAAGTGCCCGAAATATTATAAAGGAGACACAATTCCGCGCGAGCCTTCATTCAGCTGAGCAACCGCCGACAAGTCTAAATGCCGTATTGTGTGTTGAAAAATTGTAAAAATTACACAGCAAAGGTGAAAAACTAGGATGTAATATCATATTTTCAGTAAGTATGGTTGTTATTTGTCCTATCAAATTATTTATTTCACTTCGGAACACGTTATTTCATTTAATTCTAAATTATTTGTTTGTCCCTGTTCCATATGCACTTATTAGATTAGTCAGAAAGAGACCGACGCATTTGTTTTCATTTCCTCGAGAAGTCCAATCGTGCGAGACAATATTTCTGAAACGAAATGGAGTCGCATCGAATTTATTTCATTTTTTAAATAGCTTTAACTTATTTGAATCAATTAAAGTGTCTATAACATATCGTTATTGTTATAGACCAATAGTTATTATTATGTAATAAGTTAATCAGTTTTTTCAAAAGTGCATATATCTAAATAGATGTTATGGCATATGCATATTTATTTTAGTGTCCGATAAAAAGGAGTAATTTTCAATGGAGAGCATCCGACTCATTATTTGTTGTCTAATTTAGTAATTCTTACAAAAATTCCATCTGAGCTGGCCCGGCACGCCACAAATATTAAATGTAGGTAAACTGTTGTTAAGCTAAAATTCTTGCAACTCACGAGTGCGTGTCAATCTTTGTTTGTATTTTCTTAGCAAAAATAACTTTTACATATACGAACGCACCACTGCTAACAAAGTAGCTGTGCTCTCGTGAGTTGCCCTATCAAAAGTGGCACTGTATAGGCAGGGTAAAAACTTTTAAATACCTGGTACTTCCCCTGCACATTGACACCGACCCTGTAGTCAGTAAAGCTTTGAAAGGGGTGGAAGTTGAAGACGAACAACAGACCAGCACGCTCGAATGCTATCACTTTATCCCCTTCGTGTTTACATGACACGTAACCCTGTAAGTATAAATTGTATTTAAACATTTATATTTATTGATATTTAGATTTAAGTTTTTAGTCAAGCTGTATGATATCGTATGATTCCCGAGGGTTCTTTTGTTTCTCTCTTCCCATATCTTCTCTCCTCACGACACTGCCGTGGCGACTAATGCCTCATTTACACAAGGAGAGTTTCTCGAACGCGAGTTTCTCGAACATCGGTAAAAAGCTAGTATAAAGAACTGGCATCATCGTCTGATCAATGTTATCCTTGTTATCGAGTTGTTATCACCATGTGAACAGTTGTAAGCGAGAATTGAATGTAGTTTGGTTGCATACGAGAATCGTATACAATATTCTCTCCTGAACCGTTCGAGAAACTCTCCTTGTGTAAAGGAGCCCAGAGAGATTACAAAGCCGCTACCACTGATTACGGCTGATTACGGTTTTGATCAAGAAGACGACAAATGTTTTCAGCTCGGCTGGATAGCATTCCCGGAAAATGCGTTATACCTCTTCTATATAGGTACCTACACCTATTCCTACTTGTTACCTATTCCATAATGCTTGAAGACTAAACTAATCAGTTCATTATGAATTATCATGTACAGTGGCGGAACGTGGCTTTCGAGTAGGCCTGATCCATAAGTTTCAAGTCACTATGAAGACAGCTATGGTCGGAGTTTAAACAAATTGCTAAACAAAATCCGTTTTGCCCCGGTCCGGTGAGAATAGAATGGAGGTCAGAATCTAATACAAAACGCATATATCACAAGATACGTGCCCGGTCCGGTTGGTAAGGAAGCTCCGGCGTGCGATACCGGTGAGCCCGGTCGTCCCGGTAACAAAGAGACGTGGCTTACCTATGTACGTCGTATATAACTAAATATTACGACATAACTATTTATGTCGTATATCGTCACAGCCCGTTCGCGTGCCGATCCGATCCGGTGAATTACTCTATTTCTAGCATTATTTCCTCTAAAATGTCCGAGACTGAATTGTCGATACCTAACTACGTATAGTACTGTATGTTAAACTTGTTAATATCAGTGCATGTACCCAGTATTTTCTTTTTCATTTTTAACCAACAAAATAGCGCCATGGCTATTATTAAGTCCATTTCATCAAATTCGCATTCGCTCACAACTGCGTCCTCGTTCCATGGAGTTCGCAGAGCAGTTCTCGCGCAACACCACTCACCACGAAGGCCGTGAACACACTAAATCGAATTCTAAAATTACAAACAACCGGTATGTCTGTGGTGATGCACCAGTTTTCAATTCATTTCTTATCAGACCGGGGCAAAACAGCACGTGTGTGGCAGAGGTAATTCACCAAAATCATGGGCAGACCATATTCCTGCATCTTTTATTTATTTATGTATTATAAAGATAGAAAAATATGCATTATATTTAGTATCTAAACGAGCTATTTTCGCATGTAAAGCTGTAAACTATCTTGTTCGGAAATTGGATTTTAATTTTAGTTCTTTGATATATAGGCATTACTCACAGGATCGGAACGCAGCCAACCGAACTTGGCCTCGAGCTCATTCATGTCCCTGTCGAAGTGGTTGAGGAACTTGTACTTGAGAAGGGGGTCGTCGACGAGGTGCCACTGGCGGCGCGCGTAGTGGTACGACGAGTTGTTGCCCGCGCGCGGGAAATCCAGCCACTCGGGGTGGCCGAACTCGTTGCCTGAGGGGGACATGTAGTTTTGTTAGTCATAAATCTTATAGCTATGTTAGTGTATACATTTATATACTATACCATCAGCTATACCATGTCTCTTCACTGTTGGATATAGCCCTCTCCCACGGTTCGCCACTACTCACGACCTTCGGCTTGTCTTAAACCGGCGCCAGACATAGCTTCAAATACGCAAATACCTACAAAGCCTCGATTTGAGCACGGGTATTTGAGCATGTGTTCAAAGTTTGAACAAACATTTGCACTAAAATAAAATTACACTGTGTGCAGTGAAAAACTGACCTATAAAGTTGAGATACGCCTCTCCGGCGAGCGCGTGCGTGATGAGCCGTATCATACAGTGCAGCGCGAGCCCGCGTTCGATGATGCTGGACTCGCTGTGCGTGCTCATGTGCGTGTACATCGCCGCGTCCATCAGCCAGAACGCTATCGTCTTGTCGCCCACTAGCGCCTGGGTGCATGTTACAATACATACTATAGTCCGACCACGCTTTTAATGAATCTGAAGGAGGGCGTGGCAATAGACTATGGATTGCCAGGTTAAATACATCTGCTATATTTTAGGGTAAACGTGGAAGACGATGCCAAATTATTGCTGCCATTTTATTCCTAGAACCGTAGAAGAGCTCCTTAAGTCGTTAATTATTTATTTATTGGTATTATAGACTACATAGAATTGACATAATTATTTCATTGGACCCATTCGATGTGCTCCAAATTTATGTCTATTTTCCGTAGAAGCACGGTAGACGCACCATGGCATCGAATGTGTTAAATAGCAATCGGAAAACAAAACAAACACATAAGATATTACTATACCATCAGCCAATGTATCTCCATTGGCTTGTCACCAGCACACACGGTCTGCAAGACTCCCCATCACCCCCACTATCGGCGAATTTGTTCAGGTGGTTCGTGATCTCCATTCAAGAATTCGTCTACTCTACCAATTGTCGGTCTTGCGACAACTCTGCGCAATGATTCTCAGTTACACAGGAAACAAATTCCTGAGACTCCACTGGCCTCATACCATGGCAGGAATTTGTATCAATATTAGCGTATAACATAACTTTGCAAAGCTATGAAATCGCGAGGAGACTTGGGTCAGATACGGACCCAGTGCGGATTGTCAACACAATAGGGAGAATTGGACAAATCAGTACTTTAGAAACCTAGCGGTACGGAGAATGGATTTGAGTCGAGAATGGATACTTCTAGGTTACCGGTAATATTTATTATGCATGAGTACCTGGTCATGACTCTCAGCATAAGCCACAGTGCCTTCCATCCAGCGTCTATTCGTCAGTGTGTGAACGATGTGTGCCATCGTCCAGTCTTCGTCCTTCTGCTCTTTGAGCAGTTTGATCCACATGTCGGGGATGGCCATACCCAGGCGGTAGTCGAAGCCGGTACCGCCTTCCTTCACTGGCCGGCACGAGGCTGGCATGCCTGATACATCCTAGAACCAACAGTTGAGATGATATGTTTTGTATTCGTTCTTGCCGACTTCGTTAACGTGATCTACATGAATGTGTTAATTCAGATAACAATTTACCTAAATATGTAAATTGAAATGTTGTAAGATTGTATTTCTTGGCAAATGCCAAGTTTCAACGAAATCGGTTAAGCCGTTTCACTGAGTAGTAAACATACATATTTTCGCATTTATTATATTAGTGGGATACAGAGGCCGTAGTTGCCTCATGCTCCCCTCACAAAGGGTGGTTTTTTTTTATAGAAAAAGGGCGGCAGACGAGCATACAGTCCATCTGGTGGTAAGTGGATACTGTAGTCCATAGACATCCGCGATACATGCCAACATCAGACCAGAATGATAAATGTTGCCAAGCCCCCGAATCCAAAGCCAACCTTTGGATGTATAGGAATGGATTTGGAGAAAGAGTTGGGAAAATGGGGAGGGATAGGATGGTAATGGGCTCTTGAACATCTCACTCACTACCGAAACACGTACGTACATTAGGGAAATAAGATAAAGTGGGAAATTTTGTACATTTCAAGGTAGTCTTCTGTGAGAGAGGGGTAACGTGGCCCGTCGAGCGCGCCCAGTGGCTGTTGGATTGCAGCGTGCACTCTCCCCCTCAAGAGTTTGACTAATTAAACTAAACTACATTTGACGAATCGCACCTCCCGCATATTAGAGACTAAGAGCTGGAACACACTATTGCAATAGTTGCTGCGCGATAATCTCGTCGTCGTACGACTGTTGAAGACACATTACACACTTGCTATTAATTGTGTTCGGGGGAAATGAATAGGACGGCTATTTCTAACGTCATAAAAACGCGGGGCTGTGGGCGATCAGTAATCAGACACACTGTCCTCGAGTATCGCCTTCATTGTGCGAAGTTGCGGGTGTTGCAAGTGGCACGTGTCATTCAAAGACAAATACTACTAGTCAATCGACTAGTTTAAAGAACTTGTTATCTGTACCTACCTACATTAGTTTAGATTTCGTTTAGGTACCTACTCTAAGATCGGATAACCCAGCCTGGTTATAGAATTAGTTGGAGTCATTTTATAGGACCTTATGATTAATCATTAGGACTTATATTGCAGTCTGCATAGAGGTTAGTTCCGAACCACTCGATGTGACAAAGAACGCTTGGAAACATTTAATCGTTTTGAATCTCTCCTTTCACTCTTGGAGAACGATCTATTTAAACCCACGTGCCCAAAAAGCCCAAAACGACATGCATCTACAATGAACAATACAACTAAAGCAACCTTACGCACTTAACCGCAATTGTCTTTCCGTTTTCCGATATTAGAATGCGTCATTTTCAGCAAGTGCTCAAGTGCATTTTTCAAAATTCTTTCACTATTAAACTATATATACATATAATAATAATAAAATTATAACAAAGCCGTGTAAGTGCATTTAATATTGTTATAAAAGTCATACATTGTAAAGTACGAATGATACAGTCTCAAATATATTTTTTTAGAAATTTTGTGTCTGAACGTACATCAAGCAAAAACCACGGGACGATTATTAATGAAAATTAGCATAGTTATAACTTACGTAATATACGGGTCAATTTTTGGGGTATGTTTTATCCAGATGAAGTATTAAATTCCCGCGGGAAGCAAGCTAACTACACTTATCGTAGCGTTTACGGGTACCAACTCGTAGGCACTGCCAGTAGATGTCTCTACTGACCTCGTAAATATAGTTATATTTACGAATAGTGTTCGCGACGACCGGCTCATAATCTGTACATAGCTTATAAGTATATAATGTATAACTATAGGTTAAGTACAAATACACATAGTTGATTCAAAACAGTAGGTTAAGGTAGGATACGTTTTGTTAAAATAGTTCGTTTCATAAAGACAGTTATGTCACTCATTGTAAAGGGATGTTGGAGTTGAACAATAGACGAGAAAGCGTGTAAAAAACCAACGGTTTACGCAACCCTGCTATAAACATTTAACAGACAAGGGACAAGAAGGCGCGTTCCGACCTAACGGTTTATACACCTTCACTATTGACACTAAAAACAAAGGAAGAGAAATCGCTTCCCAGACGAACGGCCTGCACATGCGGACCGTAACGAACACGTGGCCAAAACATCGTAACAATAGAAACGCCCAACTTCAGCATCCCTCATTGTATCAATATAAATAAGGGCGAATCCCAGCCCAAGTCAGTCAACTTGTAGTCACCACACTAGACGCATGTCTAACAAACAGTTAAGTCTGTACTGGATATAAGTCTCAACAGTACCTCACCGCGTTTTCCTTTTTCACAATCCCAGCAACAACACAGTGCGGGTAATATAAGCCCGCACATTCTGGTCCTTCGAACGCCGAATCATTGAAGAAAGAAAAACGTGAATCGTCGAGGAAAAGTAAACAGAAAAATAACAAGATGCCAGTAACAAGATCGCGAAGCGGAAATTCGTATCTACAGAACTTTCACGAATCGGACGACGGTACAAGTTCCTCGGCGACAGAAACCTCAACGGGGACGACAGCAACAGAAACCGCCGTTACCGGCTCTCCAGAGACTGCGATATCCGCTAAAATGACAGCAACAGAAACCACCGTTACCGGCTCTTCAGGTATTGCGATATCCGCTACAACAACGGACAAACAGAAAAGGACGGGGGTTGATATACAGCAAATTTCCACGACACCCCCACCTCTCAGCGTTGAAACTAGAAAATCATCGAAAAACAGTAAGAAATCGAAGTCTCAGCGCGCGCTCCGTTTAGCCAAAGCTAAAACAGACTTACTACGACTTCAAGTTGAACTCGCCACAGCCCAAGTCGCCGAAATAGAAGCAGAAAGTTCAGACAGCGAACAAGACGACGACACAGTAATTACCGACATAGAAGCACAGACAAGAGTCGACACCTGGCTACATACTACGCGCAAGTTAGCCGTATCGAGGGAACCGCATCAACAGTACAGTACAGAAGAGGTCGGCGCTACAGTACAGAACAATCAAGCCCCGACTCACATAGCTCAAGATGCCGTTCGCCTCGCGTTGCCTCCACCTCTCGTGCCTACCTCCGCCCCCACAGAACAGACACCCGACGTAAGGAACCAGGGCGCGAACTACACAGCGATAGCCACTCACCGAACAGGCGTAACGACTACGCAACCGGCGGGAGCCACGGTCAACACGACACACCAGCAGAACCACATAGATCTAACAGAACTCGCTAGTGCGATCACAATGGCCGCTAGAACAGGACAACAGACTTCTCCACGCCACCACACAGAGCTACCCCCGTACAATGGGTCGCATCAAGAGTGGTTATTATTCAAGGCAGCCTACGACGAGTCGTCGGCCTCCTTTACAGATACAGAAAACATCGCACGACTTCGCAAAGGCCTCCGCGGTCGAGCCAGAGAAGCGGTAGAGAGCCTACTTATTTACAATGCGAAGCCGCGCGACATCATAAAAACACTGGAGTCACGTTTCGGCCGCCCAGACTCTATAGCATTGGCCGAACTGGAGCGTCTGAGGGCACTCCCCCGCCCTTCAGACGCCCCAAAAGAAGTATGTATCTTCGCTACCCGAGTATCCAATATCGTATCGACCCTACGGGCGCTACAGAAAACATACTATTTGTATAATCCAGAAGTAACGAAAGCAACAATAGAAAAGCTCACGCCCGCTATGAAGTATCGCTGGTTCGATTACGCGATCGAACAACCGAAAGAAGAGCCCGATTTGCCAAAGCTCGCGCGATTCCTTGAGCGTGAAGCAGAAAGGTGTAGCCCATACGCTCAACCCGAGTCGGTCCCTACACAACCAGACTCGTACAATAACACACATAAAAGAGCGCACAGGACATTCACGACGACAGAACAGTATAAGAAAACGACCACATGTCCTGTCTGTAAACAAAGAGGGCACCCAACAATAGACTGTAAAATATTCCAACAAGCCGACGTAAATGCAAGATGGGATTTAGCAAAAAATCTACGCCTTTGTTTCCGATGTCTCAAATACAGAAATCAGACACACAGCTGCCGCGGACAACGATGCGAAATCGACGGATGTCAACATTGGCATAATAAACTACTACATTTCACAAAGACAGAAACAGACGACACCGAGCCGAAAACAGACGTCGTATCAACCGCGTGGACTCCAATAGGATCGAATAGGACGCAATCCTATTTGAAAATGGTTCCAGTTATAATCTCCGGTCCCATAGGGGACGTTACTACCTACGCCCTTCTAGACGACGGTTCAACAGTCACACTAATCGACTCCAGTGTGGCACAGAGAATAGGAGCGAAGGGACCCGTCGACCCACTGCATATTCAAGCTATAGCGGAAACCGAATTGGAAGCGGCCCGCTCACGAAGAATCACACTCACCATACACGGTGCGACTCAGAGTCATAAAATACAAGCTCGCACCATCGAAAACCTACAACTCTCAGCACAAGGGGTATCGGAGAAAGACTTAGACGACTGCCGCCATCTAGACGACATAAAAGAGAACCTAAAATACCCTAATATCAAGCCACAAGTTCTCATAGGGCAAGACAATTGGAACCTGCTCATCGCAACTGAAGTCAGAAAAGGACTGAAACACCAACCAATCGCCTCTCTCACTCCACTCGGATGGGTGATGCATGGCGCGCACACAAGAACTTTAGGGCGCCGCATTCACTACACACATCATCTATCCCTGCAAGAACAGAGCATGGATGAACAGCTAAGGCAGTATTTCGCACTAGAGTCCCTCACGATCACGCCCAAGCGACCTCTAAACGACCCAGAGGAACGTGCACTCAACATACTCAACGAATGCACGAAAGAAACAGAGCACGGGAGTTACGAAACAGCGCTACTATGGAAGAAAGACAATGTCGTTATGCCCGCGAATTATGACAACGCTTACAAGAGACTGAAGACGACAGAAAAGAAAATAGACAAAGATCCAGAACTCAAAAAGAAATACAAGGAACTGCGACGAGCGATCGACGAAGCCACTAAAGAAGAGGCCAGCAAGAAAATCATCGATTGGCGGTTCATACCTCCCGGTGCTCCATTCATGGGCGGAGCCTGGGAGAGGATGGTAAGGGCGGTAAAGACAGCTCTCGGCACGACGCGCGCTTCGTGAACAGCGCCCTCCGGAAGAAGTTCTCACCACTCTCCTGGCTGAAGTAGAATACACAGTCAATAGTCGCACACTGACTCATGTGTCAGTAAATCCCGAAGATCCCGAAGCAATTACGCCAAACCACTTTCTCCTCGGAGGCCCAGCCCGCGTCCCGACTCTGGGCTCATTCGACGACACCGATCTAATAAAACGAGCTCACTGGAGAACATCCCAACGCCTGGCTGACATATTCTGGTCAAGATGGCTCCGCGAGTACTTGCCAGAACTTCAACACCGGCGGGAGCCCCACGGACGAGGGCCTTCGCTGAAGGAAGGAGATATAGTACTAATAGCAGACAATACGATGCCTCGCAACACATGGCCGCGAGGAATAGTCACAGACACCTATCCGGGAGCCGATGGAGTAGTTCGCACAGCTGACGTAAGAACGAAAGGAGGAACATTACGTCGACCGACAAAGAAGCTCGTTATCCTACCAACAGATCCGGTCGCGCGCCAGCAACCCAAATAGATGCGTAGACAGGAAGAGTCTACGCACGGCGGGAGAATGTTCGCGACGACCGGCTCATAATCTGTACATAGCTTATAAGTATATAATGTATAACTATAGGTTAAGTACAAATACACATAGTTGATTCAAAACAGTAGGTTAAGGTAGGATACGTTTTGTTAAAATAGTTCGTTTCATAAAGACAGTTATGTCACTCATTGTAAAGGGATGTTGGAGTTGAACAATAGACGAGAAAGCGTGTAAAAAACCAACGGTTTACGCAACCCTGCTATAAACATTTAACAGACAAGGGACAAGAAGGCGCGTTCCGACCTAACGGTTTATACACCTTCACTATTGACACTAAAAACAAAGGAAGAGAAATCGCTTCCCAGACGAACGGCCTGCACATGCGGACCGTAACGAACACGTGGCCAAAACATCGTAACAATAGAAACGCCCAACTCCAGCATCCCTCATTGTATCAATATAAATAAGGGCGAATCCCAGCCCAAGTCAGTCAACTTGTAGTCACCACACTAGACGCATGTCTAACAAACAGTTAAGTCTGTACTGGATATAAGTCTCAACAGTACCTCACCGCGTTTTCCTTTTTCACAATCCCAGCAACAACACAGTGCGGGTAATATAAGCCCGCACAAATAGTTTCACCTACATCTACTGTAAATGGCGTAACGAAGTTGTTTTCTTTCTTTAAACAATATTATTAAAAAATCATCCAACCTACACCTACCTCTGCGATAGTAACAGCCCTGCTGTCGATGCTGTGAATAAGCTCATTTGCCAACATGAGGTAGTTAAGCGCTTCTGTGTCCACATTGAGGCCGTAATATTCGTCGTAATGGCCTGAGAATCCTTCACCGATGCCGCGGCTGTGGTACAACATTGATGTTACACCGTCAAATCTGAAATGGTTCAAAATAATTTATTTTAAGTTCTGTCAAACGATGTCACGTTGATATAAGGAACGTCGCTGGTTCGGGTTAGATGTGTCAAAAGACGTGTCTGACGTGCTAGCTTAAATATCTCTTTATTAAACTTTATTTCTTTATTAATTAACTGCTCTCAAATTATTAAACAGTACCTACACATATATTATACCATACGTTATAACATACATAGATATTATATGTATTAAGGATTGAGAAAAAGTTTTCATGGCTCTATTTATGGACATATACAACGTGTCATTGAAATAACGCAAAAGCTGAAAATAGCTTTATCTATGTAAACGGGTCTTAACGCGAATGTTTACCTTATTTATTTTATTCGACGTTTCGGTTGTGTTCACCAACCATGGTCACCGGCTCGTCAGTCGCCAATCAGTTAGATCTTTAAAACGCTAAGACCCGTTTAAATAGATAAATATGTGTGAAAAGTGCGAAAATCTCAAATGAAAATAGATTGTTCGGTAGGGAGAGTAGAATCGATTGTACCAGTTGTGAAACTGGTACAATCGATTCTACTCTCCCTTTCTGCTCTTTGAGCAGAAGGACGAAGACTGGACGATGGGACACATCGTTCACACACTGACGAATAGACGCTGGATGGAAGGCACTGTGGCTTATGCTGAGAGTCATGACCAGGTACTCGTGCATGTTTTTTTTAATGATTTATAGTACAATTTTAGTATATTTTTTATTGTACACGAGTCGCCCGAGGTACGTACGTCGCGCGCACCGTTCGGCACCCAATCACAACAATGTTTGTAACTTTTGATTTATTCCTTAACTAAATAAAGTTAGAATTTAGTTAGAATAATTTTATATGTTTATTTCAAATTGAGGTTTTGCGTTATTTCGGTGACAAGTTGTATATGTACAGGGCGTATCTAAGTGATGTCTTTACGTTCTGGAGCTTTGATGATTTGGGCGTATCGCCTTTATCTAACCTAAATATTTAGTTAGATGACCCTTATCTAACCTATTGAGCAACAACAGGGTTGTTGCTCAATAGAATAATTGATGTTACTTACCTAAATCCGTCAAACTGGTATTCTTCCTGATACCATCGTAAATTTGACAAAAGAAACCGTAGAACTTCAGTTCTGAAATGAAATAAGGAAATTAAGTCTTTATTATAGAGTGAACAGTGCAGAGAAATTACAAGCCACGTACAATTCAATCGAAGATTTTTATTATTGACTGACTGTCAATTTGTGACTGTGTTTTTTTCCAATATACGGTTGTTTTTTCCAATAGTTTCTCATAAAATTGTATCACATTGTTGCCAAGTTGCGAAAAATAGTGCACTTACTCAGAATAGTTAAACAGTCTACTGTCCCACAAAGTATGGGTACCTCTGCCGCCATCATGGAAGTAGCACGAGTTCGTCCCGTCGAACTCATTGAGGCCATCGAGCGTGTTCTTCGACGCGTGCGAGTGGACAACGTCTAATAGCACATACAGACCCAACTCGTGGGCTCTGTCAATCAGTTGTTTTAACTCGCACGGAGTACCGTAGCGGCTGAAAATTGAATAGAGACTTGTCTAAGAAATGTAAAAAAAAAGCAAATGCACTTTAATTAACATATGTATCATGATAATACCTGCTTGCAGCAAAGAAACTTGTGACTTGATATCCGAAGGACGCATAATATGCGTGTTCCATAATGGCCATAAGTTGAATGGCGTTGTAACCTGTAATCGTAAAACGGTGTCTCACTTATTTATGAATTACATAACTATTACACGCGGCTTCGTTCGCATGGAGACTTAAGGACTATTCTAAGTGGTAATCTTGTTCATGAAATACACGTATGCCAAATTTGGTAGCAATTCGTAATTATTAGTGTTATATATATATATAATATAATTTATGCAAATGAAGAAATAGATTATCGAATCTCTGCAATATATGTTTATATAATTTCCGCAATGTTTTAGCAAAATTAGATAAGGACATCGAGCTATGCATTCAAATAAACTTGATGGCTGTCTAACATACCTATAGCACATAGGTATAATAGAAATAATACAACTATATTATTGCTGCGATTTGATAATAATGTCGAAATACCGTACGAAAATAACTTCTGACCTTGATTTTTAATTCTAGGTAGAATATTATCTCGGAATTCGTTGTATGTGCCAACTCTGCCTTCAGGAGTTGCGATTCCGACGTGACACTCATAAATTCGAAGGGATGCCGGTCTGTTTACTTTTTGATTTTTGAATTTGTAAGGCTACAATTAAAAAAGAAAACATTTAAATGAAGTTAACAAATGAACTGTCATACCACGAATAGGTACATAATAACAAATCATAATAAATACCTATCATTAATATCAGTTATGTTTAGAAATTGTTTTACACGCCTCTATGAATCGTAAGTGGCAATAGTACGATAAACATACACGATATTATCGTAAGATTAATATGATCATAAAATAAATCTAATCAGTAAATCCACCAACATACTCACATGGTCTGGCCTGTAAATGAAATGTTGATATGTGAATCCCTCGAAAGGTTTAACATAGCTGGCCCATGGTGATATTCGATACAAATTATCGTTTACTATAATTTGAACACGGCTTTCATGTTTCAGTGGGCAAGATCCGTCCGAGTTTGCGGGTATATGGAGCTCCCATTTACCATATTCTAGTTTTTTGAATGGGTGACTTCTTGAGTTCCAACCGTCTGAAATTATTATGTAAATATTAAAACTGTACGAAATATCCTACATATTTTGTTACAGATTACTTTCGATCTATTAAATAATCGAAAGCCGTAGATGAAAACGCAATCAGATAATTAGAAAAGAAATTATGTATCATAATTATTCAACTTTGCTGGATTGGCTGGTACTTCTCAACATAATGCTTTGAAAGAATATCATAGAGAATTCTTGATATAAGATCAACCATCAGAAAGTACCTACGTGCTAAATTGGCGACGTTACGAGTAAGTAGTTCTGTCGTGTATCTGTGCTATCACCTATCACAAATTCTGTTAAATTGATAAATTTAATAGTATAATGACAACAAGGCCATTACTAAATTCTTTACTAAAAGGCAATTACAATAATTACATACTAAATTCTCCTTGTAGATGCAACGAGTGCGCTCCTGGCGCCCATTCTCGCCAAATCACTGATCCATCGGAGTTAAATTGTGGTCCAAAGTATTTATAACCCTTGGTGAAACCCTCCACTCCTCCTTCCCAAGATTGGATACGTTCCCACAGATCTTTAAAACAACCATATCTGGAAGGGAACATATTCTTTTAAATTTCTTTTGTAATATTCAACCTATTCTAGAATAATCAGCTGACAGAAAGAAAATTAAAATATGTGAAAGGAAGGAAAACCTACGTCTCACTGTACCTATAGTTATAATAATAATCATTGTTTTTATTAACTACGCCATATTCTCTAATCGTTGAGTACCTATCAGTATGATGGTGAGGCGTACCTTCTCGCGCACTTTAATTTATTACTATTTAGTCTAGATCTTAATAAATTCGCAAAGAATTGATGTGCGAAACAAAAGTTAAATCTTATTAACTAGAATAAGTAAGCGTTTACTTAAGTTATATGTATAACCGGAATAAGTTTTCCGTGCGTTCCTTCCGTGATTGTAACGTTTGATATCATGCTTCTGGAGCGTGTCACGGATGTCAATCTCCACAGTTCTATTACATAGGTACTTAGTTTACTAATGGGAATACTTAGCTCTGCCAATGCCACCTACTATAACAATTTACAAAAATATCGACAGATAATAGCTATCTAATATTTATTTTGACATCACAGACCGCAGTGAAGCGCACTTTAAACATGTACCTTAAATGAAAAACCATTTATAGTTCCTTTCATAAATATATCACATACCTATCTATTCTACAAATGTATTTTTTAAGTTTGGGCTGTTTGCTACATGCCGTATACAAACGATCGAATGACCTTCTATTTGACATTGAATTGATCTCTTGGAAATGAAGCGCTTTAAGCGCTGATCGTACGACTCCGTCAATACATGGACACTTCTTTATACTAAAGCACGGGTACTAAATACGTATAATGTATATAAATCACATAATTCATGAAATGATAATATCAAAACAGATTCCATACATTTGAATACATTATATAGCGTTTTGGTAATATCGAAACAACTTTTACTGTTTTTAAACAGCGCTTTGATGCTAATAAGTCATCGGACGTAAACATTGTGAACTTAACCTCAAATTTATGTAAATCATTTGCTTTTTACTCGTATTTTATCCACTTTTATAGTAACAACATTTAATTGATAGAATGTACTTACCTCCGTCTGATTTCACGTTCGTATGGTTTTAAATAGCCGTCACGATCGAGTAATTTGGCTAAGTCTGGGACAGGGATGTCCATCGGGTCCATAGCGGAATAGTTACCGCCCATTGTGTACGTAGTGCGTCTCTATACGAGTAAAACCGGCTCAATGTGCGCACGCGCTACACAACCACGCGAAATGATATCACTTATTTAAATGATAAACTAGATTGTTGTAAAGCGAGCTCTAACACAATTTTAGATAAACACAGGTCAACTAAGATATCATTTATTGAAGTAGGTACCTACCTACTCTTATCACATCTAATTATTAAAAAAATATATCATTGTGGGTCTCAATATAATTATAAACTTTGACCTTAGATCATTCACAGACGCAAATAACTTATCAAAAGGTTCATTAGTAAGTAGGTATCGATTTAAATGAGATAGGTACGCAGAGGAAAAGGAGGTCGGTATCCGGGTAAAAAAAATATGCCTAAGTAGGTATGTATTAAGTTGAAAACTAATTATTAATTTTCTTTTTGCTCCGTTCAATGGACTGTTAACTTTATATTATGTATTAAAGCTGTAAGTTCTCATGTAAGTGACAATAATTGTCTTAATGAGAATAAAGAAAATTAAACCTAACTGAGTGGTATAGCCAATTGAGTTAGTTTCAAACTCACGGCCTCAGAAATTGATGTGCCTACATATAAGGGCCTAACTTAAAATTCCTAACTTTTCCATAGAGATGATTGCTTAATTACCATTGGTGTAACATGGTCGTTAGTCCGCATTAGGGTACTTTAATGCCTTTACCTGAATATAGGTACTCGCAGAACCCGCTTTAGGGGTGTGCAATGGGTGTGGCCGTACAGGGTGTTGAAGCTCAGCAGTCGCATTAAATTGCAGATACTCTACACAGCAGATGGGCAGACACAAGGAGGAGGCGCAATCGAATATCTTGTACACGGCGGCGAAACCGCTAAGGACAGCACTGGGTACTCGAAACAATGTTTAAACAATAGTTCGAGATTGTATTCTAGACCAAAGAACGGACCAATCACAGAACACCTATTTTTTTACATTAAAGTAGGCATAAGGGCAAGCGGCCCATATGCTGGTGGCTACCGTCTTCCATGAATACCTGCAAAATCAGGGGGTATACGTGTGCACTGCAGAATATTGTTCACAGCTTTCTTGAAAAACCCCATGTCATAACATAAGGGAAAGACCTATTGAGGTAGTTCATTCCAGCCCAAGGGTCGCGGCTGTGCTATTGGGGGACTCTAATATGGGTGTATCGAAATTCGTTTTCAATTTTTTATTTATCGCAATTTATTTATCATTTGTCCGCATATGAAAAACAGCCAAATGCGAGTTATCAACCAAGTGTAATTGAACCTTTTGAATCTGAAATTTTAAATAAGTACTTGTATTAAATAGTGAAATAGTAGTTAAGCTTCATTAAAAAATTTAGAACAGTTGAGAAATACTTTTTAACTTTATGATAAAAATTATTTCACAATGTGAAAACAAAAAATCAGAAAAGGCGCTAGACTACTTGTGCTACTCGTAACGGTCAAAGGTGGACCTATAGGAATGCAAGTGGAAAATAGCCACATTTAAAGCTTACCTGTTATACCTGTTTACTTTAGTTTACTTTGTTTACTGTTATACCTGTTTACAGTATTACCTAGTTTACTAGGTAATACTGTTTAATCCATTACGTTTACTTTCTCTTAAATTTATTAATTTGTTATTAAATTAAACATTATAATAAATACACTAATCAATATTAGCTCTGATAAAGAGTGTTTTTTTTTTGTCAAGAGGGAGGGTGATGTTGCCATCCCACGGGTGTTGAGAGCATCTGACTGACTGAGTTACCCCTCTTCTACGACTGCCATGAAACAAATCAATGTGTTTTGGAAGCAAAGGTCTCCTGAACCCATTTTCCATTTAATTCCATTGCACATGTATTATGTTGAGATAAAAGTCTCCAATTCTATCATATTCCTTAGTTGCCATATTTACCATCTACCTAATTCCATGAGTGCATTGATATATAAATTCCTTCTCTTCCATTAGCAGATTATAAAATAACGGGGACAAAGGAAAATCCTTATAAATTGTATGATTGACATATTTTTGAAAAATACTAGTTTTCATAACCTTGTGATAGATCTACAAGACTTTAGCAGGATGACAAGTGGAAGTCTACAATTGATAAAAAATAAACAATGAATATATCTAAAACTAAAATCTATCTTTGTGAAACTTCACAGCTAAAACTGTAATTATTATGAGTAATTGAATGATAACACTCAATAAAATTAATTTCTTATAATTTATATCTGTATCAACTAAATAGAACTATCTACATAATAAATATTAAAATCTAAAATATGTCTGAGCCGGTTCTCTTAGCCCTTGCGACCGCCTCGGTTGGTTGCAACTTTTCCTCTTCTGAAGGCTCTAGTGGATCACCATTTTCATCTAATTTTCCTTGCTTGAAATCTAAAACGATTTTCTTACTATATACTGCGTCAAAGAGTTGTTGAGCTGTGAACTCGCTTTGTGTTACGTCTTCAGCCTTGTAAGAAACGTATGGCTTGAGTTCACAATCTTTCAAGTCCGGTACAATTATCTCTGGTATCATTTCGGGTACATGTACAAATCGACCATTTAAAGTGTATCCTGTGTCGCGCACTCCACGTTTGTCAATCGGCAGTTGACTGTTTGGACCCATTTGTTGCTCTTTGTGAAGTTTGGAACCTCTTTTATTTATTATCATAAACTTCTTGAAGTTCCTTTTACCCTCCCGTGGGGCCGTTACTGAAAGGGTTCGCTTTGATATGAAATTAATAAGACCATATATCTGAGACATTTTAAAAAAATATTGAATTTCGTAATTATGTAGCTTTTGGTTAACTTTTGATAAAATCAGTGTGACCGTTTTAAAAAATGGTGATCTACTAAAACTACAAGGTACCAGTACTAAATAATACCAAAACACATGCTGAATTATACTAAAAATATACTAAAATAAAAATAAAAAGTAGAAGAGGAAAAATTGAATTAAAACACTTATTATCAGTTACTTTTTTTAATTTTACCAATTACACACCTTCATTATACAGACATATTAAAATAATAATAAATATTTACAAAAAGTTTTATTACAAATAGTCAGTATTCGACGGATTATTTTTTACCATATCTTTCGATGGGTCAAATGAGACACAACCTACACTCCCTTCACTTAGACCTTGCTTAACATGCAACAGGCACGCAATATGTTTAGCTAGAAACCTGTTTCTGTATTTAGTTTTTATATGATTAACTTTTGAAAAAATTCTTTCGCATTCAGCGTTTGAAATGGGTATGCACATTAGACATTTTACAAAATTAGTCAAATTTTTGTACTTAGGAACATTTTTACTGTTAACAATACAACTTAATTTGCTCCAAAACTGTTCAACATTTACAGCACTAGCACTACTACTAGAACCACACATCAGGTTTTGTACCTCTGAATCATACTTAATTTGACGATATTCCTCGTCAATTAATTGTCTTACTGTATCATTTGTAGTAATGTTCGGAAACCTGTTCATAACGCTGATAAGAGATGTAAAATTTTCATAAGCCGCTACTTGTGGGTCTATGAAACGTAACTCGGAAAATATTTTTTCATTAATGGGAAATCCACATTTAAGTTGAGTACATAACTCTATCAATAAGCTTTGACACCTTTTTAAAAAGTCTCTAATTACGATACTACTGTTACTTGGTTGATTTCTTAACAGTGCTATTTCATTAGATACTTTTATACCTAAGTATATCTCATGTAATTCTACAAAATTTATATTACTATTAGGATCTATGTCCTCAATAGCAGTGGCACGAATGTAGCTGCTTTTCATGTAGCAACTTAATATTGTTTTAAACATGTCAGTCAAATCCCGATAAAAAGTATGAACAACACATGCATTACCTTGAAAAATTATGTTAAACTTGTTGACTATATGCAAAATATAATCTAAAAACAAAAAGTAGAGCTTTATTTGTTTATTTTCGAAACTTTCATGTAAAAAAATCGCCGAAAGGCTAGGGTTATGTTCTACGAGATGTTCTTGCTGAAAATACAGCTGAAGTGCATTCCACTGTTCTACTATGCGATTTACACAGCCGTGTAGGGAGAGCCAACGTATGTCGTAGTGACGTAAAATATTGTGATGCTCTGATTCTACAAAGGTCTGAAATTCTGCAAATTCTCTTTTGCGTTTGCTACTATGGCCAAAATAATTATAGACTTCTTTCACAATTTGATCCAATGCTTTAGGCAACTTTTTACAGGCATAACTTGCAGCTAATGCTGATGAATGACATGCACATTTTACAAAAATACAATTAGAATTGACCGACTTAATCTTTGCAACCACACTATTATTTCTGCCAAACATTACATTTGTTGTATCAGCTGCAAATCCTAAAATATTTTCAATGTTTAAATTTAATTCTCGCAAACTTTTACACAGTGAGTTAAAAATATTTTCAGCAGTTTCACTTGATAGATTCACAGAACATAAAAATTTGGTTTTTACTGTATTATCCTGAACGCTATAAAACTTTATTGCAATGGCAAGTAATTTTTCTGTTGTAATGTCTGTGCTTTCATCTATAATTAATGAAAAAGTAGCAGCATTACCTGATAAACTTGACGTATTTTTTATATCGGTTAATAACTGCTTTTCAAATGATGGCGCCATTACGTCGTAAACTAACTGAGCAGATTTAGTGCGTTTGCAGGAAAAACCCTTTGCAATTTCCGAATCATAAAACATTTTGCTGAATAAATCGCTGAGATGATCCATGGCCCGAAATGGTATGTTATGTTCTGCCAACGGTGCACAAAATATAAGCTCTGCTTTTCTTACTTCTTCAGATATGGGTCCTTTCCTTTGAAATAATTTATCGATCTCAAAATAAACAGTATTTGATTAATTTTCCTATCGTAAAAAATAAGTAAAATAACTACCTATTTCTTATCTTGGGAAACTAGTGTCTCATTCAGTTGAAAATTAATATTCTTGATAAAAATATTACATATGTTTGAACCCTGCAAAACTATCTTTCCATCCCACAGAACCAGTTCGGCATGTATGTATACCTACACTTTCATTTATGAAAATTTCAAAATTCAGCTTTTTGAAATCGCTTGAGAATCGATTATACATGTGTGTACAACTGTACATGTACACTGGCCAAGATCCATCGGACATCCTGTACAAGTAGGACAATTAATTTATGTGCCAAAAAAAAATAAGGGACACAATAATCTTATAAATATGTTAATGGGGGCATAGCTTTCTTACCTTGGATTGTCCACTATAATGTATAAGTTTCTGCCGATGTTTTTCAGAATCTGCATGACTTTTAATTGTTGCGATTCTGCTCAAAAATGTTGCTCCACAAGTTTTACACAAGGCGTTCTCACTATTTTTATCTTTTGTCAACCATGACAAAAATTCAGGATTTTGTTCCCACTCAGATCTATATTTCTGATCGTATTTGCGCTTCATTATCTTCACTACACACGCACGATAACACAGAGAGACATAAATAAAGAACAAAAAAATCCGTGGTCCCTTTTATACTTATTGCTAGGAATCATTTTTTAAGTTTCAGTAATTCCCCGCGACGTAGAGCATGTAACGTAGATATGTAGCTAAAGCACGATTCGCGGTTTTGTTAGCATTAACCGTTCGAAAGAGACAAAATGATACAGTTGCGGTAAACATCAGACAAAGACAAAATTATGTAAACGAAATACGAACGAATGGAAATTAGTGTTGCCCGCCCAACCCAAAAATATATCAATAATGTGTTTAAAAATGTTGAAAGTTTAAAAATGTACCAAAAAATACCAGAATATGAAAGGATACCAAAAAAAACTAAATTAGTTTTACGGAGCCCAAATTATACCAATTTGGTACTGAATATACTAAAAACGGTCACACTGGATACAATTCTAAGAAATTAAATGTCAAAACTAAAATGTCATTTGGACGTTTCTGTAATGTTTTCAGAAACCAAGAAACCGATGTTTTTAATTTTAGAATGAAGGACAGAGCTTAAAATTTATATTTAACTCGAAACTAAATACATAATGTTATTTAGTTTAACGAAAATATAACTAAAAATACAATATTGAAGGCTATATATCAGAAAGTTTCTGGCCGAACATATTTCTAGATGTCTAAAAAAAACAAATTAGAGTTCAACCCTCGTTAGTTTTGATTCCTCGACTCTTAGAACAGTAGGAAGTCGCAAAAAGTTTAATTAAACTGCATTAAAGCTGGGTGATTAAATTCCTTACAAAGGAAGGTGTTAGCCAGACCGATATCAAACAAAGGTTGGATATATGTGTGTTTAGCTTATTTTCCACCATCAAAGATTGGTGTAAGCAATTTCGACGAGCGTCCATCGACAACGAATCTCGCTCTGTTCGACCCGTTGAGACCACTCACTCCAAACAACATCAAATTAGCGGACGGAGTTCTGAGCGACCGACGGTTAAAGACGATGGAAAATATAGCAGCAAGGACTGTGCTTTTCAAAAACTACAGTCCTTAGGATACTTCATGACCATCTTGATATGAATAAAGTTAGTGTGAGGTGGTTGCCATAACTTCTTTCAAGTGTGCAGCGAAGTGAACGAGTAGCGTGCTATAAGGAACTATCGCAGGCCTTTCAGAGGAACGAAAAAAGTTTTTTGGAGATATATATTACTGAAGATAAAACTATGTTTTTTTACTGTGATCCCCTTTCCAAAAAAGAGTATTGACTTTGGCGGAGGAGTGGCGTCATTCTGGTAAAGCACCGCCCAGACAAGCAAAGGTGGCTCAGTCCATCAAAAAGATTATGGCTTCGGTATTCTGGGATTGTCTAGGAATATTGTTTATAGATTTACGACGTACCTACTCATGTAATTACGGTGACTGGAAGCTATTATGCTAGCCTTATAGAGCAATTACGAAAAGCAATTAAGCAGAAACGTCGTGGAAAACTAAGCAAAAGTGTGCGGCTCTATGACAATGCACCAGTCCACGCCGCCGCAGTTCCAAAGTGTGGCTTCACGGAAATTCGCCACCCACATTATAATCTTGACTTGGCTCCCAGTATATTTGTTCCTATTTATATATTTATTTCCAGTGTTGTTGGATCCTATTTGTTCTCAAAACTTAAGGCAGACTTATGGGTTAGATTTTCCACTGATGATGAAGTGACCGCTGCGGTTTTCGCCCATTTTGGTGACAAAACTTTTGACTATTTTTATACTATCCGAAATGCTAATTCAATGAATCGAAAGGTGTTTTCAAATAGAGGGAGACTATTGCAATACAAAAATAGTTTCATGAACTTGAGTGTCCTTTTTCTGTCAGGCCCGAAACTTTTGGACCTCCCATAGTATGTGTATTTTATTCAGATTCTTTTTGGTGACATTAAAACTTTAGGAGCAATAATCTAATTAGACTGGAGCGTTTCGAGGGGTAATTCCGCTTCGGAGCATGACGTCTTGTTCCTAGAATAAACACTTCCCAAAATGTCTAATTTATTAAAATGACTACTTCCCTATATGACTACTTTTTAAAGGGGACTACTTCATGACTATGTTCCGCAAGGATTTTTAGGTAGAAAGCAAAGTCGCGTATAGAATGAGTTATTTTTTAGTGGATGATGAATTGATGATTGATCATCCATGGAAAGGAACTAATAAACTAGTCAAGGGATTCTACTAAAGAGACACTTGTATACGTGGGGAACTCAGATTAGCGAAAAAGAAAAAAAAATATTCTAAAGGTTCCAATTCTTTTTTTACATTTTTTAAAAGTACTCCACTGATCTCAACTTGCATTTGTAGAAAGTTTCATGTGTCTAAACCAATTTTGAACGTCTTTCACAGCCTCTTCGAACGTAGCTAGCGCGTCTTCCAGCGACGAAAACTGCTTCCCTATAGTTGGGATTTAATTTTGTGAATTATGACGAATCATAAAATACATTTTATGACGAAAAATTATGGGTCCGTATATCGTAACGTAATGGAAAGACCTCTTCAGGCAGTTCATTCGTCTCCGGGTCCGCGGTACAAAATGTTTTTTGGACCGAACAGTACGCGACTCCTCCGTATGGAGGAAATGCGGATGCACTGCACTTCTACGACGGGAGGTGCGGTTGTAGAAACGCGAGTTGGGAATTATGTTGAACAATTCTTCAGAGCAATCCCCATTGCACAGGTGGTAGAACCCGCAGAGAGACGCAACGACTCTCCGAACTCCGAGGGGTTCTAATGCACCCTATATGATATTACTGGAAGGCAATAGAAACAACTTTGGTACCACATAACTCCAAGGTTTCTTAACACAGCCTTAGGATCAGTTCAAAAAGAGATTGATACGAAGTAAAACAAAGAAAAAAAAATTATTTGTATGTATAATTTACAGTAAACAATTTTTATATACACAATTTGTAAAATTATGAATCACAAATATAAAACAGAATACATTCATTGATTAAATAAATAAATGTTGACAATCATAATCATTGTGGCATCAATGCAGAAATTTCATAAGATTAGTCTTTTACATTGTGATGTTACAATTCTATAAACTCTAATTCCCATATCCACTTTTTACTAAAGGATTGTTTTTTTCTTATAAAATACTACACACAAACCGGCCAGTGCAGCTGAAAACATTTGTACCAAAACTATGGAGCTATATACAAAGTAAGCTATTATAATTTGTGCTCTTAATGAACACCACTAATAAATGTTTCTATAAAAAATGATTGGCACTCTTTCTTATCTAGCACCTTACCATAAATTAGTTGAAATGGCGATCATTTCATATATCAAGACATTTCATAATGGCGGTCATTAATATATATGTATAAATATATATATATATATTTAATGTATAGTAGAAAAAAATTCTGAAGTATTTTGCAAAGGCACAATTGTAGAAAAATCCTTATTGCAACATTTTATAAATCAACTTATAGTCATAAATACAAATTCTTTACATCTAAAATATCAGTAGAAGTACCCAAGAAAGACATAACAAACTTATATTTATTGTCTATGGGAATGATAAACAAAATGAACTCCAAACAAAACCTCCAATTATAACAATATCACATAATTAGACCACAAACAAATTGCATTAATAACGCGCACGCAATGAAGTGATAATACCAACCCCTAATAAATTACATTATTTTATTTGAATGTCGCGCAACGTTTTCGGCTTTGTTCCATTTTTTGAACACATTTTTTTTTATAAATGTTGCCAGTTTGGCGGGAACATCTAATAAAAACTGTAAATAAATATCTTCTTGTTATTGTTTGTTGTACGCCATCTTTATTCTTTCATCTCAATGGTCACGTGTCAGTAGGTCCTTCGTCGTGATGGTTATTGTCTAGGTCCTCTAGTGTATCGCTAGAGGAGTGCGTCATGTCGCTCAGTTCGTCTATTTGCTTTTGTTTTTTGCGCACGTTCCAATGCAAGCACTCGGCGAGTGAATCGAACCAATCGGATATCTGATCTTGTGCGCATATTGAGGGCACGGGGAATACTGACGTTGTCACGTACAAGCTGCAAAAAAGTTTACTTTAAATTCTATTTTGACTCAATACTTTAACAAATTACCCTCATTTGTGCCTAACTAGACTATTAAATCGTAAGGTTTTTAGGAACCTCTTAGCGATAGAGGGAATGTTCGGAAACTACAGATTGGATAAATAGACGGTCCTCGATCTTAGATTCGTATTTAAACGACTGTATGCAGGCTGCATTTTAATTAGAAATTTCGAATCGGTCGATCTGTCTAATAATGGTTTTAGAATCGTCTTTTAGTATGCAAACTTAAGTTCTATGCAGATTACATAAAACTCTTATAAACCATGTCTATTTGTATGACTATGCCGTTGAATCAGAATGTCATGTTTCGAGGATAACGACAGACAAACAGTCTGTCGGTATCCTTGAAAACCATTCAATATATTTTGATGTTTTTTTATGAATAGATAAAAATTTCATTAAAGTAAAAAATAGATATAAAATATTGTACTTAAGAAAATAATAAGATATCAACAACAGGAATATAGAAAATAATAGAAACGAATTTTAATATACAAGCTAATTGAGATCTGAAACAACAGAAAAAAAAGAACATCTTTTTAGATTAGTTTAAATTCATTTTCGTTATTAAAGAAGTTAAATGTATATCAGCTTATAATGTCCCACTGCAGGATACAGCCAGCCCTCCTTTTGCAATAACGGTTTCAGGTCGTCGTAATCCACCACGCGGAGCCAATGTGAATTGGTGGATATTAAACATGCCATCGATTTTATTTTTGTCTGTGAAGTTAGTATTTCATTTGAAAATATAACATTAAGAGAAATAAGATCTTACGTTAGTGAAACAAAAAAATGTATTAAAAATGATTGGGTGTTATAAATGTGTTAAATTGCATATTAGTACATACATATAGTGCAAGCGAAAAGCAACATGCAAGGCGTTAATTTTTCATCTTTGCGTTACCACCACCGACCATAGCTAAAATATCAACTAGACCATAAATAAATAAAACTCCCTTCACCAAAACGAATTTCCTGCCCGCGTTTTGATCAGGCCGAAAACGAAGTCTATGGCGAGTAATATAATGATGATGTCGTGATTGTCTATGGTTACCTATCGCCCAGCCTGAGCATCAACTGCGAGCGACCATCGAACGACACGCTGGCTGGATTACGCGCCTCTAGGCTAGGCATTATCTGAAACAACCTCCAACACCTCAGCTACATCACTCAAAATAATACCTTCAGTAATGTCTTTCCATTACGTAGAATGAGACACATGACATCATAAAAGGTATTTCTTTAAAGGGCTTGATTTATTTACCTTCCTAACTCACAATGTCCTATATATGTGATTTCCAGTCCAGCGGAAGTCTATTTAGTAATATATTCCAAAAGTTTATTCCTATAACTTTTTAGAGCTGCGCGTTTTGTAGATAATTTATGTTGTAAATCGGGTCTAAACGCAGTCTAAATAAAAGGTAAAAGTCTTTAATTTTATTCATTTATAGTTACCTTCTATATAGTGTATGTTACAGTACAAAACATAGACTAAGTCGTTGACACACTAGCATGTTTTTCATACACCCTGATGAACCTAATATTTAACAAAAGTGAAATGTTGCCAGCGGCACATTTAATAAATGAAATAAAACAAGGACGTTTACACGATACATACATACACGAACATAAAGTTAACGGACCATAGACTAGACAAGTAATATAAAATGTTAAAAATAGTAAGGATGCCTATTCATCTAAACGAAGAATGTACACTTTACAAGAAGGTGGTGGCTAACTACTATTTGATACGAATTATGTACAATTCGAAATACACATGCGCACTACAGACAAAAAGCGTTTTTAGCATGCGTGGCATAATGCAGTGTTGTGGTGCGTTATCTATGCTCAGATTGAGTTCTTTATAGTACCTATCTCCGTGCTGCAATGCTTGCCGGTTTCTGCCGTCGAAGGACACCCACATCGCATTTCGTGCCTCTGGAGACAGTTTGATCTAAAATTTGATTACAATTTTTTATACTACTGTGCAGTGACTAACTACTATTTTTAATTAAGTCTAAGTTACTGTCATAAATCGTTGAAATTCTGTATGTGCTGGAGTAAAAAGGTGACAAAAAATCAGCGTTTATTCAAAAATATATTCAGTAAGACTGTTTTCTTGAAGCCTAGGCTAATGGTGCAATTTTAGTTAAAGTAATAAAGTATTCAAGCCTCATTTTTATAGATATGTATTTAATGTAGGGTTGTATCGCTTCACAACACGTTTCACAAATATTCGCTTTCACAACATGCAAAAGATTCGGAAAATGTAAATATACGCTTTTGCAAAATTGTTATCAAACATTTGAAACGGACGCTACAAGTTCAAACGTTTTATTTTTTTTATTTTATATAATAGTGGGCGGACGAGCAAGCGGTCCCACGTGATGGTAAGTGTTACCGCCGCCCATGGACACCTGCAACACCAGGGGCTATGCGGGCGCGCCGCCGACCTTGCAAAATCCTATTCACAGCTCTCTTGAAGAAGTCGCTTATTGACTCATATGATGTTGTATACTCGTTTAGCTGTAATTTAGTATCAGTATATTAAAAAGTGGGATTTTTCATTAAAGAACAGTAAATTGAGTATGTCATTTTATTACTAACTAGCTGTGGCTGCCCAACAGATGGGGCTTATCCTGTTTTTGGGTAAAAAGAGTGTTTTTACCCTGTGATAGATATATAAAAACACGCGCGTATTCGATGCAACGTTGTGTCAAAATTTCAAAGCAACCGGTGAAGAACTATCGGAGATTTAAGATTTTGAACAAACGAACGTTTACATTTTTATTTATATATAAATATAGAAGATAGATGTAATAGCAATTGTTTGTGATGAAATTTAAAAAAAAAAACATTGCTTTCGGTGTAAATAGTTTCGTTACATCCCTAATATAGAATCTCATACTTTCGTACACTTCTAGATGGAGTACAGTACAAACTAGAGCATTGACTTGTAACAGAACATTGAGTTTTATTTAGTCTAAAGTGGTCGGTCCAACGGAGCATTTACTTTTCAATCATTTATTGCAACATTATAATAGAGAGAAGTGGTCTGTTCAACCAAACATTAATTCTCTTACCGTATAAAACAAACGAACGACGGACGATCGACGTCACGTAACACACTTTCATATTCAGCGTGCCACATTCGACCGATCGTTCGCAAAAAATGCGCCGTAGTGATAATCTGCTACGGAAAATGATATGTGGCTGCTATGTTCCGTTGCTGATTTGCCGCCGCGGATGATTAACGACAGAATTTCGGCGTAATTTGGCGCTGTTCCAAAACTACGATTTCTGTTTTTAATTCAGAGTTAATTGACATATTTTTTTTAATATCATTTCTTTCTTTTTGTGTTTAAGAAAGAATGATGGGCACTTCTGTACGAAACATGGCCTCACCACCAATACAACTGTATGCCAACTTATTGACTATAACCTACAGTTACCATAAATAAATATTTTGTTTTCCAGATTAATGAATTCTATAAAAATGGTAAAAAATAAATAAAAAACTTAATAGTAAAAATCAGGCCCAAATAAGATCCGAGCCTATAACGGCTGGGTCCTGCCCACTCTCATGTACAACTTTAGTGTGCTCAGATGGTCTCAAACCAAATTATCCATCCAAGACTATCCATATCTAAGGTGTCTATCCAAGACACCTTGGATGGAAAAAACGCTCAAACATGTCTGTCTCTCCACAGGATGCACCATCTAGGCCTCTGTACCTCGGCTGACTGTACTTCTGCCGATGGTCTCTCACTTATACATTAGGGCCTTGTTGCGATAATAAAAATTGAAGCTTATGTTAAAAGCGTTCATTTGGTATTTATTTATATGGTTTTTTTTGGATATACCAGCCAAAATGACGGATACTAAAAATTTACTTGTCAATGAACACAGAATTACGAATAGAATTCATAGTTTCAGACTTCAGAAAAATTTCATTACAACCTGAATATCTTCTGCGGTTAGTGGGGTGGACAGTAATTATGTCAACTAGTGTCAGCGACGTGTAGTGTGGTGTGTGTGTACCTTGATTTCGACACCGACGGGCACGACGATGGGCCGGAAGGAGAGGAAGTGCGGGCAGATGGGCGTGACCATGTGTAGTGTGGTGTGTATGTACTTTGAGGTCGACGCCGGCGGGCACGACGATGGATCGGAGGGAGAGCGAGTGCGGCCAGATGGGCGTGACCATGTGTAGTGTGGTGTGTATGTACTTTGAGGTCGACGCCGGCGGGCACGACGATGGATCGGAGGGAGAACGAGTGCGGCCAGATGGGCGTGACCATGTGTAGTGTGGTGTGTGTACCTTGAGCTCGACGCCGGCGGGCACGACGATAGGCCGGAAGGAGAGAGAGTGCGGGCAGATGGGCGTGACCATAATGGCGGGCACCGACGGGTGGATCATGCTCGCGCCCGCAGCGACTGCGTACGCCGTGCTGCCTGTCGGCGTTGACACTATCAGACCTGAGAAAATTGTAAAATAGTTGCCTTTCTATTGACATTTTTTATACACAGAACTAACAAACAGTCCACCTAGTCTACTAGGTAAGTAGATACTGTCGTCCCATGACTTCCATGATACAAGAAAATATCACTACTAAATGACAAACGTTGGCACATTCCCGGGTGCGTTGCCTACCATTGGAGATTTAAAAAGAGGTTTCGAGAAAGGGTTAAAAATTAAGGCAATAGAACGTAGGTTATTCTCATCCCATTATACCCCCCGATTCTCCTTGCAGGTAATTTGAAGCCAAAAGTGTAATGGAATAAGGAGTCACTTTTATTCCATTGTACTATTCATTCGATTGGATAGGGGAAACAGGATGGGATGGAAATGGATTCTGGCATAATATCTCACATACTACCGAAACATGCACAATGCACATATATTGGGAAAATAGGAAAGGTTAATAAATGCAGTACATTTTACAGTAGTGTTTTGTGAGAGAGGGATAACTTCTTTATGGTATTGATAAAATTAATGAACATACTGAGAGCGGTTATATTTTGGACTCATTCTAACTGCACAATGATATAAGTACTCACCATCACCCTGCACCGAAGTAATGTGCTTCCCGTCCAGGAACAGGTCAATATTAGAGAGGTACGGCGAGGGTCCCCGGTCTACCACCACCTCGTTGAGGACCAGTATCGTTGTGGGCTTCTCTTTCTTCTTCTCATCCTTACTCTTCCTGAGCACAAGGCATTGGATTCGCGATCGGAGCGTTAGTGCTGCGTGACCTTGAAATTTAAGTTTAAAAGACTAAAGTAAAGTGGAAATTACTTTGAAACTTCTGTACGGTCACAAAAAAATAATTTAGAGATGCTAACCTTTATTCTTAATTTTGCCAAGTAATAATACTGTCGTGGTCGATACGTACGACTGTGACGTCATTGAATTAACAACGTGTCACTGAAATAAGGCAAAATTTTAAACGCGTCAACTAATTTTAAATATATGAAGGCGTTTTAGTGAAAAGTAAAATTATTTTGGGGAATAAATCTAAAGCTACGAACATGTACAGTTTTGTTGTTCTGTCTAAAAACGTTTGTAGCAGTCATTACTCAGAGGGTAATAACCGGGGACCTAGTCGGAGCGATGTGGGCTACGCGTGTTGAGTGCAAATGCGAGTAGAATAAAAAATATACTAGAAACGAACAATAACTTTTGCGTCATTAGTGAACAATACCAATAACAAGTTTTGCATTATTTCAGTGGCACGTTGTTTAATACTGCCAAAAGGAATAGTGCTTCAACAATTATTTCTTTCAACTCAACGACTTTCAAGTGCCTCAACGACCGTTCAAAGATCTGATTTATTAATCGAATGAATGCCTATCAACTTTGTGCTGGCAACTTTTTATGTATCGTTAAAAATAAATAAATAATAAAAAAGCGTGTGTAGGCTAGCGGATCAATCTTGTCTATACCCCACTCTAAAGTTTTTAATAAGAAATTATGGTAAAGAATCACAAAGTTGGGATTTATGATCATTTTAACTTTATCTATGATTATAAGTTAAAATTAAAACTTGAAGTTTAAATAAGTTACGTATCATCACACCAATTATATATTTATTACATTACATATATTAACAAAAGTACGAGAAATTAATGGATTTTATGCTATTTATTGTCACTTACCTTCTAGAACATTCATGACCTGCTCCTGAAAATTATTGAACTCGAACGGCGTGAGGAAACCTAATGAGCCTAAGTGGAATGCCATTACAGGGGGCACGGATTGCTGAAACGGAAAAAATGCATGTTATTACAGATACATTACGAAAACATTGGCCATCGGCTAATCCGGAAACATCCGAACGCGTCATCTACGTCTATGAATTACCCTAATTGCATAGACGTGGATGACGCGTTCGGGTGTTTCCGGATTAGCCGATGGTCAATATTTTCGTAGTGTATCTGTAAGTATATATTACTTTAAATGGTAGATTCAGGAACTTTATGAACTAGCTTTGCTGTTTGAGTTTTCGTCAATGCGACAAACTAATGGCGCAATCAACGATATACCTACTCGTGTAAATCGTATACCTACGTGTCTACGTCGCGTCGCTTGAAGCTACCACATTTGCCATCTAGAAAGACATGCCAGAGTCCATTCCACATCCTATTCTATCTGCTCCTAACCCATCAAAAGGCGTGTATAATGAAATAAAAGAAACTTCCAATTCTATTATACTCTCAATTCCCCAAGGAGGATTCGGAAATGTATAGGATGAGGAAAACTCCTCGTGCCGTCATACTTCGCGCCTGATATTTGTTATATCAAGGACAATTTGATAAGTTAGAATAACAAATCTAGGATTTTTTTGCTATCGGTAAGAATAATTTGTATTCCCTTGAATAATGTTGATGACTATATCAAGACACATATTTCCGTTTTCCATCTTTATAGAAACAACAATGTGATCGGGTGATGCCGTGATGATTATTGTTTTTTTTTATGCTCCTTACATTTTACAGTACATTTAAATTAAAGATAGTAGTAAAATTATTACCTATGTATCAATAGATATATGTTAACATTTCAGCTCGACAAATAATTACCTACTCGTTTTGGAGACAATGGTGCTGCTTGTACAATTACTTACCACGTGTGGTGAACATTCCTTTCTCAGGGGTATAACAACAATATTATGATCTATGTATGAATTTATCTGATGAGGATCCATAATTTAAATTCTTAGGGATTAGTATTTGTCTCTTGATTGAACCATGATCTCCACCTGCCCCATAATCACGTACCACTCTTATTCGGATATTGTGGATCCTCAGCGTGGATGATGCTTATAAGAAATAATATATTTCACTCAGCAATGAATTCCGGTTATCAAACGATTTCTCCTCCGTTGTTCTGTCAGGAACTTTGACTGCATGTACGCAGTACGCACTCACCTGTTCACTAGTGGCTCCCCCTGTGTTGTCGGCGTTGTTTTGTTACCAACGCTATAAAACTTATTCGCTAAGGGATGCATTCAGATTTCACATGTCGCGACACCATGTTACTATGTACATAGATTAAGTCAAGTAATTATTGTCTAATTCTTTGTTTTCCTAAATAAAATAAAAAATACATAAATAATAAAATAGGTGGTACAATTCATTGAGAAAATAAAAAAGTGAACCTAAAATTTTATAATTGTTTGAGAAACTAACCTGAAACAGCGAGCTAGCGTGCAGCAGCGTGCCGTCTCCCCCCAAACATATGATAAAGTCGATCTTGTCGGTCAGGTCGTCGGTGCCCGCCCGGAACGTCATGAGGCGCTCCTTCACCGCGCTGAAGTCGCCGTACTCCGCCAACAACCGGTCTTCTAGCACCGCAGCCTCCACAAACACTACCATGCTTTTATCCTGAAAATGATAATTGAGACGAATGCTAAAGAGACTATTTTTGTATCTTTAGGTCCATTTTGTAACAACTGAATGGCTTTGGAGTTGAACATTTTACAGTATTTTCTTTCGTTTCTGAGCTTCGTATCGAAGGAGCTAAATTATAATTTAAAGCTAGAAGAGATAATTTATAGCTATACAAGTATTCTATGATGAGGATAAGCGAGTCAGTTAATATATTAGAAGGTACATATACCTATCTACTAATTAATTATTATAGACGTGAAAAAGCCATACATTCCAGTTTCCATAAGATAGGGCTAATATCTTAATGACCGATCAAGGCCTAATAAAAGTCGTGACTTGTCATAAGAAAACGTCTTTCTGAACAGACGATAATTACTGCTATCGGGTTCAGGTGGATTAAGGTGTAAGTACGTTACACGGACGACACGAAGACAAGTACGAGTAAGCACACTTCGGTCACTTTGCTAGAATACTTTCACATTGTTCCTCGTAGATAATAATCGAATCGCCATGCGAATAAAATAGTTTTAGAATGGAAAACCACGTCTCACAATGCAGCATCGATCCTTATTCGCTAGTTTCCGCCCTCTGTCCAACATCAATGGTTTACTAGAGCATTCCTCACTCATTAACATTGCATGACGGTGTACTTGAATACATTACAGAGCGTTCCAATATATGTAGGTAGTAACTGCAATCGTGAGTTCATTAGAAGCAAAAGCAGATTTAATGATAAAATGTTAATTTGGGAAAACCTAATTTTGAATTCCATTTTTAAGCCCACTAGAATGTCATTTCAGCCCCCAAGAGAGCAATTTTCAGCGAACGTTGATTAAATGTTTGTATTGTGCGTCGGTTTGTAAATACTAAATTAGAATTAGAGTAAAGTTGAATCACCTTCTGCCATTGTAGTTTCTGGAAACTATGCGACAGAAATGTTTACGTTTGGAATGCTTGACAAAAGAGACACACAATGCAAAATAGGTAATTATTAACGGTAAGCGTTCGACTGTTGCTGGCCCTTGCTGGTAATAATCTACACGAACGAAATGGATTGCTAAATTCAGAATGTTTATCAACTCTTTTGACATTACCATACACGCTCTGAATTTCTTTGACGAGAATATTTCAGATCATGCATCGATATGGGAACAGACTAAATGATACATCATACGTACTTATCAAAGAAACCAGCTTGACGACTTCTAGGAGGGGGGAAGCAGATGGGGAGGTGTTCATTAAAAAGTCAAATTTGGAACTTAAGTACTACGTAATGAGAATATTCCATTTTCAAAAAACATATGAATTAAAGAATTGAAGAGCTACTGAACATAGAACTCTAACGTACCTGGCCTAGAGTGTTTGTATAACATATTATGTATGTATTGTCAAATTGATGAGATTATGGTATCGGATACATTTTCCGGACATTTGTCGTGAGCATTCTATATTCAGACTTGGAATTCAGAGAGCTACCTTAGTTTATTCTAGTATAAGTTAATACTGTCATAGTAGAAATTAATTTTATTGTTGTAAATGGCTTACATGAACCAGCCAGTGCACCAGTTGCACGAACGGTGAAAGGATGGTAGCGTCGTGCACCTTCTTTATGACCAGCACCGTCAGCGGTGGCTTGTACCAGGTTAGCCGCTGCGACGCCGGGTCTTGGATTTGCCTGAAAGATTTAAATAAGGATAAAGATTTTTTTTTTTAAAAGTGGTAGACAGGCAGTCTACTAGTTTTTATGTGATGGTAAGTGGAAACTATAGCTTATAGATGCCAAACATATCATAGGCGGGCGCGAGCGTTTTTTTCTAAATGTACTGAAATGCCCGTCGTCGTTCACACAGCGAGGTCGTGGCGGGTAATTGCAAATCTCCCGCGATCGCCACATTTCTTATGGTGCGTTTAAGGTTGTGAATATCTGCGATACATGCTAACACCAGTCAAAAATGACGAATATTCGCTCGCCTGGAAATGAGATAAGTTTACTAGATGAGACTTTTAGAGATTTAGCATTAGGAAGGATGGGAGGTAGGGAGTATAATGGGATGATAAGTATTCCTCAAACAAATACAGACTTCTTTGGAGCTCATTATAGAGGTGGCTAGGTTGTGCCAACTGCAAATACAAAGTTATAGAACAAGCCTAGAGCAACGAATATTAACGTTAACATCACAATAATAACTCGTCTAAGAATGCAAAAGTTTGTAATCGTGCAAAAGCTAGGATGAGTAATGTTCTTTGTATAGTCCGTTCCAATCCAATTTGCCGAAAACAAAACCAAATCAATGAAATATCTCAATATTTAGCTTTAAAACTAGCGCAAACTTTCGTCTCGATGAATCAAATTATGGATATGTTAACAATTATTACCTCACTATTTAATTTGTGGCCGTGTTCACTTAGTTGCCTTAGGCTGCCATGTTTTTTTTTTAAATATATTATATACTAGTGGGGGGACGAAAAGCGGTCCCACGTGATGGTAAGTGTTACCGCCGCCCATGGACACCTGCAACACCAGGGGGTATGCGGGCGCGCCGCCGACCTTGCAGAATCCTATTCACAGCTCTCTTGAAGAACCCCATATCGTAGCTTAATGGAAAGACCTCTTGAGGCAGTTCGTTCCACAGCCTACGGGTTCGCGGTATAATGTAATTTTTGGACCGAACAGTGCGCGACACCTCCGTATCGAGGAAATGCGGATGGACCGCACTTCTGTGACGGGAGGTGCGGTTGTAGAAACCCGAGGTGGGAATTATGTCGAACAATTCTTCAGAGCATTCCCCATTGTACAGGCGGTAGAACACACAGAGAGACGCAACGTCTCTCCGACTCCTGAGGGATTCTAAACCGCCCGTGAGAGTGAGTTCGTCGACAATACGAACAGCACGTCGTTGGATGGAGTCAAATGGGTCCAGTTGGTATTTTGGTGCGCCGGCCCAGAGATGGGAGCAATACTCCATACGGGGCCTCACTTGAGCTTTGTAAAGCATAAGGAGTTGCCCAGGGGTTTGTTTAGATTTTGGACAAATCGGATTGGAATAGGATATACTTAATGTTACAATAAGTCTGCGACAGACAGGCGAACATCATGTTTTGCACAAACATTTTTTTGTACAATTTAAGTCACAAAAACAGATCCTAGTGTCTCTAATTACTACAAAAACGACACGGAAATTTGTCGTCACGACAGTTGGGTCGTGACGAGGCGTTTACGAACACTTGTTTATGCAACCTTATGGTTTGTTACCGTTGACTCACTCGTTACAAGTGTTATACAGTTGTAAATATTACATGATTGTACTGAAGCCTATTATTATTACTAGTAGCCTACTATTTATTTTTAAGAGTAACATCTATTTACTTTTATGAGGTAACTTATTATGAGCGTGATTTGCAGATTAAAATGGTGCTTTTAAACATAATCAATCCCCTAGTAAATGGTGATATATAGAAAAATCTTAGGCACATGAAATACCTGTTAAATTGTTTTATATTTATATACTATACACAAATTTATACACAAATAATTATAAAGGAAATTATTATAAAAGAGAAGATATACAAAGTGTGTGGCTATCCCCTTTGGAGAGAAATCTCCTCACTGGTCTCCTAAGAATCTCCCGGTAGAAATATCAGCAAACTTAGGAGCGATATGTGAGTAATGAAATGGACAGACAGTGCGTACCTACATGAATTATAAAAACTGTGTACTTTATAATAAACGATTTGATTGATTTGATAAAATAAGTACGTATGTGTATATACACATATACATGCATATATTCATATGATAGAGTTAACAGAAATTATTATACATGTATGTGAGAGGGACAAATAGTGCTGTTTTAGTCGGGAATTAGTCTTGTTTTATAAAAGAGCTGTTAAAATTACTGTTAAACACAAAATGCCTCAGAATATAAATGTATGTCAAAATCAACATTCTAGATCACTGGTACCTTATGAACTTTTGGTTGAACGTTATTTCTCAGTCTTTTTCTGGGGTGATTTATAAAATCAACTCATATAAAATAAAGATAATTTTGTTCAAAAATGTTGCACTAGCTTTATTATACTTACATAACCATAGCAGAGTTCTTCATTATCCTGCCGCATGGTCCAAACTGTTGTATTGGAGATGGCGCGTTCAGAGATCTCGTTCTCCTGCAACCGATAAATTCGTAGTTATACAACTTATCTTGTAAATATAAAGTAAAAATGTACTAACATTGTGCACGTGATCTCATCTCGCAGTATTTTTTTACTGCGTCTAAAATTATTGGTGATGTATTTTACCTAATTATTTGTATTTCAATATTTTTGTAAATTTAATTATTTACATTTTTGATTTTATTTTTGTCTCTATTTAACAAAATTTAGTGGGTATTTTCAGATTTTATTGTCTTAGTCTTTCCAATTTAGTAGAAAAAAATTAAACAAAATAATAGAGAACTAAAAAGCTTTATATTAAGAATGGAAACTTGAATTCAAATTTATTATTATACTCGTATACTATTACTGCGTTTACTGTAAAAATATTTCTTTATGAAAAATAAACACCTGAATGTAAAATGATTTGTAAAACGTCCATCACTTCCGACAATACGACACTCTACTAGCGAGTGATATACTGAATTACATTTTTAGTTGTTCGTCCACATTGTATTTATTACAATATACAGTGTGTTTTATATAAAAAATTTGCACGCTTTGACCGACTGGAAATGTATTGCATAGATACGTACAACTGTTGCTGTAATTTACCATACATTGTTTGACAACAAATGGACTCTTACATATATTATATTCCTATCTCCATATTACGTCGCAGTAAAAAGATGTAATGTTTCGGAAGCAAGTTAAAGTAAAAAAACCTCTAGATAATTATATAACTTTAAAAAGGTTAAAATAAAAAAGACAAAATTAAATATTTTGAAAAATACTGGAAAAAAAAATACGTAGACACATTAGTAATCTAATCTAATAAATATTCCAATGTCTCAATAAAAATAAATGTTTACAAAATTTACAATAATCATGAAGATTTACAATAATTTCGAAACGTACTGTACAAAAATCATGAAGTAATGGAACATTGAATATACACAAGAACTTAAAATTAACCCCGACGACCTTGTTAATGAGCAAAACACTGCATTCTGGAAAACTTACAATGCGGTGTATATTAGTGTACAGTTGTACAGTTGCCATCAAAATATTTACAGAAACAGCTTTTCTAAACATCACTTGTACGTAAGTCAACATATCCAATCACACGTAGAGTGTAATAGGATGAAGAAACTGCTCATTCCATTAATGGCATTATTCCCGTTATTCATATATTACCACTCTTCCCTATTTCTCAAATTCAGTTCAAAATCTAATGTAAGTGGCGCATCGGGGGATGTTCGCAGTTTTTAATTGATGTTGGCATGTGTCGCGGATGTCCACGGACGACAGTATTCATTTAGTACCAGGTAGACTGTCATCTCGTGTACTAACTTCTTTTGTAAAAGAAGAATTTGTTTAATACTATTTTAGAATACATTGTCAATTGATATTATGACACATACATAAACAAAAATGTCTGTTAAACACATACTCGTAAATATATCCTCTTCATAATTATGAAATTCAGCAGAGTAATAGCATATTCAATTTAAATCTATTTTTGTTCACTTTTGATGGTGAAACTACTATTAATGGACTATATCATTATGTATTTTTTTGTATGTATAATTCGTATCTTCGAGAATTATCATGATGATTATTGTCGCCTATTATATTAGTTCCAAATGGAGCTAAAATGAGAGCCACAGTATCTTGACTTTGTCATAGCTGCCACAGTTTCTTTCGCTTGACTCGAGAATAGACCCATTCCATAAATATTATATTAATACTCGTATTTATGATTATATAATACTTAAAACGATTAAAATTCAATATATTTCTACTTTGATAAAAGTAAACAGACATACGAGGGGAGGTCCAAAAGTTTTCGGCCTGACATAGAAAAAGGACAAGTTCATGAAACTATTTTTATTTTTTAATATAGTCTCCGTCTAAATAGATACACTTTTCGTGTGTGACACGCAAGTGTGTTCAAATGAACACACATTTCGGATCGTTTAATTAGGATTTATATCCCCGTATAAAATAGTCAGAAGTTTTGTTTTTAAATTGAGTGAAAACCGCAGCGGTCACTTAATCATCAGTGAAAAATCCTCTACCCCTTAAATCCGGTTTGAGTTTTGAGAACAAATAGTAATTACTGGGAGCCAAGTCAGGACTATAGGGCGGCGAATTGTCGTGAAGCAACACTTTGAAACAGCAGCTTTCGCAACTGCGGCGGGTGGACGGGTGCATTGTCATGGTGAAGCCACACTCTTTTGATTACCTTTGACGGTGGAAAATGATGGAGAAGAATCCCCGTACACATTATATAATACAACCTCTGTTTGATATCGATTTAATATCGGTTTGATTATACAACCTTTGCAAGGAACATAATCACGGAACGATATTGCAGTTTAAATATTTTAAAGATTTTTGCGTTTGCCTGTTGTTGTTCTGAGAATTGAGGAATCATAACTAACGAGGGTTGAACTCTAAAAATTATACACAAATTAGCAGCATAAATGACAATTACAATGACCAATGATTCGTTTTTTTTTAACATCTAGAAATATGTCAGACCAAAAACTTTTGGACCTCAGTGATAGATATCGATTGAGATATTTTAAGGTCATTATTTACATATCACGCATGAGAAACAAAACTCATCAGTTCAAGGTAATGGAATAACAGTATTGAAGACATTGTCACACAATACCATATCATCCTCCTGAATATGCATTATTTTCCCAAGGAAAATCCAAAGGGTGAAATAGAAATTAATATCACAAAAAAGAATGGTGTTATTGTTTCATCTAATACGGCACTCGCTAATGACATGTTAACTCACAATAATCATCAAGAGTCCATTTGAAACCTATTCGGAGACTGTAAAGATAAATAAAGTAATATGTATATCACAATTTTTAATAATTCAAAAGCAGACAAATAATTAACTTAACAGAATATACTCGTATTTCTTTCTGTTAGTGAAGAAGACCTACTTATGAGAATTTTGGACAACGGCTTACATAACACTTTCAAAATATGATGAAATTTACGCCCCTATCTGCATTAAATTGTATTTAAAGATATCAATGAGAGTGGTAGACTTAAAATGGTGATAAGATTAATATAAAAACATTTATCATAAGTTGTGATTATTGATAATGCCAAAGTGGTTATCAAGAAGCTGCTACTATGATATCGTAGATTGCTACCAGGTATACCTGTTAAATCTAAACTTAAAACGTGTTTAAGGGTAACTAATTAATGCATTGCAGTTTCCACCTATCTTTCCACAGCATCCACCTATCCACAGTATCTTTGCCCACAAATGTTTCGTATGTAGCTATGGAGGGAAATATACTGGCAGGAATAGTGTGGTCTATATCCTCTATAATAAGGTTAAATAATTTCTATATCCTCAAAGATGGAAAAACACTATCTCAAAATTAGACGTATATATGTTGTACTTTTTACTGACATGACTCAACACATCATTTATTTTTATGGTAGAAGTTCCCACACGGGAACTTCAGTTGCGGATCTTAGATATATTAAAAACCATGAGCATTATGAGTGGCACATATGTTCTGATGACTTCATTTGAAATCTTGTTCTTTTGGGGAATACGTAACCTTTTTGAGGAAATACGTACAATGTACATCTTCCAATTAGATTTTCAAGACCCGTAATGATAATATCCACATACATTTGAATATTTAGTGGAATTGTGAAAGGAAAATAGAATGGCGGTATAGGTATAAACATTTCTTACATTGCAATGAGATTTGGAATCTTATATATTACTAGCTGTACCCGGCAGACGTTGTCCTGCCTGTGTGTATGTATTTACCTCTGTATATAAAATCACAAATTATTCTGTTTTGCCGTCGATATGATTTTTGCGATCGATTGATGCAGCGCCATCTAGTGTCGAGTTACAACCAAGTCGATAGCATAGAAACCTTCTCCACGAAAAAATACATATATGTGCCAACTTTTAACGGTGACCAGTCAAACGGTGTCGAAGTCTATTAATCTCAGATATACCAACATCCATTTTTATATATATAAAATAGAGTGCAAACTTTATCGATATAACTATGAGCGATAAAACAACATTTTGTACAAAAAATAATGATAGTAACTGTAGTAATTACTAATTAGTCGGTTCTAATAAATTAATATGAAATCGGTATGCTACATTGCGAGCGTTCAAATACAGAAATCAATAGAGCATGTAGAACTCATAGATATGACAACAAAATGGTTGAATTTATGTGGTTATAACTAGTATTTAAACTACAGTTTCAGTTCCAGTCGAAGTTAACCTGACGCTTTTCTTCAAATAGATCGTCCTTAGCCTTTTCCTACGTCGTATGCATATGCCACTATCATTAACTACAATGTTACTATAACTATTCAGTAATTATTTCTAATAACTAATTGTTATGCACGAACGTGTACCTGTATGTTTATACATAAATATTTAACTGTTCTAACAATTACGTGTTATTAAATTATTAAAACAATCAATAACTTAATCAAGGCCACCAATAATAATTTATTTTTTGTCACGCATGATGATTGATGAAAATGATGAATGATGAAGCTATTTTTAAATTTAAAAAGGAGATTAATGACATAATATATTATTGTCTTAGGCAAAAATTCTTTTTGAGAGGTAAATATAGGCAAATTTCAATTTTTTTTTTTTTTTTTTAATATACTAGTGGGCGGACGAGCAAGCGGTCCCACGTGATGGTAAGTGTTACCGCCGCCCATGGACACCTGCAACACCAGGGGGTATGCGGGCGCGCCGCCGACTTTGCAAAATCCTATTCACAGCTCTCATGAAGAACCCCATATCGTAGCTTAATGGACACACCACTGTATTTAAAAATGTGTCAAAAACGATTTTCATCGAAAATTATTTGTGTTTTCTATTCAGTATTAGAATTATTATTTTAATTTTAAAGCTTTCTAAGGTCAAAACAAAAATTCTACCATCAACAGGATTTCAGAGGATTTTTATAAAACATCGTTTTTTCATTATCTCGTTTGGATTTACACCACGTCATTACACCATGAATATGGTTTTAAAAAAGTGTAAAAGTAATTTTTATTAAATATTAAATTTAAAAATTAATGAATCGTGACTTAAAAACAACCAGTGAGAAGCGATATATGATACTCGCGATTACGATGGTTTCACGGTTCTATATACCTCCTATCGAAGTATTCTTCCTTGGCTCTTACCAGCGCTGTGGTACCAGATTCATGGGAGAACTGCCTTCGCAACATTTTTATACGAAAACCACCGCACAATCTTCCTTATTTCAAGAACACACGCGGCATCTTAACGTACGTTCACAAGTATTATAATATATTTTGCTGTCGAATGCTGTACAATGTACAGATGACGGAAATTAATAAAAAACTAATTAAAAGATGCATTTTTGTGTACTTAAGCGCATTATGAGACGCGGAAATAAAAAGGGGGTATGATAGCGCGGAAGATGCGCATGAGCCGGCGAGCAACTGACGCGCTTCGGAGGCTCGACTCGCGGTTCGAATGACTAGTGCTGGATCCTCCACTTACGCTTGACGTTGAGTCACCTCTCGAGCGACTCGGAAATGTAAAAAAGATAACTATAAGGTCAAAATGCCCCATAATGTCACAGTACTACTCACACATATTTGTATGATGTCATAAGTCATTCATAAGAGAACGGTATGGTTACATGGAATATGACAAGTTGAATTGCCATGATTTGCGATGCCGGAAAAAATAATGTTGGTTTACACGAAGCAAGTAGCTACCATAGTGAACAAACAATATTGGTAACGGAGCAGTGTCAACTGTCTGGCAAAATTGACGGATTTTATGATCCAAATAATTAGGATACATTACGATTTACAAGTACTTACAGCATTAATAGATATCTAGTGCCGGCTTTAGGGAAGGGTGCGGGCGCACAGAATTGGAGGTGGTCTACACAGCAGACGGGCGTAGACACAAGGAGAAATATCTTGCACAGGGCGGCGACACCGCTAAAGCCGGCACTGTTAATAGTCGCAATAAAGCGTCAGTCTCGGTCTAGCCCGTGCTCTTCACATAAGGTTGGACTCGTGGGTGACGAGCTGTATCTCATAATGATGGTCTCCTCACTAGTCCACCATTAAACCGACAGGTTATCCGACGAGTGACAGTTGTGACCTTGATGTGTTTTGTAGCAATCGAGATTGCCGGTTCTCTTGAATTTGCGCTTCGTTCCGTCCGTCCGCTCAGATTTTTATCGACGTTCCTTTAGTTAGAAGATAGAATTTCGAAATTTAATTTCCTGCGGATTATCTACCTGTGCGTTTAACGGAGCGTAGATGCGGGAACATAGATTATACAATGAGTGGTTCTAAGTTGTTCCACTAATTGAATTTTCCTAAATGGTGGATAGATAAATGAGATAAAAAAGTAAGTCACGACTTTGAGACCATTGCTCCTGTATAAATAAGAATAGACAAATACGCTGAAATAGGGTTGCGTTGTGTGCGTTGCGAAATAGGTTGCGTTGCGGTGACCGATGTGATGCTGATGACTGTGATGGGTGATGTGATGACACTTCTCAAGTGATTTTCATAGCGTGAATCATTCCGCTGATATGTAAAATTCCTAGTATTATAATTAATAATGTAATTTTTCATTACATAATTAATTTATTGTATTTACATAATAATTCATTGTATTTTTCACTCTGGTGAAATTACATCCGGTGAAAAGAATTACGACCTAACCTTATATTATAATTCACATTACACTGTAAATGTCATGTATTATTTTATATCAGCCTATGATGATATTTTATACATAGCTTCGTTTTTCTTTCCTTTATTTTAATATTTGCATGCCCGCGATAGTACAGAAGACACAATTGTACTATTATTGCAATAGGAACCAATTATTCTTTTGCAAATAAATTATAATAATAATTCATTTATTTCAGTTTATGAAAGATCAATTGATCATTAAATAATTAAATTAATTAATTGTCATTAAATAATTAAGAAGTGTTTAAGTAAAATATAACTAAAATTAGTTCATATGATTAATATGACAAAATCTATTAGATAAAACGAATGTGTGTGGAAGCTACCATACAGTGACAAAAGCGACTAGTGTTTCGGTTCCCACTATATCTTTGCATAAACAAGCCTCCACTGGGGCCATAATCATGCCCAAGTGGGGCATGATTATTAAAATGGTCGGCATGCGAGTTTCCTCACAATGTGTGCCTTCACCAACGAGCTGGTGCTGGTAAATTTGTAGGTACTTTAAGTCGGTATGCACAAACTCAACATGATTCAAACTCACCAATACACGAACGTGAGTCGCAGTTCAATACAACTTTACGAATGTTATTCCGGATTTTGGGTATTGATAATTACCCCTAAGTCTTCACCGCTCACAACTCAGTAATTATTTGTTTCAAATATTGAGTTGCTCTTCTTTACATATTTCTTTTTTGCAAATATTGACTGAGAGCAAATACAAATTCATTTGGCGCGTCTCTGTAACTCGACATTGACTGATATAGTTACCGATCCATTGCGACTTGACCGAATTCTCACCATCAGAGAAGCCTTATCTATCTCTCGGCTTTACATCATTACAGCTTTACAGAATTTGATATAAAATACCAAACAATTAAAGGGTTCAGGTTCATAAGGTCCAATGTGTCAGAATGTCTACTGTACCATAATGACTAATTCATTGAATCGTCCAGTCCCGAAATGTCTATACAGTCTAAGAAACTACTTAGTACTTTTGTAGTTATCTATTTGTGTTGAGGAGGACAAAATAATTGGAATTAATTTTGCTATTTTCTTCTCGTATGTAATTTAGATCTCACATAAGCAATTTACTTTCGAAATTGAACGTCAAAAGTGCAAACGTAACCCTAAATAATTGGCTACGCTTTGTGGTCGGCATAATTTTACATTTTCCTGTACAATGCTCATGCACTGAAAACATCGGAAGCCGGTAATTGAAGCATTGCTTCAATTACCGCAATGCTTATCAGTTAATCATTGGATTAATTACTTAATAATACTTCAATTACTTAATCATTGGATTAAGAAAATAATCGTTAGTAGTGAGTTGTACTACAATATATGTATTGCAAAATCGAATATGCTTGATATAAAAATATTTGATGTAAGTACAGTCTTTGAAGTTGAAGGTTCAACAATAAAAGCTAAAATTAAAAGTATTAGAGCCAGAAAGAGGGGACGGCACTGGAATAGAGGAATGTCCATGGATGGGTGGAATGTAGTAAGTGCAGAACAGAGAACTTCATGTTTTTGTAATTGTATAAGTATTTTATAATAGACTAGCAAAAGAAGACAGTAGATGTATGGGCTATTAAGTACGTGTAAAAAATGTTAAAACGAAGGTGCGACTGTCTTTTGGCTTGCCGTTTAACATGTTCTAGGTAACAAATTCTGGTCAACTGATAGACAGCTAAATTACCAATAATTTCATGCACCCAGTTTCATGCCCGAACAAGAACTAGCGAGGTTAAGAAAACAATTCTGCCCCATGATCAAGTCAGCAAGGCTACAATTGTTATGAATCGGTCGTGAGCTAGTATTAGATGTCAACACGGCAGCATTGACCGACATAGACACATCGACGACAGTTTCGTCACTTTAACGATTAGTCGATATGTGGTTAGAATGTTTGTTGAACCTTTATGCTTGGATTACTAGCGGATGAAAATTCCACCATCCTAGGCCTCACAGTATTATAAGCGGTTGTATAATAACATTTATTGTAACAAATCGTTGCATTGTGTATGGACTCTGCGTTTACACGTAATACAATACAATCCAGAAAAGTATAACTACAATATTTATCTTAGACTGTCTTATTATACGAGTATTATAGTTAGACCTATTCGTTGGCTACAAGTTTCACGTCGTATTACGTTCAGCGATTCGTGATCAACCTTACACGTGGACAGTAGCTGAACTATTTATAATTGTCAATAAAAACTTTCATTTCATTGTTCATTTCATTTTTGCATTCTAGAGGTGAATGTTATTATCTTGACTTTATTCTTGTTACCCAGGCATTATTTATCGAGCATGAGTCATCATTATTAGACTGTGAATAAATTGATAGGTAAAATAAAATGACTAGAATATCCTTGACCGAAAATCGAAGAACCATTGCGTGAGGTAAAAACATTCTTAAGGTTCAGTGGTTAAAAATGCTAATTATGCGATAAAACTAATTACCTATTCACGCCATCGACTTGGTATTCTATTAGGTATTATGAATCAATTGCGATAAAATTAAATAATTATACCATCATGTTATTTTTTTTATGTGCTTGCAACGGCTGATTCGTCTATGATGCATGCGACACGTTGTAACCGCGTGCATCGGTTTAGCGTTATAGTCAATGGACGATATGAGTATCCAGGGTAATTGCCCATAATGTTTTAGTTGGAAGGTGTCAAGAATGATGTTATGATCTTATGATTATTTCACGTTGACGCAATGTTGTCAGTATTCGTACCGTATTGATTTGTGCCACTTATTGTTGAGTTCGGAGTCCGACTTGTTGATTAAATTGATTATATCTTAAGAGTGAGTCTGAGTGTATAGACTAGACAAATTCTAAATCAGTATTTATCAATTCTAGTATTTATAATAATTCTATCAATTCTATCTATCAGATTATAAATTTATAACAATTCTATCAGTATTTATAAAATTCTAAATTCTAATCAGTATAGACTTATACAATACACTTAGTACTGATTCAAAACTCTGATGTACTGATTATAGTACTGTAATAGAATATGACGTACGATGTAGCATGTAACGTAAATGGAGTGTGGGACGCCCTCGGGCCAGGTGGACTCACGACTTGCAGAAAGTCGCCGGTAGTGGGTAGAGCCGGTAGAGCTGAAGACCGTGCGTGGTGGCGGACCTTGGGAGAGGCCTATATCCAGCAGTAGAGAGGTGTCTCTCTCACAGTCACTGTAGTCTGTGTAGACTGATGGTAATAGGTACACTATGCAAATACATTACAATAAATTACACTTGTAATCTCTGTAGAACAAGAAGTCTTTAGACCGTTTTGTCGTAATGAAAACTTGACCAATAAAGAACCTAGATACGTATATAAAGGGTTGCTTATATTGATAAATAATCTTCATATTTTTTCTTAAATGTGTTCGGTATAAAATTATCCTGTGAACAGTATCTGTCATAGCCAAGTATTATTCCCATCTGGGGTGTTTGAAAATATTAACATACAAAATATTCGTTAAACATCGATTCGTCAAACTTTCACACGTCGGTCAAAATGTCAGAAACTGTGACACAACAATTAAGTTCACCCTTTCTTAACATGCGCATATTATGTTGAAGTTACGTAAGGAGACACGCTTTTTTCCAACTAAGCTCAAAAAAGTCATGGGAAGATAAGGCGAGGCACTAGTATCACGTGAGGTAGAAATTGATATGGGCACAGAAATAAATTACTCTATGGTCATGCGTAACTTTCACTATTGGGTTATAATTCTTAAGACACAAGCGCTGCCAAACAAGTTGGTAGGTCCATAACGATAGTTGAAGTGGTTTCCGATTAAGTGAAAACGTATAAGAAAAGATGTGTAAGAGTGAAGACATGTCTTCAAATGAAACCGTAATTCCCAGTTCGGTACAGTATTTACGTAAAGCTGCAATTTGGACAAAATAAGCAACTTTACTATTGATAATACTATAGTTAAAAAAATATGCAAAAATATTTTTTTTTAAATATAGATAGTATTTTGAGTTCTCTACACAAGTCTTTGTATAAAGTACTTTTGAAATACACCTGAACATAGGAACACAAGTTGGTGATATATATAGTTGTCACATCTAGGAAATGTGAGAGTAGTCCGATTTAAGCTTAACATGTTATAAAAGTGAAAACAAAAATACGAATGTTTTATATGGCCATGTATTCAAAGGAGCAGCAAATACCAGGCTATTCAGAAAGTTTGATATTAACTATGACTATCTATAACATGAAAACATACCAAAATCAAATTTCTCTCCATATTTTTTTACGAGCTCAATTAAAATATAGTGTCTGTTTAAAAATGGATATTTAACGGGAACATTTCCGCGCTATGATTTTGTATGATGTTAAATGTTCTTTAAAACCTGATAATTCTTTTAATAGATTTTAAATGACGTTTGCAGACAAATGCCCTTCTAAGGCAACTGTGTCTCGTTAGTATACTATCCCAGCTTGATACTTGAGTCAGGAGGATGCTATCTCGCTGGGTGCCGTACAACTATACCGAGGCTCAAAAAAAGTTCGTGTCGAATGGTGCCCTGATATGTTAACAAAATTTGAAGCAGCGTCGTCTAGACGCGTTTACGACATTGTCACAGGTGACGAATCTTGGATCTACCAGTAGCATACAGAAACTAAACATCAATCGTTTGGCTGTTTTAAAGTGAGCCAACGCCTACCAAAGTGAAAAGAGCAAGAAGCACTGGAAAACATTTAATCGCAAGTTTTTTCAATTTACTTGATATCTGAACCTTTAAGGAGCAGCATTAAAGCAGAGTGGTACGTAGCCACGTGCTTGTGAAACGTTTTACTGCATTGAGTAACAACCGTCCAAACAAAGGTCTCCGCGGACTGCTGCTGCACCACGACAACGCACCCGTTCACTGACCTTAAACCAAAGGACCCTTTGGACAGTACTCCGGTTAAAGTTTTAGGCATTCCTCCTTACAGTACCGACTTGGCACCTTGTGACTTGTTTTTATTTCCCAAAATTAAATCCCCACTAAAAGAGAAGCAGTTTTCTGCGCCTGAAGATGCACTGGCTACGTTCGAAGAGGCTGTGAAAGAGGTACCTGACGAAGAGTGGAAAAAATGTTTTCAAAATTGGTTCAACCGCATGAAACTTTGTATAGATGTAAGTGAGTACTTAGAAAAAATGAAATAAAAAAAAATGGAACCACTAGAACATAATTTTTTCCTTTTTTGCAAAATTTTTCGAATGCCCCACGTATATATATGTAGATAGCAATTTGGTCAGCTATAAAATATACTTATGGTAGCAAAAATAATAGGTTGGCAGCAAATCGTTATCAGCTTACAATGTTTTTATTGTCAGCAAAATTTTACTATTTCAGGCAGCCATGAATTAGTAACGACAGCTAAAAAATAAAATAATGTGGGAATTTATCAGTGCCATCAGATATTAATCAATCAATTTTAATAAATAGGCATCTATATGATGGTAATGTTAATATACATATTTTTTAATTTATTCAGCAAATAATGTGTTGGTAGATGCAAATTATGACCTATTCAGCTTCGACCACATTTCTTAAAATCAATGAATTGATGTCAAAAAATACTAAATGATCAACAAAACAACCTATTTTTGAATAACTGAAGTAAATTACCATACTCTACTCTAAGAATGGCGTCACAAAGTCGACCCCGTTTCTACTATATTGTCACAAGAGAACCTTAACCTAACCCACCTTTTTTGCTATTATAGATTTGCTGCTGATACGGTATTTCCTTTTGCTTATATAATTATTTCTCATTGTTGACATTATCCGTCGCCTTCTTTTTCACGAAATCAGATGTCAGATCAAACTTATAACTTTATGAATTATTACAGAATCTTAAGAAAATTTTGAAGTTTGCTTATTTATTGTCAGAAATATACTTTTACGCTGAAAGCAAATAGAAGGCAGATATAATGCAGCTAAGTATATACGAGGTTAGGTCCAAAATATTCCGGCCTGACAAAGAAAAGGGACAAGTTCATGAAACTATTTTTATTTTTCAATATAGTCTCCCGTCTATTTGAACACACTTTTCGGATCGTTTAATTAGCATTTCGTGCGTACGTATTATATATGTATTATTACTTGCTCGGAAATTTCCTCCAAAATCAAAAAATATAACCATATAATTAAAATATGTGTATTAAATTCAGTGCCTTAAGGTCTCAACAATACAGTAAGTAATTGTGTTAAAAAAAACTAGCACATCTGATTAAATAGATAATCGTAATGAATATTAAGACATTAGAAAGTGACTTAAAGGCAAATAATATGAGTATCTAGAATAAGTTCACAATTTTCATTACGTATTCAAGTGAATAACATTAAAAGTCTCGTGTCACGGACTTCACTATAGCAACACAGGTGTAAACATGGGGAAACACTACTGCGAACAAAATATAGGCTGTAGGTAGGTATACAACTGAAGCATCGCTCCAATTATTCGTAAATTACTCTTCTTAGGCGTCAACTACAGCGAGCGAGCCCGTGCCACTAATTTTTGCAGACGAGCTCGCCCACATTTCATATAGTTACTACTGAAATTAGTGGCACGGGCGAGAGGCTCGCTCTCGTGTAGTTGGCGCCTTCGTGAACACCGAGTAGTCCTATGAAAAGCTATGCATATTTTTGATAGAAAGAAGGTGGAAAACAAGTAAATAGTCCGTCTGAATGTGAACGGTGACTGTCGCCCTCTGACAAAAATAACGAATGTTGATATGTATGCAAATGTCGCTTCAGAATCTGAAAATCAGGATTTGGAAATACATATATGGATTGGAGTAAATGAGGAATATGCAGTAAATGGGAAGCGAAACGGTATCAAGAAATGGATCTGGCAATTCCCTTTTAATTTAAATTTTAAAGTAATTGTGGTACAGATTTTATATTCATATGTGTATTGAAGAAAATGTAATAAGGGAACTTGGCAACAATTTTTATGAGATTTTGTTCACAATTAAAAAAAAATCGATTACCGGATGAAGATGTAACGTGATAATGAATGATATTGTCTCAGCACGATTTTTAAATTATCACAACATTCTTAATATAGCGTGGAGCCACGTTTTCGTGAGGGCGGTACGATTGTAAGTAACAAAGTGTCATCGGTAGTTATGATTTGCGTAAATAACACCATGACATTATATGATTCATGAATCATGACAGTATACATAAATGAATATAATGTTAAAGTGCTTCAATGTCAAAAGATAAAAGAAAATAGTTTCCAAATAATAATTGTTTTTTACGACTCGGATACAATAATGTTATTATTAGTTATTCCTGTTCCAAATCCTAATCCTTTCCTAATTAAGCGATAATGGACGGAATCTACAGCGTGATTCAACTTGCTTAACTATTAGTTCCCAATTGCTCTCGTATTTCGATTGTCTTCTGTACTGAAACCTACATCACTGAAACTTATTTTTTTGATAATACTCTATTAACATTTTGTAAATTAAAATATTTTATTACTTTAGGGACACTGTATGTATTTTTGCGGCCGACAAGATGTATTTTCAAAGTACATCAGGCATCAGGAATTACACACGACATCAGGATGCGACCATTCATGACTTTATAATAGATCCATTCTTTGCTATGGTTATAAATAGAACTTGAGATATAAAAGACATCTGCAAATGGGTCCAAGACGGAATTATGCAAATGACTATTTAGAAGCTACATACTATGACATGTTTCTCTATACTAATAAAGCGGATAAGTTTATTTATTCGAGATTATGCTAGAAATTACAGAAATGATATTGAGAAAACATTCGCCAATGTATTCCATGAAGTTTTCCTTAGCATTTAGGTTAATTTTCATCAAATTACTATTGCATGCATGCATGTCTATGCATATGATATATTAATATGAGTGAAGTGGTAGTATTCACAATAAAATCAGATGAATTAATTAAGTTTTAGAATGGTAAATGTTGTTTAATGGATATAATTGCAAGCTAGGTTGGCAACTGACTCGCGTAAAAACTGCGCTGCGGGCGAGTCTACCACTTTTTGAAATTGCTGGTGGTCAACTGGCCCTTTTTAACTAGGCAATTTAAAAAGTGGGCCAGTTTACTACTTATAAAACAGATATGGGGTGATAACTAATCAGTGCCAACCACTTCTAAACATTTTATTATGACACTTTTTACATTAAAGTAATAAAATGATATTTATCAATGAATACAATTACATTTTTAGATATTCCTAAATACCTTTTTAGTTGTTTTAAGTAGTAACAAGGAACAAGTGTAAGAATAAAATCTTTAGAAGTGATGGGGACTGGTCCCAATATCTGCTTTGTAATTAGTAAACGGGCCACCTTTTGAAAATGCTTCTGGGCCAGTTCACCATCAGCAATTTCAAAAAGTAGTAAACTCGCCCGGAGTCCAGCTTTTAAGCGGGTCAGTTGCCACCTAAGCCGCTAGGGCTTGAGGTTTCATTATTATAATTAATTAAAATTTTATTAGTAATACATTTGGTTCTATCTACAATGTCTTGGTTGTTGATATACGTTGATTAGTGATACTGCACTTTAATGAGAAGTCATCTAATAGAATTTGATACAGTTATGTATCATACCATATGCATTTAATTTGATTTTGGTGTGGACTGTGTGTACTAAGTATGCAATTTTGGTTAACCTTATGAGATTCACAACAGGAACAATCGGAATGACGTACGAGAAGATATTAAGTGTCCAAAAGTTATTACCGTTATTAGTTACGCAAAGCGAGGTTTTCTCCCGCACAGTCCGGTTTTGACGCGATTTTGCGTAGCATGTGGGGAATCCGACACGGGTCCAATTCCCCACATGCTACCGGACTCAATTCGTCCAGTTTATTCACAAATTTTAAGCGGAAATAGTTCTTTACACATCCATATAAACATTAGCAATACATGCATACTTTTGAAACAAGTAGTCAGAAAATAACTATTCCTTTAAATTGAATAAAAAAAAATTGCTTACACATAAATGTTTTCATTAAAAAAAATGTTGTAAAACAATGGTAAAATAAAAAAAGGTCTTATTGCTTTTTATACTTTACTTAACTTAAAAACTTAAAATTATGACCTATGCAATGAAATAAAATATACCTGTTCCTCCCCGACTCCCCGGCATATAGCCATCCGTCCGGTCGTGAGAAACTGGAAAGTTGGCAAGCGTGCTCACAGCCCATATTTAGCTAAGTTACTAAAGCACCATATTTTATCGAATGCATGAGAATCAGCGGGTTGCGGTAAAACATTCCATTCTAGTTTCTTTTAGCTAAAACACGGGAAGTTAAGCATTATCAGCGTTACGTATTGTTTGTAATACGATATTATTTGTTACGTGATCAGGTGACAAAGCACGAGACTCCAAATTGAATAACGCATGTACCGTACCGTCCATATATGGCTATGCACTGTCACTTTACAAACTCTTGAGCATTAGTATAATATAGAAACTACCGATGAAACTGCAACCACATCTGTCAAAAGTAAGATGGATAAGATGAGGATTACAGAATAATTTTAGACAAGTTACACTCCATTGAAAGCACAACTTTAACAAAGAAATACAAATTTCTAAACAAGTCACTATGGTATATTTTAAATCAAAGCAATTACAGATTAAGTTAATTTATGTCAAAGTAATGGAATTGTTTTGACAAAATATTCTAAGATATTGCGAATGACAAAATTGGTTGACGTGATGTTAAACTTAAGTAATTAAATTACCGACAACGTGATAATAAACGTCCAGTAAATAAGAGTGATGAAACAGAAACTGTAAATGTGACAACTTTACTATGTGAGTGAAGCAAATTAGATGCTAAATGGCTCGAGGATCTACATGGTAAAGAAGATGTACCTAACTAAATACTAACATGAACATGTCGGTAAATTTCAAATAAGTTCTTTTGAGGGGCAAAGTTCTAAACTAGAGATGTAACTGATAGTGAATTGGCCGGATATCGGATATCCGGCCTGCGGCTTGACCGGATAGCCTGATATTCGGCCACCGGATACTAGACATACGCGCCACATGGTCGCTATTGCAAAAAAAGAAGAAAGTACCTACTTTTGTGGTGCTTTTTTCTAAGACTGGCATCGTTTACGAAAATAAACTTCATCGTTTACTATTCATAACTGCTGAAACGCTTGTCTTCCGTCACCATAATTGATCTTTAGTCGAGTACTAATTGTAAATCTGCTTATATAAAAAATATATTACGTAATTAAAAATTTAAGTTTTATTTCGAGTACTAATTATTAGTTATGTAATTGTAAAACTAAGTTTATGTTAACATTTAACTAATGGCGTTTTTATTTGTATAACTATCCGTTCTTAGCCAGCCGGATACCGGACCACTATCAGGCCGGATACCGGATAGCTAAAAGGATACCTGCTGCTAGGGGATTACCAAATGATAATACTCATATAATATTAACAACTATAGTTATTTATTTTAAAATATGACAAGCCAAAGTAGAAATATTATTATTAAACATTAATTCACTTGCGAATGGTGTCATTGCAGCCTGTGCGCGCGCATTGGGTAACCTTTACAGCACAGAAAGTAAACATTGCTAAAACTGGAGACTAACTCGTTCTTACGTTAAATTGTACTAACAGTAGACCGTAGTCGTTTTTACTGCCAATTTCAACATTTCGATCGTAATTTTGGTGTTTCTAAACAGACGTAAAGATTACGTATATTGTACTCGTATGTTTTATGTAAACGCGTACCAAATTGATACAAACAAATCTCTAATAAAAATCACAGCTTAAATTAAAATTCCACAATGCAATTTAGCTATTGTTTTATAAGACGTTATCACGGAAAAGGGATATTGTTGTCGGTTCTAGTTCTAGAGATATTCCGACTTTAGTGAAATTACAAAAAATATCGTTTTTTATATATTGCTCTATCTTAAAGATCAGATACTAATGGGTGTTTTTGATTAAACACATTCTTAAAACAAATATTTTTTTAGGAAAAAAGTCTTGTCCAAATTTTAGTGTAAAGGTACCTTGTTGTCGGTTGAATGCCGTTCGGTGGTGCTTGCGGCGCTTTAAACGAACTTCAAATAAAATATTTTATTGTGAACCATGTACATGTGCTTATTATATAATATGATATATTATTTACTAGTAACCCACCCTCACTTCGCTTCGGTTTATTAAATTTAAAACAATCGGAATAAGATATTTTCCTGCGGTAAAATGGAGTCTATATTTTAAGTTAGACCTCTAGCAATACATCGGTGAAAACTGCATTCAATTCCATGCAGTAGTTTTTGCGTGATGCGTGTACAAACATACAGATAGACAGACAGACAAAATTTCTAAAAACTGTTGTTTTGGCTTCTGTTGCTCTAATAAAGACCCCCCCATATTAGTTTTTTTTCAATATCTATAATGTACAGACGTCGGCCTGTTACAATTTTATTATATGTATAGATTATTCATCAATATTTATTAATAATCGCCACTTGTCGGCGCAACACAAGTGGCATCGTCTTTGTATTGCATGAATTTGTGATCATTGTTCAGCTGCCGCCCGGCGCGCCGCCAGTTATTGAATGAGTTTTGTCAATCGGTTACGATACTCATTTGAACAAATAGAACAATGAACAAACTTTCATACTATTCAAATAATCAATATCAACTAATAGTAATACAACTGAGATCGAATGTACTCAGTATTACTTACTAAAATTATTATTACTTAGGTACCTACATTTATTACTTTTAAAGTTTAATGAATTTTAAAGTTTAATTACCCGGTAATGTCTATTACTTTTCCTAGTCGCTTTTATAGTTTAGTAAATTGTTGACATTTCTCTTTATTCATTTACTAGCCGTGCCCGGCATGCGTTGCGTGCCCGTCAATTTTTTTGCACATAATATATAGCCTATGTCCATCTGGAATAATGTACTTTTCAAATGGAGAAAGAATTTTTGAAATCGGATTAGTAGTTTCGGAGATTATCGCCTACATCCAAACTTACAAACTTCACCTGTTTATAATATTAGTATAGCTGAAAAGGGACCTCGTTGTTGGTCATAAAATATAGTCAGTGTCTTTATTTAAAATCTCTTTGTAAAATGACATTTGAGCATTCAAACAAGGATGAGAGATTTAAATCAATTTGATTAAATCATCGATTCATTATTATTTATATAATGATAAAAATCAAGTGTTTTATTTTTATCAATGATTTAAATCAAAGTCAAGGAAGAGGCAATATGAATTCAAAATAAAATAATTCTTTATCTTAGGTTAATCAACATATTATTTATACACCCAAATATGATCCAAATCTGGTCTTTCTTTCGTCTTGCAGACATTGTCACATCCAAAAATAGTTTTTATTTGTATTATATTTGTAAACAACCAAAAAATAACACAAAATGACAACAAAATACACAAATTTTACTCGGTCACAGTGACACTTTTTTGTAGGAGAAAGGCGACAGACTAGCTTATAGTCCACCTGATGGTAAATGTTAACTGTCGCTCACAGCCATACGCGGTACATGTCCACATCAGTACAGAATTACAAACGTTGACACACCGCCGGATGCGTTGCCTAGCTTTGGAGATCCTACATCTCCAAAGTTAGGCAGCCTAGGGGATTGAATAAAGAGTTAGAAAAATGGAGAGGGATGGGATGGGAATGAGCTCTGGCATATCTCACTCACCACCGAAACATACGTACTTTGGGGAATAGGATAAAGTAGGAAATGCAGTACATTTTAAGGTAGTCTGTGAGAAAGAGGTCAGTTGACGCGACACGAGTCAGTCATTGTTACCAACCGCCCAGCTTAATTTACGCCCTTTAAAGCAGAAATGTAGCCTACGTAAAAAATCTGATTTGAATAAAAAAATCACAATTTTTATCAACCCTGGTTCAAAATCACTTAATCTTTACTTTCACATGAATACAGAGAGTACCTACCTATATATACCTACTAATATAATCACAACAAACAAAAAACAACTGTTCACGACAAAACTACTGAACTGATTTAAATGTCTGGTAGAGGGGTATGAAGTTCAGAGGTCATAGGAAATCATAGTCTATCCTGGGAAATTGATTAAGTTTTCCAGACAGAGCTAATTACTTTTCAAACAAAATCCACACGGGCGAAGTCACGGCAAATACTAGTTAGTTATATTGAAAGAAAATTGATACACATTTGAAAATTGATCATCAATTGTAAATAGTACTAATTCGATTGCTGCATTAAACTTGTTTTGCAACAACATAAATAGTATGGAATATTATCCAGTTTCTAAACGGGAAAGTAAATTCCTGAAGGGGATCAGCTTTCTATATGACGACTTGCAGTCACAATGATATTAAACACGATTAATGAATTGTCTCATGATAACCTATTTGATTACTTCAAACCGGAGTGTTAGAAGTTAATCAAAGAAGTCATTTAATCTTATGACCTTTTATTGGATTTCTTTTGTTTAAAATTTCACCGGTGGCTACAAAACGACAGACGGATTAATCTACCAATTCCAAGCGAATAATCTCAGCGCAATCGAGAACGTGTTTTGATGAATCTGTCATCATTAATCAAAGATGTCCTTAAAAACTTCAATTACCCTAATTGACCATTAATTGGAGTAAGCTATTCGGTTTTGTTCATTGGTTAAAGATGATTCGGTATGAAAGTTTTACATTAAAAAATAAGTTGCGAAAGTTAGTAAAGAGTACTGTTATCATTAATATTTACGATAACTACATAATAACCAGTTGTTTGAAGTAAATAAGAATGTAAACGGACAAAAAAACTAATGAAGTATGATGTATGATAATATGAAGGCCGGATTATCATGCACAAGAAGTTATCTGGGTCAGTTCAAATATGTTTACAAGGAAATGAGTAGAAACCATCGAGTTCACGTTGAAGCTGGCACGAATCCGATATCAATGTATGGAAACTTGATCTCTGCGTAAATGGTTCACCTATTAAAAAGAGAAAGGTATTTACAAAGAACTCTGTAATCTTTCGAAAGTAAATGAAGTAAAATTCAATAAGGGACGATGCAAACAATAAGGATATAAGAAAAGAAATATATGCAATATTAGGTAAAGTGATAACTGGTTGGACGGCGCAAATGAAGAGTCAACACCGAAACAAAACTACAATACAGTTTCAAATATTTAAAAGGAAATAAGAAGGAAGATTAATTAAACTCTGTGAATTCTGTTTCTAAAAATTTCCCCAAGGGTGTATTGATTTTTTTCTACCTTTAAAATATTTTGTAATGCGTAATCAAACGAATCTTATTTAAAACATTGAAATTTTGCACATTATCAAAAATATTTCATCAATAATCGACCAACTATAGCATAAGACATAAATGGAATGGAATTAACTAATCTGGGATAATAATGTTAAATTTCTATTTAATTTTCTAATGAAACCACTTCTAAAAGTTAAGTTCTAAAACTCAGAACTTGGCAGGCCTGCAATCGATAATAACATGATAATACGCCAGAGCACAATATCGGGCATTCGTAATCTATCTTACGGCTTCGCTGGAATTTCTGTTTTGGGTCCAGTGTCGCAATAACTAAGTTTTTCAATAAATTATATTACAATAACATAAATTTTACATCTAGTCTACGTGTTGTATGTCATACGTGCATTGACGACAACTAGTTTGAAAATTAATCTGATAAGTTTTATAATATTTTAACGTTTATTTATCACTTTTATCAGTTTATCGCCTTAATGTAATATCGTAAAATTGCTCTGTAATGTTAAAGATTAAAAATTAAGTAGATAAAATTCGGTGTTTTATATAGGGTCGATTGCAATTATGGTTATGTGATAAAATCACATCTCTACAAATAATCTTGAAAAACAAATGAATTGCATATTCTCCACAATTATTTAAGTAGGTACAATTACTATCTGCCGATCTTTCAAGATCCGCATATATTCACGTTCTGCATTACAAATACACAATACGAATTGTAATTATAATAAGGCGTTTGTGCATTCGTGTTTCTGCAAAAGAACCATTAACAATAAGGATTGTTAATGGTTCTTTTGCACAAACAGAGAATTTGAATTTGAAGATATTATTAAGTACAGTACAATGATTCTTTATAATACAAATTGTAAAACGCCGGTCAACCAAAATATGTACATATTTGTATTTTGGTTGATAGATGTTTGAAAATAATACTCGAGTAAAAACATTCTTTAATTGATAAAAATAAATTATGAATATAGGGCCTAAAATTGTTCATTTTGTACTTACGGCCATGTGCCCGATCTTCGGCGCCTATGTGCTCTGGGTTGAGGATCCGGTTGAGAGTGGAGTAAAGCCTGGGGTATCAGACTCTTCGAGGGCTTCCGTCTCGTTAATCGATACTCCTGCCGGTCCCCAGCATTCTTACACAGTCTCAAGGAAGACAGCTGGCTCTCCGATCCGCACCATAACGACTCCATCGACAACATTATATCGAGACTACTTCAACACAATAAGCTGTATCAGAATGTCGCGTATCCCATTCACAACACTTTTGCTATCGTTTTAACACAACTAATCCTCCAAATAATTACAAATATGAGTGAGCATAAGTATGCAACTTTAGAACGTACAAATTTACCAGTGAGGATTTCACAATGTGTTTGAGTACGGCAACCTTCTGCTATGTGCCGGTGCGCGAAATCATGTTGCAAAATTCTGAACACATATGAAGCCTGCTCGACTGGATGCTTGAATACTGCAAGGTTATACGGGAGTTGCGAATTGTAAATTATACAGTGATACGGAAATATATCGCGCGAAGAGTCCGTACGTCCGCTAGCCGCAATGGAGCGTATGTGAGAGCGCGCGTGCTGCGACTGAGACTGGCTGCACTGACAGACCAAGCACGTAACAAAGCCACCACGGCGACGGCGAGTGTTCGAAAAAAATACAAACAAACTAGGACTCCGTTATCACCGCTGTCACTCGCCATAAGCCGATGGCGATTATTATGAATCATGACTATTCACGACATTACAGAGAGCTTTCGGAACCAAATAAAACCAGACGGTTGAACTACATTTTCGTATCGATTCAGCAATGACCTTCTATTGTGTCCTATGTTCATCTTTAATCTGTATAGAGGTCAGCAATTTAATCAATGTAGTCATTGGAATACTCTCGGTATTGTCGATTATTATTTGTATAATTTATCAAAATCATGTTCATTTCTAATTTATTCACCTTTGATGTGTTTCCACTTTACCGGCGTGTGCGCATCGCGTGCAGCTCAGGGAGCATCCATTAATTACGTGAACTGTTTTTTTTAAATTTGGACCCTCCCCTTCCCTTGGTGAGATTTAGTGAGATTTGGTGGGGGACCCCCCCCCCCCTCCTCCTCACGTGAGATTTACGCTATAGTAGTTAAATGACTAAATTGATTTTCATAAAGTAAAAAAATAATAACATTAAAGTGCATTATAACGAATTTATTTAAGTTTTATAAAATTAAAATTCAAAACAGACAACAACATCATCTTCCTTAAATTTTTACTCACTCCACGGGCATTCATATAATTTTTCTACTGTAATAATAGGACACAGTTCGTCCGTGTTTTTTGGTAATATAGGAAGACAGTCATCAGAAGTATCTACATCCTCCTCGTGCATCCACTCCAGCCTTTCGTCTACGACGCATAGCAGCTCCTCAGCGCGTCGGGTGATCACACGTGTTGGTCGAACCCTGGTTAAATGTATATTTTTTAAAAGTTGACGTGAGATTTTCAATTATGCCCCCCCCCCCCCCAGATTAAATGAGATTTGGTGAGATTTTACTGGACCCCCATTTTGAGCTCACGTAATTAATGGATGCCCCCTTATGGTATGTTATCGTATCATATGTTTGTTTTTATTACGTACTTGATAAACTTTGTTCTGTTTAAAACATTATCATACTTTAACATTATTTAACAATATTAACATTATTTTTACGACCTGATACTTTACATATATAACCATACTTTATTATGATGTGAGATTTTTAATGTAATTTTGCTATCTATACTTAGTACCTTTCTCAAGTACTGGAATATTTGAGGAAATAATCAAATACTGATACTTATTTTCTACTTCGTAAAAGAAGAAACATTCATTGAATCGTTCTGATATCATTATACTACCTATACTATGGGACAGGTAATGTAATCAATTAATTATGTTAAATGATCATTAGTTATGTACTCGTAATAATCATAATGATTTAATTGTGTTAATTATGTTAAATTAATAATATTAATTTTCTACGCAATATCATAGCTTTTATTAGATAAAGCTGTGCTAATGTCATAAACCCGTTTAGCCAGCGCAGCGTGACGTATTAAGCGCTTGCATTCCTTATGCACAAGATAATGTGCAGCAGGAGGCTCATCTCCAACAGTGGATACTGAAAGGGCTGGTTGCATTGCATTGTATTGATTGCAATGCCATAAATATCAATAATAATCATTTAAGTATATCCCTACTCAACTCTAATTGTTTGAGGATTGACTGAAGTAATCTTCTAAAGCGAGGCACAATCGATGCTATAAACTGCGCTATTATCAAAAATACGTACAGAACACTACAAGTAAAAGGTGGTTTAAGTAAGCACGTGAACGATAGTTTAATTTTAACAAATGTGACAGTAAAGCAGTGAAATGTGAACAAGAAAGTCCTGGAGTGGACGCTCAGTGAACACAAGCTAACAATTCGCAAATTAAATATTGAAAGTGTTGCCACTAATTAACTAGCTGCTCGCACGTAACAAACGAAAAATTAAATTAATTCACAGCCATTGTCCTGAATAGAGTTTTCAGTGAAAGTACAAATAATTCACGCTTTCAATAACTTCGTAGTCACGCTTATTTGAAACCAAAATTAAGACTTAAAACAATGGTTGGTTTGGACATTTCTTTGGATGTTTATCAGTTGTTGAAGTTATCCTTATCAGTTATCTTTAATTAAATAACAGTGTTAATTTAGTTAATATAAGGTATTAAGTGCACTGTGTATCTATGGCCATAGATAACATAATTTTGATGTATTAACGACCATTTAAATAGCTGTGATAATTTGGTGTTAGACATTTTTTTTATTTGCGAGAATATAATGAATTAATTAAAGCGTTGTTGTAACTAGAAATATCTTTTTTTAGAATGAAAAGATGTTGTCGTTATTTCCTTCGTTTTCGGCTGATAGGGATGCTGATTATTTTAAGTATTTTAAGTAAAACAGAAATATAGATATTTTAAGTTAGAAAGACTAAAACAGGTTCTGACACTCGATAACAGTCTACAACGCCCCACGGGATACAGACCTCCCCTTGCAGTCACAAGAGGTTGCAGGCCACTATCCATCACGCGGGCCTAGTGCGGATTAATAATAATAATCATTTTATTTCAGGCCGGAGCCCATAAGTGGTTAGTAACAATTATTTAACGTATAAGTAATGTTACTATTGTTAGGATTTTATATTAGGCATTATTAAAAGACAGCCTATGCTACATCTATCACTACCGTCACGAAATGTTGCTGGATAGGGCAGTCAAACCTAGCAGCAATAGTCTTCAGGATGCTGTTGCCGCAATTCCACAGGCGCAGGCGATTAGTGTATATCATATGCATAACCACCAATCCGCGTATGTGGATATGCATATACCCTAGATTATTTTATTTCTCGAGCACGCGGATTTCATTCAGATTTATTTTCACCACCGGGCCAAATATCCGTACTATAGTACGTATAAAAACTCGAATGGGTACGCGCCTGGATTCCAAATCACGAATGTGAATTGAGAATATATATCCCCAGGCTATGGCTGTCTAACAACATTGACACTAATAAATTATCCAGTTTCATTCAAATTAAAGCAGAATATTTTGCTACTGCTAATTAATAATAATATGAGTTTTAAAAGAAACAAACTTTAGAAAACAACCACTTTCTATAGCCATACAATACATACGATCCACGTCAAATGTTTTCATGACAAATATAACAAAACAGCATTATTTCAGTGCAGTTTCCTTTATGTCGAATTACGGAAATCTAAAATTACAGTTTACAATGTACAAAGTTAGAAGTGGAATTCCTAATGTAGGTCAAGAGTCATCGTACGAAAACTGTGACATTCCTGTCGTTTTATGAGTCAGACGGCCACATGCTGGTTGTGTTCAGTGTTGATCCAGAAAACCGGGTCACAGGAGCGAGCGTGGGCTTTAATAGTGCACTGTGTCTGATGCAGTAAGGCCTATTCTGAGGCCTTATATTTAAATTAGCAGGAAATCACGCCGATAAAACAAACTTATTTTTAAATAACTGAAGTAAATAATTTTAAATTACTAAGAATGTCACAGCCAAGTCGAACAGGATGACCAATATCTTTATTGTCACCAGAGAAAATAAAACTTATCAACCTTTAAATTTGCTGCCCATTCAGAATATTTTTGCTGCTCATTAAATCTTTTTTTTTATTTTAATACTGACGAAAATGGCGTTATCTGAGCAAAGAATTATCTGTACGGAGTTATTGACCGTTTGAAATTTTCCAACTCAAAATTTTATTGTTACAAGATAGGTCTTTTTTTATGATGAAGGTGGCAGACGGACATACGTTCCACATGATGGTAAGTGGCTACAGCCGCCCATGGACACATGCAACACCAGGGCGTTTGTTCTGTTCAGCACACCCATTTGTTCCCCCTTGTTCTGTTCAGCACACGAAGCTTTTTGGAGGCCAATTTGGCCTGGTTTTCCAAACGACTCCTAAATTCGACTGCTAGAAATGTCGACAACCCCGATACTCTCCGAGATTTTAAAATTTTAAGGGGTATGCTCGGAAAGCGAGGTGCTAAGATAAAGGGGGCTTTTTAGCGGTGAATGCACAGACTAGTGTTTTACTAGGGTTGAATTCAACTAGATTCAGAGAACCCCAAATCAAGACTTGGTCTAAGGTGTCTTTAATTTCACACACAATGCGATAGTCTTATTGGACTCAACTTTGCATGTAAACTTAATTTTTCTAGGAACAGAATTTAAATGTTCTACGTACTAGTCCACGTGCCCTTGACCTGCTCGTACAATAGCATACACATCATCCACAAACCTCTTTCAGATCTTTATGAAACCCGGAGCAGACTGGAAGGCTAACTCTTCAAAATATTCCATCCATATGTTGGTACTACTGGAGCGACTACCCATTGTTACGCCATCAACTTGTAGGTAATAAATAATGTCCATTGAATTGTTTACAACAAGTATTATGTTAAACCAGGATTAAAAAAGTTTAAAATCTTAAGCTGATATTGATATCTACCTAGACTAATTCACTACATTTATACAGCACAAACCATGCCTGCAAACTACTCTAGGGTATGAGTCGCGTCTTGAGATCCGGATTTTGAATCCGAATTTTACGTGACACATTCAAGCAGAAAAATACAAAATATTTATATTTTAATATTGAAGGATTGATATTTACTTTATTATACCTGTTGATAGTGATAGACACTACTATCTGGCACCACCAACTGTGTAAAAGACACTGGGTTCAATTCCCAGTTGGACACTCATTTAAAGACAAATGTTATTCGGGTCAGAGTGGTTGGTATTCATCATTATGTCTCTGAATCCATGACACGGGAAATCCTAGTGTAGGTCATTGAGTGTGACTTTATTTATTACCTATTTATTTAATTTCTAGTTGACTATATTGAAGTTTTAGTCAAGATTTAGGGTAATATTTCTGGTTAAATCAGATACAGTATCAATGGTTACAGTCGCAGTTGCAATGTATTCATATTAGGAGTATGGATGTAATGGACGTACTTATACTGAAATATGATTTATTAGTGCAACTTTTTTTAAACTAATGTTACCATAAAAATAATTACTACAATTTAATAATAAATTACTAAATTTATATGCAATGAATGTATATTGTTGAGTCTTTATTAGTTATATAAAAACAAAAATCATGAGTAACCCATTTCCATAAAACAATTACATTCAAATAGCAACAAAAGTTTAAAATTTAGTGTTAGTGTTTATTGAATAGACAACTGCTTTTTAATTAATATGAAATGTGCATTAAATAGCAAGTAATATAACAGTTTTATTTATGTAGTTTTATCTCATTTGTTTTTGGTTTTAATGGCATACATTAGGAAGCAGACAAAGATTACTGATACAAAATATACAATAAAAAGTATGGAGATGGGCTGGTATAGAAAACCTACTATTCTCATTGGACTTTTACTATTTGATTATTATTTGAATATTTGTTTAGAAAATGGCAAGCATTCACCAAAATCCCTAGTTTATCAATATCAGGGCATATGGCAGTGCCCCTGCCAAAAGTAATCATTTTATCTTTTTTTTATAAAAAGATGAGAGGCACATACTGTCCACCTGATGATAAGTGGATACTGTCGTCCATGGACACCTGTGGTACATGCCAACATCAGTACAGAAGACAAACATTGGCACACCCCCAGATGCACTGCCTATCTTTAGAGATGTAGGAACAAATTTGGAGAAAGGGTTGAACAAATGGGAAGGGATAAGATAGAATGGGATGGGAACTGGCTCTGGCATATCTCACTCACTACTGAAACATACATGTACATTGTTGAATAGGATAAAGTATATTTATCTAGCAAGAATGCATATCTATAGGAGTATATTTATAGGAATGCAGTATATTTATCTAGCCAAATCTCTACAACTTACTGGTTAGTAAAAATAAAAAATTGAAAACTGTATCACCTATCTTATTTCCACACTGGTTATTAACATAATATAATATGTCAATATGACACCAAGTTATTTTCGTATAAGGATTACAACCAATATTCTTTGTTTATGATTAATAGGTAAAATTTTAGAATAAAAAGATACTCAGTGGACTTAATTACAATTTAATGTTTGGTCCAGATACACACACACACAAAGCTGAACACAAAGTACCCAGACCCTAACAAGGACTCTTTGAGCAGCAAGCAGAGGCACTACCGACTGGGTACCGATTAGTTAGGTAGTCCTAACTAATCAGTCCAGTCTTTTATAGAGTTACTCTACTCTACCCATACTCACTGATGTCTACGTTTTTACATATTAAAGTAATACTTTAGTCAGATGGAAATAATATTTTAAAACAATTACATACGCACATTCTTCTTCTAGGGATGCCCCCGCCGTCTCTTTACTGGTAGTTGGTTGTTTAACTTTAGATTTACCGTCCATATTATCTCTACAATTCGTTTTGAATAAACAGTTATCCATTTAACATATACACAAGACTTATTCAGGAAATGTTTATTACATTTACTGAATGTTATTAGAACTCAAATAAATTTGTAATGTTTATAGGTTATGACCCTTATAAATAAAAGTGACATTTTGAGATATTAATAACATAGCCTTTTTGGGGGGAGCTAGAGGTAAAGTCGGGTATTTATTTGATATTGTAAAAGTTGTGTATTATGGGATTTATGGTTTAATAGTGATAGTTTATTAAACCTCAAAATGCCCAGTGTTAGTGTATAACGTTTGTGATAAAAGCGTGACTGCATATTTTGTGTTGTTCCAAGGAGTCCAACCTACTATCATTTTACTGAATACTGAGGGATTCCTATTTCGACGCGACTGGCACTGGACAATCATGAATCAATAGTTGAGTGGACAATGACGTGAAAAAACAATTGTTTTATTATTTATCTGATGTGTGTGGACCAACGGCTATGCCAGTGTCCAAATAAATTAAAAAATCTATTACTAATTTTATCGAAAAAAAAAATAACAACAAGCAAAAGTACTTAACTGGTACCGCCATCTATTGCTAGATAGACGTAACACAGTAGCGCAACGTGGAAAATGGCAACTCTAGAAATATACTTTTTGGCGGGAACTTGAAAAGTAAACGAGTTTTTGTTCATTATTTTAAAAAATGTGTAATAAGTTATTAGGCGTTTTGTGGTAGTTTATTAAACTTTAAAGTGTTTTTCGTGCGTAGTGTTTGTGAATAAAAGCTTGAGATTGCGTTTTATGTGTTCTTCCAAGGAGTCCTTTCTGTCCTCAGTAAACCTACTATTGTTCTACTGAGCGACTCCTCACTTATTTCGACGGAACTGGACATTTATAGGATACGTTTTAGACTGAAATTGTTTATTATAAAAAAAAACTTGACACTGGCATAATATGCTAATTGCACCATTGCAATATGTGAAGAAAAAAATTTAGAAGTACTGTCAATTTCAGTTTTGTATGCGCGCCAAATTTAAGTTTATTTTTCTGTTAAAAATTACAATTTTCATTTGTAGTTTTCACAATTCACATAGGTACATACCTGAAAGTATTAAGTTTGTCAGCTACTTTTGTAAGCAGCGTTTTTCTGAGGGGTCCCGGTGATCCTCCTGGTGAGTTCTCCCTGGATTCCGCCGCCAAAGCGCGGGCATACATCAAATCTTGCTCGTTCATTCTGAAAAGACAAACATTTTATTAATATATTTTTTTATGTATATATAAATTTGTTTATAATTTATTGTTACAGTGTATTATAGAATTATTATGGTAACTAATTAAGAGTAAATTAGCAGCAGAAAATACTGAACGGGCAGCAAATCTATAGGTGGGTTAGGTTTAGGTTCTCTTACGACAACAAAGAAGCAGGTACCCAAAATACCTACCCCGCGAAGCGGGACTCCGTCGGTTTGGTGATATCATTTTTAGTAATTTAAAATTATTTACTTTAGTTATCAAATAATAGTTTGTTTTGTTGATCATGATTTGCTGCCCATTTAGTATTTTTTTACTTCCCACTTATTTAAGCCATTTAAGCCTTAAAAAGTCTTATTGTATTTATTACAATAGCCTTATTAGGCTTTTTGTATCCAATTATTATTTGCTATTGACTTGCTATTTTTTGCATTACTTTTGTACAGTAATCAATTAATTTAAGCACCGATGTGATATTATCTGATACAAGAGACCTTATTGTCGGTTCTTTACTTCTTTTATAAAGCAAGAAAGTTTTAAGTGAATACTGTCGCCCTGCGACATCTGCTATAAATATATGCCAGTCCATAGTCCAGTCTAGATTGAAAAACGTTGGCACCCTCGGATGCGTTGCGCTGCCTACCGGTTACCTTTGGAGATTTAGGAGTGGATGTGGAAAAAGTGTTGGGAAAATGGGGAGGGGTAAGATATAATAGGATGGAAATGGGCTCTAACATATCTCACTACTATAACACGAAGTTATATTCACGGGTAAATGGAAGTCTTCTGTGAGAGATAGGTAATGTGGCCAGTTGAGTGCGCTTCGCGGTTGATGAGACTGCAGTGTTCGCCCTCCCTCTTTTCCCAGATTTTGAAACTCATTTCACAACTCGTTAAAGAATAGCAAACCTTTTTTATTTGCTTTATCTTAAGAATCCGATATTGTTTGCTTTATCTTAAGAATCCGATATTGTTTGCTTTATCTTAAGAATCCGATATTGTTTGCTTTATCTTAAGAATCCGATATTGTTTGCTTTATCTTAAGAATCCGATATTGTTTGCTTTATCTTAAGAATCCGATATTGTTTGCATTATCTTAAGAATCCGATATTGTTTGCTTTATCTTAAGAATCCGATATTGTTTGCTTTATCTTAAGAATCCGATATTGTTTGCTTTATCTTAAGAATCCGATATTGTTTGCTTTATCTTAAGAATCCGATATTGTTTGCTTTATCTTTAGAATCCGGTATTGTTTGTTTTATCTTAAGAATCCGATATTGTTTGCTTTATCTTAAGAATCCGATATTGTTTGCTTTATCTTAAGAATCCGATATTGTTTGCTTTATCTTAAGAATCCGGTATTGTTTGTTTTATCTTAAGAATCCGATATTGTTTGCTTTATCTTAAGAATCCGATATTGTTTGCTTTATCTTAAGAATCCGATATTGTTTGCTTTATCTTAAGAATCCGATATTGTTTGCTTTATCTTAAGAATCCGATATTGTTTGCTTTATCTTAAGAATCCGGTATTGTTTGTTTTATCTTAAGAATCCGATATTGTTTGCTTTATCTTAAGAATCCGATATTGTTTGCTTTATCTTAAGAATCCGATATTGTTTGCTTTATCTTAAGAATCCGGTATTGTTTGTTTTATCTTAAGAATCCGATATTGTTTGCTTTATCTTAAGAATCCGATATTGTTTGCTTTATCTTAAGAATCCGATATTGTTTGCTTTATCTTAAGAATCCGATATTGTTTGCTTTATCTTAAGAATCCGATATTGTTTGCTTTATCTTAAGAATCCGATATTGTTTGCTTTATCTTAAGAATCCGATATTGTTTGCTTTATCTTAAGAATCCGATATTGTTTGCTTTATCTTAAGAATCCGATATTGTTTGCTTTATCTTAAGAATCCGATATTGTTTGCTTTATCTTAAGAATCCGATATTGTTTGCTTTATCTTAAGAATCCGGTATTATTTATTTTATCTTAAGAATCCGATATTGTTTGCTTTATCTTAAGAATCCGATATTGTTTGCTTTATCTTAAGAATCCGATATTGTTTGCTTTATCTTAAGAATCCGATATTGTTTGCTTTATCTTAAGAATCCGGTATTGTTTGTTTTATCTTAAGAATCCGATATTGTTTGCTTTATCTTAAGAATCCGATATTGTTTGCTTTATCTTAAGAATCAGATGTTGGAACATGTTTCTATTTAAACAATCTTGAAATAATAAAATGTTATTTTACAAAATCTAAACCAAAATATTTGATTAAAATTGTTGTAATCTAGTTGATTTCGTGCAAAGTAAATTGTATTATAAAAAATGAGAGCTTGTCCGCCAACAAACTGTGCTCACAGTTTGGCAGAACTACGTATGTATGTGTAATGTATGTTTGGAAAATAAATAAAAAGTCAAGTCCATCTATAATGAGATCAGGTAACATCACAAATATAGATTTCTGGGTCTTAGAATTAGTCTAAGATTGTATATGTTACCTTATTTATTTTATACTTTTGCATAAACTCGATTTAATTTTAAGCACAGAACAGTATATTATTGTGTAGGAGTCGTATCTATCCCGCCCGAACATTTTTGTTAATATACCTAAGTTATACAGCATGAAATATTGTAATATAATATAAAAATAATGTTGTATTTTCTTTTTAAACATATCGACTGGATTACTTTGTATGCATTCAGTGACATCACCTAATGGTAGTATTCTATTTACAATTGAGATTAAGAAAATAATTTTAAGATACATTGTATTCTTTTACATCAAAGTATTGTTTATTTTATATATTTATTTTATTTTATTATATTTTTCAAAGTATAGTTTTTAACAAAGAAATAGATCTAGAGATACTGTAGTAAATTAAATAATTTGTGATGCCTTTGATGTATGCGCCTTTCGGTGTCATCATAGCTTGATTTAGGTATTTACTAAGTTTTTACGCTTCATTTTTGAATTTGAAACGTTTGCTCTAAACTTGTTTTATCTGTACCATACTATCAGCCTCTCAACTGCTGGATATAAGTTAACACGTTCATTGCCGAGCACGCGATATCGCGTGATTTGGCCCGCTACGACATGGCCGATCACGGGATATCGCGTTATCGTCCCTAACAATTTTTTATGCTCTGTAAAATATCGGCCATAGCACAACAGCGAATGGTATTAGTTTTGGCCACTAGGGAAGGGATTGATGTTTCACACGTGGCCGTGGCCTGAGGGTAGACATTTTTGTTTATGTTCAACAGTTCACTCAACGGTGCTTATTGGAAAGGATGTGTTTCTTTGAGTAATTTGTTTTTAGATTCCCTTTTAATCCCTTTTTGATTAGTTTACGAGTACTTTGTTGTTATTTAGAATGTGTGACAACAAATAATTGAATCGTTTTTGCCTGAAAAAAAGATAAATCGTCTCACACGGAGGCAGTGCACAGAAGAGCAGCACAGACTAAAGCACAGAAAACTAAAGAACACACTCTCCGTGGTGGAAAAACAGTAAATGCGACTTCGAGAAAGGATTGTAGAAACTGTTACGTAAATAAAATAAGACTGAACACCACTATGCAATGTAAAACGTGTCCTGATAGTCCACCATTGTTCAGATTATTTTTTTGATTTACATTATTTCACTTCAAAATCTACATAATTACCCATTTTGCTATTTCATTATAAAAGAAAAAATATGTAGGTACCATTATCAATTACACCAAAAATAATGATTAGTTCCTGTACGTTTATGAATATTGGTGTATATTACTTGTTTATAATTTTTTTTTGTTTCCGTTTGCGAAAAGTAAGACTAAAAAGTTGTTTTGTAATACAAAATGTTAAATCAATCAATTATTTTTTCAGTATATCCCTCAACAAAATTGTATTTACATCTGAAACTGTAGTTAATAGCGTTGCACTACATATATGTATATCACGCGATGTCGCGTTTCTGGCCATGAGAGTTATAATCGTATTGTGTATGGCCAATCACGCGATATCGCGTGGTAAATATTTTAAGTGTATAAAACTATTTGTAAAACAATAAAGTGATAATTTGACATTTCACTTATAACCTCACCACAACAGAAACAAAATAAAAACAAATTAAATTTTGGCCACCTCACGTATTCCATCATTTAGCTCTGGCAATGAACGTGTTAAGCCACCACAGACTACCTTTGGCTTTTCTCATCCAGCCACCACCGATGAACTTCTTCAAGTGGTTGGTCCGCTTTGTCGGAGGACTTCCCACACTGCCCTTCCCGGTACGCGGCCTCCATTCGAAGACCCGCCATCGGTTATGTTTACTAATGTTGTTAATTTATTTATAGGTAAAAGGTAAACAAAAATTACAGTAATGATTTTGAAAATTGACTTTTGTGAAGTTAAACCACGTGAGTAAATATCCGTACAGAGCGCAAGCTTTGTACGAACCCGGTGCGATAGATATTACATAGCGCAGTTATTTGTGTATGACCGCTCAAGTTCACGTACACGTCACGAGGGGAGAAACTGGTTCAACGAGAGGACAAACATGAGTGTCGCACGCGCTATGAGTTCTTTTACTTATTTTTTTTAATTTCAGTATGTTGAATTATTTTATTATTATTAAAAAAATGAATCGAACAACAGAAATGTAGAAAAAATGAGTTATAATTTAAAAAATCTGAACAAGCAATAAATATGAGTAAAAATTCTTTATTTAGTCATTATAAGAATTATAATGAAGGCAATGTACTACGGTTTGGATGTCAATCTTATAATTCCTTCGGAAAATCTTGTAACTTTTTTTAACAAAATTTCGTTAATATTACGCAAATTTTTGATAGGTATTAGTAATTAATGATTTTTAAAAGATTACAGGTTTGTACTTTTAGATGCCATGCGAGTGTTTCCCGATTTTTTTTAAGAATCTTTATATTAGACTAAGAATTTATCCCACCCTTAAAAAGAATAATGAACATAATTTGAAAAACAAACATTCTAAGATATTTTTTTAAAGTAATTTGTAATTTAATTGTAAATGTTATATTGGATTGATTAATAAAACTCAGAATTCATAAAATTTATTTTTATCTTTGCGTGGAAGTCCAAAGTAGGTATTTAAAATATTCGGCGTCTCAAAAGAGCTGTTGCTCTGTACGGATATTTTAATGTACGATTAGATGTGCATAGGCGATGTTTGAGTTGTCACCTGAGCGACGCCATTTCGAGTCGCTAGTCTTTAAAAAAAAGAATTACACTTTTCTCAACCTATATCTAAATCTACATACATATATGCATGTAGTATACTTATATTCTTATATATTAACGGAGCTGTGGCTGTACATGAAATAGTTTTGAAGAAGTGAATGCAATTAACAGTAGAATGAACCCAAACAACAACAACAGTATCACGCAAAACGAACATATTTTAATGAAACTTAGCATAGCTATAGTTCATGTGCGGGTTCAACATTTAGTGTACTTTTTTAGTCATTATAGAGTTCCCACGGGAATTACTTTTAAATTCGATGCAAACGAAGTCGCGGACTAAATATACGAGTACATACCAAAGTTATCGACATGCGCATATCTAGACACTGAAGATTTTTATAGATTTTCGCACATCTGCTGAGAATTAGTTGTATCTACCATAAAGAATGAAGTAGGTATCTACCTATTTGAAAATTAAACAGCAAACACAGCGGGCATTCGCGCTTAAGATAGGCCATCACTTTAAAAACTTGGCAATGACCAATAGTTTCTTTCGTCCGTAAAATAGCTACCTATCAATAGTTGATTGAATTCTTGCAGTCACATACATACGAGATATAAGTAAATTACTCAGTTCTACTTTATGACAGTAATTTGCTTCACATACGTGCTTGTAGTTCATAAACGATATCCTACCCACGCTCTTCAGGTGTTTGCCTTGGACTCGGAACAGGATCTTAGTATATTTTTATTTATACATCATATTATACCACATATATTTTATTGCTGTGATGTAAGGTTTATAATAACTTTGACATCTGCACCTATATTGTGGTAAATCACATCAGCGCCACTAAATTTCGAGACATTGACTAAATAGTTCGGTCAACTTGTAGTAAAACTTGTTTCTTTGTTATAGTAGATTTTGTCAGGTGACTTATTAACAATTAAAAACCCCAGGTGTCCAAGTGCCAGTCTGAAGGAAGACTTTGTACTTTTCTGTACCTTTTAGAAAAACAGTCTTCATACAAAAGTTGTAGAGCTTTAGGAGTCCTATCCAACGAGGTATAGGTAGTGTAGGTACCTCTGTAATTACCGTCGAATTATAAATAATAATAAAAAGGCCACACCTAAAAAGTTTACACGGTAGTAATTTTGAAACTATTAGTAGCTTAACCGAAATATAGACTCTCGACATAATTTTGTTTTAGATATAGGTTTTTCTGTCAAATTTCATTTTAATCCATCAACAAGCGCTGCAGTTTGTCCACAATCATTACATCCCGTATAATATAAGTAGATATTTTGGAATGGGGATGGTGCACGCTGTAATTCTACAGCCCTGAGCTTACTGGCCAAGTTACCTCTCTTGCACAGAAGCCTACCGTAAAATTCCATCTCTATCCTATTCCCTCAACGTACGCACGTATTTCGTTAATTTATAATAATTAATAAATGGTCAATATATTATATGCCTAGATGTATCGTATATTCCCGTAGATTTAGAAAAGATATGAGATGGGAATCTGGCATATCTCACTCACTACTAAAACACGAATATACGAGTATACTGTGGAATAAGATAAAGTGGAAAATGCAGTACATTTTACTTTAATCTTTTGCGAGAGAGCGATAACTTGGCCAGTCGAGTGCGCCCAGCGACTGTGGCATTGCAGCATTCATGCTCCCCCTCGGAATGCACCACGCGGAAAATGCACTACGTTCCCTAGATTGATGGTGATAGAATTGAAAAACCGTACTTAAATAGAAATTCAATGGTACGGACTGTGTTCGAACTCACAATCTCATGAATGAGACTCGAGAAAAAGTACCTCTAGGCGATCACCGCAAGTAATGTTGTAGGGCAATGCATATTTTAATAGTTAATGCCACAAATATTGTTAGCTTTCAATGTTCATTTATTTGGGCATCTCTGTTGCGGGTTTACAGGATATGCACGGTGAACTCTAGAGAATACCATCTATGCTATCCTACGGTATTCTCTAAAGTACTCTCTAGATCTAAAGTACTCTGTAGCGTTGTAATTATTGTTTTAACTATGATTTTAAAGAAAATAAGTAAGCGGTTAATGTGACAAACGAAAACTATATTTAGAATGACATTTCAATAATGATACACGAGTTTTACACTAGGTGTCTATACTTTACATCTCCCTTTCTTTGTAAACTAAAAACATTGTTTTCTAAACTTACATTTTGACTCAACATATTAATTTTTAATTACCATGAAAATAATATTAAATTATAGATTTTTGCAAAACATACTATTATGTTAATGGTTAACTAATTATACCTATAATCATAAATTGCACAGCACAACTTAATATAATTTATAAAATAATATTGTAATTACTAATTTAATTATTATTAAAGATCAAGTCTATTTATTGGTTTAATTATTCTACCAAATCTTGATGATCTTAGTGCTGTCGCTGGTTGGGCCAGGTTTGACTTCTGCAAATGATTAGAAGTGTTTGGTGACGAGCTTGTTGATGCTGGAGGTGACTTAGGAACAGCTGGTGATTGTTCTTGTGCTGGGACCTGTTGTACTGCTGGTTCATCTGTGTATTTAGTTTCAGGAACTACCACTCTGTTGCTGGTAATGTCTGCTTGCGTCTTGTGCAGATGACTGAAGATTCTATGTAGGATTTGGCCTTGATCAGTTTGAATGATTACAGATCTTGGTAGACCTTCAGGCTTTTCTACCACTCTTGCCCCTTCCCATTGGCGATGAGCAACTTTGTGTCTGACTTTTTCATTAATTTCAAAATTGTCTGGTCTTTTAGTGTGCTTATTACTGTAGTTGGCTTGTTCTTCTCTTAATCGTTTTAGTTCAGCTGTGACTCCTTGCATTATTTTTGGTTTTAGGTTACTGTCTTTTGTAGGTAATGGAGATCTGGTTATTCTGCTGTATAGACGTTGGTTGGGTGAACCTAAAATATCATTTCTTGGTGTATTTCTCCAGTTTAATAAAGCAAGTTGAACATCGGACTTGTCAATACTACATTTTTTTAATATGTTCTTGGCTACTTGAACTGCTTTTTCGGCGAGCCCATTGCCTTGCCTTGATGGTGATGTGGATTGGATGTGACATGGTTAAATTTCCACTCTTTTTGGAAGATCTTGAATTCTCTAGACATGTATTGTGTTCCATTGTCAGTTTGTAGCTCTTCTGGTATTCCATGTACAGCAAACCATCTTTTCAGTTGTTCTATAACTTCATATGAAGACTGACCTTTTAGCTGTTGAAAATCTAAATATCCAGAGTAGCTGTCACAGATTACGAGGTAAGTTTTTCCTTTTAATTCAAATAGATCAGATGCAACTATTTGCCATGGAAGTGTAGGAATCTTTTTAACTAGCACTATATCTTTCATATTGTCTTTTTGTGTTTGTTCACAGACAGAGCAGGTTTTAACTAGTTTTATGATGTCGTCATATTGTCTCTTCCAGTAGAGAATTTGTCGTGCTCTTCTTAAACAGCTGTGTATACCTGCATGTCCTTGATGAATATTCTTGAGCATTTTAGGGATCTGTGATTTTGGTACTACAATTTTATTTCCTTTGAAAATTATTCCTTTGAGATAGCTCAATTCTTCTTTAAAGTTAAAATAGTGTTGTAGTTCTGTGGGAAGTTCACTGAAATCCTTGTATTATTGTCTGAAGTAGTAACTGTAAATGTGGATCTTCCTTTGTAGCTGTAATTAACTCCTCTTTTGCGTCAAGTGACATAGGTAGTATTACTGCAACTTTCAAATTTTCTTCTTGTTCATATTTCAGATTAGATGTATCACAGTCTCGACTATGAAAGTCTGCTAAGAGTATTTCTGTGCCTTTTTAAATATGACTTGGTGCATATGGTGCAAGATTAAATATTATGCGTTGCAATCTCGCTGGAGCAGATTGTATGTTTTTCTTGAAGATTGTCTCAAGTGGCTTATGGTCTGATTCCACTGTCAGTTCTTTACCATAAACATATTCGTGAAACTTCTTACATCCAAACTGTATAGCGAGTGCTTCTTTTTCAATCTGTGGATAATTCTCTTCAGACTTGGTTAACGCTCTTGCTCCATAGGCTATTGGTTGTCCTTCTTGAAGAAGTGCAGTGCCAAGATTTTTTGAGCTTGCGTCTACACTTAATGTTACAGGTTTGTTTACATCATATAGTCTCAATACTGGAGGACTTTGAAGAACTTGTTTTATTTTGTTCAAAGCTTCTTCGTGATGAATTTCCCATATAAAGCTTGTATTTTTGTGTAACAAATCTCTCAGTGGATTTGTTAGATCAGACATTTTCCGAATAAATTTATTTAGGTATGTGATCATTCCTAGTAGTCTCTGTAGCTCTGTTTTGTTCATTGGTGTCTTCATTGCCTGTATAGCTTCTACTTTTTCTGGGTCTGCTTCTAGTCCGTCTACTGAAACAATGTGCCCCAGGAATTTTATTCTTTCCGATTCAAAAATGCATTTATTTTTATTAAGTTTGAAGCCTGATTTCTTTAGTGTTTCTATGACTTCACTAACGGTTTTTTGTAGTTCTTCTCTACATTTTGCATATATAAAAATGTCATCGATTGACTTACATTTTTAAATTTACTGAGCAAATTTGTTAAAATTTCTTAGAATATTTCAGGTGCTGATGATACTCCAAACGGAAGTCTCTTGAAAGAATATCTTCCCCATGAGGTAGCAAAAGTTAATTTCTTTTTGTGTTCTTTCTGAAAGTTTAATCTGCCAGAATCCTTTTGTGCAATCTAATAATGCAAAGAATTTAGAACCTTCAATATCAGCTGAAATTTCCTCTATAGTAGTAAGTGGAAAATGACGTCTCAGTATGTTTTTATTTACATCTGATGGATCTATAGAGATTCTTATTTTGCCTTTTTGTCTTACAATTACCATAGGACTTACAGCAGGGGTAGGCTCTGTTTCTGGTTTTATGATGTCTAATTTCACCATTCTGTCAAGTTCTTGCTTTACCTCATCTCTTATAGCATGTGGAATTCTTCTTGACGGTTTAATTTCAAGTTTTGGGTTCTCGATTAGGTCAATATCATACTCATAATCTTTATAACAGCCTAAACCTTCGAAGATGTCATCTTTACATTCACTTTCCTTCAGTGTTTTCACCCTTGCAATAAGTTCTAACTTTTCACAGGTATCAAGTCCTAGGATCGGTGTAACCTTTTCTTCAACTACCTTGAATATAATGTAGTTTTCTTCATTTTTTATTTTACAAAGTAGCTCTGCTTCGCCTAGAACTGCCATTTTATCTTCTGTGTAACTTATTAAATTTTTTGTTCGGCTTGGCTTCAGACTTGCCTTCGTTTTGTTCATTAAGTGTCTCGGTAACATGTTGCATTGTGCTCCTGTATCTAGTTTGGCAATGAATTTCACATTACCAACTTGTATTTTTTCTGTCCAGTCTTTCTTTTCTCCAGCACTTTTAGCTGATATGTATACCTCATCTTCAGAACTATTTGAGTTTTCTTCTACTGTATTCACTCTATTTTTCTGTTTGGGATGTTTCTTCTTAGTGCGGCACATATTGGTAAAATGACCATTTCTATTGCACTTAGTACACGGTTTGTTAAATGCTGGACATTCTCTGTATTTATGGTTTGTACCACATCTCTTGCAGTCAAAATATTCATTTTGTTTATTTTTGACACCTTTATTTCTCACTGCTAATACTTTATCTGCTTTATTTTTACCTTCGAACTTGTCTAGTTGTTTGGAAGCTTGTTCACTAGTTTTACAGATTGTTATAGCTTTGGTCAAGTCTAGTTTATCTTCTGTCAACAATTTCTCTCTTACTTGATTCGATCGGATTTCAAACACTATCTTGTCTTTTAGCATTTCGTCGAGTAAATTGTCAAATTCGCATTTGCTTGCCTGAGTTTTTATTCTGGTTAAAAATTCGTTAAATTGTTCATGTTCGTTTTGTACAATTTTGAAAAATATATATCTTTCAAACGATATATTTGTTTTTGGTGCGAAGTACTCTTTAAACTTGTCTTTAATGATTTGCAAGTTATTTTTGTCTGCGTCGCTAAGGTTAAAACTGTTGTATATTTCGATCGCTTCTGAGCCTATCACTGCCATAAATGTTGCTGCCTGGACTTCGGCTGGCTTTTTATCTAGTTGAACAGCGATTGCATACCACTCAAACTGTTGTAACCATTTTTTCCAGCACGTTGATTTGTTCGAGTCAATTTGTAGGTTGGCTGGCGGCTTTATTCCAGATACTGCGTCGTTCGTAGCCATTTTATAACTTTCTCACGTATTTTCTTTTATTTAACACGTTTTTCCATAATTCTGACACCATGTAGCGTTGTAATTATTGTTTTAACTATGATTTTAAAGAAAATAAGTAACCGGTTAATATGACATACGAAAACTATATTTAGAATGACATTTCAATAATGATACACGAGTTTTACACTAGGTGTCTATACTTTACATATTCCTACGGTATTCTCTGCTATCCTATAGTCTACGGTTATCAGCAAAGATCATCTTATTCAATAGTTATTCTAAAGCTGATATCGACTTTAAATAATCCCGATTTTAACCACCATTTTTGCTAAAAGGTGCAATAGCTCGCATTACCTAAAATTATAACAAAGATATTACTCTTATTAATAGAATCTAATCAGTCTAATTTCTAATATCAAATGCCATTATTTATTTCACTATGGGATAGTCGACAAAAATACTTAATTTTACACTAATTGGTGCGATTTTCTGCAAGTATAAAGCCATATTTATTATGACTCATTAAAGTAATTAAATATAGTGTTCGTAGTCGTGTGGCACTACACTAATATAAAGACATCTATCAAAAACGTTATCTCTGTGACATCAATGACCATTAAATGCCATAAGGTAAAAACAAAATGTTATGAAAATAAGTATTATACAAGTCCGGAAAAACAGCATTGTAAAAAGAAGGTATATGGACTAAATAAACCCATGTCAAGCAATTAGACTGGGTTAATTATGTATGACAATCTGTACCTACATAGATAGAAAATATCACGAAAAATACGGCACACATTGAAACTCTGGGTTTAAATCTGTAGAGGCATAAGTTCATTTGTTATTTGTAGGAATGAGAATTCAACTCGTACAAGGCAGTTAAAGGCTTGACGTCCACGCTGTGTTGTAATAAATATAAAAACCATAGGGAGGTTTATTAATCCAGTTCTAACTAATTGGATTTCATTATGTTTACCTGGCTGTTACAAATCGTTAGTCTTGAAAAATGCTAATATGTGGTAGTTACTATTGAACCTGAATGTTATTTACTCGATAAGGAAATATCGAAAGACACAAATCTTTCGATATTTCCTTATCGAGTAAATTGGTTTCGAACAACCTTTTTTTTTCACACTTGCCTACTCGTATCATGCTAAAAATGACAAGGAGCCGCTAATATTAATTGGTATACAAATAACTACCTGCGTAATACTAAGATTAAACTGTGAAGGTGCCCCAGGACCCCTCTATGAATTTCTTTGACGTCATTCATTTGTATTCATTGTAATTATATACATGCGATGAAGATTATGATAATAACTTTTTTCCTCCTGACAAAATTAATACCGTACTGGCTTTTAAGACAAACAATTTTTTATCTTATAACTTGACAGTCTGGTAATAGGTACTAAGTACACAAGATTACAACAACATCTTTCAGTTTAGTTAGAGGAATTGTGTCTGTGTTTGTACTTACTTGTTTTGTCAGGGATGATAATGTCACATCAAAATTCACTATGTACCACGAAACAAGTGCGACATAACACTAACAAAAAAAACACAACATGTTCAAATACATAATACCCAAATTTAAAAATGTATTTTGAGAATTGTTTACGCGGGTAATCGAACGCCGCTTCCGAGTAGCGTGTGCGCGTTTGAGCGATTTGTATGACAATGCGTGTATTTTTGCTGGGGTCGACGGGTCGCAGGCTGCTCAGCATCCGTCAATGAAGTAAGCCACGGTCGTAGCCTCTCACTCGCCTATGTGCACTGATAAATGGGAATGAACTTATGGGCTTTTATCAACCCATTAAACGTCAATGTAATATTTCATAACTGTTAACATTAATTAACGATAGCGATCTGGATTTTCATCAGGATTTTTCTGAATGATTAACAATCTCGTATTTTGCTTAAAACCTGGAGCCATTGAGTTCCTTTACCAAATCATTGCAATGCATGTGGGATTCATTATAAATAATGAATCCTATGTGATGTTATTATTTGAGAAAAGGGACCTTATTGTCGGTTATAATTTCCGTCCTTTATCGTCCACTGTTAGACATGGACCTCCTCATGCATGAGGGATGTATGACTTTGACACGCTACGCTGGCCAAGTGGATTGACGAGTTCACTCTTATAGAGGTGGTGTAGTTCTTCTGAGCTTTGTTATCTCTTAGTCGCCTTTTGCGACACCCGCAGGAAGAGATGGGCCGGTGCTATTCTATAGCCGACCGACACCACACGGCCAAGGTTCGTAAAAATCCGATATTTATCATAAATAATCAAATTATGCGATATTTGATATATATAGGATATATATCATGTATATAAACGTAAGACGTGACGTTACGTAAGAAATGGGGTGGTGTCACTTCAAAGACTGCGGAAACCACACGGCGATGTAAACCTTAGTAAAACTGTAGTAAACTTTAGTCGAGACTTTAGTAAAAACTTTTAAAAAATCAAAATTTAGAAATTAGATGTTAGAGCAAAACTCTATCTAAACAGAATTTCGAAACAACGAAATTTTAAGTTAGGGAATATTAATCAATGTTAATAAGTCCATATCGACAGTAAGGTCCCTTTGCTCAGATAACGTCACATACGCGTCAACATACTGGTTTTGCATTTGTTTATTTACCACCTATTGGTTACTTGTAGTTACTCAAAAACTTCTTCAATAACAAGTGTGATTGGAGATTACGGAAATATCTCAATAGTTGTTATTTTATTGACTTACAACTTGTGATGAAGTAATTACGAAAAAGTCTAATATTCACTCGGGTCTCTGCATGGTTTTCTTCGGGTTCTTACCGAAAGTGACTAGGATATGTGCATAAGCTTGTACCTTTTTTAAATTTTATTCCTATATTAATATTTGACATTTTATATTTAGATACTAGCGAACCGCCCTCACTTCGCTTCGGTTTCGTTAAAACAATATTAAACTATACGTATAAACCTTCCTCTTGAATCACTCTATCTATTGATGAAAACCGCATTAACATCCGTTGCGTAGTTTAAAAGATCCAGGCGTACATACAGAGGGACAGACGGCGGGAAGCGACTTTGTTTTATACTATGTAAAGATACCGAATGTCTATTTATCTGCGATGTAGTTCAACATATTTTATTCTACGTTAATTTTATGTATATATTTTATGCATATATTTAATGTAACATTGTTTACGATTCATTACATGGGTATGAAGACAACACAACTCGGGAGCTCGGCGCGAGCGCAAAAGTTAGAACAAAATAACGTGTTTCATTAACACATTGCATGATTATGGATTAAGTAACGTCCGATTTCATAAATTAAATATAGATATAGGCATGGTTTAGCTATCGACACTCCCGACTTACAAATTCAAGGGATACAATTTTCCCTCTAAGAGCCTTCGACGGAAGCACTTAAGAGCTTTTACGTTGACCTAGTTATCTAGTTAAGTAAGGACCAATTACATACTACTTAAGTAGATAGAATGAGTAGATATTAACTTCCTTATTTGTCTTTACGGTTGTAAAACATATCGGTTGTGTATTTACGAGTTCACGTGTATTTGATAATTTTCACGAGTTAAATCCATCATAATGCAGACACGCAATTTTTACGCAAAACGACCCCACAATGAAAAAACAAATGACTGTTAGATGAAACAAACTTTATTCTACAGCCAAAAAGTTTCATTTTCAAATATTGTAATTACTTTTTAAATATTATTTATGTAAGTATCCAGTTCCGGGAATTTTCTGTGTGACCTATGTAGATATGCATTTATAAGTTTTAAGGTGTTCCATAATGTATTAAATTATCTCAACATCGGACATTCTCTTTTTAATCAATTAATTGACGGGTTTACTGTTTCAAATGCAAGAGTAAAACGGAAATGATAGTAGGTACAGTACAAATGCCATGCCCGGTATCGAACAAAGAGGTGTAAAGTAATTACATCTTTCCATTTCATTATGTTTCATTGCACTAATGTAATTAATGTATAAGATATTATTACATTAAACATAATTAAATGGTCGATATCTTGTACACCTTTCTTTTCGTTTCGATAGGAATATATCGAGCATGAAACTTTCGGTACGGTTAATGGACCATATCCGTGGTATCTAAGGGATTTAATTAGTTACTTAAAAACAAGACAATAATAAAATGTAGTAAAATAACGTCAACATTAAAAATACGCCCCTTCGGATACGGTTCTAAATTAATTTTTTAATGATTGGACCTAAAATCGTTTACAAATCACGATATACACTGATCTGATGTGACACTAATACTGATACTAGTCTGATAGCATGATGTTGGTGTTACTTTATATGCCCTTAATAAGATCAAATTATAAGATTAACAAGATGTTTGGAAAAGACGAAAGGGTGTACTAATATTTCAAATTATTTCACATTCCACAATGAAAGTTTTAACTTATGTTTTTATAAGACATAGCTTTTATAAGGCATTGGATATCACTTATGTACGATACAACATTGTCATATTTTGTTTGTATTTATACACATCTTTGTATAATTAAATACAAATGGTCCCTTACTATAACATGATATCTGATATAAAATATTGCTATAACCTCGCGTTAAAAACATGATAAGTTTTGAATAGTATTGAAAGCTTTCATAATGCTTGTGATTTTATATCTTACATGGTCAATTATTTAGTAATGGCGGCCTTCAGTTTACTAAGGATCCCGTGCAGTATGATGTAGGGTTAAACAGTCGGCTTTCTGGCTAGTACTTTTTGTTTTTGTTCTTCGATTACCGTATCCATGTCGCCAGTAGTCTAAAATATACATTAATTTATATAATACGCTTTTATCATAAGTATGCTATAAAAGTTATTTATATTTTTTTTTGAGTCTCGTTCAATATCTTACAATGTTTGCATACTCTGTAGAAAAGTGTTTCATCTTTTGTCGATTACAGTTTTATTCTTTTTTTCTTAGAATTTGTCCCAATTTAAGTATAAGTTAAGTCGGAAGTTAATTAATCGTTCGATGGAAATTAATAACTGAATTTAAAAAAGAATGTCATAGCTTTATATTGAAATTAATTCGAATTTGGAATTCCAAGCCCAACGCAAGATAACTGACTTCAAAGTGGCCACTATCAACAAAAGGCAATTTCATAGGTAAATCCCTAATATTATGCCAGTATAATTAACTCATATTAACTTTTCATTTTAGGGTGGGCACCGAAGCTCAAATCAGTTCAAACATATGGAAATAGTTGTCGACAAAATATGTCAATCAAATCTTATATGTATATGTAGGTAAAGTAATTCTTAATTAAATCCATAATCTAATGCCAAGGGTGCATACCGGGTGGTAACAAGGTGGGAACACAGCCAGTTGTTCATGTAGGTTGCTCAACTGATGTTAATCTACAAGATCACGACGCGACCTTCAGACTGATCGATAGTGGTACAGTTGGTAATGACCCCTATACCGTCAGTTATCTGACTGGTTTGTTGTCTCGGCTTTCTTTGTCTTTTGAAAGTGCTTGTTTTGAGACAAGCTACAAAATATATTGTCACATCCTGTTTTACGATGTTTTCTAATAGAATATTATGGTAATAATCGTGCTGTATGTGAGTCCGATATTTCTTGAAGTCTGACGTCTTTCGACTGTTTTATTTCTATTTAAATTCAGATAGATTTTTTTATATATAGAATAGATGGCAGACGAGGGGGCGGGCCACGTGATAGTAAGTGGTCATCGCCGCCCATAGACACCTTCAAAACCAGGAGGGGGCTTGCGGGTGCTCTGCCGACCTTGCAGAGTTCCGTTCACAGCTCTCTTGAAGAACCCCATGTCATAACGCGACTGAAATACCTCTGCTGCAGTTCATTTCACTTTTTTCGGGTTCCCTGTATTAAGTGTCCTTTTACCCACACTGTACGCGGCGACTCTACGTCAAGGAAGTGCGGATGAACCGCACGACGATAACGAGCGATGCGATGGTAAAAACCCGAAATTGGCATTAAATTGAACAGCTCTTCAGAACATTTTGTCATTATAAAGGCTGTAGAAAACGCCGAGAGACGCAACATCTCTACGGATGCTGAGCGATTCTAAACCACCTGTGAGAGTGGGATCGTCGACAATTCGGATAGCGCGTCGTTGGACGGAATCAAACAGGGTCCAGCTAGTAGGTACCTCGATGCACCGGCCCAGAGGTGTTAGCAGTGGTACTTCAACTACAGCTTTATAGAGCGACAAGCTTTGTCCCGGAGAAAAGTACTGCTTCGTTCTATTCAGTATACCGAGCTTTTTACTAGCAAGTTTTGTCTCGCTCTCCAGATGACTCCGAAGCTCGACTTTGCTGGAAATATCGACGAAAAGGATCTCAAAACTCTCAGACATCTTATGAGGAATATGCTGAAATCGAGGTTAAATTACAAATTGAGTTTTCTTTGCGGTGAATGCACAGAATTGTGCTTGCTGGGGTTCAATTTCGCTTTTCACAATCTATATACATATATATATATGTACAACACATACACAAGCCTTTCGCTAATCTCTTTTACTTTTTTCTAATTCCATGTCAATTTGTAATTTTGATAATACTATTACAATTTCGAAATGAGATTGTAGTACCTACGTTATAGACGCACAACCACGATTGTTGATTAATTTTAAGTGATTGAAAAATCATTTTTTCACAACTGCAGATACCTATGCTAGTAGGGACTAAGTTAGGATGTAGCTTTTCGCATACGTGATTTGCAACTTCCCCAAAATTTCACTTAGGTAGCTCTTATTTTTTACAAGTTTCTTTACATACGAGCAACAACTAGTCGAACAGCAATTGTTAAAGGAACAAACTAAACCGATAGTAAATAAGGATTTCTCTGTCAACTGTATGTGAATTTATACTAACACTTACATAAATTCAAAGCTTGTAGTAAAGAATGTTACAATTTGTAGACAACAATTTTATAATAGTGATCATTTTCTAGAAATTGTTAAGATACTTGTTAGACCGGTTCGTATTTATTGGTCGGTTTAAAATAATCTTATATGTCGTACTTTTTATTTTTCCACACAAAATGTTTAAGGCGGACGTTCGTTAGTCGATTTTTTTTTTCAAATATTGGAATATTTACTGTCTGAATTAGATTTCATTTGATTACTGTCAGGGAGATTTTTGGCTTTCACCCCTTCATATACTACACATAATAGTAATTTTATTGGAACGTTATAAAATATAGATTTTTGAATACCTATACTGAGGTGAATCCCTTTATGGTTATATACCAGGTGTCGCTTGCCTCTCTGCCGCAAAAATACAATAGCTGTTGACAAAATAATAAAGTTAAAGAAAAAATAAGATATTTTCCGTACGTTTTAGAGAAAAATGTTTAGACAAAGTAGTTTTATACCAGACGTCGAAATATTTTTGTTATTTTATTCGAAATTTTTTAGGTAAAAGTGAGTTAGAACAAAGCACAGAATGAAAACACGAGTAGGACATACGAAATAAAATAATTCAGAATAAAACTATTTTCTCTGGAATTTTGAGTTCGGGGACTGAAAGCGATAGAGCTGTTGGACACTAGCCACTAGCGCTACTATCGCCAAATGCGCGCACCTTTTTAGACTCCTACACTCTTCATCTGACGATCAGTCAACCCAGGTGTGTCCCGTACAGGGTCCTTATCGCAAAGATGTCCTTATGGCGAGGAGATCATGACGGGCTCTCATGCCGCTACCACCGGCAGCTTCGCACTATAAAATAAATTATATCTTACGTCGGTTAAGGTACCGGCTTTCTGGAGCCGCATGGTATCATAATTATGACATATTTACTCTTTAAAAATTCAAGAAAGAATGGTTTATTATAACTGTAGATGTTTATGTACTTTTTGTCTATTTTTGAATCCTACATTAGTTCGTGATTTGGCACACGTCCCCGAATGAACACAGATGTCTGGAAAATGTTTAAATCGTTCTAATTTATTTGGAAAACTAATCACGTCTAAATGAATTGGGAGGGGATCATAGGTGAAATAAAACAACAATTTAATTATCAATTAACAAGTATTTATTATAAAATTCGCACATAAAGCATGTGTAATATTTTTGATTTATAAAATTACGTACTTTAATATGACAAAAGACATCTTTTATATTGTCACAACTACAAGAAATGTAGTTAAATTTTTAAACATTTTTGAGTACATTTCAAAAAATATATGGGCCCTACTTCAACAACCACGTTACACTACCACTGTTAACCATCAATCTACAATAACCAAAAAGGTAGCATCACACTCGCCAACATCCAAATTGTTTCACTATTACTAACATCTCAAAATCTCTACAGTCCTGTTAGTACTTGTGATACACTTCCCTTAACCAACAAAATGTAAATAGACAAATCCATGATACAAACTTACAAACTATCGTAACACAAAATTGCGTAATGAATCCCGGCTTAAGACTAAAAAATGTGAGTCAAAACTACGTATGTAAAAACACGACTTATCAAAAAACAAATGTGGCTAATTCTTAATTCTTCCTAACATTAAAAGAAATTTTCGATAGTACATTTTAATGTAAATCTAAGTAAGTATTATTACGAACAATAATCAATGAAAATTATTTACTATTATTTAAATACAAAATTTTAATCCGAAAAAAATTTAATCATAACGTATTTTACCAATCGTTTTAAAAGCTACCTTCTTTTTTTATTTTTTTATTTTTTTAAGGATCCGAAACCCTGCGATCTAATTAGTACTTACTTACATATCTTTTAATTACACTACTTCACTAAAATTAAAAGAAACTTAAGTGTACTAAAATTCAGATTCAACTGCATTACTGCATTAAATCGTTGCTTAAAATACTTTAAAAATAAGAACACAATTATTTATCATGTTGTACCTATTTATCAATTGACTTCATTGACATGGATACATGATTATTTCAGTCTTATTTATTGTTGGAAGAATACTTTCACTCATTTTTTAAATCACATTATAATTTGTACGAACGCATCAGGTTATTTACGGGTGTGCACTTCGCTTTTCAGTTTTTGATAGTAGATATTATAACACTTGTACCAACGTTATGCCAAAAACTTATTGCTACCACATATCATGCATCTATGATGTCACAAGCCGCGTCAGAGTCCTTCCTCACTGAGACAAACATGACTCCCAAATATCGTGGCGCGGCATTTTTTAAATCCAAGATTTTTCACAACCGTGGATTCCATACCAAAGCCAGATCTTGTGATCTGAGGGTGTTGACCCTAATAATGCTGGTATGGTATTAAGCTTTGGTGTCTAGACCTCAAGGGTCGGACTCCGAAGCCTAAAGTTGTGTTTCAGCGGAATTTTGCCACAGGTTGGATGGTAGGGTGTCGTAATGAGACGGTACTGTCAACAGTGCGTCTGCCGTGGTCCTTGTTATGGAGCAGTTCTGTAATAAGAGAAATCCATGTATACATTTTGTCTAACTTTAATCTTAACAAATACTTTTGTGTATTCTAATGGAAGAGATTTATGTTATCTGAAATACAGGTGATAAGTCACTTCTAAGTAACGGACGTTCAATAATTTGGTTTGTATTTTTGCCTGTGGCCATGTGATGTCGGCTGCTTTTAGAATAGCACTACTCCTTCTGTTCCCGCTGGATAGCAAAGCCGCTACCACAAGCCCTGTGGAACTACGCCGCCTCTAAAAGAGTGGCCTCGCCAACCCGCTTGGCCAGCGTGCCGTTTTAAGGCCAATCCCTCATACAAAGACAGTGCATCGGGAGGTCCATGTACCATGTCCATTGGACGATAAAAGGTCTGGTTACGTTACGTTACGTATTATTTTCGTGCTTGTAGTGGTGAGTGACCACATTTGGTAGGGGGAGAGTGCATGTTGCATTCTCACAGCCGCTGCGTGCACTCGACTAACCCAGTTACCCCTCTCTCACAGAAGACTACCTTGAAATGTACCGCATTTCCCATTTTATCGTATTTCTCCAATGAACGTACGTGTTTCGCTAGTGAGTGAGATATGCCGGAGCCCATTCCCATCCCATCTTATCCCTCCCCATTTTCCCAATCCATTCCTTAATCTGCAAAGGTAGGCAGCGCATCCGGGGGCGTGCCAACGTTTGTCATTATGGACTGATGTTGGCATGTATCTCGGATGTCTATGGACGACAGTATCCACTTACCATCAGGTGGACTGTATGCTCGTCTACCGCCGTTTTTCTGCAAACAAAATAATCACGAAAAGTTGCTTTTCACTTCACGGACATTTTCACAAGCACAATTATACGCGCGCTTGTGAGTTGCAAGAACTATAAGACTGTTTTTACTATAGTACCTATTTATATGTTTTTTCGAATAAATAAATATAACATACAATATATAGTACATATAACGTTATTCGTGAGTGGTAAACTCGCGTCAATGATATTGCCTTCATATTTAAACACTTCGGTAAAGCACGTGTCTTATAGTTAATCTACATGTATAGCTCATTAAATATTTGCTTTTATCTCATGTATATGCTCACATTGGGCTGTATGCGGTGTGTATCCACGCATTCGATGGGTAATTTTATCATCTCGACCTTGTATTTGTACCCGCATGATGTCAGCTTCACGATTGTGTGTAAGGGCACGTTCATGTAGGGCAGTTCATCTGTAAGGACATAACACATGTATTACATTGATGTTTAATGCTTACAATTCAAAATTTTCTTTATTTGAGAAAATTTAAATGCGTCTAATTTAAGATAAAGTTAAGTTACTTATCATAAATTGAGGTGTAAAATGTCGTTATCTGCAATCAACTTATCTATGGTTTTGTAATTATCTACTAACATTTGAACAAGAAAATACTATGATATGAAAATTTTGTTATCACGGTTGAACACAATAAAGTGTGTGAGCGTCTTACATATGATTAAAATTTCTATTTATGTACGTACGTAGCTTATACTGATAAGACGTGAGGGTAGAATGATTCGTGTGCAAATATTTTCAAGTTTGGTCATATAATTTCTAAAATTATTAATTTACTTTTACATTTCTGTTATATTATACTGTTTATCTATACTAATATAATAAAGAGGTAAAATTGTGTGTTTCTTTGTGGGTATGTTGGGGGTAATCTCGGGAACTACTGAACCGATTTCAAAAATTCTTACACAAATAGGAAGCTACATTATCCATGTCTAATATAGGCTATATTTTATATTGAAATTTAAAAAAAAACCAATACCGAAGCGAAGCGAGAGCGGGTCGCTAGTAAGTACTTAATATTTTGTAACAATTTCAGTATTTATTATGTGATACGTGTATTTACAAAACTACACAATCAATAAATACGCATATATACTTAAGAACCAAAAAATATCAAAGTACGGTATCAAAATGTTTTATAGTACAATTCAAATTCAACTGACAATCAAAAAATGTTGCCCTGTAAATAGTTCAGATTATTTTTCATTGGTTACGATTGCCAAATCATAGCAATATTTTCACCCGCTACCGCAGCTTTGCGGAGAGCAGTTCGTACAAAACAGGCGTAATATCGTTAAGAAATTACTAATATGTGTTTGGCTCCTTATCCCTTATCCCTACGATATTCCGCAAATTTATTCACTTATTCACACCATTCGTAGACACTTCAAGTTATATAACTACATAAGTAGTACTTATGTATTCTCCATCAGTTTTCCACGCACGTTAAATATCTCACGTTTTCACGTTGAATACCTATCTATACACAAGAGTTGAGATTATCTTAACACAAGAGACATTGTAACTCATAAGACTTGACAACTTGTTTTACTTTTGACTAAGATTTATTTAGACTTTCTCCAAATGTAGAAGTCAGCATTATAATATAGGTATCCTACGAGTATATCCTATCCATCGTAATATTATTGAATCCCAAAGTGTATCTTTCTGTTTGTTATGTCTTCTTGACTAAACTACTGAACCGATTTTAATAAAATTCGGCCCCGAGGTAATACCCGTAAAATTGATTAATTTATCCAAGATGAGTCAATTGCTTTAAAACTCAATCCACGCGGCCGCCAGGCCGTTGTCACTTGTTACTTGTAATTGGCTAATAGGTGTTGATAGAATCTTACCAAGTTTAGCATCAAGGAAGTATCCGAGCATGCATCGCAAGACCGCCTGGTGTCCTACCACCACGACATTGTCCTCGTCTTCCAGCGCGGAGAGTACTGGACGCAGGCGAGTCATTATGTCTATGTACGATTCTCCCCACGGGTATCTGTAGCGCAGCTTGTCTTGGTCCCGCCATGCGAACTCCTGAGGGAAACGCTCTTGCATCTCCTCATAAGTCAACCCTTCACAGATGCCCTGTAGATAGAAAACGTACAATTTCAGATCGTTGACTGGCATGACGAGTTTTGAATTTTTATTTATATAGGAGTGGTTATTTAGGTAAAAGCCTAGCGTGTTTTATTATCCACTTGCATTCTTTATTTCCTAGTCCAAACGCTCGAGTTTCTACTTAAATACGATTTTTTAACTGTCACTATATCAGCGGTAAAAGCCAACATAATGAGGAAACTCGCATTTCCGAGAATTAAAAAGAAATCTGTGTGTTGCCTGGACCTGCTTAATGGATCAAGGCCCGAAACCCCTAGGGAAGGCTTGTGAGGAGAAGTTTCTACTGTTGGACATTAGAGACTGATATGGATCGATCGATTTAAGTTCATACTCATAATGCTATAGCAAAGGTAGTAGCGCTTAACCAGTTGAAAATCTTTGTTTATTAATTTTATTCACTTCGGTTAGAAGGGAAAATTATCATAAATTCCTTATAATTACATCACAATACACAGCTCTGTATGTAATTATCATTCACGGCCTCGTTAATATTTTATTGAATCATGAGGATATTACGAATAAGGTCGTAAACCGCATTTTTTATATTTATAACAAAATGTTCAACGTCAACATCAGGCGACTAGAGTGAGTCACGCGAAACGCTAGTAATAATAGAAAGCAATTCGGTAACTGGCATTTTCTTTGTGAAATATTAAGCGAATCGTAGTATTTCTCCTCTCGATTGTGATCATTGATGACCATTTAAAATACCATAAAATATTAAAGCCAACACGTGTTCTTGCGTATAATATTGGTGTATAATAATTCGAATATTGCGTTTTATTGTATGAACCAACCTGGTTACTTGTGAATTTTCAATTTAAATATTAAAAGAATTTCCAATTGCCCCAGAATCGGGTGTTTTCTTAAATAAAAAAATATATATTTGTACAATGTGTGTGGTACATTCGATCGATCGTCGTCACATTATCATTCATGGTATACCAATATTTAATATTGTCATACAAATTATTAATTAACTAATAAAAGATTAGCATTGCAATGTAGCCATATTGCAATGTTCCAGTGTTAAAAATACCTTATTATAAAACTCATTGTCTATCGATTACACAATATTGTGATTTATGTAATGTAATAAGCAAACAACGTAAGGTGTAGGTACTTGCTTTTAAAAATGCAACCAGGATCTATGCATTATTTCCGCATTCTCTAAGTACAAAGCTAAATAGAATGACAAATGTTCTGTTTACATCACAATAGAGTAAAAATAAATTTAAACTGAATATATTTACGTTTTTTTACTTACTCTTTCTTATTTGTCTGCATCGTCATAAAGCGATAACAATCAAAGAAAGATAAAAATGTACATTATAATGTTACATTTATATGTTTTGTAGATAACATAAGTAACGCTTTCTATAACTATTAACACCGAGTTGTTTATTAGATAATGAGCTATATAAAAAGTTACCTTTTATCTGTCATAGACATTTATGGTTACATAGACCAACTGATAGATATGCCTAAACCTTTTCCTTTATTTATATTTATAAAAAGACAGTTGTATGACTGAAAAATTCTAAATTAAGATGGCAAATAAAAACAAGTTGTTTATCAGATCCGAAATAGATGTGTAATTCTGTTCTCATACGTCCAAAGAACTCTGAAACGTCTGTGCAAGTCCAAAGTCCAATGAAATACCTAACTCACAACTTTTTAAATAACGTTCGAAGATTCTCATGCATTTGAACCTTTAGCATCTACTGCGGTATGCGATTCGAATTGATCATCTAATTATTATACTAAATTCATTAAAACGAAATAGGAATTACTCGTAGATAATAGTGAAGGCATAGATAACTCGTCATAGTAGCATACAATTTAACGATATTGACCGGATAGAAAGAGCGAACGATTAAGATTAACATTTGATAACTTATCCTTTTTTTCTTTAGTGCAATCAGCTTCAAATTCAAATCATCTATTTTGCAAAAAAACGTAAGTAACAAATTATATTGTTACAGTAAAATTTTGCTTTAATATGCGTAAAAAATCAATTTTACGTGCTGTTTCAGAGTCGGCGTATTTGATCAGTGATCAACTGATCACGCACGCATGACTGAAGCCGCACTACTCGTACATTCGACATTTTCAACATCCACATTAACAGCGGCACATGAAAATACAGTATCAAAGAGTATAAGTTAACGGAATAAACATCCATAATCTGCATTGTAACTCTTTCGACCTAACCTAACCAGTACTAGAAATGAAAGGACAGGTTGATATCGAGAAACTAACCGCATCCAACTCGTTGAGCGCCCTGAGAGGCCTCTTAGGCGCCCTTATTTCTGCAGCCGTCTGTTTAGTTCTGCGTAGTTCGGACGTCCACACGGTGAGCGGTTCGTGAACAGCGAGCGTGTTCATGTGTTCGGCGAGCGCGTGCCCGTACAGTTGACCGCGGGCGGATAGTTCGGCGTCTCCGCCGATGCGACCAAGTACATTGTACTCGCTTTCGCCGTGCTACGATAAAAAAATAGGGTAATTAATTATTTTACAGAAATACAAATAATTGACTTAAGACAATCTGTGATATCAACATTTAAATGTCTTTAAAAATGACTAGAGATAAAGGAGTTAAAAATGACCGCAATATAGAACAATGACGGCTATTTTATATATTGCTTCTACAACCACGCATGCGTGTTAGAGAGATAACAGTAACCTTCCACCGCATCCCCATCCCAAATATTCTCAGTTTTATATCTACCCATACCTTATGTTCTATTGAATTTAAAAAATTCTTTTCAATATGAGTTCGTTTTCATTTCTAGTTGTTGAAGAAGCCAAGAAACATATCAGTTACAGGAATAATCTATTACCGAATTTATTTATGGCATCACCGCATAATGTTATTTTTTGGGACTATTTTCCATATCTATGGAAATATCTATGGAACTTTTTGGTCATAGCTAATGACCAAAAAGCTCCATTGGTATTTAGCAGCTTTTTTATTAATATTAGACACTAAATATTACACTAACTACATACTAATTGAAAAAGATAAATAATATTTGTTTGCGTAGGTGGGTAGATACGTCCAGGTGGGTAAAGCACGCGTTTTGTATGTATTTGCTTTTGTAACTATTTTTATCATTTGCGTATACAATACAGTAGGCATATAAATAAATAAAATACATTATTTTTTTTCATTCGTAACTAGTTTTTTTGTTCAAAACAAATCGAGAAATAGAAATGAAATGAAACGTTCCATAACTACGCAATTTCCATTTTTTTGTTCAGGTAGTAAGAATCGCTCCCAAAATAATCTAGTCTATTTCTATTTCGCCACGTGTTTTACAAATACCCAAACAAATCGATGTGAATAACTATAAACTAATCGATCTAGAGCCAATTAACTGATAAACTAACGTGCTTCAGAATGACGCAAGCGAATGAACATGAGGAACTTTCACCTACCCGAGAGAAATATAAAGTTTGTGGAAAAGCTCGCATTCCAGTCAAGTATCCGAGTATTCCAGACTCCTTCTGTCCAGCGACTCTATGCGCTGTTATTGTCTCTCCCATGTTTTCAACTCTCACGAAGCTAATGTTCTCAAGACTCTCGTCAATAGGTTCATACTGTCTCATGTAGTGCTCCAATTTTTTCCTCAAATCATCCACTGCCTCCTCTTCGCTCATGGCCTTATAATCAGCGGAATAGTGGAGGATTTCAATAATGTTCCTCTCGAGTAACTCTTGGTCCTCGCAAACGCATTCGATAAACAAGATCCTGAAGCCCATATCAGAAAAGCAGTAGTCACTCAACTCTCTGCGTTGTTCACGAGTTATATTTGTGCCATCGAATATCTGAAACGGAAAACTATATTTTTAAACGTGAATGAGACAAAGATACTGGTTTGTTTACGAGCTTCTCGAAAGATCAAGCGTGGTCTCGTTAATTAGCACTAGCATTTGTTAGTTTTCAACGGCGCATAAACAAGATACAATGTCTAATATCTTGTCCACTTACGTTATCATCATCTCAATCTATTGGATATTATCAGCAAATGGAAGAATCACACGAATTCGATTAATTTCTAATAATAAGATTATATATAGTTTACATCAATTCGTATTCTTTCGCATTATGTCGTAATATTTTTAATTGTTATTATCATGTTTTTCTATTTAAAAAAAAACAGGTTAATGACAAATTTAAAAACAAATGTAACAATGATGTGATACTTAATCAGCACAAAAGTCGATAACATAAGCCGTTCTGAACAACTGATTATATGTGACGTCATCAGAGCAAAGAAACCTTATTGTCGGCATAGCTAACTCAAAATTTCGTTATTTCAAGACTGTATAAATAAAAACATGCTCTAACATGTGATTTTTAAGACAAAGCAATAAACCCATATGTTTTTTTTTTTTAAAAACACAAATCTCAATGTTTGGGAAACTAGAACCGGCTATAAGGTCCGTTTTCTCAAATACCTAAGGTCACATAAATTTATCCTAGTCTGATATTGAATAACTATATGTATTACATGTCGTTTTGACGTAACTGAGCAGCTTGCAACTCATGTGCCAGGTATCCAAAGTAACCGATCGCAAATACGATTAATTCGTTTTTATTTAATAAAAGTCTCTTGCCAACCTTGGATTCCTCTAATCCCATATGCTCTCCGCCAATATTCTCTGACTTTTATCCATTTCTCATCTTTTATTACATCATGCAGACAACTGTAAAAAGAGGTGAGAGGACTTACAGCAACGCTGTTGCCGTCTTTAAGCCACAGGACGGCATCCTGGACTGCCTCGCTGGCGCTCTGCCGACGTATGGCGGAGCCCTGCTGGTTGTCCGCACGGAAAATGTCGTGACTTCCGTACAGCGCCATGCGCCGCCGGCGGTACTCGCTGCAGTCGAACACTGCAATTATAAACATTAATTAGAAGATTGCCTCAAAACATTTGTAATTTGAAACGGATTTAGCAGATTCAGGTTAGAGGAATATTGTAATAGGATTTCGTTTATACAGGAAGTTAATGCTTTTTCGACTCGGAATTATGTTCGCTTTGCTTAGTTCTGATTGCGGATAAGCATTTTGTTGGCCATATTTTGAAGTACCTAGGTATGTTGTTTACAAATGGAATACAATCGACAACATTTTTTTTAATCATCCACCTTTTCTGTTTGATATATTTTTACAGTCAGAAATTTGACACGTCTACATAATACAATATGGAATGGGAAGTTGATTGAATGTGTAGTCACCTGAAGTAATACACTGGCGTGCTTAGACTTTGATTTGAGAGAAAATATTACATTTTTATCGTGGTAATATAAATTATGTTTTTATCTAATGTGGAACAGTATGAACTAATATAATGTGTATAAGACTCAAGATCAACAACAGAGGCTCTCCATCTAGGTCAGGGCGCGCAAACGGGCTATAAATACGAATAGGTTTTACTACATACAATATGACTGGACGAACCGAGAAAATTTTGTAACATATCGATTATTTATTCATTCGGACATGTAAACACATTTCACAATGTTATGTTAATTGAGATTACATTGTTATGAAAATAACAGTGGTTACAATTTTAATGAATGTTAGATTAGTTAGGTTGACAAACATCCGTGCAATTAACCACTGAGATAAATCAATAGGTAGATACTATTATTTCTTTTTTCATTTATTGTTTTCTATATCTAAAAACAGAGAAACAGATCAAGCTTTCATGTTGTAATGAACTGTCATACGACAACTATCTAACGTGATAACATCACCACGTCAGTTCCAAGCTCTAAAGTCTTATTTAATTCAACTTTTGTAATGGATTTTCTTTAATAGAAACTATATGAGATAAATTAAATGTAACGTAACCGTTCATTGGTTAGTTCTACCTTTAGTGCTCTCTCCATTCCAGTTGAGGTGCCTTGACAGGCGGTGTGCGAGCTGGCTCTTGCCCCTCGCGGGTAGTCCGACTAGTGCGATCAATAGCGGCGCAAACTGACTGATGCGCCGTGTGTGCATCGACACTGTAACAATCCCACATTTCCCTTAAAAACGACCTTAAGTACATTAGCTCGTCACTTTTTTTTTCTTTTTTAGGTATGGCTAAATGGCCTTTCAAGCGTCACCGGACATGTATGGTTTAGGACGAGCGCAGAAGGCGCTCAGCCAGGAGCAAAGAGTGTGTGCAGCAACGAGTCTAAGGGCTTCTCCGGAAAGAACGGACCTCAGCTTAGGTGTTTGCTTTGGGATTTATTAGCTCGTCACATTTGCCAGAATTGACGTCCAAAAATAAATATAAAATTATTATAGAACATTCAATTTATTATCAATACATGTAAAATCAATTCCATTAAAAGAAATAAGATGTCAGTTTTGTAATCAATTGATAATACCTAATTAACTATATATTAAATATTAGAGATAATCTAAATTTTAAATAGGATAGAGTTGCCCCCCTCTAGAGGTTCGAATGAATTCGTATTTGTACCTATAATTCACCTCCTCCTCCTCCTCTTTGTACCATCCTCTCTCTCATCTTGCACCCCCCGCCCCACTCCGGCCCATTTTGCTATTAGTTAATAGTAATTATTTATTTCTATAATAATAATTATTAATTAATAAGATGTCGCAAATATTGATGTTTATTAAGACTCGTCTTCACGTCATAGAAGTCTGTCTGTCGGGGTCAAACGATAAAGAATCTTTTATAAGCACTCCATTGGTATAAAATAATTCATTGAATAAACAAGATATTAGATGACAATATATATTTATTTATCTACATAATAATCATTAATTAAAGTTAATATAAAATTGTCTCAGTCAAATTACAAATCTCCATCTCCATAAGACTATTATTCGAAAATAGGACCTTATGAAGAATAATTTCGAAAATATTATAAGCTATTTTGAAACTATATGATTTCCAAAAATAATATTGTAAATTATGAGGCATGCTGTAGGTACTAAATTATGAGGCATGCTGTACTAAATTATGAGGCATGCTGTACTAAATTATGAGGCACGCTGTACTAAATTATGAGGCATGCTGTACTAAATTGTGAGGCATGCTGTACTAAATTATGAGGCATGCTGTACTAAATTATGAGGCATGCTGTACTAAATTATGAGGCATGCTGTACTAAATTGTGAGGCATGCTGTACTAAATTGTGAGGCATGCTGTACTAAATTATGAGGCATGCTGTACTAAATTATGAGGCATGCTGTATTAAATTATGAGGCATGCTGTACTAAATTGTGAGGCATGCTGTACTAAATTATGAGGCATGCTGTACTAAATTATGAGGCATGCTGTACTAAATTGTGAGGCATGCTGTACTAAATTATGAGGCATGCTGTACTAAATTGTGAGGCATGCTGTACTAAATTATGAGGCATGCTGTACTAAATTGTGAGGCATGCTGTACTAAATTAAGAGGCATGCTGTACGAAATTCTATTGTAGAAACTGTTCGTTTTCATGAACTATTTACTTTTCAGACTGTCGATCGATAGGTACTCGTCAATAAAAGCTTGCTTACCTAATGATTTGAATACATGTTGAATCGCTGATATTAAATGACGTAACATCTATTGTTCCAGACGGTATTTTATCGCACAATAAAAGAACAAAATTGGTAGATATATGCAGTTGAGAAATTACCTACTCATAGGTATTCTTTTTTACATTTTTTATAGTTTAGAGAACCATTGTAGTAGAACAGTCATTCAATTTACTAGGTATGAAGTAGAATGAATGCAAGTCTGTTTCAATAGAAATGAACATGTATTTTTATGGCAAAATATTCTCCTAAAATTATAATTCAAATTATTCAGTATTACCTATATGCATTCTAGACGCATCCATATTTTGTTAAAGAATCCGTCGACCTCTTTATAGGAAGGTAGACAAACTTCCAAATAATGTCATGAAAGTAGACCAAACGATATTTAGTTGAGTTTGTCATGTAAATAATTATTTAAAGAAAAAATAACAAGAACGAGGCCCCGAGAGGTGTGTCGTTTGCGCGCACACATACATACAGTATTCCGTTGCCAACGGGGTGTGGACTTTGTACTCCGTTTAACCACACTCAAGGAAACTGTCGATCTAGCCAGTCCACATGTATAATGATAACACATAAATCACATAATACGTACTTGTTACATAATACATACATGCCGCGAGGTAAATATTATGTCTCTTTTTAGACGGATTATTAGAGATTCACATGATGTTATGTGTGTGTGTGTGTGGGGGGGGGGGTGCCTGCCTCTCGATCATAATCTATACATATAATAAAATTGTAACAGGCGGATGTCTGTACATTATAGATATTGAAAAAAAACTAATAATAAAATTTCGAATTTAATATTTAGTAGGTTTCTTGGAATACAGATATTGGCGCGTTAACCATGACACGCCTATTAATTTTATAGGATGTGCAGTGTGCACGCTTTCGTAAAAATACAAAAAGGGGTTAGAACTGTTCACCTGAGAAATGTTTAAAAATATATCTGTTAAAATTATTCTAGTTACAGCTGAATTTGCTCAAGGAGACGCCAACAGGAAGCCAACTTTCAGAGCAGTTCTGGCACATATCATTTTAAAAGAGTTACTTAATACTAATGGCTATACCTATAAAAAATGTTATTATTGGAGTGGTACGGTAGAATGACTCGCTAAATTTAGTGGCGTGATCTCAGAAGCGAGCGACCGGCAATCGGCATCTGCGACTCTACCACGACCCCAAATAAAAAATATCTTTATTATTATAGCAACTAGACGATAATATAACTTTCATAGAAATTGCCTGCGATTTAAATAGTGTTTGTTATCGTTAGACATAAAAATGACGTAACCCAACGTTATGTTAGGATTATAAATTTCGAATCTTTATAATCCTAATACAAGATCTTTGCGTTATAGTATACTGAATCTACATTTTTTTATTTATGTTGAAATTAGACAGTGACATGCATTTCATGAAGAATACCGATTCACTGTACTGTACTGTACTGTAATTTATTCATTCAATGAATGACGACTCGAAAAAGGTTTTCGGTAGTGAGTTAGTGACTAGATGAGAAGAGTGTGTGTTCAGAGTCTTAGGAAAAACCTATATCCAGCTGTGAAGAGCTCTTATTATAAACATAACTTATACTATATCTCATAATAAGCAGACAAGCAAACTTTCTATTTAATTACCACTTATCTACGCTAAAGCTATACTTCGATGATAACAATCTTTATATATTACCTGCATATAATTGTTTACCTAGTTTCAAAACTAATTTCTGCCACCGAAATTAGAAAGAAAGAAAATATATTTATTCGTTGTCACAACACCACAATTATGTACGTACAATTGTGTGTCGCGACAACAAAATGGAACTGGCTCAGCAAACGCTGCAGATAATCGACAGCACTGATATCCTGCCAGCACCTAAGGTATGGTATACATACATCTAAATACATCGGAAAAATACCATTTATTCTTCACGTAAACCATTGAATTGACAATAAAACTGGGTTCAGACTAGGCTATACTATTGTGCTATATAGTATAGCTTATTACTTCATAAGCTATGGCAAGGCGTTCACACAATACACTTAGATCGCAAGCAAGTTTGCTGGCAATCTTCAGATGACCGCGACCCACAATAGAGTGCACAATGGATTTGGTACTCAGTAGTTATCACCACCAAGAATTATCACCTAAATATCCTTAATTTTCTTCAAAAATCTCTAATTTAGAATACAATAGAAATATTTATTTGTACAGTGGACGCAATATTTTAAAAACAAGAAACTTTTCATTTAACAACTGTCTCCACAAATCTATTCTTACATGCCTACAATGGACGTTGAAAAAAAAATCAAGTTCAAGCAATTAAATTAAAGTATAGAAAATTGCCCTGTTAAAATAGAATTGCCCCATTGTTCGCCCTTAAAAATGCGAAATCGCCATTGATGTGGATACACTGTTGAGTCATGCGATATAGTACTGCGTATCGCTTGTTTATAGCATATAGTATAGCTAAATGTCAACGTGTCCATATAAAATGTATGCTGAGCGATATTGGTGTGCTATAAAATATATGCTATATAGTATAGCGTAGTCTGAACCCCGCTTAACGCACACATCATAATATTTTGTATACATAAAAGAATTTACTTTTAACATTAATTAAATTTTAATGATGGTTCAGTGCTCCAGATTCATAAATCATGTTGCATCGTGTTTTTTTCTTTAGTATTGAGAACACAATCTGTTTCTTTAGGTATTGCAACATAACAGTAGAACACTGTTAATACAAGTCGTACTTAGATGATCTGATAAAACTGCATTTCGAGGATACAGGAAATACGCTTGGATTAAGAGTCAAATAACAGCAAGAATATATCAGGGGCACGGCTTCTCTTCGCTAAGTCTACTTTTTTCTTTGATAAATCGACAGTTACGAGTAGAATAATGAAATCCCAAAATTGCTTCATGATCTAAAAATATGTAAATATTATTGACAATGTATTACTCGTACAGTGAGAGAAGTTTATCCACCACTATTAAGTAGATCACATTTATCGTATTACTAGCGACCCGCCCTCGCTTCGCTTCGGTTTATTTTTTCAATTACTTTTTCAAAATTTCAAAATAGAATATAGCCTATAATATTAGATACGGATAATGTAGCTTCCTATTTGTGAAAGCATTTTTGAAATCGGTTCAGTAGTTCCAGAGATTACCCCCCCCAACATACTTACAAACAAACACACAATTTTGCCTCTTTATTATATTAGTATAGATAATCTATTTTAATTTAATATATATTTTATATGCAGATAAAAAACGGCGATAAGTAAATTTTGAACCCACAATTTATAATTGAAGTATCAGGGATCCCAAGTCTAGTTTAGTTACGTTCTACGGAACACCTGAATCCTGTACCTAATAGGTATAATTATTATAGTAGTACTTTTTTAAATTTATACAAAAAAGTACAAATGCTTTTGTTCGATTATTTATTTAAGGAAAAACAGCAGAAACAGAGTTTAGACAGACGCATAGAATAATAGTTACATAATAATAATAATAAATATAAAGATGAAACTATTTCTTAAGACATTTTCCACTAAGACACAAGAAAGAATATGGTTAAAGTAATTATTTATTTACATTACTTGCTGTCGTTTTTGGTCCTTCGAGCCGCAAATAATAATATGTAATAATCGGTATATTTACTTTCATGTAAGCTCTTGATAATATTATTAATTTAAATTTGATTTTTTATTGTCAACAAGCTATATTTAATAAGATTATTATCATAATATCATCATCATACGATCAATAAACAAGAGTCGTAGACTAAAGCGAACCGCATGCGACACATAACAAGGTGTTGTTGTTTCAGTGACAATGTGGAATAAATACCGTCCCATAGGTGTTCAATGCACAGATTAATGACACCTACTTACGCTCGTAATCCTTATTATCTTTATTATGTAGCGTGTTGTCATTTTTGAAAGCATCCTTTAGCTAAACCACCTTCAGGTGAAGCTAGGATGATAGATTAGTGTTAATATAATTTTATATAAATATAATAATTTTTAATGTTATCTGTATCATTGCCATAGGGTACGATGGGAGTGATGGGATTGACATGTCTACTTGTAGGGGGGAGAGTGCACGCTGGGCGTACTCGACTGGTGTCGTTACCCATCTCTCTCAGAAGACTACCTTGAAATGTAGTGCATTTCCTACTTTATCGCATTTCCCCAATTTACGTACGTATTTCGGTATTGAGTGAGATATACCAGAACCCATTCCCATTCCATTCACAACTCACAAACATAATTGACATAAAGAAAAATGTTAAAGACGTTTGAAATAGAAATGGACATAAGACATTTCTGTTTGTATTGTAGATAGTGCTTTATCTATAATCTACAGCCCGATGTCTGTAGATTATAGATATTGAAAAAAAACTAATATGGAAGGTCTTTATTAGAGCAACAGAAGTCAAAACAACAGTTTTTAGAAATTTTGTCTGTCTGTCTGTCTGTATGTTTGTACACGCATCACGCAAAAACTACTGCATGGAATTGAATTCAGTTTTCACCGATGTATTGCTAGAGGAATATAGGCTCTATTTTACCGCAGGAAAATATCTTATTCCGATTGTTTTAAATTTAATAAACCGAAGCGAAGTGAGGGCGGGTCGCTAGTAGTACAAATAAAATCATAGTAATTAAATTCTTTTTGGGTAAGAATTGAACAAAAAATCACAGTAATTTTTTGACTGCGTAATTTTTTGAGTACCTAGATATTATTACGCATAATAGTTTATAGGGTAACTAATTACAATCTGTATAAATCGAATCCATAACGAATGCATTATTACTTTATTACACTTATAAGGTTGGATTTTGATAAAAGCCACGTGAATTCATCTTTATCGCGAGTAGTAACTACGATTTTTTTTACGTAGGCACTTAGTAAAGTGAAATCTTGTCGAAATTTGTTGTCGTAACTGCAGTTTGCACGAGAAGCTATAACGAATGACCGACAGTAGATACACATGTGAAAAGTTGTCAATGTCGCAATGGTTTACGTAAATTTTATGTGATCAACCTGGTAACTTTAACTAATTCTTATAGTTATTTTTCTATAATTTGTCAATAACTTATGATGACTCACTAAAGACATACTATTTTACTTCGTAAATTGACCAATGTGTCAATAATTTTACTATTTTGCTTTGGTAGGGCATTTTTGACAACATTTTTAGACCATTTAACTACTGAAGTGGGAGTTCCTTATTGAAGCGATGATCCCTTCTATTATGCTTAGGTAATGCTTAGCCGGCTATAGAATAGCACCAGCCCATCTCCTCCATGGGTGTCGTAAAAGACGACTAAGGGATAACAAAGCCGCTACCACAAGCGCCAAGGAACTACACCATCTCCAGAGTGAACTGGCTAACTGCTTAGCCAGCGTGGCCTTTTATGGCCATACATCCCTCGTGCACAAGACAACGTGTTCGAGGAGGCCAGCAGTGGATACTGAAAGTCCTGATTGCATTGCAAATGATTAAATACTTCTCGAACTGATAAGTTTTAATGTCAGTTCTAAACTATCTTTAAACAATTTCCAAGTCTTTGTTACATGTAATATCTTCCATATTATGTACCTACTTTATTGGGGCTATGTACACCACACCTACTATTTGGTGTTTGCCATTTGATACACTTGATAATGAACGTGGCAACATAATGCTGATAAAGTCCACGGGGGGCAAGTAGCAACAAAAGTGAAAAACAATCACAGTTTATTACATCACGGATAAAAATAAAATTATATTATCTATTAATGTTCCTTGCATATTCATAGTGTTTTTCGTATGTATCTAATTAATTTGTATAAATTGTTTATTGGATGTTATGTTTCAATTAGTACATCCTAACTGTTAGGAACATGTTTTGTTGATTGTTTGCATGAGGTGGCAATGGCCTCGATATCGGAGGCGTGGCCCTACGTCACGGCCCCAGTACCTATTACTTACTTCACTATTGTGTGTGTGTGTGTGTGTGTGTGTGTGTGTGTGTGTGTGTGTGTGTGTGTATGATTAGTAGGAGTACGGGTTTTGTAATGTTGCTTTTGCATTCTGTTTGGTCAACTGCTATTCGAATGTTTTTCATAATTTCTATCCTATCGATATGCGACTTTTAAGTTCTAAGTGATTTTTTGATATTGGATATATGAAACTATAAGTACATTTGTCCTTAATTTAATCTTGAACTAAATGCGATTATTATTTCGACTATCTTTCTTAAAACAGCGGCTATGTAGATAGGTATGTACAACTAAATTTATTTATATTAGTCTATCTGGTTAAAAGGCCAACGATTGAAAGGTCGCTGGTACGTAACAATGTTTTTATGTTTCGTCACGCCACGGATACTATACTGATCGTCGTCTTCACTGTCATTGTCATATTACTTAGTCATGATAGGAAAAGTCCATTAAATTGATATAATAATTATAATTCGTACATCGGAGGAAAATCGAATAAACATTAGCCAATAAACACAGATTCAATTATTAACTGAAACTATGAATTTCATTTATGATAAAAGAAACATATTAAGCAACTTATAAAAAAAATAAAGAACATCAGAATTACGAAGATCAACTTTAGTGAAAACCTCTTAAACTCAGCACATGAGCAAACAGTTTTCTCTCAAAACCAATTAAATATTTACTATATAGAAATGAAGAGGCAACACCTTCATAAAGGAGTAAGGTCGTAATAGTCACCGCGAATAGTCATAAGTAGCTACCACGGCATTATAATACCATAGCTAATAATAAAAATAACTCTTTAAACTGATGAAGCTTAATTGGAATAACAGAAGTGAGCTATATTTGTACAGCACAAAGTCGGATCATTTAATTCTCTCGGGTTGATTAAGTAGGTAGGGTAGCTGACATTATTGTGAAGACAATTGATCACGACTGTCATCTTCAGAGTTAACATCAACTCGATGGTCGTGAGTCATGATTTAAAACCGGGAGGACAAATTGGCAGAAGAATCCTTAAATACATATAATAAAATAATAATCTATTTCTATCAAACGAACAATTTATTAGCAGCCTTTTTATGCCCTCATTTAGATCCTCAAGCTAAAAAAAAGAAGTACAACTGAGAACCCATGTGGTTTCGAATGATGCATTTTGCTGATATTGCCGATTTTATTACAATAATTATAATATTGTGCTGTTCTTTTTTAATCATATCAGTTACTAATGGGTTAGAACGAACAGATACGGAGTCGGTGTCACGCTGTATACTCGTGAAAAGTGACAAAAGTAACTGAAACTAGACAGTCATTTAGTAAAATCAAGCTGAATACGCAGGAATTCTATGAACTTACTGGCGATTTGCCATCGTGATGCAAAATCTAGCTAAAGATGCTCGATCTTCACCGTGATCAAGTTAGCCTTAATTCTGATGCCAAAATAACTGTATCGAGCAAAGTGCACCAAGGTAATTGACCAACTGCTGATGCTAAGTTTAGACTTTTTGTTTAGTCGTGTTTTAACTTGAGTTTTATTTTTAACTTGAGTTTTAGTTATATATGTTTTAGATACCTAGCTTATCTACTGGTTAAATTTCATAATTAACGTTTTCTGAAAAATACGTACATCGCATCCAGGTCTTGATAAAGTTTGCTTTGAAAAAAGCTCATCAAATATTCAACTGTCAATATTCGACGCTCAATATTCAATGTGTCAACTTGCAGAAAGATACACATTTCTACAAGTTCATGAATGAAAGAGAATGCCATTGCTAAGATTTTTAAGATTGTTTCCAGGTATATTGCCAGGGAAGTTATACGTCTAAATATTTGATTTCTAGTTGGACTTTGGACTAAAGAATAGGGTAATCGACCATCGTAGCCACTGCCCGTCGTGTGCAGTTATTTAAATATTCATTTATTGATTCACATTTATTATTGACCTTATCAATGACAACCAGCCGAACGAGGAAGTATTCACGGAAGAGAATGGTGGTGCCTATGCCTATTTAATCATAGAAATTCTGAAATAACTTCAAAAACAAATACTATTCTGTCACTTTTTTGTTTACAAGGCGTTTTTAAACGTTTGTTTCATATCACGTATCAATTTATTTATTTCTATTGTCAATTCATCAGCTCTTAGGTAGATGTAAAAAGACGTTTCAAACAATGAGCCAATAGGCATTGTACCTGGAACTTATATGCTTTGTTGATATTCAATCAATCGATCTATTGCAAAGTTAAAACATCTTACCTCTGACATTCTGAAGTGTCTGGAAGGATCGAAAATGTATGTCAATGACATGAAGCTTTCACTGAAAGGGTCGAGCCTCAAAACGTCCGAAGAAACAACAAATCGTGACTGAATGATTAGTGAAACCTAAAATCCGTCTTTTGTTTAGGCTACTTCACGGTTGGCTTGCCAATTCAAAATTCCGGAAATCCAGAAAAATGCTTCATGTCTTTGTACACAATCTTTTTACACAAAAGAAAAATCTACAGTCAACTCACCGGAGGTCAAGACTCCATTGAGGACTTTCTCTTTGTCCTCCATCATGGCGTGTGCAGTATTCGCTCCCGGTGCCATCACTATTCTTCTCAAAGACGGTCTCCTTGCTAATGCGACAATGTGTTTGGCACGGTGGTGCTGCTGCTGCGATCTTCGACGACGCGTGCGCACTCTGTGGAGGCCACCAGGCGACTGTCCGTCGACTCCAGCGCTTATCACAGAGCGACCCTTATCAGTTCCGCGGCAGTGATTGCCAACCAACCATATAATGGCTGAGTAGATTTTGAAGTATATGAGCCATAAATATGTATACCAGTCGCTCCGGAAGCTCATAAACGCCATCGATTAGCGATCTGGAAAAAAAACCCAAAGGAATCAATTATTGTTTATAGTTTATAGTTTCAAACAATTTTAAAAACATTTGCCTCATCAAGTTATCATTAGTACCTACGCAATGAGAAGTTAATTTTTGTAATCGCCTAATATTGTTATTTTTTAATCTGAATAATTTGTCGGATATTGAATATTGAACTGAATTGGACAGTTAATTAATTATCATATTTAAGATATTAACTCCTGTCGCAGGTGCCTATATCTATTAATATAAAAATAAATTGTTTAAGTGTTAAATTCTTGTCGTTGTTGAACTACGTGAACGTTCTCCAGCACGTGAATGTGCTGTAATACCTATCCATCCCTAATATTCGCTTATAATAACGAGATTAAACGCAAGAATGAATAGAAAGTACAAAGTCCGTATCATAAAAATATAGATACCCATTAATTTAAGATCCGAAAATCCAGCGCATTATCGGAAGGATTAAGGTTTTTAGAACTTTGATGTATTGTGTATTTACTATAATTTATATGTGTGATTTTTTAGTAGCGTGCAATAAAGTTTAATTAGTGATACTGTTTACTTAAATAAATAGACTATCACACTTGACAAAAATACATACCACATATATTTTTGGATGTTAGAGATATTCAGATGTATACGCCCACATTTTATTATCGCGATTGACCTATAAATGCATTTATATAATTTTGGTAAACCCTAAGACAGTATTAGTAATCAATGGATGAAACAATAGGTATTTCAAGATCAGACAGAGACGCCAGTCACCACTCTATTTGAAAATCACTATTCAGAATGAGAAGTAATGAAACCTTATTTTAAGGATTGCAAGCTAAAACTGCAGAAATGAGAAAAAAATCATCGATCACACCGTATTTATTTTCCGCGCATTTTTCAGTATATTCAAGTGTAGCTGTAACGAGGACAAACCTACGTAATGCTCTCCAATTAACCCTATTTTGTTATATTTTTTTATAGAAAGAAGGTGGCGGACGAGCAGATAGTCTCCCTGGTGATAATAGGGTACTGTAACCTATGAACATCTGGGATACATGCCAACATCAGTACAGAATGACGAACGTTGGCACTCCCCGCATGTGCTGCGTATCTTTAGAGATTTGGGAATGGATTTGAAAAAAAGGGTAGGAAAAAGCGGAGGGATAGAACAGGATGGGATGGGAATGGCATATTTCACTCATTTACGGTAGTATTCTGTGAGATACAACTTGACCAGTCGACTGTGGGATTGCAGATGCACACTCACCCTCTCAAAAACTTCAAGCTCAAACGACTAATATTACTAAATATATGTAAAATGTCTATACTGCAGAAAACTGTGTTTAAGCCTATACTTAATATATTTTATTGAAGTGTCCGTATATTAGAAGACTCCCAAATATTACAGTAAAACTAGAATCAGGGAGCGTGAAGCCTGGAGCCCTTGCCAAGACTGCACTACCAGATATCCCACCTTTTTCTCAAAGTAACACAACATACTTTTGATCGACTTTCATTATCGCAATGGACAAACATGAACGGCTCAAAATGATATCCTGTGGAGAAGTAATAAATAATTGTAGTCAAAACTGTAAACTGGTCGTGAAACATTGTTTTCTATAGTTATTCAAATTATAATAGTAAGATGCAATGTTTTATTCATTCGTCGTCGAATCGTTCGCGATTTCCTTATTCGTTACAACGTTGCTCGTTTCTTCGCGTGGGTGTTTTTAATTACCATATAATCAGTCGCTGTTACGACGCCGTCTCGGTAACCGAGAGGCTGATGTTTCAAACTACTGTCATGTCCACTTTTAATGATAATTTCATTTACGTCAATTCATTACATGTATTTTTATGTGGGTTTAGACGTGCTGTCTTCCGTTCTTCTCATCCAGCTACTACCAGAAACTTTATTTAAGTTATTATTAGTCGTGGTCTCCATTCGAGAACTGTACGCCTTCGATTAAGACTCCTGCGATAGTTATTATGGTATTTCAAGAGGTTGTTTTTATTATTTTCCAATTACTTTCTTAACAATAAAGTAGCCTAAAAACGCTAACTAAGTATTTACGCTAACGTCCTTACCTTCCAAAAATACAGCGTCAGCAAGAAAAAGGACCGTTAAACATATTTGTTAGAACTTAATATATCTATACTAATATAATAAAGAGGTAAAATTGTGTGTTTGTATGTTGGGGGTAATCTCTGAAATTATTGAACCGATTTCAAAAATTCTTTCACAAATAGGAAGCTACATTATTCGTGTCTAATATAGGCTATATTTTATTTTGAATTAAAAAAAAAAAATGTAACAAAAAATACTTATAAACCGAAGCGAAGCGAGGGCGGATCGCTAGTTTTTTGTAAATTGCTGAATTGTTACTCTTTTGTCGCACGCACCTACGTAATTGCGGCAATGCTTTAATTGCAGTTGGTACAGCAAATTATAAATTATTACTCGTATCGTTGCCGTGGTGTGCAATTTAAAATAACGTTCGGTAGAGTTAAATACAAGGCACGTAATATAAACTGAAAATCTCTTTACGTCAACAGCTAGTTTGTTTACTAGCAACTTTAGTTCCTGCGCCATTTAATCTAAACATTATGAATTCACGCCATTTGGTCCCGTTCCCCTTATCCAATGAAATGCGGTGGGATGGAAACCATCCCACGTCATTCTTTCCTGTACCAATAGAATTGAATAATGCTTTCCCATCCATAACAATCTGATCAATCGGGATCAATCCTGGACTTTCAGGTATAGACAGTGCATCTGTATAGACAGATGTGTAATGTTCATCATTTTTTACTTTGTTGGTGTGTATCGCAGATGTCCAAGGACGACAAATTCGCTTACTATCAAGCGATCTGTTCGCTAGATGGAACAGTTAACACTTATTTTGAACTTTTAAATAAGAACTAAAGTTTGATACTATGCTCACTGTTCAAAACATAGAAAAGTTATTTTTGTAGTTGCTGCAAGAAGTTGTTTGCCTTTACGAAAAACTGGTTCTGTCGGCGGCTTCAAGAAAATGAACGTTTTTTGAAGCAATCAATTTTTTTTTGTTAATCGCATATTCTTGACTTTTACTTCGGTGCAATGACTTCTGTTTTATTTTTCTTGCTTTGACACTGATATTCGTAGATCGAGACACTAGTCGTTGATTTACGCCTTCTCTATTTATAGTTGGTTTTAAAAACTCAATTTTAAGATGTCTGGAGGAGAGAAACGTAAAATGTGTAAACATAAAAACCCTACAGCAATGGCAGAATGCCCAGTTTTATTTCTTGTAGTTGACATAATATCGTCTTCATTGGTCAACTAAAGATTTAAAGCTTTGGTTGATGGTATTTAAAGATGTAAAGTAGCTAACTTTAAAATGCTGGTATGTCACTTTTTTGCCCAAACTTATTTTACTTCACTTCTTCGATAAGATGTATATAAATGTCAACTATATCTGGTTTATAAATATATCTGGAAACCGCCAAACGAGTAAATCAGCAATAGCTGAACACATTCTCAACGCTGGAATTGATCAATGGATAGAACTTTATCACTTCACTTCAAAAATTGGAATTGATCACTTCAAAAATCCTCTCCACTGAACGTCACTGTTATCCCAGGATTGTATGTGATGTGAATGAAATTAATAAATATAAAAAATTCGATATGGAAGATGGATATAAACTGTCGTCGAAGTGGAATTCAGTGATTAACAAATTTAATCCTTGCGATTTACCGTCGAATACGTCCGCAGACATTGTTAGTGCAATGTGTCGCAGCCTTTCCGAATGTGAAGATCAAATGTGGGTAGTTGATAAAATATAGTGCAGCTCCCATACTGGATTACCCGCCTCTTCAGTCAACTCGTGACCACGACTGGTGTAACCCGTGCCGAAACGGCGAGTAGAAATAAAACGTAATCAAAACCTCTAACTATACGCTTTCAGACCAGATTTACAATATAAAATGTGTACAAAACGCGAAAGTTTAAAAAGCTATATATCTGGTGTATTGTTATTCGGTGTATATTTAGCTTTGTTGTCTTCGTAATTCTTGGAAAGGTCTTTGCGATAGATAACCCCCACGCAAAATAGCAGTCTCATTCATGCAGAGTGCTACCTGACAGCTATATTTTAACTGCCACTGGCACCCTAATGCGAATTTGCGAACCAAACATTGAGGACGATTCTTATTAACTTTGTTACCTTGTCCAATTAGATAAAACTAAATTGAGATGTATTTTTTTACATGTTACAATATATTGTTACGAGCTGCGGTTGGCAATCGTAATGAAGTAGACTGCGAATATTCAAGGCTGACGAGTACAGAATTTAAAAATTTTCATTCTTTCTGTAATGTTCTAAGAAATAATGCCAACATGTGTTTAAATAAATCGACGTAACTGCCAACGTGTATAGATTTAGAGATCATGCATGTGTTTTTGCTTTTTAGTCATCGCAGTGTTTATACAGGGTTTAATAGTAGGTGCGCAAATAAAACTTCAAAGGCATATCTTTCATCTATCCTATTGATTAGAAAAGCGGTCATATTACATTAATATCGTTAGTATTGTTAAAATTCTACTTGTTTATAGCCTATTCATAAGTCATTGGTACGTTGTCATTTATTAAACATTATCTCTGCTTAAAATTAATTCGAATTGTCCTTTATAATAAACATTAGGATTATATTATTTTATATGTATTTGTGCTTCGGAACATTCTTTTACCTGAACGTGGCAAATTTTCTTTATTCACGGTTAGTTTACAAATATTGTGAGCATGTGGCTCACAATCATCTCGTCTTACCTGCCGTTGACTAAAGCTTTCCTTCGCTGTAGTGGTCGGAGGAAGTGTGCCGTATAAAGTGCACTAAATCGTGGCGCATAGCAGTGCGCCCGTGGATAGCGATAAACGTTTCAATACACATTCGCAATAAGTCCAAGAAAACGTCTAAAATCAACTTTTTAACCAAAACTTTCCCCCAACATCTCACTGGGGTGACGACACAATAATTGTACAGTTTGTTAACTTTTAAGTCTCTTGCCTTCTACACACCTTCTCAACAACGTGGTTAAAAGACTTACGCGTCTACTTAACACCAGATCTTATTTTGTTCATTTTAAAATAAAAAATGACAACGCGGTAAAATGCGTGTAGATTCTAATAATATTTTGTGCTATTTACGCAATGCGACTGTGTGGTTCTACTGTGGATGATAACTTGTGGTTATTTGAAGCTTGGCGAAAGCAAGATAATATGGGAGCACAGGTTGAGGCCTCGGGTGGCATCGATTTGCGTTCGGCTAACTTCGGGCGGTGTCCGACGCGATTGCGTAGAGTGGGTGGGAGATTGACCGCATTGGCGCGCATTTCAGTGTTTACCACTGTATTGTGTTAGTGCAGTGGAAATTTACGACATAATAAACATTGTCTCATGTTGAAAACTACTATTTCTACGCAGAGTAGGTACTTGTCACAGGGAAATCCTATTGATGATTCAAGTGATCTTAGTCAAACTTAAACAGTTTTCCCGTATGAGTTACAGTGTTAAACTGTCATTATAAAAACAACTAAGCTAATACATACTACTAATACGGAAAATTATCTCAACATCATCAAATGACTGGAAAATTTCTACCTAGATTTGCCAATACAAAGAAATCTTAACAACGAGAAGAATCAAATAATCCTAACTGCCGTGGATAAACTAGAACCCTTTTACCCGGAATCCAAGCAAACCAATGTCTTAATTCTCTAGGTAATTACTTATATATTTTTATCATCAACTGCAAGTAAAAATCGTCGGTACACCTGGAATAAAAACACTATTGGCCATACACTCCAAAATTGGCGGAAGGCGTCTCTCACTATGTTTCCGGGAACATGGTCTCTAGACAAGAACTCGTCTATCTCATCGGTAGTCGATCTAGAAGCAAATTAGAATGGCATGCTTATTACCACTACTGTTACAGCCTTCTTATTCTGTGAGTGACTTTCATTGTCGAATTTCTTCGTTTCGGATTATATCTCATAAAGAATCTGAGCATAGCCATCCAGCTCCAACAGCTTGGAGAAGTTTGTTGGTAGCGGTGGGATGAGAAGAGCGGAAAACTGGAGCCGCAGGAGAGGCTTATATCCAAGTCAAGAAACAAGCTGATGGTGTTTCAAGTTTTTGAAGGTTTTTATTGAAACGATGAATACTTGAAACTTGAAACATGGATTCTAAAATCGATGCAATTAACTACCTAATAGTTACAAATTTCAAAATTGGCATCTGAATTCACGTCAGACTCGATAACTGCCTGTTGATTGTCATGAGGGTCGTACTCATAAACACCTGCAGAACCAACCGGATGTAGAATCATGGATGATGGTGGTAGGACATCGAATAATGGTATCATAAATAAACACGTATCATCTTGAGCAGTATGGTTACTATATCATATAAAGTCTGGCAAACGAAACGTGGTGAAACAGTATACCTAATATTAGCAATTATTTATATGGTAACATTTTTTTAACAATAAGTGGAATTTATAGTTTCCTTCTGCAATCATTTATGATTCAATTTTAACACTTGAAATAATATTTTTCTTATTATATTGGATAATTATAATTTAAAATCAATATTCTAATAATACCCTTTGTTGCATATATGACAAAAACAATATATAAATAGCATAATATAATTGATGTGAATGTTATTAATAGCCTATCCGTCGCGTCGTGGGTGTCGTTAAAGGCGACTTTGTGGTAAAGCGACTACCACAAACCCCGAGGAACTACGAGTACACCACCTCTAAAGGAGTGGGCTCGTCAACTCGCTTGACCAGCGTGGCATTTCCGACCTTACATTCCTCATGCACAATACAATGTGCATGAGGATGGAGAAGACTCATGTCTATCACTGGATACTAAAAGGGCTCTTGTGCCAATTTTCATTTGCTAGGCTCTATTAGTACTTCCTTACTTATAAATGCGAAAATTGGTTTTAATTAGAATAATGTTTTTAAGAACTCTCAAAAATACTCTCAGAAGGGCCAAGGAAAACTACTCGTAATTACTTGGTAAGTATTGGGTCAGTTATACCGAGTGCTCCAATTGCTGACACTCTGCCTAACTACCTCCCTAATATAGACGCGCCACCAATCTCCAATGAGTTTAATAGATAAGACCCAATGAGTGGTGGAACCTTCTTATTCGGTGGTGAAACAATGGTACGCTTTTGGGAGATAATGACAGCTTACTTACCACGTGGAACATTGAGACAAGATAAACTGATACTGGCTTTAATCTTAAAGATTAATAATGTAATATGTTTTCAATTCAATAAACGAAAACCCTTCCAAACAACGAATAGATTTCCAAATAACGAAGCAAAAATTTTGTTTCTCGAAAGGTATCTAATGCTTCGGTCTGAAAATAGGTTTTGATGATCGTACGTAGGCGAAACCTTTAGGAAGAGCCTGTATAAACCACCAATAGATACACATTGTATTTTACGGTATGGTTTTATTTCTGTAATGGATAGCCGTGACAAGAAACTTTTCCATAAAAGGGGGCCATACCCCATTTGTAGAATTGAGGTACCATAGTTCAAATGCTCACACTTGTCCGCCTCGATCCATAGTCCTGGATTCCACGCTGACTATTATTGTGATTTTTGCTTTGTCTGATACCACTTTTTTATATAGAAAATATTTATTATTATTTATTTTTTATAGGACTGTATGCTCGATTGCCACAATCGAGCATACAGTCCACCTGGTGGTAAGTGGATACTATCGCTCATGGATACCCGCGGTACATGCCTACTTCAGTCCAGAATGACAAACTTTAGCACAGCCCCGGATGCGCTGCATACTTGTTTTTAATATAGGATTTGGAGAAAGGGTTGGGAAAATGGGAAGGGATCGGATGGGATGAGAATGGGCTCGGCATATCTCACTCACTACTGAAACACGTACTAGTACTATAAGTACAATGGGGAATATGATAAAATTGGAAATTAAGTGCATTTCAACGTTACAGTCTGGGATAGAATTGTTACTTTTAATGGTAACCGGATAAAGATGCCGATATTGTGATCAAATCATGTCATGTAAACATAGTATTTAATAATATTGATTTAGCAATTTATCTATTGACTTATATAATTTTTTAGAATATCAAGATTTTCCTATATAAGGTCACTACGTTAGACATAATAACTAGGTAAGTAATTTTCCAATGCTTACAGTGGCATTTTGTAAAATAAAGGTATATAATCCATTGTTTTAACAAACTTGCATAAATGAAGTAGGTACGCGTGTATGGTAGACATGTTTCAAATAGCAAAAAAAAAAACACTGCGAATGGAAATTCGAATAGGTACAATTAAAGTTACACCTATTTAAAGTTAGTAATTTTATTTAGTTCTATTTAAAGTTAGATGCATAAATAATTTGAAATTTTTAAATTATTTTTTCTTTGAAAACCTTTTTTACCTACCACTCACGTTGGACTTCTATTCTTCGATCAGTATTCGTTTAGGAATTGTCGAATACTCGTATTACGAATACGAATAGGTCCTTACCTATGAAATGACCGATTTCATTACTGGCCACTTTGAGTTTCGATATCTTCTGTTCTAATTCGAATTTCAAAATAAAACAAAATGCATCTAATAGCTACGATGTTCTTATTTCATAATCAGTATTTCATTTGTTTTTCTGTACCTAAATTTTGTTTATATGATTGTCTTGAAAATAAAATGGATAAATTGAAAATTCGTGCTATTTTTGAATATGAGTTTCGTTGCGGCACCGACGGAAGTCAAAAGCTCACAATATCAATAGTGTGTATGGGACAAACACCACAAACGATCGCACCGTGCGTCGGTGGTTTAAACGCTTCCGTTCTGGAAATTTCCAGAAAATATCCGTTCTTATGGTGAGCCCCACGGACGACCTACAACCTAGATTAATAACGACGAATTAATTGCTATAGTGGAAGCAGATCCATCTCAAAGTTTAGCTGAGTTAGCAGCAGATTTTGATGTTAGTGATAAAACAATGTTGGTTCATCTGCGTCAAATCTGCAAAATAAAGAAGCTCGAAAAGTGGGTAGCGTATGAACTGAACGAACGTCAGCGACAACACGTCGATGTGTGCACTGTGTTATTGTACCGTCACAAAATCGAAGGAATTTTGAATCTCATCGTGACTTGTGATGAGAAATGGATCCTGTATGATAACCGCAAACGTTCGTATCAGTGGCTGGATCCAGGAGTTGTAACTCAACAATGTCCAAAACGCGAGATAACTAAGAAAAAACTACCTACCTACTGCTATCAGTTTGGTGGTCCTGTGTCGGTATTGTCCACTACAGTTTCTTGCGAGCCGGTCAAAGGATTGCTGCAGATGTGTACTGTAAGGAGCTGCAGACGATGATGGAAAAGCTGGCAACAAAGAAACCGAGTTTTGTCAATCGCTCATCTCCACTTCTTCATGACAATGCCCGCCCTACACTTCGACGTTTACCTGCGACAGTTTTAAAACTTCAAGAGCTAGAGCTGGACCTGGAGACTCTCCCTCGCCCACCATACTCACTGGACCTTGCCCCGACAGATTTCCATTTCTTTCAAAATGGGGACAACTTGTTGCAATTCAAATTTGATTTTGAAGTAACTGTGATAAGGGCTTTTGAAGAATTCATTGATACCCGTCCACGAGACTTTTACAGGAGTGGCATCAATCAAGTGCCCGTGAGGTGGCGGAAGTGTGTAGATAATATGTGTGTACTACTATAATAAATATTTTTATAACAAAAAAAAACAGTTTCTCATACAAATCGGACATTTCATAGGTAAGCACCTAATACTTGCTAATTGGCAAGTATTCGCCAAAACAAATACGAATTAAACAATTAAGAAACAAATAATCAAGAACAAATATTCAGAACATCCCAAGTACGTACACTTTATTGCACACCGAAGAATTCACGAAAGTGACATAAGAGTGTAAATAAATAGTTACCTACATAGATAAGGTAAGTCTTATCGCTAAAGCGATCTTTTCGATGGAGTGGAATGGACGTTCACAGAGTCTGCGTAGTAGCTTCTTTCTGTTTAATAGCGTCAAGTTCCAGAGATTAGACTGGATTTCGAACTTAGCGTGGCATCGTATACCCCAGTGTTACCTTCCGACAGATTATACAGGAGGTTAAAGAGTAGTGGAGTAGGTTTCGCCTTTACGAATTACGAGAAAGCCTACGACTAGACTATCGAAACCTTCGAGCTATTCTGGAATCCTTACAGCAGCGTTAAGGCGGACTGACTGTCTGCTCGTCTGCTACCTTCTTTCTATAAAAAAAGTTGTACTTAACCAACAAAACGTAAAACCCTAAGCAACCCTTTTATCGTTCACTACTGGACATAGGGCTTCCTCGTTCCTCATACATGGGGGATGTATGACCTTAAAACGCCACGCTCATCAATTGGGTTGGTGAGTCCATTCCTTTAGAGATAGTGTATTTCCTCAAGGCTTGTGGTAGCGGCTTTGTTCTCCTTTAGTCACCTTTTACGTACCCGCGGGAAAGTGATGGAGTTGGTGCTATTCTAATACCACACGACCAACAGCCACTACTTGTAGGTAAAAATATTTAGCTGTTTTATCAAAGCTTGATTTGATCTGACCCCGCAAACGCATACAATTTTCTTATTTGTACTTTAAGTTCACATTGCCTAATCTACTTATATATTTTGCATTGCAATGACCTACAAGGATGATCGAAAAATTACAGCTACCTAGTTACTTTTTAATTTACATAATTAGGCAGACATAAACTACCTGCCTTGATGTTATGTATAACTTGCAACCAGTTTGAATAATATCTTGAATGTAGATCATAATTAAATAAATTTCCTTGTAACAACTCGTATAGGTATGGTGTAAATTTTAACCACAATGTAACCAACGGTCATTAAAAGAGGCTACCTTCTTTAAAAAAAACTCGCAGATTATGGGAAACCTCACAAAAAACCAAGGCCAATGATAAAATTAGAGCACCTAAGCGAGATACGTGCAAAAAACATAAAACGTTTAATCCTTTCACGCAATTCACTGAGTACACTTAGTACAGCACGAGATACGAGACAAAGCAATCGGAAAAATAACAGAAATGGTTACTTTTTGCATTTATTAGTTTCATGCATCGAAATGCATGATGCGTTTATTTAGAATCTGCGTGTTGGCCTGATGTACGTCTTTTACGTGTTAAAACGTTGAATAATAAATAGAATCAAATAACGATAACTGTAAATGGTACAGTGAATACAAGTTTTGTGAATTTCTGTATTTCATTAGAAGATGCAGCTGGGATTTTGCTTAATTCTAATCGGTATGCTCGTTTTTTTCCTACTTTGTAAATATCAAAAGAATAGCTCTAAGTGCCGACTGCTATTTATAACGTTCTTTTATACTAAGGTACCTAAGTATTTTCCTATTTAGTAGTTCAGATAATTAAATATAAAAATGTGATTATATCTACCTTTAATAGTGGGCAGATAATCACACGGTAGTCACTCAGTTCAATAGAAATAGGCAGGTATTATATATATAATGTATAGATACATATTACCTACTTAGGACTTTTTGCGCCGGTAGTGATGAGATGAGAAGAGTGGAAGACCGTGTGTGGTGGCGATCCTTAGGAGTGGTGTATATCCATCAGTGGAGAGACAGGTTGATAGTATGTTATGGAATATGCACTAACACTAGGCACTTTAAAGTTTAATAAACCATCACTATTAAACCACAAATCCCGTAATACAATTTATACAATAATCAAACAAAAACTCAAATTCACTTCTTGGCTCCCCGCCAAAATGTCTCGTGCATAATGTTTGTGATAAGTAACTAAATAAAAGCGCGAGATTACATTTTCCGTGTTCTTCCAAGGATTCTAACTTTGTGCTCTATAATACTATTACTTTACTGAGAGACTCCTACTTCGACGGGACTAGACAATGACGTGATAAACAGAACAAAAATACATAGATATTTTAAGTATGGTGATAAAGGTAGATCAACATGTTACCTAGTGCAAGTATTATTATGTACTCTATCCCACTACAATGAACTCTCTTTCAATTCAATCCGCCCCCATTTCTGACATCCCTCATTTAGTGCCATACTTTACAAGTAAGGGTTGTCCCAGATTGAACGCCGGATTTAATTTAGAAAAAAAAATGTTTCTCTCGTACGCACCGTCCTGTTGGAACCACAGTTGATCGAGGTCCATACCTTCCAATTGGTGCCAAAAAAAACTGTAGCATGTTGCGACACCTCTCTATACCTACTTAAATACCGATACCTAAAAAATGACTGTATGATTCCGCCGAACCAAAAGTCGCACCAAACTGTAACTCTTTGAGAATGCATCCGTTTTTTATGAATTTCGTAAGGATTCTCTAAGCCCCAGATACGACAATTTTGCTTATTGACGTATCCGTCAAGATGGAAATGGGCCTCGGCATTTAAGCTAATAAAAACTAACATAACAGTTATTTAAAACAAAAATTGTAAAATATGACCGTTTTTAAAAGGCAGACGGGCAACCGACCCATGTGATTGTAAGTGGCTACCGCCGCCTATTGACACCTGCAACACTAGGTACCTAATTGTAATTGTAATTGTAAATACTGAATCTATAAGTGTTTTTGTAGGTAATATTCGGATGATTTGTCATCTGATTACAATAAATATTTTTTTATAGAATAATCGAACGAAACGCATAAATTGTGAAAAGTATAGTGATCATCAGTCATATTATGTTAACTCAGTAATGTCAACTGTCAGCAGTCAGAACAAATTGTCGTTTCTTCACACCCAGTCCCATTACCCATAAACCTACTTATAAACGACATCTTGATAGTATTATGAAACTAAATACATTTTAATGCCATTCAAAAATTATCGCTTAATAACTTTGGCTCAGAATTTGCCTTCATAATTAGACAATTATTTTTATCGCCTTTTGACTGAAATTATATACAGTATTAGCCTTGTATTAAAGAACGAAAAGGGCCGACATAACTGACCAGTAGTAGGGCGAATTGAGTCTAATTTTAATATAATTACCATGACGTGATCTTCAGCCTTTGTACTTACTTCACTAACATTTTGTTCAATGTGTTTTTTCTAGGCAAGTTTGTTTATACTACTGATTTAGCAGATACTTTACTAATTGTACATGATCAAAAATTATTTTAAGCTGAATTTTTCATTATATGGTTTACTTTTTAGTTCTAATAATGACTGAGAATAGTTCAGCACAAAAAATCAACCTTCAACAATGGATGAGTAATCTACCACCACCGTTGAAAGACATTCCACTTATTTATCTTGCAATACCAGGTAAGAATGTTAAATCTATAATTGGTCCCTTTGTAAAATATAATCCTATTCAGGTAGATCTTCTTTGGTAGTAGGCATTCTTCGTGTTTATTATAATTTTGCTTAAAATAGTTCAAAATTAAGACCATTCATTAAAACATTTTATAACAAAATAAAATATCAATTACAGGCAGTCACGACTCTATGACCTATGGTATTACAAGATCCAGTAAGCTGGCTCCAGACGCAGAGCCAATCCTCCGCCGAATATATCCTCTGTTCAAAGGTACAATCTTACGCTGGACCATAACACAGGCCATAGACACCACTCAGCAACTGCTTATTGGCATTAGGTATTTAAAACTTATCTAACCCTTTCTATTTTAACATTGTATATGAGAAGATAGATACCTAAAAAGAAAATATTTAAAAACAGCTTTCATAACTGTTGCATCAAAAATATCAAGACATGATCATTTTTCATAGTCATAATATTGTTACTGTGTGTTGCTCATATTGTATTGTGCTATTTATTTGCCTGTTTTTCACTAAAATGTGATAAATAACCTGAATACTATCTATCTGAACTTCATATAATATTTTCATTTAGAACAACAATTAATCCAGTCAGATGAAGGAAAAATTCACCTGACATGCTTTCTTTCATATTTTATCTAAAAATCTATTGTGGACTTTAGTGATTTAATGTTCATAACATGAAGTAACTGATCAATTCCCGAAGCCTTAAACAATGGATTCTGTTCATGATTCCGAGTTAATTTATATGAGAAATGTTATCTAAATTATATTACAAAATATTTTTGTTCGTAAAAAGGATTTGTATAATTTATGTATTCATCATTTCAGGCTTTGGAAGTGTGTAAGAATACATTCTATATTATCTTTAAACACAGAAAATCAGTAAGGCAATAAAAAAATGATGTAAATGATGTTGGTTACTAGTATGGTTCAGGTGTGGGTGTGAGATGGCTTTAGTATTCTAAAGAGATGTAGTGGTGCTATTGCACCACTACATCTCTTCACATGGGTGTCGTAAGATGCGACTAAGGGATAACAAAGCTGCTACTACAAGCCCTGAGGAAAAAAAATAAGTACATCACCTCTAATAAAAAATGGACTCACCAACCCGCTTGCCCAGCGTGCCGTTTACAAGCCATACATCCCTCATGCACAAGACAATGCACATTATGTCCAGCAGTGGATGACAAAAGAGCTGGTTACGATTTATTACATGTATGTAAATAAACTTAGAAAAGTGCAGGGACTCACATAATCCAATAATGATTTCTGAGCACTAAGACAGTAAATTATGTAACATTATGTTATATAAAGAAATAAAGAAAAAAAATTAAGCAAGCAACTTTGCTATTTCAGGTACTTTGACCTGAGATTGGCGACAAAAACAGGTAGTGACCAATTCTTCTTCACTCATGGTGTGTATGCTGATGAAATATCTAAAGCTCTCAACCAGGTTAAAGAGTTTATTGACTCACATCCTGGAGAGGTGAGTTATTTATTTGTGAATTTTTCTCCATTACTATTTGTTTTGTTTATTTAAACTTTTATTGCAAATGGTGGATTTTTTTCTAAGTGTCAACCAGAAATAGGAATGTGGGTGTGATTTGGTGAAGTATAAATATTACAAATAATAATATACAGAAATAAAAAAATATTTTATACATATCGCACATCCTCTAAAAAACTGTCATATCTCATCTCATAGATAACATAAATAGGCAGTTTTGAGAAAAAAGGTATATTAATATATTTTTTTCTTTACTAATACTATTGTGACACCAAGATGCTTCATTATTTGCTTTTAACCTTATTAAATCAATATAAAACTTATTTAGCTATTTGAATATAAAATAAATAATAATAATAATTTATAATAATGCAACTGCTTTCAGGTAGTATTCCTCGACTGCCAGCATTTCTATGGGTTCACTCCAGATGACCACCGGCGGCTCATGAGGTACCTCCTCAATCTTTACGGCCCTCGGCTCGTGCAGCGCTCGCTTGACCTGCAGTCTGTTACATTGAACTCGCTCAGCCGACTGAGGCAACAGGTAAGCTTATGTTATACTTGTCTTTAGAAAACTGAAGAAAACTGTATGATTCTTATTCTTTCACCTATTATTAATTTTTCATGGAACAGCTCAAAGTTTGATCAGTGGAATACAATATAAATAAACAAAGAAATCAAATTTAAATGACGCCTTTAGATCAAATTGAACCTTTATTATTCTTACAAAGTTGATCTCAATGTAGTATGTACGTTGAACGGACCTTCATATTAGGAGTCCTATCAAAAAACTTAGTTGCCTTGTGAACATTATAATCACTAGGGACCCATTATAATTATTTTGTACAGTCATACATAACTCATAATAATGTAACATAATTTGTGTCCATCTCATTAATTTAGATTCTTAAAAGCGAAAAAATTTCAGTCGGTCCCATAGTTCTTAATTTACCTCTTTCGTAAAAAAGTTATAAGTATGTAGATCAAATTCACAGCCTCTCTTCGATATTCTTTCTATTTGTATTAGAATTGTATATATATTATGTTTTAGAAATTTATATATATTAGAAAGAAGGCGGCAGACGAGAGCTGGCAGTTCACCTGGTGGTACAGATACATTACGAAAACATTGACCATCGGCTAATCCGGAAACACCCGAACGCGTGTAAATAAAATAATGAAGTATGCAATTACAGGTAATTCATAAACGTGGATGACGTGTTCGGGTGTTTCCGGATTAGCCGTCGGCCAATGGTTTCGTAATGTACATCGGAGAAATATGATAAAATGGGAAATGTGGTACATTTTACGGTAATGTTCTGTGAGGTCGAGACAGTGCCATGAGGCACGTTATTGGGGGCTATTTGAGAGAAGAGACCCCTTTAAGGTGACCAATTTTTACCCATAATGGAACGGAGATGGATGTATTTGGGGTAAGAGAATGTGAATGGTATGTTTGTGTATGTACCCACTTGTTACCACTTTTCTCTGAGACTGCTGAACTTATTTTGAAGCTATGTTACCCTACGTTACGTATTTTGGGGTAATGTTGCCAGTTGAGTGCACCCAACAGCTGTTGGATTGCAGCGTGTACCCTTCCTGTACAAGATATTATAATATAGATGATATTTACGTGCTAGGTAATAGTGGTATACAGAAATCAATCGGTATATGCGACGGGTGAGTTCTGGCAACCCCAAATGCTTCCATCCCCCTGGCCTCAGCAGGATCGCATCTCGGGGCTGCTAAATTTTCTGGAGAACATCCGGAGACATCCAGCGACTGGTTTTGTTCACCAGGCTGTGTTGACTCCTACACCTACGTTTATTGTACTGAGGTTTGTTTATTTGCTTTTTTTTAAGATTGAAAGACCTTTTTTCGATGCTAGATCCCGCCGTTTTTTACAATATTGATGTAATTATAAAACTCCACATACACAAGTTCTTAGAAAATATCTGACGAATATACAGCGAATAAGAAGAAAGGTACCTATAATTTTAACGGACATTTTTTAAACGTCACACGTTAAGTGAGAGGGAGGGGCTCAACAACGTGGGACACCGTGTGACAAAGGGGGGGGGGGGGGGGGGTCGTAAGCTTCGTGACGTTACATGTATAAGTCTAAAGTATTAAAACTAAACTTCAAAAGCTTTAAAATATTACCAACTCTATCAATATTATTATAATGTTGTTTTAATTTAATAATTTAAAATTTCAAAATATGTGACATTACACCAGGGGTGGGGGGGTCACACAAATGTGACCATCTGTGACAAGAATTTGACTACAAAAATCATGAAATTCGTGTGACGTAATTTATGGATGGCCTTTTTTGAGTCTTAACATTAAACAATAAAACTTATTATTAAATGAAATTACTTGCCATATCTCTGGTTTTTCGAAGCACGAAGATCATTACAATGAAAAGAGTACTAAACGTTATTTTATTTTATAAAACGGGTAGTATTTTATATTGTTTATTAAAACATTTGCAATATAGCTCTCTGTACCCTTAGTACTATAGAACGCAGGAATCCAATGATAGCTTCTAATACAAATTAGGTACAAAACGGTCAGGCTCAGAATCACATATAATCTCCTATTTTATACTCTTATTTCCCACCATGACATCCCTCTTTTTATCTTGACAGTCAAAACATCGGAAACCCGCCTTTTGTGTTGACATAACAAAAAATATATTCTAAAATTATTTTCCACAGATGTTATAATAAAACATTTTAATGGAAACTACTCATAGTATATGCTTCCATAAGAAAACGATATAAAACGATTGACTGATAACTTAAAATAAAACTATTGATATATAAAATAATAAATATAAAACGATTTATTGACGGATCAGTCAATTATTATCTTAAACAGTCAATATATCGTTTTCTTATAATATAAGTCCATTTAAGTTATCATTGATAATAAGATAACCTTTGTGTGGTTGTATCCCCAAATAGATAATAGATTTTGGAAAACTAGAATTTATATTATTGGATGCACATGAAACATTAATTTGTTATTTCTATCTAATTTGTAGTGACGTTTGTGTTGTTTATAAAAAATAATTACAATATGAATCTCTACAGAGATTTAATTTAGATATTAATAGAACATTTATAGCAACCGACACTTGCCAATGTTCCCCGTAATGAGCGAAAATAGCTACCTACCGCTAGCGTATTGTAGTAGCAGCCACGTTCGGTGTCAACGTGGCTGTTATGTTACCACGATACGCTATTGGCTATTGGAACACTGGCAAGAGCCGCAATTGTAAACATCACGAGTACATTAGTAGGGAGGTGTGAATGCTCGCTATTGCCATGCTAAATGGCACGAACTATAATAATGATGACATCACTTTTTTCTTATCTGGAACAGAGTACAAGTCGGCGGCGCGCATGCCCCCTGGTGTTGCAGGTGTCCATGGGCGGCGGTAATACGCGGCGGTCGCGTGGGACCGCTTGCTCGTCCGCCCACTAGTATATAAAAAAATAATACAAGTAATTTTTCAGGATATTTTGATCAGTGGATAAAATTCTATTATCTTAAATAATTTATTTACATAATTATTTTAAAAAGGTCTGTTATCCCATTAAAATTAATTGCATCTTCAAGCTGCATTAAACGTGTGCTTGGCTCATTTTATTTTGTTGAAAAATTTTCAGGTGGGTGTCAAATTTAAGGGACAAATGTGCAAAGCCGGTCAAAGATGAAGTGTTACCAAAGCTACAAGAGTTTTCCCCCGGATCGCCCTCCCAGGCAAGTGGGCGCGCCCCCGTCAATGTCGTCATAGCGGACTTTGTGGACTTAGACGACGCTGTCTTCCCAAAGACTATCATACAATTGAATCTAAAACTGTTAAGGAATACCGACGTAGTATACCACAATTATGGGTAAGATTATTGACATATTGTTTTCGTAATTTTTATACATATCATAGATAAAGTTGCAATAAAAACAGGTTTTATTTTATTGCAATCAACGAGATATTAATTGTACCTGGGACATTGTTGTATTTTAGCATATATTAGATTTATTCTTATACAACACTTCTGTGATATTTTTTTACTATTTTATATGGTATTTTTATTATTAATTTTGTATTGATCAGATTACAGAACTAGTAAGTATACGTACTTAAGACTTAAATTATAAGCATAATGAAATACATTAGTGCCTTCCAATAAAACTTTATTAATAAATAACATTGTTTCAATTAAAAATCCACAAAACATCTAAGGGAACCAATATACAAAACAAAATTATGGACTGCCAAAGATTTTATTACAAAAATCGTCTAAATTGATACGCTCGCACAGATCTTTCAAGGACCACTTCTTCTTAGTTATGCCCTTACTTGTACTGCCACCACTGTCCAATGCGGAGAATAATTTGTCTGATAGTTCGTCGGAAATTTCAATAATTTTACAGATTTTGTCCAAACGTCTTAGGTCGTCCAATGAATTTGTCAGATCACAGATATTAATAACCTGAGATTTTTTCTCGTGTAGTTGGAAAGAATTTTCCGAATCTGTCCCACTAGCGCTGTCTAATTTATCATAAATATCTTGTCTATTTCTGTATCTGTCACCGTTACTAATGGTTGTAGCAGTGGATATGGGACTCATACAATTTGTCCTATAGTTGGAATATGCCTTTCTTGTAGAATTTCCAGAAATAGTGGCAATAATATCAGGAACTAATTTTTTAACCTTAAAAGTTTTACTAGAATCTTCATCCAGTGTTTCGGCAGAATTATCATTATTCGAATCTAAGGTTGTGTTAATCTGTACCTCAGTGTTTGTTTGGTCAGCAACGAGTAAAATATTGCGTTTTTTCAGCACCTCGTCAATTATGTTAAGTTTTGAGTGCAAATAATCGGATACTGTAGGTTGATTACGACGGTCACATAGAATTTCGCTTGGACGTTGAACTTCTTGTTCAACGTTAATGAATTTGTCTGATTCTGATTTTGGAAAACTACAATCTAGATTTTTTGCCCTTTCTAGATAAACCTGCTCATCATTCTCATTAGCTTTAATTTCTTTTTTGGCTTCTGTTGCATCATTATTCAAAATACGTCGACTCAATTTCTTGTATTCTAACGTCTTCCCAACTTTTATTTCATCATTTACGCCGGCACTTTGTTTTTTTTGTAATACTAGGCCTTCAGGTGAAGTATTTATAGTCTCAACTGAAAGGTCTTTAGTTTCTTTTGTTTTTTTTAATTCCATGCATTCAATTGTGTGCATTTCGCTGGTTTTGCTAGCTTTATTTATAGTTTCTGTATGATTATTTGTATACGATTCAAGAAGATCGCTACGTGTAGTTATTTGAGCTTGTTTATCGCATTTACCTATATAGTCTTTACCACGATTTACGTTATAGTCAGATTGATCCTCATCACACGATGTGTGACACGGTGCTACTGGGCTATTATTATTTATAGATTTAGTGTGATTATTTCTACTATAATCTCCGCTGAAATTAAATACAGCAATGTTTTTTTCAAAACTTTTATCTTTTTCCGAAAAATTAGACTCTTTAGTTTTTGTATTTAATGTAGTATTTAAGTTACTTGAGCTAATAACTTTAGCAGTTAATTCTTCATTCGAAGAGTTATTGTAAGAGCTCAGTTGAATTTTACTGTATGATTTTTTAAGCAAATCTGTAATGTTAACCATTTTGGCAAATTCTTTTTTCACCAATTCCAAATGCTCGTGGGTTTTTAAATCGTCCTTATATTTAACGTTCGATGAAGCGAAAGCCATACAACGTTGAAATATAGAATTTTTGTTTTGTTGTACTCCGGTACATGAATTTCTATTATCATCATTCCATATTTTGAATATTTCATATTTCTTTTTAGGGTCTTTGTTAACGATTGAGGCAGTTGTCTTAGGATTGTGGGATGATAAAGGTTTTCTTAAATGTATTGGGCGAGATGGTGGTTTGATTTTAAACCCAGGGTCCTGAGAGGCACTGCAGAACATTTTTTTATTGTCTAGCGGAGTGCTAACTTCTGTTTTGGTCAACTCTTTGCATTGAGTTTTGTCTTTCACATCCTGTTTCATGAACAGATTCAATAATGTCTGTTTTACATTATTACTATTCAACTTTAATTGTTTTTCTGAGATGATTATTGAGTCTATGACTCGGCATGCGTATGAATATTCATTCTCATACCAGCAGATTAGTTTAAAAAAGTCTGGTTTTAGTTCAATACTGGAATCGAGATCCAGTGTGCAAGAGTGAGTATCCCCGATGAAGTCTGAAGATACAGTTTCCTCTTTAGATATATTTATTATGTTGACCATTTCAGCGCGACTTGCCTTTTCTACTTTGTGTATTATATTTTGTAATTTCGTGTTTGTTTTTAATCTAGATCAAAATAATCCGAAATTTAAATAATATTTACATGTATTTTTTATTACTCATACACGCATAAACTTTAAACACAAACTATGGAAAAACGGAAAGAAACATTGCTACGTCCGTCTATTACTTTTCTATTAGTACATACCAGCGGTGCCAGCGACTTCGTTCGCGTGAACTTTAGACTGATTCCCGAGGGAACTCTGTAACGGATTGGGATAAAATATACCCTAAATGTTAACCCGGCGTATAACTATATCAAGTTTCATTAAAATCCGTCCAGTAGTTTTTGCGTGATGCGCTCACAGTGATTCAGTGAGACGGATTGACGAAAATTCTAAAAATGGTTGTTTTGGGCTCTGTATCGTTCGTCAGCACCGGCTCTAGCCCATGTAGCGCCCGGGTGCAATTAATACCCTGGCGCCCTCTAGTAGACTCTTTGGAGGCGTCGCGAGCGGCGCTCGGCGCCCCCTAAGACCCGTGTGCGCCGCACACCCTGCACCATAGGTATAGGTATGTCGTTCGTAGAGTATACTGCAATGATTTTAAAATAATTATTGATTTCAATAAAAAAATATGTATAGTAGATAGATAATAAAATCGTAACAGAACCGTGTCGGTACATGAAATTTTTTTTTGTTAAAAAGTGATTGCAGTATAAAGTACGAATGATACAAGCCCGAGACAGCAATTTTTGGAATTTTTGTCTGTCTGAACGCGTATCACGTGAAATCTACTGGATGGATTTTAATTAAACTTGGTTTAGTTGTAGCTTATGTGCTGGGTTAACATTTAGGGTACTTTTTATGCAGGCTGATTATAGAGTTCACGCGAACGAAGTCGCTGGCACCGCTAGTGAGTAAATAAAGAAGAAAAAATAAGTTTATAAGGAAGGGCACATTCAATTACCTTTACTATAATTCCTTTCGTTTAGGCGCATAATGTGCAATTGGAAAATGATGTAATAGCGGTACAGACGTAAAGAAAATTAAACACCATCAAATTGCTGTATTCTAAAAATACTTTATTCTATTTATACTTCACATTACAACAAACCTTTTTCATTTAAAGTTAACTAAGGACTTTTTGGCGGGAACTTGAAAAGTGAAGTTTTTGTTTCATTATTGTCAAAATTGTTTATTAGGCGTTTTGTGGTTGGTTTAATAGTGACAGTTTATTAAACATCTAGGTGTTTTTCGTGGGTGGTGTTTGTGTTAATCAAATAAAAGCGTGGGACTGCGTTTTTCGTGTGCTTTCGAGGAGTCCTCTTCTATCCTCAGCAAACCTACTATGACTTTACTGAGCGACTCCCGACTTACTTCGACGGAATTGAACATTGATAGGATACGTCTAGACTTTGAGATTGTTTATTACGAAGAAAATTTGACACTGTCAGAATGTGCTAATTGCACCATTGCCATATATGAAGAAAAAAGACGTTAACAAACTAAAGAAAACAATAAAAAAACTCTTATTCAAGACTTTTTTATTCAGAATAAAATTAAATTCAGAATAAAATGGTTATATACTTTTGAATACTATTTTACAAAACTGCTTCCGATTGTACAAAAATGGTAGCACTTCTTGCGAATCGGACATTATACGCCTAAACTCCCAGGACATTTTACACGGCAAAAAGTAACTTTACTAAATGATAGTCTTATCCCATCTCTTCCCGTGGGTGCTGTAACAGCCGACTAAGGGATAACAGAGTCGCTACCACAAACCCTGAGGAATTACACCAGCTCTAAAAGAGTGGACTCGCCAATCCGCTTGACCAGCGTGGCGTTTTAAGCGTGGCGTGGCGTTGACCATACATTGCTCACGCGTAAGATAATTTGCATGAAGGGGTCCATGTCCAACAGTGGATACTACAAGGGTTGATTACAGGTTACAGTCTTACCTTATAGTAAGGTCCAGTACAGAAACATTGACTATAGGCACTCTGAAAGCGAGGCCGGACATTTTGTCTTTAACCTGCGGTATGATTTTGCCGAGAGCCCTACACGCACCTGTTGCGGCCGGGATTATGTTCTGAAGAATGCTCCTGTGGTCACGCCAGTGCTGAAATATGGATCATTTCCCTTAACCCACCTATATGGCCTTTGTCCTTTTATTGCCTTGCTCATTAGACCAAGAATCGCTTGGTCAAATTGCAAATTTGAACATATCTTTGCAATGTGTTCAGCGAATGATATTATATTACAATAAATGTTCAATTATCGGTGTATTGTAACATTCGGACTACGCTGTGTTGACACTATACGTTGTGGTCGAAAATGTAAATACAAAAGTTGTTGAGATCACGACAAAAGAATAAACTATTTCCAACTCAAAAGTATACAATTATATCTAGTACAGAATATTAATATTACTACACAGTAACTACTGTCAAAAAACATTCCAAGTCCTTCATATACTAAGCTCATTCTACGCCTCATCTATATACAATCTCAATCTACATACCTAGTCTAGCCACAAATTTTGTTACAAAGAAAACACCGTTGTTTGTTGTTTTTACATTAACATTTTATTAGAAGAATTTGTGTTAATTTAGAAAGAAATAGGTATTGTAAGCATTTTAAATGTATAACGTAATTCGAAATGTTCACCATTTGCTTTTATACAATCTTTCAAATGTTATGGCCAGTTTTCGATTGAAACACGCACTTTTTCCAGGGGAAAATTGGCAACTGCCACCCTTATGGACCGTTTTAGGGATATTATCAATAGGGGTCAATATTATCATGGCGTTTAGAGCAAGCCATGATCTCCAAACAGACCATAAATCGTAATGGAGCGGATTAAGACCGGGACTAGATAACGGCCAGTCTTCAGCTCTAATGAAGTTAAGAGGGTGTTGTTAAGAAGCTTTAAGTACTTCTCAAGAATCGTATCTTGATACACTTGAGCCGATGTTTTAATACCTATTTTACAAAAATATGGTACAGTCACTCCTTGGTAGGATAGCTAACACCCCTCTCCCTAATAAACCATCACTGAAGCCGGATATTGGCCGTGTTACACCCAATTGAGCAGCTTCTCTAGAGTTATGAGAATGATCGACCTTTACTCGATCATTCTGATTGATAAAATGTTCCTTAATGGTGAACTTTTTCTCGTCCGTAAATAAGATTTGTCTGTGAGTCCCCTCTGCGTACCGCCAAAGAAGTTGTTTTGTTTTGTCAACCCTATTTTCTTCAAATTATCTGTTAAGAAATGACCAGTATGTCTTTTGTAAGCACCAAGTCAATGGCTCAAAAAGCTTTACAACTTTTGTGTTTAAACATTTTTATGAAACTTACAAAAAATTACGAAGTCAATTTTTTTCATCTGACGCATCTAGACTCTAGATACTTCAGATGAAAAAAAATACTACAAATTACTAGCATCTGTATATCTAGATCTTTTCAAATGAATGTTCTGTGACACTGTCATAGAAATGAAGCCCTCATTGTTGGTAATATGAGATCAAACCAACCCTTCCTCTTATACACAATCCGTCCAAAGGCTTGAGAGAGGGCGTCATGGCGTGAATGCTTGTAATGAATCCCTCGGATACGCCGTAACTATCCTCTAATATTTTGATTATTGGCGCTAGACAATATAAGGTACTTGAAGCACAGGATATCACTTTAAGATCTGCAATTTATTAAAATATATTCAAAGGATTTAATATGTCATATACCAATTTTCCTCATATCCATCTTAGCTGAGCGTTCGCACATATTCGAACTCCTTCACAGCTCACTATCAACTTATTCAATAAGCGCTTAGGTAGCGCCAACCGTAAAAGTAACATTGTAAAACAAACCTATTTATTTAGTTAGAGCAACGAAAATGAACTTTAAAATCACCGTAATAAATCGTTTACGAACGCGAAAAACAGTTTGTAATCGTGCGAACGCTCGGTAGGCCAATGCTTTAGTAATTTTTAAAGATATTTGGATTAAGTTTTCTTCAGATTGTTTTCTGGTATCTTAAGGTATGGTATAACGTATATATAATTTTGTTAAATAGTCATAGCCGAATATTTGCGATCCTTCTACAGACAACTTCCAGGACAGGGCGAAGTGGAAAAGTTTGCCCCGTCACCTCGTGGGAATGATGCTCGGAAGTCATCTTGGCAAATTGGTATATGGCAATAAGAAGTAATTGGTGTATATGGTATTGATAATAAGACGTACAAAGTAACAAAATGTCATTTTTGAAATACGTTACATCACAAAAAATGAAAGATAGTTGCCATTTTATATCACAGAAAAATTTGTTGCAACAACTTTATTGTCCATTGCAACGACTGTTATAATACAATTATACAGCTAAACTATGACGTAGTGAGCTGCAATAACATGGCTATATGGCTATATCGCTAAATTGCAATTTAACACTTAATTCTGCCGATATAAACGAGTATACGCTTTTTATAAAACTTATTTTTGTCTACAAAATAATGGGATAAAATAATCCTTACCATTATTGAGCTTATTATCATTCACTCCTAATATAATCATCGGGACGTCAACACTGGGCGCTGTGATTAGAACCCGTTTCACACTCGCGCTCGCTAGATGCCCCTGTTTTAATAAAGTAATTCAGCTTCTCTTCATCTATTATTCCGTTTGTTGCCCGTGATCCTATCGCGTAATTTGACCAGTACTACGAAGGGGACAATTTTTGTCAGTGGTTCTACCAGTCTGACAACGGGCATATCACATTACCCGAGGATACCAGTAGTATGATGAGCGACGTCCTTCCCCCGTGGTACCTACAGCTATGCCGAGCGAGAACGAGTGGAGCTGCACTCGCTCCGTGCCCACGCAAGTTGTTTTTGTATTAATAAGACTAATTTCACCTGTAAACAAATACTGCCGCCCATGGACATTCGCAGAATGAGAAGTAAAAGAGTACAATGTGATAAGATTTCCCCATTCTGCCTTGGAAGGGTGGGAAGGGGAAGTAAAGCGTATAATGGGACTTTTCACGCGATGGGATCGAATGAGATGGTATAGCAGTATAAGAGTAAAGAGGATAATGGGTTGAGAGAATTCATGGCAAGAAGACTATATCCAATACGAGGACTTCATATGTACTACTGGATGGGGCGGGACAAGGTATCCAAACAATTTATGAGTATTCATTAGTACATTATTTTTATCTAAGTTGATTTACTTTTGTTTATAGATTGTTAAGTTTAGTTGTTAATAAGCATAAAAGCCCATAAATAAAGTAGATAAAAAGAACGTAAACAACTGCCTTTAGATCATTACATCGAATGTTCTAATATGATGTTGTCTAAAATTTATACTGATGAAAATATCGACATCGTTTATCGACTAAGGTCAAGAACTAGTGGCATTGCTTATGATATGATGTGGGGGCTGTGTCGTTGTCTGTGACGTTATCTGAGCAAAGGCAGCTTACTGACTTCAATTAAATTTTTCTCATTTTTAATGAGTTCAAATAAAAACATGCTTTAGTGTCTAAAATAAAGCAGAAAAAATATGTTATTTCTTGAAAATCTCCCTACTATAATTCTATAAGATATCTGGGACAGTAGAATCCACAATAAGGTCCCTTTTCTCATATAATGATATGAACAAAGTGAAAGGTGGCAAAGTGAAATTTAGGTTGCTATTCCATTCCATCAGACTTATGTCTCTCTACTGTTAGATATAGACCTCTCCCAAGGCTGGCCACCACACACTCTTCTAATCCAGTCACTATCGGCAAATTTCTCCGGAGAGAGTCGCACGCTGCCGCAGGACCAACAACTGATGGGGATAGATGAGTCATTGAATGGAGATTATGTACAAGAAAGGGCAGCGTGGGATGCCCTCCGCCCAGTGTGCTATTTATTTATTGTACACAAAAATGGTACATATAGTATAAAATACGTACAAAAGGCGTGCTTATCCCCTTAGAGTTAGCAAAATTGGGCGAGCCATTTTCGAGCAATGAAATGTTAAATATGGACAGTTCAAAGACTATTTCACTTCGCCACTTTTGGGCATAAAAATATTATTAAAATGATGTACCTATATAACGTAACATCGACCAAGTGACGTTTATGATAAATTGAATGTATTATTCATCACTTATTTACCGATGCTTTCTCAAGGCTGGTAAACACTCCTGAAGCTTCGATCACGTACTCAACACCGGCTGTCTGCCACGGTATATTCGTTGGTACTTTTTGATGGAATACTTTGATGACATTATCTAGTTCAAAATGGTATTACAAAGGAGTTATTGTCAATGTTCAAAGTATTTAGGATGTAACCGTACCTTTCACGAAGCAAACTATGGAATCCGCTTATATGAAATTTTACAAATCTTAGCAAACAGTTAAATTTTCTATTTATAGTTATTACCAAATATTTCATGCAAATTTACTGAATACTAAGCCCAAACAAGTTAATATTATTGAAGGGGAAAAAAATACAATTAACTCAAAATCATGGGTAGAATTTGTCATTTCTGACTTCGGCAAAAATTAGATTACAGCCTGTTTAATCATTTAAAAAACCCTGTTAATTTTATAGAAGAGATGGCAAACGAGCGGGCGGGTTTCATGATGGTAAGTGGTCAGTGTCGCCCATGGACATCTGCAACATCAGATTTACTGCAACATGCGTGTGCGCCGCCGACCTTGCAAGATCCTGTTTCACAACTCTCTTGGGAGCTAGTCTCGTATTAACTAATTGAGCGCTCTTTGCTCCTCAATCCTCATTATACAATAGGTGGCCAGGGCACACCAACCGCAAATATAACGTTACTCTTGCTCTAATTGTATTGAACAAAACTGTTCATTCATGGCAATGAATAATGTTAACTCACCACACCATAATAACTACGACTCCGACGGCAGCATAGAATCAAACAGGTCTAAAACTGCACTAAATACTAAAATGTTCTTATTTTTTTATAGGTGAGTATATAATTTTTATGATAAATACTGTGGACTAAGTGTTTATTATTTGTTGAAATATAAAATTAAGCAAGGTGATAAAGAATTACTCCTTTGGTCCATATTCGTAGCCGTTTCTCATACCCAGTTACGAAAAAAGAGACGTATTTTTTAAATCCTAACATTATATATACGGCCAGCTAGTCTGGCAAATGAAACAAAAACAAAACAAGTCTAACAAAACAAAACAAGGGCAGATGATTAATACTATAAGACTAATCATTTGGACGGTGTCCCACGCTACCTACCATCTAACTAAACAAAGATATTAAGCAGACTACCTAGCATTCACGGCTTAAGTATGTCTAACACTAGTACATTTACCATTAATCTTGATTTCGCCTTCAATATGACTGATACTGCCTCTGAATTTCCCATGTGTAGAATCAAACTTTATAAGATAACAAATGTACTCCACGTCAATAGCAGGGTCATTAATCGCTGATATCTGACAAACAAATTGATAAACAAATCAATACCATAATATAGGTAGGTATAGGTAAATAATATAAATACATTATGTATTTATATAATACATAATATAAATCAATACATGCTATAATAATATGTAAGACTTTATCTCAAAAGAGAAGTTGTTTTACAAAATTTATCAAGAACTAAATTTTGTTCATTTTACCTACCTCTATGCTTGAATTATTGACGCAAGTTCGAAATATTACTCGGCCAATTCGACCAAAGCCGTTGATTCCTACTTTTATAACCATCCTTGAGATAATTTTGTTTTAACATTTGGAAAAAATAAATATTAGTAGTTCAACTTTCATCTAACTGCCCTTTATTGTGACAAAAATAAATATTTACACAACGAAATCATGGATCTGACATTTTAAATTTACCCGCGTTAATACGTCACGTCAAGTAAACCATAATGTCAAAGAAGAAAAAAGCTCTAGATAAAGATCACTATTTATTATTATTTTTTAATTAATTGATAATTTTAGCCTTAATTAAATTAACTGATTATTTTTTATATAATAGGAAAGAAAACATTACCATTCATAAACTACAGAAATAAACTGTCACGTAATTGACCAAAGAATAGTTACCTATTTGTAGATATGATACTCTAAGGTCGATTTAAATATCCTTTTCGAATACCATTTTAAACTAATTTATAATAATAAAACTGTTAATGTATGTGGGGAGGAATGAGAAGCGACTCTATTAGTTAATAATTAAAAGAATGATATATTATTAGAAGAAAAACAAGCGATATAACTCATGTTTCTTAATAATCTGAGGTTACAGACAATATATAAATTAATATAGTACCTCCATAATCCATATATCCCTTTCATCTTAACAAAACGAAACTGAGACGAAATTCTAAGGCCAAGAAATCACTTTTGCTACAAATCAACGTAGTGAATACGATCGTACCAAAATGTAGGTACTATGACTTTCTGGTCCTATGACTGACTAGAAATATTAAAAACTTGCTCTAGGGGCACCACATTTGTTTTTTTCATAGCTAGTTAGTGTTGTCAGTAGAATATATTAGTTCTATTAGTTTTACGCATCATGGTAAGATTTTTTATTTTTTGGTCAAGTACATAAAGAATATGGGTCGATCACTAAATGACTTTGAGAGGTTTTCTGTTAATTTGGCTCAATGAAAATAATATAACATATAAATAATATTAAACAATTATTATTGTAAAAATTCTTTCTAAATTTGCACTTCTGTCATTCAGTTCATAATAATTCAAAAAGACATAAAATGGCTAGGAATCCTTTATCTTTTGTTAGCCGTATTGCAATTAAATCGAAACAATAAGAATAGATAAAACAACACAATCTTGAAATTTGGAAATACAGGTAGACTATAATGTGCAGTCTGTATTTTATTCTATTGTTCATTGATCGTTCAGAGTATCTTGTCTATGACAGCCGGAAAATTGCACCCGCCTTGTCCTTCAGCTGACATTTTCGAACACCATCTTGAGGTGTTCTTACGTGTGTCGTGTTACTTTTATATAATTCCTCTAAAACTTGTTCCGGTAAGTGTTTAGATGTCTGATTAGCATCTTGATAAATATTATTTGACAATCAAATATATGCATTTATTTCATAATCTTGTAGTTTTTAAAATACTCCATATACATCAGCATTAGCTACGTAGCATTTTGTCTAGATTTGTGTCTTTTGCGTCATACTAGCCTCCCGATAGTAATGAAATAACTTTAAAGGTGTTAGCTTAGTCTTGTTTTATTTGTATTTTTAGTAAAAAAACTGTAATGCTATAGTTTTTCCGGCAATCCCGTGTGACCTCTAAGCGACCTCCACGCACCGGTAGGTTCACTCGTACCTACTCACGTCTGGAAGTAGTATAATAGGACATAGAGGTCACGATCCCAAATAAAAAGTCATTATTACGTTATATATCTTGAAGTGTTGATGATAATGAACTTTTAATAACATTCTGTTAGTACATTGTTATAGTACCTACTTTTGTTTTTTTTTAATAATTCTTTCTTTTTTTCAATTAATTCAAGTTTATAACTTTAACTTATAGTTTTAACTACACAATTGATTAATTTAGTAGGTATTTGTAAAGGTTACATGAAAATACCCACCTTTCAAGAACATTAACTATTTTCCTTTAACTTTTTCATATTGCCAAATTCTTTTATAGTTAATTAAAAATTAACTCTTGAGTAGTGAACTGTTTTGTCCAATGTAAATTTCTGTCTATTTTAAATTGACTTAAACTTATTTAAATTCTGTTACATATTTTTATCTAGTAGTATTTGATATGCTAAGAATGAGTTCTTAAAAATATGTATATCCTAAGTACCTACTTTACTAAGTACCTGCATTCATTTAGTTTTTACTCAAAATTTACGTGTCCTTGGCTGTACCAATATAATATAGGCTCATAATATACAATATAGGTATCTATCTACCTATATTGTATATTTGAAGTACCCTAGCAATAACTAGTATTTTCTAGACATAGCAAATAGAAAAAAAATACAAATTGTCTATTATATATTAGGCTATAATAAAAAAGACCATCACAATACAATTACAAGAGTAGATACAATTTACAGTTCAAAGAGTCCTATATGAATTATCAGATATTTAAATGCAGAATTTTAATTTACAACATTAGTCATGATAAAATGATTCACAAGATATATATCTATGTACCTACTTACAAGTTATAAATTCAGATTATGTTTATACAGCCCCAATGTTATCTTCTTCAAGCTGAATACTTTTAAAAATGATTTTCTTTTTCTTTTACAGAAATGTCGAAGATCGGTATCAACGGATTTGGCCGCATTGGTCGCCTAGTGCTTCGTGCTGCCATTGACAAAGGAGCTCAGGTTGTTGCCGTCAATGACCCCTTCATTGGTCTGGACTACATGGTCTACCTCTTCCAGTATGACTCCACCCATGGCCGTTTCAAAGGCACCGTCGAAGCCAAGGATGGAAAACTTGTTGTGAATGGCAACAAAATTGCTGTTTTCTCCGAGAGGGATCCCAAAGCTATACCATGGGGCAAGGCTGGTGCAGAGTATGTTGTAGAGTCCACAGGTGTCTTCACCACCATAGATAAGGCTTCTGCCCACTTGGAAGGTGGAGCCAAGAAGGTCATCATTTCGGCTCCCAGTGCTGATGCTCCCATGTTCGTTGTCGGTGTTAACCTTGATGCCTATGATCCCTCCTACAAGGTAATCTCTAATGCGTCTTGCACAACTAACTGCCTCGCTCCCCTCGCTAAAGTCATCCATGATAACTTTGAAATTGTTGAGGGTCTGATGACCACTGTCCACGCCACAACTGCTACTCAGAAGACAGTGGACGGCCCCTCCGGTAAGCTGTGGCGCGACGGCCGTGGTGCGCAGCAAAACATCATTCCTGCTTCTACTGGTGCCGCGAAGGCTGTCGGCAAAGTAATTCCCACTCTCAATGGCAAATTGACTGGTATGGCTTTCCGCGTCCCCGTTGCTAACGTATCGGTCGTCGACCTGACTGTCCGTCTCGGCAAATCCGCCAGCTATGACGCGATCAAGCAGAAAGTGAAGGAGGCTGCTGATGGTCCTCTTAAGGGTATCCTTGGATACACAGAAGACCAGGTTGTATCATCTGACTTCATTGGCGACACCAATTCATCCATCTTTGACGCTGCTGCGGGCATCTCCCTAAACGACAACTTCGTCAAACTTATCAGCTGGTATGACAATGAGTATGGATACTCCAACAGAGTTGTCGATCTCATCAAATACATCCAGAGCAAGGATTAAGTCATTGGTAGTGTAGTGATAGAGTATGTTCTGTCGATAAATATTCGACGTTTTTATGTTAAGTTTAAGTAAAATGCTGTGTAATTAATCTAAATTATGCTACTTTGATAGTAGTTGCATGTGTAATCTGTTTGTTCACTGCAAAGTTTAAGAAACATGTAATATCAGTGCATATTCAAATAAATTATGTATTATCACTGAGATTAAAATTATGCTTATTTTACTTTTATTTAAGATTTTTAGATATGCACTATAACATCCTTTTGGAGTAAAGACCTCCTTGTAATAATTGCAAGGGGATTTGGAGCAGTCTTTGGTGCCACACAGTCTCTGAAATTTGTAGATAGTAGAGAGTCTTGTATGCCTACGGCCCAAAACCCTCTAGTTATATTTACCAGAAGAGATCTGTGCCCCTTCAGTGCATCAGTGGAACGTTATAGGCTGATATCAAAAACCAATCTGCTTGTCAGTATAAAATAAGACTTGATTTGATGGTTATATTTTCACTAGACTAGGAGGGTATATTTATTTCTATATCATGAACAACACTCGTACAACAACTTTAATAGTCGTGCAGAATTCTAATACAGGTTGGGATACCCTAGGATGGGAACAAAGGTAAATTATGAATGGGTAAATAAATGTTTAAATTAACATTCAAAACTTATCAAAATAGCTCTTTATGAACCTAATTATGGTGTATTTTATGAATCTTATGAAAAATATAAGAGGGATAGTCTGTCCGGAAAGAGATGGCGCTCACCCAGGAGCAAACAGTGTGTGCAGCAACAAACTTTAGGGCTCCCCCGACAGTAGACCGCGGCGGAAGGAACGCACCTCGACTTAGGGGGTTGCTTTGAGAGGGTATTGTGAGTCGGTGAGAAGCGGCCAGTCACATGCCGATACCTACCTGGTAAATGTTGGCTGAAGGTCGCTGTGTTCACGGTGTAGTGAGGATGATGTCCTCGTCTTCGACGGCGAGGACGGTGTATATGTGTAGTCTGTGAATGTAGTGTAAGAACCGAATTGGCAGCAGTAATTGGGTCGTCGAGGACGACGACGGCAATGGGGAGGTCATTCCTGTCGGGACATAGCGCAGTGGGGTATCGCTTGCTAGCCGTATTTATACGCCGATGTTTTGCGCTGCCACGTGGTCCGCCTCAATGTGACTGAACAGGCGCAGTTAACGGACGTAATTCGGTGTGGGACGAAGTGAACAATTGAATGTCAACAGTTAAGTAAGTTACATTATTATGTTGAGCTGTGGCCCGCCGCGTCTGTAATGTGTGTTGTCGTAATTTTGCGGTGCGACGAGGTTGTAATGTGCAGGAGCTTTTATGTGGGGCCTACTCTTGAAAAATTACTAAAATTCCTGTAGTGTAGACTTATAGATTGACTTCAATATTTTATGTATTTTAAAATGCGACTTCAAGCCCATGTATTATGATAATAAAAAAATAAAACATTAAATTAGTTTGTATAATTACTTTTATTTCCGATTATTAACGGTTTCCTTTTTTACAATGACAACACGGTTTTAATGGCCGTACCACAATCGGGCAGCTGTCAATGACATATTCCTTTGCTTCGTGTAAATTTTATAATGTACAAGCTTCAAATCCGTCTTTTTATCAATGAATATGGTGTACATTAATAGATAATGATTATTTTCGTTGCCCGTTTTACAATAAACCAAAATAAGTGTGTATGAGCCGATAAAATTGTGATTTCATAGATATAATGGAGGATCTCAACTTGACAGAGACCGAAATGAGATATTTCGGTGATTTGTTTTTGTGTTGCGATGAGGAGTCAAACGGGAAAATACCCATTTTAAAAGCAACGGAATTATTTAGGTCTTCTAATATACAGAATGATGTCCTAAAACAGGTAATTTATATGATAGAATTCACGTATTAATTATTAACAGTTTCAATATGTGAATGAGGGATTAAGCACAGTAATTACATGTTACAGATCATGGATATAAGCGTGGCCCCTAGTAACTGTGCCTCGTTGAATCATATGAATAGAAAACAATTTTATTCTGCCCTCAAATTGATAGCAGCTCATCAAACTAACATAGCACTAAACCCTGAAATTTTGTCGACATCGCTCGATCTTCCTCTACCGAGGTTTACATGGACTCTTAATTCGGAGGCTAGCGCCGACCTAATACAATTGTCAAATTCTCCGAAAGAGCAGCATATTTCAAAAAGAGAAAGAAATTTCGGAGTGAACCTTGGTGCCTATGAGCCAATGAGACTATCGTCGAATCTCTCAGATAGTGATGTCCCACAAACATTGTCTCATGATAATACTGAAGGACTGAGTACCGATTCTGAAATGGAATCAGAGACGCTGTCACAGAGATCTGGCTCACATGGGGTGAGTTTGAAATTTCTTTTATATTTATGATTATTTCATCATCTTACATAACAATTGCTCATGTCAGCACTCCCATTGGTTATTATAGACCTGAATATTATTACATTCATCACTGTTATTTGTATCTCAAATAGAACTCCTTGTCTAATCTTTGAGTAAACATTTAATAAAATGTGTTTCTAGATTGTGATATAAAAACATTCTGTTGTGGTTGTAATTATATTTTAGCTATAGGTATTTTGGCTCTGTAGGTTAATTAACAGTTACATTTTTCTTATAAATAAATATCCTAATAGGATATTGCTGATATTGCTCTGTATATAATTGTTGATAAGAATACAGTGTTGATAGTTCATATGATTTTTTATATCTTGTTAGTACTTAATAAGTAATTATATTCAACTTTATTCAAGAAATAATTAAATTATCAGTAATATTTAGTAAACTGTTTAATAATAAGAATACAAATGATGATATTTATTAGGATGTATTGTTTTTTAAACTATACTTTGTTTTGCATAACAAAGTAATTAGTCATCATTATAGTGTGATATCAACACAGGATAACAATTACCACAATTAAAGCCTGCTTACTATTAATGAACTTTTTACCTAGTGGAAATATTTCTGGTTTCGTGATAATTGAAACTATTGCCAACTTTAGTTGGCAGTAGTTTCAATTTTATGGTAAGAACAGAGAAGTTTCACCATCTATGGTAAGAACAGAGGTTTCTTCTTTGAATGTGATGTCACTAGAGACTTGGAATCAGTGTACAAAAAGATTATAGACCAGTTCAATAGTGTAGATATTTTGGTGAACAGTGCTGGAATTGTGTACAAATTGTGATTAAGAAAGACTATTGAAATCAATGTCACAGCCCTAATTGAATGGAGCTATAAGTTCTGAGAGCACATGAGAAAGGACAAGGGCGGGAAAGGAGGAACCATCATTACCTTATCCTCGATTTATGGATACAGAGTCCATCAATTTGTTTAACCAATTTTAATTAAACATAACTAGAACTTTTTTTAAATAATGCCTAATGGATTTATTTACAAAAGTTCTTCCAAGCTATAATATACTTTAATACCACAAAATCTCCAATATCTCTAATAGAATTGGTATATTAAGCAGAGATATGCTTATTCCATGGAATCACTTCTTCAAATTATGATTTGCTTATAACAAATACTTAATATGTAAGTTATCTGTAAAATTATCTAGGATTTCATGTGGTGAATTCTAACATACCCAAAGGCAAACAAAACCTCTTAGAGCTATATAAACATTTGACTTATAAATTATACACTCCTGGACACCTGAGTCCAGCCACCCTGCATTTTTATGCATAAAGGCATAAACATTATATAATGTTAGGTCAAAGAAAAAGTTTATATGCAGTTTTGAAGCTGGCATATTCGCCATCATTTTGGTGTGCTATTGTTCCAAATTTGAATTCACGAATTTGAACCACAGAAGAAAAGCAGCTAGTTCATTGTTTTGAAAAAATAAGGAAGCAGAAAGTTTGAATTGGAGCAGTTTTTTTTGATATAATGGTATTGTTTTTCAATTAAAGTTTTGTTAAATTGTTTTTCTTGACATTTGAACCGATTTTCACCTTAAAATTATGGATACTGCTCCTGAAGTAACTGTGGCACTTCTTCAGTCTGGGCTTAGTCAGTGAAATGTGAGTCCACAACTTCATTTAAGCTATTCCATTGTTCAAAGAATATACCACCAATACCTAGAGACTGGCGGCTTCTTTCACTGTGCAAGAGAATCACAATTCCAAGTAATGACTGAAAGTCAAGATTGGTTTATCTTCACCACCAGCTTACGAAATTGTCACCTGACTTCAGTACAGATCCAAGAACAGCTTCTAGTCTTTCAATGAGTGGCTGTTAGCTCTCGGACTGTTAGAAGGAGACTTGAAGAAAGTGATATAAAACCATATAAGTCAGCCGATGGCCCAAACTGACACAAGCTCACTGAATGGTAGAGCACACACTACAATCACAGTCATTGAATGGCTAGCAAGAAGTCCAGATATGAATCCCATAGAACATGTATGAGATGAGTTAAAGTGGTGTGTTAACCTAGCTCCATAGACCTTGCAAAACTGCCATCGAGGAAGAATAGGAGAATATTTCAGAATAGTCGTAGTGACATTGATTGATTCCATGCCGAACCGCATGACGGCCGTCGCAAACGCTTTTGGAGGCAATACAAGTAACTGAATAAACGATTTTTTTAGGTAAACCATTGTTTTCTTCATAAATCCAATACAAGACTTCCCCTTGAAAAAGGTGGACATGATTTGTTACACATAGACTCCTTTTTTTCAGTACTTATTGACCTTTTTATTGACCGGCCGATTGGCGCAGTTGGTAGTGACCCTGCTTGCTGTGCAAAAGGTCTCCGGTTCGATACCCGGTCAGACATAACATTTGTTTAAAAAAAAGACAAATCTATGTTCAAGTTTGAGTGTGTTTGTCTTTGTATGTGTCTCTGGACCCGTGACACAGGGAAACCTAGTGTGGACCATTGAGTGTGGCGTTATTTATTACTATATTATTAATATTACTCTGAATTTAAATTTGGAACAATGGCATACTGAAATGATGGTTAGTATATCAGCTTCAAAACTGCATAAATAACTTTTTGATCGATGAAAATTTTTTTTAAGCTTCAGGCTATCAAAGCTGAAAATGCAGGGTGACTCGATTCAGGTGTCTGGGAATGTATAAACATTTGACAAATGAGTATCCAGACGGGAAACGAACAGGGGACCTTTTACACAGCAAGCAGGGTCACTACCAACTGCGCCAATCGGCCTGTCAATAAAAAGGTCAATAAGTACTGAAAAAAAGGAGTCTATGTCTATGCAGGCTACTAACTAGACTATTTAATTGTCAAACACTAAATATACACATTAAGCTGTGCAATACATATTATTAAATCTAAATATTATTTAACATACCATTTAAATTGGTGGACAATGTGCTATTAAGCCACTTATTAGTGCAGATTGACCTTGACGGTGCACTGCCATTGCACTGATGCATAGCAAATCGCCCACTGTTTTTCACAGAGACCTTACTCATGATAGACAATTATTGAAAAGTATTAAATTAATTTTATGCAACTCTCGTTATTATTACTAGATTCAATTTAGTCATGGTAAAAATTTAGTTTGAACATAAATTTAAATTTTAAACGAAATCGCTGTCAACCCTAGAAAAGGTATTGTAAAAAATGTGTAAGAAACATTCAGAACAATTGGTCATTTTTAATTCAGTCAGGTTTTAATGTAGTATTATCCTAAAATATTTTGCGTTCTATGGCTCTTTGTGCCCACTTTAAGCTTGCTTATTACTATTTATTTCTCTGTCGTAATTACAGAGAAGAGCAAAGACCGGTTCTCCCTGGAGCACTGCAAGTGAAAGCCCCACACCGACCAATAGCGTGGCAGAGCGCGTGCATCCGGTGTGGGAGAACAGCGCCACTGGCCGAGGGGTCTGGCCCGCCAACACCGGGGAGGAACACACCAGGCTACTCGGTAAGATGATGTTTTAAAATGTTTTGATAATGTTGTAGTTGTAGGTAGATATAGACTTTTAACACAGTTCAAGCTGCTAGCGATGGGTACTCCGGATTCAATTAATCAAAAGATCCGAAACTGCGAGCGGAGACGAAACTTAATTATTCCGGCTAACTGTTATAGACTCCCGAAGAGTTTTTTATTCCTTTCATTTTTGGATCTTTGGAGTTACATGAACGAAAATGATGCAAAGCGAATGAGTCACTCTCAGGTTCTTATAAGTAGGTGAATCAAAGGAGTCAAGGAATCCTTAAGGGGAGTAAGCGGAGCCGAATTAAGTGAGCTGAAACACTGAAGAGTCGTGAATACCCACGATTACAGGCTGCTATAGATCCCGAAATAGATGAGTTATTAAATGTCATCACAGTCCATTTTGCCATTGTTCTAGTTATAGAACTTCTCTGTCAATCATCATCAATCATCATCTCTGGTCCTTTGCAACTTATAAGGTTTATGTTCTTGTCCTTGTTTAAGCTTTTTCTTTATAACTATTTACCTATTTTAGACGATCTATTTAATTAAATAACTTGAGAAGACCAGAATCCCACATGGATTGTTGACTTGAACAAAGGAGCCAGTAGTGGCTGAATGAAAAGAAGACTGTGTTGTGGTGGTTCTTGAGACAGGACTATATCCAGCAGTAACGCAGACTGATGGTATGGAGATTACTAGACATCAATATCAAATTATTTATGAAAGTTACCGAGTTATAAAGCTTAAAGATCACGATTAGAAAAGGACCGCACTGTTGTGTTTATAACGTCACTAATACAGTTTTATCACATTATAATTTTTACAATGACCGAGAAAGCAATAACTTCCCATTTAAGATTTTCTCAATCTTACCTCTACGTGAATTTTTTATGTATTTGGACTTTTTAAAAATAGATTTTCTTTAAGTAGACACTAGGTACTACGTACTACGCAGACCTGGATATATTTTTATTAAGTACGAGAAAATTAAAAACGAAATTTTTAAAAAAAGCGTCAAAAACATGAAACCCATTTTCCCACAAATATTTTAAAGCTCACTTTAAATCAGGGGTCTCCAAACTGCGGCCCGCGGGCCAGGACCGACCCGCCAGCACCTACAATCCGGCTCGCGGCAGCAAGCTGGACATGCCTGGCATCCGGCCCGTCACACTTAACTTTATTTTATAATAAAACAAAATAATAATCAGATGTTCTTAGTCACTAAAGAACGCAATCAATCACTGTCACGCATAATCTAGTGTAACATGCACTTTAATAATAATTAATGAGATTTATGTCGCTGTGATTTTTCACAGACAATTGTTTGCAGTTGTGGATCAAGTTTACTAGGGCCAATTATAAAAACGACTTAAGATGATTATAAGTTAACTTGAATCTGTAGATTTTTTTTGCGTTTCATTTTGGAGAATGTTTTTTTCACATAGATAAGTAATTTCGAAAGCAGAAAAAAGCCCATGAGCAAATTTAAGCAACTGTGTGAGTGGACTTAAAAAGATCCAGCAAAAATGAGTTATGATATTTTTCTTTAAAATTAGCACTGCAATGCGAATCAATCATTTCCATTTGAAAATCTGGACAGAGGGTTTCTAGGCCCATGGGACTTTGTGGAACAATCAGTGTGGCTTTCAGGCCAAAAAGTTTGGAGACCCCTGCCTTAAATGAGCACACACACACGAACGCACGAGCACACGCGCCCGGACACACCAAATAAAAAATAAAAAATCACCTATTACTAACATACGGATTTAAATGTCAGTGTAATCTGTATTTGGCCATTAACACTAGCATTGTATTTGTTAAAGAAGTTACATAAAAGGTTGTAGATTACATAAATAAATAAACACAGGTTCTTTAGCAACATTTATTGCTTACAACCTACACTATCAATTAGCGCAATGAAATATTTTTTTCAAGGAAAATGTATGAATTAGATTCCCGATTGTGTATTTATAACATTTTTGTAAATTTTTCCATACAGTTTTACATAACTCTAAAATGGGCGCCATGGTTCCTGGAACAAATTTCTCTAATACTTTCAGACGTTTCCATATTGACCCGTCTCAATAAAATACCCCGCATATGTCTATTATAATAAATTTCTTAACTGTTTAATATGCTCTATGTCATCTTCTGATAGCTCGACTGCTAATAGGCAGTACAAATCAGCTTTTTAGTGGAGTGTTGTCGTGTTACACACAAAGAATTAACTAAAAGGAAATTACTAGGAAGGAAAGAGGTCAGTTATTGTTCAAATAGCTTATATTAATTTAAAAATATGTTTATTACAAAATTGACACAACTATATCATAGAGGCCGTGATTAGGTATAAGTGGCGGAAAAGTGTCTGTAGCACAAGATTGGAATCACGTAACTCAAGGATGGTCGGTCGGAGAGACGGCGCTTAGCAGGCCGCACGTTCAGAGCGACGAAGAACGGCATTACCGTCAGCCGGAAACAGCGGCGGTCAGACCGGGCGGTGGAGGCCAGGCGCAAAAGGTGGCGTCCAGCAGGAGCACCAGCACCCAGAGAGCGACGGACCAGAGCTGCGGCGGCCGGCGAGAGTAGTGGCGCCAACTGAATGTCGGAGTTTAGCTGCTCTGGCTGCGTTTTGGTTTTTAGGAGCGCTGGGTGGAAATGATGTGTCCCAGGGCAGGCTTTTGACTTTTATTTCAGTCTTTCACTGATCGCTCCAAAACAACTCATTCGGGCGGCGCCTTACATTTTTTTTGACGTTCTTGTCAGAACGTCAGGATCGATTCATTTTACAAATTTTCGATTTTTCAAAAGTAAAATTGTTTGCAACCAGCATCTATAGTTTTCGGCCAGTGCTATTTATTCATGACAAGAAGATAAGTAATACGTTTGAGTAAAAATATGAGTAGATTGAGAGGTCTTGTAAGAAACTCCGGCTAATACATAGAAAACATAAAAATATGATTAAATAGTGAACTTAAATTAAATATATTGTTAAACAAGGGTTAACATAATAAGTGAATTCACACAGTATGATATACAGAATACAGAGATTATAAAAAATACAGAGAGGTAAGGATGAGCTATTGGAACAAATGTTACAGTGTACATGCTAGGTTCTTCATTTAGTTAACTACTGTTGTGTGAATTGACCTCACTTGTCCACGAATAATACCCGTTTTTACCAACCTAATTGAAGTGCTGTTTTTGACCAACGAGGCCTCTGATTATTATCTATTGATGTGCGCCAATTGTGATGTGACCTGAGTTATTGCCGATTGATTAGATTGGTGTATAGGATCTTTGACTGTTCCTGAAATTTATATCTATTATTGTTTATTACTAAAAAAAATATCCTAGGAAATCGTTTTATCTTTATTATGCAGTCATTAGTCTATCTGTTAAACTCTTTTTCATGTGTTTTCCTTAAATAAATATTCAATCATTAAAAGCAATTACAAACATTTAACTGTATAATCACCATAATTAACAAATATAATGGAAACGTTATACAAAATTAGTTGCTCATAAATAACAGTTTATGAGTTATTGGATTGCCTGTGCGTTGTATGGGTTGCATGACGGCTCGTAATTACCCATTGCTGAGACGTGTCTGTGAGGGTCAATGTCAATTTCATTCAATGTCTGCATAACCTCGTATGAGTGGGATTACAATTTTAATACTTATATGTGTCATCAATTAATTATGTAAATACTAGTGTTTGCCCGAGGCTTTACAGTTGTGAAATTAAAGTTGAAAAACTGTCATAGATAATAATTAGATGCTTTATTGTACACAACATACGATAGATCAAACTAAAAGTTCTCAGAACTGGCTACTGTACAATATGATTGAAAAAAAAAACAAATTCTAAACTTTTTGGCGGGAACTCTAGAAGTGAAGTTGAGTTTTTTTTATTATTGTAAAAATTGTGTATCAGTGGAGGTTTTGTGGTTTAATAGTGATAGTTTATTAAACTTCAAAGTGTTTATTGTGTATGGTGTGTGTAATCATCAAATAAAAGCGTGGCACTGCGTTTTTCGTGTGCTCCCAAAGAGTCCTCTTCTGTCCTCAGTAAACCTACTATCGCTTTACTGAGCGACTCCGGTCGGACTTACTTCGACGGGACTGGACATTGACAGGATACGTTTTAGACTTTGGAATTTGTTTAATACGAAAAAAAACTTCATCCTGGCAGAATGTGCTAATTGTACCATTGCCATATATGAAAGACTAAAAAAACTCTTCGCTTTATTTTCAAAGCTGTCATTTGTTTTCTTATTTCTGGCGGCAATTTTAAAATTAAGGGTTTGAGGAAAAAATATATTTTACAAGAGATTAATTAATTTAATTTAACATTTTCGTTCAATGTTATTTTATGACTTTCGTTTCGGTCTAAACCAGAAACAAAGTTATGAAAGACTTAAGTTAGCATTTAGTGATGAAGCTCCATCGAGTGCCCATCTAACTCTAACTGTATCTAACTGGGACAGTTGATTTAAACGTGGTCGTACTTACCTCAGTGACGATAGAGAAGGAAGTCCGGCGACAGCGGTGAAAGACAAACAGACAAACGACATATCAGCAGATAGGGACACCATTAGGTATTGTTATGAGTCAAGTTCAAACTACTTTACTCGATCACCTACAGGTAAGGAAGCTTTGTGATAGATGGATTCCTCACAATTTGAGCGCAGCTCAAAAACACTGCCGCGTGGAATGGTATCTCCAATGCTTGAAAAATTCGACAATGGTCAATCAAATGCTGTTTTTGATATAATAATAGGTGATGAAAGCTGGATCTACTGCTATGAGCCTGAAGCTAAGAGGCAGTCTGCATAGTGGATCTTTCCTTTCGAACAGTTGCCGATGAAATTGAAAACGACATAGTGCTGAAAAGAAGATGATTGTCTCTTTTTAAAGATGATGATTGGCCATTTTGCTACTATAACTTTAGAAAATAAAAGAACAGTAACTGCGGACTGGTATGTGAACAGCTGCTTGCCTTCTGTTTTGGAAAAAGGCAAAGAACGACGCCCACGAAGTAGAATGCTCCATCACGACAATGCTCCAATTACGACAAAACAAAAGCAATTTTTGAGGAGTTAGTGGGTCATCCGCCATACAGACCCAACGTTTTATAAATGAGGCAGTAACAACCTTCTAAACGGCTGTTGAAGAGGTGCCTAAAGAAGGGTGGGCTGAATGCGTCACACAATGGTTTCAATGCATGAAAAAGTGTATCGATTGTCGCGGAGACTACTTCAAAAATCAATAAAATAACTTCCAATTACATTACATAAATTTATATAATAGGGAGACTTAACGTAAAAACATATATTTTCGGTTCACATTCCATGTATGTCAAATTTGGTTGTGATTCGTTGATTCCTTACAGTTATTAGCTAATATACAAATAAACTTTCGCATTTATAATATTAGTAAGCGTCATGAAGTATCTTTTAGAATCGCTTAACAAGTACCCATCTATGATCTGGGGTTATTGAAAATGATTTCAATCTCTATCCCTTTCTTAAAACTTAATGAATATATTAGTATCCTACTTGTTAATGTTTATGTAATTTGTGGAAGCTTAATTGGTATATGAATTGGTTATAATTTTTAAGTATTCATATGTACAATTATACTGTTTGTGTCCAAATAAAATAAAACTATTGTTTATATGATTACGTTGGATGAGAAAAGCCGAACATCGTGTGTGGTGGTGAGCCTTGGGGAGAGACCTATATTCAGCAGAGTAGCGATCAGCAGCGGTGCTGGCCGCGTGGTGTTGTAAAAAGGCGACTAATAAATAAAAGCTGCTACCATGAGCCCCGTGTACTTACACCACCTCTAAAAAGGTGGACTCGCAAACTCACTTGGCCAGCGTGGCGTTTTAAGGCCGTACCTTATGCACAAGACATTGTGCATGAGGAGGCCCATATCCAGCAGTGGACGATAAAAGGGCTGCTTACAGTTATAGGAACCTATGCGAGAGAGTCATAGGAGTTCATAGTAATTACAGAATTATTAACGAATTTCATATCTAACAACTTATCGAAGTAGCGTCGTATTCCGAGCGCGGTTCTGTCAATCACGTCAAACATATCTCAACACGCTTTGTTGTTGTTACTCATACAAGGACTGGTTACGGTAGAGATACAGACTGATGGTATGATATGATTTCATCATTAAAGGAACTGAAGAGGAATCGTCAGATCGGCATTCGTCAGAGGAGGAGGGTGACGCGGAAGGCGGGGAGGACGTGTGGGCGATTAGTGAAGTACAGGCCCGACACTACGCGGCACAGTTCGCTCAGCTGCGCCCTGAGTGCGGGCTGCTCAGTGGGTCTACTGCTAGGTGAGTGCCATATCAACCTATCCTGTTGTAGGGCACAGGCCACGACAGGGAACTCTCATTCTTCAAGAATTCAAAGCCCGGCCATTGCTTATCACTACTTATCGCTAGCTGGGCGATAAAGAAGAACATCGTGAGTCCGCATATCTTGTCATTACCATATATCCGGATATCTAATTTTAAAAAATCTGGGTCTTTCTCCACCATACCGCAAGGAGCCAGCATGGTGGATTTATGTAGCCTGAAAGTCTGATGGGTATTACTAGATGAGGTTTGAGCCCTGCAGTGAAATATAGGCTAAAATTAAGTCGAAATATAATTTATTGATTTATAATACTAATCTACAGTATAAATAAATACCATCATATCTACATTTAGAATAGGAAAACGAAGGAAAAAAATACTAATAGTACATAATCATCTCGTACACATCATTATAATCACTGATCGCGTGTTTCTTCTTTTCCAGGTTGTTCTTCGAAAAGTCGCGCCTGTCCGTGTCTGATCTCCGCAAAATCTGGCAGCTTTCCGATATCACCAAAGACGGGATGCTTACTCTCGAAGAGTTTAGTATAGCCATGCACCTCATCGTGTTGAGGCGGAACAATATTCCCGTGCCAGACGTTTTGCCAGCCTGTCTAGTACCCAAAGTAGACTCGCGTTTCTCACAACAAGCTGTCACTACAGATCTCGTCGATTTAGGCGCAGACATGTTCAGTTCTGGCACATCAGCTGACTTTAACTTCGCTCCAAAACCTGAAACAAACGACCCGTACGAAAGCAAGCCCGTTAAAAAACCAGAAGAGCACCAACCGTCTTTATCGCCGAAACCTGATACCCAAATCAATAATAAAGAGTGGACAAAGTTCGTCGATTCACCGACTTCGAGCGTCTCCAGTCCGGGCCCTAAGCCTGTTAACTTCGATTTCCACAAATCCGCCTTAGAAAGAGACCCGAAAATCTTTCACCCGGTCGCTTTAAGAGTGACTCCTGATGCGAATTCGCTTCAGGAAGGCGATATGCGATCGAGTACATCGCCTAGGAAAGACGACTTCGCGCATGCGTTCGAATTGGCTAGTCCTAAGCGGCTGAATTCTCAACCCCCGACTGAACCGCCGCCTAATGGCAATAACCCCGAAATAAAGTCTATACAAAGACCCCAGCCGAAGAAGCCTCTAAAAAGCGCCGGTGTGTTACCACCGCCGCCAGCTAGAGAGTCATCAGTCCATGCTGATGATGGTCCACAATCTCTTCAATACGCGCCTAAGAAGGAACCGCCTCCTCCACCGCCGCCGCGCCCCTTACGAAATCACACTCGATCTAGTTCCTTAGACCTTAATAGGTTCAAAGGAGCTCCGGCTCCGCCGCCTCAACCTCCTCCACGAATGTCGCCCTCAGCAACTTCACCCCCGATGCGACGGCCTCTAGTAAACCAACGAAGCGAGGGTGAACCCGCTTTTCCACCCGACGCGTTCACTCCGAGGGAGTACGAAGGGGAAGGTTTCGGTTACAATAGGGAAGACGCACCTAAAATGCACGGGGCATTCGAAGTGTACCGCAAACCTTCTCGGGAGTCTTCCTGTGAAACTGACCCCGATGTAAAGTTACTGCAGGAACAAAATGCGGTGTTGCACCGCGTGTGCAGGGCGCTTTGCGCGGAATTGGCCGATGTGCAGAAAGAAAGGGAGACCTTGCGCGTGCGCCTCGATGCGCACTCAACCCCTGTCTAGTCCGACCATGTATAGTGCGTTTTGCACCTCTCGCGGGCTAGTCTAAACCTATGGTACAAAAAACAAACAAGAAGTCGCAGATCTAACCGTGCATTTTCATTTACGGCAAAGAAAGACCCTACAAAACAGTCTGCAGAATCGGTTTTAAATACAATTAAAATTTTAATCCACTATAGTCGCGATGTGGACGTCGCGTCGACTCCTAACGCAAATGTTGTATGTTTTGTTGGTCGAAGCATTTCTACTGTATTATCCGCCAACAGTCGTGGCAGTCCCGTCCCAGACATAAATCAATCACGATTGGGCTTGTACACGTGCCGTACGCATTATCCATTCTTTGAATGAGTTATCCTCAAATCCTAGAACTACCTATGTACAAAAGTCAAATTCGGGTAGTTTTTAATGTCATTTGGCATCGTATTTCCATACAGTATGGACGCGATTCTAAAGAATAATATTACAAATGTTGCTAGTGAAGTAAATCAGCACACCCGGATTGTTGTTAACAATGTTCTTAAGGTTTTTAATGAACTTAAGGAAGATCCCCAGAAATTGCAAGAGGTGAATTTTCAAAAACCACGTCACCATATCACATTGTTTTGTGGTGTCAGTTTAAGAACTGTTCACAGAATCAAGCAGGAATGCAAAGATGTGGTGAAGCAAGTGTTCCTCGGCAACAAGCTCATCAGCCTCGTCTTGTAACTGATATCAATGAGTTTCATAAAAGGGTTATCAAACGAATTGTGACATCGTTTTACTTCAGTGGTGAATAGCCTTCAGTATAAAAAAATTTGGATGCCGCCAAGGAAATAATAGAAGGATTTAAATGTAGTATCACTTCCATGCGATGAATTTTAAAAGTGCTTGGCTACCAATTTTAAAACAGCACCAGATGGAAGAAATAATAATAACTACTTCTTTCAATAGAATTACTGGTAATTAGTGTAATCGATAGGAACCCGGCCCATCACTACGCCTTCCCATAAAGTGCGAACCGGGCCGTAAGTGCGAGCGAGAGCACGTTTTATGACCGCGACTGCCACGAGCCTTCGCGTTTAGTATAGTAAATCTTTTTAAGACTGTGTCGGTGAGACTATGTCGACTGATGCTTTTTTGTACTGATGTTTTTTGATTCGGTGGTTTTTCGTTGTTGTCGTGCAGATATAATAGTCATACTCGTAAATAGATCGTAAGCGTAAATCACGACAATGTCAGTACTATCGATATGGTATCGAAAGTGAAAGAAAGACATTGACCAAAGAATATCCTTTTTAAATTTTATGGCAATTTCATCTTTTTTAATTTTTTGACTATAAAACAAATACTACTACCTCAGCAATAAAATGAAATGCACAATTTACTGTCCTTTATTATCTAATAATGATCATTCATATCTGTATAAAACTTTATTATAGGAGTCAGTGATCGACAGAACTTTGTATAGATATGTAACGTCTGTCTAACATTATATCCGCAAAAAATTTCGGAATAAAAACGACGAACGTGAAGTTTTATATTTTACAAATCTTTCGCACATTACAAAAGCGTTACATCCTTAGTATCGAGACAGTGTCTGGATTTTGCGTCGCTAAATCTAGTCCTATAAATGGAAACAAACTCTTGACAGAATGTTTACTTGTGGAAATGCATGGTAATGGATATAAAGATCTGCAGCGATTGGACACAGAAACTTAATAGTTATTTTTGTCAGTTATACCTATAGAAACTCTTAATTATCACACCTGTTTTTTTGTACCATGGCCTAACCAACTGGTGCAAGAATGGGACGTCACTATGAATTTATTTTTAGCTTGAACAACCTACCTTTTTCCTGCTCTAACTTTCATCGAATGACAGAGATAGATAATTAAAATCAAATGATGGACCACGGTGACGTCTCTGAGTATTGTTTTCTTGGCCGCATGTTATTGTATTTCATGTTATGTATTTAAATTATGTAATCTCACTGAAATGTGAATCGTTTTAAGGATTTTATATAGCGTCCTTTTCAAGAGTATTCTAGTTTTCCAGTGAATATTTTTATGTGAAGAATAACAATTAAAAGCAAGAAGCATTAACGAATAAGCCTTACCATTAACAGACTACAATAACGATAAGTTTAATAAACAATAATTCGATTACTGTAAATAGGTTAACAGCTATTTTTTCAATTATTTTGAGTTTAAATTATATATCCCCTAGCAAATTATAAAAAAATGCACATAGACATATACAATATAAATATGTTTAATAACATAAAAATACTGAATTATATATTAACAATATTTTATATGTTCCCAATTTCAAGTGCTTAATAAAATGAGGCTACTTTTAAATTTTAACCAACAATAATATATTTTCCCGTATGTTTTATTTTTTTTCCTTCTAAGTGTGCGACCTAATCTTTTTACGAGGTTTCTGTTTGGCATAATGTTTTCAAATTATATTTTTACGAGTTTGATATGTAAGGGCAATCATATTACATATTTTTATGTAGTTCGTCACCATAGCAATATTATTTTATGAGAACATTAATAGCTGTAAATGTATTTACGCCCCATCAATATCTCATTAACATAATTTAACTCATCAAAGTCCCCTTAGTATCAAAACCGATTACAATCATGATGTCAGATAAATAATTATCTGCCAGAGCTCATTCCCATCCCATCCCTCCCCATTTTCTCAACCCTTTCTCCAAATCCATTCCTATATCTCCAAAGGTAGGCAGCGCATCCGGGGTCATGCCAACGTTTCTCATTTTGGACTAATGTTGGCATGTATCGCGGATGTCTATGGGCGACAGTATCCACTTACCATCAGGTGGACTGTATGCTCGTCTGCCGCCTTCGTACATTAAAAAAAAAATCTGACATGGTTTTTGAAAACGCTCAATTGGAATTTTTTTTATTGCTGCATAATTTCTGATCGTTGAATAAGTAATTTTGTTCTTGACGTAATCAATCAGCTTGAATAGAAACTATAATAACTTATTGCATACCGGGCTAATAAAAAATTAAATAAGAATTAAGAAGGAAAAAAGGGGGAAAAGTATTGAACACAGGATTTAATAGTTTTTCCACCTCAATATCTTTGAAACTGTTCATCGTACTAGAAAACCGATTCTACCACTTAAAAGAGCTCAAAAAGCTGAATCTTGGTATAATTAACTCATGATTGGGAAAATTGATAATATGTCTACTGATTTTTTTCGGTTATATTGCTACTACAATATTTTTAACTTGTTTTTAACCTTAAAATAAAATAAATATATAAATCATAGTAAATTATAAGGTAAGAGTTAAACTGGCCGCTAATTACACGACTGGATAGGGTTCAGTCGAATCGGAGAGCGGAAAAATATAGGATTTGGACGGCACATTTCGATGGGTCGTATGAGGGCTTAATTTGGTATTCATGACATTCAGTTCAGTTGACTGGTTGTGGAACTTTATAGAAACATATATTAAATACCCAAATATGAATTTACACTTCCCTATAAAACCTGGAATGATTTCGAAAATAAACCTTTTCATATTAAACATCACTATAACGATAGATGTAAGAATTAGAAAAATGTCAGATTGACACTTTGGCCTTATACACGTAGGACTCATCGATATGTATGTTATAATAACGAATACATTGATGGACAGCCCATATTCGCCATGATCGTTCTAATTTTATCTCCTGTACTAAAAGTTCGACGTAATACATTATAAATAAACTATAATATTGCGTTATTTAAAAAAAAAATGTTACAAACACGGTTTTCACGCAATTTTGATGAATACTATTGGTTTATTGTTAATTTCAACTTATTTCAGTAAAATAAACTTTTAACTAAATACTATTGATAGAAAATCGGAAAAAATAAGAGATAATAACTTCAATACATTTCCATGAAGACTGCTTACAATAATCAAGTAATTTTTAGCTAAGGGCGTAGTCAGCATTTTATCCAGGGTGGGGCAAAAGCAAACTATTTTTTATCATTTAAATGAAGCTATTGTTTGTATATCATTTAAATGAAGGTATTGTCTGTATATCATTTAAATGAAGGTATTGTTTGTATATCATTTAAATGCAGAAAGATTGTTAGTTATTCTTCCCTATGCCATAGGGGGCGAAGCGCCCCACCGTGGCAGCAACGCCCATATTTTTAGCTAAAACTTGCATTCTCTCAACGTCACGTTTTGTATTCATAAAGTACATGCAGTAATAACGTTACAGCGATGGACTAGTTTTGACACAAGGAAATATATTTTAGATATCAAGCTAGGCTACCTCGAAATTTTTAATATGAAACTAATTGATGATCTTTTCTATCGTTATTTTAAATGGTTGTGTAAATGTTTCACTTGATTTAAATTGTATAACATTTTAAGAATGTAACGCCTTAAAAATCTTAAGGAATACAAAATATAATCATCCTAGTGTGGCATTTATATATATATATGTTGTATTGTTATCAATAAATGTTAATTTGTGTAGATTAATGTTATTTTATGCACTTATTATTTATTCGGAACACCATATAAACAAATTATTACAATAATCACTGAGGGCGCTAGATTTGCATTGCATTCCTTTATTTTATTGTAAAATGCTTTATGATTAATGTAAAAATGATAAAAAAAAACCCATCAGAGAGAATATATGTTGACGTGGATGAATGTTGTATTATATTATACGCGTTAGTGTAGCGAATGTAAAAATGGATAAGAACTAAAGGGAAAGACAATGTAAGTAAAAGACTTGTAAATGAGCGGTGGACACTCGGCGATGTACTGTTAGCGGGCCCTATACTGTACACTCGTGCCGGTAAATGTTATAATCGAGTATAAATTACAATATTAGCATAGACTAAAGAGAATGTGTGAAACCTGTATTATATAAGGTTACTGTAAAAGTATTTATCTTTTATTTTAATCCTACTGTTAAGGATCTTCATCGAGCAGGCTACAGTATGTAAATATGTTTATTTCTCCCGTTCACTGTCTCCTTGTAGGTACTATCATAGTATCCCTCGAAGCTTGATAACCCCACTGATCTATATTTCGGTCCAATTTTTGTAAAACAATGTTCGCCATTATATTTACCTATTTATATGTTTCATAAAAGTTTATACAGTAATGCTTAAACTGTAGTAAATTATGTACAATAAATTTGTTTTAAAATTGTATACGTATTTGTTTTTGAACCATAACATAAATAGATTTGGCTATTTTTGTATCTGTCTAATCAGATAGGTACTATCATCGTTATCTATAAATCGATAGATAAGTACTGGATAGATTGATACAAAAGTACCGCTCGGTTTACGTACACCCTCGGTGATATGGCGCGATAACGAGCGCGCGACTCGCGCTAACGAGGAACCCCTCGCGCCCATCACCAATTCCCTGTACAAACTCCCAACACAATATCCTTCCCTTTCTCTCTGAGAGAGCTCCGGCGTCCGTCACACTGTTCCGCATACCTGCGGACCTTTTTTTGTTTATGTCAGCAGCATAACCCCCCCCCCCCCCGCCAACCGCCGCGTCCCCGATCCCCACCATAACAAACGCTGTCACAACGCGTTCCGAGACACACGTTTGTACCTCGCGCTCCGATAGCATCCGCGCGTAAACATTCGCGTATACAATGAGATCTTTCAACTGACTCGCCGGATATAATCTCCCAACATGAATTGCTTCATTGCATTTCTCTTAATAGTGTTAGTGAGTAAAGCTGCCGCCGAGGCCTCTGTGCGGACATGTGAACCGATAAAAGTGGCTATGTGCAAGAACATTGGATATAACCAAACAGGAATGCCTAATCTGGCGAGGCACAACTTACAAACTGATGCTGATGTGACTCTACAGACCTTCGTTCCCCTTGTGCAATATGGCTGCTCCTCCCAGTTGCAACTGTTTTTGTGTACCGTGTACGTACCGATGTGTACCGATAAAGTTGCTTTGCCTATTGGACCCTGCAGACGGTTATGTGAAAGTGTGTACGAGAGATGCTATCCGATCCTTCGCGGTTTTGGTTTTGCGTGGCCGCCGGAATTGGACTGTTCACTATTCCCAGCAGAAAATAATCATGAGCACATGTGCATGGAAGGGCCAGGCGAGCCAGCATTGCCAGCAGGGACGGTAACTCTTGATGCGGCTAACGGTGGTCGAGGCGCGTGCAGGCGTCTTTTGAAACCTAACAGCTGGGTATGGGTGAGAGGATCTGGTCGCTGTGCACAGTTTTGCGATGCAGAAGTGCTTTGGGAGGCGGGCGAACGCAAGGCGGCGGAAGTTTGGCTAGCGACGTGGGCTGCGCTCAGTTTCGCTTGTACCCTAGCGGCTGTTGGGACTCAGTTAGCATGTGGAGACCGAGGAGGTGCGGGTGAGAGGGCTCTGGTCCTCGTGGCTCTGTGCAGATGCGCCGCAGCAGCTGGCTGGGGCGTCCGAGCGGCGGCCGGGCGCACGGCCGCCGGATGTGCTAAGGACTCCACTACACCAACACGAATGTTGCTGGCTCACGACGGGCTGGCTAACCCCAACTGTGCTGTCGTGTTCCTGCTGTTGTACTATTTCGGTCTTGCTGCTTCTGTTTGGTGAGTGTTCTAATATTTCAATATTACTGTCTTATGATATGTCTATCTATAATCTTATTATTAATCGTTTTTAGGTTGTTTTGGTCACCATCATGATTTCATACGTCATAACCTGAATTCCACTGAAGCAAATATAATGAACACCATATACCTAGATTCAAATAATTTGATGAAAGAAGTCAAAACATAATTCTTACTATCTACTCTTCCACTCTACAGGGCAAAAGCAAACGGTTCATTTCGTTTATTCGTCTTTGCGTGTGTTACTGCACCCATGGTACAGGAAAACCTAGCGTGGGCTATTGCGTGCGGCGTTATTTTTTGCTGAAATACTCTGGCCTGATTAACAGGATTCAAAATCCTGTTAAGCGGACCCTGACTAAGCAAATAATTTATTTAATCGTTAAAGTTACAATCTATAATATTATTATGAAAATGTAACGTTATTAATATACATATATACATACCTTTAAATTAGGTACCTACTTCTATTACAATGAATGCACAACCAAGCGCTAAGCAAACTGAGAATTTGCCAATTAAATAGAACCAAGGTTCGTAAAGGTCCGATATTTGATATATGTTACATATATATCGTGTAGATAAAAAAGTCCCGAATTTCATTCTGTAAGTGCTTTCAATTGTCAAAATTGTTAAATGAAATTAAAGTTTGATTAATAGACTTATTTATTATAAGACAAAATAAAAAATAAGAGTAAAATTAGAGCAATAAAAATTTAGTCTGAGATTAATAATCAGTCTACTTAATCAACATTCAACTAAATTATAATTATAATCTTTAGTGTTGGATCATTGGCAGAGGCAGTGATCATAATTTTTATAACAATATAAAATTATGTCAGTATAACAATTTAAAAACGTGGTATCTGCAAAAATTCTAGTTTTGACGATAAATATCAATTGATATATATCAATATCTATTGATATATTATATCGTCATATATATCATGACTTATATATCCGCTGACGCTGATATATATCAGCGAACCCTGAAAATAACGTAGGTATTAGTTTGGTTAGTTTAAAGCACAATAGGATTCCCACTACAATGATGGTATACCTGCTCTTATTGTCCATGTGCGTCCCGAGCTTAAGTTTGTCGCCAATCAATTATGTTTTGTCCTTCGTCACCAGCAGTTTGGAATGTTTTTATACTTTACAGAAAACTTACTCCTATACAATAAAGGTGTCATGTGTTTACCAGTCAAAGGAAGATGATTTCAAAAGGGATAAAAAAATCATGCATTTTTAACATAAAATGAGAGAAACAGACGACTCGGAATGCAGAGTTCAGTTTCCATAATGTACCTATGGTCCTTGTTTGTACTCCGGGAGCACTAACGTTAGATGAAATATGTACTTGAATAGGTTGAAGTAAGTTGAATTCCTCTAACCGGTTACCAGACGCCGATGCCCATTGTTCTACGCCAATAAGTCACCCTTTTAAAACTGCTCGAACTAATGAAGATGAACTCATTTTACACGGAATTTAACCTGAATTTATTACTGTTACAATATAACCGTAAATCGTATTTTATTGTTATGTGTTACTATTTTTGGATTAGATTACACTCAATATACACATGATCCTGTATCTGTTACATCAGGCGTTATAACTGTTAGATACACAAATGCTTTTTCATTTTAGTGTCTACCATACGGCTGTTTCCCTCTATGTTAGTAATAAATGTTCTTAAAATAAAATTCTATTAACAACTGAGAATCTACGCATAAATCACACTTGTTCGCCGAAAAGTAGTTTGAAAAAAGGTTGGAACAAGAAGGTCGGGCCATAAAGTAAAATGAATTGGGAAATAAAATAAACGGACTCCAATAAATCACGAGGCAGGCGGCAATGTTCTAGTTGAAAGCAACTAAACACGCTCCGTGGAACGCGACGCACTACTTTTAACTAAAATGTCTATATGGGAACCGAGAAGTTTCATTAGCAGTTAAAACTTGTATTGGTAAAGTTAATTTTGAAGGAATAACTTTAAAATAAATTAGCGTCATCATGATTTATTTAAAACAGTTGACGACAATTACGTTTGATATGGCCTAACGAATGTCACATTAGAAAAGGTTGGGTTTCATTAAAAAAATAATGTAAAGCAGCTGTAACTCCACGACGAAACAATATATGTACTTTGTTGGGAAAGATACAGAAAAAGCAGTCCTTTACAGTCTACAAAGCAAAGGTAAACGTATTTTAAACTTTTTCTCATTTGTTACAAAGGCAGAAGACGCATAATAGATGCACGTTCAAGTTTGTAATTCACTACCCGAAGATCGTGGCAGCAAAAACTTGCCGTCCTGCATTTCTACATAAATATTTGTTTAAGTCCTTATACATTATGTAAGAGGAGGTATCGGGTATTGCTTGTGTTAAGATGTTTGTAAGTCAAACTTTATATACGTACAAACTGGTATTGACATGATAGTCTATGGATAGTCAGTACAAATATTTTACTCGATATCATTTATTGATCTTACTTATTTTGCAGAAGACTTCATAGTTCATATACACTCGTATTATAAAAACAAGGATCATACTTCTACGCTAAAAATATTTAAGAAAGCTCGGGTCACTCAAAATTAAAAAAGAAGCGATGCCTGCCCCTTCCTCAATAAAGTATTCCAATCATTCCTGAAGCACAACCAACCTATCTTGTCAAAAATCCAACGCGCTAAATAAGACATTTTCTCAAAACATAACGCGTTTAAGAAATTAAAAGTCATTCCGCGAATCTCTGGTGGATTGTTGCGATCACTTTACAGATTGACAAGTAAATTAATTTGTCAACAATTACGTAATGTGGCAAACGTTGTAACAAAGACATTGACTTTTATTAACCCGATGTCTCGTATATAATTTAAGATACATACATTCAACAAGGCTACAGAATTATAAGATAGTTTACACTTAAAAGATTCCGTACCGATCACCTACCATCCAGAACGACCAAATAAAAACAATCTTTAGAACATAAATAAATACAAGTATTAAATGGCGAAGGATATACATATATGTTAGATATTATACTTGTATACGTACTATTATAGCAATAACTAAGGCTATATGTCTATAGAAATAGTTAAATAGAGGATGATAGACTTAACTTCCCTGTAATCAGAGAAATTAAAGTATCTACACACCGTAAAAACAAATATTTTTAACATGAACAATGAAGATCTCTTATATTTGAAATCAAAGGTTACTTATGTAAGTACCTATATTATTTTTAATCCAATTGTAATGCAGACTTTTTTATTTATTTGTTTTTTTTATTGTTAACGATTCACATTTTTTTGTTCTCATTTCTTCATGGCCTTTTATAACTAATGTTCAATTTCCTGATGTAGCCTGTGATCAAGAAACTAGAAACTGCTATAATATATTTGCCACAATTCACAAGTTTTATGATGGCGATTAAACTCCTAATCACCTAAGATCTTAAAAAGAAACCTTTATTAAATTCATCAACGAGGTTCTCGAACAACACCCAATTAATTTAGTCAGCGGCCAATGAAATATACAAGGCAAATACCGGACCGGGCAGCGTTGTAACTCAGACTTTATGGCTGACATTATTAATTTCGTAGAAAGCCAGAATTTCGTTACAAAACCTACTCGTTATGATAATTTTACGTAGATTTATGTGATGTCGGTGCTCTTTGATAGAACATCTGATGGCCCTCCGACAGATATATTGTATTGATATGAGATAGTACTCGTAACGTTAACTAACTGTTATTTGTGTTTAAACAGAGCGAGTGTAGTGTATCTTAAGATTGATTGCATGGAATATTAACGATGCATCATATCGCGTTATTAACACAATTTTGAAAAATCATCAATCATTATAATCCGGCTTGAAGGACCGTCAATTATGTTCCGATTGCACTCATAGTTAACTAGTAGGTACTTGCCGGTCTATAGCAGTTCAGAAACAATGTGCGTAACCACTAATCAGTCACCGCTCCACTTAAGGCATCAATTACAAGCTGTTTTTATTGACACATGAAAGGAGCCCGTTTCATTGTTTACAGTGTACGTGTTGTGGAGGGAAGGGGTCATGCTCGCACGAAGCGAAGGCTCGCTTCTAAACTAGCCCTATTAACATAATAACAGATCGGTGGGCACGGAACTAGTTAGCCGAGCGCGTATTGTGGTCGCAGAGTAATGAGAAAAGTCAAATTGGTTTTGTATTCATGTGCTCCGTGCTTTTCGACACGTTATGCTGTGGACATACAAGACTTATAGAAAATATTTAGAGTAATAATGAAATAAAATGTGTTTAATGACTTCGCAAGTCTATCGGTGCTCGCAAAGATATGGATCGCAAGCATGGACTCGGACCTTTAATTGCCATTTTGCCAGAACAGTTACATTATGTATTTTTGTGTTAAATGTCTTTTGCTTCCATGTAATCCTTCATCTTCACATATTCATCTCTTTATTCGTAATCAGCCCTTTTAACATTCACTGCTGTGGACATAGATCCTCCTCGGGCATATTGTCTTGTGCATGATAGATGTATGGCTAAACGAGTCCATTCTTTTAGAGGTGGTGGAGTTCCTCAGAGCTCGTGGCAGCCGTGTTTGTTATCCCTTAGTCGCCTTTTACGTCACCTATAGTCAGATTTTTTATTCGTGTCAGGGATACAACGTATAGAACTGTCAATTTGTACGGAGATGACACTTTATTGACAGTTCTACATGTCATCTCCCTGAGTCGAATAAAAAATCTGACGTTACATGAAGAGATGGAATGACGCTATTTTAAAGCCGGACGAATTTGCATTGCATTTGCGTTTGTAAAAAATACTTTTATAACTTCTTTTAAGATGTCTCTTACTTTAGTTGCTGTATATTGGTTATGAAGTTATGTAACATAACCACATGTCTGCGCCGCTGTTGTACATACACACCTTTACAAATAATCGTTTTAGTTTAGAGAGTTTGGAGTCGGAGTTTCGTTCCGTTACAACATTCGTGAATCCAGTAATTTTATTTTTCAATTAGACGGTGCACGGTGAGGTAATATAATAATGCTATATGCTATTGTCTTGCGGAAATTGGAATTGGATTTTATATTAAAAATATATGTTAGCAAAGATTGTCTAAAATAACATAAGATGGCGTAAGCTGCGATTTTTATGTATTGAGTTAAAATTTATACGAGAGACGCTATATGAAGTACCTATATGGTACTATATGGAGGGAGGGCGCACTCGACTGGCCACGTTACCCTACCACAAAAGACAGAAGACTACCTTGAAATGTACTGCATTTCTCACTTTATCGTATATATCCAATGTTAGTACATGTTTCGGTAGTGAGTAAGATATGCCAGAGCCCATCTCATTCTATCCCTCCCCATTTTCTCAATCCATTCCTTAATTTGCAAAGGTAGGCAACGCATCCGGAGGCGTGCCATTGTTTGTCATTCTGGACTGATGTTGGCATGTATCGCGGATATCTATGGAGGACAGTATCCACAGTATGTACTAGTAAAATGCGTAGGTATCTATTTAAGTGTTGTGATGGTGTCATAATTTGTTGTGTTGGTTAAAACTAAATTCTATAGTCGGAATTTTAATTCGATTCCAGATTTGACAATTTCAGTGTTGCAACGTTATGACAAGTACTAAATAGTAACGTTGCGAAATTATTCGATACGGAAATGGAATATTTCCGGATCGATTCTTCTCGTTTATAATTTTATTCTCGTAAACTAAGTATATCAGGAAATTAAATATTTGTGAACGGATAATTTAGTTATGACGATTAATTTTATTACGGATCTGAGAGTTTTCTTTAATAATTGTGTGTGAAATAAATAAATAAATGTGATCATGAAGGAACATGAGAAATAAAACAAATAGATGTATTATGGTAATATTTTATTTTATAAATCGTCGCCGTCATCGCTATCGCTATCGCTGTCACTTTCTGTAACATTTATTATAAATGTGTCTGTGATATTGTCAATTAACATATCTAGCCTACTCATTTTTTCCTCTTCTTTGACAACATGGGATACGCATTTAGACCATTCGGTGGCCGTAATTTTTTGAATGCCTTCCTCAAATAAATTTCTCACGTCTGTCAATTTGAAGGTTTTATTATTTTGAGCTACATGCCCCTTTACCTGAGCCCATATCAATTCGATAGGGTTCAGCTCGCAATGGTAAGGGGGCAGTCTTAAAACCGTGATTTAATTATTTAAATAAAAATCAATAATTTAGTCTTTAATTGGCACACCAATATTATGATTACATAAACATAAATCGCGATTGTTTATCGATTTTTGTGTTCATCACTACACTATTATATGTGGTATCATTATTTTACAAAATGACAGTAGCTAATGTCAAATGTGGAATCGAATTATAATTCCGACTTTAGCTGTGGTTTCACTAAAGAGAGATAACTGCGAGGTTGGTAAATTTCTCTATTTGCCGGTGGATCAATACAAAGGTGTATAATCTTCGGGTCGGTTCATAATTTCTTGTTTATTTAAAATTTCCTTGCCTCCGCCACCGATGTAATCTCGACACGAGTGCGCCCCGCCTTGCTAGGACCGGCATTCTCGTTAATAGGGTTGTCACTCCGACAAGTATCGATATTAAATAAACGTCTATTTCAAGTATCCAATTACCTACACCAGGCTTAGAAATAAAGATTTCAAAGCCTCAAAGATAATGTTTATGCTTACTGTACAAGGTTAGAATTTTCACTAAAAACTTGTATTTTAACCCTGGTTAACAACACTAATACTATCTTCATTTGTTTGTAGTATTTTCAACATCTAATTTATGCCTGATTTTCTTCACAATAATTGACAATAGTTGTATCACTTTCAAAGTTTTCGCTTTATTTTTTTTTATCGACAATCATCCCAACCATACCGTCTTTGCAGCACAACACTACAGCCCAACATCCCAATGCGCCCGCGCCGTAATTGGGATGCTAATCAGATGTTGAGCTGTCTCCGTCTCTTTCGCTCTCCCGTCTTAAGTTCCAACCTCTCGTTTTCACGTCAGAGCTGCCCTCAGAGGCGGCGGGGTCTTCAATCATCTGGCAATAAGCGAGACAGACGCATTCCCCTCAGGCCTCTGCCGGCCTGATATGTAATCACCGTAGTTTGCGCTGGCAGAATAATTTTCATTTTTAACAACCTACCCACCCAACCAAGCAATATTGCAAGATGAATCGGAAGTCTTTTTATTTTAAGTACTTGCAATTTGCTGTGTTCCACTCAGTTTTATGCAACTACGTTACGAAGTTAAATTACAGTTTTCAATACTTATGCACAAGAACACCGCCAATCTATTTATTGCTTCTTTAATCGCAATTTTTTATTACTTTAGCACCTAAGGAATCGTTATGTTACAACAGCCTCATTAAAAGTAAACTTGAGCGCTGAATTTTTATCTTGTCCGTTCAGAATTTAATAGAAAAAAAATGTGAAAAAAGTGGTCAGTTCTATCGCGTCAGGCAACAATGGCGTGTTTACCCTGTCCGGATTACAAAGGAGCCGAGCAACGAGGATTCTGCATATCTCGTGGAGTGATCGGCGCAGGCGCAGCCCGCCGCCGAGATCGTATCGCCCAATCCTCATTATTGGAACACGCTTTGTTGGCGCAAATAGTACACGAGGAATTATGAGAGAAGATGTACCAAATAATTGAAAAATTCCTCGGACAATTCAATACGTGTACATACTACTAAGAACATGGGATCCTATTTAGATTTTTGTTCTCGTTATAGATAAATGTGTTTTGTTATAAAGTTCTATAAGCATTCTTCTATATTATAATGTTTAAAACTCCTAAACCGCTACCTCGGGCTCGAGATCGAAAAGAAGCAATTAAATCCTGGATAAATCTATTAATTTTACGTTAGACTCCAAACAAAAATACTCATATTTTTTGATGTGGTCTTCTCTACGTTTATAATCTATCTTCTCAACGTTTACTATGAATTTTCGTCGTGAGTTCTGGCCATGGGTTGTACAGGGTTAGTTACCGCGATGCACGGCTCTGATACCGCCGGGCGTCCTAGTATCAGATACATTGTTACTCTGGACAGAATGGACAGGCACTATCTGACCTTGGAATGGTCGCTTTCTACACTTAAAATTGTGTATCTCGGTTTCTACAATAGAATAAATAGAAGTTAGTTACCTATGCTTAATATATAAAATGGTAGCATGCAGCAACACAAGGACAAACGTAGAAATAAAAATATTATTTTTTATATTGAAATATTGCTATCAAAAGTATATTTCAATTTAATTTACCAAATTAGACATCCTCATGGACAAGTGTAACTAAACGCAGCAATTACTTAACAACTGTGAAGTATGCATAATATTTTTTATCGTGAATATAAAATTAGAAAATAACTTACGAGTATGTGAGCTCACAGCCCAATTTAACTGGCAACATTGTAACATTTTATCATAAGTAAGGCGACCTGACCGCATGTGGAGCCAGATTCATGGGTAACGTCCAAGTTCGTCCAATTTTGCCGACCGTGGGTGGCCATATATTTCCCAAACCCACATCGTTTGTTGGTTTTCGATGATGGATAGCCGTGTAATTAAGAACGATTATCTTACCGCCCGCCGGGGTAACGCCGACTTGACAGGAATTTTGAAATTAACTTTAATTTTTACTTGGTCGGTTATGGTAAGGGCTCCTTATTATCGAAAGATAGCAATTTGCTGGTGTACTAGTTTGTTAACTACAATCTACCTACTGCCGTAAGTACTTTAAGTCACATAAAAACTGGTCTTGATGTTATATTATATTTAGCTACATGACCTTACGTAAGTGCTCGGTCGGTTTCTAAAGTCTGTAATCACAAGCTAATCGATCGAGGCCTGATTCGCAGAGAACAGTTGTCGAGTGGAATGTTTGACATGCAGACCAACCTTTCAATTGCAAATAAATAATCATTTATTAGCTCATAATGTCACGACAAGATGTAGACACGAATAGATATCTGTCGGTCTGTTAGGATATTGAAACGAGTACGTATGTAGTAGGTGATTAAATTTTCAGTGATTTAGGATATTTACGTCATAGCTTTTTTTTAAATAGAAGTCTTGTCAAATTTTGATTAATTTTACAGGTCATTACTTTCCGATCGATTCGATAAATATTTATTTACACAGCTGTCAGAGCTCTTCCTATAATAACCGGACCATAATAAAGGTATTAAATCATACATATCTACATATGTGCAAAATATGTAGCTATATACATAATTGATATAAATGTAGGTACTAATTTATAGTTAAGTATGTATTGTATTAATAATATCATCAAACGTATCGTACACGGAAGGCTAATGTTATGATTTACACTGAGTCCGAATGCTGACGCTACGAAGCTCTTCGTGTGAACATTGAACACAACACGGGTTTGCTTGCTCAGCATAAAGTGACGGACGTGATAGTGTGACCATGCTCATTGATTACTTGTACATGGTGGGTCCGATTTTTCTCCGAAGCCTGCAATCATGAATTCCGTTCACGAAATGTTTCCGTTTCCTTTCTGAGTTCATTGACATGACGATTTTACGCTTTTTATTGTAAAAAAATCGATTATTTTAAAATTTTACCAATTTTTCAATGCCCCTAAAATTCATATTTAAAAATAATATCTTTAAATTTTATGTATGGTAATTAACTCATAATCATGAATAGGCTTCAAAACATGTGTAATGTACCTTATGTAACCTAACCTAACATAGAAAATGATCTGTAAAACATATAAATTACATTTTTCTGAAATAGTTTTTGAAATAAATAATTATTTCGGTTAAGTTGTGGAATGAAGTGAAGTGCCCACTGAGGTTTTTCCACAGCTGCGACATGGGGTTCTTCAAGAGAGCTGTGAATAGGATCCTACAAGGTAGACTACGCACACGCAACCTCTCTGGTGTTGCAGGAGTACACGGGCGGCGGTTATCACTTACTGCCATGTGGCCCGCCGGCCCGTCTACGAACTCTTCAATAAAAAAAAGTAAAGTAATAAGACCAAAATTACATGTTCCCAAAAATTCTACAAATTTGATTGTAAGTAAATAGAAATAAGATAGGTTGTGCGTTTTTAGATGGATAACACTCAGTTTGACAATTTAACGTATGATTTAACAATAAATTAGTAGGTTCTAAGATAGTAGTTAGTAGGAGGTGGGCTCTACACCCGACGTTGGGTGACCAAACAATAAAATAGGTTACTTAATAATACATAAATGACGAATATTAAAATGAATCAATTAATAAAAAATCAATTAGTAATCAGGATAGCGGTTGGATGGTAAAGAATAACTAATTAATTATTAAGGACAAATAATCAATTAATAATAAATAACCAATTAGTAGGAACAAATAGTTAGCAAATGCTAAATAATCAATCAATAATAATAAAGTATAATAATATTGTCGATTTTAATATAAAATAATCAACATAAAATATTAAAATTTAATAATATGAAAATTGATAAGACAAATATATGATCAGTCTCATTATATTTCAATGTAACTTCATTGTTTGGAAATAAAGGCTTTATTTATTTAGTAGGTTCTATACGGACCCCTAGCTACCCCTTAGTACAAGATAGCGGCATCAATGACCGTACGTTGTGACGCATTTTGTGAGAGGCTTGCATCAGTGGCTAAACACACGCTAGTAAATAAAAGAAAGAAAAAACAATTCTGTCCTTGTTCTTTATTAAATTGTGGTCACTATCCACCGGATGCGTACGCGTCGCTCATTTAGCGCCTGCTCTCACAAACGAGGCTGCGTTGCGTCGTCCGTTGTCTTAAAGCTTTTAAAAGCTTTCACGGCTCATTTTCACACTATTTGTATGTAGGAGTGCATGTATGCATACTGACAGTGCAGCCATTACTTTATTTAATAGAAGACTTGTATAGCTCTTGTATTATATCTATATTAATTGTAATAGTGCTTGCAATTTATATAGCCTTGGGAGTGTCAATGTTTGTCATTTTGGACTGATGTTGGCATTTGCCCATGAGCGACAGTATTCACTTACCACTTACCTGCTCGTCTGCCACTTTCTTTCTATAAAAAAACCTGGAGCAAGTGTATCCACCAATCCGCACTGCGCCCGTGCGAACCCGCTTTGTTGATTACAAGGGAAGCTTGCAGTGGGACGTTATGGGCTGATATCAATTTTGGAGCCTTACTTAAAGACCAAATGAAAAACACTTGAATCTAATGCGAAGGTATTAAGTTCTGAGCGATCGATGGCTAAAGACGAAAAAAAATAGCATCAAGGACAGGACTTTCAAAATCTACAGTCCTTAGGATTCTTTATGAACAAATCTACAGTCCTTAGGATTCTTTATGAACATCTTCATATAAATATAGTTAGTGCGAGGTGGCTGCCAAAACTTCTTTCAAGTGTGCAGTGAAGTGAACGAGTAGCGTGCTAGCTCGTGTAGCGTAGAAACTTTCGGAGGCTTTTCAGAGAAACGGAAACGATTTTTTGGAGTCAATTGTTACTGAGGATGAAACTACTGTATGGTTCTTTACTATGATCCCCTTTCCAAAAGGGGAGTCGATGGAGTAGCGTCGTTCTGCTGAAGCACAAGGTCTGGGATTGTCAAGGTCTGGAAGCCATTATAATAAATCTTATAGAACAATTACGAGAAGTAATCAAGCAGAAACGTCGTTGAACACTAAACAAAGGTGTGCGGCTTCTCCATGACAATACCGCCGAATTTGCGAAAGCTGCTGTTTCAAAGTGTGACTTCACGGAAAATCGCCACCCACCCTATAGTCCCGGCTTGGTTCCCAGTGATTACTATTTGTTCTCAAAAGTCAAGGCGAACTTAAGGGGTAGAAGATTAGAAAGGGTGGTAGATCCAATGATGATGAAGCGACCGCTGCGGTTTTCCCCCATTTGAAGACAAAACTTCCGACTATTTGGTTATAGATGATAAACTGGGATAAAAATCATAATTAAACGATCCGAAATGTGTATTCAAATAGAAGGAGATTATCTTAAAAAATAAAAATAGTTTTATGAACTTGAGTGTCCTTTTTCTTTGTCAGGCCGGAAACTTGAACCTGCCCTCGTAATAACTTGTATTTTTGATGACATTCGTCATCTATATTGCATTTAAAATTACATAACCATCTCCACCTAACGCACCATCTCCGAATAGCCCAAATGTTTGGTTGGGAGATAATGCTTCTAAGTTCCCCTTTTGTCACTCTGTGCAATAAAGAAGAAATAAGTAAAATATTTGACCGTTGAGTTTTCCAATGTTGCGTACTCGTGTTACGAAAAGACTACATTTTCAAAAAACTGCTATACATACGACTTTTATTTTTATATTGTAATTGAATTTAGACCCGTGTTTAAAAAGTAACGGCTGTGGCTGCATACTCTCATCCGTGCAAGGACGCCATTGTTCTCACAAAATGCTGAAATTCTTTGTGTGTGTGTTTATTCCTTTTTTTCACCGATACGAAAATGTAAAATATTACGACGTCTCAAATAGATGGGGGAGTCTTTGTGCTGGTTCGGAGCAGGTAGGCTTTTTTGCTGCTAGTCCCGAAGTATTGACAGTGAAAAAATGGATTAACACGTGCATAATTTATAGTTGCCAGTTTTAAAGCTTTGTTCAGTAGTTTAGCAACCTGCGTTTAAAATTTTAACTGTTAATGTAAGTTCCCGTGGTCTGATAACTTTCAGCAAGTATTAGATAGTAATTAAATTGATATGAAAATTTATATTGTGCAATTTTCAAATATTTCTTATTAAATGTCTTGATTAAACTCGCATGGACGTCCGTTTTGCAACAAAGTAAGAGTAAATTTGCTTCATTATCTTGAGAGTATGTTCGCTTGCCGGGAGAAATAATATTTATATAGGAAACATACAGGAAACTGGAACAAAATGGCTTCCGTTTAATAACAAAGTTGCGTGGCAAGGATGACGTCCTAAACAAACAAGAATTTCCAAGATGAACAGACGAACATACATAGCCATATATTTATTGATTTATTGATCGTAAGGAGAAATCCCGACGGTCGTAATTTAAATACGTAACCAAAAAGCCGCCCGAAATATTTTGGAGATGAGCCGAACAGGGAAATGGTTGGACGGGTTCGTGGTGGAACAAGTTTTTGTGGCAATTCTGTGTACGGTAATATTTATTAACTTATGTTAATTCTTTCGCAGTTGCATCGAACAAAAAATATAATGATCCTCATATAATTAATATACTGTCACATTTTATAACTGTCTTTAAGACTTATGTCGTTTTATCTAGATGTTACATTTAAATTTCCTCATTAGTATTAATTTAGTGCTTCATCGTTATAATTTATGAACTTAACGTGTAAATTAAGTGGCTATGGTTAATTAGTGCACTCGCATCAAAGCGTGAGTTCTTTGTCGTTAAATTTATTTAGGTACGTCATATTCTTGATACGTGAAGCGATTGAAATTAAGAAATGTAAAAATTTCAATCCAAAGAAATGGATTCGACGTGGAATCCAGTGATTAACAAATTTAAACCTTGCGATTTACCGTCGAATACGTCTGCGTACATTGTTAGTGTAGTGTGTCACAGCCGTTCCAACTGTGAAGATAAAATGTGGGTAGTTGATAAAACTACTCGCAGCTCCCATCCTGGACTACCCGCCTCTTCAGTCAACTCGTGACAACGGCTGATGTAACCCGCACCGAAACGTCGAGTAGGAATATAATGTAAACAAATACCTTTATTATACGCGTTCAGATCCGATTTAGAGTATAAAACGTCATATTATTTCATTTGTACGGGGTCGTTAGGAGTTGTCAGTGCGCATTTTCACTCCCGTCAAATAATGAGTATAATGAAATAAAGGAATTGTATTTTCATTATTTCTGTTGTACATCATCGGTCACACTGAAAATTTATCTAACTGGCCACTTAATAAACAATATTTCAAAAGTAAGTACTATATTTTAAATGGAACTATCTAATCTTTTTAGTCTTAAAGGATAGGTGGAAAAAAAATAAGTTCAAGTAAATAAGTAATGTAGATATTGCACCAACAAACAAAACCCAAAAAAACCTTTAAAACTACTGTTCAACGCTTAGCAGATTCTCGACCAATTAGCGTCGTTAGACGCTTGTAACACTTATTTAAAGTGCGCCTATCTTTTGTGTAGAACTAAATTTTACCTAAATGTGCTTCTGCAGTCTCCATTCATCCCTTGTTCTTTGTAAAGCCCGTTTTACTTCCCACTAAGCAGATGCACATGTCTGCTCGCCGGGATACCTGCATCCTACTATCTATCCTGTATTCCATCTCTATCTTACTTATACAATTTTAAAAATGTGTACAAAGGGCAGTTATATGTGGCTATTATATATTATGATCTATAAATTATATAAATGTCAGCCATTTTTGAATTAGATATTTGGATTTCAGATCTTTCTTATTATGAATATACATATTTTTAATTACGTATTCTAAATGTGGTCATTTAATTATTTATGTGAAACAAAAAAAAAAACATTTTAGTGACGATATAGTCTCGTTTAAAAATATTAGGGTTTAAAATGTACGATTACATTAATAGCCAGCTAATACATTGCACAATAACAAAAACGAAAAAGATAATTAAGATAATAAAGTAATATCAGTTAAGGCACTTAATGCCGTGGAAAAGCAGAACAAAGATCTTCATCAATCTTCGTGGATTAGTACAGATATAGGTGGGATTATATTTATTTAATTAAATATTCCGAGGATTAACATAATTATTTTGCAGAAAAAGGATTTGCGTAATAAATTGTATTGTTCAGCATATTGTATTATTCAAAAGCGCTGATAGTCTAGAAGTATCTATACTCTATTTACATCCGTATGATCGTGAGTTCAAATCCTCTTCCCGTAATACTGAGCTTCTACTCAAATAAGGATTTTGAAAAAAAAAGTAACTAGCTACAGTGTTGAAGAATATCGTTAGGAAATAAAAAATAAACATAAAAAATAAACCTGCATAAATAAAAATATGAAATATAAGAAATAAAAATAAAATCTGTAGAATGTGTATCCATCATTCCGCACTGGGCCCGCGTGGTGGATTATGGCCCGAAACCCTCAGTGATTTACTAGGGGATGCCTAAGTCCTGCAGTGAGACGTTGTATGCCGATACAAGTACAATATGTATTATTACATTTTATATCTTTGACTATCCTTTATTAGTTTACTTCGTTCGTTGTCTTATACACAGACATCACGAGATATTTGAAAATACGAGTATAAAAGTAAATATAGAGGTAAAATGCTGTCAATAGTAAGTATAATCTTCTAGTCCTTATCAAATAGAGGTTTCTTGGCTCGTCCATCACCCGTTCGTTTCATGCCTTTATAACAAAGGAATAAGATAACCAGTTTATTTACATCGTCTAAGAAATAAAGCCCAATTGTATGTTAAATAAGCACCATAAGCGGTCCATAAATTAACAAGACTTCACATGGCATGCGTTTGCGCGTTGTCCTCGAGGCATTAGCATTTCATGGAGATGAGGTTTTTATAATAAAAATAAATGTAATGTTATGAATTATTATAAATGAGTTTATTTAATACACATAATAGTGAATTAGTTTAATTGTTTCCTTATTTAAGTTGTACCTACTTTATAACACATATTTGCCTAAACAACTATCTACGAGATTTTTTTTAAAAATCATTTATAAAACAGAAAAAAATTGTCTTGATTTTTCAAATAATATTATTTAATTTCTCGATAATTAAAGATAATAAAGAGCATATTTTAGTGAAGTTTTACTAAAATAAATTCTTATAACTATTGAAGATACAATGAATTGACTAACAGACTAAATTTTATGTGTAATATTTATTTAGGTGGTATACCGATTAGTGTTTTAGATAAAACACCTCCCCGATAAATAATACAAGGTAATTAATTCCAGGCTTGACCTTGCCCTGCATGCCGTAGGCTAAGAAACGAGCTGACAACGAAATTACTTATACTTATAGTAAATTTATAGTGATGTTATAAACAATTGCGTGTAGCGCGTAAATCGTGTGAGGGGAACGCATAAAATTCGACGTCCATAACGAATTATGAAGCTAACGCGAACTGTCGTTATTTGTAAGTACACAATATTTTGTTAATGCTGTACGAGGTTTCTGATAAAATTCTTGACGAGATATAATTCTGGTCTAAACGTTACGATATTAGTCCAACAATGTTAGATTTTAAGGAGACACACATTCTTCAATCTGCACTTTCTTTTAGTGCAACTTAAGGCTCTTATACACGGCGTATGTGACATACTCAAAGTATGCACAATCAGGTACTACTGCACGATATTTGCACCATGTAAACTAATATTTTCAACATGTATGTGTGATTTCAATCAGATAATTTTGGACAACAACACTGCATGTGTAAATGTCGTCTTGTTGCCCTAATTGTCCTTAATTTTATACGGAATATATTTTCCAGGTTTTATTGCCAAGTCACAACTCGAAAATCTATTTTCTCCTTTATCTATTTAAGCCTTTATCTCTGAATCCTAAATCGGTCTCGAGGATACTGCAATGTTGTAGGTACATCCAAGGCGCTGCTTGATTTGCGCTCAATCATAATTTAATTGAACTATAAACCATGGATCTATAATTAACAGCGATGTTCCTATGTAGCTAAGAACAACATGCACCTAATTGCTAATTTGTTTTGACTAAATAACTCAACTAAGCCTCATAGCTCAAATGCATAAATTATTTTTGCGCGGTCGCTCATGTAGCCTGTCATCTTCACGTGTAGTGCCGTGTTATTATGATATAACAACGTTTGAGCTAACGAGGTGGAAGGCGGCGACTTTGATCTCTATTTTGCATCCTATGAGTCGGCACCTTCAAAGCTATAATCAGTGCGCCCGCCGATGTTGTCCGCAACACGTCTGTAATGTTTCCGAAGCACGAGTGATTTAAAATGCTGCGTGCGGTCGATCAACTTACACTATCATACTAAGGCACACAAAAGAAAAAAAGAGAAAACGAATTAAGTCATTGATTCAATTATTTCTATACAAATAAAAAAGTAGTACTATTCTGTGCTTCTATATCGTTGTGCAGACTATAATAGGCACAAGAAAATTGTTCCAAATTCGCACCACATTAACTACTGAATATTTTCCATTTGCCATTTTTGCAGAAATGAGCATATACAAACGATCTTACTCAACAATTTTTTGAAATTGTCGAAGAAACCCTTATGAGCTTAAGTTCCTAAGACTTATCTTAGGGGGTTTACTTAAGTAACAATGAACTAATTTCGAAGTAGCCAGCAGATCATTACAATGAATCGAGACAAACCAAGCAACGTTTTCACGATTATACGATTTGCTGACTAGCGATATAATCAAATCAACGGTTATTTATTAACATGGTAATTTATACATACAACGTACCACTTTGTACATATTTCACACAGATATGTGATCTTAGACACAAGTTCGTTATACGAAAGCCCCTTTTTTATTCTCTGTATGATATGTGAACTTCAAGTATCTTTTTTCAGAATAAGTAGGTACTTACCTATTCTATTAAGGTGTATGTTATGTACATTTGTTTGTACGGGTACGGTTAGGCGTCAGTTTAGGCGTCCTTTTTTTCTATTGAGCAACAATAAAAGGCGTGGTGTGTCGAGATTTGTTTGACGTGATTAACAGAACCGCGCTCGGAATGCGACGCCACTTTGATAAGTTGTTAGATATGATACTAGTTAATAGTTCTGTAGTTACTATGAACTCCTTTGAGTCTCGCACAGGTTCCTCCTTATCCGTCATCGGAACCAGTTCTTTTATCGTCCACTGCTGGGCATGGGTCTCTTCGTGCACACTGTTTTGTGCACGAAGGATGTATAGCCTTAAAATGACACGCTGGCCAAGCGGGTTGGCGAGTCCACTCTTTTAGAGGTGGTGTAGTTCGCGGCTTTGTTACCTCTTAATAGCCTTTTACGCATCCATGGGAAGACATCGGGAAATGAGAAGGGGATGGGATGAGATGGAGAAGAGATGGGGTGATGCTGTCCTAAATTTGACATATTTACCGCTTAATAAATTTTAACCTCTTGATCTGATCGTGAGTTAAGTAGAAATATGAAATTAAAAATATGACATGCTTATAGTATATATTTTTAATTCATTTTAATCCTTCTGTTTACTATAACACTTTAACATTTCAAATCCTGAGTGACGTACTCGTTTCTCCAGATATTCCAACATGGCGGCTGTAATCCCTCGTCAAATGAACCAGGTGAAAGGATTTATGTTATTATGGTTTATATTTAAACAAACTTTTTTTATTACATGAATCGTAACCATTCCATTTAAAAGAAAGAAAAGATCTATAGATCTATGGAAACCGAACAAAACGGCATGAAAATAATGACCTCTTTCTTGATAATTAATCAGAAACATGAATCGTAAGGGTCCGTTTAAATTAAATTTTGGGATACGTTACGAGTCGGCAACATCTCGGAATTGTAGCATAATTCTTATTCGGAATTGTACACACGGTGTTTTCTAGTCGGAAAACATATTTAGAATTGGACTTTATAAATGAGCTATTCACAGACGATACCTCACATTTTTCTCCTCCTTTAACCAAATTCATATCAAATAAAATGTTTTAATAAAATCTAAAGACTGTATGTACCCTGTAACTGCGGGCAATTTTCTAAAATATGAATTTATTGCCAATCTATTAAAGAAAATACATTAGCGAGACTTGGTTTTGGAGTGTGGGAAGGCCATATTACTTAAAACAGTTTTGCTGACATCATACTGACTTTTAATTCCGTTTGAAAGATTTTTTTGACGCGTTGAAGTCTTTTCAATGGGCATTGTAGAAGGCTGAAAATTAGAAACTTCAAGCCTTCTAATAACTTTCACAGACAGGACATCAACGCGTTAATATACCTACATATGTTGCAGTTAAAATTATGAATACTCATTTTTAATTTGTATTGTAGGAAATCAAATATTGTCTTTATCAAAGGAATCATCAGTCCAGAATGACAAGTGTTGGTACGTCTTCGAATTAGGGGTGGATTACGGAAAAGGGTTGGTAAGATGTGGCATAGCAAGTATAAAGTGACGAGAAATTTCCTCACCCCATCACGCCTCGCATTTCCCCTTGGGAATGAAATTCCGTACTTATATGTCTAATATATTATTGCATAACATAATATTGTAATATGAACACTTATTGTTTCAGTGTTTGTTAGATAAAAAATGTTTTATTATCGTAATAATTATCACACGATGTTATCTCATAAAAAATGCGCTTATATGCGTTCGAAACCACTTTATAGCTCTTAACGAAAAACCAATTTGAATAAATTTCAGAAAGGCATTTATGAGAAAACCCCGTCAAGTCCATAGTCCAATCTAATTTAAACTTTATTGTTTGACAGGAAGGTTTATTATACAAAAACAACAAAAAAGCTGCGCCTGAGTCATTCTCGTTAGTCAGAAGAACCTCGTCAGCATCTTTAAAACTCCCAATGTTTACATAACGTAAATTACACTCTAACTTAATAAAAGTACGTTGCATAATTCAATACGTAATTGAGGCGTTTAGGACATTTCTCACTTGGTAGCAACACCTTGTTAGTAAGTTCATTGTTGGCCGCGTTGGCCTGTCTTTGTCTAACAAGCGGTGTTGATATTGTTGTCTCTATCTAGTCGTTAGGGCAAGGTCGGCTCGTTAAAAGCTTCTAAGGAGAGGCGAGGAAAAGCACGAGCCGTACTGTGGTTTTAAAACTATTTATACTTCGACAACGTTTAATAATGACTGGTCATTTTCACTGACTGACTAATTGATTGTAAATAGAAGAGACTTGTTCCATCTTCTAAGTTTTTTAGATTGAAAGTATCTAAGTAGTCTACAAATATATTTGTCCCACTGCTTCCCATTTTCCTCCTTCCTTCGTGGGCCGAGCGCCCGTGTGTTACTTGCTTCCTCTATTACAGAAAACAAAATATATTATTTTTCTTTTTTACCACACATCTGTTGTGTCATATCTTCAACCCTACTTTGTCATATCCCATGGTGCTAATGTAAACTTGCTTTTAGTCGCACTATTTACCATAATTATAACAATAATTTATATCTACACTAATATTATAAAGAGGAAAGATTTGTATGTATTTTTGTACGTTTGTAACGAATAAACTCAAAAACTACTGCACCGATTTCAAAGATTATTTCACCATTAGAATGCTACATTATCCCTGAGTAACATAGGCTATATTCTACACTAATATTATAAAGAGGAAAGGTTTGTAATTTTTGTATGTTTGTAACAAATAAACTCAAAAACTACGGGGACCGATTTCAAAGATTCTTTCACCATTAGAATCCTACATTATCCCTGAGTAACATAGGCAATATTCATTACTAGAAAAATTAGGGATCCTTCAAAATAAAATAAATTGAAATTTAGAAAAAAAAATCTTATTAACCGAAGCGACGCGAGGGCGGGTCGCTAGTAAACAATATAATTTATACATAATACATTTATTTATGTATCATCATCATTATATAAAAATACTGTAAATTCTAATTAATGCCAATTATTAATTGTATCAAGTTGTCTTCGAATTGTTTGGATCCTTCACCTCAAAAGGTTGCAATAAAACGATTATCTAAGCACTATTATGTAACTAGCGGTAGGTCAGAGGCTGTCTCATTATTATGCCTCATTCTATAAAAATATTATTACAGAGCAATAACAACAGTTTGAGAACCACAGCATAAGGCTTGTGAGGTATGTTCCGCGCGTGTCCCGTTCACACCTACAAACTGCATATAGTTGCTTCTCATTCTAACGCTATAGCCTTCTTACTCGCGTATTAGCACCATCATTTTATACTATTATTGGGAATAATGAAATCAATTTTACAATTTTTGCATAGATACTACATAAAACAAAACTATGGTAAATATTCGGAAGTATCTAATATCAATTTAACAACGAATATGATGACAAAATTTTCTTTTTACCTACAGAAAAATATATAATAGATAAACAATTTGAAAAAACGGTCTTGATCAGCAATGGTCTACAGCTCTCGGCCAATCAGAATCGTTAGACACAAATCTAGATTACTATCTTACAAACGTTATTTAAGATAAGTCCATAACCAAAATAAAAAAGCCAAAAATATATTGAAATATTTAACAATACCGCGGATAATATTACTTTTATATGTGACTAGGTTTTGCCTGCGGCTTCGCCCGCGTGCTCTTTATCGTGTTCGCGTGCTTTTTAACGCGTGAACGGTTTGTAGTTCCTTTTCGTAGTCCCCAAGAAGGTCCATGTAAAATTTCAGGTCGATTAGTCCATCAGCACTTCAAAAGCACTTCGAACAAATAATCGGACATTGTTTCAATTGTTAAAAAAACAACTTGTAGTCTTCATCTACAAGTATCTTGGATACTAAGAACTAAAAGTCTAAAGTGGATCGGACTTTTATGGAATGCTTGTTTTTATGTTTTACTACCTCTTTATAGACGTAACACTTTAATTCAAAAATCGTTTCATATTCCTTTTATATAACCTTGTGAAGAAAATCATGGTCACCACGATGTACTTGTTTATAAAGAAGAGGCAATGCTCCCGGCCGGACCCGAACAAAAATAACGAAATGAGAGTAAAAAGTGGTATTTCTGAAGAAAACGACTCGCCCGATCGCCTCGTTACTGATCCGATACAAATACAGGGTATCGATCGACATTATCGATACAATATGTATCGAATTTAACCAATGAAGATACGGTGAGAATTGCTGGATTGAAAGATAACAAATCTAGAGTAGAAAGTACAAAATCGTGTTTCATTTTGTCAATATTTTTATTATCCTCTGTTTTATTACCATTATATATATTTATTAATAATATAAATAATAATATTTCGAATAATGAACTAGATAGACTCGCATGCGCAGGGCAAGTGGTGCGAAAAGAATAAATCATACTTTGGTAAATAGGATGATATTACTTTATGAATGAATCCTATATGAATAGGATTTTGCAAGGTCGGCGGCGCACCCGCATTGTGCAGGTGTTGCAGGTGTCCATGGGCGGCGGTAACACTTACCATCACGTGGGACCGTTTTCTCGTCTGCCGAATTCTCTATAAAAAAAAATGAAAAATAAATTATCATACTCCAAATACAATAATATTAATTTTATTTTCTTTATTAGGGACAAATGATAGAATATATTTTACGCAATACCAGTACATCACTATGAAGAAGCATGTTTCCTTGTATAAACTACTTCATTGTCCACAGATTACTAACAAGCAATGCACCTACCGGCTAAGACCGGCTAAAACTACCATGCAGTAAAATAATAAAAATAAGAACAGTGGAATCTAAACGAGTAGTTATAAGACAGTTGAATAAAAATATTACTCTGATTACAATACATTGTAATTGTTTGTGTAAAAAGAATCGAACTAAGGAATTAAATAAGGATACAGACTAAAGTAAAATAAGCTAAATTAATTAACTTGAGAATTGAAATAAACCTTCTGTGTTTATGATTGTGATTTTTCATCTATTGCACTCAGTGGGTGGTAAAATTCGAATTTCCAGCACATGGTAGCTTGGTGGCTACGTGGTGTCACCTACATCAATATAATTATTTTAACCATCTTTGTTGTGAAATGTGATCAAAACTAGTTATGGAGATTATCAAAACCATTCATCAACTCCGACTGAGAGAAAAGTTAATGCGCGTCGGCGCGTCAATCTGTCAAACTGTTAATCACCATTCGAAATTATAAAGCCGCGCGTACACTCGTTTTAAAGAAAACATATATGGCAGACAGCTTAGCGTGAGCTGTGAACCTGTTTAAGTAGGTATAAATGTATAGAGTTCTGCAATATGAAAACGCTCCTTGACCTAATATTCCCTCAAGCAAATTTTTTTTACTTTAAAGCATCGTTTCTTAACCTAGGGGTCGTGATCACACATCCAGGGAGCGTCGTTAGTCAGGAAAAATCAAGCAATTACGTACGAAAAAACCTTTTATTTATAAATCATAATCAAATGTTAAGCGGTAGAAAACATAATTAGGACCTAATTTATAAGTAAAGGGGTCGTGCGTGTGGTTAATATATTTAATTTTTCGCCTTTACAAAGGGCTCGCGACATCAAAAAGGTTGAGAAACGATGCTTTAGCACAGTATTGTTGACTGTACCATACACAGGGTCTGTATTTTATTTAAAACATTTTGGAATGCACGGGCACTTTCAAAGAGCTCTTTAAAAATCACGTTTGCCTTCCACTGGAACTCTAAATTCGCTGCGTCACACTCTGATCGAAAGAATCGACTGTCATTCAAGTCGGAACTTTAAAAGCGTAAATATAATTATGGACACTCAAAATACACTTCAAGTTTTGAGATGTGTCGCTCAAACGTTTGATAGAAGTCTTTCTGAAACCGTTGGTCATTACAAAATTAAACAGTCGTTACGAAATATTCAAGATAGACTTAATCACTATAATATTTATATGCAAAAAAAGGTGAGATGGCGATTTTGTTTGTACATACAAAGAATACAAGTTACATAAATGGGAATCTTAAGATACTAATAATAAAACTGTAATTGAATACTTTGTTAATGAGTTCATTGACAAAGTATTCAATTACAGTTTTTAGATAGTAGGTACTTAGATATTTAAATAATAGTTTTTAACACAAAAGTTATAAACACCATTTTTTTAAAAGAACAATCACAACTATATTAGATCTTGATTCATTTAAAAATCCTGCGTAATATTTATTCACATCTCTCCATTTATTGTAATTCCTAAAGAGCAATTCAAAATTAATACATTTGTTTACGAACAGTCAGTAAGTACTTACAACTTATATTAAATGGTAACGTGGGTTTAGATCATCAGCCTTCGACGTTTATAACATAATGTTTAACGAGCCATAGGTAATGACTTGTTTTAACTAGTAACTTGATAATTGTAGACACGAGAAATAAATAAGAGATTTCGAAAAAGAAATTATTTTATATATAGGTATACTTGTTTTAATAAATTTTGCGCTTCAACGGACTAAATATAGGAACTAAGAATAGCTTTAATGGAAAATTAATAATGTAATATGTTAATGTCAGTTTAATAATAATGTAATAATACTCATAATATAGGACCATTCTTACTTTCAACAGTATAGAGTATACAGAATGAAAGTATTGTATAAATAAAACCTTTGCAATTATAATTGCAAAGTAATGTAATTACAAGTATATACTAGAACACTTACGTAAAGCGACTATTTGGTTTAATTACTTAAACTGACTAATTAATTTAATTAATTGAGTTGACTTTAGACATGGCTATCTATCGTTACTTTGGCGACGTTAAGTTGGGATATACTAAATATTTATTATAAATTATATTTCAGTAGTTACTAATTTAGTGCAGATGTTTTATCTATATATTTATTATCTACTAACTTCCAACAGTCATAAAGATTATACTACATTTCGCATTGATTTTCGATTCGAATCTACGATTTAAATAATGATTGCAACTATTGCGATCTACGATTGCAAATACTTTTCACCATAATGAAAACATAACCTGAATTTTGACTTAGACCAAATTTTAGACGACGTTTACGTCGAGGTTTTCTGCGTCAAGCCTCCCACCTTTACACAACGAAGTAGCAACCTTCTTCTTTTTCAGCTTTCAAAATTATTTTGTTACAATTCTCGAGCACAAGAAAAGGATTTTTTTTAATTTCACTTAGATTCATTTAAGTAATATAAAATACGCAACGGACCTAAAATTGTTTGCGTGTTGTTGATATCTAGATTTATCTATCTGTTTGTAATTCCACGAAACACTGCGTGTCGCCAATCAACAGTATTTCCTTTTACGAAAGGCATAGTAAATGTATGTTCCAACAAAAAGGGGAACGGGTTGTCAAGCGGGAAACAACAGGTGCATTCGCTGATTGTATTAGCGGATGGCTACCAGTGGTAGCCTACCACCCTTTTTAGAAGATGATGTTGAAATCTCTGATTATGGAAATATAACGATGTATGTTTTTTGCAGACTGATTTAGACTGATTTGCAGACATGTGATATTATCTTTAAAAGCGCTCTGGAATTGCAATAGATTATTCAATTTAGAGAGAAGACAGCTTCTGAAAGCCTCCTTTAGTTCAATAGCATTCTAATTTTAAAGAAAAATATTAATGTAACCTAATATCTTGTCACGTGTAGAATATTTAGCGAAAAAATATTACGTAAACTGCAAAATCCCATCCGCTGATCGCTCGCGCTCGCACTGTGATCGTAACTTCAATGATGATAGTTTGTATGCGAAAGCTCGATCTCGCTCGTTAACCGGACTCCAGGCCATCATTATGTAAAATAGTATACTTACAAAACCCACACATGGGAAAAAAAACAGTAACAAGATAACAAGAATACCTTATGTAGTACTTACTATCTGTATACGCGGGAAGAAATGGTGGATAGTTCAGTTTATCGCTGCCGCTGTAACTGCTGTTTATAAAGATTTTATGGTTTCTGGATGACGCGTCATTGAAACAAAAGTCTCAATAGACGGGTGTGATGCTTTTTTATTTTTAAATTGTGCTATCGCCAAGAAAAACAGGAGAAAACTCAGCGCTGTGTTAGAAAATTTGAGATTTTATTAAAAGATTTTGCAGTTCAACATTACTGGCGAATTGCGACTTGTTTTTTTAAAGAAAGCAGACATAGCTATCCGCGATGCCGACGTCAGTCCAGTATAACAAACGTTGGTGCGTCCTCGGGTGCGTCGCTCTATCTCTGAAGATTTAGGAGTGGATTAGGAGCAGCATTGCGAAAGTTGTGATATAGAATGGGGAGTATAACAGTTCGATTTTTTTTTCTCAACCTGTCACTGGCCCCGGGGGATGGGGAGTAAAGTGCATTATGGGTTTCTTCACCCAACTCCCATCATTATACTCTCTACTATTGCTAGTGAATGTTTCATTTGTCTCTCTGCATTAGCCAAACTCCTAATTCAGAAACATCGAACAAGAGATAATGATGTTTACTATGTTATTGTCACGCTGTTCATCAATCGTGTGTGAGTGAATTTTCGCAATTTGCCATCGTAAAGCAAATTTAATCAGCCACGACCATAATACAGGTGGTATCTACTATAACGAGGCGCCCGACTGGTTTAATGAATCTTACGATATTGATCTATATCTAAAGTAATAACAGTAATGACACTTTACACGCGATTCCAAGTACTGAAATCCATCAATTAACAGGAAACATATAAACTAGGAATAATATTACATACAATAGACTGGTTATAATTATTCAGTTCCCATTAATACAGTTTTTTAATAGCTATAGTAATTTATCAAATGGTAAATTGTAATCACTCAAATTGCATGCTGTGCGTAAAAAATATGTTTTCCATAAAAATAATGTGGAAAGTAAAAAAGATAAAATCTAATACACTTTTATCGCAAGAAGCCTATTCTAAAAACTTTGGTGAATACTTTTCTTCTCGTTACTGAAACTTAATAATTTAAATTTTGATAATGTAACAATTTCACTGTACACAACAAATCTTCTCATATCTTAAAAGTTCGTAAAACAAACATGAGAGTACTTTTATAAACATATATGTCTACTATTGTCTACTGCTTATTAAACAGTTAGATACTATATTACAGACGCTAAGAATAGTAAGTGACTATAACTAATTCGTTAGTGATGTTTGAAGGAGAAAGGCGAAGGAGAAAACTGTTAAGCTTGTGTGAATATTTTGGAGAGTCGGATCCATCATTGGAGACAGGATATCATAAAGAAAAGACAAACCTACTACTGTGAAATAAGACAGTTGAGACAGAAAATGATTATACAGAAAAGTAGGATACTATATTATATAGTAGGGTTTGTAATAGATAGGCCTGCCAATCTTGTCATTTTCGACTGGAGACAGATATCAGGGATCTGACAGAATATCAGCGCTGCAGGGTATGATGCAGCATCATGCTGAGTCAGGTAACCATTTTCTGTTACAGTGATAAATCAACTTTTCCTTGCGTATTTTTTTTATATTATCGGAAGACAGGAAATAAACTGCTTTTCTTTTTTTCATTTGGCGAAATTTATCCAGACCAGTTTTACTGGTTAATTTCCCCAGGAATGTATTATATTATTAAGTATTGCCCTTTAATCTTAAAATAGGTTTGTTTGTTTTATTATTCTATAACATTGGATGTCTGAATCGCAACGCGTCCACAATTATTACAATAACGATAATAATATTAGTAACAATAAAACGTTACTGCACCAAATTCAATGAATACTGTCTAAAAAAGTGTGAGATATCAAAGTTGATTGCAGAAACAGAATGAATGGTCAGCTAAATGCAAATTGTGTGGCATCACATGAGTCATGCATGACCTATTTTGTTTATGCTAATCTTCCAGACGAGTACTTGGCAAATATTGATAACCCTAGTTATAGATGAAGTTTAAAATATATACTTTAAAAAATATAAAATAAAATAAATCAGCTGTGTAACAAAAATATTGGGTTCTGTTGAATTCGTTAATACAAAGACAGGACTGTAGTGCATGAATTTCATGATTCATAATTGCAATTCAATCTTCGTAATTTAATCAATTAAACTAGTAACTTATTTTTTAGGCCTATATTTGTATTGCCAGTACAGGTACCTACTATACTCAGCTCATTCTTTTTTCACAAACATCAATCATGATGATCTCAGCGAGGCTGATTGGTTATCCTTTCCACCACTTATGCATAACTCGACCAGTCTTGTAGACATCAGTTTTATGTAAATCTTTCCTTCAAATACTCTCCTTTCATAGTACTTGAGGCGGGGAAGGGGAGGTCTTAGGAAATTGGCCGATAAATGTTGTGGTGCGTTCAACTTAACTGCGTCCATATTTAGCCACTGGCTTGAAAATATTCTCCATTTTGGGGCTGTGTTGTTTAAAGGTGCAGTTCATAGGTCTCTTATTGGAACTGGAGACCACTATAAATTCTAAATTATCTCCTAGTTATTTTTTTATATTAACCGCCGTGAGCAATGAAAAACAAGTCTGCTGTCATTACTGTGGGATCTTCCATCACTTTAATGTTTCAGGGTGATATATTAGATAAAATAAAAGCGTGTTAAAAACAAACAGATTCCCATCCAAAGATATATATCCCAAAGGTCGAAACGGATATAGGTACATAAAAACTCCAAAACATTTAAAAAAATATTGCACTAAATTAATTATTTGCAACTTTCCTCTAATCTACGTATAACACTAATTCAAAAATTCATTACGAGTCATTCTTTAATTCATTACGAGTATTAATAGAATCTGCTTACTAATATTACTAACAAATCTCTGTCAGCCGCTGCTGTATATAACAGAATTCATACAGAAATAGTGCATCCTGTTTCGATGCGCGCGCGCAGACGCCGAAACACAGGAATCGGACGGATAATCGATTTTACGAGCTCCCGAAATAAACCGAGTCCCTTCGGCCACATGCATCATCGGCCGGCGCAGTCTGCACTCGACGTGGCTTATTTTCACTTCGCTTATGATAAATTGATTTATATTTTTGGATGGAAAGAACAATTGGAATGCTTTTGGTTTTCATTCCCATTGGATCAACGAATCTTTTCATGATCATTTCGGCCTGAGCAACTAGATTTCCTTCTCTATCATACTATGAGTCTGTAATTCTTGAGATCTACATTCTCAGTTTACGTATATTTGCGGCAGCCGATTAAAGTATATATTAAAGATTTTTTATAAAAGTTACTGGACACTTAAACACCTCACACTTAAAACCGGTGAGCTCCGGTAACATACGTATAAAATACCTGTTTACTATAATATATTCAAAGCCCTATCAGGGATATTATCTCTATCTATTCTGTAGCAGAATAGTGGCGTTCCGTTTGTAACTCTGTGGCAATAAACAGGTCCGTTCACCTAAATAGTGCAGTGGGTGTCGGGTTTTATTGTTACGGGCAAGTTAACGAGCCTGCTTTATGTGCCCGGCTCCACCTCGCCTACACCGTTTCTCCTATAAATTCGCAGTCAGTCGCTGGATAATTCAAACACAGCTATTGTACGTAGCAAACAAGGATATGTTCATGTTATGTAGAACTGTATGGATGGACGCCACCAATTTTATACGTTTTGAGCATAAAATAGCTTAACTATTAGACTAGAATGACTACCAATTATTATTTTTTTAATCCTCAACGATTAAAGAAGAAACTTATACAACATAACTACTTTTATCTAAAATATTTTAGACATAATATTTGACAATCTGTCAACTCATCATAATCAAACTTGATTATATCGATTTTGATGATATGTGAAGGGGTATTGGGATATAAACCCTCCGCGCTGGTCCATTGCGGATCGGTGCATAAAAGAGGAGAGAACTTTGCCCATCAGTGGGACTCAACTCCAGGCTATGAAAATAAAATGAGTATACAATTGACAGTCTACCGGTGTACCAAAAATCGGCAGAGCATTAAAAATAAAGCATAATAAGCTTAAAAATAAGAGCATTAAAGCTATGCTGTCAGAAATTTCTGACAGCATAGCATGGTCCAATCAATCAACTGTCCACTTCGTTACAATGCTATCTGCTGTAGCTGTTCACATATTAGGCGGGGGCGAGATGCGTCCATCCGACGCGTGTCATGTTGACGTTTACGACGGACCGACATGTAGGAAATAAATATACGTCTGTTATTCGTAATGCCGCGTGTGTGGCCTCGTAAAAGAAAGCTTATAAACAAAATATCAAATATCATGTTATACCGAATCCTGACCACTTATCGTTTAGTTTTTATAACCATCTCGCAAAGCTTGCAGGCTTTGATAGTATATTGACTTTTATTATGTCTTACATTAAAAGTTATAATGTAATGTATACATATAGTGTCTGTATAAAAAAGTCAACCTCATAGACACGTTTAAAAACTTCTGCTTCGTTGCTACGCCATTTTGTATTATGTTAAGACATGTTTTTTAACATGTAACTTTTAATTTTTAACATATCGTTATACGACTTCGATCATTTCGAATTTAAGGAAATTATTGAAGTTTAACTTCAACATGCAAACTGGGCTATATTTCCAAAACTAATGAACCAAGTTAAAATTTGTTTAATAAAAAGTAGTAAATGAATTAAATTTTGTCGCTTAACAATGTCTTATTGCTTTAAATATCGAGAGAAAAAACGAATCGAGAAAGTTACTACCATTGTTTACTTCCTTCATCTTAATTAGTATATTACCTGTTATATTTTCATAACTACTGAACCGATTTTGATAAGAAAATACCCTAAAACAAGGTTGCCTTATTATGTTGCCCTACCACAACTGCATCAAAATCGTCTAGTAGATTCTGAGATTAGTACGAACAAACAGACCTAAAAAAATTTGACTTATGTATTTAGAGATGTAATTAATTATCAAAGTAACATCTTCACAAGAAAGTTTCTTTCAGTGTGTAATGTTACTAATTGGGTAAATACATGTCCAGTATCAGATTAATCACAGAAGATATTAGCTACTGGCTCCTACCCTAATAGCACAGACTGTAATTAGATACATTTATAATGGTTGCTTTATTCGCTGACATATTTGAAACAACACGTGCATCGAAGGTTCAATACCCTCTTTGTATCATTGACACAGATACCTAATATTGCAATGACTAATAAAATGAGTTAATAACGTGATTACTAGTGCGGTTATAATTTTTGTACCAAGCAATTACCTACGATAGTTATCTATTGCTGTTGTTGTAATATTAAGAGCAATTGCTCAGTGTGGCTCTGAATTAGTTTTAATTGATCGGTAACAAGTGCCCTGTGGTGCCGGCAGGCTTTAGAATACGTGTTCCCAGGGGTGTCGTAAAAGGCGAGGAGTAACAAAGCCGCTACCACAAGCTCTGAGGAACTACACTACCTTTGAAAGAGTGGACGTGCTAGCTCGCTTAGCCAGTGTGCTGTTTTAAGGCCATACATCTCTCATGCACAAGAGAATAATGAGACCCGTGTCCAGCAGTGCACATTGAAAAGGATGGTTACGATATAATTTGCTTCAACCCGTGTTTAACCGTACTTACACAGTGTGTGCAGCGTGAAACCATTCGTTTGCCACATTTGTCTTATCGTTTAATGGCCACTTGGGGCTGCCCGATGCCACATAAAAAGAAAAAGAAAAACATAAAAAAGAGGCGGCCAATTTGCGCCTCGGTGCAATAACATTTACATTTCCTTGTGATCACACTTCAGACAGTTTTGTTCTGTAGGGACACAGTGTTGACACAGTGCACGCCGAACGCGCTCTACTGTGTTTTACGAATGTCAGCAATTTGCAGTATAGCGTTATTGTCCAATGTCCACACTGTTCTCGCCAGTCTTCTCCCTCAAGCTAACAAAATGTGTAATTTCAATTAACTCTTGTGATTATTCAATAAAATAGTATGGAGGACGATTACAGTTTATTTTATACAAACTTCTGAACCAGTTCTCATGATATTGACGTTTATTGTGCGATAAATGAAAATTATATACCTTTTTTACATGAATATAAATGTTGCTCTTGTCTCAGTAATCTTGTCCATCTGATTATTAGCGTTATTATTTCCAAAAAATATATTTAAATAGAATGTAAATCTTAAAGATATAAAAGCCATATTAATAACTTTTTTTATCTACTAAGTTATGATCATGAGATATATATATTTTTTTCGCATTTTTATCCGTTGTCGTAACTATATACATGTTTTCCATACTTGCAACATTAGGGGAGGTCCGGGCAAAATGGATACCTTAACGTTTGGTAAGCTATACCAAGAACACCAATGGACACAAAAATAAAACAAATACTCTTAGTGAATCGTCATTTATTAAAGTTCTTAATGTAATAAACAAAAATTACCCAACACCAATACTTTCATTGTAATTATTAATGATATTGTAACAAGTGCTACTATCCGCTTTGCCCTACGCACCGGGTAAAGTGGATAGGACGATAGGGCAAAGTGAACACACGTATATAATTAACGAAGATTTAAACTAATTGGTGCAGATGTCACAAAAAAATGCGCCTTTTCCTTCATAAGCCGTGCATTTCTCGTGACTCCATTGTTTACAGGTACTGCACTGGATCCAATCATCAACTGGTTTCTTATTTATTTCTATATATTCTTCTCCACAAAAATAGCACGTATACTTTTCTTCGTCATTTTCTTTGTTTTGTTGCTTTGTTTTTTTATTTTTAATCTTTTTCTTTATCGTAGCCGTAGCTTTTGGCTTTGTGTTTGTGTTTATGCTTTTCATTATTTTAGCGTTCATCTTGACAAATCTAACTTTCTGTTCTTCTTTCACAGGCGTACTTGTAAGCACCTCAGATTTCTGCATCTTTCTTTTGCGAGTACCTACAGGAACTTGTGGAGTTGGGAGCGGTCTTATGTCTTTTGGACTATAATAGGCAAAAGGTGAAACAGTAGATAGCCCTGGACCTGTTTTAGCATAGTTCAAGGGTTCCACATCGTCATCACTTGAACAGTCAGTTGAAGAGTTTTCCAAAATAGGTTTTTTTATGTCAATTATGTGACTAGTTGAATACATAGCAGTTGGTTGTTGATTAGCAATAATTGAAGGTGATACACCTCTAGAATGTGTTATCCCGTACACCGACACCATAGGCAAGATACTATTTTCAACTGGTGCTACATTTACTAGCTCAGTAGATTCTGCTCTTATTTGTTCCATTGTTTCTACATCGTCGTCACTTGAAGAGTTTTGCAAAAGTACACTTTGCCGAGAGGGCCTTTGAAGCCCTGATGTAGAAGGTTTTTCGATGTCAATCGTTGTTCCGATATCTTGTCTGGTTGAATCCATAACAGTTCCTTGTTGATTAGCGGTATTATGACTCGTCAATATTGTAGAGGATGGTGCATAGTCTTCTTCTCCCCATACATCTTTATTAGTTGGCCAAATACCAGATGATTGAAAGCCTTTGATAGCGTTGTTGGGAGCGGCGCTTTTCAGATATGCTGGTGTGAATAGTCTGGCCACATCGCACTGATTGATTATACTACCTGGATGATCCTTTTGGAATCGATTAATTTCTTGTTCGAAGAATATTTTTAGTGGACCATATAGGTACACTAACGTCCAGGGGTTGCAATTTGTTTGACGTATGAGGTGGTAACGACAATATGATGACATTATTTTGACTTGCGTACTTCAGAGCTGGATAATGTTTATGGCTTTCATGGTTGTCTAGGAGTAAAAGAACTTTTTTCTCTGCAGTCGGACGTACATGACTAACAAAAAATTTGAGCCACTGCAAAAATATTTCTCCATTTATCCATCCCGAGGGTGAACATGATCCCCGAGTCTCTGGAGGAGAACCATCTAATAGGCGCTCTTGCATCCTTTTACGAGCAAATATCATAAAAGGTGGTACGAACGATCCGGCAGCATTGCAGCAACACACAATTGTTGTTGTTTGTCCACGTTCCGTGCTGGAAATGACTCCAACCTGCTTCTTGCCTTTAACTGAAAGAACCTTAGGTGGTTTATTTGTTGAAGTTTGGATGCCGGTTTCATCGACATTGTAGATTCTGGTGCCATCAATTTGATATTTTTCTGTTTGTACAGTCAATAACTCATAGAATCTTTCCACTTGAGGACGATTGAAACCTTTAACTCGGGCGATTGATGTTGCTTCTGGTACTCTGAGGGTAATTTGTGGATTTCTACTCATAAATCCTGCTAGCCAATCATTACCAGCCTTTTCATTTTTGTCCCAACTTGGCGGGTATATGATATTATTCTTTTTTGCGTAAACGAAAACCAACGCCTTAAAATCTTCTCGGGTTAAACCATAAAAAATGCTGTCCATCTCTTGTAGATATGTTTGAAGATCACCCTCTTGTTGATCATTGAAAACTCTTCGAAAACGTCCAAGCTGAGCAGTTGAACTACCTTTTTTCCAATGCCTATAAAGAGTGGCATAAGGTAGACCATACTTTCTTGCCGTCGTTTTTACAGGAATACCCGCATTACAGTCTGCTATTGCAAGCATCATACTGTCTTCATTCCATTGGGCTTGATTGCTTTTTCTTTTATATTTGTAAACCATCTAAAACAATAAAAAATGAAATCAATTACTCAGAATGCCTACTAGGGCAAATCGGATACCATATCCGCCTTGCCCGTGATCACTTTGCCCTACAGATACTTTTTGAACATAACTTAACCTAAAATAAAAATCAATAACATCAATCCAACAAAACTCTCAATATTTTAACTAAAAACATGCACTTTGAGAACACAATTAAACAATAATATCATTTAACAATATATTTAAGAGTTATTAAAGAATTACGTACCTTGAAAAATCACAACAAATGTTCACTTTTTATATTTTTAGATTTTAACTTCGAACGCGACGCCACCTACCGCTTCCTCGATTTGTTTACGACTGAGGGGAAGCGGGTGGACGTTATGGCACAGGACCATCGTGTTTTGACGCGCCATTTGCGAGTACATTAGGGTATTCACTTTGCCTGGGCTATCCGCTTTGCCCGGACCTCCCCTAAACTATCCAGTAGCAGTACTTAGCCGTTAAGTATTCATAAGCCAATCCAAGATAAGTACACAGTAAAATCTGAGATACGTGCACATTTGCCTTTTAAATTATTACTACGAATCACAGACAGAACGCGCCTTCTTCAAAGTAACTGGCACCTAATTATCACAATGCAAATCGTACAAACATTAGTAAAACGTTGGCTAACATGTGTTGGCGGTAGACTATCAGATAGGCGAGCGGACAAACAAACAAATGTTTGGACTATCACCACTTTCGTCTCTGTTCAAATATCGTTCTATGTTTGCTCAAGTGCGAGACACGCCACCGCGAGAAAGTAAAGACCAGCTTAAGAATACCCCTTAACTATCCTTTGACGACCATTTCCTTATCTGGATTTAAAGGATCGAGTTGAGTTGGTGTCGGTGTTAAACAAGGCGACACTTACTCATGCCTACGCGTGGATTTACTTGTCAGACCTTTTAATGAAATAAGTAAGGGCTGACAGAGGCTATAATTTACTTGAAACCGAGGCTAATTAAACAAGCCAGAGTATCATCAAATTTCAGAGATGAAGTGTTAAGATTTTCTATAAAACACTTATATTAAATACAGGGAATAGTTTTGAAATAGGTTGGGTTGTATATATGTATGTCTCTATATATAAGTTATCAACCATGGTAATTGGAAATAAAGTTAATTGAGAATAAGGATATATACCTATAATTGTATATTTTACCCTATAAGCATATTTTACTACAATACATATAAGCCAGATAAACCGATAGCTTGGAAAAGTTTGCCGGTAGTCGCTGAATGAGAAGAACCGAAGATCCTGTATGGTGGCGACGCTTGGCAGAAGTCTATCCCGGTAATGGAGAGACATACATACTCTAATGGTATGTTACGGTAAAATGTGTTCTCAATTATTCCTTCTTCCTAGTTACCCTGATTGGCCCTATATACTGGACAACCATATTTGTTTATTCGTTCGCGCTAATTCGATTGCTTTATGATAACAGCAATAAAGTTCAGAATTGTTATGTCACACGTGTCACTTTTCATTATCGATGATTGTGAATAAGTGCAGCTTATCAAAAGTTCATAGAACATTATTTAAATCCTCAGATTAGGAGAAAACGGTTTGAATCGATATTCTAAATTCAAACTAAACATGAATTTGTGGTGATTTATATATATACTACTCTGTCAAATAAGTGTTGGGATTTTTTAAATAAAACAAAATATTTGCTTCAATCTTCTAAATTTGTTTTGTCGCCCTCGAAATAGGCTCCATTTGACGCAATACACTTTCGCCAAATTCGTCGAAACAATTCTTATAGGCACTTTCCGGTATGGCCTTTAGCTCTTTTAACGAATTTTGTTTTATTACGTCAACTGACGCAAAACGTCTGCCACGAAGTGGTAATTTGAATCTGGGGAATAAGAAAAAGTCAGACGGGGCCATATCTGGTGAATGTGGTGCTTGGTCGATGACATTCGCTGAATTTTTGGCTAAAAATTCCCGTACGATGATTGAGGTGTGAGACGGCGTATTGTCGTGGTGCTGTATCCAAGAATTGTTGTTCCACAAATCTGGTCTTTTCCGATGAATATTCTCTCGTAATCGTCTCATGGCGCCCAGATAATAATGTTTATTGACTATTTTTGACCCTCCGGAATCAATTCTGAATGGACAACACCATGATAATCAAATAAAACAGTCAACATGACTTTGACTTTTGATTGGCTTTGACGTGGTTCTTTCGATTTCGGTTCGCTATTGAAACGCTATTACGAAGCTTGTTGGCTGGTTTGCACGTCAAACTCATAAACCCACATTTCATCACCCGTTATGATGAGTTTCATTAATGTGGAATCCGCATTAGCTCTTTCAAGCATGTTTGTAGCAACCTGTTGACGGGTATCTTTTTGAAGAAAATTCAGTTGTGCCGCGACGCGTTTCATCCTTAAAACATTAACCAAAATGGTCTTAATCTAGCGCGACGATTTACCACCACCTTGTTGATATTTTTTTCAGTCGAAGACGTTGAAAGTTGACCAGAACTATGCAAGTCTTCAACCACTTCCCGGCCTTCTTTGAATGCTTCATATGCTCTTGTTTTTGATAAAGTCGGAATGGCTAAATTCCTGTGGCTCTCATGGCCTTTCAAGAGTCACCAGACATGTATAGTTTAGGGCGAGCGCAGAAGACGCCCAGCCAGAAGCAAAGATTTTGTGTAACAACGAGCCTAAGTGCTGCCCCGACGGTAGACCGGCGGAAGGAACGGACCTCGGCTTAGGACGTTGCTTTGGGAGGGTACCGCGGGATCGCGAGTCGGTGAGAAGTGCCCAGGCACGTGCCGATATCTGGTAAAAGTGTTGGCTGAAAGCCGGTGTGTGTTCACGGTGTAGCGAGAGTGACGTCCTCGTCTCCGCCGGCGGGGACGGTGTATATGTATAGTCTGTGAGTGTAGTGTAAGAACCGCATTAAAGCAGTGATTGGATGGCCAGGGTCGTTTAAGACGTGCCGAGGACGACGACGACGGCAACGGGGAGGGTTGATCAACTTTAATCCACTAAGTGTGACAATGAAATCTAATAAGAGTACTTAATCGTAAATAATTTATAGCACGAATCCCCATTCATTATATGTTCGTGAGGCATATATAGACTAATTTGGAATATATTGCATCATGACATCAGGTTCATAAAAACCTTTTTGAAAACCTTAATTTGAATAAAATCCTTTCTTTTCTTCAAACTCGCCGAGCCTGTGAATGAATAATTTTCCGCTTTTAAAATCAGGTGGGGCCATAATTATTTTATAATTTATGTTATAATAACTGCTCTAAATAAATATTCTTAATTGACCGGGACCTACTACGTCTCAAATGCAACTAATTAATTATGATTCGAGTAATTGCGAAAAAAGGATTAGCAATAAAAGTAGACGATGATGCACAATGGCTTTTCATGTTCTCGAGTACTGTAGTTATATAAAATTAGAAATAATAGTCATAATAAATCTTGAGTTGCACTAACATGTTAATAACTAGGTATTATAATTTACAAAGAAAACATCTTTTAATACAATTAATGTAAGTCAGTGTAGGTATTTCTACGAGTATCTGTCTCTGTACTACAGCTGACCGATCGAATTACCTTCACTTTTTACTTGCATGCTTATTGACTGTTTAATTATAGAATTATCTTAATTACACGCTGGCCATCAATGATAGCGGCAGACATAATGTCAGTTATTCTGTGTGAAGGAATTTGGGTAGAACAACAAGTGTATTTAGCGGACATTAAAGCAACTATTACTGATGCTATTTATGGCTCTGAAACTTTATGGATTATGTGGTTAAGTACGCAATTGTTTCTCTAGGTTTTTATTTATTTTATGCAATATTATTAAATTCACTTACAGTTATACACAACTTTATAATCACGTAGAATATAATACTTAAATAATATGTAAATTAAATAAATTAGTGGTAAGTAGTACAGGAAAAGATCATAATTCAACCGAATTTTGAACAGGTATGTAAATAAAATATTTTATGTTAAACTCGTCATCAAGATTGTTATAAAAATCATCGAGACATTATTTGGCAATTAAAGTTACCTACTTGTAAGGTTTAGGTAATTCATTATTTGGGGAATCGTGTTTTTACATGTTTATTCTCATTGGTTAAAGTATATGAAATTTACCAACTGTTGTTATAGTGAATTTATTTTTTGAACAAGCTCTGTAGAACCCACCATAGCACCTGAAACTGTGAAGCGCTTCTAGTAACCGCGATTGCCAGCAGCCCTCCAGGGTCCCCACAGATTTGTGATGTCCTTATTCTATTCCGTGGTTTGTTTCTAGTTTGTGAAAACCATTACCTACTACAAAGGAAGAATCTATTGCAATGAATACAACATGAATTGACAAATATCTTCGTACTTATATGGTTCTATTTACTTACTCCATACATCTAAGTTTTTTCCATTAACCTTCGCTCACGAGACGAATTAACAATAAGAGGAGCGCGATCGCAAATCAGCTAATTACCGATTTCACCTTCAAAATAATTTAACAAAATAACATCTATTTAACAAAATAGATAAACTTATTAAGTTTTACAGTAAGTTAACTTTAGTATTCTTTCTGTTATAGGTGGGTGGTAGTCGCAGGCGCATGGCGTGCCAGCGTACTCCGTCCTCCCACTGCGCCTGGCACAGCAACCAGAAACGATCGTCATTCCTCCCTTCTACAGCTGGCAGCGTGGGGCGTACCCGCTGCGTTGGCAGCAGCGGTGTTAGTCACTAGGGATGTGGACGCTGATGAACTTACTGGTAAGGCTATATCTTTTTATTTATTAAACTTTTTTATTTGCTATGTTTTTTATTTATTTATTGATAGTTTTAAAAGGTTTGCGCATTTTCTCAAATATCTTGCAAATTTAGAGAGTTCAAATTTTTAGTTTTTAACTAATAGAATTGGAACGCGATCTCCATTGACATTAGACAGTTTTCGAACAAGAATACATACCTACTTTTAAACGAAGGCTCCGGGAACATTACCTTTCGTCATTACAGACTTAGAGCTTTTGTATATGTAGTTATATATATTATACTAGCAAAACCCCGCAGACGTTGTCCTGCCATAAAAATTGATGTGCTGCAGCGCCATCTAGTGGCGAGTTACAACAAAGTCGATAGCTCGAAAATATTCTCCGTGCTCAAATACCTATAGTCCCGGAATGAGCTAAATGCGTGCGGAAGGAATGTGACCATTTTTTGTCACTTGTTTTTAGTGTTGTACTACAATGATCTTACTGAAAGATCGATATCGGTTTTAGTCGATATTTTTAATTTAAATGTCACGGTCAGAAGTAAAACACAAATAATTATAAAAAACATAACTTATTTTTTAACATTTTTATTTACTTTCATTATTTATTTATTTATTATTTATCACACATTAGATAATATAGTAAGTAGGTATACATAATTTTTAGTTTTAAACAGACTTTGACTTCGAATCACCGATCGTTTTTTTGAATAAGCTTGGTTACTCATTTTAAAAGTAAAATGTATTTTAAATTTATAGTAAAAATCTACCGAACACGTGTTATATCGATGACGCAAGAGAAACAATAGAAAGTGAGCAAGCGCATCCCTTAACTAGCCGGCACAAGTGCGGCGAGACGGCTGAGAGGGGGGTGTGCTCGGGTCCCCACACCTCATACCGCGCGCGCATTTAGCTCATTCCGGGACTATATGTATACCAATTTTCATGGCGATCGGTTGAACGTTATAGAAGTTAATGTGCTGCAGCGCCATCTAGTGGCGAGTTACAACAAAGTCGACAGCTCGAAAATATTTTCCGTACTCAAATACCTATGTATACCAATTTTCATGGCGATCGGTTAAACGGTTTAGAACTTGATGTGCTACAGCACCGATAGCATAAAAACCTTCTCCGTGAAAGATACATATATGTGCTAACTTTCATGGTGATCAGTCAAACGGTGTCGAAGTCTATTAACATCAAATATACCAACATTCTCTTTTATATACTCGTATATCTAATAGATTAAGTGCTTATCTGTGAAATGACCGATCTGTATGAGAAAATGCTATTTTTTTTTTGTTATTAAAATATTTATTATGTTAGTCGAAATATTGACCCCATACACTCTTTCGTCACCTCACGGGCAGTTGATTGATGCCACTCCTGTAAAAGTCTCGTGTACGGGTATCAATGAATTCTTCAAAAGCCCTAATCACAACTACTTCCGAATCAAATGTTTTTCCTTGCAAAAAGTTGTCCAAATTTCGAAAGAAATGGAAATCTGTCGGGGCAATGTTCGGTTAGTATGGTGGATGAGGGAGAGTCTCCAGGTCCAGCTCTTGAAGTTTTAAAACTGTCGTATGAGAAGTGTGAGGGCGGGCATTGTCATGAAGAAGTGGAGATGACCAAAGCAGTTGACCAAATTTGGTTGCTTTGTTGCCAGCTTTTCCATCATCGTCTGCAGGTCCTTACAGTACACATCTGCATCAATCGTTTGACCGGCTCGCAAGAAACTAGTGGACAATACCGGCACAGGACCACCAAACTGATACCCGTAGCTTTTTCTTAGTTATCTTGCGTTGTGGATATTGCTGGGGTGCAACTCCTGCCGAACCATTTCTCATCACAAGTCACGATGCGATTCAAAATTCCTTCGTTTTTGTGAAGGTTCAACAAAACAGTGTACACTTCGACGCGTTGTAGTCGCTGACGTTCGTTAAGTTCATACAGTGCCCATTTTTCGAGCGTCTGTATTATGCCGATTTGACGCAGATGAACCAACATTGTTTTATCACTAACATCAAACCCTGCTGCTAACTCAGCTGTACTTTGAGATGGATCTGCTTCCACTATAGCCTTTATTCATCGTTATTAAATTTGGTCGTAGGTCGTCCGCGGGGCTCATCCTTATGATCGAAATTTCCAGAACGGAAGCCTTCAAACCATGGACGCACGGTGCGATCGATAGTGGCCCATACACACTATTGATATTGTGCGCTGTCTGATTTGCGTTGATGCCGCGACGAAACTCATATTCAAAACTGGCGTATTTTCAATTTATCCATTTTATTTTCAAGACAACCACATGAACAAAATTGTGGTACAGAAAAACAAATGAAATACTGATTTTGAAATAAGAACCTCGTGGCTATTAGATGCAATTTGTTTTATTTTGAAATTTGACAGAACAGAATATAACGAAACTCAAAGTGACCAGTAATAAAATCGGCCATTTCATATTATGTAAGCACCTAATATGTATATTATATGATATGGAATGTATTTATGTAGGTATATGTATGTTAGCACAATGTATGATATTGATATTGTATGTATTCGTCGTGTATAGTTATTTATAGGTAAATTATTTATTCTGTTTGTGGTTTAAGTTATTATATATATATATATATAATAACTATATATATATATGTGTGTGTTATTATATATATGCCTCTCATCCCACCTCCCAATATATTTCTCTGATCAGCCCAAAGGTTAGCTGACAGAGAATGCCTTGAGTCTTGAAGTCATTAAGCTCGGCTTTTGTACCTTTGTGCAATAAAGTTTTATAAATAAGAAAAAAAGAAATAGATCCTTTTGTTTCTTTACACATTGTATTGATTCGACACTGAGAATATAATCCATTGGCACATATCTAATTTTTGGTGTTCTATCTTACAAATGTGAAAGCTCTCGATTATGCGTAAAATATTATTATAGTATCTGCATCGGCATAGATAAGTACCGAGCAGATATCGAGGTGGTCAGTGTGAAAACACCTCCTACGAATACTTTCAAAGGACCAAACTGTTCAAATATTCACATATTCCAGTCACACAGTCTATTTCCCCATCAAATAAATAAATAGGTAGGTAAGCATCCAGTTGAATCACCTTGAATGCTGGTCTTATTTGGACTAACCAAATCAATACGTCCTGACATACCTTCGTATCGTTATACTACAATAGTGCGTTTGCAATCCATCCGTTTTATTCTTTTCTTGATTGTTTTCGGCGGTGTGTTCAAAGCGATTAAATCTGGTACGAGTGCACATAAGAACGTATTCGTACGATAATGCCATTGGGGGTTTGTGAGCACCGCCCTATTGTAGTTCTTTATCGCTGAATGAAACAAAGAACTGTGATTGGAGAAATAGGCAGGTACTGTGGTACAATACTCGTATCCTCAGAACACACAGTGTGTTGAAGGACCTCGAAATCGAACATACGAGTAGGTACTCGTACATTATCATTTGATTAATGGATTAATAGATCGATAACTAGAATAAATCTGTAAATAGGAGATTTACTCTAGCATTTGAAATAAATAAGTGCCATCGAAGAATAATATCCGATTTTGAGTTCTTTTAGCACAATGTGGAAGACCAAAAATTTTGCATAATAGCTTCTCGCACTAGTTCCAAACACGAAGAAGCGTAATGGCTCATTTACACAAGACGAGTTTCTAGAAACGCGAGTTTCTAGCTAGAACATCGGTCAGAAGCTTAATGTAAACAACTGTTCCATTTTGGTGTATGTATCATATTATATATGTATGAGTATATAGGTATAATATACGTATTTATTGCATTTATGTATGTATATTTATTTTTATATGTGTGTATTATGTTAGATTTGTTTTTATTTTTGTGTTTTCTATTTTAAAACTGCACCTGCGATCTATTTCCTGTATCTTTTTCGAACTTTAAGTCTGGTGGCACCCGGTGCGGATGTCGATGGTGTCACTCCAAGAATGAAAACTGTTAAAATTAATAAAGATTCGATGTAGTACGAAAAGTCATCTATCTATTATAATAAAATTATAAATATGGTAAATTTGGGGGGAGGGGGGGGAGGGGGGGGGGGGTTGGGTTGTTTATTTCTGAAACTACTGAACCGATTCTAAAAATTATTTCACAAATAGAAAGCTACACTATTCCCGACTAATAAAATCAAACGAACTACGAAAATAAAATCAACGGACAATGTGTATATTGTTTTTGTGGCAATACACTACTTTTTTATTTTTTTCATCAAACGGGTGGCACCCGGTGCGAACGCCTTGTTGCGCCTGTTGTACATATCATTGTGCATATCACTGTTATTATCGAGTTTTTATCATCATGTGAACAGTTTTAGACGAGAATTGTATGTGGTTTGGTCGCATAAGAGAATCATATACGTACAATATATTCGCCAGGACAGTTCGAGAAAGTCTCCTCGTGGAATCGTGCCATACGACATCACAAGTTTCGTTATAGAATAAACGTGTATTTGGGCTCCAAAACACCGGCGACAATAAAGATGAAGAAGAAATCCATAAAAATATTAAACAAGTAGCCGTGTTTTGGTAATTACATAAAAGCAAGCCGGCTCGCACATTAGAACACATTTATCAAGCAAAGCGTTATCACAATTATCACGTAAGCTGCAGGTGATTAAGTCCTTAATTTAAACCAACAGATCATTTGAAGAACACCGCGCTGATAAATTCAGTAGACACCGTAATTCTAATATTATATGTTATCGCCGAGCTACACGACTCGTGTGCAATACGTTTCTTTAGAACTCCACATGCTTTTTGTTTCCCTACAAGCTTGCCGACAACTTTAAAACATGGAAGCGGCTAGATAAAATAATGTACATCAGATAGACTATTCTCACTACACATACCTACTAAGTAAGCCCTTTCAGTATGATAGCGACGTGATAGGTTTATATTTTATAAGTACCCACATTTAACTTGTTATTAGATAAAGTTGCTACTGCAATAAGAAAACTACGAGTATGTCTAGTACCTACCCACTACATAGGTATAATATGGTAGTTGACCATATTCTTGGTATAGACTTGGGTTAAAATTTTCTAACTTTAAATTTCCTCGCTTATTACCATACCATACTATCAGCCTATATGTCTGGATTTAGCTACTGCTGGATACTACTGCTACTGCTGCTGGATTTAGGTCTCAAAAGGCTCGCTACACCATACGGTCTTCCACTCTACTCATCTACCCACTACAGGCAAACTCCTTCTAATCGTCGCGTCGGTCCATCTGGTTGGAGGACGCTGAGCGCAGCGTGGGACAGCGTACCGGGATACGTCCCGGTACGTGATCTCCATTCAAGGACTTGTCTATCCCATCGGTTGTTGGTCTAGCGGCAAATGTGACCTGCGCATTGCCACTTCAACTTAAATTCTGTGAACTATGTCGTTCGTTGGCGAATCTCTTTCGGGCGAAACTGCGTTAAAATGCTATTCATAATAAATATAATAGCTTGAGTATAGGTACACAAATTCTTAAGACCACAAGAATTCAATTTTGTTCTGTCATCGTCATTTGAAAAACCCTTTTCATTTTATTTTTATCGCCATTAAACTAAAGTGCGAGCGAAGTGCTACACGGCTCGATTCTCAGGCATATTGCAGTTTCAATCATGCCACGGGTATTGTGTTTTTATTTTTATTATTTCCACTTCCATTATGGCGGGCGAAAGAAATGCGCGACCATTATTCGAGCCGTTAAATACGACACCTTTCCTCCTCGTACGCTCATATTTCAATTTTAAATCGGCCCTTTAACCGCTGCCTCATTAATGCAAGCTTTTTTTCTCGCCACCATGTTTGTGTAGGTGTTTGAGAGCTGCTTTAGAAGAAATCGGAATGTTATAAAATGCATTCAAGAGAAAGAGCGCGTTTCCGCTGAGCTGTATCAGAATTAAAGGTGAAATCAGGTTTATTTGTCTAAACTATTCTTATTTTTATTTTCCAGGCACATGTTTCGTCGGAAACCAGTCCAGTAAGTCTCTATTGGCGCTCGTCATTGTCCCCGAGGTAATCTGTTTGCTTCTGGGAAGTGTATTCCTCGCTTCGGGACTCCGCGCTGTCCTGAGCCGCCCTGCCCCGGCTCCGGCACCTGCTGCACTTCTGAACACACCACCACAGCAGCACCCTGATCAGAGTGTGCTTCGGCTGGGAGCATTCGCAGCTCTATACGCTGTTCCATCAACTTGTATATTAGCTACGTGGGTGTACGAGTACGCCTGGAGAGACGAGTGGCTGTCTGCTCCCGTGCCATCGACGGAACCGTCTACGCATCCACACCCGCTTTTCTGGGTGTTTTTGTTCAGAATCTTTGCGACGCAAATACTTGGTGTTATGGTCGCTGTGTGGATAGCGACGCCACGATTGAAAGCCTTGTGGAGAAGAATATCTGGGCCTAGAAAGCCTGCATTAGCGAAGTGTCCGACTGGACCGTCTCCAACTCCAATTACTTTGCACTGCTACACGGCTCACCCACACACGCTGCCTCGACACACGCACAAATATGCGACGTACAGACCTCCACAACAACATTCATACAGAAAACCAAGACATTACCATTATTCAGCAGGAGAAACCATTCTATGACTGAATAGTAAATGACTCGATTGTTCAGGACTTAATATCAACACAGAGAAATCTCTCTGTATAAAAACATTTATTTTGTACAGTGTTAATTAATGGATAATACATATAAAATTAATTATGCTTACTTCATAAGTGCCATTATAGATATCTATTTAATACGTTAACTATATAATACCTGTAAGGCTAGGGTACTTTTGTGTATATAGAAATGACTGATATATAAATGAAATGGTATATAGAAATGATAGTGTATATAGTCTTTAGGTACTTAACCAACAGGTAAACATATTGACCTTGGAAATTTCAATAGGCGTAAGGGACAAACAACTTTTCAGGAAGGACAGGAAACAATTTATAATGTAAAAATAACTGTAACTTTATCAGTGTTACAGTTATTGTTTTGTCCTTGCAGGTTTTTGATATTTGTTTTAATTAAAGATTAATTTGATTAATTAATTACTTACATAGATAATTAATAAACATCTAATTATTCATAAATTATTAAATCAATATTTTTAATGATTTCATGATTACCTAGGCATTACACCAATCGAAATTTCTAGGTTCGATATTTTATGTACTGTATACGACTAGAACAATTCTAACGGGTGAAGGATAAAATATTTATCCTGTATAGGTACTACAAGTAGTTACTTAAAAATGTAAATAATTTATCTACTAATGTAAAAGATAGAAACTACACGATTATAATGTACAAATATAAAACTTGTATTGCTGCTTAAAATCTACGTTGAAAAATATATCCTCTTATATACATGTAAACTATAATAGACAGCGTCGACGTGAACATAAGAATTATAGAAAGTAAGATTTTATATTACGAGTACGTATAGTCCTCGCAAAACTTCTTGGGCTTTAACCTTGAATGGATGTCAACAGTCTGCGCATCTCTCCCTCAATTTCAAACAACACTCAATAAGGAGAGTGTGCGAGTAGGAAGTTATTGTTACGTTTCGGTAGAACTTGCGAACATATTGTATTGTAAATGCTCCCTCCGTCGCATTACAGTTCGCACCACTAAGTGCACGTCAAAATACTGCGCAGGTTTGTTACGTGATATCGCCAGAGCCCAAGAAGTTTTGCATTATTTATAGCATCCACTATTGAATAGGCCTCTCCCAAGGACCGTCACCTCATTACATAATGATCATAATGCAAGAGTTAAGTTAGATTAATGAATTGATAAAGCTGACTTTATCAATTCTTCTGAAAGAAACAATATTTTTAGTCATATAAGAAGTTTCCAAAAAAGTACCTACGTAACATGTATGTGTACCTATTAAGTATTTTCAAATTCAAATGTATTTAATAAAATTGAAAAGACTGTTACCAACCGATGATAGTGTAATTCAATTACAATATTAATTTGTAATGTTGCCAGATGTAATAATTGTAAATGTTAGAAAAATCGAAATGTGCCGAAGTTTTGGTACCTATATTATGTAAATATTAAGTAGCGTAGGTACTTAGAATAAAATGGGAAATTGTTACTCTTGCAAGGACACAATTAATTAATTAAGTAAGAAATATCAATCATATTATCTGCCTCAACAGGTCTTTCCATTAAGCTACGATATGGGGTTCTTCAAGAGAGCTGTGAATAGGATTTTGCAAGGTCGACGGCGCACCCGCATACCCCCTGGTGTTGCAGGTGTCCATGGGCGGCGGTAACACTTGCCATCACGTGGGACCGCTTGCTCGTCCGCCCACTAGTATATAAATAAATAAAAAAAATATTACGATGAGCAATTAGCTGAGGGCATATCCAGCTCCAGTGCCTATAATAGGGACCCATTCTATTAAAATTATACACACAGAAACATTAGGTAAGTTTTAGTGTGAAAAAAAGAAAATATGTCCATTTATACAGTTTTCGTAGGTGGCCGGTGAAGTTAATTTTGTCTTTGTACGCATTAAAAGCGTACCTATTCGTACGTGTGGACATGCTTACGTAGATACAAACTACCAATTATTTATTAAACAATAATGGTGTGCCATCTTCGTATTGTGCAATTATTTGAGCATGATTAAGTAAAAAAAAACAGCCGTCCAAACACACTTTTAGCATTCATTCATTACGTTACGTTGTTATTACTCTATTTACAATTACAAGCTTGTATTCAACTTCACATGTTTGTTAGTTAGTTTAAGTCAAATCTTACAAGTCGATTTTAACCCACATCTACCTACTTATACTACAGCCTTAAAATTATACACATGTATATAAAACCGATGACAATACAGTAATCTGATGACCTTGACCCGATGGTGCAGCCAGGAAGCCCAGCACTGTGGAACGGTGAACAGTGGACACGTCATGTTTGGGTCAGTTTTGATGGGTTCGCAATTTTAATGATAAAAAGTGGCATGAGCTTGACCGTCTGGTTTGGCGAGATGGGCGTGATTAACATTGGTCTGTAGGTAACCTATCTATGAGAAGGAAAATTCCAAAATGAAACCCAAAATCAAAAGAATTATAAAAATTAAAACAACGAGTTACTGGAAATGCGTAGGTTGAGAAGTTTCTGCAACTTATAACACTAAAATGGAGTAAATAAATTAAACGTGAAAACCTTTTAACAACAAGCATTTATTATAATGTACCTACCCACTAAAATGAAGTAAATAAACATACACCTAATTTAATTACTATTATTTGATGTGATTTAAAAGCTTGTCGCGAGATTTTCGTACCAATTTATTTAATTAGAATTAGAATAATTTCAAATTACAAATCTCGCGACAAGCTTTTAAATCACATCAAATAATAATAGTTGACTTCCATGTTTATTTTCTACTTTTTAGTGAATTTTAATAAAAGCGTGTTTTTTAAAAGCTTTTTTTACGTTTAATTTATTTATTATAATCTCTCAGCATTCGGTCACGCATGTCCGGTGACTTGTGAAAGGCTATTAGGCCACAAAAATTTAAAAAGCGAAAAAAAACGGTTGCTGTCGGAAATACATAGATGACCGACTGGTATTATTTAATTACTATTCAATTGTCTACTTGTCAGTATAATATATGACATAACACCAGAGGGAACCCACCTCCTGTTGCCAAAATGATGATGTTATAGTAAGGATTTGATGTACATAAGTTATTTTATATTGAGATTGCAGGTCTCTATAGGTATGTTTAAAATAAAGTATTTTAAAAATAGTGTTGTCTATTTTATATCTTCAGGAATTCACATGAAACTTGAGACGTTATTTCTCTTAATATGCTTACTAGCATTTGCCCGTATTGTTTTTTAAAGTTATTGTAAAATTTTATCACCTTCCCTTACTAAACCCGCTAAATAATATTTAAACTACTTGACCGACTTGGATGCAAAATAGACTGAAACATTTCAGACATTACCTACCTACAATGGTGAAAACCCCCAAAAAAATTGTAGCTTAGTGGTCTACGTGATTAGCTTATAGAAATTAATATATGTACTTACATCTAGAAAACAGGAAAACTTAAAAAGCTATTTCAAAAAGTTCAAAAACGACATCCTATAAAGTAGCTAAAAATAACTACCTACTCTAATATTTTGTGTATCTATATATTATTATTTCACGTTTTAAGACATACCTGTGGCTCTATAAGGCATCAATTTCAATAAGTTGTAATACACAAGTGTAAGAACGTAAATTTTTAAACCTTTTACCGTGTTTTTGAAGACATTTGAAGGCCTATTGTAATTTTAAAAAAGTATAGTTTCTTGTCTATTTTAATCTGTGTACATTCATGGTACATTACTCCTAAGAGAGTACTCGGAAATACAACGCATTCCTCGGTCGTTTTCTGCCGATGATTTTATTATGTACTGTGGCCCGGGTATGAAGAGCTATGACAGCTGACATAAATTAGTAAATTGTTAACGGGATCTAATTAGTAGAGACTCGAACTATTGGCGCTCTCACATATCTCGTCAGAAATGGGTGCCTTTCACCCGAATCAAACACTACTTTTCATTTCGAATATGAGGAAAGTAAAAAACAAGCCATATATGCAAAAAATATTTATTCCATGACAGCTTGAACCTTTTTTCTGATTAAATCAGGCGTTTAAAATCATTTCAGAATCGCTATATGAACTCATTTTAATTCCGAAATTTAATTTACTTTAACTTCCCAAGAATTTGATTTAATCTCGCTTTCCCGCCTTTTTTTTTCTTTTTTACTCGCAACATTTTTCAAGCGTAATAGTGCCAGCCAGTCTTTTTGAGTTGTACCTATTGCTAGCTTGATAAAAAGAACTTAATATTAAAGATTATTTCTAATTTATGTCAATGATCTATCTAAATTAATTTTGACGCGGTTTAATCGGTGTCTTAAATAACATCACAAACAAAAATTCTACAATGTTAAAATTATTATAGTATTAATCGAAGTGTGGCTGTATAGGTTTCTGCCGTTGCCCAGTGTAACTACGATTAATTGCCTAAATTTTTTTAAAACTACTTTTCGACCCTAGAGCTTATATGTATCACTTTCAGCATTAGATAATCTATGGTCTACTTTCAGAGTATGAGAAATGAAAAATCATTTTACAACTCGATAGTTCGTTATGATTTTTTTTCTATTTTTTTGTTATGTTAAGTTGCAAAATGTGCTACTTGCAATATGTATATGTAAACCGTCGATATAAAACTACTAATAATTAATTTTAAATCAGCATCATTAATATCAGATTCTCGTTCCACAAATGACCAATCTCAACAATCTAACATTGAGCAACCTAAAGCTTCAACACCTCAGCCTTTACAATCTAGTATTGAGCAGCCTACTGCTTCAATATCTTTTGCAGAGCCCAATCTAACAACAAAACCGCTGTTAGAAACAGCTAGAAAGATTTACCATAAAGAGGAAGCAAAGATATTTCCAGAAAGTAAGGATTTCGTAAATAATGTAACCGAATTAACTGGACTCCAATGAACATATATGTAGGTACTTATATAGGTTTGTATGTATACTAGCACCACACCCTGGTTTCGTTCAGGCATAAGGATCTTAATTGTTTTAACTTCCTTGTAAACAACTGAAGGGCAAAAAAATTGATCAATCGTGATGATTTTTAGTGTTGTCGAGGATAAAGGTTTTAAAGAATTTGTCCAGAATTTAAACTCTTCGTAGCAGTTGCCATCCCGTAAGGTGATTTCAAATAAAATGATCCCTAATATGTTTGATGATTGCTTAAATAAAGTCAGGGAATATGTACAACGGGAGGCAAAAAATGTATGTCTTACTACCGATTGTTGGACATCCAGAACAACGAATCTTATATTGCTGTGACTGTTCATTTTTTGACTGAAGATATAAGAAAGAAATCAGTCTTATTAGACTGTGCTCTTTTCGTGGGCAATCATACAGCAAAACAATTAGCAGACGCATCCTAATCGAGTAGGATTTAAATAATAAGGTGGACACTTTCAGACGCGCCTTCGGTTATTATTTTAATACACAACGCTTCATACCATTCCATGCAGGTGGATAAAGCACCTATCCAGGCTAGTAAAACAGCAGAACTGGTTGCCTGACTTGAAAAAAACGGCATTGAAACCAATGTCCAGATGTTGAAGACTTGATAAAACTAGTGAGAAAACAAGGCGACAAAAGTGCGATACGGTACGAGATAGACGAACTGGCTCTAACACACGGACATCGCGTTCTCCGAACTCCCCCATACCATTATCAATACAATGTCATCGAGTTAATATGGGCACAAATTAAAGGTAAATGTTTAAATTGACTTTACTACCATTTTAAACACAGTGGTATATAATAAATATCTTGGTATATTTGTGTGTTGATGTCAAATAAAGATATCCTATTCAATATACCAATCAGTCGGTTATATGTATTTGATGCTATGGCACGGATTTATCCTACACAGAGACTAAAAAGTTAAGCACCAGATAAATATTATTTTTATATATTACACGTTACGCAGCTCGCCACAATACGGCTCCGCCATTCAGCTATAATAAAATTTTGAACCTGCTAAAAGAAGCTTGTGAGGTCACAAAAGACGACTGGGAGAAAGTAGTTTGAAAAAAGAAGAAAATTAATTTTATTATCGCAGTCGTAGTCACCTGACTACGACTGCGATAATAGGATGATTCCTTATTTGACAATGAAATTATTAGTCAAGCAACGATAATACTAGTGACGACGATAATACTAGTTCACTTGATTCTGATTCAGAATAGTGGAAAATAATCAATGAAACATATTTTAACCACAGTGGCATTTTTTAATTTCCTTAGTCCCACATCAACGAAAGTATTATCATCTGTAAATAAAATTATTTAATGCTATTACTACAATTATCTATAGTTAGTTCCATTAATCTAACATATGTCAAATCGGTAATATTTTGACGGTGTAATTACAACATGTAAGGTCTGGATATAAAGGAAGAGCTTTGACAGCTGACATCAATCATATTATGTACTTAGTAAAAATCATTTTACAACTGATAGTCCAAGAATAATTTTTTCTCTATTTTATTATGTTATGTTAGGTTATTATGACTTATCAAAGAAACGGAAATTCCATAAAAATAATTAAATGTGGAAATTACAATGTCAGCGGTCTTCCTATTACCAAAACCTTATGTGATTATTTAATAATCATGATTAATTGATTATTTGCTCACTAGTAATAATGAACCGACTGTGAGCCCGCTAACAGTTCTGTAAAGCGCTCATTATCGCGATTCGGAACGCACCCCATCGTGACAACACGTTTGTTTTGGTTGACATTCGTGTTATTTGGTCTTAAAATAGAAACGCTTTTTTGTTATTCTGAATTATATGGCATTTTAAATGAAACAGTTTTTTAATGAAACATTTTCCTGAAAATGCCTTCGTTTACTCAATTTTTACGTCTGAGTAATTATGTTATTGGAGGCTACAAGACCGTTTTTCACAGAGGGTACGTTTGAGGTTATGAGTGTTATTTTATTACGCTTAGTTCCAAGCTTGATTTATTTTTATAGGTTTAGGTGGCAACTGACCCGCTTAAAACCTGGGCCGCGCCCAAGTTTACTTTGAAATTGGTGAAAATGGCCCGTAAGCAACGTTTACTGCTTACAAACAGATTGGGGGGACTAGCCCCAACCACTTCTAAAGATTGTATTCTTACACTTGTTCCTTTTCAGGACTACTAAATGATTGTTCTTACAATTACACTTTTAGATTACAATTAGCTTCCTAAATACCCATTTCGTTAAAATCCTTCGAAGTGTTTGGGAAGAGTTTTAGTTTTAAATTGCTTCTGGGACGGCTAATCGCAAGCAATTTCAAAACGTGGTAAATTCACCAGCGGCCCAGTTTTTAAGCAGACCACTTGCCACCTAAGCCTTTTTATTGTTGTGAATGTATGTATGTGGCAGGGCAGAGATGTACAAAAAAGTATATTAAAAGTATTTAAATACAAAATACAAACACTTTTGATTTTCTATTTCAAATGCAAAATACAAAATAGTTTTTTCTTTTGTATTTTATATACTAAATGCAAAATATGTATTTTCAAAATACTTTTTTATAGTTTTTAATTTGCTTAATTTATTTAAGTAAAAGACTTAATATTACTATAATTTGTTCGAAGACACTGTTCACTGTCGCTCATTTTTTTCGATGTGGTCTCATTATCAAGCCACCATATGAGAACAACCTTTCTACTGGTGCAGAGCTAGGTAGGCAGGTATTGTATTTTAAGAAGATGCTTTTTACAGTTGGGTATTTGTTTAATGACTCCAAACTGGTATCTTCATTCTTTAAATATTGGAGTGTTTCTAAGTCAATAGTGGTGTTTGCACTATCACTAGCTGCTGAGGAGTCTGAATCCTCTAAAAACATATATTAAGATTCATTTTTTTCTTTTCTTTTTTCTGATTGAAGTGATCGAGGTATATATTTCATATCTCCATGTTTTAGTTTTCTCACTTCTGCAACAAACAATTCCTTTACATGTTCCTTATTTGCCTTTGGCACCCATTTTAATTTGAAAAAAAGGATATGACACTGATGCCAAAATAGTTTCTTTAGCTTTAGATTCATCTAATAAGTAAAATTTTTGAAATCGTTTTTCAAGACGTCTATTAGTACACCACAATATGTTGGATTACCCTTTTCCAAAGAGTTCAGAATTTTTTGCATTCTCATCAATTCAGGTAGAAGGCATCCATAGAATGTCTCTTTGTCTCCTTCTAAGCTTATAATACCTTCAGCTATAGGTTTTGAACAGTTAGTATATTATTTGATCAGTGATGTTGGCAAAACTTGATAACAAAGTATTTTGCATTTTGCAAATAGAAAATACGTCCTGCGTAAGTATTTCAAATAAAATACAAAATGCTTTTCTCAAAAAAGTATTTCAAATAAAATACAAAATACTTTCCTCAAAAAAGTATTTAAATGCAAAATAGAAATAGGTATTTTGCATTTTGTATTTGCATTTAAATGCAAGTATTTCAAATAAGTCACATCTCTGGTATGTGGTCCTCTCAAAATAAACAGCGGATAATAATTTGATACACAATTAATTAGTTGTTAAATAAAACCATACTATTATTATTAATATAAAAATGTACATGTTATAATATGTAAATTATTAACATGCTACAACATAACATGAGCATTAAAATGAATAATAGCAAAATAGTTTTGAATGTTAAAAATTAAAGTAAGCTTCAAGCATGTTTCACATATAATAATAAGACTTTATATGTTGATAAATGTTCCAGTACAAATTGGTTAAGTCCAGTACAAATATGCAACTACACAAAGAAGTCAGCAGAGGAGAGATTAGGTATCGAGAAGCCGAAGCGCCCTTTGACCCCATTTTTCAAGTTCATGGCTCAAATGCGACCAGCGCTGCTTTCTAAAAATCCAGGCATTAGCGTAAAGGAAGCCATCACATGGACCTCTAAACACTGGCAGGAACTGGATGCTGAGGTAGTATAAAGGAAAAATAAAGTTCCATTATTATAATACTATAGTACATATATGGATGTAGGCCTCATCTAAGGCCCACCAACACACACAATTTTCCACTCTGCTCCTTATATTTAATCATTGTATAATTTTATTTATTGTTTCAGCTGGATTACACAAACTATGGTCAAGAGCTGACAGCTAACAGTCAGCTTCTGACTATGGTTGGTGTAACCCGGCCAAAACGTTGAGTAAAAAGGTAATACATAAATGAGTTAAGATTAGCAGTGGATAACTCCGGAGTTAATGAATTAAAAGAGTTGAAACCGCGAGCGGAGTAGGATTAAGTGAGTTAAACTACTCCGAGAAGTCTTGATTACCCACCGCTAGTTAAGAAGATCCGTATAAAGTATAACAGATAAATATTTGAGAACATTTCATCTTATTAGGTATTACTGTATAGTATAATATTTAGTGTATAAATATTACGACAATATTAATAGTGTACGAATATTCGGCCTAACTATTCGCCCATATTTCGCGCCAATTTGTCTAGGCGCAGAGAGGCACAGCTCACATTGTCCTTTGATTGGCTCCCGCTCCCTTTATTCCTATGTAATCGCGTAAGCGCCGTAACGTCAAGTGTTGACAACGAAATAGTAGCAGACCTAGATATTTACCTGAATCTAAAATAATTATATAGGAATAAAAATCCATTTTTTGGTGGGCACAAAATAAAGCAACATTTTCTAAGGCTTAGTAAAGCTTGCTGCAAAGTATTTGTCCCCACCTGGAAGCAATGTTTACTCGGAGAGACTTTTTCAGAAGCAGAGCATTTGTATGAAGAGAAGAGAAACAGGCTTCTTCCTCGTAACGCAGAAAAAATATTATTTTTACACCACAATCTACCGCTTTCAAATTTTGATTACTAATTTCAAATAATATATGTTATTTACCAATAGAAAAATAAACACTTAAAATTATAAAATAGTAGGTTATTTTCATGATAAAATATCCTGCTTGCAGAACAACTTATAGGTATTCGGTATTCGGCCGAATAGTAATTTAATATTCAGCATTCGGCCGAATATCGAAAAAGGGCCGAATACCGAATAGTAACCGAATATTCGTTGCAACTCTAATAATTTTTTTTACAGGCAAAATCTCAAATGGTGAAGGAGTACGGGAAAGACATGGAGGACTACAAGAAGATCAAGGCAATGTATAATGCATCTCTCACAGAAGAACAGAAGGCAGACATTAAGAGAGTGCAGGAGGAAATGGCGGCTAGCAAGAAAAAGAGGAAATTAAAAGCTGTAAGTCTTAAATAGGCCATTTATAAAGCTAAATTAGTCATTATTAAGTTATTTAAGCATACAATATTGTTTTAGTTTTGTTTTACCATACTTACAAAGTCAACTTGCCTTTATTAGATTAACTTGCAAACATTTCAAATTGATTGGTACTATAAAGTATTTTTCAACCCCTTAGATTTTTTTTAAATATTTTTTTATGGTTATTTTTGCTTGTGATCTTTTTACGCTCTACAACACTATAAGTAATGTTAGTGTCTATTTATTTTTAATCTTTGTATCTTTTCTTGTTGTGTCTAGGAATACAAGGAATTGGGTCGTCCAAAAAAGCCAATGTCTTCATATTTCCTTTATGCACAGTCAAGGAAAGATGTATTTCAGGGTAAAAATATAAAGGAATACCAAGAGAAGGTAAAAAATGACTGGATAAAACTATCTGCAAACGAAAAGACAAAGTTTGAACAGCAGGCACAAGAATTAATGAACAAATATAAGTAAGTTTATTTCTCAGTTGTATGGCTCCGAGGTTCCATTATAGACACAAGTCATTGAATTTATTCAAGTCATTGTTATTTTAACATTCACACCAACCCCATATTGAAAATATCGGCACTACTGTATAGTCCTCGCAAAATTTGTTGTGTGCTTTTACCTTGAATGGGCGTCAACAGTCTGCATATCGCTACCACAGTTTAAAACTTAGATATACAGACTGCGGCCCGTCGTCTATTTGTTTGCGGCCCATCAGCTAATTCTTATTTTTCATTACATTCTATTTTTTGTCTCATCTTTAAAAAATAGAAATAATATTTCTTTTATTTTAATACTTTTAAAACTGCTCCATATTTTACAAACCTAATTTTTTTTTACTAACGATTACTAGAAAAATAGAATATAATTAACTTTTCTAATTCATTTAAAATGTACAATTTTCTTATATTGTCTATGTATTCTTTTGGCTTGTATTTAAAGGAGCAACAAGAACCTACTGAATGAGCAGCAAATCATAATCAACAAAACAACCTATTTTTGAATAATTTAAGTAAATAATTATACTTTTCTTAAATTATTCAAATTATTATTTGAAGTTGGCATGTATTGTGGAGGTCCATTGGCGACAGTATCCACTTACCACCAGGTGGACTGTATGCTCAATTCCCGCCTATTTCCTATAAAAAAAAAATCCTGAGAATGCTATCATCAAGTAAGAGCTCTATTTCTTTACTATTACCAGAGAACCTCTATCTAACCCACCTTTAAATTTGTTACGATCAATTTGGTGCTCATTCATATTTTCTGTTTTTTTTTTCAGGAAAGAATTAGAAGCGTGGGAGTTAAAAATGATAACAATCGGCCGTACAGACCTCATCCGTGCCAAACCTGTGCGTGAAAAAAAGACAAAAGACCAAAGAGCAAGCTCCAAAGGTACCAAAGAGCAATAGGGACTCGGGTGCTCTGACGTCTCAACTGACTCTACTAGCTATAAGAATAACGTGAATGTTCAAAGTATTACAAACGACACTAGTCCACAGATGCCAGACAAAATTCTTCTAGAGTCAGACCGTTGGAGCACGAGTGAAGAAAAGCAGTTGGAACATGATAAAACAACCCTCAAAAACATGTCCCACTCTGATCAGGAAACTTTCCCAGAAAAAAAAGAGAGTAAGAGTTTTATAAGTAGTATTAAAGATTTCTTTAAGGTTTAGTTGCAGACTGCACTCCTTGCAAATCTCTTAGTTGTTATTGATTTTGTTTATTTTCTTTAAATTTTAGTTTGGACTATTTGAAATATCAATATTAAGGGCTTTACATCGGGAGGCAATTTTGAGAACCGTTTTTTTTCCACCAGAGATTGTAATTACAATAATTATAATCATTCCCATTATCATAATACCCTTATTATTTTATAGCGAAAAGTAGTGTCTTGATACTTACAACAAAACAAGGTGCGTCCAGTTCATTAAAACCAAATCCCAAAATGCCTGATTAGCCAATACGACTAAATGTCAAAATGTCTTTGTGTCAAAATGACTGAAATCGAAATAACTAGGTCCAAATCGACTAAATCTTGAAATGTCTTTGTCTCAAAATGACTGAAATCTGAAATATCCTAGTCCCAAAATGACGGAATTGTTTGATGATGACATGTCCGTTACCCGAACTCGAACCCACGAACTCTTGCATGGGGTATCACACAACTCCATCATATCCAAAGAGCCTAACGTCATACAACCTCCTTGGTACAATAATTATTATCTATCGTCTTACACTTGACCATCAAATGCTATTCTAAAGATAAAATATAAAATGTCATTGAGTACATTTGTCATCGTTCTGTTTGCGTCAATATTACTTTATTATTAATATCATATTATATTGTGAAGCTGATTTCTAAAGTAATGGCAAGTGGAAACCGAGGTGGTTTAATTTTTATTAATAACCAAAAAGGGTATCCAGCTCCACTTTATCATGGCCATTCAACTTTGGAAATCATAATAAAAGTGGGAGTTCTATGTGGCGATTTATAAATCACCACAAGGGGGGATGGTCATAAGGTGGTGCAATGGTCGTAACATTAAACTCAAATAAAGATGTGATACTTAGACAAACTCTCCACATACATGCAAATCTCACCATGACTAAAATGTTCGAGATATTGTTATTGACAAGTGCAAACAAGACGCATGTGAAAAAATGACACCCATTAAAAAAAGTATTCGAGAAGAATGTAGCAGCACTTGATTATTATTTATTATGAAGAACTCTCTTTAGAGAGCAAGACACAAATATTTAGAGCAAACAAATATCGAAATTTTATACTTAAAAGATGTGGAAATACCGAAAATATTGACACACGATTTTTTGGTAGTAGACGACGGGAAGATGAGATGTTAATATTTTCGACCTTAATTGGAAGACAATATTTGAGTGCTTCTGCAGAAAAGATACAGTACTTTGGGGATGCCACCTGTAAGTGTGCCAAAACCCTTCTACCAATTATTTACAATTAATGTCGATCTTGGTACAAGTAGTAAATCAACCAATGTAGTGTCCATTATCTTTTCCCTACTTCCTAATAAAAGCGAAAATACTTATCGTAGGGTATTTAACTATTTATGGGATTAAATGGGTATATACATCTATAAATACAAATGTTATTTCGAAGTCGCACAAATGAATGCTTGCAAGACGTTTTTCCCCAATTGTACATTGAGTGGATGCTTCTTTCACTACAGCTGTGTTGTGTGGAAAAAGGCAAAGGCTGTGAAGGCTAACGCAACTATTGAAGGTCGCAACATAGTTGGAATGTGTGCAAGTCTACCGTTACCGAAAACCAAAATAAATAGTACCTGGCTGTACATACGTGACTTAGCTAGGTATACAGAGGTAATGAGGTTATTTAAAAAGCATATGGAGAGGCAATGGATTAAATTGGACCCTTCAATGATAAGTTGTGCTGAAGAAAGGCACCACACCAACAACCCAATAGAATGCTGGTATAGACGGCTCAATACTCGCATGCCACACAAGCCAACTTTAGTACGATTCATATATAAATTGAGAAAAGAAGAAACCTATCAAGATACCCGAATGAAGAACTTATTGTTCACTGACGCTACCAGTAGAAAGGCTAAAATATATTTTGACATCCATTACCGCAAGCAACTGACTCGGCTTAATGATGGAGAGATAAGTGCAATTCAAAAATAAAAATACAAATGATATGTGGCGGATAAAATTTCACTAGTTGCATGAAACTAATTTAAAAAAATGCATTGTTCTACAGGCTATTATTTGTTTTACAAGTTATTATTTTAATTAAATGTTTTTTTTTTAAATTTGATCATAATAATAAGTGTAAACATTTAGTTTTGAAAATGTTTCTTGTGGTGTAAATAATTTTTTATTTAATAGAAGTCATGTTTAGTTTATGAGAAATGAAATGTGTTATGTAGCAGGTTATTATTTTAATTAAGTAAACAAATGTTATTTAAAAAACAGCTATTATTTTGGGTAAATTTGGGAATGGTGGGTATCTTTATAATAATAGGTAGGATTAAACTTCCGAGTTCATAGTGAATAACAGACATTTTGCAACCAAAAAATTTCGAGTATAAGGCATTTTGGATTCAAGTCGTCGACATCTTGAGATTTAGTCGTATTGTATCAGGCATTGTGGGATTTGGTTTTAGGGAACTGAACGCAAAACGGTCATTGACATATCAATATGAAATGGCAGCAGCTTTAAGTAGATTTGACATTTTTAGTTCTGAGTAATCAGTAGATTCTGTTTTCTATTTTTACCAGTTTTTCTCCTGATAAGTCTAGAATCGATGTATAGCCCTAATTGATATCCATTGTACATAATCGACACAGGCAACATTTATAGACATACCTAGGTCCTCGTAAGGCACTGCGAGCTATAAAAATCTAAATGTTAAATATTTTTGATGGAACTTCAAATGGCCCGTTTAGTAGAAGATACATTAAAATTATTATGTTATACTTAGGCTACTTGTAATGAAAGAATTTGGCATATTAACTTTGCGTCACGCTCCAGTCTTGTTAAGTGATTAAATTCCAAATTGTATTTTTTCAAAATTACACAGGTGTCCTGTGAAATAGCTACAGTGTTATTACATTTATACAAGGTAATTTTCACACATAAAATGTTACATTAGCTTATACAACTTCTAACTTAATTCTTAGAAAGTTCAACATCATGTATGAAAACTTAGGTACGACTTCGTATGTATTTATTGTTCCTTTACATGTGTAACATTGACATCTACCATTATGATTTCACAATTAATTTAGTAGTAAAAATAATCATAAGCAACGTTAGTTTTCTTTAATGCATTTCATGTTCCTCCATGCCACTGCAAACAAGATGGCCTAAATAAAAAGTCTCCGTTCATTAGGATCCCGTGGGTGATTCATTTGGATTTTTTCACCACATGGATCCCCTGGGTATATTACAGCTTGTGTAATAATACTAAACTATCAAAAGCCAGGGAATAAAACAATGTAAAAAGGGATAAATTGGTAGCTACAAGAAAAACAAGTCGAAATAATTAATAAAACTATAACTATGAATTTAATTATTTCACCAATTATCACTTGTTTCTTTTGCCATGAAATGACCGATAGTTATAGTAACTTTACTGATAAGGGATTCCTTGGAGAAATTTTAATGACACATTCCAGGGATTCCTCCCTCTCCTCCACAACCAGCCCCTTCATCGTTCACTACTGGACGCGTACCTCCTCATGCACATTGTCTTGTCTTGTGCTCCTTAAAACGCTATGCTGGAGAAGCGGATTGGCGAGTCCACTATTTTAGATGTAGTGTAGGTTCTCAGGGCTTGTGGTAACGGCTTTGTTATATCACAACCTTTTACAACACCTACGCGAAGAGATGGGGTGGTGGTATTCTAAAGCCAGCCGACACAAATAAATAAAAAAAGCAGATGAGATTTATTTTGTATCTGATATCGAAGTTTTTTGTTTTTAGTAACAAGGTGGCATACCTGGTGGTAAATGGATACTGTCGTTACTTTTTTTTCCAAGTGGCTAAATTCTTGTGGCCCTATTAGCCTTTCAAGACTCACCGGACATGTATAGTTTAGGGCGGGCCCAGAAGGCGCTCAGCCAGGAGCAAAGTGTGTGCAGTAACGAGTAACTGTTCATCGATGATATTTGAATTCAATCCTAGGCTAATTTTATTATTAAATTAAAGTTTTTATTTCTCTTTTCCGCGCTTCTCCAGTGTTAACTTTCACGGTAGAACTTTAGACGGTAGACGGTCAGTTGCTGTAATAATACTTTAAGTACATTGTACCATACCATATTGCACTATGGTACGTCAGTGCATGTCCACTGTCGGAATTTTAATTCGATTCCAGATTTGACAATTTCAGTGTTGCAACGTTATGACAAGTACTAAATAGTAACGTTGCGAAATTATTCGATACGGAAATGGAATATTTCCGGATCGATTCCTCTCGTTTATAATTTTATTCTCGTAAACTAAGTATATCAGGAAATTAAATATTTGTGAACGGATAATTTAGTTATGACGATTAATTTTATTACGGATCTGAGAGTTTTCTTTAATAATTGTGTGTGAAATAAATAAATAAATGTGATCATGAAGGAACATGAGACATAAAACAAATAGATGTATTATGGTAATATTTTATTTTATAAATCGTCGCCGTCATCGCTATCGCTATCGCTGTCACTTTCTGTAACATTTATTATAAATGTGTCTGTGATATTGTCAATTAACATATCTAGCCTACTCATTTTTTCCTCTTCTTTGACAACATGGGATACGCATTTAGACCATTCGGTGGCCGTAATTTTTTTAATGCCTTCCTCAAATAAATTTCTCACGTCTGTCAATTTGAAGGTTTTATTATTTTGAGCTACATGCCCCTTTACCTGAGCCCATATCAATTCGATAGGGTTCAGCTCGCAATGGTAAGGGGGCAGTCTTAAAACCGTGATCCCATGTTGTGCTGCCATTTCGTCTACAGCGTACTTATTAAAAGACTCGTTATGTGGAATCAGTTCTAAAAGCGTAGCTTTAACCATATCTGGTTCGTAATGAATATTTTTATTTAAAAGCCAGTCTTGAATGGCAGCTTTTTTCCAGCTCATTTTTGGTGCCGTTTCCAATTTTCGGGAGTGGTAAGGTGCATTATCCATCACCACAATTGAGTTTGGTCTTAATTTTGGTAAGACTCCAGCGAACCACTCCTCAAAACAAACTGCATTCATCTCATCATGGTAATCTTCACAATTTTTCTTTGCTTCAAAAATCATGAGCCCCTCTTCCAGGAAGCCTTCTTCACTACCTATATGGCTAATTATGAGACGTTTGCCTTTTCCAGATGGGTTTTTTAATCCAGTGGTCAGTCCCTCCAAAAACGCTTGCCGAGATGATGTGACTTGCTTGTCCACCCAAGTTTTTTTTACAGTATGACCTTAAATCACATATAGTACATGAACATTCAATATTACTATTTATTCAATATTCAATTTTTCAGTAACAGTGAAAGCTTTTCGTGGACGTTTTTTTCTTGGAGACAAGAAAACATCCACGTCTTTTTGTGATGTACTTGGCGGAGGATCCATTTTGATGGAAAACCAAAACAAATAGATTCACTCAAAGTTCACAAAAAACTATAAACGTAACAACAAACACAACGTAACAAAACTTTAACAAAAACCCAACAAAATAACAAAATATCGATTCGCAATGAAACGAGATATTCGTGCAGTCAGACTAGGAGAATGAAGCCGAATGACAAGATAAACAAAATGGCGATAGCTGCACGAGCGCGCACGGGTTGCCAATACAGAAAACTATCTAGGCTCTTTTATTATAAGTTTTGTTTTTAATATAAAAAAAAACAAAAATATTAACTTTTTATAAAATAAAGCAGCGGTTACTAATTAATAAATAATTGTTATGAATAATTATGTATTTATTTAAATAAAAATCAATAATTTAGTCTTTAATTGGCACACCAATATTATGATTACATAAACATAAATCGCGATTGTTTATCGATTTTTGTGTTCATCACTACACTATTATATGTGGTATCATTATTTTACAAAATGACAGTAGCTAATGTCAAATGTGGAATCGAATTATAATTATAGTGGTTCAATGGACTTGGGTCTGTCCAAAGCTACAAAATGGTTAAATATTATGAATAGAACTTTTGTTGTAGTCACAGTAGTAATTCATAATAATAGGGTGGGTCTATGCTAAAATGTCTTTCAACGGGTATTTCGACTTAGTTAGATTAGTTGGTCAGATTTAAGCACGATCTGTATTTATGTACATAAATAAATTGTACAATCAACACAAAAAAAGAAATTGAGGTAAGTACACAATGTAGGAGTTAGTCGGGAGTGACGAGTGTTAAGCAGTGGCGATTCCTGGTGTTTAGCCTTGGGTTGGCTCGAGGCTATGGTCACATTCTTTTTGTCAATAAAAATCCCGAAATATCAAGTCTTTAATTAAAAATTTCAAAAGTACAATTAATTAATGAAACATATTACTTATAAAGTCTCGTCAAACAATTTTGGTTTTCCCAAAAGATCTATTACAGGCGCGAGCGAGGCAGGTGGCGCGGGGTCGAACCGCGCGGGGCGGGCACTTGTATATAATTCATTGGCGCCGATAGAAGCGCCAACAACACAGATTGTACCGCGAGTCGCAACGTGAAGGCTTGTGTGCAAAATAAATTTAAATTGTTTAAACCTGAATAATTTACTATTATGTTGTTTTGTTTATTTTATAGATGAAATAATTTAATTATTTTGTTTGTTTGGTTAGGCGGCGCCAAATTCGCCAACATAGAGAAATCACCACTGGTGTTATACCTTTCTTATTTTCAACAAATTCTATATGTTTGCATATTCTTAGAAAGATAATAGAGCGCTTTTTTGCTTCCTAAGTTCTGATTTCACTAAAGTACAATTTTATATTATAAGTCGAAAACGGCAACCAAATAAAGAGATGACAAAAGTATTTTGAATAGATATAATAGTGTATTTTCTATTTACAGCGGCCTGCTGCCTAAAAGGAATCCAAGAAAAAACATTTTATGTAAATAATTTTAATTTAAAATTCTGTTACAAAATACAAATAAATTAAATCTTTGTATTGACCTTTATTACAATTATTATTATTATTATTATAAGAAATGGAATTAAGCTGGTATTGAATCCAAAAAGTTTCAACATAGTTTAAAAGGTGGTCTAGCCTAGTTCATAGAACAGAAAGTATAATATTATCATCATTCTGTTAATTGATAGCATTTGAAGGGTGGGGGGGGGGGTCATGGTCAATGGGTGATAATTAGAGAAAATCGAAAAAAAAAACCTTATTTTAAAGTCTTTATTTATTTGAAATGTAATTATGTCATTAAGAGTAATATTAAAGTCTTATATTTTACTTTAGCCTTAAACATATTATAACATATTTATTTATTTTAGCTTTTTATTATACAAAACGAAAATTTGTAGAAAATTTATCTTGAAAAAAGGTCGTTTATATTTTTTTCCAAAATTTAATAATACTTTACCAGAAGAAACAAAAATAGAAATAAAAATATTATCACATTACTTCAATAGTATGCTTGTGATATTAATGTAAAACGAAAAGTTGAATAAAAACAAAACTGAAAAAAATATCAAAGAACGGTCGTAGTCCATAGACAATGACCATTGTTTAAAGTATGATTTCTTTTTTGAAATACACCGTTTTATATAAATTAATTTCCTGTGGACAGTGATATTTTTTGCATTTCTGTATTCACTATATCATAGTACACCATATAGTGAACTAGATGGCGTTGTTAACTCAATTTCTGAAAAACGCTGACTATGATCCTTCTTCCCCCTTACCCTTCATTTATGATTATATAAATCCTACATTTATGATTATACTGCTGTAAACCTATTATAAGTACCAGCTTATCTGTCCATTGCATGCATCTAACACCATGTAATCAGCATCATAAACATGTTAACCTATGAAAATAAAGAAGGATGTTAATATTTGTTGTAAGAAACTAAAAATAAAGCTTTTATCACTGCTACAAAAATGTAAAAATAAAGTTGTCAACATCTGATACAAGAAACTAACAGTAAAGATATTAACATCTGAAGAAACTAAAAAAAAATTATGTCCCTGTGACATTAAGGCTCCTGGCTCGCGCGTAGTACGGCGGGTCGCACCGCAGCGCATGACATTCAAAAATCCTGAATCAGTTTCATACATTTTGTATAAACCATCGCACACTATTTAGAGACGGGCCGCAGCGAAGCGCACTGCCCGATCGCTTGCCGACCGTATTGATGCGCCGATGTTATACGCTGCAACGCGGCCCGCCTCAACGTGCTTTGAATAGACGTAATTCGAGTTATTCGCCGTGCGACGACGTTGATTCAACGATTGCGTTGAGCTGCGGCGCGCCGAGTGTGATATGCGTTGTCTCAGTTTAGCAGTGAGCCGCGCTACGGCGCGACGGGGCTGTAGTGTACGCGAGCCTTTATGCAACTATAACTGTACATACATATAACTGTATTTTGCTTGATCTTGAAAATAGAAAACATTTGAGGCCATGAGAACCAGAATGGTCTAACTGTCATTTATTACAAATCGAATTTTTAAAAGCAGAGTGGCCTCGTGTAGTAGATTCACCCTAACTTGTCACAAATGCCAGCGCAATAAGACTTGGCGGGAACTAGTGAAGTTGAGTTTGTGTTTGATTATAATAAAAATTGTGTATTGTGCATTTTGTGATTTAAATGATAATTTATTACACCAGTGTTTTTCTGTATAATGTTTGTGATATTCAATCATTTTACTGAGCGGCTCCTACTTTTTTTTTATAGAAAAAAGGCGGCAGATGAGCATACAGTCCACCTAATGGTAAGTGGATACTGTCGTCCTACTTCGACGGGACTGGACAATAACGTGATAAAAACAATTCTCTTTTATTATTTGCTGTGTAGACTGATGGCTATGGCTATGCCCGTGTCCAAATAAAATATATACATACCTATATATTAAAATTGAGTGAGTCTGATAACTTATTTATTTACTTAATACGTATTCCCTAAGTATAAATCTAAAAAAATGGATGGTTCAAATACAGATGGAAGGTATGTATCGTTTTACGCTGTGTATATATATATATATATATTATATTAATGGCCTTGCAGAATCCTATTCACAGCTTTCTTAAAGAACTGTTGTAGCATAAGGGGAAGACCTCACGAGGCAGTTCGTTCCATAGGCTACGGTTTCTACAGTGCGTGACACCTCCGTATCAAGGAAATGCAGATGCACCGCAATAAAACAAAAAAAATGGAAGTTTCTCAGTGGCCAATCCCTCCTTGCCCATTAAAAGTGGACTTTTCCAACATCAATTTTACTGTGTATCCCACACAGTAAAATCGACGCCATCCACCACCACCTAGAGATGGCTAAGCCGGCCATACTCTTGCTAATGGAGACATATCCTGCCCGGCCGATACATCATATCCATCGCATACAAACTTAAACACTGTTTTGTGCGACGTGCCGGGGTATGCATGTACGTCCTGGAGGAAATATGTTGCCGCCGCCTTAGCCATTTTGAAGATGGGGACCTGTCGATTCTCTGGGCGAATATTGACTACGAGGCACTATGGAATATAACAGGCTGTTTAAAAATATTTGCTTTGAAACTTTGTACAGTATAAATACAAAATAATCACACTTATTGTACAGTCACAGTGACATCAAACGGTCTCAAAATATGTTTAAGGACTTCGAATAACGCCTGACACAATAGCAGCATTTTACCTACCAATAAAATGCGTATTGTGTCCGGTGTCTTATTAAAGCCTAAAAGGAAGGCTTGCTTTGAAGCCATCCTTTAGGGCTGCCCGATTTAAAAAAGTAAGTGTTTACAGATCTTTTGAGACTGCACTAACTAAGCACAAGCTACGGAGACATGGAGACATCGGCAACCTTGGTGGACAGGTAGGTGATGAATGACTCATGGCATCATGAGGCAAGCAGTGGAAAGACTAGTCATGACAATGTGGATCGAAATGGAAGGACAGCTATCTCAAACTATGTTTAAAAGGCTCTGAATAAGACTCCGGATGCAATATGTAGTTTATTGAAAAGTAAAACTGCTATTATCTATATGGAAGCCAGTTCAGATTTCCTTACTACAAAATGTTATACATTTTGGATTACACAGAAGCTGATAACTTACCGGTTTATTTATTCTTTGTACACTATTTCAGTTATTTTTGTAATATAGATGTTAACTTATGTAAGTTACTATTATATTTATATCTATATACACTTATTGTTTGTATGAAAGCTAATTGATAATAATAACATGTATTGTGCAAGATTTTAAAAAGTGTTGCAGAGAACATTTATAAAACAAATGTTAAAGAAATACAATTTAGACAGGCCATATACTTCTAGTTTCATGTTATTAGGTATATTTTATATATAAAAATATACTTGTGTCGTTTTATTATTTTACAAATAACATACAAATTATTCTGCTATATTCATATAATTTGGCATAACATTCAATTTTATTAAAAATATATAAAACATTCTTATTTATAACAGCTACTAAAGAAAATAATTTAAATGCAAGAAAAGTAAAGAACTGTAAGAAATATAGTTCATTGAGCATAACAGTGGTACAGTGAGAAATGTTAAAAATCCCTTTTTATTAAATTATATGTACAAAATGTTTTCTAATATATTAACTAAAATGGCAATATGTGATGTGACCACAACACAACTTCTCACTTTTGTATAAAGGCACAAGCAATCAAAACTGCAGAACATTCCTGTTATGTTAGCTGGCTAAAGGATCAAACTGATTAGTCAATGCCCATGATTTTACAGTGAAAAGTAAAAGGAACACCTGACACTAAGTAATGAAATTTTCTGTTAATGTAATGCAAATGGATTGTATGCAAATGGTTGTGAACAAAAACACACTAACATCTTGGAAAATTTCTGCCACCCACTGTAATACCAACATGATTTTGTTCACTCTATTCATTTGTATACCATTGAGAAGCAGAAGCATGTTGGCAATTTGACAGTTGTTTTCATTCCTATCAGTAGGGAACCATGTGTGCTTTGTAATGATGTATATTATGAGAGGAAGGAAAAAGTAAGTGCTTTCAAATGTTAATATGGATAAACTATAAAGTAGCTGAATCAACAAAGATAATAGCACAATATCATATTTATTGTGAATGAGGACATAGTCCCAAGTACGTTGGTTTTCGATTGGTTCAGGTGTTGCAGACAAGAAAGCTGCCAAGTCATTCGTTACCTCTGCGTCACCTGCCGCGTCCTGCCTTGGTGGTAAGAAGTCCAGTAAATCGGACTCTGTAGCGAGTATGCCATTGTTGAGTGACTGTTTATTCGTAGGCGATGAAGTACATGGAGTCTCACTTTCTTCCGGTCTCGAGAATATAACAGTTCTGACGGGGGATTCTAGAAAGAAAACGAAGTTATGAGCACCTACATTGTTGTGAGTGTTAGGTTAGTCACATTTAAATAGTTATGGATAAGCACCTCGAGGAGTTTCGTTGTCAATTTTCCCCGAAATTAATTGAAGTCTGTTATGAGAATTCTCTAATATCCTTTTTCTTCGGGCTTCACGTCTAGCTGTTGCAGTATCGGCCATATTTGACAATTGGTTTCACTAGATCACTAGGTTTGACAGTTCTTGAAATTATTGCCATAACATATAGCAATGTCATCGAGGTAGGCACAGACAGGAAAAGTTCCGGTTTTTTACTACAAGTACACGCCGGAGCCAGTGCTCGAAAACAATATCGCAAAGATTTACTGGGACTAGCCCGACATCACGAACAGGATCATTCTCGCCAATCTCGGGTGTCTTTAGTGGACATAACCGTCTCTTGTGATGAGGGTCTCCTATAAACCAAAACCGAGTGAAGAGGAAAGTATCTCGACCTGGCGCTCGTGCGCCAGCTCGCCGACAGAACACCGATATGTCGGCCGTAAATGAGTTAATCCTCTCCAGCCTGGAAACCAATCTGAGGTGGTAGGGCTTCCGTAGTGGCTGGCTTTCAACATGCAGAAGGCGATGCTGCTCGGTACCGGGCCTACCCTCCGCTGGTTTCTCTCCCTGGGGCCGTAAACCCTGGCTGACTGTACTTCCGCGGAGGGTTGTATAACCTCGTCTTTATATAACCGGGGGCATATCTCTCCATCGTTTTGGCTCACCCAGGGACAAACGAGATTGTTTAGATTGCTTTGTACATTTTACAATTTTATCCGATAATTATCGTAACAAAAAAGCATAGTTTAAAAAGGTGTCGGGCGTGCTTTAGGCTTGTGTAAATTTTTATATATGGTAATGAAATTCATTAAACTTCCGCCAGGTTGTGATACTTTTAAATTGAAAAATATTAAATTATACACCTTAAATAAATCTTATGTGACTTTTGGCAGTTCTAAATACTGTTCTATTTAATTTTGAAAATATCTTTATTTTTTTGTACTAGTATAACGAATTAAAGTTATAAAGTTTTTTTTCAAACCCGGAAGTTTGTGTGCTGTCTCTCGAACAGCAACGCCGACGATTGTTTGGCGCCTTTACTGGCCCGGTTTTTCTTATAATTTCCTAAATTGTTCAACAAAAGTTTGTATTTGACAATAAAATGGGTGATAAAGGCGATGGAGGTAAAGATATTAACATGGGTAGCATTTGATATATTTTTTGTAGTACAAAATTTGAACATCTGACAGTCTGCTTGCCTTTGATTTTTGGTTATCGAGAATGATTTGTCGTCTTTTGTTGTGAGTTCTAATCTTTTGTCGCCTGTAGAAACATTCGATGATGCTGTCGAGGAGAGAGTTATTAATGAGGAATACAAAATATGGAAGAAGAACACACCATTCCTGTATGATTTGGTGATGACACACGCACTGGAGTGGCCCTCGTTGACCGCTCAGTGGCTCCCCGATGTCACTAGACCTGAAGGAAAAGATTATTCCGTGCACAGGTAATGGCTTTTTCTAAGTAAGTAACCATAAACTATTTCTATCCTTTTTGTTCTTCATCTTATGAGTCTAGGTTAGTGATTCTGCTGTTGATTATAACAGTTAAATATTTAATTAATATGTTATAAACCTTATGTAGTACCCACGAGAGATTTTAACGTAATAGGTATGTTAACTAATATCCACTTGGATGAAACATTTGTTTCATCTGATATTGTTTGATATTTTGATTTGTAAAGATATATTTATATCTAACTATTTACTGTGAGTGGTAACCATTCTTTTGATTTTTATATTTAAAGAGTGGCAGATGAACCACTTTTTCAATTCCAATCAACTATGGATCTAACTATGGTTCTTCCCGATGGAACAACTATTCATTTTGTTAGTTAAGAAATAAATGGATCAACTATAGAGTAACAATTCCCTGCAGAACAACTGCTTACTGAGACAATGATAACAAACTTCTTAATGGTATTCTTAAATTATTTCCCACTTATAAAATATAGTGATTACTGATTAATGTCTAATCATTTTAAGTATGCGATTGAGTCGCATTTATCCCTACATTGCAAACATTGAGGTTACATTATATCTTTAATTTGTGCCCCTTTTTTAAATATGGAATGTGTAGTAAAAAAATGAACATGACCAATATATTGCTCTTCCGCAATATAAAAATGCTGCATCTTATTAAAAGTGCACAAATTACAAAACTGGGAAATACAAGAGAAGCATAACTGTAACAGTAAGTATAACATAATATTTTTTCAATCAAATTTCTACAGCCCTCAATTGAGTTGGCAAGTCACCTACTGCCTGTTGCCTTTTTTATTTTAGGATAACAACGTGTTACATAAAACACATACTTGCTTAATGGATATCACGAAAAACATAATAGTGGAAAAAAGCAAATAAAAGGATAAAGCTGCATAACAATGATTTACCCATAACTCGCATTTAAAAAAAATGCTGTATGTGAAATGCAAGACCAAGGACTTCATTTTTTGACTGAAATGCCATATTTACAAAATGTAAAGAGTGGATGTAAATTATGCTAGACCTAAAGCTGTAGGCACAAAAAAGACCATGTTTAGAAATTTCGAAGAGGTTGAAGTACCTGAAACACAGTGATGTTTTCTTATGTGAATATGAAGATGGAAATTATCAAACTCGGTTTTTGTTCAACGGAATCGTGATTACTATTAGCCAATATGTAAGAATTTTTTGTGCATGCCACATTACAGAGTTGCCCTAAGCCATTTTACCAGCTATTAACCATCCACACAGATTTCAGTAGCTCAGAAGACAGTTAACACAAAACCTTTAATTTATGCTTTAATGTCTGAATAAACCAAAAAAATTATGCCATCCTTTTAGAAAAGTTTAAAATAAATTTATCTGAACTAGAAGTTCGTACATTACATTGTGATTTTAAAGTTGCCCTGTGTAATGCTATAACTACAGCATACCCACAAGTTTCCATAAAAGCATGTTATTACCCACAATATGTGGCACAGGGCAAAAAAACAAGGAGCACAAGAGCAAGGATGAGAGAAGAATTGTAGGTTTTTCTGCTATTCTCCCATTATTCCCAGAAGAATGGATATTAGAGTATTGGGAGTACATAAGAGCAGAATATAAAGAAAGTGTTCCGGTGATGCCTCAATTTATGACATATTTAAGCCAGGCCTCAATTTATGACATATTTAAGCCATTTATTTAAAAAACAATCATTTCAGTCATCAGTGTTTTTGGTCTGCTCCACAGGACAAATAAACACGTTTTGGAATCATTCCATTCAAAATTAAAATGAAGCTTAGATTAAAAATGTGACATTGTTCTGTTTACTGAACTAAATTGTTAAAGATGAAAAGTTGAATAAATTACAGACACCCACAAAAAGAAACACAGAATATAGGAATGATGCAGTTATTTTGCGAATTATGCTGCAACATATTATATGAATAATGAAATCACTCTTGGACCATCCATGGAGAAATTAAGATAAGAAGAAACAACAATTAAAAGAAGAAGACAATGTATACCTATCTAAATGATAACTTCTTTAGACATAGGCATTTAAAATGAACAAATTAATACATCAATATTTTATTTATATAAGAGAAATTGTCATATAAAATTTAAGTTGAATAAAATGAATTTATGTTGAATTTAGTGTATTTTCATTAAAATGGGTTTTCAGAAAGTATGTGGCGATGTCGCACATGCTTGGCGTATAGAAGGTTAAAGCGAGATGTTCTGTTGGGGTGCATAACTATGAAAAAGCACCATCGGTTATTTTAGTTGGTTTGATTTCTGGGAAGAAAGCCACTACACCTCCAATATATGCTGATATCAGAATGTGTCCACTTGAATGTGTTGTCTACCTTAATTCACACTTAATTTCATCATCTTAGTTACGCTGATGATTCTAATAGTATATTTTATATTCAACAGATTAATATTGGGTACCCACACATCAGATGAACAAAACCACCTACTTATTGCAAGTGTTCAACTTCCAAATGAAGATGCACAGTTTGACGCCAGCCACTATGACAATGATAAAGGAGGTAATCCAATTTCCAAGAATCCAATTAAACTAGATAATGGATGATTATTTCATTGCTCACCTATCACTCTCCCAGGTTTGCTGGTAGAAGTCTCCTAAGGGGATAATACCCCAAAAGCACACCCTTTGTATGTATTTTCTTTTATAATTATTATTTTTGTGTAGAATAAAGTATATAATAAAAATTTCGTGTGTGGTGTCGGCGGCCTATAGAATGGAACCACCTCATCTCTACCCGTGGGTGTCTCAAAAGGCGACTAAGGGATAACAAACCAGCTACTACAAAGCCTGTGGAACTATACCACATCTAGAAGAGCAGATTCATCAACCCCCTTGGCCAGCATACCATTTGAAGGCCATACATCCCTCATGCACCAGAGAATGTGCATGAGGAGACCCATGTTCAGCAGTGGATACTGAAAGGACTGGTTGTATTGCATTAATGAATTAAACTCTTTTCAGAATTTGGTGGTTTTGGGTCTGTATCGGGCAAGATAGACATAGAGATCAAAATTAACCATGAAGGTGAAGTGAACCGTGCTCGCTACATGCCTCAGAACCCATGCGTTATTGCCACAAAGACACCATCCTCCGATGTGCTGGTGTTTGACTACACCAAGCACCCATCAAAGCCCGAACCTTCAGGGGAATGCCACCCTGACCTTAGGTAAGAAATAATTTAAAAAAAAATATATTTCACAATTTTGATAACAAATTGAACTTGCTTTGAGAAACTATAAAAAGTTGCCATCTTGCACTAGGCAAAGCAATGTAGAAATTTTATAAGTTACAAATTTACTCTCGCATTCAATATTGAACTGAAATACTGTAAATAAAGTTCCCAATATTTAGCATTTTATTGTTGTAGTTTCTTCCTGTCTAATTGATCGACTGGATCATATACAAAACATCATTTAATAAACTATGTAATTTTTTTTTATTGTATTTAAAAATACAACAAAGTTAAAATCACAAGCAATACTAAATTATTGTTCAAAGTTTAACAATTGCCCAATTGAATATAATTTTGACATTCGCACTTTATACATGACACTGTACTATTGAGATTTAGATGTCAGTTATTGAACTTAGTCTTCCATCTCAAGGCATAGAGAAGAGCATTTCTACAATATTTTTGATCTTTTTTTCTACAGATTGCGAGGTCATCAGAAAGAAGGCTATGGACTATCATGGAACCCTAATCTAAATGGTTATCTTTTATCAGCCAGGTAAATAACTATTCACTTTTGATTTGATATACATTATTTCAGTTATATAAAATTCAGATGAATTACTAATATTGTTGAAATTTTAATGAGTCTAATATGTTTAGTCAAAATCTTTGCCATAAAGGAACTTACAATAAAAAAACTAATCCCTGAAAAGTAGATGCGTTTACAAACTCACGTGTGTGTGATGTTATTGTTAGTATAGTGTGCAAGGAACTTAATTAACAAAAACAAGTACAGTGTGAGCTGGTGTATCAAAAACGAACACGACGGAAGGTAGACATATTTGTGTGTCAATAGCAACAACATGGTCCATGCAACTGGACCGAAATATCGGCTGTAATAAATCTTGAGTAACCCAAGTACATAATAAATCAGTACATAACAAATCATATCTCTTTCGTCTTTCAATCACTTTCATTTTTAATGAAATGCCAGATTTCAAAATGATATTTTAAAAACATTGTTGTTCCTTACTGGGTTATCAATGAAACGTGTTTACAACATAATACCATAAGGCTGTTGTTGGTTGTCACGTCATGTAGGACTTTTTGGCGGAAACTCGGAAAAGTGCAGGTTGGGTTTTGTATGATTATTTATAAAAAATGTGTATTGTAAGCTTTGTGATTTAATGATACTCGTAGTATTAGTAGTGTTCTTCCAAGGAGTCCTGTTTACTCTTAGGAGTTTACTCTGTCCTCAGTAAACCTACCATCGCTTTACTGAGCGACTCCTACTTCGACGGGACTGGACAATGAGGTGATTGAAATAATTATATTTTATTATTTGTTGTGTGTGGACCAATTCCCATACCAATGACTAAATAAATTAAAAAATAAATAACACTTTAATCTTGCGCTCGTCCCCATAGCGACGATCACACGATCTGCCTGTGGGACATCAACGCGACACCTAAGGAGGGGCGCGTAATCGAAGCCAAGTCCGTGTTCACGGGGCATACGGCCGTCGTGGAGGACGTCGCGTGGCACTTATTGCACGAGTCGCTCTTCGGATCCGTGGCCGACGACCAAAAGCTCATGATATGGGACACCAGGTAACGACATCCACTTCCACTTGCTATTGTGGTTAGTGTGTAAGAACTAGCGTTGAGCACTCGACGCTTGAATACTGAGTAAGCTGTAATGAACTTTAAAGACTGACGTTAAAGGCTAGCGAATGTTATACTTCAAATTTTTACTGTCTCTAACTTTGGTCTTAAACCCTTGTACTTAGTTATAATCTCGAGTCTAAAATGGTTAAAATGGTTTACTTAACCACTCAACCATTCAGTGCTCGTTTTTAACAATATTAATTATATGTATCCATACTAAATTAAGGTTTCCTTGTTTATAAAATAATTAGTACTGTTAGAGTATGTTTTACGCGTAAGCGCCTTTCTCGATATAGAGGGAGCAGTTGATCGCACAACGTTTGAGGCGATACATTCATCGGCTAAAGAGCATGGCATTGATCCAACCATATGTAAATGGGTGGACAACATGCTTAAAAGTAGAATGATTCAATCGAAGCTGATAGGCGATACAATTACAGTGTTAATTACAAGAGGCTGTCCACAGGTAGGGAGTACTTTCGCTCTCCTATGGTGCCTGGTAGTGGTTTCGATCATAAAGGAACTGAATGATTTGAATGACCACTCTATACAGTTGGATGTGCATATGATGTTATGATACTGGTCAATGGAAAATTTCCAAAGACTATCGGAAATCATGCAAATTGCGTTAAAAAGATGGTGCAATAGTAATAATCTAACTATAAACCCGAACAATGCGAAAGTGATATTCACTAAGAAAAAGAAGAAAGAAATAACCCTCTAAGAAAGAAGGTTAGAGGAACTAACACTCTATGGAGAATAGATTGAGATCTCCAATGAAATTAAGTATCTTTAGGGCGTTATACTTGACACTGTTAAAATGGAGATCGCATTTAGATTAGGTACATTACATCAAAGGCAATGAGAGTTTTGTATATGTAGAAGAGCTTATGGCAAAATGTGGGGGGCTTTCCCTCAAACTCCTACGATGATATATAACCGTGATGGTGTGACCGATGTTAACCTACGGAAGCATTGTCTGGTGGCTCAGGACGAAAATGGAAACATGCAAACAAGGTACAACGAATTATCAAAGGTACAACGAAATCTTGCACGGCAATCATACGAACGTTCAAAACAACGCCCATGGTAGCTACGGAAGTCGCACACCTTATTAGACCTTACACCTCTGCAAATTGTGATAGAGTTTGAAAGCGAGGAGGGCCTTACATATACTACAACTGACTGGACTATGAAAATCGAACATGCCGATGACTAATCACACTAAAATGACGTTCAATAAGGAACTCGATAGGATGATGCATATGGAAAGTTATAAAATATGGCATTTGGAGAACAAGCCCAACAAAAGGTAATCCGACGGTGGTGTAACCATTGGTGTAAACCAATGGGAGGCTGTAAATGACTTAAAGCACGCAAAAAGTTCCTCAAAGACATAAATCCAGCCTGGAGAAGAAAAATTTTATCTTACAGCAAAAAACAACTGGCAGAGAAGGCAACTGACTGGAGTATTCACGTGCCACTTCAGTACAAAAACCCTCTTCTCTAAAATGAATTTAGCAGATGTTAACATCTGCAATGCATGCAGCTAGGAAGGAGAGTCCATGACGCAATTTTTGTGTGAATGTGACGGTCTGTCGAATGAGTCTTTTATTAGGCAACTATAATCCGGAGCCAGAACAGACTTCTACGCCTGCCGGATATTCTGAAGTATCTGGACATAATATTTGGACAGCAAGAGTAAAAGATAAGTTTAGGGAAACACAAAAGATACTACTGGGTCGGAGTGATAGGGACCATGACTAGTGACAGTCATTTTTCTAAATATTTTGATTTAACAGATCGATTTCTAGTATCTTCAGTTATTATTAAAAAAATAATTACATCTCTGTTAGACTGCAGACTTGGTGATAACATTTAGTTATTTAAAATTATTTATTTCAATTATTCAAAAATAATGATTTGCGGCCTATTTAGTATTTTTTTGCTGCTCTTACTTTTTAAAAGGGTCAAACACGATATTTCTGTGGACAGATGTAACAACACGTCTAAACCATCGCACACTGTGGACGCTCACACGGCCGAAGTGAACTGTCTCAGTTTCAACCCATATTCGGAGTTTATTCTGGCAACTGGGAGCGCTGATAAAACGGTATGTGTACATAAATCGTTTTTGGTATTTTTTCAACTTTTAGAGAAAAAAATGTTTTCATAACTTACTTGTCATTTTATATCCTACCTCATTCTTATTTTGATATAGATATTACTTTACTCCATTACACTTACTATTTGATGGTATTGGAAGCATAAGAAATTTAATGTAATGAGGAACTTCTCTCTCCCCACCGTACTTCCCACTTGATTGAATGGGAAATGAGTTTAGCCATATCTCAATTATTCCCGAGACAAGTATCTGGTACATTTTACAGTAAGGTTAAGGTAACCCCGTCGATTGGGCTTATCCGATGTGGCATTGCCTCAGTTTTAACGCACGGGCAGTGTGGCCAATGTCGTACCTAGGATCTTGAGCGCCTAGGGAAAAATTTAAAATATTACGCCCTTTTTTGAAGCCATTTTGTTAATGACACAATCCTATTCTGTATATTTTTGTATGGACGCGCAATTCAAACTTAAATTAATCATCCAGCAAACTATCTCTTTAAAAATCGAAAATCCCTTAATCGAATTCGTTTCTACGCACGACGCGCGACGGTCGCACATTATACTATAAATGAATGTTTGTATACTAAGTGGGCGCTAGATAAGACAAAACGTTCCTGTCGTTTCCGTGTCCGACAAATATCGTGTACACAAAGAGAGCTGTCTAATTTTTTAGCGTATACAAGCGCCCTTATAAGTTACAAGCTTACAAGCCCTTACAAGTTTATAAGAATATTTTTGACTAGGTATTGGGTGGGAGACGGTTGGAATCCTCGTGGGATCTGCATCCCTGGCAGCCCCTAACTACAACACAGCATGGGCATATATTTTTGTACAGTGTTTGTTGATTTCTACATAAGAGTTTGCTTTTAGGTGGCGCTGTGGGACCTGCGTAATTTGAAGCTGAAGCTGCACTCTTTCGAGTCGCACAAAGACGAGATCTTCCAGGTGCAGTGGTCCCCCCACAACGAGACCATCCTCGCGAGCAGCGGTACCGATAGGCGGTAAGTCCTACATGAAAACAATATTTAACTTAATTCAATATTTAATACATAGACGGACTAGTCACCAACATAGCTCATAGAATTAACATGCTAAAGTGGCAATGGGCAGTATTTGGCGCAGCACTATAAATGCAAAGCTGTCAACCAGGTAGGTGCTTGTCAATGGTTTTTTCTTTGATCACCAATATGGTTGGCTGAAAATATTTAGTTAATTAACTTATTTTTTATTGAACCAGAATATATATCACGTAAGGTTCAGTTAGGGATAGACTATTTTTTAAGACTGCCTTTTTTATTTAAATAGTATACAATTTTAGACTTATATAGTTTCAACTTAATGATTTTATTAAGTGATATTCAGGTGACTAAAATTTACCCTAGTCAAATGAGTTGTAAACTTATTGTTGTAATCAATAGATGGCGTTGCGTGTTTCGAAATGATAACTTTTGATAACCAATAAAGTTGGTGAAATTGTAAATTCAGTAATTGACCAACACGTAAGAGTAATTTACTATATGTATTTGTAATTAACTGAACGTATTCAAACGCATAATTTTTGCTTCAATAAACCCTACCCTTCTTTTAACTTGCAATCGCGGTAACCAACTGTTGTCAACGGTTGTTTATGTCACATGTATACATGTTCCTGATGTTGTATGGAAACCCAGCGTGTTGCGTCATGGGTAAATTTTAGTGATGGGAAACCACTCTCCGAATTTATACAATTCTAATCAATTTGAAAATCTAAGTGCATTACATAATTATCCTTAATTGCTTCATTACATTATTGTTCTAAATTCAAATAATGAGACACAATTATCCGAAGTAGAATCGCGTAGTTTAGACTTTTTCAATTTGGACGACTTTTAGTATTGAACTCGAGCACTGACCTCGGTCTAGTTGGGTTACTATTAAGGGGCTACCATATGCCAATGGCCTTGAGCATTCCGTCATTCTGACACCCCCCACCTACCTTCCTCACCTCTACATTATTACGTATAATATATGCGCCATCTATAACGACATCTTACGGATACCCGTCGTACTTCAAGAAAGTATAAATTTTATAGTTCAAGAGCCCACATACTTTATTCGATGGTCATAATATATTAGAATGGGGTTTCTATTTTTTTTTATTGATGAACTAATAATCAATTCCAAATATCAATAAGTAAAAGAGGAATAGGTAGATAGAAGAGATTATACACCATGCACTTTTAAAGCGTAAGCGAAAAGTATGGGTATTTATACCGTGAAACTTGACAAATTTCCCAAGGAATATATAATACAAAATTCAAACCCCTTATACTAAATTCAAAGTAAAAACTTCGCTCTATGTACTTCAAAAGTCATATCACGGTGTATTACAGTATAAGCAATGGGCAAGGCCAAATTTTTTAGACATGTGCCTTTTATATATTTTTTGATAGTCCAGTTTCCAAGGTTCAACGAACCACCAAATTAATTTTTAGCTCGTTTAGTTTTAATATGACATTTTTAAATTTCTCATTGACATTTTTGTCGTTATGAGGATTGAATGGCGTGTTCCTTTGCCGCCGACAATTTAAAAAAGACACACCGCCATATTGGTAGCTTTATCATTTTTGACAAGTTCTTTCAACTTTGACAAGTCTAATGTCAAACTTGACTGAGCCATCACAATCACTGTCTCAATAAAATGAGAATGATGATATTGAACTCTCAATTTTCTTTAGAAACTTTCTTGGTTTTTAAGAAATAAATAAAAAGATTATGTTATTTGTGTGACCATAATGTTGATTCTCAAATGTATGAAAGAATTTATAATTTATAGAAATAAATAAGTACGACTGTTTCTTTAATAATAGTGTTCTTATTTATACTTTTAAGTATTCTTCATGAAGAAAATCATAAATAGCTTTGCATGTTTCTGGTATAACACGTCCAAGAAGTTATGGGGACATTTTGCAACTGAATTTTTAATCTTCATAATCTATCGGTTAATAAAAAACGTAAAGTAGCAATTAAACGATGCTCTGCTGGTATACTGTCACGCATTAGCGTATTCTGTTTGGATATTAATGGAGGTACTTTGTTTAAGAAGAGGGTAAATGTTGAATCATTCATTCTTAGATAGTTTTTGTAATCATCTTCGTCAATGTCGTTTAACATGGTGGCGTCACAATAATTTACACGTTTTAGTAATAGCTTTTTAACCCAACTAGACTTCCATTGTTTTTGTGACATCAACCAAAGTAAATAAAGGATAGTCAATTTCTTTCTTTTTGTTCTTTTTTCTTATGCGCGTTGATGGTGGCATTTTTCACGCAAAGCACTACTGCACGTTGGAACAGCTTAACACTGTGTGATCGGATGCTATGCAGGACCATATATGGACTAACTTCTCCAACATGGAGGCCGGCGCGGCGTCCTGCATGCAGGACTCTGAATGGCTGGCTTTAGTGACAAGTATCATCGAATCTATTAACCAGTGTTGGTAGACGTCCCGCTTTTTGAAACGTAAAATACAATGCCGCGCGGGACGCTGAAAGTCACGCTCTTTTGAATTCGATCTATTTTATCGACCTAGTGAACTGCCCGACGGGAATATTACTCATACAAAAAATAGTTTGATCTCATTGATCTAATAAATATTGTACTAATTACTTTGCTTTTTTATTATGTCCCGCTTTCATCAAACGAATCCCGCTTTTTTACTGTTTCTTTTTTGTTACTTAACTTTCTTACTTTTTCTTTTTCTTTATCAACTTTCTGTTCTTTTTCTAAAACGTAATTTTTTTTTATATTTGTAGCTTCCTCTATGCCTATCACGTGTGCTATTATGGGGTATTTAACTTCAACTACCATGTTCTCGCCACACAGCCCGTCGGGGGTGGCACCAAGAAATGGCAATGCTTTGTCAATAAATAGGCCAAATTTTTTCTTAATTTCTTTATTAATCTGAGTACTCAGCTGAGTCAGTGGTGTCTTTTCGTTCTCACGTCCATAGTACAGATTACCACTTTTTGGTTTTCAAATTCATGGTTCCGATTTGGTCCATCACTGGTTGATTCTACTGGTTCTTCTTCATGTGCCATGTTGATGACTACTTCATTGGGTTGCCTTTGCATTACTTTGTGGGTAGCGCTGAAAAAAAGAACATATTATTTTGTAGATTACATCAAGCATAATACGGTCCCACATAGTTGTTAACACTCTTTATATGCGTGGGCTTTCGGTCTATTTCATAACTTTATTTGCTAATTAAAAGTTACCAGTAAATAAGTAGAATTTAAATTACGTTCCGAAAATATACGTGGGCTCCTAGTCTATTTTACTTACTTATGACAGTATCCACTCGAGGCTGTAAAGATGCCGTTTTGATCTTGGTTTTCGTAGTTCTCGTAAATTTTATGTAAAATTGACCTTTTACTTAGTCTTCTGAAAAAAAAAAAGATAATACAAAAATAAATAAATAAGGTAAAAAAGGCATGTTATTTGACAATGGGTATCGACATCAGACTTCTCGTTTGTGATGCACACTATACCTATTTTAGGTACTAAACCACTAGATCGCTATCAGAGTAGGTAGGTAGTCGAAATTGTGAACTAGATCTTTCCAAGTATAAAATAAATGAGAAGAAAACCCCGATCATTCATAAAATCAATCTAAAGAACCGAGAAAAAATTGAATTATGATTCATTAGAAGTTACTAAGCACACGAGTAAATTACCATAGTTATAAATTAGTTAACTATTAATAATTTATTATAATAATATAGAAAGTGTACTTACAAGAAAGACGTCGATCACTTTCTGCATCTTTTGTTGTCTATATCGTTTTACTTTTGATATTTTAGGCATTGTTGATTTTTATACTCAAAAACAGAATTTTTACTATACTAAATATCAATAGTGTCCTGTCACAATTTTATTTCAAGAAAATAAAACCTAACCTAAACAATGTGACCTTTTACTAATGTAAAATTAAAATTAATAATAACTAAAATGTGTGCTCTTGTCACTTATATTGTCCGCACTAGCACTAGGTAATTAAAATAAGTGTTAAATACGCTAAATAACAAATAACAAGGCAGGATTTTTGCGCGCGCACAGCGTAAAGCGACACGGGTTCCCCGTCCAAAGGCCACTGGCCGACTGCCGCCCGTCGCCCCCGCAGAGCACCGCGAGCCAGAAACATGCGTAGAAACATAATACAATTTTTTTTCAAAAACTACAAATAAATTCAAAAATCCAAACGACAGGATAATAGTGAAAATTGTTGTCTAATATTGAGTATAAGTTTCATTTGTATAAGTTCCATAATAAGGGAGGCTATCGGGATTTAACACGAGAATAGAGGCTCACAGATGATTTATTTTCTCTTAAATTAGATATATTATTTTAATTTCCGACGTCAAAAGCGAAGATTAAATACCACACTACATCATATATTTTTTAGAGAATTTTTGTACCATGTTCAAATATACTTTATAGGATTTAAAAACAGCGAAATTTGTCGGGTAGCCCCTTAACACAACACCGAGGGCAATGTTTTTTTTATTGGACGACTGTTGAACTCCATCTTTCAAAAAGGTGTTAATCATGACTGTTTTTCTTGTCTAAAAATAAAATAATAAAATAAAATTTTTACAATAACGCAATTACGATTTTTTGTGTTTTGTAACGACTTGCAAGCGATACAGGTTGGAACAGACTGAACGAGCAGCGCGAGAAGAAGGAGCTTAGCGCCAATGAAACTTGGGTATCATTACTATTCACATTGCCCGACTGATTGTTGGAGTATTTAATTCGCTCGTGGATCACTGATAACTCGTTTAACCGCTGATTTTAACCTGACATCTTGCAAATTGCTCGGGAAATTTTGTAAATAAATTATTTCTTCGTTTTCACTCAAAAATACAAGATAAAGTACACTTACGTATAAGATCGGCGGCGCACCCGCATACCCCCTGGTGTTGCAGGTGACCATGGGCGGCGGTAATACTTACCATCACGTGGAACCGCTTGCTCGTCCGCCTACGTCACTATTAAAAAATAAAAACTTACATCAATTCTATAAATTTTAATGTATAAGCATATATCGAGGTGCTTGTTAATGTATAACTCAATTGGTACAGAAATACAATTGGTACCTATGAAATAATGGTAAAAAGATGTTTGGATGGCTATATTAATATTATTAATAATATTAGTGTGCTAATAATATTTTTGGTTTATACTGTATTTAATTACTTCCTTTTTGGGTGTTTCATATTCCTGCCAGCAGTAAATTGTGGATAACTTTGTTGGTTTCATATTTAGTACAATAATTGAAATGTACCTACGTTATATTATTATAAAATGCAGTGTATTACCGTTCGTTTTCCTAAATAAAATAATGTCTATAGTTTTCTATAATGGTCTAGTACTGTATTGTTCATTTCTATAATGTTCCAATTACACAGATTGCATGTATGGGACCTATCAAAGATCGGAGAAGAGCAGACAGCGGAGGATGCTGAGGATGGACCACCGGAGCTTCTGTTCATACATGGAGGGCATACTGCCAAGATCTCAGACTTCTCCTGGAACCCCAACGAACCGTGGGTCATCTGCTCCGTTTCCGAAGACAACATTATGCAGGTGAGTAACTTTTGGATATAACTTTTAAACTTTCGCGTTTTGTACACATTTATATTTGCAAATCGGGTCTGAACGCGTACAATTAGAGGTTTTAATCTTTTTTTTTGGTATTTTTAATTTTGATTTTTTTTATACTGAACTTTGCTTGCTGTGCTAACCATACTGCCTCTCCATGACGTCATCGAAGTCACGTCAGGTACACAGTTACGTTGATGGAGTAGTATGTGTTTTATATATATATCCAAATTTATATACACCCCTTTTTATATACATCTCATGCACCTTGTCTTGTGCAAGGATAGGTAGGCCTATATTCAGCAGGAGACTATAAAAGGGCAGGTTACATATCCACGTATATTTTATATAATAGGTAATCGCAAAAGTTCGCGGCCTTTTTGAACTTATGACTTTAGCGTACTATATTGCTGGCAACACTGATCACTGGCGGGAAAGTGGTATACAGTTTTCTGAGCTGACTTTTTCTAATGGCGACAAATTTAAATTACAAGTTAAAAGTTTTATCTTTTCATATTTTTTAATAATTTTAAAATGGAAGTTAATAAGGAGAAAATTAGATATGTTATACAAAACTTCCTCCACCTGCGGATGCTCTGCTTTCTTGAGCTTTACTCTTGCCTGGTCCACGGTCAGTAGTGAAAACTTTTGGATGTTTTCACGGTTCCTTTTAATGCTATAAGTTGTCGTTCTGACCACACCGTATTCACTTGCCAAGTTACTAAAAACTTTTCCATGATTGAGGCGACGATCTCACTTTTTTCTTTAATAGTTAAAGTATGATGCTTCCGCTTTCGTGTAGGCGAAGGCATGCTTGTTTTGACGTGTAACGAACGCAGATGGGGCGCGATGTAGGTACGTTACGAAGTATGACGCACTCACAATGCGACACGCGCACGCGCGCGCGATAGCAGTGGGCGAACAGATGTCACGTCCGCGCGGCGCCGGCACGTCGCGTCGCAGTTACAAGTCACAACCTGCATAAAAATGTTTATAACCTCTGGGGCCCTACCACCATCTTTTACAAAACAATATTGTTGCAGGAACGTTTTGTTTCAGGCTTAAAACAACATTACTCATATTCGCACCATCACCTCCACCAAAGTATTAGTGCTTAGTGCAGAGAAAGAACGAATGATTTTAATTATTTGGCTATTCCCTGCTAAAAACAAAACGAGACAACGCTATATGAACTGTATAACGCCATTTCTTTCATACAATGTTCCGATTTGCACTACAGTATAAGCTATAGAATTGTGTTGACGTCACCAAAACTTCCTATTAAAACATTCATAAAGTAAGCTTACATTAAGGACGCCGTGGTACGAAATTGAGAAGTAAGGTTAAAATAATACTGCTATAAGGAATGGTGGTAAGGCCCCTGTTTCCTCGTTATTGGCTTGTCGGATTACAAGGTGCGCCGGATTACCGGGGTCTACTGTATTCACTTTCCATAGACTACTTGGCGCAAGCTTATTGCATTTCTGTTTCAAAGATTGACTGACAGAGAATGCCACTAGGCATTAAGTCAGTCTCCTGTACAGTTTTGTGCAGTAAAACTTAAATAAATAAATATTTATTAGCCTACTGTCACTCGCTGTCTTAGGGCTGGCGCAAACCAGGCGCGCGTTAAAACGGACGCAGGCGGTAGCTGCGTTGGTGAATTTTTAGTCTTATTCCAGTGTCGACAAAGTTGATTATTGTTTATTAATGAAAACCGCGCTTTGCCGGGTCTCTGGCAGCCCTTAGCTGGCTAGTCTCCGCGGACCGTCAACGTAGCGTTCACAGTCAAGTAGATAGTATTTTTAGGTATATCGATTTTCATTGTTATTCTAGTTTAATTGAACTATAGAACTGGTTTGAAGGTATTTATAACTGTACTCGTAATATGGTGGGTCATCTGCTCCGTTTTCCAAGACAACATTATGCAGGTCAGTACCTGGAGACTTGGAGACCATTGAGACTCCTTGTTTGGAAAATAAAAGGTTTATTTATTAATTACACAAGCTATTAATAATGCAAAAATTGTGCCCCATATTTTTAGGTAAAAATAAAAAATAAATAATAAATGCAAAATAAAAATAAAACACAAAAATAATAATTTGCTGAGTTCCACGGCTCAGCCATCAGCGTGAGTATTCACAGCTGGATATAGGTTTCTCCTAAAGTTCATAGCCATATGAGAGGGAGATTGCACCCTGAAATCCCAAAGGTATTATTATACACATTGGATAAAGTAAATAAATAAATAATTTCGTAATAAATAAATACAATCATAGATTTCAGATTGAAAATTAATTATTATATATACCTTTCTTTACGCAATGATTAATGTAAACATACCTTTACTAGTGATGAGTCACTGCATTCTTAACGTGAACAAACCATAGTCCAAGCTAAGGATAGAATAAATGTTTAAAAAATTTACGGGCACAATAAATTATTACTTATAGCACTTCTCGCTGATTGGAGCATTTCGTTTGTAACTGTAGAGTCTTGTAACTTCTATTCAAGTTGCAGCTCGAATAAAAGTTTTGTCTATCAATATATTTATTCTATCAATGTTTAAATTAGCAACTTCATTGGCTCCAGGTGTGGCAAATGGCGGAGAACATTTACAACGACGAGGAACCAGAAACGCCCGCCTCCGAATTAGAATCAGGTGTGAACGTGAATCACGGATAACTTTCACACACCCATACGTCCCCCTAAACCCCCACCCACACACACACACAGTCACACAATAGATATATAGATAATAGACAACATACACTGCCCTCCTAAGAAAAGGCATTAGTAACATTTCTAACGAAAGCATTTAAGTAACAATGGTTATTCTTTTTGTTTTATCCAAAACTACCGGTGCCCATGAATGTGGTTGACACGTCAGTAGGCCAAAACTACAAATATCTAGTGCTCCGGGTCATGATATCCTCTTCCTAAAATGCCCTAAATATTCTTAAAGCAGACATTTTAGGAAAAGTAAAATGACCACTATAAGAAAAAGTCATTTTATTATAGGAACGAATAATTTAAGAAGCCAATGTTTAAGAAAGCAAACAATTTGAGAGCAGAACATTATGACTGGGAGCCGTATTTAGCTTGATTTTAAATTAATGAAAATTTTGCCCATGTTCTCGAATGACATCAAAATGCACTTGTGCCTTTTTTTCTTAGGGCAGTACTGAAGGTTCACTCCGTAGAAACTGCAAATGCGTACAAAAGTATGTCTACCGAAATGAATCCCTGTTCTGTACGAACTAAATTGATTCTTAAAAGTTACCAAAAAGAGTTCATTTCCTTGAACGTGTTCTTATACTTCACAGAGACACTGATGTCAATAGAAAATATAAGGTTCTACAAAAATAGTGTAAAATATTTTAATATGTCAACCAGCACACGGAATATATATATATATATATATATATATATATATATATATATATATATATATATATATATATATATAATATATATATATAATATATATATATAATTGGTATATAAAAAATAAATAATTGGTACGTACTGTACTCGTATGTGCACAACACGTTACTGAATTGGTACCTACTTATTTGCGAATACAAATATTATCTAACGTACTACACACACACACACACACACTTGTAAAATTAGGTAATTTTTTAATGCAAATAGTGATTTTTTAGTTTAGTTTAAAATTAAATATTTACGGACTGCTATTGAAATTAAATTTGATCCTTAAATATTTTTTTTTCTTTTTATATAAAACTACCTACTATTCAAGTCGGAACATCCAAAGTACTTACTCTAACAGAAGCGGACGCGTTCAAAGGTCAAAGACTGAAGCGGACGAGTGTGGATAGTGTTATGCATATACGAGTAAATTAATCAATAATTATTTATTTTTAAAGTAATAAAAAAATCATAAAATACATAGTATTTTTTTAGACTGTTCTCAATTTGACAATTTGACCTAAAATGGGGAATAATGTGACCTTTTCCGTAGTTCGAGGCTTTATTGATGTTTTCGTCGCTCGTTTTGCTTCACCTTATTTCATTTGGAGATTTTGAATCTAAGATAGTTCCGGTTTTTTGTATTGGTATGACTGATAAATAGTCAACTGGCGGGGTCTGTTTTTATAGACATACTTTTGTACCTAAGAGTGAACTATGTCTAATACAATTAATGTGTTAATATCCCTGCGCACACGCATTTAGTTATTCACATCAAAAAAAAAAGTCTCGTTCAAACGTTCAAGATAAATCTTCTCAGTTGAAAAAAAAAAAGGCAATTTGCGTCTGTTTTTTTAGAAAAAAATAGTGTAAAATATTAATACTGTTGTTTGTTATATTGAGCCAATTGAAGGTTTGAACAAATACATTATCATTTGCAGTTCATTATCAACTTATTCAATACGCGGTTAGGTGTCTTCAACCGCATATATAATTTTGTAACAAACTATACCATATTAATTATAGCACGAGACAAAAGGTAAACAAAAAAGCAGTAGTTAAGCTTGCACATTGTAGCTTATATGTAGCCTAAATGAGAACCAAGGACTCAATCTAGGCTCTATAATAATTTAAATTAAAACAAAGTGATTTCTATTAAATTTTTGTTTATTTTTTGTCTCATGCGTCAATGAATAGAGTATTGGTCTACATTAGAAGCAAATTTGAAAACCATTTATACCACTGTTTTTAATTAGTATATATAACACATATTGTTTACTAAACTGCTATAAAACGTACACGGTACAAACTTCTATTAGACATCTGTGTAACTATCCTGATTAGTTTGCGTTTCGGCAAAAGCCTCTTCCTCAGTACTCCACAGTCTTCTATCTTGAGCCTTGTTGTAAAGTTTCCCATCATGTAAAGTAAGGTATAAAAGTTGTCATATGAAATCCATCTAAAGGGTCCCGATATTACCGTAAATAGATCGTCCTCCGATTATCAATATTGCCTTCTTCTTTTCCCTTTACTATAACCACATATGGTAAAAGGAGATGGCAAATTACATACTATATCTAGATCGTAACATAGAAATACAACTGTCGAGATTTACCTGACATGTTCAAACTAACAGCTAAAGCGCTGCAATCATCTATAATTTAGACAAAACAGTGGCCGATACAAAAGCAGGCCATAACATGTAACAGAAGCCAACACTTTCACCAGGTATCGGCGCGTGCGCGGCCGCTTCTCGCGGACTCGCGATCCCGCGGTATCCCCCCAATGCAACGCCCTAAGCCGAGGTCCGTTCCTTCCGCCGGTCTACCGGCGGCGGAGCACTTGGGCTCGTTGCAACACACATTTTGTTCCTGGCTGAGCGCCTTCTGCGCTCGCCCTAAATTAAACACGACCGGTGACTCTTGGAAGGCCACCAGGGCCACAGGAATTTATCCATTCCGAAAAAAGAAACCAGTAACAGAGTTGTGGATATAATTATTACAACTCGTTTTTGGTTACATATTTTGTTTACATGTCAATTTTGTCACAAGGTATCATCCATCTCTGTATTTTGGTTGATCAATGATTTCAATGTATCTTTACATGATATTATACTCACAATAGTTAGGAGTTTTTAGTATCCTATGTTCATTGTTAAATATTTTCTAGTGGTGTGTGTGCAGGGGCTCGATCCAGAGATAGGAACGTGAATCATAGTATGTAAGTAGGTATTCATTGGACGTTATTGCCTGTGTGTAACCCCTGTGAGACTACCGACGCAACTAGCAAACTTGCATTATGCACTAAATAGAATTTCACAGAAAACCTTTAGTGCTATAAAAGTAAGTATGTATGTAGGATTGGACGCCATTGTATTGCAATTTAACGGTATAGTTACGTTATTGTATCTTTATTAATTTATACGGCTAAAATACGTAAGACTGACGTAAAATGTGTATGTATAATATTTTGGGTGTGAGTGAAAAGTGCCAGTGTCAGTTTTTCATCTTATCCCATCCCATCGAATGAGAAGTAAGAAGTATTTCATTCCGTTATTATTTCCTACTTACCATCCTATTGAATCTTGTCGAGTGGAGAATATAATTGAATAAAAAAATTACTACATCCCTCTACTTTTTGTTCCCTTCCCAACCTTTGGGGAAGAATGGGGTGTGGAGCGGGATGAGGAAAACGCTTCGTGCCATTCCATTCTTAAATTTCCAAATGTAGGCGGCGCATTCGGGTACGTGGCCATCATTCGTCATTTTTGATTGATGTTGGCATGTATCACAGGTATACGTAAGGTATACCTTCTATGCTGCAAGCCGCTGCAATGGATGCTCTAATACATTTTTGATATTATTTTATGCATTCTTTATATTTTATATGACATTTTGCTAGTTGTGTTTCTTGTATTTCGATTTTCAATTTGAGTAAATACGAGTATAACTTCAATATATATAGTTTGCGTACGCAAAGACTATTCAAAGCTCGAATCGCATGCTCTTTGCGCCTTTGATTAGCGTAAATAAAATTAATTTCAATATGTAACAACTATACAATTTGTGACACGATTATTTGCAAATGGCAAAATTTAATGATTTTACTTCACGTCAGAGGGCTAAATGAAGTGTTGAAAGTAATATGAAAATGGTATGTTAGCTGAAATATTGTTAATAATTCAATAACATTAAATACAATGTTGTAATTACATTTACCATGTATCCGATGTGAAGAGTGAAGAGCAGGAATAATTTGGATACATTCGTGGCTGTCATAATAAAAATTATACGCATAAAACTGGAGTTTGTAACTCCAAAATCGATGGATACGGTCTATAAACCAAGACAATGTCTTAGAGAGTTTGTATTAGAGGCCGCAATGGAATAGTTTTGTTTTACATTATCGACTTGTTGTCGAATGCGGGGGTTGCTAATACTGCCAAATGACGTCAGTTTATAGTAAATGAATGTTCCTATCAATGGATTTATCCTATCAGCCCCTCAAAGGGGTGGAAATATTTAGATGTGGCTTATACGCACGAGAATCTCATTGTACTAGTGGTATGCGTATTCTCTGGATGCAAGTCCCAGGTTGTCCGTATTATTTTAATTAATTTTTTTTTGTTTTTGATGCGACCGACCAAGGGTCTTAGAAACTTTACTTTCACAGCTTTTTGAGTAAAAATACAAACTTTCCTTCTTTATAATCAACGTATATGCCAAGTTAGCTGTACTGTAGGCGAACTAGGAGCATTTCAGATATTTGTCTAGTACGTAGATGTAAGAATAGAGAGCGACGAAGTGCACTTATCGATTTCTTAAGATTCCGATGTTTGAACATTATTAACTATGGCATGTTCGTTTAAAGCAACATTTGTTTTTGTTAATAGTATAGTTTGTTGTTGGTTTAGATCAGCTGCGCAGAATCAAGATGCGTGATTTTCATATGTAACTACAGAAACAAATTTAATATTAAAAAGACATTGGAGTATTTAGATAGGAATATTCGAATTCTTCAATTTGTAAGATTTGCATACATATTTATATATTAAACGTAAACTGCTTGCTCTTACCTATTTTGTTTTACTTGTTTACCTATTGGTATGTTTAATGTTTACCTATTTGGTTGCATTACATCGACCGCGGCTAAGAATCCGTTCTCGTCATCTTGGTATTAAAACTACATAATCATCGCGTAATGTTTTCTATTGTATTATAAAGAAGAAAAGTTTTGAAACTTTTTCAACCTACTCTTACTTCCTTGTACGTAAAATACTCGCCTTATTTACATTGTAGTGGGGGTAAATGGATTTTTTTTATTTTTAAACTGTGCGTATAGACCACTGAAAGCGAATCTTGAGACGTAAAACACTATCACAGACAAACGCAGGCTGCAGATTGTTTTAACTTAACAACACTTATTGTGAGCAAGTTTGTATATGCAAACAGCATAAAGTACAGATATATGAATTTTTTATCGTCTGTCCGCAAGTCCGTTACATTTTAATTTATTTTTCGTTTGTAAGTCAATAAGAATGTTATTTTCCAATGGTTATAAGTGTAACTTGTGTAACATGTACTCGGATTACGTGACTGACCGATGATATTTGTAATGTTCACTGTTCATATGGAATATGTAATTATAAGTTGTGCTAAAATTTACGATTAAATTTATCTAAATATTATATATCTATTTTTTCTTCGTAAAGAATCTTCGGGAATATATCCACATGCCATTTACAGCACTATCAGGTTTCCTTGCATTTCAGGAAAAAACCTGAGTATATTTCTGAAAACAATAATTCACGAGCAGCATTTAATTTGCACAGATTCGTGAGCCCTCACTAGGGCAGATATATTGGTAGGTACCTACATTAATGTTGTACAATGTAAGTTTAGGGTACGATGGAACTGACATGTGACAAGGCATGAGAGTTCCTTAAAAATAAGAAAAAAATATCTGATAACGAACTTTCATTCATTTCAGTCTCATTTCATTACTTTTATTGGAAGATTACAATAAAAGGCAACTTGATAATATATAAATGATGATTGGGTTTAAACATCTTTCTTGTCAGAAAAGAGTTTGGGTAGACTCTGCCAGCATTCGTAGTACTTAGCGTCGAGTTTTTGACAAGTTTCGGCGCCCCACCTTGTAATGGCCAGGCTGAGCGAAGACTCGAACATGAACGCCTGGAAACAAATATGAGTGATCTGAAGTTAGTCATGATGCAACACTTGACTATTTTTAGACAACTATGTAATTAATTAAGATATTAGAATTCAATCTGTGAAATTGAATACAAGTACATTGAAAATATGAGACAGTCTCAGGTTCCGAGAAATTTGAGTAATATTGAGATAAATTAATGAGAAAATTGGATCCTTGGTCTTGAACCCTTTGCAATACCTACCTGCGTGCCAACAGCAATTTTCTGTGGCTTGAGTTCCCCACGCGAGGCGGCATTGAAGCACTGCGCGTCCGGCCCGTGGGGCGTCATCATAGAGTGTAGCGACGCTCCGCCGGGCAGGAACCCGCCCTCTTTAGCTTCGTACGAACCCAGGATTAGTCCCATGAACTCGCTCATGCAGTTTCCTGGCAGATAACTTAAGATATGTGTGAAAATTACGTGACTAAGGGGCTGAATTTACATTCTTTCGATTTTGTCGCATATGATAACTCCTTTGAATAAGGATTCACATCAGCGGATAAATTATTTTTCAAACCGATTTCTAATAGATCTAGCAGAGGAGTGGAGAGAGACATACTCATAGTTTGATGTCATAGTATGATATGCATTCGTGTATCGTATTCTGTGGTAAATTTCTTATTCTATGTATAAGGACAGATAAACATGTATTTCGAAAGAATTTATATTCCAAACTGACAATTTGCTAGGGTTAGTGCCAGTTTTTATGCATATTAACACAAAATAAAAATATATCATGGTCTCTTAAAAACATTAATTAGTGTTAAAAGTCTATGATTTGTGATTCGGAGTCTTCTTACTATGGTAATATGGCGGACGGAATGTGTTCTCTTGGACGGACCAGCGCGGCGGGAATATGACGAAGTCAGCGATGGCCACGCCCGCCTTCGTCGAGGGACACGTCAGCACCGTGAAGATTGACGGATCCTGTAATAAAGGCCCGTATGATTGACTAGAATATAGTTGGCTATCTTTGTAGAAACACGGATCACAGCTTGGTTAGACCTCTCTTAAGATAAATAGTTTTTCTCCTTTGTCTTCAGTGACAGCAAAGTACCGAAACCAGAAGCATCCTGATGCTGCTACAATATATGTGAGCGTAAGCTACTTTAGATAAAGGATGGTCTGTATATCGCATTTTTAAAACGAGGTGGTGGCAACTCACACAATGATCATAAGACACGCTGTTGATGACCATGAACTTGCCGAGGTCGTATTTGTATGGCACGTAGTTCCCGTGCCACGCGACCACATCGAACGGCGAGTGGTTCTGCTCAGCCACGAACAGAGCGCCTTGGTATTTGTTAATTATCTTGAAGCCTGGAAACAATTTGACAAAAAATAACTAATTATACCTTACTCGTATATTAATCCGAAGCCAAAAACCTAAGAGGTTTCATAGGACGCAGGTCCAAGAAAGCATACATATGTTTCATATGTGAGATAAACCCGCTTTGTTAAAGCATACACAGACAAACGCGCACAGGGAGCTCTGAAAACTAGCGCGTCGACTTGTAACCCACCACCAGCTGAGACCTTAGTGCCACTAATTTTAATTTTCAAAAACTATTTAAAACTTTTTTTAGCGGCTACATACGGCGCGGGCAAAAGGCTAGTAAAATAATAAGATATACCTAGGTACAAAAATCTTACCAGGAACTTCTCTGTCCTCGTAGTGCGCTACAGGCGTAAGGAAGTCCCGAGGATTGGCCAGACCGTTGGCGCCGATTGGCCCTAGATCCGGCAGCTTGTAGTGACCGTCGAACACTTCTAGAATATAGCCCCTGTGAAATACGAATTGTTCAATATTAGGTATCTATTCCCAACTCTCATTCGTGAGATCTGGAGCATGTGCCCGTGTGGTAGACTATGCCCCGAAACCCCCTAGTAATTTACTAGGAGAGAGGCCCAGCTGTGCCCTGCAGTGGGGCTTTAAAGGCGGACATCGAAGAGATGCACTCAAAACTTTTTTTTTTATACAATATATGGCAGACGAGCTGGCGAGCTGTAACACCACGGGGCTTGCGGGTGCGCTGCCGACCTCGCAGAATCCTGTTAACAGCTCTTATATATGTATTACTGTATTAGGTACTATTTTTATATGTGTAGAAAGAAAGCGGCAGATGAGCATACAGTTCACCTGGTAGTTTTATACTGTCGCCCTGCCACATCCGCGATGCATATCAACAACGGTCCAGAATGACAAACGTCGGCGCGCCCGCGGATACCTTTGGAGATTTGGAGAAAGGGCTGGGAAAATGCGGAGGGATAGGGTAGGAATGGGTTCTGGCGTATCTCACTCACGGAAAATAGGATAAAGTGGAAATTGAAGTACACTTACAGTAACCTTCTGTGAGGGCAGGTAACATGGTCAGTCGAGTACGCCCAGCGCCTGTGAGATTGCAGCTTGCATCCTCTCCCTCAGACCTACATAGATTTTGAAAATTCTTCTTCGTTTTTGAGAACCTAAAGTTTTGCAGATGGACATAGGGTATGTGAGTAGGTCACCACCTGAGCGAACCTAGGATAATTATCCTAGGTTCGCTTATATTGTATAAGTTCTTACCTACTGGGTCCTTTTACTTCAACGGCGAATCTCATACCGAGCTGAATGACCGCGATCTCGTTCGGAGCCACCTTCATGATACCGAATTCTGTTGTTATCTTCAGAATGCCTTGTTGAGGTACTGCAAATTTAAAATAATTTAAATTAGTATAATCTCACTAATATTATAAATGCGAAAGTGTGTATGGCTGTTACTCAATCACTTCGAAACGGCTAAACCGATTTCGTCGAAACTTGGCAAATAGGTACATTGTAATTCAGATTAACACATAGATAGCCACACAAAATCTTTTTATTTTAGTCGCCATAGGCCTACCCTATTAAAATTACTTATAAGTGCCCGGCACGTATATTATATCCACAAGTAACTTGCTTGCTCCATCCACGTGTTTTTTACCCCGAGTATCTCGACAGTGGTTTACTAAAAATATATTGAATAGATGGTAGTTTATGCTGTACAATGAGCTTTATAACATGGAAGTATTACAAAAACAGATAGACCTTTGTAACGCCTCTGCTACGATATTTATTCCGCGTGTTCACCACGCCTTACAGCTACGATGTGAGAACAGAAATTCTCATGATGGTTCGTTAAAGAAATATCATTAGATCGATCGCTTAATTACCTGTTCTTATGTATATAATAGTTACCAATGAGAAAATCTCCATCGCTGCTATAGAACGCACTGTTTTCCATGGAAGCATTACACAAGTACACGTGTATGGCGATTCCGTGCCGGGAACGTACGTCGCCCGCGCCGCATACTGTGTGGAGTCCCGATACGAAGTCCACATATTGACTTGATGGAGGAATGTCAAAGGGGAGCCAGCGAGACTAGAACAGAATTGGTAGGTAAATTGAATTTATCAGTGTAATATTGTGGGAAACCTGATTAAATGGTAAAGATAATGTGATACATTATAAGAGTGGGCATAGAGAGTGCCGTCTAGTAGACCTCTACTATTGTTTAGAGATACTATTGTTACCAGTAGATACCTATTTATTGTCGATTCGCATTCGCGAGGTCGTGGGATCAAACTTTGACCTGTAGGTTCATCCTTGAACCTTGTCTTGAGATCTCTCTACAAGTCGGTTAGGTACTTAGACGTCTGATGACACGGGACAAAGAAAAATTGCTGTAATGATTCAATTTCTAATGAGTTTGCGTAGATATATACCTGGTTGGGATCTGGAGCCTGCTCATCCCAGTTGTGTGTCAGATATTTGGCAGCTTCTAAACTTTTGAACGGTGTATGTACGACGGAAGGACGAATCCTGAAAAGGGCGTAATGTAAGTAGATATATATAATTAAAATTTTAACTTTTACGGGCTCCGACCAAGGCAAAAGACCTCTTAATTCAATCGCAATAGCAAGTAAGGTATTATTAAGAAAACATCGAGAAAGCTGTGAATATAATTTTGCAAGTTCGGCGGCGCGCCCGCTTACCCCCTGGTGTTGCAGGTGTCCATGGGCGGTTGTAACACTTACCATCACGTGGGACCGCTTGCTCGTCCGCCCACTTGCCTATAAAAAAAACTTATCTAGTTAGCCCGACAAATAGGGGTCTGGTAAGGATTTCTGGAATAAGTAACGGTTTGGCGGTGCGTTTTGCGTCTCCAAATCTAGTTTGTTCGCTGTCGCTGTTGATACAATTGCATCGCTGTGAGGCCGTACCACTAGTGTCGCGGATTAGTTACCAGTAACATACCAATCCCTCGAGATAGATGACAACAATCTTCAACAATAATACTCGCCTATAAAACCAGGTTCTTTTATTATCGTGTCTAGGTGCGGTGAAAGCGGTGCCTGACAGCTGTTCCGCGTAGAGCCCATACGGGCAGCGCTGCGGGTTGTTCTGACCGTCCGGTAGCGCGCCGGGTTTGCGTTGATCTTCTGATGAAAACTCGGACCCAAAGCCAGAAAGATACTGAAAAGCATAGTTTTTAATAAACGAATACAGAGGTCAGTGTGGCATTTAGTTTACTTCTTGTTTGATAAGTCTTTTATTTCTTGAGGACTGCTGTCACAAATCACAGTATTAGTATAAATACAGAATTTAAACATAGTATGTTCTTATTGCTACAAACGAGCAAACTGCAGTAAAAGTAATATAAGGACTACGTATTTGAACTGCATGAGATAAACAATTCTATAAATAACATTATGGGCTAAATGATTTACGGTTTAAATACTGATAAACAATTTTATTTGTACGACCACGCACTACGAGGTAACGAATCATTTTGCGGCAGAGAACTGCGACTGGAGAGTCTCGACGTACCTGTAGGTATATCGTTAGACACTGGATAGAGCTACTGACTTCAATGGCAATCAATTATATCTATTTGTATGTGTATATTATCTTTTAATTGCTGTTATTTATTAAGTAATTAGAACGTTTCAAATTTAATTAGGGTATTAAAGGACACCTATTTAGCTACCTACACTCTAGTAGAATAATTCAAATGGAATACTTACCTGTATTTCTGTCATAATTCAATGTAAATTCCTCTGTGAAATAATCCCTTTACAAAGGTCTGTGGGAAGCTTATCAAGTCTACGAGAATCGTCGAAGGAATGGCGTGATGTTTCTTTCGAGGCTTGAGCAAACTACTTACATATCTACATAATAATATACTTGTTTACTAGTATGCAAATCTCTCAAGCCGGTTAGTCTGTTTACCTTTTACTTAAAACTGTATAATTTATACTGCTAGTTACAAAAGAGAGATTAAAAATATTTTAGTGCTTAGAACTAAAAAAGTAATAGATACATTTTCTTTGTGAATTAAAATATAAATCGTTAATTAAGTGAATCATGATATTTAGATCGTGTTGCACAATATTGTGTAATTTTATTTTATTAAAATAAACAGCAAGCTAATAATAAACCAACCAGATTTTAAGACCTCCAAGACTAAAGACCGACTACTACTAAGAGATTGATAGAATGGAAAAATCCCTATCTCGTGTTACTAGAAATACTTCTTATTAGTTCAAATCATAATTTCAATATCTCCAAAGGTAGGCAATGCAAATGTGTGAAACATTCATCGTTTTTGAATTTTTTCACTGTATCCCGCTTATCTTTAGGCGGATTGTGTCAGTCTGTTGCCATAACTATACATAGTATAAAACAGTCGCTTCCCGCCGTCTGTCCCTCTGTATGTACGCTTAGATCTTTTAAACTACGCAACGGATTTTAATGCGGTTTTCATCAATAAATAGAGTGATTCAAGAGGAAGGTTTATACGTATAGTTTAATATTGTTTTGTATTAATTTGTTGAAATATAAGGAAACTGAAGCGAAGCGAGGGCGGGTCGCTAGTTTATATATAAAAAATTACATTGGATACTGACCGCTACCAGTTTTTCCTTCATAAAGTTAGTCAGTATAAGCACATCTTGCGAAAAAAGCTGTCGTTTACTGACTGACCTCGTTATCATGGAGTACCTAATCCTCCACGAATTATTTAATAACATTGAAGACTGTGGAACATGCATCAACATGACATACCTATAAAATTTTACAACACTAATTAAAATAACCGGTTCTTATCCTCTCACCGAAATTAGTCCAAGACTAAAAATTTTATCTCAATTTCGGTGAATATTCCAATAATTTACACAGTATGTCATATTACGTTGGTTAGTTGAAAGTCTATTGAGAGGTGTGTTATTCCAGTATGGTAATAAACTTGTTCGTTGTGCGCTATAACGTTCGACCGAGAAGCGTGTTATTGCCAGTTTAGTGGTATTTGTTACCAATTCTCTCTAGATATAAGTAGCGAATCTTTGCAGATATATATATATATATATGTGATTTATGAATGCAATTTCATCATTTGCTCATTTCAGGCCGGAAACGTTTAGAGCTCTCTAAACGTTTCCGGCCTGACGAAGAAAAGGGACAAGTTCATGAAACTATTTTTATTTTTCAATATACATTTATACCGTCTATTTGAACACATTTTTCGTAACGTTTAATTAGCATTTCTATCCCCGTGCAAAAATAGTAAGAAGTTTTGTCTTTAAAATGGGCGAAAACCGCAGCGGTCACTTCATCATCAGTGGAAAATCTTCTACCCCTCAAGTCTGCTTTGAGTTTTCAGGACAAGTAGTTATCACCGGGAGGCAAGTCGGGACCACAGGGCGGGCGGCAAATTTCCGCGAAGTCACACTTTGAAACAGCAGCTTTCGCAACTGCGGCGGGGTGCACCCGGCATTGTCACGGTGAAGGGGTCCAATATTCCACACGACCAAAGTCGCATCGTAACGTTTCTAACTAATGCCATTTAATTTTTTAAACCAGATCGAGTGTACATAGGGTTTAAGATACAAAAATGGACGATTTATAGACTTACGGTTTAATGGGTATGCTTTAATCGTATACTGCATGTATAAAGCATAAAAACTATAACATATATATTGTTCGGAACACATGACAATGTATTTATCATAGCCCGTGTTTTTTTATCAATTTCACGACAAATGGCGGACATATAATTTTTTGAATAAAATTAATAATTTTTTTATGGACATTAGATGGTATTAGATTGCTTGTGAACTCCACATTAAGCTTATTTATGCATGAAGAATATGCCTATATACTTTTTTATTTTATTTTCAAAAAAAATTATGATAAAAGGAGAATGCCCCTAATTTTACGGTGGAATGTCGTAGAGTAACTATAATATAAATTAGAAACATATTTTAAGGGAGGCTGTAAGAAACATTTACGCAATTGCTTGTGGGGATACTTGAATTAAAAAAAATATTTATATATTAGTGCTAAATGTAGCACTATTTGCACTATGCGAAATTTTCGAAAAGGGGCCTGAGCTCTCCACACTTCCGTGGGCATTCTCCATTGGACTTTTGGATAAAACAAAAAGAACAACCATTGTTTATATTCTCTTTGTTTATTTTTAATTACGTATATACTCATGTTTTCGTTAAAATTGTTACTAATACCCTTTCTTGTTAGGGGAGCCTGTACCGACGCCATTAGACTCGTCATTGTGTAGTATTTTAACGGGGGAGAGTGCACGCTGCAATCCAACAGCCGCTGGGCGCTGGCCACGTTACCCCTCTCTCACAGAAGACTACCTTTGAAATGTACCGCATTTCCCACTTTATCGTATTTCCCCAATGTACGTACGTGTTTCGGTAGTGAGTGAGATGTGCCAGAGCCCATTCCCATCCTATCCCTCCCCATTTTCCTAACCCCTTCTCCAAATCCATTCCTATATCTCCAAAGGTAGGCAGCGCGTCTGGGGGCATGCCAACATTTGTCATTTTGGACTGTATTACCATCAGGTGGACTGTATGCTCGTCTGCCGCCTTCGTACATAAAAAAAAAGTATTTCAGTTAGCAATAATACAATAATATTTTCGCAAAAGTTTATTATCATAATGTTCATATGAACAAAAATGTCAAGCGATTCGAGCGATCTTATTGTATGGATAATAACATTATGCTGTGATTATACTACTGTGATACGAAGTGTCTACTCAAAATGAGCTATTACATAGACATGTCTATATTATTATTTGAAAAGGTTACATGAAATATAAAAAGAATAACAAATGAATTATTTGTTGTCAAAAAAGTAGGAACAAAATTCATAATAAATATGTTTGAATTATAATATTCTTTTATAGATTATTTTGTGAATTTCTGAAGTACCTAAGCTTTTTTTGAACAGACACTTCCACATTAGACTGAATTCGATAAATAGATGTGGATTTTACAATAGTTAGGTACGAGTATACAATAAGGTAGCATCTACAATAAGTTACTTACAGAATGACATTAACATTATTATTGTTCACATTAATACTTGCAATAGCTACCAGAATGAGACATCAATTGTCATTGATTATATAGGAGAATGAGACAAATATTTTATTTCAAAATACGCTCTTGTAATATAAAGAGTAGTGATTCCCATATATCTATGTAACCAACGACATAGTATATTGTCATTAAAATTTCATTTCTACATTAATAATTTCACAATATAAATAAATTCACAAATGTCGATTAATCTCAATAACAAAATACGCATTAAAAATAATAATCACTCCAATAATTCATGTGGAACGTGAAAAAGCGCGCAAATATTTAACAATTAAGATAAACTTAATGGTAAATAACACAAATCACAGTTAAGTAAATTTAAGGCGTGTAATTACAAACACAGCAAGCGTTTTTGGACAACTTAATATAAATTATAACTGATGTATGTGTTCTTCGTGGCAGTGATCGCTTCGGGCGACGTTTTTTTCCGGCAAACTTCGTGCTACTCACAAAAAATGAGTTCATTCCTCCTTGTTACATAAAGGGACAAAATAAAGGTATATCTAAAGGCCTTTGAACCCACAGTTAATTTGGCGCCGCCATTTCTATTTTGATGTCGTGCATCATACCAGATATGTAAAAACGTATTCTATACGCTATGGCTACGTATTCAGTTTACATTAAAACCATTCGAATGCCAAGTAGCAGATGAAATCCAGTTGAAAATTTAGTTCAATTTAAAAAGGTCAGTTAAAAAAATATGCAAAAGAAACGATATGTATTTATTGTAAGCCTTGAACCTTTTTTTAACGTAAAAATACCGTAGATTTGGAAACATAGTCTTTTCAGTGATCGTATAAGTAGACAATCACTAAGTGTTCAGTGGACAGTCACGTGGCCTTCAAAATACTTCTCTCATACTTGACGTACAAAAGATTAAAAATTAGAATAACACGAGATCTCAAGGCATTCAACTAACGGCGTTTATAAGTTTGTAATTTATAATTTTATTAAGGTGTTGAAAAAAGATATTCAAACCGTCAGCCCACTGCCCAGACATGAATAAATATTAAATTTATACTGATTTACATTAAAAATAAAGAAATGTACATTTTGTATATAAAAAAAATCTGATACAAATAAAACATAAATTCACATATTTTTTAGGTAAAAACCACAAGATTATCGGTCACTAAACTACAAATAAGAAATTAACAGTAACTATTGATAATTCGCTAACACCTACCCTATAATATACAATAATATCACACGGCCATACAGCGGCCTTACATACACAATGATATTTCATTACATCGATATATTTTTGGTAACAATTTATATAGCGAAAACAATCACCGGGAAAATTTGTTCTAAATAAGCTATCAAATTCTATAAATACGTAACTTTGTGACAAAAAATCATAAAGTAAATCATAAAATATCCAACAATATATACGGTGTCGGCCAATCGAGCGTTCGCAAGAATACAGACTACTTTGCAGCTCATTAGCAACTAATTCAATGAGCGGTTAGGTGGTGTCTACCGCAAATGTAACGTTGTAGAACAATTCTATTCCTTAGATTACAGCAACAAATATGAACTTTAAAGTTACTCTAAGAACTCGTTCACGAACGCAAAAAAAGTTTGTAAACGTGCAAACGCTTAATCACCCAATACTCTTACTTCTCCTAATACATGCTACCTCATATAGAAACTATAACAGTGCACCCAGACTGCGTCAATCGATGTCGACCAGCCGATTTTTGTCGCTTCAAACATACAATCGGTGACATCGGTTGATAGATGAGTCCATAGGACAATCGATGATCCAACAATAGTCGATCAATCATGGCTGGAGGAATGGTCCTTTTCACATTATCGATCGACATCGATTGAAAATAATCATGTTGTATCGACGTCAATCGCAGACATCACTCGGGTGTCGTGCACCACACTAAACGGTCGATGTGATCGATTAATCTGGGCGCACCTTAACATTTCAGTAACAAGTCAAACTTTTGAAAGAGCAACGAAACCGTTTAAATCAGCTTTAAAAACATAAAGCTACAAAAGGTTCGTGTTACAAACTATTTTTTCCAAATATAAAGCCCACAAAGCGCTGCCGCCGCTTTGACAAGAGCCGCCCTATTCCGTAAAACTTGCAAGTCTATCTCGTTGTTCCCACTCCGCGTATTTTGTCTAATGTTGTGAAAGACTTGAAAGTCCTCGAGTCTTAATTTTATAGACTTGACTCAATTATTCAGGACTCAAACCCTAAATTAGACTATGAGTCTGAGTCGAGCACGATCAGTCCAATTCAAGATTAGAGACCTGAATAAAAGAGTCGATTCTTCTAAATTGAGAGTGGAGGACTCGAGTCTTTCACAACACTATTTTTGTCTCAAAAATAACGTGATGCAGTAAAACATGTATAAAAATTTCCAGAAAATGATGTTATAATTTAAAAGGATATTTTTTATTTGTATAAAATTCATTCAACTGATACGAAACCTAATTGGAGAGATTGCATGCTTCTTTATAACTGGTCACTTCTGAAAGGGCAATTGACCTTTTGAAGGAATCATAAATATGACGAGAATCATCATATTTTTGAGCGGAATAGGTAGTGTCATTTCGGTCAACGAACTCTGTATTTATGAATATACTTCAATGAAATATATAATAAGTACACTCCATTTTTATTATAGTATGGCATGATATAAGTGGAGAGCAAATCTTGTTATTGAAAGTTATGAAATTCCGGGGGTTATTAATTGCCCTTTGAAAATACCAGGATTTTTGGATATTTTCATGGCTATCAAGAGTCTCATAAAATGGCACTCTACCTATTTCGATCACTGATCATTATATCGATGAACTTTTATGATCGAAGCCAATTATCGAATAGAAACATCCACTCATTTCAAGTTTCAGAATAGCGCAATAATACCACAATACAATCTGGAAAAGCTTTCCACGCTTTCTACTAAAAATATATTATTTCAAATATAAAAATGGACAATACAAGGACATGAAAGTGTTAAAATTTAACATATTCGATTCACTATTTGGTAAAACTGCAATATTTGAGAAGACAAAACACTAGATATGCGAAATACATGCACGAAAAATATAAAACCGTATACACACTATTGCATAAATCGTATTTAGTCAATTGCAGATAAGTGTGCATACGAATTTTTATGTTAATATTATTATTGTTAATTAAATATTGAGACCATTCAAATATCGATACCAACGGTTAGCTGGAAGATAAATGCTGTTAGCATTAAATTATCCTACCATACATTATCATTAAGTATTTTATTATTACTTATTCTACTACACTAAAGTCAAACACCGATTTTTCCCCCGCAGATCGGAAGAAATGAACTGTGAGAGTGAAATGGATCATAAACAGACGCTATTAAAGCTCATGGATTTATTAAAAATACAGGATTGTGTTTATTGGTGCGAGGAAGATAGTCAACAGAGTATCTTTATACTTTTCACACAAATATAGTGTCTCATTACCGTTACCTCGCTTTCATACACCAGGCCACAAGTTAGAAAAGGACATTGGTACTTCAATCAAGACTCTCGTACGAACCTTCTTCACCTAAAGCATTTTTATAATGAAATTTAAACTATTGTTAACTTAAAGGTTCTTTTTCAAATACGTTTTAGACCAAAAATTACCTTCTGTTTTGATATCTCCACGATAAAGCTTGTTAGTGCAAGGCACAGTCAGTAAGCCGTCCTGCTCTCACAATTGATTATACCGAGTCTATAGTCATTGACTTTAGTTACACGAGTGCTGAAAACCACTGAATGACAAGTCGCATGCCATGTCGCCAGTAATCGCACAGATAGTCATTGATGAACACGTCAGTTTTTGACAAAATGGATCACGTGGCTGTGAAAGAATATGATAGTCTTAAATATATTATCACCACTTGCCAAACCGCACTGTGTGCACGAAAGCGATGTCTCAGTAGATTTTTAAACAAACGCGACGTGTATGATCTCCAAACACACTTGATGTGTGTTAAATTGAAATACATTTGTAATGTAATGATGACGTAGAGAGCTTTATTATTTTGCTATGTAATCACGTTTGCAGTGAAATGAAAGTAAGGAACTCATTGCGACTTGTTTCACTGGGATGTAAGAAGCAACAACCGTATTATTATGGTCCATCAAAGCAGAGATGAAAGATTTTTATTTTCAAAAAAAAGGAAAATAAAAAAGTCGAGAGCAAAATACAAGAATCAATAAAAGACTACGTACAACCTCTGCTTTTATGGACGAACATCTGTTCGATCTCAAATTACTAACGTACTTAACTATATATTACAAAGGTACATTTTAACCAGAAATATCTTAAAATATGCAGATAAGTTTCTTAAATGTAATGCATATAATATTCGAAGAATGCAATAAATTAATAAATAAATACATAGCAGTCTATGAATATCTGCTGCATATTGAATTCTTATTTGCTCTCGTTTAATGTCAGTGAGTGGGATAGCAATAGCTACCTTATTTGTTTCGAGGCAAACGTAACATCAAATTGAAAGTGCAAAAAAGCAGTCAGTCTTTTTATTCAAGAAAATGGACCAATCAGCGCAATCAACACATTGAAGGGAAAACATTAATTAACGTGAGTGGTTGATAAATAAGAAAATATAATGTACCTATCGTGTCGCATTTGAATGAGGTCGGACGAAGCGGACTGATTGGTTTTTTTTTTTTTTTTGCTTTTTTTTAAAATGTGTATTGTTCGCTGTATTCCACCAATGAGATCTCGGTGGATACCACGATTAATAAAAGTAATCCTACTTCTATAAATGTATGTTTTTGCTGTTAAAAATGTCAAAGCAGTACGTATTGGGCCGAAACAAATAAATGTGTAATCACATATACGTTTAGGTAAGTAAGGAAGCATTATAATTATTATTAACATAGAATTAAATTACTTTGTGCTCACAATCCCTTTAACATCGAGCATCTGTTTTACAGACACTATTTCTTCTTTCAAACTCCGAAGATATTATGCTGTTAGAGTATCCTTGGTCACTAATACTAATATAGTCCATAGTTATTTAAGTTTGTATGATTAATTAGTGTAATAATCTTATCTAAAACAAAGGATGTGTTTCAGAATAAACAGTTTTTACGAATTCACATGTGTCAACAATTTTATTGCATATGTATTAGTTAAGTCAGCTAATCATGTCGCTTCAAACTAAAGTAACTATGAAGTAAAGCGTGACCAGAAAAATCTTGCTCTGAGGGCGCTACATTTGCTTTTTTCATAGCTAGTTAGTGTTGCCAGTAGAAGATATTAGTTTTACGCATCGTGGCGAGGTTTTTTATTTTCTTGGTCAGGCTATACATATTATTACTGTATTTATTACGCACATGTTACATATTGTCCTGATATCTTCTGTTTAAGATATCGCCGATGCCCCCTTTACACGATGCGATTTCCCGAGTAAAATTAACGAACGAACATCGAAACTAGTTTATATATTACTAATACAATGACTCATAATTATGTACACAAATTGAAACTAATCAGCAAAGGAACGTGAGAGAGGATGATACAGACATAAATATTTATATAATTAAAAGTTGAAATAATGTCTAAATGAGATAAAAATGTTAAAGGGGGGAAATATTAATGATATTAAAAAATACTGGAAATATAAATAAGAAACACGGTGCCAAATGGTAAATATTCTCAACAAACATGGGGTACCAATTGATAGATGTTCTTATCAAACATTGTACCAAATGGTCGTTATTTACATCAAAGATTTGCATGCTTGGTACCCTCCCCAAATAATTATATTCTAATCAAACACGGTACCAAATGGTCAATTATCGCATCAAATTTACTACCAAATGATTAATGTTCTATCAAAGATGGTACCAAAACGGTGTAATTTAGAATTTCAATACACGGCATCATATGCCCATAGAATAACATTTCAAGATGGCCGCCGTTAGTTTCTATTTTTATCATGTTCATCGAGTGCCTTGTCGGACTGTACACTTGATATCTAAAACCATTCGATTCTAGCCCTTATCTATTACTAGTATATTAAGAGCCCTTATAAGATTCTCTATTGTGAAATTCTTTCATCTGGTTTGTAGCAACCTTATTCAGTATTCCTAGAGGTTACTTTAAAACCACTCCGAGAACGTCTAAGAAAAAAAACAACAGCTAAGAAACATGTATTTCCGGATTCGGATCTAAGGTGTCCATGGGTATAAGTTGATCTAAATAACGGGACCGCACGTATAAAGGGGGCTTAGTGGACAATATGTTATATACTACGTCGTGTCGAATGTTATTTACTGTTGAGCGGGAAGCATGTGATGCCAAGCGGCTTCGTACTTTGTGTGTGCGATGTTGCACGCTGACTTTGAAGCCTCCACTACGCTTAGTGGAAATGGTTCGCTCTGGAATGTTCCGTTAGTGTAAGTTACATTATTTTTATTTTATTAACATTTTATTTATCAACATTTTATCAACAACTGATGTGGCTTTTGGTACACATATAATAACTTCAAACATCCAAGTGACAATATGATAAGTTATTTTATCGTTAATATTACCAAACGAAAAATCTCTTAGAAACCCGTTTCAATTTATTGCGTATACTATTAGTAGCTTTGGATTTATTTAGACCGAAAGAAAATAGAACAAAACAGAGTATGAAACTGAGCTTAAGAGAAAGTCGTCCATTTTGAAGTTATCATAAGTGTCTCAAATGGCACCGAAATAAAAGCTAAAAGTTTTCTTATATGGTTAACTAAGTTAAGCAGACAAGAGTAAGAGAAAATTAGTACATCGAAAATATGATGCTAGTGAGGTGGAAAACCGAAAGATGGTTCAAAGTTGAAAGTAAGTGTCTTATAAGAGTGGTATTAAATTAAATTGGTCTTATTATTTTTATTTTTTTTATAGACTAGAGGGCGGACGAGCAAGCGGTTCCACGTGATGGTAAGTGTTACCGCCGCCCATGGACACCTGCAACACCAGGGGGCATGCGGGCGCGCCGCCGACCTTGCAAAATCCTATTCACAGCTCTCTTGAAGAACCCCATATCGTAGCTTAATGGAAAGACCTCTTGAGGCAGTTCGTTCCACAGCCTACGGGTTCGCGGTATAAAATATTTTTTGGAGCGAACAGTGCGCGACACCTCTGTATCGAGGAAATGCGGATGGACCGCACTTCTGTGACGGGAGGTGCGGTTGTAGAAACCCGAGGTGGGAATTATATTAAACAGTTCCTCAGAGCATTCCCCATTGTACAGGCGGTAGAACACACAGAGACGCAACGTCTCTCCGAATGCTGAGGGGTTCTAGACCGCCCATGAGAGTGGGTTCGTCGACAATACGAACAGCACGTCGTTGGATGGAGTCAAATGGGTCCAGTTGGTATTTCGGTGCGCCGGCCCAGAGATGAGAGCAATACTCCATATGGGGCCTCACTTGAGCTTTGTAAAGCATAAGGAGTTGCCCAGGGGTGAAGTACCGCTTCGCTCTGTTCAGCACACCGAGCTTTTTGGAGGCCATTTTGGCCTTATTTTCCAGATGACCCCTAAATTCGACTTGCTGGAGATGTCGACACCAAGGATCCCGATACTCTCCGAGATCTTAAGAGGCATGCTCTGAAAGCGAGGTGCTACGATAAAGGGGTTTTTTTTAGCGGTGAATGCACAGACTTGCGTCTTACTGGGGTTGAAATCCACTAGGTTCAGAGAACCCCAAATCGAGACTAGATCTAAAGCCTTCGATTTCAGACACAAGCCTGGCGCGACTCTCTTCCACTTCGACCCGAGGGATGTTGGCGCGGCCCCTGTACAAGGCGTCTCCAGTACTGTCATCTGCATAGCAACGTATGTCACCAATTTGCAACAGATCGTTGATATGCAGAAGGAACAGAGTTGGGGACAGCACGGAGCCTTGAGGGACGCCAGCGTTAATAGACATGGTGTCGGAGCGGCTACCATCGATAACGACTCTGATGCTCCGTCCAGTCAGGAAACTGGCAACCTATTCGCATAATCCCGCGGGTATCCCGAAAGATGGTAGCTTGGAAAGCAGCGATTTGTGCCATACCCGGTCAAAAGCTTTCGCAATGTCTAGGCCTACAGCCAGAGCCTCGCCTCTACTCTCAATAGCGTGAGCCCAGCGGTGTGTTAAATACGCTAAAAGATCACCAGCTGAGCGATTATGGCGAAATCCATATTGACGGTCGCTAATCAGCTGGTGATCCTCTAGGTACCCAAGGAGCTGTGTGTTTATGACATGCTCCATCACCTTAGAGAGGAGGGAGGTGATCGCTATTGGCCTGTAGTTGGCCGGGTCTGTGCGGTCACCCTTTTTAGGTAAAGGGTGAACATGAGCTACCTTCCATGCTGACGGGAAGCTTTTTGTGGAGTATGAGAGCCTAAAGAGTCGCGTAAGCACCGGGGACAACTCGGGAGCGCAAAATTTTAGCGCAATTATTGTCTTATAAGTTTTGTATTAAAATGTATTTTAATACAAAACAAATCAAGGTCTAAAGATATATTTAGTTGGAACCCGAGGTAATCGATTTTTCAAGCAGCTTTTTGCAATACTATTTGCAAACTGTCTATTTTTCGGCTAATTCAGCTAAGAGTATAATTGAATAATAGTTTAATAAAGCACCCGTTCTTCGTTTAGAGCTGCTTTCTAAGGTTTAAATTGCCAGAAAAGCAAACTTTATCACAAACCATTGATAAAGACGACACCTTAAGAAGAAAAAGCCGTGTATAATAGTGATGTAACAAATGATATTTGCGAATACGAATAGACTTTTCTGATCTGGCACCATTTGTCTATGGTTAAAAATTGACAATCATGCACGCATGCACATATTTACAGTGCAGCTTATTTATGCTAAACTATCCTTCAATTATAGTTCTTTTTCCTATAATGCCATACCATACCATTAGCCTGTGTCTTTTCACTGCTGGATATAGGCCTCTCCCAAAGACCGCTACCACACATCTTTTTCAGCTCTTCTTATTCAGCCACTACCAGCCACTAAATTGTGCACTGCAAGTTAGGATTTCTAACTTATGGACATGAAGACTGAATATTTACTTTTCTGAGTTTATTGTTGTAAAATGAAAATACGTTTTTATGCAACTTAATAATAAAAATGTTGAAAAGTAATTGTTTTCCTGAATACATATTTATTCCTATTTAATAAATTTTAATCGAAAATTTTGTTGCAAACATATTTGCAATATATCCGCATTATTTTTTGCGAATAATGAATGCGAATATTGAAAAATACACGAATATCCCCGCAAATACGACTACAAATGCGAATATTCGTTACAGATACATTACGAAAACATTGGTCATCGGCTAATCCAGTAACACCCGAACACGTCATACACGTCTATGAATTACCGTACCTTTAATAGCATACTTTATTTCACAGAAGTCGCGTTTGGGTATTTCCGGATTAGCCGATGACCAATGTTTTCGTAATGTATCTATACATCACTAGTATATAGTGTGATATTATGGGTAATGTGTACGTACGGTGAGCGCGCAGAAGGCCCGTTCCACGGCGGATATGAACCGCTCGAGCTCGGCGCCGCTCGCCATAACCAAGGCCAAGCCCGCGCCGCGCTCGCGCGCCTCGCACACGCTCCACTCCTGCAAATAGTAGATAGATAAATCAGGCTTCGAAATGATAATGATCTCGACAAAACTATATTGTTCATTCTAGTACATCTTTGATTATTCTACGCGCGTCACCAAAGCGAGCGGTCACTACTCTGTACCGAGTAATGAGCGCTACGAACGTTGTAGACAGAACAACAAATCATGTTTGTAAATTATGATTTATTCCCTAAAATATTTTTATTTTTCCCTAGAACGGTTTTATATATTTTAAATTAGGTGACATGTTTCAGGTTTTGCGTCATTTCGGTGACATAGCCGCCACACTAAACTAAAGCCAACCAGTGACGACTGCAATAACGTTTAAATGGTCATAAAGTTACTGTCGTAATTACTGTCGCCTTTTTCTTAGTGTATAAATACGGAACTTTAAGGTTGGAAGTGACTTACTCGGGATGTACATTTATCGACATGTCTCGACAAGTTCGAGAGTGGTAAACTGTTTGAGACGCCAGTCATGTAACAACACTAACGGTAGCTGTCCCAGTGGTTGTTACTACTTGATTTTTAATATAGTTCCTATTTTTAATATAGTTTAATATCTAACTTTTGTTAGATATTAAAGTAGGTATCCATAAGTAGTTTTAGATATTGTGTTAAACGGCTTTGTGTGTCAATTAGCGTTAGGGAACACAAGGTCTATTATTTATCAGTGGGCACAAGAAAGAAAATAAAGAAAAGTCGTGTCCGTGGACAAAACAACCGAATTTGATCTGGAGAATGGCAGTTGGCGAAAATATTGCTACCAGTTGGATAGTTATTTTGTGGTAAATGAGGTGAAGGCGGATCGGAGTATATCAACATTGAACATTATTTTATTTTATTATAGAAAGTGGCAGAAAAGCAGACAGTCCACCTGGTGGTAAGGATACTGTCGCTCTGCGACATAATAATGTATGAATGTATCATCATTAAACATCGTCAGATAACTACGTCCAAGAAGTTGAATGAACACTTCAAGTGAGAAATTGTTTTTTTCTCATTCATTGTGAAATCTATGAAACTCACCAAACAACACCAATTCTCGTCTGTGTCGGGTATTTTGAAAGCTGTCAAGTTCTTGATTGAGCCACACGCTAGAATCTCCACATCTGACCTCATTTCTTCAACGTATTCTGTAATATATAAAAAAATTTTTTTTTATGATATTCCATACCTGGATAACTCTTCCTACGTTTTCGTGGCAATGAATGTCAAGAAAAATCTCTTAAATAGGATTATCCTTTTAAAGTACCCACTTTGCTGACGATATGACAATATGACAATGACAATGAGATAAAATTCTAAATATACACGTTACATAAGTAACATTTATTTCATGTCAAATTAAGTCATAATCAGGAATCGAACCCATAAACTTCATGAAATTAAGTGACATACCCTATATTTATTATTTATTGCACATTATCGTATACTACGCGCGTGAGCAGTTGAGCTTTACGGCATGAGGTGGGGATGCGGGGGAGATGCCCGTCGGCTCACCGCTAGCTGCTAGCTCCTGATGTATTTTTACTCATACATCTCCAGATGTGTAGCTCTGTGTATGTTTTCATATTTGATAATGTCAATCGATATCGACATAATTTGCTTACACGCCCAGCCCTAGTGCTCGCTTATCACATTCCTTTCGGAGCTTTAGCGCTTGCGCGCCGAGTATACAAAAGGAGAGAATGCCTGAAGGTATTCTCTACCAGGCAACCTTTGGGTTGATCACAGAAGTTCAAACGGGAGGTGAAAGATACAAATGAGAATACATGTGTATACAAATATTATTATATATACCTACATACATACAAACCTACACACATACATAATATATACATATTTACCGTATTCCAATAAATGTGTAAGAAAAATCACAAACAAAATGTAAATTGACCTTTTAGCAGTGCCTCGGAGCCTCTATCTTTAAGATAAGCAGCAGTTCCGGCTACAAACGCCAGGTCCAAAGTGTCCCTCAGACTGATCACTTCGTAAGGTGTCACTAGCACAGTGCACGCGGGAGGTGGACCACTACGAGAGTCCAATTTCTTCGCACCATCTTTTTCTTCTAGAGCCTGGAAAGAATACCATTCATCTTTAACAACTGATTAGTCCAGTTGGCAGTGTTGCCTGTTGTGAGAATGGTAGGATATTCGTTTATTCATTTTTTCTCTCTTATGTATCTTATTGTCGTCCATAGACATCCGCGATACATGCCAACATCAGTCCAGAATAACAAACGTTGGCACGCCTCCAGATGCGTGCCAACGCTGCCTACCTTTGCAGATTAAGGAGTCCAGAAATAATAATACTTTTATTTTGTTATATATTTCATTAAAATACTGAGCGGAGCGCGATGTTTGTTTTGTAGGGGATAGTATCTACTTGTATTATGGTATAGTGTCTGGATGGGAGGGAATAAGAAACAGCGTACCTTCGATAGCTCCGCTGGTTTGGAGGCGTCGGCTGTTGCCAAGCCTTTTGTTTTTCTGTGTTCCGATTTCTCCCGATCCGGGTTGATTAGCTTTAGTGTGCTCGTAGACCGAAGGTTGTATCTTGACGGTATGTAGCGGATGATGTTTCAATGCTCAATGATTCAAAGAACGCTCATGGTCCGAAGATTATATCGCGTCCCACAGCAAAGACAGCGATGACGAAGATGGCCGCTCCAAGGGAAAGATTGGTGCTAGAAAAGGAAAAAATCCCACTTACCCGTAAACAGCCGTCATCGCAGAATATAAATGCTGCGTTCTGTTTCGCGCTATGATTAGTCATCTAACACGTTTCGTTTTACGTTTCCATTAAATATCTAACAGTGTCACTGTGTAATTACCTGTGCGGCGTGTAACAGTAGCGACTGCAGCCAGGAGGAGGCGGTCGGGTCATCTGGTGCTGCCAGTAACAGTCGACTAGAGTCTCCAAGTGCCATTTCGAAGCAGTGGGGCCTCCTTGTCGAGTCCACGTGCCGTCTCACCCCCACTACTGAGCGGAGCGCAATGTTATTTGGTAGGGGGGTGGTTCCGTCCGGAGAATGGGGGCCCCAGTGGAGGATGCCGGCTCTGGAAATAAATGAATAGGTGATAAGGTAAGGATGGGAATTTTCTGAAACTCTTTAGATAATCAAATTATTTATAACATTTGAATTATGAGTATTTAAATCATTCAGACTGGTCAGATGAAATTGAATGGTAACATAGCCTATCCACTGCTTGATATAGGCCTCTCCCATGGCTCGTGCTCTCACACAACTACTGGCGAACTTGTTCAACTGATTTTTCCAACTAGATAGTGGTGTTCCCACATGCTTCCCAGTGTATGGGCTTCACTCGAGGACTCGTCTATCTCATTGGTTGTTGGTACTGCAACATATTTGACGTGCGAGCATTACAACTTTAGGATGCTAATTCTGTGAGCTATAACTTTAGTTCGTTGACTGTTTAAGATAAAAGAAGTTATGAAGAAATAAATTTCGTCATTCCTTTATAATATAAAGTTTATATCTAGCAGTGGAGAAAGATAGTAAACGACTAAGTTCACCAAAAGTAAGCCTTAATTACAAAAATACTCCCGGAATTTAAAGTCCCCTGAACATTACATAAAACTTGTCAACAATTGTGATAATCTAAGAGGATTTGGCTAGGATGTCTTGGACACCAGTATTAACACCGTTTCATAGTGTACAAGTCTTCTAAACAGCCTAAACCTGAGTGTCGAGGCCTTACCTGAGTAAGAAATAGCACGGCTCGAATCTCCTACTCTTGTCAGTGCGACACATAAGGTATCCTTCTAGGGGTGGAGCGAAGGCGCCCGGTGCTTCGATGAGTCGATCACCCGCGTCACCGGAACATGCACGTCCATAGAATAGTATATGCGGTATCTGCATATAAGAAAACATGTATGTATAACAAAATACCACTTAGTAAAAAGTAACTAGTTTCTGTCATTCGATGGTATTATGGCCGAAGACATTATACAGGATTAAATAAAAAATACCTGCACCCTCTTAAAACAGAATGGGGATGGGGCTCGTACCACGTACGTACACTAGCATCGATTTACATAGGTTTGTATCTAATAGTAGCGGTTCGGTTGGCGGATGTTCATGAATGGAGTGAGAGTGCGGCGTTCACGTTCGTAGTGTAGTGAGTAACACAAAGTAATAGTCAAATTTTTATTTGGGGAAAATATCCAATTCTGAAAATAGTCACAGAACAAATTCAGTGTCAAGAGGGTGCAGCTACTTTTTATTTAATCCTGTATAAACCGGTTTCCTATCAAGTCAAGTTATCGATATAGGAAACAATCAACATACCCGTTTCTCAAGCCGCTGCCTAGCAACCGCAGCGCCAAGGTGTCGGCAACTCAGCGGCAACATAGCTGGAGGGCGCTGTATGCGTAACGGAGAGATTCGCGCGCTCCACTCTAGGGACGATGCAAGTCGCGCGCCAAGCGTCGATTCCGCAGTCACCACTGAACACGCAATGTTGCCAGCTATGTCCAAGATCTGGATATATTGAGCTTCGGGACCCACCTGGAAAAATAAAAAATGTTGTGAGCTGAACTGCTGACCGTTGGAGACTGTTGAAGGTCTTGGAACTTCCCTCCGTCGTCAAATACGTGAAAGACTCCGCTCGACGCTACTACGACAGAGTGCCTCACCATCCCAACCCCCTAGTAGTTGACAGCCTAACCTATATCCCCGATAGGAATGACTCTCTCCGTTGCCGTCATCGTCTTTGGCACGTCCTAGACGACCCAATAATTGTTGCCAATGTGGTTCTTACACTACACTCACAGGCTACACATATACACCGCCCCGCCGGCGAAAACGAGGACGTCCCCCACGTTATACCGGCCTTCAGTCAACACATATACTAGGTATCGGCACGTGTCTGGGAGCTTCTCACAGACTCGTGATCCCGCGGTACCTAAAGCAACGCCCTAAGCTGGGGTCCGTTCCTTTCAGCGGTCTAGCAGCGGGGGAGCTTTTAGGTTCGTTACTGCACACACTCTTTGCTCCTGGCTGAGAGCCTTCTACGTTCGACCTAAACCATACATGTCCGGTGACTCTTGAAAGACCATTAGGGCCACAAAAATTTAGTCATTCGGGAAAAAAAATACATCTACGTTAAAAAATCTTGTCTAACTGTAGTTGGAAAGAAAAAGTAATCAAATTGACCAATGTAAACAAAAATGAGTAAACTCTAAACTGCATGTTCGAAAAATTATGTGATATAGCACGAGGAATTAATCTGGAATCTTGGCATGCGGCCGCCACCATTCAGCCAAATTCATCGTCGATTCGAGTTAAATTGCCGCTTCACGATGTACATTTCTGTTTTCTACGGTATATTAATTGTTTGAAGTAAGAGTTTCTACTAACTCGCGTTCTTAATAAGAATGCATATTTTATACAAGGAGTAGCTCAATAATCGTGGTTTATTAGGTTTATAATCGAGAAAACTTGATCAATTAATGACTTTTTCATAAAAACAAAATGTGTAATTCAAGTATTCGAAAACAAATCTACTCGTATGTAAATTTTGAAATTCTTGTGGATGGATGTATAGGGTTCGTTTTTAGGAAAAAATCATATAAAGAAAAATGAACATTTTCTTTTGTAAAAACGGTTCTCGTGTTACTAAAACGGGAAAGTGTTAACTACAAGTTAATAATAATTGTATGAATTTTTACACAAAACAAAATCATTAATTTATTATGTACATTACATATCTACAAGAATTTCATTTTTTTGTAAACATATAAAAGTACATCATAGTACATAATGGGGGAATAATACCACGATAAGCACAATAACACAAGTTACAATTTTATCAACGTTAAATAATTCAGTTGGACCTCTGCAACCTTGTATATTGGGGGCCAAGTTCCTCTTTAGTTATGTTACACAATTCTGATAAATATGTAACGTAAAACTGGCTATAGGTAGGAACTTAATTATATCCTTACAATCGATTGAAAAATGTCATGAATAATATTAACACTATGGTTCTGTTATTGTAGGAAGAGCTCTGACAGCTGACATAAATCTTAACATAAATCTTTAACATGTCGTAATATCATTTTATTTCATTTCTATTTTATTGTTATCTTATGATTTAAGAAATAAAATTAATTAAATACAGAACTGTCACAGCTCTTCGTATGATAACCGGACCATTAACGTAGGTTTAGCATAGGTATGTTGTAGTAGTTATATGACAAGAAACTCCACTTGTCGATTTGCGATGTACAACTTTACTGCTATAAATCAACTTAATTAACGTATGTTTCGAGTAAGTTGTTGCTAACTGTAGGTACTGATAAGCTTCGGAGTGGCGTGAGTAACTGAGAATTTATATGCATTGCGTGAATAACTTTGTAGAGCAGAGTAGAAAATTCAGTTTAATTTACGGCACTCTTATTTATACACTGCATATTCTCTTCCCATAATTGCTATGCTATTCATTTCTTTCCTACATAAAAGTTGACTCAGGCTGAATGAACGTGAAGCACGTCCCCCCGCTAATGTATATGATGTATTATAGAATGATGTCTCATTCATTCAAGGCTGATATATACGAATGAAAAAAAGAATGCAGTGTGTAAATAATTTTAGATTTTTCATTTTTACACGACAACGAAGCCACTTTAGATATTTTTATTTTATTTTCATAATCCTAAACGTTAATTTGAAGGAACAATTATGAATGTAGCTCGGCTTACATTAGTTACCCATTTATGGGTTACGAGGGGTAGACGAACATGTAAGTTGCATTAAGGGGACAATAAAAATGCAAACATTATGTTAATAATATGGCAACTCCCTGGATGCGTCACGCGTGTCCGGCCGAAGCACTGTACACGATGTTTTTGCCGACAAAACTATGAAAACTATGAACAAAATTATGAACTATGAAACTATGAACTATGACTACACTATGAAAACAAATAAATCTGTAGGAAACTATAGAATAATAAACATATTTAAAAAACGCTGTTATTATGTATTAAAAAAAAGGATATGTTGCGGGATGCAAAGGGAGATAATATGGGGGCATCACTTTTTAGTTATGCTTGAGTAGTTATCCCAAGAGATTAGGCTCAAAAACGGATAGACAGTTAACTTTACTAGATCCGTTTATAGATATAATATCAAAAGGTTTATAAACCGAAAACACATCGCTAATATTCCTGCAAAAAATTACAAATACTTTAGCACTTACATACATACATATTAGGGCCTTACCTATGAAATTACTGTTCGTCATGGTGGCCACTTTGAACCTAGTTATCTTGCGTTTGGCTTGGAATTCCAAACTTAAATTAATTTCAATTTAAAGCTATGATATTCTTTTTCAAAATCGGTTATTCCTTTGTTTTTTGTCAAACGACTTTTTGTTTAGATATCGTTGTTTGCGACAATGGAAAAGTTAAAAATTCGCGTTATTTTCGAATGTGAGTTCCGTCGTGGCAGCAACGCAGCACAGACGGCACGCAATATCAACGATATGTACGGACCAAACATCGCAAACGAACGCACGGTGCGTTTTTGGTTTGATTGTTTCCGTTCTGGTTTCAAGCTGTTAGCCCATGGACTACCGGAGACTAAAGTCGATAATGACGAATTGAAAGCAATAGTGGAAGCGGATTCATCTCAAACCACGTCTGAGTTAACAGCAGCCTTCGGCGTAAGTGTCTTCGGCAAGTGCGTACCGTATGAGCTTAATGAAAATCAGCTGCAAACACGCGTCGAAGCTTGCCTTAATTTGCTGAACCGGTACAAAAATGAAGAGATATTGTCACTTGTGATGAGAAGTGAATCCTATATGACAATCTTAAACGATCGTCACAATGGTTGAACACAGGAGACACAGACAAACAATGTTCCAAACGCAAACTAAGTCGAAAGAAACTCACGATGACTGTATGGTGGTCTTGTTTTAAAAAAATGGCAACACTTTAAAATGTGAATGTCAAAATAAAATGAACCTTTGTTTGATTTAATAATTAAGTAAAATACACACAAAACAGGTCCTGTCCCGGTATTATCCACAACAGCTGTTAGAGATCTGGCACAACAATTAATGTAGATGTGTATTGTGAAGAACTGCAAACGATGAAGGACAAGTTCGCTATCAGAGACCGAGTCTGGTTAATCGCTGTAGTCCACTGCTTCTCCATGTTAACGCTGGCCCAGACACTGCACGACAGACAGTCTCAAAGTTACAGGAACTTCGATTGGAAACTCTCCGTCACCCACCGTACTCGCTAGACCTTGCCCCTACTGATTTCCATGTTTTTCGGAATTTGGATATTTTTTTACAGGGAAAAGAATTAAATTCCGATGAGGCAGTGAAAAACGCCTAAAGAGAATTTATCGATTCCCGTCCCCAGAGTTCTATAGCAGAGGCATCAATGGATTTCCATTAAAATGGCAAAAGTGCATTGATAATAATGGACAATACCTCGATTCATTAAATATATAATTTTCATGCAAAAAACATACTTGATTTTTTTCATATAAAACGGTAATTTCATACGCAAGGAAGTTTCTATTAGGATAGAAACATTCTGTATCTCAGAGTATTATTTAATGTTAATGCTGTCCCCCGACTTGTGACAATTACACTTCGTGCTTTAATTTATTACACCGTGATTTTTATGAGACGTGATTTACGCGAATAGAGTGGTACAAAGTTAATAATACTTCTCTATAAAGATTTATAGCAAATACTCACGAGGTATCAGATATAAGATGATTAATGTAGGTATCAGATAAATGTAGACATTTTATGTAATATATTAGATAAGAATAATATTATTGAACTTGATAGACACGATTACTCGATAGCGTGTTATTATTTTTATTTATTACTAGCAGTGCCAGCGACTTAAACAGTGATTCCCGTGGGAACCCCACAACGGACTGGAATAAAAAAGTACCCTAAATGTTACATAATGTTATCCGGTACATATGCTATAATTATGGCACGTTGCCTTCAAATCTTCCGTAAGTGCCAACGGGACGAGAAGCCTTTCTCATTCTGTTACAATTTCCACGGGCAGGGATACGGTGGGATAAATAAATGAGAGTAAAAAGTGTAACGGAACAAGGATTTTCTTTAACTCAATTATACTCTCTATTTTTATTTAGACTTGTTATTTTGAGTAACAATTTCTTATTTATTCTTATTCGAGTTATACAATTTAACAAGTCCGATTTCTTATTCGAGTCGGGGATGTGGCATGTAGAACTGTCAAAGATAGTGAAATTTGTACGGAGATGATACTTTAATGACAGTTCTACATGTCATATCCCTGACTCGAATAAAAAAATCGGACTAGTAGGTTGATTTTTAATCAATACCGAAACAATATTATTAGTATTTGCTTCCCATGTTTGTTATTGAATGGAATTGTAGTTACGCAACTAGAATATCTGGAGCCGGAGACAATAGGAAAAACAAAATTGTTGTATTCATTTGTAAAGTAACAATAGATGAATGAAATGAGAATATCATTGTTTCTGTGACTACCGTAAATGATGTTGAAAAGGTTTTGTAATTTGTTAATCATTACTTCCTAGCATTAGCCCGTGGTTTCGCCCGCTTGCGTGATTCGAATAGGTTTGTCAGGGTGCCTAGATAGGTACGGTACACACGGGGTGTGTCAGATGTGTTCCCGTAGAATGAAACGATGGATTCGAACATGTAAATTGCCATGGAGTTGTTACGTATTTTTTTATTTAAAAATAATAGTTTTCCGTACTTTATATTTACGAAATATGTATGTAAAGTATAGCAGGATTGTTTTTGTCTGTTAAACCAGAATCTATGCTCAGCTTAGGGAATATGTCACGACGGTTACAGCCTGTAGGTATAGATTACTTCATTATATGTTCTTAAGCCGCTGTTCCACTAGAGGCAGCTTCGAGGCGAGCAACCGTGGGGTAGTGGCGCATACTCAAATGGAGATGCTGCTTCAAGGTATGCTACGAGTTGAGACATGTCGATGATATAACAGCGCCGTTATTAACCGACTATTCGGAAATGTCAAAGACTGTAGTCATCCTGTTTCAAAAGACATTACCATTCTCTAATTTGCATAAATCAAAGAAAATGACTATAATACGAAATGGTCCGTTTGTTTTTATTAGTATTTTTCTTATTATATAAAGAACCGCCAATCAAGTAAATATTGCCCGTAGATTTATTCTGTAGTACGTCTTTTGTTGTATTTCGGTTCAATATACGTTCCAATGACCTTGTTTTGTGCTACTTGGCTCTATTTCAGAATTAATAATGTTGTAAATAAATAGAGTTAGAATTTAAAAATGTCTTAGTGTCAATAATCTAATTATTTGTCATTTTTTAAGGAAATTATACAATTTAATCCATCTGTGAAATCAAAGTATATTAAAAAGCGACGGAGATAAAGTAAACTATATACAAAAAAATACAAAAAAAAAAAACTATATAACAGTGACGTCATTCTTAATACTGTCAAATGAATGATAGACAACAATAGTTTCCACATTGTGAGGTCTTGCGTTTGAAGCCCAGAGGGTTTATTTAAGTACGGATTTTTTCAATTTGAGACTCATTTACACAAGGAGAGGTTCTCGAACAGTTTGTTTTCGAAAAGAATATTGTATACGGTTCTCGATGCAATCCCATTTTATACGATTCTCGCCTGTACTGTTCATGTAATGATAAAAACTCAACGATAACAGTAATCACACGATTATTGATAACAGTTGTTTATACTTTTGAACAATTTTCTAATCTGCACGGAATTGAAAAACTCGCCTTGTGTAAACGAGCTTTTAATCACTAAAGATGTTTATCGCGACCAGACAATTTTAAAAATTCTGGTTCATGTAATATCCACATTAAAACCAGGACATTGTATCTAATTTATATGACTTAAGTGTAAAAAGAGCTTTCTTTTTATTATTTTGTTATGGATGAATTTTATTATTCTGTTTACCCATAATTATCGAGGTAGATGTGTTACCAAGATAGTCGAGCATTAACTTCATTTATGAATTGTAAATATTATTTTGACCCACTGATAATGTGGATTATAAATAATAAGAATTGTGTATATCTGTTCTTTTCTGTTTACTAATTACCAATTACTGATAGTTTACTAATTACGAATTACCAATGTTTGTCTGTCTATCTGTATGTTGTTGCTAATGCGGGAAAATTATAGGTGCAGTTGATGCCGTTTTAGTATAAAGTATTTAATCTAAATGAAGTTTCCTTTTTAATAATTAGGTATTTTTTAATCATTTGTAAAAATAGCTTTATTTTTAAGAAAATCAGGTTCTAATCAGCCGATAGCGCAAGCAAACACTAGTTTATTTTAAAGTAATGGGACGGCCTTGAAAAGGGTTTTGCAAGATCAACAACGCCATTAGAAACTATTATCGCCGCAGGCGGTGCACTGCCAATGAAGTTCACCATTTTTATTTTTCAATTTTTAACAAAAAAATATTAAGCAGTCCGATTATAATAAAGACTTTTATTGTATTACATAAGTATTTATTGAACGGAATATTGTCCATTTAATTAGAGTATATTTTTCTCCATTTTTCTGGCAGAGCCATTATCCCATCACTATAAAATTTTTGGGGTTTGTGAGCTAAAAACTGATTTAAAGGGTTTATACGGGCTTTTTTTATAGGAAGAAGGTGGCAAACGAGCATACAGTCCACCTGGTGGTAAGTGGATACTGTCGCCCATAGACATCCGCGATACATGCCAATATTAGTCCAAAATGACAAACTTTGATACATCCCCAGATGTGCTGCCTACATTTGTTGATGAAAGAATGCATTTGGAGAAAGGGTTGGGGAAAGGGGAAGGGATAGGATGGGAATGGGCTCTGGTATATCTCACTCACTACCGAAACATGTACGTACATTTGGGAATATGATAATGTGGGAAATGCAGTACATTTCAAGGTAGTATTCTGTGAGAGAGGGGTAACGAGGCTTATCTTGAATGTGTAATTTTACTTCATTTAGAGAATTTTGTAAAGAGCGGAATAAATCATGACCCGAAGGTGCTATGTCTGGACTGTATGGAGGATGCATTAAAACTTCGCAGCAAAAGTCCATCAATTTTTGTTTAGTCATGTATGTGGTCAAGCATTGTCGTGATCTTCAAGTGTTTGTTTCAATTTTACTAATTGCTGACAGTGGACATCAGAATTAATCGTTTGGCCATGTGCCAATACGCAATGCCTTTCCAGTCCCACCATACACATAACATGATTTTGTTCAGAATGATGCCTGGCTATCTCTTCAGAAATGGATTGATTTCATTTCATTTTAGCAACATCTTACATATGAAAATTCTATTCACCAAGTTTCTGTCATTTAAACCATGCCCAAACATCTAGTTTTTTTTACAAAATTAAGTTTAAGCAGGTGATCCAAATCTGTTGAGTGGTGAATGCTAAGCCCTCCTGCAATTTGATAATTGCTTATGTGTCTATCTGCTTCAATGTTTTCAATGATAGCATCAACCTATTGCCTTAATAGCATGATCACAGAGGACATCAACACATCAAAATTACCAGACCTGAATCGACTTAACCATTTTTTGCAGTAGTTTTAGATAAAGCATCTTCTCCGTAACACCACAAATCTCTTTTCGAGCACTAGAAGCATTCATACCCTTGTCGAAAAAAAAAATATGTAAAACATATTAAATTTTCTCCTTATTAACTTCCATTTTAAAATTGTTAAAAAATATTAAAAGAAAACTTTTTAACTTGTAATTTCAATTTGCCGCCGTTACCAAAAAGTCAGCTGTCAAACGGTATATCACTTTCCCGTCAGTGATCGGTGTTGCCAGAAATATAGCACGCTAGTCATATGTTCAAAAAGGCCGCGAACTTCTCGACTACCTATTACATAGCAATAGCAAAACTGGATTATATGTCCGTGAAAATTGTATTATTTATCCCAATTAACATTATTTTAAGAAAAGTGAATAATGTTAAAATAAAGTCAAAGTATACAGAATGTAACTAATTAACCCTCAAAACCCAAATTTTTTAACTTTGTATTTAGCGAATATGTGTGAAAAGTGTAAGGAAAACTTAGATTTTTTTTTAAAGTGATCTACTTTTCATGACAATTAACTGAGAACCATATGTAAAATAAAATAAAGATATCACACGAAAAATCACTTCACAGTCACAAAACAATTCAGGCAGTAAGTTGTGGATTATAATAAAGTTATTGGATTTTATAGTTTCATAGAATAATTGGATGGTAAAAACTCAAATACTCACAGCTATAGCGTCGAGTTCGTTGTGAGGTAGACGGCAAAGTATGTTGTATTCGGTGCCACCTGATTTCACACAGGCTACGTAAAGAGCATAGTCTGTGATGAAAACTAAGAGAGGTGTCCATGATCCATCTTCCATGTTGTATGGGGATTGCACTTTCATCATCTATAACAATGATTCAATGTAATTTTAAAAATTTTTATTGTAATGGAAAAGTGATAGAATGAAAAAAATAATTATGCTCTTATATGATATAGTATAAAGAAATTTACTCTGACTAAAGTAGATAAGTGAAGTCATGCATGACTTGAAAAATATTTCAGAAAAGCATGAGCTCAATGAGGCATTGTAATGAAATGACCTAATAATAAGCTATTTATGTAGTATAACTTTACGTAATGAATAAAAGATTTGTAATTACCCTATTCAAAGTCTCATTAGGGTACGAAAATATCTGCAGCCTAAGCTTCTCATTACATTCAATGGCCACATTATCCTCGAAACTGTCAAAGTAGGATGGTTCGTCGGCTGTTAAGAGCCTCACTGAAAGCCTTTTGTTCTCTATAACTTCTTTGTCAATGAGCCGCGACATTCTCTCTGCTGATATATGGAATGTTTCCGATACATCATTGAATGGAAATATTATGCTCGGAAAATGCTTTTCCAATCTTAGTTTGTTTTGAAAGAACTTGTTATTCTTTATCTTGAGTTCAAGGTCTTTCCTCTGACACACATTTTTCAAATATCTATTCAATAATGCAGATTTATTTGACAGCAATTTATCATTTGCGGGACTATCGAAAAAGTCATCAGGAAAATCATCTCCACCTTTCAAAGTAGAATTATCAGTATTGGAGCAATTATCACTATTTGCTAGAATTATTTCCTCATTTTTCTGTACTGTGGAGACAGATTTTCGACTGTATCTATTCACATTTTGCTTTTTAGGTGATGATAAATGCTTTGAAATGCCACTCTTGGATTCAGTTTCATCTTGTATATTTTTGTTGAAATGTCGCTTAGGTGTTGATGTTCTGCTGCTACTGTCAGTATCAGTTTGTTTTGAATTTAGGTCTGTCTTGCTTAAGCTCATAACTAGCTCTTTGACTGGAGTACTTTCAGGTATAGGTACAAATGTTTCTTTTGGTGCATCAAAAGCAGTTTGAAATGTGTCATGTACATAACTGTAAGACACGCCTTTGTGTTCATAAACAGTACTTTCACAATTCACAACGTATTTGTTCAAGGGTGGAAAGGCTTCAGCTTTATTAGATTTCTTATCAAGTTGAGTTTTCATGTTCAAAGTTAATCTATGTCTAGGAGAGCCTCCATTTGGTGTTCTATCTCCACCAACAGTATTTATAGGATTACTTGTACTTTCTTTGGGCCTTTCTTCTTCCAATGGTTGACCATTAAGGTTTATTTCAACAAAATCATCTTCATCTTCAATTTGGAAGCCAGAATCTAAGCTTTTAGATAGCTTCTTGTTTTGATTAACATCACAGGGCAGGGCTTCAACAACATTGTTTAGATCAAAACTATTTTCTGGCAAGCCTTTTTCAGGAGCAAAGTTGAAATTGAAATTTTTATAGAAATTCTTCAGTGAGTCTATAATGTTGTTTGCATCTAACAAATTTAAAACTTTACTATTCTGTTTTCTCTCTTCAACAATACTTGTTGTTATGTAGCGTTTCTTTTTTAACACAGACTTCACAGTATTTGGACTCTGAGATACCTCAAGGGGCTTTTTTGTGCGATCATGTGACTGATCTATGTCAGCTTCGGAAAAATAAGTTTTCCTCATAAATGCTACATGACCATTATTCTCAAATCCATCACAAGAGTATGATTTCTGTGCTTTGTCACACTTTCTGTGCATTGGGGATGTCTCAGTTTTATTTGAATGTGATGAGGATGAATCACTGGATGAAGTTTCAGAATCACAGCTAAAATTAGAATCTGAACTGTTTGAATCACACCCATACAACTTCCCTTTAGGCCTTTGATCATTATTATTATCTTTATCTTTGTTATTTTCTTGATTCTCTTGATCATAATTCTGACTATATTCAAATATGCCACTTCTGTCATTCTTTGAGTCACCATAAGTGAGTATATCAGACATAGTCTGCTGGGCTACATCAGCTGCATATTTTGGGGACCTATCTCCAGATGCACACCAAGAAAACCTATCTGTTATTACACTATTCTTTTGCCTAAACTTATCAGAATATGAACTACCAGGTGCATATGAAATAAATCCTCTTTCTATATGTATATTGTCAGTTTTTGTGTTGTTCAAGATATCCTCATGAAATGAAACTCGTTTCTTTTGGGAGCTTGGTCCACTTTGAGACTTCTTTCTACATCTTCTTCTATACACTATGTCTTCTGACAAAGATTTCTTTGGTTCATTTGTCCTTAATGTTGGCTTCTCTATAATTTCAGAGCAACTTTTCTCACTTTCCAAAGCTTTTAGAACTACATCTGGCAAGTTTTCATAGACAGGTGATTTTTTGTGTGTTTCAACAAGAAGTTCGGGAACGACGTCGTCGCCAATGTTTTGGTTATCGATATCGCTGCGGGTCATAAGACTGCTCGTGGTGCTTTTGATCATATCCTGAGAACATGACGGCGGTGCGTCGTATTGACTATCGCACGTTAATTCTTCGGCTCCTATTAAACTATGGGACATTAATGCCTGACTTGTCGCTTCTGAGGCTTCACTATCTAAGCACAGGACGCCAGAATCACCGGGGGTATCCGCTAAACTACTTGTGGTACTGGACATTAAATGCGTATTGCCCTGTAAACAAAGCTCTGTCGGCTTCCCCGTACTTTCATCGACGTTCTCTATCTTCGAGTATTGCATTGTATCTTCAACGCCGTTCATAGTCGCTGTCGCAACAACTGTGTCGTCAGGTTTATGACGACGTTTGCTTTTATCGATCTCGGGGCTTTTCAATTCTATAGCCTTGTCAATTGACAAGACTGGTTTTGACATATCCGTACGGTTTCCTATTAATCTTTTATACGAGGCTCGACGGATTGATAATATTTAATTAAATCACGTACACATCTTAACATTTATTTACACAATTCCGAATAAATACGAGACAAATCAGTGACGAACAGAAAGGTGTCATTTTTAACATTGTTTGAGATTTGGCAAAAATATTTAACATTGACATTTCACTTTTTTATTTTTATATAATTTAGTTGGACACTGGCACATATTTAGTTGGTTCACACACAGCAAATAATAAAACAGTATTGTTTATAGCACGTCACAGTCCCGTGGAAGTAGGACTTTATAACCATGAATCCCACAATACACAATTTTTACATTAATCAAACCTCGGGTTTCCGCCGAATAAACTTTTTGACGGGAATTTGAGGTTTTTGTTTGATTATTTTAAAAATTGTGTAGTGCACATAGTGTTTTTTATGCTTAATGATTGTGATAATAGTAATAAAATAAAAGCCGAGAACTACGTTTTTCGGGTGCTTCCAAGGAGTCCTCTTCTGTCCTCACTAAATCTACTATCACTTTAGTGTAGAGCGACTCCCAACTAGTCCTGACTTCGACGGGACTAGATATTGATATATTACGTTTTATTTAAACTAGAATTGTTTATTAAAATTATTACTAAGAAAAGCTTGACACTGGCAGAATGTGCTAATTGCACCATTGTCATATATAAAAAGAAACAAACCTGTCGCTGTCAAAAAATTTAAATTCTATAGTTTTCTTAGGTTACATTTTTGTCTACACCTAAAATATTCTTTTATTACCACATGTAATTATTTAAAAACAATTATGAAGTTATTACAGAAGGCGTTATACTTTTCATCGCTTATGTTTTTATGTGTTTACTGGGGTGAGAGTGCTAAAATTAACACACCAAGGGTATTGTTGCCATGGTTTGAAAATTTGTACGTTAATTTCACGTTTGAAATCCACGAAGGAGGCTGTTATACCTGGTAAGAGACTTAAAAACCTTCCTGAAATTCTTAATTCCCTGTGCTAAAGGATATTATGTTTGTTCTTTCGTTTTTTAGGAGTTTGTCACGCGATGACATCATCGATCTCGAGCCTATTTACGAGGATACTTGGGGTCACTGCTCACGTGCCGCTCGTGTTTCAGTCTTCAAAGCTTGTGTACTACCAGGTTCTGTTATAATCTTGGCTGAGGAGGTGAACAGCGGCGAGGTAAGGGATGAATTGAAAAAATGGCGGGAACCAATTTATTTATAAACATCACATTGATTATGTTATTGTTGTTCTAGATACTCCGTGGCGATGTGGACGTTGATAAGATAAGCTCACTGAAAGTGATGAGTACAACATGGAAGCTATATTTGGAGGAAGCTCCTGAAGCCTTTGAAGTTGTTGCCTATGACAATCAAGGTATGATTATTTTCTTACTGTATTATCATTATCACCCAATCACCAATGTTTGAATTCTGATATACACTGGGTAGTATTCAAAAGAGGACTTTTACCAAAGATTGAATTGAATTTTATATCTTTGTAACCCAGTTGATTACATATTTTAAAAATTTGATATGGTTGATCAAATCGTTATTTGTATGTAGTATTCTCTAATAGTGTTTTTTTTTTTATGGAAATACTGTTTGGCTTAATTTTAAATTATTATGTTCTGACACTGGATGACTGATTCTGGAGTATTTTGGTGCTCGGATTATAAATATCTACTCAGTTTTTCTCTATCACCTCTAGATTTTTTTTACCCTCACTTAGTAAAAAAAATATATTTAAAAGATATTATATATATGACTTAAAAACTATTTGAATACATTTATAAACATTCTTTATTACATATACATATTCAAAGATCTTAGTGGAATCTATTTTTTTCTCCAAAGCTGCTGTTATGGGATTTTCCCTTAAAACTCCTACTTAGATCCTCTGTGGCTTCAGCAACCAACAGTACCTAGTCTGCCGTCATGTTAATATTCCATCTTCTCCAATACCTGTATTCTATTTCTTTCAAATCCTGGTTAAATCTTTCACCTTGCTCCCCACTGACAGATCCCAAGTTTTCCAGAAAGTAGTCAATATGAGAATTAACAAAGTGAAGTTTAATGCTCATTGAACAACCCATTTTTCCAAAATTTTCAAACATATTCTCCACAATTTTCTAAGAAATTTTTCACCACTTCCTTGAAAGATTTCCACACTAATTCAATTTCATTAAAATTTTCATTGAATCTTGCATCTTTCATCAATTTTATTATATTAGGCTCAAGAAAATTCCTTCTTTTAATTTAGCTAGATATACATATCTCCATCTCTATTCAAGGCCTTAACAAATTGCTTCATCATGCCCAGCTTTATATGTAAGGAAGACAACAAAACTTTTTCTTGTGGAACCAAATTCTCTCAAACAACATTTTTGGTTCTAGGGATTAGTTGTTCTAGAAGGCCATTTTTTTTTAGTCCAATGTTATCCTCTATCTCAGCCGTCCTGTTCGCAGAGAAAGCACAGGTACTTGGTATAACCACCTTGTTGACCAAGCAGCAAACTTATAACGTGTTTAGGGAAAGAAAAATTCTAAAAGTTGCCCAGAAAATTCGGGAAAATCTGAGTCCTTTTTTGTATAGAATTTTTGTATGAACTTATTGAAATTATTGTATTATTGAAATTTGGACAAGACAACGTCTGTCGCGACAGCTAGTATTAGATAATAATAAATATAAAAATTGACTGACATTTAATCTGTGTGCAATATGCAAAATTCTTAAAACTTTTATTTGGCATATTCCATAATGGATCCATCTCTAATAATAATGTAAATGGAATTATGTTCTTGATCCTACAGGAAACACATTTTCAACATTAGAAGGCATTATTTTTGAGTGGACCTTAGGGAATCTGGGCAATAATGCAGCGGAAGATCCTTTACTAAGGTAAGTACATATGGTTAATTTGATCAACCTTTTATCAGTCCAAGAATTACAGATTTTTGTTAATTTAGCACCATTATTTGTAATTTGATTGACCCATATTGTGCAATAACTGATTGTTGCACGATGTTTCATCATCATGTAGTTACAGCAAAATAGCATAATATACTGTTTTGCTGTGTTAATTTTTTTATGTAGATATATTATATCTATGTAAAAAGCATCACTGCCTGAAGTTGCCATGGTTAATTATCCCAGACGCATATACAGTGTAATCTGACGCCTTGTACTTAGTAAGACACAAATGTGTGTAGCAAATACCAGACATAACTTGAGTGACTAACTGTCACTTCTCTAACAAGTACGAGTACATTACCAAATTTAAATTAGCTGTTTTATGTTTTTGCTGACTTGGCTCATTTAAAAATAATAGATTCCTACCATTAGCCTATTATGTTGGCTATTATGCAGCCAACATCATTTTACCACAAGATACAAACTTTAAATGCTTAAAACAGTGTCCAATATTGATCTAATAGGTTCTTAACTATTTAGATTCATTACTTAGATGCTTCAGCACAATTTTAAAGTAGGTCTTTTGAGGTGTGATAATGTTCAAAGATAATAAAAGTGAAGGAAAATTATGTTTATAATAGAATAAAAAATATCATTCTTTAGCATACATTGTATTAAAAATGTCCATAAAAAATAGTGTAGTTTAACATTCTTTTTCATAAAATGTCATTGAATTCTGAACATGCATCACAAATAATGGTACGTTGTATGTTTGGCAAGTGGTTTTACATAAGCACAAAGCTTTTAGGCCTGATTCCCACCTCAAGTAGGCCATGTATTATAATAGTGAACTTTATCTCCAATATACATGGTTTAAATTTGTATGACGCTGCAAGCATCCGTTGAAAGCCGCTCACAGAACTCACAGCGTCATAAAATTTAAACCATGTACTTTGGAGATAAAGTTCACTATTAAAATACATTACCTACTTGAAGCAACACACCGCTGCCGTGACGCGCGGTTGATGGGGGTCAGGCCTTACATTTAAAATTGAAAATAATTTCTAGATTTATTCTTAACCATTTATTTAAGACACATTTTTCTTCAGAATATTGTTGCCTGTATTTTTCTTTGTGTGTGTTTCTGGTCCCCAACTTTTTGAATCATAGTGTGTATAATCAATGTGGTGTTATTTATTTACACATACGTCACATGACCAATGCACATGTCAGCAAAATTGCAGATCGCCATCTGAGTCTGCGGGTTCCAGCACCTGAATCATCTACCCTATAGTCCTGACCTGGCTCCCTCTAATTGCTTTGTGTTCCGAAACTGGTTAAAAATTCTCCGAGGGCAGTTTTTTTTGAGTAATGAAGAAGTCAAGGCAGCAGTAACAGACTGGTTTGCAGAGTAACAAAAAATGTATTTTAAAGGGTTGTCATTGCAGGAGAAATGGATAATCAAAATATGAGATCCAAGGGGACTATATTGAAAAATAATAATAAATACGTTCTACTTTTTTTCGGAAACACTAAATTCTTGTGGCCCTAATGGCCTTTCAAGAGTCGCCGGACATGTATGATTTAGGGCGAGCGTAGAAGGCGCTCAGCCAAGAGCAAAGTGTGTGTATGCAGCAACGAGTCTAAGGGCTCCTCCCGGTGGTAGACCGAGCTTAGGGCGTTGCTATAGGAGGGTACCGCGGATCACAAGTCTGTGAGAAGCTCCTATACCTGGTATAAGTGTTGACTGAAGGCCGATGTAACGAGGGGGACGTCCTCATTTTCGCCGGTGTATATGTGTAACCTGTGAGTGTAGTGTAAGAACCACATTGGCATCAGTAATTGGGTCGTCAGGGTCGTCTACGACGTGCTGAGGACGACAACGGCAATGGGGAAGGTAATTCCTATCGGGGTCATTCCCATCTGGGAAATACGTTCTACTCTGAAATCGTTTTCTTACTTAGGTTTCTTCCATTTCAGGTTTGTCCATTGGCATGATACGGACTATGAAGCTCCTCGTGGCATCGCCGAGCTTGAATCCCAAGGGCTCCGTTCCCACTCGGTACTATTATATGGTCAGGCAATGGGCGAGTCCCAAGTTACTGTTTGTCTGGGAGAGATCTGTACAAACTTTAATTTGAAGGTTGTTGCTAGCGTCGTTCTCACGCCCGCCACTGCTCATATCGCACCGGGGGATACTTTGCGTTACAAGTAAGTGATACTTTTGAAAACTTTCGTGATTTTTGGAATTTCGTAATAATAAATCAGATAAAAATACTCTGAACTGATTTTTTCATTCGCAATTTTATTATGAAACAAAATATCTTATTTCATATCGCCTTTTTATTCCCTCGTTCTATTATATATTCCCTATTCCCCATCCTTTCCAGTTCTCTTTTCATATACTTATCACGTATTGTACATGACCATGCCACTGTGTCACAACCATCTCATCTTTTTAGAATACAATTTAGAATAGATATTAGGATCAAAATATTTTTAAGTTGAAAAGGTACCTTACGTACCATATTTTTATATATATACCATAATTCTCGGTGTTTAAAGGTAAAGGGGCTTTTTAATTTATAGTGAAAATATAGAAAATGTGATTACACGGCATGTTGATTGCAGACAGTAACATATTACTATCAAACAGACTGCTACCAGTTTAGTTCACTGACCGAAGAGGCTAGCAAGTGGCACGGGGAAGGCAAATGATCAAACTTTGTGGCGCACCTTGGGAAAGGCCTATGTCCAACAGTGGACAGACACAGACTGATAAAGAAAGAAAGAAAGAAAAACTGCTCATCTGCCACCTTCTTTCCTTAAAGAAATCATCAAAGTATTAACATTAACAACAAAACAATTGTGATTATTGCAGGGTAGTAAGAGCGCGAGCAGGTCGTTTAACCGTACAAGACATAGCTGAAACCCTATATGCAATGAAAGTACCAGAAAAAGGTATAGCACGTTTAGACGACACCACTAGTCTCATACGAGGTATCGATATAGGCACAACCGATGTGTTCCTAATGTCTGGTATTACAGAAGTTGCTACGGCAACACTGACAGTCGCTGAACCTTACAGCATTAGGGTTTCATTTCGACCACCGCATTTGCTCATACGAGGCGACATGTTTATTATACATTGTGCTCTCTTAGACGCCGAAGGTCATCCATTGACAGCTGGGGATGAGATATTGATTCGTTTGTCAGTGGAAGGGGACGCTAATGTGGATCTTATAAGGTCGACGGAGAATGGAACGATAACAGATGCAATGGCGCAAAATTCTGGGGAATTCACTGTTACGGCGAGATTGTATTCTATTGCTGGGAGAAGTTTGATGACTAAGGTAAGGAGAGATAAACGGCAAAATATTATACATGAAAAAACTGTAAACATCCCTTTTATTGATAATGATCTGCAAAGGAGTTTGTATTTAATCAAACGCTTGATCCATCTATTTATAATATATACTAACATCTGTATTGTATTAAGCATGTTGTGTATTAATAATTTTATTATTGTATGTACTTCCGGAACAATTCATACAAACATTTTTGAATTTGTTTTCAGTCTCTTTAATGGTTTTTCAGGTGGAAGGTCAAGTGTCGGGGGTAGTAGTAGATCCGTTACAAGTGGTGCCACCAGAGCTCTTTGTTGCATGGACAGATTCAATACAGTAAGTATTTATTAACAAACTATTTATTATTATTTATTAAGTATTTATTATTATTTATTAACAAATTTTTACAAACATCACAGATACTGTTACAATCATTATACGTACTATTATGGAGTCCACATTTTTTGTGGCACATATAATTGCTGGAGAGAGTCCAAAGTCATGCAACTAAGCTGCTGAGACAGCTCAACAATAAGCCTTATGAGGAACATCTGAAGATTTTCCATTTATCTACACTCAATGAGAGGAGAGAGATGGGGGACCTCATCGAGACGTTCAAATTCCTCACCAACCAATATGATATACCTTGAATTTCTATATACAAGAAAAATACAAACCGTCATTTGAGAGGACATAAAATGAAGCTGAACCGTAGTAACTACTGCTCCAATCCCTATAAACATTTCATATCCAACCATGTAGTTAATAATGCGTACTTAAGTGTAAATTCAGTAGTACAGGCCGAGGATTTGAACTCACGATCACACGAATGTGAGTCGAATATAGATAACCCCAGCTAGGCTATTGCCGCACCACTTGAAAAAAAAATGTCACTAGCTCGGCGCTAAGAGAAAACACTGTGAGGAAACCCGTATGTTGCAGAAATTTAAAATAAAAATCTCGAGTATGTGATCCATTAATTTCAACTGGGCCCGCGTGGTGGATTACTGCTCGAAACCGCCAGTGATTTACTAGGGGAGGCCTGTACTGTGCAGTGGGACATAATAGACTGATACAAGTACAAGTAGGTACATGTAGTTAAGGAGTGAAACCAGTTGCCAGAAAATGTTATAAGAGGTATATTCAGTGTTCCAGTTCAAGGACTGCCCAGACCAGGGGTCGGCAACCTTTTGAGCCGGAAGAGCCAAAAATTACAATTTACAAAATTTCAGTTTTTAAAGCCACAAAAATTTTTCTTGCCAACAATAAATAGTACATACTTGCATAAATAAAGTTTTTTGATAAAAAAAACTAATCTATTTATTCATAAGAAAAATATCTATTTATTCATATATAAGTAGTGTTTTTTCACAACAAATTAGATAATATATATATGGTATTATTAGATAATCACTTATTATTTAAGTAAAAAATTAAAACAATTAAACATTTACTTACAACACTAACTTGTACTTCAATAACAAACAATTGAGCAAACAAGTTCAATGGGAGCGATGGCTTTGCATGGTTATTCAAGTAAAGACTAAAGAGCCGCAGCTTCACATCCAAAGAGCCGCATGTGGCTCGCGAGCCGCAGGTTGCCGACCCCTGGCCCAGACAGATACAATGCCAAACAGATGTACAAGTGACAAAAATAAGATTGGGCACATCAGCTAATGCTGCCTATCTTATTACAGCCATAATGATAATAATATTAAAATAAGTACAATACTATAATCATTACACAGAAAGAGAAAATAGTTTATTACCTGTCTACAGTTAAAAATAAAAAATAGAACTCAACAAAAATGCAATTAAATTAAGAATTTAAAATCAGATGTTAGGTTTGAGCATGTTTCTATTTAAAAACATAATCTTGAAACAATTACATTTTACGTTAGAAAATTTTAACCAATATCAATGGGTCCATATCGATCATATAATCTGACCATCAGATAATTTCACATTTTTTGTCACATTTGTACATCACATAAACCCTGTGTATGTTATAATAAATGTATTTTTTGCAGGGAAATACCTCTGAAACATCGCGGAGGCGGCGACGAGCCGGTCGTTTGGTCGGAGAACGAGCCAACACAGAGTGGTGGTAATGGTCTCTCGCTGACACCTACAGGAGTTGTAACTATACGTGATGCTGGTGAAATTGGTGTCAAAGTTCAACTCGCGAAGTATCCGCATGTTCGTGCTGTGGGCAGGTAAATAATCGAATATATAACGTGGCACACAGATATACAGGAATAAATAACGAAAGCTGTCCGTCGCTGTGTGCCTGAAGATGGCGCTAAGCTCCTACTTGTCACACTGGTCGTCGTTGTTACAAAGTGCATAATGCTACCTGCTGGCAGATGTGAACACTTATCCAACAGTGTCTGTAGGGTGCCATGTTACATGCTGGACACGCTATGTACTCAATCGACCTTTATTATTTTTTATTTTATTTTATATATTCGGGAAATACACAGAGAAAAAAAATCACTTAAATGTCGAATACTTTCTATTCCGCAACACTGAGCGGTCAAGTGTCGCAGTTCAAATACCTGCGACATATCGTCACCGAGGACGATATGTCAGATGTCCATTGGCAGTCAGATGAAGCATGTTGGCTCGCACGTTTCCACGTTGTACTAAAGAAGTTAAAATAACGTTGTTTAAGGCGTTCTGCCAATCGTTTTACACGTGTAACCTGTGGATTAGATATACGCAGAAATCGGTCAATGCCCTGCGTGTCCAGTATAATAACGGTTTCAGGGTGCTGTTGAGGTTTTCGCGTTTCTGTAGTGCATCGGGTATGTTTGCTGAGGCTTGCACGGACTGCTTCCATTCAATTGTGCGTAAAAGACTCGCCTCCCTGATGCGCCGCGTGCGGGGCAGCACCAACGGCATTCTGAGCACTTTAGCGGATAAGTTGGACTGTCCTATATTGAGGCATTGGGTTGGGATACATGTTCGCTAACTCAATGTCTCACTATGGGACTATGATATTATTTTAAAATTATTCTGTACTTATACAAAGTTTTCTATGGACATTGATCTGAATTCAATTATATTATTATTATTAAACAATAGCGTCAACGCAAAGCACAGAAGTAAAATTAATCCGAAATTTGAATAAGCACTAAGAAAAAATATACCTATATAAAAAAAGTGAAGACAACAAAGAAATTAATTAATAAGATGAAACAAACCCAACTCGCTAAAGCTGTCATTATACTGTCAGCATGCTCATTATATCAGTATAAAGAGCTATCTGAGAGACACTTCGTGCCATTGACTTTTTTAATATTCTCTAAGCATTACTTGTATCTTGATTCTAAGTGAGAATTATTTGCAGAGTATGGTCAGCCGTTCCAGAAATGATACAAGTATCGAGCACGGGCCATGCAAGAGTAAACAGGCCACATCACCTACACATAGCTCTCACTGCCACACATCCCGATAGTGGAGAGCTTTATAATTTTCACACGTGAGTATAAATTTTTATATTTTTAATTAAAGCTCTAATTTTGGTAACAGTTTAAAGCTTGTCTTGTCCAATTTTTGCTATTGTTTAAGATTTATCGCGTGTTTTTTGCAGATGTAACTGTGCATCTTTTGCGGTTTCATTGTTAGAAGGTCCCGAACCACAAAACGTAACTGCAGCTCCATGGATACAGCCTATAGGTTAGTATACAGTTTTCTTAAAATTCTTGAAAATCATGTGTTTAACAATTCTTGTCAATTGTGTGTGTGGATATAAAACAAACCGCTTCTTTTTAATTTTTTTTTATAGAAAAAAGGCGGTTGACTAGCATACAGTCCACCTGATGGTAAGTGGATACTGTCGTCCATAGACATTCGCGATACATGCCAACATCAGTCCAGAATAACAAACGTTGACACGCCTCCAGATGCGCTGCCTACCTTTGCAGATTAAGGAATGGATTAGGAGAAAGGGCTGGGAAAATGGGGATGGGTAGGACAGGATGGGAATGACCTCTGGCATATCTCACTCACTACCGAACGTACTTCTGTGAGAAAGGGGTAACAAGGTCAGTCGAGTGCGTCCAGCAGTTGTGGAATATCTCAATTCCGGGTTCTGGAATATCTCACTCACTACCGAAACACCTACATTGGGGAAATACGATAAAGTGGGAAATGCAGTACATTTCAAAGTAGTCTTCTCTGAGAGAGTGGTAATGAGATCAGTAGACTGCACCCAGCAGCTGTGGGAATGCAGGCAAATTTGTTTATTCATAAGCAATTTACATGGACCATTGCCATGTAACTGAAATAGGCTTGCTTTGAGTAAATTGGTCACACATGTTCAATGTGAATTAAAAAACTACCTGTCGATGAACCTGTGTTCTACACGCCTTAGAAAGGGGAGAAGTGTTAAATAGAGAGAGTTGAATGGATTTTCTCAAGAAAATTCTTGACTCCCTCTAAATTTCTTTCATTGCGTGGGCTCTTTCTGGCACGCATTTGCATGGGTTCTTTTTGACACGCAAATATCCACAATTCGATTTTTATTATTGTCGTGTAAGAGCCTTGACACATGCGTATTACTCACACAAAAACATACTTGTACCTTGAAAGTGCGTGCTACTGGCATGTGTGTTCAGATTTTGACAGTCATAAGCATGCGGTTTAATAGCACGAATTTACGAGCCTCCATTTTGCGCTTTTCAACTTGTAGTTACGAAACGTTTGTAGTACCTAGCTGTCATGGTTCTTACTGGCATGTGTATTGAGTCGTCATCACATGCTAGTTATTAGTATGCCAGGTACTTCCGCCTGGCATGGTTTTTTACTGACATGTGTATGATGGCCTTAAGTGGATTTGATAAATATTTGAAGAACTAGTTGTACATGTTGTGTGTGTCAGAGGGCGCGTGCTGCGTGATTGAGACGGTGTGGCAGGCGCGCGGCGTGTGCACGGCGAGGGTGTCCCGCGGGCGCGCCGGCGACACGACGCGCGTGGCCGTGCGCGCCGCGCCCGCTCTCGTCTGGCCGGACAACGTCGCCGCTCTTGTCACCGCTACCTTACCGGTCAGTCCTACCTTCCTACCCTTTCCCATTTACGTTTACTCAGACAATTGACTTATTAACTTATTTATGGACTTATTTAATTTAGTGTTATATGTAGGTATATATTATTAATTTTCCTTCAATTTATAATCCATGTATGTAAATGTATTTTTATTATCCTTTAATGCCTTCCGATTGTGATTCTCCGTTTACCCAAACGCTGACTGGTAGAGAAAGCCATAAGGCATTAAGTCCGCCTTGTGTTGATTGTCTGCGATAAAGTATAAATAATAAATATAAATAAATCCTTGACCACTTTTAATTAAAGAAAAATTCCACATAAAACATATTTTTGTTTAAAATTTCGCCAGTGGCAAAACTATGGACGATTTAAAATACATTCTGAAACACGAGTTTCTTGAATATCGGTAAAAATAACTGTTCCCTGTATTCCTGTTATCATCGAGTTTTTATCATCACCTTAGCAGCTGTAGCCCAGAATTGTATGTAGTTTGGTCGTATGCGAGAATAGTATTCAATATTCTCGTCCGAATCGTGTGAAAAATGTGTAAATAAGCCTTTATTCTTGAACTCATTTCAAATACTAAATTACAGACTGTGGCGTACATAGTTCTTGATATATGACTTTCTGAGGCCAAAGACAATTCCTACACCTAGCGGTTCTGCGTCAAAGGATTGTCACGGCAAATATATACTCAATTACTCTACTTCTAACCATACGTATTTAACAAAATTTTTCACAAACCTTTCTGTAGGTCTAAACTATAACGATCTGATTTCACTTTTACAGGTACTTGCTGAAGGCGAAGCATTAGTTCCACAGTCCGGCGAGCCACGTGTAGCGGAACTCGGTAACAGAGATGGACCGCCACCACATCGCCATCCAGATATACAACTGTTTACGGTCAAGTGTCGGAGGGTAAGTTTGTATTGTCGATTGCTGGCCAATCTTGAAAATAATGTGAATTAAACACATAATAATTAACACATAATTATTTTGATACATTAGAAACTACTTTTTTTTTTTTGTGAAATGTGGATTTACGAACAAAAAGTTACCAAGTGTCGGATGTTGTTTCCATGCGATAGCATTTTTGTAGATTGCATAAAAAATAGCATAGCATCCAAAATTGTAAAATCCAAAATCCAAAAGCATAGCATAAAAAATTGCAGATAGCATCCAAGATAGCATAAAAAAAAGATAAGATCTAAAGAAATCTAAAGATAGTTTTTATTTATTATTATTATTATTATTTTATTCAGTGTAAAGGTCTTTATCGCACATGCGATTATGCCGCCATGGTTAGGTAAACAATCAACTTAGGATAATCTTAGCATAGCTAGTTTGTAAAGAGTTCTAGCTGTGCTTGATAGAGGCTCAGCTAGAACACTGTTACAGTGACCTACATCCATAGACTTATCTACTGATCTATGTTAGATTGTTTTGTGTTTGTGAAATAATAGACCACCTTGGAAGAGAGGCGGTAATTAAATTGATATTCCCTCTTACGAAAATAAATTAACATTGAGATAGCCGCTCCCCAACTCCCAGAGAAAGTCTTTTTCAAGGTTCAGACGCCTAAAATGCGGTACGGTACGGATAAAGTGTGTAAAGAGTTAAATTTGTACGGAGACGACACTTTATTGACAGTTCTACACACCATATCCCTGACTCGAATAAAAAATCCGACTATATGCTTAGGTTATTTTTTGCTTAGGTTATGCGCGCTTTTCCTTTTCTTTGAAGGTTGTATATGCCTAGTATGGCGACACTTTTTATATTAGTTATTAAAGGCATAACAATTGTTAACAAGTGAAGTGTTGGTATGTCTTAATAAATAAATAATAGATAAATGTGGACTCACGAACTAAAAGGACCAAGTGTCGGATTGTAGTTTCCAAGATAGCATTTTTATAGATTGTTTGTGTTTGCGAAACAATAGACAAATGTGCACTCCGACCAAAAAGGATCAAGTATGGGATTGTATTCTTCAAAATAGCATTTTTGTAGATTGTTTTATGTTTGCGAAATAATAGACAAACGTGAACCCACGAACAAAATGGAACCAAATGACGGATTGTTATTTCAAACATAGGATTTTCGCAAATTTCAGTGAATTCCAGTTCCACACTGTTTTAAACATCTCTGTATGTTGTTTTTGACTCACAAGATTTTACACACACAACCTTTATAGAAAAACAGCGAAAACCTAGGGAACGATGTCTAAAGGCCTATTCAGATATAAGCCTTAGCCGCTGCCGCCTGTGGTGACGATAATGTTTAGACGATATTCCTCCGAGTATTTTGTATGAGTATCGCCAAGTCGGCAGGGGGAGCGAATATCGCCTAGGAACGCGTTGTACCGCTTAGGTAAGCGATACTATTAACGCTATACGTGGAATATCGCTACCCGAAGCGGTTAGCGAATATCGCCTATATCTAAACGAAGAAATTATCGCATATCCACAGGAATAATGTTACCTCAGGCGGCAGCAATTATCGCTTATATGCTTAGACCTTTAGAAGACACTGTTTTTTTTTCAGTTAGAACAACGAATGTAAACCTTATAGTCATCATAATAACTATTACGCACTTAAAAACGTTCACAAAGGTGTGTAACCGTGAGAAGGCTTGGTTAGCCATCGCCGACGTCCGTTAGTTTTAGATTTGATTTTAATTGCACAAAGTTAATGAAAAAACATAAAATATCAATCGTTTTTTTTATTTTATTTATTTCCAAGTTACATACATTCAATTTCTTGTTTGTAGAACTTATTATAAGTGTTAGTTAAGTACATTCATTTGACTTGGCTGCTGGGGACGTGTAGTCCACAGCAGTGATGCATAAAAGGACAGTCTAACCTGCAAACCACCATCTTGAATATGACTATGATGATGGCATCTTGTATCATAGTCACGATGCTATTTTGCACTATCTAAATCACTTTTATTTTTCTCTGCCTCAAGTTTCTTCCAATCCCTGGAAGAGATCGCTTTAGCGATAAGGTCGCCTATTGTATTCTGACATTTATGATGTGTGCTCATGAAATAACCATTTATATGCAATTATTATTATAATATATGTGTTGTAATGTTGTCAGAAAGGTGATTCCCGGCTAGAGTTGTCGTCTGACACGGAAGGCGAGAAAGAATCAGTGGAGTTTAACGCCGCGTGCGCTCCTCATGTATCCAAAATAAGGTTGGAACCTACGGAGACACCTGGCGACTGTTCCGGTGGACCTAGGTAAATATATACAATACCTAATGACGTACAAGGGCACAGCGATTCAGAGTTAAAAATTAAATATACATACTAAATACATTAATTATTAAATTAATTATTAATTGGCTTATAATTAATTTTGCATTATTTTTAAATTTAAATTTAATGTCAAATTATTTATTTATACACATGTCAAGGAAAGAGTAAATTAAATTGTCAAGAGAGTCACTGTTAAGCTCGTTTAATTATTAAACCGCTCATTAATTATTTATACTTATATTTATATTATACTAGCTGTGCCCGCCATGCGTTGGAATGCGTTAATTTTTTTTTGTCAGAATCCTTCGCGTGCGCGCGCACAACAACTCACCAAAGTTTCATCGAAATCGAATGAACGGTTTAGGAACGCATAGAAGACGAACGAACGAACAAACAAACATTATTTTTTATATAATAGATTATTATTATTATTATTAATATCCCTTCTAATTTATATCTATCATATGTTTTATATTTGCTGTTCTTTACCATCGAAAAATTTGCATTTTGTAAAAACATTTGTCAATTAAATATTTATTAATTTATTATTAAATGTCGTCAATTTTATTTCGTCTTTTATAGACATTTTCATATTAGAAACTGCCAAGAAGTATTCTATTTCTTGGTATCCACTTACCACCGAGTGCCACCTTGTTTCTATTATAAAAAAGTGTACATATTGGGCGCACATTTCTAAAGAATTTTTGTTGTTTCGCAGGATTTGGCTTCGACCTAACCAAGAAGTGAAACTAAAAGTGACACTTTTAGACGCAATCGGCAGGGAGTTACTCGACGAACGCGGTCCCAAAATGTCCTGGGAAATTGAACCTAAGCATTCCGGAATACAGTACACGGCTACAGATAGGCTGTTCATTGAAACACATCCTGAATACGCCCCCGTGCCTGTGCCATATAAATATTACCAGGTCAGTGAAATTAAATTGTTTATTTGTTATTTATGTAATGTTCGAAATGTATGTGTGAAAGCTTTCACTGTATATTTCATTACTTGCATACAATTTTCTACTGTGATTTTTTTTTTAATATAATTAAATAACTTTAATACAATAGGATATGATAAAAAACATATGTATGAATCCTTACCATTCTAAGGACGTTTTCTATCAAGAGTTTCTATAAAGTTTTCTATTTCTTCCTGTGTAACACTACACAGGAAGGATTTTAACAAAGAGTAACTGTCTCTCTTGTATAAAATAAGTTTTCATAGTCCAGCACTGGTTATTCAGTCATTGTATTCCAAACCTTAATAATTATGTTATAAGGTCCTAGTAGGAATTAAGTCCCCCGAGAGTATTGGATTGTCCTAAGGGGGCCGTAGAAACTTTGGGTGGACATTTTACCTGCTCCTTTCGCTTCATTCACTTAAATAATACAGTCTATGGGGCACTGAGTATATCTTTTTTTGGAAGGATGCAATAAGCCATAGTATAAAGTTGGGAATCTATTTATGGACTATTTTTTTTCCTGAAAATCACGTTATTGCACGTGCACACCTTGCAGAATCCTGTTTACAGTTGACTTGAAGAGACCCATATCGTCCTGTATTCCATAACTTTCGGGTTCGCGGTATAGTGTCTTTTTGGCCGAACTGTACGCACCGACTCTATATCAAGGAAGTACGCATGAACCGCACGACAATGACGAGCCGAAAACCCCGAAAAAAAATGGTAAAAACCCGAAGTTGGCATCAAATTGAACAGCTCTTCAGAACATTTCCCATTATAAAGGCGGTAGAAAACGGTGAGAGACTCAACATCTCTACGGATGCTGAGCGTTTCTAAAATACAGTTGGATCGTCGACAATTCGGATAGCGCGTCGTTCGACGGAGTCAAATGAGTCCAATTCGCACTTCGGCGGACCGGCCCAGAGGTGTGAGCATTACTTCATGTGGAGTCTAACTTGAGCTTTACAAAGCGACGACAGGGACTTTGATGCTCTGTCGGGTTTGAAACTTTGCATAATCCCTCGGGTAACCCGAATGACAGTAACTTGAAAAGCAGTTTTTTGTGCCAGACCCGGTCAACGGCCTTTGCGATGTCTAAGCTAACGGCTATAGTCTCATCTCTACTCTTAATGGCATCAGCCCATCGGTGTGTAAAGTCCGTACTGGCTCCTCTACTTACCCAAGGAATTGTGCGTTAATGATACATTCCATCACCTATCGCTATTGGCCCGTAGTTGGCCGGATCGGCACGATCGCCTTATTTAGGCAACGGGTCCACCCGTTGCCTAAATAAGGCGATCATAATCTATAATCTATTTATTTTATAAAAAATACGTCAAATATTGTATTCGTAGATGGTGGTAGCGGACATACAAGCTATTGGTTGGAGTGGTGTACTAAAAGCAAGCATACCTGAAGCTACTGCCAGCATTCAAGCTAGGGTTGTTGCGCCTTTGACAATTTATCCATTGAAGGTTAGTATTGCTAACTTTAGGACCTTCTTTTGGAATGAGTCTGTCAGACGACTGACGTAAGACTATCATTGTGAGTTCGTCGTTCTTAGTTAATTGTTTTTTTTTTTAATTTTATTTATTTAAGTGTCACAAGGTTATAATATAGTCTCGGTATATGGTATATAAAAATTGAACTTAAAAAAGAACTTGTGTCATTGTATGGAATACGGGTTAGCTATTAGTACGTTTAAATTAACAAATATAACGCTACATTTTGTGATCGATACTAGGATTCCCCGTGTCGTGGATCCGAACATACAAACACGAACGTCACAAACAACCCGGACTCGAAAGAACACGTTTTCAAACAAATGAGCATCTGGCTGTTAGGATTCCTAACTTGCAGTACATGGAAACTGAATATGTACTTAGTAATCTTCAATAAGGTCAAAATTGAGTAATGGGTATATTGTTGTAAAATGAAAATACTTAACAATTACAACTTAACAATAAAAATCTTAAAAAGTTATCGTATTTTCTTGACTATTTTTTCCATTTAATCGAAATTTATTCGAAAATTTTGTTGCATATACCCATTATATTTTGCGAATACGAATGCTAATATTGAAAAATAGACAAATATTTGCGAATAAGAATGGAAATGCGAATATTCGTTAGGTACATCACTAGTAAGCACGCCCCCGGATGCTCTGTCTATCTTTGGACATTTGGGAGTGGATTTAGAGGGAATCGGATGGCGTGGGAAATGCAGTACATGTTACAGAATAACGTGGCCAGTCGAGTGCGTCTAGCGGCTATGGGATTGCAGCGTGGACCTTTCCCTTCCCAAAATTATTCTAAATGTATTTCTAGTTCTATTTTTTTTAAATCCAGGTGAACATAGCGTGGGAAGGTGAGACTGTGAACAATATAGCGACAGTTAGTGGTGGCAGTGGTCGGTACTCCGTGGAAACTCCGAAAGGTGTCACAGCGACCGTTGAAGATGGTGTTCTAAACGCAATTGTACCCGGCCCAGGGTCTTACGACCTGATGATTACCGATCTGTGTGTGCAAGGGGAGAGGCAATATGTGGAGGTTAGTAAAATTATACATTTTATATAATAGGTCACTTACATGGGATTAGCAGTCGAGCCCATCGTTCCACGAACGATAGATACGTAACTACCTACCCGTACGAACCGCGCGGACGTGCGGATATCTTCATAAACTGATATCATTTTAATTAGAAAAAATATTTATATACTGGTATTTTTTTCAAAATATAATTTTTTAAACTTATTTAGATTTAGTTAAATAACCTACATACGTAGTACCTACATATTTACATATGCAGATATACTGAGGAATGTGCAGCGGAATCGTATAAAACAGTAGTGGTTTCTGAGCGCTGCGAAATTAAATTTTGTTACATTTTTAATAAGAAATAAATAAATAAGTTTTATTGCGCTATCCATAGAAGTCGGTATCTCATGGACATTCTGAAAGTTGTCAAAGTGACCGTTGAAGATGGTGTCTTGAACGCAATTGTACCCGGCCTAGAGTTTTATGCGCGCTTCACACGATCGGATTTGATCACCCGATGACAGAGACAGCGTCATACGAAAGAAAAGGATCCTATTACATCGTTCTTTGTCTTTCATATGACGCCGTCTCTGTCATTAGTTGATCAGATTGCATCGTGTATAGCTCGCATTACGACCTGTTGTGTGCAAGGGGAAAGGCAATACTTAGAGGTTAGTAAAGCTATGCATTTTATAGCTTCTTATTCGATTCCTCGAATGGAGACCAAATTTTTTAGGTACGAGGCAAAGGCAAAATGATATCATTACTCCAAAATTCTGTTTTATCATAAAATTTATATCAATATTTTTTTCAGGTGCATATAGAAGAAGTATTGAGCGTAGAAGTGTCAACATCAAGGGCAGTTTGCGTCGGCGGCTGTGTCCCTATAACCGCACTCGTAAAGGGCGTCTCACACCGCTACCTTTCCACGGGACACGTCCCGGACTTTCGTGTGGCGGGATATATTGAGATGAAAGGCGGGACATTGTGTGGATTGAACGAAGGGACCGGAAGAGTGAGGGCTTCGTTTGGAGGTGTTTGGAGTCCCGAAGTTGAGGTGAGTCGAATGAGTTTATTCAAGAATTTTTGCAATTAGTCCTAGCTATATTTTCTTAATGCTTTTCTGGTAAACAATATTTCTATTTCTATTTATTTATATTGTAATCATAGATATATGTTGCCTTGTAGTGTATTGTATATAATAAAAATTTTGTTTGCATTTATTATGAACTTCCTTTAGAAAGATAATTGTGGAAGTCTTTTTTGAGACTGGTCAGCATGAAGAAGTCTGAAATTATTAGAGATCTATCATGAAAAATCATGTGTAGAGGCCGCTGCCAACAATTTTATACATTTGAAAACGAACAATATTTATGTGTGTCAATTATTCGTCTGATTACCCGACTGTTTCTGAATTTATAACTTTTATAGCTTTTTCGCCAACAAACGAAAAACATTAGTCCCCGTTAAAAGTAATTTTTGAAATTTATTAGAAAATTATGTAGATATGAGCATGATCATATTTGAGCTTTATGTGCTAGGGAGCTGTTTCGATCCTAATTAATCACGCGTGGTCAAAATGACAGAATAATGACGTCATTCATTGCTTTCTAACTTTTAACTATTGTATTTTAAGTATTTTTCAAGATATTTCACATTTCACGGCCTAATTGTAGCATCTTATTGATATGGAAAACTTTTAAATCATTGTGACATGCAAACACTATTTTTAACACCATTTTTTTACGTAACAGTATTATGAACCTTTTTTAAAAGTAAAAGTCTAATTAGTAGAGTTTAATTACTAATTTATTCGATGATCTTCCTTTTAGGTGTTAGTGTTTCCGCCATTATCAATCGTTCCTTCAACGGCCCGAGTGCCCCCGGGAGCGCGTTTACAACTGCGGTCCCACGGCGGCCCACCTCCACATCTCGCCTCATTACACTACCAGGCCACATCAGGATCCAATTATGTCGAGGTAAGTACGATAGTATAGTTAATGTATTCAATGATCTTCCTTCTATGTGCTAGTGTTTTCGCCATTGCCAATCGTTCCTTAAACGGCCCGCCTTCACACCTCGCCCCATTACCCTACGAGGCAATATCAGGATCCAATTAGATTACGAGTACGAGTACAGGTAAGTACAATATTATTACATATAATATTGTACAATATAACTATAACTCTCGATATTTTTATATTTTCCTATAGACTATATTCGATTTAGTTACATGAGCCGTGGTCGCAGTTAGACTGCGGCGTCGGGTGAAGGTGTTGTAGCATTTGACCATAAACATAGATAGATAAGGCAAGTGAGTAAATTGTATTGAAACTAAGTGTGTCACTCTAGTGAGTAAATTGTATGGAAACCAAGCGTGTCATTTTGGTGAGTAAATTATATGGAAACCAAGTGTGTCACTTTGGTAAATAAATTATATAGAAACTTAATTTATATCGTAAAATTAAATTTTTAATGAATGTACATCTAATTATAGTCCTATCATTAAATTAAGTGGACGGTTAATTTCGTCGCCACGCAATATGTATAATTCGTACAATGTTCAATATGTAATGTTCAATACGCGTAGGTGAAAATGTGCTTTTTGAACATTTTACGTACTGAACATTTAGCGTAACTCAACAATATGCGTGTTGAGCATTTTGCGTGGTGAAGGTTATTTTTTCTAGTTTTGCGTTTTTAGTAGGTAGAATATGGTATGTACTGTATTTTTTAATAACCTTTATTATTTAAACCATTTTCATGTCAACATATGATTTCATAGCAATTTCTTCACGTACTCATCTTTGTTGCAGATAACGTCATCGGGCGCAGTGCATGGGTTGTCAATCGGTAAGGCACGCATTAAGCTGGTCGCGAGGGACATCGCTAACGTGGAAATGGCAAGCGCAGAATCTGAAGTTGAAGTAAGTCCCTCCATCTATTTTGAAATAACACACTATTGTGCCAACGAAACATATTGTTCCCTGATTATTATTAACTACGGTAAGAAAAAAAATATCGCTGTTAAATGTTACATCCATACACAGTGTTGATGCTATGATAATCGACATGTTTCTGGTTCGTGATTTACATTGGCAGATCTTGCGACGGAACTGGTATGACCTGAATATTGTCACTTGAGCTCACTGATACTTTGAACTAAGTCGGTAGCTTTGTCAGTGTGATATCAATTAAAACTTTTCTCCCAAGGTGGAATGGGAGGTGTAACTAAATAAGAAAATCTCCTCGTCTCATGGTATATATGTCAATGAACCCATATTTTTTCTAAATCTATTCCTAAACTCCAAAGATAGGTAGTTTATCTGGGGATGTGTCAACGTTAGTCTTGTTGGATTGATGTCTTTATGTATTGCGGAGTCCATGCGTGGCAGTATCCACTTATCACCAGGTGGATTACCTATAAAAAAAAGATTTACTATAACTTTAAGCTATATCGTTGACTTTATGTCCATGATTGTTTTTACGTCATATCAGTCCTTAAACCATCCTTCACTCTTGGCCCTGCCAATCTTACAACTGTATACAACAGTTCTTATTATAACTTATAAGAACCTAATCGTGGGATTTATGCGCCGTACTTACATGACCACTTTCCGGCGCACACTTTTTGTCGCCCTGCAAATTTCCCATTACTCTCTTTCTCCAGGTGATACCAATATCAGGTGTGCGAGTCCGAGCGGCGACTCAAACGCTGTTAGTGGGCGCACCGGGTCCTTTGTGGGTGGAAGCGGGCGGTTTGACCGCAGGCGCGCTGGCTGCGTTACAGCCGCCGCCGCGCGTCACGTGGAGTCTACGTGACACCGCATCGGCGAGGCTGTACACTACGCATGCGGACGGTGAGTGACAATGAGATGTAAGCCGTGAAGAAAGATGTAAGCATCTGTCTTTCACCTGATACCAATATCAGGTGTGCGATTCCGAGTGCCGTCAAAAACGCTGGTAGACACAGCGGGTTCATTGTGGGTGGGTGCGGAGATTGTACCACTATACACTATACTTAGTGAGTAACACTTGCTATTGAGTACATGTCTCTCTTAGGTGATATCAATATATCAGGTGTGCGTGTCAGAGTCGTGACTCAAATGCAACTGACCATAGAACTACACATAATTTCTCACCAATATCAATTCCTATTCACTCCGTAATTTAGCTACGAAGATTTGCCAACAGAAATAGATCTGGCTGGCTACACATAAATAAAATCGTTTGCCACGAATTCACCGCGATGCACTTTGTACCAAACAAAACGAATCACGATTACAATTTAGTAGTTGTTACCACAGTGTGAATTTTATAAACGTTTGTACTGTTATGTATTCTGTTCACACACGCTGTATCAGCTTTGGCAATAGATTGCAAAATGAGGCTAGTAAGAACTGTCAGTACACGCGAGCCCGCGTATGATACGTGACATAAGTCTTTGATGATATTTCAAGTTTTGAAGGTAAGAACAGTGAAATAATCACTTTTATATGAGTTTGTCATTCGTATGTTTATTCTATATTCCACAATTCAGTAGGTTTTCCTTTACAGATCTGTTGGAGCGGTCGATCGCGGAAGGATTATCTGTCAGAGTCGTGCCTTTGAAACCTGGCGTCATTACAATCGACGTCAGAGTAAGGAACATGGGACAAGTAAGAAGATTAAACACAATCATTTTATAAACACAAGTTCTTTGCTCAATTTTGTAATTTCCTAGTTATATCACTAGGAACTAGTAGCAGGTAATGTAAATTGTTGTACATGGGACATGGACAACAGGCCATGGACACATTGTTTTGTGTATGAGGGATGTATGCGCTTAAAACGCCACGCTGGCTAAGTGGGTTGGCGAGTCCATTGTTTTAGAGGTGGTGTAGTTCCTCACGCTTGTGGTAGCCGCTTTGTTATCCCTTACCTTTTACGACACCCGCGGGAAGAGATGGGGTGGTGCTATGTTATAGCCGGCCCACACCACACGGCCAATTACGAAGATATAATAATTAAGAAGGTAATAAGGCTGTTGTTTTACTTTTATTTCCTTCGACAGGTAGCAGAAACCCGCTCTTTAGACAGTACAATCGAAATCCTCGGCATATCTGACATTCGCACTGCAGTGGAAGGCTTGCCCAATGATTTATCATCAGGAGACCGACTGGCCTTAGCCGTTGGTGCTACTGTTCGTCTCAAGTCTATGCCGAGAAGCAGCTGGAAGGCTTATGAGGATGGTGCCTTCGAGCTCTCTTCTAGTAGGGAAATAACGGCCTTGGCACCGGGATACGGTGTGGTTGTAGCACAGCATAAGGACGAGAGGAATAATATCTACAGGGAAACTGTAAGTACTTATGCTTCTTCGATATTCGAAAAAAAAGATGCACGATTTTTACACGTTTTAGAGAACAGTCTTATTTGATAAGCACACATAGAATATTCAAGCATGTTTGTCAAAAATGCAATCAATTAAACTGTTTCGCAAACATTTCAAACACGTCAAACAAAGTCGCTCATTATCAATTTTTTTGTTTAAATACATATATAAAACTTGACAAAATATTTTACAGGGGTCTCTGCAGTCATTATGGCTGTATGCCATTATGAGCTCTTGTCGTTAGTGGGTGGATAATAAAGCGGAAGACCGCATATAATGGCGAGCCTTGGGAGAGACCTATATCCAACAGTGAAAAGACATTGCATAGTATGGTTTCAAGACCTTTTAGAGTGTTGTTTTGTGAGAGAGAGATGCAAAATGCAGTCTAAAAATGCAGTCTCATTCTTTTATTTGATTGTCACAAACACTAGGCATTTTTAAGTTTAATAATTAAATCACTAATTAAACCGCAAAACCCTTAGCACATAATTTTTACACGAATGAAACAAAATCTCAACGATCACTTCTCGAGTTCCCTTCAAAAAGTAAGCACCAGTCTTTTGTGAGAGAGAGGTGCAAAACTGTCACTTGGTGGCGCCCAGTAACTGGTATTGCGCTCTCCTTACGCGTGGATCATTCCATAATTGTTCAATTAAGATTATTTTCGGACTATAATTGTTCTTTGTCATACATTTCAGGCCATCCACGTAGAAGTTGGAGTACCCCATTACTGTACCGTTGAGCCAAGTGGCGATAGTGATGAGAACACAGTACGAGTAGCAATGCGTAGTGCAGTGGGTAGGGAATTGCTATCCCCGCACGCCAATGTATCAGCCGCAGCTCCATTAGTGGCCCACCCTCGGAGGGCTGCAGACAGGTAGGAATTAGTATTTTTTAGGATCGTAATAAGTGTAAGATATATGTATAAATAAATAAATGAGCTGAAAATAGGTTGTTCAATGTCGAGAGTAAATTAAAATCGAAAGAGTATTCTTCTCCATCAGCCGTGTGGTGTTGGTAGGCTCACGAATTCGAATATGGCAGGGCGCGAGGGTTTAAAAAGTTATATTAAAGTTGACACAAAAAGTAAGATTTATATCCCATTATCTGAGCATAGTTCACAGATAAATTAGTATATTTATGTCATTTTTCATATCATTTAGTAATCTAGTTCATTTCTGTATCTAGTATCATCAATGCCGGGATCTGGTCGTTCCACAAAATACTTTTTTATTAGTTCTGATAAAAGTAAAAGAAGGTTGAAGATCCACTTTAAGTAGGGTTGCCATCCGGGGTTTCCCCAGATTTGGATTACTTTGGAGGGTGTCTAGACGGGATTGTCGATAGCATCCATGTTTTTAAATATTGGAGACTAATTGCATAGTTCAAAAGTTTATATTTTTTTAACATAAAGGATTTAAAATTTAAATGATTTACTATTGCTTATAATTACTGATCGTTACTGTTTAATATGTGTTTAATAAAGAGAACTATTATGACTAATAACTACCTACTTGAACTTTATTTTATTAAGCTCAACATTTTAGTCATAGAAACTAGATTTTTTTATCTGATAACGGAAAAATTTCAATCATGGATATAATTGAAAATATCTCATGATTTTAAGCCATTTGTCCGAGTTTAATGATTTTATTAATGGCAGCTCTACCAAGCTGTACACTTCCAAACAAAATTAAATTTCCAGTGTACAAGAAATGCAACGAATGTAATAATAATTGTCAAGTTATAAATAGCAACGTGGAAACGGTAAACACTAACCCACAAAAGATATGTATGTAGGTAATAAGTTTACTTGTCTAAAATCAAAATTTTCAATTTTCAGTCAATCTTAATCAAAATATTACCACAGACAATCCCAAATAATGATATTATATTTTCAGTAATATTTTCAGTTGGCTAAATACAATATAATATGTAGCAAAATAATTATGTCGTTCTAAATTGGACTCGTCGACCACTGCGCGCCGCCCGCCGACAGCGTGGCGTTTTAAAGGCATCATGCACTGGACTAATGTGCCTGAGGTGGCTCATGTCCAGCAATGGAAGATAAAAAAATATAGAAAAGGCTGGTTACATTTTATGGATTCTTCATAGAAAGGATTTCTTAATTGGATTTTTTTTAGCTTTTTAGGTAGGATTTTTTTAGGAACTTGCAGACAGGAATTTAGCTTTAAAAGAGCACTCAGCATCATCGTCCATAATTTTTATTGTTTATTCGCCCATACATTTTTTTACTTTACATACTCGATCCATCTCTTTCGCTGTCAGTCTAGTGATCTGATTTGCGAAATCTAACCTATCGATATTTTTAGCGCTTTTGTGACATACACTACATGTCCAGCCACAGAGACTCACAGAAGACTACCTTGAAATGTACTGCATTTCCCACTTTATCTTATTTTCCTAATGTATGTACGTGTTTTGGTAGTGAGTGAGATGTGCCAGAGCCCATTCCCATCCTATCCCTCTCCATTTTCCCAACCCTTTCTCCAAATCCATTTCTATATCTCCAAAGGTAGGCAGCGCATCCGGGGCGTGCCAACGTTGTGCCAACGTGCTTAATGTTGACATGTATCGCCGATGTCTATGGGCGACAGTATCCACTTACCATCAGGTGGACTGTATGCCCGTCTGCCGTCTTCGTCCATAAAAAAAAAAATGTCCAGCCAATCACAGACGCTGTCATTTGCAGAATCTGACCAGTGTAAATCATGACCAACACTTTTATAGTTCACTGCTGGAAATGGGCCTCCTGATGTTAAAACGGCACGCTGCCTGAGCAGGTTGGTGAGTCCACTCTTTTAGAGGTAATGTATATCGCCAGGACTTGTGCTAGCGAATTTATTGTCCCTTAGTCTCATTTTATGATATCCACGGGAAGAAATGGCGTGGTGCTATTCCAAAGCCGTGCGACATCGTATGGCCGAATGAATCTAACAGAATACAATTTTTTCCTTACAGTGTGTATGGCACAGAACTGGTTATAACCGGTTTAGACTCGGCGGGAGCATTTCTTAGCTTCCAAGGCATTGCGAGTGGCGTCACAGTCAGAGACGAGGTCTGGGTCACTGGCACCGACCTGCTCACAGATCGAGTCTATGGTGAGCAACTCATCATGCTGCTAGATTTTTATTTAATTATTTTCGGATATACAACAATTATACAGCAAATACTTAAAAATCTATATATACATATAATAAAACCGTAAGAGCCCGTTGTCTGTACATTTTAATATTTTTTTAAAAGTAACTGCAGTGTAAGTTACGCTCGATACCGAGCCCGAAACAATATTGTTTGACTTGGTACAGTACGCTGCCCGGTACGTGGTCTCCACTCGAGGACTCGTCTACCCCAACGATTATCGATTATGCTTATAATATACTAGCGACCCGCCTTCGCTTCGGTTTATAAGCTATTTTTCAAAATTTCAAAATAAAATATAGCCACGGATAATGTAGCTTCCTATTTGTGAAAGACTTTTTAAAATCGGTTCAGTAGTTCCAGAGATTACCCCCAACATACCTACAAACAAATAAACAATTTTATCTCTTTATTATATTAGTATAGAAAATTATAATAAAATTTAGTATATAGATATACTGTAAGAAAATTAAACTGCGTAAACACGTTTAAGGTTTAATAAATTTCTAGGGTCTATTAAATAATTATCCTGTGTTTATTATCGAGATCTCACTCACGCACGTCACGTGGCCACACAATACTGTAATTAATTGACTACTTTATTATAAGATGAGTCAAAGGGCGTTGTGATTAGTCTCTCAAGTATATGCATATGCAAGCAGATAAATTAAAATACCTAATAAACAAATAACTTTTCCGATTATAATCGTTTTTTTCTTCGTTCTATCCATATAAACTTAAGTGTTCCAATAGATGACTTCATTGACGATATGCTGTATCCTATGTTCTATTTATTTATTCACTTATGCACTTCATTGTACATTAACCGTACAAAAGGCGAGCTTTCTCTACGACCCAACCTGCGAGAAAGACTCGAATGAAATTAATATAAAATAAACTGTTTAAGTACTGTAATACACTAAGTTTCTAATCTAATCTTTTTTCGTTTGTATCGAACTTGTATCCATGAGCTGTAATGTCAGTAAGAAGGACCGTTGGTAAATGATCGGAACAATTCCAAACTATAATACTTTCCTTTAGCAACGGGCGGTTGGGCGGTGTGCCTGGAGGGCGTCGGGTGGCGCACGCCCAGTGACGTCACAGTCTACGCCGGCCAAGGCGTGTCGCTGGCGGTGTTGTCGCGAGACACGTCCGGCAGGCATGCGCTCAAGCTTGATCGGCACAATGCTTACACCATTCACCAGATACCCGTCGATAAGGTCAGTGACATACGTAACACACGTGGTATTGACACGTAAAACTTCCGCCAATAGGCTTTGTACAACAGCACGCATTTCATATAACCAGATAAGCAGCGCTTACTATTGCAATCAGTATTGAACGAAAAAGTATAAAAGTAAATAAATGTAAGTGATGCGCTCACGAAAATAGATTTGTGCGTAAGGCCGTAGTAACTCCCTGGTACATACGTGATGTCGACATCCACTTGTAGCTTGAACTTGGAACTTCCCTCTATCGTCAAACACATCAAACACGCTACTAGCCGTTACTAGCGTTACTAGTCGTTACTAGCCTTACTTATGTCCCCGAAAAGAAAATCCACCCGCTTCCGTCGTCCTCGGCATCTCCTACTTGACCATGATTTAATTACCGCTGCTAATGCGATTTTCACACTGCCCATTCAGATGTACACCGTCCCCGGCGGTGGAGTCCTCCCCTGTCCTCCCTGCGACACCATTACATACACCGGCCTTCACCCAACAAGTATCGATACCTGGGCGCTTTTTACAGACTTGCGACCTCGTGCTGCTCTCCCAAAGCACCCCCTAAGCCTATAGTCCGGTTATCATAGGAAGAGCGCTGACAGTTTTATATTTTGTTAATACCGTTTCTTTCATGAGTCCATAACATAACGCAAAAATATAGGAAAAAAAATTCTTTAAGGATTACGACTTCTAAGGATTATCCGGTGACTATTGAAAGGCCACTAGGATCACAAGAATTTAGAGAGGCGAGTCTTTGTGCACATACAGCACGGGCGCTTTGCGTCGTGCACTCCCTTCAGCGTCGAACATCGTAAAGGACGACATTACAAGGAATTTAATAACACTGAGGAAATTCCAGTAAATCTCCATACCACAAGATAACAATATTAGCTTCGATTTAAAATTGGCGCAGCGTCGAATGCTTGTCTGAGGTATTCAGCTTATGCTGAGCTGAAAACTATAGACAAACCACTGCCATGCATGCCAATGACAATTTGTTAAACAGTTTTTTCTATTGTTGTTTCCTCTTTCCGTGTCATATTTTCGTGTCTCGTTGAATATTTCTTTCTTTAAGAGTTGCAACAAAAATTATTTTGTTAACAGATAGAGTTCGTGACTGGCGAATGGCCATATTCGATGGTGCCACTAACCATAGAAGCTTCCGGATTGAGTAACGGGCCGTTAATATGTACTGAAGATCAGAGATACGCGTTAGAGGGCCTAGACGTCAAACTGCCGTATACTTGCCGTACAAAGAAACCGCACACTGCTGAACCAGTACTGGATATTATTAATGGTGAGACTCCTATTATCTATATTTATATATACGAGTCTTAATAAATCTTAACATAATCGTGTCTAATAATAATGCTAAAATGAACAACTATAATAAAATCATCATAATAATAAAAGGTCAGAATCCTCGACCAAAAACTCGCCCTGAAATACGATCTCTTAGAACAGAAATTGCTTAGGCTCCCGTGGCGGCTCGCTCTCAGCGAAGATGCAGAAGGCGGTGCTGTTCGATACCGTTCGTATCGTGCGCCGCTTTCTCTCTTGGGTCGTGAACCCCGGCCGACTTCCATCGGGGTTTATACCGTTTCTCCCACATTTTAGCTCACCAGGCCAGAGACGAGATGGTTTAGAACCATATTTCAAATAATAAAAATTTAACAAATCGTATCTGAACATAAAATATTTTTTGTAATTTTTGTCTGTCTCACTCATAATGCATCACGCCATAACCACTGGACGGGTTTAATAAAACTTGGCATAATTATTACAACCAATATGCTGGGTTTTATGGTACTTTTTATCCAGACAAATTATGAAGTTCCCAGGGGAATCACAAGTTCACACGAACGAAGTCGCTGGCACCGCTATAGTTACGCCGTCGACAGATTATCGATTTGACATATGTCAGATGGTTACATCTATAGTGAGTGATATGTCTAGTCATAGTGATGTGCCTATAGAAAGACAATCGTAGCAGTAGCATTAAATACTTTTATTAACAGATTACGTTATTAATTGGTAATTACTTTCGTTGGTGTAATAGAATAGAGAATACGGAAATAAAAAAATACCGTTGTGGTTAAAATATGTTGTATTGAGTATTTTACACTATTCTGAATCAGAATTACGTGAACTACTGCTATCGTCGTCGCTATCAGTTACTTATATTGAGTCCACATTTGTATCTGTTAGGGCAATAAGCTTAAATTAAATCAATAAATAAATTAGGGATGCAAAGTTAATACTGACTTATTTGTTTCTACCAATACGGCGGCGTTGGGATTATTGCATCTCGCAAACAATAGACAAATCATTACAAACAATATCATTACTTGCTTGGTTAAAAGTATAGTCCTTTTGTATTTCTATATTAATAACTTATCTCAACTAGCCACTTTGCGGTGACAGCCTGTAAGGCAATATTTAGTTCATAGCAGTGTAGTTAATTTATTATTTACTCTTACTTCATTGTATGTCTTGTTGGCTGTTTTATAAAATAAATAAAATTTTACAGGTCAACTCGGCTGCTCAATAATCCCAGCAGTACCGATTACAGAGGCTTCAGAAATCGAATTGTGTGCCGAATGGGGAATATCTCGCTCCTGCACGAAAACATTATTACTGCCTCCCATACACGTTTCGCAAACTAAAGTATCGTTACTCAACCCCCCAACAACCATCACTATATATGGTCACCCACAAGCGTTGAGAATGGTCAAGATGACCCCTTCCCCGGGTTTGAAGATAGAACCTCACCACAAAGATAGTGAAATAACTGTTGTAGTGAGAAGTGAAACAGTCGTTTGTGGTGTTGGATGGGTTAATGTAATGTCGCGTTTAACGTCGCAAGAATTGAGGGTAGATGTAGAGAGGGAGTGTGACGTGTCTTGTGGAACGTTATTAGGAGCGATATTGTCGCTTCTCAAACCGTATCTGCCGAGTTTGATGACGATTGTGGCGGTGATTATTGCTTATCTCTATGGTAAGTTTACTCTGACTTTTTTTTAATTTTTCTTAATTTGAAGAAAGTAAAAGCTTTAGTGCAGTGTGGTGTGTGCCGGCTATAGAATAGCACCATTCCATCTCTTCCCGTGGTTGTCGTAAAAGGCGACTAAGGGCTAATAAAGCGGCTAGCACAAGTTCTAAGGCCAGCGTGACGTTTTTAGGCCAATACATCCCTCATGCACAAGACAATGTGCAGGAGGAGGCCTGTGTCCAACAGTGGACACTGAAAGGGCTGGTTGCAATTTTTTTTATGCAACATGTCACCAAAATAACGCAAAACCCGGAACATGTCAACTAATTTAAAATATAAACCTTTTTGGGGAAAAATAAAGTAAGTTTGTGTTGTTCTCTCTAAAACGTTCGGAGCGCTCATTACTGAGTCCGCGCGTGGCGGCGCAGCGCGCGACTTTAAAATTATACTTATAAATCGTAAAAATAACCTATTGTAAAAACTGTTAGAATCGATTCTACTCTCGATAATGAATAACCTATTTTAAACTTTTGCGTTATTTCAGTGACACGTTGTATATTCAAAGTAAAAAATGTCTAATAATAAACTTTATAACTTTTAAAATGTATAAATATAGGTCTTATAACTAAAAAAAAACTTAATAAACTTTAAAATATTCAGCTTTTAAAAACTGTAAATTTGAAAATATTGGTATCAAGCGTTGATAAAAGAAATCTAGATTCACAGTTCTTCATAAAAAGTGTTACCAATTTGTTTATATTACGTATTTACATAATAAAAATATACATTAAGTTTTGACCTAACATCACGTAAATGATGATCATTCTTAGGTGTGAACGCTGAATGATAAATGCGCCAGATGCTCCTGTGGCGCACCAATGTGTCAACCACACATGTCTAGAACTGTCTAGAACTAGAACTGTATTTCTGTCTATGTCCAGAACACACACAAGCACAAATTTGCTTGTGTGTGTTCTATGACAAATTATGAAGCTAAATTGCTAAAAATTGCTATGAAGCTAAAAATATTTTTTTATAAAACGAAATAATTAAACGAGCAAGACAAAATACTGAATGAGCAGCAAATCGATGGTAACAAATTTAAAGATGGGGTAGGTTTAGGTTCTTTGGTGACCAGTAAAGAAATAGGAGTGCCACGAAGGTTGTTTTGTTGATCATGATTTACTGCTCATTTGATTTTTTTGCTCCTTGTTTAAATACAAACCTTTTATAAATAGTGCCAGACGATCAAACGTATGATGGTAAGGGCATGTAGCAAACTAATAAATTGTTTTAAACGAGGCAATTAGTATGTTTTCTTCGTGTAAACGGTGGCGATTAGCTACAGAAGTTTGGGAACTAATTTTTTTTCCTTTTTTTTAAATTTACAGTACAATCGCGTTGGGGCCCAAAGTCACCAATCAGGCTCCCCATAGAGCCTTCGCAGACGGTTCTCCCTATCCCAGCCACCCCTTCCCCACCCCGAACCCGTACTTGGTCAAGAAGCCCTTACGCTTCCAACGGGCCCGTGTACGGGGACACCAGTGTGCTACCCGATAACAGCATATCACCGAATGGCACCAGAATGCACTCCAGGTTTTTATAGGACTTTATGATATTGTAGTAAGATAGTGATTGGAAGATAAAGTGATGTTTTAGATGTACATAATAACATGTGATTGGTTGTAAATAATATGTTACAATTTTGTCCGTTTGCGAGTACATTTATACTAGGATCAATCAGAGTATAAACGTGTTTAATTTATGGTAAAATAGTAATAGGTAGTAATTATAATACAGTAATTATAATTCTAGGGTGTTGCCGGATAATAATATCATCGACTACAATTAGGATGCACACTAGGTTTATACAAGACTTTATTAAATATCTTTCAGGAAGATGAAATTGGACGATAAAGTGATGTTTTAGACTTGTCAGTCGAAACGTTAGAACTGGTTGTAAATAATTGTTGGAGTTTGTCTCAGTTTGAGGGCGTATTTATATTGGGATCAATCAGAGTATAAAGTTCTACAAAAATAGTGTAAAATATTCTAGTACGTTACTATGTTATGTTATGTTTTAGACACACCTTAGTTTATTACACTACTCAGCAGTGAAAACCGCAACAAGTTTGATCCAGACTCTAGTAGATACCAAGATGCGAACGAGCACACAGACATTCTGCCCTCTACAGAAAAAAGACACTTGGAAAAGTTGGAACAAAGGTGTAATTTGATAACATTTGAGAAAATTGCAAAAAACATTTATACATTTTTTTTATGGACGAAGGCGGCAGACGAGCATACACTCCACTTGATGGTAAGTGCATACTGTCGCCCATAGACATCCGCGATATATGCCAACATTATTCCAAAATGACAAACGTTGGCACGCTCCTGAATGCGCTGCCTACCTTTGGAGATATAGGAATGGATTTGGAGAAAGGGTTGGGAAAATGGGGAGGGATAGGATGGGAATGGGCTCTGGCACATCTCACTCACTATCGAAACACGTACGTACATATTAGGGAAATACGATAAAGTGGGAAATGCAGTACATTTCAAGGTAGTCTTCTGTGAGAGAGGGGTAACGTGGCCAGTCGACCGCGCCCAGCAGCTGTTGGATTGCAGCGTGCACTCCCCCATTTTTTCATTAATTTAAAAATCGAGCTAGACACTTGTTGGATAACACAAATAGAATATCCATTCCTTATTTATTCTGTTCGTTCATTCTCTTTGTTTATTTTCAATTTCTCAATATACTGTGCCTTTGCTTGGGAGGCTAGTATTGTTCTCTAGAGATAAGTATACGTGTCATCGAAATAATAAAACCCGAAACACGTCAATTAATTTAAAATATATAAAATTGATCTAGCGAAAAATAAAAATTATTTTAGAGAATCTAAAAGTCTCATTACTCAGTACAGGGTAACAATTCCGTAACTGCATGTAGAGTAAAATAATTTATGAAAATAAATACCTATTGTAGAATCAATGATGTTGCAAATTTTGTGTTTTCAAAATTAAAGATTCTTCCATGAAAACAGTCATGTATCAGCTGCTGGTATAATTGGTATAATTAGAATGTCCCAAAAATAATATTTTTAAATATTAATTTTCATTCCTCTTTCAAGCGAAAAAGTGTAACGTAACAATGTTGTCGCACTCCATTTTAGTCCCTTAGTACTCCATTTTAGCCCTTATTTACTAGATCATAATCATAACACTAGTTTGCTCGAGTATAGGTAACATTACTCGATTAATCCCCTCATTTAAAAAAAAATGGTACATACTATAATCAATAAAAACTAAAACATGAATCCTTATCTTAAATAAATGTTTCAAACTGATCAACATAGTTAGTCCTGGTTTTCTACATACAAAACAACCGGAGGAGTTCTCCATCCGATAAGCATAATAAAGAGACTCTTTGTCACATGTTGATAGAAACTACATCCGGAACGTGTAACATAACAATAGTGTCGCGTACAATAGGGCGTTGGACTGTTCCTGAAATTGATATGACTAATTGCTTATTTGACAAGTACCTACTATAAGACTATACATACATTACTTATACATGTATATACTATACTATATACATTATAGTATAGTATAATATACTAGTGTATATGTACTATATGAAATAAAAATAGTTAAGCAAAATCATTAGTTATACGGATTTATGAATACTGCATTACTAAAATAGTATTTGACTCTTGAGGACGAATGATACAACATGGATAATGTGTGTAATTGTAATTTTAAAAGTCAAAGTAAAAATTTAAAAACGGTGACGAAATACATGGTTGTGTATGTTCGAGCAGTAGTTATTTATAATACAAATACCACAATGTACTCGTACTTTCTGAACCATTAAAAGCTATATGTAAAAAAAAAATCTTATGAACTTTTTTCACAAATCATTAATGTGTTGTTTAGACTTTCTTGTTTATGCTAAAGCTACTTAATGTAAGAGTGAAAGAAACACGTCACTTTCTGATTAAAAATTGTACTGTAAATTAATTATCTACCTCATTTTGTTTGTACTGTTCCTATAAGATTGGATCATCTGTACTTAACACCGACGTCTAGCACTTAATTTGTAGAGATATTTCCTAATTGTTTTCAAAATATGTAGATTTTTAGAAAAATCTTCATCATTTCACTGTTAGAATGTTGCAATGTATTGGTTTATGGTGTAATAGAGGATCTCATTTGATTTGTTGTTTCTCTTTTGTGGTTCTTAGGGAAGTTCTTAGCCCTTTGTTTTTCCCTAAAAATCTATCTATCCCTTAGAAAAAATATTTTTTTCTACAAAGTACACATTTTTATAAAAACACATTTTTATAAAACTGTGATGAGGACATCTTATGTTGTTATACATGGGTAGCTTCTTTGTAAAGTCGTGTGTAGTTATCTGAGTAAAGGGACCTTATTGTAATTATTGATTTTTGTCAAGATTTTCTAGTTTAAAATTTGGTTGTTTCAAGGTTACGTTTAAATAGAATCATGTTCTAACGTAAAAAGGTGAAGTTGTTTTCAAGATTTAATTAGTCTAAAATCTAGAAAATATGGTCAATAATGTTCCTTTTCTGTAAAAATAATGTTAAGTCTTAGGTTGTGTGTACATTCACTTGTATGTGTATTACAAAATCTCGTTGAACTTCGATCCATTTTTATTTTTATTTTTAGTTTTAGTATTAGTATTACTAGTAAATTAATTCCTATGTTTTTGTAAAGTAAGGTAACGGGAGTAAAGTAAGGTAAGTACCTACCTACCGGAAAGTATTTGTGGATACTACACAAATCTAAAAATAATAAAACCAGTCTCATTTATTCATTTCATTTTAATTTACAACACACATTTAGTATTTAGTCAAGTGTTATTATTGTATTTTATATAAAACAGACATACATTTTTATAGCCAAAAGCCAAAGGAACAATTGATTCCAATCATTGTTATAGTTCGAAAAGTTAGATAAAAACTAAAAATATGTGTTTGTTTTTCTATACTTTGTTATATATAGGCTATATTGTTGTGTGAAATAAACTATTTTTATAACTTTTGAAATTTGACATTCTTTTGGGTTAATTTCCTCGATATTTATTACTTATATATAGGCAAATGAAATTATTGTCATCTGAAAAAAAAAAACCATTTTATAAAGTTACACTTTCTGAAACTGGATTAGCTAATGGATGATCGCAAACATTAACCTTATTTTCAGCGTAGTAATAACGCTATTTTTATTTTCGTGACTTAGTTATAAATCTACACGAACCAAAAGAACGTATCTCTAAAAATTCTAAATACGATATCTATACTAATATAATATAGAGCTAAACTTGTGTGTTTGTTTGTGGGTATGTTGGGGGTAATCTCTGGAACTACTGAACCGATTTCAAAAATTCTTTCACAAATAGGAAGCTACATTATCCGTGTCTAATATAGGCTATATATAATTTTGAAATATGGAAAAAAAAATTTGATACAAATAATCTTATAAACCGAAGCGAAGCGAGGGCGGGTCGCTAGTGTTTCATAAATCGACTTTATTATTGATCTTTTATTATTATTATTATTTAGAGAATTCTTCAAATGGAGACCACGTAATGGCAACCGTGACGTGGGACGTGAAAGTCAGTAGTAGTGGCTGGATGAGGAGAGCAGAAGACTGTGTGTGGTGGCGGGAGAGGCATACATCACATCATACAGAAGTGGAGAGACAGGCTGATGGTGTAATTGAGTAAACTATTTACACCGTATAATGATTGTTCCGTTAACGTATCGTCACCACTCATGTCCGTGACGAGTCGTAGGGCTCAGCGATACGCCGAGTGAAATAAAAATCTCAATATTTTTTTTAAAGAGTTCAGTGTGTTAATCTTCAACGACCGAATAACACGTGTCGCCACTTGCCGCGTTGCAACCGCCCTGTGGAGACCTCATATAGTTACTACTAAATTGAAAGTAGTGGCACAGCGAAATTAATACTCGCTCGCGTACGGTGGCACCTATTAAGATAACGATAGATACATACTGCAATTAACAATATTTTTGTACTTGTTACCTTGATTACTTGGCAGTTTTTACGACGTGACAGGTAATTACCAAATCTTATTTATTACAATCTTTTTTTCCTATTATGTTATGATACTATTTATTACATAATATGATAGGGTCATTTGAAACCAATAAGCTGGAAGCATTATGTCGGGCGATCGCAGCACCACACCTACGGCACTTCTTTCGCGCCGCCGAGGTACTCTAAATAAAACATGACTTCAGTAAAATATTTAATTTACGGGTGTTGCAACATCGACAGCAACACCTGTCAAACATAATATATTATGTGAAATATTTTGAACATGATTTGGAGCTTGTCATCAATGTCTGTCATTCTGGTGAAAGCACAACCGAAGACAGTGGCATTTAGTATGAAGACGATTAGGATATACCCCAATCGACGACGTATATGCAGAAATTTTTTCATGAACAAGTTCCGTGTATGAGGTCCTCTAAAAAAACATATCGAAATGAAACCTACTCTAGATTATACTCTGGCCAGTAAGCTACTCGGCAATGAAAATCCGCATCGAAATCGGCGAGTTTTTGACTTTTGTTTGAACAGACAATAATTCAAAAAATTGTCTATTTGGCCTCTAGGCTATGAGTTCTACCCATACCTATAGAAAGCCATAGACAAGAGCTCGGCTAATCTAATAAATGGCTTTAATATATTTAATTTAGCTTTATATAGATAAAATAAAACAAATGAAATTAATGTTAACATTTTATAACTAATTCTCGTATTAATCATCTTCCTCATCTGAGTCATCCATGTCACTGTAGTATTCTTGTAGTTATTGCCGAGGGTCGTACTTGATCTCTTAAAATGGCTTTCTTCAAGTCCATTTCCTAGAGCTCTTCGGCATGCTTCACACAATTAACACAGTTCTCTTTGGTAACACATTGTTGATTGCTTTATGCAGAAGGATTTCAACATCTTAAACGTGTGATTATTGGTAGCAACTTCTCCTTTTAACTGAGCCCATATGAGCTCAATAGGATTATATTGACAGTGGGTGGCAGTCGAATCCCTTCATGGCCACGTTCATTTGTCAGCTGATCTAATGCATTGTATATATATTTCTAGGCCTATTCTCTTTAACTTTTCTTAACAATCTTTCCCATAGATCATTATTCGAGAAGGCGATGTTGTTTTTTGTCAACCATTCCTGGATGTCACTTTTCTTTGTAGAAGATGTTGGTATCCGTTCCAGTTGCATGGAGTGGTAGCTGGCGTTATCGATGACAATAACTGAAGATTTAGAAATCATAAAACCATTGCACTAGGGTAAGGATGATGGATACCAACAGACCACGATCGATTATCGTTAAATTGCGTTATATTAACAGCGTAAACACTAGGTATACTATGACACATCTTTATTGGTAGGTGTAAATAAAATACACAATTTGATAGGGTAAATCGAAACCAATTGGCTGTGGAAATATGTCGGCCCATCACAGCGCCGCACTTACGGGACTTGTTTTGAGGCGCCTACTCTAGTCGCTAAATTGAGAATTTTTGAAAATAGCGGAATGTAGGTATGCCAGGCTCCATACAAAAATATCCGAATCCCTTTGTGTTGTTATACTAAAATTAGAATAGTACTGTACTGACGGCAATCACGCGTTCACAACTTAGCAACGCTTTAGCAGGACAAAACCTTAATTTCTATAGATGCATATCAATATCTGGCACTGGTTAATGACATGGTGTTTATGGACAAGATTATTCTATATCCAATAGTGGAGGGACATAGCCTGATGGTATGGATTGTATGATAGTTTTAGATCAGAAAAAACAAAATATTAAATTAATTTTTCTGGTCAAAATTTATTGTTATAGTTAGGTAGGTATTAACATAATTTGTCTTAATTTATCGCTAATTTCTTATGCCTCCTTTCATTTGTCGCACTATATAGTGGCTTTATGCACCGTAATCATCTTAGATTAAATCAAAAGGAAGATACGTTACTCACTTACCGCGCGTGATCGGACAAGACCGAGTCCAATGGACCTGCTTCGTTTAGTCAGCGATAGAACAGCGTCTTGCTTACACGTGATACGCTCACACGGTGAACATATTATAGTTTTGCAGTGGAAAATACATTTAAAAATGCCTTCCTGTGCAGTTATTTACTGCACAAATCTTTCAAGGAGCAAAAAACTGTCTCGGAATCACTTTTTACGCGTAAGTAGGTACACCAAAAAGTAATATTTTGTAGTTTTTTAAAATTATTAGTTTACATTCGGCCATCAATGAGTGAGCGAGATAAAACTAAACGTAACATCGCTCTTGCTACTGTCCAAGCTCATCGCTCTATCTCTGTCTTTCGGTGTCGTAGAACGTGACTGCCATTATAGCTGTACTAGTTTGTGTGCATGTATGTAGTTGTCCATTTGAGCCTATTTTCAATTCACGCAATGTAAGAACGTAGCGTATCTTCCACTTTTGCTTTGACCTAATTAATAAATTAAAAATGTTTTTGTTACAGTTCTTCCAACATTTGTAAAAGATCTTCTTGCGGTGATTTTGGAACATCGGGAATAAAAGTGAGATCATGTCCTTTACTTTTTACGCTAGTTGTGGGGATCATTTCGAAATGGGTGTCTCTAGCTATTTCTAAAGTTCGCTGCCTTGATTCTTTTTTTCCAAATTCAATTGGTAATTGCAATTCAACAACACTTGATTTAGAATGAATATTTTCTATGGGCGCTAAAAGACAGCTTATTTCATGTGTATCAGCACAACAATTTTCATATTCCTCAACGGAATGCTTTTTATTATCGTATTTATAGATATTTTCGCCCAAATTTTGTAAAATATTTGGATTTATTGTTGTGGGCGTACTGAAAGTGCCATCCTTTTTCTGGAGGCCTAATCTTAGTAATACCGATATTTTCGTGTGATACTCCGAGAACCACAGTAGCAAGGTATTATTGAGACAGTTGTAATCGTTATCAGTAAGTCGTTGAGCTAGAGATTCGAATTTTTTCATAGCTTGCTCGATAATGCATTTTGGGAAATATTGAGGCATAATAGTGGCCACACTTTTTAAATGTCGCCGGGTAATGTCAAAAATATTTTGATTTGTACTTATGGTTAATTGCCATTTCAATATCATTGTCATTAAATCCCATAACTTACTCATCGAATAATTATCGAGTTTCATGATAGAAGTGGCTGATATGTCTTGAAGAAGTTGCTTAATGACGACGTGTGTGGCGACCGGTTGAGGTATAAATAACTCTACCAAGAGTTTAGGATGAAGCAATACCGTTGCTATATCAGTCAGGACTGTAATTAAACAATAAGTATCTATTAACAACTATAAATCTTAATAATATCCACGTCTTTCTCATTCCAGGTATGAAGAAACTAACCTCTTTCTGCTTTGTCTGATGCAATATCCTGTGCTATCAATCTCTGTTCGATGACATACAACATTTCACAGCCCAAATTTACAACAATAAAAGGCGTTGCGAAGTGTGACATTGTAGTAGCAACTCGTCACTCAATACTGTAAGCACATAGTGAAAATAATCAATAGATTTGTTCACAACATAACATCAAAATGAGTATTGATTCATACTATGAGGGTGCAATTGCAGATTTAACTTCACAGGGTAAAATTGTTGCATTATCAAATAAACTGTTAACATTGAAGGAAAATGGCAAAAAAGTATTGTACGTTTCTGAGATACTTACAAGTCTGAATAATTTACCAAGCATATTACAAGTGAAAAAGTGTGAAGAAGTATCTACATATTACCGTAACCTTGGTAACAAGCTGTACCAAACAAAAAGAAATTTTGAAGCTTGGCAGTATTATAATCTTTCTTTACTTTATGCTCGCTTAAGATCTGAGAACTATACACTTGCTTTATCTAATAGATCAGCAATTTTCTTCTCTTTAAAACAATATAAGGAATGTCTAAGGGACATAGATGAAGTATTTTTACTAGGATGTCCAGATAAATTGAAGGACAAACTAACTGATAGACAAACTTTTTGTAATAAGGAATTGACTAAAAAACAGGTTGATGAAGATGAGAAGTCATGTGCAGAAATAAATAACCTTATAGAAGTTAAAGGTCCTAAAGATGATAGGTATTTGTGTTCAAGCACAAAGTTGCAGGTTGTATTTAATGAAGCTCTGGGCCGTCATGTGATTGCAAAGGAGGACATAAAAGTTGGAGAAACTTTAGTTCATGAGGACCCATATTTTACACTACTTCTAAAATCACAGTTTTTATTTAGTTGCAATTATTGCATTTCCAGAAAATTTAATCTTTTCCCATGCCCTGGCTGCTGCTTTGTACTTTATTGTAGTGAACAATGCAAAGAAAAAGCATGGAAAGAATATCATGAAGTAGAATGCTCATTAATGGCAACATTGATTGAAATGAAGTTTACTAAATTGGAGCTGCTTGCTTTTAGAATAGTTATAAAAGCTCGTAGTGATCACACTGATTGGGACTGTTTATTGAAAACTATTGAGGAAGCAGAAGTTAATTTAAATAATGAATTCAGAGGGTGTATTAAAGTAAATGATAACTTTGTGTATGATTCTAAACATTATACTGCAATTCACACCTTAGCCACTAATGTTGAGAAGCGTTCAATTTCAGACATATTTCAGAAATCAGTCACTGCTGCTGTATTCTTGAATTTTTTATCTAATGTTGGCTTTTTAAAGGTTGATAATGAGAAGGATAGTGATAAAGTTCTAAACTGTGTTGCTGGAACGCTCTTATTACATCTTATGACAAGTCCAACCAACATGCATGGTATCAACGCAATCACGGAAAACACTGATGGTAAATTTGTGGCAGAACTGAGTTTAGCAAGTGCTCCATATGCTTTTCACAGCTTAATAAACCACTCTTGCAGTCCAAATGTGGTCAGATTCGGGAAGTTGGGATCTGGAGAGATGTCTCTGCTTGCTTTAAGGCCTATAAAGAAGGGAATGCAGATTTTTGATAATTATGGGTAAGTTATTAAAAGTTTAAAAATGAACTCGTGTCTTTTTCACATAAGTACATAAGAGGCATCCTTAACATAATTCTAACTGTACATGCTTTTAATCTGATCATAAATATACCATTACAATAAAGACAAAAAAAATACATTTGTATTTGAAATCTGTCATTCACACGTTTTTCTCCTTTTTGCGTCAATCATTATTAAACATTGTACAAATATTAAAATGGAGTGAAATGATCAAAGTAGGCATGGATCCAAATGCAATTTTTAGAACTCGACATCTGCTTTGTGTATGTATGTGCTAACTGAATGTTTGTGTACCGGCCTATTGGTAGGTACTTTGAAACGTCCTTTGTTTGTGACAGAAAAGGCCTGGCCTTCAATCACTATTCATATTGAACAAATGATTTAAGCTGTAAAGGAGAGAATCTGAAGAAATTCTGTGAGGAAGTATAAGATTGTAGCCAGAGATATTTCACATATTTCAAAAGATGATTCAGGGCTTGCTGCTTACAAAAGCATATAAGAAAAAATATCAATGTTTTCTTTGTAACAATATTAATGGCTAGACTAGGAGGTAGTTACATATAAAATTTGCTTGGATTCAATTCTGCTGAACTTATATTTTTGTTTTATAATGAACTTATATCTGCGATACATGCCAACATCCGTCAAGAATGACTCCCGATGGTGTGGCTGCCTACCTTTGGAGATTTTGGAGAAAGGTTGGAAAAATGGAGAGGGATAGGATAGCATACAAATGGGCTCTGGCATATCTTACTGACCACTAAAGTGGGAAGTGCAGTACATTTTCCATGCTAGTCTTCTATAGACTACTTACTATAAGCGCTCTAAAAGGGGCTACTGTAGAAAAAAAAGGAGTGTTGTTATTTGAGTCTTAAGGAAGAATACTGTAAGCAACAAATATTGCAAAATCTTAAACATTTTATGCCTCCTAAAAGTTATTAAAAAAACGTCTTGTAAACTTTACTGATTATCACTTATGATGTTCTTCTTGGATAGGTTCAATATTAAGAACATTCAAAGAAATGTACATATTTTGAGATATTCTAAAAAAAAATTACATATATAAAAAAATATATACCGCGAATCCGTAGACTGTGGAACGAACTGCCTCAAGAGGTCTTTTCATTAAGCTATGATATGGGGTTCTTCAAGAAAGCCGTGAATAGGATTTTGCAAGGTCGGCGGGCGCACCCGCATGCTCCCTGGTGTTGCAAATATAACACTTAGCATCACGTGGGACCGCTTGCATATCCGCCAATTTCTCTATAAAAAAAAATCTAGAATTTAATTGAATCCAATATTACATATCAATTATCAAGACCATAATTTTACTCTTAATTTATTCCAGATACTTTTTGAGTGTGACCAATTGCCTTCTTGACTCTTGCATTATAAATACATTATAGTGACTTGCTCTTGCTTACTCTTCTTTTGGTTATACATTAATATCCCGGTGCTACTGTGATAGTGGTGTCCTTAACACAGCAGCCTTTCTATCCTGACTCGTGTTATTTTTAAAAATGATTTTGATTTGACTGATTTATTTCTAGTATCTTAAGTATATAAACATAACTAAAACAAGTCAAATACCCGGTTGAAAGTAAACTAACATGATTATGATACTGACAGAGAAAGATATAGCTGTCATCATAAAATATAATAAAATAAAATGTAGGTTTGTTTTCTTCTCTAGTTGTCAAATTTAACTAATATATAAATGCGAAAGGTTATATGTTTGGTATGCAATCACATATAAAACAGGTGAACCGATTTTGTTAAAACTTGGTAAATAGATTGTAATCCAGACTAATAAATCAGCAGGCAAAAACTAGTAAGCCATGAAACACCAATTTAAGCTACAATCGACTACAGTATTGTGGAGGCCATTCTGTGCATTTCATATATAATTTTTGATTTTAATTGTGTAATTTTTTATCACATTTACAGATCACATCATGCGTTAGAAAGCTGCGCCACCCGGCAGTACTATCTGAAATTCCAATATAAATTCAAGTGTTTTTGCGAAGCATGTGTCAATGATTGGCCTCTGTATTTTAACCTATCTCTGGCCAAAAAATTACCAGGGAATATAGCGAGAAAGATAAAACAGCTGCTAAATTCAGATACATTGGAAAAACTGCAAATTGGAGACATAGATACTGCTGTAAAGTTGTTCAGACCACTCTGTTCTTTGGCTGAGGAATTAGAGCCATACATACCGTGTACTGAACTAGCTGACTGCCAGGAGTCTTTGAAACAGTGCCTTTCTACAATTTGCGGTTTGGTACCCTTTAGCTACAGTAAGTTAGTTAGATGGGACGAACACTTTGTAAAAATGAATAAAAAATTCTCAAATGTGTAATTTTAAATTTATATCATAATCATGTTAATTGTTTGTCAAATGTATAATTCAAAGTTTTGTACAAGTCGTTCATTGTTAGTATTTGTTTTTATGGCATAACAATATTAATCATCATTTTCTTCTACATTTTTCTACAATCGCGCGTCTACATTGCTTGTGGATCTACATGTCCTTATACGCGTCAACATATTATAAGGACCTACAAAATTAGTGTAAAATATTCTATGGTCCGGATATCATAGGAAGAGCTCTAGCAGCTCTGTATTTAATTAATTTTATGTAAATACAGTTTCTTAAATCATAATTGTCATAAAATGACACAATAAAATTTAAAAAAAATCTCAAAGGATTCGAGTTGTAAAATGATTAAAATTTACATGTTAAAGATTTATGTTAACATTTATGTCAGCTGTCAGAGCTCTTCCTATAATAACCGGACCATAGCATGACATTTAGAGGGTTATAGTGATATTATTTATTGAAAAACTAGCCTGAACCCGAAAAAGAAATCCGGCGGTTAAAATTATCTTATAATAGTTGAAAGCTTACTGCATAACTCATCAGACCTAAGCCAGTGAGAAGCGAAGTCAAACATCTAAGCGAGCCAGTCTTGATAGTGTTATGCACATACGAGTAAGTAAATTAATCAATAAAAATATCCTGAAATATTTGTATTTTTTTTAGTTACATATAATATTTCAGTGACACACTAAAATGATTGACATACTAAAATATTTTACACTATTTTTGTAGGACCTTTTAGTTATAGAAAGATATTTCATATGCGCTTAATATATTAATAGATTAATATATGCGTGCACTCAATATTCATTACTAAACGCGCGCTCGTGAGTTGCAATGACTATACTATAATAATGTTTAATTATATCTATTAAAAAGGTCTAATCAATGGATTATAGAGGATAATGGATTAGAGTGCTAATGGATCATAGCACTTGGTCCGACAGGATTGCACGACTATTCGGACGGACTACACGTTCATTCATTAAATTATACATTCTTAGCGACGACGTTTTTTTTTTCGTGATCAATACGACATTCCTCTTGATCAGACCAGTTGAACCTAATGGAAAATAAACTAATCCGACTAATCGGACAATCCTGTCGGACCAAATGGAATGACATGGAATTACTTAGGCCTTATACAGGTAACAAGTGTTACTCGTGATTGTGTGTAATCGTCGTACATACTGTTTACATGGCATCACTTGCAAAGGTTCTTTGCGCGTAAATTGCGTGATACGGATTAAGGAAGACTTGTGTTGCCGATGTGTAAAGTAAAGTATGTAATACGTGTTATCTTTAGTGGAAGCTTTGTCGTTTGTAAATAATTGTGCTATGGTGTTTGCGTCTAGTTGTTTATGTCTAGCGAATCAAACCGTACTTCTAGCAGACATTGAAAAAAAAAAACTTCATCCAAAAAAGTCGTTTAGACGGCATAATGTGCAATTCGCGAAATGTGCAAATGGTGAAATAATTGTACACTAAAAAAAAAATCAAACCACCATATTGTTATATTTAAAGATACTTTGTTCTCATTTGTACTTTGCATAACAAAATAAATATTTTCATTTAACGTTAACTGAAGAATAAAAAGAGTTATACACTTTCGAATAACATTTTACAAAACTGTTTCTAATTGTACAAAAGTGATTGCATATTTTGCTATAATAATTGCACATTATGCGTCCAAACGAAAAAAGTTACTGTTATAATGCGTTTACAGACAATAAAACTTACACTCGAGCATCATCAAGTTCGTAAATAAGATTTATTAATATATTTACATTTAGAAATTTGCCTATGCATGTGGAAAATATTATGTCATTATTCAATGTTTAGCTGTTCTGTCCAACAGAAAGCGTGTTTTTTGATTGGTACTAATAAATATGTTTAGTTATTAAATGCTCAGTTAAATGAATCTCACGTGATCAATGGATACAAAAAAGAAAACAACTAATAAGTGATACATGGAGATTTTATCAGACTGTAATTGTATTTTTTTATGGAAATGTTTACTCGTGGTTAAACCAAAGAAATTACTAATTATAAGGATACATTATAACTTGTTAACTAATTCTTTTCATTGGAAGTCATTGTTAAATTACTATAAAATGGTTTAAGAGACAAATGTCCCACGAAAATATCCACTATTATTGTAAAGATTACCATGTTACGGCCATGTTGTAATAAAGACATCCATCATTCAACGAATATATTGCATTGTTACAAGCGACATTTTCGTGGGGTATTTTTGTAGCTGAGATTTAGAAAATAAGACCTATTATGATTTATTCCTTTTTTTTATCATATAATAAAGTAGTGCTTTGGAAATTTAAAAAAAAATTTTAAATTTCCAAAGCACTACTTTATTATATGATAAAAAAAAGGAATAAATCATATAAGCAATAGTTTTTTTAAACATATTCCTAAGAGAAATTCGCGTTTTGTGTTAGTAAAATTGCCCTGCGACCACTTCTTTTTACTCGCCATCAAAAATTTAATTTTTGGTGCTCGTCATTCTTTTGCCTTTCGCCTACAAATTTGTCTGATACGCCTGTATTTACAGATATTTATTAACCTATGTCATCCATAAATGTTATTATCTAATTACTAATTTTATGAATATTAGCTATATTTGCTCTAACTTCATATCCGGAATTGTAATGGTATTTTACATAATATTATGTTAATAAAAGAAATTATAGCGAAATACATGTTTGGAGAATTTGTGATTCCTCGTGATGACAACGTTCGGCCTTCCCTTCTGTTTTTTTCTGTGAACGCGTCTATAGTAACTACTACTTTGTCTTCATTGAGTAAACCAATACGATCCGACACCTTCGGGTTTATAGGACTGTATTTATTGAGGTAGTTTAGTACACAGTCGAGTTCATTGTAAACTACTATCTCTTTCTCAAGGTTTTCAAATATGGCATACTCATCTCCACCGTCTGCTAGAAAAAGCGGCATAATCACTTTATATTCATAATTACGTTTTATATCAGTCAATATTTTTTCTTCACAATTTGCACACACGGCTTTGGCACTATCAACACGGAAGCCAGACGGTTTAGCCACATTGTAAACTACTTTCAAACCGGAAAATTGTAAAAACTGCCCAGGTGCGTCGATTGGACGCCAGCCTCCAACGGAATGTTCTAAAGCTTGAAGTAACATAGTTCCATTCATAGTTACCACACATAGGGAATCTGAAAACGGCAATACCGAAAGCCAATCGCCCCTTGTCGTGTTGAATGGTATTTGTGGATGATATATTGTTGCTCTTATTCTGCCCCCTTGGATTATTGATATAGTTGCATCCGAATTATGTTTGTCATATTGATTTGTATAATCTAGTACAGCATCTGTTATAATATTTCCTATGTTGCATTCTCTTAAGCGGCATTCGCCGTTTAAAGCTGTCATGGACGTACCAACAACTTCATTGTTTATACGGCCAACGTCACTACTATATTTATTTATCATTTTTAACAGTTCTTCATCTCGTGGTATTTTTTGATTTAGTAATATAGGTTCACCGTCATATTCTATTATCTCCCCATTGGCATCAAATGTCAAATGAAGTTTGCCCATATATTTTGTGTAAGCGTACGCTTGAACGACTGGTACGATTCTACCTGATGCTTGTTGTATCATAGTTGGATATGGACCCTGTGGAATCTCCGGCTTTTCTGTAAAACTATCGAAATTCCAAAGAAAAGTGTTTGAATGACCTCCGATTACTAAATCAATATCTTCCACCTTTTTAGCTATTTCTAAATCTTTTATGTAACCCGAGTGCCCAAGCGCTATTAGTATTTTCACGCCTTGATCCTTTAGTTTATTTACTTCCTTACTAATAGCTATAACTTCATCTTCATACTCAACTCTGTTTTTTGGTGCGAGAAATTTAGTGTCTGGTGTTAAGAATCCTATTATACCGATTTGAACACCATTTTTAGTTATAACTATTGACTTATATAAATTACTTTCTTTCTCCAATTCAGGAACGTTGTCTAAGACGAGATTAGCCGCAAGGACAGGCGAAGATAAGTTTCTTATGAATGGTATGACTCCGTCCACAGCTTCATCAAATTCGTGGTTTCCAAGTGACTGCAAGGAAATTAATCTTAGATTATTATGTATTATTTAGTTACTTTATTTCATTTCGATAATTTAATAATCCCTACCTTTTTCTATGTTATTACTAATTTTATATACAAGCTTAACATTTTTTTTACAAGATTGGAGGCGTATTTATATTATTTTAAGTATTAGGGGACAAGTCATACATTAATGACAAATTGAGAGCATAATTTAATATTCACATAAACTTTTTTTAGCATTATTAAAACCATTATAACAGATCGACAGAGAAAAATAGTTTACTAAATAAAAGTCTTAGTTCAAAAAAAGTTATTTATTTTAAATTCTTTGTATATATTTTTAAATAAAATTTTGTCATTTTTTTCTCTCCTTATAATAACTTAATTAAGTACTTGCAATTAATTACAACAGTCACATTCACAACCTTTAATAAAATAGGTACTTTTATTAGGAATATGCATTTTAAAAATAAAGGAAAAAATAATACTGCTATTAAATTTTACACTACTTACAAGTACTTTTTAAGCAAAGATACCGTTCAATTAGGTATTTACATCAAATACTGTAGATAGGTACTTATTAAAATCATAAGTTATAAAATTATGCTTAATATTGTTACAATTATTAATATTAGTAACGGCGGGGCAATGCTAAAAGATGAATCTTTTGACACAGTTTCATAGAGTATTGTAATTCTTCCATCAACTTCTGGAAATACTGGACTGTGATGACTAACATAATATGTTGTACTTTGTAGTTCATCATAATCTAAGTCGTACTTAGATAAATCTTTAAACATTGCATATCCATCTCCTCCGTTAGAAACAAAGTTAGGCATTATAACCGTGTAATATTTCTCATCATCAACTTCATAATATTTTGGTATACTACATGTTCCACATCTTGCTAAAGCTCTTACTACTCGATAACCTGCCGCTTTATTCAGATCGTATGTTACTTTTATACCAGAAAATTGAAGAAATTGTCCTGGGAGGTCAATTATGTTATAATTTGTTACAGAGTGTTCAAGCATTTGCAAGAGGACACTACCGTTCATTGTCACAGTTACTAGATGACCTTTGAAAGGCATAACGGTTAATAGATCTCCTTTCGTTATAATTGCTGGAAGATTGACGTGTGCTACGGATGATCTAATACCCCCAGCTTGTATGATGGCAATAGGCGCGTCTGTCCAATTTCCTTTTTTGTAATTTACTGCGTAACGGTAAACCATAGCGTCTGTGATTAGATTACCAAGATTGCATTCGACAATTTTACAGCTTACACCATCCAGTATAACCGACGTGTTTCCAACAGTTTCATCTGCTACGTTTAGAACGTCACTGCGATAACGTTCAATGATTCTTAAAACATCTGGATCTTGAATAATAGTCTTATCCAGAAGCATGGACTTTCCGTCCGCACTGATGATTTCCCCATTTGAATTGAAAATAATATGTAGTTTTCCGAGATACTTTGTATAAGCATAGGCCTGAACTACTGCCACTTTCCGTCCGGAAGCTTGAGTTACATAAGTGGGATAAGGACCTTGAGGCTCTTCTGAGTCTGGAGCTGTGCCGTTCCAAAGAAAAGTATTAGTATGACCACCAATTACTAAGTCTACTCCGTCTACCTCTTTTGCAATTTGAAGGTCTTTTGTAAAGCCAGAATGGCCTAAAGCTATTATTATTTTAATTCCTTTGTTTTGTAGATTTTTGACCTCTTCTTTAAGAGCAATAACTTCATCAATATATTCAACATTATTTTGAACTGCTAATACTTTTGTTTCAGGTGTTAAATAGCCAATTATTCCTATTTCGACTCCATCTATATCAATTACTATAGATTTCTTTAAATTAATTTCACTAGCTAATTCAGGAACCTTGTTTAATATAAGATTAGCTGCTAAAACAGGACTCGTCAAGTTTTCTATGAATGGAGTGAGTCCACTGACGCCGTTGTCGAATTCGTGATTGCCAAGGGACTGAAACAAACAATACAGTAATGACTTCCTGAAGCAACCTTCTTAGTTTATTACATGTATATGTAATGAAATGATAAAAAGATTGTTTAGTATTTGCAACATTTTTTTCATTTACGAGTTTTGTCAAAGAAAACTGTCAAAACGGTAAAATGCTCTTTCGAATGATAACTTAAGTATTTCTAGATTTTTTTTCTAGATATTAATTTTTTTGTCTGTGGCTTTTAGTTGGCATTCATTTTTTTATTTATTTATGATCGCTTGTGTCTTCGCATAGAATTCATTCGCATTAAGTAGGTACTTGTTTTAAAAGAATACAGATAGAGTAAATGGGTGCTAAAGGTTTCAACAAAATTGCCTAAAGAAATAAACAAACAGATCATTCTCTAAAAAAGTAAACTAAGAGAAAAAAAAATGTTGTAAAGCATTGGCCAACAGAATGCGTGCGCAAATATTATACAAACTTGTTACGTTCGCGAATTAATTATTGCAGTGACTTAATTTATTATTAATTCGTTGCTATAACTGAATGAACAAGTTTGTTCTACAACGTTGTATGTGCGGTTAGCGGCATCTAGCCGCCTTTTGAGTAAGTTGTTAATTAGCTGCAAACGGAGTATGGATTTGTTTGAACGTTTGACCAATACCAATTAAATGGTGCCAAGTATTCGCAAATGTAATTATGGGAAAGGAATAGACTTCTAACAAGCAAAAATTAGTCTTTAAGCTATAGGTATAGGTATACAAGTTTATATAGGCAGCATGGAGCACAGGTATATCACAATTAAGCGTTATTCTAGCTTCATAATAATATGTGATAAGCTGGTAAGTTGATAACTTAGTCTTTAATTATATTATTGAATTATTACTGAATTATTTATAACAAACAATAAATTGTTATTATACTAATTGCTACTTTAATGTCACTTTTTGGGACATAAAACGTCTAACATATCTTAATGTTAGTGACTACCCTATAATTTATGTTGTAACAGCAACACCCTACTACCTACAGATTACGAGTGGATCGCCAAGCAGGTGGCGATGTTAGGTGGGTTAGGTTAGTGGCGACATTAGGTGGCTTAGGCTGCGCTAAACTACATAATAATAATAACGACATAGGATTATATGTATTTGCATATGCAAAATGCCCATTTTTCGGTTTTCACACTATTTCATTTCTCTATGACTTGGTTTATAGTGGCATAATTGTCGAAATTTAAAATAGAACGCTAGAAATGTTCGCTGGATGTCGGAAGTGGGTCGTTGGCGGAAATCAAAAATCTTCCTCTGTATAAATCCATTGTTAGTCCATGCACTTCATTTTCGCAATAGATCCGAAACAAGTTAGACGCCGTTCTTGTTAAAATTCGGATCTTGAAGTTCCTGCCTAATTAAACAAATAAATGCGTACAATGCCACAGGTCAAAGCTTGCCTCACTTTATTTCTCCGGATGTGGCACCAAATTTTGCTCTGTTACGTCAGTCGACGTGGAGCTATCAATTTCTACCTACAAACTAATTCTAACGTCACAAGTTTGAAATTGATAATTTAGAGAAGTATATTGTAGTGTATCGTCATAGAAACTATAATTTATCAGTTTTTATTTTGTATAATACAATAAAAAAAATCATCTCCCCAGAGTTTGTTTCTTTTCTCATAATGCATATTTAAACTTTATTTCGTGCACATTTGCATTAGTAGGGGGAGAGTGCACCCTGCATTCCCACAGCCGCTAGGCACACTCGACTGGCCACGTTACTCCTCTCTCACAGAAGATTACCTTGAAATGTACTGTATTTCCTACTTTATCGTATTTCCCCAATGTACGTACGTGTTTCGGTAATGAGTGAGATATACCAGGGCCCCATTCCCATCCCATTCTATCCCCCCATTTTCAAAACCCTTTCTCCCAATCCATTCCTTAAACTGCAAAGGTAGGCGCGCTATCCGGGGGCGTGTCAACGTTTGTCATTTTGGACTGATCTTGGCATGTATCGCGGATGTCTACGGTCGTCCGTACACATGATATACATTCCGAGATGGTAAGTATCCATTTACCTACCATTGGGTGGACTGTATGCTAGTCTGCCGCTTTTTTTCTATATAAATATAAAACAAAAATGCCACTGATATTGCATATAATCCTATGGTACCGTGGTAGGTCCCGGTACCACGGAGTATAGCAAATTAATATAGGAATTAGGCGGTAACTAATTTAAGATTTAAGTAAGTAGGTCACTACACTTGCCGTTACGAGTAACTTCTTTTGTTGCCCTATAAGAAGCAACATATTAGTACACATTAGTTAGTACTATATCACATATTCTATGGTCTTGAGAATTATCTAGATCTGGCGCAGGTGCGCTTCCAATAACAACACAACTTGGACAATAATAAAATATATTATTTTTCATTAATTTACATTATAATTTTGTAATGTTTGTGTGTATACCTTTTATATTTATTATTTATACCAATATAAAGCTCCTGATAAAATTGTTCAGTATGTATATTTTTCGAATGTCTCTGTGTGTCCAAGATTAACGAAAAACCTACGGAATATACCTATTTCAATGAAACTTTCGCTGGATAATAGCTATGGACACAGAATAACTTTGTCGGTAGTTACAATACACGTGGACGAAGTCGCGGGTAGGTATAGGTTAATATTAATAAATTAAAAATCAGTTTTCGTGTTCATGATGAATAGTTTATTAATTTAGGATGTTCACTGGTCTGTTCCGCATGCGGAACGCTAAAACTTAGTTCCTTTGTGTTGAGTTAGCGGTAGCGGGTCGCGTCGTCCATCTCTCGTGATATAGAGGTGGGGAGTAATGAGTATAGAGGGGGCTCATTTAATCACAGGTATAATCAGTTATTACTTTTTAAGCGATAGGTACTTTACAAGTAGGTACATTTATTCAGTCATAGATTCCCGTTCCTTAATATCTGTTTTCATCTGTTGCACTGAATGCAATTCTAAGGCAGTCACAATTTAATCACTTAATACATAATTAAAATAAACATGTAGGTATATTTTTTGTACACTGTACGAATAAGGTATCTAGAATCGGTTTTCTGTCAGTTGCTCACTGTAGGTCTGTACTCTTAAGACTCCACGTAAATGAAATAAATCAAAGCAAAACTCTCACGTTCGACACGAACTTATTGATATTACACATTATCGATAAAATTAAAGACCCTTCTTACTACACTAGTATTAAGGAGGTTAAAATTATCCTATCAAATGATACAATCATATTCTACACGTGGATCTGGTAACACAATATGTACGTTTGTCATAATATTATAGGAGTACCTTACCAATCGGATAATAATTAAAACAAGTACAAAATTTCAACATTTCATAAAATCTTTTCAACATTTTATGTACACTAACTATACTTTATTACAAAATGTATACGTACAATGTATAATATTAGACTAGATATAAAATTCATACAGGTACAACAAAAATACTGAATGTTAACCACTCTATACGTACCTACGTAGTTTATGCGCTCTCTGGACCCATCCAATGATACAGGGAATCCTTGTATGGGTTGCTTAACGCACCATTATTTATTTATCATTAAGATTATAGTTGTATAGTTATTTGTAGGCTTCCAAGCAAAAAGGAACCACCAGGTGTTGAATTAAGAGCAGGTTATGACACTAAATATGCTTCGTGATTGTTGAAATAAAACCAGTATCGAAAAACAAGTAGGTATAGGAAATATTTCGTTAAGTATGTTATGTAGTCATGCTAAATAAAAAGAATCTAAAATTTAACAATACGTTGACGTATTAATTGAGACTTGCTTGCTTTTCTAGTAAAGTTTTGTGTAGGTAGGTAGGTATAGAACACTTTGACATATTTATGGTATAAAACTCTCGTAGATTCATAATACATATATCATTTGGTTCCTTTTAGCTCTAAAGCCTACATACAAGTGGATACGTACAACCATGTAAATATTTATGGAAATTACAAAAGTAATCACAGAAACCTATAAATTATTGTAGTCATTAATCCCAGTAATAGAAATGTGGAAGAGATAGGTGTTGTACTTCTCGATACAGCTTCAGTGACAAAAGTTATGCGATCTTCTATAGCAGGGTATACTGGACTGTATTTTTTAACGTATTCTGAAGTTGATATTAACTCATCGTAATTAAGTGGAACGGAAGGCAAATCAATGAACACTGAAAATCCGTCACCTCCCATAGAAAGAAATGAAGGCATCAATATTTGGTACGAGTCGGTATGATTCAAAGGAGAATACACTGGTAATTCACATTTTCCACACAGAACGTTAACGTTTGTCACTCTGTCACCAGGTTTCTTTCGTAAGTCATATACTACTTTCAAACCAGAAAATTGCAAAAATTGTCCAACAGGTCGAATAGTGTTATATTTTGCAACTGCATGCTCTAACATCTTTCTAACATCAGTGCCCTTTATTGTAATTTTAACCATGTTTCCATCAAATGGCATAACCGTCAAAAGGTCGCCTTTTGTAATATTGGCAGGCAGATTTATATGAGCTACTGAAGCTCTGATACCACCTCCTTGAATGATTGCAATGGGGGCATCTGTCCACCCCATCCCCGAGTATTGTGATGAGTACTTGTAAACCATCGCGTCAGCTATTAAATTTCCAATATTACATTCTTTTAAACGACACAACTGTCCATCTAAAATTATAGACGTGTTACCAACAATCACTTCTGATATTTTCATTACGTCACCACGGTAACGGTTAACAATATCTAAAACAGCAAAATCTTGTAGGACAGAACTGTTTAGGAGTATAGGATTTCCATTAAAAGTGACGATTTCTCCATTTGAATTAAATTTAAGATGTAGTTTTCCTAAGTATTTTGTATAAGCGTAGGCTTGCACTGCAGGCACTCGTCTACCGGAAGCTTGTTCTACAACTGTGGGGTATGGGCCTTCGGGGAGCTCTGTGTCAGAAGTTAACCCGTTCCATAAAAAGGTATTTGTGTGACCACCAATGACTAGATCAATATCTTCTACTTCTTTTGCTATTTCCAGGTCTTTAGTAAAACCCGAATGTCCTAACGCTATAAATATTTTAATGCCTGTTTCTTTGAGTCTGTTTACTTCTTGTCTTACAGCTTTTACTTCTTCGATATATTCGATATCATTTCTTATTGCTAAAACCTTTGTGTCAGGCGTTAAATACCCGATAACTGCAATTTTAATTTCATTTATGTTGAAAATAACAGACTTCCTCAAGTTATGTTCTGCCTCCAATTCAGGCTCTTTATTGAGAATAAGGTTAGCAGCGAGGACAGGGCATGTCAAGTTTTTGATGAACGGTGTCAATCCAGAGACTCCATTATCTAATTCGTGATTCCCCAGTGACTGGAACAAATAATTAGTAATGACACAATTAAATTTTTGCACTAAAACCATGTAATTCATGCATGTTTAAAGCAGAATTATTGAAAAAACATAATTAAGCGTTAGTGTTAAAAGTTCACAAACAACTCACATTGTTAGTGATATTAATAAATAGCTAAGCGTTAACAGATTCAGTGCCGGCTTTACCTATGGTGCAGGGTGTGCGGGCACACACGGGCGCGGGGTCCTAGGGGGCGCCGAGCGCCGCTCGCGACGCCTCGAAAAAGCCTACTAGAGGGCGCCAGGGTATTTGATTGCACCCGGGCACTACATGGACTAGAGCCGGCGCTGAACAGATTATTTATATGATTCATCAATAAACATGTTCCTTGCATATTCTTATTTCTTTAATCATCAATAATAATATAATAGATATAGGTACCCACATATAGTGTCAATATGTGAAAGTATTATTAATAATTATTTAGCAGTTTTTTCCGAATAAAATATTTTAGAGAGCATGCAATAAAGAATTAGAAGTTTGAACTCACTCTAATTATCTAGTGTGTCGAGGCTGTATCAGTACATAAAACCTACCTACGTCTTGGGTAGTGATTATGTTGTCAAATGAGGTATTGCATTTAAATGTCGCGTGCATTGTTGCCGTCTTAGCTATGGATGAAATGTTCTTTAGTTTGCCCTTTTAGAATTTTGCACAGCGTAATGTTGTACATCTGTACTTCGTTGTACTTCGTACTTGTAGATCGAAGTTATATGCAAAAGTAAATAATAAAAATAAATTATTACTCAATACTGAATATCGATCTAGAAGATATACATGTCTGTTGAGGAGGATCTATTAAGAATACTAGGACCAGGTTTACTAAGAAACAAAGACAAAATATTTTTTTTGATAGGTACTACGTATTACATCACCTAATTATAAAGATAGACGTTGAAATTGCACCATAATTAATTTATTAGGCTATTGTTGGTTATTTAAGATAGAATAAGTAGTACTAAGGTAACAAACAGTATAGTTGTTGTAGAACTTAATGCAGTTGCAGAATCATCATCATCACCATCACCATCATCACCATTATCATCATCACCATCATCTTCATCATCTACATTTAATAAAGAAACCCGACCAGCTACTTCAGGGTATACTGGACTTCTCAATTTAATAAGTTCCTCAACACAAGTGACTTCGTCATATGCAAGCTCATCTTTTGTTTGATCGGTCAGCATAGAATATCCGAATTCGCCATTGGCTAGAGCCATGGGCATTAATACTTTATAAGTTCTCCAGTCATCAATTGAGTAAAATTCTGGAACAAAGCAATCCCAGCATCGGACCGATGCACTGATAATTCTTGATCCTGGATCTTTACTTAAGTCGTACACGACCCTAATACCGGAGTATTGTAGAAATTGACCAGTAGGGTTTGTAATACTGTAGTTAGCGACTGAATGTTCGATCATTTCCGTGAGAATATTACCATTCATAGTTACGGCTACTAATGTACTATCTGTTGGCAAGACTGTTAGCAAATCATTTCTATTTATAGATCCTGGTCGGTTTGATGGAGCGATTGAAGCCGCTATCGCGTCTCCATGAATGACAGCTATTGAAGCGTCGGTCCATCTTTCGCCTTCGAAGTTGATGGCGTGGTGATACACTATAGCGTCAACGATCAAATTACCCAGATTACATTCTTCTACTTTACAAGAATCTCCATCTAGCACGACTGCTGTGTCTCCTATGGTTTCTTCCGACAGTGAAGTAATTACATCATTATATTTCTTAAGAGTGGTGAGGGATTCTTGGTCTTGAATAATCGTCATATCGAGTAGAATCGGTTTTGATAAATGTTCGGCCAATTCGCCATTCGCATCAAATTTAATAATTATCTGTCCGAGGTATTGATTGTATGCATAAGATTGTACCACAGGAACTCGTCTTCCAGACTGCTGTGTTACAACTACGGTTTCTTCCATACTTGGCAAATTGCTCTCTGAATTGGTACCATTCCAGAAATATCGGTTTTTATGACCGCCGATAACTAAATCAAGGCCATCCACTTCTTTAGCTATGTCGATGTCTTTGTTAGGATCAGCATGTCCTAAAGCAATTATAATATTGGTATTGTCGGCTTGAAGTTTGGTAACTTCTTCTCTAAGAGCTATAACTTCATCGATATACTCTATATTGCCAAAGCTGTCTAAGATTTTCGATTCGGGTGTTAGATATCCAATAATGCCTACTTTAATTCCGTTTATATTAAATGTTTTCGACTTATATAGTTTCCAGTTTTCTTTATTGGATCTTAAGATAACATTGCAGGCCAGTATTGTAGTGGTTATGCTATCCAAGAAAGGAGAGAGTTCCGTGGATCCGTGTTTCAATTCATTGTTTCCAAGCGACTGAAAAGTTATAAAAACATCTTAAATTTTTGTCACATTCAATAAAATAATCAAATAACCAAGAAGTAATGACATTAAACTGGGAGTGAGGGTTAGTTAATTTTTAAACTAAGAGTTAAATTGGTTCAAGCCATCGATTTGAGAATATATACTAGAATATATTTCTAGGGCGGGCTCGCTAGTGTCTAATAGTGTTCTATGTTCAGTAGCTTTCGAATTCTTTAATTCATATGTGTTTTAATGGAACATTCTTATTACGTAGTACTTAAGTTTCAAAATCGACTTTTTAATTAAATCTCCCCTCATCTGCTTCCTCCCATCCCTTCCCCTAGAAGTTGTTATATGTTCCCATATCGATGGTTCAAGCTTATCATTTTAAAATCCTTTAAATCATTTTAAAGAAGGCATGAAATTACTATTGTAATGTTAGTAGATTATTACTTAATATTTTGGTTATATAGTAGTAAAAAGTTTAACCACCACTTCACATAAATTAAATAAAGCACCACCAGAAGCAAACAGACACAATGATGAAAGTGTTAAGTGTTAGGTGTGAAAATTTGTTAAAAATTAATTGTTAAAGGTTACTTATTTAAAGATCAAATAAAGTGACAAGACTACAATACCTTCAAATAAGAGAAGCCATTTATTTATGTGACATTTCATTATCTCGTGTGTGTGCACGTATCTTCGCTGCAAATTATCATTTATACTTCTAAATTTTCTAAATAATTTCTAATGTAAAATAATTTTCGATATATCAATATCAATATTTGGACACTGATTACAATGACAACATTAAAAAATGAAATTGTAATGTAAGGAGTAATAAATAATAAGTATTAACGTATTAACAAGTTTGAAAAAAATATAATTGTAAATATTAGTTGCCTCCTGAGCTAAGAAACACTTAACAAGTGGTCGGTGGAGTACTCCGTTTATAGTTTTGACAAAGGTCTAATTATTGTGTATATAGTATGCATACCTAAGTTTTGCTTATAAGACTTGCATATAGGTAATTGCAGATTGGTTAGTGGAAGATATTTTATAATTGGATCTGTGGAGAGATGGGAGCAGAACTTTTTATAAGCGATTGATTTTAGAAATCTGGGGGCATCATCAACTCTCTGGTTGTACCGCATAATAGGTACTCTGTTCAAGCTAAGAAAAAAGTGAAGTCATCACTACAAGTCACGTGATTTCAACGACTAAGAGAGTGAGCGTTCCTCGATTGACCCATTAAACGCTGTGTTATGCTACATGGAAGACGTCACTTTCTAATGTGAAATTTATATGAAAAACTTATGAAATTTACTTTTCTATGATACATATAGAAAATGAGATATTAATTACTTTATGGCTTGAAAAGCGCATGTTTTGCCCGGGACCGAGCTGCATCGACCAGTACGATTCGAGCTTGATACAGAAGCGCATGGCGGGTGATGCAAACCCGGGATCTTAGTATAAAGGTGGTTACTAACCGGGCTTTATGTGTATCAACAATATGTTAAAAACATAAATAGTTTTTAGACGAATTTTTTTATAATACCTATACCAGGCTACTCAGAAAGTTTTGCGACAAAGAGTTTATATCTATGAAACACTGGCTGGTTTTGATGTCAATTAAAACTATGACTATCTATAACACAAAAACAAAACATTCCAAATTGAAATTTCCCTCCATATTTTTTTATGAGCTGAATCAAAATATCGTGTCTCATTAAAAATGGATATTTGACGGGTACATTTCCGCGCTATGATTTTGTATAATTTTAAATGTTCTTTAAAACTTGAAGATTCTTTTGATATAATGTACTTCAAATGGCGTTTGCGGATAAGTGCCCTTCTAAGGAAACTGTGTATCGTCTGTACAATGAATTTAAACGTGGTAACTAATTTGGCTGACGAAGAAAGAAGCGGTGGCCCTTTAACGGCTATTACGGTAGAAAACGTGGTGGCTGTGAAAAATTTGCGAATTACTTACAAGGAGATTCAGGAGAGATTGCAGATTAGATCGGGGAGTACCTACATGAAATATTATATGGGCATCTACGAGGCAGGAGAATAGTATCCCGCTCGGTGGCGCACAACCTCACAGAGGCTCAAAAACAAGTTCGTGTAGAATGGTGCTGTGATATGATATGATAACAAAATTTGAAGCAGAGTCTTCTCGGTGCGTTTACGATATTGTGACGGGTGACGAATCTTGGATCTAGCAGTATGATACAGAAACTAAGCGTCAATCTATTGTTACGCTGTTTCAAAGTGAGCCACTGCCTACCAAAGTGAAAAGAGCAAGAAGCGCTGATAAAATTATAATCGAAAGTTCTTTCACTTTAACTAGCTACCTGATATTTGTACCTTTACGATACCAAAGCAGCATTAACGCAGAATGGTACTTAGCCACATGCTTGCCAAACTTTTCACTGCAGTGAGTAACAACCGTCCAACACAGGTTTCTGCGGACTGCTGCTACACTACGACAACGCGCTCGCTCACTCAGTGCTTAAAAGAAGGGATTTTTTTGGACAGTACCGCGGTTAAAGTTCTAGGCCATCCTCCTTACAGTCCTGACTTGGCACCTTGTGACATTTTTATTTCCCCAAATTGAATCCCAACTAAAAGGGGAGCAGTTTTCGTCGCCGGAAGACACGCTGGCTATGTTCGAAGAGGCTGTGAAAGAGCTACTTACCTAAGGAAGAGTGGGTGATAATTGAAGTCTGTATTTATTAAGTATTTAGGTAGGCACGGAATGTAACAATACTTAAAAGATGAATATACCAATTTAAGAATGAATAAAAATTAACTGTTTATTGTTAGTAAAATAAAGCAGTTAGTTTCTATTCTTATATCCTTTAGCTGTATGGCCGGCCAAGCGGGTTGGCGAGTCCACTCTTTTAGTGGTGGTTTAGTTCCTTAGGGCTTGTGGTAGCGTGTGGGGCTTATGTGAGTACCTACGAGTAATAATGTTTTTATTTTACCTGCATTTTTTTTCTATTTTCATCCAGTTTCGAGGACCACGTGACGCGAAAAGCAGACGAACACACGGACGATCACAAAATAAGACGTTACGTCACAATCACAAAATAGGCACAACAAGAAAAGAGTCCGTATATCACTAGAAAACTTTTTCAGTTGTCGAAAATGTTCAGTTAAGTGAAACCGACGAATCTTAAGGTCGGATAAATAAGACAGTTCTTTTTTTTAAACTTAGACTGGTTGGATAATAACTTTTATGTAGTATTCATAAGGTGCTATAAAACGCGACTTTGTCTAATTCTAAGACCGAGAATCGTTTATTTATCCAGGCCTTGGTTAGAACTGTAGAGTCGGTGAAACTGTCTAAAGAAACTGAGACAATGTTACGCGGACTCTAAAAAAGGCGCAAAATAAAATATGACGCCAGAAATTCGATTTTCATGGAGTTTTATAAATATTTTTTTTCAGATCGGCGTAATAACCACCAATCAACTTTTAAACTGAGGCTTTAGTTAAAAATTACGCAAAAGGAACTAAAAATTACGTTAACGTCTGGTTTCGAATATTAATGCAGGCTGGTTTCATTGCGATACGAGTTACCATCCGTAGTTCGTATTTTTACCATTTTATTAAGTGATGGTTACACGGTTTCATGGTAAATTTTCTTTGCCATGATATTTACGAGTAGTATGTAAACTTCATCGTTTTGTCGCAGAACCAATCACCAATGGGAGAGACGAATCCTTGTCCTTACATTCCCATAGAACGCTCTCGAGCCAGGTGGACTTATACCCTTATGGACTTAGACCCAGGCTTATACCATAAGCATAAAAAATAGAAATTACTATTTATTCCTATACTTATACATTGAGACAAATTTGTTATGCGCTCATAACAAGTTTGACTTACTGAGTTGTTTTCAGTTTAAATTAAAAGTTTACACGTTACTACAAATAAATCCTTTTTTGATAATACAAACCAACTATATAATTATTAATAATGCAATTTTGAAAGGACATGACTACTTGTAAATTTATCGGTAGTCTGAATGTCCATAATATAACCAGATTGTCACTGCCAGATACGAGAATTTTGGTTAGAATCTTCTTAGTGAAGGAAGACGCTAGTAGTGGCTGGATGATGATACGAGCGGTACATCGATATGTAAGTCCTAATATGTATTCTGTGGTGTGGTGCCGAGTTTTGGAACAGATCTATATCTATCAGTGCACAGATATAAGCTTATGGTCTGACACTTGAATACCGACTATTGGAGACAGTTCGCATCGTAATGAAACCGGCCTAAATATTGTAAGTATTCCAACAAAGTATCCATTGAACAGCGATACTTGATGTTTGTCGTCATACACGAACTTGGAGCGAGAAGCGAAAAACGAGTGCCCTTTCCCTTCTTAGGACGCTTTAAACTATGAACGAAAACGAGCAAAAACTCATTCATTACTATGTCAAAGTCTGAGTTCTCCTCAGATTTTGACAAAGAAGTTTTTCTATCAAAAATGATTATGAGGAAGTAATCATATAGATAAGTATTTTAAATCATTACAAAACAATGAATTGCTCATTTCGCTCATTGTCAGTATGAGAAAAACCGTCCACGAGTGCACGATTCAAAAACAAACATTTAAAGGTCAATAAAGTATCCAAGACTTACAACGGCGTCTGGCTTTAAAGCATTCACGAATTCAGCGGCAATTTTCCACTTGTATATAGTGAACCAAGCTGTCCCTGTGTACGTGTCTCCAGCATTGAGGTAGAGAACAGGGGGCCCTCTGCCCTCCTCAGCCGCCTGGCGAGCCTCCTTCACTCTGTAATTGAAGTTATTATGTTGTTAATAGAGCCCGTACGCTCGGGAATTTGGTCGTGATTGGAATTTCTTAAACGAGTTGTGCCCTTTTGAGGCAGATCGCTTGTTCTGTGAGTGAAAATCTTCGAGATTTTAAACGAGTCCTGGCTTTGAGATATTGTTCGGTTATTTGGATTTCGAGATTTTCACGAGTTTTGTCAATTTAAATATTTGTAAGAACTATTTCTAATAGACAAATACATACTATGCGTAAATTCGAAAGTCGAAACAGACAATATTTATTCGGCGTATTACCATTGTCTTGTCTTAAGATTATTCAGATTTCATTCATTTTGATTATTCAGACTTCCCAAATTTGCAATACAATTTTTTGTACTTTTTATTTATTTGCCTAAAACAGGTATTATTAACTTATTAACTACTTATATAGCCATATTAAGTTTAAAATAAAAACGTACCCACTACAATAGTTGCTTCCAACGAAGTATTCGAATTGCTTTCGAATGGAGTTAACATTAATAAGTCTTAAAACGGGGAGGCCTTTACTTTAACATAGGCACAATACTGGCTCATAATAATAATAATTCTCCAAAATTATAATATATTATAATAATCCTGTTTTTTTTTATAGAAAAAAGGCGTTAGACGAGTATACAGTCCAAGTGGTAAGAGGATACTGTCGTGTATGAACATTTGTATCGACACATGCCAATTTTAGTCCAGAATGACAAACGTTGGCATGCTCCCGGATGCGCTGCCTACCTTTGGAAATTTAGGAATGAATTTGGAGAAGAGATGGGGAAACGGGGAGGGATACGTTGGGATGAGAATAACACATACGTATATTGCGGAAAATGGGAATGTGGGGGTACAGTGGTAAATACAGTACATTTTACGGCAGGCTGTGAGTCTTTTATGTATTTTAAAATCCATGCAAACGATTTAAATCTGAAAAATAGCAATTTTGAATTCAGAGAAAAATCATATCAAATGTCTATGTCAATTTGGATATAATCTCGGTCTAGTGAGTTACCCTGCTTTTTGTTTTCTCACACAAGCTAGAAAACAATGCGTACATTGGAACTTGATAATATCGAAAAACCGTCACATTTGAATGAACCTTTTGATGAGATCAAGCCTTTTACAAGACAACAACAAGAAGAAAAGAGTACAAGAAGAGTAGAAAATCATGTGTGGTGGTGAAGTATGGGAGATACCTATATTCAGAAGTAGAGAGATATTATTACACTTATAACAGACAATATTATTACACTGTTTTCTATTTGCCATTTTAATTCAACCTATTTATTATATATGAACATATGTTGTAAACAACTGTATTTAATAGATATGCAAATTAGTGTTTCTCCTAAAATATAACATATAAAAACATGACTAATTTCTTGTTTATGTGTCAAGGATTTCTTGTTCACGTTACACGTATTGATTAGTCGCCGTCTTTCTGCGATGTAATTTATACTTTAAAAGAGGCTATAAGGAAACGATGCATAGGTCACACTGAAAATTTCCGGAACTGGCCACTTACCTATACAATATTTAAAAAATAATTATAATATTTGAAAATGGAACTCTTTGGCTGTAGAATAAAGTATTGTTTTTAAAAGATTTCTAACAGTATGATATGTACTTACACTGTTGCGACCCTCGGGAATCCACCGTAGCACTTGCCCGCTTCCCTGTCGGCTGCGGTACACGCCCCGCTGAGTTGTGACGTTTGCTCGAACCGCGCGTGCATATCATTGTTGTGCAGGATCAGCAGCTCGAACGTGCCTTCATCTTTTGTGGCCGCTTTGAGCACGCTGCTTGTGGAGAGTGAAACCGTGGCCAGCACGGCTGCAAATTGTGTCAGGAATTTCTGAAATTTTATATGTACAACTGTTAATAATCTCCGAAGTGTAAAAACATTAATAAATGCCTTTTTTAATGACAAAACTCCTGTCCTATTCTAAGGTTGTCTGGAAGAGATTCATTCTAGGAATAAGTCCGCATTTGTACTTATAAAACAATTGTAACAATTCATTTTAAGTACAATAAAGAGCAACAGCAACAACACTGGATGTTATATAATAATAAATCATTTAAAGATGCACTCGAACAACCCCATAATTTTATGTTAAGGATTTTAGTTACCTACGTCATAATAAAAAAAATACAAAACTATTCTAAGGTGGGAAAAGTAACCGTGACCAGCCCTTTTATAGTACATTGCTGGACTCATGCCCATTGTCTTTTGCATGAGAGATATATGGCCTTGAAACGCCACGCTGGCGAAGCGAGTTGACACGGCCTCTCTTTCCTAAAGGCGTTGTAGTTCTACAGGGTTTGTGGTAGAGGCTTTGTGGTTTGTGGTCGTGGCGATCCCTTAGTCGCCACGACACGACACCCACAGGAATGGTAGGATTCATAGTATTTTTGCAAAATGCCGTAGCGTTTCGAAAGCATTACCGTTGTTTTTATCAAGTTCTTCAAACACAAGTGGGGAGGTTGGCCGAGAGGTAGGATAGAGCAGGGCTCTGACTGTCTAAACGGTCTGTATCCACTACTCAAGGTAGACAAGTTAAAGATTTAGCTACCTCAAAGCTCGTGCATATTACGACGGGTTGCACTGCAGCGCATAACACTGTAAAAATCCTTCTGAATCATTTCATACATTTTGTATAAACCATCACACACTTCAGGCGGGCGGCAGCTCAGTGTACTGGCGGATCGCTTGCCAGCCGTTTTTATGCGCTGATGTCATGCGTTGCGACGACTCAATGTGTGATGGACTGGCGCAAATAGATGAATGAGATCCGAGAGTTATTTGCTGCGCGACGACGTGAGGAGTTGAAACTGCTGGGCGTTTTTCTGGGCTTAACAGGTTTACGGAATGTTGTTGCTTGTTTATGCAAAGCTGGGCGCAAAATTTACAGCAGTTTACAATATCTATACATATAATAAAATTGTAACAGGCCGATGTCTGTACATTATAGATATTGAAAAAAAAACTAATATTAGAGCTAGATAATAAAAAAAACTAGATTGAAATCTTTATTAGAGCAACACAAGCCAAAACAACAGTTTTTAGAAATTTTGTCTGTCTGTCTGTCTGTATGTTTGTACACGCATCACGCAAAAACTACTGCATGGAATTGAATGCAGTTTTCACCGATGTATTGCTAGAGGTCTAACTTAAAATATAGGCTCCATTTTACCTTATTAATATCTTATTCCGATTGTTTTAAATTTAATAAACCGAAGCGAAGTGAGGGCGGGTCGCTAGTTATTCATAGAATCCTTTTCCTTTTCATTCTTAACTTCTCATCTAACAATAAATAAATATAGTTCTTCGTCTGAACTATCCATTGCAATGTTTTGGATGCAAACAACGTCAACAGCTAACTGACTTAATTTCTTGCGTTGAACTGCGGCCTGGCGCGTCTGTAATGTACGTCAATTGATGCAGTTTTATAGTGCGACGCGACGCGGCGGCCATAATCTGCCTTTACTTACATATCGTTTCCACATGTCTGTTACACATTTCATGACTACCTAAGTAAATTAAATTGATTAATTTCTTTTTTTTTGTACATAAGTATAATATTGAAATATCGCAGCACTGGGACTGGTTAGTTTAGAAGGTCGTGACTCAGTTTTCGTCACAGAGTTATGATTTCCTTTATTTAAGTATTTTGTGGTTTTGTTATTGAGCCAGAATTTATATATATTATATAATAGTATATCTATATATCCTATAATACGTCAGCTTCGTTGGCGGTTTGGGTGAGGTAGTGGGAGACGAGGAGGAATGAGGTGTTAATATAATATATCTTCAAAAGTGATAATACATATATCTCGCATACAGCGTTAGCGTATATTTCTGCCAAATACTGCGTCAGTCTCCCCACGGTGTCCCATGAACCTACGACTGCCGCTAACGTAGTCGACCGATTATACCTTTACACCTATAGAGTATAGATATTAGAGTATAGATATTAGAGTATAGACATTAGAGTATAGATATTAGAGTATAGATATTAGAGTATAGACATTAGAGTATAGATATTAGAGTATAGACATTGGAATATAGACAATAGAGTATAGACATTAGAGTATGGACATTAGAGTATAGACATTAGAGTATAGACATTAGAGTATGGACATTGGAGTATAGACATTGGAGTATAGACATTAGAGTATAGACATTAGAGTATAGACATTAGAGTATAGACATTGGAGTATAGACATTAGAGTATAGACATTAGAGTATGGACATTAGAGTATAGACATTAGAGTATGGACATTGGAGTATAGACATTGGAGTATAGACATTAGAGTATGGACATTAGAGTATAGACATTAGAGTATGGACATTGGAGTATAGACATTAGAGTATAGACATTAGAGTATAGACATTGGAGTATATACATTAGAGTATAGACATTAGAGTATGGACATTGGAGTATAGACATTAGAGTATAGACATTAGAGTATAGACATTGGAGTATATACATTAGAGTATAGACATTAGAGTATGGACATTAGAGTATAGACATTCATTATTGATGAAAAATGACTTGTGCATAAATCATTTTATACACTAGAGAGACCATTAAACCATTGTTTTGAATAAAAAAGTAACGAAATAGTAGAACACTGAATAGTATAAATGATCTTGGAAATGAAGACTATTTTTTAAGCAAAAAAGAGAAATAAATAATTGTCAAAAGTTTCATTCGGCATACTTAACAAAATTTGGTTAAGGAAATTTTGGTATTAAAATATGGATACTGGTATCCCGTCTCTCGAGTCTCAATTGTTGTTATAACGATTTAATAAACTGAACGCAGCGACAACTGTATGAGTGACGACATCATTTATCTTTATTCATCCTATGTATTATATAATAAGTAATAATGTAAGTATTATAAGTAAGTAATACTTACATTGCTAATTTGTTAGTTCAAAACTACGAAGACAGTCCTGCGTCCATGACACATACTTGCTGCTACATACATGCCAACATCCGTCGAAATAGACTAATGTTGGACCGCTCCCAGAACCGTTGTCTACCTTTGGAGATTCAGGAGTAAATTAGGGAAAGGGCTGTGAATGATGAGGACTTGAGTAACGGGATGAGGAGTTATTGTGATTTATTTATCGATTGATCAATATCAGCATATAGGGGAATTGTGCTTAAGATGACATACTTTTTGTTTTGAGGCAAATATTTGAAAATTCAAAGGTTATAAAAAATAAATGTAAGGCTACACATTTAAAACGTTTATTTACGACGCACGAAAATTAATCTTGACGCTATAGAAAACTTAATAATTGAAATAAAATAAAAAAACACCAATCATGTCCATGTGGGTAAGATGACACACGTCAGTCTAAGTTGACATACCTAATTATCGGTGTACATTTCACTTTTGAAAACCTTAGTTCTTGGTGCAACACCAGCACATAGAGTGTAACACCATCGCTTACATAATTGGCAGCATACCCAATGCTCTCCTGGCTTCCATTTGCTATATAATTCGTTACAATAAAGGCATGCAGCATCGGAGTCATCAACATCATCAGCGTCCTGATTAAAATCTTCCATAGATCCGGCCATCTGAGTCATCCTGAAGGATAGTACGCTTCACCTGCTTTCGAGCTCTAACGCTCTTGCGATTTTCCTTCTCTTTTTTATTTTGGACTTGGGCTTTAACTTCGTCCATAAAAGGAGTGCCTGTCAGAACCCGAGAGCCAGTGATTTTCCTCTTCGTGCTTCTTGCTTGCCCCGTAGACATTGATTTCGGAAATGGAGAAATTTCTATTTGGTATCTCCTGGGTGGTAGACTATCCAGCAATGACTTGGCAATCACGCTGAACTGGACCGACTGATGTAGGATTTTTAGTGCTCTTTGAGAAAGAAGGTCCACCAACGATTTGGCTAGCACGCTGAACTAGATCGACTGTTGCAGGATCTATCGTATCAATCAAACAATAACAATGTTAACTATCAAATAAATACTATAAGAAAACTTAAATAATAAAATCTACTCAAACAAAGACTTAAAACTATTGTCGCATCGGTCGTCCCGAACAAAAATAAAACAGGATTTTAAAGTATTCATAAACGCAAGAACTTCAGGGTAAGATGACATACTATGTCATCTTAAGCCGACCGTTGCTATGTCATCTTACCCTACGAGGTAAAAAATATTTGCCACCTTTTGCGACTTAAAACCTTTAAAGTTACTTTAATTATTCTTCAATATTCATAACCCATATTAACCACAGTTCATATCTAAGTAGTCAAACACAACTAAAAACTTACCTGAACATATTTATTGGCACAAACACTTTCAACAAAATAATATTTTCGAGTGTCGAAATCAAAACAATCCACACCACATCCAAACAACGCAAGCGGTCGCTCACAAAAGTTTTGAGTGGTGACGCTATCTGTGAGCCGATGTGTGATCGTCGTTTAGGCGTTTCTGGCGCGTATATTTGAACGGATATAGGCACTATGTCATCTTACCTGAGTATGTCATCTTAAGCACAATTCCCCTAATGTCCCACTGAAGGGCACAGACCACCGCTAGTAAATCTCGAGGGAATTTCGGGCCTACAATGCAATACGCGGCCCTAGTGCGGATTAGGGGACAGCTAGGGATGTTCCGAATATTCGTATTCGCCATTTTCTAACCGAATATGTATTCGAATAGTAAGAGCCCAATGTAAATAGTAGATAAAATAGGTTTTCTAAAAAAAGAAATACTTTTAAGAGTAAACATTCATTGGGAAATCAGTTACGTAGGTATCTGATTTTTTAGTTTAATTAGTAAGTGATTTATAGTTTAATTTAAAGTTAGGTAGGTACTTAACATTAGATTAAACTAATAAGGTACTTACTGATGGAACTAAAAAAAAAATTATTGCACTAAGTTTAATTACATACTTACTATATAGTTTTACAAGTGCGCGCGTAGTAGGTTAGGTACTATTCGTATTCATATTCGCGAATAGTAGGACATATTATTCGTATTTGTATTCGCCGATAGTGATTCTTTGCTATTCGATTATTTTAATTTAGCGTACCTCACGATGTGTTTTTCACCGCCGAGCTAGAGATTTTTTTAGATCCTTAAGTGAGGAGAAACTCAATGGTATGGGTCGAAGAATTGAATTCACATCTTAACGAATGGGGATCGAGAATAGCTATCCCCAGGCTATCCACGCTTTTATTTGAGATTTATTTAGACATGTCTCTCCATTGCTGGCTGGCTATTAATAATATTATGCCCATATAAAATGATTAATAGCAAATTATTAATAAGCATTAATTAACTATTCTATAATAAAATTGTACAATGACATATAAAAATGTATTTTGGTATACCGTTGAAACGGTAGCAGTTTTACTCTTAAAATTGAAAAATCTGAATTCCAGTCAGGTATAGTTACGAGAAAAAGCTACCAATAATAAGATTGATCGTTGTGCTGCATTCTTATAATATACGATACAGTGCACATGTGATTAGGAATCACTTAGATGCCATTGAAGATCAAATTGCATCAGGGTCGAGCTAATCAACACTCGTGGTTCTCAGAAATCATTCTGAGACCTATCTGGCTATTTAGATAACTATTACCTGCAACATCGTTCGCGTTGAATTAAGTTAAAAAGGTTTAGCAGGTTAAGCACTATGAAAAAATGTATATTATACAGCTAGCTTGTAAATATATGATCAGTTTTAATATCATTAATATATTAAATATTGTTTCCAAGATAATCCAATAAATTCGAAGACTTGTCATTCGAAGGCTACATCAAGGGAGATATCCCTTGATGTTGAGGTCTGAAATTGGTTTGAATTGATCTTTATATTGATTGTAAAAATATTTTAGACAAAGGACGATAATTTAAAAGGTACTCCACTCCATGTTAATACTAATTATTATCGCTAAAGGTGTAACGTGACGCTAGCTCAGATGAAATTTTGTAGGAATTGTTGAATTATACAACAAATAATGAGTCCTGATGCTCTCATTGAAAATTAATACACTTTTAACAAAATTAGAAAATTATATGTACAAGTCGCTACAAGTTTGAAGTACTCTTAATATTCTCCATGACCTGCCGTCCTGCCGACATCTTGTAATAAACTCTTGCACTTGCAAACCGTTAAAAACTGGTCATTATTAAGATACCCATTAAGTTGCGCATTAAGATACCCGTGGGTATAGGTAGACCTGTTGCTGACTGTACTTTTATTAAAAATATACACGAGTGCTTACATGCATACGACTAATTTCGCGTGCGTCCAGTCTGGACGCCGCTATTAAAATTGCACAATGGCAAATGCACTGCACGTGATTGGCGAATTTCACAATAGCTGAACCGGCATGGACGAAAAGTTTTTCCGATAAATTTGCAATTGTTCAATACATTTGTGACCTTACACATATCCATACATTTAGTCGTGTCATAGATTATTCAGCAATACAGTTACATTTGTTAAATTCTTATAACCACATTTGTAATTATTTATTTAGGCATAAGCCACTAAACAAAAATGGACTTAATGGCATTCTCTACAGTTAATTCAAAGTGGGCGCAGTATAGGCTCAATAGTAAAGATCAATACGAAAAATATTACAATATATTTTCATAAACATACAATAAACATTATAAGTCTAACAATATACATACACATGTATATACGTATCTATTTAATAAGATCTCAAGGCGTATGTTTACCTTATTTATTTTATTCGAACTTTCGGTTCGGTTGCACCAACCACGGTCAAGAGCTGACTGAAGAGGCGGGTATTCCACGTCGAGAATTGTGAGCAGTTTAATCAACTACCCGCATTTGGTCTTCATAGTCCGGAAAAATGGAATGAAATGAAATTCCCTAAGAATGGATATTGTGGATTCTCATCAGATAAATTCATATACAGATTATAATTATTATTTAATTATAATCTGATTATAATAAAATAATTACTGAGAAAGGAATGTTCACCACATTTGCTCAGAGGTCAGAATGGACTTATTCTAGTTTAGTTAAATTTAGTTAGTTTTAAATGGAAACGTCCTAACATCGATTTTTATGATTAAACAATATTTATGATTTTTTTAAGATTGCGTCATAGTCTAAAGAATGGGAAAGAATTGACAATAAGGATTCTTTTCTTAGAGATAATGCCACATTTGTCGGAACAGTAAACAGTTAATTCTTGTGTAAATTCGTCATCCGTATTATAGGTGCTGGGCGACGCGAATGTAAAGCCATTCATTCTCCCGCCAAAAGTCAAGCGTTCATTGAACTGCGAAGTATGCATGAGGGTAACCATTAAGGGATGCCTTCACACCGGTTTACCTGCGATTCTTGGAAACTTATTACGTATCTGTTTACGAACGCGATAAAAGCAGACGGCGACATGCCGCCGCCTATTCTCTCCAGAAGATATTCATTCCAGTAGTTTTTTTTAACTACACCTGTCTGTTGTGTAAGTGATTTTGATTCAGTCAAGTAGCAACAGGTTGAGCAGTAAAATGCCTGAACTATTTGATGATATTTGATGATAGTCGCCATTTTCAATATTCTATTGCTATAATAGCATTGAATATTTGCCAAAGTGCGATAGTAGGCATTGAGCTTCTAAATTGTCCACTTGACTCCGTGGTAACACAATTGCTAAGTGAACTTTGTAATGCACTTAAATCCCTTCGCAAGAACTTCCACATGAAAATGGATTATAAAACACTCGCCAGATTCCTCGGAAACACTAAGGTTACACAGTACTCAATTACAGTAAGTTGTGCCGGAGGACATCGGAGTGGAACCCGACTGCTGCCCCCCCCCCCCGCCCCCCTGGGGGGGGGAGGCTTCCATGCCCTGTGCCAGCAAGTCACACAAACTGTGACCCGGTTTTTCTCTGCTCCGTGCTTTGTCCTTTGATCCACATGCAACCATCTCTCTCTCCGTTCCCCCCTTTCTTTTTTCCCTATTCGCGGCGCACCCGCATACCCCCTAGTGTTGCAGGTGTCCATGGGCTGCGGTAACACTATCACGTGGGATTGCTTGCTCGTCCACCTACTTGTCTTTAAAAAAATGACCGCTAGACATAATAATATATGTGCTTAATAAATTTATTTCAATCATAACATATAAATATAATTGATTTTTAATAAGGTTAATCAAATAGTGAGTTAATCAAATCCCAACACATTTGTTGTATTGAACATTTCATATTTTCACATAATTTTGATTTACCTTGAACTTTTTTGTACTCTGATAAAACTATTGATGTAGGTACTATAATAATGTGTACTAGAATCGGGTCTAATGCAAAATATTGGGCCTGCAATTAAACGCATACGCAGGTTGATTTTTTTTTATAAAAAGTAGGTACAACTGCGAAAGAGCAGACAGTTCACCTGATGATAAGTGGATACTGTCACCCTGGATATTTGCGATACATGCCAACATCGATCTAAAATGGAAAACATTGCTTAATTATTATGACAGAGTATTTATTACATACTTATTTTGCTCATGTAGGTAAGTTCTTACACTGGTTCGTAAAACACTTTTAGTAAGTTGAAAATGTTTCTGTACCAACTTTTCTTCGACGAAACCAACCACTCATATGAGTTACTCACACTTAGGGATTGCAGTCCCGTAGCGTTTTCAATCCAGCAGTAAATTTGCGTGATTGGTGTCAATCCCGGGGGATCCCGCATCTTTTTAAAATTTTATGGTTAGCAAATTTTTTAACGAACTTAAATTTTATTAAATGAAAATCGACATCAATATTTCTGCTAAGAAAATAACATCAATTTGAATCACATATTAAAACTCTCTTAACTATACAAGTAAATAAATAAACACCTCTCATACATTAAAATAACTTTGTGGAAATTAAGTCTGAAATGCCAATTATTTAGTTCTGTACCTAAATCTAGGAATGTAGCTAATTACTAATCAGTCATACTAGTTTTCATAGTATAGTTTTCAGCAGTTTGTATGTGAAATCTATGCAGTGTTATTAATTTTGATATAGTAATAAATCACATTAATTTGTATGGATCGGTCAAGCAAATTTTGATTCGGTTTAAAGAAATGCATGTATAATTGTAGATATGTAAGATATCTTAGCAGTCTTATTAATTTTCATACAATAGGTGATAGTAGATCACTAAGAGTTGTAATTAACACAATTATTTTAAAAAAGAATTGATTTTATTGAGTCAATCATCAATTCTGCGTTTGAAACAATGATTTAAAAAAACAAATAGTACTTATACTTATCGATTGTTTCGTCCGTAACCTAATTTTTAAAGAACTATATATATGAATATCCAGCGGCCAAGAAGGTCATGTCTGCTTCTACGCTTGTTGCTTATATAATAATTGTCATCAAGTAGTCATAAATCAAATATAAGTATTTTCTTCCCACTATTCATAGGCAGTTGTTTCCTTCTTTAATAGTTTATGTTTCTCTTTTCTGGTTTCTGGTCTGGTCTGTCTGTTTGTTGTCTTCCTTCTCTTAATCTTAAATTGATTAGCAAAAAATCTTGGTTATCTTGTATTAGTTTCAGTTTCTTAGTACAGTTTCAACATTTTTGTTGTCATCTTTAATAACTGCCCTTTGCGCGGACTCACGTTAATTAGCGCTATTTATTTACAAGTTTGCGGGATCCCGTAGACCCTCAAATGATGCGGGATCTTGCGGGGTTGCGGGATCTCGCTTTGCGGGATTGCAATCTCTACACCATGATAAATGTGCGAATATGTCCATATTAAAGCTACGAATAAGACTTAATGTTCGAGAATCTATTGAACGAATTTTGTAAATTTGTACCTACAGAGAGATCATATTTAAAAATAAACTTTTTGTTTTTAGAACAATGTTTTATTTAGATAAAATTTTAATAGTGGTGAGTATATAAAAATAATCCCTAATACTAGTAGGTATATTGACGAATGTATCTGTTTTAATATTGTGAAATAATATCGCTCATGGATATTTTAATTGGCGTATGGGACAAACCCAACACTTTTGAGCTTTAAAATATTTTTAAGGAAAATCTTTGGTAATTTAGTCCGTTATTGTTTTAACCTTAAGAGCTTTAAGATAGCAATAGATGTATAACAATATTAGAGTAACAAAACGGTTTTTAATAGAAAAAAGTATTTTTTACTCGTCCGTGAATGGTCTCTCACGTCAATTGAAATTTCCAGTGTCGATGTTCGTATTTTTACACGCTATTTTTTTACATACACCAATACCTACTTATTTTTTACACTACAATTATTATCAATCCGTACGGTTTGCTCGTGAGTGGATTATGAGGCCCGAAACTCTCGTAATTGGGTCAGGGGAGGCTTGAGCCCCTGCAGTGGGATTTTATAGGTTGATAGCGAATATTTTTAACTCTGTCACACTTAAAAAACCAAACACCCATTAAAAGAAACAATATATATGAATGAAAAAGCAGAACATCGTGTGCACTGGCTACCCTTAGCTTAGTAAGTAAAACATTGATCAATGGAGCGTTCACACGATTAGAAACTTTATTTGTGTTTCTAAACGAATTCTTAACGTGATTTTAAAGTTCATATTCGTTGCTCTAACTGAATAAATAGGTTTGTTATGACAATCCTATTTACATTGTATACAACGTTATATTTGCGGTTGGCACTACCTAATCGCTTATTCAATACATTGATAATGAGCAAAGGAGTTTCGATTTGTGCGAATGCTCGATATGCCGTTATTGTATATTCAACAGTTTGACGATACAGAGTGATGGTATGATATGGTAAGTCAATACTTCCGTAATGTTCACTACCAAAGTTAGTGCTATTAGATAAATAAAAACAGTAGACGATAACAGCTATCAAGTACCTAATTAATTTCTTGTGATAATAACTCGAGATAAAATAAATAAGGCTCGATGATATGACGTAAGTATGCGAAGTAAATTAATAAAAAGTTGATAAATCCTAATTTTGAATTTGGTAATGAAGTGAAACAAAGTAGACCAGAAATAGACGTGAAATAGTAAAAATAGAATAGAACAGGCTATTGACGTAATTAGAATTATTCCGTATCTAAAGACTGTATAGTCTTGGAGCCAAAACTAAGCAAACTCCTGAGATTGCGCAAGTTATAAATGGCGCGGCGGACCAGGAAATATGTATGCCATTTTTGTAAATGAATTCTCTCTTTTACTATTATTATGGTAAACGGTCACTAGCTCTTTTAACGTCCACTGCTGGTCTCTTCATGCACATTGTCTTGTGCGTGAGGGATGTATGGCCTTAATACGCTACGCTGGCCAAATGGAAGTGAGCGAATCTACTCTTTTAGAGGTTCCTCAGGGCTCGTGCTCGTCAGCGGCTTTGTTATCTGTTATTGGAGTGAGCGCCGATGTTATCTGGGGTGAGAGTTCTACCCTTCTTCTAAACTTAATATCCCATAATCCGAGCATCCTATCCCAGCTCCTATCCTATCCCAGTTCATACGAGCTGGGATATGAATTTACGACCTTATGAATATGTGTTGAGAATAAAAGATCCCTTGGTTATTACTCCTACGTTATTTTGAGTACTATTGCATTCCATATCCTATAAGAATTATTCCACCTTGTCCCTAACTTATTAGATATTATGTATGAGAACATTCAGATGCATGCTTTTTATACGAAAAAGGCTGTAGACGGTCACACAGACCACCTGGTGGTAAATGGATGCTGTTACCGCAATCCATTACACCCGCATCCCCCAACTGCATCCTATATTTGTAGACTTCTAAACGGTTTCTTTCATTTGTACCTATGGCTATATTTGGTGGAAAAATAAATTATACATATAAATGGTTAAAAACAGGAAAATGAACTGACTCGACACGACTCAGTAAAACGAATTTAAGGTAAAACGATGATTTTATTTTAATAATTGTAAACTATAAATATTTATATAACACTATAAGAATATAAAATATTTTAACAACCGATATAATCTCCTAACCCTTTCCTCAAATTAATTCCTACATCTCCAAAGGAAGGCACAGCGCATCAGGGGCCGTGCCAACTTTTGTCATTCTGGACTGGTGTTGGCATCGAGGATTTCACCAGGTGGGCTCTATACTTATCTGCCACTTAAAAAGTATTACGAAGAAAATATTTGCATACTTGCAAAAAGGCACGTAGTATTATATTTTGTTTATTTTTATTTAACATTTTACAAAATAATAAAGGTTACATTTATCACGGCACACATTTGTTTGTGGGTAGTTAGGTAAAATTGATACAGCTAACATGTGCATGTTAGACCAGTTTAAATCGACATACTTTAATTTAGAAAATTCCCTTTAAGGTGGAAGCACATTACACTAGGAAATCTCTGCCCAAATAGGTCAGTTCGGAACAATATTTAGATCGAAATTCATTTTAGTTAAGTTCATTTAACTGTAACAGTATTTAACTGTTGTACTCATTACGAAGAAACTCGTCGCAAGTACTTGTTATTATGTAACAGGTTTTTGTGATCGCCTTCATCTAAAAACTGTCTTTAAAAAAAAGTCTAACTCACGCGGGTTTAAAAAAATACGGGACAAGTGTGAGTTTGTGTCGCGTGCCGAGGATTCCGTATTATCAACATTAAGTCATCTTTGTAATGTTTGTCATCTTTATCACTATTTTTTTCTGAAAATTAAACTCAAACAGATATTAAGAATAACTTAATTGATTGAGTCAGCATAAAATCAACCGTGAAAGACTGATCGAGTTAAAAGGGTTATTTATTCGCGTTGAAGTAAGGAACCCTGAAATATTCATATTACGACTTACTATTTAGACAAAAACTTAATACAGCGTATTATTATTTCATTAATTAAATTATTAATGAGTTTTTTTTTATAGAAAGAAGGTGAGGGATGAGTAGATGATTCGCCTTGTAGTAATTGTATATTTGTAATGTCGCTTTTGGACATCCGCTATAAAGCCCAATCTGTCTAACGTTTGTGAACAAATTCGTGAGCGATTTATTTAATAGATTGAAAAAATACGGTATATGTCTACATCTCAATTAGGTCTGTAGATGGACGATTTAATTTTCCAAAAATTCCAAAATGGAGAAACAATTCAATGTCAATATGTATATAAAAATATCAATATATATGAGTACATGTGCCCTGTGGTGTGGGCTGGCTATAGAATGTCACTATAGCCATCTATATATATCTATACCTACGCCATCTCTTACCGTGGGTGTCGTAAAAGGCAATAAAATAACAAAGTGGCTACCACAAGCCCCGAGGAACTACACCAGCTCTAAAAGAGTGAACTCACCAACCCGCATGGCTCTAGCGTGGCGCCCATATATTACTCATGCACAAGTCAATGTGCATGGGGTGGCCCAATGTTCTGCAGTGGACATGCAATGCAATGCAATGGCATTGCACATACAAATTGTATGTTTTTGGACAGGGGTTCAGTTTAGACAAAGTTGTAGAGTAGGTACAACTCTGTTTCAACACTTTTTTTTTCTAAAACGAACAGAAATTTGTGGAATCTATCTTTGGAACTGACCCGTGTTATTGGAGTTTTTATAAGTTAGATAATTTTTAGGACAGTTGTTAAATTGTCTTTAAATTAATAGACAGCCTCTGTCTTTGGCCTTAGTAAATTGTTAGGCATTTGTGATAAATATGCTGCTAGTCATGGATTAAAATATAATGAAAGCAAAAGTGAATGTATGGTCTTTCGGGCGAGAAACAAAGATCCACAGGATGTTCCATCTATTAAACTGAAGAGAACCCCACTAAAGAGAGTAGAACAGTTTAAATATCTCGGACATTTGGTAACCTCTGACCTGGGGGACAATGCAGACATTGAAAGGGAGCGCAGGGCGTTGTCTGTGAGAGCCAACATGATAGCTTGCAGGTTTGCTCGTTGCTCGACTGAAGTCAAGATCACACTCTTTAGAGCTTATTGTACATCCTTCTACACGAGCAGCCTGTGGTTTAATTACACCCAAAGACAGTATAGCGCCCTGTGCGTGCGATACAACAACGCATTCAGAATGCTGATGGGGTTGCCCCGATTCTGTAGCGCGTCGGGGATGTTCGCCGAAGCGCGGGTAGATTGTTTTTACGCGACCATGCGCAAACGGTGTGCATCCCTGATGCGCAGGGTCCGGGCCAGCGCCAACGGTATCCTGGCAATGTTTTCGAACAAGTTCGACTGTCAGTACATGAACCGTTGTTGTATGGTACATGTGCTGACAAAATTAGCATAATTTTAATTTATATTTTGTTTATATATTTTTTTTAAATTAAGTTCTTACTAACAATTAATTATTATAAAAAATGTTATGATCCTGAGTTGGTCGAAATAAATAAGTAAATAAAATAAATAAATTTATTATTATCTTTTTTTTATTAAATATATGATACGTGTATATGATATGATAGCAATATAATTATAGATTGTTACTATGTATCTTGTGAAGAGATAAAATTAACTATATGTTTTTCCTTAAACTGCAAATAAATAGTTATGAAATTCCCGAGGAATTTTTGTTTGTTATCTTTATTACTCATTAAATTGTTGCGGGAATTTTGTAAGCAAGACTGCAGGAATTAATTGACAAAAAATCATTCGCACTGTTTGCACACGACACTTAGGCCGTTGAATATTATTGCGCCATATTTTATTCGCTCACCCCTTTATAAGGCTCACTATAACTAAGTAATTAAATCTTAGTTCACAATTAATTTATTTTTATTTATTTATTTATTATTGCACAAATGATATGTAAAAGAGGTGGACTTAATGCTATAAGTCTTATAGTGTAGTATAAGACTAGGTGCATTTTGAGTTTGAATAGAGAAAACACAAAATCTAATGCAATGTGAAATATACACACAAATACATATATAAATCGGAGAGGATGCAATGCTAGAGCGAGAGCGCAATACATTGCAGGGTGGTGTGGTGTGATGCTCCTCTCCACCCCCACTTAGTCACGAGTCTTTGAAGTGGTGACAATTCTCTATTTACAGCGTATGTAGCGAGCCAATGGGTCTTTCTTATTCGAGTAGCCGTCCGGGCGACACTTGCTGTATGTGGAGAGATTATAGTGATTCAGTCCATACCGAACAGTCAGATTTAGGTTATAGTGGTTTGCTATGGTGTTTCTACTGAGATAGAGTATAGGTGAGTGGAGTGTTTATTATTACTCTGAGCTCTTATGTTCCCAAGTTATGCTCATCAAGCGATATTAGGAATGTTAAACAGTAACTCTTTGATAAATAACGCCGTTATTTGTGAGATTCATGCCAATAGTTAAATTATGTTTTTGATGTTGTGTGGAGGTGTAGATGGTTGGCTATAACGTGCGACGAGGACGCCAACACGAGGATCGAAAAAACACCGTTTGTAAATTCTTGTCAGATTATCTGCATCTGCATAATAATGATCATAGAAACTCACTAGTAGCTGTAAAAGAAACTATTCAGATGTACTGGATGTATGTACTCCTTTGTTTTCCATTTGCGACATCTATATATATGTAAATGGTCATTAACCATATTCACTATGATGGTGGCTCTATGGAGTTTGTGCCAGTCTGTGGTTACTCTATGGTTGAGGCAATGGAGGTTTGACAGAAGGGCTGTGTTGTCACTTATGTCAGGCAGGTGCAAGTGAATATATAAGAATACTAAATAAATAAGAATACTTGATGTATAAAGAATTTGAGAATCAATAGCTTTAAATGTTGTTTCTCTTTTCAGGTATGATTCGTACCTTTTAAATTAATATCCGATGTATTGCCACATTGTGTTTAATAAAAACAATCTCTTTTCAGAGCAACGCAATTAGTATTGATTCCTACACCTTATCTCTGGTGATTGTTAGAGCACATTATGAAACATTGTTATTATTATATATATATAAAAAAAAATGGATGTTGGTATATCTGATGCTAATAGACTTCGATACCGTTTGACCGATCACCATGAAAGTTGGCACATATATGTATTTTTTCACGGAGACGGTTTTTATGCTATCGGTGCTGTAGCACATCAAGTTCTAAACCGTTTAACCGATCGCCATGAAAATTGGTATACATAGGTATTTGAGTACGGAAAATATTTTCGAGCTGTCGACTTTGTTGTAACTCGCCACTAGATGGCGCTGCAGCACATCAACTTCTATACCGTTCAACCGATCGCAAAAATCATATCGACGGCAAAACAGAATAATTTGTGATTTTATATATAGAGGTAAATAAATATACACAGGCAAGACAACGTCTGCCGGGTTTTGCTAGTATAACTATATATTCGTAATACACTACAGAACTGGGATTTCTTTCTCCATTTATATATTCCTTAAAATACACCAATACTGGCACAGAGAAGCTGAAAGAAGAAGAGAAGATTCAAACAACTAATTCCGCATTAAATAATGCTCCCGGAGCAATTCAACCCGATTTTGATGGTGTTTTAAGCCTTAATTTAATGCTTAGTCTGCTTAGCTTAGCATATTTGAATATTCGGTACTACATTGTTACGATACTTTCGGCATTGTTCTAGGTGAATAAAATTCCCAGGTTTTATCTTTCAAGTTTCTTTTCAATTATAGAATTAAATTAACCACCACGTACAACATAAACTAAAAAAAAAAAACAATATATTTTAAGACAATAAAATTTTGATTTGATAATAAATCGAAGGACCTCGATTGACCGGTACATAAGAGTCCTAAAGTCACATAGATTTTATCACTGTTTATCATCGTGCTGTTCAATTCATTTACTGATATTATCTATGGTTTCCGATGGTGTCCTATGAATATAGATTTTAGCCAATTCAATGGCGTAGAGATCTGAGATAGCCGATAATGTAGTGTAGGAAAATTACGGAGGTACAGATGTTATGCGCATAATTATAATAATAGAACTGATATTATGAAGGTAGCATGAATTTGTGCGTTAAACAAACTTTTACTGTAAAAAAGGCGACGACATAAGAAAACAAGGAAAGATTTATAGATTATGTTTATATTTTTTATAGTTTTCTGATCATACTGATGAGTATGGGCATTGTATTGTACCGTGTGGTGTCGGCCGCCTATTGAATAGCATCACCCCATCTCTTCCCATGGGTGTCGTAAAAGGCGACTGAGGGATAATAAAGCGGCTACCACAAATCCTGGAGAACTTTACCAACTCTAAAAGAGTGGACTCGCTAGCCCGTTTGGCCAACGTGTCGTTTTAAGACCTTACATCCCTTATGCACAGGACAATGTGCTTTTATATCAAGTATGTATTTAAGACCACCGAACGTCAAAAACTTGAAGTTGGTACAACGCTCACGAGCGTTAGGTTCAAGTCAAAGGTTCATTAGCGCTTAGTCAGCGCTCGAGTGTCAAGCGCTCCTCGGTGCTAATATTTATATCCTAAATTTAGTGCTTACTGTGAGAAAGATTATGGATTCGATTTCCTACCAAAAAGATTTATAATTAATAATAATAATTTATCTTTGTGTACTTCGTTTCCACAACAGAGGTTCAAAGTGTATGTATATCATACATACACATAGTGTATCAAAAGTGTATGTAGCGTTATGGTATTGTATACTTCATTACAATCCAATTTGTCCAAAGTGTACACAAACATGACGGACTGAAGCCTGGACATGGCCATTAAAAGTTAGATTTGTTCACGTATCCATAATCTGATTCATTGAAATTACAAGTTTGCCCTAGATTTAAAGCTAAATGTTGTATTTTTGATTGATTTGGTTTTGTTTTCGGCAAATTGGGTCGGATACAGTTTGGATAAGTACTTATATAGTCCGTACGTTATGCTACTTAGACTTAGATTATACTTAGACGTTTTCTATGATGTAATAAAGATATCGATTAAGTACATTTTTGAATTAAATTCATTATTGTCAATGTATTAGATAATGTTGTTAATGTTTATCAGTTTTTGGTGACCTAATAATGTATTGCTTTTTATGTTATTCATCATCAAAATAAAGTTTCTTCAGCATATTTTTATGGTCTCTCAAAATAACAATATGCAAAGGACGCATGGCATTTTCTTTTATCAGAGATCCAACGATTACAAACTTTTTGCGTTTGCTAATAGAGTTATTGCGGTGGTTTAAGGTTACTCTAATTGAATGAATAGTGTTGTTCTACAAGGTTAACTTAACCTAACCTAACCGCTTATTAAATAAGTTGATAATGAGCTGCAAGGGAGTTTGTATTTGGTGTCGGCCGGCCGTGTGGTGTGGTGTGTTAATAAAGTGAAACACACGGAAATCTCAAAAGTTATACACAAAAACTTGTGTATAACTATATAAAAAGTTATCTCCCATTTATGAGGATAAATCCGCGTGTAAATGTTACTTATTGAGAAACTTCTAAGAAGTATTTATTTATTTATAATAGCTTGTTTTTGTGAGATTTTTTATTCCTTTTATAGCGGGAAAAATACTTTAATTATTATTATTCCGGCTTTTAAGCAAACATGGATCGACATGTCAGATATCTTTCCGTTGTTAGACAATGGGTAGGGTAGCTCATTTACAGGACTGACATCCATCCGTCCGAATTTCCCCAAATTTCTTCCAGTTTGAAGTGCGTCAGGAGACCGGGAAGGGCTGAGTTTAAAATTTAATCCTAAAAATAACGTTTTGTATGTAGGTAGGCATATATGTGTATGTATCTATGCATGCATGTATGTATGTATCTATATAGACAATAATTCTTTTTTGCACCATCTACCTATATTCTGTACAGAGTTCTCCTTACCAATCAAAGGTTGCCAAGAAATCGCCGAAAGACTTCCAATTGACCTGTATTTTTGTGTTTCTATTTTGTATGTTTTGGTGTACAATAAAGTATATCTAACATCTATATATTTGTCTATCTAACTATCTATAACGTAAGGACTTTTGGTTTCTTTAATCTATGAGTAATTTCCTAAAGCAACCAGTAATGACGAATGTTAATAATTACTGATTCTTTATAGTCTAATGTGTTTTAATAAAGGACTCTTATAACATTTATAACTAACTATACCCAATTTGAACTTTTATTTTATTGAGCGCAATTCACGGTTATTCAATTTTTTATCTGATAATGTGAAAATTTTAACCGTAGATAAATTTGAAAATGATATCGAGCCTCAAAAGGCAGGATTTTCTACCTTTTTGTCTGTGTTCCATGATTTTAAAAATTGCAGCCTTAATTATATATCCCAATGGCTGCGCTAGTTAGCCGGCTTTAAATCGATATAGGTGGCGCTTTTTTTCTTTTTTTTTGAAGTAATATTATTAGAAAATAAATTACCAATATCTGTTATCCGTAACAAAGTAACCTCAGTCAAAGAAAACGCTTTGTTGTCACAAAAAGGTACATGAAACTATGACGTCACATTGATAAAATTGCAAGAAACAACGATTACTTTTATTTATACAACATTCACTTCGTTACTTGCTTTTGTGCAGAAAATGACGAGATGTAGTTACATCAGTTACATGTATCTAGTACATTGTAGAACAAAAAAAATGTTAGAGGTATACTGCCCTTCTAGGAAAGAAAGGGATTAATTAGTAACATTTTTAAATAAAGCATAAGTAACATTATATTCGTAAATTAAAAATAAACAAACAAACAAAACAACGCTGGCTTACTAGCTTACAAGTTACTAGCTTGACTGTAAATGAATGACAAAAAAATCCGAAATTTGCATATTTTTCGTATATCGACAAAATGCACTTGTGACGTTTCCTCTAAAGAGAGCAGTATAATATGTACTAGTATCTTGGAATTAAATTGAAATAGCCATACACTGGAGAGCGTAGTGTAGGATGTCTTCCAGTTAGATATATCGCTGATTTAATTAATGAAAGTGGTAGGAAATTCCCTGTCGAGGTATGGTAATGATAGTGTCTTGCACTTTGGGGGACGCCCGTATCAAGCAGTGGGTTGACATAGGCTGATATGTTCAAATATTTTTTAACACAGCTTCTACCTAGCTTGAGAGTTAGAGTTTGATGGAGTTTGATAATTGATTCTTGATGATTGATTGATCTTGATTGATGGAATTATAATTACATCAAACACAAAATCTTGGTTGTTCAAATTAAAAACCTAGGAAGTGCATTGAACTTATCAAGTGATTACAACACCATGGGATCCCATATGCTACGATAGGACTATTTTACGTACATGTGATATTGCCGAAAATGTAAAAATCTGAATTTTCACAAGTTTAGATTTTGAATTTGTGCATCCGAATCATTTAAAAGTGCATGCGTGTCAATATAGTACCTATAGGATAGGTATTTATCCAAACTATCTTTATTAGATGACAGAGGTACCTAATAATCTATCTGCATTACCTATGTTTTCAAAAATTGGTTTTGTGTAAATTAATAATTTATTTCGTGTATGTTGTAAGTAACATGTTCTGTAAAGAACAAAAGGTTACCGAGTATGTTTTGTGAAGGGAAGGGTTTTCCATCCTCACGACACAATTTAACCTTTATTTCTAATAATACTTCACATCAAATTAGGCCGCTATTTATAAAATGTGAAATATGTAAATTAAGTTATTTGGGGAAAATGGAGGACGGGGATTGTCAATCCGATAAATACTTGGTTACAATAATAATAATATTCTGTTGAGTAGAAATCTTGAAATGATGTTGGTTTCAATGCCTCCCCAATTATTTATTTATGTTTTATTGTACATCTCGAAAGGTGGGTTTCGCATCAGGGCGCGTGCCAACGTTTGTCATTCTGAACTAATGTTGGCATGTACCACGGATGTCCACGAGCGACAGTATCCACTAACCACCAGGTGGACTGTAAGCTCGTAAGGGGATTAACTAAATTGTGTACAACAGGCGAGCTTATTTGCTTACAAGATTTGTTCCGACCACCCTGGCGACAGTGATCAGGTACTAAGATAGTTTGGTGTGGACTGAGACTGCAATCCCACAGCCGAGCTCATACCACAGCCCGTCAAGTTACCTCATACAGAAGACTGTCGTAAAATGTACTGCATTTCCCATCCTAATCCTTTAAATGTACTCAAGTGATTCAGAAGTGAGTAAAATATGCCAGTCTATTTCCAAATCAAAATATTTTGAAGAATGACTTAGGGCTTAAAATTTGTAGCTAGAAAAGAATCGCGCTACTGTGTCAATGATATCGCTATCCTGTGGCAATTCTGTAATTGCCACTATATTCACGCGTTACTGACATAACTTAAACCCCCTTAAATAATCTTGAGCTCTAATAAATTAAATATTCGATATCTACCTAATTTTTTAATGAGTCTAAAAAGTATTCACAATATATACGTGTTTACTTTTATATCTAGTTGTTGAATAAACGACAAGAAATGATAATTTCAAACACAGCATCTACCGTAAAGCTGTGTATCGATTATGCGCGGCAAATCCTCGAATATTGCCACGCGCAGCAGACGCGCGTAATCGATAGTGTTGTATTCGACCGACTGACTAAAAAATCTACTCTAATCATACCATACCATCGGCCAAAATTGAGGCATGTCTCTTCATTACAAGATATATGCCTCTTCCACGGCTTGCCACCATACACGAAGTTCAGCTCTTCTCATCGAGCCACCAAACTTCTTCAGGTCCTCGGTCACCTACATAGCGTCCCACATAGCGCTTGCCGGTACGTGGATTACATTCGACGACTCGTCTCGACATAATTCTATGAATTATGTCGGTGATACAAAGGTGATACAAAATCACAAAGGTGATACTCACTTTTATATGATACAAAATTCTGTCACTTTTTACATCATAAGCGTACGTAAGCGAAGAAAATTTACGTCCAAGCAGTTTTCAAAGATTATGAACAACAAAAATGTAGGTGACCTAGTGTACTAAATAACATCAATGTCATGCCTAGTATCAACATACGAATAGAAACTGCCATGAACGTGTAGAATATATTGTACATACTAATTAGTATGTGCATTTTAAACTTCTCTATCACATTGAAGATATCTTAAGATCTATCTAACAATGATATCTATCAAAATGCAATATTCTGTGAATACAATAATGGCGCCAGGGGTATTGAACAAGATAAAAATTGACATTATATGAGCAATACTGTCGGTAAAGACTGCTTAAAAAAGAACTTAAGATTTCGTTGTTTCAAGATTCTGTTTAAATTAAATGTGTTTTAATATGTATCTTATTTATAAGGTAAAGTAATATATTTTTTTTGTCAAGTCTCAATATCTGGAAATAATAAGGTCCCGTTTCTCAGATAATGTCACAATTATTTTCTTTTGTTTGTGACGGCCAATTAATCCAGTTGGTAGTGTTCCTACCTGCCTTTCTCAAAAAATCTTGATTTATTGATTTATTAATAATTAGCGACCCGCCCTCACTTCGCTTCGGTCTATTAAATTTAAAACAATCGGAATAAGATATTTTCCTGCGGTAAAATGGAGCCTATATTTTAAGTTAGACCTCTAGCAATACATCGTTGAAAACTGCATTCAATTCCATGCAGTAGTTTTTGCGTGATGCGTGTACAAACATAATGACAGACAAAATTTCTAAAAACTGTTGGTTTGGCTTCTGTTGCTCTAATAAAGACCCCCATATTAGTTTTTTTTCAATATCTATAACGTACAGACATCGGCCTGTTACAATTTTATTATATGTAATAGATGATATATAAAAAAATATTTTAATTAAAAAAATATATATAAATTATATAGTTCTTTTTTTTCTATCTTTTCTTCTATATTTGCGACATAAATTTACTATTTAGTGACATTTATTTACTATTGTACCATTTCATGTTCTGCATAGCTCAAAGGCTGACTGGGAGATAATACAGTAAGGCATTTAAGTCCGCCTTTTATAATAATAATTTAGAAAAGTAGATAAATAAACAAAGCATAGAATAAGCATAGAATACAACACGTAGTCAACATTATGACCCATCACAAGATTGGATAAATATAGGTAGGTATGTAAAAAAGTAAAAATATATTTAAACTTAATATATTTAAGTAAAAGTAAGACTGTTACAGTTTAGGTAAGTACAGCGTCAAATTTGACGTTAACGTGGGCTGAAAGCATTGTCTATAACAATTTTAGTAGCCGTTAATCGAAGGTCGAGAACTAGAGCGGGTTCATTCAATAAAAATAACTAACTGCTCATGCATTGTGGAAAAATCTAGAATAAAGCTGCAACAATTCAGTAACTGAAGTTACAAAATTGATATACATACATAGTCTTCACATCATTTTATAAATGTGCCAAGCATTGTTATTATTTTTAATAAAAATGCTAATATTAATAATATATTTTTTTTAATTGTTAATAAAACTTGTTAATGTGAAAGTTTGTTTGTTTAGTTGTTACCTACGCATATTTTTATTCGAATTTTGGCTAATTGTCATTAGATTTATGGTTGTATACTTTTCTTACATGTATTGCCATTCTGTGCTTTATAAATCTATATATATATATATTAATAAATTGACGTTTGTTAGTCTCACTAAAACTCGAGAACGGCTGGACCGATTTGGCTAATTTTGGTTTTGAAATATTTGTAGAAGTCCAAGGAAGGTTCGAAAGGTGAGAAAATATGAAGAAATTGCAAGGAAAATAGTAAAAACAACAATTTTATTTTCCCATACAAACTGTTCGTACCTCTGTCAAACAGAGTGCGTTCAGAAATTAATTTTGCGACTAAACTTATAAACATTTTTTTATGTTGCTTGATATATCTTTCTAAGTTCACTCCAACACCGTTCAACCGATCACCATGAAAATTGGCATGTATATGTATTTTTTCGTGGAGAATGTTTTTGCGTATTTTTTTTTTTTTGTTTTCTGCTATTTTTTAGTTATTGAACTTTGACACATTATTAAATTCCGAGGCGGTACGAAGTTCGCCGGGTCAGCTAGTGAAATATATAAATTTTTCAAAATCGACTTCGCAGGCTGATATTTTTATATTTTACTTTTGGCGGAAAATTATTTTGTACTGGAATAAGTCATACCTACTGATTGCAAATTTTATTAAAACACTTTAAATAGCGAACGCCCGAGCAACCATATTTTAAATGAAAACTTATTACGTCGAATAATGATTTATAAAACATGATAAAATGATGTTATTAGGGTCCAATTTCATTTAAGGCAACTGGCTGACCCTGAATGCGATCGTTCAATAGTCAATATAAACCAAGGCGACTTTATGATTGCGCTCGCGTGTAAAGGTAACAAATGGGCGAGTAATGTTTTTGTAATTGGTACATTGTAATTAGGAATATTAGCATTCATATATGATAACTTGGAATTCCTTTCAATTAATAAGAAGCCGTATTGCGTACGTATGAATTATTGTACTAATTATCGTCAGCAACCTGTACGAGAGGGGTAACTTGGCCATTGGAGTGCGCCCGACGGCTGAGGGATTGCAGCGTGCACCCTCCCCCTTAGATGCAAATAATTTAGTACACGTTGGTTTGTTGCTGAGTTGTTCAGCAATTAATAGATAAGCAATCCAACTTTACCATTGATTATATTAATCGTATACCGTATCAGAAAATATACTGACAAAAGAGAATAATGGACAACACTGATTACTTAGGGAATTTCTTTAGATTACTATATATCAGCTGGTCTAGAGTTGGTGTACTCTTGATTCACATTCGTCGTCTCGTGAATTCCAATCTCAACTTATAGCGCTGAGTCTCTTCTTAAGTGATTGATTTATTACTAATACTTGTTTTTACTGATACTGAATTTTATCCCTTAGTCGCTTTTAATGACGCCTACAGGAAGAGATCGCATGGTGTTATCCTAAAGCCGACCGACACGTACCTCACGAACATAAATTCATTTTTCTACAATTCCCAATTCCAATGTTTTTTATGCAACTCCTATTTTTTTAAAAATACCACCTGTGTCCAGCATACGTTGCTCGCCCGGCAATTTTTTTGCACATAATATATAGCCTATGTCCATCTGGAATAATGTACCTTTCAAATGGTGAAAGAATTTTTCAAATATTTGGTTCCGGATATTACCCTCCACATACATATAAACTCACAAAATTCGCAATATAATAAAAATATTCGAAACAAAAAATTATATAATAAAGAGTTTTCTTTATTATATTAGTATAGATTTACGTTAAAAACGCAATTACCGCAATTCCGGAAACCTCTAATAATTTATAAAATAGAGGTTAAATTGTTTCCCAAAGTTGCTAACGTAAGTATTTCTTTTTATCTTTTTATAAACACGATTTACTACAAGATGTCACGATAACAATGATAGGTAGGTAATATATTTCAATTTCTTATCATCTCTGATAATGTCGTGTTAATTACAATAATAAAATATTTGAACACGCCATTGTAATCACATTGTTTGTCAATTCTTTATGGCAGGAAGAAAGGATTCTTTATGTTTATTTAAATTGTCATTTTGCAACATGTATTGGTGTACCAGAAAGAGTTTATATATCTATCTATGTACCTATCTATATAATAATAATAACAAGAGATAATATACGTCATCAATATCAGCGTAGGTATAAATGAACAAATAATGTTACGTATACCTATAAACAAATAACAAATTGATTGATTAGTGAAACAACCTCCTAGGGTTTCGGGTCATAATCCATCACGTGGCCCCAGTGTGAATTGGTGGATAGACACTTCAGATTTTATGTATATTTTATCTTACGATCTTATAAATAATAATGGTATGTATATATATATATATATCTTATATATTAAGTTCGCCTTTTGTAATAATTTAGAAAAACGAGTAAATAAATAAAACAAGAGGTGTCTCTGTCACCGCAATCAATAAATAATATAGTATTATAATAAGGAAGAATGTATCTTCTTTTCATGAAACATAGTATCATATTAAAAGAAAAGTCAATTGCTTGCTTTTAGGTATACATGATATAGTTAATAACTAACTGTTGCCCGCGAATTCGTCCGCGTTTACTTTAGTTTATAAACACCGTCTTTACCTTCTTAGAGGTATATGGTATTTTCAAAAACGATCACACACATTATTTATTATAGCTTATTTTTTATCGAACAAATGTTCGACGTGATTCTTTAAATTGATATAACTTTTTTATTTATGAACTGATTGAAATAAAACAAACACTAAATTTTAAGTGAAGCTTACCACAATACATTGGTGAAAACCGCACCGAATCGGTTAAGCCGTTTCTAAGATTAGCGCGCACAAACGAACAGACAAACAGACAAAAACTCTAACAATCATTGTTTTGGGTTCTATTGCGTTGATAAAGGCCCCCAATAACATTTTTCTCATATATCATCCATGTACAGACAGCGATCAGTTACATTTTTATTATATGTAGTATAGATAGTTAAATATACTAATATACGACAAATTCACAATTTAAAATAAACAACCGTCAAAACTGTACGTAACATCGAGTGAAACAGTCAGAAATAGTCATCATTCCTTTAAAATTCCTTCCAACGAAATATCCAACTATGAAACAGATGAATTCAGATTTAATTCTCGAAAATTCCGTCTGTAAATATTTCCGAGTGTTGAAAATGCCGGAGTCTCCACATATAGGACCAAGTCTATAAGGCTGACTGTTTGTTCCGTTAAATCTAGTAGTAATCATTGGTCTGATCAAGATTCATTTGTACCTACATATTGTTGTTTTTTATATAAATAGATAACAGCTGTTAATAAATAGGTAGATATTTGTGCATATAAATGAGACAGTTAAGCTGGTTTTTACCGTTGTATAGAGAGTGTATTTACTACAGAAGGTTTAGTGTGCTTATTTTATTTTTAAAATCTATCAAGACTTGGTAATCAGAATAATTGGCCCGATTGGTAGTGATCCTGTCTGCTGTGTGAAACGTCCCGGGTTCGATTCCCGGTCGGACAATCATTTGTTTAAGACAGATGTTTGTTTGGGCCTGGGAGTTGCGTATGTTGTGGTCGTATTTATATGTGTCTCTGGACCAACGACACTAGGTGATCCTAGTGAAGCCCCTTGAGCGTGGCATTATTTACTTTTGATATATTCATATCAAATTTAACATTATTTAACTGAATTTATGTAATTCTCATACATTACATAAATTCAGGTAAGAGTACTCGCGCAATTATATCGTGTTGCAGTTTCCAAATTACAAAGACTGATGGTAATTATCAATCTTTGTAAGAAGATGGCACTGTAAGAAGAACTGACTAAATCGGTTCTAAGCGGGTGATACGGCGAGCAAAGCATAGTGTTTCATAATTCGGACGTTTGCCCCGAATCTAAAGAAGAATTTATCCCAGTTTTAATTAAATCACTGCTCCGAATGCAAGTCAACCTTTCAGTTAAGCTGCTGCTGCTTTGCAAGTATATATAATGCTCTGTAAGCTTAATGGGAACGGCTACCAAAAAGGGACTAAATTATGACTGTTATATAAGTAACTTGTAAACTTGTATATGAATATTTACAAATATTACACCGAAATGTAGGTTAGTGTTTAAGCAAGTATCCGATGATTCAAATAAATTCCTCGGTAGTGGTTGAATGAGAGCATATGACAGTATGTATGGTGTTATAAAAGCGAGACTTGAGCGCTCGAGTGCTCGGGCACCAAATTAGCGTTAATGAACCTTAGGAGACTTAACCTCAACCGTTTCAGACAGTAACTTTTAACAACAAGGGTTTAAGACCATCTAACATTTAAAATTAAGAATAGCTCACGAGCCTTTAACATTGGAGTATTATAGGCTCATTAGCGATCACTCGGTGCATGAGCGTCCTGCGCTCAGCGCTTATTTTTATAACACTAGGAGGAACACGGGTTCAAGGCGTTTTATAATACTTTTTCTATTTTTTTTCTATTTTTGAGTTTAAAAGACCTACAAGTTCCTGATGACAATGATAAGCCTGCAAATATTAATAGCCAAGCGCTGTAAGAAATGGTCCGTCTAGCTTGAATGGTCAAGGCTTCAAATACTATCGACGTGAATCATCATTATATTACAGCATCTTATTTAGCTATACAGGGCTAATTGAAACACTAGTTAATTGTTGACTAATATTAGCAAATCAATTTACTTTAATGGTTAAAAAAAACTTCGAAATAGATAAAAATGTCTACAACGGAAGAGATCTACAGTAAGTAGTTAAATTCAAGGCTATTTTTCAATATAGCTAATTCATTACGCAACTAATATTACAAGCTCAGACTTGAGATTTGAGTATATGCTTTCTTTTTTAGGGAAAAATAAACAAATGAACTAATTGACATGGGTAAGTGGCTATCCTATGTGTTTTACTTAGACTGTGTCACTTTAAATTTTAGTCCAGTGACAAGATATAAAATAGTTACACAAAACGAAAAGTTTAAAAATGTAACAAGGTATTATTATATCTAATACTACTTCGTATGCGTGGAATTTTAGTTTTAAAACACTAAATTGGAATGTCTTTTCTTCCGGTCAGCCGATTTTGATGAAACAAAACCTATTCGAAGCGCCAAGCTAAGCTTAATTAACCTGTTGAAACCCCATGAAAATCCGTTCCGTAGTTTTGGAGATTAGCGAGTTCGAACAGACAAACAGACATACAGACAAAAATTTTCAAAATCGTCTTTTTGTATTCTGATACTGTTCCTTCATCGCCCCCAATCAGTTTTTGGTAAATATATTAAATGTACAGACACGCTGGTTCTACAGTTTTTTTTATATGTACTTATATAGATAGATTATGATTGTATGGAAAGTGTAGTACCTACTTATGAAATAGTGCAATTTAAGTATATCAAAGGTAAACTATGAAGTTACGAAAATCAATGTAACTCATAGAACCAAGAAACGAATATCCGACTGCAAGCAATGCGGTAGTTAGATGGATGTGCTCGTGTAATAAGATGATGACAATTTTATAAATTCACTTCTTCCTACCGGTCGGCTGCTGGGGTCATTTCTAGTTAGATGTATAGTACGGGAAAGATTGAAATTGTATTTGAATTTCTTAAGTTATGAGAAAAATGGATGAAAGTATTAGTTCAAGACGTATTATTTCTAATTTCTTACACGTTGTATATTGTATATTTTCAGAATTATAAGATTGTATATAGGTAATGGGTTCCTCAAATAGTATTTTAAATTGCTTATAACACGTATTTATACATTTTTGGAACTATGCAGTGTTATTGATTACTAATTATGTCCTATTAAGTATATGTTTACATATGTATCTTATATAATATATTTGTAGAAAAATAAAAAATATCAAAAAAGATCTGTTTCGTTCCCGTTAGTAGCATAAATTATGCTAAAATGCGTATGTTAAAAGACCTCGAATTGGATATAACAGCAACTTTTAGACATCGATATATTGGCGTATAGGCTTTCTCTATTCAAAAAGGAGAATTTAAATAAATTATTCAAACTAATTCAACTTATTCTGTTACAATTGAACAATAATATTTATTATTTTTTATGATTTTAATTTGAAACGCTTTAATTCATTGCAAACATTAAGACCTTTCCCGCGTTTTAACATATAAATTTTCCTATAATCGTAATAATTTAAAAATGGGCTGGGGTTCAAAGAAAATAGAATGAATCGCTGTGATTGTTTTGCATGAAGTGGGAATGAAAACATCTGTGATATTCAAAACGCTCCGGAAGCTTGGTATCAGCCGTATATTTGTGTATCGTACTATCGACAGATACACCGAGACTTCCGCGACTTCCGCTATCGAAGACCACGAAAGGTCAGGCCATCCACGTTCTCTCAGGACAACACAGGTTGTGATTGCTGTTAGAACCAGAATTTGCCGAAATTCCATAATAAAGCAATAAATTCTATCCCGCGAAATGAAGATACTCGCCAGAGCTTATCGCGTATCTCTAAATCTACGTGCATATCGACGATATACAGGATATACCCTAAATCAATTCCTGAAGGCGAAGAGAGTGGAGAGATCAAAACGATTACTCTCTCGTTACGCGGATGAAAGTCACAGAACTATCCTTTTTACCGACGAGAAAATTTTCACAATAGAGAAGCATTTGAACAAAGCTTCTTTTTTGTGAGAAGGGTGTGAAAACTTTAGACAAGGTGTATCGAGATAATGTCTCAGAATACGCTGTGAAGCCTCTCAACAACACAGTTTTCCAAAACACACATTGGAGTTACCAGCAAGACTCTGTACCTGATCATAATCCGCGGACCACTCAACTTTGGCTGGCGGCTAATGTACCGGACTTCATTAGGGCTTTTTTTGAAATCGTAAGTTCGTATGTAAAAGTTTTGTTTAGAATATGAACGTGTGTCTGTGCATGTGTGTGTATATGAATGCAGTGCATAGACGAAACAGCTCTGCAATTTCAGAGAATTATTGCCTACAAATGCATAATAAAGAGAGCAGTAAACACGTGAGTTGTCACGAACACATGTTTATTAAACAGACGTACTGTGCATTTTCCTTTGTATATTGAAAGGTATAAGTTATAAGTGCTTCGCAGGTCTTTTTATTAGGGTCATTTGTCTTATTCATTTTGTATAGCGCAAGGTCATGCAGATGTTAGGGGAGGGCGGGGGGGGGGGGGGGTTATTTAATATGTAAATTATTCATTTCTTGTAAGTATTAAAATTATTCAGATGTTTTTTAGATGCTTTTAGTTTGACTGAATTTCAACTAGAAGGATTGTTTGTTTTAATATAACTTTTTGATCAAAACGTGAACATTGGTTTAAAACAATTGTACAACAAGTAAAACATTTAATAAGTTGTTTTTAAGTATTTGTTTTATGTTCCAAGTTACGGATATATATTTTTTTGATAATGACCGTAAACGAATATTTAATTAATTTCATTACTTTACTAATATTCATAGTCATTAAGTTCTTTCCAGTTGAATATACTATGGTTTGTATTTAACCGATTATCAGAATCATACCTATAATGTTGCCAAAAAGAAATCGATAATTAGTCAAGTACCTTTAAACTGCACCTATAAATAGCATATGGCATTATTGTATGCTATACCCATACATAAATGGCATAAAAAATGTATTATAAATGCATAACCAATGTAAATATAGCAATTAAGTAAGTATTAAGAAATAAGTAAAAGGCCACTGTTTGTATCTAAGTATACAAAACTAGTGGCCTAACAATTAGAATTAAGAAAAAAGTTGTATATAGCAATAAGGTTAGTATAAGAATAATGTAAAAAAGCTGTAAAATAGGATAAGCATGTAAAAACAAAAAAGCAAAAAAGAAATAAAAGAAAAACAAAAAAGAAACAATAAAAAAGAAATAAAAAGAAAAATAAGAAAACAAATAAATAAATAAAAACAAAAGGGATTAAAAAAAAAATGTCAAAAAAAATAATAAAAATACTGAAGACACAGGCTCTGATCCCCATGTCATACGACACGAAGCATGACAAACCAAGGTTTTTAGCCGGTAGGAGTCCGGCACTACCTGGGCCTCCATTCCCAGGTGTCCATGATGGATTTTTTGCCTTGGTTTGTCTTAGAAAAAAAAAAAAAAAAAAAACCACCTATAAATAATTTGTTCATTACTTATTGCAAAAAAGTATACTTCAATTGAAAATTAGTTTTAATAACTATGCCATTTACATGAATTTATCACAACAACGTAATGGCGATCATTAAAATTGTATGTGTTATACTCGTACTATTCATTCTTCAGTAGATCAAAAATGCGCAACATATTTATAAGCTAATGTTCTAGATATTTGGCATTTAACAATCTGCTAGAAATGAATGTCGGGTTGTGTCTACTAGATACTAAGCTGTACGTGTACATTTCTCAAGGGTTAGTAGCTACATACTATGTGGTATTTTAATATTTTGAAAGGACGCCAAATCGAGTGCTCTTTTTTTACCATATGTAAAATACAGAAAGTTTAATTTTAACGTAAAACACAATGTAAATTAATGCGAATTAGCCCCATGACATGAGCTACGGGTTATTATCTATCGGGTTCATTATTATCTATTTTGAAAGGTTTCAATATATTATAAAAAATCCGTCCTATATTTATGAGATTTTTCTCGAGGTTCGAGTAATTGTTGTCATGTAAATTTTGATAATAAATTACTTAATATTTATAAAATATTGAATTATTTTATATGTAATTACATTCCTTTAAGTATTTAATTTATCTCATATATCTCAACTACATCATAAAGATTATCTTTATACAATATCTACGAGAATTACGATAACTCTATAGTCATATTTTAATTTAATTCTGATATTAATTTCTTTATCCTCAATGGACGCGTGAAGTGTGATGATTGATGATGACTATAATACAAAACATATGTTATTAAATATTTCATATACGCGTCCAAAAAAAATTAATTAGAATAAAATTGGACCATACCAAATTATCTATATTATCTATTTAAAATCTTGCAACTCACTTACTGTATATTTTTGACTTATAAAAAATAAACCATTATATAAACTGCGTGTGGACATATTTTTTGCAATTGCAATTAGTCACGTGCGCGTGCGTTTGACAGTGATTCCTGAATTAAAATTAGCCGGTCGAATAAAACTTCTATCTGGTAGTTAAAATCACGTCACATAATATTAGGTACACAGTTAAATCACAATTCACTCACCATGTTTTATGGTGCACGCGGCAGGAGAACGAATTGTTTTTTCTTTGAGGACGCGCCGTGCATGCGGTCGGCTCGGTTGTTGGCGCGCAACTGCGGCAAAATTTGATCCGCGCAGCGATTTCACTGCGCCCGCGCATCTTCATTGATAATGATAACACGAAGCGCACACAAGATTCATTCATACATTGGGGTAGTTGAATTTAACAAGTATTGGCAGTTTTATTTTTTGTATAGCGTCATTATTTTACTGGTAGGCAGATTTGATCGTAAGCAGCTTATTATCAAGGTCATTCATGACTATCGATCAAAAACATACTCGTAGTTGCAGTTAGTTTTCTTTTAATTTTTGTAAATAAAGCCAATTCAAATGGCTCATGTTAGGATTTCCTAATGTGAACCCTTAGGTCATAACCTAAGGGTAATCAATTCTCGATTCTCCTTTGTGAGTTCAAACCCTCGCCCCGTACCACTAAGTTATAGATTCCTAAATTAGGTACGGACCACTAAGTTACAGACTACTGAAATACGATATTTAAAAAACCTGTCTTCTTGCTCGGTGGTGAAAGCAAACATCGTTATGAAATCGCATGCTCAAAAAAAAATTCTGGAGCCTGTTTATCCACCAATGCACAGGTGAATTAGGGCCCTCGAGGTGAATTATGGCCCGAAACTTCTAAATAATTTACTAGGGGAAACCTGTGCCTTGCAGTGGGATGTTATTAGCTGATATCGATACAAAATTCAGATCCAAATTGCAAATACTTACGATTATTAACCCATTGCAGATATGTCATAGGTACGAGTAGGTACTATCACCATTGTTATCTTAATTATCTTGAATTCCTGACTGTTTTAATTATCATTACGTTCACATTGTCTTTGTGTCAAGGTAAGTGACGCTTAAACAAAATTTTATATAAATTATCTTAATATTTTATATTAATCAATAGGGATGGATTAAGTATCTTTCTTTTACCTATCCTTTTTAGAAGAATGAAGCAATGAAATGCATGAAATATAATTAGCCATTGGCTCGAAAACTAGGTATACCTTTTGGGGAAAATGATTATTATTAAAATTTTAGGTTTGAGATTAATTTTTTTCATGTAATATAAACAGTTTCTGGGATATGATTAGTTGAAACATTTCAACCTGCAATTAACTCACAGAACGTGCTCTAATACTAAACTGCAGTAAATATATAAATAAGTATTATGTATAGAAATATATGTTGGCAATGAAGTAGATAATTCAAAAGACAGCGATAAAACGTGTGGACCATTGTAAACAATTTACTATGCAATTTCATGGTACAATCAACGACGAAATTGTAGTCAAATTATAATTTACGTGCTTGTGTAGACCCATTAAGTATACTTTATTGCAAAAAAATAATACAAATACATATTATGATAAGTGACTTTTTTATGCAAAGAAGGTGGCGGACGAACAGACATGTGGATGGTAGTGCTATGTGGATACTGTCGCTCATGGGCTACCGCGATACATACCAACACAAGTTCAAAATGGCAAACGTTGGCATGCCCTTGGATACGCTGCCTACCTTTGAAGATTTAGGAATGGATTCAGTGATGGGGTTGGAAAAGTAGGGAGGGATAGTATAGGTGGGAATGGGGTAAGGCATTAAATTCGTCGTTTGTACCATAATGTGCAATAAAGTTTTCTATATAAATAGAAAAACAAAATGTACCCAATTCTGCCTGTATAGTAATTACCTTTTATACGACTAATTTTTGCAAGTTTGATTATCTATTTCTGATTGAAAAACTGTGGTGAACCGAACTAGTAAAATAAATAAAATGCTACTCAATTTTCTGGTGAATTTGATATATCTTTTTAATGTGGGTTTGTTTTCTTCTCTAGTTATCACATAAGTCAAAAACATGTCAAAATATACTCTTATTATTGTGATGGATTTCTTCGTTTCCTTACACTTCTGTTATCGACAGTACGTATTTGCTTTGTAAATAAAAAGTGTTTAATCGTAATTTAAGTTCACTTTTTGCCTCATTGACGAGAATATACGTACAAGGTATTTTATGGAGTAGGTACCTATAGATAAAAACAGTTGTTATAAAAAAACTGTCCATCTTGAACAGACTTCATTGTTTTGTTTGTTTTTTTAATTTATAAAAAAGATGGCAGTCGAGCAAACAGTAAGTCTATTTTGACCGGATGGTAAACTATTACTATCGCCCATACACATCGAATCGATAGAGAAAAGTAATGTATCTTTTATTGCCTAGCGAAAATGTGTAATTCAATGAAGAAAGAAAGTATTATTATATTAACAATAATAACAATAAAAAATAATAGGAATATCAGCTAGATATTCTTTATATAGCGACATATAATATATGCAGTTGAATAGGGTTCGTAAAACTCTACAGTAAAACAACACTTTTTTCTAAAACTTATTGATAATAGCGAATTTTGCTTTTTTGACTGGCGCCTGCCACCCGTGTTCTTTTTTAAAATAATAATAATACTCTATATACACATACTTAACATACACACACACACACACAGAGACACAATTAATTCTTAAGACTCAATCGGAGGTCTTATCGCATAAGCGATATCTTCCAGGCAACCACAGGATATAGAGGTGATTGAAGAAATAAAGGTAGTGCAAGCAGTTTGAATAGATATAGCAATAAAATAAATAACATTTTAAACTTTCGCGTTTTGTACACATTATTCTAAATCGGGTCTGAAATTAACAAGTAAATATATAAACATTAATATACAATATACTACACACTAATAATACACAGATACTATAATATAACAACCAACAAGTGTAAAACTACATAAACATTACGAGTAGATATTATAATTCTCAATCTTGAGAAGTCGCCAGTAGTTTTCCTATAATCTTGTACACGCCATGTATTGCGAATTTAATTAAATTAGGTTACCTACCTATAATTAATAATAATAATTAAATTATTAGTTAATAATTAAATTAATAGTTAATAATTAAATTATTAGTTAATAATTAAATTATTAGTTAATAATTAAATTATCAGGTATGCCGCTATAATAATTAAATTATTAGTTAAAACTAATCAGTGCATATTTACTACATTGGGTTATTTATTTATATTTTTTTAAAACGTGTTTCAATTTAATTTAATTTAAGTTTATTAATTTTCAGCATTTTAAAGGCGTCAGATTTTTTTACCATTTTCAACCGATATAACCACCCTACGAGTATATTAACTGGTAACTATTAAACCGGTCCCATGTTACTGTATAGAGAAGTATTATATACAAAAGCTTTATTTTTACATTAGCGAAGAGGTTTTTCATTTTCTTAGAGTTCTATCAAAGCTTATTTATACGGATTCTGTATGGATTACGAGCGAATGCAAATGCATCTGCAAGCAGCTATTGCATGTAATAACATAACATCTACAAACGAGTACATGATGACTAGGCTATACATGGGTGCATTGACCTCTATCTGTATATCAGATTTCGATCAATACAAAATACGCACACATACACATAATTGCTTGATGACGCACGTTGGTGTAATGTTTTTTGTTACCATATGCAACGTTAATAGTAGCTCCTAGATTTTTTATTTTTACAAATTTTACTATCGACAAGCTTACCATGACGCTGCGGATTTTTTGGAAACACTGGGAAATAGTCCACCTGCTTGTTACTGTCATTACGTTCCGTGCCAACATTTGACAGTTTAGGTGTGTAAAATCGAGCAAAATTAATTGGTAGCGGGAGGATGCCCGTTGCAATCCCACATTCGCTGGGCGCACTCTACTGGCCACATTATCCCGCACCCACAGAAGTGCATTTCCCACTTTATCGTATTTACTCATGTATGTACGTGTTTCGGTAGTGAGTGAGATATGCCAGAACCCATTCTCATGGCATCCAATCCTATCTCTCTCCATTTTCCCAAACCTTTCTCCGAACCTAATCGCACGGGCAATCTCCGTGCAACAAATTTTTCATTTTGGACCGATGTTGGCATATACGTGGGTGACATAAGTTTATAGAATCTCAAAAATGAAATCAGATATAAAGATGGATGTGTTTTATTGCTTTCCGAAGTATTCTCCGTGACAATCGATACACTGTTTCATGCGATTAATCTATTGTGTCCGTAGTTACTGTTCCTATATTTTGTAAAGTTATTGTAGCAAAGTGGCCCGATCTGCCAAAGAAAGAGGCAAACATCTTCTTTGCAGCACTCCGTCCTTTCTTCACTTTGTAGGCAACTCTTCGAAAGGAAAGCCTCCCTGCGCAGATTGCCTCCTAGTTTCAGGCTCATGGCAGTAGTTCCAGCTTTCATCACCTGTTACTATATCAAAAACAGCATTTGATTGAAGATTCTCGAATTTTTCAATCATTTGGAGACACCATTCCACGCTGCAGTGTTTTTGGGCTTCAAATTGTGAGGAATCCATCTAGCACAAAGCTTCCTTACCCGTAGGTGATCGTGTAAAATTGTTTGAACTTGACTCAAACCAATACCTATTGATGCCCGTATCTGCTGACATGTCGTTCGTTTGTTTGCTTCAATTATGAGCTGCACAATTTTGATGTTTTCCTCCGTCATCGTCGTCGCATTACGCCCTTCTTTAATATCGTCACTGAGGTGGGTACAACCACGTTTAAATTCAACGAACAAGTTATGGAATAGTGGCACCGGATGGGGCTTCATCACGAAATGCTAACTTAAGTCTCTCGTAACTTTGTTTCTGGTTTAGACCGCAACGAAAGTCTTAAAAAACATTGACCAAATGACAAAATTTACAAGTTGCCGCTATGACAGTTTTGAAAATTTAATGACGTTTGACAAGTAGTTCCGTTTTCAAAATTCGAATTATTTTTGTTTCTATCGTATTGTACAGAAGAGTTCAAAATAATTTTAGTTTGACCCACCGTATCATCGAATACCATGCGCGGCAGTATCATTTAGGTAGTATTCCCGTGGCCCGTGTAGCGTCGCCCAGTTTTAGAATAACACCACCACATCTCTTCCCGTGGGTGTTATAAAAGGCGACTAAAGTATAACTAAACCTGAAGATTTACGCCACCTCTAAAAGAGAGGACTTGGGAATCCGTGTGGCCAACGCGCCGTTTTAAGGCCATACATCTCTCCTGTACAAGACAATGTGCTTTATTCCAGTATTACTGTGAATACAGGAATGCTATGGATATACTATACTATCCTTCTATAAAATTGGATTTCTTCCAAAATTTTTACTGACAACCTCTTCTGAAGACTGATTTTAGGTTGCTCTGATCCAATAACCCGATGTATAATAGTAATTTCTTTTTTCCTCACACAGGTGGCTAGTAACTGCGCATCTTATTTTCGGCTCGTCAATCTTCTAACTATGCGGGTGAACGGCCGGGTAGATCGCAAAAAAACCGATAAGAAACTTTGGTCCGTTCGTCGATCGCGACACCGCAGCTGGCTGCGATACAATAGTAAAGAAACATGCTATTCACGTACACTCGACTACTCTATTTTTCTTTATTTTGATACTAAATATAGAGCTAGACATCGCTTTATTCCAATCAACACAATGCACAATACAATGCAAGGTAAATGATAAGAGATAAGAAGAAAACGAAAGAAACATAATTACAGAAAAATCATACATACAAATACGATTATATGAATTGTATTAGAAAAGTGATTATTTTTATTGTCGAGTTTAGCTTCATAGATATTTACTGACATCTTAAAACAATAGTAATAGAAAATTTTGAGTTGAATTTTATAGGTGTACGCTACAATTCCACAGCTGCTGGGCGCAGCAAATTAGTTATCCTTCTCTCACATAATGTTTCGGTAGTGAGTAAGATATGCTAGAGCCCATTTCTATCCCATCCTATCCTTTCCCTCTTCATTTTCTGATAATTTCTGGAAATCTGGTCTAAAATCTCCAAAGGTAGGGAGGGCAGCGCATCCAACGGTGTCTCAATGTTTGTTATTCTCGACCGATGTTGACATGTTGACATCGCGGATGTCCATGGACGACTGTATTCACTAGGTGGATTGAGTATTCGTCTACCACCTTATTTCCAAAAAAAAACCTTTTTGCGTTGCATTCGCGGTTTTAGGTTACAACTTCTAATAGATATGTTTAAGTAGGAATGTAGATGGTGAGGTGGGTATAGTTGCTATACTTATAGGGTTGCCATTTGTTGTTTAATCTACTCGTTGTAGGTTAACATCTGCACTCAGTTAGCGAGTGGTCTAGTTTTTACCTTCACCAAGTTTAAGGTTAGCTGACAACTCGTTCCACAGCCTGACGCGCAAGGACTGTACAATACCCAATACACACCTAAGTATCTAGATACCATCCGTTTCAGAGGCGTTTCAGAAAGGGACATTAAACTGATTGTGAATACCTTCTGGGAAAATTGCATTAGCTATAATCTAATTTTGTTTCCTGAATTTCGGTATTCGGTGGCAATTAACTAAATTACAGTAATTGAGGAAGTGGTAGCAACTTACCTCAGGGCAGGTCTATCGCTACTTATAACTTACATATATTTACCTATTTAAACGGGTCTCAACGCGTATGTTTACCTTATTTATTTTACTCGATGTTTCGGTTCGGTTGCACCAACCATGGTCAAGAGCTGACTGTGTGATAAACGCGGAAATCTCAAATGTTTATAATTTACATTTTGTCAGTCTTCCTATGACAATAATCATTTGTAGGACGTGATAGGTATTTAAATATTTTTAGGTAAGCAAACTCTAAGGCTTGTTTGTAAATCTACTTTCTATCTAATTAATTTGCTAGAGCACCGGCGGATAGGTACGGAAGTGTCTACTCTACATAGGGACGTTAATTTACTTGCAATGAAGCCTTTATGAACGTTTTATCTCTTTTGTAGCGAGTTTCAATTTGAAACATTGCATGCTATCTGTTACCTACTGATTTACAGAAAATAATGGGAACTCAAATATGCTCGAATACAGTTTAATAAAACATTTTTCATGCAAGGCTTAACTGTTTACGTGCTGTTATCTGTTATAATGATAAATAATAGGAAAAAAATAAGTCAGTTTACTGATTTAATATATACCCCTGTAACTTTAAAATTGCAATAAAGTTTAACTTTTAAATGTCACTTTTGCGTAGAATAAGAAAACCAGGCGATACTAAATTTATGTTGATAAAAATGAATTAACATTCACTAGCTATAAACTAAAGTTAAGATGAAAGACATATAATTTATTCTATTAGATAGGTTTATCAAGTTAACAATACGAAACATGAGAGTATAAAACTCAAATCGGAAAATAATATTCACTCACATGTCGAATAGAAACAAAAGGAATTAAGGAATGTTGTTAGCGAAAATTAAAATACGGCGCCTAGTGAAACTCTCTACAAACAAATTTTGGTATATTCAGTGTTTACTGAGAACTAACTAAGTAACGATATTTACTTCATTTAGGATAGTTTAGCTATAGGTACCTATAGCTTAACTTGTAGATTTTAGTATTTAAAAAGTATTTAATTTAAATAACGCACTGTGATCGGATTTACTAGCTTTTTTAAATAAAACTAATACCAGTTTCGGAACGGTTTTTAACTCTATGAAAAATAGTTATAAATCCCCTCCAGACATCAATCCAGATTATGGGTCTACTTGTACAAGAGTAGATATTAAAATAATGAGGTCGTTGAGGACTTCGTTGAGTAACAGTCTTTTGCTTTTATTTTTATCACTGAGTCATTAGGTCTAAACAAGTATTTATACGAATTCTTGATGCGGAAAAGATTTAAGGACGATTAGTATTTATTGAAAGAATATTAGATTCCGCGAAAAAAATAGAGTTGCAGTGATCAAGCAGTGACACTTTGTGCAGAGTAGCCTCCTAAATTTAGACATTTTTCGAACGATTGTTAATAATTTTTTCCGCCCCGCGATGATAAAAATTGACAGGTTATTTTTGAAAACAAATTTATTTTTAGCTCCTTGCTCCAGAGGGGATAATTCAGTGTTTTCTTAACCAGGATAAGCTCTCACTCGCCCAATATATTTGATGTTATACCAAGTATATGTTGATGTCTAAATTAAATGATTGTCCGAACAAACAAGCGGTATATTTCAAGTCAAGTAAATAAACATTTTCTGAATTTTTGTACTTACACTGTATACAGAGTATAATCAAACAATTCCTGAAAGCAAGGGTTTTGCTCATGATTCTGAGTTAATTGACATAACATTTTGCAGGGTTTTTGGGTTTTATATTTAGCAAAACTATGTATGACAAATTTTGTAAAACTTCATACATATCTTTATAACTTTTGTAACATTTATATGTCAATTAATTCAAAACCAAGCATTGCGGACTGCGGTACAGGCGAGGAGGAGAGAAGAGCTGACGCATTTTCGTAGAAGTAGAAGTAGCTTATAGAATCAGCATGTGGAATATTTGCCATATTTGCCACAAGACCGATGGCCGCTGGGATAAACGAGTACTCGAATGGAGACCACGTATCGGAAAGGATAATATGGGACGCCGTGTGTGGTGGCGAGCCTTGGGAGAGGCCTATATCCAGCAGTGGAGAGACATAGGCTGATGGTACATATGGTATGATAAATGAAAATCATGAACGGAAACCATACTTTTAGGTTTTGTGAATTATTCAATACATATTCTGTACTATTAAATATTTCAGTCACATCCACCATTCATGTTCACATAGGGAGGTTTTTTTTTATATTGAAGTGGGCGGACGAGCAAGCGGTCCCACGTGATGATAAATGTTACCGCCGCCCATGGACACCTGCAACACCTGCGATATCCTATTCACAGCTTTCTTGAAGAACCCCATATTGTAGCTTAATGGAAAGACCCAATGAGGTTCTTGAGGCAGGTGTCTAGTTTGAAATGAAGGTGTCAAGATAAAACAAGATAAAATTAGCAAAAATAATAGTTGATGTAATATTTGCACATTACTTAGGAAAAATGTTATTAAAATATTTATGACGGAAACCGCTGTTTCTTTTATTTATACAATTGTTTTATTGATATATGACATCATTCTTAAATTTGTAATTGTTGTCAGATAAATATTTCCAACAAGATTTGTAAACCGGTTTTTCGTAAACCGCTTCGCTTTGGACGTGAATATCCCGACAAAAATCGAACCCGATTCGGAGTTTTTTATCCACAAGGGAACGGAGATAATATGAGTTTGGGATAGGTGAATTTGCATTTGTGAGTTTGTTTGTTTGTGTGTTTCTTTACAATCGCTTTTTTCTGAAACAGCTAATCCGATTTAGATGCGATTTCTTTATAAACGTTTAAGTGTACATAGGTATTTAAAAACCCTTTCCCAAGTTTTTTTGTTATAATCCCTTAGGAGGTAATGTAGTATCAACTTTTGTGTTGTACCTAACACCTAAATGATTTATATATAAATATAATAATAATGATAATTACTCTTTATTGCATACAAATAGTTATTACATGTGCACAAATAATAAATGACAGAAAAGAACAGGCGACCTCATCGCTAAAGCGATCTCTTCCAGTCAACCTTAGGAAAGAGAAAAATAAAAGGGATATAGGTATTCCAAAAGGACCGAAATCCACAGAATAGATCATGTTCAATATATCAATATATAAGTTTGTGAGGATGGATGTATGGATGCTTGTTACTCTTTCACGCAAAAACTACTGAATAGATTTTAATGAAACTTTACAATAATAACAATAATACAATAATACAATTTTATCAGAATAACACATAGGCTATAATTTATAAAGATATTGTGTAAATTGGCCAAAATATAACGATAAGTGTCAAGTAAGTCGGAAAAACCTCTGCCATCTGCGAGCTATTTTGGCGTGCGCTGCAAAAACCGTAAGACTTACACGAATATAACGTATGGTGGAAATGTTTCTGAAATTTTGAAAAAAAATTGTAAAAAAAAAAACATATAAACCGAAGCGAAGCGAGCAAGACAATGTGCATTAGGAGAGGCATATGTCCAACAGTGAACACAAAAGGGGCTGATTATGGTTACGGTCATTCATGGGATGCCTTTTTGAGTGAAACCTTTCTTTGATGGACATATGTATATAGCATTTAACAATTACATTTACTTTATGACTTCATGATATAATCCTTTTTTATTTTTATGTATTGCACACCGAGACAAAATATGTTATGTCTATTAAGTACCACAATTTTATTAATATAATTAGCTAAATTAACTTCTCGATTACTCCGTGACTAAAAATTTATATCACTTAAAATGATGCCACACGTTAAATCGTCTAATCACACATCATGTTGATGGTCGATGTGGTGTAAATTCTGTGACGTTACGTGTCATCACATCATGTTGGTGATCTCTTGTCATCACACATCACGTTGCTGCTTGCTGAAGCTCCTTCCACACGATGACGTAACTAGTAACAACTATTATGCAACGCTATTAAACCAAAATAATAATATCCGGTCTTTATTCGCGCTCCACCTGTCGCACGTAGTCGCAAAACATTCGCACGTTTTGGAAATACAAGAAAAATACAAGCTAGTTCGTGTTTGACATGTTTCATAGGATTTAAAGCCTCAAAGACCATTTTTTTTTGTAGAAATAAGGCGGCAAACGAGCAGACAGGTCCAGCTGGTGGTAAGTGAATTCTATCGCCCGTGGATATCCGTGACACATAGCAACATCAGTCCAAAATGACATGTCATGTTCCCGGATGAGCTGTTGGATATCTTTGGAGATTTAGAAATGGATTTGGCTAAAGGGTTGAAGAAATGGAGAACAGGAATTATAACGGGACGAGAGGTTATCCTCATTTCTTTACACCTCCCAGTCCTCTTTGAGGGGATGGGGAGTCATATTGGAATAATAAATTTATTTTATTGTATTATACTGTCCATTGGATGGGATAGGACGGGATATAAAGTGTGGGAATGAGTCTCTTATATCTCACTCACTACCCAAACACATACAGACATTGGGGGAATAGGATAGAGAGAAATGCAATACATTTTACGGTAGCCTTCTGTGAGAGAGGGGTTATTTGGCCAATAGAATGGGCCCAGCGGCTGTCCAGAGCCATAATTTCCTATATTTGACCGTTGGCTCTGACTCTTTCTCACTTATAAGTGAGAAATTACTCGTTTACTATAGTGAACGTATTGTTAGAATTCTATACGCTATGTTGATATTTTCTGTCAGAAAAGAAATAATACCTTATAATAACCGTAAAACGTAACTCGCCCTTTAGCATTCATCTCTGGATATGGATGGGTCTCCTCGTGACATGGGTCTTGGTACGAGGTCTTAAAATTGCTGGCCAAGCGGATTGGCGAGCTCTCTCTTTTAGAGGCGGTGTAAATCCTCAGGACTTGTGATAGCGGCTTTATTATCCCTTAGTCGTCTTTTACGACACCCAAAGGAAAAGATGGGATGGTGTTATTCTACAGACGGCTGGCAGCACATGGCCAATTACAACTACTTAAACGCAATACTCTCAATGATTTAGTACCAACTAATTAGGTTAGGTCAACGACACGCTTGGCCAATATCTTATAATAATATCTTGTAATTATAATATATTTTTATAGATATTTCACATTCTGATAAGGAATATGAAATTGCCAACATATATATGTAATCTTTTGGCATGTAGCTTTTCTATATTAAGGTAAATTTTGGCTAATATATACACGCTTCTTACGATAGAGATATATGTTTCTAGTATTTACTTAGATAACACTGAGTTGACTTTGAATGCCGAGATCTGCAACAATGATCTATGACAATGCACTCGCTTGTCATCAGAACAATGCCCTGAACGGGCATTCTTTCTTAATGTATATGCCGATTAAATTAGTTTTGCTGCAAGACGTATTGAGTTATATGTATACTGCACAGGAATACAGAATTAATATGTTTTGTATAATAAAACAAATAGAAATATATAAAAAATAGTAAGCTACTGATGTGAAGAGCCATTTCCGACATTACATCTAATACACTTATTTAGAGGTAAATTAGTAGATTTTGTAGAAAAATTTCTAGAATTTGTAGTAAAATGCTTAAAAAGTTATATGAATGTTATATGGAGTGAATTCTCAATACCTACAAACTTTTGAATTGAGGAGCCACCTCAGTTCTGACGTTATAACTCGCAAAGTATTCGATGAATATGTTACAGTTAAAATTAAAAAGGTACGTAAAGTATTTTGATTGCGGCTCTTCAAATTATACCTACGTGGTGTATTTTTTCTTAAAAGTAATCAGTCAATTAACATTATATAAGTATTTCATTATCATTTAATGAATGAATGAAATCTGTATTTCATTCGGTAGCATGTGTGTTTAAAAATCAATAATTATTGACGAGCGCTCGGATAACGTACCTACGAGTAAGTCTGGGTGTAGTTGTTATATATATACATATATGTATATTATATTTATTATTCCTTTTATTTTTTTTGCAAACGGGTTATTCACAAACATTATGAAATGCAGACGTCAAAATATGTTGTTTACTATAATTCCTAACTTTATACATTATATATTCAAAATATTTTAGAAAATAAATAAAATATCAATACATAAGGCATTTACGTCGAACAACGCAAAAACAAGTTTCTAAAAATGGATTCCGAATTAATAAAACTTTTTTGTTTGTATGGTTTTAATATTTACAATAGAAACAATAACAACAATCCATTGGTACCGATTATTATAATAATTACATATTTACCGACTTGTTTTAGTCACAATCTTAAAATAGGAACTTTCTTTTCACAGTATTTAGTTACACCAAAGACTCTTTTTGTGTTTGTATTTTTTATTATTGTACCTATATTACAGATTAATACTCACAAACCTTATTTAATTTTTTTATTAAAAAATAACAATAGTAAAAATATGGACAGTAATGTATAAAGCAATTAATAATACATATACATTTATTTAGCTGAGATCTAATAAATAGTAAGTTTATCTTTGGAACTTGTATTTCACAATTACAATGTGCCGGCTGTGTACTGTGTAAATTTTGTAACACAAAACATTGATGGTGTAAATTTCAATTGACGTGAGAGAAACCACAGTTTGTCAAAATTAGTAGGGAACGAGATTTTTTATATAAAACCATTTCTAACTTTATTTTTATAGCTATTATTGTTTTGATGTTTAGACCTTTTAATATCAAGAAAACAATATCACTAACTAAAAAAGGTGATAAAGTTAAAGAATTTTTTCAAGTTTTTAATAAAATTATTGGTATGTCATTGAAATTTACTCCATTTACTATACAATTATACGTGTATGACACAAATTAACAAAAATTTTTTTTTTTAATAAATATCTAGTATGACAGTTTAGTCAGAATAATACCATAAATATTATATTTGTTGTAATTCTGAAACACATTTTAACAATTAAAATATTAATCGAAGCTCTAACCCGGTAAAACCTTGAATAATTAATTTAGTTATTCAAAATATGACGTTTACAAAAATTCAAAGCAAAGACAATAGCTAACAGTCATTGCGTCGATAACCAATGATCACTGAAATACTTGTATTTACATTGGCTTCCCAAGAATAAGAATGTAAGAAATGTAATGTAATGTAATGTAAGAAACATTACAGAGTATTACATCAAGTAATGTCTCAAAGAATAGTATTCACAAAGTCGCAAACATCTCGTAAAGATAGTTATTATCTTTGAAGGGACGAACAGGTTTCATTAATCCACCGAGGAGTAGACCATTTACAATTTAAATCAGAAAATTCACAAAATAGCAACGCAATCGAGTTCATTACTAGTTGAGTCTAATTAATTTAGTACGGATAAGTAACTTTGCCTTTTTTTTCAATTTCTATCCCGCCATTTTTTAACTCGGTATAAGTGGTAATGTTTATATATTTTTATGTTAAAAAGATTGTTTGGCTGTTTAAAAGATCGTTAATTTAGGGGACTGGTTTCGCGTGATCTCTTATGATCATGATCGTGTTGATACTGCAAATTAGCTTCAATTAACTCTCTGCTACCGTGCTGCCCAATTTGCCGGCCTTCGTCACCGTACTGTATAAATGGAAGAACAAATACAGTAGTAACGCGATGCATATTATGAAGAATACTATACAGAAGCAAACTATAAACTCCGATAAGTATATACGGAACCTGTCCATACGACTTATTCTAGGGCCCGGAATTTCAACACTCGAATACGACCACATTTGTACAGTTTTCGTATCACTTTTTAATTAAAATATCACTATAATAAATTAATTATCACATTTTTGATTAATCTTGAACGTATCCAGTCTTTGCAGATGAATTTAATATTATCACATTTTGTTTTTGTCTCAACATTTATTTAACAATACCTATTAGTTTCCTTCAAACAAGTGATTCAAACTTGATATCACTCGTAAATCGTAAATTGATATTCACAGCTTCACTTGTCTTTTAGTTAATGACCGCATAACAAACTTTGAACATTATCTTTTGCAGAAGATTTCCTTAATTTCATTAGAATATTCACACATTGTTTGACACTAATTTATCATTTCACTCATGTAGTATACTTGTTTCTCTTACGAAGTATCTAACAAACTGTAGCGACTTATTCGTTTTATCTCATCTCGTGATATATGCATTACGTCATATATATCACATCAGTAAACGCTTAAACTGTCACGAATTTTCCAGCTCATCGTTTTTTAATATTCAACATTATGATGTGCGCAAACGACTGGACTCGCTCGCTGTTTTGAAACGTATGATACTTTAAAAGTATTCATGTGAGTTGTATAATACAACCATAAAATGCTTACATTTTATTGGCACTGCAGGCAAACTGTTGATAAGGAGTACTTTATTGCTTTGTTTCTTTATCGGAGACAATAATTACGGTTAATTCGGCTTTAACTGCACTGAGATTAGATTGGCAATTTTTTTTTGTTAACAACGTTGGTTCTAGCTAGGAGAAACGAGTATTAAACAAGTTCTTTATAAAGTTAATAAGTAAAACTAGTATTCCTTGACTGAGAGAACGTAGCACTGTTGATGTTCCATCAGAATTATTAAGTAACTTTAGTAAGTACTTTGATAAATAATATGGATTGTAAATACTGTTTTTATTTTTTTATGGAAGAAGTTATTTTATAGAAAAAAGACTGCATACGAGCATACAGTCCACCTGATGGTAAGTGGATACATGGACATCCGCGGCACATGTCAAGATCAGTCCAGAATGACAAACTTTGGGGGGGGGGGGGGGGTTGCCCCGGATGCGCTGCCTACATTTGCGGATTAAGGAATGGATTTGGAGAAAGGGTTGGGAAAATGGGGAGCGATAGTATGGGAATAGGCTCTGGCACATCTCAGTCTCCACCAAAATACGTACGTAAATTAGGGAAATAAGAAAAAATGGGAATTGGATTGCAGCGTGCACTCTCCCCCTCAAACAATATTACATCGAGTAAATTAACTAATGTTTATTAACTATTTGTTAAATAAATAATTCTTAATTATCAAATAACACATATAGACCTTGTATACACATATATACAAATTAATACATATACTAAGTAAATCAACAAAATAGTCACAAGCATACATTTGACAATTTATTTATTTAAATTAATTGTAAGGGTGAATTTAATGTAGTGAGCCAAAGGAGCTTATGCAAATAGGGTAGTTTGAATCGATCGATCTCGGTGGCAAGCGCGCACGCACGTTCTGTCCCTACAACAATATGTGAGCCACTGAAATTTGAATAGAATTCGAATAAATAAAATAAATTACTTCCATAAATTTTATTTGTATGGTTGTCCACGGCTTTACGTTCATTTCTATATTAATCTAATGCAAAATTTCAAAAGTCCACTGTATTTTTTAATTAACAATTATAACATATATATAAGAAATAAATATTATGGAACAAACATACATGTTAACATTATTACTAATGCAAACGTTAACACAGGTCCAAGAAACTAATCTAATGGTACAATACTTCTAAAATTTTCTCGGTTATCTATACTAATGTAATAAAGAGGGTGCGAATTTTGTGAGTTTGCGTATATGTGGAGGGTAATCTCCGGAACCACTGCATCTATTTGAAAAGTTCTTTCACCATTTGAAAGGTACATTATTCCAGATGGACATAGGCTATATATTATGTGCAAAAAAATTGCCGGGCGAGCAACGCACGCTGGGCACAGGTAATTAAGAATATAAGTATACCTGTATTGTTATACCGATGTGTTTGTGTATTAAACAAATACTTCAAACATATTAAGTATGTTATAAAATTTATGACAATGGAGTTTAGTAATGATAACTAATACGAATACCCTGGGATACCCTGGGATCCCTAGGGATATCACTAGTTCAGTGATAAAGGAAATCCTATAAAACTCTCAAACCAAAGATTTTGTAAAATGAAGCGTTTTAACATCTTCCTATCCACATCGATAAAGCGACCCATTTACCAAATTTCATTATGATTACAAGTGGAAACACAGGCCTATATATATATATATATATTTATTTAGTAAGATGATGGCAGACGAGCAGTCAGTCCACCTTGGATGGTCCACCTGTCGCCCATGGACATCCGCGATACAAATAAACATCAGTCCAGAATGACAAATGTTGGCTCATTTGGGAATGTGCCAACAACTGTCATTCTGGACAGGGAGGGATAGGATGGGTCCTATCCCTCCCCATTTTCCCAACCCGTTCTCCAAATCTATTCCTATATCTCCATAGGCAGCGCATCCGGGTGCGTGCCAACGTGTATCATTTTGGACTAATGTTGGCATGTATCGCGGATGTCTATGGGCGACAGTATCCACTTACCATCAAGTGGACTGTATGCTCGTTTGCCGCCTTCGTCCATTAAAATATATATTGAAATATAAAGAAATGACAAATGATACAAAGAAAAGAAAATACTTAAATCTAAAAACTAATCTGAATTTATTTGTAAAATAGCTTTAAACTAAATTATAAATGTTAAAAATGATTATTATACAAGTGTTTATTATACAAATTGCTCATAATATAGGATTATTAATATATTGAGCATGGTGTACAAATTGGGTCCCTGTGGCAAGGTACCCGGTATGCCGCAGGACCGATAACCCATGGGGAGATGAGTCCTTGAATGGAGAACACGTACTGGAAATCATAACGCGGGACGCCCTCCGGCCAGATGGACCAATGGCAAGAGATGAAGACCGCGTGTGGTAGCGGTACTTGGGAGAGGCCTATAATCAGCAGAAACGTAGCCGCCGGCTGATGGTATGGTATGGTAGGTAATTAATGTTAAAAAGATTAATTGTAGATTACGTATAAACAAAATCTAGTAAGTAAGTACGTTTTAATCCTTCTCCAGACACACTCAGGTATATGTTACCTTAGATTAGGTATATCTAACTGTTTTTATCAGTCAATAACATTTATACTTACTGTTTTTATTTTATACCTGCCTTTTGATTTTTCATGCTAATATAAATTTTAGGATAAGGCAACATGATTCTATATCATAAAATAACAAAATTCCTTTCGTATGCGACTTCTCGTATTTAGAATCCGACTGCGCTGGGGAAATCATCGGGGTATTGAACTTTGTTTATCGTCACTAGCCCTTTTATCGTCCACTGGCCGTGGCCCTTATCTTGTCCATGAAGGCTTTATGGCCTTAAACGTCACGCTGGACAAGCGGGTTGGCGAGTCCACTCTTTTATAGGTGGTGCAGTTTCTCAGGGCTTGTGGTAGCTGTTTCTTTATCCTTTAGTTGCCTGTTACGACACCCTCGATAAGGGATGGAGTGATGCTATTCTAAAGCCATATCATTCTCTCATTTGCTCATAAAGTTTGATAAAAACATAAGTACCTAAACCGAAATAAATATCTTATTTAATAGTGAAAATCGTAAAGAGTTCGATCAGTAGATCTCCAGATTAGATTTAACGAACGAGACAGACACACTGACCTGTTTTCGATATCAGACTTTTACGTCACTCTGCAAGGACTCTCCTTGTAATCACACTAATATTATAAATACGAAAGTTTGAATGTTCGCTGTACTGATTTCGTTGAAACTTGGCAAATAGGTAGATTGTAATTCGGATTAACACATAGGCTACATGTAGACCACGCGAACGAAGTCACGGGCTAAAGCTAATGCCTTATAAATCGATAGATCAATCAGTAACAGCCTATAATATCACACATGCCTCACTTAGTAAATTACTAAGTTTTAAAGTATCTGGAGCATGCTTATTATGAACGATGATAGCCTAGGGAGTATCTACTCTCGTCTTTCATTCGTGAGGTTGTGAGTTCAAATTCGCGGCCCGTAATTAAGTACTTATGTGACTTAAATACGGATTTTTAAATTATCGGTAGTTATTTTTATTTATTCTTTAATTATCAGATTTTAAATGATCGCTATCGCTAGCGGTGAAGGAAAATAAGGAAACCCACGTGTTTGAGAATTAAAAAAGATCCTTTATAAATATACATACATGTAGGTATTTATAAAGGATCTTATCTTAATTATAAATAATATTTATAAAGGATTAATAATGTGAAATGGAATAGATATGTAGCATTAAGTATATATAAGGAATTTACAAAGTATGTATTTTGCCTTATACCGGGAAGCATAATAATATAGAGTTTTATCTGATAAATATATAGCTACCTAAATGTACATATTTACCGTAACCCTTTTATCATTCACTACTGAATATGGGTTTCAATGTGCAATGTGCATGAATGATAATATGCATGAGGGATGCACACAGTGCATGAGGGCCAAGCGGGTTGGCGAGTCCATTCTTTTAGAGGTGTTGTAGTTTCTTATAGCTTGTGAAAACGGCTTTGTTGTCCCTTAGTCGCTTTTTATAACACCCACCGGAAGAGATGGGTTCTGTTGTAAAGCCGACTGACAGCACGCGGCACTAAATGTAATTATATTATATAAATTATTTATAGACCAACCAACAAGCTAACAGACCAACAGCTAACAGACCAACAGCTAACAGACCAACAGCTAACAGACCAACAGCTAACAGACCAACAGCTACCAGACCAACAGCTAACAGACCAACAGCTAACAGACCAACAGCTAACACAGAAAAATCCAGTCCAAGGAGATTCAACAAAAACATTTTTGACTGCTATTTTTGTAACTGCTATTTTTTGTACTCCATTTTACAGACATGAGATTTCGTTTCTCCTCTTTTTCCACAGTTGTAAAACCCGTACATTGTTCGTTTTTGCAACACGGTTCACTCGAGCCGGATTGAACCCCACTGCATATGGGGTAAATCACACAAATGGGGCCAGACGGCCAGATGCACCCCTAGTTTATTTCATCCCACACTAAAATACACTCTAAAATCAGGAGTTTAAAGTTCACAAATGGTTAAGAAGGGTAGGTTTTACTGTTTGAGGAACGAGTTACGTGACCCGCATTGGCAGCAGGGGCGTTTTCTGTCATTTTGTCGATAGTTCCTGAGCCATTGAAAGTATTCGAAAACCCGTCTCTGCAGTGCAGTGTTGTATTTTTTGTGCTCAAGGTGCGAGCCAGGTTTGCGCAAGATTTCGTTGCAGGGGCACCAACTATAAGGTAGGACATTTTATTTCTTTTAAACACATGTTATTGGCAAGTGACCCATGGGACACGTTATTCCAGACTTCCACTTTGTAGGTTTCATTGTATTGTGTTTTTTTGGTATTTATTGAAGTTAGATTTTAAGGCAGCTGTCTTATGTATATTGAAAATATCTTAAGTTAATAAATATTTATAACTTTATTTATACGTATTTTGGGCATATGTATTTATTATTATATGATACAAGTAACTTAAAAACTTTATATATAACAAATATGTATACAATACAATTAATTACATTATATATAATAGTCAAATGTAGTTCGAGTCATTAGTTTAATTAGAGGCCACAACAGAATATCAGCGCTTCTCATCAATTGCGGAAGCAATATGCTGAGTTGGGGACCCATTTGTTGCCGCACCATTTACACACTTTTTTGTACCACATTACTATTTTAATCGTCACTTTGATAAATCTGTGTGTTGTCCGTAAGAAACAAATAAATTAATTTTCTTTCTTTACAGACTTTATTATATGTATAAAAAATGTTTTAAGTATATAATATTTACATATTATTTAGTTGATATAACTTATTCAAACTTTCGCGTTTTGTACACGTGCTATATTCTAAATGGGGTCAGAGCGCGTGTGATTAAGGCATTTGTTTACCATTTATAATTATTATTTTACTATTTTATTATTACTTACGTGTTTATTTCTAGTTATTTAGTTGACGTCTCCGCTTGTTTTAAATGGAACATTATTGATTAGTTAAAGAAATACAACGAGTCTGTCAATCTTTTTCTGCTGTGGTTTAATAATTTATTAAATGAATTTATTTGTGCTGCAATTAATAATTTGAATTTATTAAATATATTCAATAAACGATTCAGTTCTTGTCTATCACACCGCTGCACGCGCTGATTTGCTATGGTCGCAAGCTCATATACAAACATACACTTTTTAAGACCCGTTTATTATTATAATATGTACATGCCTAATTAGATTATTAATGATAGCAATAAATAATAATAATATTGACACGTACTGAGAGCACGTACCGAGAAATGTAGCACGTTCTCCGGTCCTTCGGTCAGGTCAATATAAGTCTTCAAAGACTTGGAGAATTTTGCTAGTGGTGGCTGGATGATAAGAGCTCAAGGTCGTGAGTGGTGGCTAGTTGAGGGAGAGGCCTATATCCAGTATATAAGAGATATAGGCTGATGGTATGGTTTAATATTTATATTGTTGATTTACCTAGTTTTACATCCTTAATGATAAAATTACGTGGATATTTATTAATTCAAATAGCGAAACGACTTTAGGTATAAATATATAAATCCAATGACTAAAAAGCTGATAAGAATGTTAATGATAAAAAAAATCAAATTAATCCATTAGTTAATTAATGAAGTAAATTAGAGGCTTCGGCTTACGTTTAAGCCTCTGCTGAAATAATTAATAAATCTAACTTGTAATGAAACTATTTTCTCATTATTGTGTACTCTCTGTACAAATCATTGTACAATTTATTACATTTAGATCATATAATTTTGTAATTTCAGAATGGTGCCAGAGTTCTCCGAAGTCGAGTATCAAAGCAAAGTTGTACAGAACTCGACAACTGTGACAGCGCACGAGTTGCACAAATTCCTCTACAACTTACTTCGGACAAAACACAGTCAGATTTATAAAAAATCTACGGTGGAGCAGGTTAACAAATTGTTGATAGAATACGCTTATAGAGGCAACAATATTAGATACGGCAAATAATGTTACCTTAACTTAATTAGGAAGTAACTAAATGTATTTGTTTAACGGATTGGGAATTGCTGAAAAGACTTACCTATTGAGTACATATTTGCTCATATATATTATGTTAGGGAAATGAAATAATACTATGGGTAGGAAATAGACAAGGATAAAGTCGTTCACCTTCAATCCTGCCGACCGCTGGTTGGTGATATTTTTTGGACGTTACGTTACGTCAAGATGGTCTTGATATTCATAGGTTTTAGGATGTATAAATATTTGAAAAAAGTGAAAATATCGAATTAATGAAAATATACAGTATGTGAGGAGTATTACGTCATACAGAAAACCAGCAGAGTTCGGATATTGCCACTTATACATTAAAGAGTAAGAAGAGAACACAACAAAATAATAATTTGAAAGAAAAAAGTTGTTCTAACATTAAATTAAAACATGCGACGAACTACAAAACGTATGATTTATAGTTATTATTCTACTACATATAAGTTATAGTAACATAAGGAAATGTTTATTATATAGCCCTGTTGGATATTCTCAAAAATTAAAAAAAAGTGGTGAGCATAATCATTCAATTTTATAAACGTAGTGCGGCGGTTTCCTTTTAAGTATAAGAAATACTTGTGTCAGGTATTTCTTATATTTATATATGAAATAGAAGTATGGGAAGAACAAATTGTAATCAAATTAAAAATTTCCGAAAAATAATAGTTTTGTGACAAAATATAATTTCAGTCACTATAGTGTTCAGATGATATGTTCAAATCTATGGGTGTTCTAATTCCTTCTTGAAAAAATATTGAAAAATGAAATATTTCAATATCGCTAAGTATTGTATTGTAGTACAATCCAATATTATTGTATCTAATATTATTTAATGAGTTTTCAATATTCGAATTAAGGAAAAGAATTATAAATTATTGTGAATAATAATTTTTAATTGATAATTAGTAATTAATAAAAGATTTATTAGTATTATATTTACCAAAGATATATAAGAAACTAATGCAATATTTGTAGCAATTTTTAAGAGATTTAATATTATATATCAGCGGCGATTTAATAATAGCTATACAAATAAGATTTATGATCTTATTTTTAACAAAACTGTTATCACGAAAGATAGCAATATCTACGTTTGATAATTTTATATAAGATAAATAAATTAAATTACGGAAATTATCTCATATTTTTTTATTATTAACAAACTCCCGTTTTAGGGCATATAAATGTGATGTCACCTAAATCTAATTATTTGCCCATATTCATATATGTATTGTTTTTTTTATTGGTTAATCGCGCGTTCGTACAAAATACAAACAACATTGCTGCTTATTTAACCCTTTATACGATACTGGCTGTGCCCGGCATGCGTTGCACGCCCGGCATGCACTGCACGACCGGCCATTTTTTTGCACATAATATATATACATAGTATATGGCCTATGTCCATCTAGCACACTTTGGAGGGGGAGAGTGCACGCTGCAATCCAACAGCCGCTGGGCGCACTCGACTGGCCTCGTTACCCCCCTCTCTCACAGAATACTACCTTGAAATGTACTGCATTTCCCACTTTATCATATTCCCCAATGTATGTATGTGTTTCGGTAGTGAGTAAGTATGCCAGAGTCCATTCCCATTCTATCCCTTCCCACGTCCCCAATCCTTTCTCCAAATTAATTCTTTCATCAACAAAGGTAGGCAGCGTATCCGGGAGCGTGCCAAAGTTTGTCATTTTGGACTAATGTTGGCATGTATCGCGGATGTCTATGGGCGACAGTACCCACTTACCACCAGGTGGACTGTATGCTCGTTTGCCACCTCCTTTCTATAAAAAAAAAAATCTGGAATAATTTCAAATGGTACCTTTCAAATGGTGAAATAATTTTTGAAATCGGAGTAGTAGTTTCGGAGATTACCTCCTACATCCAAACTTACAAACTTTACCTCTTTATAATATTAGTATAGATAAAGGGTTAGATAAAAATACCTTGCGATCATTAAAACTAACAACTTTTGTTCTAAAGGGCGCGCCACGACCAGGAAGAATGTCGGTCATTGACATGAGATCAGCCAAGACGAGACGGAAAAGAGATTTGTATGAAATAGTCGAACACCGACCACTTTATTAGACAGCTTTTTTTTGAACTTATCGCTTTTTTACTTGAGAGACGTATCCATCAAGTGCAAAGAGAAAGTGATAGTGTGGAATCATAAGATATTTTTAATTATATATTTCTTAGTGGTTGTTATTTATATATAGGATGTACGTATTATACATTATTTATACATAACAATTTAAATTTAAATATTATATACTGATATAAAAAATAGAGCATAGCAAATATATGTACAAAACTGTTAAATGAAATACGCAAAATGTTTACTATTTCTGTTAATAATACTTACGATTATTAATTTAAGTCAGCGATATTTTTGTGATTTTGATATTTCATAAATGATTATCACATTGCGTAATTGTCTGACTCTTTTAGGCGATATATTGAGAATGACAGGATGGCGCGGAGAAAAGAGCTTCGCTTGTATGGCTTTCCGTCGCAGTCGAGTTCTAAAAATAGACTGGCTAACTACCGGAAACCGTGTCTATTCCGCCGCCAGTGTAATTAAGTGGTCGTTTACTCCTTGAAACAAGGCGTATAAACCCCTTGGAACGTTAATCAATATAACATAGTTTAGTAACAGATACATTACGAAAACATTGGCCATCAGCTAATTCGGAAACACCCGAACTGTCATCCACGTCTATGAATTACCGTAGGTACCTCTAATTACATACACGTGAGATACTTTAGTACTTTGTTGCATTCTTTATTACTTTATTGCATAGACGTGGATGACGCGTTCGGGTGTTTCCGGATTAGCCGATGGCCAATGTTTTCTTTATGCGTCTGTACGTAGTTGACGCATATATACACGTATAATATTGACTAAGCGAATGGTTGCGACAAAAGCAAACTTTTTTGCAGCTTATTTCCAACTTATTCAGTAGGTGAGTAGATGGTGCTAAGCGCAAATATAACGTTGTAAAACTAACCTATTTTTATTTACAGCAGCGAATGAACGTTGGGACATTGGCGTGGGCACAACGTAGTCGTTTGTAGAACGTATAGACGGCATATACGAAATGCATACGCAGCGCGAACTCCACGTATACGTCGTATGCCGTAGCGTCATTTGCCGAAAATAAAATCAAGTCAATGAAATATCCTAACATTTGTTTTAAATCTAGGGCAGACTTGCAGTCTCAATGAATAAAATTATAGATATGTAAACAATTATCACCTCACTATTTAATTTAGGTTGTGTCAGTTTCCTCAGGCCGCCATGTTTGTTTTGTATTTTGGATAAATTGGACAGGAACGGAATATACGTTAGCGGAGCGCACACTTTCTATACATACAATATGCCACTTTCCCATAATTGTCGACTCCACAGGAGATCCGTTGTATCTTCTTTTCCAAAACAGCAAACCATTTTTGTATTGAAAAAGTCTCAGATACAATTCGCATTGTGTAACAATGCGTGCGACTTTTATCGCGAAGAATGTTTAACATCCTTTAGTACTTTGAGGGTGTTTCTATTAGACAAAGAATGTTATTTCCCACAATAGCAACATGGTCGAGACGTCTACTAAACTCGAAGATTTTGGAGAATTTCTCGAAGACTTGTTCGCTGCAGCTGAGTGCTCAAGTTATTAAGTTGCCTATCTGTTCCTTTGTTCTGTACAGCGTACCATGTTGAACCATAAGTACCTACTCGTACTGTAGCTTCATGGTAAACTGAAATGTCGATAAATTCAACAACGTTCGGTTATTTATCTGTAAATATGTCGGATTGAGTTAACATCTAAGGTCTGCAGAACATTCACAATCTTCTAAATCTTACCATACCATATCATCAGCCTCATCATACCAGACACATTTTTCACTGTTGAATATAGGTGTTTTCGGAGATACGTTACCATATTTTGTTTACCACTCTTTATATCGAGCCACTATTGGCGAATTTGTTTAAGGCTTCGGTTCACCTGGTCCGAGCACACCCACGCTATGTTACCGTATGTAGCTTCTGTAACAACCTTTGGGTCTTGGCCAACGGTGGTCTGACAAATATAATATATTGGGTGCTCAGATCAGCCATTGGTCGAATAGGCTATTAAATGTAACCTTACTTCTACATTGTCTCACATAGAGTGGTCATAGTCCAGGGGTATTTATTCTCGAGGCCCATATAACTGAGATTCTAAGATTTTTTTAAATATTACTATCTCTCATATTAAAAAAAATCTGGAGCAAGTATATGCATCGATCCGCACTGGGCCCGCGTGGTGAATTAAGGCCCGAAATCGTCTAGTGATTTACTAAGGGACGGCTGTGTCCCGGTGGAAAGTTACTTTACACATAAATTATCATGTATGTACACGCCTTTTCAGCGTTCCATTTATCTTTATAATTCTCCCTTTTCATAAGAAATGTGAAAAGCATTACCGAATACCGAATCTTAAATTTTTTACATAGTTATTTACGTATTACTTCCACTGGGAATTACATTTCTGCGATGTCTTGTCTTTGTGTTCATTTATTCGGAGTATTATGTCTAAAATCATGAATTAGGTTAGGGAATAGCTCCATTACGTTTGCATTTCGTGAAAAACGTGGATTTTAATGAATTTTTGATGCAATAACTCAATGTTATGATTTAAAAATAGACTGAAGTTATAAAAAAGATAAAGGATATTTGTGGTCATAAGTTTGGTTATTAGTTTAGTTGGTAGTATTCAACATATTTAATTGGCGGGCACGCGATATAGCATGATCGGGCCCGTCACTACAGGGCTGATCACGCGATATTGCGTGGTCGGCCATTAGAATTTTGTATACGCTATGGAATAATGGCCATAACGTTACGGCGCGTGGTATTTAATTTCGCTACTAGGGAAGGGATTGACCTTTCGTGTGAGGGGTGAGGGGGGGGGGGGGATTGGCCTGCTGGCAGCCCCCTTTGTTTCGTTTGACAGTCCACACAACGACGCTTATCTGGAGAAGACGTTTTTAGAGTTATTCGTTTATGTGTAGGTTTTTAAATTGTTTCTGATTAGTTTTCGAGTAGATATTTTATTCTTATTTAGAATGAGTGATAACGCAGAACCATCGAAGGGAACAAAGAGGTGTCATGAAGGGTCATTTCGCGCGACAAAACCGTTGACAAGTGCAGAAATAATTAAATTGTCAGAGGAATCAGATGAGGATGTTTACACAGGGAGTGATGTTGATGACATTGACTACGTGGACTGTGAAGGTGACGAAAGTGGTTCAAGTTCAGAAGAAGATGGTGAGGAACTGGAGGAGGAATATGCTAATAAAATTATGAGTGACCAACAACAAATTCGTCCCGCGTCCACTAATCAACCACAAATTTCTTCCACCCTCTCTCCACCACCTGCAACGGCACGCCTGCCCGACGAACAATTCAGGGCACCGTGCACTACACACTGGAGCACTGATAGCTCTTCGATGAAAGAAATTCCTTTTCGTCAATCACTAAATAAGCTACTGGTGCCATCGCCGGACAGTCCTAGAGGTTATATTGATCTGTTTCTCAAAGAGAATTACTTACAAAACATCGTAGATTGTACAAATAGATATGCGGACAGATTGAAGAATGCTACTCAAAAACGCAGCTCTCGAATCACTAACTGGAAACCACTAACAGTAGAAGAATTGAAAACGTTTATCGGTCTACTATATCACACAGGCACGGCAAAAATGAACCGTATCGTTGACTACTGGAAGTCCCATCGATTATATAAATCAGTATTCTCACAGTATATGTCAAGAAATAGATTTCAACTCATTTTACGATGCCTGAATTTTGAAGAAAATAATCTCGACCCTATGAGTAAATGCAAAATGGTTATTGAAAACTTCAATAACACGATGGATACGATTTATTATCCAGGCAAAAATCTTTCTCTAGACGAATCAATGATATTATGGCGCGGTCACATTTTCTTTCGACAGTACATAAAGGAAAACAGACACAAGTACGGAATCAGGATTTATGTATTGGCAGAACCCGATGGAACACTTCTGAAAGTCCATGTGTTTGCTAGTACTTTTGATGAAACTGCAGGCAAAGGACACACAGAAAAAATTGTAGAGAAATTATTGGAAGGTAAAATGAATGCTGGCCACGCCGTTTATATGGATAACTTTTATAATAGCTATGGTTTGGCTGTCAAGCTGCTGGAAAAACGTACCTATTTCACCGGCACACTGAACAATAAACGTAAAGAAAATCCAGCTGTTGTCATAGCCAAGAAATTGAAAAAGGGCGAGAACATATCGCGTTACCGTAATGCTGTTCATATAGGCAAATGGAAAGACGAGAGAGAAATAAATTACATCTCGACGGAATTTCAAGAACAAATGCAGGAAGTTACTACCAAACGTGGCAACGTTGTCGTGAAGCCGGTAGCAATTATCAATTATAACCGAAATATGTCAGGAGTAGATCTTCAGGACCAAATGCTTGCCTATTATCCCTGTGAAAGGAAGACTGTCCGCTGGTATGTAAAAATTTTCATCCATATTCTAATGATGAGTATGATAAATGCGCGTACTCTTTATAACAAATATTCGGGCAAAAGCCTACCTCTATATGAATTTAGAGAACAAATAATTGAATCGCTTTTGCCTGAGAAAGATATGCCACGCCCGACACACCAGCATCAGAGAGAAGAACAGCACAGGCTGACTAAGATAGTGAAAACGAACGAGCGCACTTTTTGTGGCGGAAAAACAGTAAATGCAACTGCAAGAAAGGATTGCAGAAACTGTTACACTAATAAAAAAAGAATGAACACCACTTTAGAATGCAAAAATTGTCCTGGCAGTCCTCCACTGTGTTCAGAATGTTTTTTTGATTTGCATTACTGCACTCTAAAATCTGCATGATTTATTATTATAGGAAGCTATGCTATGCTATATATTATAATCTTAACTGCTCAACTAGTTGATCATTTCAGTTCTACCATAATTATACTAAATTTGGTAGCAACTCGTTAGTTTCTACAAAGTTTGATATACTTGTTGGTCCTGGGATGCATTAATACATAATTGCAGTTTATCATCACTACATATTATAAATTAAAGTCCCCCGCCGCTCTGAGTTTGTGTTTGTTCGGGCTAATCTTAGAAACTACGGTTCGTATTTTTATACGGTTTTCACCAATAGAAAGAGGGATTATCTAGGAAGGTTATAGGCTATAATTTATAAACATTTTTTGAAAATAAGCTACCGGTATGATGATATTATCCACCAGAAGTCATCCGGCTATAGATAATTCGTGCTACCCGGGCGAAGCCGGGGCGGGTCGCTAGTTTAATCCTAATTCCACGTTGGCGGAACTGTGGGAAACGACTAAATGTTCCAAAGGAATACGTATAAATTTTTTTATATGGTACATATGTATACAAAATGCTATACTTTATGAATTATAGTATGTGTCCGTGTGTTAGGCGGCCCCCTAACGATCAAGTGTCAGACTTGTCAATACCATTACGATACTTTACATATAGTCGTAAATATTGTACTCTCTTTTACTATTATTGAATCAGAATTCAGTCAGGATCATAACCAATGGACCGTCTTATCTGATGCTTGTTGAACTTTGTTGCACTTGGAAAGCTAGTTAAGAAGTTTTATTTTTATAATGAGAAGGATATTTATAATGAGAGAATAAATAAAAATAACAACAAAGCAAAGTATAAAACTACTATATGCAAAACTATGGGTATTATATATACTATATCATAGTAATATGTACATAATTACAACCATAATACGTTATACGTAGGTACGTATAACGTACGTAAATATTCATATTTACTTATATCTACACAAAATTAAGAACTACATAATATTTATACAACAAACAAGTATAAATATTACAGGATATCATTCTATCACCATAGAATATTAAAATACATAAAATTTATACCTAAACTCATATTAGACGCATACTCATACTCATACTAAAATCATACTGGTGTAGGGGCAACCTTGAGGAACCGATTTCTATGTGCAATTTGTAACTTCATTATTGTGACTTATGTGTTGCGGGAATTGAATTAATTATTTATTGACGCGTAATGAAAAAATAACAAACGAGCAATTTATATTTTAATAATCAGTTTGTATATGAATGTGCATTGCCTGTACAAACCTTCCAAACGTTAACAGGCACAAATTAGGCAACATAAATATATTGTCTTTGGTATATTTAAATAAATAAATTAAAAAAAAGTAGAGATGTTTAGAAGTAATCTTACGAAAGCAATCGGGGTTCTCAGCCGTTTCGGAATACTTTTCCTCAGTAAATCAATCAAATATTCAGGTCTATACCTAATAATTATGTTTCTCCTTACTCGTCTGAGGCCTGGAGTCGAATCGGATATTAATGTGGAATAGTGATGAATGACACATAAAGTTACAAACATAGCCACTCTACTTTCATTTATGATCTGCGTACAGATTGCTAAATATGACCAGCAATTTTAGCTTGCGCATCGATTTGACAAGTCTGTGTTAACGTTATTCGGTACTGTTGTTATTAATGCCCACAGATTGTATTTTTTATAAAAAGAAGGTGACAGACGAGGTAACAGTCCACCTGATCGTAAGTGGATACTGTCGTCCATAGACATCCGCGATACATGCCAACAGTAGTCTAGAATGACAGACTATGGCGATTTAAGAATGAATTTGAAGAAAGGGTTTAGAAAATAGGAGGAATGGGAATGGTCACAGGCATATTATAGTGTGCGTACACTATGGAAACACCTACGTACATTGGGGATTTCCTCATATTTCCCTGGATTTCTCAGGATAAAGTGGGTAAATGGGTAAAATATTTTACGGTAGTCGTCTGTGAGTGTGGGGTAACTTAGCTTACTTAGCTTGTACTAGTCCTTTAATAAAACTATAGCATACTATCGCCTGTGCCTCTCCACTGTCTATATTAGTCTCTATTAAGACTCGGCAAAAGCTAAAGGCCTTCTAAGGCTCCTAAAGCCAGATGTAATGTACTTAGGTCTATTGCGGACAAGACTACATAAAATTAAATTAGGACATGGTTGTTGATAAGTCGCTTAGCATAGTGGCGTTAGGTCGTGTTAAGATTACATTGTTCAAATTCATTCAATTCATACGATTCAGGTCTGCTAGAAGAAATCTCCGCAGGAGATAAGCTTGCCTTGTGTTGCCTTGGCATATTTCTTTTCCTTTCTTTTTATTTATTTCATGTTATGTGTGTACAACAAATCTACTTAATAAAAATCTAACACTGACTGACTGACAGACAACGCACAGCCTAAACCGGTGGGTCTAGAAGCATGAAATTTTGCACAGGAGTTCCTTATATTTATAACGTAGATGTTGCCGATGAGATTTCTCAAAGGGTACACGGCGTTATTAAATAAAATTTACTGTGTGAACTCGCAAGAAAGGCAATGCAATGTGAGATTTTATAGGTACAATATATAGGTACTAAATACCCATACAATATACTCGTATATTGTAAATAATAAATAAGTTGCATCCGAGAAAAGGACCTTATTGTCGTTTCTAGTTGATAAAAACTGTTTTAAATTAATGATGAATTAAATGATAGTAGTGAACAGGCTTCACTACTGTGGACTACATTTCGCAGCACTCAAGTTATAAGTTTTTACTAACAAAAAATTAAGTGTACACTATCATACACTAAATAATACACTATCATACATTATCATACACTAAATAAAATATATAAAATAAAATTGTAAAAATAAAATTAATAATAATTATTGATTAAAACTAGGCTTTAATCAAGTCTTACAAACAATAACATAATATTTTTTATTGAATCTTAAAAAATTACATATTAGAGCAGGTTTTATATACCAAATGTTTAATTTAGCAAATCTTAGTAAATAGGTCTTTACCGACATACCGTCTTTACCCCTTTACTCAAATAACATCACATTTTATTTTTAAGTTCATGAAAATGTATAATTAGTCGGTTCCATGTCAAAACTGCTCTATGTATTTATTTTAGACTTGTTTTGACAAAAACAACTTTATGAATTCGCAAAAACTCCAATTTACACCGCCTTTCTCTTAGCTAATTTATTCATCATTTTATATGTCTGGCAAAATATTTACTCTAGATTTAAAGCGATATTAAATTGTGAAAGTAAATAAAATTTGTAAGAGAACATGTTTTTAAAAATCAGAGATAAAAAGAAAGTAAATACTTAATAAGTAAAGGAACAATGTTTACAAAAAACTTACACAATTAATTTTGTATCTTTATTAAAGGTTTTTAATAAACACTCGAATTTCCAATAAAGATTTATTTTTTATTATTTACATTAATCATGAGTACAGTTAAATATTTAATGTACGCAATTAATTAAGCCATAACTACACTATTTATTTATCGTTCTATTTACATACAAAATAAAGGATATGAGCTCGGAAAACATGTTTTATTATTCCCTTTGTATCTGCAAATTAAATGGATAAAATATTGTTGATAAAGAGAACTTTAACTCGTTGAGTTAATCTTCAAAAGAGATATAAATAAAGATAATTTATATCAATAATGTGTTACAAAGTTTACATCGTAATTGGTTTTTAATTATGCAATACAAGTATTCTTATCTACCAAGTATAACAACAATTAATACACGTATATTAGTTATCAATTCTAAGTTACTACAAAGAGTTACTTAATAAAATTAACACTAGAAATAATTCGAAGTAGGCGGGTATCTCCTACTTTTAGTGTCTTACATACAAAGGTATAGTCCTTAATAATATTCAATAACAATAAATCGTTTACGCAAGTTATAATTTTAAAACATTTTAACAGCACATTCAGAAGCTCAGATTGGTAACTTACAATAGATAGTAAAAGGTCAAAAATAAATAGGGCATTTATTGTTGGACGATTTTATTCAATAGGAAATTTGCTTATATAATTTAGTACGTAAACATTGACTAGATACTGACTAGAATACCCAGACGGGCCACCTTTATGAATCTTTATGTTAAAACGTCTGTGTCACACACGTATAGAGTCCACAGTACTTATTGGATCATAGGGGTTCGATGTTTAAGGAAGAGTTTTCACAAATGAACACAACATAACGACACTTGTATAGAGTTCTTCAGAGCGAACACTAGAAGTCAGGTACGAAGGGGGTTTAATTTGTGGGGGGCTCAGGGCCCAACTGTGCTCAGGCCAGTCCCATCTCCCCAATTCCTTGCAAAAGGCGCAGGCGCAGCCGACAAAAGATCGGATCTTCGAGCGGGAGGCCGCGACGCATCAAGAAGCGGAGGGTTTCTTGAGCGCAAATCAGAAATCCAAGCTGTTCCGGGTCTAAATTGACAGGTATCATGTCGAGGAGAGGGTCTTCGTTCTCGTCGCCGTAGTTGAGAGGATCGAAGAAAGTGTCCTCGGTATCACTGCGAAGTTGATTGTCGTGTGCATCTTGAGAACTAATCCGCCCAAAGAGTCGCTTCAAGGCTTGGCGTTTCTCAGGACTGTCTGTCTCATTCATTAGAGGTTCGCTGCGCGATCGCTTGCGGCGCCGGAGACGCTTCGTGCGTCGCTCCGAAGCATTGTTGTCGGTTTCACGGCGACGCTTGCTAGTCATTATAATTTACAACTAGTCCGTCGGCGTCGGGATGCAGACTGCGAATGGGCTGTGCACTGGGAATTAAAGGGCCTGAATGCGATTACACAGGCCGCCGTGCATCCCGCTCGGTGGTTACGGGAGCCGGCGCGTTAGAGCGGGACAGGGATGTCAGCTGCACCGGGAACAGCTGGGCGAGCAGATGCAGGGCGCGGGGCAGCCACGCACGCTTTGTTTAATAAAGTTTATTCGGGGAAATAAAACTGTTAGCCGCGATTGCGCGGACCGGCGGGGTGAGGGATGACGCGCGGGGGGGCCAGAGAACTGCCCCGGGCGGCAGCTGCGGCGCATCTGCCGAGCTCAGGTGAATCCACATGCTTCGTCTCAAGGTGCCGATGTCGGCGCGCCCGTTACACTTTATCGACGTAAATGTAAACAAAGAGTGCACTTTGTACTTAAAGCCGTTTAGCTAACTTTTAAGGCTTTAAAACAGGCCGGACAGTGATAGAAAAAAATTCAATATCAAAACAGACTGTGTCAGAGCCCATCGTTATTAGCTAGGTTGAATTTTATGTAAAAATACTACGTGTGGGTAAATTGGAAACCACATATCGACTTTATTTACAATTGATAGAATCTAAACCCATGTGTTTTTTATATTTTTTTTGTATTGCTATCGATATAAAGTTCTATTATTTGATTTAAGCAGTAACTCAATGTTAGAAATTCTGTAGATACTTACACAACTACTATTCGGGTTCCTTACACAACTACTATAGGTCATATGTGTTCTATATTATGGTCTATGTGTAAGGTTGGATAAAGCGTAATCCGTTTCAAAGTTGCTTAGCGGACGTCTTTCTCGGTATATTTCACTGAGTTTATGTTAGGGGAAGTGTTGCAAAACGGTTTAACTGAATTTCCTTTGTCGTATAGTACCTACCTAAGTTTAAATATAGAGCAACTCACTTTTGCCTAAGCAGAAAGATATCAGAAAAATGGTTTTAAAATAGTATTCTACTTTTCTTTCGGGACAAATACTTTTCAAGTGTAGTGATTTTATTTTTAAAAAACCCGTGACATTTTTTCTTTTTCTGACGCAAATTTTCAACTTTTGTAATTATACAGGAACCCAAATGTTGCTGTGTAAAGAATTACGTTTCTACCTTCATGCTACGCTTTGTTTGCTAGACTCTATACAGCCATTAAAGCCAAGGGCCAAAGGTATAAAGGAAGGAGAGCTTGCCTCCTTCTAACGCGTGCATGGTTCCGAATTCGATTTCCTTTGTTTCGGGTTTAGATCGAGATGGTCGAGTGTCTATGTGTCATGCTTACTTGTATGTGTGGGTAGGAACGTATGTTTATATGAGCTCATTACTTCTAGTATAAGTAGGAAACTTGGTTTGTAGATGTATTCTGGCTATGTGTGTGATCTTGAAAAAGGCTTTCAAATTAAAGTTCTACAGGAAGTTAAAAAGGTCGAGTATCTTATAATATGACAAGTGTCTTTAAGCAAATGTATTAACGCTACATCTAGGTCATAAACAGTGTGTCAGTGGATCGATTACTAATATTTGAAAGGGAATGTCATACATTTATTTCAATAAAAAATCTTCCTAATTACTCCTAAAAGTGAAGAGCTGTCATCGTAATATTTTAATCGGTCGGATAAGATATGTATTAATAAAAAGGACAATTACTATGAATATAGGGGTTCATGGATACATGAAAATGATCTTACTCGTGAGGTATTCAGCGACCATCGGCGGACTTCTTGGTCGGAGGGACCACATTACGCATTTCTCTCAATAGCTCGCTGAGCAATTTTGAACTTATGAATCAGACCTACTAACAGAGGTCTCATTCCAAACCCAAAATAGGGTCTAAAAATATTGGAGAAACTTAAAAATTAGCCCATTAATCACATATGCAAATGTACGCGCATTTTATTCACGCGACTTTGAAATATTTCATTACAAATTGGAATTTTCGGCACATGCACATCTGATCATAACAACTTATTTTTCCACTTATGTCAATCCAAAATGGCTTTTATATGTTAGGAATAGAGTTCATCTGTGGCGCATATGTAATGGCAGGATCTGATCACAAGGCATTCCTCAGACAATCGGGTTGTACCGTCGCTTTGTGTGTCTCTAAAGCGTATTCGAGAGTGGTTAGCGATCCAGTTGCTCATGCCCTTGTCTTCGCAATTGAATGAATCATTAACACCACGCAGGTATCTTGTCTACTCTCCCACGAAATTATCTCATCGCCCTTTGATGATATTTTAGTGAATTATCTCGGCTCAGGCAGTAATTCTTTCGCCGATCACATTGCAACTCCCCTCGGTAATTTTAATTTCACGATCTTCTCTCGCACTCAGTCACTTGAATTTCCCTTGTGGCTGACCGCTGCTTCATTATCAACAACTTTTGTACTACCAGCACATGGAGCGAAGCAGATGGGGAACTTCTCGAAATTAACTTTATTCCTACCAACATTTACGTATATTTTGCATAAATGTTACCATACCATGCCATCAGCCTGTGTCCCCCTCCTATGATGTATATAGATTTATCTATAGGCTCACCACCACTTACGATCTTCGGCTCTTCTTTTCCAGCCATAACCAGCGAACTTCGTAAAAAAATTATTACACTAAATTAGTAAACCGTAAAATGATCTTCTTCATACAAATGTCCTGCGTCTAAAGGTCGTCTGGAAGAAATCACTATTGCGTATTATTGGTGTGTATGTATTTTTTCCTGTATCTTATATTGTGGTGCAATAAAGTACATATATTTAATTGACGGATTGAAATATTTTTTCGTAAAAAATGTATTGATCTTATCTTATTTCAAGTTATTTCAAAAGGTTATGGGAAAAGAAAATTGTATGGAAAATTACCGTTTCGAAACACCTTAATGGCAAACTGACAAAAAAAAACATGGTGGGATAACACCCTAGGTTTTGATTTACAAAAATAGTAATGGCTTTATTTTATACGTAGCAGCTAATCCTACCAACGTATTAGTAAGTAAATGTCTGAGGAGATACCGAGAATATATATAGAGTTACCGCCAAAGTATCTCAGTTTATCTGTAACTCAGCAGACAATGAATACATATTTATCAAAAAGACCCACCATACTTTTAATAAAGTACATAATATGTAGTTCGGTCAAAAACATAAGCTATGTACTGTAAAACAATCCTAATAGTATAAATGAATAAATCACTTACTTCGAGAAAATCCGGTCACTCAGCAGACGACGCAAAAAGGCGCGCAATTCCTCTAAACGTTCGTGGCAGACTGGCGGCTGGTCAGCACAATCAAAGAACGCCGCCGCCGTGCAAACCTAAAGGAAACTAAATATTGAAGCTACCCACGATAAGTAGCTACCCATATCTAGGTGTTTGCTGACGAAATTCTTGAAGGAAACTCACCACACGCGAGCAAAAGTAACTTTTTGGGGGACAGTTATTTAACATATTTTTTTTGTTGAAAAAAGTGCATGGTTTATTGTTATTTTATATTAAACATGATTAAAATTTATAATTCCATCTTTTTCTGTAATAAAGATGAACAACCTACGGTTCCTTGGAAAAAGTTTCTTTTCAATGAAATGTTTTCAAGTTACTGTGGTATCAGGACAGGGAAATATTGTATGGTACGAATATTTCGTATATTGAGTTACCATAAAATTTAATATAAATCAAAGATTTTCAGAAACGTAAACACGCTTCTTGTTGTTCCCAATAATTTAAAATACGTTTGCAATAACATTTATGTATTGTATTATTGTAAATTAGTGTATTTTTATCAAGAACTGTCGGGGACAGCAAAGTGTGGACAAAGTATTTGATTGACTCGTGTGTGTATGGAGAGGAATTTGTGAACTATTCTGCATGTGTTCCAAATAACTGCTGTTTGAACGAGGATGCCTGTGAGTGGATGTATTTATTTATTTGTACTTCATTGCACATAAATACTGTATAAAAGGCGGACTTAATGCCTTATGGAATTCTGTCCCAGTCAACCTTTGGGTAAACGGAGAAACACAAACGGAGAACGAAACCACAATAGGACTTAACTGCTCAAGTCCTGTATATATTTACATATATGTACTCATAGATTATATTATTAAATAGTATGTAGTATAATAAAAAAATACTAATGAATTATTTTTTCTTCGACGTTATTTTTTTATGTTTAAAGTCAGAGTGGTCATTATTGAATGCCAAATTATTAATTTTTATATATAATATATTAACTAAAGTACACATTCTGCTACTAACTCTCTTTTGCCATTGCTAAATGCTGACTTGATGAGGTGGAGCGTGTTCATACATATTTATTTATTAAATTAATTGTTCATACATTGTCTTAACTTGTTCATACATTGTGATAACCACATTTGTTTGATTGGATGAACTCCGCATTTGGAGAAAAGCCCGTAGCGATATTGCTTGTTTTAGGAGAAAATTTAGAGAAAACTGCCGAGCTATGCTAATGCTTATTCTACGTGCTGCGGTTCGTATTACACAGAGACTGTGAATCCACGTAAATGAGACGGCGTGTACGAAAAGCTGACGAAAATGTGGAAAATGTTGCAATTAAACCGCTTGAACCTCAGCAAAGCGTTTTGAACGAGTTACCAGATTACTGCAGTGGTTTTCGTGCATACTTCTAGCCTTTTTTCCTTTATTTCTATAATCGAGTTTACGGACTGATCCTAGTGTTTATCAGAATTTTACCGGTCATTCTGCAAGAACTTTATATTTATATTAATAACACTTCATAACAATTATATATATATAACAATTTATAACACTTCTCATCGTACCTCTCAATGTATCTCTCTGATCAACTCAAAGGTTAGCTTGTAGAGAATGCCTTAATGTATTAAGTTCGCCTTTTGTACGATAATGTGCAAGAATGTTTGTTACAGTCTTTTAAATTTAGCTCGATTCGAATGACAGCTGTCAAAGTGCCTCAAATAGTACTGGGGCAGTAATGATATAAAAATACGTGCGTGTACCGTACCGAACCTGTGACAAAAACCTTCTATTAGATTTTTATCGATTAATTATTTTTATAGAGCACTATTCGAAGCAATTTGACATCTGTCATTCTAATCAAGCTAGATTTAAAAGACTGTAAATAAATAATGTCACAAATATTTTCAAATTAAACTATAGATATTTTACATAAATATGGTTTACGTAAGTTACTATACATGCGTCATCCATGCTTGTAGTCCATAAGGAAGACAAAGTGAATCTCTGCCGGGAGTGATCTGTCCTACCTACTTACCGTGGTCTTGACAACTCCTTTATAAGCAACTAGCTTTTGCCCGCGACTTCACCCATTGATTACGTTTTAAAAGTAATTGGCACTTTCCGGGATAAAAAGTTTTGTTATTATGAAATATATTTAATCAGATAATGTTAAGTATTTTTTTTAATACAATTTCTTATAATGCCAGGAATATAATATATACCTACTCGTAATTCAAGTCATTTTTCTTATATATATAGAGTCAAATAAGAAATAGCTGCACCATCTTAAAATAGAATTTCTCTTATTAAAACTAAAACAGCGCGTTTAGTCAAACGCCCTCCGGCCAGTAAAGGTACAATTCCGAAGTCGACTGCAGGCCGCAGGCGACACTATTGCTTTCTGTACGCAGCGTTAACCGTCGCCTGCCGCGGCAGCAGGCGACACGCCGCAGGCGACAGTGACAGTTATTCTACTAAGTTTAAGAGGTTATTAATTCTCAATAATTTTCTTGTTCTCAGCAATTTCGTGAGTATGGTTTATTTTCTTGAATTTTTATTTAATTAGGATTTTCGTAGAAACGTCTTTACCTCATAGAAATTTCGTAAAAAAGTTTTTAAGAGAAAAGGATTATGTCGTAACTCAATTTAAATGGGTAGGGCAATAATTACGGACGTTAAAGTGTGCGATAAAGAAAAATCCAGAAAAAACAATCAAATTGAGCGCGTCATATTGAGCCATCAAAATATGTTTTGAGATGAGATTATTTGTAGGAATAGAGTGCACTGTGCACTCGCATAGCCGCTGCGTGCACTCGACTGGCCGCGTTACCACTCTCTCACAGAAGAGTACCTTGAAATGCACTGCATTTTCATATGTTTCGGTAGTGAGTGAGAGATATGTCAGAGATGTCCCCCTCATTTACACAACCCTTTCTCCCAACTGATTTCTTAATCTGCAAAGATAGGCAGCGCATCCGGGGGCGAGTCAACGTTTGTCATTCCGGACTGATGTCGGCATGTATCGCGGATGTCTATGGACGACAGTATGCACTTACTATCAGGTGGACTATACGTTTGTCCGCCGCCTTTTAAAATAAAATATAGTAAAAATTGCAAATTTAAGATCACGTGGGTCAGAAAAAGTAATCAGCAAAATAGTTTAAATGGATCATTCGCTGAAGGACGTTGTTAGGAAAAAGTGTTCCAAATAAAACCCAACAAACTTGAGACCATTCAAACTTCAAATGAAAGCTTTTATTTTCATGATCTTTTAATGATAAGGCAGTTAATTTCAAAACTATGGGTGTATCATATAAACTGCTTTTCTAATCCTATCTTTTATTTGGTAAAATCTTTTTCGTATATTTTAGTAAAAAAACATCGTTTTAGCAATTTCAAATGCTTATAACAAATGCTTTTTTTGGGTCGCAAAATTATTTATTAATATAACGTAACAAATATATTGTCACTAGTTTTATTTTTGTTAGTAGGTTGGGACGACATCTATAAAAAAAATCTGCCTGTAATTCAAGAACGGTATGCGCTTTCCGGGGCTAAATTGAAAAAGTCCTATATCTATGGTTTCACCTTAAACATTCTAATAATATTTAAATATTAAAATCCTTTCACAAAGTATATCAATGTCAATCTCCAAACTTATAATCAATTGACGGGTGGCAGATTAGAGTGCTCCTTGAATATTTAACTAAGAAATAATTTTATTCGACCTTTTCAACTTCATCCGCGCGATGTCCCCTTTTGCGAGGAAATCGAATTACGACTTACGACTCACAGTAAAGATTTTTTGACACTAACTGTCTTATTTAAGTTAATTTTCTTCCTGTCGAGCCTAATATAAGTTCAAGTCATTATTTCCTTGCTCATCGTGGTAAGTACTGCGATCCAAGTGTTGATTATTAGGTATTTTTATGGAAAGACAGCGCCAGACGAGCAGACAGTCCATCTGGTGGTAAGTGGATACTATCGCCCATGGACATGTGCACTACCAATGCACTACCCAAGTGTGCACAGCGCAATACTGTACTTGATACTGAAAAATAAATTGTAAAAACATGTAAACACGATGCCTTGTGCAATAACAAACTCAAATTAATTGTTTTTCATACATAAAAAAACACAAGATTAATGTATATAAATTTGAAAGGTATTTTAATTTGTTTGTCATGTGCCATCATAAAACGCCATAATGTTGTCAGGTATTACGTCATACATATAGTAACCAAGCAAATATTTGCTTATTTTATCGTGGCTATATTATTTCTAAATTTTGTGAAGAATGGATTAGTAGAAGCAATCATTCGTAAAAAATAAAATTAAAATAAATTTAATTTAATACTACAAATTCAATAATGCTGTTTCTGGCTATTTAATCATTTCATTAAATGTAAATAAAAATATCAGTGAATTACTATGGAACACACATGGAAACTATTCATGAGGCGATATACCAAATCGGGTCCAAATACTAAATCGGGCCACGGTCCCTGCAATTACCCTTTGCCCTCATATTCCGTGTACTTCTGACCTTCGGTAGACATGGCCGACATTTAACACAATTTAGAGAGGATTATGCCTTTGGTTTGCAAATGGCTCGAATAAATTTGAAACCATTTAGCTTTGGGTCATAAGTGTTTTAGGGTTATCATCGCGAGTTTGTGATATATTTAGGGTTATCATCGCGAGTTTGTGATATATTTAGGGTTATCATCGCGAGTTTGTGATATATTTAGGGTTATCATCGCGAGTTTGTGATATATTTAGGGTTATCATCGCGAGTTTGTGATATATTTAGGGTTATCATCGCGAGTTTGTGATATATTTAGGGTTATCATCGCGAGTTTGTGATATATTTAGGGTTATCATCGCGAGTTTGTGATATATTTAGGGTTATCATCGCGAGTTTGTGATATATTTAGGGTTATCATCGCGAGTTTGTGATATATTTCTTGATGTTTATTGATATATACAGATGTGTCTATAATATTGTCGTGTAGATGTGCGCGATATGGAAGGAAGAAAAAACATATTTTTAAATTCTCATTCCTTTAAGGTAAAAAGTTTTTTTTAACTACTATTATATTTAGTCTATTTGAGGGGGAGAGTGCACGCTGCAATTCAACAGCCCCTGAGCGCGCTATCTGGCCACGTTACCACTTGATCTTGTTTCATACTGTACGTACGTGTTTCGGTTACGTTACATAGTGAGATGTGCCAGAGACCATTCCCCTCCTATCCCTCCCCATTTTCCCAACCCTTTCTCCAAATCAATTCCTTTATCTCCAAAGGTAGGCAGCGCATCCGGGGGCGTGCCAACGTTTGTCATTTTGGACTAATATTGGCATGTATCGCGGATGTCTATGGGCTACAGTATCCACTTACCATCAGGTGGAGTGTATCCTCGGCTGCCGCCTACGTCCATAAAAAAAGTACATTTTTGAGTGGAAAATTCTATTTAATATTAGTTAATTTTTATTTTGTAAATATATATAATCTCAAATTTGTTTTAGTGGAATTAACTAGTCCTTAATTAATTAACGACACAAGTAATTCTAGTATGAGGACTACGGTTTACTTTGTTTCAGTATAACCATGAATTACGTAATGTATAAATGAATTCTATTCTATTTTATTCTAAATTACTGTCACGCGCAAATGTAAAAAATAGTCCTTAATTTTTTTTACAACGTGGCAGAAGGACAGACCGTCCACTTACTGGTGGATACTGTCGCTCATTGACATCCGCGATCCACGTGCTCATTATTCCAATTTAAACTAAATGTGTTTAGCAATAACCTGAATGTTTATTAAATACTATTTTTTTACAGACTAGTGGGCGGACGAGCAAACGGTCCCACGTGATGGAAATGTTGCAATTGAATTTGTGAGCTACCATAAAACAATATGTATAAATATGTGTATGGTACCTAATATAAAAATAGAAAGCTTAAATATTTGTACAGCCTTTGGGTAACTCATAGCCGAATTAATTTCATTTAGCATTTGTATTCATAACTTCGATTACAATTATATTATATTCATTTATTTATTCATTCATTATTTTCGACTCTACACAATTGACATATTTATACGTAGGATGAACAATCACTTCACTTTCACCACGGGCGAATGAACGTATGTATTAGGTACTATTACATACGAAAATGAAAATTATTTGACGACGCGGTGAAATTTCCGGATGAATGATTCTCTACAATTTAAGTACAAAGTTACCTACTTATTACTTTTCTGTTAATATGTGCTAATTATAATAAGACTAAATAATAAATACAAAACGCGCCTAACAGGTATTTGTTTCAATTTGTATAGGTTCGAGAGTAGAATTTCTCATTGAAATAAGTTTTCAAAGGCACATTTATATGAGTAAAGTTTCTTAAATTCAAAAGGGACAAGTATTTGTGTTTAAAATGTTATATTATGATGATACTAAGGCCTGGAGTCAGAGGTTTTTTTTAAATCAACAATAATGACTTAACCTTATTCCTCCTGAATAATAAAGCGCAGGGTATAAGTCTCTCATTACAATTATAATGTGCTCTTAGCTCATAACTCAACACATGGATTCAATATGAATTGGTTGATTTTATTCGACGGATGACTTCTTTATATATATTTCCTGAGATGGACAAAATATCTGTAATATTAGAAGTACGGGCCCGGGCTCGAACTAACAATTCCACAAATGTGACGAGAATATTTTTTTAATTTAAATAACGCCAAACTCTTTAGTTTACAAATAAATTTACAAATTACAATCATGAATAAATTTGTAAATAAGTTTACAAATAATGCAAGTGTAGGCCATTCGGTCTATGCTAGCATCCACACTCAGAGATACAAACAGCGACGAATACAAAACAGCCAGAGAGGTACTTAGTGAGGTACTTTAAACAAATTAGCGTTCGGGAGGGATTGGAACCGGGAACCTTTTACACAACAACTGGGCTCCTAAACCATCACCGTTTTCTAAAATGACTTCCTCTATATTGGTATGTTGTCTTGTTTAGCTGTATTAGACCGATTGTTCTCAACGGAATTAGATCAGAGATTGCATCAATCAATTAGCAAATGCGTAGCAATTCAGCCGCGAACGCAATACAGGTAGTTATGATTAGTCAAGCAAAATCTTGACGTATCGCGTATGATCGATCGACAACAGATCAATCTCTGATCATATCAACTGTATCTTAAAGAGGTGATAAGTAAATATTTGAATAGAATGGTTTTTTCGTAACTCTACCTATGATATAATAAAGGGGCATGTTAACTGGGAGATGTTATGATTAATCTTCTTAGGTTAATCTTTTCTATTGTTATATAGAATAGATGACAGACGAGCTGGCTGGCCACATCATGGTCAGTGGTCACCACCGCCCATGGACACCTGCCACACCAGGGGGCTTGCGGGTGCCCTGCCGACCTTGCAGAATCCTGTTCACAGCTTTCATGAAGAGCTCCATGTCGTAGCGTAATGGAAAAGCCTCGGCTGGCAGCTCATTCCACAGCTTTCGGGTTAACGGTATAAAGTAGAGATGAAACGGATAGTCGTTTGGCCGGATATTTGGTGAACTGCGAAGCCGGATGGCCGGATATCCGGCGGCCGGATATACGGCTCATTGTTTCATTGCATGTTGTGACGAGTTTAGGGCCGCACAGGTGCAGCGAATGCGATGGGATCAATTCGGGTGTCATCGTGAGTGATCGTGCGTGATTGAGTGAGCGATTGTTTAGTAAAAATTAGTTGTTTACTTGCTGCGTGATTTGCGTGCAATTATACGATTATTATAATCGTATGCAATTATACGTTGCCTGTGAACGCTGAAAATTTATTCTTTATTCATCATAATCTACCACTTGTTAATTTTGAGTATTAATTTTAAATATTCTCTTTGATAAAAAGAAGAAGAACACGAGGGAATTTTAAGAATGTCTTTGGCTTTTTAGTTCACTATTATGGTGATTATGATTATGATTTTGAGAATCTGCGAGGTTTTTGTAAGTTTTTAGTTTAAATATGTATTATTAAAGTGAATATCTCGGTGAATACCTTCCAAAAAATTAAAATTACATTTTTTGGAAAGTACCTAATTTGTGAATTTTTGTAAATTTTTCACCTTTAAATAAAAGCCATCATAATTATAAGCCATTTTATTATTATTTACCTCACAAAGATTCATTTAGTAAAGTTGATTTTAGGAAATTATCATAGTTTTTGAATATCCGGTATCCGGCCGGATATTGGGTTACTATCTGGTATCCGGCCGGATAGTAAATTTAGGGCGGGTAGGTCGGATACCGGATATCCGTTTCATGTCTAGGATAAAGTGTCTTTTTGACTGCACGCATCGACTCTATGTCAAGGAAGTGCGCATAGACCGCCCAACGATGACGAGCGATGCGATGGTAAAAATCCGAAATTGGCATAAAATTGAACAGTTCTTCCGAACATTTTCCATTGAAAACGCAGAGAGACGCAAAATTTCTTCGGATGCTGAGCGATTCTAGATCACCTATGAGAGTGGGATCGGCGACAATTTGCACAGCACGTCGTTGGACGGAGTCAAGAGAGTCCAGCTGGTATTTCGGTGCACCGGCCCAGAAGTGTGAGCACTACTCCATGTGGGGTCTAGCTTCAGCTTTATAAAGCGACAAGCGTTGTCCCGGAGTGAAGCCCTGTTCAGTACAGCGAGCTTTTTACTGGCAAGTTTTTTTAAGGCATTTGCGAAAAAATAACTTTAATGTGGTATAATGAGAATAAATGTTATTATTTAAAAGATTGGGCATAGATGTACATGGATTAGGTGAATAAAAATTTCAGATTCTTCTAATGTTTCAAAATACAGCGTTTTTTTTTTTTGAAATCTCCATATCTTTAACGTAGGTACTCATAATTTAGAATTTATTATTATTATATGCTTATACATACATAAATTCTTCTCTACGATACAACTAGATAGTCGGTCGTTTGGTAATAGTAAAATTAATGCATGTTCTTTACTTTATTACAGTAAAATTAATTTAAAAAAATTGAAACAGTGGTACGAGGCGAAAAAAAATCTGGAGTGTGTTTATCCACCAATCCATTATCCAAGCAATATTAAAAAAGGCTCATATCATGCTTGATGCATTTATGCCAACATCGGTTTTCTACGTATATTTCAAGCTTATTTTCATTTAATCTTGTAATCGGAAACCGATCGGACGTGTATGTACGTAGGCGGAACAGAATAAATAAGGGAATACAGGCATCACGTACAAAAAACGTTATTACCGAATAGTGTTGACTCAATTTCATATAAAACATTATGCCTCGTCGAAACGAAAGAGTATGTGGTTTCATTTCGAGTTATATAAACAACTTATACTCGAAAGGTAAAGTATTGGCCAGCTGAGCGTAGTCACTTTAATGACTTTAAGGTACACATTCGTTACTGTAATTGAAGCAATATGTTTGTTCTAATTGCTACAACATTTTATTTGCGGTTATTATAGATTCATATTTTTTAACTAAATATTTCGGCTAAGGTGGCAACTGGCCCGCGCAGAATATGGTCCGCGGGCGAGTTTACCACTTTTTAAAATTGCTAGTAGTTGGTCGACAGGGCCGGAAGCAATTTATAGAGTGGGCCAGTTTACTACTTACAAAAAAGTAGGGGAAACTAGTCGCAACGCACTTCTAAAGATTTAATTTTTACATTTGTTTCTTTTAACATTATATGGGTATATTACTTAGGAATATAAACAAGTTTGTTAATTGAGAAAGAGTAATTGAAAAAGTTAGTAATTGGTAATGTAATTAATTCCGGCCCAGTCGACAATTTTTAACGAGCATTATTAAAAAATAAAATTTAGGAATTTAAATTTTAAAAAGTGGTAATCTCGCCCGCGGGCCAGATTTTGAACGGGCCAGTTGCCACCTAAAAAAAAATTTCATTGTTTCAATATTATGTTTTAATAGAAGCATATTCAATCATCTGATTTTTAAGATAAAGCAGGACAATCTTTATTAGTCTCAATATCTGGGAAACACCGACAATAAAGTTAAGACATTATCTCAATTAATAACCGAATTATTTGTTTCACGCACTCCTCATTCGCGTATCCCAGCACTATCGGTGAATGAAGTTGATTACATCATAGATGGGTGAGCATTCCATCAACGCTACATCAGGGTCCACTGAGCAGCTACACGTTAACTGAGCGGAATTACATTCAGAGTGATTCGCTTTGCAGATCGGCTGTGTTTTAACCTGACAACCGTGTTGGTTAACATACAAACTTTATATGTGTGAAAGTCTTCATGTAAGAATCATTGATTATAATGTTCTTTTTATAGAAAGAAGGTGACATCTGGAAGTCATCTGAAAAATAAGGCCCGATGTGCTGAACAGAGCGAAGCGGTACTTCATCTCGGGGTAACGTCTGACGCTCTACAAACCTCAGGTCAGAGTACTGCTCATGTCTCTGGCCCTGCGCACTGAAATATCAATTGGAGCCATTTGAATCCATCCAATGACGCGCTGTTCGAATTGTCGACGATTTCATTCTCACAGGCGGTTTGCAAACCCTCAGCGTCCACAGGGAACTTGTGTCCCTCTGCGTGCCTGTATAACGGAGAACGCTGCAAATAATTGTTCGATATTATTCTTACCTCGGGTTTCTACAACCGCATCTCACGTCACAGAAGTGCGGTGCATCGTTTATTGCCGTAAACCCGTAGGCTGTGGAACGAACTGCCTCAAGAGGTCTTCCCCTTATGCTACGATATGGGGTTTTTGAAGAAAGCTGTGAATAGGATTCAGCACGTTGTCCGTCTGCCTCCTTTAATATATAAAGAAAAAAAATATGTAAAAGACCGATGACGGTGCCAGTCGGGAGGAAGTATTCGCAAATTTTTATGTTTTGGAAAAAAATGTTTAGACAAAAATAGAATCAGTAATGGGTGGGTCGTATTTACCCCACGACCGATAACCGATGGGATAGACGAGTCCTTGAACAGAGGCCACGTACCGGGAAGCGCAGTGTTGGACGTCTTCCAGTCAGGAGGGCTGATGACTTGGAGGATGGTCGTCGATGGTGGTTTGATGAGAATAGCCGAAGATCGTGTATGGTGGCGAGACATGGGAAAGGCCTATTCAACAGTGGAGAGATATAGGCTGATGAAATGGTATGGTAGGCTATTGTATGGCATAATAGAAGTATTATTTCAATTTCTATTAAACCATCATTCTCAAAGCAATGTGAACAATGGGCTCTGTCGACTGAATCAGAGGTGCTTTACAATGTCGGTTCGGCAAACATCAATCAGGATATACGGCAGTAATGGTTGTGCAGGACGTCTTGAGCACTAATTGAGCTACGACGGCTCGTTGGTCAGAAATCAACGCCTTTTGCGATTGGTGTAAACCATAGGCGATTGAAGTAATACAATCTAATTAAATTAGCTATATGACCTTTGATTTTCAAATGCTTGCTTTTGAATTGGTGGCTCTCCTGGGTCAATTGAGTCAAGTCGCGCTTGACTGGTAAATATTTTTTTTATAATGAGGCAAAATTGTGTCATATTTTTGTAATGAAGGTAAATACTAATCAGGACGAAAGATAATTACTAATATAAATAAATTATACTTTGATCTAAATTATACGGTCCTTGATCAGAATGTTTGTACAGGACGTCTTGAGCACTAATTGAGCTGTGAGGTTCGTTGGTTCCAAATTAACACTTCGGGGCGTTCGTCTTGGCTCATGTGATAATTATAGTGAATAACATTTATTTTCTTAACAAAATGTATACTTCAAAAATAATTATTTTATAGTCATGGAGGTAAATATTAGGCAGGTTATTTTACAGTAATATCTGCATATATATGGACAGTAATGTTAACCAATTCAGTTGTGATGGCTCGTTAGTCAGTAATAATACCTTTTGGGTCGTGACTCGTGATTTAACGATTAACATTTATTTTCATAAGAAAAAAATATTTTTTATGAAGATTTCAAAGAAAGGTGTTTTATAAAATCGTTGAGATTAACATATTAATGTTAACCTCATATTAGTAGTGTTTGTACATGGAGTATTGTGCATTAATTGAGTTCCAGGTCTTAATGGTTATCAATCAGGAGAATTGGAGTGATATAAATGTTATATTTACATAATAAAGAGGTTGGTATAAAAGGTGATTTATAACGTGGATGAGACAAACAAATACTAGTAATGCTTTTTCCTGAAGTCTTGAGAAGACCTTTCATTGGTTACCAAACAATAAATACTGGAGTGATAATATTTTTTTTTTAATGTGGTAAAGAAAAAAGGTACTTTAAAACGTTGGTGAGACAAACAAATGCCAGTAATGTTTGTACAGGACGCCTTGAGCACTAAATAAGTTGCGTTGGCTCGTCGGTCAGAAATCAATGCCATGGATTATTAGTACAAGTCACTGTCGATTGAAGTAATATATATAGAATTACATTATTTCCTTAAGAAAATATATTTTATATAAGGAGGTTAATAAAGAAGGTACTTTTACTTTTGAGCACTAATTGAGTTGCGATGGGTCTTTGGTCCTGCAGGTTATGAGCGATGTGATATGAGTAGGTTATGATAAGACCTTATCCGACTCGAAGGATCAAAATCTATGCCGTTCACTGTTTGGTGGTGATTCCGCACAGAAGTTATGTCAAGAATGTGAGATGTCATTGTCAATAAAACACGTGCGACGTGGATGCTAACTTAATACGATACATGCATGTCAGGATAAATGTTTAGTGCAATAAAATGTACGAGTTGACTTGTACAGAAATGATACATCGAATTACATTTATTTTATTAACAAAAGATATTTTGTGGGAGTCCGAGGAGGAGGTGCTTTATAACGTCGGCGAGATAAACAAATGACAGTAATGTTCGTACACGACGTCATGAGCACTAATGGTCAGAAATGTACGCCAGTACAAGGCACGAGCGACTGGAATGAAGGTGCCCAGTAAATAGTGGCCATGTTTAAAATTGTCGATAGCCCAGCTTGTGATGGAGTGCCATCACTATCGCTATAAGTGGCAGTGGTGCAACGCTAGTTAGCGTGTGGGCCCCGTCGCACTTCCACCTACTAGGAGCTGTCAAAATGATTGTGAATTGGTTATGTGTGAAAAGGTGTTGAAAAGTAATAAAATGTTAGAAGAGATTCGGCGGTTTAATTAATGCTGTACGAAGAAGAGGAGCGGTCTTGCGTGCATAAATAAGACATACAGAATCGAAGAGTGAAAAACAAAGTTGTTTTAAAAAGTATGACAGAGATGTTATAAAGCACATGACCGCAATGCCGTGTCCTGTGGAAATCGGTAGAATTTGACTAATATTTCTTTTCGAACCTTCCTTTTTTTAAGTGCATCATCATACTCAGAAATAAATTTGGGTTTTTTTCTGTCTAATCAACAGGTATAGGTCCTAAGATACAGTTTGTGCCAAATGATACAACTACTCGAAATAAGCACTTTTTGTTTAAACTCTGCGTGTAAAATGGCACAATAAAATGTGTAAAAAAATAATTTTCATGTAATACCGTTTTACACGTAAAAATATGTTATAGAAATTTGTGCTTTTTCATACATTTCTTCTAGGATTTAACCCTGTTCTTAACACTTCGTCTGCAAACCTGGGTCGTTCGTGTCCGAGCGAAAACAGTTTTGGTTTGTACCGGGAAAATAAGGGAAGGGCGGATGCTCCTCCCTGTCTGTAAAAAAAGTTATATAGGAAGGGGATCTAATGCCCAAGTTTCAAAATTTTAGTACCTTCCAGGTAGTGGTGACGAGCACACGAACTTTGCAGAGGACACGAAAGACCCAGGTTTGCAGACGGCAATATTCGCTCCGATTCGTGAAATATGGGATATATTCATGAAGAACTGTCAAAACAATTACAATTCCAGTGAATTCTTGACGATCGATGAACAGCTGTTGGGATTTCGCGGACGTTTCTCGGCGCGCGTGTATATAAAATCCAAACCGGCGCGATATGGAATAAAAATAGTGACCATGAACGACGCGAAAACCTTCTACATGTACAATGCTATTCCGTATACTGGCAAAGTACAAACAGAGCGAGGTGAGAGCGTGCCTTCTTATTATGTGCGTAAATTGAGTGAACCCATCCACAACACAAACAGAACAATAACGTGTGATAATTGGTTCTCCTCAATTGAATTTTTTAATAAAATGAAACAACAATTAAATATATCGATGGTAGGCACGCTCCGAAAAAATAAGCGTCAAATTCCGATTTCGTTCGCAAAAAATGCTTCTCTTGGCACGACAAGATACGGGTACGACGGGCAAAACATTTTGCTATCGTATTGCCCAAAAAGAAATAAGGTTGTTTTGGTCCTGTCATCTAGGCATAAGAGCGGTAAAATAAGTGAAGACACCGGTAAGCCAGAAATGATCGACTTCTATAACAAAAACATATGTGGCACAGATGTTTTTGATCAAATGTGCGGAAATTATACGTGCGCTCGTGTATCCTCACGCTGGCCAATGCGCTTTTTCTTAGGCATGCTGGACCAGGCCGGTGTCAATGCCAACATATTGTATAATTTCTTACCCGAAAATGAATTGACAAATCGGAGAGCATTTTTAAAAACTCTGGCTCTGTCGCTCATCAAGCCGCATTTGCAAGAGCTTTGTAACGCGGCCCGGATTGCACCGATCATTGGCTAATAGTATCCGCGAGATCTTGTCGGCGACCGAAATCGAGGCAAGACCAATGTTCGGGTCGGATAAAATAGACAAACGCAAGCGATGTTATTATTGCAAAATTGAAAAAGATCGGAAGACGCAGTACTGCTGTGTAAAATGTAAGAAACCCGTATGCGAAGAACATCGCGCCGTATGCTGTTTTCAATGCGTGGAATAATTAATAATCATCAATAACAATTCACTGTTTGGTTGAATCATAATATGTAATAATATGCTATTAGAAAGTATTTTTCATTGTCAAAAAATAAAAAAAAAAATTTTTTGCTAATAAAATGTGTGAAAACCAATATGCATCGTACATAATTTGTTGCCTGTTTTCATGTCCAAAACTTAAGCACTGCTTTAGATAAATAAAACAAAATATTTTTTTTCTTGAAGCTGCACTATTTACCTTTAATTTCCAATTTAAAAAATCCCGGTATCTTAATTTGTCTCGTTACAATTATTTTTGTAAATCGATTTTTTTTTCCGAATTTCTTCATTTATTTAACAAAAAATGTATAAAATTAAATTAAATTTTCAAAAATTTTCCAATTGGCACTTCAAAATGAATATTTCGAGAAGTAGCATGAATTTTTTCAGAATTTTCTGATTGGATTAAGGGAGTGAAATGATGGCCGGACGCGAAAGACCCACGTTTGCAGACGAGAGGTGCGGAAAAAACGTTTGCAGACGAAGGGTTAACTTTACGCAGAGCATATTAAAATTAATGTTCAAATATTCAAAATAATGAGCATAGAATATTTTATATCTGACAGTTTCGTAAACGCATAGCAGTAACATTGATCACGAGTGAGTTTTCTTTCGTGAATAGTAACATATACAAAGCAATATTAATTAATAGACACAGCTCCGTGTATCGTGCACATTAATAATACAAATGATAACTTTTGGCAAATATAACATACAATATACAGAATAATTAAAAATGTAAGTTATATGTAATTAAGTAACTTTTTTTTATAAAAGAAGGCGGCAGACGAGCATTCAGTCCATAGATTAGATAGATGGTGATAAGGGGATACTGTCGCCCATAGAGATCCGCGATACATGCCAACATTAGTCCAAAATGACAAATGTTAGCACGCCCTCGGATGCGCTGCCTACATATGCACATTAAGGAATGGATTTGGAAAAAGGCTTGTTAAAATGGGGAAGGATAGGATGGGAATGAGGCTCTAGCACATCTCACTCACTACCGAAACACGTACGTACATTAGGGAAATAAGATAAAGTGGGAAATGCAGTACATTTCAAGGTAGTCTTCGGTGAGAGAGGGGTAACGTGGCCAGTCGAGCGCGTCCAGCGGCTGTTGGATTACAGCGTGCACTCTCCCCCTCAACTAACTGTTAACTCGCTTTTCTGTAATAACTTGTAACAAAATCCCAACAGAGTTTGAACTATACCGTTCATGATTGCGTATAGCCATTAGACAAAGATAAATTAACCTCCTTGCGCGAGAAATGGTTAGGAACAGCCCTGGTTTGAATATTAGAACATCTCAAAATCTATACAGTAGGTACTTATACTATTCAATATCATGGGAGCGATTTTGCATGATAAATGAAACAGGGTGCGATGTTACTAGGCATACAAATTAGGCATACAAATAGCTACCTATTTTGAGGTAGGTTGAATTGTTTTTATTTTCTCAAGGAATCTACAGTACTCATACTTATTGCTTGTGTTAGGTATAGAGTTTTAGGAAATCAGCACTCCCTTATGTAGGTTCTTAGCTATCAGTAGTATACTCGCAGTTCAAGCCATCTCATAAGCAAATAAGCGGACTTTACCAATTAACTACCGTAGCAGATGTTATCTCAGCAAAGGGACCTTATTCTCGGTATGGCCATAAGACAGGTTTCCTAACTTAAAATTTCGTTTTTATAAGATTCTTTTTAAATAGAAACATGATGTAACATGTATTAATAAAGCAATAAAAATGATATTTTTTAAAGATTTAATTAAAGTTATCTGTTAAACCGACAAGGAAGGCAATTTTCTCAGATAAGGTCGCAATATACATTTTTTTTATATAACTGTAACATATTTAAATAAAGACAAAAGAGTTAAACAATCAAGAAAAAATAATATATACATATGTATAATAATAACGTGTAATCAAACTACACGTTATTATTCTACAATGTTATATTAATGTATTAGGTACAACGTGTAGTTTGTGTACACCGTTGTACACCTTCTTTGTACAGGATGGACGGGCAGTCGCTTTTGTTATACTTTTAATCGAACGATGTAATTGAAGAATATTTTAAACAAAGGCACTACCAAACCTGATGATATACTACATTCAACGGCCCTTTATCTTTCCCCTAACAAAGCCTGTCCCAAACCTATTTTTCACTCTTTCATGTAACCTTATTAATCGTTTGTGTTTTTTTAGCTTTAGAAAGTGATTCTTGTTAGGTTTTTGAACACAAAACAACAAGCTAATTAGAGCCTCATAATTATTAGGCCAATTAGGCTAATAGAGGCATAGATTGATGTTTACAGTATTATACTGTACTCTGCTCAGAAAAAAATAAAATAGATAAAACAAGAACAATAGCCGTTGTTTGTTCATTTTGTATATTTTGTATATTTTTGAAATTCGAATGTAATGTTACTTATTATGCTTTCGTTAAAAATATTACTAATAACTTTTCATCTTTGGAGGGTAGTATTGGTAAATATAAATATGAATCTACAGTCATAATTATAATAAGTATAATACAGTCGATATCAATCTGTAACGTCCCACTGCATGGCACAAACCTCCCGAAGTAATCAACCATTAAGAGTTTGGTACCTTTTATATATATATATATATATATTTTATATAGTGAATATATATATATATATATTATTTTTATATAGGCGGACGAGCAAGCGGTCCCACGTGATGGTAAGTGTTACCGCCGCCCATGGACACCTGCAACACCAGGGGGTATGCGGGTGCGCCGCCGACCTTGCAAAATCCTATTCACAGCTTTCTTGAAGAACCCCATATCGTATCGTAAGAATCCCACGGAATAGACCTCTTGAGGTAGTTACGAAGTTACTTGAGGTAGTTAGACCTCTAGAGTACGAAGTGAGTACGAAGTATTCCTGTACATCTCTTTTATTTTGATAAAGTTTCTTACTACCTCTCGTTCTAGCATTGTGCTCTACTGTATTAGCAAATCTAGGAGTTTCTTTTACTAAGGCTTTGGCCATTTAAAATTTCGAACTAATCCTTATAAATGTATTGCACTAACACAAAGTATGAAAACATTTCAGACTTCTCATTCCTCTAATCGCTGAGCCATTACAGAATCTTAACGACTCGAAGTCAGTGTAAAAAGCTTTGTAACTGCTAGTTTTGTTTCGAAATTCTCTTCTGTCATTATGTTGGGGTTCCTTCAAAACGAAGACTCCAATTATGAACCTTATTGCAGTTGTTCCACTGAAGCTCCAGTTACAGTGATACAATAGAAATAAAAATACAAGAACATCATATACTTGGAAATATTTGTAAAATCTTTTGACCTGTAAAGTTTGATTTGTTTGTTTTCGATAGCACATAGTACCTTGACAACAATTTTGTAGAAAGTGATTAGAATCGGTGCAGCATCATCTCATTGTGTCAACTACTTCTACTATATATCGATGTAATACAATACTGAACTGCCAAAAATATAGATTTATAACAAAGTGCGTCTACATTCATAGGATTATTCAGATCGCTGTCGTTTCTTCACAGCACTGGCAATGGTACCTTAGGTCATGAGCGGGATGAAGTGGGACACATCTTTACAGGAGATAAGCTCATTTCTTCTAAATCCTTTTTATCCTTTCCATTGTATACCCTTGCTTTGTGCGTATAAAAAGTAAAAAGGGGTCCGGGCTGAGAATGTCCCATTCAAAAGTACCTATTATTCAACGTGTCACTGCTCTCAACCACCAAAGGTTAGCTGGAAGAAAATGCTATATGCATTTTAGAAAATGCATTAAGTTAGCCTTTGTGCACACATTTTGGTGCAATAAAGAATTTATTTATCTATCACTGAAATAACTCAAAACCCGAAACACATTAACTAAATCAAAATGTATAAAAATGGTCTAACGATAAGTAAATTGATTTTAGAGAACAAATCAAAAGTTACAAACATGAAAGGTTTTGTTGTTCTATCTAAAACGTTCATAGCGTTCATTACTACTGAGTAATACTGACAGGGCAGTGACCGGGCCCGGCGCGGGCGACGCGCCTTGAATGGAACTCCGTATAGAGTAAAAGATATACTACAATTGAACAACTTATGAAAAAAACCTGATGAAAAACTGGTAGACTCGATTCTACTCCAGATATTGAACACTCTATTTCCAACTTTCGCGTTATATCAGTGACACGTATAAGAAATAAAACCATCTATTTATTACATTAGGATGTTACTTTCATCAATTCATAAATGCTAAACCGCGAGAAATAACCCGCGGGCCTTTGTCATCTTTTGCGCGACGTGACTTGGCAAGTAATATCTGTAGCTCTCCGATCGACTTCTAAATGGGTTCTTAGCAATGTTAGACCCATGTATTCCTATCAAAAGAATACCCTACCCCATTTGGCACGGCCTATAGCATAACCAGAATCTCTCAGAAACTTAATAATAGTTACAATCAATAACTGACCGAGGGGTGTGGGTCGGGTTTAAGATAACATCACCTATCTTTTCTCGTGGATGTCGTAAAATGCAACTAACTTGTAATAAAGCCACATAATTGGCCAGCGTGGCTTTTTAAAGGCATACTTCCCTCATGTATAAGACAATGTGTACGAAGAGGCCCATCTCCAGGAGCGGATGATGAAAGGCCTGATTACGGTAATTTAATACATTTTATTCCATTTTTTTTTAATATCAACGGAACCTGTAATCTACAGCGAGTTTGATTTTTTGTTCTAATTTTGTTCAGACTTCGGAGCCTTCTGTCTGGCGAGCAAATGGCCACTTGACGCAAATTATGTGAAATGGGCGGAGTACCTAGTTAGTCTCTATACCAACCTCTTAAGTTTCAAGGATTACTCTTTTCTTTGCATATAACTTTGCTTGATCAATTTTTACACAAAGTTCAGAACAAAGTACGTTATTAATAATTATTGGTATATTATTAAAACCGTATTATAATTATAATCAATTAATATTATTATCAGCCTATAAAGTCCCACTGCAAGGCAAATACTTCTTTAGCCTTGTACGCTTGAGGTGGTAAAGGGCTAACACTGCGTTGGTCATTGCGAGCTTGAATTTGAGTTGTTTCTGATAGTTGCCTGGTAAGCCAAAGAAAGGGATTCCGTTATCGTCGTCGCCCGATTTTAGAAGTTGTGTCGTTCCCATTCAGTACCAACTGGGACCCATTACGGTAGTGATGGATAACTCCAGAGTTAATAAATCAAAAGAGTTGAATCCGCGAGCGGAGCAGAATCCCTTAATTGTTCCATCGAATTGTTACTCATTCCGATTCCGATTCCGGCGCCAATCATGATTGTGAGTGTAATCGCACATCGGCACTTGTCGGGGGCTCAAAATCGAGATGCAATGATGGCATGACCTTTTTTTTTTGTTTGCTTATGCAACAGCTGTCAGGAAAAGGGAAGGAAACACTCTCGGAATGTGAATAAGTAGGTGAGTCAAAAGAGTTAAGGAGTAACTAAGAGGAGTTGAATCCGCAAGCGGAGCAGGATTAAGTGAGTTAAAACACTCCGAGAAGTCTTGATTATCCATCACTACATTAGGCTGTTGACAGGGCTACCATTTGTAAAATCATTAAACCCGGACAAAGAGTTTGAATACCTTGGATTTTTTATCTTGAAATCCGGTCATTTTTTTACAGATATTTCTACGATTGAAATTTTAACATTGTTAGATAAAAATATTATATCTGTGACGAAAAATAAAAGTTCACATAGGTAGTTTATTAAACTGTAATAAACTATGACACAATCAGTAATTGTTAATAACTCATTGCTTTAGTAAAATACGTTAAAGAAACCAGGACGCTATCGAAAACCCGCCGGGACATTTTCAGGACTGCCTTCACACTAGGACAAATCCGGCGAAATCTGGATGGATTACCGAAATGTACTTCTCACGGATACGAGCAACAGTTGGGACTACTAATAAACTGTATAAGGTATACAGAGAATGTTTAAGGACAATCAGAATCGATAAGGAATTCTTAAGAAGTAAGTGGCCGCTTCGTTAATACCTACCAATAAGTTAATAAATTTATTTAGCAATCAAGTAGAATAAAATCTCGTAATTAGTTACTTTTGGTTTGGTTTGTTTTAATGTTTCAACATCCTCTTCTTCTTGCAGTGCCATCTTCTAATAAAGGTTGGCAATCATCATGGCAATTTGTACTTTTGAAAGTGCAGCACGGAATAATGATGTTCGTCGCCTTCTCATATTTTGTTTCCCATTATATGACCGAAGTACTGGAGTTTCTTCATCTTAATGGTTTTTTATATTTTTGCGTATTTGCCATTTCTGCGTAACACTGTTGTATTATGAACTCGATGAGTCAATTCTGTACCTAATTTCAAGATTGTATTTGGAATTCGTAACGTACTGTACTCACTGTACTTGAACATCTTAGTAACCTAATTTTATTTTTGTGTAAATTATCACAAGAAAAGGACTGTCACAACTCTGATAACCGTTCCTTAAAATCATGCACTAAATCATTCCATCAGTCGATATCTGTACATATACTCGAACATAGATCTCCAACAAAGTTCGCCACTAAACGACCGTCTGCTCTTTTCATCCAGTCATATGATCAGCAGCGGTGACTGATATACCTAAACATATATAAATACAGTAAAGACAATATAACGTCCAAGGATCGCCAGGGGATTCATATCAAACATTTGGACCGCCGAATGAAATGCAAACAAGTTTTAAAACACATATCATGTAAACACAGTTATTTCCATAACCTGTTACAAATCCACTCATTCAAACGGGTCGGGTACTGTATATTTTACAAAGGATTTTATACTTGTATATAAACTATATACTTATATAGAGGTTTATATATAGAGTCTGTGTTTCGTCATTGTAAGATAGATATAGTAACGGAAAAACACAGACTTATATTACGAATATATGATATCTGTGACAGATTTGCGATATATATATTATATTATATCTCGTGGCACCCATCGTATTTAACCTTTTGGTAGAAAATTAATTTAAAATTGTTTCATGTTTAATGACCTGTGCCCGTGGCCTTTACCGTCGGGTAGTATCTATTCAAAATGTTTATAAATTTAGTTGTGTTATGGTCTTATCCATGTTGATTTACTCAGCTTAATAAAGGTCGAGAATTAAAAATTAGTGTAAATCCACGAGAATATAAATCAAAATTTTCCATTAAAAAATAAAATCAAAAACGATTATATTAATTTCATGGTGTGATTAAAATATTCTCGTCTTGAGCCATCCTTCTTCAAATAGAGATAAAATGGTTTTATCCCTGTGGAGCAAGTAATTCTTAGGGTATCGCGGAGTAAGTAGGTAATTCTTTGTTAGAAAAAGGTAAATTAATCCCAATTTGAAGGGGTCATAAAATCTGTCCGACGGTGCTAGAGCTTTAAGTACTTGTTTATATATAAAAGTTGGCCGTACCTAATGAGTTACTTTTTATGGCGTTTTCCTTGTTTTTAAAATTCGTATAAAAAGGGATGGGTAGTTATTTGCTACCACATGCCGTTTTATTAAAATACATAAATGAAATGAACTCGAAACATAGAATATTCGCTTGATATCAAAATTAAGATAATGGAGAATCAAACTCTTGATTCTCGTCTTGGATCGTCTAGTAGTTGTGGCTGGTGCATCGTCTTAGAATTGGTTAATCGTCTTGAATTTTTGGTAAATTCAAACAAACTTAAACTTTAGGCTGATCCTTACCTATGAAATTGCCGTTTTATATGGAAAAATACACATTTAATTAATTGAAGTAAGCCAAATGCCAGATAGCTAAGTTCAAAGTGGCCACTACGAATAAATAGCAATTTCTTAGGTAAAACCCTAAAACTATTTTATTTTCTGTAGAATGAAATGCACCCAGTGGAGCCATCTGTTGGTGAAAACCCTCATGACGTTAATTAAATAAAAAATATTATATTTGAATGACTAAAAATAAACTGACATTGAACATAATATATAAGAATCTTCGCAACATCACTTAGTCATACACCAAAATAACATTCAAATGTAGACGGAGTATTTGTATTGTGATATTGTCTTCGGACCGCGGTACATGCTACGTTACCAATAGTAACGTAACATAATGTGTTACGTTAAGAAAAAATAAAAAACAAGGGATTTGAAGATTTTCCAGAAAAAAATACCAAGGTGAAAGGCGAGCAAAACCGCTGGAAAAACTGCTTGTTTGTATTACTATACATGGAATCTATTAATAAAGGGAAACTTATTTATTTACACTGAGTCCGCGCTGGATTATGTCCCGAAACCTAGTGATGAGGAGGCCTGTGCCCTGCAGTGGGACGTTAAAAAGACGACATAAAAAGTAATGATAAAATATTTTATATAATCCCTAGTTCCTTTAATGTGCATCATTTTGATGCACATGAGTATAAGAGTTGATTGAATACACAATATTTGTAGGACAATGGTTTATAATTGAATTTCCATAATACTGATTTGTTGTTGTTTTAGTTTTGTTTGCCTTTGTTTCCATATGAAAACTGAATATTTAAAAGTAAATAAATGCTGTTTGCTTTATGCCGTACATTTATTATGCATTTACTATGAAAATAGTAATTATGTTTAATTAGTTTTTGTCTGCGACTACGTGCACTAGGAACGCCAATATAGACCAGGTGTACAACCAGTACAACCAGTTTGTTACCGGTAGTTCTGGTCTTTTTTACACCGAAAACATATTCTACATAAATAATTCGAACGTTGAAACCAAACGATAGTTTTATGTATGAGTAAAGCGCCATCTATTGGTCAACCGATGGAACGACAATTCGATCATAAAATGGGTTGTCTACCGGGATATTGTTAAAAACTTCTATTTAAACTAGCAGCAAAGAAAAGACTAAATCAGCAGTTAATCACAATCAACCAAATTAACCTATTTTTAAATAACTAAAGTAAATAATTTTAAATTACTACAATGGTATTGTCAAGTCGACGGAGTCCCGCTACGTGGGACTCTTGACTCTATTGTCGCCAGAGAACCTAAACCTAACGCACTTTTACATTTACTTCCATCGATTTGCTGCCAATTCAATATCGACTGCTGCTGCTGATTTTCCTTTTATTTTTATACAGAATAGATGGCAGACTAGCGGGCGGGCCACATGATGGAAAGCGCCATCCATGTATACGTAGCCACATGCTTGCCAAATGTTTTTACTGCAGTGAGTAACAACGCGCCTGCTCAGTCAGTGCTTAAAACAAGCGACTTTGTGGACAGAGTACTCCAGTTAATGTTTTAGAAAATCCTGTTTACAGTCCCTTCTTGGCACCTTATGACTTTTTTATTTCCCAACATTAAATCCTAACTAAAATGGAAGCAGTTTTCGTCGCCGTGAGGAAGGGCAAAAAAAGTTTTCCAAATTGGTTCAGTCGCATGGATCTTTGTATAAATGGTATGTCTATACTTTCTTGAAAAAATACAAGAATAAATAATCGAATCGATACTAAATCGAATTACTAATTATCTAGAATCAATTATATAACTATCAATTATATAACTCTTGATCTTATATTGTTCTCTTATATATTAGTGGCCCTATAAGGCCATGGTGAAAAATACGATTTTCTTCAAGTTTAACGTCGAATTCATAAAGTAATTCTTATATCAATATTATTCGCATGAGTAGGTACATATTAGAATATTCATTAGTAAATAAAATTTCATTGCCGCAAAATTATATTATTCAAAACCGATAACGAATTTTACGTCGCCACTCCTGTTTTCAACGGCAAACGAGTGCAAATTAAAACACAGACCACGTAAACGGACACAATGAATGCAAACGAAGCTATTTGTCACGGGCAGTGTCCACAGAACAATAATAATTAAATCGTAGAGAAAAATCAATGTTTTCCCACTATTCGTATTTAGTGCTCCTTGATGACATTCCACAAAAATGATTTCTTTTTTATAAAATTTTAATTAAACCCAATCTTATAAATTTTGTAATTTGACTAAAAATCTTGAATTTATGATTCTTTATTTATAATTTTAATTTTGAACAATTTTATAATTAGTATTTTTGATTTTATTTTATTTCTAATTAGTGTAATATTTTGTATGTGTGTTGTATATAATTATCAATATGGACATATGTGGGTTTGATAAAAATTGATTTATTATTATTAAAATCAAGCCAGAAATTAAATATGTTACTAACGCTCTTTCTTCTAATGACTACATTCATGTGTGTATGTCGCGTGTACTTACACTATTATAGTTTCTATAACTCAAAAGTATACTCAAAAGAATTAAATACTTTAAGGTACGTCTGTAAAGCCACCTTTCAATGAAGGAATGTACTGAAAGTATGCATATTGAGTGTAATGCACGCTACACATATATGTAGTCATACTATGCCGATCGCTCCCATTACAACCAATAGCAAAATTTTTAAACTAGCACATCCTAATGCAGTATGCTTCAATTTATTGTTCAGTAACACACCATCTATACTTTTATATAGTCCTTGTTTTGAGTCTACAAAGGATTCAATAAAATATAATTCTTGATTGAACTATCTAAAACACAATATTCTTATGAAACTAAATAATATTATGTATCCTAAAAAATATTAATGCAACTTGTCTTCATGTACCTGACTATGCGCGCCGAGTGAGGTAAGCGGGGAGGAGAAATTGTGTATTACATGGTAATGTAATTATCGGAGACTTATCTGAAGATATCTTCAATCTGTCTACTATGAAAATTGAAACAGTCACAGAACAACAACAACAAGAAAACAAATAGAACAAGTTTTTAACACCGTGCAGTAGTCAGGTACTTGAAGACAGTGTATCTCGCTGGTTTCAAAGCAAGGAATGCAAATATAAAGTTTATCCGGGCGTTTTTGGGTCATTATGTATTATCTTTGTTTTTCTCTTTTTTATATATTCGAACGTACTGATATGTACTTTTAATGAGTATTTCGTTACCGATCCCTTTGTACGTACGGGAAAATAATTTGAGTGACGAGTGAAATTATGTATGTGGTGAATGTTTTTAATGAATCCAGCTCTAATTGGAGTGGATGCGGAGTGGGGTATAAGTTTTCGCAGAAAAATTACACTGGAAAAAGTATTTCTGGATAGCAATGGATGGCGTACTGACATCAACATAGAATCTGTAAATTTTAGAATATTCGGTTTTTATTAATAAATTGTTTTAATAATACCAATAATAATGTAAACCGACTGATATACTGTTAAGAATCATGTATAGACCGCTGACTTTGTTAGCAGTACAGATCGCGCACACGGAAGGAACTGCATGCGTGATAAATATGAACGGTAACAGTTTATGCGAGATGTAAATAAATATATATCCATAACACCACACTCCACATTATAATTCCGAAAGTGTCTGTCTGTTTGTTACGCCTTCACGGCTAAACTATTGAACCCCTAAAATGAAATTTGGCAAAGAGATAGCCTTAAGTCCGGAGAAGGACATGGGATACTTATTATCAACGAAAATTGATTAACTTTTCCTGGCGGAGTGAACTGATTTTAAAACAAAATCCAAGCGAGCAAAGCCGCGAATTAAAGCTAGTAAAGAAATAAAAAATCATCATGTTATTCCAAATATGTCCTTTATTTAATATACTTATTTCTAAAATAGCTTCAAGATAATTGCCTTGAGAATGAGCTATTAGCTCTCACGATTGCGGCTAAACTTTTGGCAACATGCCAGAACATTAGGAGAAAGTTTACTAAAACGGAAGAACTTTGTTTTAGTACAGTTTGAAACAGTTTGAAACAAACTTTTATTCAGATACGTCCTTCCCGAGAATGAGATTATATTAAATATTAAGCGCCTCTTTAGTTATTCGTGCGTTCTTTGATGTCATACCTGTGTCACACCGTGCGATTTTGTTAGCACAGGATATAAAATAATAGAAGAGACAAAGTGCTTTGTATGATGTTGAAGCTTTCGGCGACTTGCATGTATGTATATGACATCAATGTGGTGGATGCGAGCCGTCATACGGAGTTTACCTAGATCTCCTTTTTACTAGTCTATCAACAGCTATATTCATGGCAGTGGAGTGCATTGGTTGTGAAACTTGATAAACTGTAGTGGCAGTATGCAATCTATACGTATAATGATGGTTTTAATAGACTAGAAAATGTAGGGAGCACTAACAACCCTAGCGAACGACCGCGATTTCGCGCGCGCTAGCCTAGGCTTAGCGTAAGTATCAGATAAATGGTAAGCTCAGCTTTTTTGCTTATATGTGATGCTCGCCCCTGATTCGTGAGTTGTTTTAGAGTCAACGGGCTTGAAGTAACTAGGTTCTTCGAAGTACTCACTTTGATGAACCATGTTGCTTCGAGCCAGTTCTAAACTACAGGTTACTCTGCAGGTTGGTTTTACAACGTTGTATTTACGGTTGGCACCACCTAACTATCTATTGAATAAGTCAGTAATGAGCTGCAAGATACTTGTATTTCTGTGAACGTTCTATTGGACAATTCTATAAACACTTGATATGTAGTCTTTAAAAAAACTGTACCAGCCCCATGTCCATGTCACTCAATGCAAGACACTGAGCAAAATCCCTTTTTGTCTTTTATATTATAATAGCTATTCACACCTTTTTCCATAATCTCTTAACATATAACATCGAAAAACAGAAACGAATGCGATTTTTAAAATATCATTTGACTTTAGTACATCAATGGCGTTTTCATGAAAACCTATTATGTCCGCTTATTGATTTCGGATTAGGTTCTCGCAACAATGAGATTGTTTCGACATTTAGAGAGTATTATGAGGTATTGGAATAAAGCTTGTATGCTATCAGCTAATTGGGCTTTTTGTGGTTTCAACAAACGTGTCTTCCTTTTCTTTTTTCATTAGATATGGGCCTAAATGTAAAGAAACGAGTACGAGGATGTTATAGGTACGTAGTATGTTATGTTATGTTACCAACGTAGTTTGAAACGTCTTTTGTGAAGGAACAAAATAAATAAAATAAATGATTTTGACACTAAAATATGCGTAACGTTTGTAACATTATCATCTAATACATATCCGAAAAAAATACAAATCACGATTACGATCGTTCAGTCAATTTATTTCGAAACGACTTTTCTTTCCACAGCCCAATTTTCGAACGTTCGAAAGCAGGTTCTAATCAAGCCACTTTGCTACTATAACTTTAGAAAATAAAAGTACAGTAACTGCGGACTGGCACTGCGGACTTGTGAACAGCTGCTTGCTTTCTGTTTTGGAAAAAGTCAAAGAAGGACGCCCACGAGGCAGAATGATCCTCCATCACAACAATGCCACAACAATAGTTCACTCTGCCAGACACACAAAGCAATTTTTGAGTAGGTACTGTAAATATAGAGTTAACGGGTCAATCGCCATATAGTCCCGACCTTGCGCCCTGTGACTTTTATTTATTCCCTAAAATTAAGGGTAAACTCAGAGATATACGTTTTATGAATGCAGAAGCGGCAATAACGGCCTTCCTAACTTCTGTTGAAGAGGTGCCTAAAGAAGGGTGGGATGAATGCTGAATACACAATGGTTTTAACGCATGAAAAAGTGTATCTATTGTCGCGGAGAATACTTTGAAAAGCAATAAAACAACTCTCATTTTTATATCCACTTACATTTTTGCGATTCTAAAAACTCTCAGTGTCAATCACGTATTGGAACATTCTTTGGGAATTTTGAAAGTGTACACACACAGTCATAATTTTGGTACCGTAATAGTTTATTGTCCTATACTGGACATGGACATCCTCATGTACATTGGTTTGTGCATAAGGAATGCATGGTCTTAAAACGGTTGTGGGGTGTAAGCTGGTGTCGGAATAGCACCACCCCATTTCGTACCATGGGTATTGTAAAATGCAACTAAGGGACCCAAGGTCTAACTAGGTGTATTAGTGGTTCAACTGAATCATTTAATTAATGTTGATATAATTGTAATTTGTGTTGGTGTGTAGGATAACAGAAATGATGTGTATTTACTGTAGTTATCATTTATGTTAGGTAACAATCTTTTATCGGTAATAATGTGAGTATAATGAAGTAATTATTATTATATAAATTAGATACTCCTCCAAACAGCAGTGTAGGGACGGCAGTTACTGTACAAGAAAGATAAAACTGTTCAGTATAAGAGCCGATTTATTATTGAGACTAAATTTGACACGTTTCCATATTATACATATAAACTACGTCACACCTTATATTATACTAAACACTACATCACAGCCATTCACAGCACGAGTTGTAGCTCATTTACACATCTTGAGCATCGGTCAAAAGCTAGAATAAACAACTGTTATCATTATCTGATCACTGTTATCACTGTTATCATCGAGTTTTTATTATCATGTTTATGTCTTTGGTTTATGTCATTTTTCGAACACGTCAGTAATAGGGTGTGTTGGCGGAGACTAGATGTGGGGGACTATGGACAGCTCCCAATAGCTGTTTCACTGTGTAGAACTCGGACCACTGGTTGTCGGCGAGAATTATATGTAGTTTGGTCGCATACGAGAATCGTATACAATATTCTCGTCCAAACCGTTAAAGAAATTCCCCTCATGTAAATGAGGCTTTATTAAAAGTATTTATTACACTACCTGTATTAAAAATAGGTATATTAAAAATTTAGTCAAAAAAACTGTAGGTACTTTGTAATTTTAAACTGAACCAGATGAAATTTGCGCAAAGCGAAATGTTTTTGGCATATGAAGCACAAATGAACGGATAAATCCGAAAATCCGAAGCCCGCGTAACAGTATAAAACAAAGCCAGTATGGAATGCTGTTTTAGGAATGCACGTGATTTAAAAAAGTAGAAAATGAAACGTAGGGAGGAGTTACCGGATGTTGCTTTACTATCGGTTAAATTACTAAAGACAAAAATTACGAAAGTAAGTTAGTGAAGTGAAGTGATCGAGGTGATATGGCTCGGATGGATTTCTTGGTAACAATATCACTCTTTACCTAGCATCATAAGCTAACCACGCTCATGTGCGTTGGTGTGGAGGTAAAGTAAGTTAGTGAAGGATAGATCGAGGTGATATGGCTCGGATGGATTTCTTGGTAACAATATCACTCTTTACCTAGCATCATAAGCTAACCACGCTCATGTGCGTTGGTGTAAAGGTAAAGTAAGTTAGTGAAGGATAGATCGAGGTGATATGGCTCGGATGGATTTCTTGGTAACAATATCACTCTTTACCTAGCATCATAAGCTAACCACGCTCATGTGCGTTGGTGTGGAGGTAAAGTAAGTTAGTGAAGGATAGATCGAGGTGATATGGCTCGGATGGATTTCTTGGTAACAATATCACTCTTTACCTAGCATCATAAGCTAACCACGCTCATGTGCGTTGGTGTGGAGGTAAAGTAAGTTAGTGAAGGATAGATCGAGGTGATATGGCTCGGATGGATTTCTTGGTAACAATATCACTCTTTACCTAGCATCATAAGCTAACCACGCTCATGTGCGTTGGTGTGGAGGTAAAGTAAGTTAGTGAAGGATAGATCGAGGTGATATGGCTCGGATGGATTTCTTGGTAACAATATCACTCTTTACCTAGCATCATAAGCTAACCACGCTCATGTGCGTTGGTGTAAAGGTAAAGTAAGTTAGTGAAGGATAGATCGAGGTGATATGGCTCGGATGGATTTCTTGGTAACAATATCACTCTTTACCTAGCATCATAAGCTAACCACGCTCATGTGCGTTGGTGTGGAGGTAAAGTAAGTTAGTGAAGGATAGATCGAGGTGATATGGCTCGGATGGATTTCTTGGTAACAATATCACTCTTTACCTAGCATCATAAGCTAACCACGCTCATGTGCGTTGGTGTAAAGGTAAAGTAAGTTAGTGAAGGATAGATCGAGGTGATATGGCTCGGATGGATTTCTTGGTAACAATATCACTCTTTACCTAGCATCATAAGCTAACCACGCTCATGTGCGTTGGTGTGGAGGTAAAGTAAGTTAGTGAAGGATAGATCGAGGTGATATGGCTCGGATGGATTTCTTGGTAACAATATCACTCTTTACCTAGCATCATAAGCTAACCACGCTCATGTGCGTTGGTGTAAAGGTAAAGTAAGTTAGTGAAGGATAGATCGAGGTGATATGGCTCGGATGGATTTCTTGGTAACAATATCACTCTTTACCTAGCATCATAAGCTAACCACGCTCATGTGCGTTGGTGTGGAGGTAAAGTAAGTTAGTGAAGGATAGATCGAGGTGATATGGCTCGGATGGATTTCTTGGTAACAATATCACTCTTTACCTAGCATCATAAGCTAACCACGCTCATGTGCGTTGGTGTGGAGGTAAAGTAAGTTAGTGAAGGATAGATCGAGGTGATATGGCTCGGATGGATTTCTTGGTAACAATATCACTCTTTACCTAGCATCATAAGCTAACCACGCTCATGTGCGTTGGTGTGGAGGTAAAGTAAGTTAGTGAAGGATAGATCGAGGTGATATGGCTCGGATGGATTTCTTGGTAACAATATCACTCTTTACCTAGCATCATAAGCTAACCACGCTCATGTGCGTTGGTGTGGAGGTAAAGTAAGTTAGTGAAGGATAGATCGAGGTGATATGGCTCGGATGGATTTCTTGGTAACAATATCACTCTTTACCTAGCATCATAAGCTAACCACGCTCATGTGCGTTGGTATGAAGGTAAAGCGCACTAGTTTTATTACAAGGTTTTATTTCACTTGCTTTATATGGTTTTATCTATGAGCGTAGCTAGCATTGCTCTAGCATTAACCTATCTAGAAGAAGACAAACTCCAAAATGGAACCCAAAATCAAGAGAACTATATGTGTTACTGGTAATGCATAGGGTAAGAACTTTCTGCAATTTAGAATACTAAAAAGGAGTAAATAATTTAAACGTAAAAAATATTTTGTTTTTTATTGATGACTATTTAAAATTGATATTGTATTATTTATTTTATTTATTTATTTGTAAAATTGGTATGCGCGTATGGCGGGGATGTAAGTCCACGAATGAATACATGAGTATAAGTATGAATACATTTGTATGCATGCATAGGCTGTACGAGTATTTGAAGTGTTTGTACAAAGATTGCGCACTGATTTCTCTGTACACTGTCAGCAATGCCTGTGGCTACTCCCTTTGATGCCAATCGTCGGTTTCAGGAATGCATTATTTTTCGCCATGAGTACATCGGCCGACAGACACACACGATTCAAGCACACTACATAGACGTGTGTGACGGGCAGGCTTGCTACTCATGGACTGTCACGTCCAGTTCGTTCCATTTGCCATTACTGTAGGATCAAGAGCGGCCTAACATTTTTAGCCGACTGCATTTAAGCTAAAAATTGAATTTTCGTAGTTTCCATAAAACTACATTAGGCGAGCCGATACAATGCGCCACCGAAATAACACAAAACGTGATACATATCAACTAATTTAAAATATATAAAACCGATATTTTCGAAAAATATAATTAATTTAAGGATTAATTCGAAAGTTACAAAAATGTAAGGTTTTGGAGTCTTGTCTGGCTTGTTTGATGGCACGGCTCGGGCGACGCGCGTAGAATATAAGATGTACTAGAATTGTACTATAAATTATGAAAAAAAAAACCTACTGTATAAACTGGTAGAATTGATTCCACTCTTGACATTAAACAACCTACTTTCAGCTTTTGCGATATTTTAGTGACACCTATACTTATTAGTTTTAAAGTCTTTATAGTGAGTAGAGAATTTTAAAGTCTTTATACTTTAAAAGAAGAGACTTGTGCGCTACAGTGAGACTTTATAGACTGACATTAAATTGGTACAGTCCTCGCAACGAGACATGAGCTTTGTATCTCTGTGAGTGGGTGCTGAATTGTCCAATTCGATTGTCGAAATAGCTAGCATCGTACACTATCCGTGTGCACTCACGCAAACGCAAAGCTCATGTCTTGTTGATTTCACTTTAGACACATATGTATATAGGCTGTGTCCGAACCTTGAAACCATGGTTTTCATTCAAAATTCTGAGTCCATTGACATGGATTTTTTTTGCAAAAGAAATATATTTTGGATTCTATCAAATTTTTCATACAGTAGCTAATTAGCTCCTTATATAAACTGAAGCATTTTCTTGTAAAAGTACATTGAGCATTGTGTTCAAAATAGTTCAAAATAAGAATTAAATTTCATGCACAGAGTGCAAAGAGGTAGATTAAGCTCGGCTGAACAGCATTTAGGATAATGCGTCGGCACTTCTCATCGCCTATACCACAATGCTTGAAGACGAAAGTTTTCAATCAGTGTGTCCTGCCAGTTACGACGTACAGTGCAGAAACATGGCTTCTGACGGGAGGCCTGAACCATAAGTTAAAAGTCGCCCAGCGAGCTATGGGGAGAGCTATGTTCGGAGTTTCTTTGCGGGATTAGATCCGAAACCAAGAGATTCGTCAAAGAACTAAAGTCACCGACATAGCTCACAGAATCAGCATGCTGAATTGGCAATGGGCAGGTCATATTTCCCATACGACCGATAACCGATGGGTTAGGCCTCAAGTGGAGGCCACGTACTGGGAAGGGCAGTGTGGGATAGACGGCCCTCCGGCCAGGTGGATAGACGACTTAAAGAGGTTCTCCGGTAGTGGTGGGATGAGAAGAGTCGTGAGGTAGCGAGCGAGTATATAGAAGTGAAGAAACATAAGCTGATGGTATGGCACAGAATGCTTAATACAAATATCAAATTTTCAATACGCATAACATTTTGCAGTTTGTTGAGAAATTACATTATATAAAAGTGCTTTGACCAACCGAAAATTTAATTGTAACATCTTGATGAACGCCTTTCAAAAGCTACCCACTTTTCTTCGTTACTCATCATGGGGCTTGTTGCTTGCTGTAAGCGTTTCTTGCAACGTTGGACCGAATCAATAATTTGTACAACACAGATATAGAGCATTTTCTTCTGATATATCATTCACTATATTCACCATTATATTCACCATTATATTATACAAAAGTATAACCATAAAGATAACTAATTTTAGTAATTTTTCGCATGAAAATCGTTGTCATTCTAGATGGACGAAAAAAGACTCTTTAGATTACAAGCATTGTAGTCTTTAAACGAAAACCATTATGATTCTTTAGGGGGCATGAAATCCTCATTCTTTCTGATTACATACCTATCTCTCTTCTTTTGAACAATAAGTCCTTTTCAGTTCAACGATATCAAAACTCGCGTGTAACAATATGCAGTCGCGTGGAAGGAAGGAAAACCGCCGTTTTACGATACTATTCAACGTGAACGCTTCTTTGAAAGGCTAATCTATTCAACTTCCTCTAACCTCGCGACCTTTTAAGGCTTATTCCGGATATCGCGCTCCCGGAAAATGAGTATAAAATAAAATATTTCGGTTTCGATAAGCCGTGTTTTATTTTAGGATGTCGTAAAAATCTATTTTTCTGTCCATTTCGTGCGTTTTCTTTAAAACAGATGAATATATATCTGAGCTGAAGTCAGCTCGTGACCATGGTTGGTGCAAACCAAGCGAAAAGTCGAGTAAAATAAATAAGGTAAACATTCGCTTTAAAACCCGTTTAAATAGATAAATATAGATGTTTTAAATCGCGAAAATCTCAAATGCTAACAAAAGAATCAAATAAACTTTAGACTTTGTTGAATTGCTTCGTTTATTGTATTCCGTAAAGAAACTTCGAGCATAGCTCTTTTTATAGTTCGTTGAGTGATTTTAAATTTATTAAATTTATAATTTTAAATATTAATTTATGTTCGTTGGGCGTACATCATACCTGCCCTGCTAGGTATTAATTGACTCTAGTATTCAAGCATCATATTGTAATACAAAAAAGAAAAATATTTAAATACTGAAACCACTGAAAACAAGTGTTGTGGTTCACTGCAGCTTATGCTGAGTTGGAGTCCATTTCCGGCATCGCAATACACATCGACACGATTGTACTTCCTACTGTACTGCGGCACTTATTCCATGTATATTTCTATCTTGATTTCTCTTTATTTTCAACGGAAACGAAAATTCTTTTACTAATTTCTGTTCAGTACTTATATAACCAAGAAAAACCAACAATTCTGTTAGTCACTAAGCTAGAAGGGATTAAATGACGTTTCAGGTGTGATATAGAATCCAATGGACAAAATCTAAAACAAAGAAATTCGGCGAAAAACTGAAATTGCCGATAGCTATGTTGGCTGTTAAGGAATGCCAACAGCTTGAGGGATGCCTCAAGCTGTCATGGGATGCCTTCCAGTCAGGTGGAATTCCTACTAGAAAATCGCCGGTTGACGCCGGATGAGAAGAGCCGAGATCGTGTGTGGTGGTGGGCGTTGGGAGACGCTTATATCTAGCAGTAGAAACACACAGACTGATGGTATAAATAATATAATGTATGTATGTTTAGAGAGCAGTGATAGGCTAGGAGTATCTATACTCGACTTACATTCGTGTGATCGTGAGTTCGTATCCTCGGCCCGTATCACTGAGTTTCTACTTAAGTACGACTTAACTGTCACTGGATCAGCGGGGAGGGAAAACATCGTGAGGAAACCCGCATACTCCAGAAATAAAGAATCTGGAATATGCGCTCCGCTAATCCGCAGCGGGCCCGCGTGGTGGATTACGGCCCGTACATGTGATTTTCTAGTGGAGGCATGTGTACTGTAGTGGAACGTTATAGGCTGATACCTGTATATGTATTAGAGTACCGCCTATCTATCAACATACCGAACATACAGACAAACTCAACAATACAAAAAGTAACGCATTTTCTCTCACCCTTAGTGTTCGAATAATAGTTAGTGTTCCTACTGTCGGACAAATAGCTGCGTAGCGATCCGAAAGGAAAAACAAATGAAGTGCTACAACGAGACCGAAACTTAGAAGATAAATGGCGGCTGTTCAAGACGTGTCGAAACGAAGGACAGGAAAATCAATATTAACGGACAGGGATGAACTTGGCCTTGGAGACTGAGAGATCTTTCTGGGACGATAGCTGTGAGGGATATAAACCGCTATTTGTACCGTTATATGCTTGGAATTTCATTTATTTATTTTATAGAAAGAAGTTGTAGACGAGACAAGTTTACCTAGCTCGATCATAGGGTAGGGGTTTTCAGTAAAGGATTGGTATCCCTTTTTTCGTTTGAATTTATTTATTTCGAATTTATCTCGCTAGTTTTCTGTCCAGAATTTAATATTTATTTATTTATTGCACATTATGGTACAAAAGGAGAGTTTAATGACTTAAGGCATTCTCTGCCAGCTAACCTTTGGATTGATCAGAGGGATACTTTGGGAGGTCTGATGAGAGGTAGCTTAACGACTTAAACGAACTTAATCTATAACAAACGACAAACAGTAAAAATTATTTAGCTATGAATAAATATACATGATGAATACATACAATATCAATAACATTAAATATGCTTACATATGCGAGTAGGTAGGCGAGTATGTAAGCAAGTAGATAGGCGAGTATGGAGGCGAGTAGGTAGGCGTGTAGGTACGCGAGTAGGCAGGCGAGTGGGTAGGCAAAAAGAGCCGTCACAAGTACGGCGCGCTCTTCTTAAGATTCAGTCCGAATAACCATAAGGCGGGCTTTACACAAACAATCCAGATCACGATTTGTATGGAATCTAACGTGTAATGGCATCCAGATCACACGGTCAATCTGGATTATGATCAACGATTGTGTTCCATGGATCGTGATCTGGATTGATTGTGTTATGACCGCCTATGGTTGACAGGACCATGGAAGGTGGAGATAACTCCACTTTCCATTTACATAAGTTAATATTTTTGGAAAATTCTAATCTATGTACAGAATATAGAACTGTATGATGGTTATTGCTGTATAGTACGTATAGCAAGGACATGAGCCTTCGCATGCTCATTGTGTTGATTAAGAGGAATGTATGGCCTCATAACGGCACGTTGGCTAAGTGGGTTGGAGAGTTCATTCTTTTAGAATATTGTATAGTTTTTTAGGGCTTGTGGTAGCGGGTTTATTATCTCTTAGTCGCATTTGACCGTTCGGTTGGCCGATTAATATACTCGTATTATTTTACGCACACAATCTAGTAATTTTAATAAAAGAATTTTTGCATAAAAGGAAATAAAAAAAAAATACCACAGAGAAACTTAGAAGATAAACACATTTAAAACACGTGTCAGTTTAATGTGATAAGGCAGCAGATGTTTCCGTCATAAAATGAATTGTTATTCATGAAAATGAAAATGTCTCGGTACCTGACGAGACGTGACAACACAATGCGACATAAAGAAGATGTTTAGGTATACTTGCGCCTACATACACTTTCTTTATATGTATATTGACATAAATATTTAAAGAAAGTTATGTACACTTTAATAATGTATACAAAGTCATTCCATTTTAGCGCTTTGAACCAGCTCATTAAAGTGCTTACCATTATAGCTTGACCTGTTAAACAGGTGGTAAAGGTATGGTGATAATTTTCCAGTTTCATATACTAATCTTTTTCCTTTTACCTTATTACGTATTGCAAGGATATCAGTTTCATATTATGCTCTTTCAAATAATATTTCTTTTAGGTTTATGTTAAAATAGGATAACATAAATAAATACGAAGTTTAGAGTTCTCTGCAGACATCAAAAAGACCTCTTCTAAAATCTCTCAAATATAACATATAGTTTATTTTAACATATAGGACTATAGGTATTTGAATACATAAGAGGTATTCACTGACATTTGGAAAGCCTCTTCAAATATCTTCTAAAAGAATGCTTCCGGATCACTTAATATCAATGAAATGTGGTGACTTAATTATTTAGATTAAATAAAACTATGTTTAATCTGTGTTTACTAATTATTTTCTCGTTTATATGTCGTTCTGTACAAACCTAGATTTCGTGTCTACCATATAATAATATTAGGCTCTTACATATGAAATTGCCGTTTTATATGAAATATATTATATTATATTATATTATATTATATTATATTATATTATATTATATTATATTATTATATATTATATTATATTATATTATTATATATTATATTATATTATATTATGTTTTTTGTTTTTATTCAAATATTTATTATTGTATGAAATCTATATATTTAATTAATCGAAGTGTTTTCCATTATTATCAATGCACTTGTGCCATTTTAATGGAAGTTGATTGATGCCTCTGCTATAAAACTCCCGGGGACGGGAATCGATGAATTCTCTGAAGTCGTTTTTCACTGCTTCAGCGGAGTTGAATTTTTTTCCCTTGTAAAAAGTTATTCAAATTCCGAAAAAAATGAAAATCTGTAGGGGCATGGTCTGGTGAAGGCGGTGGGTGACGGAGAGGTTCCAGTCGTAGCTCCTGTAACTTTGTGACTGTCGTGTCGTGTCGTGTGTAAGCGAGAAGCAGTGGACTAGAGCGTTTGACAAGACTCGGTTGTTTGATAGCGAGCTTGTCCACCATCGTTTGCAATTATTCACAGTACACATCTGCATTAATTGTTGTGCTAGTGGATGTAGTTAAGAAGCTGTAGTGCTAGTTAAGAAGGTGTAGTGGATAATACCACCAAAGGAGCTTCGTTTGACTCAGTTTACGTTTGGGACATTGGTTGGCTGTGTCTCTTGGGTTCAGCCATTGTATCGGACGTTTAAGATTATCATATAGGATCCATTTCTCATCACAAGTGAAAATACGATTCAGAAACCTTTAATTTTTGTGCCCGTTCAGCAAAGTAAGGCAAGCTTCACGCGTGTTTGCACATTTGACTATATATTTAGATTACATTTCAGAATGTAGCCAATCCAATTTGCTGAAAACAAAACCAAATCTATATATCTTTCGCTTTACAATACATTTAGCTATAAATCTAGGCACTCTTGATGAATCAAATATCGATACATAAACAGTTATCACCTCACTGTTTAATTTAAGGCCGCGTCAGTTACCTCGGATTCCCATGTTTGTTTACATTTTTAACAAATTTGATTGGAACGATCCGAATATAATTTATAGGTATGAATTCAGACAAATGTTTACTTAAAAAAATGCTTTTGCTCGTATATATACACTAATGACTCTTGGGCAGTAGTTTTCCAGAATAGGCAATAAAAATCCATCTACACACGGAACTGTTCAGTTGGTCCAGCACTTATAAAGATCGCGGAAAACATTGGAGAAAAGTTGTTTTCATTGCGAAGTGAAAGGTGTGTGTACTCAGAGCTGGAAAAAATTGCTGAGAAAATATTAGAAATGCAGTCTAGTTTTTTGTTATTTCTGTCCAGCGAAGTTTTTGTTTTGTGCGCGTCTTTCTTGCTGCTAGAAGGTAAAATTGTTTTTCTTATGTTAAATTTATGTTATATCTTTTATCTTTTCTTATGTTATAGGCTAAGGTATACTTATTTGAGCGCTGATAGCCTAGGGGTATCTACACTACCTAGACTCACATTCGTGTGATCATGAGTTCAAAGCCATAAGTACTGAGATTCTCCATAAGTACGGATTCTTAGAAATTATCACTTACTCGGCGGCGAGGGACAACATCCTGAGGATACCCGCATGCTCCAGAAATAAAAAAAATATCTGGAGCATGTGATCCACTGGACCCGCGTGGTGGTTTACAGCCCGCAGTGATTTACCATGGGAGGCCTGTGGGACGTTATAGGCTGATACGAGTACAATATTTATTTTCTTGTATTTGTGAAGCTAACAGAACATTTTATAAGTGATATGTTATACATAAAAAATTAGAAACAGTTATCGACTATAGTATTCTAAAGTACCACCCCATCCCTTCCCGCGGGTGTCGTAAAAGGCGACTTGGGGATAACAAAGCGGCTACCACAAGCCCAGAGGAACTACACCACCTCTAAAAGAGTGAACTCGCCAACCCGCTTGGCCAGCGTGGCGTTTTAACGTCATACATCCCTCACGCACATGACGATGTGCTTGAGGAGGGGGTTCATGACCATGTTCAGGAGTGGCCACTAAAAGGGCTGGTTCAGATAAAAATTTCAAAACTTGTTGTTTAACACTACAATGATTTTTTTCAAAAATATTTAATGTACCGATACGGCTCCGTTACGATTTTATTATATGTATAGATATCGTAAAATAAAAATATCCGTACAATTTATCTATGTTTGCAAATAGAAAAGTTTAGAAAGTATTATATGTTCATACATATATCATCAATCAAGAAAAGTCGCAGGCGAGGTTAGTAACGTAGTATTACACGCTTGAACATTTAGACAATTACATATTTATCAGTGTCTGAAGTAATAGACAAGTTTGTATTAAAATCATTGAAGGCAAGTATTTTCAGGTATACTTATACAACGTGACACTGAAATGACGCAAAACGCAAAAACTGAAAATAGAATCTTCAGTATCGAGAGTAGATTATACTAGTTCTTACGATAGTTTTTTTTCATAACTTACGGTTAATTTTTTTATAGAAAAAGGCGGCAGACGAGCATAATGTCCACCTGATGGTAAGTGGATACTGTCGTCCATAGACATCCGCGATACATGACAATATCGGTCCAGAATGACAGACGTTGACATGCCCCCGGATGGGCTGCCCACCTTTGCAGATTAAGGATTGGATTGGATTGGTAATCTTCTGTGAGACAGGGGTAAAGTGGCCAGTCGAGTGCGCCCAGCGGCTGTGGGAATGCAGCGTTCACTCTCCCCCTACAAAACCTACATTATAGTACCTATGTCTTTTATTCTACGCGTAGTTGCATTCTTCGCGCATCGCACCCGGTCATTACCCTGTACTGAGTAATGAGTGCTACGAACGCTTTTGATAGAACAAATAAATCACTTTTTAACAATACTGATTTTGTTTTCAAATCAGTATTAAATTATAGATATATTTCTTTAAGGGCTCGCCAATATCCAACTCTCCCCTGTCTTTTATTCTACGCGTAGTTGTATTCTACGCTCGTCCCACCCAATCAATACCCTGTACTGAGGTAATGAGTGCTACAAACGTTTTAGATAGAACAAAGAACTTTACATGTTTGGAACTTATGATTTATGTTCTAAAATAATTTTATTTTTCACCAGAACGGTTTTCTACATTTTATCGTGTTCCGAATATTGTATTATTTCAGTGCCACATGTATGTTATTTTCACGTAGGTAGCTCCTATGTTAGAGACATATATTTAACACCATTTTTATATTAAAACCCTGTTTGTTTCAGAAAAACATAAGCCGTTATTATTTTGTAAGATCTGTCCGTTATACTGTTCCCCGAGGCGATATGACGAGGGTAAGATTTATTTTACATACATATTATAGAAACAAAAGATCGATGACTTCAAAGTGGTTTCATGGCTTATGTGGAGGCGCTCTTTATTATGTTGGTTAGAAGTCAAGTTAGAAGGACCAGAATGGATAAGCAGCACGTGTGAAACTTTTAGAACATATTTTATGGCTTCATTATTGTATATACGTTCCATTTCAATAAGCCTTTAATCTCTCACCTACAGTTCGGTCAATCACGATGAATGATGCCGAAACGTGGTGTCTCTAACAGTTAGTTCAATCTATAAGCTTAAAGTCACTCAGCGACCTGTGAGAGAGCTATGTAAAAAATGTCTTTACTAAACGAATAATTCGACAAAGAACTAAAGAACTGGCCTAGCTCACAGAATCAACATATTGAAGTGAAATGGACATGCCATGCCATATCTGCAGTAGAACCCACATCTGATACCGGATAGAAGTCTTTGGAGACCAAGTATCGGAAAGCGAGTTATGGGAAGCAGTCGAGTCAGATGGATCGGTGATTTGAAAAAGTGTGGCGGTAGTGGTTGGAAAAAAAGAGCGGAATATCATGTATGGTAGCATGAGCCTTAGGAGATATAGCTCACTCAACGAGCTTTTCGTTTGTGTGGGTGTACACCGATAGTGTACAGTGTTAAAGTGAATCAAAAAGTGGTGATTATCATCACAACACGAACAATGAAAATTACACTAAGTGGTTGACTACTCTATAATTTATAAATTTATAATTATCCAAATATGTATTTATAATTTTATTCTAAGCATTTTTTAAACTAATATTTTTTGACTGTCTCTACTTTCAGCACCCACTCACACAGATGCAAAGCTCATGTGTCTTTGCGAGGACTATACCTATATCCAACAGTGGAAGGACATAACATACTTCTAGCCTCTTCTAAAGGTCTAGACTCCAGTTCACTGCCGTATAAGTCAACGTTATTTACGTTTTCCAGATGCTTCCTCTTTATCATACATTGACGATGATGAAGGCCCTTATTTTAGCCATGAGCCCCGCGAGCACCACTTCGATATGACATCACATTACTGCTACTGCCCATGTCCAACCACACCTAAACCAACGACCACGACCAAGAAACCCACTACTACGACTGAAGCGCCAACTGGGATCTGCATATTCTGCAAGAAGAAATGCAATTATCCTTCATAATGTTTACAATGTTAGATTAATATATAATAATTTTAAACGGATTATTATTTTATTAATAATATTAATTAAATTGAATTTTGTAGTTAACTGATGTAAAAAAGTTTGTTCTAAATGATCGCTACATATTTTTCACTCTGATAGCCTAGCTAGAGCATCGCTTCTCAACATGGTGGTCCCGACCCCCAGGGGGGTGGCCATCACATATTCAGCAGATCGCAGTTGCGCAGGAAAAAATAAGATTTATAATCAAATGTAAAAAAAAACATAAACGGTAAAAAAATAGTGAGGATTATTTTATCTATTAAAAAATAGTGCATCTATTAGTCACGGAGGTTAGGTACTTATTTTATTTGTCTTTTTTCAGAGGCCGACTAAAAAAGTTGAGAAGTGATGGCCTAGAGGTATCTATACTCGACTCATTCGTGAAATTGTGAAATCAAATCCTCGGCTCTTATTGAGTTTCTATTTAAGTATTGTTTTTTTTTTAATATCGCTAGTTCGACCGTGAAGGAAAACATCGTGAGATAAACACGCGTGCTCGAGAAAAAAAATCTGGAGCAAGGATCAATCCGCAAGGGCATTATGGCTTTATGCCCGCCCGTATGGTGCATTATGGCCTGTGCCGTGTCTTCCAACTACATTTATCAATGAATATGCTTCATAAGGTCTCCGATATCCAAGTCGGAGGACTTCAAAGTATAGATACAAAAAAACATTTATTTATTTAACTTTAATTATTTTCTTCAGTATTAGGGGCGTTATTGTCCCAAGTTAATTTGATTGAACTGATTGAGACAAGTTAGGATTTGATTGACCTAGATTTTAGTGGTCAAATATAGGACCACATAAATAGCCTCACCACATTTTCACATTTTGTTATCATAACGCTTCCAGTATACTCTTATTAAAGTATCGATATTCGAACATGTTCTATTTATCTTCATAAAATTCCGTTCCAGCGAAACGTTTCCTGGAAAAAAAGATTTATGTGATACTTATAAAGAAGTTTTTGCTTTTTCACTTTGTCAACAACAGCGGAATCTGTTTCGCGATGGAACTTTTTCGTCTTCAGGAAAAAGAATTGATGTAATCGATATATTTTAAAGATGACCAGCATAATGTTTAAATTGTTATGCCTAGTTTTTGATAAAATGTGAAATGAGAGTAAAGATGTAAAATAAGAAATAGCTCGAACGTAGAATCAACATTAGACCTGTAGCAAAAATAACAATAACAATACTAATCGAGTATGTGTCTCTATTCAGATATAAAGATTGAATTGCACACCAAAACAGAGTAAGATAGACAGTAACAGACATTGTAATCACTTGAAATGCCCAAAAAGTAACCAAAGGTATATCGCTAACAGTGATCTCTACCAGATCACCTTTGGGTAGAGAGGAAATCAATATTTTAATCACAGGTCGATGGTGTACAGTATACATAATTTCATGTAATACATACGTATTTACATAACACAAGATACTAGAAATCGAAGCTTGGAATGAAAATTAGAATATCAAATATCTCGGTTACAAGTTGAAGAAAGATATACATACATATAAAAATAGGATTTGAGGCTACCATTATCCCTAGGAACTATCACCGCTCTTAGTAGCTAATTTGTAGTACTATAAATTATTGGCTGTCAACCACACCAAGGTCAACTCAAGTCTTACTCTCCATCTATATGAGAGACCCCATTCGTATTCCTACTATCCATTTTCTTCAAAAATATCCTTGTCATTACTATATCTGGAATAATTTTATCTCGTCTTTCGTTCATATTTTATGATATGTATGATATTATTTTTGTGGAGGCCTTGATACGTTGTTATTTATCCCCGGACTTTCTATATTGTCATTCCATATTTTACTAAGCAAGGGTTTTGTCGAGATAAAAGTAAAGTAGTGACAAGTTTTTAAAGGGTGTTTGTTAGTCTAGTCGTAATTAACAACAACTCGAACTTTGATTCGTTGTATAGCAGATAGCCATTGTATTCAATGAAGACCTAGTTATAGGTTAGACTGCGAGCAACACCTGGTTGTAGTCGTTAAGAAAAAGGCTGCACGTAGTTCTAGCCGATTGCGACCGGCTGCACCTAATTCTATAACTACATCGAAATTTTGTTTTGGGACTTTGAAAAGTTTGTACGAGTACTTGTACCAGCCTATAACGTCCCACTACAGGGCACTACAGGGCATAGGCCTTCCCTAGTAAATCATTGGGGGGTTTAGGGTCTTAATCCACCACGCAGGCCCAGTGAGGATTGGTCGAACACATGTCCCAGATTTATTTTTATTTCTGCAGCATGCGGGTTTCCTCACGATGTTTTCCATCATCGCCGAGCTAGTGAAAAGTTTATACCGTCATAATTTTGGAAGTACTGAATCGATTTATCTAAGATATACCTAGTCCGAAACGGTGACACAAAAAGCTAATTATAAACCAAGCACATTATTAAAGAAAGAATATCAGAAGTGGTTCTGGAGATTAGGCTTCTTTCTTTTATTTTTGTCAGCAACATGTTTTATTGTTTCTCTTAATATAATAATATAGGTATAATAGATATGTAGATTATGTAAATTATGTAAATTATGTAAATTATGTAAATTATGTCTTATGTAGATATTTCATTTATATAATGTATTCATTGACTATAATATGTATTATATTTATTTTTATGTATATATGTATGTGTATAAGTTTGTATGTATGCCTATGTAATAAAATAATGTATTATATAATATTTATTTCACCACCATCTAAATTGTGTTTTTCATGCACCTCCAAATTGAACTTCTTTGATCAACCCAAAGGTTGGCTGGTGGAGAATGACTTAAGGCATTAAGCTCGCCCTTTGTATGATATTGTGCAATAAGGTGTAAAAATAAATAAGGGTCTCATGTTGCTGCCACCTCTTTACTTAGTCTCCATTTCATTTTAGAATCTTAGTTAGCATTTTAGCGTCACTGTTTCTAAAATAAAATCTCCTTTCAAACTCCATCGGTAGGAAACGTATATTAAAATTAATTACGAAAATGTAATTTTTATAATGAGAACCGAAATTGAAAGATTTAAGTTACGGGAAACGCTAATAATTATTGACAAGAAGAAAATAAAAGATTAATAATTTTATATACAACGAATAATAAAAAAAGAATAAATTGGTATTTAATAAAATTAAATAGTTTAATTGGATTAATAAGAATGCATTGTGGCCGGTTTCCGATGAATCCATTACCGGAAAATTTTAATTACGCGCGGTGAAAATGTAATATTATTTTCCGCTAATTGGTAATGGAAAACGTACATTTAATTAGCATTCGATTTAAAAATACACCCAGTCGACTTCGTTTGTACCGTGTACTCTGCAATACATTATAGAGCCACCTAAAATAAATCTATTAAAGCTTTTTATGATAATTCATCGCCGTAAGTGAATCGTGGTAGTGGGATCTTTTATTTATTTATTTAAACATAACAGAAGGTACATTACAATTTATAAAAAACAGTGCGTACATTCTTTATAAGGTTTCTCTAAGAATTCCACAGCTTAATATAAAATTGTATTGATATAAAATATGTCACGTGACACTGGTGCATTATGTTTTGTGTTCCCCCGACGCTATATTCCACTCCTGCTCTTTAAAGGTGATCTATATTTACTTCGGTATATCTATATTTCGTAGAAGCTTAGTTTTCTGGCATATGTGAGTATTTCCCCATAAGTCTCCTTCTGCTGGCCTGGGGCCTAAGCCAAGCGGTTTGGCGAGCTCACTCAGGGCTTGTGGTATCGGCTTTGTTATCACTTAGTCGCCTTTTACGACACCCACGGGAACAGATAGCGTGGCGTCATTCTAAAGAGACATCGGCCAGCTTCACACATATTAATTACTGTTACGTCTTAATTCACACGCTACTGTTTTCAATGTTAATAAATAAAAAAAACTATAAATGTTGTCACCTACTTTAATTTATCTTAGCTTCATTCTCGTCATATTCTGAGAAAATAAATATGAGAAAATATTAAATGAATGAAAATGTGTAACGCTTTGGAACTAATGTAATACGAAATATGAAAACTTATATGAAGTACGTCTATCAAATAGTGTAATAAGGTGCGAAGAGAGAGTTTCATATTATAAATCCGTGAACTTGACGTTTCTGAGGAATGAAGAAACTTTCAAGAAACTTAATATGAATATTACGAAATTCAACATTTACCGACTTCGTATAACTACGTGTCATTTCTGAAAATTCTGAAAGTCTACTTTAAGAAGAAGTAAGCTTTAAGCCAATTATAATTGGCAGTTTAAAAATTCGGTGAAATTCATGGTTTATAAGCTTGATAATAAATTGTACGTCATTATCCTCTATTACAAGTTACATCTCGTTTCAAAACAATACAATTGTATGTAATTATTTCACTAGATACATATTATGTATAGGAGAGAACGGATATTTTGATATATTTACGTTGTCCGTAGCGACTGAATGAAAAGAGAAAAGCTTCGTATGTCGTAGGCTGATTGTATATTATAATTAAAAGATTTTCCATGTATTTTCATATTTTTGAGCACTTTCCTCTCTCATCGTAAAAGTACTTAGACGAATGACAAGATAAATACTAATTTGGTCAAGGAAGTATATAAACCTCTTTTCAAATATCACCCTAACTAACATTATACGAGTGAAAACGAAAGTTTCTTTGTTATTTAAATTACTCACTCATGCATATCAACGAATTGCCTACCAAAAGCATATGTATGTGCAAGTCATGGGAGAGATTAACACATACGATAGTTTTTAATCCTACTTTGCCTAGGCTGAGTTTCCGCCTATAACCAGTACGTACGAGTAAAGTAATAAAAACTAGCAACTAACACGATTCATGGACATGATATATAATGTTGACCACCGATTATCCCAGTTGGTAGTGCCATCATCTGTTGTGTAATCCAATTTGTTTAAAGACAAATGTATGGCAGCTGGTTTTTGATCGTCTATATATGTGCCTGAGGATCTACGACACAGGGAATCTTAGTGTGGGCCTTTGAATGTTATTTATTTAAGTAGTTATAGTTTTGGTTATCGTATAGAATTCCAATTTTGTCTCGAAAATTGTAGGTGTACCTAATATAAAACGTGTGGGTATGTTATCAGCGGAGCGTAACATACAAGGCGTGCATACAATCTTGACGTCAATTTACATAGTTTTACGATGCAATTTGCTTCACATTTGCACGTATACGAATGGGATTCAATTTCTTGGTCATGTTTCTTCAAGACAAAAGTGAATAGAGAGTAAAGTGCTTCATCGTCGATCTTATCATCGATACTCTATTTTTCTATCTACTTAAATTGATGTCAAGAAAACCAATGATTTATAAAAAAGTCAATTCTTTTTACTATTTAATTCACTAGTCTACCATGTTAAGGTCTGGAAGTCTACTCTGATGATACGCTCTCAAAATTTCGGGTCCGACCGAGGTGCGAACGAAGTTCCCGCCCTCGCTTCGCTTCGGTTTATAAGTTTTTTTTTTCAAAATTTCAATTATTCATCTATAATATAGCCTATATTAGACACGGATAATGTAGCTTCTTATTTGTGAAAGAATTTTTGAAATCGGTTCAATAGTTCCAGAGATTACCCCCAACATACCTACAAACAAACACACCTCTTTATTATATTAGTATAGATAACCCCACCGTGACATTCTATCGTTCGGAGCTGTATAGTATATCGGGTGTTTCCGATTAATTATTTAAAAGGTGATATTGTTAGTGTGAAATGGAACGTCTGATATATGTGTCTTCCCAAAATCTATATTTCGATTATTGCCTCGTGCGATCGGAGTAGTTTCAAATGTCAAATGAACTTCGTTTGGGCCCATGTTATAACGTATAGAACGTTTTCTTGGTAGGAATATACTGAAATATCGGCCGAAACTTCGTTTTTCGTGTTTTCAGAAGAGACCTGACGAAACGAATATTTTTTTAAGAATCGAGATGGTGTGTTAATATTCAGTATTCACGTGTAATAATAAACCATAAAGCATAGAGTTCTTCAGCACTTACCTAAGAATTATTATAAGTATTTTTTAAATTTTGGGAATAAGCTTTATTTGTATGTACAATAAGTTCAAATCATCGTGTTGCTGTGGATTTTTTTTGTTTATAATTAAAATAAATAATTAAATATTACTATTGTCAATTTTTAAGAGTATTTGCTTTAAATAAAAATTATTATTATGACTTTCAAGGCAGGGAAATGAAATATCGTGTGTACGTTCGAGAGTGGAAAATTTCGGAAAATTCAGTCTGACCACGTGACAGCTCGGCTTAATTTTGTGATTACAAATGTATATCTAAGTATGTTCATCAGATATATGAAGTAGGTACTTAGAAAATAACGCCTTATTCGCATAAGGGCACATTCTCAAAAAGACAGATTCTCATAAGGACACAATGTCAAATGACATGGAAGAGATGGAGCGACAGACCGGTATTTAATATAACTACTTAACCACCGGTAACTTTACTTAAGTTACTTATGTTTTTGAAGTGAGAAATAATTGAGGAAACTGGGGAGGGTAGGGGACGATATGTTTAGAAATACAAAACAGTACTTACCTCTTCAGGCATACAAAATCAGTTCAAAGAGACAAAACTATGCAAATCACGTAGCTAGCAAACAAAATAGTTCTCGGAAAGTTCTGAAACACACGCTCCAGTAATTGTTGTTTCCAACGTAAGATTTGTGGCGCATTGTTCCGGCAGTTCGTTTGCGATTATGGTATTGTTTGGTGTGTTTAATGGTATTTAAGGGTTATTCAAATTGCTGCGATATTTGTATTACCGTATAGTAAAATGTCGGCTGCGTAGTGTTGGCCGGTTTTAAAATAGGGACGTTTTGGAGGGCGAGGGTGCATGCTGCAATCCAACAGCCGCTGGGCTCGACTGTACTCGTTACCCCTCTCTCACAGAAGACAACCTTGAAATGCACTGCATTTCCCACTTTATCATAACCCCCAATATACGTACGTGTATCGGTAGTGAGCCCATTACCACCCCATTCCATCCTATCCTATCTCTTCTAATTTTCCCAACTCTTTCTCCAAATTCTTTCTACATCAACAAAGGTAAGCAGCGTATCCAGAGGCGTGCCATAGTTTGTCATTCTGAACTGATGTTGGCACGTACCGCGGGTGTCCACGGGAGACAGTATCCACTTACCATCAGATGGACTGTATGCTCGTTTGCCAATTTCATTCTATAAAAAAATAGCAGCATTCCATCTCTTCTAGCGAGTGTCATAAAAGGCGACTAAAGGTACAAGGTGTCATAAAGGTACAAAAGCGCTACCATAAGCCGTGAAGAACCCGCTTAGCCAGCATTGCGTTTTAAGGTCATACATCCCTTCTGTATGGACTGTATGAGACAATGTGCATGTCTATCAGTGGACGACAACAGGACTGATTACGTTTTATAGATAAATGTGGTACATCCTCCGGCCAGGTGGACCGATGACTTGAAGAATTTTGCCGGTGATGTCTGGGTGAGAAGCACCGAAGATCGTGTGTGGTGGCGGGTCTTGGGAGAGGCCTATATCCAGCAGCGGAGAGACATAGACTGATATTTATATCATATCTATATCATATCTATATATGTGATGTTTCTATAAAATTAGATCATTGATAACTCTAAAAGAAAACGAATTTCGTTAAATTTCTATCCAGTTCTAACTTTTATGATATCCTGTTTGTAATTTGGTTTTCGAACATTAATCAGCCATCTTCTTTGCTTTAAATTTCAAACTCCGTTTTATAGTTTGAGAAGTTGGTCGGTATAAGTTATAAATATTAGTTTTAGTCAAGTAATCGAAAAAGCTATATCTATAAATTGACCGAGTTCCCGTTATGGTTATATCAAGTTTTCTGGGAATCCATTCGCTAAGTCTTATACATTATTATATCCGCGACTGCCTTCGGGTGGAATTTAAGTTAATTTTAAGTTAATTCTTACATATTTTTACTTAACCCATTCCATGCCACGCCATCTTATTATCACAAGCACAACTTTATTATATTTATGTATAAATAAATGTTATGCGAAACGAAATTATATTTGCAATAAATGTCATTAGCATAAAACTTGCACTTCAAGGAAGTGTAGACCTGTTTTATAGTTAGATTAATTAGCCAATAGACGACTTTGCTAAGTATATGAAAATGACAAGTTAATTTTGCTGTCAGGTTACAGTGTTAAAAGTTAGTACGTTTTTGTATGTAATCCGAATGGTTTTAATACGAGTACATAGAGCGCTGAATTAATAACTCTAGAAAAAATCTACCGATAACGACATTTTGTAGCGTCCGGTAATTACGCAGTTGACCCAACTGTCTCGCTAACAGAGTTCATACGATCGAATTCATATCAAGGGTTCTGCCATGTTCAAACATGTTCTCTTCAAAGAGAACTTTAAAGTGAGCTTAATAATTAGGTTAAGAATATAAAATATGTATGTATTCGTACGAGCGCTGGTCAGTCGATGCTTTGTTACTACATGTAGGTATTATTAAGGCTGGTGCACATTACGGTAGACCGCACTGCAGCGCATAACATTGCAAAAATCCTCCTGAATTAATTTCGTTCATTTTGTATGAACCATCGTACATTTCAGGTGGGCCCTGCCGGATCGCTCGCCAGATTAATTTAATTAGCTGCGATTAATTACCTCAATATGTTATAAACGGGCGCAGTCAAAGGATGAAATTCGAGACTTATCCGCTGTGCGACGTGACGAATAGAATGTCAAAAGCTAACTGACTTAAATTATTGCGTTGAGCTGCGGCTCGCCGCCGTCGCGTCTCTAATGTGCGTTGTCGCAGTTTTGCAGCACGACGCGCTGCGATGTGACACAGCTTTAATGCGCGCGAGCCTTTTTGTTTATTTTTTTAAATCAATTTTTACAACATATAAGTAGAAGTGCAAAAATTAAACCAATAAAACAATATTAAATATTGTTACTAACAAAACGTTTCTAGGTGGGGTAAACGGGCAGTCAACGTCCCAACAACGCCTTATTATCATAGGCTGAATTGAGGCTGGCTGTCTCCATGGGGTAAACAAACTAAAAATTAATTACCTTTTAATTGATGATGGGTTGAAATTTTCGGGTGAATGGACTTTCTGTCTTTTTATATGAATTTAACACAAATGTTCCACCCTAGGATAAGTAATATATAAGTATTCTCTTTTTCAATTAGTTAGAAAGATAAAATTCTTTATTGCATACCGATACAAAACAAAACGATTACAGATTTTGTAGACATAAAATGCACAAAACCACGGTCTTAACGCTAAAACACAATCTCAGCAACACAATCTTTCGGTAGATAGGATTTTTTTTTATTACTAGTAAATGGTATACAGTATACAAAATTACATAGCAATGTATAACACGTAACATATTACGAGCCACTTAATAGATAGATAGAAATTGAGGAAGTTAGTTATAATTAATATTGTATATAATCATAATATAATATAATATAACCATATTGTAATCATATGTACCTATTTATTATGATATATATGTATGTATGAAATATATATATGTATATGTAAGCATCTTGCATGTATTCATGTATATTTATTTATAGGTAAATTGTAAGGAAATAGGTGCCTGGTTCTGAATTTTATCTCACAAAGAGACCTCTAGTTTAGCACTGTATTGCTTGCTGTGCGACTTATATAATCACCTTAAAGTCGACCGTACCGACAAAGACAAAAGAAGTTTACATACAGCCAGCAACAGAATCGGCTAGAACAGAAAGCTAGAATCGGAAGGTTTTGGGTACATTAGCGTGTTGCTGACTGCCAGCACATGCGTTCCCACAGATGTGAATCAACCTTAATGAAGGTTTTAATAACGATCAGAATTAAGTAGTTCTGGGAACATTATTTATAAATGTGTTCCATGTAGCTAGCATCATCTGTACTGTGACACATAACTGATTGGTAGCATTTCGACTGGACGCGTCAAAAGAGGATCGCTCTCTGAAAATAACTCGCGAATCGATTGGAAATCGAATCAGACAAATACAAAGCAGTGACTTCAATCATTTACACAAGCATTCCTATGCTGTGAAGCAAAATAATTAGTTTCGATGTTTGTATCGAGTACAGTAGCAGACTTTTCAATTCAATTACACCGAACGTAATACATATATGGTATTTGGAAGCCATATATTCGTATATCGTATTCATGGTTGACGTTTAATATTAAAGCTATTAGGAAAAATAAATAAAGAGTATGGGAATATCTATAGTGGTTCATCTTTGGGTACATTAGCGTGTTGCTGACTGCCAGCACATGCGTTCCCACAGATGTGAATCAACCTTAATGAAGGTTTTAATAACGATCAGAATTCTATCGGATATTGGTCTGTTCACTTTCCACCCTTAACATTTACGGATCAATTGCGATGGAAGCTGGATGGATACGAATGTATATGAAAAAAAATTGGTTTATTTAATAAAATATAGGTTAATAGTAATATTAATATTATCGTTTTATATGAAAAAATTAAAAATATTCTTTTTGAATGGAAATTATACTTATATTTAATTAGCCGAACTATTGTTATAAATTATTATCAGTGTACTTTAGCCATTTTGATGGAAGTTGATTGATGATGACTCTGCTATAGAATTCTTACACTGTCTCATCGAAGTTGAATTTTTTCCCCTGTGAAAATTTATCCAAATTCCGAAAAAAATGGAATTCAGTAGAGGCAAGTTTGGCGACTACGGTAAGTGACGGAGAGTTTCCAGTCGAATCTCCTGTAACTTTGAGATTGTCTGTCGTGCAGTGTGTGGGCGAACGTTAACATGGAGAAGCTGTGGACTAGAGCAATTGACCAGACTCGGTTGTTTGATAGCGAGCTTGTCTATCATCGTTTGCAATTCTTCACAGTACACATGCAGATGTTGTGCCAGATCTTGAGAAGCTGTAATGGATAATACCGTCACAATATCGCCATACAATCAACATGAACGTCTTTTGACTCAGTTTATGTTTAGGACACTGTTTGGCTGTTTCCAGGGTTCAACCATTGTGACACAGGTTTACAATTTCATTTTTTTTATAGAAAAACGCGGCAGATGGGCATACAGTCCACCTGATGGTAAGTGGATACTGTCGACAATAGACATCCTTGATACATGCCAACATCAGTCCAGAATGACAAACGTTGGCACGCTCCTGGATGCGCTGCCTACCTTTGCAGATTAAGGAATGGATTGGGACAAAGGATTGGGAAAATGGGGATGGATAGAATAGGATGGGATGGGAATGGGCTCTGGCATATCTCACTCACTACCGAAACACGTACTTACATTGGGGAAATACGATAAAGAAGGAAATGCAGTACATTTCAAGGTAGTCTTCTGTGTGAGAGGGGTAACGTGGTCAGTCAAGTGCGCCCAGTGGCTATGAGAATGCAGCATGCAGTCTCCCTCTACACTCTCATACAGGATCCACTTCTCATCACAAGTGACAATAGATTCAGAATCCCTTCATTTTTGTGCCGGTTCAGCAAAGTAAGGCAAGCTTCGATGCGTGTTTGCAGTTGACTTTCATTGAGCTCATACGTTACCCACTTTTACTAGCTCCTTCACTTTCCCAATTTGACGCTACGGAATCAATATCGTCTTGTCATTTATGCTGAAAGCTGCAGCTAACCCAATGGTTTGAGATGAATTCGCTTCCACAATTGCTTTCAATTCGGCATTATCTTCGGGGATTGTTCTTGAGGTCGAAATTTCCAGAACGGAAACATAGAAATCAAAAACGCACCGTGCGTTCGTTTGCGATTTTTGGTCCGTACACATTGTTAATATTGCGTGCCGTCTGTGCAGCGTTGCTGCCAGTGCCAGCTTTACCTATGGCGCAGCGCGCGCCGAGCGCCGCTCGCGACGCCTCCAAAGAGTCTACTAGAAGGCGCCAGGGTATTGATTGCACCCGGGCGCTACATGAGCTAGAGCCGGCTCTAGTTGCTGCCACGACGGAACTCATATTCGAAAATAACGCGATTTTTTTACTTTTCGATGGTCGCAAACACAACGATATCTAAGCAAAAAGTCATTTAAATCAAAAATAAATGAATAACTGATTTGAAAAAGAGTGTCATAGCTTTAAATTGATATTAATTTGAATTTGGCATTCCGAGTCAAACACAAGATAACAAAGTTCAAAGTGGCCACTAAGAACAAAGGGCAATTTCATAGGTAAAGCTCAAATACAATGTAATCGGTACATAACATATGTGGAGTACAAAATCAAAATGGCAGATATTAAACGAGTGACAATGAGATTATTGTTTAGAAATATGTCTATTTTTAAACATAAAATGCTATAAAAATGCGGCAAGGAGTCCGCAACAGGTTTATAAATGATACAAAAAAATTTAGTAAACCATTGTATGAAACATTTGAACTAAGAGTTTTTGCTTTTCTCATGTGTGTGTAAAAGACACACATGGTCAGTTGATCTCCCATTTTATTCGAATAGTTTTCTGATAGTTCTAAATAAGAAGTGTTTAGCGGTTACTAACTTTTAGAAGACCCTCATTTTCTCCTGAGAAGCCTTTTAAACCTCGAACGGAAAAGTTTCAGGGGTTAGTCCCTTTCATTTACAAGATGTCAAGCACTGCCCCTGAGAGAGTACACGGGATAACGGTAAGCTAACTTCATATACAATCGTAAGATACGACTCACGCGTACATATAAAAATCCCTGTAATATGATAAATCTGGAAGTTTGTATGTTTGTTAGGTACTTCCGTCGAAATGGCTGAACTGATTTCATTGAATTTTCGTAAATAGGTATATTGTAATCCGGATTAACACATAGGCTACTATTTATGTAGACGACGCAAACAAAGTCTCGGGTGAAAGCTTGTATTCTGACAGCGTGACAGGGAACCGTGGTGGTTAGCCCTCTAATAGAATATCCCTAATGTTACCGGTGGCGCTACCACATAAGTTTGAAATTAAATATGTGTAGGGTAGAGTATTGGGAAATACAGTCCGAAAGTGGAAATTTGATAATACGAGTATATCACCTATGGTAAACCGTTTAGGTTCAACCTTGAAAACCGGGTTTTCATGCATTGGCTGGCCAACTGGGCAGCATCTTGAGGGTACATGTAAGAAGTATCCCACCTGACATACCTTTAGCATCGATACCTACTTTAGATCAGGAGACTACCACTTTGCCATTGTCTTTGCGCAACGTGCTATGCTATTTATCACTAATTCTAGTGTCGTATTTACTTTGTGGTAATTCGTAAAAAGTACTATAATATGTAGAAAACATGGAATTTCTATTAAAATAGACTCTTCTATCCTTTAAAATTTTTATTCCTTTCTCTTGTGGTCTGAAATAAATGAATTATTATTATTATTTAACTATTGCTGATAAATATCATAATGATATTTTCTAATCAGGCGTTGTATGATATATTTCTTAAATAAAATTTAATGTCTGTTAGCGTACTGTTCATATCTCTTTTGTGGTATGGACCTATTATAAAATCAATATGCTTCTGGATCTAAATCTTCATTACATTTTTATAAAGGTTGATGGATAAAGAATTGACTAGGGACTGTGCCTTTATATTTTTCCTTTGTACTTGGTTAAAGATTATGTAAGGAATATTTTATAGTAGATATTTTTACAAACCAAGAACTTGTATTGCTACAAAAGTAGGTAGTACAGGATCTGTTCGAAACATTCAAGAAAACCCGAAGACGCATTCGGTACATGATAATTAATTAGTTAATTTGGATATATTTTTTTGTAAAGATATCAATTTTTGGGCTTCCTATTTAGAAAATTTGTATGAAAGATACGGTACAAATTTAAAATATGAAATTGTACCGAATTTCAATTTCATTTTTCATTCGGTGAAATTTTAGTGTCAATAAACTCAGATTTCAGGTTTGGACAAGCTATAGTTATATTATAGTTTGTTTAAATTGTCATAGTAGACAGATTGTCAATCTGTCTACTATGACAATTGACGTGGCAATATATGACAATTGAAACAGTTACAGAACAACAATAACAACACAGAGAACACCTTGCAGTAGTCAGGCACTTGAAGACAAGGCATACATCACATTATAATGTCGTGTGAATAAATAAATTTCAATAATAATAAAGCTTCCAGACGAATTGAGCAACGACTTTCAAAAGAAAATTGCTGGTCGTAATTGAATGAGAAGAGCTGAAGATGTGTAGATGGCTTTGGGGAAAAGTGGACTGGATCCAACAGAGGACAGACACAGATATGATGTACGAGTATTTTGTTTGAATAATTATAAGTGTACCGTTTCGACTACTGTTTACATGATGACCTAATTAAAACTGAACGCACGTTTTAACATTAACAATAATTTAAAAAGAGAAGAAAAACAACTCCACAACAAACAAAATACACCGAGAAAGACTTGCCAAAAATACCGTTTACTTGTTACAACTACCTTCATTAAAAAATGTTAAACTTTTTAAACACTTTATATTGTAAATCGGGTCTAAATGTGTAAAATTAAAGGTGTAAAGGTTAAAAAGTACACCTTTTATTTCTACTTGACGTATATTCGTTAAACTGCTATAACAACACGGGGGTTCTTCTTCAGCTAATTCTAGTATCATCAAGAACTATCAAGTGTACTGAAACTTAAACCGTACAATAACCTTTTCATACTTTGTTTGTATGTTCATCACTCACACACGTATGCAAACATGCATGCAGGCACATGTTGGTATTTGTACTTTTTTATATTAATTACGTGTTTGTCATGTATATTGGAATAAAAGCTTTGTTTATTGCGATATAAGTACACGGTTGACCATCAAAGTAACGCAGGCGACAAAAATAGTAGATAATATATGTTTTAATAGTAGTTCAGAGTCGTGATTCTAGGTTCAATGTTCATCTCCCTGAAATATATGAGACGGAATAGAGAGGTAGTGGTCAAAGAATTTTCATTTCAAAATGGAAACTACATTTCTACTTTTTGCATCCCTAGATGAAAACTCGAAACTCCAGTGGTTTCAGATGTAATCATAAAGGGTCTGCGTTACGCCAACTCATTTAGATCAGTCGGTCTTGCGTCTGCACTTGCAGAGGAAAGGATCCCTGATTTGATTTAGCGGTCAAACAACTTTTATATAAAGTTATTGTCTTCACCCGATGATAAATATAAATCTTATTTACCACCAACGTACCTATCAAAAGTACATATTAAGTATGAAAATAGGCCTTATTGCTAAAGCGATTATTTTCAGGTCACCTTTGGGTCGTAATTAGAAAATTGATAACAAATAATATAATAACAATAATATAACAACTTTGACATTAAAGAAGTAATAATGTTAATGTTTGCGACAAAATTGATATAATGAAATATTAAAGTTGTAGCGACAAACAAATTAGTGTATATCCAAACAAGAAAAATATACAGAAATATATCTAAAGTTCCTCGGGTAGCAATATATCTTAAAACAACTTCCTTATAGTGTGTTTACGAAAATTGCTCATAGAAACACACCATTAAGTGCAATCCCTTTAGAGACTACACGAAGGGAGTAGTTTGTTGATAGCCCAACGATATGACAATCTGTCTCATTTGTTGGACGCTCTCATCTTGTCAGTTGATAACCAAATTGTGAACACCATATATCCACAATTTGGCCATCAATTGTCATATTAAGCAGACCTCATTTGACCCTAACTTGACACACTCGTGGCAATATTTGCACATCACACAAGGAACCAAACTAATGGTAAGCAAACATTGCTAAGGCTTGACACATTTACTTTGACCAAAATCTAGGAAAGCTCTTCAGTCTACCTCGAAGGTTTCTCCACAGGTCATTTGTCGTCTCAAGTGGTAGTAATACGATCGGACAAGGGTGACCGCCGCTTGGTAAAGCTTAGTCTCTAAGCAGAGACGGTGTAAGGAGCTATATCCCTGGATGTTGGTGATATATTGCTATAGGTTTGTGGAAAGCGTGAGAAATTTTAGGAAAATATTTCCTTGCTTTTCTGTTTCTGTTATAAATTGTTATTACTATAATACGTATTTATTGGGTAGGGAAAACAAATGGGGTAAGAGTCTGATGATATGAAATGGATACCCAAGTCATATATAATTTACTAGCGAACCGCCCTCGCTTCGCTTCGGTTTCGTTAAAACAATATTAAACTATATGTATAAACCTTCCTCTTGAATCACTCTATCTATTGATGAAAATCGCATTAAAATCCGTTGCGTAGTTTAAAAGATCTAACCGTACATACAGAGGGACAGACGGCGGGAAGCGACTTTGTTTTATACTATGTAAAGATAAGCTGTCTATGGTTTCGCTTGATGTAATATCATACTGCTATTTCATGCATTTAGACTGGGTTTGATGTCACTACATACTTAATTAGAATTTTTGTGTAATAAGTTATTGTGCAATGTTTCGTATTGTTTTCCTTTACTGTGTAATTATGTGTACTGTTTAAAATGAAATATGAGAAAAAATAATTTAAAAAGATTCGTTTTCTAAATTTCTAATATTTTATGGCTTATTCAATAACTGAAATAATACTCGATGTTGATTAGATTTGTAGTTTTATTGTTACATATTCTGTTAGTATAAATACAATTGTAATGAATGGGCTCTGATTGTGAGTAAGACGTATTGGCGGAAATGCTGTAAAGCCTATTCAGATAAATAAATATAAATATATATTAAAATAATTTTCTAAATTCGTTACAAAATATAGAGATTAATAAGCTTGAGTTGCGGCGAGGAGCTATCGCTTTCTTTGTCACTCATGGCTGGTTATAATGGTTCAACTGTTTCAATGATGTAATTAAATCATTGGCGCGATCCTTTTCTTACTCGTGACTTTAAAGCCTTATAAATAACTCAATCATTTTGAAATATATTTTTATTTAATATATCACTAGCTCACTTACACGGCTTCGCTCATGATGGGGCTCATGGATCCCTTTAACCACAAATACATGGACTTATCGTGTTCTTCCTTACTCACAGGAGCCAGCCTTCATTTATGTGTTTAGTACATGTGCTGTTTTCAAGTCCGTGTAGACTGAAATGCACCAACTAGAACCATCTGATGGCAAAAAAATATCTTAATTGAATGATAAGATACTAAATTGACCCTGAACGTAATATATAGGCGTTTTGTAGCATGATTCAGTCACACAACAACGATTCAAATACATTCAAATATAGATTGAGTAGGTACTGTATTGTGACATTGTCTCCGGACCCAGGTGCACATATCACTATTCTACGTTAAAATGGGGGATAAAAAGGAGAAGATTTTCCAGAAAAAATACAAAGGTCATAGGAGAGCAATAACTACTTGTTTTTATTAGTTTTTATACACCAGATTTCATTCTGGGCACTTAGCTATACATTAGTAAAAACGCGATCAAAATCCCTTCAGTAGTTTTTACGTGATGCGGTAACAAACACACACACAGGCAATCAGACAAACACACAGACAAAAATTCTAATAGCTACTATTTTGGATTCTGTAGCATCTAATCAAAAAGATGCCTCAATTTTATTTTTTTAAATTATCTCATGTTCAGACTTAATCCCTTTACTGTTTTATTATATTGAATGTATATAGATAAATATAACTAGAGAATATATACATATAATAAAACTGTAACAGGCCGATGTCTGTACATTATAGATATTGAGCAACAGAAGCCAAAACAACAGTTTTTAGAAATTTTGTCTGTCTGTCTGTATGTTTGTACACGCATCACGCAAAAACTACTGCATGGAATTGAATCCAGTTTTCACCGATGTATTGCTAGAGGTCTAACTTAAAATATAGGCTCCATTTTACCGCAGGAAAATATCTTATTCCGATTGTTTTAAATTTAATAAACCGAAGCGAAGTGAGGGCGGGTCGCTAGTTATATCTAAAATTAGTCAAATAGGTAATAAATAATAATTAATATTGAGTGAAATATAATGAATTGGAGATGAAATTTATACTACTAACTTGCTGAAATAAAACAACTTTAGGTAACAACTTGTATTGTATCACTAATTGTATTGTATTGTATCTTAACCTGTATCACTAAACTTGTAGGTACTTCTTTCATAAACTCATCATGACGGTATCGCAAACTAGCAATACTTCGATATTCTAAATCTTTTCTTTGATGAAATCACTGTCAATTTTCGATTAAGGCAACAGGCGTTAGCACTTTAATCATTAAATCAATACAACTAATCGCACTATCACAACAATTGGGTTATTAGGGGAATTAAATTAGAACAGAGGGCTCACATCATTATACTAAGACTAACTATTGTCTATGGTTTCGCTCGATTACAAACCGATTTTGCCCGATATTTTGATCCGCGTAAAAAGAACCCGCTATGCTATATCTATGTAATTCTGAATCTATTTTAGTAAAAATATATACCTAATTCCTGACCTTTAGATTTAACTTCGATCAATTACTTACAACGTCTTATTTGCAGTTCTCAAACAATTTACTTAGCGTGATTGAGGTTTATATTCGGTACTTTAAATTGACAAATATGGTTGTTCTGATGTTTTTTTTTGGGTTGGCGCCATGTGCCTACATCCTATCAAATAATTTGATAATCAATACCATAACAAGATATTTATGTTATCAAAGGTTGTTCTTGGACTGGTTGGATATAACACGTTGGAACTTATACGTAATGTTTGTAATCAGACTTTAAAGGGTTGAAATTTTGATATCATCATTGTTGAGTAGTGTATCGCTGTTCGTTCTGGACAGGTAAACGCGCGCCTGCTCTCACCACCTGCTGGCGGAGGTTCCAACTTCTACCGCAATGCGCCAATACCGCAGACTATTTTATTTTTTATTTATTTATATTTTATTGTTTTAACAAAATGCGGACTTAATGCTAAGTATTTTCTCCAAACCAATCTTGGGGCTACATAATGCTGGTATGCTAGGTGTAAGTGAAAATTTGGAATTATGAGTTTGCACGTTCTTATTATAAATTAATGATTTAAATTCTGAGATCTCAGAAAACGTAAATTAATGTAATTTGTTATGTATATTTTAGCTGTAGTGTTTAAACCTTTATATGGCATTGTTATTGTACAAAGTTATTGGACTGGTTTTCCAATTATGAATTAAAGAAAAAAACAGGTTCTATATAATACACTAGCGACCCGCCCTCGCTTCGCTTCGGTTAATAAGATTTTTTTGGTTAATAAAATATAGCCATTTTATTTTGAGGGATCCCAAATTTTTTCTAGTAATAAATATAGCCTATGTTACTCAGGGATAATGTAGCATTCTAATGGTGAAAGAATCTTTGAAATCGGTCCAGTAGTTTTTGAGTTTATTTGTTACAAACATACAAAAATACACAAATACAAATCTTTCCTCTTTATAATATTAGTGTGGATTTATTTTTTTATTACATATAGATATGTTTCGTTGTTATAGACGGATTGATATGAGATGTAATATAAAGCTCTTGGAAATATTTTGTTAATAAATAAGATGTCAAGAAATAACTTTAGCACAACGTAACTGAACTCGAGATTGACGCAAACAGACAGACGTGGTATACATATACATATGGTGGTGGTATCATGTATACATATACAGGGGAAATAGAACACATATTTCCCATTACATCCTATTAATATTTATTTATTCAAGTTACAGCTGTGTGGGTGATGGATGGACAAAGTTGGCACAACACATATTTTCTTATAAATTGTTTTTACGTGTCACACATTGTAATGTCCACATTATTACGTAGCCGGGCTTGCCTGTTTCCGTATTGTTTTCGGGTTCTGTTAAAGTATCAGAATAAGTATTTTGTGAGTTTACTTTTATTAGCCCAGTACATATTTTTAAGTATTCTACAAGCTGTCGCTTAAATATTTTTATATGCTTAACGTAAAAGTTGAAAACATGTTGTAGAATCGAGAAAAGAATCAATTATATTAGTTTTTACAACAGGTTTTTTACCATGATTGCACACTGCACAGTGGGCTGAAAATAAAATTTTTGGAATTAGTAAAAACTAACTACAGAAATGTGTTCTACTATTTATTCTAGTAATTTTATGTCATATGGTGTTTTTTTCCAAAACGGCTCTGTTAGTTAGGTATTTTTCAAAATTTACAGAAAAAATACCACTGATGTATCATTATGAAAACTACTTACTGCGATCATTTTATGTCATATACAATTTTTTCGTCAGTTAGTTATTTTCAAAGTTATGAGACATAATATATTTTTTTTATATGAAGCGAAATAAATAAAGTTGCATAAATCGCAATTCTTAAATTTTCTCAAAAGTCAGTTTAGGGATTCATTATATATACCACATTACATACACGTTCCCAATTTGGTACTTCGGAAATCCTAGAATTATTATTTGCTTATAGAGATTAAGAATTATGGTGATTCTAATATTCCGAGTTAATATTTCTGAAAAAATATTTGAGAAATATAAATACTATTTCTGAGAAATATTAGAATTTGCTGTCGGCAAAATGTTTAGTATCCCGTAGTTATAATATAGTAGTTAATTAGCTCATAATTAATGCGCAATCAATCGATCTCAATGCACTACTATTAAGAGCTAAATTGCAATGGTTTTTGGGTTTGCGCAGTCGACTTGATAGCTGGTCGCTACTTTTTAAATGGCAGCTTCTGTTTCGCCGTGACCGACACGTAAAACATTAAGCTGTGGTTTCTGACAATGGGCTTTATTCACGAGCTGGAAGTCGCTCAGCGAGCGATTGAAATAGATGTGGATAGATTATATTGGTGGATAGAATTCTAAACGAAGAAATTTATGAAAGAACCAAAGTAAACCACATAGCTTAATGAATCAGCGAAGAATTAAGTGACATTGGGCAGATCACTTTTTTATAGAAACTCGATTGTATACTGTTCCTCTGGTGGTAAGTGGATACAGTCAACCATGGACATCCACGATACATGCCAACATCAGTCCAGAATGACAAACGTTGGCATGCCACCATATACGCTGCTTACTTTTGGAGAGTAAGGAATGGATTTGGAGAAAGGGTGGGAAAATGGAGGGGTAGGATAGGATGGCTCTGGCATATCTCACTCACTACACTACCGACAAACGTACGTATATTGGGGAACAGGGTTAACTGGGAAATGCAGTACATTTCGCGGTAGTCTTTTGTGTGAGAGGAGTAACTGGGCCCATCGAATGCGCTCAGCGGCTGCGGGTTTATAGCGTGTCCCTTCCAGCACCAGCATCTGTCGCAGTACCGACAATAATTTGGGTAGACAAGTCCTCGAACGGAGACCACGTATCGGGAAACGTAGCGTGGAACGCCCTCCAGCCAGGTGGACCGATGATTTTCATACGTGCTGGATGATAAAGGCGGAAGATCGAGTGTGGTGGCGAGCCTTGAGAAGGACCTCTATACAGGACCTATATTCAACAGTAGGGAGACATATGCTGATGGAATTAAGCCTTCAATGAAAAAAAAACTTCTGAAACAATCTTATTGCGTTCGACAGTGCGTATTGTTCCTCAACGCGGTTACCATGACAACGGGCAGTAAAACCGGGATCCCGTAAATTACATCCCGGATAAGGTTTTGGGATTACTTTACCATAAACTGTGATGTAAGTAGCCGTAAAGCAGGCAAATAGGCCATAAGGGATGGGGGTATAGCCCGCTAAATACTTTTATTGACAATTTAAGTATAAGGAAACAATACGGTTAAGGTATCTTTATGTGAGAGGTGAATGAAGCGATTGAAACATTTGTAAGAACCAAAATACTCGTATATATTCCGATTTGTGAGTTGGAATTATTGACTGGTTTAGAAAAAACTTATGAATAAAAATTGGGATTTTGTCAAAATTAGTTAAATAAGCGTATTGAGTGAATATTAATAATATTTATTTATACTAATTAGTTTTTCTACCCACAATATTTCATGTCTTCATGTCCCGCATAGCCCAACAGGTTATCTGGGAGATAATGTTGTAAGGCCGCCATTTGTAAGAATTTACAAAAAAGAGTTCATTTTTTAATTAAATTTTTTTTATGGCAAGGGTCGTTTAATTTAAGTAACGTTCACGATTAAGATGGTAAGGCATTAAGGATACTATACTGCATAACTGATCCAAGCGACAAAAATGAAATTTTATAGTAAAGAAGATTTTGTATATGTGTTTGTACGATATTATTGAACAAGGCGCTTGGACTACAACTAAAAATGGTGTAAATATAAGTCAAAATTCAAAAATCTTTTTAAGCCTTGTAGATTACGTTAAATTGAGGCGAAAGGCGCAAAAAAAAAACAAAAATATCAAATTTGGCGCTAGGAATATTTTGTTTTTAATATTATTATAGAAAAGATGGCAGACGAGCGCGCGGGCCACATAATATGCATAATTGTATCCTTAGTGGTGTGACTGATGGTCATTGTTGGCCAGGCAAAATTATCTCAAAATATAGCAGGCGCGGAACGTCCGCTGCGCAAAAAGGAATTACTAGAAAACTGTGCCAAACAATGTCAATAACTTAAAACATTTCCAATTAAAGTTGCTCCTCCTGAAAACACTGATAAAGAACGAGGAAACAAAACATTGGCCCGGCGATAAGACAAGCAATTAGAAGTAATTTCGACTTAAACTTTTGTAATCCTTCTACAAAGTCACGTAGTGGGTAACTGAACTTATTTAACTTAAAAAATGTAAAGATGCTAGATAGTTTTTCATCTAATGTAGACGTGGTACGGTTAGTATACTCCGTCCACTATGTTATTTTCTATTTGACGTTTGAACGCCTATCAAGTTCCGTATTTCTTGACAGTCAAGTGTACTCAAAACAATGTCATACTTTATTGTTGAGGGCGAAGAATAGTAAATAGCCATCCTACAGACTATAAGCTATCACATGTAAAATAAATATTGAAATAAAAGTAAGTAGGTATATTTAGAAGAAAAATTATTTGGTGGGTACTCATTTGCAAATAAAACAATTAAAATAATGTGTTATAGTTATTTATTATTCTGAACAGTCAGACAATTACGTCATCTTCATGTGACGAACTTGACTCGTCTGTTGATGTATCCTCATTTACGTTTATTATAAATTCTTGTTCACGCAGGTTATCAAAGTGGATGTCACGGTCTCAATCAGACATTATTAATCTTTTCTTCCTCTCCACAACATTTGTCCAGTTATCAGTAGTCACGTGTGTTTACGAGTGCTTTATTAATTCTAGCATGTTTTTTAAAGTAAATTGAGGAGTCGTGTTATTTCTAGCGGCGTATCTTTTAAATTTGGCAATATCAGCTCTATTGCATAATATCGGCAGTCGTATGGGGGAATCCTAAGGACAGTGTGGCCATGTTCTGCTGCCATTTCGTCAACAACATAACGTGGTTGTTGTTGACCTTTAGTATGGACTCATCCAAATTCTCTCCATTGTCACGTAACCAGTTAATAATTTCTGATTTTTTATTGCCATGTGTTGATATTTTATTTAGTTGCCTGGAGTGATAGGATGCATTATCTATAAGGATAGATGGTTATTCCAGCGATAGAAGTAAGTCCCGGGACCACCTTTCGAATAACTCAACATTTATTTCTTCATCGTTGTCGACCGTTTTTTATGATTTGAATGCGAGTAGTAAAACCTTTCGCTGATCCAGGATCGCATTTAATAAGCCGTTCTCCCTTTCCCATCGGCACCACGCAGGTGGAAGCAGCAGTGTCATCAGTCAATATCTTTCATACTGTGTGGTTTACATTGAGCCAAGTTTCATCAATAAAAATGACATTTATCCAGTCTTCTATATGTTTTGCTTGTCGAAAAAATTTGCAGCGTGCAAGAGTAATGTGGTTTTGTTCAATTGAAATCTTTTGCTTGTCGGATTTTTTATACGAAAAGCCAATTGTTTTCAGTATCTTTGATAATGATGATTTTAGGCCACGGAACAGGACCACTACCACGTAAAGAGATTACTAACTTTCTCTATGTTGGAGTTTCTGGACACTGGTTCCCGAGAGGGAGCGTGGGTTCGAACCCCACACCTGACACCATGTAGTGGTGTAAGAGTCCAAGTTAAACAAGATGTACATGATGACTGACGTTTATTGAACTGTGATCACCTTGAAATTATCCATTTAGATACCCTCAACCCACACTATATATTTTATGTTAAACCTACCCTCAACACTTTCCGTAAATAATAGTGACGGAGTTAATGTTAAAGCAAGTCTTCATTTTATTCCTTGATGTAGAAGGCTTATTTGGTTCCATGCGCCGCAGACTTCGGTGGTTGTTTTCGACACAGTTGGTGCACTAATATTTAGAGTTGCCGCAACACGCTTACGCACTTGCGATACTGGTATAAGGGATCACCATTTTGATTTTCGTTTTCTAAGTATTCACGAAGTCGTACTACGAATTCCTTTGTCTGTCCTTTCGGCACCTTTCCCTTCGCCATTTTGTAAATATCTGTCATCGAGAAATCATACAGTGGACGGAGTATAGTGGTTGTGGTCGTACATGGACATTATTTTAGTGCGCAGCGGCGTGCGGCGCCGGGAAGCCAACTGAGCGTCCACGAAACATGATTTACGGCTCTTATCATCTAGACACTAACTAACGAATCTCTCCAAGTCGCCGGTCCATTTGGCCAGACTTAGTACCACAATGCGCTGAGTGGGCTCCAGTCGAGGACTCGTGTAATCTCATAGGTTGTCGGTTCGGCGGCAAATATGATCAGCCCTTTGTCACTTCACTATGCTGATTCTATGAGCTATATTGGTGTTTCGTTCTTTGGCAAATCTTTAATGTGCTTTATAGTCCACTGCTGGACATGGGCCTCTTCATGCACATTGTGTGCATCTTGTCTTGGCCTTAAAACGCCACGCTGCCCAAGAGAGTTGGTAAGTCTTTCAGAGGTGGTGTAATTCTTCAACGCTTGTGGTAGCGGCTTTGTTATTTACTTGCCTTTTACAACACCCACAGAAAGAGATGGGATTCGGTGAGTGTTCCCGTTAATATACGTAAATTATCTTGTAATTGTGGTAAGATTTTGAAATAAGTTTATACCCAGTTCCAGAAAAGAGTTGTTATCTTTAAGAAGGTAAGTATGTTTACGGTAAATTGGTTTGCTATCTCTCTAATTTCTCAATGACATCCGGCCTAGAAAAATAATATATAAATCGTAATAGATGGGTCTGAAAACATTATAGCTACCGGTTATTCGCAACAATGAAGTTGGCGCTCTTCGTTTCCTGTGTGGTACTCATGGCTTTCTTTGTTGAGTCTGGTACGTACATATTTATTTAATTTAATTTATTTATTTATACTTTATGGCACAGACAAATTGTACAATAGGCGGAATTAATGCCTTATGGCATTCTCTACCAGTCATACTTTGGATAAACATAGATTTAAGATTGTAAAGTTATTATTATACTATTAAGAGTCATAAAATAAATAAACGTAACACATACGCGTATATAAACACAAACACATAGGCAGGTACAATGATATATATATGATTTTTTATATATATGCGTATCTTTGTTATTTATATTATTATTGGGTAGTCTTCATCATATGTCCATAGATCAGATATAAGGGATTATATTCTTCGTTGTTAAATGATTAGGAAATATTCATTTTACACTTACTCCATTATTCTTTTAACACCACATCCCACCCCATCCCTTCGATGCAGAATTGGAAGGTGTAATAGGATGAGAAAAACACATCGTCCCATTGTACTTCCTACTTCTCTTTTTCCCAAATACATTCCTAACTCTTCAATGGTAGGAAGTGCATGTGGGGTCGTCCTGACGTTTGTCATTCTGGACTGATGTCGGAATGTATCGCGGATGTCGCAGGGTGACGGTATTTCGTTGTCACCAAGTGGGCTCTGCTCATCTGCCACAGTCTTAGGAGATATATTAAAAAATAGTACTTCTAAGTTGTTACATTTTTTCAGATCTAGGTCCTAAGTATAAATTACTGTATAGAGAACATATCAGTATTTTTTTTAAGAGACATCACGTAGTTCACATTCTCATTTCACGGAGAGAGGAATTCCGTTTTCAGGATACATTTTTTTTAATATAAATAAATTTAGGATTCATACTATTAAAATTAGAATAAAAATACAAGCCATTTGATCAGTAAGCCACTGTAATCTGACAATCCTGTAATAAGTTATGAGACTACAAGGGGAATAAAGGTGTTAAGGGGGTAGATATTTTTAAAAAAAAATACGAATTTTTGGGAATGAAAAATTTACAGGACATATGATATAATACTTCTATAAAGCATTATTGAATCGATAAATAATCATTATATTCGTAATTTATAACCAAAAACAATACGATAATGGTTTGCAACATTACCATAGCAGTTAAATCACCAAGAAAATAATTAATGGTTGTCAATGTTGTCAAACATAAATCAGTCGTTTTCTTATAGCGTCGTTTTCTTATAGCTAGGTCCAATCTAATCTAAAATCTAAATTACTACAATAATAATTATACGTAACATTTTATTATTATAATATAAATAATAATCAAATGAAAAAAATAGAATCGATTCCACCAGTTTTTACAATAGGTTTCTTTTTTCATAAGTTATTGTTCATTTCTAGTTTATTCTTTATTTTACGCACAGTTAAGTAAAACAAAATATACACACACTCATTTATTGAGTATGAACGCTACGAACGTTTTAGACAGAAAAACCAAACTTCACACGTGTATTTTAAATTAGTTGACGTGTTTTCAGGTTTTGCTTTATTTCAGTGAGACATTGTATACATATTAATTAAGCTCACTGTTTAGTTTCTCAGGTACAGCTTAGTTTTCACTCATTTTCTACATAGGATATAATTATTTGTTTAGTCCAATAATCACAATAATAATTATCTTCAAGAACACGATCTGATCTTCTAAGTCTTATTATCTTCTATAATTGTTATTTATAATAAAAAAAGAAAATAATATTGATTTGAGTGACACTTTTTATCTCCTTTTTCATTGCAATCAGTCGCCGAGGAACACATCAATATTTTTGTAATTAAGGAATGATGGCGTTGCATGATATGTATATATATTATGTATTTTTTTTTATTTATTAGGTATTACAACAAATTTACAAACTTATCTAGTTACAGACACATTTTATAAAACATTTGTACGTTCGTAATTCGTACTAAGCTTTTGAGGTTCGAAAATTTTAATTTATCCTCGTAACATTTTAGTGTTTGATTACTTCCAAATTTTAAACAAAAGTAACGGATAAATTTTCTTTGCACAATTTCTATATGTACATATGTGATGTATATATGTATATATCTATATTTGGATATGTATATATGTGCATGATTTGTATGTATATATATTGATGTGTATATGATATGTATATGATATGTATATATATATATGATAGTAACACAACCATATATTTCTAAGTATACATGTTTCATTGGATTTTGGATCTTGTCTCACTCAGTCAATGGTAGTGCCATCTAGTAGCGATTCCCTGCATTTCCTGATTGCATCCCTGACGTAATAACGTTGTAGTGCCAAATGCATTGGCGTCATCATGCATGTTGAACAAACGTGGATCAATACATTAAAGTGGGTTTTCACTAGAGGCAGGACGCAGATTGTACTGAAGCCACATTAACATGGAAGTTCCGTCTTTGATCTGTCGCCGTTTAAGGTCGATATTTTTAAAATTAATTTCTTTCATTTTAAATTGCTATCAAACGAGTATACTGCAGGGTTGATAGAAATTTATAAATAATTGATTTTGCGTTTTTGTCGGAAGATTGGCGACAGAACTTATACGTGAATATAACATTAGTCTAAATGTATAACAAAATATACTTTTTAAACGTTTTTAAAATAACTAGCGGTTGTCAAAATTTATATAAGACTGAAAAAAAGAAGACTTGTCTTAAAAAAAAAACAGGTTTTTATCAATTCACTTGCTTACACTCTTACAATGTGTCAGGCCCCGTGGTCTCATCATTTGAGTATAGGCCTCGGACACAACATTTTACAGAACATTTACCTATAGATAATAATAATGCACGTTACAATCCCACAGACACTAGGTGCACTAGATTGGCCAGTTTACCTCTCTCTCACACGTTTTCAATTCTCCCAATTTGGTAGTGAGAGAGACATGCCATAGTACCCATTCCCATCCTACCATATCCCATCCTATTGAATGAAGAGTATAATGAAATAAAAGTGACTCCTTTTTCCACTATACTCTTGAATGGATGACTTTTCAGTGTTGTGAAATATCTTGGATGTATTTGACATTACTTGCCATTCAGTATACTGTGGAGTAATCAGTGTTATTGAATATACTGGAGTTTGAACAAGCTATTCGGTGCAAGTGCCACTCAAAAAGTTTTCGATAATACAATATGTGTCCCAACAACGCCCGCATTTTTGGTCATTCAAAACCCGATTTCTTTATCTACCACAGATTTCAGTAAAAAAAAAAGAAATATTTTCCGAATTAGTGTGAACAAAGACAGACAGGTGTTGTCTTTTTATATTCATATATTTTTATAGTTCACATGTAAGATACAGCGTATCACTCAGGCTATATCTCAGTCATGATAACATAGGAACTATATGTGTCAATAAAAAAGTACTCTCTGAAGTGCTGTTTCATCACTACAAAATTGTATATGCACGTTAAACTAGAACAATAACGACAATTTCCCACATAAAACATAGTAGCTATGTTCTCTTTGTATTAAAGTACAAATTAAAACCCCTCATAGAAGCCTGCAAGTACAGAACACAGTAACTTGTAGTTGGAAAGCGTTGTTAACGATCTGTATATACGCAAAGGCACCGTAACCTCAGGTTCTAATTAAAGTTACAAACAGCGACATTGTTGTATGTGACGATGTGTTCATTTCGGAGGGCCACAGAGATATTGAAATATTCCTTGGTCTACAGAGACGTGTTGAAAGAGACATACTCGTGACGTCTACTGATACAAACCGCGTAATTAGAGTAGAGCATAAGTTTCCAAACTTGCTTTTGCCACCAAATTTTCAGAAAATAAATGTTTATTGCTCCCATGGACTATTTTTGGGAAATATGCAACGAAGTATATGTATACACAAAATTTCGATCGCCTCTGTTACCTTGGCGAGACCTTTATAACTTTTATATTTGGAAAATTAACTTTTGTAAATCCCATTAACATATTCGACAAAATAGTCACTGGATTGTGCTTTTATCGGTACTGATTTTTCTCACGATCATATTAATAAACCATTTTTCAATTAATTTCTGTTTTACGCAGCTTCCACTTTAGTGGCGTTCTTGGATTGGATACGCCAAAAATATTGCTACCAGCAACGTAGTTGCCTTTCATATCGTTTGTAGTTCTATTCTTATTTGTAGTTCTTTAGTAGGTAGGACTGAACTATTAAAGGCAGACAAGAAGTACAGACTCAGAGGTGTCGTTTTCAATTCCTTTCCAACCCTTTCCCCAAATCCTGACTCATAATTATGAGTATTCATAATTACATAATTATGAATTAGCAATCATAACTTATAATTAGCAAAAGTATTCAGCGCATATGAAAGGGATAAAGAGAAAAAATATATCATTGAGGTACGGTAAGTGTAATGGTATCTTTCTGTTCTCATTAAAAGAATATGAAGTAAAGGACATTTCCAAAGTTCGGTAATAACTATTTGGATTGTTTTTCGCAATGGTTCCGTTCCTGCCCCACACGAAAAAGTGGTCACGCCGTCTTCAATAGTCAAAAGTTTTCTAACCCTGATTTCTAAGCCAGATCCTTTGCTTAGTACAAGATTTCCCCACTTTCCGCTCCCATATGCAATCTCTTCTGGATCTCTTCGTATGTAATTCGCCTGGTTTCACAATTTTTTTTATTTGTAAGATTTACAGCAGGAAGTATATTACAGTAAGATGATACCGATAACAAATCTCCACATTTAGTTACTAACTAACACTGAAACTAACAAATGAAAGTCACAATTCAAATTCAAATAAATTTCAATTTAAAGCTATGACTCATTCGTTTTCAAAATCATTCGTTCATTTAGTTTTCCGTCAAACGACTTTTTGCTTAGACATTGTTATGTTTGTGACCGTACAAAAGTTAAAAATTCAAGTTATTTTCGAATATGAGTTCCGTCGCGGCAGCAACGCAGCACAGACTGCACGCAATATCAACGATATGTATCCGTACACATCGTTGATATTGCGTGCAAACACCGCAAACGAACGGAGGGTGAGTTTTTAGTTTGAATGTTTCCGTTCTGGAAATTTTGACCTCAATCACAAGCCCCGTGGTCGACCGGAGACTAAATTCGATAATGACGAATTGAGAGCGATAGTGGAAGTAGATTCATCTCAAACCATGTCTGAGTTACCAACAGCCTTCGGCGAAAATGGCAATACGATATTGATTCATTTGATTCAGTGAAGAAGCTCGGAAACTATGAGCCTAATGAAAGTCAGCTGCAAACACGCGTCGTAGTTTGCCTTATTTTGCTGAACTAGCAGAAAAATTAAGGGATTCTTGTGATGTGAAATGCATTCTGTATGAGTTCGTCACAATGATTGAACCCGGGAGAGACAACCAAACAATGTCCCAAACGTAAACTGAGTCAAAAGAAGCTCATGGTGGTCCTGTGCCGTCCACTACTGCTTCTTGAGATCTAGCATAACAATTAATGCAGATGTGTACTGTGAAGAACTGCAAACGATGATGAATAAGCTCGCTATCAAACAACCGAGTCTGGTCAGTCGCTCTAGTCCACTGTTTCTCCATGATAACATTCGCCTACATACGACAAGACACGACAGATAGTCTCAAAGTTACAGGAGCTTCGACTGGAAACTCTCTATCACCCACCGTACTCGCCAGAGCTTGCTTCTACTGATTGCCATTTTTTTTGGAATTTGAATAACTTTTTACAAGGGAAAAAATTCATCTCCGATGAGGCAGTGAGAAACGCCTTCAGATAATTCATCGATTCCCATCCTCAAGAGCAGAGGAATCAATCAACTTCCATTAAAATGGCAAAATTGCATGGATAATAATGGACAATACTTCGATTAACCAAATAAATGATTTTCAGAAAAAAGATTTTATTTTTTCCATATAAAACAGCAATTTCATAGGTAAGGACCTAACCATAAGAGGTAGTTGTTTGATAAAATATAATTCAAGAGATGTAAAACCGTAAGAAAAGATTAGTTTATTATATCTAAAATCTCTCAGGAAAGTAAAGGACGCCTCTGGGAGAATTTTAATTAAAAATTAATCCAGTCGTTAAACCAGTTTAAAGATTTACCTCACCGAATACAAACAAAACAAGCAGAGTCGCTCATAATCTCTTTAAAGAATAGAATGTAGATATACATTGGAAAACACAATGTCGTGAAATTAAAAATGCGAATTTTAATAATGTTCTAGAAGCTTTATTGGAGCTGTAGTCTGATTATAAATAAAAGTAATAATAAAAAAATCAGATATTATGTAGTGTAATAGTCGATTGCCGTGTGGTGCCGCTTGCCGGCTACAGAATAGTACCGCCCCATCTCTTCCCGTGGGTATCGTGGGTACTAAGGGCAGCGCCGGCTCTAGCTCATGTAGCGCCCGGGTGCAGGGCGCCTTCTAGTAGGCGTTTTGAACTCTTTGGAGGTGTCGCGAGCGGCGCTCGGCGCCCCCTAAGACCCTGCGCCCGTGTGCACCGCACCCCCTGCACCATAGGTAAAGCCGGCACTGAATTCAGCGCTTGTCAGGCGCCCCCGGGCGCGGGGCGCCCGGGGTGCACCGCACCCCTTGCACCCCCTGGTAAAGACGGCCCTGACTAAGGGATAACAAAGCGGTTTCCTCTGAGTGGACTCGCCAACACGGCGACATCCGGTTCAAGGGACCGATATGCGATTGCTTGCCGCAATGGATGGTAAGAATATGAAATGAGAACAATGCTACTTTGGGATGATGTAATGAACATATATGCTTGTACAGATTTAATGATAGAAAGCTTGTGTGCGCGCTACGTGGTGATTGCAGGGGCGCGAGACCTCTCCCCCCTTTTCTCCCTAAGACGTCGCCGGTGGGCCGCGATAGTTTGAGAAACATACGAGTAAACGAATAGAAGAAAAAACGGGAAATTCATTTTTCTAAATTTGAAATATAGTGATTCAAATTTGCCTAGACGTTGCACAGTGATTTTAGTTGGAAAACAGGCGACATACATTAAGTGTACCGTAACTTTTTAATTGGCCGTGCAATCTCGTAACTGTGCGACACCTCTCCTTACATCAAAGGAGATAGTAAGTTGCTTCCTGAATATTAAAGAGCATTTGCTGACGTTTTGACGCTAACGGTTACAAATTTGTATTTGAAAAATGGTGTACAGTACGTATTACATATACGCAGTTACCAATACGTAGATATCTACACGTAGCGTGGGACGCCTTCCGGCCAGGTGGACTGGCGATTTGAAGAAAGTCGCCGGTAGGGGCTGGATGAGAAGAGCGGAAGACCGCGTGTGGTGGCGGTCCTTCGGAGAAACACAGGCTGATGGTATGGTATGGTATGGTATGGTAGATATCATAGGCCGTGTCTGCACAAATAATATTTTTTTTTAAACATCGTTGCAGTTTAAAGAATTAGGTTTTTGTGATGAAAAGTGGATCCTGTGTGATAAACTTTTATGTTCGCATTACATTGGTTAAACCCAGAAGATACAGCCTAATAATGTCCCAAATGTATTATAAACTGACTCAAAAGAAGCTCATAGTGACTGTATCCTGTACCGGTATTATCCACTACAGCTTCTGAGATCTGGCACAACAAGTAATGCAGATGTGTACTATGAAGAACTGCAAACGACGATGGACAAGCTCGCTATCAAACCGAGTCTGGTCAATCGCTTCTCTTCTCATCTGCTTTTCTTTATGATAACGCTCGCCCACACATTGTACGACAGACAGTCTCAAAATTACAGGAGCTTCGACTAGAAACTCTCCGTCACCCACCGTACTCACCAGATAGTGCTCCTACTGATTTCGGTATCTTTGGCATTTGGATAACTTTTTACAGGGGAAAAAATTCAATTTCGATGTGGCAGTGAAAAACGCCTTCAGAGAATTCATCGATTTCTATAGCAGGAGTTCTATAGCAGAGGCATCAATCAACTTCCGTTAAAATGGCAAAAGTGTTTGGATAATAATAGACAACAATTAATAAATAAGTTTCATACAAAAAATATACTTCAATTTCGATATAAAACGTTTCCATATAAAACGGCAATTACATAGGTAAGAAAATACGTGTGATACAAAGTCGAAAATAAGAATTTTGAACAACAAAGATCAACTTCCGGGAAATACACATATATATATATATATATATATATATATATATATATATATCAATTGAAGATGTATCTTTTCCTATTATATTGAGGTATCTAAACAGTGACCTGATATTTTTTTTGAATAGTAATATAATAAATATCTTAATAGTAATATAATGTACCTATTTCGTTATATTTACTCAGAACAGTTATCATTAGGGTATTTTTACCATAATTATTTTAACTATATCTAATTGAGTAGTTGTGCTGAAGATCTAGGTACATTGATGTCAACTAGCGATAAAAGGGATGCACAATCAATTAGGCTATTTATAATTTTGTATAAAAATACTAAGGGGAGTTCGACGGAGTAATCAAACGAAAACTCAATGATCATTTCTAGAGTTCCCGCCAAAAAGTCCGCTTCATTGTTGTAAACTTTATAAAAATAAAGACATTTACCACATAAGTTTTTTCCTAATATTCCTAACACTAATATCTTTTTTCTATTCTAGCCAGCCACAAAAGAAAGCATCTAGATAAAAGCGTGAAGCATGAACATGTAGATGCTCCAGAGGGCGGATTGGACGTGCGCACTGCATGGCCCTCTCCTGCCACCGTTTCAGACTTCGATGTGCCTGATGCCTTCACTGAACCCCCTGGATCTGGTGATGGAAGTGGATCTCATGACGAGAATGTGGGTAACTTTTTAAAAAATTCTTGGTAAGAAATCTAGTGGTTTCCTTTCTCTTTCTTTTTAGTTTGCCAAGTATTGAAGGTAGTTACAACTTCACTATTATAATTTCCGAAGCGAGAGTGTGTACGCTGCAATCCCACAGCCGCTGGGCGCACTCAACTAGCCAAGTTACCCCCTCTCAAAATATTTTAATTTTAGTACTGTAAAATGTGCTGCATTTTTCACCTTCACCTGTTTCTTTAGATAGGTATGGTACGTATGTGTTTCGGTAATGAGTGAGATATGCTCATTCTCATCCCATCCCTTCCTATCAAATCGAATGAAGAGCGTTATGGAATAAAAGTAACTCCATATATTCTTTTATTATACTCTTGACTCACCGTCTCCCCAAGAAGAATTGAGAGGTGTAACGGAATGATGAAAACCTTCGTCATGGGCGACAGTATCCACTTACTATGTTTGTCAGTTCTCAATTATTATTGTAAGGGGGTCTTGAATAGGCTATTTGATGAGCAATTCTGTAAAGCCTAGTAAGGTAATAAATATTTTTTTTATTATAATCTTGACCCATTCCCCTAAGGAGATGAAATTAATAAGATAATTTAAAATTAAATTAAATTAAATTAAGGAGTAAAATTGGATGATTCCAAAACAAGAATCATCCAATTTTATACATATTTATCTATTTAAACGGGTCTCAACGAGTATGTTTACCTTATTTATTTTACTCGACGTTTCGCTTGGGTTGCACCAACCGCGGTCACGAGTTGACTGAAGAGGCGGGTAATCCACGTCGAGAGTGGCGAGCAGTTTCATCGACTACCCGCATTTGGTCTTCATAGTTCAGAAAGTTGCAGCACACTACACTAACAATATCTGAAGTAGCGTCAGACGAAAAAATTGCGAGGTTTAATTTTATTAAATTTATTAATCATAGAGAATTTGTATCCATGTTCTCGATTTAATTTTCTGTTTCTTGATTTCGATTCCTTTGCGCTCAATCCTGGAGAAATAGTGGCGATCAGTGGAGAGGATTTTTGGACTATGTAGTTCTATCCGGTGATTGATCTCGGCGTTGAGTATCTAATAGATAAATGTGTGTCAAAAACTCGAAAATCTCAAATGTTACATACAATTTTACATTTCATCCTCAAATATTTTTCTATATCCGTTCTTAATTAACTTGTTTCATTATTTTCAGGCCTACTCAGGCAAAGCCCACAAGAGATCCGGCCGCAAATCACACTCCGACTAGAACAACATTTGTTATGAAATAGTAATGTCCGTCCTATACAAATATTACACGTAATTGAAGTAAACAGTGCCGAAATATGTGGGTTTTCTTTTACTCGTAATACCCTTATATCATTCCCTTTTAGACCCTTAGATATGATAGGATACAGTTAAGAAAGTATTGAAAAAAGCGGTTTATGGATAAAATACATACATAATTTATTTTTTATTGTAATTGTATTTTACGTTAAATCATTGCATTCCGGGATAGACTATAACCATATTATCAGCTCCTGTCTCTCCACTGCTGGATATAGGACTCTCCCCAGGATCGCCATTCGCTATCACACACGAGCTTCAAAAAATAACCTTATACACTTATAATAAAGTAAAAATATTTGATATGGTTTGATATCACTTTAGGAAAATTGATTTGCTATGATTGAGTATATATACTTGGTAATTTAAAACTATAACAGAGACGGATTTTGTTATCTAAAATAAAGTTATAGTAAACGACTAATACTTAGTTATATATAGTTGAACAAAATTTATAATACCTAAAATAATAACGAGAGCGGGGATGTAAATATTTATACTAAAATTGTATTATATTTTAGTACCGGCTAAGGTAAAATAAAACAAGAAAAGTTTTGCTCCAATTCATTATCCTTTCCTCTCCAACTTTTTTCATTATCATGGAGTCGTCGTTTAATCAAAAAAATTGAAATTGGGCTTTTAAATCCCTTCATTTTGTACATCAAGTTGATTTAACCTGTACACGATTATATTTATTACATAAATTCATAAAACAAGAGGAAGAAGCAATTGAGGGACGAACTGGAAGCAATAGGAAGTTTTAAATGTAGGATCCGATAAATTAGTACCTCATAATGTCTTAGGCTAACTTTTACGTCCTAGGCCGCAACGCTACAACGCTAACTCCTCTAGAACGCATAGATAGTTTTAGGTTCCCAGATAAATTTTAAATGTAAGATGTTAGAGCATTTAAATACAATATTGAAACAACGAAATTTTAGAAAATCTTATTCAATTTCATTAAAATACTAAAGTCGGAATTTTAATTCGATTCCAGATTTGACAATTTCAGTGTTGCAACGTTATGACAAGTACTAAATAGTAACGTTGCGAAATTATTCGATACGGAAATGGAATATTTCCGGATCGATTCTTCTCGTTTATAATTTTATTCTATAAACTAAGTACCTATATCAGGAAATTAAATATTTGTGAACGGATAATTTAGTTATGACGATTAATTTTATTACGGATCTGAGAGTTTTCTTTAATAATTGTGTGTGAAATAAATAAATAAATGTGATCATGAAGGAACATGAGAAATAAAACAAATAGATGTATTATGGTAATATTTTATTTTATAAATCGTCGCCGTCATCGCTATCGCTATCGCTGTCACTTTCTGTAACATTTATTATAAATGTGTCTGTGATATTGTCAATTAACATATCTAGCCTACTCATTTTTTCCTCTTCTTTGACAACATGGGATACGCATTTAGACCATTCGGTGGCCGTAATTTTTTGAATGCCTTCCTCAAATAAATTTCTCACGTCTGTCAATTTGAAGGTTTTATTATTTTGAGCTACATGCCCCTTTACCTGAGCCCATATCAATTCGATAGGGTTCAGCTCGCAATGGTAAGGGGGCAGTCTTAAAACCGTGATCCCATGTTGTGCTGCCATTTCGTCTACAGCGTACTTATTAAAAGACTCGTTATGTAGAATCAGTTCTAAAAGCGTTTTTAATCCAGTGGTCAGTCCCTCCAAAAACGCTTGCCGAGATGATGTGACTTGCTTGTCCACCCAAGTTTTTTTTACAGTATGACCTTAAATCACATATAGTACATGAACATTCAATATTACTATTAAATTTAATGTAAATGTATATTAATTCAAAATGTTAGCCTTACCTGCGTTAACCCAAGTTTCATCTTGATAATATATATGTCTCCCTTCTCGTCGAAACTGACATATAGATCGCAAGTAACGCTGGCGCCATGTTATTATATCATTTCGATCAATAAGTGTGCTCTTGCGTGACCGTGCAACAAATTTAAAATTAAGATGCTTCAAAATTTTTCTGAGGGTGTCTTTGGAAACCTTGGGCATTTCTGGATCATCGTTCATCACTTGTAAAATCTGAAATAGTAAATTTTATAATAGTTTGGAATCATTACTTATATATAAAAGATGTAGGTATAAAATAATACTGTCTGACTGATTGACTAACCTTTGCAATGGTTGGAGGTTCATTTCGGTAAAAGAACTGATGAACTATTCGTCGTATTGCGGAGAATGTAAATTCATCAATTTTATCTTTTAAACTTCGCTTTGGTCCAGTTTTTTTTAGGGGGAGTTGGCGGCGCACCTTTATTTACTTCCTTCAAAACGTTACAAACAGAGCGTGAGGTTATTCCCAATATGTGAGCAACTTTGTTCATACATTCATTTTCTTCCACAACTTCAAAGGCCTCCAATTGCGCAGAAGTTTCATTTTTCACGTACTTATATGCGTTGCGGATCATTACTTTTTCAGTAACAGTGAAAGCTTTTCGTGGACGTTTTTTTCTTGGAGACAAGAAAACATCCACGTCTTTTTGTGATGTACTTGGCGGAGGATCCATTTTGATGGAAAACCAAAACAAATAGATTCACTCAAAGTTCACAAAAAACTATAAACGTAACAACAAACACAACGTAACAAAACTTTAACAAAAACCCAACAAAATAACAAAATATCGATTCGCAATGAAACGAGATATTCGTGCAGTCAGACTAGGAGAATGAAGCCGAATGACAAGATAAACAAAATGGCGATAGCTGCACGAGCGCGCACGGGTTGCCAATACAGAAAACTATCTAGGCTCTTTTATTATAAGTTTTGTTTTTAATATAAAAAAAAAACAAAATTATTAACTTTTTATAAAATAAAGCAGCGGTTACTAATTAATAAATAATTGTTATGAATAATTATGTATTTATTTAAATAAAAATCAATAATTTAGTCTTTAATTGGCACACCAATATTATGATTACATAAACATAAATCGCGATTGTTTATCGATTTTTGTGTTCATCACTACACTATTATATGTGGTATCATTATTTTACAAAATGACAGTAGCTAATGTCAAATGTGGAATCGAATTATAATTCCGACTATAGCAATCCCTTTGCTAATGTCAAATAATGTCAAAAATCAGATTAACAAGTTCAAGCGAACGATGGAACCAGCTATCTATCTATGCTAGAAGTTTCGAAATTCGAATTCGAAACGAAGAAACTTGTAAAGCGATCGATATAGCCCAACGAATCAGTACGATGAAGGGGCAATTTTTTTAAATTTTTTATTTAAGAAGATGGTGGTCCAGACACTGTCGCTCATGGAAATCCGCGATACATGCCGACATTAGTTAAGAACTGACAACTCATGGTGTAGACAAGTCATGGGAAACAGCGTGGGACGCCTTCCTGTCAGGTGGATCGATAACTTAAGATCGTATTCGGGATAGTGACTTGACGAAGAGAGCGGAAATTGAACGCGATATTCGCAACTGATGCTCTTCTGTTGGTTCTTGGTACAGCAACAGAGGTGTGACGAAAAGATAATAAAATCGGAGCTCAATTCAGATCCTTATTATTATTTCAGTAATTATATCGCATTTAACGGCATTAATGTACTACTGTCTCAATCGTTTAATTGTTTTGAGGCACAGGTATGATTGCTACCAATCTCGGACAGAACTATTACCGTGGTCTATGGTCTCGCACCATTTAAATTTAAAAAGTCTTCTATATTATTTTTCGAGACGACTAACAGACTAATCGAGTAACAGTCAAAAAAGTAAGTCTTTTGTCGCGCACAATATACGTAAAGACAGTACGGAGTCTTGATATCGTAGAGCCACCTTGACTTTTACAAGGTGGCAATATATTCTCGGTATAAAAAAATAAGACGTAACTTCTAAAAGCTGTATTTTGTATGGAATATATGGTGCTATATATGAATATACGTGCATTGTGTAAGCTACCTAATTACTAACTGTACGTCATTTTTCACAATTTTATTGAAAAAAACTAATTCTAGTATTAAATTTTTCAATATTCTTGAAATATATACATATTTCGACGTTCTATTAGGTTAGTTCTTAGTGGAGCATAAATTTGATTAAAAACAAACGATTGTTTCAGTGTGAGTAGTGTGTTGGCCTTTTTATGTACCTATCTCTAAAACCACGACACAGGGAAATCATGTTTGAGCCATTGTCTAAGGCATTAGTAAAAAAAATATTTTTTTGTGTATATGTATAAATTTAATCTGTAAATGTATAGCCGCGATAAGAAACACTACTATTTCTTAATATACTGTGATAGTAGAACAATAAAATATATACGTAAAACTCACTTTACTACAGCTTCTCAAGGCACGTGTATAAACATGCGTCTACATGACCATAATTTTGTTATATACTCATGCAAATGGTCACACTGATTTATTACCACGTAAGAAGAAGCAGAGTGTACTCAAAGTTTGAATAAACTTTTATTGAATATTTTATTTTACTCAATACAAAAGTCGTTTAATATAATCTATACGAACAATGATTATTATTATAAAAAGAAGACTGAGTTTGAGTTTTTATTAATGTACTCAGTCTGGCCATAAATACAGTTAAGTACAATGAAGACAAAAAATAAAGACAATTTGAATTCGGAACCTGTAACCGGAAAAATAAACGTTTTTTTCTTCTTATTTTGACGCCAATCATTATTAAATATGGTATAATACTAATATTAAAATGGAGTGGGGTGATAACTAAAATCCTTCCATCCGCGTGGTCTTAGCCGAATGTTTGTACCGGGCTATTAGCTACCGGGCTACCGGCGTACCGTAACATTGAAACGTCCTCTGTTTGTAACAGAAAAAGATCTTGCCGTCGACACACTATTCGTACTAAACAGACGATTGAAGCCGTAAAGGAAAGAATCCGATTAAATCCCGTCCGGACGCAAAAGATTTTATCCAGAGATGAATATAGCACCCAGAACCATGTCACGTATTTTAAAAAATGACTTAGGACTTGCAGCTTACAAAGAGGTACTGGTCATTTCTTCATTGATAATTTAAAGAAAAATAGGATTTACAAATCAAAACAACTCCTTCGACGATACAAATTTTATTTATGGACGATAAAATGGTCACCATTGATGAACATTTTAGCAAGCAGAATGATCGAGTTTATGCCCATAACAATAGAGAAGCTGCTCAATTGGTCAATAGGGTGTAACGTGGCCATTATCTGGCTTCACTGATGTTTTGGTGAAGTGTTAGCTATCAAGGAGTGACTGAACCATATTTTTTGTGAAAAAGGTATTAAAACTTCGGCTCAAGTGTATCAAGAATAGTTTCTTGAGAAGGTCGTAAAGCCTCTTAACAACACCCTGTTCCATAACCAAGAATGCTCCTTTGAGCAAAACTAACCACCGGGTCATAAGGCTCGTTCACCACAGGCGTGGCTAGAAAGAAATATTCACGACTTCATTAGAGCTGAAGACTGGCCGTCATCTAGTCCCGATTTTAATCCGCTCTATTATGATTTATAGTTTGTTTTAGAGAGCATGACATGCTTTAAACGCCATGATAATATTGCATCAGTAAAACATTCCATAAGGATGGCAGTTGCCAATTTTCCCATGGAAACGGTGCGTGTTTCAATCGCAAACTGGCCACAAGCTTTGTAAGATTGTATAAAAGCAGATGATGACCATTTAGAACGAACGTTATATTTTTACCTATTTATTTCTGAAATAACACCAATTCTTCTAATAAAGTGATAATGTAAACAAAAAACAATGTTTGACAAGTATGGTCAAAACGTTCCTCGTGTTCCCGAAGAAATACGAATACAAGTACTTCGCAATGTCACGACATCACGCCAGGAATGTTCGTTCGATAGTGTGGCCGTAGCGTAAACATTTGTTCGTATTTTCTTATACAAATGTTGTTCCTTAATTTTCTTATAATGTAACATTTATACAACGAAGAGTTTTATCTACCTATACAACTAGTGCAGGACTCATTGTTCTCGTTACAGGAAGATCAGAGATAGTTTAATTAATTAATTTGGCCACAACAATGGCGACTTCAATGTGCTAAAGCCGCAATGGAGATTATACAAGACAGCGCCTCCATTATACTATACCATAAAGTTGTATTAGCGTATTAAACCTTTAGGTAATATTACTAACCAAATTAACGTAAGTACCTACAAGGATTTCAGTGTGAATATTTTCTTTTGAAAAATATCTCGTCTGCGTCCAGTATATTTTCTGTATTTATCTATTACATGTACGACTAGTACTGGAACCGTCCATCATATTTTATTTTATTTATTTTAATCTAGATTTTCTTATCTTTATTGAACTAGGAGGGTCGACCCCAAACGAGATGGGATATAAGGCCAGGAGAGAGAGATAAGGAAAGAGACGGAAAGAGAAAGAGATCTTTATTTGAGTCTCCAGCAAATGATAATATAAGTAAAATTAGATATTATTTGATACATTAGATATCCAGATAATATCCAGTTACAAGCAACCATATCTCAGTTACGATAGTAATAAGTAACTCGGCTGCCTCATAAGAAACCTAGTAACTATTTTTTAACAAGTTTTAAAGTAGAGCCCTAAAACATCCAACAACTAACTTAAAACATTAGAAGTTACAATAAAAATTGATAATTATTACATAACACGATAGATGCATATTATTACCATTGCTTATTATATATTACATTTAATAGGGTTTTTAGTGATTTATGGGTAACACGTTTTGAGACTTTAGTTAATATTAAAGAATCTCCATAAATACTAAAGATTTTAATATACTGTCTGTTCATAGTTTCCAAGTTAGCTTTCTAAATCAAATTTTATTGTCAAAAATATTATTTTTTAAATTTGTTCCTTACTGGGTTTTGATATAGGACAGCCCCCACTGTTTTGGAAATTTTTAGAAAGTTATTATTCTCCACCAGTAGTAGTCGTCGCGATTGTAGTAGTCGTAGTACTAGCAGTCGTTGTTGCAGGAGTTGTAGTACTAGTTGTAGTACTTGTAGTAGTCGGCATCCAACACGATGGGTCGAAGCCTTTGCAGATTATGCAGAGTATCTGAAACGTGATCGAGAGAAATTGAGTGGGAAAACGTGAGGGAAATACGGATTATGATGTACTGAGAAGAAGACTCATTAACATATAGGCATTTATTTAAAGAAAATAAGTTTTCAAAGACAGTAGTAATTTACTGAGATTTATTTAGACTTTATTGGCAAGGTAATAAACGGTAATACATAAGTCCAGAGATACGCGCAGAAACATGCAAACATGCCTAAACATTATTGTTGACGACGAAAAAGGCTAGGGTACTTAGGCAAACATGTATATAGTTTCGCAAATAGTTGTTAAGTTTTTATGTACATAATATGGAAATAATGGAGTAATCCCTAGTATGTCCCTACATAAATCGTTGGTGCATAGTATAGGTATCGTTGGTGCATAGTGTAATTGAGGACATACTAGGATCTTATCAAAAATGTAAATACGTGTTAGCAATAAGGAAAATAAATGATTCCCCGCGGGTAGCGGGAGGGGTACATAAATGGACAAGTGGAGGGGAGGCCCGACGTTGACCGGCGGTGGAGGAATCCCGCAACTAGCCGCAAGTTGGAGAACCCAATACGCGAATAATAGGCGGACCATTTCCGGTCAAAATCACTTCCGCAGCGGCATCCACTCCGACAACAACAAGAACAAAGAAGAAAAACAAGTACCTCTGCGCTACCCCGGCTCTATTGAAGAACAAGCCTTGTTGTTTTATTCAAGACACGGAAAAACCTATTATACAGTCCACACCCCCCGGCGATCCAGTTGGTGCGGAGTACAGACACTAGCATTCTACTGCGTGTTAGTGCATACGTATCCCGCACATCTATGGTCCTTCGAGCAGCCGGATATTGAATCAAGCAAGTCGTGTTTGAAGACCTCGTGGAATAAGAAGAACGGCGTACGGCGTTATTTATAAAGAAATAGCGGGAAGAGACGATACGGTCGCGTCGTAGGATTATTAAGAATCCCCGTACGATCTACGGCTCTACGGAGAGCGGCACGACGCATCGTACTCGTCCGTACTAGGGCCAATCTTTCAGTTTCACGTCCTGATTTCACGTCTTGGTTTCCTAATCCTGGTTTCTAATCTTGGTTTCCAATCTTGATTTCCGATCTTGATTTCCAAAGACGTTCAAAGACTTGATTGTTTAGTTACGTTGTTCTCACAACGTACCTATTACAATGCCAGCAACAACAAGGTCACAGAGCCGAACGGGGTCGCAGAGCTGAGCACAGACCGCTACGGAGTCAACGTCTGCCGCTACAGAGTCTACGGTCACAGCAACCACGAGCACGGGCACGACAGCTACAGGAACCACGGCCACCAGCACCGAGGCCACTACGAAGACGACTTCTACGCGTAGAGAAGAATCGATACGTGGAGACGAGGAAGGCAAAGCGCACGTCGATGATAATGGGACGGCGGACGTCACAATCGTTCCACGGGCCGCAAGCATCGCGACAAGGTCGCACCGATCTACTGCGTCCGCGAAGAAGAAGGAGCGTCTACAAATAGAACGAACCCTGCTACAGCTGCGCCTGACTGCTAAGGAGCAAGAGATAAGGCTCGCGGAGCTGGGATCAAGCTCTGAAGAAGAAGAAGACGACAAACGAAAAGAAGAATCGTTCCGGTTGGAAAAATGGTTAAATCGGAACGAGGTCCCCCCCCCCATACCCCCGCAGGGGGCGGGGCCAAAGTCTCGCAAGATCTCGCCGGAAAGGAAGGAAGGACGAGGACGGGGAGCTTATACCTCCAACAATGGGGAGGATAGGCACCGAGAACGAAGCACGTCTCGGCCCGCGCGCCCTACTGCAGACATCGTGGAGCAAATGGCTACCGCGATCTCCAAGGCAGTGAAGATTTCGGCGAGGGAGACACCGCGTTATACTATGGAGCTGCCTACGTTCGATGGACAAGGCAGCGCATGGCTGGGGTTAAAGGGTGCCTACGAAGACTCGAAGCACACCTTCACGAAGAGCGACAACCTGGCACGGCTAAGAAAGAGCCTGAAGGGTGTCGCTATAGAGGCGGTGGCAAGTTTGTTTACCGCCCACCGAGAGCCGGACGACATAATGGAAGCTCTCGCAAGGAGATTCGGGAGGCCGGACGCACTCGTCGCATGCGAAACAGAAAAACTGAAGTGCCTGCGCAAGCTAAACGACGAGCCCCGCGACCTCTGCGTGTTCGCCAGTAAGGTGGCCAACGCTGTGGCTACCATACAAGCGATGAAGAGGGACAACTACCTATATAGCCCCGAGCTAGTACGGGCTATAATGGAGAAGTTTACACCCATACTGAAGAGCAAGTGGTACGACTTTGCAAGTATCTGGGAGCACGAAGTACCCACGCTGAGCCTGCTGTCAACGTTCCTCAACATAGAGGCCGACAAATGCAGTGCCTACGCACCGCCAGAAGTCACCGTTCCCATCATTGAACCTGCGAGTGTGAGAGAGAGGGCGACAAAGAAAAGGACGGAACGAACATACAGCGCCATTAACGACGGAAAAAGAAAACTTTGCCCGCTGTGTAAAGAAGATCATTACCTGCCTTCGTGCAAACGGTTTGCCGAGAGCGATCTCGACGCCCGATGGGAGGTAACGAAGAGGAACCGCATCTGCTTCCGCTGCCTGTGTAGTGACCATCACCGGGGCAGTTGCCGAGCTAAGCCATGCGGACACAACGGGTGTGGGATGTCACATCATCGGCTGCTACATCGTACACGTCAAACTTTGCCGCCAACAGTGAAGACAGAAGAGCCCAAAGAAGAAATCGTCACGTCAACAACAGAGCTGACCAACAAGGCCACCGCCGCGAACTCATCACCGCATCGACGTCGAGCCTACCTGAAGATTGCGCCAGTAGTGCTTGCCGGACCACACGCGAAGATACACACCTACGCGCTGTTCGACGAAGGCAGCACCGTCACCATCATAGAAGAGGCTACAATCAACTCGCTCGGCATCGACGGGCCGGTTGACACAATGTGGATTCAAGGCATCAACGGTGGCGAAATGAAGCATGAAAAGAGCCGCACTGTTGACGTACAGATACAAGGGCTACACTCGGACGGCGTGCACAAATTAAAGGGCGCACGCACCATCGAGCGTCTCAACTTCACATCGCAGACCATCGGGGAAACGGACCTGGAAGACTGCACACACCTGGACGACATCAGGGACGAGCTCACCTACAAGGATGTCTGTCCGAAGATTGTCATCGGGCAGGACAATTGGGAGCTGATCGTCTCACGCCAGGTCCGAGCGGGACGAAGGAACAAGCCGGTAGCATCACTGACGCTACTAGGTTGGGTGCTACATGGATGCCGCACTTCAGTGTGCGAACCAGTCGCCTTCTGCGGCTACATCAGCGAGAAGTGCGACGAAAAGGAGGAGTTAATGAAGAACTTCTTCAAGTTGGAGTCACTGGGCATCGAACCGAGGAAAACCAAGAATGACCCGGAGCAGCGCGCCATCGACCTTCTGGATAAGCGCAGTCGACGGCTACCTGACGGGCGGTTCGAGACCGGACTCCTGTGGAAAAAAGAAAAAGAGAAATGCTGCGCAATTACGAACACGACAAAGGGGCATGCACACTTGCCCGATATCACGCGCTTTTCAAAATGGGAGCGCCTGATCCGGGCCACCGCACGCGCTCTACAATTCATCGACTTGTGCCGCAAAAGGAGGCACATAGTAGCAGCTGCGCGTCGCAAAAGGACCATTGCCAACCCGACGTCGGACCCGGCATGGTCAGGAACAAGGAAAGGCGACGCTAAGACTGCACAAAAGATAGCACCAGCGCGCGGCAAGTGCAAGTTCGTACAGATGGAAGCGCACTATCTCATACGAGCGGAGCATCAATGGATGAAGGCAGCACAAGAGGACAGCTACGCATGCGAACGTAAGCGCATCGAGCGTAGCGCCACACCGGCGGGAGACGACAAACTCGCCGCACTAAGTGTGATTGTGGGAACCGACGGACTGCTACGACAAAAGGGAAGAATCGCTGCCGCAGGAGAGATTAGCGAGGAAACGACGAATCCGGCTGTGTTGGATGGTTCACACAGCTATACGAGGTTGTACATAGACCATGTACATAGGAAAATGCACCACGGAGGCGTCGAGCTAATCGTCAACGAACTGCGACAGCGACTGTGCATAGGAAAGATTCGCCCTACAGTACGGGGCGTCATAAAGGCATGCATGATATGTAGGCTGAAGAAAGCGAAACCAACAAGTCCAGCCACCGGCGATCTACCGCACGCGCGCGTAGCACATCACGCGCGCCCGTTCACCTTCACCGGGCTCGACTACTTCGGTCCCATCGAAGTAACCGTGGGCCGACATCGAGAGAAGAGATATGTCGCCTTATTTACATGCATGACCACGAGGGCTGTACACTTGGAAGTGGCAGCATCACTCAGCGCAGATTCCGCCATCTCTGCGCTACGACGATTCATGGGGCGACGCGGCTGCCCAACGGAGTTATGGTGTGACAACGCCACTAACTTTAAAGCCGCGGAAAAACAGCTCACCGAGGCCGCACTAGCCGCGGTCCAAGAGGAAGCAACTGCGAAACACATCGCGTGGCGTCACGTTCCCCCTTCCGCCCCCTTCATGGCCGGGGCCTGGGAACGCATGGTGCGCACGGTGAAAGAAGCCCTACGAGCGACGCTACGCGAGAAGTACCCTAGCGACGAGACACTCCACACATTACTCATCGAGGCGGAGAACACAGTCAACTCCCGCCCACTCACACACGTGGCGGTAACACCGGAGGAGCCGGAGGCGCTCACACCCAATCATCTGCTGCTGGGGCCTAACTCACATGTCCCAGCGCCAAGCGCCTTCACTGCAGACGACGTGAATGCGCGCAAACACTGGCGGCGCGCCCAGCGGCTAGCCGACAACTTCTGGCGCCGCTGGCTCCGAGAATATCTCCCCCTGCTACAGTACCGGCGGGAGCCCCGCACAGTCGGCGAGGCACCACGCGTCGGAGACTTGGTCGTCATATGCGACCCGAACCTACCGAGGAACACGTGGCCCAGAGGAAGAGTCATCGCTACGTACCCCGGGCAAGACGGCGAGGTTCGCATCATCGACGTCCAGACGAGCAACGGCCACATCCTGCGGCGACCGACCAAGAAAATCGTCGTTCTACCAATTAGATCGCGAGACGGCGACGGCGGGAGATATGTTGACGACGAAAAAGGCTAGGGTACTTAGGCAAACATGTATATAGTTTCGCAAATAGTTGTTAAGTTTTTATGTACATAATATGGAAATAATAGAGTAATCCCTAGTATGTCCCTACATAAATCGTTGGTGCATAGTATAGGTATCGTTGGTGCATAGTGTAATTGAGGACATACTAGGATCTTATCAAAAATGTAAATACGTGTTAGCAATAAGGAAAATAAATGATTCCCCGCGGGTAGCGGGAGGGGTACATAAATGGACAAGTGGAGGGGAGGCCCGACGTTGACCGGCGGTGGAGGAATCCCGCAACTAGCCGCAAGTTGGAGAACCCAATACGCGAATAATAGGCGGACCATTTCCGGTCAAAATCACTTCCGCAGCGGCATCCACTCCGACAACAACAAGAACAAAGAAGAAAAACAAGTACCTCTGCGCTACCCCGGCTCTATTGAAGAACAAGCCTTGTTGTTTTATTCAAGACACGGAAAAACCTATTATACAGTCCACACCCCCCGGCGATCCAGTTGGTGCGGAGTACAGACACTAGCATTCTACTGCGTGTTAGTGCATACGTATCCCGCACAATTATATAATATATCTGGGCAAAGGGACCTTATTGACAGCGACTTAACTTTGTTAACTTTGGTTAAAGTTAATAAAGGTAGAGATTTAAAGTTATCGATTTTTACCAATTTCTACAGAGTTAAAAATTTGGTTAAATCTCGAGAAATATTTAAAAAAAGATTCGTAAAATTTTCACATAATGACCTCATGAAGGAAATTCACGGTTTTGGGGGATAGGTTCGGTTCCAGCCTCTATACTCGTAGTCTCAAATAGTTGAATGTATACTTTAAATAAGCTAAGTTTTTGTCGAAATACACAGACAATGACAATAATTCCAAAAATCTTTTGTATTGTATTATTCGAAATATAACAATAAGTAGTAATTGTTTTTTTTAATTATAAATATATATTAGGTCCCTTAACTATGAAATTGCCGTTTTATATGGAAAGATTCTAATATTTTTTTATATGTAAATTATAGATTTAATTAATCGAAGTATTGTCCATTATTATCGCTGCACTTTCGCCATTTTTAATGGAAATTGATTGATGCCTCTGCTATAGAACTCTTGGGAACGGGAACCGATGAATTGTCTGAAAGCCTTTTTCGCTGCCTCATCCGAGTTGAATTTTTTCCCTTGTAAAAAATTATCTGAATGCCAAAAAATGGAAATCAGTGGTGGTAAGGTCTGGCGAGTACGGTGGGTGACGGAGAGTTTTCAGTCGAAGCTCCTGTAACTTTGAGACTGTCTGTCGTGTAGCGTCTGGGCGAGCATGGACACGTTTGGGACATTGTTTGGCTGAATATCCTGAGTTCAACTATTGTGACGAACGTTTATCATTATCATACAGGATCCACTTCTCATCACAAAAACCTAATACTAATACTTTACACTGCAACGATTTTTTTTAAAGGTTATTTGTACAGACACGGCTTATGATATGTATAGATTTACCATACCATGCCATCAGCCTGTGTTTCTGCTAAGGACCGCCACCAGTTCAGCTAGTAAGTAAGCAAAGTTCAGCTTCGACGCGTGTTTGCAGCTGACTTTCATTAAGCTTACCCATTACCTACTTTCCGAGATTCTACACTTTCCCAATTTGACACAAATTAATCTATATCGTATTGTCACTTACGCCGAAGGCTGCTGCTAACTCAGACGTTGTATGAAATGAATCCGCTGCCACTATTTTCGTCATTATCGACTTTAGTCTCCGGTCGTCCACGGTTCGTTTGTGCGTTCGTTCGTTTGCGGTGTTTGGTCGAAAACGCGATTTTTTTACTTTTCCATGGTCGCAAACACAACGATATCTAAGCTAAAAGTAGTTTGACGGAAAAACAAATTAACAACTGATTTTGAAAAATAATGCCATAGCTTTAAATTGAATATTAAATTATTTTGAATTCGAAATTCCAAGTCAAACGCAAGATAACTAAGTTCAAATTGACCACTGGGAACAAACGGCAATTTCATAGGTGAGGCTTTAATATTTTAGTAAATAGATGGATAGATAGATACACTTCATTGTACACCAAAAACATACAGAGTAATACAAAAGTACAAGTTATTAGAATTACAACCGGCGGCCTTATCGCTAAAGCGACCTCTTCAAGGCAACCAATGAATGTATTCAATGAATATAATTTTCATTGAAGGTAATGTAAAACTATTTCCGCGATCGACTGTAAAAGTACTTGCGATCGACCGCTTGAGCAGCCCCGTTCTAGTGATTATTATGGAAGGCTAATGCCCTGCAGGGAGGCGATAACGTCTATAAAGGCTGATATCTAGAGTATGAGATCATAGTATGAGTCATATCATCTAGATATGAGAGATGCTAAGTAAGGTATAATCTAAGGTGAAGGTTAATGCGATTCAATTTTTGATGCGGAGAGTTCACGCTGCATTCCTACAACCGCTGGCGATTGGCACTCGACTGGCCACGTTATCCCTCTCTAATTAAAGACTACCTTGAAATGTACCACATTTCCCATTTTATCGTATTTTCTCAATGTGCATATATGTGTTTCAGTAGCGACTGGGATATGCTAGAGTCCATTCCCATTGTATCTATCCTATCCCTCCTCATTTTCCAACTCATTCTCCAAATCCATTCCTATGTCTCTAAAGTTAGGCAGCGCATCCGGGGTCATGGCAACATTTGCCATTTTGAACTAATGTTGGCATGTATTGCATCCGTTCATGGACGACAGTATCCACTTATCATCAGGTGGACTGTATGCTTGTCTGCCACATTTTTACTATAAAGAAAAAAATTACGATTTCCCTAGTAAAATCGAATTCTAAGTGGACACAATACCGCGGACTAAAGCTAGTCTCACATATAATACAGCCTTTCTCAAACCGCCAGTAAATTGTAGTAAATGGACACACAACTTTCAGCGGCCATATAATAACATTGTCAGTCTGCGGTCTCGTTTGGTAAATGTAAGGATTTGGCAAAATGCCAGTGTCACAGTCCGGTCTTAATATACTTTAGTTCTACTGCTGTTGTCAAGGGCCTGACCCGTCTCGATTTTCTTTGTGATACAAGTAAACCGATTTAAATCAGTATACGAGTAGTATAGTCAAAGACTTACTCCACATGTGAATTTAACAAAGATAATAGAAATATATTCACAAACTTAATATTCATTTACTTTTACTTAGGTGATGATGACAGATGGAGCAAAACCCTGAGTGGTGGCCCAGAGATTAGGCTTAGAACACGAAGTGTAAGCCGCCCGACAGCCAGGTGTATTGATGACATAAATAGAGTTGCAAACGAGACTTGGATGCCACTAGCACAAGACAGAGGGAAATGGCGTGAAACAGAGGAGGGGTTATGCCCTGCAAAGGGCTAAATAAAAAAAGAGGAACAGATGCGAATGATGATGAATGAGAGAGCGGTAACTTGACCGTTCGGAAGCGTTTAGTTGACAGTGGGTTGCAGTATCTCCTCTTCTATTCTATTTATTTTTTACTGATTAAGGCATAATTACAGCGGCTCTGGATTTCGTGTATATAAATATACATATGTACTGATTTATTTATTTAACATTTTATTATAATCAAGGAAGGATAAAAGCAAAAGGAATATAAAGATAGTCAAAACGAAATGGAAATAATAATGGAAGTATTATTAAACAAATATGCAAGCTGTATATTATTGAAATATACTACGAGTCGCCGAAATAACGCAAAACGTGAATTATGCCAAGCAATTTAAAATATTCAAAACCGTTCTAGTAGAAAATAAATTTATTATAAGGAATAAATGAAAAGTTACAAACATCTAAGGTTTTGTTGTCTAGAATATTTTAGTACTCATTACTCGGACCTAGCGCCTAGACGGGGAGCACTCGCAGCGCGGCCGATACGCGTACAATAAAGTATATCTTTTATAGAATTGTACTATGAATCATGAACAAAAAAACCTATTATAATAACTGGTAGAATCTACTCTTGATACTGTTATTTTTAGCTTTTCCGTTATTTCAGTGACAGTAGTATGCCTGTATGTAAATTATACACACAGGCATACTACTCTTCTTTATTTCTTTTTCATGCCCTAAATTCTATCTTCATTTCTGTATTTGTAATTACCTTATCAAAAGTTCTGATGTATGAGTACGGTGTTCCGCGCGGACACAGCAGGCGATGGGTCTGTTCAGCAACTTTGACACTAGCTGAAATAAAAAAAAAATCTATCAGTCTCATTGATTTTATTAATTAATCTACTTTTTAAAAAGTAATAAAAGTGAAGAATACTTGAAGAAGATTAGGTACATTTTAATTGAAACAATATTTCACGGGAAGTATATTATAATAATTTCTATTACATCTATGTCGTTTCATCGATATGGCATCGTATCATCCAAGTAACATACCGATATAACCAAAATAACACTTGCAAAAGTAATCGTAACAGGAAAGTATTAGTGTACCCAAAAATATTTTTTGGGTACACAAAGTTCACGGTTGCAAATTTGTACTTGCAACCGTGAACTTCGAAAATTCACTTCGAAACTTCATACGAAAATTCGAATACAATACAGTTCATACAAAGAGTCCTATTAATGATTGGTTGTAGATTCTTCGACAATGGAATAAATAAAAAATAACACCCTTAAAAAGGGAAAGATAATTTATTGTTATTGTTGTCCCCCTTAATATCAAAAATCGAGAAACTGTAGCATATTGAAGTTATACATTGTGTTATTCATAAATACGTAGATCACATTGAAAATTTCCGGAACTGGCCACTTACATAAACAATATTTAAAAAGTAATTACAATATTTGAACTCCTTGGCTTTAGAATAAAGATTGTTTCATCTAACAGTTATTTGTTGTTTTCATTGTGGAGTCATTTTAAAAATTGCGTGTGCATTGCGATGGATTTAACTCGTGAAAATTTTCGCTGTATGATGTATGTTATTATGGAAATAAGGTTCCCAGCATACAATCAATCTGATGGTAAGTGGTTACCTACTGTCCCTTATGTAGATGCGCGATATCTGCTGATATCAATCAGTCCAGAATGAAAACGTTTCCACGTCCTCGAATGCGCTGCCTACCTATAGATGAACACTAGCAATAGTGTTATTTTGTCAGGCTTGACTCACTCCGCACGTTAGTTACGAAAATATGCCTACAACGGCGGGCCCCTGCGCAGGGGTTTATTTCAGACGGTTGCCGCGAGCTGTTTGTAACGCACGCGCAAATAAATGCGTTTAAAAACTACCATCATATTGTGTAAGTAGGTATAATACTTTTTATTTAATTTAATTTTACAACATAATAATTTTGTTTTAAAATGAATAAAACTACTTTAATTAGTTATATTATGAATATGAGTGACAACCTTTGCTCTTCACCGACGGAGTGTCATTGTGTGTGTGACCTTTAGCGGTTCAGTGTAATATCGCCTTTCTCCAATGCGCGTAGGATTTAATTAGGCTCGTGCTGAACGAGATTTTATTTTATAGGTTTGTATTGTGGATTTCAGGAAGTGAGTCTTCTGTACTTGTACTACTAGTTATTCTGTGATATTGTGCTATTCAATAAAAAAAAACAGATTTTCACAAACACACTGCGTCATATATACGAGTAACTATTTCAAACAGACGCCAGGAAATTGGCAACAGAGTCAAACAACACTAAACAATCGCAACTAGCAAACTACCCCAAACTTTTTCAAAATAAAATCGAAATCAATCGACCACTCTCATACGAGTACTTTAAATATACATACAAAGAGACGTTAAAATAAGTAAGTACACATATTTTACACCCAAGAATACATAAAAAAGTAATGGTTAAATAAAAAAATCCTGCACTCTATTGACACTGAATTTCTCTCATTAAAACTAACGACTTTTGTTCTATGACTTTTCTCTAAACTTGAAATTATCCCCAAAAAAGAAAGTTAGATTTTTTAAATGAAATCTCAGACTTTGTTACTCGTATTCTTTGTCTTTGTCTAGTACACTACTCACTTGCAATTTTTATTTCTTAACAGTAATTTTATCCCTTCACAGAGTAGATTACTTTTTTAGATAACATAAAATTGTGTAACATTCTCTGCGAAAAAAGTGCCGAATTTTGAAAAAGTAGTAGTAGTAGTTTTTATCGGTTCGCGTTAAGAATGCAGTGGATCATCGCTAAAGACAGTAGAAGACATCACCTTTTCTGACCAATAGTCTACTTTATAATTATTAGAAATAAGGTAATTTCTACCATCTTGAGCGATGACTTAATGCATTCTTAATGCGAACCGAGTTTCGTTTTCACGAAAGAAATCCAATGTTAATGTGAACATATTTTTTATTTAACCCTGTATTACATAAAAATTATACTGTTATAGGTAGGTACATCTACCAAGAAATAAACTCCAAAAAATAATAATATTAAATTAAAATTATTAACTAACAGTCAGTGTTTCCAATGGTATGGCAATTTGACATCAAACACAGGCACAATACAGAAAATAGCTGGACCACAGAAAGTAAGTGTAAAAACGCCATGATAGAACGAAGCGAGGCGGTGCTGAAGATCGACTAATGACAAAAAATCTGTCGAGCTACGCTTTAGAAGTTGGCTTGCGAAACAATGGAAAGGGTGAGAAAATTGAGGATACGACTCCGTTAATTTATTTTTAATTTAGTTCCGGAATTATTTGGAAGAATTTTCCTTCAATGAGTTCTGAGTATAATAATACTAGTAAAAGAAATAAGCCTTTATTTTTCTGACTTCTACATTTTTAATTTTAATTGACATCTGCAACCTTGTCAGGCTGTCCGAAGACATATGCCTCCTCCAGATCTCGCCACCTCTGTTGATCAAGTGCTAGGCGCCTCCATCCCTTGGGCACCGTGCCACTTTTCTCTTTGTCCACTTGTCTGTTCCATCTCTCATCATATATCCTGTCCAACGTCATTTTAGTTGCCTTATTTTTGTCATTATGTTGGTGATTTTTGTTTTATTTTGTATATTTGACATTATGTATTTATCTTTGCGTTTTATATTCATCATACTTATTTGCATAGAACTTCTATTCCACTTCTATTCTCATTAATTCAATTTAATATTAATTGTCCTACTATTATTTTTTTCTTTATTTCTATTTGTCACTATTTTTGTTTTGTCGGTATTCATAGTTAATCCTACTTTCTTACTTTCCTCTACTAGCTGTTGATTGAAGCATAGTCTGTATATGACATAGGATCATTTGCAAATATAACAATGTCAGCAAATCTTAAATGGTTTAGCCGGATACCATTTATGTTTAATCCGTACTTGTCCCAATTCAAATTTAGGGGCAAACAATTTAGGGGATAGTGGATTTGCTTGTCTCATACCTTTGCTGATTTTAAACTTCTCTCCTTTTTTTTCTAGTTGTATTTTTGCACTAATATTTGCATAGACTTATTTAATTTTTTGAATGTATTTTATTTCTTTTTGACTTATTCTTGGTTTAGTAAAGTTTCCCCCCAACTTTTTGTGTCTTATAGAATCAAAAGCCTCATTGTAGCCAACAAACGCAAGAAAGTATTCTTTTCCGTATTCATTGCATTTTTTTATTATTTGTCGTACAGCATGAATATGGTCAATATATAGTAATATTGCGTTTAGTTATTGCAAAATGGTTCACGCGTTCAGTAGAACGCAGTATAAAGTGAGTGATGTTGGCAACCTTGATTTTGTTGCCTTTGGTGCAATTTCAAATTTATCAATCTCGTTCTTTGACAAATTTTTTAACAAAAATATCTTGTTTTTATGTTTACTTCCTTTTGAGATGTAGGAATTGATTTAGAGAAAGTATTGGGAAAATGGGAAGGGAAAGGATAGGATGAGAATTGGCTCTGGCATATCCCACTCACTACCGAAACACGTAGGTTCATTTGGGAATAGGATAGAGTGGGAAATGCAGTACATTTCAAGATAGTCTTCTGTGAAAGAGGGCCAAGATGCCACAGTCGAGTACACCCAGTGGCTATTGGATTGCACCGTACACCCTTCTCCTCCATAAAATAACTCAACTTTTGGAACAACTCAACTCATTTTCTAATTTAACCGAGATATTGAGTCAAATTACTTTTCTCTTGGGCACTTTAATTGGGCATGCGCACTTTCTCAGGATGTTTTCTTTTATCATCGAGCTGGTGATGATTTAAAAGGTAGAAACCCAGTGCTAAGAGCGTATATTTATGTATTTAGCGTAAAGTCATGACTTTGCGATTGAGATTCGTGAACAGACACACCTAAAGTATTACCACTTCTCTTCAACATATAAAATGCCGGTAAATTCTTCAATACTCTTTCGTTCGTCCAAAAGGATGTGTAAAATGTTGCAACTCAAGAATTTCAGGATTTTCCTTTAAAACAGCTACTCGTTATCTACTGTGTTACGGTTTTATAGCGCGCTGTAAATTTGATAGCTGATACAAACAGTCCAGTTTATGAAGAGCCCGAGCATTTCACACTTTCTTCTTTAAATCATCTATAACACTATCGATTCAAGAAGTGGGGAGATCCAAGTTGTACTGGTTTATGTAGAACAAGTACTTATACGTAACAGTTGTCACGCACTTCTGTGATTACTTGGAATTTTGTTTTTATTTTCATGCGAAAAAATTCGTGCTTTAGAATGAGGTCTCGCTGGAGGAAACATTCCTTTTTTTACCGCATTGTAAATTATAATTATTGTGACAATAACTCATAAAAATGCCTTTTTTATTAAAAGTATGTAAGTGACAACACTTTTCATAATGAGATATTTCATTCACCACCTCTAAAAGAGTGGGCTCGCCACCCCCCTTGCCAACCAGCGCATTTACGGCCACGTATCCCTCATGCACAAGACAATGTCCATGTCCTGCAGTGGACAATAAAAAGGCCTGGTTACGAATTGTATTATCCAAAATTATCTTTTTAACCTATTTCATTACGGCTTCGAAGGCAAACGGGCACACGGAATAAGCTTTAATTCCCTAAGTATTGAAATCCGATAGATGTTAAAGAGGCCTAATGATATTGGAGGATAAACGGAAGCTGTTACAATAACCGCCTATGACCGGATTAGCCTGATATCGATATTGGCTCTATGCGCCCAATGATAATGAAGTCAAGTAAAATCGTAGTCTTTATTTCGAGTAGTTGCCGAGCGAATGGGCGCTGGTCGTCCTGCGGCAAAGCGTAAGCTAGTAGACGACATTTTAAGTGGATCGGGTAAGAATTTCTTCGATTTACTTATTTATTTACACTTTATTGTTTTAATAAACAAGCCGGACTTAATGCTAAAAAACATTTTCTCCCAGCCAACCTTGGGGCTATACAGTGATGGTATGGTACGTGCCAGTGAACATCAATATACAAAATAAAAATTGGAATGAATTAAATAAACAATCATAATAAATACTTATATATATTCTTTATACTTTCTTTTAACATTTAAAATGTTAAATTAATAATAAATGCACAAAGTACACACCGGAGCCAGAGCTCGAAACGACCGCGCAAGACTCTATTGGGACGGGCCTGTCATCACGGACAGGACCATTCTCGCGAATAAGCCTGATACCGTGTTGACGGACCGGGCACAGTCTCGAGTGTTTATAGTGGACATCACCGTCCCGCATGACGAAGGCTCCGTGAAAGCCGAAACCGAGAAAAAAGGAAACTATTTCGACCTGTCGAACGAGATCATCGATATGTGGGGCGTGACGTTGACCGAAATCATCCCAGTCGTCTTATCCGTAAACGGGTTAATCTCACAAACCTCGAGACTAACCTGAGGCGGTTGGGCTTCCGTGGTGGCTGGCGTTCAGCAAAGATGTACAAGGGGGTGCTGCTCGATACAGCGCGTATTGTCCGCCATTTTCTCTCCCTGGAGTCGTGAGCCCTGGCCGACTGTGCTTCCACCGGGGGTTATACCCTCTCTCCCTCATTTTGGTGATAGAGAGACGAGATGGTTTAGAGTCATGTATTACAATAATTGTAAGGTATTAAAACCTTACGTAACAGTGTATATTTAGGCGATCTGTATTAGTTAATTATGTTTTTACATTGTTAATTTTCTTAATTTTATGATATCAACTAATAATAAATCATTTCAAATAATTTTATTTCATTTACAATCATTTAGAGAAAGTAACCGTCAAGTTTATAACAATATTAAATCCTCTATTAAATGGAATAGAAATATTATTGTACATTTCCAAGAAAAAAAACACTAAACTATTTATTAGACACAAAACTAGGCATTAAACTCGCCTTTTGTACCATAATGTGGAATAAAGTTTTAAATAAAAAGGAATTAGGCTGGAAAAAAAATAGACGAATCCCGATTTTAGAATTAGTCTGAGTCGTATTTACGGGCACCTGTCTAGAGTCTGTATAAAGGCCAGTTTCCAAATCGGTCCATGTCAAAACCAAGAAGGATCTAATAAACGTCAAGGCAAAGATTAATATAGCTGTCTTAATTGCGAGTGGCATGTTTTTTGTCAGGTTCTAAATAAATTTTCTCTATTTTTAGGAGTTTTCACGCACAGTTTTCAGTTTTTTAGGAATTTAATTGGAAAATAAATTTATTCACAAAATGGCACGCAACGAAAGAGCGTAAACGTATTCTATAATTTTGTTTACACATCTGTTTGTATGTCTACTCAGCCTAAAAGAGTTTACCTCATCCTAAATACAAATATTATTCCAATCCTTGTTAACGGAGGTAGGTGGTCTTTAAATATTAAAAAAGCAACAGTTCACCCCCGTTCACCCAAACAAATTGAAATACACTCCCATAAAGTGGACTGGACACTTCGAAAAAATGCTGAGCCTTAGAATTGAAAAAAAAACCCCGTGGTATTCATGTCAAATGGCATTGATATAAAAAATACAACTTCAGACTCAAATTAATTTGCAATTGTGAATAATAATATAATACTTACAATTATAATATATATATATAGATTTTTGAGGGGGAGAGTGCACTCTGCAATCCAACAGCCGCTGGGCGCGCTGGACTGGCCACGTTACCCCTCTCTCACAGAATACTACCTTGAAATGTACTGCATTTCCCATTTTATCGTATTTCCCCAATGTACGTACGTGTTTCGGTAGTGAGTGAGATGTGCCAGAGCCCATTCCAATCCCATCCTACCCCCCCCCCATTTTCTCAACCCTTTCTCCAAATCCATTCCTATATCTCCAAAGGTAGGCAGCGCATCCGGGGGCATGCCAACGTTTCTCATTTTGGACTAATGTTGGCATGTATCGCGGATGTCTATGGGCGACAGTATCCACTTACCATCAGGTGGACTGTATGCTCGTCTGCCGCCTTTGTACATAAATATATATATATATATATATATATATATATACTAATGTAACCTATTTTATTCTACTAAATAGTTACAATAAAATAGGATAGAGTTAAATTTTCATTATAAGAATTTGTTAATGTCCAAAAACAAGAATTCCGTATTTCTTAAAATAATTCAAATATTGTCTAGAACATAATCACTGAACCAATATTTCAATTCTCTGAAACTTCATATGGACGTATCTACATTTTCGCAATTTTATAGGAGAGCAGAAAAACTGTACAAATTTGACCACTCCAAACTTTGAACGCTTATTAATAAAGGATAATATATCTACGGATTTGGAAAAAAATATTGAAATATGATTAGAGAATTTAAATTAAACATTTAATTTAAAGGAAAACATTGAAATATTACACGTTTTTCAAAAATTGGCTGACGCGTTATTTTATCACTTAATTTTTATTGAATCGAAATCATTAACATTACTTGTATTGACGTTATTAATACAAGGGACTACGTTATTATTGTATTAACGAAATTATTAAACATATGTCATTTTGGCACATGCATTTAGTCATTTTATGAAAAAAAAAATTGTTTTAATCTTTTTTGTAGAAACGTCTATGTGGTTCTAATGCCACGAAATTCTGTCCACAATTAGATATTTCTCTCAAAAATAAAATGGAATTGAGAGGCCACAATAACCTGCCAGGTACTTTCATCTCATTATAAATCACCTTAATTACCTTCTATAAATAGCAGACCTTTCGACAGCTCGATCAATTAGCAGAAACGGTTTAGTTCGAAGTCTTTTTCTTTGTCTGACTTTCAGAAAAAAAGATGGCTTATCAATGACTTTTAGTTTTCGCCTTATCTTATAGAGACAGAACACACTGGGCGATTTGGGAACAAATTTACTTTTTAACAAAACAGTACATTTATTTCAGGAAAGAAGATATCACGTTAGTCGTACCGTTTGTCACGTTGTAATAAATTGCTTTTTCTCACTTTATCGCTTTAATAATAATCTGTGTGTTAATATGTGGCTAGCTTGCGCCTACTGTAAACACTAAGTCGTGGAACAAACCTATTTATTAGTAATAATAATATCGTTTATTAGTACATTAACTTACATCGAATTTACACATTCACTGCAGCAAGAGGAATTGTGCATCTGCGTAGTCCCGAATAGGCACCACCAATTCTTATACCAATTCAGCGCTGTTTTTCAGCACAATGCTTTTCTCGAGTGAAACTTGTAGAGCATAATAAAAAAAAATGACTACAGAAAAAAAAATGTTTTATATAAGCCAGTCCTATTCTAGTAACAGACTATACATATAATAATGTGTACTTTGATATCTATACATATAATAAAATTGTAACAGGCCGATATCTATACATATAATAAAATTATAGATATTGGAAAAAAACTAATATTAGGTCTTTATTAGAGCAACAGAAGCCAAAACAACAGTTTTTAGAAATTTTGTCTGTCTGTCTGTCTCTATGTTTGTACACGCATCACGCGAAAACTACTGCATGGAATTGAATGCAGTTTTTACCGATGTATTTCTAGAGGTCTAACTTAAAATATAGGCTCCATTTTACCGCAGGAAAATATCTTATTCCGATTGTTTTAAATTTAATAAACCGGAGCGAAGTGAGGGCGGGTCGCTAGTCTTCAATAGAAATAGAAAGAAGAAGAATTGACGTTGTAGGTCTTAATAATTCAATTAGATTTTCGAACATGAATTTTAAAGTCGGCATAATATCTCGTTTGCGAGCGTAAAAAAACAATGTTGAATGTTCGGTTGTCCAACAATACTTTTACTGGCGCAAGTCTGGATATTGTCTGATTGTTGCGTCGTTAAAACTAGCAATTAATTGAATAACAATAATATTCAAATTAGCTAAGATGACAACAAAATGTTTGCGACTTATAGAGACTTATAACAACATTAATGTGGCAGCAAGTTGATCAATGGGTGATTCTTCAGAACTATGCATAAATCCAAGACGATGTACTTGAAAATAGCTTCTAACACCGTCAATTTGAATTATTTAGACTAACATTAGGCAATGTCTTGTAACTTCCAAAAGCATTTTGTATTTAGTTTTTAAAAAACAACAACGGATGTCCTGAAACTGGTAACAATTGTTTAATGAATTAGTGTCAAAAAACTTAATGTTACCTTTTCACGTCAATATCGTGTCAGTACATCGAGGGAGCTTCACGTATTAGTTTAATGACATGGGTCGTGTGTGCGAACACTCTTACATGCACTATGGTCGCCGAGCTCGATTTTAGCGGTTTCTTCACTTGCTACAACAACATCTTACAATTTGGTGAAACGCTACATTATCTGCTCCGCTTATGAATCTTGTCCCACACATAAAACGCCGGTTGACATGTGACGTCACGGCGGATAGAAACTGACAGACTTTCTCGCGCGCAGATTCGTTGCTTACCTTAGTGCTGTTATTATCATTCGCTATTCATATGTAAATATTGTCAACTAATCTGTGATTAAACCTTAGTGCTTATCTTGTAATCTGTTCATTATTTATGTATTCTTCATCATCTATCGATTATCAACCTCGCATTCTTCACTGTCACGAATCTGCTTCATATTACATCTTCACTCTGTCCACCTATCCCGTGGGGTTTTTTTATATACGAAGGCGGCAGACGAGCATACAGTCCACCTGATGGTAAGTGGATACTGTCGCCCATAGACATCCGCGATACATGCCAACATCAGTCCAAAATGACAAATGTTGGCACGCCCCCGGTTACGCTGCCTACCTTTGGAGATATAGGAATGGATTTGGAGAAAGAGTTGGGAAAAATGGGGAGTGATAGGATGGGAATGGGCTCTGGCACATCTCATTCACTACAGAAACATGTACGTAGGTACATTAGGAAATAAGATAAAGTGGGAAATACGGTACATTTCAAGGTAGTCTTCTGTGAGAGAGGGGTAACGTGGCCAGTCGAGCGCGCCCAGTGGCTGGTGGTGAGAATAGGATCGTGTAAGACATTAGATATGTTCAACACTGAGCCCGAAGAGTCACTCTATCACTTTATTATTATTACTCCATTATTTATTTACAACTATTACAAGTAATTATTATTGACATTCTATTAAAATCTTTTTGTTCGAGTTTGTGAGCAAGTTAGAGCTGATTTACGATTTGACTAGACCTGCCGCGTAAAAGTTAAAAGGAATTTAATGGTACATTTCACGGCGTCCGGCGTTTCTTGGATAAGAGAACTGAAGTTTAAACCATTTTATATTCACCGTATAAAACCAACGCTTTACTGAACCTTAATATTCAGTTTAGGAGGAGGTATATGATTTTGAATAAGGTCCTACAAAATAGTGTAAAATGTTTTAAAATGTTAATCGGTACGCTAATCAGTAATATGTTAATCTAACTAAAATTAACATGTATTTCATGATTTTGTTATTACATTTAAAATATATAATGATTAATAATTTACTCATATGTACATAACACTATCCACACTATCTCGCTTAGGTCTTTGACTTTTGAACACGCCCACTCCTGTAACACATGAGTAAATATCCATACGGACAAGCTTCTTACAAACCCGGCGCGATAGGTACACTATTATTACACAGTGCAGCCATGTGTGCAATGTGTGACCGCTCACCGACAGGGTCACAGACGCGCCATGAGGGGACAAACTTGTTCAGTGAGAAGACAAACATCAAGTGTCGCACGCGATATGGGTTCTTTTAATTATTATTTTTATTTTGAATTATTTTATCATTGTTAAAATAATGTATCGAACAACACGACTATAATAAGTATGATTAAAAGTTCTTTATTTAGTCATTATACGGATTATAATGAAGGCAATGTCCGGTTTGGATTCCTCCGGAAAAATCAACAACTTTTTCTAACAAAAGCTCATTAATATTTTGATCTTAATACGCATTTTGTAGATATTGGTACTGATTTTTAAAAAAGAATACAGGTTTTTACTTTTGAGATGCAATGCGAGTGTTTCCCGATAAAATATTTAATGAAACTATATGTAACGTGTTATGCATATACGAGTAAATTAATCACAAATTATTTATTCTTTGTAGGACCTTATAATACATTCTATCCTGATTTGTGTTATGAACTAATTAAATCTATGTCCATGTAAATCTCTTTAGAAGGTTCTAGAGCACGGTTAGAAGACTAGGATTTCAAAAGTAAATTGTTTATTTAGGTCTCTTGTTAAATAAGTTTATAGTTACTGGCATTCTAGCTAGATCTATAGATATTACTATGCAGGTATTTATTATTTATAAGCTTTATAAATTTCTGTGTTTTATTCCCATTTTATCTTTTATATCGAGAAAATAAGTAACAATGTACGAATACATGGCAACACTATAAGAGCTACCACAATTCCCGAGGAACCATATCTCTAAAGTGTAGAATTGACTCGCGAACCCGATTGGTCAGCGTGGCGTTTGATGTTCACACATCCCCCATGCACCAGACAATATATTCATTTACTTTAATAATTGGCTTAACCATGATTAAATACGAAGCTCGCATTGATTAACTGTCTCATTTACATTTTGTTTGGCACGAGAAATGGAGGTAATGTTTTTCTTCTCCAAATTGATTTCTTAGAAATTCTTCTAATGACGCCCAGGTCTCGAATTCTTTTATAAAGCAAGCGCTCTCCTAAAGAGGAGAGGGGGCAAAGGCCCCCCAGCTGACTTAATATGTATTTAAGTAGAATTTCCTGTTGTGAAGCGTCGCAAGCTGGATAGCGTTGTTGCAATTGTTCAAGAATAGGTTCAGCTTATTGAGACTGCCGTCGAATTTATTGATAAAAATTATATGTTTAAGTCAATTGATTGGTTTTCACTACTAGAATCATCTTAGGGGTGGGGCCATTTTTATTTCTTGAATGGAATAATGAGTTCAATAAAGGATAAAAACACAAATTGGCACAGAATTTATTAAGCACTAGACGGAATTGGATTAAATAATGGTTTTGAATACAGGACGGATGGATACGTGTCTCTAGGCACGTAGTCGTCTGAATGCGGCTGGATATTCCTCTGGTTTTTGGATTTATGGCGACTGCAATTAAAATTGGAGGAGGTTTCCGGGAGCGTTAGACTTTAACGTGCACTAACGATATGGCACTTGCGAGTAGAATGTCACAAAATCATTTCGAATTCCTCTAAAAATTATAGTTTTGTCGCTTTTTACTCTTTCGAATAAAAGGCGAACCGAGGACGTCACGGATCCCTTAACGCTACCACGAATTTTCACACACTACAGATATTTATATTACTTATTTTAGGATTACAAAATGGCTTCAGTAAATGTTTATACGCATCGCTAGCTAAGGGAAGACTGACTCTTCAAGTTGCATGGGATACCATTGTGCTGATAGGTACCTCCCACAGTGAAGTCTAAGAGAAATGGGCAATATGAAGACAAGATTGTGTTAAACTGACACAGAGTACGGTGTTTGAGAAGGTAGTTTGTGAAAGGGAGACGGTTGTGGGAATATAATCATTAACGACATGATATACGGGATATAACAGTACGTATCCCGACGTCTGATTTTTACAGAAGGCCGCTGTTTATTTAAAAAGAAACACTAAACAGTATACTTATTATTTTTAAACACTTTTTATAATGATAAATAATTTTGATACATTTTGTTTCTATCTCTATCACTCTCTATTACACCTCCCTCCTTTACCACCTCTCTCCTCTCCTCAACTTCCTGTGCTCCTCCGCATCACTAACTCAATAACACTACTCTCCTTCCGTTACAATATTCTTGGGTTACTGATAAAGATTTATGAACTGACATGATACTACTTTGGACTATTATGAATCGAGGCGGAGAAAGAAATTAACGGATTGACGCACTCGAGAGAGAGAATAGGCCATGGTGTCCTAGTTGGTCGACATTCTTACCGCAAGAACATCTGTGTTGGACACATACCGAGGTATATGTCGAGACCCCCAGACGGAGGCTGATTGCAAAGCGAAGGGTATTGGCATCCAGGTAAGTACTCAAGTATGTTGACGGAATAACCTGAAGCCAATACCCGGACTCCTTTTGTGCGACAGCCCTCAGTCTGGCAAGGGCAGTTCCAGAGCTATTTTTTAGAAGAAAGTCAAATATTTTATTGCAAACTAAATCGTCCCAGCTTCTCTGAATTTCGGGATGAGGTAGTTCGCTCGCATAAACCATTTTCTAAGCATCCCTGGCCTCAACCAGGCATGCAATCTCACAGTTTTCGATGAAGATCTTAAAATATTTCCGGTTAGTTTCAGTGTACTATGGATACGTAGTATGTACTATGGATAGAGGACAGGAAAGCCGATAGTGCGACAGTGGAAATTTTGCATAACCCTAAACCGCAGTAGCGTATGGAAAGGGATACTTGCGTCCAAGACTCTTCGATCAATTTAATATTTAAGATTTTTTCTAAATGAATTTTCAGTATATTATCTATTTCAGCTGCTATATTTCCAAACTGGGCAGGAGCGAAGGAGGTATGAAAATTTAGGAACAAATAAACAGAATTTAAGAATGCAGATGGCCGAATGAGAATTAATACTGTATGATTATTAAGCGATACAAGACATTCGTCCAAAATAGGCCCTAGAAGAATGTTAGGAGCCAGACGGTTAAATTTCTGTGTTATTTCAATTTCGAAATCGGTGGAAATGTTGTCCGAAACACAGTTCACATTTATTTAGATTTAGATCTAAACCGATAATTTGGAATTTTTATATAATTTTATCTAGATCGGAAGAACTGAATTTGAAGAAGAACATGAGAATGGCCGGGTTTTGATTTGAGCATTGTAGAAGATAGTTGAGAATGGGTGGTGTGTTTGAGTTATTCAGCAGGGTGTTCCTGTTTACCGAATTGAAGTTGTTTTTAACATCAACTTTTAGCAGCACTTCACATTTGTCGCTATTAATAAAGGCGCGGAGAGCATGTACGGCTTATTAGGTTTCGCCCAAAACCCATTTGTATTGGTTCAAAATTTGGCTGCAAAATTGGGATGATGTATTTCACGCATATTTTGGCGATTAATCGCCTTAAGGTGGAACCAACGGCGATAGGTCTGACTCCGCCGTCTTTCTTATTGAGGGATATGAGGTTTGCGCCGCAAAGGGTGGGGGGTATTTATTGGTGAATTTTTCCTAAAAGCATGCAATGACATGACGGAATGACATCAGTAAAGGCGTTAGATTAAACAATGAAACCTTGAACATAATAATACAATGACAAACCCTTGTGGTTAAGTGGCGTGTCGCTTATAAGGGAAATAAACAAAAAAGGGTTAGCTATAAACCTACGCGTTGGGATGTTTTGTAATGTGTGGGTCCGAATGAAACACTACACAAATGGTTTAAAAGTAATGGTCCTTGTGGAACCTTATAATACGATGGAAAAATGATGCACATTATTACATTATCGATTCTTTATAAATGTGGGTCAGCAACTGTTTTTAAAATAGAGATGGGCGATAAAGTATCTATAAGAGGATGGTCCCAATGTCCCCACTGAATACTTATCATATTTATACTTATATTTTTAATATTTTTAAATTCACAAGAAACGATTTTGACTCACTAATTCAAGTCAAGACCTTTTCTTGTGAATTTCCAAAAAGCATAAATCTGGGTTAACTAGTCTGAAATAAAAGGAAGTATTATATCTAAATAGAATAAAACATATTTTTGAAAAATGACTTTTTCGCTACCCTCTTTTGCTTTTATGACGCAAAAGAATTATTCCATATAAAACGTTAAATTGAAGCTTGAAAACTAATTAAGATCTATCATGAATGAAGTAGGTACATTTAAAGCGCTTAAATCAAAACGAATTTAACTCATAATTACAATTTTACTCCAAAATTGGATAAGACTTAATTACGAACACAATTAATGTAAAGTGCTTTATTATTATGTTAACGAAATCATTTTCAGAATTTAAATTGACAGCCGGGACGCTACGTGACTCTTTTCGGCCATGTGTATTGACGACGTGAAGAAGTTCGCCGGTAGTGGCTGAATGAGAAGAGTCGAAGATCATGTGTAGTGGCGAGCCTTGGGAGAGACCTATATCTGGAGCTTACCTATATCTGAGCAGTGGAAAGACATAGGCTGATAGTATGGTGTGACATTGACAGTATATCAACCACTATTGGATAGGCTTCTCCTAATGTTCATCGCCACGCATAATTTTCCGCTCTTCTCATCCAACCGTTACTCGTAAATTACTTCAGGTTTATCTGTTCGAGAACTCGTCTAACGCATCAGTTATAGCTCCTGCGATAGATATGGTCTGCTCACTGCCACTTCAGTATGCTTATTCTTTGAGTAATGACGGCAACAGCAGAGAGACTGCGATCATAGATAGCTGTATATCGTTCGTTTAAATACCCATTTACAGCAACCATCCATTTTATCATCCAACGTTGTCCACATTTGTCTTGTGCATGAGAGATGCATGACCTTAAAACACCACGTTGGCTAAGCGGATTGGTGAATCCAGTCTTTTAGAGGTGGTGTAGATCCTCAGCGCTTGTGGTAACGGCTTTATTATTCCTTAGTCGCCTTTTACGATATCCACGGGAAGACACCACATGGACAAACCCATTTCATACCTATAAAATATGTTGTCTATTCTTCACAATTTTTGTATATAATGTTTGTTTGTGTAAATTTTTAGACTTTCGGTTGGACGTCAGTCACGAGTTGAGTGAGTTGAGTTGACCACTGCTGGTGTAACTAGGGTTGCCAGGCCCTAAAATACAAAAGCCGTATTCTGCGCTATATTAGGCCGAACATTTTGCCCTAAAAGCCGGACATATCTTTTTCAAAGCGGGACATAACTTTTATAGTAAAAAAAACTCGGTTACGTATTTTAATTAAGTATTAATTAAGTACAAAATCTTCTGGAGACTAGATAAAATCGAAGAACAAACAAAATACAATAATAAAATAAAAGTTTTTATTAAACAAAAAAATATATTCTATATATATCCTATGAAATATATTTGACAAAAAGCCTAACAAAAGCCGGACAGGCCGGACACTTAAATATTTGGCCGGTCACGACTGTAAAAAGCCAAACATGTAAGGCTAAAGCCGGACATCTGGCAACCCTAGGTGTAAACCGTGCCACGGCGTCGAGTAGGAATAAACGGTAACAATTACGTTTATTATACACGTTCGGACCCGATTTACAATACAAATTGTTTGTTTATAGTTAATTAACTATTGTTTTATTAATTTTTAGTTAATATTTTATAATGGCATAATGTCACGCGAGCCAGCGATCAATGGAACCGCCCTCACAATCATTATGAGACATTGTTATTTAAATTTTATTTTATACGCTCAATTCTCATCGAGTTACCGCTGACCCTCGTTTACTTTTATTTAGTTTGTGGATTTTATAAGAGAAATTATTCGGCATAATTTTACTATAGAGAAATAGGTTATCTGAAAGTTTTTGATATTGACATTATTAAACAGGAAAATGTTAAATATTTTTCAATATACCTACTTTATTACTTATTAAGGTACAGTAGGCGAGCTTGATGCCCTTAAGGCATTCTCTACCAACTTTTAACGCAAAGGTTAAAAGTTGTTTAACCTTTGGGTTAAACAGAGAGATAGATTGGAAGGTATCGCACTGTATATAATAACTTATATAAGGTATAAATAAATAACTTAAAACGACAAACACTATAAACAAATTACCTACAAATAGATATACATATAATATACATATCTACATATACATACGGCTGTCCAGTAAATAGTGGCCAAGCTTAAAACTGTCGGCCAGCTCATGACTTATCGGATGACCGCAATTAATTTTAGTGAAAAGTTGGCACCCTTGGCCAGTAATTTGCCTGCTCCGGCTACAAATGAAGGAAAATTCACATTCTGCTTTGCGTTTATTAATTTCGAAGAGTTGTTCTGTTAAATGTGATTCCGTATTTTTCATTCATATCTATAATATTGAAAAGGGGCCTCTACGCGTATGTGTAGATACCTTATTCATTTACTCGACGTTACATACGTTCAAAAGCACTATGTCTGTGATATTTTCAATTGATATTTTTCAGTATTAGTAGTACTAGTAGTACTAGTACTGTACTACTAATTAAATTACAAAGTACTAGGGCAAAATGGCCCCATTTCAAATCCACGGAACTTGTGCAAATGCTGGGGCAGCGGTGGAAGCAACAGAGAAGTGTAAGACTGTCAAATACAGGGATATAGACCCAGAATACTATTTTATTGCCTTCAGTGTCGAGACTCTAGGTCCGTTTCGTTTTTCATACATCTTTCAAAGCGCTTAGTCGACAGCATTAGCTACCGTAGGGCTGACCAATATCTCGCGCAACGCATTGGCCTTGCTATTCAGCGAGGTTATGCCGCCATAATGGCTTGCCACAAGGACCAAGTTCTTACAACATGCTTTGGTCCTTTAAGAATTTGGTACAATGAACAATGAAGGTACAATATTATATTTTATTATTTATTTTGAGTTAGTTTTATTATTGGATTTTTTAAGTGATATTGTAATATACCATACTTTGACTTCGAGAAATAAAGATTTTTTTCAAGTTGAAAAAACATTTATAGCCTTGCCGTCGAGACCCTCTGGTCTGGTCGAGCGGCCAATTTAATTTATTGGATGTTTTTAAGAGTGTTTTATTTATAAGTTTGGATTTTGTTACCTGTTATTCATGACAACCAAAATTTTCACCAGATCGATCTTGTCACTTTATTAGAACAGAGGTTTCAATTTATTCATTTACATTGTTTTTATTTTAATATTGTAAAGGTGACGCAGTTCGTAGTCGTAAAATTATCAACGCTACAAACGTTGTGCTGTTTGTTGATTTAATAAAGCATATTCCGAAGATCCTGGTTTCTCCTCATGGTAGCTCAAGTAATATACACAAAAAAGCAACATGAGAGTTTCCTCCGACTGGAGAGCTTCTTCCAAAAAGCCATTCGGCCATATTCGTATTTTGTAATCATTTAAGCATGATTGAATAAATTATGTAATATACTCGTATATTATTAAAAGTTATTAAAAAGTTATTTAAAATTATTTATTTAGTTGTTTTATTTATGTTAGAGTTATTTAAAAGTTCAAGTTTCAACTGCGTGTTAAAGTGGTTATAGCCTGACTGACGAGCCTTCCCTTTCTGAAGTATTTGTAAGTCAATAGACCGCTTTAAGAACTCTGACGTACGACATTTCAAGTACTATTGTATATGGGGACTGGTAACATTTACAACGATCGTTTTAGTAATGGGGGGATAATGCGGAGTTTCGTTGCAATGACAAAAGAACAAGGAAAATGTCAGTAAAATGTCGAATTTTTAAGCATTTGGGTCAACTGTGAATGTTTCTGGATAAAACTGATTGTATCTGTACGTCGTAGTTTTATTTCGAAAATTGCGTACAAGACAATTAAGTATACAAGACATAGTTTAAGAAAACGGACCTTATTGTCGGCTCTAGGTCCCAGATATTGAGACTATAGTGAAATCATATAAATATATTCTTAATATAACGAGTACTTTATCTTCATTATACACTATGGATACATATCGATTTCGAGAGCTCATTTCGATATCGGTTATCGATTAGTTCTTGACAGGGCTATGGCATCAGAAGGATGGCTATTACAGTCAAAACTGGACGGAGCCACTTATCGGAACGGATTATAATAAAGTTATCTTAGATAGTTTCATACCCTTGAGAGTAAACTTCCTTTATACAAATGGACCGGTCGATGTATATAATATTAATTATCATCTATCAATTATTATAAAAGCTGATGGAAAACGGCAGTCGAAAAAAAGATTTTCTTATTTTCCGTATGTTTAAAAAATGAAATGTTTAGACAAAAGTTGTTGCGTTTTATGAAGTCCTATCTAACAACATGTTTGTATAATATATTACGATATACCGTAACCGAACCTTTCCCGAAATCTGAAACCATTCTACTTATTATTCTTAGTTAATTAACATATGTCTATTTTTATTTTGTAAAAATACCATTTTTATGGGCTTTGTATTTAGCACTTAGCGTCCGCAGCGTCTTGCGTTTCTCTACGTGTTCTACGGACCGTATAACGGAAAATGCTCCAAAGAATTGTTCGATATAACTCCCACCTCGGGTTTCTACAATCGCACCTCCGTCACAGAATTGCGGTGTATCCTTGATAATGGAGATATCCCACACCGTACGGCCCGTTTTTTGCCGCGAATCCAGAGGCTGTGGAACGAACTGCCTTAAGAGGTCTACCCCTTATTCTACGACATGGGGTTTTTCGAAAAAGCTATGAATAATATTCTGCAAGGTCGCCAGCGCACCCGCATACCTCTGGTATTGCAGGTGTCCATGTGGGCCGCTGCCCGTCTGCCTAATTTCATATAAAAATACAAATTATCATGCCCTAAAAATAAACCCATCCAATCGCCCTGTAAATTTGTATTATCTAATTTCTTTATAGTCTATCATAACATTCGTAACTCCTACGCATAAAGTTGTTCCCAAACTTTCTCCATGTACCATTGATGTATCATGTTACATTTCCCTTTCCGTGGGATGGCAATATTTTATTTATGCCCTATTATTATCACATTACTTGGTTGAAGTCGCGTAGGGAACATTAGATATGGGAGTTCGCGAATATAATATATATTTCTTATTAATTCTCTGTTTGTCATAAATATTTTATTAAAATTTTGATAGTCCATAAGATAATGTATATTATTGAGGGGGGGAGGGCACTCTGCAATCCAACAGCCGCTGGGCGCGCTCGACTGGCCACGTTACCTCTCTCTCACAGAAGACTACCTTGAAATGTACTGCATTTCCTACTTTATCGTATATCCCCAATGTACGTACGTGTTACGGTAGTGAGTGAGATTTGCCAGAGCCCATCCCCATCCCATCCTATCCCTCCCAATTTTCCCAACCCTTTCTCCAAATCCATTCCTATATCTCCACGCATCCGGGAGCGTGTCAACATTTGTCATTTTGGACTAATGTTGGCATGTATCGCGGATGTCTATTGGCGACAGTATCCACTTACCATCAGGTGGACTGTATGCTCGTCTGCCGCCTTCTTACATAAAAAAACATATATGTATGGTATGATACATATGTGTATTGTAGGATATGACATTGTATCAGACATCACTTTTTATAATCGAATTTCATAATTTGTAGATATTTCGAGCAATGTGGAGTACCTACCAGACAAAACTTATTAATAAAAAGCTCGATGTACTGAATAGAGCGAAGCAGAAATTCACTCCAGGGCAACGCTGTCGCTTTTTAAAGATCAAGTTAGGCCCCAAATCGAGTACTTATTGCTCACAACTCTGGGCTGGTGCACCAAAGCACCGAGTGGACTCTTTTGACTCCGTCTAATTACGCGTTATCCGAATTGTTGACGATCCCACCCTCACAAGTTGTTTAGAATCGCTCACCATCCGTAAATATGTTGCGTCTAATGGGGAATGTTCGGAAGAGCTGTTCAATATGATGGCAACTTCAGGCTTTTACCATCGCACCGTTCGTCATCGTCGTGCGGTTCATCCGTACTCCTTGACATAGAGCTGCTGCGTACAGTGCGGTCAAAATGGCACTTTACACTGCGAACCCGAAAGTTTTGGAATTAATTGCCAGCCGAGGTTTTCCTTTTACGCTACCATATGGAGCTCTTTAAGAGAGCTGTGAACAGGATATTAAAAGGTCGGCGACGCACCCGGATGCCCCCTGGTGTTGCAGGTGTCTATGGGAGGCGGTGACCACCATCATGTGGCGCGCTCGCTCGTTTGCCATCTATTATATTTAAAAAAATGGTAGTAAGTTATTAAATTAAATTTTAAATTTAAGTAACTTAACAATAATGTACTTACTATCCGTGACATTCTTTCCCGTGAATGTTCCAAAAATTTGATCGTGCCAGTTATGTGTTAAAGCCTTTGTGTTACATTTTTAGAACGAAACGAAAATGCTCCGTGAAGAATATCGAATTTTAGTCCCCGTAAATGTCAGTAGTTTTAGTCACTTTGAATACTAAAGCATTTTTCAATCCTAGCAAAAAAGTGGTAGCAAAAAATAAAATTGAAGTTTTTAATATTTGCAATGAAAATGTCTTTCTTTCTGGCCAAAATGCGCAGTAGAAATAGGGGATAGCAAAATTATTCGCTCGTGAAAGTATTGTTGATACTTTCACGAGTCATAATTATCACCTGTGTCATAATTATTTATTTTTGTGCGTATTTACAGATAATAAAGGGTAGACATCAAAGGTGAGTTTATACAGTATTCCGTGCTCTACTTTATTCACTGCAACCAGTAGACCGGGCACCGTCCCGCAAGGTGGACTGACGACTTGAAGAAAGTCGCAAGTACTGGCTGGATGAGAAGAGCAGAAGACCGTGTATGGTGGCGGTCGGTGGAAGAGGCCCTATATCTAGCAGAAGCGAGATGCAGGCAGATGGTATGGTATGGTGCCCTGCTTCAAAGAATTGAAAGAATTGAAAAAATTTAAGCTGATTTTAAGAATTGTATTATAGTTTTCTCTAGTAATTGAAAGCGTCATAACCAAATCCAGATGTGAAGTAAATAAAAATTGACGAGTACATTGATCATCTTTTGCCTGCTCCCTATTCCCTGAAACAGTAGACATGAAGCTACTGAAGCTGAACACGACGGCATTCATCCTACATTCATCATTCCAACGACGGTGTCTATTAGTTTAGCTTGTTTCACACAAATTTCAGTAGATTTTAATATTTAAACATTGATGTTCAATAGTTTCAATAGTACAACTGTTTCAATAGTTTAGGAGAGCTATTTCAAATTTGAGTACAAAAGTGGTTCAGACATTTTTGTATGGAACCTAGCTTACCAACATTCTGCCATTTGAAAATTTATCGATTTCGGGGCTACTAACTAAACCTTAATAAATCGATAGACGACATTGAATCAAGTAACTCTTAAAACTTGCAGGGCTTGCGGGCGCGCTGCCGACATTGCAGAATTCTGTTCACAGCTCTCTTGAAGAGTCCCATGTCGCGGCGTAATGGAATAACCTCGGCTGGCAGTTCATTCCACAACTTCGGGTTCGCGGTTTAAAGTGTGCTGAGTCTTCGCGAACTTAATTTGCGATCAAGTTAATCCTATAAAAGATCCCTTTCCATTTTCCCAAACTTTTCTCCAAATCCATTTCTTAATCTCCAAGGTAGACAGAGTGCATCCGGGGGTGTGTCAACTTTTGTCATTCTGGACTGATATTGGCGTGTATCCATGTATGGCAGATGGTCATGGGCGACAGTATCCACTTATCACCAAGTAGATTCTCTGCTTATCTGTCACCCTCTTTCTATAAAAAAAAAGTTGAACCACGAAACTTTCGTGATGGTAATTACATCGCTTTACGTTTTCAATATTTGTAGAACTGGATATAGCTAGTAAAAATGTTAATAAGTTTTCACAAGCCAATGAATACGTCTAGAAATTTTCAAACAGGAATCGGACACGGAAATTTTGTAAACATCGTCAATTCAACGGAACATCAAAACATTGTTTACAAATACAGGTTCACGTTTTCACGAACGTTGACTATAAATATCTGTGTAGTGGGTAATAAATCATATCGCTAGACAGTGCTTCCGGCTGTAGAGCTCTTCACACATAAACCATTATGTTTATTTAGTTTCAAATAACGTTCAAACTCGTTAAGCTTGTTGCACACAATGTTCGACTTCTCACGGTTCGTGTACTATCACAGCTGAGGTGTGCAAATTGTAATGAAACACTGGTATGAGTAGTCAAATAATTTCTATAATTTTAATTACAATATACCTATTTATAATTTTAATTTAAAATGTTATAAAACTCTATAGGGACTTTTCATCTTTAAAATACCCATATTTTAACTTTTTTAATAAAAAATAAATTATGTAAAATAATATAGACTATATCGTTGTAAAAATGAGCAGTGATCATTCAAATCAGTGCTAATGAACATTATGAACCTGTTACGTTACCTGTTTAGATTCGAGCTTATAATTTCAACCGTTTAAGATTATCAAACGTTAAAAAATTGAACGTTAGACTATAACGAGCATTTATTTATTTATTTATTTCAAGTTACATATAGTTATTAATATATTATATGTTAATGTATTAATTGGAAACCTTATTCTCTAAGTGTTAATACATATATAGATAAGACGTTTGTTCAGAAAACATTTATAGGACGCTACAGTTACAAAGGAAAAGATAAACACATACATATTTAAACACTTAGAACAACAGATAAATTCTAAGAAGGTGAAAAGATAAAGAAACCTTACAGAAGCGCAGCCTGTTGTCCGTGTGTTCTAGGACAGTCTTGACTTTTTTTATAGACTGAAGGCGGCAGACGAGCATACAGTCCACCTGATGGTAAGTGGATACTGTAGCCCATTGACATCCGCGATACATGCCAACTTCAGTCCAGTATGACAAACGTCGGCACGCCCCCGGATGCGCTGCCTACCTTTGCGGATTAAGGAATGGATTGGGAGAAAGGGTTAGGAAAGTGGAGAGGGATAGGATAGGATGGGATGGGAATGGGCTCTGGCATATCTCACTCACTACCGAAACACGTACGTACATTGGGGAAATACGATAAAGTAAGAAATGCAGTACATTTCAAGGTAGTCTTCTGTGAGAAAGGGGTAACGTGGCGAGTAGAGTGCGACCAGCGGCTGTACGAATGCGGCGTGCACTCCCCCCCTACAACTGAGCTGGCGTCCAGCTCTGCTTTAGCTGTGCACCTGCGATGAGACACGGCTGATTTTCAGCTGGAAATTGTTAGATATGACATAATTATAATTTATTACCTGACTACTGGGGACATCTAGTCCACATGAGTTAAGTATAAAGGGACAGTGTATCCTGTTCCCTGTCATCGTCAAGATGCTGTTGGGGCTGGCCCGCACCATGCGGACCAGAAATAAATGATATACGTTTCTGAACTTACCTACATGATTTAACGCTTGAGTTTTAAACGCAAAGTCGATGGCGCCTACCGTTAAACCATTTTGTTTAGATCTTAACCTTTATTTTGCATCAGAAACTGTAAACCGTGACCCTTTTATCGTCCACTGCTGGGCGTGTCCCTCCTCATACATATTGTCTTATGCTTGAGGGATGTATGGCTTTAAAACGTCACGCTGACCAAACGGTATTGCGAGTACACTCTCTTAAAGGTGTCGTAGTTCCTCGGGGCTTGTGGTAGCAGTTTTGTTATCCCTTGGTCGCCTTTTACGATACCCACGGGAAGAGACGGGATGGTGATATTCTAAAGACTGAAGACCACTACATGGTCAAGTTCTAAATCAATGTTAATATTTATTATGTATATATTTATCAATCATATTTATTTATTTTGATTGATAGATTTATCAACCAATGTATTTTTAGATGGGTTCCAAGTCTTGCAGATAACAATACATTTAACAGTCCTCTGGGATTCTGTGTCGTGTACGTACACTTCTGTGTTTATGAATAATCTAAATGTCAATCATTAATTTATGTTTAAATGTCCGATCGAAGATCAAGCAGAGAATGGCTAATGATCGATTGACGGGTGACTAATTGATTGATGAGCAGCTTTTATCTTAAAAATAGAACACATTTCATTATTTGCGTTTCTGTCTGCGGAAAGACTTCCTGGCTCCGACTTCCAACTCGACTTTACCCGCGAAAAGTCAATTATTATAGATATGTTAACCTCTAAACTGATTGTTACTTTAGTTAGTCACTTTTAGTCGAGATCTACTGAAATTAAGACTTACATATTGTAGATTTGTTCGAAATGTCCCTAAAAGTAAAATTGTTTATAAGAAAAGCAATGATTTCGATTATGCTACTAATTTTCTTGCTCATCACCGGTTGTTATTTTGATTTCTGGAAGAAAATACGTCAAAAAGTTGACTGATTGAATGAAATATTTGTCTTTGGAAGTAGTGAATGTTCAGTTGAAAACAACTCAAGGACCCAAAATAATTTAATTTTAGTCTTATTAGCAACTTAAGGTACCTATGAATAATGTTGACTAGCTGCTGGTTGCTAGTGTTGTTAAAACGAGTGTTGAGCACTTGACGATCGAGCGCTGAGTGAGCGCTAATGAACTTTTAAGGGTCTAGCATAGTTAATTTATAAATGTAGGGTTAGTGAGCGTTATAGTCCAACTTTTTGATGTGTGATGGTCCGAAGTCCTAAACACTTCCAAACAAGCTCGAGTTTAAACGGTTAAGGTGAAAGTTCAATAGCACAGCACTATCATAGCGCGCCAGCGCTCTAGCGCATCAGCGCTCTAGCGGTGAAGCCTTTTTTCAGCCTTCGTCTTTTTTAATAATACATACTACCCGTTACTTACCATACTACGAGTGAATGATGTTCAATATAATTAATTATGTCGAGACTGCAAAATATTCTTAATCACTGTTTTTTGTGGACGTGCCATTGTTCGTCATATTTGACTGACGTTGGCATTAGTCGTAGATGTCAGATGAGTATCGGTTTACGTATTGTAATGTATATGTATTATAATGTTGTCTTTCCGCTAAGCATCAGGCGGAATGTTTGCCTCTTTCCTAACTTTTTCACTATAAAAAATATTCCAGTTTTATCATGTAGAGAAAGTTTAATTACCTAGAGTGCTCTTTCATTTCCTAGCTGCCCTAGTCCCTACACTAAGCGCATAAATATCACTGCTTGTCCATAAAAGTTGATAAAACTTTTATTACGCAAGCGACAGCTCGGGCTTTTCATCAAACAATCCCATGGCACAATAGAAATGCAATAGAAAGCCTTTTACCATCTTTTGCTGTGGATTATCTTCTTAAGCCGTACCATGCGCATTCTACTCCCGAATCCTCCCGTAACGTCCCGCAAGTTATAGCTCCACTCTCCAGTCCATTCAGTGAGACTCGCCCGCGTGGCCGCCTCCATATGCGGGAGAATGCGAGCAACTTTGAACGTGGCGTTCCTTTTTCGAAGTTTGAATTTGGAACGTTTTTTTAAAATAAAATTGATTTTGAGGTTCTACGTTTATGAATTATAAATTACTGGCAGCGTCCTAATTTTAAATTAAAATGTGGTTAGTTTTAAAATAAAAAAGTGTATCTGTATGTGTGCCAAAACTTACCAAAAATTATAGACGTACGTAATTATAAGTGTATTAATATCAACTTTATATGAACGTAGAGAATTTTAATTTTAACGAATTTAATGATACACGTATTCCAATTTTTAATCAAAAGTGCGTAATAAATGTTAGAAAATTGAAAATGCGACCACAATAGTGTGGAAAATTTCATTTCTCTCCTCTCATCGTTGACGTAATTATCGGTAAGTGATTAATAAAGTCAGAACAGATATTTGTAAACAACGCTTTGTACCTAAAATGACTTTTAGATACTTTTTGTGAATAGATTGTTGAAATCATGAACGAATTTTTGAAAAATTTGGACCTTTTCGCATCAATTATATACCTACATTTAATTCTCTATACTGTATATACGAACAGTATATACGTATATACGAACCTCTTTCGATAATTACACCTGTTGTAAGCACTGGCAACTTTTTACATTAACAGAAGCAAGTCATGGTGTACAAACAAAACTTTTTAACTTTTTCAATTACACCAGTGATTTTTTTTAATTATCCCTACTGAAAATAGCATTAGTAGGTTTTTATTAACAAAAAAACATAGGGCTTTACTTTAAACAACTGACCCAGGGGACTAAAAGGAGTAAGCAACCTACGACAAGAAATGTTATAGAAAAACACTGAATCTATTTATCTGTGAATGAGGTTTGGAACTGCAGTAACACTATAAAAAAGTCTAATTTTTTAGTCTAATAAGAAAAAAATATTAGAAATAATCATAACAATCCCTTTGATCGTATAATTAGGTATTTATATAATTTTAAGATATAATTTGCATTTATATAAAATAGCTATTTCCCACGAATTATGTACCTATATGAGAAAGGACGATGGGTTAAAGTATCCCTAAGAAAATTAATCATTAGAGCTATATCTTTTTTATTTCATAGATTTTTTAATGCTAAGGTAGTTAGTTAATGTCAAAACCATTGGCGAACTATAATATAAACTGGCTTTCTATTCTTATATTTTATTGGTTAAAATTTTTATCATTTTCTTTTAGCAAAAAACCTATCGCTTTAGCAGTTATGATTGCAAACGACTGGTAAATTGTAATAAATACAGTATTTTTATGTTTGTTGCTGGGTTGGGACGATATCCATATAATCTTTCTTTCATCGTCCTTTGATAACGTTTCTTTGATTTATGACAGAGTTCCTATTGACTGTCAGAGTCGCTAATCCTTAATAAAAAATAGAAACAATCAAAGAGACGAACCTTTCGTATCTAAATATATACTATACTAATATAATAAAGATGTAAAATTGTGTGTTTGGTTGTGGGTATGTTGGGGGTAATCTCTGGAACTACTGAACCGATTTCAAAAATTCTTTCACAGATAGGAAGCTAAATTATTCGTGTCTAATATAGGCTTTTGAAATTTTGAAAAAAAATATTAGAGAAAAAATCTCTTGTAAACCGAAGCGAAGCGAGGGCGGGTCGCTAGTTGCTAGTATATTGCTAAGGAGTTATGATTCCTACGGGTACAAATAAAGGTCATCATTTCATTTTGTAGAGAATGAAAAATTATTAATTATTAATTTTCGTGCCCATGTGCCGACGCGCGCCCTATGCGTTTGTTTGAATTCGGATCTAATTTTATAACACTGTCAGATAAATAATTAATGTACAGAATAGCCCTGTGTGTGCAATTAACATAAAATAATCGATAACATTATTATTATTTTTGGTAACAATTTATACCAAAACTTTCATTCCGTAAGGACTAATGACCTATTCAGTGTTACCCAAAGTGTGGGTCGCGGGCGAATATAGAGTGAGCCCCGCAAAAAAAAACATATCTAATTTTAAGTATAGTGTTGTTTCATCTTATTTTTACTTAAGTATTAAAAATTTCGATCATCACTGGATACTGGATTTTTTTTATTTTCTTAATTGTACAACCCTTCACACAACTACGCTACGTAAACGAGAACATGCTGCAGCAGCGATACAATGCTATTTTCATGCAAGGCGTAGGGTGGGTGCCAAAACTTTATCATTTTTTTTAGGTGAGTCGCGATTCATATAACTTTGGGAATCACTGACCTATATCAATATGAATATTGTTATAAGTGAAATATAGCAGCATAGTATTCGATTACTATAATGGTATCTATTACTATAATATTGATTTAGATAATGAATAACATTACGATAATTTGGTATGGATTGTTCGATCTGATATTACTCTGGAATTACTCGGAAACATACCAACTGTTGCAGTTACGAGTATAACGCTGTTTTTTTTTCCTTTTCTACGGCCATGAATATTCTACCAGTGTCAAGTTTTTTTTGTAATAGACAATTTGGAGGTCTAAGACGTATTCTGTCATTGTCGAGTATCGTCGAAGTATGTCAGGAGTCGCTCAGTAAAGTGATAGTTGGTTTACTGAGTACAGAAGAGGACTCCTTGGGAGCTCACGAAAAACACAGTGCTATGCTTCTATTTGATTATCACAGAAACATTACGCACAAAAACTCATTGAAGTTTAATAAACTAACACTATTAATCCACAAAAGGCACAATATACAATTTTTATAATAATCAAACGAAAACTCAACTTCTCGAGTTACCGCCAAAAAGTCCTATAACACTGGTTAACAGATGACATACATTATGTAGATATTACCTACTAATGGAAAATTTGACACGCTTTAACTCATGCAAACTAAATGCAAGCTCGTTCTACATAATTTATTTCCCTGATTAGCTCTCTGTTCGAAGCCAATGCAGTTTCCATGTCATCGTATCCATGCAATAATTTATCTATTATAATTTCATTTTGTACATATTATTAGATTGTTTTTGATACTTGTCGACATACAGAAATGAGTAAAAATGTTGTCAAATTTTAATGAGTTATATGAAAGAGTTAAAAACAACTAAAATACATTTTTTTTATAAGTAATAAGGCATCAGACGGGCATACCGTCCACTCGATGGTAAGTGGATAATGTCGTCCATAGACATCCGCGACACATGCCAACATCAGTCAAGAATGACGAACGCTGGCACGCCCCCGGATGCGCTGCCTACCTTTGGAGATATAGGAATGGATTTGGAGAAAGGGTTCGGAAAATGGAGAGGGATTCAAAGGTTAGGGTCATACATAGTCACATTTTTAAACTTGTTGTATGTATTAATTTGTTTTGTATTTTCCGTGGGTCTTGTTGCTTGAATATAAATAAATAAATAAAAAAAAAATCTAGTAATGAGACTCCACATACTGCTCATTGATCTTATGGTTATTAGATAAAATTACGAAACATATTTTAATTATTATTTCAGACACTTGTTTCATTAAAAAATAAAAAATAAATATTATTTATAAATATTTATTATTTATACCTTAATATTTCTTTCAAACCTTTATTATTAATTGTTCCCTCTGTACAGTATCCCTGAGAATAGAATGACTTGCTGCCGACTGTACGGTATCACGTGACGTCGCATGCTTGCTGTAATTTACCTGTCATAAATGTCATCTGCCAGTCTGCCACAGACTATACAATGGAAAGAGTTTTGTTGTCGACCCACTGAAATTTGGTAGCGTGTTCATACCTAATATATCTTTTATTCTTTTTCAAAGGGCGCTATTAAAAATATAAAGAAAATCCTTTTGTAATGTTTTCAAAGGGCACCCATTATAAATAAAATTACAATAAGAGTTATAAATGCCACTTTGAAGGTTCTGAAAAAAGTAGGGAAACAATATTCTCTTCATGTCATGTCGTCCGTTTTAGAGATCTGTGAAAATTCTTGAAAGTTTATTTGGTAAATACTTACCATAAAAAATTATAGTTGGTGTCCAAATTTAAATTGTTTATGTGTATTATACATACATGATACAAATTGTAATGACTCCCAAACTAGAAAAAATCTGTATCTTGGGAGACAGTACCTTCTCAAAATCAATGTCCGATTTTAATATAAGTTAAATTTTTCTTTTTTTTATAAACATACAATCGTAATACATATATTTTTTAAAAAATATGTGTGCGAGAGTGTGAAAGAGGATGTGCGCGTATGTATGTTTACAGATACCTAATCTTTGCCAGGTAGGAGTGTGTGTAATGATCTATTTTGAGTATATGTATATGTTTTGTTTTCATTTTATTTGTGTTTGCTTTATATAAGTAATGAAACATCGATTTTTTAATTACTCCTAACCATTAAATATTATTTATACGAACTTAAAACTCTAAACATATCTTTGAAAAACTGATTTAACGGGTTTACGACACGCGATTGTAGGTTTTTATATACCCGTATTTGCTAGGTAAAGAGTTCAATACTGCTTACCGCATATCTAGTTGTATGAATTAGTTTTGAAACTTGATAAACAATAGTGGTACCTAGTATGCAAGTATTAAAGTTTGTTTTTAATCGACTGGAAAATGTGAAGAGCACTATCAAGACTTGCGATAACTACACTAGCGATGACGTCCCCCGACTACACCCACGCTAACGTAGGTTTAGCGTAAATAACTATTCGTTAAATGGATAGTTCTCCTTATTTGCTTACATGAGATCTATTCCCCTGCGTGTACCCATAATATTACTCAAGAATCAGTAGATAGTTAAGTTGAATTGGTACTGGGCAATTTCTATTGGAGGATCCACGAATGTTAGGTTAGACGAGTAGTGTTGTAAAAATGAGCATTGAGCACTAATGAACCTCTAAGAGTTGAGCGTTAAACGCTCGTGAGTGTTATAGTCCAAGTTGTTAACGTTTGATGGTCTAAAATCCTTGCGGTTAAAAATTCGGGTCTAAATCGATTAAAGTTAGTGATAATTCATAGGAAGAAGGCGGCAGACGTGCATACAATCCACGTGGTGGTAAGTGGATACTGTCGTCCATGGACATCAGCGATACGTGCCAACTTCAGTTCAGAATAACAAACGTGGGCACGCCCAGGATACACTGCGGAATGAATTTAGAGAAAGGGCTGGGAAAATGGGGAGGGATGAGATGGGATGGGTAGGGAATAGGCTCTGGTATATCCCACTCACCACCGAAACAAGTAAGTAACTTTGGGAATGGAATAAAGTGGGAAATACATTTCAAGTCTTCCGTGAGAGAGGGGTAATGAGGCCAGTCGAGTGTGCGCAGTGGCTATCGAATGGCCGATTGGTACATCCACTAATCGCCACTGCTAGTAGTTTACTTATGTGCTGTGCAGTCGGACATTTTTGGCTGATATCATCGTGAATATTGCAATCGCAAATTTTTGTCACCAAGCGAAACTATTAATTGCCTATTGTTTGTCGAGAACAATACACAGTTAAATAGTTGTTCAGCGACGACGCGGCGAAGGCTCCATTTGAACATAGAACAATAATAAAAATTAATTAATTCATATTAAATATGCTATAAACATTCTAATTATTGTATACCGTTTACACTTGTCTATAAAAAAAAAACCGGCGATGCGCTACATATATCACCTCATTCACCACTGGCGGTTGTAAATACGTCTACTAAGGTCCGTCACTAGAGATATACAGGTTGACTGGTAGGTCGATTTATTAGGGAAATTTCGAAACAACATATTTGAAACCTATTATCTATTGCGGAGATCACGACTTTCCAGTTTCGGAAAAAAATACTACATATCGACAAATGGTGAACAGCTGAATCTAAAGCACAAATCAGTTTCCAAATTTATATTTATATTTATTTATTTTTATTATATTTTATTCTTGCTCCAGGTACGAGACCCTGAGTTAATCTATACATATAATAAAATTGTAATGTCTGTACATTATAGATATTGAAAAAAAACTAATATGGGGGGGGGGGGAGCAACAGAAGCCAAAACAACTGTTTTTAGAAATTTTGTCTGTCTGTCTGTTTGTCTGTATGTTTGTACACGCATCACGCAAAAACTACTGCATGGAATTGAATACAGTTTTCACCGATGTATTGCTAGAGGTCTAACTTAAAATATAGGCTCCATTTTACCGTTAATTAAGTGAGGTTAATTTATTCGATTTAATAAAGTGAGGGCGGGTCGCTAGTATTATATAAAATTACAAAATTGAATAGGTACCCACATATGTAAAATTCTAGGTACAAAATAAAAAAAATATATTATTAATATTTATATATGTTAACGTATGAAGTATATTATAGAACGCAGGAATCCACTGATGCACAACACCGCTTTTAAATTCGTATATTCTAGCTTCTGATACAAATGAGGTACAAAACGGTCTGCCCTGAATTTTTTTTTTTAAGGGCTGAATTCTTGTGGCCCTGGTGACCTTTCAAGAGTCACCGGTCGTGAAGGTCTGCCCCGAATCACCTATAATCTCCGATTTTATAGTCTCGTTTCCCACCATGGCATCCCCCCTCCTTTTATGTTGACAGCCAAAACATCGGAAACCCGCCTTTTCGTGTTGACATATCAAAAAATATATTCTAACAATTATTTTCCACAGACATTATAATAAAACGTTTTAATGGAAACTTTTTAAAAATAAATATCTTACATTCGTAAATCCTGAAGCGTGCCCTCATACACGCAATTACACTTTATCTTATAGTAGAAACATGCCTTATAATTATCAATTAAAAATAAATATAATATTGTATATATATTCTATGGTTATATTCTGTGATGTACTAGCTCTTCGCTGGAAGGATGCCCTTCGTGTTAAAATATGGTGTTACAATAAATACATTTGTCGGATTATATTTTACGTCACTAGGCGTGCAAAGGTCAAGTCCGTAATTGCAATACGTTTATACATACATTAATTCATATATTAATTATCATATATTATCCATTAATCCATACATTGTATTATAGAAAAGTCATTGTAGTGTAAAGTACATATGATACAGTGCTCAAAACAACAATTTTTGGATTTTCTGTCGGTCTGTATGTCTGTCTGTCTGTCTGAACGCAAATCACGCGAAAACTATAGGACGGATTTTGATGAACCTAGGCATAGTTATAGCTTATGCGCCGGGTAAACATTTAGGGTACGTTTTATCCAGATCCATTATAGAGTTCCCGCGGGAATCGCGAGTTCACGCTAACGAAGTCGCTGGTATTAAAATAATAAATAAAACACCCCTCACCCTGTATGTTTAACCAATGTAGGTGGCGTGAAACTTGCCTACATTTGCTTCAAATAGTCTTGTAAATTCCGCTTGTCTCATGGGGAAGCGGTCGAGTTATTTATGCACTCCCGAACGGGGGATTTAGATTCGCAATTCCACACTATTCAATATTGTGCTCCAATAGGCTCAGCTGTTTAGTCTAGCCTTTGTGGTTAATGGAAAAAACTTAGGTCCATGTAATTCCTTTTATGAAAATGGCTACCTACTATTTTTGCATACTTTCATTTAATAGTTAAAAGAACGGTGAGAAAAAATATGTATGGATCGACATCCATACATATTTTTTCTCATCCATATGGTCGGGATGTCGTCCCGACCCACCAACAAACGTAAAATGAGTGACAATGTATTTGTCATGATCTACTATAATATTTATAATTAATTGCTATCTGTGCGCAAGCTTTATGTTTTGCAGAGCTTAAGGAAATATCATCGTCTTATTGTTCCCGCGCTGCCCAAATCCAATAGAAGAGTTTCAAAGTGTCCATTGCCGACGGCTGGGAGCAGTTTAGCTAAGGGACATTTCAATTATGCGGCTCCTAGAATATATAACCTGTTTAATAAGTCAGAGAAAATTATTAAATTCAATAATAACTGAATTAAAGCAAAAATTATTTGTTTCGACTATACAAGCATTGAAGAGCTCGTTTTCGAAAACTTTTCAACACAAATAAGCACGTACTTAATTATTTACACCGGCCATTAATTTTTACAGACTCTGACACAAATTTCCCATATGATTTTGCTCTGTGGATGGCGTTTTAAAGCACATATAAATATAGTTTTGGTTTGCTTATGTTTCATTATAGACGGTATAGATTCACACACATACTAACATTCAAATACAAAAACCAAATAAACATATATACATACACACACACATAAGCAGACATTTATACATACATACATGCAATTTACATATATATGCACACCAAATTATTATGTATATATATTTATTTTTATAATTTAATCTTTGTTTATAAGCTTGTTTTCTTTGTACTTTTAATATATGAGTTGTAATTATTAGATGAGCAAACTATTGTCATATTGTTGGGGAGGACACTAGCTCCTGTGATACGGGTTTACCTACTTCAGTAGTTGAGGTTTCATATCATGTATGTGTGCAAAAATCTATTAAAAATAAATTATTATTTATTATTATTGTTATAATTATTTATTTTATTTAAATAATTTATTGCACTTATTCATACAAAAAGATTAATGCTTAGGGAGATTTTCCACCAGCCAGCCCGTAGGTTGAACAGAGAGGCACGTTGGGAGGGGTGTTGAAATGTATAAATGTAACTGATAAAGTGATGGCATTCTTTCTAATGAAAAAATATGAAAAAGATTTAAACCAATGTTAAACATTTAATTTTAACATTAGATAAGAATAGAAAAGCGGTATATTTTTTTACAAAAATCCTCAAATGGTCTAGCATAAAAATACATATATAATATATACTGATTTATACGTATTATACACACATATAGTAATAGATACATATATGTCATGGTATATCACAGATATGGTCCACGATTTTGATATTAACAACCTTAACATCACAGCCGCGTGGCGCCGCAGCGCGTTGTACTGAAAAACTGCTACAACTTACATTACAGACGCATCGGGCCGCAGCTCAACGCAATAATTTAAGTCAGTTAGCTGTTGATATTCAATTCTTCACGTCGTCGAACAGCGAATAATTTTTGAATTACGTTCTGTAAAGTGGGCATGTTTTAACGCACATTGAGGCGGGCCACATTGCAGCGTATCATCGCATCGCATCGCAGCATCGCATAATACTTATTGCTTATGCTGGCTATTTATAGCTGGCAATCGAGCGGCCAATGCACTGCGCTGCGGCGTAATCCAGCCCACCTGAAGCGTGCGATGGTTTATACAAAATATATAAAAACAATTCAGGAGGATTTTTGCAATGTTATGCGCTGTGGTTCGGCCCGCCTTAATATTTTTTGTATAAATCATCGATAATTTACACGATATTTTTAAGATAAGGTAATTTAGGTTCCAAACACCGTAAATCCTCAAAACCCTCAAAACGGAAGTTTGGAGTTATCATCTGGTAGCTGGTCACATTACCATTAGATGCTGTCATAATTATGCCGCTTAATAAGTTTTACAGAATGACGAGTAAAAAGTTTTCTCTCATTGTGGAGGTTTTGTTAAAAAAACGGATTTTTTTTTTACTTCATCATGGGGCGCAGTCACGTGGAAATTGTTTGACGTAGTTATTTGTCACAAAGCATTTATTATTTATTGCAGTGGTGAAGTTGGTATGATTTTCAGTTAGTCTTTGTCTAAGGAAGCGAGGGAATTATATATAGATTTGATGTACTCTTGATTATGGAGTGCAGTCTCGTGGAAGATGTTCGACGTAGTTTTTTGTATTTTATTGCGGCCTTGAAGTTAATATGGTCCTCAGTCAGTCATTCTCTGAAAAGGCGAGGAATTCATATAGATTTGTTATTGTAACGAATTAGTTATTGTTATTGTAACAGGATGTAACGGGCGTGCCTATGACGCTGGCATAATTGGCTAAGCCGATTGAAACCTTTAAAGAACGTAGCTTTAAAAAATATATTTCCCCAAATGTCTAAACTAATCCGTAAATTGTAAGAATGGATTATGTGTTCAGCAAAGATTTAGTATTTTGTATCAAATTACAAGGATCAAAAAGGTTTGTGAGAAGTCGAGATGTCACGTTGACCGTGAGGGCGAAGGAGTCAGAATCAGCGGCCAAGTAGCACAGTTCAACTATTCAGATTGAACAGGGAGTCTGTCATTTATAAGAGCATGTATAAGCGAAGCTCAGGATTTAGCTAAAACTTACCAAGGCTAGAGTGTGCGAAGTCACAGGCGATCGCCAGTGTTGTTAGTGTTCATCACATTTTTCAGTCGATTAAAAATATTTTTATATTCCTACCTCTATACGATACGATCACTACCGTTTAGCAAGCTCTAAACCCATTGCACGTCTTTGCTTACGAATTGGTTTGTAGGGTTGATGTTTTGGAGTTTATGTAGTTTCTATGTCTTCTCGATTATTTGAAAGTGATTACATAGGATCCGAATAATTATATAATTAACACTAATTACTGATGTATAGTTTCACACTCCGGAGGCTATTAGCGTTAATGCGTAATCTATGCCATTTATAACTCAAGCAAATCTACGTAACTGTGTTGCTACAGATTTATTCAAACGTGTCACTGAAATAACGTAAAACACGTACCTAAACTAATTTAATATACCTACATGCCTTCGGTTTTCACTTATTTCGGTGACATATTGTATAGGTATGAATTTTAGGTAAGCCCTGTCACGTACATTATTACAAATCAAGTAATTCGAGGAAGAGAGATATCCTATCCCGCTTATATACTGAAACGTGAAAATAATGAAGACAGACATTGGTCTTCGTTTGTATTAAAAAATTATCTCCAAGAGCAAACGAATGTTGCAACTTCTCCCCCACAGGAAATCTTCGAACGTTTTTAATCTCCCAGTTTCAATGCTTATTTTTATTTTCACAAGGAACCGAGTAATATACGTCTTTGTTTGAGGGCAGCTGATGAATACAGAGGTCCGTGGACGGGAGATTTGGTTTAAAAATAACTGAAATGAGTTGCAAATGAGTTAAGGCTATACATATATAAGGGGTACATATATTTAAGGCTCGTTCAAGTATCATATTCGATGTCTTACGAATGATTGAATGTCATACGTTAAAACTTAGGCGTATTTTTTCTATTATAACGTTATTATTAAACTTTTGCGGATCAAGCTGTCATTAACATCGTTGTTGAATGGTGTGTCGCTCTTTGTCCCGGATTGGTCTATCAGCGCGCGTACTCGTCGCTTACCGGAGGAGGTTGCATCTCGTGTTAACCTGTAATATACTACACCATTGTCACCATTGTCACAATATCAGTAAAATATTGTAGAGGCGTAATGCCATAGATTTTTTCTTCTCAAATGAGCGGGTTCTGAACAGGTATGCTGTGGAATTCTCAGAGATATCCTTACAATGAATGTACGCATTGGTTTTTAACTGTAATTTTAACTGTAACTAGCCGTCCCATCCCCGTACGTGACTTCTGTTCAAGAACTCGTTTACCGTCACTATATCTGAATCTTACTGTTGTAAAATCATTGTGTAATAGACAGTGACATGTATTGGTTTGATACTTGATAAAGGAAAGTGGCCATATATAGAATATTATACAAAGTTTAATAAAAACAGTATCAGCTCCCTCTTAACATTGATTTTTTATTCCGTGAAAACTAATAACTTTTGTTTTACATAACGGTCTTGTTTATCTGAAGGTGCCCGAGACCAGTGGGTTAAACTATAACGCCTCTAGATGTACAATTTATCCATGAAGAATCAGCGGGAATGCAAGAATAAAGAGAAATTACCACTAAATGTAGACGCGATGCGAGGGGGCACTAATGATTGAAAGAAAAATACGCAAGTGATTAATTATAGAAAATGTCAACTTACTTGGGAGATTCAAAACGCCCCTCATCTAGTAGCCGGCAAAGATGTGGTCACTCAGTTCTGTAACCACTGCACTGGGGTCACGACCCCTATCATTTGTCTTTATAAACGACTAGCGACCCGCCCTCGCTTCGCTTCGGTTTATAAGTGTTTTATTATACTTCAATTTTTTTTTTTAAATTTCAAAATAAAATATAGCCTATATTAGACACGGATAATGTACCTTCCTATTTGCGAAAGAATTTTTGAAATCGGTTCAGTAGTTCTAGAGATTACCCCCAACATACCCACAAACAAACACACAATTTTACCTCTTTATTATATTAGTATAGAAGATTTGTACTGGGGTTTTGCATGGTGCTGAGGATGGTAATCGAACCGAACGCGCGCGCGACGAAATGAGGTTATAACGACATGTGAATTTTCTCCCGGTGACATCGTCAGTCTCATCTGTCATGAACTAAAAAGGCCACGTTCAATAACGTGGCCGAAACAATACAGCGGCGCGAACACACAAATTATACGATGATTCTATTATAAATACAGTATACTTTATGTAGAATATTAGTATATTTTTAGCAGAACCTAGCCCTGAATATACCTTCCAGATGGCGTGATTACACAATTCTAACTCTTGATTTACGACTGACGTCGATCTATTCCCGTTAGTGGCTACGAAATTTTCATTTACGTCGAAAATATGTACATGTAGGTGTGGGTGTGTGTTAACCTTATATAATTATTATTATTAATTTAATAATAGACAAAAGTCAATGCGCGGGTTGGACACGGTATTATTAATAATCTTAAACATGAATTTATAAATCCATTGTCTTGCTAGACTAGTTACTGCTTTTGAATTATGCTGGCAGTAAGCGATTGGATGACTTTCTGAAGTTTAAGTTTATATTTCTGATTGGAAATTTATCGTAGTTGCTATTATTTAGTGAGGTGTCTGCTATCGCTTTTTATTATCAAATCTGCGGTTTTGTATCTGCAGTTTTATCTCTGATTGACGAAGTGTTGCTTTAACATCCATTCCATTTATTTGTTTGATTTTTCGTCATTCATCAGATCACGCAAATTGTTAATTTACATTTACATGATTCTATTTAAATTCTTCACAGACGGGCAGGAAATTCGAACCACCCGTTCAAAGTACGCACCCTAGAAGGTACATTTTGCTAATTTATGCTCACACATGACTATACTCGTAAATTTGAGTACATTTTCTTGTTTGTGTAACAACATAACTTTTCAATATCTAAATAATAGTATGACTTCTAGATAATGCAATGTACTTCAGAATAAATGGATATGTGTAGTAAAACGAGGCATGTTTGGCGCCGGTTCAGGTATTTGCTTTTTGTTATGTTGAAGAGAAAATAATTTTATCTATACTTCTATACTAATATAATAAAGAGGTAAAATTGTGTGTTTGTTTGTGGGTATATTGGGGTTAATCTCTGAACTACTGAACCGATTTCAAAAATTCTTTCACAAATAGGAATTTACATTGTCCGTGTCTAATATAGGCTATATTTTATTTTGAAATTTTGAAAAAAGATAAACTTTTATAAACCGAAGCAAAGCGAGGACGGGTCGCTAGTTACTTATATAATAATTTTATTGCAGTATAGATGTGTTCCTATACAACATGGCTTTTATTTTTCATGTCCATTTGCCAATAGTGGTATACCTAATACTTTCAAAAGCTTGGTACACACGGTTTTTTATGCTACAATTTTATGTGTGATGCAAATACAGACAGACAGATAAAATTCACATCGTTATTATATTTATATACTTAACTACAAATTAATTACACTCAACAGTAATCGATATAAAATGTCCAATAAAATACATTCGCAATGGATATGCAATTACGAACGTATCCCTTAACAATATTCGCGTGTAATAAAATGCATGAGTGACTTCATCTTCAAAATCGTGTTATTCTTTTCTCCCAAATAAAAATATCTTTTAACGCGTTTATTATTAATATTGATCTTATTTAGATGAAATTTGCGAAACAGCTGAGGAATCTATCGAATTACGAGTACTTCGTTAGTAATCTAACGTTACTAAGTAGTTATGTATTTTAATAAGTAGTTATGAATTTTAGTAAGTACCTAGTTAAGTTAGTATCTAATATTAAAATAGTCTTGGATGCTGAGAGCGAAAGATCGTTTGTGATTGAGGGCCGGGCACTTTAGTATTTTTTATCCATTATAAATACATATTTCTTTCTTCTTTCTCATCATTTTTTAACATTCACAGGTCTCACCTAGGAAACCACTCGAGGGTTTTGGGCCACAACCCACCGGGCGGGATCATGTGGACAGAGACTACTTTTTTTTTAAATTCTGGAACATGCTAGTTAATGATATTTTTTAATATCTTTAATACTTTTAAATTTATTTAATTTAAATTAAAATTTTCAATCCTTACTTAAGTAAAAACTCATTGGTACGGGCCGCGGATTAGAACTTACGACCTTACGAATTAGTGTCGAGAAAATAGACCGGCTATTATCGATCAAATACATATTTATTAATTAGAATTACAGATAAGATCAGTATTTGGACAAATTACCGCATAGGATGAAGGATAAAAAGTGTAATAACTCCATTCAGAATCTGGGGATTGGAATACGGTGGGATGGCTTAGGATATAATGAGATGGAATCGTTGTACCTAAGTTAAACAAAAAATTTAATAACCAAAATATCCTATCTTAAAATACAATCGAGATTGCCCCTATGTGCAAATATTTACTGAGAAATTCCTTTCTCTTCATAATCCTTTTCTTGGACAAAATATCGTCTCCTTGCCCGATACTTTATCCGTCCCTTGGATTAGCGCCCAAGTTGACGCGGAAGCGGTGCTCATAGCGGAATAATATTTTTTATAATAGGTACATAGCGAGGAAGGCACTAGTTATATTCAAAAAAGTCCGTGACAATAGACATGGAAGCCGTACACATCGTATGTACGACTCGCTACACCAACAATGATGGCTTAAGACCTGAAGAGTTTCTTTCACAAATTGTATAATATATAATAATAAGTGTAATATGTTGAATTGTATATAGATTTCTTGCTGATCATTGTAGATTGACCGTTATTTTATTGACATAATATCTCTCTGTAATTAGTATCGCTGGATTTGCTCCTACGTCACCTGTCGTATTTTTCAGGATTAATTAATTATTTCACACGTGCCGAAAATAATAAGTAGGTAAATAACTAGTTATACGAAGTGTAACTGTCATTATAAAAGTAATTAATCATTTGGGATAAACACTCTACACAGCAGAGAAAACTGTGGCAAATTCGGCCCAGTATATTCCCCGAGATTAACGCAAACAAACGAACGAATAAACAATGTTCGTTATATATAAAAGGAACAACGTTTGTTTGTAGGGTGTAGATATATAAGTAAAGAACGTAATACTTCATACTTAATTACATGGTACACGCAAAAATGTAATAAAAATTCAAGGAAGTACGAAAACTCTCTAGAATGTGATTCTTAAACTATACCCGCTTTTACAGTCCCGTGTACAGTGCTGCTATACCTTTTTTTACCCAACCTATACGTTATTGATATACAGGACCTTTCAAGGGATTTGATTCATATCCAGGGTCAAAGTTTTTGGGCATTATCCCATACTTATGATTTGAGATATTTTTTATGCTGTAACTTTGGAACGGTGGTGGGTTTGGAAAGTTACAGCAAAAAAAATATCTCAAATTGTGTGCTTTGTAGTGACACATTTGACTACAAAGCAAACGGTGCTTTGTAGTGATAAAGTATCTGTTTTATTTTATTATTAGGTCTGTCTTTTTATTTCAGACAGACAGATTACCAGTAATTTGTGTGCATGTGTGCTTGCGTGCATGCATGCTTGCGTGTGTGTATATTGAAAATAATAAATTACAACTCGTCTTAGAGTACGGCGTTCTGCGTTTCTGTAGGGAGCTGAAATGGCTGGTGTGTAACCGCAATCACCGAACATCCCACGTAAACAAACACACACAATAAGCGTACTTGAATGGTCACGTTACCCCTCTCTCATAGAAGACCCATTTTATCCTCATTATCCAATGTACGTAGGTAGGTGTTGCGGTAGTGAGTGAGATATGCCAGAGCCCATTCCCATGCCACATTATCCCTCCATTCCTATTTTCTCAACCCATTCTCCAAATCCATTCCCATAGCCATCTCCAGCGCATCCGGGGGCATGCCAACATTTGTCATTTTGGACTGATGTTAGCATATGGTGCGAATGTCCACGGATGACAGTATCCACTTACCACCAGGTGGACTGTAAGCTCGTCTACCACCTTTTTTCCCATAACAAAATGGTCGTTGAGCTCGACTAAGTGCGGAAACCTGCCACTTGAAGATGAAGATGATGTGTAATCAGAATCACTCGGTAATTGACGATAATTGTAATTTACGATTGACAATGAAAAATGGCTTTAAGGTTAAGGTCAGAAAGGAATCAGTACGACAGCTATCAATTTACAACGTCTAATTTTATAATGGATGATTAAAATGAAACCTCACAAAGATTTCTGTTTGTTTTATTCAAGAGCAAAACAAGTTCATGGCAGGCGTCAATTACTAAGGTAAATTGTGTTAGTAGTAAATGTACGCATTTTGTGCTAACGGGTAAAGCTGCTACATTTCTTTCTAAAACAAAGTTTTGATAATTTTGTTATGGCCCTCTTCATGCACATTGTCTTTCGCATGCGGGATATGTGGCCTGAAAAAAACCACGCTGGCCAAGCGGATTGACGAGTCCTCTCTATTAGAGGACTATGGTATTTTATTTTTTTATGATGTAGATTTAGGGCTATAGTACTCCGCTAGGAGTATTTTTTTTTTTATTTTTTTATGTACGAAGGCGGCAGACGAGCATACAGTCCGCCTGATGGTAAGTGGATACTGTCGCCCATAGACATCCGCGATACATGCCAACATTAGTCCAAAATGATAAATGTTGGCACGCCGCCGGATGCGCTGCCTACCTTTGGAGATATAGGAATGGATTTGGAGAAAGGGTTGGGAAAATGGGCAGGGATAGGATAGGATGGGAATGGGCTCTGGCACATCTCACTCAATACCGAAACACGTACGTACATTGGGGAAATACGATAAAGTGGAAAATGCAGTACATTTCAAGGTAATCTTCTGTGAGAGAGGGGTAACGTGGCCAGTCGAGCGCGCCCAGCGGCTGTTGGATTGCAGCATGCACTCTCCCCCTCCTGAGTATATTTGTTCTGTGTTGTGGTAGCGGCTTTATTATCCCTTAGTTGCCTTCTACCACACCCACGAGAAGAGATGGGATGGTAGTATTCTAAAGCCGGTCGACACCACATGACACAAGAATGTATTTTGGTGAAATGACAAAATTGCATCTATTCGAATAATGGAAAATAAAAATGATAGTAGGCGCTCCGCAAAAAAATATGTTTATTTGTGGTATCATCGTAGAAGAGGGACCGGACCTTATTAGATTCCCACTTCAAGCATTCTACTTTCTAGTTATATTGAGACTTCGGTGAAATCTTAAAAAAAAAACAACATTTTTTTTAAATTTTATTTAAGAATCGGGTGTTTAAGAATTTGTTATTCGAACAGAATCTTGAAACAATTAATTTTTAAATTAGAAAACCCTAACCAATGTTAATAAGTTCATACCGATATGTCCCTTTGCTGAGATGACGTCACATTATGCCTGTCCTATGCAAATAATAATTATTACTTCGTTATGTACTTATGGTATATGGTTAAATATGGTATGGTTAAATATATACAGTAATTCAGATTACAATTACATCATCATTAATTAAATCGACATTACTACCTAATATTCTTGTTTTCGTGTACATCTACTCCGGTCCAAAGGTTGCTGGGAAGGAAATCGGTTAAATTCAATGTGGACCTTTGCACAGAACGTTCTGAACAATAGTTTATTAATCAAGTGTTCAAGTATATAATATATAAGTAAAATGGCAATATTGTATGTTTAAAAACATACCATAATTCATACAATGTCTATGTCATATATGTCTATCTCGTTCTATATTTTTTACCATTTTACCATCACCTGACCATCGGCATAACCTTTACATCTTCACATAAGAATATGACATATACACGTATGTATTAACAGAGTTACGGTAAATCTCCTTAACTGTAATTTGTTATGTAGTTAAAACATCTGATTTATATAAAATTTATTCAAAAATATTTGATTTATTTAAGGTAATTAGACTGCAGATTAGGTTGCAGTGCTGAATTAAGTGTAAAATATTTTTATTAAATCTTGGGTAAGATTTAGTGAATGAGTCGAGTATTTGAACTCATGACTTCGCACATAAGAATCGGGAATTGATTTTAGATAGATTATCTTACAGCTCTAAGTGAAGCGCATGGAATTAGGATTTTGTTAAAATCTTTCACGCTCGTTGTATGCATAGTGTTGTATAAAAGAAATCGTTATTTATTTTATGTAAAACTAGCTGTGCCCGGCCACGCGTTGCTGTGGCTGCCCAACAGATGGCGCTAAGGGTAGACAACCCTTATCACTAAGGGGTATGAAAAATAGATGTTGGCCGATTCTCAGACGTACTCAATATGCTCACAAAATTTCATGAGAATCGGTCAAGCCGTTTCGAAGGAGTACGGGAACGAACATTGTGACACGAGAATTTTATATATATACTAGCTGTGCCCGGCCACGCGTTGCTGTGGCTGCCAAACAGATGGCGCTAAGGGTGGACAACCCTTATCACTAAGGGGTATGAAAAATAGATGTTGGCCGATTCTCAGACCTACTCAATATGCTCACAAAATTTCATGAGAATCGGTCAAGCCGTTTCGGAGGAGTACGGGAACGAACATTGTGACACGAGAATTTTATATATATAGAGATATAAAATAATAGAGATAGAGAAGAGAAGAGATAAAAGCAGTTGTTATTATCCAATTTATTATTAAAGGAATTTCTCTTGTCTTTTGTCCGAAAAGAAAGGGATTATCCTTGGATAATCTACGATGTTTTATTTACTGATCTCTGGCTGTTTGTGCTTATCCTGTACTAACCTTGCTCGCGGCTCCGTTCGCATCCTACATACATTGATGTTTTGTATTCTAGAACCTTCTGGAAGGATGGTTGTGAAAATTGTATCACAATTTGTCCAGTAGAACAAAATTATAAACAAACAGAAAGAAGGACAGACAGATATTGCGTTTTATAAATATAGTGAAGAGATACTTACCGCCTTAATTTTTTGACGACTGTTAAAAAACTTAATGCTAATGTTTTTGTCCGTAATGTTTGTGATAATCAAATAAAAGCATAGGACTGCGTTTTTCGCGTGCTTCAAAGGAGTCCTATTCTGTCCTCAGTAAAAATACTATTACTTTACTGAGCAATTCCTGACTTACTTGGACGGGACTGGTCATTGACATGATACGTTCAAATTTAAACTGTTTATTACGAAGAAAAATTTGACACTGGCAGAACGTGCTAATTGCACCGTTGCCATATATGAAAAGAAAGAAAATGTTGGACAAACTGTAGGGTGCATTTCTTAACGGATTGAAATGAAAGATAGAAAAATTGGGTCTAAATCTCTGTTAAATTTGAATAAGAGCCAAATTGGTTCAGTAGTTTCAAAATTATGACTTCAAAATATCTTTAAAAAATTTCAACTAACAAATACTAACTAGTCTATACTAACAAATTATTTGTCGTTGGATAGGCCTACTTTTGTTTAGGATAGGGACCCTAAATTGGAACAGGTGTGATGTAGGGATGTTCCATAAAATTCTCTCCGAGCCAACATCGAAAACTGCAAACAATCAGTACGAATTTGCGAGTCGCTACCAGACTCATAGATAAGTTACAGTTAAGTAGGTATTTAAGAAAAATTTTAACATTTAGGGCACGATGGACCGGACATACACAAAAGTGTAAAACGATTAAATAAAATAAAGGAACAAAAAAACTTACGTTTAAATATTTTTTTCTAAAACGTACGGATAATCCCTCAGCGGACTAGCTCCTGAAATCCCTTCATATTTCTTTCATATTCATTTTCAACATATTTCTAACATACTCATCATACCAGTTTGATTTGATTTTCAATGCATGTTTCATTTATTTTATTAATGACCCCTATTCAACCTAAAATATTCACGAGGTCTGTGCCCAAAGGGCTCTCCACGTATATTTTATTTATTAATGCACTGATCCTATTGTCCCTTTTGTATTGAATTTCCATATCCACGAAATACATTGAACATTTCACAATAAATATGTGTGAAGCATCTATTAGAGAATACATACTAGATATGTTATACAAGCACTGTAGGGCAGCCACTTCACTGTCTAATAGTGTTCTATGTTCAGTATTCTCTCGAATTCTTTAATTCATATTTTGACTTTCTAATGAACCCCTCCTCATCTGCTTTAAACTCAGAAGTTGAAAACCAGATTTCTTTGATAAGAACGTATGATGTGTCATATAGTCTATTCCCATATCGATGTTGTAAATGAATAGATATATTTTGTACATTTGAGATTTTCGCGTTTTGTCACACATATTTATCTTTTTAAACGGGTCTCAAGCGTATGTTTACCTTATTTATTTCACTCGACGTTTCGGTTCGGTTGTACCAACCGTGGTCACGAGCGTTTAGACCCGTTTAAATACTTAAATATTTTGTAGTGTATACACACCATACTCAATGGTTCATAATAGGAATCAATGTGGCATGGATCCAGAGATACACACAAAAATGAACATAAATTAACCAGACCGAGAACAAATATTCGTTTTTTTTTCTTTTTACTTAAATAAAGGAAAGTACTTATGCATATTCCTGTTGGCTTTAATTTTGGTTTTAAGTACTCTATTAGCTTTAATTCCGTAAGTCATTACTTTGATATCTCATTTCTATTGAAGATAAATAATGTACTCTATACACTTAGACCCTGTATATATTCTAGTGTAAGTCAAGCGTAAAGATTTTAAGTTTCTTAATACTAAGATTTTAAGTTTCTTAAGTCGTGAACGATTAGAACGATTAGAGACACTGCTTGGTTCTCTATATAGAGAAAATAAGTATTTTTTTTTCTTTTTATATACGGCAATGGTGCAATTAGTACATTCTGCCAGTGACAAGTTTTCTCCGTAAAAGTCAAAACAACTTAAAACATATCTTGTCAATAGGACAGAAGAGGACTCCTTGGGAGCTGAGTAAAACCGCAGTCCCACGCTTTTCTTTGATTATCACAAACATTACGTACAAAAGTGTAAGTTTATTAAACTATCACTATTAAACCACAAAACGCACAGTACACAATTTTTACAATAATCAAAGAAAACTTAACTTCACTTTTTGAGTTTCCGCCAAAAAGTCCGACAAGACAGTTAAGTTGTGTTTACCAACAAAATATTTACATTCAATGGCCAGAACTACCTCTCCCTCACCGTCACCCACACCTACCTACATCTTAAATAGAATTGAAGACATACATACGTCTAGGAACATTATAGTCGCTTTAATTTAAGAAGTGGCTAACCTGAGCTGCGCTAGCTTCTTGACTTTATGTCTTCCTCCCTACAAGGAATCTAATATTATTTCAAAGTGGGCTCCGATAACACGGAAGAGGAAAGTTAACTGCAACTCATTTATCTTGGTGACGAAGCCATGAAATATATATATATATATATATATATATGTATGTTTCTTTGTTTGTTTGTCCCGTATGCGTTCCTATACCATTCTTCTGATTGCGATGAAACTTTGGTGAGTTGTTGTACCTACGCACGCCCGCGAAGGTTTCTGAAGTAGTACTCGAAGATCACGCGAACGAAGTCGCGGGCAACTGCTAGTAAGCGATTAATATTAAAATCGAGACTTCGTATATTGCACATTTGCTTGCAACTGGTAGATATATTTTTTAAATAAAAAATGAAATACTTACCTTATTATAAGTAGATTCTCCACTGTTAGTTTACCTGTACCGTGGTATGGGAATGAGCTTTTCATAATTACGCTCTTACGATAATATAAACATGGATTGAAAGAACATATATATGTTGTTATAAGACATTGTTTGTGTTCAAAGTTCACATAATATTAGTCTTCGCATCTATTTATGTACTGTTTCCTAAAAAACTTGTAACGATCGGAGTTTTCATAAGTTTATTTTAATAGCTTGAGATTAAGTTCTTAAACAGCTAATGAAAAAAAAAACAATTGTTTGTTTGTTGTTTCTTCGTTTAGTATTAGGAATTGAACATTTTATTCTCCGTCATTTACCAGCTAAATGTCTCATCAGTCTCACGCTGCAATATTACAACTGCTGGACGTACTCAACTGGCCAAGTTACCCCCCTCCTACAGAAGACTACCATAGTATACTACAGAAATATACTGCATTTCTCACTTATACTATTCCCCCAATGTGTACATGTTGTAGTGAGTGAGATATACCAGAGCCCATTCCTAATATTTCCCATCCCATCTTATCCTATCCCTCCCCATTTTCCCAACATTTCCCATAATTCTGGACTGATATTGGCATGTACCGCACATATCCATGGGCGACAGTATCCACTTGCCACCAGGTGGACTGTCTGCTACTCTGCGGAATTCTTTCTATAAACAAATCCTTCATACCATACCAATTAATCGATGGTTTTAATTTAATTACATAAGTAAGCAAAAATAATTTCACAAATGACGGGGCACAGACGAATACCAAATTGCTTAATTCCCTAATTTTTAATTATTTTTTATTTTATCACCTAGTGAAGGATTTCTCTTCATTAGCCTAATAAGTATCCGTGTCCTTTCCAGTAATACCTATCTGATGTAGTTGTTAATTTTAGTGCCCGACGGAAGCTTTAGTTTCGGTTTCCGTTTTCGCCAGTTTCAGCCAAAAATACGTGTTTCAGCCGAAGTTTCGGTTTCGGCTAAAAATCGGCCGAACTTTCTGGCCGGTCGAATGTATGGATGTGTGAAGATGACAGTAGATCAACAAAACTGCAACAAACAGAAGCGTTGCCAAAAAAATAACCGCGTGTATTTTTATCTTCCACGTCTGTACTGTAACCCCTAGAACAACGTAGAACAGTTAATGCTGAGTGGTATACGACCAGTGTCTGTCCAGTGTCATAGAAAAAGTTTGCGAGATACGTCTGAGAAGTCGCTTCCTCTTGCACTATGACAGAGCGGTATCCTGCTCACAGCCCAAACCTTTTTGTATCTTTTAAAGATCTTTTAAAATAGACTATTTTAGGTGTACAGTGAGTAAATACCTACAGTCCTTAAGAAAAGTTTCGGCTTCGGTTTCGGCCGAAACTGCGGTTGCGGCCAAAGGTTTTGTATCGGTTTCGGCCACAAAATCAGTTTCGGTCGAACACTAGTTAATTTATTTGTTGCTTACATAGTGAGTTGTTATTTAAATATCAAGTCACTGTAAATAACATTTGTAGCGTGGAAAATATAATTACTAAAGTAATGAATTATATGACAGTCTTTGGCAACATTCGTTACGCTTATATATATATATATATATATATATATATATATATATATATATATATAAATATGATAAATAATATTTAAATGGTCTTACTTTTTACTGGAAATTAGAATAGGCACACTTATTGTCTCAATACTTAGTTACTTACATAATATGAGAATACAATAATATAATGTTTATAGCAAAAGAAGATGTTACTATATGCTGCCCGTAATACTCAACGAATCGCTAACTGAACTCCAGGACCTATGTAAATAAAAAAGAAGGGCAAACTAAAGTCCTTTTTCCTTAACCTAAATAATAAATAAAGAATAAATAGCAAACCGCTCGATATTTACACATAAAGCTCAGTGGATTCAGTCGATGGCTGCATAGTTTAATAATTTAAAAATATATTGTGTGCACAAAGATATAATAATAAAAAACATAGTTATGTTGTTATAATGTGACGTTTGGACTTATTGGGTTATTATTATTATCCCTGTCACTCATGTCACTCTGGCACTACAGAAGAACGACTCAATTATTATATAACGCGGTTCTTTTGTAACTTATGACTTCTTCATTATGTCATGTCAGTCACTTATGTCAGTGGTTTTTTATTTATATTTTATTTCAGAGATTAGTTTTTTTAATACATTTTAACAGTCAGATACCCCATTACTGCTCCAATTATTGTTCCAAATTCGATACAAACAAGTCTAAGACTATTCCATTTCAGTCCTTAATCCCAGCTCATTAAGATGACAATTGTGTCAACTTCGGCTTAAGCAATTTCTGCTGCCTTTGATGAATAACAAACATTGTCATGTTTAGAGTAAACGTTATTTCATGCTCTAGCTACAGATTGTTGCGGTTTCTCATCACATTTCACCCTGATTTAGTTCTGTGAGTTGTTATTATAGTTACATCAAACTTCATTACTTGGTTTTATGTATTTGCGTTTATTATTAGCTCAAATTGTTGAGTTCATTGTATTTTCAGACGTTTTCTTTAAACTTTAGTATTTTATTGGAAAACATATTTTTTGCGGATCTTTTATTATCCGTAAGAAAGTAAATATATATTGTAGATATATTCAATAATAAGCAGCTCTGATGTAAAGCTAGGTCAGGTTAAGGTTAAGCTGACGCGCCCAGCGTTCGACTGTCTGTCTCTCTTTCGGCTGGGGACGCCTCTCGGCTGTCCCCAGCCGAAAGGCGTCTGTCGCAAATGTTGATTTCACTATTTTTCGTCTGTTTTTTTGAAAAAAGTATTCACAAAAGTTGTGGAGCTTTACGAACCCTTTCTGACGGCATATTATGACTTGTATGTATAGGAGACGATTTTTTAGGGATTTTTTTTAAAAAAACTATTAAAATTATTTAAAAAGGGGATTTCGGCTCATTGCTCATCTTCGAACTTAACCGATGTATATATTTAACCTATTGTTCTGCTAAATATCATTTTTGAAATTCGCTTTGCAGTTTTTCTACAAATTTCATCAATGAGCACTAACTAGGATGAATGTAAAGAGATGTTAACATGTATCGCGGATGTCGCAGAGCGACAGTATCCACTTACCACCGGGTGGATTGTCAGTTTGTCTGCCACTACCGTTCAATAGAAACGGTTAATACTAAAAATCATTGGTAACAGTGACTAGTAATTAAATTTTATTTTTTCATTTTTCCCTTTCATCCATAGTAGGTAAGTAAATTTGATCATTTTAAAAAAAATATATATTGCTATGATTAATTTATTTTTGTTTTCACATATTTCCATTCCAGTAATGTTATTTTTGTTGGAATTAGCAACGCATCAATTCCAAATGACTACAATCTCATAAGTTATTTTACCATTATTTATTATATTTTAAGTCCATAAATTAATAAAACCAACACATTGTAAACGTGACGTGTAACATTTTTACTATTGGAAATTTTCGAAAACGCTTTAGTCATGCTTCAAATTATGTTATTACTGTTATTACTTAGCCGATACACGGTGGCGCAGGAAATTAATTTAACAACTATATAAAGCCTTCGGATCAAACTGAAAGTGGTAATTTATATAGATCCACGTCAAGCTGTACAGAAGTGCAATTTATAGTGATAGTAGAGAGGTTAAAATATATTCCCACGTCTTCCCGTGGGTGTCGTAAGAGGCGACTAAGGGATAACAGAGAGGCTTCCACGAGTCCTGAGGAACTACACCACCTCTAAAAGAATGGACTCGTCAATCCACTTGGTCAGCGTGGCACGCGACAAGTTGCTCGAGGAGGCCAATGTCCAGTAGTGGATACTGAAAGGGCTGGTTGCATTGCACGAGTATGTATCGGCGTATATCTATCCACATTTACTTGATTGGAATGAAAGAAAAGTTTAGATGAAAAGATAAATTATTTAAATGATTAACACAAAAGGTGAATCAAATGAATTTGAAAGTTTTAATGAAATTAATTTATGAAATTTATATACGTTCCTAGTGACATAATTAAAAAGGAAAATGTTCAATAAGGATAAATAGCTGACATATCCTCATTGTACCTATTTTGATACATCATTTGCGTTATAGACCAGAGAAGTCATCAAGTGTGGGCAAGAGACGAGTGAATACAATAATGATGTGGTTATATTTGATTATATTTGTGATAATAGATTGTGTCAAAATAATGTATGTTGATGCTGGATATATTACAGGTAGGTATATAAACTATGTTTCTTCAGTTAAAATTTGAATAACACGTGACTAATGTTATTAATACTGTGTTTACCTAAGTTGATAGTTTCAATAAAAAGTCAGTGAGAAATTATTGCAAATTGGTAAATTACAAACTTAATTATAATAAAATGAATATTTTTTACAGAAAACAATTATACACAAAAGGAAAATAACAAAGGCGTAATCTTACCTACAGCTGCCGTGTATGTAATTGGATTTGTTATGTTAATAATGCTAATAGTTATACTTTGGTTATTATATATATTATACAAGATAAAACAAAACGGATCAAAAGATTTTTCAAACTCTACAATACCGATAGAACAAGGTGATTACAGAAACACTATGACAAAGAAATTTGTGTGTACGTGTCAAGAGAAAAATGAACCAACTTCTTTTGTTAATGAAACAAGTGAGAAAATTACAAACAGAAATATATTTTCAAGTAATTCAGCACTGCAGACATATCCAGAAAACAGCGAAATAAAAAGGTTTACAAAAATAAACAAAGTTACAGCTGTACCAACATCGATAATATTACCGGAGCAAATGAGAGAAATTTGTGAAGGTGTACTGAGCAAAAATAAATTAGAAGGAGAAAGAGCGAGTTTGAAAGACATAAATAAGTTGTTAAATGAAGAGGAATTCGGAGAAACATCAAGTCTAGAAATAGAAAGAGATAAATCGGCATCTAGTCCAGAGTTATTGGAATTATACGATGAAGTGCCTAAACCTAAACCCGTTTTTGCGGAAAACACAAATATTCAGAGAGAATCAGCATCAGAATATATTGTGTTTTTTGAAAAAGAAGATGTCAATAAGAACGATGAAGTTCTTGCAATCGATAAGAAAGAAGTCAAAACGAAATAAGAGAAGACTCGGAACTGTCTCTACATAGAATAGAATGGTGAAGAAAAATGATTCTAGCACCGTTTATTTATATTAAAAAAAAAAGAAAAACCAAATGACTGACTAACTAATAATCTTGTTATGACTACATTTTAAAATAATAATTTTCTCTATTTATTAGTAGTAGTATAGATATATATATTATATGTGATCATTACTTGTAAATAGTTGTTGTACTTTCAGTAGTATATATTCTGTTCACAAAACTGTATATAGACTAGACCACTGTAAGCAGATTTAATTTTAATCGAATATTGCCAACATTAGTCCAAAATGACAAACGTTGGCACACCCCCGTATGCGCTGCCTACCTTTGGAGCTATAGGAATGGATTTGGAGAAAGGGTTGGGAAAATGGGGAGGGATAGAATAGGATGGGCTCTTGTAAATCTCACTCACTACCGAAACATGTACGTACATTAGGGAAATAAGATAAAGTGGGAAATGCAGTACATTTCAAGGTAGTCTTCTGTGAGAGAGGGGTAACGCGGCCAGTCGAGCGCGCACAGCGGCTGTTGGATTGCAGCGTGCACTCTCCCTCTCAAATGTAAGGGGAGACATGTAAATACTTAAATATCACGTCTTACCTTTATCCAATGCAGGATTAAATGTCAATTAAATAATTTGTACATCTAAACCTTTCTAATACAATAGATAGCGGACTAAATTTGACATGTACTTACACTATGTATGTTAATTTCTTTAAATTACTGTAGTAAAAAAGGCTTGGGAGAGACCTGTATCCATCTGCAACACTGAATGCTGCAATAATATGGTATAGCTTCATAAGAACTGGATTTGTATTAGTTTGTTCTCTGTACCAAATTGTATCAAAAACTATAATTCCATGAATTCTGACTTTTGGTGGTAAACTTTAATGAGTTTATATCCAGGGTCTTGTTTCATTTTGTGCGGCACAAAGCTACGTACGTATTCTACGAATTCTACGTAATCCAGTTTAGAGAAGGTCGTAAACGGCTGAGAATTTATTAGCATTTCTCTAAGCGGAGTTATTTTAAACTAAACTGGAAGAGAAAATATTTAAATTTCATACGACCTGTGCGCTAAACGAGTACTAATTAAACGAGATATATGTCAAATAAAAATAAATTTATGGAGTAGCATTTCATTTGTATCAACACTTTTTACATATTCAAATTCAAATTAAATTTATTTGCTTAAAACAGGTAACTACAGATGACATTCAAATTATTGCAGAGCTGTTTTGTTTATCATTGACTTATCACATATATCTACCATCATTTTAGTTATCTTATTGCTTCTACTTTGTTTGAGTACTTTATGTATGTTGCATATATAGTAAGTATAATAAGTAATTATGTATAATGCATCACCATCATACCTGGGATTAATATACTTCCTCTTTACCTAAAGGTTGTTTCGCAAAGATAGCTATTAGCAATTAGAACATCTTTTGTGCATTACATATGTAGGTTTACAATATACGTGACTGTAGACGGAGCAGCGTGTGACGTCATGATACACTTACATACAAACGATATATCGTTGAATAGTGTTTATGAAATTACAACGTTTCTAAAACATACGGAAATTAGCTGAATCTCATTTTTTAAGATTTTAAGACCTTTTAAGGATTGTGTACATTGTGCCGCCATCATCGCGAGTGGTGTCTGAAACTTTGAATAGCTTTATCTCGGTCATTTTTCAATGTATTTAATATATTTTTTCACTATACGTAATATTTTAACATTTTATTTTTATTTAAATACCGAAAGACCGAACCGAATGTAATGAATTTGTCTTCAAAGTCATAATTTGTTATTTGTTTCAAATAAGATCTTTTCAAAAAGTTGTATTTCTTTATAATTTGTATATTCCGTGGTTTTGAAAGTATTTTAAAAACAGAGCAATTCATACACTAATATATTGATTTTGTAGATACTTACTTTAATTTTGTAAATATTGTTTTGAGATTCTTGTTTTCTAGCAGCGAACAAATTATCTGTTATTTACTGCTTAGATTATTGTAATTTTTCCTCATTAGGTATAAGTACATAGATATACATATATTATACACCACATAAATATTTAAATTTATTTATTATATTATACCTAAATCTCTATATGTATTTGTGCTTGTATTAACGTCCCACTGCAGGGTTCCCCGAGTGAATCACAGGGGGGGTTTTCGGGCCGTAATTCATCACGCGGGCCAGTGCGGATTGAATGGTCACATACTACAGATTATTTTTACTTCTTGAGCATGCGGGTTTCCTTACGCTGTTTTCACATTTAAAAAAAAATATTTAAGTAACTTAAGTAGAAATTCAGTGGGTACGGGTCGAGGATTTGAACTCACGATCACACGAATGTGAGTCGAGTTTATATATCTCTAGGCTATCAGCGCTTCTATATATAAATGTAATATAATTAATTGCTGTATTATTAGCGACTAATTAACATATCGTACTAGCGACCCGCCCTCACTTCGCTTCGGTTTATTAAATTTAAAACAATCGGAATAAGATATTTTCCTGCAGTAAAATGGAGCCTATATTTTAAGTTAGACCTCTAGCAATACATCGGTGAAAATTGCATTCAATTCCATGCAGTAGTTTTTGCGTGATGCGTGTACAAACATACAGACAGACAAAATTTCTAAAAACTGTTGTTTTGGCTTCTGTTGCTCTAATAAAGACCCATATCAGTTTTTTTTTTTTTCAATGTTTATAATATACAGACATCGGCCTGTTACAATTTTATTATATTTATATAGATGTGAAAACCTATAAATAGGTTTTTAGATATTCATTAAATCCCATTTATAGCATTAGTTTTAAGCTGCTGGTTTTCCACGTATTTAGTATAATTAATTAAAATAAAATAACGTTATGGTATAACTAACGCCTCCGTCCTGGCATATCGATTTTCTAGGGATTCCAAACATAGCCAATATCCAATTAATAAACTAATGAGTTTTGCATCCTAAAAGTGACAATGAAAGAATTCTAGAACTCCCGAGCGTCCGGAGAGACGTTGCATTCCGCTGCTTGTTCTATCCCCTGTATAATGGGGAATGCCCTAAAGAATTGTTCGACACAATTTTGCTTCTCGGGTTGAATCACAATTCCAGAATGTGCGATGCATCCGCATTTTCTCGATACGGCGGAGGTGTGACGTACTGTGCGGTCTAAAAATCATTTTATACCGCGATACCCGTAAGCTGTGGAATGAACTGCCTCAAGAGGTCTTTCAACTACGTTACGATATGGGGTTCATCAAGAAGACCGTGAATAGAATTTGAAATATTGAACATATTTTGAGAACATACTTCTCAGTTGACTTATCAACAATTAAACTTGTGTCCCTCGAAATAAGAAACAATACTGTCTTCGGTTAATTACTATTGGTCGTTTTATTCATTGTACCCTCATTCATTTAACCCTGTCTAAAACAACCCGCAACAATTCGGACACCGCAAGTCTAAGTAGCTAATTTACATATCCCTTTTCATTTGGGTTTGTCCGTTTAACCAGAACTTCCCTCTCATTACGCAACGACAAGAGACACATTTAGAGAAGGTCATCTATCCGTACGTAGGTGGTCTGAAAAGTTTCCGACCTCAACATGAAGGTGGCAGCACTGGTCAATAAAAGCCAGGGAATGTGTTTGCGCATGCTTTGAAAGGTACTCACCAAAAATTTCAGTCATTTTGGACGCGCTGTTGTTGTTTGACAATCGTTTGAGTTGAGTGAGTGTGTCATGTCGCAAACATGACACACTTTGAACTCATAATATATAATTGTATAATAATCAAACGAAAACTCAACTATCACATCTCGAGTTCCCGCCTAGAAGCGTATTTTCATTTCAATGAAGCATTACGAAATCATGAACATAAATCATGAACTCCAGCGTATTCCACGCTTCGGGAAAGCCTCGGACACACTTTATTTAGTAGGTATTTCAACTCTTTGCTACAGATAGAAATGTAACCGACCCACATCCACGTAAGCTCTTATGCAACTCGTTTACACAAACAAACAAATCCTAACCTAAACACACCCTACATTTCGGCTTAATACGAAATCGGATGAGTTCACGTAACACTCTTTACTGTAAATGGGGTTGAACAAAAACAGTTCTGTTGCCAGAACAAAAATAGACCTTGTGTATAGAAATTCTTAAAATTACAACAATTTTTGAATAATAAATTGAATTTATAGAGCACCATAAACATTTTGATACTTGTTGTTTCTTTTGTATCTAATGATTCTAAAGGTTTGCAAATGCATTCATCGTATAATAAATATTTAAGTTTAAACTGACTCTTTAAAATATTTTAAAAAACAAAATACCTAAATTAAGTGTAAAATAACCGTGCTATAAGATCTAGATATAATCAATTAATGTCTTTCTGCATTAAGCGGACAGTTCAAGCACATGAGTAAATAATAATTTTACTCATGTGGTTCAAATCGGTTTGCCATTTCCGCTGCGAGTTAGGTCATGTTTGTAATTATTTCTCAATAGATTTGACGTTTTTCAAGTATGTCATACTACTAAAAAACAGTAAAAGCTATTCATAAGCTACCACAAATACGAGTAGACACTACATAGGGTACACATTTAAAATAGATTAATATAGGAAACAAATTGGTTACAATTTTTTTATGGTAAGGGTAGGTATATTATGTTATGAACTTTGCCCGTAACATATAGACAGTCTATACTTATTTCAGAAATACACGGAAAAAATCTCAATGTACATCATATTATATTTACACACATTTTTTTAGTTTACTTTTACCTTGGACTTGAACGTCAAAAGATGTTTCGTTACCCAGGAATTCCGTAGGTATACTTTTCCTAAAAGGAACTAAGAAGAAAACCTTTCATTTCCTTTGTATTGCGAATCCTATCTTAGAGGAAATTGAAAGCGAGCCAACAATGCAATATAATACCTGATCCGATAAATATTTGAACCAACTAAATTGAAATGAATCTCCGACGTAATTTTACTAATTTTTCTCTTCTCTCGGTCTTCAAATAAGACTACTTTTATTCTCAGACAATAATTATATCTTCAATGATAACCTAAGGGTATCTATTGACGACTCTCACTCATGAATAAAATCAGTCGGTACCACTATGTTACTACTTTAATATGTATGTACGGATTTTTATCGCCCCATCTCTTCCCATGATTGTCTTAAAACTCAACTAAGGGATATCAAAGCTGCTAGCTACCGTGTATTCTGAGAGACTATAACACCTCTGAAAGAGTGGTCTTGCCTACCCGCTTGGTCATCGTGGCGTTGTAAGCCATCCACCCACAAGACAATGTGCATGAGGAGGCTCATGCTCATCAGTAGACGATAAAAGGTTACGGTTACGGTACGGATTTTTTAAATTATCACTAGTTTCGGTGTAGGATAACATCTAGAATTTAATTTAACGGTTACAGCCCGATGCGATGGCTGCAATTGAAATCGTGTGTATATATAACCCACATGGCCAAACTGACTGGGTACTAGCTGTCGTCTGGTAGGGAAACGTTGGGGTTTGAAACCAGAACATGAGCTTTGGTTAACACAGGGGTGTTCAGACCATTGATCACCTATGTCTGTGTGGCATGGCACCACCAGCAGTAGACATGCAATACTGCACTAGGTAGCTTACAAAGGCTTGCCTGTTTAATTGTTACAGCAGCCATGTCCTCAAAACATCGGCTGCAGCCATAGAAGCATTGCTATCTCTATATCCCCTGCATATCCATGTGCAAATGGAGGCGCGTATACACGATGAGGAAGTTACAACAAGGATGTCTAGACACTCCCATCTTGGCAATGCCTAAAGACACCATGACGAGAGAATTCAACTTTTTGAAATTATTCAAGATCCAGATACCTGCAAGGGATGTAGAGGCTAATAAGGCTCAAGAAGTACCGCGGGACGGGACTTGTTTGGCACACCGATGGAATCATAAAATATCGTTGTGCAGAGGCGGGAATCGGTGAGCGACCTTCAAAGGTGTATATCCATACATCTTGGGCGATTTGCCACCGTGTTTCAGGCCAAAATGTTAGCCATAATTAAATGGTTCTAACATTTGACTAGGGAAGTTGGCTTATGTCTATTACCTATAGCCGAGCCTTTTGATACCTATACCAATTGATTCTTTTCAAAACTGCGTCGCACTATGCGACCTACATATTATTATATAAGGGATGTATAGAGAATCAAAAAACGTTGATCTTAAAGTGTCACGTTACCGAGATATTATGATTGAAAGATCGCTGTATATTCATATGATCTTCGCAAATCTTACCTTAGTGTATGAAAAAAATGTACAAATCACGTGCTTCCACTAATTAAATTGTTATCAAATAACTATTGTTGCTTACATTTATATCTGTTAGTAAAAATAAAACATCCATGTATGTAGGTCCCATCGTATGATGCAGTATTGAAAAGAATCAAAATGGCGGCTCGGTTATAGGTACATATATATAGACATAGGCCAACTTCCCTAGTTAAATGTTCGAACCCTTTAAAAATAAAAGAATTTCTTAAAAAACAGTGATTGTCTCTAATTTAATCTTAAGACCTTATTAATATGCAAATAAATCTGCTTCATTACACCATCAGTTCCGAAATAAATTTAGAAGTTAATTTGATTTTATTTTAACAAACGATTTTTAAACATTCCTTTTCTTTGCAAAGATTTTTAGGCTGACTTGGAGTCTAAAATTTAATGAATACGAACGAAGTAAGATTAGAAACGTATTAAGCGCTTCTCTGTCGTCTTTTATCCCACTTTATTCGACGCTAGAAATTCTCCAGAGGGTTCTTCACTTCTACGAATTCCGCCTTTGGGTATAATACATTCAAACTATTACAAACGCAATGGATAAACCCAGTTTGTTTAATGAATCCCCTCTACGCTCGTGGATGCGTAGTGTAAAGCACCTAGGTATTCATAATATTATAATACAACGGAATGTAACGTATAAACAGCAACAAAGTATACGTAGCACACAGTAATATACAATAGCAGTAGTTCAACTTTGTATTTACTAGTATCTAAATGTACCAGGCATGCAGAGTTCAAAGTGTTTGAATCGCGTTTGGATTTTTTTTTTATGGACGAAGGCGGCAGACTAGCATACTGTCCACCTGATGGTAAGTGGATACTGTCGCCCATCGACATCCGTGATACATGCCAATATTAGTCCAGTATGACAAACTTTGGCACGCTCCCGGATGCGCTGCCTACCTTTGTTGATGAAAGAATGGATTTGGAGAAAGGGTTGGAGACCTGGGAAGGGATAGGATGGGAATGGGCTCTGGCATATCTCACTCACTACCGAAACACGTACATACATTGGGGAATATGATAAAGTGGGAAATGCAGTACATTTCAAGGTAGTATTCTGTGAGAGAGGGGTAACGTGGCCAGTCGAGTGCGCCCAACGGCTGTTGGATTGCAACTTTCACTCTCCCCCTCCAATATTAACTAAATATTGAACTAAATATTAACTCTCAGAAACATCACACAACAATAAAAAATATTATAGAGATTAAGCTATGCGGTATTTGGTACCCCATTCTTACCTTGATGTCGGCCGCCTTTAGAATAACACAATCCCGTCCCTTCCCGAGGGTGTCTTAAAAGGCGACTATGGGATAACAAAGCGGCTACCACAAGCCGTGAGGAACTACGCCGCAACTAAAAGAATGAACTCGCCAACCCGTTTGGACAGCGTCGGCGTTTTAAGGCCATTTTAATTCTTCTTCCATTATTAATTTTAATACAGAATGTAGCCACGGTTCGTGTCCCATACTGCGAGTACTACTGTTCGTGTTACATTCAAGGTGTGAAACAAAAGTGCTATAGAACAAAAGGTGCCGTGTTACAATTGTATGGGCGAAAAGCTGACGGCTGACACTCGAGATTTATACCAGTTTATATTTTTAGACTTTTTAGAGTATTTTAATTAATTGCTTATTGCTTAAGTTACGGGCCAAAACCGAATTAACAGCACATCGAGTTGAGCCCGGGAAAACCGCGAACCCCGAAACAATTCGGCTTGATTAGGTTAGAAGTCGTGATTTTATGTTTATTTTATGTCGTGAATGTTATTATAATCCTTTATACCCAGAAACAATTCAAGCACCTTCGTAGTTTGTCAGTTCACATCTTAATGTGGTGTGACAGACTGACATCGGTTTTGGCTCTTAACATATATTAACTTTTAACATTAGCTCTTATAGTCGTGGTCAACAAATTAGGAACAGACAGAATTTTGGGCAAAATTTATTATTCAGGACCCTGTACCTATTTGTTAACTGAAATGGATATCATTGACTATTATTATGTAATGCTGTTCGTCATCAAGTACCCTGGCTAAAAGTACATAGTTATTGAAGAAAATATAATCTCTATATATATAGATATAGAAACAAATCACTCCACTCGATACTGCGTTTGGCCATCTAATTATGATTGTTCTAATTTCAAAAAAATTAAAAAGTAAACACTTTTCTTCTCACATCTCACATCATTTCATTTTGGCGCCATTCTCTAATATTACCTTATTATTGTTTACATTCTAATTGTAATTATTACAAGCTTTTAAATATTTAACTTCACCTGTTAGTTAGTTAGTTACAAATCTTGCAACGCCAAATTTGAACCACTTCGTCTAAACTTACGACTTTGAAATTTTACATGCTTGTTCTGTTCTGATGACAATACACTAAAATGATAGAAATAACCTGATGCTGCAGCCAGAATTGTCTCCTCACGAGGGCACTCCTCAACGGTTAGTAGCACAGACACGAAACTTTGCATATACGTTTAATTTTGATAGCTAAACATGATCTTCACCATGAACTGATTCTGCAGCCAGGATTGTCTCCTCATGAGGACACTCCGCAACGATTAGTAGCAGAGATACATAACTTTGCATGTAGGTTTAATTTTGATAGTTAAACATGATTTACACCATGAACTGATGCTGCAGCGAAAATTGTTTTCTTATGAGGGCACTTATGAGGCGGTTAGTAGCATGCACATGAAACTTTGCAAAACAAAACATGACTTTCTACCGTAATGATGCGTTACTTGAAATGGATAGATTGAGAAATATTTCTAACTAAAAAGGTGTAAATAAAATAATATAAACAAAAAAACGTTTTTTAAAAATAAGCTTTAATGCAAGCCATGTACTAAAACGAATAAAATAAGTATATATTGAATTATTTGTTCACAAAAAGCTTGTCGCGAAATATTCTTAAAAGTAGGTGGTACCATTTACAATTTTAAGAAACGTTTTTTATATTATTTTTAAAATAAAGAGCTGTGATGGGACAATATGAAAAGTAATAATTATTTTTTATAAAATAGCAAAATAGAAGATCATCTAAATTGTTCCAAATATGTGGTTTACAATGCGGTGTAATATTACAAAACGCGTTATACAACTGAAAGTGTACTTAGGAAGAAAAGAAAAACAACGCCGCAATAAGATCATATGCCATAATTGCCCAGAAAGACCCCTTTAAAGGTATTGATCAAAAGGGGAGTATTTGGGGCAGAACCAAATAACGGCATGTCAGCAAGTACCGTTTAACGACGACTAGTAGAGGCAAAGCTGATAGGGAGAGTTGCTCGAAAAGTTCCTTTATTAAAGAGGGAACACAGATTATCGTTCACTAGGAAATATGAACATTGGAACTATTCTCAGTGGAACCATAAGTGTTATTTTCCGACGAGACCAACATAAATCTTATTTCATCAGATGGCACACACGCAATTATGCAAAAACAGAAATGAACTCAAAATACATAAAAAAAAATTCATACAAGATATCAATTCCCTTTGTAGTCAGGTTTCATTTAATTTAATAAAATATGACATTATAAAATAGCTATGTTATGCAAACGCAGACACAAATAAATATATCTACACATAAATTTGTGGAGTTATCAAAATTATGTATACAAAGAGATATTTCGGCATATTTGTACCTGGTATTTTTCAGTTTACCCATCTATCGCCATTTTGCCTTACTGAGTTTATAGAGCTAGCGATGTCTCATATAATCAGAATATCGTCTCTTCAATTTTTACCCGCGAAATGCTTACTGCGCCATACCAAATAGTATTGCTCCAGCTGGAAACGAAATGACATTTAAATCATATAAGTCGTATCTAACGGAAAAGAAAGCAACAATATGCATAACAATATACACTACGCGTGCGAGCAGTTGAGCTTTCCGGCATGAGGTGGGGAAGCGGGGGATTTGCTCGTCCGCTCACCGATAACATACCTGATTAAATTTATATATGTCAATCGATATCGACATAATTTGCTTACACGCCCAGCCCTAGTGCTCGCTTATCTCATTCCTTCCGAAGCTCTAGTGCTCGCTCGTCGAGTTATATATAGTTCATATTAGTTCTTGTGTTGCAATAGCTGCCTCTCCGTACGACGTACGTTGGTGACACGTCACTAATAGTCCTAGCAGAATATCAGCGCAGCGGTCTGCCTCACAGGTCGTAACAATATGTTGAGCCAGGTGTCAATTTTGTTATTGGTGTCCATTTCTCATATAATTTCTATTACTTTTTGTAAGAATTTCAAAATTGTACCGCCTTAGCGTATACATTTTTTCTACTTCTTCAAACCAAATGTTAATGTGACGTCATGTATTATGTGTGTTGTTTTATAACAAGGAAACTTGTCATTCATGCATTCATTCATATACATATAAGAATTAATGAGCTACACAAGTTCTATATAAACATTATCGATGAAAGTTATAATCCTTTCGTTACCACATTGAGTTTGGGTCCACTTCATCCATTAGTCGGTCACTGAAAATTTTGTATAAGCGTTATCGTATTCAGTTTCGAAACAATTCGCTTGTAAACAATATGTTTTCGTCGTGCTGGTTGACGATAAGCCAACCATTTGTCTCCACCAGCACTGGTGTTTTCGACATGTTCATCCGAACGGAATATAATGACAATGTAAAACAAACACCTACGTATTATCAACACACAACCATCTGTCCGCTACTGTACGGATTTTGCGTCAGTTAATAAGGGATTATTTTATTGTCATTTTCAGGGCAGTGAAAGGTAGTAGCTTAGTGAAATTCACACATCTATCTTTGAGTTCTTTGGAATTTGGAAAGCAATCTCACAGCCGCTCGGCGCACTGGTCTGGCCAAATTACCTCTCTCTCACAGAACACAACCATAAAATGTACTGCATTTCCTATTTAATTCTATTGCGGTGAATTAGGTCACGAAATTATTGATTCTTGAGATTATTGAAGCTACATTAGTGGTTGGTTATTTCTGCTGATATGTGAAGATATATTTTTTCGAAGATATCATTGTTATATGTGAAGAAAAGACTACCTTTTGCTCGCTTGGGCTCACTATCCCACGAGAACCTTTTTAGCTACGTACTTTTCGTGGTCCCCAAGAAGGTCCATGGAAAATTGCAACTCGATTCTTCCCGCCATTGATGCGTGAAAGCGTTTCAAACAAACAGACAGACATCGATTTGTAGAGGATGTTATTCTGTTGGCGTAATAATATTACTAACATCAGAAGGCGGTTTAATTAAACCACAAACGTCCTCTAATTTACTATATTGATTAAGCACATAAAAATACATTAAACAAAACTACTTACTCGGGAGTGGAGGAGGCGACTGACGACCGCACAATGCACAAGAAGCTCTATACTGGAAAAGTTGTTCTATGAAAAATGTATCTAACATAAAAAAAACACTGTGTCGCTACATTTTTATATATATTAGTAAGGGCGTGGTGAATTTTAGGATACATTATGAATTAAGTGTAAGAGATAGCCGATCACTTTTATTCTAATGGAAAATTAATAATTATAAATATAGAAAAATAATTAAAACCTAATTCAACACAATTAAGGCGTGCTATTCCTATATTGTTTATACAATCCCCGTCTAATCTGGAGAGTGCAATGAGTTTGTTCAGCAAACTGCTCGGAAGCGCAAGCTGTTTATGTAGTTAATAAATTAAAGCGAGGAGTTTATATTAAAATGTAATAATAAAGATGCCTTTTTGTAGTAAATTGAAAGAAGACACAATATCATTTTTTTTTTTCGGATTGATTTAATTCTTGTGGCCTTTACACTATAGAACTTTGTCACTATAGAAAAGTTATGAAAAACTGCATTAAAAAACTTTTTAATCGACGCCAAGGTTCCTTAGAATAAATTTCTCTATTTCTAATTGTTTTAGACTTTTCCATAAAGATCGGTTTCATTGAAAGACCGCGTATAGTTATTTATAGCCTACGCGTCTAATTGCAACCGGTTTTATAGGTAGCAGATTAGATTGGATATCAGCCTATAACGTACCACTGCAGGGCACAGGCCTCCCCTAGGGAATCCCCCTATACTATTTCTGTGCCCTGCAGTCGACCCACTTTTCTATTGGCCGATCGACACTATTTATTGTTCCTTGTACACTACAACGTGGTCATACATGATAACACGAGGAAAAGTCAAACTTGTACAATTAAGAAATTGTTAAACCTTTTGTCCGTATCGTAGCGTACCTATATCTTTTGTACATAAAATGGCCACATTCGCAAAGCTTTGGTGTTTCATTCCACTCGGAACAAAATCTGCAGGTTTTGTAATTGGATAATGTGTTTGTTTAATCTGGAGTGCTCCTGGCGACAGTACAAATGTCATTCTTGCTTAGAGTGGGTATAAACCCTAACCAGCCCAATTAGTATCCACTGCTGGACACGGGCCACGTTGTGTATGAGGGATAAATAGAGCGTCCGCTTAAATAGGGATAAATAGGTTGGCGAGTCCGCTCTTTTAGAGTTGGTGTTGTTCCTCGGGGTTTGTGGACACCGCTATGTTATCCTTTAGTTGCCTTTTACGACACCCACGGGAAGAGATAGGGTTTTGCTATTCAAAAACTGACCGATACCACACGGCACATGGATCCCTTACAGAGAGAGAGATATATATATCACGGCGCAGAGAGAGAGAGAGAGATCTCAGCGCAGAGAGAGTGAGATAGAGTGGGAATATCATAAGGTAATTTCCGCCTATACCCCTTCATCAAACTTTTGAAACTGGGGCAACTTGACAGGGCAAATAGTTGTGGGACCGCAGATAGGATAGATAACTTGAGCTGTGGGCTGCTAGTTGCTCGAAGTTGGCGTTAAGCTCCTCCTTCTCGCACTGCTCGTTCAGTCTGTTCCGGCCCGTGTCGCTAGCAAGTAGTTACAAAACACAAAAATGACTAATTGCGTCTGACTAATGACTAATCAACTGTAAAAAAATGTCATTAGTAGAAAACGGAGTGAAGGGAGATATGTCGTTTCATCGGTGAGTGGTTTCCCATAACTAAAATTTACTCGTAATAGCCTAGTCATTTTAGACAAAAATCATATAATTTTCTCAAAAAAATCCAGTTAGCTAAATTTTGGCATACACGTTTGTATTTTGTACAATTTGTATTCTAAATAATATATCAAAAACCGACATCGCGTGTGCGATTTGAGATATTCAAGTTTTTTTTTTGTATTTAATCTATTGACCCCCGAGTTTAATCTATGACTAATCGTGCATTCTAATGCCAGATTTTCTTCAATAACGTATTTTGTGATCTTTGACTTCGAATATCTCAAAACGCACAGGCGATATCAATATCGATTTTTGACCTACTCGTATTGTTTAGAACTTAATTACAAAGGTGTATGCTAAAATTCAGCTATTTGGGATTCATTTTGGAAAGATGAATCCAAAATTACTGGCCTATGATGTGACGCACTTGATTTCCATAAAATTTCATAAGCTTGCGTTGTCTATGTTTATGTGTGGGATGAAGCATCGTTTCGTATGTCTTGAATCATAGGTGTGGATACATTCATTACAGGATTTTATAAAGATTTAATTTCCCACTCCGCCCTAATTAGGCATAGAGCATATACTTATAGAATTTTTAAGACCCGACTAATTGTAACCTGACTATGAAGCTTTTTATTATGTAAACAGAATGTGAAAGGATAATCAGTTTATTTTTACGTACTGAGCCAAACATATACCTATGCGGTTCCAATTTGTTAATCCCCGTAATTGTATAAAGATAACTCGAAAACACATGAATACGAAACATCCACAGGGTCGAAAATGTCAACCCCCGCTTACCCTTTCAATTACAGTTTTGAAGCAATTTTCAGAAAATGGGTTTAGTTTATTAAAATAAATACGTAACGGGTTATACATATTATATATGAATTAGTGAAATATGAAAATTAATAACCTACCATTTGTGATTAATACATTTTACCAGGAATCAGTTTTGTGGTTTTTATCTACCTGCCCGTTCCTACATATACTAAAAAAACTGGTAAAATTTTCAGCTTTTCCGTTATTTCATTGACACATAGAGAGTTCCAATAAGAACGTCCGATGCACTTGTATCAGTTCAGTTTTTCCTGTAGAGTTTACAGCACTCTTAGCCCTTACAGAGATGTGGAAGCGCTTGCCTCCTGTTCCAAAAAAGTCTGTGCAATGACATGAATTTACTTAAATAGATACATACATACGGGTATATATGAGTAATTTGACCACCTACTTAGTTCAGTCAGTATCACATCTGCCTGTGAGAAGATACCTGGTCAAGGAAACAATTGTCCATTTGTCATTACTACATTCCCTTTGTAGTAGGGCGTATACTTGAGAAGTTTGTTCTCCAACCTTAATACACTCCTTTGATGAACGGAACACCAAAGACACCGCTATCTCGATGTGATTAATTGTGATTTACGAAACAATCGCAATTTTCGTTCCAAAGGTAAGCTTTAATTATCAACAGGTTTGTGATAGCCTCGGGGTACGCACTATCGTCTCTCATTCGCGAGGTAGTGAATTAAATGTTGTAATCCTGTGTCAATTTCCCCTCAATTTTATCTCTGAATTTCCCCTTAAGTACAGATTAAAAAAAAACTATCACATGATATTCGTTTTCTCCCAAATGATTTACTAGGGGAGGCGTGAGCCATATAGACCGAGAAAAAAAGAAAAAATATTCTAAGCTAGTCAGTTGAAGTGTCAATGAGCAGGTCAGGTTTGTTTCAAGGCCATTAACCAATGACGTCGATGAGTCCTCAAGTGGAGATCGTGTACCAGGAAACGTAGCGTGGGACGCACTTACATCAGTTACATCAGTCCATCGCATCCATTTAAGGTATCGGCCTTAAAGAACGTCACAGGCAGTGACTGAATGAGAAAAGCGGAAAACCTCATGTGGTGACTGCCTTGGGAGAGGCCTATATCCAATTATGTATAGTAGTGGTATGTTCTAAAGCTTTGATCACTACCAAATAACAAAGTCAGGTCAGGCCCGCCCACCACCTAAAGTGTCGGCCATTATTTATTATTGTAATTAATGGTGAAAATGAAAGGCGTATAGAACATTCGAAACAATTATCAAGAGGACGTTAGCACCGAATCGTATACATTGGCGGATGCGTTTGATGGAATTGGCATTTTGCCAGAATGCAAAGTTTACTTACGAAGTCCAGCATGGCACAAAATAAAGAGAAACTGATATCTCTTTACTATTGCAGAGATAATATTACTGTAAATTTTTAAATATGTACCGGTACACGTAGCGGTACAAATATGTACACGTAGCGTGGGTCGCCCTTCGGCCAGGTTTAATACTATTGATTTCATTGCAAATTGCATTAGTTCATTTGCAAAAATGTGAGTACAATAGGTGACAATATCAATCAGATGCTGCACATTCTACTGTTAAGCAGCGAGCGTGCTAAAACTACAACGTAAATACGAATTTAATATATTTAAAAGGAATATTAAGCCCCTATTCTGAATTATTAAATAAGTATATCAAGTACATATAAATATCAAGTGAAAGTTAATATAAATATTTTAAAATTAAACATGTCAAGAATCACATATCAGGAGAGTATCAGGCCATAGTTCAGTTCGCGGGCCCAGTGCGGATTGGTGAATACTACACATGTTCGAGATTTATTCTAAAATTTTATGCGGGTGTGATTTTTGGTTATATTTCCTATTTCTCATACTTCCTAGCCCCTTTTCCTCCTCTCCAAAGGTAGGCAGCGCTTCCGCGGCCATGTCATTTTCGACTGATGTTGCCATGTATCACGAATGCCCACAACAATATTTACTTACCAACAGGTTCTGCAGCCTTCTTTGTATAAAAAAGGGAAATTTTCCTGTCACAATTGCAGAAGTCTAAGCACTAAAATATGCATGATTATTGATGAAATTATAGACACATAAAAACAGTTTCCTCTTTTATTCATCTCTCCCTCAGGCAATGCTTACACAAAGAATACAAAATACTAACTTATTGATACAAGTCAGTCTTGGAGCCAAATTTCCACTGTGCATGCAAAGGTTTACCTTCGTGTCTATTACATTTTGTCTCAATTCTAAGCGTTTTTGGTATCCAGTTTCAGCCAGTATGTAACTAGAACCACGGATCTAATATTTTTGTAGGTAAGTCTATGTTTAGAACCGGTATCAGCCTATAACGCCCCACTGCAGAGCACAGGTCCCCCTAGTAAATAGTGATTAACTAGGGAAGTAAATTTTCATTCCACAATTTTTCCCGGGGGTTTCGTAATTTACTACGCGAACCCAGTGCGAATTGGTGGAACAGAATCTCCAGATTTTTTTTATTTCTGGAGCATGTGGATTTCCTCACGATTTTTTCCCTCACCGTCGAGAAAGGGTAATATTTTTTTAAATCCGTAGTTAAGTAGAAACTCAGTGATACGGGCCGAGGATTTGTACTCACGATCACTGTCTTTTTTTTTCATGGATGAAGGCGGCAGATAAGCATACAGTCCACCCGATGGTAAGTGGATACTGTAGCCCATAGACATCCGCGATACATGCTAACATTAGTCCAAAATGACAAACATTGGCACGCCCCCGGATGCGCTGCTTACCTTTAGAGATTTAGAAATGGATTTGGAGAAAGGGTTCGGAAAATGGGGAGGGATAGGATGGGAATGGGCTCTGGCAAATCTCACTCACTACTGAAACACGTACGTACATTAGGGAAATAAGATAAAGTGGGAAATGCAGTACATTTTGATGTAGTCTTCTGTGAGAGAGGGGTAGCGTGGCCAGTCGAGCGCGTCCAGCGGCTATTGGATTGCAGCGTGCACTCTCCCCCTCAATAACCCCTCAATGTGAGTCGAGTATAAGAACCCCTAGGCTATCACCGCTCTTAGAACCGGTGCCAGATGTAATTTAAATTAAAAAAAAAATACTTACTCACACATTCTTTTTTAAAAATAGACTATTTAATAAAATCTAGTAATTCTCAATAAAAGGAACTCCGTATTTTTTTTTTAAGTTAGCCCGATGAGACGGACAGATCTACTAATCTCGTTTTGTGTCTCGTTTGTTATATGTGACGTTATTTGGGCAAAGGGAGGTCGGTTGCCCAAATAACTTCAATAACAATAAGGTTATTGTTATATGTATTAACCTTTAGTTAAGTGATATAAATTGATTTGTATACCGCATCGCCTGGGACGGTTCCTTCTCAAACAAGTGGGAGTACATCCCAATTTCCCACAGCAATTGGGTTAATAGACCACGCCAAAAGTCGCAACTAGATGCAACTGATATTTCTAGATGCTAAATTCTAGATTCTAGATGCTACTGCTAAGGATTCTAAACCGCTTGTAAAAGTATCATACCATACCACCAGCCTAGGTCCCTTCATTGTTGGATAGATGTCTCTCCCGAAACTCGCCACCACAGACGGTCTTCGGCCTTTCTCACCCAGGCACCACCGACGAATTCATTCAAGTCAACGGTCCACCTGGCCGCAGAGTGCTTCCAGTGGAGTGGTCTGGTATACCGATTCCGAGGTGCGATCGGCACTCCATAATATCTTTTATTAGTCTCTTCCTCAGTTAATGCACTGTCTTACTACCATGTACTGAGATAGCGACTACATTTAGTGCTATTCATTTTACCCTCGTATTTTTGCCAGTATGAATGGTAAATACTTTATGAACATGTCACGAGTCAGTGCAGAGAAATATATGGAGCTGTAATTTTCCCTTCAAAAACTAATGAAATTATATCTTTATTAAACAAGTCATTATCATCATCTGCAGCTACACATCCTTACAGTACACATCTGCATCAATTGTTTGACCGGCTCGCAAGAAACTGTAGTGGACAATACCGGCACAGGACCACCAAACTGATACCAGTAGCTTTTTCTTAGTTATCTTGCGTTTTGGACATTGTTGGGCTGCAACTCCTGGATCCAGTCACTGATACGAACGTTTGCGGTTATCGTACAGGATCCATTTCTCATCACAAGTCACGATGCGATACAAAATTCCTTCGTATTTGTGACGGTTCAATAACACAGTGCACACTTCGACGCGTTGTTGTTGCTGACGTTCGTTCAGTTCATTTGGTACCCACTTTTTGAGCTTCTTTATTTTGCCGATTTGACGCAGAAGAACAAACATTGTTTTATCACTAATATCAAACCTGTTGCTAACTCAACTGTATTTTGAGGTGGATCTGCTTCCACTATAGCCTTTAATTCATCGTTATTAACCTTGGTCGTAGGTCGTTCGTGTCGTTCATCTTCCGTCCATAAGATCGAAATTTACAGAACGAAAACGTTCAAACCTTGGAGCTGCGTCGAACCTCTTATTCAAAAATAGCAGGAATTTTCAATTTATCCATTTTATTTTAAAGACAATCACATGAACATTTAGGTACAGAACAACAAATGAGTATTTCATTTTGAAATAAGAATCGAAATAAGTATAAACTCAGAAATAAGTATAAGAAATTTTGAAATAAGTATAAAATATCGAAACTCAGTGGCCAGTAATAAAATAAATTCGGTCATTTCATAGGTAAGCACCTAATATTAAAAATAACGGGCTTGTTTATTTATGATTTTTCTTGTCTTGAATTCTTCTGCATATTTATGAAAGCGACTCTTATAGTACTACTATAGTGTGACTGTAGTAGATAATAATGTGGCATTTTAAAGCGTTAGTGAAGGATTTTGACATCTATCACAACATCACTACAGTGACAGGATACCTTTTCGAAAATTAAATATAAAAAGACAATTAAAATGAGGTCGATCACAGTTGACGAAAGCAAATTTAATATACAATACTTATAAAAAGTATATCAATTGAAAATAATATTTTGGGGGTATTAGTAGCTCTATATATTTATGAATTATACGTTTGACGAAGATAGTCGATGGCCAATGTTTTCAAGCATCTGGCCAAATGTCTGACATCTTTTTCAAATTAACTGAAAGTTTAGTATTTTGTACGCGAAAACAAATAAACGTGACATACCCCCATAAATTATCGTGTGACATGTGGCATTACCTCTCCTTACGTTCCTAGTTCCGTACTCCAGTCGAATGTTGCCTATTATTATTTGGTCTGACCAATATCTATTATCCACTCGTTTATTAACTAATTTAGGTCAATGTGTAAATAAAACACAGGTGTACGTGACGCAACGTACTATCGTAATAATAAACGTGGAAACCGTTCTTTGATGATTATGAAGGAATACGGACTGATATATCATACGAATCTTAACAACTGTTTGAGAACACACTAGAGGAAGTTCATAATTTATACAGCTAATGGCGTAAATATGATGAAGCAATATTAATTGTGCCGTGTGATGTCAGCCGGCTACAGAACAGCAACACCCCATCTCCTTCCGTGGGTGTCGTAAAAGGCCACGGGATAATTAGCGGCTACCACAAGCCCCGAGGAACTACACCACCGCAAAAAGAATGGACCCTGTAACCTGCTTGACCCGCGTGGTGCGTTAAGGCCATACATCCCTCATACACAAGACAATGTCCATGAAGAGGTCCGTGTCCAGCTGTAGATACTGAAAGGGCTGATTGCAATATTAATTACTTTTTGTTATGATATAATTAATGACTAATATCGTAATAACTTATACGACATTACTTTAAAAAATTTAATTTAAATCCCAATTTGCCTTCCCGACGTGGTCGACGTGGCCCCCATTCGAGAACTTTTCTACCCTATCGGTTAACGGTCCTGTGGCAAATATGATCTGGGAGTCTACTCTGATTTTCCGCTTCCGAAGTTTCGGGCAAGATCGATGTTCGAAAGAAAGTACTATACTATGAGTTTTCTTCGTTCTTTAAATGGTGAGCTATTGTTATCATGAAATTTGGCGTTCGATCCTATTCGACCACGTTTCGGCACCATTTCGTTTTGCACAATTCTCAATTAATCTAAATACTTTAACTATTTTCTTCTTTCCAGAAAATGTACACATCGCAAGTCAACTCGTCACTTCCACTATACGATGACAATTCAACTGAGAGCGAGTACACACCATACGAGGACCGTCTGGAGACCTACCTGGTGCCGGTGCTCTTCGCCATCATCTTCATCGTGGGAGTCCTCGGCAATGGTACCTTGGTGATCGTGTATGTTCGGCATAGAGGCATGAGAAATGCACCCAATACGTAAGAAAATTTATTTAAATATTAAATTACGTGTGAAAAAGTTAATTTGACTGAATACTTATGTGTATCCGCGGTGTATAAAGATAGCATGTATCGCGATGTTCATAAACGACAGTATTCACTTATAACCATATAACCAGGTAGACTGTCTGCTCGTCCTTTTTCAAAATACTACAATTAATGTAAACCCAGCATGTTTAATGATAGTAAAAGACAGAATTTTAGTGTGTCGTGGGCCTAGAGACACAAAAATGTGAACCCAATCAAACATCTGTTTTCAACAAATCTTTTTTTGTCCGGGAATCAAACTCGGAATCTTTGGTTCATCATTTCAGTAAGTAAGATCGAATTCTTAAATACAAAAATGTGAGAAGATCTGATAATGTTAAAATATTAAACCGATTTAAATCATTTAGGAACTTAATTGGATCGAAAGTGGAACTAAAATATTTTTGTTGTCTTGTTCATTTAAGAAATCCCTCTAAATTTCTAATTCTAAATCTGTGGTGTCAGCAGTAGGTCTAAGCTGTAGTGGTGAACTCTTCAACTTGCTTTACTATGAAATAATTTTAACATATGGGTAGCATGATTAATTCGTAAGAGAATTCGAATAATAAGGTACGACTGGAATGCTTGGTAGCAATACAACCCTGTTAGGTAACGGACGTTACTTCTAGGCATCATGTTGCTTACGAGTAATGTCAGTAATTTGGTGTGGGGCTCAGATGACCAATCAGTTGTCCAGACTTTTTAATTGGCACATGTGAAGGTTGGTAGAACCGCTGATGGAATTGGCAGCGGTGGTCTTGTGTCCTTTATCATAAACATACAACTGTTTGTTAAAATAAATAATAAATAAACAAAACGAGTGTTATCCCGTATTTAAAGCTTATCCTCGAATTAATTGATTAATTGATAATAAATCATAATATTTTTTTATTGTATGAATGAAAACACAATGAATGAGACAGCTATAACAGAAGAGAGTTCCACAATTTGATAGTTTAAACAGAAAAGGCGTTTGTGTGGAAATTATAGGTACGAATACGTGGATGAAGATACGAGTACGTGTTGCAAGTTTTCACAAGAACGTAGATTCTATGGGAAAATTTACAATTGAGATAGGAAAATCTCTACATCACACATCAGCGTCATGATTCGATGGGTTTTTAATTGAATACTTGAGACGGCTCAATGTCAAAGATGTGACAGATTGTGATAAATGAAATCCGCCGTTCACCTCTAACATTTCAAATTACTTACATACCTTTAGGATATGTTCATGAGTAAAATAAAACGATTAAGAAATTAACCATTCAAAGGTCTACTTCTCCGCTTTTATGATTTATTAACCCTAAATACTAAAGACTTAAATAATTAATTTTAGTCTAAAAATAATTATTGTATACATACAGGGTGTCCCAAAATTCAACGACATGCGGGAACCAGGGAGTGGACCACCTTATGACTACCTCTAGAAAAATAAAAAATAAAATCGGCATAATTTTTTGTGATATAGGCTATGTGATAATGTGATATAGGCATTTTGTTGAAAAACATTTAAAAAATACCTCCTGTGCAACATTTTTAGGTGCTACGATTACAAATTTGCAGATATGACTCTGATTTATTTTGTGTTAATAGCTTAGATAACTCTGCTATCAATTACAATCCAAAATAAAACCAGTACGGGTGCAGTTTTTTTTTAAAAAAACATTGAATCGAATATCGAATATATTTCTTAAAATTTTGAGAAGTTATTATTTTCACTTAACTTTGACACTTCATGGGGTAAAAAAAATGTACGTCAAAAGCAGTTTCAATAGGTGTTGCATTCAGAATATTCCAAAGATACTAGCAATTATCGATAAAAACATCTCGCTATCCTCCATCACTAAAAATGTGTTATTTGCAGGAAACTTTGATCACTCATTGTTTTGTTTTTATTGTATTTGGGTACAAACAGTATAATAGTACACATTATACATAAACTTGTAATTAATGTATACACCAGTTAAGTTGCCATTAATCAATTAATCATTAATCATGCCATTAATCAGGTACAAAAATATTAACATACATATTGGATAAAAAATATTGGATACAAAATACAATATTATTATAGTACACAGATTTTTTTTACTATAGAAAGTACAGTTATTTTATGTTTCTTTACAAAAGTATCACTAGATACGTATAAATAACAATACATTTACATATTAGAAAAAAATATTATTGTATTTTTTACAAGATAGAAAATTTTTTTTTTGCATAATTACATTTCACAAGTTAAATTATTCAAATTTTATTTATTCTTAATATTAGGACTCGGACATTTAAAACTATTATTTATTATTATCAGCATATTATTATTATAATATCTAACATTAATATTAGTTATGTTAATATTTGTATGATTTTCCAACAGGTATATATTCTCATTGGCACTGGCAGATCTACTAGTAATTCTCATATGCGTGCCATTCGTCTCCATCATCTACACCCTGGAGTCCTGGCCTTGGGGCGAGCTGATATGCAGGATATCCGAAGCAGCTAAGGACGTCAGTATTGGCGTATCAGTATTCACACTCACAGCTTTGTCAGCTGAACGATACTGCGCTATTGTTAATCCCTTTAGAAAATTGCAGGCAAGTAAAGTGAACCGTTTTTGCTAATTAATATTATCAGGCGTTACAGGAAATTAGTTTGATAAAGACGAAAATAAGGGAAAATGATAAACTAATCTCAACAAAATATTTCTATAAAAATGTTGCCAATCCTCGTGACTGTTTGACCGATAAAAGTTGTGATATCTAATTGTGATAGTCGCCAAGTCTGGATTAATGGAATTTTTCTTCTTGTGGCTTGGTCATTTCCTTTCGTGCATCTCTAATATTGGTAACATAACGTCTTTTTGTGTGTGAAATAACACGAGAAGATCAAAAGTACGCTAAGTTACTTCGAGTTAAGGATGTTAGTGTTGGCGTCCTGGCGACTTTTTAATGTGAAATAATAAGTACGGCTGGGTCACTAGTGAATTGCTCCGACAAAAGGGTATAGTGTTCGGTAGTGCAACGAATCTTTACGGGGGCATTACTGTGAACCCAATATTTCTTCTTAGTTCTGTAGTTTGAACTTTTCCCATTTTTCGAATAGTTCGTATGTGTTAAGTTCAAGATATCTGTCACGATACTTAGGTAGGTACTTGCTAACATTAAATTCGTACTTACACCTGAGACGCCAACTACATAAGCGAGCGAGTCTCCCGCGGCGATAATCTCGCCGTGGCACTAATTTCAATAGTAACTGTATGAGCTAATCTATACACAACGATTTCAGCCCGGCGATATGATGTGTGGCAATTAATGAGTAAAACGCACGGACTCGTCGCGCCTCGCCGCGTGTTCGTTGCAAGGCGCGACGTGCTCGCTGCGAGCAGCTGCATGCTCGCCGCGTCACGGCTGTCTCAAACCATAAAGCAAATGCTCAATTTTATTTCACTCACGATGTATCGCGATACGCTGACAGAATAATCTCTGTGTCGTATAGTTTACTCGACGTTAGTAAGACAGAATCGTCGCGAGAGTCTCGCTCATGTAGTTGGCGCCTAAAGCCGTGTATTCACTAAGGGATAAATGTCGCAGGACACGCGTTGCCCAAGACGTCGCCGAACATCGCGTGACATTATGCGATATCACTCGACATATGGATATCGCGACGTCCGATATCCATGAGATGTTGTGTTTGATGGCACGTTACGTATCAGGCGACGTACGCGTATGTCCCCCGACATTTTAGGATATCTTACATCTGTTTATACCGTCTATATAAGATATATTGTCCTTATGTGATCTGCAGTGAGATATTTTCCAATGCAGGTCATAGGCCTCCAGCGGGGACATTGTTCTTTTGTGTAACCGGGATGCAATCGTAAGCATAGCAGTGCGAATTGTTGGATGTTATACACGTGTTCCATATATTTCAATAGAATATTTGACTTTTTTTAAAATTATTATACAATTAAATAATTCAAAATACTAGAAACCAATATGGTGAAGTCAAAATCAAAACAAGATATTTCATAACAAATTGTGTTACAGGTTTTAGAAGTTACAAGTTACAGAGGGATCGCGTTACTATTGTATATTAATGTCGTCAATATGCCGTACCTGTTAAAGAAAGAAAAAAGTCCCATTTAACACCGTTTAAGAGAATAGAGAATAGTCGTCCAAAAACATTGCTCTTGGTGTTGTTGCTAATAGTAACTCAATTATACCTTGATCTAGTACTTGCAGTTTCAGACCTTTGTCTGTGCTAGGGTTTACTATTAATTCGTACCGTAATACAAAATTACATCCATGTGTGAGTCACAGAGATGCACAAGTATAATAATAGCATCCTACTTCAAAATATTAAGTCTGCCTAATTTTCTAATAAATTTAATTAAGAAAAATATATTTTTAATAACGGTTGTTTTTAATAAGGGTTGCTTTTAATAACGGTTCTTTTTATCTAGTTATCGAATGCATAAATTTTAAATCGCAGTAAAATTACCTTATACTCGATCGCGCGGGTTTCCTCATGAGGTCTCCTTCACGAGCTCATTAATATGAATAGAGAATAGAATATTCTCTTTAGCTAGAATTACAATAATATGTATGTTCCAGCTCCGTAAACTGCCACTCGTGTGCGCGACATTTATATGGGCAGCGGCGCTTATCTTCGCGACTCCAGCCGCCGTGTTCTCCAACACCCAGACAGCGAAGATACACGACAACATCACTATTGTATACTGCACGCCGTATCCGCCCGAGTGGGACAACTATCCTAAGTAAGGAATATGTTAATTTATATTCGAGCTAAATTGAAATGGGAGGTTTATGATAATATTTAATTGAATATGTATGTATGGTCAAATGGCAATTTTCTTGTTAATTATTATGCTTTCTAGGGTGTATTTGTCTTTAGCCCCTCTTGTATAGGTTCATGGCATTTGAAGAAGCTATAAGGAGATATGTCAATAGACAGGACTTTATTCCGACATACGCAAACACGCATGAAATATACCTACCTACATATAACAACAAGCAAAATTACAATACACTTAAAATTACAAAATAAACGATTTAACCCAAAAATACCACATCGTCAGTTTGTGAATATGTGAGTTACGTTTTTTTTTATAGTCAAGTAGGCGGACTAGCAAGCGGTCCCACGTGATGGTAAGTGTTACCGCCGGCCATATGCGGGAAGTGGTCTCCAGCCCGGCATAATATGTTATGATTGTTGACAATCATAGCGGTGATTTTCAGTGGAGCCATCGGAGACGTATGGACAAAAGTATATAGTTATGATAAATGGATAAACAAATAGTCATATAGACAGTATTACAATAAGAATAAATATAATGTGTCTATTAAAAATTAAAATTTAAAAAGATTTAAATGAATGTAAAAAAATATATAAAATGTTATTAAGATATATTCAAAATCGAAATATATCAGAATAGCGCAATGGAATACCAGTAATCGTTTACCATTGATCGGATTGTTTGTTAGTGCGTTATTGTATATTTTTTGTAACTTATTTATATAACTGATTGCGTTCCTCTGCGTGTGCTACGCATGTAGCTGCGGGGAATGTTTTGAAGAATTGTTCAATTTGATGCCAACTTCGGGTTTTCGTCATCGCACCTCTAGTCACCGACGTGTGGTTAATCCTCATTGACAAATAGTCGCTGCGTACAGTGGGATCGTCAAGACACTTTATACTGCGAACCCGTAAGTTGAGGCATGAACTGCCTGCTGCGGTTTTCCCGCTACACTACGCCATGGGGTCCTTCAAGAAAGCTGTAAATAGGATTTTACAAGGCCGGTAGCGCAACCGTATACCCTCTGGTGTTGCAGGTGTCAATTTACCATCATGTGGACCACACGTCCGTCTGCTACCTTCACCATAAAAAATAAAATAAACATTCAAAATAATAATAAATAAACATGTAATAATACACTATAAAAATAATAAACACTATTATTAATTTATCTATAGTTGTAATTTACATTTTAACTCGTGCATTATATCAGTTTCGTTAAATACGCACTGTGCCGTAAAGTTGAGTACAAATTGGTGAGTACAAATGGTTAAGACATGTTAATGTACCTATACATATACAAAGTGAAAATCTTGAAGTTATATTAAACACTGTATAAAAAAATAACTTTTAGATCATTACATTTTTATCACGCAACTGCATATAAGTATTAAATTTATTATTGTTAAATTTGTTGTAAGGATAAAATTTAGGGCAGTAAAAGTAAACAATTTCCACAACACCTACTAATTTGGCTTAAATTTTAATTCAGATTAATCACCTTATTTGCAAAAGGCGTATTCTTGCGAGTGAAATATGATATCGTGTATTTTATAAGGCTGGTCACATAAATTTTAAACGGTTTTTCACGATGGGTATTTGGCAATTTCTTGCCATTAAGCCTTTAATTTTCGTTGGCTTTAGAAACAAAAACAATAGCTTATAATGACTTAGCTGATGTCCGCGGCTTCGCCGGCATTGACGAACATAAAAAAAATGTTCTATCCTATAGATCGGGTGTATCTGTATAGGTGTATCTGTACTCGACTCACATTCGTTTGATCGTCAGTTCAAATCCTCAGCCCGTACCACTGAGTTCCTATGTATGCACGTACGTTGTTCGGTAGTGAGTGAGATATGCCAGAGGGGATTTCTATCCCTCCCCATTTTCCCAACCCTTTCACCAAATCAATTCCTATCCATCAAAGTATCAAAGTTTGTCGTTTTGGACTAATGTTGACATATATTGCAGATATCCATGGACTACAGTATCCACTTATCATCAGGTGGATTGTATGCTCGTCTGCCTCCTTACTATAGAAAAAATATTATTTGTAATTATGTCTGTAAGTTTCCTCTCTACCCAAAGCTTGTTTCAGAAATCGCTTTTTAACAATACAATCGCTTTAAGTGCATTTCATGTATTTACAGTGTCTGTTATTTACTATTTTGTTTTATTTTGGTGTGCAATAAAGAATTTTGTCTATCTACTCGTATCTATGTGTGATACCGCACAGATATGAAACTACCTTTTTAAGTTATAAAGAGGCGGTAACTTTTGACATGAACGAGAAACTCAATTACGCGAAAAAGACAATTAAAAATATTGGCACTTACATCACGGGTAATAAATTTGACGACTACATTTCAAGTAACACATATTTACAAGAAAAATCGTTAAGTTTATTTTATGAGGAGCTATAATGTTCTTGAGTCCCGGCAGTAAAAAGTCCTTTGTCAAGGAATATAAGGAGTTTAATATAATTTGGTAGAATTTACGTATAACTTTCAACCAGTTTGTTGTGTTAAATCTAATTAAACAACTGATGCTTACACCAACTTGACCAAATTGACCAACTTGACTTGTATGGTGACTTGAATGTAGTTATTGTATGGTGAGGTTTGAGCCTGGCAAGTCAGATTAGGGCATAATATTTGTGAGAAATTCCTTATGTAATTTTTAGGTAATCGGAGGCACATATCTAGGGTAGTCGGGCCGTGATCGGAGGTATCGGAGATGTAGTCATATACGTAAGACACAGCACAGCAACTCGTGCCGCCCCTTGAGACAAGAAGGCTGTAACTTGTTGGCATATTACTAAAACTTATCAAGTTTGCAGCGCCTGATAAAAGTTCTTGGCAATTTCACGCGAATTTGTTGTTTACAACAAATTTTATATAGTAGGTACTATACCATCTATTGATTCTAATTCATAGTACGTTTATTCCAGCAGATGTTGACTACAAATCGTAACCATATCGTATCGAAACGGTCTTGTAGAGTGAAAAGTTTTGAGAAACAAGTTTTAAAACCTCCATAAAACCAATTTACTTGACGTAGTAAAAATCTTCATATCGTAATATTATTATTATCATAATCTTAATAAAAATCGATTATAAGATCAATTCCTCTCGTAGAAGACATTTTGGTCTTCCTATAGATAACTTAATAAGAGGACGATTATTTTCAGACATTTTATAAAGCTTTTTTTTTAATAGAAAAAGGTGTCAGACGATCATACAGTCCACCTGGTGGTAAGTGGATACTGTCGCCCATAGACATCCGCGATACATGTCAACATCAGTCCAGAATGACAAACGTTGACACACCCCCGAATGTACCTACCTTTGCAGATTAAGGAATGCATTGGCAGGATGGGTTGGGAAAAATGGGGCGAGATAGGGTATGATGGGAATGGGCTCTGGCTCTCTCACTACCGAAACTATTATTCACCGAAACGAAGTCTTATGATGCACTATTGTTACACACCCTGTTCTAATATTTTTGTGGACATATTCTAGAATCAAACCAACTAGTACTTAATTCTTGATCGCACCGAAAGTTCACAAGAATTCCTGATTACAATTATTGTTTCAAAGTTACCTACTGAATATTTTTTAAAGGAATGAGAACGGAGTTGAATAACCTTTGTCTTTTTAAATAATAATAACAGGAAAATAAATTAAATTTGATTAAGAAGTTTGATTACTTATATTTTTGGAAGAAATGTTGCACGGGGATATTTTTGCTTGTTTGTGTATACTTCCTGAGGAATTCTTTTTTTAAAAGTAATTTTACAAAACAATAAGAGGTTTCTTACATACTTCGTTAGACGATTTCTTTTGAAAGAAGTAATTTGAAAGGAAATTTCAAATTACATTATAGAAAAGGGCAAACTTTGAAAATAACAATGGCTAGGGAGTATTAACACTTTTTTTGGAAGAATGCAGTTTTTAAATAATTAGTTTTTCTTGATTTTTGGTACATAAATGCTTGTTGCCTGTTCAGATAGCACCTAATTATATGTTTCTAAAAGCTTCATTGCACCTAAATGTACAGTCTCTATTTTGTTGCTTTTTAATTTATCAATCTGATATTATGGTATATTACGATATGCTAAAGTATAGATATTGAGTTTTTATGGTTACGCTTCCAAAATGTAAGAAGCATTATCCCATTAAATAAGTTAGTGTGGATAAGTTATCAAATAAATTACGTTAAGCGAGTCAGCTATGGAATTACCGACGATGAAGACCAGCTGCTTCGCTATTTATGTGCACTAGGACTTTACGGACCTAGGTTTCCACTGAAGGTTTTTTTTATGGACGAAGACGGCAGACGAGCATACAGTCCACCTGACGGTGTAGCCCATGGACATCCGCGATACATGTCAACATTAGTTCAAAATGACAGTCGTTGCCACGCATTCGGATGCGTTGCCTACCTTTAGAGATATAGGAATGTAGGTATTTGGGAAAATGGGGAGGGAAAGGATAGGATGGGATGGAAATGGGCTTGGGCATATCTCACTCACAAGAACACATTCATTTATGAAACATTATTTTATGTATAAAACATTTCCATTATTTTGGATAGTTTATTCTATTCTTGTTTTATAAATATAGTCCTCTTTATTTTCGGTAGGAGTGGTGGCGGACAGCCGCGCCACCAGATGCCATGTAATTATATAACTTGTATAATTAAATTATAATAAATACTCGACTGTCACGTGGCTTAACCTCTAGGATTTCTTCAACTTCTAAGAAAATAATAAATACACAACACAATTATTAATTACCTATACGACCAGAAGCAAACGGAAGTGGTTGACAAGACACGATAAAGCGGGAACATGCGAGCTGAACAAAGGCGACAACCAAACTTGAGATATTCCTGTTAAACCGTAAACTAATCCTTTAGTAATCTCTGGACCCGACAAATTTTAGTGGGAAATTGCCGTCGGCGGTAGCAGCAGCGATTTATCTGCGCGAGGATCTGCGCGGCTAAGTTGCTAATAAGTGATTTGGGAGCGTATCGTCTTACACACTCAGGGGTTGTATTCCGAATATACAAAGATCTAGATGTGGGCGTTAACGCTAATCTTGCTACTGTTACCTGTTGACGAAAACTGTTAAGCGTTCTTCAACTGTTGCCCATGTGAAAACTATTACTATAAACGAACGTTGTCGATAATAACAGAGGTATTGACTGTGATCAGTTATTATTCCGTATGCTAGTAGCTTGTTGAATGAGTAACGTGATCTCTAGCTTCTACTAAGCTAAAAATGAATATTTTCGATAAAATTAGTATGAATTTGTCTTAAGTAATTAACTAACTAATAGAACTAACTTAAATGAAATTGACCCGCTAAAAGTTATGAGACTAAATTGAAAAAAAATGAAACTTATTCTTCAAAAATGAACTTCCTCCATGATTATGTTTGAAAAATATTACACTAAATGTACCATTGAGATCAGTTTAAATTAATATAGACTAAACAGTCAATAATTATTTATTTTTATCTATTTATTGCATGTTGTAAGTACATTAAAATTATAATATCTAATAACATACAACACCCTGGTAAGGCAAAGCAATTCAAAGTTAAAAATTAAAAATACATACATGAAATATTAAATACATTATTTAATATTAATTTCATATTCAATTAATTAATTTCGTATTATTTATTAATTTCGTATTATTTATTAAATGTTAAATTATTAAGTTATACCCACACATACATGTCAAGGCAAGAGCAAATTAAATTGTCAAAAGAGTCACTGTTCAGTTCATTTAATTTTATTAAACCCCCCATTAATTATTAATACTTATATTTATATTATGTTATTATTAATATCACTTATATTTATATCTATCATATACTTTCTATTCTTTATCGTTGAAAAACTCTTGCAGTGTGTAAATACATTTGCCAATTAAATATTTACTTACTTTATTATTATTCTTCGTCTTGTGGTTCCTCTTCAACTAGTGGAGGTTGGCAATCAGCTCCGAATATTTTGCAGTGTCTCTCGCGAGGTGAAACACTTCGGCGGCACTCGCGATGCCAGTCCAAACCCGAATGTTATGCAGCCATGACTTTTTCCTGCGACCAATACACCTCTTTCCGGCAAGCTTGACCACCATAATGAGATACGCAACTTTTCTCGACTCAATTAACCCCTTTGATCCCTTAACTTAATAAGTTTGTAGCGTGTCGCCTTGCCATGTCCTTTGCACTTGACTGTACAAACTGGTAAGTTCCACAAACTGAGTTAATTTTTCTCTTTTCAGATGGATGGCGTTAGCAAAAGCGATTATCTACTACGGCTTACCACTCCTGGTTATTTCGTTCTTTTACTCACTGATGGCTCAGAGACTTCTAGCCAGTACAAGGGAAATGCCAGGGGCGCTTCACGGTGGACAGGGTGAGGCGCAAGCTAAGGCCAGGAAATCAGTCGCTTGTATGGTCCTCATATTTGTCATTGGTAACTACTATTTTGTATAAATAATGAACATAAAATTATATATAAAGTAATTCGCAAAAATACAACAGTAAAATATTCGCAAAAATACTTTAAAAAATAGAGAAAGGAAAAATAAAACTGCAGAACTCTTTTTGTGATAATCAATCTTAAAACTAAATTCTATATTGATTTTCGTACTAAGTGCTATCAGATTTATTTTGAATCACTAGTTCTCGGCACACAGACATATTCGATCTTTTCCCTTTAAAAAAAAAAAACAATATGGATCCAGTTTTAGGAGGAACGTCGTTTCTTCATAAAAAGTAAAAACAACTAAATTAGTGTTAGTATCGGATTATAAGTAAAATTAACTAGAAAATTATAAGTAAATTGCCGAACGTTACTACCTCTAATGGTAATATAAAATAAAAAATAATTAAAGTTGATAAATGAATTTAGCTACTCTGTTTACGGTTTGAATCCTAAAAGGAAATACAAAAAATTTTGGACAGTATAATTCAATTTTCCAATTCGTGGGACAAACCACCGGAACAAACAAGAATTTAATGACTTTTCCAGTGTTCTTCATTTGTTTCCTGCCGTACCACGCGTTCGAGATGTGGTACCATTTGTCGCCGACTGCTCAGTCCGACTACAACGACTGGACCCACGCTCTCAGGATAATTGGTTTTTGTTTGAGGTGAGTGATTGGGAACAATTGTTTTTCTTCCAAGTTTTCGGCAAACGCAATTAAAGAATAAATTTTATAAACGTTTGAAGTAAAAAACAGTTGTTGATGTAACCGCTATAGTAACTTCAATAACGTTAATGGTGCATAATAAAAATATCGAAACGAAGATTGCAAGAGTGGTATTTAACAGAAAGGTTTTTGATTTTCAAGCGAAGATGTTCGTTAATGACAATATGTCATTAAAACTCCACTGAGTTTTAATGACATATTGTCATGTAACTAGGTCAGTTATGACCTTATGATATAATATGTATAAGACATTTATGAAAGAAAAATGTTTCATGTTAGACGTTAAAACAATCAAGTTTCGAAAAAACTGTATTTAAAATAATTGATTGGATTAAAATTTGATTGTAATTTTCCCAACGCATTTTCCTTTTAGCGTTTCTGTTGGTTAAATATTGTTGATGAATAAAATGAAAATAGGGTTTAATGAGTTTAATGAGTATCCACGTTAAGCTCAGAACGTTAGGGAAATAAAAGAAAATCTGCATAATCTAAGAATTTTTTTTTTTACTAACCTTTTGTATTTGCAATTTTGCGGGTTGAAACAACATATTGAGAAGTTTGTGATATGAAACTGTAAACAAGTTGATTCATATAACAATGTCAAAATGTCAATGCCAATTTGAAAAATGTCATATTTCATCCAATTTTGTAAAAACTATTATATAATCACCTAGGAACCTAGAAACTGAAACGTGGTTCCCGTTGGTTTGAAAGCCCACATTAAAAGAACTATTAAACTATATTAAAACGATTTTTTTTTAGCTAGAACCATATATATTCTAAAGACATCAACTCCTATTAGGTAGTAAAAAGTAATTGCCCATAAAAGTAAAAATATAATTACTAATTGTAGTTCCACTATTGAATTAACCTATAATTCAGCTAGGCTTAAATTATATGCGTAGTATTGAAATAAAAGTTTAAAATTGTTCTCTAAGTTTCCTGAACTCCTGCGTGAATCCCGTTGCCCTGTACTGCGTGAGCGGTGTGTTCAGGCAACACTTCAACAGGTACCTGTGTTGCCGCCGCGGCACCCTGCACCCGACCTGCAGCTCGCGCTTGTCCAGAACTGCCGTCTGCGAGACCTCGTTCAGGAGCACTCATCGGCACCGGTGTAACAGGTAAGATGGTCTTATGTAAAATGTTTATTTGATAAATTAATTAAGAACAAATTATTTATGGTTTAGTTGTTCTTGGTGCCACAAGAATTTATTTGTATCGCTTTCTGCTTTGGGAGCGTTTGTGCCTGAATTTGTGTACACAATATGAAATCCACGCACTCTTGACAATCGCCGTGTTTTGTATTTGAGTGTTTGCCGTGATTTATGTATTTTAACTAATTTGTATAATAAATTTAAAAAATCATTAGGTATTTATTAAATTGACACAAAGTGTGAAAGAGATCAGAACAAAGGTGCAGTACACACTAATAGACTCGCAGACGCAAGTTATGCTTGCTGTGAATTCAACTTAGTTCGAATTTAAAAGAAATAAAGAAATATAGTAAAATTTATCAATACATTTAAGGAATTTGAAATAACAAATTCTTATAATCGACGTTCAAATAATAGGTATCTGATAATCAAGGTATCTGATCAAGTTTCATAATTAACTATCTATTTTAAATTATAATTCCTTGTCACTTCTAAGAAAAATGGAAAACTATTACCTACATGCATAAAGTCATTTCAGATAATAATGTAATTAGGGTACGGTTATAACTTTTAGTTCAACAGTAATGGTTCTTACTCCCACAGGAACCCAACAGAAAGCATAGTGATATCAAACTACGACTACGGAAGCACTAAGAAGAAAAGTAACATCATATCAAGGAACAGCACCGACGGCGTTACCATCATGACAGTCAGGGACACCAATGATTTCCTCACAGGCGATGGCGATGAAAAATGCATTAAGAGATAGACCCAATTCTTCATTCTGTTCGGAATTTATCCGAACCTTTCCAACTTTTCGGACTAAAAGACAAAAGTAGCTAACTTTCGATACATTTAATTCGCAGCTGAGATCAAAGATCGTAACTTCTGAATGTTCAAAGGTGTTAGCTTGAATTGTGAGCGATTGTCTATCATTATAAAATACAGCTTTTGATGTAAAGGAGTCACTGCAAGTGTAGATTTTTTTGTAAAAGACCAAAAATGAAAAATGTTACATATAAGATATTTGTAAGATAAGATGAATATTGATGATTGTAAACATTTTATATCAAGAGATTTGTTGTGAACTAGAGAGCTTTTTGTAATTATATTGAACAGATTCGCGTCGAATTAAGATTTAAGTGTAAACCACGTGCATTAGTTGAAATCAATTCGGTCACTTCGTATGAGTATGTAAATACACTACTATGTTCTCAATTTTCTTGGCGTTAGGTCTGTATATCGATACCACACATGCTATAGGTATCGCGTAAAATAACTTCTGTTGTTTTTATATTCACATGAATGTTGAAACTTGGAAATAAATTATTGTCGGTGATGTTTGTTTCATTTAAAATATCATATTGCTCTAATTTCTCTTTAATGTAGGTATTTTTTTTTTTTATGTACGAAGGCGGCAGACGAGCATACAGTTCACCTGATGGTAAGTGAATACTGTCGCCCATAGACATCCGCGATACATGCCAACATTAGTCCAAAAGGAGAAACGTTGGCACGCCCCCGGATGTGCTGCCTACCTTTGGAGATATATGAATGGATTTGGAGAAAGGGTAGAGAAAACGGGGAGGGATAGGATGGGATTGGAATGGGCTCTGGCACATCTCACTTACTACCGAAACACGTATGTACATTTCGGAAATACGATAAAATGTTAAATGCAGTACATTTCAAGGTAGCCTTCTGTGAGAGAGGGGTAACGTGGCCAGTAATTGATAATTATGACGAACTGTGTCACATCTAAAATTTAATCGTAACAAAGCAGTGCGTGCTTTTACATGAAAAAAGTGATTTTAATATAAAATATGAATAATATAGGGCTCAAAACAGCAAGTTATGGAAATTTTCTCTGTCTATTTGAATATTCGTGTGCCGAGTTGACATTTTTATCTAGATCGACTATAGCAGATCGCCGGCACCACTAGTATGCAATATTATGAATGTTTTTTTTTTTATAAATGTTGTAGGTTTGTATTTTATATAATCGTCCAAAATTCCTTAATTATGAAATATGACGATGATATCTATTGACTTATGAACTTTTGTTACGGTTTCAGACCCTCAGACGATCCATTATAAGGTAAGTTTATAACTATAAAATGGTTCACAATATGGTTGCCAGTTGATGTCATCCAAAACTGCCAGACCTCAGGGACAATACGCGACGTAAAGAGCAGGTTGAGTTGTTTTTAGGCTGGCTTAATCGGGAATTTTGTAGTTAATATGAATGGATATGAAATGAAGTGCCGCATAATTTTCCAGTTCTTTTCCAGTGATGTAGGGTGCCGATGAGATAAATAAAGTTTGAGAGCACATAAAGTTAGCCTTTACCAAACTAGAGTAGACAGTTTCAAACTAAAACTATGCATACAAATGAATATGAAAGTCTAATGTTATGGTTAGTCATTATTGGACGATATAGACCCAACTGCTACCCAACCCAACGATATAGCTGTGGAACGAACTGCCTCAAGAGGTCTTTCCATTAAGCTACGATATGGGGTTCTTCAAGAGAGCTTTGAATGGAATTTTGCAAGGTCCGTATACCCCCTGGTGTTGCAGGTGTCCATGGGCGGCGGTAACACTTACCATCATGTGGGACCGCTTGCTCGACCGCCCACTAGTATAATATATAAAAAAAAAAATGTATTCTTATTCGAGTTAAGGTTGATTGTAATTATTATAACTTTGATATTTAATTGTAATGTAACAAGATGTTACTTAAAGGCTCGCGCACATTAAACCCGCGTCGCGCCGCAGCGCGTCATAGCCCAAAACTGCGACAACGCACATTACAGACACGGCGAGCCATAGCTAAGCTCGACGTAATAATTTTACTCAGTTAGCTGTTGACATTCAATTCTTCACGTTATCACACAGCGAATAACTCTGGAATTACGTCGGTTAATTGCGCCCGTTCAATACACATTGAGGCGAGCCGCGTCGCAGTGCATACCATCGACGCATAAATACGATTAGCGATGCGATGCGGGTCGCTTGAAGTGTACGATGGTTTATACAAAGTGTATGAAAATGATTCAGCAGGATTTCTGCACGGTGCGTCCTACTGTAATATGCGCGTTTACTGAACAAGAAAGAAGATTTAAGAAAGAAAGAAGATAGCAGATGAGCAGACAATCCGCCTGGTGGTAAGTGGATACTATCGCGCATGGACATCCGCGATACATGCTGTTCAATATAGTATCGAAACTTAGTAAGCGTGTTTTAGAATGCAAGGCCCACCCCTGGGGCCGCGTGTTCTCAAATGCTTCCTTATGTCAATACATGTATGGCATTGTGCAAAAGAAGCTTTTGGACAGACAAATTGTATATACGAGCCACGTACGCTTCTATAACACAACACATAAGCCACGTTGACGCTAAGAAGAGTATGCGCTCTGTTGGCACGTTATTGGCTTCCGAACGTTACTATTAAGTAACGCCCCTGCCGGGACTGTGTCATTCTGGACTGATGTTGGCATGTATCGCGGATGTTTATGGACGACTGTTGCGGACAGCCTATAAACCACGTGACAATATGTGTTGTGCAGTGTTCAGTGTTGTGTAGTATGTAAGGTGTTTAGAATAAGCATAGTATGTAAGGTGTCTAGGATAAGCATATTATGTAGTGTTTAGGATAAGTACATCATGTAATAGTAACGTAAGATGTACAAATAAAGTTGATACAAGTTGCTCAATAAAGAGAATGCGAGGGAGGCTTTGTAACCGAGGCCTAAGTAAAGAGAGGAGAGACTACGAATAACACGCTACACTAACACGAGAGCCCTACACGACCTAAAACCTATATATTTAGTAAATACATAGATTCAAAAGAGAAATAAAGAACAAAGAAAGCGTCCATGCGGTCGTTTCCCACGTGGGGGCAGCGACGCAGATTAGAACATCTGGCGCATGGCGTTTTCTCGGAATTGGGTCGGGTAGGGACTAACGCGCAAGAACGAGACGTCTGCACCGGCGCTTCCCACGTGGGGGAGCAAGACAGACGCAAGTACCGTTACGGCCATTTCAGGTATAAGTTTGCCGTAACAATAGAGGCAGCGCAGGGTGGCGTGTTATTGGTCAAAAGGTCGAAACCCTCGGTCGCAAACATCCCTAGTTGAGCAGCTTGTATCGAGAATAAGAATAGGGCCATTTGGGTCAAAATATACAGTCGTCAGCCAGCAGTCCTACGTGTTTCACTACTTCTACCTCAAGCTACCTCAAGAGAACCCTGCCTACTCGGCACATCAAGAGAACCGGCCTGCCTCCTCGATCAATCATTCAGTTGGGCGCTCAGTTGCCCGGTCAATCGTCACCCGCCGCGTCCGCGTAACGTGCACTAGCGCGTCTTCCGCTCGTATACGACCGGTCGGCCCGCCGAGCCATTACTATTAGTGAGCCGGTCGTCAACAAGCTGGTCCTTCGAGATCCGGATCCTGTGCAGCTCGCATCATCAGCACCACAACGTTCCGGCCATGAAGACGCGCAGTACATCACGAAGCGAGTCGGGCTACGATACCGCGTTACCACCCGCACAGCCGTCGCCCGCCGCGACGGCCCGCGTTACCTCCGTCGCCTCCGACGCCGCGAGGAGCACCGTCACCGCTGACGTGTTGCCACGACACGCGATCGCCACTTCCACGAGGGAAGCCGCGAGAGAGCCGGCTCTCCGTCATGCCGCCGCTACCGCCCCACCGCAGGGGGCGGCGCTGGATGAGCGTTCCCAGCGAGTGCCCGGCATGCACGTGTTTACCGAGCCGCCGCGTTCGCCGTCGAGGACGTCGGGCAGCACCGTGCAGCCCGCGTTGCCCGCCCGCGAGCGAGAGCTATACGCATCGTCGCGAGTACCGTCCCTAGAGGTATACGGCCACGTTGAGAGGAGAGGTACGCCGCCACAGCTAGCCTACCACGAGGAAGACGCATCGACAAGCCGACGCGCTTCATCGCCTACATACAGTGCATCAAGGCGCACTGTACGATCACGGCGCTCCACAGCTAGCGTAGCGGCGCAGAGGAAAGCCGCCGAAGTAGCCGCAGAAGCCCGCCTAGCCGCAATTCAGAAGAAAGAATTGGAGATAGAGGCTAGGCTGGTACGAAACCAACTAGAGCTGGACTTAGCGAATATTGAAGCGGAGGAATCGGACCGTGGCAGCGCTGTTGACGCACACTCACGCGTCAACAGCTGGATCCAGAATGCGACGGACCCGGTCAATTCACGGGGGGAGCGCAGGGACCTCGACAACGTGTGTCCGAGGGAGAACTGGCCTGCGACTCTTGCACCTATGGAAGATCGGGAGAAGCGGATCGATAGGGAGCCACACCGACGCCGCGGGGACGACTGTCCACGAGAACCCTGCTGGAATAGAGGCGCGGCCACAGAGGGGCCACGATGGGCGAATGTACCGAACGACATTCGCCGCGCCAGATCGCCTACGCCAGAACGAGAGCGGGGCACGAGGCAGCTCGCAGAGGCGCTGGACCGTATCACGAGGATGCGTCCACCGCCACGCCAAGCCATGGAGCTGCCGCCATTCTCGGGAGCAGCAACAGAGTGGCTGCCATTTAAAGCGTCGTGGAGGGACTCGACGCAGCTATGTCGAATCACGCCGGCCGAGAACCTAGCGCGCCTACGAACGAGCCTGAGGGGAGAAGCACGCGAAGCGGTAGCGACACTACTATACACAGCCTCAGATCCAGAGATCATCGTCCAAGCTCTGGAACGATGTTTCGGCCGGCCGGAGACAATAGTGTACAAAGCGCTGGAAGACTTAAAGAAGTTGCAGCGACTGAACTCCGCGGCCGACCTGAACAGATTTGCGGTTCGGGTACAGAACATCGTCGGCGTGTTGACTACGGTGGACAAGAGGGGCTACCTACAAAATCCCATGCTCGCGCAAGAAGTAGTGGAGAAGCTCAGCCCGCACCTAATGAGTAAGTGGTGCGACTACGCGTACGAGTACGGGGAAGGCGGCGAAGCAGAGATCGTCACCCTGTCCCGCTTCCTGTCACGAGAAGCAGACCGAGCGGCACTATACACCCGCCCGGCCCAGCTACCCATCGCGACGAGCGCGCCTAGAAGGAACGAGGCGCGCGCAGCTCCCACAAGCGCGCCGCGGCGTGTAGCATACAAGGCGTCCTACAACACAGCCGCCGAAACAGCTACATGTCTTTGCTGCGGAGAGGGGCACAACACGACCAGCTGCAAGAAGCTGAAGGAGATGGCCATGGACTCGCGATGGGAGTGGGCAAAGAAAAACAATGTCTGCTTCAAGTGCATCGGAGAGCGCCATCGGCGATCATCGTGCCGCGCGAGAGCATGCGGTGTCAACGGGTGTCGCCGTCCCCACCACCCGCTACTACACAGCGAGCGGGCGGGTCCAGCCCCACCGGCCACGGAGAGAGCAGAGGAAGCGGAGCCAACGGAAGCGGTACTATCGACGCACAGCGACACGGCGAGCGATGTCCTGCTGAAGGTATGTCCCGTGACAGTGAGCGGACCGAAGGGCGTAGTGCACACGTACGCGTTACTCGACGAGGGCTCCACTGTTACGCTGATGGACGAAGCCCTAGCTCACGAAGTCGGGTTGGACGGACCGACGCAAGCCCTGCGTATAAGAGGCGTGGGCACAAGCCTAGAACAGGCAACGAGTAAGCGCGTTACGTGTACGATACGCGGTCCCGGTGAGAAAAGCCTGCGAATAACCGCCCGGACACTTAGCGGCCTCAAGCTAAGAGGCCAGCGGATACCCAGCGTGCGCCGATACGACCATCTGAGAAACCTGCCGTTGCCGATGTCTCCGCGTCGAGAAGCGACGCCGCGCATATTGATGGGCGCGGACAACTGGGCAGCGATCGTAACACGCGAGTTACGGGTCGGCGGGCACAGCGAGCCCGCAGCATCGAGGACGCGCCTGGGGTGGGTATTACACGGCAAGATGCCACGCCGTGTAATACGAGACAGCGAAGACACAGTGCTGCACGTGACAGCCACACGAAGTAGGGACCGTGTGGAGAATCTCGTACGTGAGCACTTCCGCATAGACGCGTTAGGAGCGTCACGGGCGGAGAAGGTGAGCGCCGAGGACAAGCACGCGGAACGCATCGTCACAGAGACAGCGCGACGAGTGAACGGCCAATACGAGGTGGGCCTACCGTGGCGGGAAGATAGCGTCACCATGCCCCTGAATTACGGCGACGCGCTGAAGAGGCAGAACGCCATCAAGCGGAAGATGCGGCGCGGCCCGGAGCTTCAGCATGTGACTGGAGGCGCGGACGGAGACGGCGAGCCTGCGCATCCCACGCACCTACTTCACCTCGACGCCGGACCGGCTCGAACTACACGTGTTCTGCGACGTCAGCAGAGAGGCGTACGCAGCGGCGGCGTACTGGCGAGCTATGTCACGGGGCGGCGTACAAGTCGCACTAGCAGCCGCCAAGGCGAAGGTAGCGCCGCTGAAGTCGCTGACGGTGCCGCGACTGGAGCTACAGGCGGCGACGATTGCAGTCCGGCTCGCCAAAACCGTATGCGGCGAGCACAGGTTCCGTGTCCTCGACTCAGTTACGTACTGGACCGACGCAACTACGGTGCTGCAATGGATACGGACGAACGCAAGAAAATACACACCGTATGTCGCGCACCGGCTCGGCGAAATAGAAGAGGAGTCCAACCCACAACAATGGCGGTGGGTCCCGACGACACAAAACGTAGCGGACGACGCAACAAGGGCGTCGTACAACCACGTGCCCGTCGAAACGGAACGTTGGTTCACTGGGCCAGCCTTCTTGCGATTGGAGGAGAGCGAGTGGCCACAAGAAGCTGAAGAAGCCTACCCACCACCACCCGAAGCTGTGTTCCACATGCAAGACGACGAGAGGAGCCACGACCACTTGCCCGATGTGACGAGGTTCTCCAAGTTTCGGCGGTTAGTACGAAGCACCGCATATGTTTTATTGTTTACAGACAAGCTGAGAAAGAGGGGAACGCAGCTGAGCGCGGAGCACATCGAGCGAGCCACGGCGCTGTGGATCAACAGGGCGCAGGCGGACAGCTTCGGGGCAGAGGTGGAGGCCCTACAGCGAGGCGACTTCATCAAGAAGACGAGTCGCCTATACAAAATAGACCCCTATCTGGAAGGGGACATACTGCGCGTCAGAGGACGGATCGAGGCGGCCGAAGCCCCGACGAACGCGAAATCACCAATCATCCTGGACGGGCGACACCCATTCACCCGTCTACTGGTCGCCGACGCGCATCGTCAGGCGGGCCACGCGAACAACGAGCGCGTGGTCAACGATCTACGGCAGCGGTATTGCATCTTGGGGCTGCGGCCTACAGTGAGGGCCGCCGCACGCAGCTGCCAGTGGTGTCGCGTAAGAAGAGCGACGCCGCGCACCCCCGCGCCGGGCGACTTGCCGCCCGCGCGGGTCACCGTGCATCAGCGTCCGTTCACGCACTGTGGCGTGGACTACTTCGGCCCGATGACTGTCGCGATCGGGAGGCGCCACGAGAAGAGATGGGGTGCGCTATTCACCTGCATGGCGACGCGCGCCGTGCATTTAGAGTTGGTCGCGAGTCTAACCCTAGACTCAGCGATCACCGCGATACGACGGATGGCAGCGCGCCGCGGCTGGCCGGGTACCATGTACTCAGACAATGGTACCAACTTCCGCGGCGCCGACACCGAGCTACGTGCGGCTTACAGCGAGTGGGAGCCGCACCTACGAGACTACGCAACCGAGCGGGGAGTGCGGTGGATCTTCATCCCGCCAGGCGCGCCGCACATGGGTGGCGCTTGGGAACGCCTGGTGCGCAGCGTGAAGGTCGCACTCCACGCTACACTGAACGAGAGGGCGCCTAAAGAGGAGGCGCTACACACACTGCTGACGGAGGCCGAGCACTCAGTCAACGCTCGGCCTCTGACTCACGTTGCTGTTGGGCCCGACGACGTAGAGGCGCTGACCCCGAACCACTTCCTGTTGGGGTCATCATCGGGCCTACCCCTCACCGGCCCGTGCACAGAAGCGGACCGGTCTACATGGCGGAGGACCCAGGCGCTCGCCGATCACTTCTGGCGGCGCTGGGTCACGGAGTATCTGCCCACATTAGTACCACGAGGCCAAGCTGCGGACGACGTGCGACCGCTACAGCAAGGGGACCTCGTGGTGATCGTCGACGCACAATTGCCGCGCAACGTGTGGCCGCGCGGCATCGTGGAGAGAGTCTTCCCTGGACGAGACGGGAAGGTGCGGACGGCGATGGTGCGGACTAGCGGAGGATCGTTCCTGAGGCCGGTGACGAGACTGGCTGTCCTCCCTGTGGAGCGATAGGCTGCGACGAGTCTTCGCCGGGGGGAGAATGTTGCGGACAGCCTATAAACCACGTGACAATATGTGTTGTGCAGTGTTCAGTGTTGTGTAGTATGTAAGGTGTTTAGAATAAGCATAGTATGTAAGGTGTCTAGGATAAGCATATTATGTAGTGTTTAGGATAAGTACATCATGTAATAGTAACGTAAGATGTACAAATAAAGTTGATACAAGTTGCTCAATAAAGAGAATGCGAGGGAGGCTTTGTAACCGAGGCCTAAGTAAAGAGAGGAGAGACTACGAATAACACGCTACACTAACACGAGAGCCCTACACGACCTAAAACCTATATATTTAGTAAATACATAGATTCAAAAGAGAAATAAAGAACAAAGAAAGCGTCCATGCGGTCGTTTCCCACGTGGGGGCAGCGACGCAGATTAGAACATCTGGCGCATGGCGTTTTCTCGGAATTGGGTCGGGTAGGGACTAACGCGCAAGAACGAGACGTCTGCACCGGCGCTTCCCACGTGGGGGAGCAAGACAGACGCAAGTACCGTTACGGCCATTTCAGGTATAAGTTTGCCGTAACAATAGAGGCAGCGCAGGGTGGCGTGTTATTGGTCAAAAGGTCGAAACCCTCGGTCGCAAACATCCCTAGTTGAGCAGCTTGTATCGAGAATAAGAATAGGGCCATTTGGGTCAAAATATACAGTCGTCAGCCAGCAGTCCTACGTGTTTCACTACTTCTACCTCAAGCTACCTCAAGAGAACCCTGCCTACTCGGCACATCAAGAGAACCGGCCTGCCTCCTCGATCAATCATTCAGTTGGGCGCTCAGTTGCCCGGTCAATCGTCACCCGCCGCGTCCGCGTAACGTGCACTAGCGCGTCTTCCGCTCGTATACGACCGGTCGGCCCGCCGAGCCATTACTATTAGTGAGCCGGTCGTCAACAACGACCGTATCCACTTACCAACAGGTGGACTGTATGCTCGTCTGCCGCCTTATTCTATATAAAAAAACATATTTGATTTAAAGAATTCGAGAGCTACTGAACATAGAACACTATTAAACTCAAACGTGGCTGCCCTAGATTGCTTGTATAACATATCCAGTATGTATTCTTTAATCGATGGATGACGATCAGTTGATAATTTCTACAGTAATTACCAATGGTTTATAGCACAGGTCTTCCGATTTTGCGACTCATGGAACGGCAATATCGTAACTAGCGCTTGTTCGTCCAATGCTGGACATGGGCCTTCTCATGCACATTGTCTTGGCATGCACCTTTGGGCCCAGCGGGTTGGCGAGTCCACTCTTTAAGACGTGATGTGTATTTCAGGGCTTGTGGTAGCCAGCGGCTTTGTTATCCCTTAGTCGCTATTCACGACACTTACGGGAAGTAATGGAGTTTTGCTATTATAGAGTCGTTCGACACCACATGGTCATATTTTGCGATTCACACATTTCAGATATTATTTGGAAAAAAAAAAAGTCATACATGAGGAATAGCTAATACGAGCTAATTATTGTATATAAATACTATTTATGTTTCTTTACACTAACATACTAATCAAGTATTAACATACTAATAGTATAATCAATCAAAATAATATTATTATGTGCTATCAATCAATCATATATAACGTTAATGACACTACTAAGTAAGATATGTACTTAGGTTTTCCCATTACATTTACTAACCTAAGCTAGAGATAGATGACTTGTGGAAGTATAATTGAGGAAAATTGATTCGCATCATCACATACTGCTTCAGGAGATTTCCCTGCCAAGTTTATTTTATTTTACTTTGTTTACATTATTGAGAAACAGAATACAGGTTAAATTATAGAAAGTCTAGATTACAAGTTCGTATGAAACACAATCTAATTTCAATTTCACAACAATGACACATATGAATTATAGAACTCGCTATCGGGGCAATGTTACATATCTACACAATTTCATTTTTAATTATGGTAGATATTGGAAGTTAGTAGTTAGTAAAATACTTGATATGAGCTAGCAAGGTGCGGGTTGATGTATCTGATTCTCAAGTAGCAAATAGTGAGGAAGCAAGAGCGGGGATACACTTTATAGTTATTAGTTAGTTTGGAAAGCGATGGTGAATGCTGCAATTCAACGCCTCTGGGCGCACTCGACTGGCCAAGTTACCTACTCGTCTTTCACAGAAGACGACCGCAAAATGTAACGCATTTCCCACTTTATTCTATTTCATCAATGTATTGTGATTGAGTGGCATACGCATCTGGCATTCATATGTACTAATCAAATTTTGTTATCAAAAATACTAATCAAAATCGTGACACACTGAAATGCTTGCCCTTTATTTTTTTACAATACATTCCCATCCAGTCATACTCCATGTACCTAACTAAACCTTTCTCCAAAATCTTCAAAGGTAGGCATCGCATCCGGAGACGTGCCAATGTCTGTCATCTATACTAATGTTGGTATGAATAGCGGGTGTCCACGGGCGACAATATTCACTTACCACCGTGGTAACGTTTCTTCGTCTGCCAAATTCTCCATATATCATTTTTTTATGATATATGTTTAAACTGCGGCGGTACAGAATGTTAGAGAGATAAAATGCCATCATCGTTTTCTTATAAATTCAATATTAAAACATCTCACTTCTTAACATTTACGTCTGTTGTCTCTCAAGACTCCACAGAATACAAAGACGTCTATTTTCTTCAATCAGTTAGACGAACGCTAATTAAAATTCCTTCTCAGTTCTAAGCAAGTTGTCGGATTCTTTTGATTCATTTAATAAATCGCTGAACTTTGTAAAGTATCGGCCAATTATTTATTGAACGTTCGCACAAATACAAACTGCTTTGTTGCTCATGATGGACTTATTCAATAAGCGGTTAGGTAGCACCAACCGCTAATATAACTTTCTGCAACAAATCTGTTCATTCAATGAAATTAAGGAAAAAGATCTTTAAAAGCATGAATAAGTAATAAGTCGTTTAGGAACTCAAAATGTTTGTAATCGCCCGAACGCTCGGCTGGCCAATTCTTCAACGTATCTGTCACCCAACTTGCTTATCACCAAAATATAATATAAGATATCGCGATCTATACGGCGCTATACTCTTTATCACTTTATACATGCAAAGACTGTATTGTTCAACAATAAGACTTCTATCCCTTTTTACCCTTGGTACTACCGGTTGTACAAAGGCTTCAGGTAGTATCGCTGGATATTATTACTGACCTGTATGGTATCACGGGAGATTTATTTTACCCCGGTTACTACAGAAAAATTCCAAACTATTACTTACCATTCGAAGTAATTAAATGTACTTATGCTTAAAATACACTGCTTAAATATAAAATAAAGTACCAGATGCTGCTTCAGTCAGCCAGTATAGTTCGAATCTGAAAATATAGAAACTACGTTTTCCGAGTTCAAACATTACTTTCTTTACATAGCATAGTAAGTACTTACTTAAAACACAGAAAAACTTTAAAAAATGCACTTGGATAATGACATCCCAAAATATAATTCTAATCCTTCTATTGCATAATTCATTAAAACCCATTGCAAGTCATTAAAATAATAATTTCAGAATAATGCTCAATTATGTCTACGGAAGCAGGTCGTAAAGGGTCAGGCAATTAATAATAACTTGATCTTATAAATATGCTATGGGGTCTGTGCACAATAATTCTCGTAAAATTATGTGTCAACCCTAATCTTTTACTAATGCGAAAAGTTGGTCGGTTTGTTTGTTACATAATAAATCTGCAACAAATCAACTAATCACCATCAAAAATATACGTGTAGTTCGGGACGGATTAACACAAAGGGTTAATTCTTAATCAAGGACGATGAAACCGCGCGTATAGCTGCTACAATATTATAATAATTAAACACAATATGGAATAGAAAGAGCATAAAGCGATTTGAAGGAACGTTGCTGGGGGTAATTCTCAGTGGTGGCTCTAAGAATTTACGGGGCCGGGACTAACGACTGAAAACTGATAATTTTTATTTGTTTGTTGTTTTTATTTATAAAGCGAGGTATGAGTATATATATTTTGTATATATAAATATATTGTCGAGGGTGAGGCCCGGAGCTGTAGCCCACCCTAGCCTAGGGGCTAACTTAGGAATTAGTCCGCCACTGATAAAATTTGTGTTAGTAACGATATTAAACCATTTAAAAATGGCCCTTATTAGGTTAATATATTGGGTGACTTAGCCTTATTTTCGAAAGGAATATTATACTGTAAACCTATATTCCTCTTCTGCTGGACAAAGGTCTCATCATATAGGATATAGTCTGGATATAGGTCTATAACACCATCTATGACTTTTCTCATTCAGCCACCATAGGCGAAGTCCTTCAAGTCGTCAGTCCATCTGGCCGGAGAGCGTCTCACACTCCATTTTCCTGTACACGACCGTCAATCTAGAACTCGTCTACCCCATTGGTTGTTGCAAATATGACCTGCTTATTGCCAATTTATCGTTCTGATTTTATATGAGCTATATCGATGAGTTCTTCTTTGGGGTTCTTTGGTGAATCTTTTCGTTTCCGTTTCAGAATAAGATTATCCTGCAAGGAAACTCCGAGCTTTTCCTTACGGAACAAGGATATTTAATAGATCATTATTATAGATTGATCATTATTATTTAATATTGGCATTATTGTATGTACAGATATTAATTAACTTTAGGGATTTTCTTTTTTAGGTTGCAAACGAGCGGGCAGTCAACCTAAAGATACAATATACTAAAAGATACAAGTCAAACGCAAACCACAGACTGCAGACCGCAGATCGCAAACGTCAGCAACAAACCACAGGCTCAAGTGACACACTGCGGGTCTGTCGCCGCGGCGGCAGGCGACAGTGGCGCTGCGTTCCGAATACGGTTCATAGAAAGCTATAGAAGCCAGTAGTGTCGCCTGGGTTTTGGTGCTGCCGTTTGTAGTCTGCGGCCTGCAGTCTGCGGTCGATTTTGAAATTTTATCTTAATGGTAAATGGTCATTGTAATCTGTTGACACTTTACTCTCAATATCAAAGTAAATGAGGATATAACACCGACTCAGAATCCCTCATGAAATTCGTAACTATCTTTTTAATAACAATATATTATACGTAAATGTCTAACAATAATTGTATATACTTAGTACAAACATTTATGTGCATAATTAGTATTCTTGAAAAACCCATGCTGCGATGACATCATTATAGTTGCACGCTATAATAGTTGCAAAAAAATAAGGTTATTAATCATCAATTTGATAACATTTTCTTAACGTTTCTATTTTATTCCTTTCCCTGTCTTCAGTCATAATTAGGTATTCAGTCATTCCAATTAATTATTTCTACATCCTTCTATTTTTACTAAACGAAATAAATGTTGGCTATTTTATTTAGTGATTATTTACTTGATATGTTTATACTGTTTAAGTTGTATTTAACTGGACCACGATTTGCAAACTGTTTATATTTTACACGGTTCCGTTTATTCCGTTCAAGATTCTGAGTTAACTGACATGAAAATCTTACCAATATTTTAATGCGAAAATAACTTTTTACACATACGGACACTTACCACTACAAAAACGAATTTTAAAAAAATCAAATAATTATCACCAATCTATATTAAGACCGCGTAGTATATTATGGCCGGAAAGGCCCTCATAAACAAAGGCGCCCAGAAGTGGGACGTTATAGGCATTCGGCCTAAAGTAAAAGAGACAATAAAACTACCGTACTTGAAATTTTATCACTTCACTGACCGACGACATTTAACTTTACGGTTTTCATAATAAACTCACAGTGATATCCCGATCTAAACATTGGGCAAACAAGCATTTAAACAAGTTCAACAATTTAATTATGGTGATTACGATTTATATTTCGTAATCTTAAGTGAAAAAATAGGATTGTACTACATCATTGTTTTACGGTCGGTGGCACGTGGCCACCCTTTAAATGAGGTAATAACTAACTGCAAAGAGATTTGTATTAAACGCCTGTTTCTCTACTTTAAACGCAGATTTCAATCTATAAATATTAACATCCGTTCCTTTATTCGAGTATAGATTTCAGAACTGTTGCGAAATATAATATAAACAACTATATGGAAACACGACTCAAAATGGCAAATGTGTTGTCCCCTAACTTCACTCAAGTTTCCAATTTCAATATCCACTGCTGATCCAGATAAAACACCTATGTATAATATTCTAACTTAAGAGGCAATGGAAGGTGTCCATCAAGTCAGAATGGTTCCTGTTGACAGTATTGGAGGTCTGAAACCGCAAGTAATATCCGTTTAATATCGCTAGAGGTTGCACTAACTATCGTCAAAGTTGTAAGGACACGAATACCTGTGCAAGCTTCGTAAATATGTGTTTTGCGAGTTCTTAAACGTCAATCTATGCTGTCAATGCTTATGAAGTCCTATTGGATTTTTAAAAGTTCTAAAGGTGTGTGCAGACAACGCGAGACATGCCGCTAAATTACTTTGCACGATTCAGGTTCAAGTAAAAAGAAATGTATGCATGAAAACTAGAAACATTCGGTTTCTATGTTTTTCGGTTTTCGGGGTTCTTAAACGAGTATGAGACATTATTGTACAACTAAATGGATTTCGAACTATACCGCGAACATATAATAAAAATGTGGCGTTTTTTGCCGTGGCCAAAGAACATGGCGAAATGTGTACTGACGTATTGTTAAAAGGGTCAATAATTTAATCTTGTGAATTTATCCGATGTGCCATTTTTGACAATAGACAACACCTTACCCTAATACACATACAATAGGAATATCACAATAGCCAAAAGAAGAATCAATGTAGGCAATAAGAAATACAAAAGAAAATCACAAACATTAAAAAAATACAAGAAATAACAAAAAAAAAAAAAAAAAAAATGCTCTTTCATGCACGTGTATATTGCGTTGCCGGAAATGGTCTCCAACTCAGTATATGCTGGGACTGAGTGTCAGTCACCGCGCTGATTTTCATTGGAGCCATCGGTGAGGCACGGACAGTAGTATATTATTTCATAAATTAGTAACTGAATAGTCATATATAGCATTTTACATTTCTTTTACTAGTATTGTTAAAAAAATACCAATCCGATTCCATACAACTGATCAAAATATACATATAGATGTGTTTTGTTCGTAGCGATTTGTATTAAAAAATAACTGTTCTAATCTATTGTAATTACACCGGGCAGAGTTACTCGAAGAACTCTCAAGATTGATGTCACGTGGGCGAGTTTATTACATGTCTGTAACCAATGCACATTGGCTACACACATGTATCACACATACAACGATGACGTTGTATCTGTGATACATGTGTACACACGCCTTAATAATGGTCTATTGTAGAGGTCACTGTGCATTGACTATATACACGTAATATTTTCGCTCACATCACAGCTATCTTGGGAGTTCTTTAAGTAACTCTTAAAGTCTCATATTCCATTAGAATTTCTCTGACATATGAGAAAGGACAGAAACTGAGCTGGAAATTTAAGTGGTTCCAAATAAATAGCCAGTTATCATTTTGTAATGTCGTCTGCTTTGAAGATAAATGCGTTTTCTCTGTTGTCACATTTATCACTTTTATTTTTATCAAGGGAGTCGTCCCTTCGCTCTTAGAACAATAATATGAGAACGAATGGACACATTGTGCTGAAATTGAATATTCCACTTTACGTATTTTCATCTCTCGTTTATGTTTAAAACAAGAAGGGACTGAGAATTGTAATGAAGTTACATTCCAAATAATGACTTATTCTGAGTATTGAAATGCAATGCGATTATTAGAAATGGTTAACCGAGTTTAAAGTCAGGTAAAATTTTAAAATAGTATAGAATAGAATTTATTTAAAGATTACATAAGTCACAGTTTTACAAAAACAAGGTAAACCCTAGCCCTCACACTAGGATTCTCTGTATCGTGAGGACTAAGTCATTCCACTTTAACAAATTTGACGTTATATATTTATATTTATAAAATGAAAAATAATAACATTTAATAGAACTTTCCATTCAAAAATACTTATTTTTAAGCAAGAGAATTATAGCGTATATGGGTCTGTGTGTGTTATGTTTATGTCTGTGTGTCTTTAAATTTGTAAACTGGAACGCATTGAAGTTCTATCAGTACAATTATATACGTGTGTCCCGGTTCAACCCAAAGGTTGGCTGGTAGGAAATGCCTCCCGTCATTAAGCTCGCCTTTTCTACGATTAAATGCAATATTTTTTTTTAAATAAAAAAATAAATACACAGGTCCTATACCTACACGAAATATTGTTAATTGCATTTGGAAGTAGAAACACACTGCGAAATCCGCGTTCAAAACTTTTGTATTTTTTTTTACAAATTGTATGTAAGATAGGAATACAGTAATTATTAAGAGATAATTATTGTATTAAGATAACTATTGGTTTCTGACGGTAAGTCTGATTCACAAGTTAAAAGTCACTCAGTGAGCAATGGAAAGAACTTGTTCACAGTCGTTATGAATCAGCAAGCTGAAGTGGCATTAACCAGGACAGCTTACCGATGGGGAAGACGAGCCCAGGATCGGTGATCACTTATTGGGAAACTGCGTGGGACGCCCTCCGTCCAGGTAGTGAGGGGATGAGATGAACAGTGGTGGCGGTCCTTGGGAGAGGTTTTCCAGCAGTGGAGAGACACAGGCTGATGATATGGTATGGTATATTATTACTAGAGATGCGCCGAGTACAAGTTTTACCGAGTAGCCGAGTACCGAGTATTACTCGGTTTTATGTTTGCCGAACCGAGTACTCGGCCGAGTTACTCGGTTCAGATTACGCGGGTATGGGGAGCGAAAACACGTTTAAACATGATCGCGACGTGCGACGGTGAGCGAGCGGTACCTCCCCGCCCCCCATCCCCGAAGTAGATTCCCCGTCAGTCATTTGATATTTGGATACAAATCATCACGGACGGAACTTGTTAGTCTATTTAAAAATAGTTTTTAGTGTATGTATATATACCTGGAAACTGGTTACATTGTATTTAGTAGTGTATAGTGACTGTTCGAGAAATGAGTGGGCGCAAAAGATCACAGATCTGGAGATTTTATGACGAAATTGAAGACAAATCCAAAGTGAAATGTACTTTGTGCAATTCTTTAATTTCACGTAGTGGTGTTGGACGTCATGCTTCTACAACAGCGATGTTAAACCATATTAAAATCAAACACAAAGATGAATCAAAGGATTTACAAAACGAAACACTATCCGAAAGATTTCAAGATGGCGACAAGGCGACATCAATTTCGTCGTCGGAATCAAGTACAAAACGTACCCAAACAATAAAGGTGCAACAAACTCTTCAAGAGTCATTTGTTGTAAAGTGGGACATAACCGATTCACGTGCTAAAGCAATCCATAATGCCATAGCCGAAATGATTGCAACTGACAACCAACCGATGTCCATGTTAGAAGACAAGGGATTTACTAGACTAATGCACGTCTTAAAGCCTAAATATCAGATCCCCGGAAGAAAATACATGACCGAAGTTGTTATACCGGAAGTTTACGAAAAACTGAAAAACATAATTAGAAAGGAAGTAGCAAAAGCTAAAGCTATATCAATAACGACTGATATGTGGACCTGCGTGAACAATTTGATCAGTTTTCTAAGCTACACTGCTCACTGGCTCGACGAGAACTTTGTCCTTCAGCACAGAGTGCTGCAAATGAAACATTTTAGAGGACCCCATACAGCCGACAATATTCGATCACAATTATCAGATTTATCTGCGACCTGGGATATTGATACAGTTATTCACGTCATTTTGAGAGACAATGGGCCTAATATAGTAAAAGCTATAAACGAAAGTCCATATGTCGGCAAAGGGTGTTATATACACACACTACAATTGGCAGTCAAAGCTTCTCTACAAGTACAAAATGTGAGCGATGTTATTACATTTGCTAGAAGAATTGTAAGTCACTTTAACCATTCCACAGCGGCGCAAGAAAAACTGGAGATAATTCAAAAAGAGCTGAATCTACCTGAGCACAAACTCTTGCAGGACATCACTACGAGATGGAACAGCACATATTATATGTGGGAAAGACTTTTAGAGCAAAAGAGAGCAATTTCTCTTTATATATCAGATAATTCGAGCACAGTAAACCTTCAACAGTTAACGGAACGTGAATGGCAAATTATCAGAGAGTGCGTAACGTTACTTAAACCATTCGAAGAAATCACCAAAATCACCAGCTCAACATTCTCGTCGATTTCAGAAGTGATACCCCATACCAATACTCTTTCAAAATATTTATCAAAGTCTGAAGTTCTTGAAATATGCCCAAACATAACAGACATGAAACAAAAGCTTCAAGATGAAATGCAAAGCCGCTTTCGAGGATTAGAAGATGACAAATATTACGCTTTGGCTACTTTGCTGGACCCCAGATTCAAAATGAGATATTTGGCTCCAGAGAAATGTGAACTAATAAGGAAGATGCTATATTTAGAAGCCATTCAAAGAAGTGACGTTCCGGAGAGTTCAAGCAGCAGTGACAATGATTCGAATTCTAACAGGTCAAGATCTTTACAAAACACCACAAATATTTTAGAAGAAAGTCATGCAGCTTTTTGGAGTTGCTACGAGGAACTAGCTTCTACCAAGCCACCCGAGCGCGACGATTCTAAAAGTCCCATCGCCCTAGAATTAGAAGGATATCTAAATGAAAGTCTATTATCACGAGATAAAAATCCATTCGACTGGTGGGCAAGGCATAAAGCAAGATATACACACTTGGAACATTTGGCAAGAGTGTTTTTATGTGCACCTGCAAGCACTGTATACAGCGAGCGATTATTTTCGGAAGCTGGTAATGTGTATGAGGAGAAAAGAAACAGACTGTTACCAGAAAGGGCAGAGTGTTTAGTATTCCTGCACCATAACCTGCCTCTGGTAAATTTCGTATATTAAGTGATTACTTTTTTTACTTGTTTGCTTCATTTAATTCAAATTAATAAATGCTCATTACTTTATTAAATATGCTTATTTTGATGACGCTCGCGTCTCTCTGACAATCAAGTTTTTTTTTACACTATATTATTTTAACCGAATACTCGTCACTTAAACCGAGTTATTCGGCCGAGTACGAGTATTAAAAAAATTGCCGAGTATGCCGAGTACCGAGTAATAAACGAGTACTCGGCGCATTTCTAATTATTACCAATATATTTAGAATAATATTCATATCCTAGTTTATACTTTTTATGTAGTGTTTGAACGTGGCTTTGTGGAATCTTCGATTGCTTCATTAATGCATAAAGTTATAATAAATTCTTAGCTTCATAGAATAAGACGCACGTTTATGAAAATAAAGATTGCAAAATCAAGCCAACATGTGTTTTATATTTTCAAAAATGAATGGATGGGACCTTATTGCCGGTGAAATCTTAGAGAATATCTTTTATTGAAGGATACTTTAGAGATCTTAGAGAATATCTTGAAAAATCAGTTGTTAGAACATTTTTACGTGTAAATATTATAGTATTTTGAAACAATGCTATATTTTGGTTAGAAAATTTTAACCAAAGTCAATAAGTCAATACCGACAATAAGGTTTACCATAATGTGTTTGTTCCATACACATTGTTTATAAATATCGCGTGCCGTCAACGCTACGTGGAACGGCGAAACTCTTATTAAAAAATACAGCCATTTCATTTTATTTCATGTTTTCCATGATTGCACAAACGGAAACATTCAAAGGTGAGCCCTATTCAGCATTTATGTCGCAGCTACACTAAAGGCTACACTGATTTTCAGTGGAACCGCAAGTTTTTTAGGGTTGAACTGACAATCTTTTGCGGTGTACAGATATACCTTTTTTAGTAGGTCTCGACAAAAATCTGAATAGATTTACCTTTTTATAGTGTTAGATTAGGGTCAGCTGACGGTTGAGTTAAAGTCTTTTGAGATTATTATGAAACGCAATTTAGAAATAAAACATTTATTTATGAATTATAAAACATTAAAAAAATAGATTTTTCTCTAAATATAGATTAACCGGTTAAATTAATTAAGTAGATTAAATATAGATTAATCCGGCATTATACGTACTGTGTCATGTACGTATAATGCCGGATTATGGGATTAAAAAATCCCAAAAAGTCAACGCCAAAATATAATGTACTTAAACTACATGTTTAGATAGGGCTCGTAAAACTACGACATTTTTTTATATATATATATTTTTGTAATACTTACGGAATATAGGGAAATCTCATTTGATATATGTAAATACAAAACGACTTTTGCAAGCTATCAATTTCAATAACGATTGACATGGTTACGGCTACCATATTTTTTTACTATAGCATATTATCAATTCACCAAAGAGGGGTGAAGCTAGGCTGTTATACCGGCAAGCAATCACAAAGGCTTGTAGGTTGGATTATCCATTGAGGTCCTAATGGTCATCGAGGCAGTATAAACTTTAGGTAATCCATAATACTAATGGATTTTGTGGAAAATGCGCAGTAAAATGATTACAAAGGGGTCAATTTCTAAAGAGGCATGCCGGTTGTAGAAGTTGAGGAGAGAGAGGGTTCACACTGAAATCCAACAATCGCTGGGCGTACTCGACTGGCCTTGTTACCACTCTCTCATAGCTACCTTGAATTGTACTGCATTTCCCATTTTATCTGATTCCTCAATGTATATAAGAACGTGTTTCGGTAGTGAGAGAGATATGCCAGAGTCCATTCCCATCCCATTCTGTCTTATCCCCCCCCATTTTCTATACCCTTCCTCTAAATCCATTCCTTCTTCTTCCATCTTCAGAGGTAGGCATCCGGAGGCATGTCAACATTTGTCATTGCGGACTGAAGTTGTCATGTACCGCGGATGTTCATGGCTGACAGTATCCATTTACCACCAGGTGGACTGTATGTTCCTCTTCCGCCTTTTTCCTATTAAAAATATATATATACGAGCAACAAATCAGAATCAGCAAAACAAACTATTTTTAAATAACTGAAATAAACAATTTTTAATTACGAAGAATGTCAACACAAAGTCGACGGAGTTCCGCATCGCGGGACTTTATTGTCAACTAACCCACCATTAAATTTGCTGCCATCGATTTGCTGCCACTTTCAGTATTTCTGCTGCCCATTTCTGAATACATCAAAAGCACACTGATACCTTTGTAAAAATAAGTACAGTGAAATCAACGAAACATGAGCTGCATGAACCATTTCGACAATCTAATTGGACAATTCATCACCCACTCACACAGATGCAAAGCTCATGCCTCGTTGATTTCACTGAACTCAGCGCTTGAGAGTCGAGCGTTGTTGTGTGCCTGAACCATTATTTATTCGGTTTATATTATTTTTATTTATTTTAGGATAAATACATATGTAACAAAACCGTAAGTTGGTTTGTTTGCAATGTAGCTACAAAGATTTAATTCTATTTTGAGCATCTTTAATAAAATCTTCTCCGATCTCACATCAAAGCGAAATCTCTGCCTGTCAACCCACAGACTAGGTATTCTTTGATCGCATCCCAGTCCCTTTAGTCCTAGTTTGAGTCCATCCAAATAGAAACCCGTTCGACAGTACCTACCAGCATCCAGCTGCAGATACAGGGTCTAAGGCGTGTCAATAAAACAATGACGTGTCCTGTCCCGTACATTTACTATACGTTCTATACTCATAGATAACATTGTTTCCGATCCACTGCATTACATCATTTCTTAGTAATACATGTATGAAAACAACACAATAACTAAAAGAATCAGCAGAATCATAAAAATCCGTGCAAATGTTTTATGTTGTGAAGTACAATGCTTTTCAAAACATGATTCAATTGAACCTTGACCAGACAAACTCAGCTCCACCTTCAGCGGCGCGTCCCTGATCCCACCCTGGAGTCTCCCCTGAATGTGCTGCTTGATGTCTTTCGGTGTTGTATTCTCATCCAGGCTAGATAGCCATGGCTATGTTAATATTTATAATAACTATCTAACGAATGGAGCGAATGTGCAGTGTCAAGATAAACTACTCAGTTTGATGGCATCAAGCAACCAATGCATTTATGTTAAGATTTGTAAACGTTGAAATAAGTGACTATAATTGAAAAATATACGACACATTTCGTTGTAAGTTTACCGCAATGACGGAGCCCACAATTGCGTACGACGCTGATTCAACCCTACTTGAATGCGTGGTCTGCGGTCCAACACGCACTTGACCGTTTCTATTTAATTCATTTATTGACCAGTGAGATATCTAAGGTTGCATCATATTCATAATTCATTCATTATAATGTTATAAATAATACTTAAATCTTTATAGTATAAGGTTGCACCCGAAAAGTTTGAAAACACAGATTAGATTAATGATTCAAAGTTCATTAAAAAAATACTAATATAGCTAAAAAAATATTTTTTTTAGCCATAAAAAATTGTAAAAAAATTTTTCACTTTTGCCACTGCGATTCACATAAATCATAATTATATATAAAACATTATTACTTTTTGTAAGCACTTAAAAATTGTGGCGTATTGTCGCAATGTTTAATAGTAGTGTGTATCGATTTATAACAAATCAACCTTCCACTCATTCAAATATAAAGTCATAAAATTGATATTTTTCTAACAACAATGAACCGTAATCAAGCTTCTGGAAAGATCGGAAACATGTATATTTAAGACGGTATTATATACCGAATGAATCAAACGACCCCTTCGTTGAGGAAAAATTTACTCAAAGGAAAGCTTATTTTATTTTTAACGATAAGTAAAACAGCATTCATTGATTTTTTAATGTCGCCTGTCTGGGCCGGGAATCGAGTCGTCAGAAATGTGAAAAAATTAGCACCAATCGATACGCTCATTGATAGGGATCAAAACTCTCTAATAAACATTATGAATTAAATTAAAACAAAACCATTATATCAAAAAAACAACATAACAAAAACGATATTTGAGATGTGATTAATTAAATTAATAATAATTAATACAAAAATTAATAAAATATAAACATAAAATTAAATGAAGTAAATACAATTTGAGGGGGAGAGTGCAACAGCCGCTGGGCGCGCTCGACTGGCCACGTTACCCCTCTCTCACAGAATACTACCTTGAAATGTACTGCATTTCCCATTTTATCGTATTTCCCCAATGTACGTAAGTGTTTCGGTAGTGAGTGAGATGTGCCAGAGCCCATTCCAATCCCATCCTATCCTTCCCCATTTTCTTAACCCTTTCTCCAAATCCATTCCTATATCTCCAAAGGTAGGCAGCGCATCCGGGGGCATGCCAACGTTTCTCATTTTTGACTAATGTTGGCATGTATCGATGTCTATGGGCGGCAGTATCCACTTACCATCAGGTGGACTGTATGCTAGTCTGTCGCCTTCGTATATATAAAAAAAAAAATCTATACATATAGGTAATACAATAGGTACAATAGGAAATAACATATCTGTACATATAATATATGTAACTGTAGAACCAGCGTGTCTGCACATTGAATATATTTACCAAAAACTGATCGGGGGCGATGAAGGAAGAGTAGTATCAAAATACAAAAAGAGGATTACGAAATTTTTTGTCTGTCTGTCTGTTCGAACACGCTAATCTCCAAAACTACTGAACAGATTTTCATGGGGTTTCCACTGGTTGATTAAGTTTAGCTTGGCGCTTCGAATAGGCTTTGTTACAAGGAAATCGGCTGACGGGAAGAAAAAATGCTGTATACAAAGCTTTATAAATCAAACTAAAATTCCACGCATACGAAGTCGCGGGCACAGCTAGTAGGTAATACAATTGTAACAGAGACGTGTATGTACATAATATATTTTCGAAAAAAATGTTTGCAGTCTACGAACGACACAGAGCTCAATACAACCATTTTTAGAATTTATGTCCATCAGATCTGTGGGAATCACTCTGAATCCCATGGGAACTCTTTAATGGATCTGGATAAAAAATATTTATCCTAAATATTAACCCGGCACTTAAGCTATAACTATGACAAGTATAGTCCGTAGTCCGTAGTTTGACAATAATCCGTCCCTGTAGTTTTTGCGTAACGCGTGTTTAAACAGACAGACAGACAAAAATTTCAACAGTGATTGTTATACGGCTCGTGACGTCAATACTCTAGTCAAGTTCTAAAACATACGGAGAATAGTGAAATCCGCCTTTCGATCAGCGCCGTCGGAATTTTTGAATGTAGGAAAACTATTAGAGGTTTGACTTAAAACTTGTAAAATAAGTTTTTTAGCCCCAACAGTGATGTTTGTTGCATACTCGGATTTCAATGGTACCTGACGCAATATCCATGACGCACACATTGTTTTCTTAAAACAAGAACATACACAACAAAACGCAAGTCACACAGTCCCGAGCGATAAGGAGATTGATGGGTTTTCGGAGCGACAACATGGAGACGCACGCTTTACTTCCTTTATTTACCGAAGAAGTTTGGAAGTACGACAAACATTGAAAGTAAAGAAATATGTCGTAGATATTTGGAATATTGAATATTTCGTGAGAACTGAAGTTTCAAGGTAAATATTGATGGGTAGGGCTGCCATTCGTCCGGGTTCTCCTGGATGTGTCCTAGTTTGAAGGGCGTCTTTGCAACGTCTAGGCGGGGTTTACTATAGTGTCCGAGATTCTAAACTAATATTATAACAGCCGAATAACTAATAACTACAACTACTTTTTGGTGTACTTACGCGTGGAAAGTGATTCTATGTGTCTTGATTTTGCTCCTTGAGTGATTTGTGCACTGAATAAATGCACAGGAAGGCATTTTTAAATGTATTTTCCACTACAAAATTGTGTTCACACTGTGAGCGTATCACGCGTAAGCAAAGTCGCTGTTCTATCGATGACTAAACGAAGCAGGTTCAATGGACTCAGTTTTGTAGGCCCACGCGCGGTAAGTGAGTCATATATCTTCCTACTTTTGATTTGATCTAAGCTCGAGAACATGAAAAAGCCATCGTGTAATGAGACGTGACATCAGCCTCTTCTTTTATTCTCGAACGTATATTAAATGAATGTAAAATTTTAAAAACCCTGTTTAATATATTAAATAAATACTTTATGGTAACAGCAATAAAGTTCGGAATTATTGTTACATGTGTCACTCGTTATCGTCGATTGTGAATAATTAGTTTATCGAAATTTCATAGAACATTATTTGAATCAAGTCTTTAATTAGTGTCTTAGTGTTTTTTTTAATAAAAACAAGGCGGCAGAAGAGCATACAGTCCACCTGATGGTAAGTGGATACTGTAGCCCATGGACATCCACGATACATGCCAACTTTAGTTCAGAATGACAAACGTTGGTACGCCCCCGGATGCGCTGCCTACCTTTGCGGATTAAGGAATGGATTGGGAGAAAGGGTGGGAAAATGGGGAGGGATAGGATAGGATAGGAATGGGCTCTGGCATATCTCACTCACTACCGAAACACGTACGTCCATTGGGGAAATACGATAAAGTAGGAAATGCAGTACATTTTAAGGTAGACTTCTATGAGAGAAGGGTAACGTGGCCAGTCGAATGCGCCCAGCAGCTGTGGGAATGTTGCGTGCACTCTCCCCTTACAATGAATACAGATAATTTCACTTATAATTAATACAGTAATTTGTCATTAGAGGCATTCAAATTAACAAGTGCCGAAAAATATGTGAAAGGAAAAAACTGAAATAAAATTCTATATAAATATAAAAAATAATATAAAGAAAAACATACAAAGAAATATATAAAAAGCTTTATAACATGTTGTTACTATGTATGTACGAGTATATATATTGCTGCTAAACCGATGCTCAAGGATTTAAAAAAAAAAAGATAATTTTCGTGAACGTTAACCCTAGTTTTCCGATAAACAAATACTTTTTAAATATTCAATTAGGATCAGCTGTGGCAATTGAAAAGAGTGATAATTATAGCTTTAATTTCTGGTAAAACGTACGAATTAATTAAAGCATGTTCTCATTTATCTCATTACGATAAATAACAAATAACATGCGTATTTCGATGAACGACATTTGGGAATTCATTTACGGTTTTTTTTTAAATTAAACCAATTATTTTTTATATAAATATTGGGATTTACATAAAATATATTTAGATACATGTTTGTAGTCTCTATAAATAAGTATTTGAGGAAAAACAAATTATAAATAATGATGGATACTGGACCATTTCATCACGGTCGTAGCCTATTACTAACAATTCTATAATTTGCGAGGTCGTGAGTTCAGATGCTCGTTCCATACCAATGAGTTTCTACTTATATAAGGATTTTTTTAAAACATGTGTGTGTTTACTGGAGCATGTGTGTCAACCACAGACATAGATAGATAGCGCTATTGGGCGTTTTTGTGTTTGTAATAACGACAAGTAGCACGAGAAGTAGGAGCTTAGCACCAAATTTGGGACACGCACCGAGGGACACCTTGCTTTATCTTACCCTCTATGTCTGTGGTATCCATCAATCCGCATTGAACCAGAAGTTCACGCGAACCAAGACGCAGGCACCGCTAGTGTATACATCTACCGCCACAGAGAGATACCCACTTAAATGTACCTACTAATAAAAAATGTTAGCATGCATGTTATTTATGTTAAATAATGTTTAAGCAAAAATATATCTATACATATACTTAATATGTACAAAATGTAATTATAGTATTTTTTATAAAGTTTTATATTGTTTTTAAATGTTTAAAACAATAGAATTGTGTAACCCGTTGAATCTGGGTCTACAAGACAAACCAACGGGTTTTTTGGAGCCAATTTCCATTTGATAAAATAAAAAGAATCCATTCGTTAATAAATCTATATCATACTTATATTATAAAGAGGAAAGATTTGTACTTTTGTATGTTTGTAACGAATAAACTCAAAAACTACTGGACTGATTTCAAAGATTCTTTCACCATTAGAATACTACCATTAGAATGCGGGAATCACAGGTTCATGCGATTGAAGTTTTTAATAAGTCTCAAATTTCAGCGGGCTTTGTTAAAAGGAGAACAAAATAAGTAATTGAACCTGACTTTGAAACATTCTATACTTATACGATCACTTTGAAGTCTGTGGGCGTGATGTCATTGGAGACGAGAATGGATTTTTTCTAAAAATAACTTCACAGATTTAGGTGCTGAAAATTGAAAGCGGTGACACGATATATTAATGTATTATGAATGATCCGTTAATATCCCTAATCGAACAATCCGTATTGGACCCGCGTAGTGGATTATGGGCCGAAACTCCATCATGCTTTCTTTCTCGTTTTGCTGGTAAGGTACAACAGAAATTAACAAATATGTTTTTTTCATTTATGTACTAGCGGTTCATCTATGAGATTATAATTCCCGTGGGAACTTTAAAACTCAACATATAAGTGTTTTACATTAACATTAACTTTAACTCAGCATTAACTTTGGCAAAATCCGTCCAGCAGTTTTTGCGTGATGCGCGTTCAGATAAACAGACATACGGCAGGATAGACAGACAAAAATTCTAAAAAATGTTGTTTAAGTCAATTATTATCTAATATTTTGGCTTCATTCATCGTAATACGATATTAAAGTCAGCCTATAATATCCCACTGCAGGGTCTCCCCTAGTACGAGTAAATTACTAGAAGGTTTAGAGCTTAGCCTGCGTGGTGGTTTATTGCACCACGCGCACCCAAGATTAGTAAAGATTCAAAGGTAAAGATTAATACAATATTATGATATCAGAGCCTTTGTAATTAAGTACGCTACATAATTGTTAGATTGATAATAATATGATAACATATATCATACAATCTACCTATGTCCCTTCACTGCTAAATATAGCTCACGAACATATATTAAACAGTTCTTAATCAGCAAATCTGGAATGAAGACTACAAAAAAAAAAAATGTTATAAAAATAACACGATATGTCGGCAGACACTCATTTAAAAATAAACCTTAGTAATGTGATTTTAAGATCTAAAGTGTAAATGTCTATTCAGAATATCGCCTTTCTCCTTTATTGGTTGCATAAATAACTTTGTCTGACATTTGCTAGGAACTGTGTTTAGGTAATTAGTTTTTTTTATATCAATATGTTACTACGTCGTTTCCATTTTGTTTCATATATAAATACATCTATTTTAGTTTGGGTTTATAAAATATTAAGTGCAAAGTAGAACAACGATTTCAACGAGATTTTGCTCAGATAACCAGTGCATCGATTGAACCAGTGCAGTGCATTGAAATGTACCAGGATGTACCATACCAGGATTTCGCAAGGTGGCATTAGGTATTCGTTAGGGATTTACATTTGATGATTATTTGTCCGTTTTACAATTGCAAGAGGTCCCGAATAGGCGAATTGGTGGGCAACACTGTAAAGCCTATAAACAAGTCAATAGACCATTCTCGTTCTCATAATTATTCTGAGTCATGTTTATGAGTATTGGGTAAGATACATTTAGCGGTTTGCATAGAGGCTAATTTCCAACCACTCAGTCTAAGTCTAAGACATAGAAAGGTTTTAGAATCGCTTATTTATCATACCCTACAGTCTAGCGCTTTAGGCCTTAAAGCAGCGAGATAAATAGATGTTTCTTACATAATCCTCCAATGAGAAAAATGTTAGACTTCCATAGATGGGAAAAAATGTATGCATTCCGTCTTAACCCACCAACAAATATAAAGTTAGTGACAATGTATTTGCTATTTTCTACCATATTCGTTATAAGCAATTGTAACTGATAAAGCGACGGGGTGTTTAACTATGAAATATGAAACAGATAAGAATTGAATTGTTTATATTATGGTTCGCTCACGGATTTTATATTAACTACCTTAACATTAAAAGATCTATGAAATATGAAATATATCTCAAGTATGTGGGGGTGCATATCCATTTTAGGACACTTTTACCCAATCATCCTTTGTTTTCTAAAGCAAGGCACCCAATATGATAATAATTATTAGGTACCTACTATTAATGAAGTAAAACAGATCTTATAACTCAAAACAAATTACAAGTAGGTATATATTAGTATATAAAGTATAACTACGTTGCTATAACTACAACTACGTTGCTATAACTACGAACATATTTTTATAACCGCGTAACCTCTAACCTTTCTAGAGATATAATTGTTGAGAATCCAATATAGCTATCGACAATCTTATAACATTTACACTATTGTGTGGGTTTTATAGGCGTGATAAAGTATGAGTAACAAGCGAGTTTTGCATCGTAATGTACAGAAGAAAGTATATCAATTGTAACTTTCCATTTCAAATTCGCCTTTATATCAAAGCACCAAGACTTATTATTTACTATGTAGACTATATCGAAACCTTTTATTGTACTTTATTGTATAAGAAGAACTTTTATTGTATAAGTAATAAATCTAATTTTTGAAAAACTTGTTTCTAAAGTTATCTCCGCGTTATGATAATGTTGTTTCAGAAAAAGTTATGTGAAGCCTGTTTGTGAAACACCATATTATGTGAAAACTTAGAACTACGCTTTCAACGTCTCTAGTATTGTTAGGCATAATAATATTTATACATATTTTTAATAGAATTCAATTTCATACTTTTTTAAAAAAAGAAACCATTTCAAGTGACGTTCAGGACATACACGTTTACTATCAAATTAAAAACAAAACATTTGCCAATCTGCACTGGGCCCGCATGATACATTATGGAACGAAACTCCCCTTATGGATTTCAAGGGAATTAAGTCTATGTCATGCTGTGGGACGTTATATTATGTCGACATTTATAAAAATATATAATTGTTATTTCGTTCAAATTGGCTAATACTACCATTAATGACCAATTAGGTATAACCAACCACACACATTTATAAATTATGAACAATCTAGTCTTTGGTTAAAATTTTCATTATAAAATTTAGTTGTGTCAAGATTCTGTTTAAATTTCTATTTGTAAGTTGTTCTATCAACTTATTTCTAAAATTCAACAATAAAATGACGGCCACGTACCGGGAAGAGCGGGGTAGCCCTCCGGGCCACGTGTTGAAGATTTGAAGAAGTTCACCTGCGGTGGTTGGATGAGACAAGCCGAAGGTCGTGTGTGGTGGCGAGCCCTGCGAGAGGCCTATATCCAGCAGTGGACATTGGCCGATGGTATGTTATTATGACAATGTATTGGAAACAAGAACAGGCAATAGGGTATATTTTCTGACATAATGACAGATCACATATCTTTTACTAAAATTGCTGTGTGAACAAAGCCTAACTTTGAAATAAAATTAAATGTCACAATCGCAATAATTGTATCGGTAATTAATATGCGTAGTAGGAAATACAAGTGAGTACTGTTAGGTATTAACTAATTAACATTCACAAATAGAGTTATGTTTACCAAACGTTACAATAAACACTTTGAATTGTCGTATGTGTGTTTGTATCATGCTGAAAATATATTGTATATGATATGAGTAATGTTAAAGAGGAAAGTGTTTAGTTAAACCGCACTGAATCATCCTATTGTATTTCTGATTGCCTTTAAAAGTGACGTGCGCGAACAAATCAAGTTATCCGGAAAATACATCCAAACTTATCTACGCAGAGGTTTCCAAAACTTATCAACGCAGAGGTTAAGGTAAATCAAACGTCATCAGTGACTCATCGCAACGGCATCACAATGACCAGTTTATCGAGAACTCATTTGCATCTCGTGACTGGAATATTAAGTAGGCTATCGTTGTTCTGGCAAAGGTCGAAAGTGGTTGGTTGATTGTGTCTCGCGATGGTCGTGCCCATTCGACGTCATCATGCAAGACAATTCCCTCGTTACGTATCGCATGCGGGGGAATACGTAGAGTTTAGAATGTGTAGAAGTTAAGAAGTAAAAGAAATAAAAAAGTTCATACTTTTGTATTGTACTCTTATTTTGACCAAGCGAACGTTCGAACAAATAGATACTCGTTTTCAGCATTTTTTTCTAGGTGGCGCCACCGGTTAATACAACATTATGGAATTATAAAATTATGGTTTTAATTAGAGCAACGATTATAAACATTAAAGTCAGTATAATATTTTGTTTACGAAGCAAAAAAGTTTGTAATCGTGTGAACGCTCGATGGCCCAATACAAAACTGGTATTGCTGCTATTAAATTTTAGGAGACAATGTTATAACCAAATTAACTCGTCACCTAGAATTAAAAAACTAAAACTAATCACAAAAAGTAATTGAGAAAATAATTTTGACTCAATTTTGCTAATATTTATTTATTTAAATAAAATTAACGGTAATATCTTTTTATTTGTTTTCGAATTTCTTTTTACATATATGTACCAGTATAACGGATGTAACTGTTGTATTCTGAAATTGAAACCATGGATTCTATTAGCAAAATTTTATTTTACAACTTTTTTATTTGTATTATTTTTTCAAACATGTTTGTGAAATTACAATTACACACATAACATAAGCAAGCACAGAAATAATATAAAAATATGGAAAAAACCATATCAATTGACTCAGAACCACGAAGATAATTAATATTTTTTTTAATGAATTTCTGTTGGACTTCTTTTAATTATTAGGTAGTCGGATAATTTTGCGGACTTTTTGCAGTGAAAATATTGTAATAAAGACTTTTTGGTATTACATAAACATTTGTTAAACGGAATATTGTCTATTTAATTCTACTATCTTTCGCCATTTTTCTGGGCGAAAAATTTATTTAAATGGTTTGTTTATATAGAATTATCTTGAATGTAATTTTACTCCATTTAGAGATTTTTGTAAAGAGCGGAATAAATGACAATCCGAGGGTGCTATGTGTGTGGATTATATGGAGGACGTATTAAAACTTCCCAGCCAAGGTCCATCAGAAGCCATCAGAATTAATCGTTCGGCCATGTGGTAAAAGCTCGTAATATACAATGCCTTTTCAGTCCCACGATACATTGGGTGGTGAATGCTAAGCTCTTCCGGAATTTGATGACTGCTTGTGTGTGGATCTGCTTCAATTTTTTCAATGATAACACATTATAACATTTACCTTAATAGGATGACCACAGCGAGATCATTCACATCAAAATTACCAGACCTGAATAAACTGAACCATTTTTTGCTGTAGTTTTAGATAAAGCATCATTATCGGATACACCACATATCTCTTTTCGAGCACTAGAAGCATTCATACCTTGTCGAAAAAAAAATGTAAAACATTTCTAACTTTTTCTCTTTATAAACTTCCATTTTAAAATTGTTAAAAATTATGAAAAGAAAATTTTTAACTTGTAATTTCAATTAGCCCCCATAACAAAAAAGTCAGCTGTCAAACGGTATATGACTTTTCCGACAGTGATCAGTTTTGCCAGAAATATAGCACAATAAAGTCATATGTTCAAAAACGCCGTGAACTTTTCCGATTACATATAGTACTATTATTTCGTTTTGATATGTTTAGATTTACAGATAGATAGACATGCCATCTATTCATAATAAATAATAATAATAAATTATACATTTATTTATATTTATAATTATTACCACTGCACTATGGAATCGTTAAAAATTACAAACACAATAGTCATGAAATTAATTTTCAATGCCCTGCCTTATATGAATAAAAATTACATGCCCACTCTAGAATCGCTTAGCTCTACCGATGTTTCTGATAAGACCACACTGGGTAATATTTATACCAAAGAGCTCTGAGATCGACACGCAGTTTGCAAAGTGCAGTGGGCAGAATAGTGTCAAAACCTGTCAGAATACTACCTTCAGGTCTGGACTGGTTTAACCGCTTCAAACAGGTAAATATTTTTATTTCCCTGATATTCTTATCCGCGTTCTTTGAAGTCTATCCGTTGACTGGTTTTAAACGATTTTTTAATATTTTTATTTTTGTTTATTGATGTTAAATACATCGTGAAACCAAAATATAAGTCTAAGATTACTGCGGTTTTGCTAAAACATTTAAATCTCTTTTTCTTAAGTGTAATCGCTGTTCGTTCTTTTGATATCTAAAGAGTTTCACGTACCTAAGTATGTAAAGTATGGATGGATGTTGGTCATGAAGCATGGCCCTTGGTGATTATAGGTGCCTGTATGATCATTTGAAGCTTTATGATCTAGTATAAGTCTAGTATAATTCTTCTATTCCGTTATTATAACGGTCATTTGATTAAATATGTTATGTTTAAATAAATAAATATAAAATAAAAATGTGAGATAAAAACTTCAATTGTAAAAATTGCATACCTAGGTACATGAGTTTCAAAAGATTGGGTCACATTATATTTAAAAAAGTTCATATAAGGATCACATATGTTTAATATATTCTTTTTTTGCAAACTCAACTCAAACTATTATAATAAGGTTATTATAATAAAATAAATTTTAAGCCCAAAAGGAAAACAATGACGTATAAGTATATAAAATAATTCGCACAATACGAAAAATATTTAGTTTTATTTATTTAGCAGAAAAAATATAAAAATTATTAAATAAATCAGCAAAATAATACATAAAAAAAACGTTTTTTACAATGAGACGGGTAAAGAATATTTTGAATAATAGCTTTATATTTATATTAATTTTTTAGCATAAACGTTGCTATATTAATACAACGAAAAATTAAAAAAAAAACAACCCTTTACAAATACTCACTTCTAAAAAGATTACAATGACTTGCGTAATCCTGTAGAAATTTTAAGATATTTAATTACAAACTTATTTAATTACACCCCTAAGTTCTCGCGCCTCTGACATTTATACTTTCATACCTGTAAATCTAATGGCTCCAAAAATAAGCATTGAAATAAATAAATTCTTTGGTAATTTAGACTACAAAACCTACTTTTGTAACTTGTTTTGAAATGCGATTAGACTACCAGAAAAATGCGCAGAAAATAGGGTACAGTTCTTAGAGGAAAAAGTAGTTACAAAGGATTAACAAAAATATTCTTTTACAATAAACGCATATACTATGTTCCTTCGAAGCATAAAGTGATAGCTTTCCTTTCCTTTGCAGATAAAATGGCAGTCATCAAATTCCTCCTAGTACTTACTGCTGTAGCTGTTACGGTGCAAGCCCAAAGGCCGTTCTACGCAGGCAGTAGAGCTATTGGATATCCCCAAGTTGACAACGATGCGTTATTACAGAACAGGTTCGGTGAAGTTGAAGGTGCGCCAATTGAAGCTAGAGGTGATAGAAATCTAGTGAACAGACTTGACCAAATGCCAGTCGATAAAAGACCATTCTGGTATATCAACTCAAGGCAGTATGACGTACTGAGGAAGCAACCGCAGACCTGGCCGCAAAAGAAGAGCTCCTTCATCGAAAAATAGAAAAATGGAAAACAAAGAGACAGTGTTCGGAATCAAAATTATCTGAAATAAATTCATCATTCATTGGTGAAATAGACTGCTGATATCGGAAAATTGTGAGAAATGGAGTTCCCTTTGTTTAAAATTTTCGCGATCCTCTGGCTACGCTGTAAACATCATCGTTTGTCAATTGAACGTTTGATTTAATAATAAGGAAATTGTGCTGCAATCATTGCGTAGGTATTTCCTTATAGAAGCCAGAAAACAGTAATAGAATTGGTTTGATCAGTATTTTCCTTGACTAAAATTACAATTGACTCTTACCTTTCTAAAGACTAATTAGTTTATTTAGCTCCTAGACTCAACATGACATTTTCTATTTATACACTGTCCTTTGTGATTTTCAATTATTGCATTTTATGACTTTCGAAACTGATACAGAAATGTTAAATTCAATTTGTTCAGAATCTAATTTGTAAACAAATTCACACTTTATTATACCAGTATCTGCAACTTATACTACTTATACTAATTATAACAATAATGTATGTCAGTACTATTGTCGGAAAAATTATGAAATTTCTATCAATTTTTAATTTTCTGTCTAATAAAAAGATTTATTTAATATTTTTAAGAATATTTTATATTTTTTTTCTTATCAAGTACCCGTTTGATCTTGATCTACTTAAAGCAAATCTTTTTAAAGTATAATGTGAAAACTTGCTAGAAAAAACTTCTGTTTAAAAGATGGTGGCTTACCCAGTTTGCAAGCAATCCGCGCCATTACAAAGTTTTTAAACGTTACACTATGAATTTAAATTCATTTATTACGAGGAAAGACTGGAAATGTTACATTTTTCAACTAAGTAGTAAAATATTTAAACTTCAATAAAACCGACTCAAAGCACTTAAAACAGACGTTAAGGAAAAGGGTTTTAACTAGTGATGAACCGAATGTGGATTCTGCCGAATGCCGAGTTCGGCCGAACATTCGGTTAAAACATGTGCCGAAGCCGAAATATAAGCCTCACTTATAATACTTTGACGGGACTAGACATTGACGAAATACGATTTAGATTTTAAAATTGTTTATTGTGAAGAAAACTACTGGCAGAATGTACCAAGTGCACCATTGCCATATATAAATAGAAAAAAAACTATCACGCTTATAATATTAATAAAGGGTAATTTTTGATACACAATGTAGAAAGTATAATTTTCTGTGAAAATATGAAAAGATAAAAAATAGCCGTTAATAATTATGAGCAATAAATTTTAAACTATTCATATAATAAAACAGTAAAAAGTTTAGACTGTACATTGTGTTAATTTAAAAAAATAAAATTGAGTGTTTTTTAGAAGAGAAAATAAAACAGACGTTTTTAGAATTTATGCCTGTATGTTTGTCTGTATGTTTGTTTATTACCGTATCACGTAAAAACTACTGAACGGATTTTGATCGGGTTTCACTAATGTACCTACAGCTAAATGTACAGAAGAAAACCTGCTGTATTTGTCATCTTCACATGACATAAGTAGTAGTTAAAAAACTTTTACAGCTACTTACTTTACGAGAGTAAAGTCGCGGGTAGCAGCTTGTATTATCTAATCGTTGTAGAATATGTCGTTTTAGCTGGCAGAATACAGACTACTAGTCTAGTGAATAATGTTAGTTCATGTTACCGAATGTTCGGCAGAAACCGAATGTTCGGCAGAAACCGAATTTTCGGCTCATGAACCGAAATTCGGCCGAATGCCGAAGTCGGTAAAAGCTGACGAATTTCCGCATTACCGAATCGGTCCATCTCTAGTTTTAACAGAAATCCGTTTAGAAAGTAAATCTAAATGTAAAACATTTAACATGTAATGTGGAGACATGAAGTACCGTTGTTAATGGTGACGGGAATTAGTGATTTAAAAAGACCTCCTTGGAACTTACTCGAGTTCCAAATGTTATTTTTTTTTATAAAATTTAATTCCTCTAACGTATCCCACACACCATGAAGATTATCTTATTGTATGTAAAGCGTGATATGGTTAGAATGTTAATGTTTCTTTAGAGTATTGATATAGAGCGCTCATAGTCCAGGGATATCTATTCTCAACACACATACGTGTGATCGCGAGTTCAAATCCACGGCCCATACCATTAAGGTTCTACTTAAGTACGGTTCTCTTGAAATGCCACAAGCTCGGCGGTAAGAAAAGTCGCGAGGAAACCGCACGCTCGAGAATTTTAAAAAAGTCTGGAGTATAAGTAATCATTAATCGACACTGGACCTGCGTGGTGGATTATGGCCCGAAACCCGCCAGTTATTTTCTAGGCCAATGTACAGTTGAATGTTATAGGCTGATATCTGATTAATATAGAGTGCAAGTAATTTTCATAATAACATTAACATCATTAGAACAGAAATCGTTTGTTTTTCGTGTGTGATACTTTCACATTTGTTTATCTGTGTGTTCTATAAAAATATTTTAAGAAATATTGCTAAAAATATCATCACTTCCTAATTTTGTTATGCTCCGTGCCTAAATTTTGTAATTATGATCACATTAATTTGATTTTGCCCAATAAAAGCTTTGATTAGAATGTCTAAGTCAAAGTTTGGAACCGGTTTATAAATACGTACTAAGTATAATACATACGTTTACTAAGTAATTTACCAAGTTACCAATAATAGGTAATATCCACAAGGAAGTTTCATATTAGCCAACGCAATTACACAAACGGGTTGGGGCCCACTCCTTGATTTATCCCGCGATTTCACCTGCTTCATAATAACTAGGATTAGTAGAGGGCGCAACGAGACTTCATTGTGCCCGCTTTGAACGCACTTTTGTCTCGGATATTGTAAAATGAAATCACGTCGTTTTAAGAACTTTTGTAGGAATAAAACTCGCTATATTTTATCTAAGTTGATTTAGCAGTACTAATAATACTTTTCTTTTGGATAAGCAATAATTTAAAATCTTTTAGAAAAAATTCTCATCGGAATGATAAAAGATGTTCTGGATGTTTTACGTGAACAAACAGATTATCATAGATAAACAACGTTTGTCAACATAATTTATTATACATTACTATATATCTCAAAAATTTCTTGTCGATGTCGATTATGTTTTGCGTCGTAGAAAAGTATTTGATCATCATATATACTTATATGTAATGTACACAATAAATACATACTAATTTTGTCACATAAAAAGTACAATAATATGTCATCTCTTTAAATTTAGAGAAAAAAAATCCTTTAATTGCTTGCGTTTATTACCTTACAAAACATGCTATATTAACTATTTCTTAAATATTTTTTATAAAAATTTCTCCCTTGAAATAAATTTAAATCTTAAATTGGCTTAAATCTTAAATCTTAATCACAGGCTGTCCCTGTGAAAACCGCAGCGAAATTTTCCCAGCATATCTCGAGATTAGCTCAAACAAACATACAGATGGACGGTGTCCTTTATTTACATAGATATTTTGCATCCTTAAAGATTGTGAATAGAGTCAGCAAATCATTGAACTTGTTTACTGTCCGTCTTTTCTTGAATCAGCTGTTACCAACTGCATAAGCACAAAAAGTGGTTTATTTTTGGATCCAAATTTAAAACTGGTGCTGTTACTAAGAATGAGGAAACGGCGGTGACCTTGTATGCATGTCCATAAACCCACCTGCGGCATAGTTAAAGTAAACGTAACAAATGTTTAACTTTGACTCCGTCGTGTTGGCGAGATAAATACGAGCATTTTGCAAGGTCGGCAGCGCAAGATGGGTGGCGGTAGCCACTTACCATCATGTGGACCGTTTGACTGTCTGCTTCCTTTTCTTTAAAAAAAGAAAAACCCTCATTGGGCGATAATTCTAAAATTAAGTTTTTGTGGAAAAATGAATTTAACAAGAGAACATTTTCGGTCAATTATTTTTTATGACATTCGTTGCGCTCTAAACCAGAAACAAAGTTATGAATGACTTAAGTTAACATTTCGTGATGAAGCCCTATCCAGTGCCACTGTTTATAACTTCAGTGAATTTAAACGTGGTCGTACCCACCTTAGTGGTGATGTTAGAGAAGAGACAGAAAAAAAATGACCATAGCTTTTTCCATTGCAAAATTTTGGTTTACAAAAAAAAATATTATAATTTAGAGAACGAATATTGAAAAAAAATATTTCCAAATTTCAGACAGTGAATATGGCGTTCGTAATAACCCTCGATTTAATCGCAATAAGTATCGATACTCTTCTTAAATTTATTGAGCCTTACGATGGAAATCACGATAATTTAAGTGCGTGGATGAGCAATTGTCACCGTGCATTTATTTTAGCACACGAGGAACATAATTCTGTACTTTTCGCCTATGTTCAGAATGAAGTACATAATAAATTAATACCTAGCTATGCAAATACTACTTTTAGTTCATAGACAGCTTTTGAAGAATTTATAAAAGTTCGTTATAGTAGTAGGACATATTAAACTAATATTTTTTTAGAATCACCAATTTGTCGAAAAACTAATAATGAAACAATTGCGTAGTATATTTATTGAGTCTTGTCTTAAAAAAATGATATTCTCAGTTAAGCAATCCTGTAGTGACAAAATACTACCAGGGGAAATTCAAAGCACTAATCGATTAGCTCTTCTCTCGTTCTTGTTGGGAGTGAATCCAGTAATTTCTCTAATGCTTAGATTCAGAGAAGCACAAACACTTAATGATGCATTCGATATGGATTTAGTAGTAGAAAAAAATCATTTAATGCAAAATTCTCGAAATAAAGTATGTATTAAATGTAATAAACCGGTTAATTCAGCTATTAGTAGCAAGAAAAACCCAAATTATACATCTCGTCTAAATCAGCCTAACAGAGATGTTTAGTTGCGAAATAACAACAAACCAAAAAAAGTAAAACCAGCGAACGATTTTTGTTGATATTGCAAAAATAAACACCATTGAAAATTGCTTCATGAGACACAGTAATGAAAAAACGTAACAACCTACGAGATCAAAGTACCAGTAAAATTAATACTTTAAATCTGTCCGAGGTTGTGGACAACGGTGATAATTGAGTAAACGTGAAATATATTTCACTCAAATATATTAAACTAGCAAAACCCGGCAGACATTGTCCTTCCATCAAAGTTGATGTACTGTAGCGCCATCTAGTGGCGAGTTACAACAAAGTCGATAGCTCCAAAATATTCTCCGTGCTCAAATACCTATGTATACCAATTTTCATAGCGATCGGTTGAACGGTATAGAAGTTGATGTACTGCAGCGCCATCTAGTGGCGAGTTACAACAAAATTGATAGCATAAAAACCTTCCCCATGAAAAGATACATATATGGGCCAACTTTTATGGTGATCGGTCAAACGATGTTCAAGTCTATTAATCACCAATATACCAATATCCCCTTTTATATAGATAGATGATGCATTTCACAAAAAGTAAAAAAATAATGGCAATACCAAAACATTAAAAAGTTTAATTAGTAAAGACCAAAGTCCATTCGCAAGATTCGCCAAAGCCGAAGTCTGAGAAAGGTCGACTTGTTAAGTACGTCGTGGAATTAACAAGATCGGGGTTTCTCTCACACTTTCAGCTACCGCTTCAATATTCTCGGTTTACGTTTCTACCTCACGTAGGAGGGTGGGGTTGATCCATTACCGAGCCAGTGGTTTCAAATTTCTCCATAATGTGACGAATAGTGACGGTTATGTTGACCATAAGTTTTATCACACAGCGGAGATAGCCCAGGGGGGTACCTATACTCGACTCACACTCATATGATCAAGTCGTTCGGTCTTTACCACTGATTTTTTTTACTTAAGTACTGATTTTTAAAAATTGTCACTTGTTCGGCGGTGAGAGGAAAACATCGTGAGGAAACCCACATGCACCAGAAATAAAAATAGAAATAGAAATAAAACTGGAGTACCTATGTGTAACTATCCACAAATCCGAATTGGGCCCACGTGGTGGTAATTTACTATGGGAGGCCTGCGCCATGCAGTGGGACATCAAACATGTTACATAGTAGTTAGTACCCACGTTTCAATATTTCTGAAAGTGAAACCCGATTTACATTTTTACTGAACAGTTTCTAGCATAAATGTTTATAAATATTTAAAAAAATATTTTAAAAACATTTAAAATATTGCATATTTAAAAATTAATATTTAAAAAACATATTTAAAATATTTTGATTTGCATATTTAAAAAAACATGGTGTGTTATATTTAGTTTTCAATACTATTCCATAAGACAGTTATAAATAAGATTTTCATAGCTGAATTTCATCAGAAAATATTACTGTAAAATCGTGTAATGAATACTGATTTTTAATAAAATTGTTTTAGTAAATATTTGAAATATTAAATTTGATAATCGAATTTAAACTAGATCTTAATTATTTATAGCTCCATTGAGAAACTATATTTACAAGTAAATTGCAAACAATTTAGATTATTTTTCTAAGACTTTCCACTTGGAACTTAACGAGTGGAAAATTTTCAGTGTGCGTCAATTTTAAAAGTATAATATCTTTTATTGTTTTCCGTTTTTCTTTAAACATTATTTATTGAGCTTGATAATTTTTCTAAGACTTCCACATTAGGTGTATACCGTAATATAAAAATATTGAAACATTGAACAACTTTACAAATACAAAATACTAATTTTTTTTTTGTGTTTACTTACTTTAAAAACAGATTCTAAATAAAATTAAAATAATACCCTAGCCATTTCTTGATTAAATTATTATTTGTTCACTGTTCACAGTCACTTGTATCTTAGACGCTCATTTTTATGGTTTATTAGATACAATTATGATAATTTTATACATTACGTTTGAAAATTTATTGACAATACGAATGTGCTACACGAGTTACTAAGTGAAATCAGAGAAGAAGAGACGACCTTAAAAGTACATAAATAGCGACTTTGCGCATATATAAAATATTGACAATAGTACCTTTGATGAGTAGACTAAGCGACACGTTTACTTATCCTTATTGTTACAAACCATAATGAATAAATGTATGCTCATATAGGAGTATAAAGGTATCTCAAACATTATTTTTCTTTACATTGCACATAAATGTTTAAGAACCATTAATTAACGTTTACGAATACAAAATCCCTGTTTCCGTTCCAACATAGTTGAACACATTAAACTGTTAAAACCGAAAGTTTGTTAGCAAGATGTGGAAGTTCCACACCACTTTTCTGTTCACAAGAGTTTGAAATTGTTGAAATTTTCGAGAGCGATGAAATTGTAATGGCATTAACAAGGCGTCGGATGATACGGAATTTAATTTACGAAATGTTTTGTTGTTTCTCAATGAGAGCTACGAGTATTTTGTTGGCGAATCAGCGACAGATTAACTTAGTCGGTACTAGCCCTGCTGGTGTAGCAGTTCCAAATTAGGTTACCGGTCGGATGAATATAATTTAAACATTTTATATTTCATATTAATTTGAAATACCATGTTCAGCCTTTTTATCATCCAATGCTTGACACGGGCCTCCTCTTTTTTATAGGAAAGTAGGCGGACGAGCTAGCGGTCCCAATTGATGGTAATTTTTACCGCCGCCCATGGACACCTGCAACACCAGGAGTAATGCGGGTACGCCGCTGACTTTGCAAAATCCTATATACAGCTTTTTTGAAGTATCCCATATCGTCGCGTAATGGAAAGACTTCTTGAGGCCGTGCTCATGAGTTGCAATAATTATAGGCTAAGTAAATTCGAGATTCGTACTAAAGTATCTCTTCTCGTGTGTGTCATAAAAGGCGAGTAAGGGATAATAAAGACCCTACCACATGTCCTGGAGCACTACACCACCTCTAAAAGAGTGGATTCGCCAATCCGCTTGGCCAACGTAGCATTTCAAGGCTACACATCCCTTATACACAAGCACCATGAGTGTCCAGTAGTGAACGAAAAAACCGAGCTGGTTATGGTTACTGAAGGATAGTGATTAATTTTTTAGTTAACAGTTTATTATGATATGAAAATACAGAAGACTACTGTATAATGTAATAGAATGATCAGTATAAATAAATAACGCCATACTCAATGGCCCACACTAGGATTTCCCGTGTCGTGGGTCCAGAGACACATACAAAGACAAAACCCAAACACACACCCAGACCCATAGATACATTTGTCTTTTTTCTTTTTTAACAACCTTTATACAGCAAGTAGGGTCACTAGCAACTGCACCAATCTGTCGGTCACTAATGCATAGAAAATAATGCTATATATAATTTTCAAACTTTGTTATTGGAATACTACTTATTTCACTGATCAAGATTTAGATCTTTGATATTTTTTACATTGTCATATTGGAGAGTCAATCAGGAGTCAATCAATCACAGTCAGGAGACCACGCGTGTAATATAGTAGTGTAACATATTCGGATTATTTATTCGAGTCAGGCATATGACATTTTTTTTTTTATGTACGAAGGCGGCAGACGAGCATACAGTCCACCTGATGGTAAGTGGATAATGTCGCCCATAGACATCCCCGATACATGCCAACATTAGTTTAAAATGACAACTGTTGGCATGCCCCCAGATGCGCTGTCTACCTTTGGAGATATAGGAATGGATTTGGAGAAAGGGTTAGAAAAATGGGGAGGGATAGGATGGGAATGGGCTCTGGCACATCTCACTCACTACCGAAACACGTACATACATTGGGGAAATACGATAAAGTGGGAAATGCGGTACATTTCAAGGTAGTCTTCTGTGAGAGAGGGGTAACGTGGCCAGTCGAGAGCGCCCAGCGGCTGTTGGATTGCACTGTGCACTCTCCCCCTCAAGTTGACATGTTGAACTGTCAATAAAGTGGCATCTCCGTACAAATTTCACTCTGTTTGACAGTCCTATACGTCATATCCCTGACTCGAATAAATAACTAGTAGTGTGAAATAATTTGAATACTTTATTAGTGTTCAATCTGAGAACGATAGCGTTTTCTGGTTATAAATGCCAGACCATTCGATACAGCGTTGGACTACTTTCCATTTAACACGCTGTATTGTCACCTGAAGCTTTACTTTCTGGGTGACAGTCCTGACTATACATAAATAAAGTAAATATATGAAGCTAACGATTGCTCGTTAACTAATGTACGCTAAGTTTTCGTTTTAAGTGTGCAACAAAGCGTTTCATGTTGCATGTTTACAGGCGGTAGAACACACAGAGAGACGCAACGTCTCTCCGACTGCTGAGGGATTCTAAACCGCCCGTGAGAGTGGGATCACGTATAATAAAATATAAAAAATAATAAAATATAATTTAGATATAATAAAATCGTCACGAAGCCGTGTCTGTAACATTTTAACATTTTTTAAAAAAGTAACAGTTATGTTAAGTACAATTGACACAGAGTCCAATACAACATTTTTTGGAATTTTTGGCTGTTCGTCGTCTATCCGTCTGTCTGTCTGTCTGAACGCGCATCAAGCGAAAACCACTGGACGGATAGGTTGTGATTTGTTTTCAAAAAATATTTCATGTACAGACGCGGCTCTTTACGATTTTATTATACTTATATGTACTTATAGATAATTGGTACATAATAATGGCTGCATGGTGTCGGCAGCAACACTCAATCTCTTTCCATGGGTGTCGTAAAAGGAGACTAAGAAACAACAATACCGCTACCGCATACACGAGGAGTCCAATGTCCAGCAATGGTCGTCCATTGCTGGACATTGGTCCAGCAATGGACCCAAAGGGTGGACCCAATGGTCCAAAGGGGCTGTTAACGGTTACAATTTTACTTAATAAAGTCGAAGGTACAAATAGATATATTGACCTTAATTAATGCGTCGACATATTTTATTGTTTAGTCGGTAGTCTAGACCACAAAACCACAAGGAAAGTTATGTATTACTAGCGAACCGCCCTCACTTCGCTTCGGTTTATTAAATTTAAAACAATCGGAATAAGATATTTTCCTGCGGTAAAATGGAGCCTATATTTTAAGTTAGGCCTCTAGCAATACATCAGTGAAAACTGCATTCAATTCCATGCAGTAGTTTTTGCGTGATGCGTGTACAGACATACAGACAGACAGACAAAATTTCTAAAAACTGTTGTTTTGGCTTCTGTTGCTCTAATAAAGACCCCCCCCCCATATTAGTTTTTTTTTCAATATCTATAATGTACAGACACCGGCCTGTTACAATTTTATTATATGTATAGATGTTGACGAACAGCGACATTTCAGAATCACATACGCGTACCTACTTGGTAACAGGACATCCCATAAGCATCTTAATAAACAGGAGACGTTCTGATGGCGTGAATTTTGTAAAATTCATTTAATATACGTGCAATTATATATCATACAAAGTGTAACATAACTTACGATCAATCTATTAAAGGTTTAGCTGGAAAACAAAAGATAAAATTTTATTCTACGAATACTTACATGAAAAAGAGAATGACGTTTACTTAGCAATAAATTCTCATTCGTAGACAAGTCATTTTTTGTTGAAATGACAGCTAAATAAGGTATAAATATTTAAATCAAACACATAAATTGTATATGTTTGATTTGCAGTTGAATTTTAATGTAACAAACGATTTATCCAAATAAAAACAAAAGTATAAACCGCAAGAGAACAGTGGATTTGAATTTGTCGTGATTTATTGCCATTGTGACAACAATGCTTAATCTGACTGAGACTTCAACACACTATAGCAATACACAGTAATAGAATTTTATAGAAAAAAAGATTCAAATAAGGCGCACGCACACAAACACAATGTTGAGTCTCTTGCTAATACATACCTACTATTAAATGTGACCACGCTTTAATACACTACAGCAAAAATACAGTAAAAAATACGCATAAACGCTAGTAAATACGCGCTAGTAAAATAGCATGCTTGCTTTATTATTTAGCATACTGAAAAATAGCATACATGCTATTTTTATTGAAAAGTACTGTTGAAAAAGCATATGTACTGATTACACGTGCTTATTTTAAGCATGCCACAGCTAAAAATGGATGTATCAAGGGAAGCTGAAGTCGAAAATAGAAGTGTCCCGACGAATCAACATTATATCATATCCCTATGGAAAGAAATCAATAATACTGCTTGCAACGCATTGCGTTAAGAAGATTTTGTTCACAGAAAAAAAGAAAAGAAAAGAACAGCTTGGGTACGGAGTTGGATAAGCAGGGAAAACTTGGAGCAATTTTGTTCACTTGTAGAAATGCCATTTTTAACTAACGCATAAACGTGTACACTGCAAATCTACAACTCATAACTAGCATATTCAGAAAGTGAACGCGTTCACACTTCTTAAGCATACCCCACACAACAAACCGGTAAAGGATTTACCTGCTCAAAAACTTTCCTGCTCAAAAATCAAGCGCGGTGTGCGATTGACACGCATGCGCGTATTGAGCATGTTCTTTTTTAGCAATACACATGCTAGTAGGTAGCAAGTAGGTTAGTTCCTTTACCTTTACCAAGTACCTTTACGGAGCTTCATAGAAACAAAATTTAAAATAACCCGCACACATACAACATATACATTTATATACAACTTAGAACCTCTGATCAATGCCAATAAGACCACACACCACTGGAGCGCATTGGTTTAGAAACTAAGACTTGATAAACGGTAAGTGACCCTATTCCTATTTTAAATTCGGAGAACTTTTATTAATGAGGATAACCTGAAGGTCAAGCAAGCTCCTAAGATTATTCCTTAGCGCATTTCAGAATCATTGAAATTTAAATGTTTACATGTAGCTACTTGTTATTAATTATACTGTGGTGATTATAATGGATTACGGACAATTAAAAATAATAGCTTGAACTAACACTTTTTTTGTGACTGCACTTGTTTATTATTCATGAGACCGCAGACATAATGAATACGTGAATAATGAATTGCCGCTGAATGAACGAGGTACATTCAATGTATTGAAAAAAAACAAAGATCATTCTGTAAGGAAAAGGTTTATTTTAATGGGTTTCATTTCAAAAGTACAAAATTTCAAAATTAAAAAAAATGTATATATCAAAATTCAGACGCGGATTACTTACGGAATCCTACTGATTTTATGCATATTTAAACGGCTCGTATTTAAACGGGCAGCAAAATAACAATTTGGTCAGCTATAAAATATACCTATGGTAGCAAAAATAATAGGTTGGCAGCAAATCGTTATCAGCTTACAATGTTCTTGTTGTCAGCAGAATGTTACTATTTGAGACAGTCATTAATTAGGGACCGACAGCTAATATATTTTACTAAAAATAGGCATCTATAATGTTAATATTTAGATCCTTGTTTTTAATTTGTTCAACAAATAATGTGAATTTATATGAGCAAATAAGGACCTATTCAGCTTCCATTGCATTTCTTAAAAAAATATATTTAACAAAAGAACCTACGACCAAAATCAATTACTGTACTCTAAGAATGACATTACAAAGAAGACGGAGTCCCGCGCAGCAATAACTTTTTTGCTATTATAGATTTGCTGCTCATTCGGTGTTTTCTGTTGCTCATTTAATTATTTATCATTTTTGGCATTATTCACTAAATAAGATATCTAAAAAAAAAAAATATTGAAACTATGCATTATTTCAAAACCTAAGAAAATTTTAAGGCTTCATTAAATGTTAGAAATATACTTTTGCGCTGAAAACAAATAGTAGGCATAATGAGAAATAATGCAGCGAAGTATATTATATTTGCTGCCAAGTCACATTTTTGAAAACGTATATATAAATTATGGTGATACGTATATGAAATTTGGTATACATATTAGCTTTTCTTTTCGGATTATTCTGCAGCTAACGGAATACCTAAAGGATAAATTATTTGTTATTATTGAATTTTCTTGCTGATTAGTCATTTTAATTGAGTGCAGTATTTCGTTAATTAACCATTTATCTGCTGCCATTAAAATTAAATCCCATAAAATAATAACTAAACATTAAACAATGAGTAATTATTAACAATACTTTTGCTATACATTTGCTTCTTATTAATGTCCGAATAAATTAAAAATAGCCAATATGCGTGTTGCGAAAATAAAATAAATCAAACGATTTAGCGGTTGGGTTTTGCCTTCTTTAATTTAACCGCGATTCATTATATTATGACTGGACTTGAGAAACGAGCAATAATTAGAAAGCTGAAGCTACAAAATACGACAAATTTAATAGTTGGATGTAGTTCTAGTTGCATATGTATTCTCTTTTCCTCTCTATGGAAAAGAGAAAACTACTCGTATGTCGTTTACAGATGCTTGACCATGGTACCATATTTTTTATATAGAAAGAAGGTAACAGACGAACAGATAGTCCAGCTGGTGATGGTAAGTTGACACTCGCTCATTGACATAATATGCGATAAATGCCAACGTCAGTCCAGAATGACGAACGTTGTCACATTCCCAGATGCGCTGCACCTCGCCTACCTTTGGAGATTTAGGAATAGATAATGGGTTGAATAAATATAGAAAATGGGAAGGGATGGCATGGGAATGTGCTCTGACATATCTCACTAACTACCGAAGCACGTGTGTACATTGGAGGCAATAGGATAAAGTGGGAAAGTACATTAAATGAACTGCATTTTACGGTAGTCTTCTATAAGAGAGGAGTGACGTGACCAGATGAGTGCGTCCAGCGACTGTGGGATTGCAGCCTGTGCTCTCCCCTCCCAAATATTTTAACTGCTTCCAAATTACTCCTAACCTTAGATAGCTAACATTCGTCGATTCGACGAACATGAAATAAAAATGTGGTTGTCTGTTAATAACGATTGCGCTTAGCGCCTTGCCATCTCGTGTCAACTCACCCATCGGTGGATTTGTGCACATGGTGGATATGTTCCGCCGATAAGCATATTGCATCTAAGGAAATATCATGTTTATGTTGGTCGTTTCGACGAATGGTCAGCTTTTGTGTAATTTTTAGATCTCGCGTAACAACTGTAACGATTTGTGTAACAACTGTTATGCTTTTTGCAATTCTATTTGACATCGAGAGATAGCTTCGGGAGAAAATCAACCGAAAACGAAGTTTTAATACTTCCAGAAGAAGACGGCGACAAAGTTAATGATATAAAATACAAGTATATGACGGAAAGTTAGCTATCTAGGGTTAAAATAAGGCATTTTCACTCTAACGGGAGTCTGGAGATGTCGATTGAGTTGTTTGCATTTAGGATAACGTCAAGTGGTATTTCTTTCACCAAGTCTTCTATAGCTACTTTCGGTAATTCCAGCACAGTGGAAATGGAACAGCTCCGTCTGGCAATCCTTTCCACAGTCTCCGCACACGAATATAATATTAATAATAACATAATATTAATGTAATTTAAACAATCACTTTTAGAACCATAAGTCAATTAATAAAAACAAAGTACTTCTTTAATACGTGTATGCGGCACTACCTACATCTGTAAGACCACAGCGAGACAGAACAGATACATGTATGCTGTAAAATGTATGGCAATAAAAGCTCAAAATGGACTCTCTGCTGATCTGAATAATGCTTGGATGTTACGTCGGTTAAATTAGTAGTAAATGGAAACAGAATCCATATAAGTATTGTCGTCAACATTCTTCGTCGGCTAGTGGAAACACGACGGCAAGTCGACAAGAGTGCCGTGAAGGTGGGTCATAAGCAGCCTTACGTAAAAGAGGATGCAATATTGAACAATTTACATGGAGAGCGAGAGGCGACTGTTTTAGTAGAAATTGTAAGTAAACAGGTTTGGCCTCCCCATTAGCGGCGTAAAGAAAATAGAAAGAAAATGTACACAAGATAAAGTTAAAATCCCGATACACTCCCTATACTTATTTGAAATGAGGTGTGGGATGGAGTTATGATTATCATATTGAATTTTCATTATTTCAAAATAAAAATACCATTCTATTCATAGATCGTAGTGAAAATGGAGAAGTATACAATTTATCTATAATACGAGTACTTTAACTCCTGGGGGATTCGTATAAAGGATGTGAGAAGGCCTGCGGGCGACCGTCCTGTAATCAATGATAGACACTTTGTCGATGACACAGGTCGTGGATACAGTATTTAAAGTAACTAGCAATGCAGCTTGGAACTGGAAAAATTGTTTTGGCTTGTATTTAAACGAACAGCAAAAAATAATAAATAGGCAGCAAATTATGATCAACAAAAAAAAACTATTTTTGAATATCTCGTATTAATATTTTTTAATTACTGAGAATATCAACACACAGTCGACTCCTATATCTTTATTGTCGTTATCAGAGAACCTAACCCACCTTTAAAGTTGCTGCCATCGATTTGCTGCCACTCAACATTTTTGCTGCCAATTGTTTTTAGTTATTTTATGGTTATACTGTGACGACAACGCGACGTCAAAATAGTCGACAATTGAATGGAGATGGAGTCTGGCAAACCGAACGCAAGAAGAAACAATAGAGGGCGTTTTTTTTTTAAAAAGAACTGATAGCTTTTATTTTAACCAGAAAGAAAGAACTTGATTCTTTATTTTTTTTGCTATAAAACTAATATAAAACTGAGATATAAATTTATTTATTTAAGACATTTATATACGGTATATTACGGTTATTACATATTTTATATACGGTAATTGTCACTTATTATAATGTTGTTTACAAAACAGCAAATTTACAAGTAGGTATACCTACATAAGGATAATGTGTACCGACATCTGTACTAGAATAAATATATTCAGAAAGGAATTAAATAATAAATAATATGTGCCATGTAAAACATTTGACAGCAAAATATTTGTGTTATAAATGAGTTAATTTATAACTTTTAAATCTAGTAACTTGTTTGATTTAGTTTCTATTAGATAGATAGATCAAACATTGCACACCAAAACGAAACAAAACAAGACAATAACAGACATTGCAACACGCGATATGCACAAAATGAGGTTTTATCGCTAATAGCGATCTTTGCCAGACGACCTTTGGGTAGAGAGGAAACAAATATTTTAATCATGGCCAGATAGTGTACAGTATAGATACCTACTTTTATCGGCCTTTAATGTCCTACTGCAGTCCAGAGGCCCGCTCTAGTACATCACTAGAGGGTTTCGGACCATAATCCACCACGTGAGCCCAGTGTGGAGTATGTGTACCCATACTTCAGTTTTATTAAATTTCTGGAGCATGCAGGTTTCCTCGTGATATATTAGATATAATATATACATAACCAGTATACATATACACTCTTAGGAAATAAATTCCTGGAATTATGTATGGCCGGAATAAATCTTGTAGGTGATATATAGATAGGTGATGTCCTTTTTTAAATTTTATATGAAAAGATACCGCTGTATTCTCTTTACTGTGACGGAACGAAGCGAGATGGTCGGACCAAACGACCAATCGTTATCCCCTACCATTACATGCAGTTCTGTCTTTGGAAATGTTTATTATGGCAACATTATAATTAAGAGATTGGTTGTACGATCAATTGGTTGTAGCTAGCGGCTACCATAAGTCCTGAAAAACTCATCACCTCTAAAAAGTGGACTCGTCAATCCACTTGGTCATCGTAGCGTTTCAAGGTCGCACATCTCTCATACATAAGACAATGTGCTTGAGAAGGCATATATCTAGCAGTGGACGATAAAAAGTCTACTTATGCGGTAGCTACGGACAGTATAAGTATATTTAGAGATAAGTATAATAATATATTTGAAACGTAATGAAGATAATTTTTATTTAGTTTTTATTTACTTACGTATTTTTCACTAGTTCGACGGTGATACACACACATTGGGGCCGTTTGATGGACTAAGCATGAAAAGCCTTAGTGATTGCAAGCGAAGACCTGCCCACCAATTTAAAACAATAATTTTGTCTCAGTGGAGATACATGGCGATGTGAAATGAGGTAATAAGCCGCAATGCACTTTAAACCTGATGCGACAACATTACTGACGTACACAGTTGATTTTGATCGCCTGTTCCCTGCAGTGCATCGAGCGTTATCGGGTTATCGGAATTCCAAAACAATCTAAAATTATGACATAAATGTTAATCTGATTATTTCACTTGACAACCACTTTTCACGGCTTTAAAATACCTACAGCAAAATTCTCGTTTACGACCATCACACATCACAATAGTTGAAGAAATTAATACACTTATCGTTAGAATTAATCACAATAGTTGTTCCGAAACGAAATAACAATTCCTCGTATTACGTAATAGAAAAGAAAATGTTCTTTTTTCGACTTTAAAAAAATAAATTGTTAATGAATCAGCAATAGCAACTGGAAAAAGGGGAAAAGTATGTCCATTATTAAGATGTGGTTCACCTATTGAGGTAAATGTCTTGAAGTGAATTTCCAATATCGAGAATACTTGGATGGAAAATAATGGTTTATATTTAAACTGATGTGAATAAGAAATCGCTTAGTACTTTATTGAGTGTTGTTCTACTTTAATCGTGTTTATACTTAACAAAAATAATGTAATAGCAATTACTCATTTTATTTATCCACTGAACTTACTCTTATTCGTAATATATAATCCAAAGATACACGGCATTTTTTTTTTCTACATTTTTATGTAAAATATTATTAATAATAAAACATCTTCGTAACTGAGCATAAGAATTTGTATCATTTCTTTTATGTTGGATGTAGCGTTGTAAGACATAAAATAATAATTATATTTATATTTACCTTGAAAAAAAAACCTTAGAACAAAGTACATTTTGTATCAAGGAATAAATATTTTCAAGGAACACTATTTGCAGATTTTCGAGGAAGTAGTGGGAGATATTTCTTATTTTGAAAATAAATATGTGAAAATAAAATAAGAAACATCTTCATACAATAGGTAGTCGGAAAAGTTCGCGGCCATTTTGAACGTATTAATTTAGCGTGTTATATTTCTGGTAACACTGATCACTGGCTGGAAAGTAATATACCGTTTGACAGCTGACTTTTTTGTAGTGGCGGAAAATTCAAATTACAGGTTAGAAGTTTTATCTTTTCATATTTTTTAACAATTTTAAGTTGGGAGTTAATAGAGAGAAAGATATGTAATATGTATTATTAGATATGTAAGAAAAATGTGACTGAATGCTAATGAATGTTAATAATGAATGAACAAGGGTATGAATGCATCTAGTGCTCGAAAAGAGATTTGTGGTGTTTATGGAGGAGATGCTTTATCTAAAACTACTGCAAAAAATGGTTTAGTCGATTCAGGTTTAGTAATTTTGATGTGAATAATGTTCCTCGCTGTGGTCATCCTATTACGATAAATGTGGATGTTATCATTGAAAAAAATTATCGACACATTCACCACTCAACAGTTTTGGATCACCTGCATAAACTTAATTTTGTAAAACGCTAGATGTTTGGGTGCCCCACGATTTAAATGACAGAAACATGATGAATAGAATTTCCATATGCGAGATGTTGGTAAAACGAAGTGAAATCGATCCATTTCTCAAGAGATTGGTAACAGGTAATGAGAAGTAGATTATCGTGGATCATTCTGATGTCTACTGTCAGCAATTAGTAGAATTGAAACAAGCACTTGAAGAAAAACGCGACAGAATACATCTTTGATGGCAAAACGAAAACTGATGAACGTTGGCTGGGAAGTTTTTATGCATCCTCCATACAGTCCACACATAACACCTTCGGATTACCATTTATTCCGCTCTTTTCAAAAATCTGTAAATGGAGTAAAATTACATTCAAGAGAAGCCTGTATAAACCGCTTAAATAAGTTTTCCGCTCCGAAACCCCAAACATTTTATAGCAACGGGACAATGGCTCTGCCAGAAAAATTACGAAAGATAGCCGAATTTAATGGATAATATTCCGTTCAATAAATATTTATGTAACACAAAAAAAGTCTTTATTATTATATTTTTACCATAAAAAGGCCGCAAATATATCCACTACCAACGTCTGAACGCGGCGTCAGACAACTTCCTGTATCTGATTGTCTGCATACACCAAAAGCTTACATGTTTATTCAGCTGTTTTCTTATGTGCCCCAGGTATTCGTGTTTGCCTTAAGTAAACTATGCTGCATTTCCCACTATCCTATATTCTATTCCCCCAATGTATGTTCGTGAGCGACTCACTACCGGGTGGGTTGTTTGCTCGTCTGCCGCCGCCTTTAAAAATAACAATGACTCTAATAATTACAATAATTATGAAATTAAAATTAAAAACCCAGCCTGTTTATTCCTCATTCGCTTATTAAGTTCGTCAAGAGCAGTCTGTTTTCGAAGTGGAGAGCTTTGCAATATGCAAATAAATTAACGCTGTTAATAAATTAACACTTTAGCTCTTGAAGAGCTAGGTTGTTGTTTAATGAAACCAAGACTGCAGACTCTATGTTAAAGTTTTAAAATTGAAATTGTAATTAAATTTATTTCTTTGAAACCGGTAAATACAGACGACATTCAAATTATTGCACAGCTGTTTTTAATCCATCGAATCACCAAGTTTCAGTGGGCAGGCCATATATGCTGCAGGACCGATAACCGACGGGGGAGGCGAGTCCTCGAATGGAGACTACGTACCGAGAAGCGTAGTGTGGGACACCCAGGCCTGGTGGACTGCCGACTTGATTTTATTATATGTATTATATTTCTATACCTAGATATAGAATATAGATTAAAATGAAGAATGTTTTTCTTCATTCTTTTTTATACGTCCTTTTACCATTAGCCATTTAATAAGAGAGGATTGTTGTAAGTAATGCGAGGAGATAAGTTCACATGTCGTAGATTATTTTGACAAAGTCCTTTTACGTATGTTTATGTATGATAGAGTATGTATAATTTCTCTCTTATTATTTCTCTTGTCAGTCCTAAAATTTCAGTCTTCTATGAGGGCCGTGTGGTGTGGGCCGTCTGTAGAATACCACCACCCCATTTCTACCTAAGTGATAACAAAGCGGCTGCCCACTCTGAAATCTGCGGCTGAAACTAGGGAATAGCATAATTTTTATGGGACAAGGAGTTTTGCTCATCCCACAACACCTTCCAATCTTCCTTGTTGGTACGGGAAATGAAGAGTATAATGGAATAAGGAGTTTTTTATTCCATTATGGTCTCCATTCGACGGAACAGGAAGAAATAGACTGGAATGGGATGGGAAATGAGTTCTGGCATATCTCACTTATTACCGAAACACGAACTTACGTTAGTCGGAATAGGATAGAGGTGAGAAATGTAGTACATTTTATGGTAAGTATTTTATGGTAAGAGAGATAACTAGGCCAGTCGGGCGCACCCAGCGGCTTCGGGATTGCATCGTGCATCCTTCCTCTCCCAAATAAAACATGTGATAATAACTATTATAAAGTAATAATAATACCTTAGAATTCATAAACGTTTGTTAATCTAAGTAAAACAAAGACTATTTAAAATTTCAGTTTCTGAAATCTTTAAGATTTGAATCTACTTAGTTTAAATGCTTTAGAACACATTACACAACAAATCCCAAGTCTGATCCCAAAGTTAGTACGTACTTATAAATAAATCTATTTTAAGTTTAATATATTTTGTCTGAGACCACTCCAGGGAATTTTCTATTATGTTTGCGACTTTTGACTTTAGTCATTAAATGTGATCATAGCTTGCCGGTGCGATATTACGGTGGGGTATTAGAAGCATTAATTCATATAGCTATGAAAAACACAAGCATAAAAAACCACTTAAAATTACCCAAAATCCGCGCGATCTTAAGCAATTCGCACCCTTAAGACTCTTATATTAATCTATCAACTATATTAAATTTGACGCTATGATTTAGTGGCCCTGTTGGGTCAAGCCATGTTTTATTGGTCAAAATATAATAAAAAAACAAGTGAGACAATCACGGCACGATCTGCTTTTTTAGTACACGCAATTACGCAACTCTGAGAAGGGACTTTGGATTGACAATAAAAAAAATCTTTAATTAGTTGCAGAGAAATTATAATAATTTATGCATTAAAGTGATATTTCGATAGTTAAAGTGAAAATATAAACATTAATAAAAAATTTAAACTCTGTCCTTATCACCATGCACGGATTTATTCTGTTGACTCTACTTTAAAGTGAAATAAGTAGTGGAACAGGTTGCTACCAGTTATTGCAGTCAGGTCACGTTGACACCATTTTAAATAAATATTAAAAATGGTCCAGGTTAAAGGGACAGGAGTGGAATAATTTGACCGGACGATGAGCGACGCGACGCATCCACTACGAAACTCAGTGAAATTCTGTATATTAGTGCGTACGAATATAAGCCGTAACCGCAACCAGCCCCTTTATCGTCCACTACTGGACATGGGCTTCCCAGTGCACATTGTCTTCTGCATGAGGTTTGTATGGCCTTAAAATACCACACTGGCCAAGCGGCCAAGGTCCGGGTGGTGCTATTTTAAAACTGGTCTACATCAGACGGCTAGCGCACGAATATACCACCTTTTTGGGCAAACCATGATTCGTAAACCTAATAAGACAACCTATTTATATATTTTTTAAATGTAGTAGCTAGTGTATACATTCGAAACCACAGAGGACTGAATGCACTAACAAACTTTAGTATCAGAGATTCAGAAAATAACAACCTTAGTATTAGTGGAGACGATCGATCTTGAACACACCTTGAATCAAGTAGTTGAAAAATATCAATAACATAAACAACCTATGTACCTGGTGTTCATTGATTACGCAAAGGCATTCGACTCCATATCACACGAAAGTATATGGCAAGCTAGTGCTTGTAACACAAGCTAGTAACACAAAGTTCTAGTGAACATCAAAGTGTTTATGAGACTTAAATAATGAAATAATAAATATCATGAAAGATATTTACAAAAAAGTACAAGCCCTGGAAAACTAGATTGATTTGGGCCTTTAATAAAAAATAGGTAGAGACGTAAAACAAGGAGACCCCTTATCGCCAAAGTACATGTTTTACATGCCAAAGTACAAAGCCAAATGTTTTACAGTACATAATGAAATATTTAAACTGGAAACAGAAAGGGATTAATATAACACAATGTCACTCCTTGACGTAACACAAAGTTGTAGAGCTAAGAATAATATAAATCTTCCTTATGTAATATTCCTTATGTAATATTCACCTAAGGCGAACATTAAAAGCATGCGACGAAAGGTCTAAGAGGCACTCGAGCCCTTTCCCTTTTTAACGAGATTTTTATGTCGCGATAAAAGGGACAACTCTAAGAGCTGGCAAATGTTTAGAATGTTTTTTGGCAATAAGTTTGCTAGCTTAAGACTTGAGCACAGAAGGTTTGTTGTTGCGTCCAGCATAATAATTGGGTACTTGGTTGAGTTAATATTTGTGTTTTCCTTCATACACAAATTTTTGATTGAAAAGAATTGGCCATGTTTTTAATTTATCTATGTAAAGCTCAAATGATCAACCACCAATAGTGGAGAGTCAATAGAAGAAGTATATAGTATATATATATGTTTTTTTTTTTCAAGAATTATAAGATTGTACATTAAAATCCTATTAAACATTTTCGGGTTTGTATTGACATCGGGTGTGTGTAGACCTTTGGAAATATAAAAAAATAAATATTGAACGAAAATATTAATTTGTTAAATTCATTTTACCGCAATCATTTAATTTTCAAATTGCCTCCAGAAATTTAAAACAAATGATAGCTTTGAAATTAATGGTGTTTGACAAGCAAAGAGTTCTATCTTCAAAATTAGAATTTGATTTTTTTCTATCGTATTGTACAGTGGGCAGTTCTAAGAACATTTAGTTTGACCTATCGTACACATATTTACAAAGAAGTTCTTTAAGGGTTTAGAACCCGTTTAATTTATAAATAAACAAAAATAAATACCTTATCTCGAAGGACCAACTGATATCATCAACGGTGTATATACTATTATATGTACACACATATACCGTCATAAAAATAACGCTCTGGTAAAGTGTCAATTGTATGAATATTGTATGAGATTATTCCCTCACAGGTATGCCCGCAAAGACTCTTCATTCCTCGTCTTTGAACGTAAGGGTTCGAGAAAATCTATGTTAATCAAGCAAATGTAAAAGCCGACGGTTTTAGTTCAATCTAAAGTAGCGAGCCTACATATTTAATCTAGTTTTTTGGTTTGATGTAGTACCGTAAGTAATTCAAAATCAAACATCGCGTCGATTTTTTCAACTCTTTCAGAAAACTTTTAGAAGAATTTCTTATGGACTTATGTATGTGCGCACTCGTCCGTGGCTCGCACCGTAATGACACTTCACGTACAGTTAGCAACAGGTCAACATACAACCATGAGTACCTTAATGCGCTGTTAATACGGGTCAGTTTTGAATGGTTTGTGTACATTAGCATATTGCTGATTGTATACCTGTCATAACGCTCTACCCTGCGTGCGACGCGGAGTATTGATTGCATCGATATTATTTATCGTTCTACCTACATCCATACATATCAATTAAGGTTATAGCTAATATAAGGGTTGTTGATTTCGATATGAGTCTCTATCCTAGTAATCACGAGTGAGTATCAGAGCATGCCCACCGTGACAGCCCACTGTGCCTAAAATCGTCACTCACATTTTACCTAAAACAGAATTAAACCCAAACATATTTCAGGAACATTTCTTTTGTGATTAATGAAATATGGAAGGCGTTTGTGAAGAATGAATCGTCGTAATAGTTTTCCATTTTGCAGAAGCGGTGCATTAACGGCAGTCAAGGATCAATTTAAGTATGGAGCCATGAAATTATAAATTACTAGCGACCCGCCCTCGCTTCGCTTCGCTTTATAAGTTTTTTTTTTTTTTTTTTTTTTTTTTCCAATTTTTTTTTTCAAAATTTCAAAATAAAATATAGCCTATGTTACTCAGGGATAATGTAGCATTCTAATGGTGAAAGAATCTTTGAAATCAGTCCCGTAGTTTTTGAGTTTATTCGTTACAAACATACAAAAATACAAATCTTTCCTCTTTATAATATTAGTATGATGTACTCTTTATAGAAAGAAACTAGCAGATAAGCTGACAGTTCACATATGGACACACTTATGGCATATGGCATACACACATATGGCAAACAATAGTCCAGAATTATACCAGATGTTTCGGTCCAATATATTTCTTTCCAACAATTACCATATCATATATTTAGCCTATGTCCCTCTACTACTGGATATAGACCTCTTCCTAGGCTCACTTCCACATACAATCTTTAGCTCTTCTCATCCAACAATTATATAATAATTTCCTTGCAAGAAGTATATTTAAAAAATAATTTTCTTTTCACGACGCCCAATAGATATGCAATCTTGCGTTACTTTCGCGTTTGTCGCATCAGTTTAATCATTGGTTATGTTTATACTAACGACAGATTGATTAAAAAGCGCTGGTTGATAAACTAACCGTATATACCGATCTTTTCTTTAATATTTCATCAAACAATGGACTGATATAAGATTGGACATTGACGATAGTCTATCAATCATTTATTTCTTATTGGCGTAGTGCCGGCGTATGTTCCTGTATGTTCATTTTCCTATCCGTCATTTGTAGTCCGTGCTCAGGAGTAAATGAAGATTTTTTTGTGAACTAAACTACGTAAACTAAAGTAGAATAAAGATAATGTAGACATATCTTTATATGTATTATTGTACATGTTTTGTTATGTTTATGTTTATATATGTATTACGTTACGTTTAGATATGATTCCAAATACGCTATATACATAATGTAGAATAAATATGTAAGTATTTATGACTGTACCCGTATTTTAAGAGTAAGTAAAAGACGAGCAAATCTATTTTATTTTATGTCCAAAGTACGTTATTGGGACACATCAAACGTCAAACACAGGTTAGACAATCTACACCTACTCACACTATAATCCAATATTCAAACTACAGTATATTCATTGAATACTTTTTCCTGCATTGCACGTAGGCATATTGATACAAGTACACTTATATAAATTATCAAGAACAGCTCTACTATCAAATTCCGCTAACTTATCGGCCACATACGTCTGTGTGCAAACAATCATATAATAGCCGGAGACAGTCCTCGTAAACACGTCCGCGGAAATTGATGGCGCACTAGGCTTTCTCAACTAGGCACGCAGTTTCCGTTGATGATTGATGTCGTGCAGAAGTCCTTGTGTCGTTGCACACACTGCTGCGACACTGTGTCGATTAGTGTTCGTAGCGGAAAGGCGCTATCGACACGAAAGCTTGAGATATTGCTTTGCAAATGGAAGATCACATAGGGTTTATTTCAGAATATCGTAAGTACTAGAAATTCTATTATTAGGTAATTGACTCTTTATAGATAATGATCTAGTTAAATAACTTAAAACACAAGAAAATTTTTGAAATCAAAATCAAATATATTGAATAATTATAATATTTAGTTATCTTAGTTAGTTATCTTATACTTAGTTAGATCTTAGAATGAATCTTATAACATGTCCTCACTACTGTGTTGACATCACGTGTGAGTAACAGTTTTATTATGAGATTTTTATTTTTTAAATTTGTCAACTACCGTATTGTGAGTGAAGACATAAAAGAGTAGCTATAAGGCGCTCAATTTGAGTGCGCTATGAAGGTAGTTTAAGAAATCTTACGGACGTATTTTGTGTCTCGTCTTGACATCAATTAATTTCAGCGTATAACGTGCAATACACAGGCCTCCTCTAGCAAATAATTAGGAGGTGTCGGGCCATAATTCCAGCATGTGTCCCAGTGCGGATTATTGGATACACACACTCCAGATTTTATTTATTCTCGAAAATGCTGGTTTATTCACAATGGTTAATCTTAATTGTACATAGAATTTATTAATAATCTGACATAGTGTGTTTTTTTCGCCTTATATATTATGGATATTGTATGAATTTTATGAATGGTATGAATTATAAGACACGATCGTACTTAACACAGACACCGTCCCCGCCGGCGGAGACGTGGACGTCCCCCCCGATACACCGTTAACACACACCGGCCCTCAGCCAACATGTTCACTAGGTATAGACACGTGCCTGGGCGCTTCTCGCCGACTCGCGATCCCGCGGTATCCCCCCAATGCAACGCCCTAAGCCGAGGTCCGTTCCTTCCGCCGGTTTACCGGCGGGGGAGCCCTTAGGCTCGTTGCAACACACACTTTTACTCCTGGCTGAGCGCCTTCTGCGCTCGCCCTAATCTAAACAAGTCCGGTGACTCTTGAAAGGCTAATACTCAATCACAGTCAATCACAAGAATTTAGTCCTTCCGAAAAAAAAAAAAAAAACGATCGTACCTTTCATTTTTATGAATGAAATCTGTGTTCGTTTCAATATTTTTGCAATCACACTTTACGACTAGACATTATTATGCAAATCTATACTAATATAAAAAAAGAGGTAAAATTGTGTGTTTGTATGTTGGGGGTAATCTCTGGAACTACTGAACCGATTTCAAAAATTCTTTCACAAATAGGAAGCTACATTATCCGAGTCTAATATAGGCTATATTTTATTTTGAAATATTTGTTTCAAATAAATATTTGAAATAAAAAACTTATAAACCGAAGCGAAGCGAGGGCGGGTCGCTAGTTTATAAATAAATCTTAAGATTTATTTATAAAGATTAAGATTTATAATTAAGATCTTCGTATTCTAATCCGAGTACGAAAATGCAATAAATCTCAACAGATGGTGGACTTCTCTGGAAAAAGTAGTAAATTGTCACTCCGTTCGTCTGTTACAGCTGGTCCGCACAAGCTGACTAGTAATGTGACACTATAGCAGTGGAGGTTTAAATAAATTTGGTAGATTACTAAATCAGCTCAGTATGGTAGCAGTAGTGCTTTTGAATTTCTATGGATCGAGCTCTCCTTATCATTACAAGGAAATGTCTATCCCTAAACTATGGAGTACTAGGTAGACCGGTATTGCGAATTTCACGCCACTCACCGTTTTGTTGACTGCCTTAAATTTTTGCGCCGAGCTGCTAATTGAGCTTACATCAGTTGAGTAGAGGAGATGCGGCATCTAAGCAACCTCAGTATGAAACAAATCTAATATATAAAAAAAATAATGTTTGTTTGTTCGTCTTTTATGCGTTCCTAAACCATTTATCCGATTTCGATGGAACTTTGGTAAGTTGTTGTGCGCGCGCCCGCAAAGGTTTCTGACAAAAAAAAATCTAACGCATGCGCCGGGCACAGCTAATATATTCATATTAATTTATGATTTAACTATTAGCTGTTAGTCTAATGTGAAAAACTTTCAGATATTCAGATATAAAATTAGAAATACCTACAATGTAGTAATTAGACCCAAGCCTTGTTGAGATTTGCAATACGCAATACCATGTCTGTGAACTCCAAGACAAATTGTAAATATATAATGTTTCGTTTTGTTTCTGATCTTTCTTTCTCACATCTTCAATTTAAATTCGTGCAATATTATTCTTTCACATGTATTCTCGATGAATACATATATATTCAATGTTGTTTTTAAGAAATACGAGTAAAAAAGGATCCGTTGTGCAACATCAGATAAGAAGCACACGTGAATTCATTCGGGGACCTAATTGATTAAAACCAGGGTTTATATAAAATTACCTACCAAATTATCCATTAGCGAAATGGATATATGTCTTAATGTGCGCGTAATGAAAAGCATCTCACCTCCATTATTTGATTAAAAGAACCTTTTCGGAAAGTGAAACTGAAAAATATTCCTTACAATATCCTATTTATTATTGAATTCAGATTCAAAGGAGGTTCCATTAAGTTCCATTTACGCGAAAGCTATTTTTCACAATGAAAGGTAACAATGCCGACGGCTCTCATTTAATGTATCATTAATGGATGGAAAATAAAAAAAAAAACATAAACGATTTAAGAGACGAAGGCGTTGATGATAATCAAATTGAAGCAGGTTTTGCATTTTTTGCTAGAGCGGTTTAGGTTAGTACGATTTTTCTTTGGTGGAAAGTTTTCATTAATATTTAGATGATTACGTTTACGTAGACAGGTAAGCTGTAACAGGTAAGACAGGTAACTGGAACGGAGATATTATTTGTAATTGGCTTTTATAAGTTTGTTAATATAAATTTATGGCATAATGTTTTTTTTTTTTTGGGGTAGCTTACCAATTTAGATATTTGTTACATTCAGGTGAATAATCTTAAATAGTCCCCGACGACAATCATAGGCCCGGATATTTATTCGGACTTAAAACGATTCTCAGTCTTAGAATTAGTCCGAGTCGTCGTGTTTATTTTATTAATCCAGGTTCGTTTTATGTCTGTAATAACATACTTAAAATTGGATAATTAGAAGTACACCAATCTTATGTAAAGATTCTTTACATAAGATCGACTTCTTGTTGCACATAAGTCAGTTATAAAATAGGCTATGTCAGGTCTTGATGTGAGGTCGTAATCATCGATTCCCGTGTCCTTTATTTAAATGGAAGAATAGTAATACAGTAAGACCTTCATATGTACAATGTCGAATTAATTTAAATAAGATATGAAATGGAAATTGTTTGCATCAAGCAAGACATTACTGACAAGACTGATTAGCCATTAAACGGAACAACATTGAGCCAAAGTAGCACAGTCACTCATATTCCATTATTCATATTCAACGATTCACCCAAAAACAGTATTTGGACGGATTATGTCGCTCAATCAATTTTAACTGTCTGTAGGTGTGCGTATTCCTTAAGGGGTATTGGCTTAAGCACATATTATGGAAAGACGTGTCGCTGATTCCATATGTCAATTCGCTATTGACAAAAGCGGGAGCAATTTTCACGATTTTCCATTCGCTTCCCGACTTTTCAGATCATCTTCTCGCTGGAGCGGAAATTGAAATCGAAGACAAAAGATATCGATTTTTTTCGTAACTCAAAGAAAGGGCTTATGTTTTCTGAAATATTCATTTTCATAAACCCTTTTACCAAATTCATTTTTAAAATATCCCTAAAGTTTGTCTTTATGAACTGATACAATACAAATTAAACACAAGGACATTAAGAGTCAGCAAACTGAAAAGAAAAGAAGCGGGAGTGGGAAAGGATGTATGAGGAGAGTTGAACAGTATATGTATGTGTATATGTGTGTGTAATATGTATGAATGTGATACGAATTGGTGTACTTATAAGTCCATTCCCATCCTATACTATCCAGTTCCTCCCCATTTTCCCAACCCTTTCTCCAAATCAATTCCTAAATCTCAAAAGTAAACACCGCATCCGGGGGCGTGGCAGAGTTTGTCATTCTGGACTTATGTACGAGTATCACGGATATCTATGAACGACAGTATCCACTTACCATCACGTGGACTGTATGCTCGTCTGCCGTCTTCTTACTTACTAGAAAAAAACTTATATTCTTATTTTATATTCAATTACTACAATGCCTATGGCTTTTCACTGAGCCATTGTAATCCGAAGTTTATCTTAATTAAAATTTAGTCGTAAATCCTGAATAATACAGAGGTAATTTTAATTGAGGTTGAGCAGATTACAACATTTCATGTTAGTGAAATGAAATATTTTCTGTTTACGTCAGCTGTGTTTGCAAGTAAGTTATGTGAAATATTAAATACTATCGGTGTTTTCTTTCGGGAAACATCTTTAATAGAATTATTTAAAATAGGTAAATATATGCGTTTAAGACCGTTTAATCACAAATGGGCCATTTTACCTATCTGAGAAAAGGGGCCTCAGTATCGGTACTTCCTACTTTACCCTATGCTCCCTCTGTATGCACGTGTTTCGGTGGTGAGTGATATATGCCAGAGTTCATTCTCGTTCCATCTTATCCTATTCCTTCCCATTTTCATAACGTCCTCCAAACCAATCCTAAATATCTGCGGAAAAACAGCGCATCCGGAGGATGTGCCAATATCATTCTGGACTGATGTTACCATGTATCGCGGATGTCCATGGGCGACAATATACACTTATATCCAGATGGACTGCCTGCCCGTTTATCACCTTCGTTCCATAAAAAAGAAGAATGTGAAATATTAAATACCCATTACTTTAATATCTTGTTTATCTTTTTATCTTGTTTACTTCCGAGAAAAATGTTTATTTGAATTCTTTAAAACAAAAGAGTTTAAATCTGTTTAATCCATTAATGCGACATTATTTGACTAAAGGGATCTTAATATCGGCACCGATTGCCCAAATATAGGAGAGGAATTGTAAATTTGAGCATGAGGGATGTATAGCTAGCTTTAAAACGCCACGCTGCAGCGTGGGATTGGTGAGTCCACTCTTTTACCTCAGGGTTTGTGTAGTTCCTTAGGGTTTGTGATAGTGGATTTGTCACAGTCCTTAGTCACCTTTTACGACACCTGTGGGAAGAGATGGGATGGTGCTATTCTAAAAACATACATGTTCCAAACATTCACAGATTTCACAAATAAAGGTTTGCTTCTGCTTTCCGATAAGACATTAAGGAAGTTAAAAAAACTTTGTCACATATCTAATCTTTATCACGTCAAGTAATGATTAATGGGCGCTCTGCAAGGACAAGAAATAAGTTGTTTTTAGATTTAGTAAATTCTGGATTCCCAATCATAGGTAGGTATAATTTATCTTAAATAATTACAGTTACAGTAATTCTAAATGCTCAAACGGTTACACTTAAACTCTTTACTGTACTTAATATCAACTTCTATAATATGCAACTACATGACGTCAAGTGAAAAGGAAATGAGATTTTTTGTTCAGTTTAAAAGCAATTTTTTTTTTATGGACGAAGGCGGCACGAAGGCATGAAGGTGCAATATTTTTCAATAAAAAAAAAAACACTATACTTTCTCTTCATTTCAGCAATATGCATGTCAAGATGCGAACAATGTCAAGTACAATGTCCGGATGATGCAAACCTCGCCTGTGGCCTGAACATCAAAGGGAGAGCATATAAAATGTTCACAAGTAAATGTGCTTTGAAGGCATATAATATATGTAACAAAAGCAGTACGTTGTTCTTCGTTAATTTTATTTTTTTATACATTGAAGTTAGTTCCTTCTTCCTTACTCTCGTATAATCTGAAATTTTCCCTTTGAGCCCTCAAACTCATGATATTGCGTACATGCACGGGAGGGATTACATTTAACGTAATGGATTTTTTTCAGTTGGTATTTCCTTTGCGCATAGAAGCCTGCGCTTTGTTCGCCTTAAATTGTATAATTTTTAATATGAATTCTTGCAGATTTTTCCGAGACGCCTTTAGAATTCTGTATGAAGAACAATTCAGTATCACGAAGGCTCTATGAAGAATCTTGTCCAATGTTTTGTCCGAATCATTATCGGCCCGTGTGCGGTGCTGCTAAATACAAAGACTATTTATACAGGACGTTCAACAACGGCTGTTACCTAGATATGGTCAATTGCAGAGGCCCCGACGAAGTATTATGGTTATGTATCTAATAAAAACCCATTCTTATTTACTTTTAACAGAATTAATTCAAAGGCGTGTATAGAGTTTAGCCTTTTTGCAAAGTCAGCATGTTGCTAAGAGTTCTTTTCGTGAAACGACGCACGCGATTGTGAAAACTTTTATTTTATTTAATTGGTCTTATAAATTTATTTATATTAGAGGTGATTAATGACTAGATGAGAAGAGTTGAAGATTGTGTGTGTCCTTGGGAGAGGCTATATTCAGCAGTGGAGAGAAATAACCTGGTTATAAATAATGATAGTATAATATACATACATTCGCACATATTACAATATGCACGCACACAAGAATATACCTCTATAATAAAAAAAAATCAGAGTTCATGGTAATAGACAAGGTACATAGTTAAGTAACATATTTTGCAATGAAACAAGAGACAAAGTTAGAGATGGTTAAGAAAGCCAAGTCCTAAGAAATGTCTAAAAATAATAATCTAAATGTGCGAACCTTTAATAATTCCTTACAAGATATATTAAATTTAAATAAGAATCAAATATTTCAATATTCAATATTTCAATAGTCGATAGCTTTACAGAAATAAATTTCAGCATTAAACTGTAATCTCGATATTGAAAGCGAAAACAAATATTGATGTTTTAAACTACACTCTTGAAAATTTAATTTTGAATTAATAACTAATCGAATATCGTATAATGTAAAAAAGAATTGAGTTGACGATTATAGTCAGAAACAAAGTTAATTAAAAGGTTATGAAATTAAAGAAGATCTAAAAATAATCATCTATTTAATCAAATCGCTAATGATTGGAATAAAAATGATGGCTTAATTCAACTAAATAACGGCTCAAATTTCAAGGTCTGCCGTAAAAATTAATTTATCAACGTTAGCTTAGTTATCAGGTTAATAAATGAATTGGATCATAAAATAAAAAACAGATACAATTGTTAATAATTTAAAATATAAAATAAAGATTTTTTTTTGTCTAATTATAATTTGTTCAGTGTTCTAGGTAATATCTATGTTTATTGACACCGCAGAACATGTATTTTAGACCGACCTTGATGGTTTATTAGATACAATTATGTTTTTGTTTCTAGATTTAGTACTAAATTAAAAAAACATTGTGCAAGAAAATAGGCAATACACCGATTGTGCAAAAATCCTGCTACAGATGATAGCTATTACGTTAAAACCATTCTTTATTTTCACAGGTTATGTCGAAGTGCCGTTGGAATACTGTCCAAACCATTTAATGAAGAACATATTCAAAGAACAACTCCTTGTGTCCAATCTTAACGATTATAAGGAATACAATTGATAATATATACCTATCTAATTTTTCATTTTCTCGCAGCGCAACCGCAAGCCCCTTGCTGTTTTTTTTTTTTTTTTTTATAGACTAGTGGGCGGACGAGCAGGCGGTCCCACGTGATGGTAAGTGTTACCGCCGTCCATGGACACCAGCAACACCAGGGGGTATGCGGGCGCGCCGCCGACCTTGCAAAATCCTATTCACAGCTCTCTTGAAGAACCCCATATCGTAGCTTAATGGAAAGACCTCTTGAGGCAGTTCGTTCCACAGCCTACGGGTTCGCGGTATAAAATAATTTTTGGAGCGAACAGTGCGCGACACCTCCGTATCGAGGAAATGCGGATGGACCGCACTTCTGTGACGGGAGGTGCGGTTGTAGAATCCCGAGGTGGGAATTATATTGAACAATTCTTCAGAGCATTCCCCATTGTTATTAGTGTTCAATCTGAGAACGATAGCGTTTTCTGGTTATAAATGCCAGACCATTCGATACAGCGTTGGACTACTTTCCATTTAACACGCTGTATTGTCACCTGAAGCTTTACTTTCTGGGTGACAGTCCTGACTATACATAAATAAAGTAAATATATGAAGCTAACGATTGCTCATTAACTAATGTACGCTAAGTTTTCGTTTTAAGTGTGCAACAAAGCGTTTCATGTTGCATGTTTACAGGCGGTAGAACACGCAGAGAGACGCAACGTCTCTCCGAATGCTGAGGGGTTCTAAACCGCCCGTGAGAGTGGGATCGTCGACAATACGAACAGCACGTCGTTGGATGGAGTCAAATGGGTCCAGTTGGTATTTCGGTGCACCGGCCCAGAGATGAGAGAAATACTCCATATGGGGCCTCACTTGAGCTTTGTAAAGTATTAGGAGTTGCCCGGAGGTGAAGTACCGCTTCGCTCTGTTCAGCGCACCGCGCTTTTTGGAGGCCATTTTGGCCTTATTTTCCAGATGACCCCTAAATTCGACTTTGCTGGAGATGTCGACACCAAGGATCCCGATACTCTCCGAGATCTTAAGAGGTATGCTCTGAAAGCGAGGTGCTACGACAAAGGGGGCTTTTTTAGCGGTGAATGCACAGACTTGCGTCTTACTGGGGTTGAAATCCACTACGTTCAGAGAACCCCAAATCGAGACTAGATCTAAAGAGTCTTCGATTTCAGACACAAGCCTGGCGCGACTCTCTTCCACTTCGACCCGAGGGATGTCGGCGCGGCCCCTGTACAAGGCGTCACCAGTACTGTCATCTGCATAGCAACGTATGTCACCAATTTGCAAACAGGTCGTTGATATGCAGAAGGAACAGAGTTGGGGACAGCACGGAGCCTTGCGGGACGCCAGCGTTAATAGACATGGTGTCGGAGCAGCTACCATCGATAACGACTCTGATGCTCCGTCCAGTCAGGAAACTGGCAACCCATTCGCATAATCCCTCGGGTATCCCGAAAGATGGTAACTTGGAAAGCAGAGATTTGTGCCATACCCGGTCAAAAGCTTTCGCCATACCGTTGCAGGTCTCCATGGGCGGCGGTGACCACTTACCATCATGTGACCCGCCTGATCGTCTGCCATATATTCTATATATAAAAAAAACAGACTGGGTAACATTTGGAATTCTTATCAAGATGACTTGCAAGTGTTTCCGCGAGAACTAAAGAAGTTTCCGTCGACGTCTTTTGCATCTTTTTATATCTCCTTTTCGATGGGATGGGGTGGGATTGGATTATGGCATAGTATAGAATTAAATGGAATGACGTGAGATGGTATTGTAGGAGTACAATGACTTAACCACACACTATGCAAAAGAATTTTCGGGCACAAAAATATATCGAGATATTTTAAGTTCGACAGAAATTTGAACTGGTGGTAAATGGATGTTGCTGGCCATAGGCATCCGCGATACATGTCAATATCGGTCAATACCGACAAACATTGGCACGCATCCTTATGGGCATCCTACCTATGTAGATTTAGGAATAAATTTGCGTAAAGTATTCGCCATCCTTAAAAACCCTTTATGCAAATATACTCCTAAATCTATGGAATATGGAGTTTTTCTCATCCTTCCATATCTTTTTACACTTTCGGGAGAAGCAGGTGGGGTGGGTGGTGATTCTTCTGGGTAAGTCGGATAACGCGCAGTCGACTGTGGGATGGAGTATGCGTCCTCACTTCTCAAATAATTCTTATTGTAAAACACATAATATGCTAATATATTAAATATTCGATAAAAGAACATTTTAAACTGATGTTTTTGTGCTTGTTACTATTCTCCTGTGAAAAGAAAGTTATTTTAAATGCTAATAAAATGACAATTTTCGTACATAACGAACCAACAAAATTAATGCCCGACCCAAAAGTCAGAAATATTCTATTGAATCGAGTCATCACTTGATAATACATTCGTATTTTCTACAATCCTATAAATATTTATTTGTATTTTGGACCAAAAAGCTTTGATTTGACATCAAAGCTTTAGATATCAAAGGTCTAAAGCGCTTCAGAATTTTTTCGTAATTGGACGGCACTGAATTCAGAAAGTGGTTTATTCATATGCGGGTGTCGGATGACCTCAGAGAAAATACTCATTCTAAATTTAATTTTGTCAGGAAATTCGGAATGGACTTTTATTTTAGTATGTTTTAAAAAAAATAAGTAATAATTTGTCATTATTACGTAGATGGGGGGGGGAGCTTTCCAATACACACCTTTTATCATCCCGTCCTAAACATTGCGACACGCAGCTCAAATGGTAATTAAATCACAGAGGGAGATAAGACTTACGCAATACTTTAAATTAAACACTAGAATATGTGTCCTAGTCATTAAATTTCATTAAATAAAAGTCATTAAAAGTAGGTATTTGACAAGGTGACAATTAAAAGGCGGACTTAATGCTAACGGCATTCTGTACTAGTCAACCACAAGATCGTACAGGAATAATAATATTTATAATAAATATACATACATAATAAACTTAAATAAAAATATTAAAAACATATATATAAAATAATTATTACAGATATATACATAAGAACATACTTCATATGTAGATATTCATACACAGTGTGTATTACACACTATTATAATAAATAATACTTACGCGTATTACGTAACGGAGCAGAAATATTTAATTAAGTAAGCTGCAAATGATTCTACCTCCAAAGTTGATTATACAGTAAAGTAACGTTTTTTTTCACCCTCCACCACCCATAGCCCTGCCAACCTTACGTTTATAAGGGCCCGAATCGTGACAGATATTACGTGGGCTCTTTTCGGCACGCATTTTCTTGATTCCCTACAAATTTCTTTCATCTCTCTCCATTTAACACTCCGTCCCTTTCTGGGTAAAACTATAAACCCCATATATTTAGGTCGGGGAGAAAGTTTCTTCGTATTTTCTATAGAAATTCAAGACGCAAAATTAAAGTTAAAAGTTTTTTTTTAGGCAGAAAATAGGAAAATAGTCACCTACGTATTAAATTATTACAGATTGTTATCAAGACTGGTTGTTTTTATTTTAAACTTTTCAAAGATAATAAGAGTATTTTCAGCTGTCGGGAGTTTTATCAAAATATTTAATTTTGTCTTTTTATTTTTAACTTTTTAGCTAAGTACATGTAACAATATTAATTTCCTTAAATGCATTATAGGTCCAACCATGAATAGAGCAAACTTTCTTTAAAAGGAAAGAGGTAAGTGCATTGGAAGAAAGATTGGGAGGGATGGAGAATAGGGTATAGGGTCTTGGTTCCGTCTGAAAATCAGCGCTGTATGCTGTTTTTATGGTATGCAGCTTGTGCTGAGACGGACACCCTTTCGACACACATGGGACCGCGCAGTTTTTATTGCCTTGTTTTAATTTAATTTATTGGTTTGCAAAACTATGTTTAATTAATTTTAGAATAAGACATTGTCACGTTATTGCGATCACTTGTCGCGATGGAATAAAAATTCTATAATATCTATCTATCTATCTAATATCTATCTATCTATCTAATCTAATATCTATATTACCCATCCACTTCGCTTTTCTCAACCCACCGGATGAGAGAAACGAGAAAAAGAAGAGACAGGGGATTTGACAACTTTTACTCTTTTACTTAACTTTTACAACTTCTGAAATACATTTGGACACAGCGGTCTAAGAGTGAGAAATCTCGTCCAGTCAGATATGGGCATATCTTATAGTTAGCTGTAGATTATATTTAGAATCGTCCACTCCTACATATTAGAACTGTTCGTCGAACCAAATATCGCCAAAAGACCAAACACGATAGTTCTACCGTCGAATTTCAAGGAGTTCTTTTTCCCAGCTTAGGCTCCAGTAGCAGACGCTGACGGTTATATGTAAAGTGTACCTATTTAACTATTAACTGCAGAAATTCTAATTCAAATAAATGCTTTGATTTAGAAATTATAATCATGTTGGTACACTCCAGTTTTCTGTGAGGATGAAATTAGACGACCAGTCAGACGCACCCAGTCGGCTGTGGGCTGCGGGATCATACTCCTCTATTGTTTGTTACCTGTTTGTTCATTGGACCAAACGTCTCTGAAAAATGAATCTAAACACCATGGTTATACCTTTAAATGTCAAGACGTTCCCTTACCCACCTTCGTCTTCAGCATCAAGTGACGACGATTCTGTGTTAAATGTATATGACTCCTTAACTATTCACTATCAAAAGACGCGTTCAAATAAGTAGATTCGTTTATAAATTATAAAGCATTACAATTTTAACTTGGTACAGCAGCGCCCCTGTTGAGTTAGCATCGCAGCACCCATCCTCAAACATGTTCCAAGGTACGATTAATCGTTTACAGAAGACCGCTTCAAAATCGGTTACGTCGTTTCAGAGAAAAGTGGTAACTGAGGGTACACAAACATGCATACATATGAGTATTATACCATCTCCGTTCCGTCATGGGTGAAAAATGTAACAACATAATATTACAAAGAAAGTGCAGTAGACATAAATCCCCACAAATATGCGGCTATATGAGGACAACAATTTTTACAACTTGTTATTATAATTTCACTTCATGCCAAAATTCTATTTGTTTTTGAGAATCTAAATTAAAATGTTACATCACAACGAGACCATAAGTGTACAGGTAGATTCTGAACCTGTAAATGTTTTAAAACTGTGGGTTACGCCGATACCTACTATCGAACCCGCTGACTCCGGCAATCGAACCACAACATTGCGTCACATCAGATCTAGTATCGACTGATACCGTACCATCAAGCACATTAGTTTCATTAAAATTTGTATTTTACTGAATTAGTTCAATAAATTTTGTTTTTTTTTCCCTCGCCCGATTGTGGTCAACATAATTTGTGTAAAAATTGTTTCGTTTAATTACATACTTCGTTTTATAATATAATGCAAATAGAGTAAATAAATAAATGGTATAAAATATATACCCACTAAAATGAAATTAAGATTTCCTGTGAATTAAATTGTTCACTGATTTTAGACGTATGTAGAATAATGCTACTATTATATTATCATTATTTTCAAAATCCAATGAAATAGAAATGTTATTTATGAATTGAAAGTACTACTTGAATTTTAACAACCAATAATTCTTATCCTAGGAATTTGAAGAAATTGTCGATCTCAAAGTCTGATTGCGACAAATAAACATTTCCTCTCCTCATTTCCGCTTCACAAAAATCTTGAACGTGGCACAGAAAATATCTATACGTTTAAACCGTATCTTTCCATTCAACGAACACAAATACATTATCAAATCTAATCTGAGCGACAAACTGAGAACAACAATCAAACAACAAATGACTTCGATTGAAGATAATGAAGCCAATGCCGACCCGGACTCTTTAAAAGATAAAGATGAATGACGAAGATGTATAAAAATTTATGAATGGAAATTTACGAAATATATATAAATCTTTGTATAGATGCTGTGAGTTTTAAATTCAAGAAACTTTCTTGTATTTGACAAGTATCTTATTCTTTATTATATTAAAGTGGGAAATGTTTTGGTCTGCGGTTCAATTGAAGATGGTAAAAGAGCCAGAATATACTGTTTTTTAATAAAAGTGCCTACATAATGATGGACGATTTATAATTTGGAGCTCGAAACTCTAATTGAAATGTGTTTCAGTAATTGGTATTTTGAAAATGGTTCCTCGTTTGTCGCCACATAAAAAATTCAAAAGTTAACTTCAAAAATAGCGGGAAATATATTTTACATCATTTATAATATACGTTTTGAGAGTATATTATAAATGATTGAGAGATTGAGATACAATGAGAGATTCAAAAACAAGATCATACGTTTTATATTCTAAATCGGGTCTGAACGTGTATAATAAAGCTATTTGTTTACCTTTTATTCCCACTCGACGTTTCGGCACGGGCTACACCAGCCGTGGTCACCCGATTTAGAATATAAAATGTTTACAAAACTCGAAAAAATAAATAAAGTTTTACACTTTACTAAAGCTTATTTATTGTCACAAACTAAGAACTCTTGAAACTCCATACTGACAGGAAATTAAGAAACACAACAACGTCCTAAGATTTTCAAGAAGTTTAAATAGTATTGTTAGATACTTACTATTAAATGTTTGTTCACAATGTTCCCAATGATTCTAGAATAATTGAAGGGGGAGAGTGCATGCTGCATTCCCACAGCCGCTGGGCGCACTCGACTGGCCACGTTACCCCTCCCTCACAGAACAGAAGACTACCTTAAAATGTACTGCATTCCTACTTTATCGTATTTCCCCAATGTAAGTACGTGTTTCGGTAGTGAGTGAGATTTACAAGAGCCCATCCTATTCTATCCCTCCCCATTTTCTCAACCCTTTCTCCAAATCCATTCCTTAATCTGCAAAGGTGGGCAGCGCATCCGGGGGCGTGCCGACGTTTGTCATTCTGGACTGATGTTGGCATGTATCGTGGATGTCTATGGACGACAGTATCCACTTACCCGTATCCAGGTGGAAATGTATGCTAGTCTGTCGCCTTTTTTCTATAAATATATAAAAAAAAATATCTCGATTCTTTTGGAGGACGCTTGTATTCCACAGCTACTGGGCGCACTCCACTGCCCAAGTTATCCCATTCTCCAAACCCTTTCCTAAATCTCCAAAGGTAGGCATCAGAAAATGTGGTGACATTTGTAATTATAAATTAATTTTGCCACGTGTCGGGAATGTCCATCGACGACAGTGTCCACTTACCACCAAGTAGACGGTCTGCTCGTCTGATAACTTCCTTCTATAAAAAAAAGTGAGCCGACAGCTCGCCTGACCGTACTTTAATAAAAAAAAATATTGTAAAAGCGACAGTCTTTAATCGAATCTTTAAAGTAATTTAAACCTATTCCTACAGGCCTTTTACACTACGAAAATACATTTTCTCATTTCCTTTTGTGAATGATCTATGGACATAATTTTAGGACCCTTTGTTGAAAATAATGTTCGCCTCTTAGTAACAATGGACTGGAATAACCGGCTGTGGCCTAAGGAATGGTCGAACCCACGCGACATTTTTTGAATAAAAACAGACGAAAAAAAACTGATATCGTGGTAAGTGGCTGCTAAATCCAAGGACACCTACAACACCAGAGGGAATACAAGACATCACTGCTAAATTTTCTGTTACTGAAGATACTGTATAAATCTATAACTTTCCACGGCAAAGCTCAGGATAATGTGTTTCAATCAGGACGAGGAGATACGCTGTAATCCGAATGTAATCTTCGAAATTTTGTAATATATTTACGGGTTTATTTTTGATGCCTTCCATTACTGCTGAGCTAATTGAAAAATATGTACATAAATATCTACCACTGCTAAAAGATTTGTTTCGAGTATATTTGTGTTCAGTAAACCAAATTGTTCATCAGATTCACCCAATTCGGTTCTTAAGAAAACCTCTTTTGGGCGGTTTACGTTCCGTACTCAAGTTGACCCTTAGCTCTGGTCTCTCCCTTAGATTTAGAAAGGTCTCAATATTTGAATAAGACGATGTCGGATTTTGTACTTGCGAAGAATTTCATTTTATTCTTACACTTTTCGTTAAGGGTCAGAGTCCCTCAAACATTCGGTCCCAAATTTACTGAAACGATATCAATGAAGTGAATGAAAATGAATTCGGGACAGGGTTTCAAAAAACTTTGTACAAACATTGTTTATTGTTTCGTGTTCAAGAATCTTTGTACTTTTTTGTAGATATTTTTGTCTCTAAATCTCATAATCTCTCCCTCCCCCCGCTGACTAACCGCGGCTTAACTTTCGTCGTCCATTTCCCTCTATCCAATGAGAACTTTGGCCACTCAGTTAAATTTGAATGTAAATCGCGTCCTGCACTTCTTCGCAGTTTGCCTACATAAAAGTATATAAATATTCAACATCTCTGTAAAATATTAACGGCGTCATGCGATGATCCGATTTTATTAACGGTTTACATAATTACGGCGAATTTTATTAGAAACTAGATGTTAGAAATATTAGAAATCGATTATGTTAAACATAAAAGGTGAAGATGGTAAATGGATTCTATCGCCCATAGACATCTGCGACACATGCCAACGTCAGTCCAGAATGACAAACGTTGGCACGCCTCCGGATGCATTGCCTACCTTTGGAGATTTAGGAATGTATTTAGGATTTAGGAATTTAGGAGATTTAATAGAAAAGTTTGGGGAAATGGGGTGAGATAGAATAGGATGGGATACAGTTAGTACAAGATCTTAAATTTAGGCCTCAAACACCGAAAGGGTATAGGAAATTTTACTAGTACTTTTGAAGTATTCTCTTGTAAGTATCAGAAATTAACGAACGGGCGAAACCGCGCATGAAAGATCGATCGATCGATATAAGCATATAACGAACATCTTACTGCAGGACATGGGTTTCCTCTGGTTATGGGCCACAATTTATCATACAGGCCCATTGCGGATTTGTGGATATATACGAATGGTTATTTTTTAATTACTTACTCTTGGGCATGCGGATTTCTTTGCAACATTTTCCTTCAAAGTCAAGCTAATGATAAATAATTGAATAATCCGTTACTTAAGTAGCAACTCAGTGGTACGGACCACCGTGTTGGTAGTGATGGATGGGTGGATGGATAGATATGGATCAGTCTATTTTTTTATAATTTCCGGACATGTGGATTTATCTAGGAAGCGTTTTCCATCACTATCGAGACAGTGATAATTTAAAAATCTATACATAAAGTTGTCATGAATGAGAATCGAGAATAAATCTAGGCTATCATCGCTCGAAAAATATTTTTAAATTATCAAAACATAAATGAGAAACAAATGACAAAAATAGTATTATTAAATGTTCCGCAGGGATGAAAAGAGTAATTTTATATAACGATCGGTCAATTAAAATGTCTCACGAGATAAGGGAAAATAAAACAATATGTGAAATATTCTTATTAACATAGATAGCTGTGACAAGGGTCATGTAGGGTCCGTAACAAGTGAGCCGTCTCTTACACTCCAGATGTCGGGACATCAAAGGCAAAATTACAATCATTCTACACCGAAACCAAGCCTTGCAGTATCCACTGCTGGACATGGGTCTCCTCACACACATTGTCACGTGCATGAGGGATGTATGGCTTTAAAACGCCACGCTGGCCAAGCGAGTTGGCGAGTCCACTCTTTTAGAGGTGGTGTAGTTCCTAGGGACTTATGGTAATCGCATTATTATCCCTTAGTCGCCTTTTACGACACCCACGCGGAGACTAAAAGCCTCACCACAAGTCTAATAGACTAGCTAAAGTTAATCAAAGAAGTTGTCGATTATAGGTATGTTTCATTTATTTTTAATAATTTAATCCTACTTAAGACACCAAGTTAATTAATTAAAAAGGCTTTTACTAAATTGCTTGTAACATTTATAACTCCGAAGCCATCTTTGAAATTTTAAGATTTAATTTACAATATTGTAAATTGTTTGAGAAATTTCTAAAGATTTGTCAATCAACTACGATTACTTTACTGAAATCTATGTCGGCTTTTAAAATAGAATAACAATATGAACTCGTTTGTTAAATTACTAAAGGAATCGTATAGATTAAACGAAGTCTTCAGCTTAACAGTTCTTAAGAGCACAGGGATATTCCTTTGGGGTCCTTGATCTTAATTTTTGTACAATCACAATACTTAGTTGCTGAGGCACTATCCTTTATTCTTAATTTGGCAGTATTAAACAAATATCGCCAACATAATATATAATTTAAGGAAACACGTCACACTCGTACGTATGAAACATGACAGTATTATAATAACACGGCAAAATTAAAAATAATGGTCAACAATTATTTCTTGCGACCGTACAATAAATAATATAATACTCTCTGAAATATCTATGATATTATTAAACTACGATATCCTCCATCGCTTATAATTAAAAGTAATAGTATACCCGTATACTACTGTATCAGGTTTTCATTTTATTAGAACGCCTGTTCAAGTGTTCAAGATCATCATTTAACACATTTAATAACTCCTTACATCAATTATTCTCATACCCATATAAAGTGCATATATATAACCTATATATATATATAACCCATTTTGCAAGGTCGGCAGCGCATCCCCATACCCCTGGTGTTGCAGGTGTCCATGTGTGACCGCTAGCTCGTCCGCCCACTTCACTATAATAAAAAAATATATATACATATTTTTTTTCTATTGAATTCGAAAAAATATTTTTATTGTGGATTTATTTTCTTCTCTAGTTGTCGAATAAGCCATAAAACATACTCTCCATTTTATTGATTATTTCATACTGTTATTTCAGCAAATTGATCTTTTGATTTCTCAGCTTATTTCCTGTGCAATGAAAGGGCAAATCTGTTGTTAAATATGTATTTACTTTAAAATTTGTATCTCCTTACTGTTTATTAATCGCAACCAATTGTCTATTTTGTACAGATTTATCATTCGCTTGTAATAAATTTATCAATGACTGTGTGAATATATTAAAATAAAAACATATCGATTTCAAGTTGAATCAACCGCCATATTATTGAATATAATCCCTTCTCAATTGTATTATTTTTCTTTTCAAACACTACTATAAATATTTTTCATTAATCTAACTAATTTCATTTATTAAACTCTTGGAGAGAGATGACTGTCTGAGACTCGTCCTGACTTTTGCTTTACGCTCGCTTTAGAAATGACTTAAACTTTAATAAAGGATTTATAATGACAAGCAGAATTGTGTTTAAGTGAAGAATTTGAGCTCTAATACAATGTAAATCAAGTTTATAAATTAACTCCGAGTTTGTAAACAATAAAACTCTTGACTTGACGAGTTGACTTATGACCACTTTATATAAATATACTAAAATATATTTTCACGTACCTGTACGTAAAATTGTTTACAATCTCATACTCAGACTCATTTACTCATTTAATACAGTTATTTTGTTTAAATAGAAATTGAAAAATTATTGATATAGATATTGAAATTTACAAATGTTAAATTAAAGTTAATCTTTACATATAAGGTCATTAACTCAAATGGATAAATTCGTCGACTGTATAGAAGGCCAGCTCGATAAACCATCGCCTTAACCTCGGTTTAAACACTGGCAGGCTTGAAGGGTTTCAGTTATATTTTTAGATAGATGGTTGTATATTGTTGAACCTAAAACATGAATTAATCATAATTTCTTTTTATTCTATCTCTAATTCGATGGAATGAGACATGCCTCATCTCATCTCTCTTCCCATCCAATCCTGTCGAGTAGAAAGTATAATGCGATAAAGGAAATATCCGAGACCGTGCCGCCTTGTCACTATAAAAAGTATGTCATTGGAGTCACAATCTATTAATAAGAGAAATAGAAAATATAATTTAACTTTTTACCACTTAAGCGCGGCTCATCCACCGGTGGACAGTAAGAAATACAAAAAGTATAATTGATTGTCAAAGGTCATGCTTGATGAGCGCATGATTAAATAAAAAAATAAAACTTCATAAACCTGTACGTGCCTTTTTCAGTTTGTAAAAGACGAGTTTTGACGAGCCCAGTCTATTTTAATCAAATATACTAACACAATGGCCATTACTTCTAAGTTCATTTTTTCTTTAATTTATTCTAAAAGTGCTACTCTCTTGTTCTCACAAAGACTCATTATATGAAACCATCTGCAATTCCATAATTTATGCAGGTGGATATACGAATCCCAAGGTTCACCACTGCACACGATCTTCTCTTCTCATCCAGTCACCACCGGCGAACTTCTTCAATTCGGTCCAGCTTGTCGGAAGGGGTCCCACACGGTACATGACCTCCATTCATGAACTCAACGTCAACGTTTATCGGTCCTATGGTAACTATGGCTTGCTCATTGCCACTTTAGAATGCTAATTTTACGAACTTCGTCGATATGTCTTGATGTTAAATATGTTAAGTATGGATTAAATGTTATATATTTTTTATATCCTATATAATTCCTATTCTATTTTGAGTTTAGGGGCTAAAACAGATTTTATCCGAAGTCAGTCAAAAAGGTTTTACTACTGTAAAGACAAACATAGAGAGCAGAGTTGACAAGACGTAAAAGGGTCTGTGACATATATTTATCTTCGATGCTGTCTACGCTTCGACACAAAATAAACTTATCCGTATTAACTTTATGACGGACTTAGCTCCGTGTTTCGGATTTGACTCAATTTCGGCCTTATTGCACTGCTGATCCTTAACTGCACTGATATAATACATTCCTTAATATTATACCCACATACAATAATTGTTGAAGAATTAAACCTCACAATCTGCTCTTAATGTTGAGTCAATCGATAAGTTAGTTTTGGATACTGTCGTCCATAAACATCAGCGATACGTGTCCTTAGATGCGCTGCCTACCTTTGCAGATTAAGGAATGGATTAGGAGAAAGGGTAGGGAAAATGGGGAAGGATAGGATAGTATGGGATGGGAATGGGCTCTGGCATATCTCATTCACTACCGAAACAAACACGTACGTACATCGGGGAAATACGATAAAGTAGGAATTGCATTACATTTCAAGGTAGTCTTCTGTGAGAGAGGGGTAAAGTGGCTAGTCGAGTGCGCCCAGCCAGCGGCTGTGTGAACGCAGCATGCACTCTCCCCTACCGGAGCGGTAGCTTTAATCAATCCACCGAATGAGGAAATCGAGACGGGATAGCACGAGATGGGAAAGCAAGGGTCTCGAGTTTTGAACTTTTGAACACGTTTCTACATAGCGGTCTTCTGTGAGAGTGAGAAAACTCGGCGAGTCAGACACGCCCAGTCTACTGGGACATACAGTACCGTACTCCCTTTGTACTAGAATTAAGTTCATCGAACTAAACATTGCCAAAAAAATGTCCAAACACGATTGTTCAACCGTCAAATTTAAAGTTCCCTTATCCACCTTTGGCTCCAGCATCAGATACTGAAGATTATGTGTATAATATACGTCTCTTTAACTATTCACTTTAGAAAGACGACATCGAATAAGTCCATTCATTTAGTTTAGAAATTATAAAGCATTACAACTTTTACAGCAGCGCACCCTGGTAAGTTAGAACCACACCACCCATCCTCGAACATGCTCCAAGGTACAAAAAACCGCTTTAAAATCGGTCCAACCACTTCAGAGAAAAGTGGTAACAAAGGTAACACAAACATGCATACATACGAGTATATTGTCTCCTAAATGCATATCTATATGTGTTATACCATCTTTGTTTCGTCATGGGTAAAAAATGTAACATCATAATGTAACAAAGAAAGTGCAGTAGACATAAATCGCCACAAATATGCGGCTATATGAGGACAAAGAGAAAACTGAGGCCAGCACATTATTATGAAAACATCAAAAAGAAAGAATTTTTAAAATATTGTATACTAGCGACCCGCGCTCGCTTCGCTTTGGTATATGTTTCATTTTTCAAAATTTTAAAATAAATTATAGCCTATATTAGACACGGATAACCTATTTGTGAAAGAATTTTTGAAATCGGTTCAGTAGTTCCAGAGATTACCCCCAATGTACCTACAAACAAACACACAATTTTACCTCTTTATTATATTAATATAGATAAAGAAAAAAATGGCCCCTACCACTGAACGGATTTTTAAAATTATCACTTGCTCAGCGGTAAAGGAAAACGTCACGAGGAAACCCGCAATTCGAGAATTAAAAAAAACCTGGGGCATATGTACTTATTGTTACATAATGTAACCCGCATGGATTAATACTGGAAAACCGCACATGATTACTCGAGGGGAAGCTTACAATGTCCTGCAGTAGGACGTTATATCAACAATAACAACTATCTTTTTTTCGGATAGGCTAAATTCTTTTGGCCATAATGGCTTTTCAAGGGTCACCGGACATGTATAATTTAGGGCGAGAACAGAAGGCTCTCAGCCTGGAGCAAAAACTGCGTAACAAGGTGCCCAAGGGCTCCCACACCGGTAAACAAGCGGAAGGAACGTACCTCGGCTCAGGGCGTCGCTTTTGGAGGGTACCGCGGGATCGCGAGTCGGTGACAAGCGCCCAGGCACATGCCGATACCTGGTAAAAGTGTTGGTTGAAGACCAGTGTGTGTTGACGGTGTAGCGCCGACAGGGACGGTGTAGTATGTGAATGTAATTTAAGAACCACATTGGGAGCAGTAATTGGGTCGTCGGGGTCGTCTTGGACGTGCCGAGGAGGATGATGACGACGGTAACGGGGAGGGGCATTCCTGTCGGGTACATAGGTTAGGCTAGCAACTACTAATGGGTCTATGACTAGAGGGTTCCAAGCGGTGTTTGTACCCAAACGGAAACGCGATTATATGTTGTCCTAGTTTATTTCACAATAAACTTCGGCAACAGAATAACATCGTGCTAAGTTGAAGACCTCTTTGGGGCTGCGGCAAGTATTTACATGTGTTCTGCCAATTGCCATATTGCACTATGTGTTTGTTCGGGTATGGGTGTTGCACATGTTGTATTGTTTTTTGTATGTGTCTCTGGACCCACGATACAGGGAATCCCAGTATTGACCATTGAGTGTTGTGTTATTTATTTATTTATTTATATTATAAGTGGACAGTAAAATCTCTGAATAATAATATTAAATACTATTTATTGCTTACAAATGATTATTAAATATGCAAATATCACTAAATGACAGAATACAAAAGTGGAACAGAGAAAAAATAATGAATATAGGCAGTACAAAATTATTGAAATCTACGTACAGAATTACGTTCAATGGTGTAAGTGTACTAAATACAACCTATTGTAAGAAATCTAGCATGTAGAAAATCTATGTAGAAAATCCACATCAAATGGAATGATGGATGTGGATTCGATTAATTTAATTTTTTTTCAATCCCTCTTCCAAATACTGATTACAAAAGCCCCAAGTGTAGGCACGATATCCACAAATATGCTAACGCTCGCATTCTCCATTGATACCGCCATGTATCGTAGATGTCTATTGGCGACAGTATCCCCTTAACCCCCAGGTGGCTGCTACCTGTTTACCCGGCTGCTACCTTTTCCTATAAAAAAATATTATTTTCCTTAATATTTTTGTCACGGTAATGTCCCTTATCGATCCAATCACACTTATACTAATGTGAAAATGTTTTTAAACAGAATTTCCTCTTGTGCACTTAACAGAAAAATTTGAGTCTTATTCATTCTTGGAAATGTTTTAAAAATAACTATGTATTTAATGTATTATGAATAAAATTAGATATTCATAAGTCATCACATAATATACGTCACATAAATAATAGATAGATAGATAATATAGATGGTAAAAATGGTAAGTTTTTAATTCATTTCTTCAGTTTTTAATAAAAAATGTTAAAAGTCCCAAAAGTTGTCTGGCAGAGATCGCTTTTAGCGATAAGACCACCTTTTGTGCATTTTGTATCTACGATGTCTGTTATTAATTTTGTTTTATTATTGGTGTGCAATAAACAGTTTTATTTTTATCTATATGTATAATATATATCTATATCTATCTATCAATCTACATTTGACGACAGCTCGTTTCTCTAAATACTTTCTATGATTTAAACAATTACAAAGAACTCATCATCACGTAACCAAATTATATGGTCTATACAAAGAAAATGTACGTGTTCACCCTGTGTAAGGAACACGGGCGTTTAATTAACGCCACTGCTTAAATTATTTGATGATTATGCCGATTGAAGTGAGAATGAGCAATTCTCCGCGGAGAAACTCGTCTGGAGAACTTCACCGGTATTTAAATTAAATCAGCCTTGGAATACGCCTCTGTTAGAGGTAATGCACATACTCGTAGGGTTGTCATCTATGGAACCTTATAACCAAGGACAATTGGCTTTATAATGGCGGAATAATATTCGACTTAAATGCAACCTTTTTTATAAAATGCTGAGTTGAAGATCATTTTCGACATCGCAATGCACATCCAAGCACTACATTTTTTATGTTAAATCTCATTGTTTCATCCCACCTTTTCTATGTGTTTTTGTGTCGGAATAAAGTGATGTATGTCGATGTCTAAAACTTTTCGAAATAATTATCCTTTAATCAGAACAATTAATAAATGTATTAAATCCATTTTTAACAAAATTTATCATCTAGACGTTTATCTCTAAACATTTTTAAAACTAGACTAATCCAGGGAAATTCAGACAAATAATAGCCCAGTTATATGTAGAGTTCAGTTCGGTTTATCCAGACCAGCATTATTTGTTGAAAAATAAAGCCGAAGTGAAAAATCACTACCAATATTATATTTGTTGTTACAAAAATTATGTTTTCGGTCAGCTCGTGCCGGGTGAATCAAATGGCCTGTTTGTTCGGTTTTTAGTTTTTTTAGCCTACAAACATAAAATCCAGTAGGGTAGTCTATTAATATAAAGGCGCATATGCAGGCTGGCCTTTCTTCCGAAGGAACGTTCTAGAAAAAAACTACCTGGTCTAATTGATTATTTATTGTTAATGCGATTCAATGTGTAGAACCCCTTACGCCTTACGCGTGTTCACCTTAAAATTATAATGAATTGTAATGTTAAAAGGGGACAATACGTTTTAACAACCGCTTTTCTCATGTAATTCAATTTACCAAATTCTTTAGCGTTAAGAGGGTTCTATAATACATTAAAATACTTCCTCGTTTATGTAGATAAGTATAATGAAATTGATTATGGACCATTAATTTTAGATATTGAAATATGAAACTAGGTAGATTTAATTTTATCGCATTCCGTTTCAGTGCTTCGATAAAATATTTTTTTATAATATTATGCGTTATTCTGTGAAATAATTTTATAAAGTACTTATTTCTGTAGTGTTTTCGAAATAGCACAGTACTTATTTATAGGCTGGGACCGTCTATTTTATACAACTGTTATTTGTTCCCTTTGTAAAACGATTAAACAGACGGTTTGCAGAAGTTTGCCGATACTGGCTGGATTAGAAAAAAGGGTGATCTTGTTTAGGTTTGCGTGGGCTCCATATCCAGCGGTGAAGAGACCATGGACTGATGGTATGGTATCATATTGGATGAAGTAGGAGCCTCATTGATCAAACCAAAAGAAAACAATTTTAGTAACCTTGTAAGAACTAAGTAACTTGAAAAAATTGTAAGAACTTGTAACGGCTGGCCACATACGAACACTTAAAACTGACAGTTTAAACTGACGTTCCTATTATAACAAGCTGACAGTTTTCATACTATACACGGTCAGTTTTAACTATTCAGTCTAAACAGTTAAAACAGTTTCTAACAGTTTAAACGGTTTAACAGATCGTTTGAATCGGCCATACTTGAGGCGATCAGCCTCAAATACTAAAATCAAAGCACGGTTAGCAGCGTAGGATGCAACTAGTCTACTGGAACGTTTGACCAATCAAGCGTATCTTGGCCATTAAATATAAAAGGGGACAATCAAAGGTCAAAGGTCATGTAGCTTGATAGACTAAATAAATGAATCTATTGATTGATGATTTTTCTCTAAACTTCAAGAAAATTTACTACAGATACAATTTAATCATTGTCAGAATAATGAACAAAATTATGAATATTATTAAGAAAAATATAAATTGTAATGTAAATGTAATATTTTTCTCTGTAAACATAAAGATCATCGGTTATTATTATTGTTATTTAGATATTAATCTGTTGGTTCTATTCTTAAGAAAATTTTCTGAAACGAATATTTGTACATTCTTTTTGTTATTGCGTTGATGGATCACTTGTTCACTATCATTAAATCCCCTATAACAATATAGTGATCACAATTATCCTTTTACAAGCAGTTGAGTATTAAAACTCATAGCGGAAAATCCAACAAGATTCCTGGCATTGTTTATGTCATCTGATTTATGACTTTGTTTATAGTTAATTTGTTCAAAGTCATCCAACCACAAACTGCATAATATTTCGATTTCGATGTGTTTCAAAAATGGTTCGATGTCAGCGGTGATTGATACTCTAGTGAAAGGATGGTATGAATTCATATCTATCATTAATTTTATTTGTACATTAATGTTATATAACGTTGTTTGAATGTTTCATAAATTTATAATCAATGGCGATGATCAAGTGAAAGGTATAGTAGATATTAATTACAACACGTCCCGTCCCATTCAAGTTTGCCGATGCGCGGAATGCGGGCCCACTCCCCCAACTTACCGCACCGCTGTGTCGCCCGCCCTCTTAGCACCGTCTTCAACGTCACCTTGAGCACGTGTATTTTTGATTTGTTATATTTTTCAGTTAGTTTTAATTGAGTGACGTCACAACGTCAGCGGCAAACCTTAGTGAAACAGATTGTACTATGTTCTATTATTTCGATGATACATAAATTAAAATAAGGATTATATGTACTTATCACTACATATTATAAATTAAAGTCCCCCGCCGCGCTGAGTTTGTGTTTGTTCGGGCTAATCTCAGAAACTACTGTTCGTATTTTTATACGATTTTCACCAATAGAAAGAGTGATTATCTAGGAAGGTTATAGGCTATAATTTATGAACATTTTGCGAATAAGCTACTGGTATGATGATATTATCCACTAGAAGTCATCCGGCTATAAATAATTAGCGCTACCCGTGCCAAGCCTAGTACCTACCTATAGTTCAAAGTTAAAACATTTGATTTTCATTATAAAACAATTTGTTTTTTTTTTCACTTATCTTAACTTATAAAATATATATAAGAAGCAATATTTTAATTTAATTTCGACTTAAAAGGTTGGGAAATTTGATTATCCAACAGCACCCTATTATTTAGAAGACCCTAATCCCTACGAAATGTAAAGATAAACAAACATACAATAATTTAACAAAAACCCAAGGACGGTGTAATAAAAAGATAACTAAGTAGCCATTAAAAATTCTAAATTAAGCATTAGAGAAATGTTAACACCACGTTGTAGAAAAGTGGCATTTTGTTAAAGTTTTATACAAACCACTTATTATGTTAAATTCATTTGTGTTACATTCAAATTTTACATGTCATTTTTATGATAAACATGTAGAACTTCTGTTAATTTTTTTTCCACTTCAATAATACTCTGTTTTAGTAAATAAATTAGGAATTATGTTGAACTGCGGTTTCATAAAATTACCTTAGAGATTACTGGGTTTCAACTTATTGAACTTTTGGTATGTAACTTATTATATTGTAAAGTGGTATAATATCTTATAAAATACTTTTTTTTTTATGTACGAAGGCGGCAGACGAGCATACAGTCCACCTGATGGTAAGTGGATACTGTCGCCCATAGACATCCGCGATACATGCCAACATTAGTCCAAAATGACAAATGTTGGCACGCCCCCGGATGCGCTGCCTACCTTTGGAGATATAGAAATGGATTTGGAGAAAGGGTTGGGAAAATGGGCAGGGATAGGATGGGATGGGAATGGGCTCTGGCACATCTCACTCACTACCGAAACACGTACGTACATTGGGGAAATACGATAAAGTGGGAAATGCAGTACATTTCAAGGTAGTCTTCTGTGAGAGAGGGGTAACGTGGCCAGTCGAGCGCGCCCAGCGGCTGTTGAATTGTAGCGTGCACTCTCCCCATCCTAATCTTTAACGCTTTAAAGTTTAAAGGTACAGTTTTTGCCCCGTTACTATTTCATTTTGTTACATTATGTTGTAACCGTGACTGAAGGTCATTGACACACTTATACAATTGTAAATAAATATTATCTCGATTCAGAACACAACAACATTAGGCCGATGACATTACCTTGACTGTGTGAGTTGCGAGTCCGGTAACTTTATAACAAGTGCGAATACATGGCTGGCAAAATTACTGGATTAGATTTCGACTTTTTTTAAAAAAGTACAAGTATGTACGTGGTGTCGATCGGCCTCACCCAATCTCTTCCTGTGAGTGTTGTAAGGGGCGACTAAGGGATAACAAAGCCGCTATACCACAAGCGTTAAAGAACTACAGCACCTCTAAAAGAGTGCACTCGCCAAACGGCTTGGCCAGCGTGGCGTTTAAGGCCGTATAGCCCTCATGCACAAAACAATGTGCATGAGAAGGCCCATGTCCAGCAGTGGATGGTAAAAGGGTAAAAAGTGGTTATGGTGTTAAAGAGAAGAACGCGGCGACACACAGGGATGCTAATATTTGTTGTGCTTCACACAGTAATTTTGGATATAGTTCTTTAATAAAGTTCGCCACTACTGAAAATGTTGACTCTTCTTATAAATAAAAAATAACGCCACACTCAAATGGCCTAGGATTACCTGTGTCGTGGGTCCAGAGACACATACACAACACGTGTAACACCCAGACCCGAACAAACGCCTGTCTTTAAATAAATGATTGTCCGACCGAGCACAGCAGGCAAAGGGGCATTACCAACTGAGCTAATTGGTCGTCATTATTGGTGGTCTTATTCAGCCACTAGCAGTGAATTGCTTCAAGTCATTGGTCTACCTGGCAGGAGCGTGGCTCACTCGCTCTATCAGACTCACTTCCCGGTCTAGTACGTGGTCTCCATTTAAGGATTCGTCGAATTCGTCTTGTCGGTTCTGCGGCACATAAGAACCTGCCCATTTCTTGGCTTGCTAATTCTGTAAACTACTCGTATGTCGGTGACTTTAGTTCTCTGGCGAATTTCTTCGCGTTAGCATTTTTATGCCGCTCAAATAAAAAAATCTCGAGTTGTTAATATTAAAATGCATGATTATGTTATCAATAAATAATGATACGATATGTAAAAGCATATCATAATTTATACGGCGGCGGAAGGCCACCGGTGAAGTTTTATACAAAAGAAAACAATAAATGGTCAAATGTCAATTGTCTGATAGATAAGAATAAATTAGTTGACTTAATATAATTTCTAAAGGTCACTCACACACAAGACTTTATTGACTCATAGAGCCACTAATCCTTAATAACAATAATGATTCCTGGTCACCCGTACTGTGCTAATAAAAAAATATTTCTTTTTATATACGGCAATGGTACAATTAGCTCATTCTGCCAGTGTCAAGTTTTCTTCGTAATTGGCAATTTCGAAGTCAACTCGTAATACATATCCAGTCAATGTCCAGTCCCGTCGAAGTAAGTCAGGAGTCGTTCAGTAAATTTATAGTAGGTTTATTGAGTACAGAAGAGGACTTTTTGGAAGCTTTTATTTGATTATCATAAACATTACGCACAAAAATCATCTTGAAGTTTAATAAACTATCATTATTAAATCACAATACGTAAAGTATACAATTTTTACAATTAATGAAATAAAAAGTCAACATTACAACTATGCTATTTTGCGTATATCGTTAGATAGAAGGAACAAAATGTTAGTTATGCTCGCTTTGTACGCAGATGCAACGGCGATGGCAATTTTTATTTGTATTGCCTTTAGTATTTCTAACGGTATAAACCAAAGTGTAATAGGTATCTACAAATTACCGTTTGATGACGAACAAAATTGATAAATAATGTAATTAATTCCGCATTTATCACACAAATAAAGTGACTTCCGAAACACGAGAACAAATGGGAAAAACCTGGCGTTTAAAACCCATTCCGAGATTCCGAGGTGCAACAGAGTCTCTTTCTGTCTTCAATGGTTTTGTATATGTGTGTTTCTTTCTGTTGTCGATTGTAAACTGTTTTATAATAAAATTATGTTCATGGATCTTTAGTATGTTGACATCGGTGAGTGGAAGCGCGTGTAATGTTATTAATTTGTTATTAATTGACTTTGGTTAGAGGTTATCGAGTGTTTTGCTTCTAACGCAATTAGAGTGCTGGTTTAAGTATAATTATTTTTTAAAAAGGTTAGTACTTATGTATGTGTAAATATATTTTTAAATTATACTTTCATAATCTGCGCTTTCTATTCCAAGAGAAAGGAGAAAGGATCAGTGAAACTTGACAAAGTTTATATTATAAAAATATGTTAATTTCAATCTTCACTCTTGATTGATGTTTCACCCTTTGATTTGATAGTTTACTAATAGTTTGGATATTTATACTGGTTTTTATATTGTTGACAATTTGTATACATTTTAATAATAGATTTTTTAGTAGGTTACAAGTAGAAATGTAAACGGAGTGTAACGGTATACATACCGTTAAACATTAAACTCTATTTGACGAATGTTTGGTGCAGTTGTCATTATTTCTGCCCTATTTGCAAAAATCCCAGGTTCGGCTCCCGATTGAATAAACATTAATTCTGTATATGATAGGTACCACTCAAATTGAAAGGATTTTAGTTAACTCAATGTCGCCCGTACAGTTTAATTATATAAATAGGTTTATTTTACAACATGTTGTTATATTTACTGCTGGCTCTACCTAATATCTTATTGAAATAAGCTGCAAAGAAGTTTGTATTTCTTTGAACGCACGAATGACCGATACTGATACCAGCAGACTGCTTCTACTGTTTGTCTAGTCTCGAAACCAATGCCAGCCACTGGTCTGTCAACAGATAGCCTTCTAAAGTATGTTTATCCAAATTAATTCAGTAATTACGAGTATGAAAATAGGGCAAGTTTTGTACGGATTCTCAGAGGGCGAAGCCGCAGGAAAAGCCTAGTTTTTAATAAATTTGAAAATATTAATGACAATACACTTTAAAAGGTCAGTCATTAGACGTGTTATATCTATTTCTAAATTAATATAATCAATATTTAATATAATAATTATATTACTATCAGGTTTTTAGAATATAATTTATCAGACGCGAGTGTTTAAATAATTTTATTATTTATAAAGATATTTAAATTTTATAACTAAATAATTAAGTATTATTTTTATGAATAATAATTATTGTATAATATGTTCTAGCTAAGAGGAAAATATTATTAGATGTATCTGTATTTAGAGGAAAATTTAAACATAATTAAACGTGGCCAAGAACTCTTTGTTTTCGAATGAAGTTTACAAATAAAAGAAAATTCTACATATTATATAAAACCATTTGAGGAGCCAATAATTGATTATTACTAAAATGTTATTTGAATCATTTGAGAAACTGCTCACAGATTCAGCATAAAATTTCACATTGTGGCGTGCATGACCACTTTTTACTCTAAATCTATGCTAACATTTACTAACTGCGTACGATTACTACTAACATTTACCAGTCTGTCAAAAAAATCTTTATATATTTACCTGCATGATGTGACTACGTTCAAAATCAATATAGGTCACGGCTTTCACAATAAGGGGTCGTAAGAACGGTGTCGTTGGTCGCGGCGAGTAGCGACGCGGCCGCGTGGCCAGTTCGCATGGTCGCGTTGCTGCTCACTAAAACACACTACAAGCACCACTTACCACAATCGATCGATAAAACCATGTGGCCGTGTGATGTCGGTAGCCCTTAGAATAAGTCTAGCACCACTCCATCTAGAATAACACCACCTATGTATGTCGGAAAAGGTGACTAAGACATTAACGAAGCAACTACCACAAGCCCCGATTAACTACACCACCTCTAAAGAGTGGACTCACCAACCCGCTTAGCTAGCGTGGTGTTTTAAAGCCATACATCCCTCATACACAAGACAATGTAATGAAGACGCCTATATCTAGCAGTGGACATATGTCTCTCTTATGGTTAAGGCTGTTCACATGATGTTAAAAACTCGATGATAACAGGGATAGCAGTTGTTAATACCAGCTTTTGTCTGATATTCGAGAAACTCTCCTTGTGTGAATCAGCCACTACGGAGGTTAGAGACGAAACTATTCGCGTTCGGTCGCACAGTAGTGAGAAGACTTCTGAACAGTTTTAAGCACAGATCTTTAAATTGACTTTATATAATTGTATGTAAATCCTTTCAAACAGTTAGTTAAACATATCAAAAAACCAGTTCAAACAGTTAGTTGATCTCGGATTGGACACCGTGTGTCCGATTCCTAAATTAAATCGATGCTAAACGATATCGGCACTAAACAAAATCAGAAAATCTTATAAAATGCTTTTACATTTGCCGCCGGCGACACCAAGATATCAGTAATAACGTAATGCTTGACCGCCTATTCGATCCATATCGGCAATGACATTTTCACGTCAGGTGTATAATAACTACGATACCAAGGAAATATGAATAGGCCAACTTAATAAAGGTTTGTCTTTTAATAAATTATCCTGATAGATTTATTTTTTAATTAAAATGGAAAAGTTAAATAATAAATAAAAACATGTCACCTCCTTTTATTTTGGCCTTTATGACAATGGCTCAAGACAAAATCACTACAATATTTTTTTAAAACTTTTGGGTTTTCTCCCTATTACTGAAGGTCTGCTATTGGCTTCATTATATCGTGTACAGTTTAACACTGGATACTCATAACTATTTATTAAGATAACAAACGTATAGAGGATACAGGTACATAATATAGGTATCATTTTAACATACCGTATCATACAATTAGCTTTTGCCTCTTCTCTATTGAACCCTTTTTTATAGAAGAAATGGCAGATGAGCTGGCTGGCCACATGATGGTAAGTGGTCACGGCCGCCCATAGATTCTTCCAGGGATATGCATTCTATCTGAATTATTGCCTCATACGATATCCTGTTCTTCTCATCTAGCAACTTTTATCAAGTTGTCGACTCATCTAACCGCAGACTTCCGCGCTGCGCTCACAATGTTCGTCAAAACATAATACATGTCTTACCAAATTCCAGGACGGAACATGACGCGCGCCACGCTCTTCGTATTCGCAGCACTCCTCATCGGTACTCTAGCTCAAAGATCACCTTACGCTGGCAGGCAACCGGTCGGCTTTCCAATTTTGGAGACAACGCCGAACAATGTCTTAGGAAACAGGTAAAATGTATAAAATTAATACTCATCATACCATACCACCAGCCACACATGGACTTCTTCTCTTCTTATGCAGTCACTACCGGCTACTTTCTTCGAATCGTCAGTCCACCTGGCCGGAAAGCGTCTCACGCTACGTTTCCCGGTGTGGGGTCTCCATTCGAGGACACGTCTGGTCGGTTATCGGTTATCGGTCCCGTAGCATATATGGCCTGCTGATTCACCCTAATGGTACACACTTCAGTGCTCCAGATTTATCACTCTTGTGCACTCTCGTCGTTATTATCTGTCGCAGGCGCGCTGGAATTATTTGAAAAAAAGACGAATTTTAATAGAAACTCGGTACGTGACGGGGTTTCCAACTCACGACCTCACGAATGAGAGTCGAGAACAGACACCCCTGGACTACCACCGTTGTGACCGGTAGATTATGGGCCGAAACTGAAATCGACTAATATTCGTATACTTGTTAATTTAACTTTATTACTAACTATAGCGTGGCCTTTGTCTCTAGAGAAACATTAAAGTTCCTATTATTTTAGATACCGCCTCCGCTCGCATTCCCATGAGGTCTCTGATCCAGTTTCTTATCTGAAGCACCGTTTTAACATAATGGTTCTACGTTCCATTCCTGTACAAAAGCTTCTCCTGTGTCTTTCCTAGAATTCCTATCAAATGTCCGTACATTTATTGTTAAAATTTTAAAACGGATTAAAAAGGTTTCTATACAAACTGCGGCTAGCAACTTGTCCAGGGTGAGCATCTAAATAACATACAATCTATAGTTTTATACCTACTCGTACTTATTGAAGCGCGGTTACCCGTGCGGGAATCCACGTAGGCGACGAACCACTGTTTTGGTGTGTATGACTTTGCACAATAACAGAGAGACAACAGAGAGCGGCATGATGAAAGACTTCTCATCATGCCTCTGTGAGAATATAATAAAAAATATATAAACTACAAGGAATTATTTCTCCAATAAAGTATTAAACCGTAACCAGCCCTTTTATAGTCCACTGGTGGACGTGGACCTCCTAATGCACAAGGCTTTAACACTAATATGTAATTTAGTTTTTTAAATGTTTTATTTTTTTTAGTTTTAACATTTTTGAAATTTAATTTTGAATTGTATGTTTATATTTTATTGAATTGATAAATGTAATCTTGATGTAATCTTTAAACATTTGCACACCAGTCATATGGCAGAATGTGTAAGGCTTGTTTATTTATTAACTTAACATAAGATCAATATGTACCCACATTCTAAAGCAAATAAATTAGATTATTATTATTAAGCAAGTAATAATTAAATTTATTTAGCCTTGGATATGCTATTTTTTTATTAAGTAAATAAATGAACAAATCTCCTCTCAAGTTGCTGCTTGACTTTCATAGAAAGATTTCAGATGAGTATAATTTGATAGGCTATGATATCTTCCAAATGTATGTAATTAAGTCGTTGATTTGAAAAATCTGGAGTATATATATCCACAAATCAGCACTGAACCGGCGACGTGGTCGATTACCTATGGCCCGAAAGCCCCCAGTGATTTTCAAGGGAAGGCATGTGCATGGGTCGTTTTATAGGCTGATCATATACATAGATTACCTTTGGTAAGTTAGGGATCATAATTTAGTATTGCTTGTACTCATATACTGATAGCACAAACAACACACTTTCCAATTTTAAATTACACGCGGCTGAATATAAAAACTTGTTAAGGACTTTTGTACATGACAGTACGAGCACCTATACATGTGCAGACATTCGTTTAAGACGGGAAGAAACTCTTGAAAGAGTTTTAAAGAGCTCTTAAGGTTCAAAGCGAGCGTAAGTCACTTACGCGAAGCAAGTTACACGAAGAAGTCAAGTTTAAAGGAGTAGTACTAAAATGACATAAGCTACCTTTCTAAATGGAATTTGAAACCGTAACGTGGAAGAAAATGCAGCGGTAGATTCGTATCACAGCTACTAAAGGAAAAATAAACGATAATTCAAAAACTTGGTATTTTATATTTAGAAAAGTCTTCTCGAAACTACTTTGCTAAAACTTTAGATAATTTTTTTTTATATAGGAAGAAGGCAGCAGACGAGAATATAGACCACCTGATAGTAAGTGGATACTGTCGCCCATTGACTTCTATCCAAAATGACAAACGCTGGCATGCGCTACCTACCTTTGAAGGTGTAGGAATGAATTTGGAGAAAGGGTTGGGAAAATGAGGAGGGTTAGAATGGGCTCTGACATATCTCACTCACTACCGAAACACGTACGTACATTGGGGAATAGGATAAAGTAGGAAATGCAGTACATTTCAAGGAAGTCTTCTGTGACAGAGGGGTAACGAGGCTAGTCGAGTGCGCCCAACAATGGCTGTTGGATTGCAGGGTGCACCCTCCCCTCCAAATATTTTTCAGACCGCACTAAAGATTCAGTGATTTTGCAAAGTGGTCCATAATCATTGATTATCAGAGGTTCAGTAAGGAATATTTTCAAATTTTATTGTGTTATACATTAATCAGTAACGATGACATCTTGTCAGTTGATCAGTGTGTCTAAACTTAAGTTCCTATGTTGTACCTACTGACAAGATATTGTCGAGAGAAGGTTACGGTAATGACGTGTTTTGATACTAAATCATAAAGTAGTTACCAGTTTCAAGAAATATGTTGTTATTATGTTTAGATTGAATACAAAATATTTTTAGAATTAAGAAACACTTACAAGACATTAATGTCAAGTCCTGGATTTATGCACAGTTCTAAAAAAAAGTCCAAATAGTCTAATACTTCAGTCTAAATTAGACTATAGTCTAGTAGTCCAGTGGTACGTATACACGTGCTTATGAAAAGAAGGCTTTTAAATGTTATGACCGTTATGATCGTTATTTCAAGATGACGGATTAAGGTTTCGGATCAGAGCAGTGCTAAATCACCCTTAGAATATAAAGGAGATTTGCACTAACATTCAGAGTTTTGGGTTGACAAAACGCAGTGACAAGGGTCTTCTGAGGATGGCATTTGCAATCCCCAGCTTTATAGGGCCTGGCCGTTTCTTGTATTTATGCGTGTCACATAAATTAGAAAAACAAACGTTATTTGAACAGCGTGCTTAGTACAGAATTGTTTACAATAAAATTTTCTGAGCCTCCGTAGCGTTTTTTGAATATCGTCTTAAGGAATGTGAAATGCTATCAATTAATGTGTCGTATTACCATAATAACTACACAATATGTAGGTACTATTATTCATACTCTTCAATTAAAATGTCTATTAAGATTTGCAACTTCATGTGAGATAAGTTAGCTGAAGTCAATTGTATATATTGATTTAAAATTTGGTTCAGTTAATATTTTATCAAATTTTAGCTTCGACTTTCATTATTAATTGCATTTTTTGTGGCACACTATCCTATCCACCTGACAATAAGTGGCCTATAGCCACCCCCATGCATACGCAAGAAATCGCAAGATGATTGTGGCGGATGGCCCCCACTCCGTCTGCCACCTCTTCTATAAAAATAAAGAATCATTCATAAACAGATAGAGTTGATCAATACCATATGATAAAAAATATAAACAGTTATTTTTAAGTAACCATACCTACTATACCATCAGCCTATCTCCACTGCTGGATATGGGCCTCACCCTAGGCTCGCCATCACAAACGATCCACGGCTCTTCTCATCTAACCACCACCGCCGAATTTGTTTAGATCGACTGTCCACCTGGCCGGAGGGCGTCCCACACTACGCTTCCCAATACGCGGTATCCATTCGAGGACTTCAACATTCATCAACATGCCACTTCAACTACTCTATGATTCTATGAACTATATTTAATTAATTATATGAATATTATATGAACTATATTTACTAATTATATGACTATATTTAAGTAAATTAATAGTTATTATATCAATATGCCCATCCAGAGCCGGCTGCCTGGCGCCTTCTAGTAGGCTCTTTGGAGGCGTCGCGAGCGGCGTTCGGCGCCCCCTAACACACTGCGCCCGTGTATACTGAGGATATTTGCCATTCAAGCATAGCTCGAATTGATGTTAAATATAGTGTATTTTTTTCAGATTTGGTGAAGATGGCACAGGTACTACAGAAAGTCTGCCAATTGAAGCCCTCGGCGACAGAGTCTTAGTCAACCGTATTAGCAAGTTGCCTCTCGACCAGCAGCCGTTCTGGTATATCAACTGGCGAGCACTGGAGGAACACCGAAAGAGTGTTCAGACTTACCCACAGAAAGTTAATCCATTTATCGAGCCTAATACTGCGCCTGTAAATAATCAGTTTCCTGGACAGAATATGAGGAGACAGTCGGTCTAATTAAGAAATTTTTTGACCGTATTTTAAAGAATTATAATGGAAACAGATAATCACGTTGACCTCGTTGTTAATTAAAACTTAGAGATCCCGCTTTTTACATTTGGAATCCAATAAATTATACATAAATAATAATGTTAGAATTACGATTATAAATGTAAAATAATGAAGAAAAGCCTTCATAAAAACCAAAGAAATAGAACTTTGTCTTTGAAAATATATTTGTGCCAAATTGAAATGTCATGTTTGTAATAAAGACTATTTTTGGAGGTTCTGTTTTATTCAAATAAAAATGTCTGTCGCACTCACAGACTAAATGCCAATAATACACACAATAATAACACAGTATAATAATACCTTCAAGAAGATAAACATATAATAAATTGATCAGATTTTGAACGGGGAGGGTGCACTTTGCAGTGGCACAGCCGCACACTTGACTGGCCAAATTACCCCTCTCTCGCAGAAGACTACTGTAAAATGTATTGCATTTCCCACTTTCTCCTATTCCCACAATGTTACGTGTTTCTGTAGTGAGATATGCCAGAGTCCACTCCAATCCCATTCTGTCCCTACCAACCCATTTCCCTCCTCATTTTCTCAACCCTTTCTCCAAATCCATTTCGAAATCTCCAAAGATTTAGATGCAAATCATTCGGAGTCCTGCCAACGTTTTTCATTCTTGATTGCTGTTGGCAGGTATCACTGATATGCATCGCCTACAGTATCCACTCACTACCCGGTGGACTGTCAGTCTGTTCGTCTGTCTTCTTTATATAAAAATAAAGTACGTGGTGTGAATTTAAAAAAATATATGCTAAACTGCGTTTCACTCTACTTCAAAACGTAGAGTCGGTAACATAGAAATAAAGGTAAAAATCCGACAGCTTTTGGTAGGGGAATTAGCGTGCTGCTGACTGTACATTAAAATGTAATACACAAAATGACATATTGTACCAAAGCATGTGTCTAGAAACAATTTTGACGGACACACGTTTAATAAAATGTCATGAAAATATAGACTAATTTCGGAGATCCCATTTTATGATAATAGAAATGTCTGTCACACTAATATACACAGCTATGCGAAAGGCATTTTCATCTATTTCTCACTAAAACGGCAAGTCACAAACGATGATGTGTAACGGTGTATGGCAGGCGTTGCGCACATTCCGCGCGGCGCTACCTACTGTGTGCCGAGCGGCATGTCGCTAAGGTAGGTAGACGATTCTACAGAGTGGTCCATAAATCACTTCCCATAATTAAATAATTAATAATTATCTCAACTTCCCAAATTCAGTTCTTCGTGTTCGTCATCAATTCGTATGCGTATAATTAAACTCTTACACACTTTTTACCCTAAATCTATACTAATATAATAAAGAAAGAGTGCAAATTTTGTGTGTGTCTGTGGAGGGTAATCTCCGGAATCACTGCACCTATTTGAAAAATTCTTGCACCATTTGAAAGGTACATTATTTCAGGTGGACATAAGCTATATATTATGTATATTATGTGCAAATTAGCTAAAGTTATGATGATATTCGTCAACTAAGTCGGAAAAAAACTTATAAACCGAAGCGAAGCGAGGGCGGGTCGCTAGTATAAAGTACCTAATAAAGTCGTTAAAATGTTTTTAAAACATTTAACGACATTTTTAAACATTTTTAAAGAAGCTGTTTTTCATAAAATGTAAGTGTAGTTATTGTACTTGAAAATGTATGAAATGATACAAGTGAAGTGCGATTATGACGAAGTGTTAACGAACTATATCGAATGACAGGTAGGTTTCGCGCGATTTATAGTTGAGTATAGTTATTCGTACGGTACACCCATCGCGCTGCGGCATGTCAATGTGCCGCTAGCTAGTGCCAAAAAGCTCTTATGCCTGCTGTACACTCGGCAAGGAGTGGCGAGACGAGGCGAGCGCCAACATTCTCGCCCTCGGCTTGTCTCGGGGTGTCTCGCCGACAGTGTACTGCCGGCATTCCATTTCAAAGTACCTATTTGATGTAGGTATCATCCAAGCGAAGAATTGAGTCTCGTAAAAGAAAATACCATTATAGGAAGTATATTTCTATCGAGTGTTTCTAAGGTCTTTGTTGTGGGCTTTGACAGGTGCCATTATCGTTACAGTTTCCTTGAGACGGAACAACGTACGTTTCTGAAATTTGGGTCAGACGGTTATCGAGGAATATTATGTTATTATAATAATGTTATAAATATTTCATTATATTTGAAGTTTATCTATTTCAAAATGATATTTTTGATGATTTGAGGCATATGAAAATGATTGATGATAACGTTTATTGATTGACCATCAGCAGAGTCGGTATTATTTATCCGCTGTCTACTGGTTTAATTACTTACAATTTAATTGCATTAACATTTTTTTCCTAAAACGTATGGAAAAGAGAAAAATGTACAATTCCAAATGGCGAACATACAAGGACACGGCACGGTAAAGTTACTGACTGCTAATGGAACCTTTCTATAAGGAATCAAGACTATATTCTCCACATATAATATCGTAGAATTTAATGGAAAACTTTTAGCACAACTTTGTAGAAGTGAATAATGTTTTACGTTACCGCAACTTAGTTCAGTCAAGCATTGGTAATATAAAGCGATGCGTTTACAAATCGTTTCTAGTTTCTATTGACAATACAATGTGTTGTATCTGTTTGTTTGCGTTATTGCGTTTTAGTCCTTCAATTAAAATACTAATATTATCACTCAAGCGATGTTGGGTCCAATAAAGCCACTAATACAGAAGAGGACAGAAGTATAAGGGACAAGGGTCGTACCTATAGCCTATTATAAGCAATTTCCTCTATACATAAAACGTGCTCAAATACTCTACCTAGCTTCATCTACCTAACTTACAAAAGTCTATTCAAGTGTGAAGTAATTGTCTGTTGTTTCTTTGTATTCGATACTAATATTCAATTATAATTAACTGTCATAATTAATTATAATATTCAATTTATTATTTATCACATAAAAACTTGTCAACTGTATAATATAATTTTTCCAACAATATAATTGGAACGATTTACTCTTTAAAGTGTTTAAACGGCAATTATTAGGTATATGATTATAAATACGAATTTCCATACAGTGTACATTGTTTTTGTATAAGTTATGTATACGGGGGTTACTCACGATTTTATATTTAATTTACATTGCACTACTACCGCTCTTAGTGACATATGTGCCAATAGCGCAACTGATTCACTATAATACTTGCATCAAATTGAAACGTTTCATGATAGATTACCGAAGGGAATCGGTAGATTGTGTTTGTGGAATAATAAACCAGAACATAAACATGATTCAATCACTCTGATTCTAAACTGGATCACTTTTATGTCACCGCGGGGATAAAGTCACTGTGTACAGTGTACTCACCTATCCGATGTATTTGTATGTAATGGTGTATAAATTAATGTTCGCGGTGAGGGAATATAATATATATTAGATTAACGCTTATTTACATAAGGAAAGTTTCATAAACGAGTACAGGAGAGGAAATTGGTCCAGAATGTGATTGCCTAGTAAAGAGTGTTTTTTTTAGAGGTATAGAACTTTGAAATGGAATAAAACATGGATGAAAATTTTAAAATTAACATGAAATTGACTTTATTCAAAAGATAATCTTTTGGCATTATAATTTAAATATGATTTCTGGCATACGACCGCCACGGCTGGCTCGGACGTAATCCAATCTGGAGGTCCAATTTTCAATAACTTTTTCCAACGTTTGTGGCCGTATATCGGCAATAACGCGGCAAATGTTGTCCTCCAAGTGGTCGATCGTTTCGGGCTTATCGGCGTAGACTAGCGACTTCACATATCCCCACAGAAAATAGTCTAGCGGCGTTAAATCGCACGATCTTGGAGGCCAATTCACGGGTACGGAACGTGAAATTATGCGGTTACCAAACGTTTCCTTCAGTAAATCAATTGTGGCACGAGCTGTGTGACATGTTGCGCCGTCTTGTTGAAACCACAGCTCCTGCACATCATGGTTGTCCAATTGAGGAACGAAAAAGTCAGTAATCATGGCTCTATAGCGGTCACCATTCTGGTCAGCATCGTTTTTAAAGAAGTACGGACCAATGATTCCACCAGCCCATAAAGCACACCAAACAGTCAGTTTTTCTGGATGTAACGGTGTCTCAACATACACTTGAGGATTATCTTCACTCCAAATACGGCAGTTTTGTTTATTGACGTAGCCATTCAACCAAAAGTGAGCTTCATCGCTAAACAAAATTCTCTTATGAAAATCGGGATCAACGGCAATCTTGTTTTGGGCCCATTCACCGAATCTACGCCTTGCTAGGTGATCGCGTGGCTTCAATTCTTGCACGAGTTGGATTTTGTAAGCACGCAAACCAAGATCTTTCCGCAAAATCTTCCATAAAGTGGATGGACACATATCCAATTCCTGTGCACGATGGCGGATAGACTGATTCCGGTCTTCCTCTACGCTACGCTCTACAGCAGCAATGGCTTCTTCTGTACGCACTGTACGACGTCTCTGTAGATGCGTATTATCATTCAGAGTAAACGTGGTGCGAAAACGGTCCATAGTTAGTCGAATTAATTGCTCTGATGGACGATTATGTTGACCGTAAAATGGACGTAGTGCGCGATACGTATTTCGAACAGAACCATTATTTTCAAAATAAATTTGCACAATTTGGAAGCGTTGTTCAGGCGTCAGTCTATTCATGTTGAAATGCCAAACCAAACTAAACACAAATCACTTGACAGCTGACAAAATGGCCGCCAGTTAAAACAGTGTTGCCAACTTAAAGTTCTATACCTCTAAAAAAAACAGCCTTTATAAACAACTGTTATAATTATGTGAACAGTTGCAGGGGTCGTATGAAGTTTGGTCGCATACCAGAATCATATACAATAAAATCGCGCGAACCATTCGAGAAACTCTCCTTGTGTAAATGAGCCTTTAGTCCATGCTTGGTTAATACCAATGAGGGATAATTCCCTCTCTAGAGCTCAACCACTCAATTAACACATTTTTAATAGAAAACATGGCAGTCAGACGGACGGCTCACCTGATGATTAGTGGTCACCGCCGCATCCAGCCAGCAACATCAGGGAGAGATGGATGCGCCGCCGAAGAATACATTTCCCATTCACTTCCTGGGCCACCTTCAGAAACTTACTCATCGATATTTCCAAGGTTTTGCAACCTTGTAATAGAAGTATAGAAGAAATAAGATAGAAGAGTATGCAAGAAATGTATAGAATAATTGGTCAAGATATTTTCGATATTGTACATAATACTATACTAATATAATAAAGAGGTAAAATTGTGTGTTTGTAGGTATGTTGGGGGTACTCTCTGGAACTACTAAACCGATTTCAAAAATTCTTTCAACAAATAGGAAGCTACATTTTCCGTGTCTATTAAAGGCTATATTTTATTTAGAATTTTGAATATAAAAAATTTTTAGTTTAAAAAAATTCACCTGCCCACTTGTTCTTGTTTATTAAGTTCTTTGCACGTTATCCTGATGAGAACGCAGGCAGCTTTCTACTTTTTGACAAGCAGAAAATACAGTTTTAATATACTTAGTATTTACTCCTTAAAAGTTTGCCAATCTTACCGGTTACTCCTTCTATATAAGGAAGATATGCCGACTGTTTATCAACCGCATCAGTTCGTTTCCTTTGCTTAGGTCTTCGCCGTAGTATTTTGAACGGGTTTGTGTGACCATTCTTCTGTAACACTCCATCTTAATGTTGTAACTCACCTGGCAGATGTTTCCTAACGCATAATATCGTAGGCGCGATTCTTAAGCGATGTGACAATAGAACGCTAAGTTTCTTGGGTGGTGGTGGGAAGTTCCGTGTAGGTATCTATCGGTATATATAGGATTATAAATAAATAATAGATCGTGAGTAAACCCGTTTACATAACAATTATTATGTTCAACCACGATAACACACGTTTAATATCTGTAATAAGTCTGTTCGTTAGCTCCATATGTGTTTACACATTCCTAATGTGACCATTATCACAACAGTGGATATTGTAGTACATTATATTATATTTGGTCAAGTTTTTACATTAACAGGAAATTATCATGATGGGGTGCCAAATTCAAAATGAAGTTTTTCTATCAACTGGTGAAATTCTGTCTTTCGCCACAACCTTTAACTAGTGGTACTTGAAGCCGAACCATTCCATAATGTCTTCCATCCATCTCCTTCTCTAACAACCTGATACTCTCTTCCCGAGGATCCTGCCTCTTACAATATGCCCGTAAAAGGCAACTTTCTTTTTATGGACCGTAGACAACAGTTTTCGCCGGCAACTTTTTTTTTTTTATATACTAGTGGGCGGACGAGCAAGCGGTCCCACGTGATGGTAAGTGTTACCGCTGCCCATGGACACCTGCAACACCAGGGGGTATGCGGGCGCGCCGCCGACCTTGCAAAATCCTATTCACAGCTCAAGAGTGATCAACTCTCACTTATTTAAGGTAGGTACCATACTGTTGGCATATCTCGATTGCAGTTATATAAACCACAACAAACCGTAATCTGCATTTACTGCTAAATACCAAATCCGGCTCAGTATTAGAGATTTAGTTCATCGGTTTAGGTAACAACTAACGAGAGCTTTCTACTGAGCAAATAAATGCAATTTTAATACCGAATTCAGATTGAAGAAAATAGTCTAATTGAAGTCAATAAATCTTTACATGGTAACATGGTTAAATATTCTAATGGCTCATCACATCACCCATCAGATAGCTGATGATAATGATGGCATTCTGAAAGGTCTCCACTGGAATATTAATGAAGTTGCTAGATATTTTGATGTGGATTAAAGCTTTAACTTTATATTATTATACTATAACTATTGGGATTGGGAGTTTTATATAGATAGTATTGAGAGGGGGAGGGTACCCATCCCATTCTATTCTATTCCACCCCATTTTCCCAAGCCTTTCGCCAAATCCATTCCTAAATCTCCAAAGATAGGTAGCGCATTTGGAGGCGTGCCAACGTTTGGTATTCTGGACTGATGTTGACATGAATCGCTGATGTTCATGGGCGACAGAATAAACTTACAAAGAGGTAGACTTTCCGATGGTTCTGCCACTTATTTTCTATTAAAAAAACAATAACTTGAAGTTATAAGTTATAGTTATAGGGTGTTCATGTGTTATTATCATACATTAATTTTAATATATAAAAAAAACTCATTATGTAACAGCGGCGAAGAGACAAAGATTGTGTGGTCTCCCCTTCTAAATATTGAAATGAACTAAATTTTTATACGCTGGTAACCCAACTAGAAATTGTCGGTGACTTCTGTTGTCGCTGGTCAACAGGCGTGGATGAGAGTAACTGAGAGTAATGAGCCAACAGGCGTGAAATGTAATTTTGTTTAAGTGGAAATAAAAACAGTTACTCAACAGGTTTTAAATTGGCGCGTTTAACTTATAGCAATTATTTTTCTGAACAATCCCTATATTGTCAACTGTCATGCCAAATTACGTAATGCAGAGTGGTTTCAGCCAGCACCACCCCATGTTTTCCTGGTGGTGTCGTAAAAGGCGACTAAGGAATAACAAAAAGGCTACCACAAGCCCTGATGAACTGCATCACCTCTAAAAGAGTCAATACGCCAATCCGTTTGCCCAGAGTAGCGTTTTAAAGCCATACATCTCTCATGCACAAGACAATATGCTTGAGGAGGTCCATGTCCAGCAGTGGATATTGAAAGGGCTGGTTGCATTACATGCTTAATTGGCGAATTCAAAATAGAACCATACTGTACTATCATTAGGAATATGCCTCTCCTAACGCGGCCACCACACACAATTATCCGATCTTCTGACCCAGCCACTGCCAGCAACTTTTTTAATAGAGCTAGAAAATGTAGTAAAAATAATCATATTAGACCTTCTGAATGTTTGGGAACGTCCAAAAGTGTCGCAAAAAAGGCAATTTATCATATTTTTGTACAAATTGACAACATTTTAAAGATGAATAGAGCCGTGTCCACGTTCAGGTTTTTTTCTTTTTCGCTACCTATTTATTGAATATCGGATTCGTTTGGGTAACAGTTTCCAAATGGAACTTTTTTTTATCACTAATCGTATTCTATTTATTTGCTCCGTATTTTTTGTAGCTGTTTACTTCACTTTGACTTTGGACATCAAGTAACATAAAGATTATGAACAACCTCAATCATAAACGAGTTAGATAGGTGTTAATAAAACAAAAGTAACCCTTTGATGGATTTTCTTAATCAGATTGCTCTTCACTAATATTATTAGTGTCATAGATAATACATTAAACATTTATCACAAACAGACAGACGGCTGAATAGACACAGAAACTGAAGCACAGACAGGCGAGCGGGCAGATAGACAATAGATATAATACAAACAGGTTTATCGATTCGATAGGTTCTGCAACTAGGTATTGTGCTTTGTTAGGATCAAAGTCCGAAAACGATCATGGAGAATAGAAACGCGCATATTTTTTTGACATGTTAAAAACGACCAGAAAACGATATTCACGTTGTGGCTATTCCATAAATAAGTACTCACATCACGTTCAAATCTAATTTTTGCTTTGCCTTAAGCTGTTATGTACAAAAACAGCTTAAGGGTAGATTTATTTCTTATTTTTCACACTTTAATATAGCTAACGTTTGCGGTGAAGAGTCCGCAACTATCTATTTCTCTTTAATATTTGTATTGAAATAAAAAACGAGAATAAATAATAATAATACATGGGAAATAAGTAATACAACACTAAGGACCTTTCTCAACACCTCCTGATACTTTATCATAAGGTATCCGAAAGTTGATTTAATTAGCAGATAATTTATCTATCAGATTGTTGACAGGTATTTTATAAGGTGTTAAAGTATAAGGAGTAATAAAAATCCTTCTGATAAAGTCTCAGGAACATCTCACTTTTCCCCTTACGAAAAGCGAAGGGCGAAGGAAACAGTGTCGGAATTTACTCCCTTTCTGTGGTGGCAGGTCGTAGTATCGCCTCAGAATACTTCACGCCGCCCTCGCGGTATCAGCCCACCGCGAGGAAAACCCAGTGAGCGACCAATGTAGGCGGCGACATAAAAAGCCCCTTCGATTGACCCGCCCTCGGGTACGATCAGGTCGCGCAGAAAGGCCTTGCCATCGAGCGGCCGCGCGTGTAAGGTAGGCCCTCTGATGTGAGGGAGGTGCGACCCATTAGTGCGGTGTGCCTTACAGTGAGAAATTATACGCTGATATAGATTTTAAGACTGCCCCAAAATTTACTAGTTACCTACTGTTTCGAGAGTGAGTGTGAAATACCAGGACCCATTTCCCAATCCCATTCCTATCATATCTAAAAGAGAGAAAGATGGTGGCAGAAGAGCAGTACACCCGCTGTTAAATTAATTGAGTCGTCCAGGGATATTCACTATACAAGTACATGTCAGCACCAGTCCAGAATAACGAATGTTGGCATATCCGTCTATGCGCTGGCTGCCTTTGAAAATTCAAAGGTGAATTATAAATGAAGGTGTGATTAATCGTCTCTTAATGTGGCCAGAAATGGAACAGTACACACATTTCAATAACTAAGTTTCAGGAAAGCTGCACAGTTTCTAACTCTATATATACTTAAGTGCTCAAAAAAAAACGTCTGTTGGTCTGTCTACATTACTGTTGGGGTACCTACGTCTAATACACACCTGTGTAGGTGTCTATTTGTCTATATTGGGGGTAGGTGTGGGGTTTGCAGGGAAGCGGTGAATAGGATTTTGTACCCTCGGTAGTGCACTCGCGTCCTGGTGTTGCAGGTGTGCATGGGTAACCTCTTACCATTGTATCAACGGTCCGGTTGCTTTCTCACCATCAAATTTTATTTAGACTACACTAGCAAATTTTATTTAGGCTCCAAACGGGAGAAGCCGTGGAGAAAAGCTAGTGCTCAATATATTATCTTTATACTGGGTAAAATTGTTGAACTTTGCCAGTATTAATCTTCCGAGTGCAATATGTTGCTAGGATATAGTCCGTACAAACATGAAAACAACACTTGTTTAATCACTATATACATATGAAACGTATTTGTTTATTCTATGATTATTTTACTAATCAATCACTTTATAGGTACATTAAATATAGGTTACGTGACATTAGATATACATATTTATCAGATTGTAAAGATTGTGGCTTTGTAAACATTTAAATCAATTTAACCAATCGTACATATTTATTATTACAATATAGGAAGCAATTGTTGTTCATTAATTTCAATTATGTACTTATAAATTATTATGAATGGTGGAACTATTTATTAAGTCATATTATTCGTTTATAAAGTTTAAGTCTTAATAAAAGTTAAATCTAAATTAGATTTATTTATTTAAAATGTATCCATTCGATATTGACTTTAAAAAGTAGCAAATGGAATAGCGTTCTAGAATTCCGCGCAACCATTAGATTATCGTTATATCCATTGTCATCAATTATTTTATTATTAATATTAAAAATTAAATTAAAATTTCATATTAGATTACGTGTTGATATAAATTGTGATTAAATTTTAAGTCTTCAATGTAATTAAATAGACTAAAATTCAAGATGATTTTTCAACATAACTTCAATAACATATTGTATGTAATGCAACTTTAATGTTGCTAAGTAACTCCGATATGGTCTAGTGGCTAGGATACCTGGCTCTCACCCAGGAGGCTCGGGTTCGATTCCCGGTATCGGAATATTTTTTTATTAAATAATATTTAAATTATTTTGTGTTTAATATTGATAAAGTACTTTGTAATACTATTACCAATTAAGCCAAAATACCAACTGAATATCGAAGTCGATTGCTAAAGTTATTATAATTTTTATGTACTTTTTTATAAATAGGTAGCTGCTTGAACGAAATACCTACATACATACCAAAAATAATAATCTCTTTTACTAAGTTTATTGAATTACAGGTACCTAATAGGTAAGTAAAAGTAATATAAAGAAAATAAGAGGCTGAGGAAGTATTGAGAGCGCTTGAAAGGTATCAGGAAAGCATTAATTTCGTATCAAAAGGTTATTTAATATAGATTATGGGCACAGCAGATGCCTTATAAGTAAAAGTAAATATTAATTTACTTAGATATACGTAGATCTTTTTTCAGTTGCGTTTCGGTTCGGATGAGCCCGGGCACTGACACGTGGAGCGTGCCAAATGTAACTTTAAAAGAATATAACAAATTTTTTCTATTAAAAAAGATTTAATACAAAAGTGATTACGGTGGGATTTTTCGTACGATTTGTTAATTAGATTCGGAAGGGTTAGGGGTTATCTACTATCAGTCGATAGCCTGTCCACTGCTGGAGACGACTTTTTAAAATTCAGCACTTTTCACTCGCACCGAGCAGGTACAGTCGCACCGATTTAGTTCGTAGCAGCGTATAATTAGAAGTACACAATAACAAAGCCAGAGATTTTATTTTAAAAAATAATATTAAAAAAAAATCTTTTTCAAAAAAATATTCTTTTTTATATAATATTATTTTATTTACACCTGTTTAGTTAGAAATATTTCTCAATCTATCCATTTCAAGTAACGCATCATTACGGTAGCAAGGCATGTTTTGTTTTACAAAGTTTCATGTGCATGCTACTAACCGTTGAGGAGTGCCCTCATGAGGAGACAGTCCTGGCTACAGCATCAGTTCTTGGCGTAAATCATGTTTAGCTATCAAAATTAAACGTATATGCAAAGTTTCGTATCCGTGCTACTAATCGTTGAGGAGTGCCCTCTTGAGGAGACAGTCCTGGCTGCAGCATCAGGTTTTTTTTTATCATTTTACTGTATTGTCATCAGAACTGAATAAGGTATGCAAAATTTCAAAGTTGTAAATTTAGAGAAAGTGGTTCAATTTTGGCGTTGCAAGCGTTGTCCCAAACATACTAACACGTGAAATTAAATAAAATCTTGTAAAAATAACCTTTTCGGACAAATATTAAATTCAGAAAGAAGTCACGGAACAATAGTTGTTAGTGTAACTTTTTAAAATTTCGCGCATTGTACACATTTTCTAATGGAAATCGGGGCTGTATGCGTAAAATTAAAGGTTTCTGTTTACCTTTTATTTCTACTCAACGTTTCGGCACGGGTTACACCAGCTGTGGTCACGAGTTGTCTGAAAAGGCCGGTAGTCCAGGATGGGAGTCGAAACGTCGAGTAGAAAAAACCCTTTTATTTTCGCGTTCAGACCCGATTAACAATGTGAAAAGTTTGTACATATGGTCCAGTAAATATGGTCCAGATATTTATTGTACCCAATAAGAGTAGGTATAATATACCTATATTAAATACCGTGGACACTTAATTATTAATACATACTGTAACCTTTACCCGAAGCCCGAAACCATGAATATTGCTCAATATTCTGAGTCCGTTAACATAGACTGTAACGTATTTTTCTTAAAAAATATCAATTTTGTGGGCTTTATATGTATATGAAAGATTGATGAGGAATCGAAAAATATACTTTTATTAATAAAAGATTCGTAAAATGTTCATGACAATGAACTTAGAATCGTAAACGGCCTTTGATTCAGTTACATTCTGTGTAGTCGGCAAATTGTGAACCATAGTGTAAAAGTTGTGTACACAGAGTGTCCCAAAAGGCGACTAACGAATAATAAAACCTCTACTCCAAGCCCTGAAGAACTACACACCTTCAAAAGCCATACATTTCTCAGGCACAAGACAATGTGCATAAGGAGGTCCATGTCCACGTCCAGCAGTGGACGACAACTAGTTACGGTTATACAACAAAATTGTGTATACAGGAAAATAGCCAATCTCGACTCGTTGTCCCTTTCATTTCATGGTGAATGATTTATATTGCCGGGTACTGTAATACGAAGATTAGTCATTTTACCTGTGTATCTTTTACTCTTTGCATCTTCGCGAGGGATAAACTCAGGCACCCAACTTTTGTAATTACCAACCTCACAGCGGGAAACTTTCTGTAGTGAAAGAAAACCGAGAATTCTGCTAAGAGCACTGAACCATAAGTGCGTTTTTGTTATAGGAAGAAGGCGGAGACGAGTATACAGTCCACCTGGTAGCTAGTGGATACTATCGCCCGTGGACATCTGCGGTATGTGTCAACTTCTATTCAAGATGATAAACGTTGGCACTCACCCACCTTACCTTTAGAGCCTACTTTAGACCTTATCTAAATGCCTACCTTTAGAGATGTAGGAAAGTATTTCAAGAAAGGACTGGGAAAATGGAAAGGGAGAAATAGGATGGGATAGGAATCAGCTCCGGCATATCTCACTCACTACCGAAACACTTACTTGTTAATAATAAAAAAATATTTTAATTTTATTTTAGTGTAGTGTAAGTCGACACAATAATAATATACCATACCATCAGTCTATGTTTCTCCACTTCTGGAAATAGGGCTCCAAAGGCTTGCAACCACACACAATCTTCCACTTTCCTCATTCAGCCACTACCAGCAAACTTTTTTAAGTAGCCTCTGTACCCGGCCGGAAGAGGGAGTACCTCACTATATTTTTCGGTACGCGCTCTACATTCAAGGACGAGTCAACGTAATCGGTTGTCGGTCCTGCCGCAGATATGGCCTGCCTAATTGCACTTCAGCGTGCTTAGTTCTTTATTTGTAACTAACGACCCGCCCTCGCTTCGCTTCGGTTCATGAGATTTTTTTTATATATAATATATAGCCTATGTTACTCAGGGATAATGTAGAATTCTAATGGTTAAAGAATCTTTGAAATCAGTCCAGTAGTTTTTGAGTTTATTCGTTACAAACATACAAAAATACAAATCATTCCTCTTTATAATATTAGTATGATAAGTTACCAGTTGTGAATAATGTCAATAGATAGTTCGCAAGCTAAATGTGGTATTTGAAAGTTTTGAAATTAACTAGCATATTAATTAATTTAAGACATAATTGACATCTAATTGACGAAACCTCATAGTGATTTACCCTGTGCCCTGCAGTGGAACATTATACCCTACATACGTGGGTGACACTGAAAGTTTTAAAATCTCAAAAATGAAATCACATACGAGTATAAAGATGGAGGTTCTTTTATTGCTTTTCGAAGTATTCTCAGAGACAATCGATATACTTTTTTATGCAATGATACTGTTTTATTTACTATATCTACTTATATACTCGTATCTATAAATAATTATTTTTGTATCTTCTTAAAATAGTTTCTTTCCTTCATAATTAACACATCCAGTGTCACATGCTGCATCTTAATTATTATATTAATCCAGGGCTGTACGTATTCACTTGTAGAGTAACTATGATATTAACTTTTATCGATAAATACTACAGTTAAATAATGAATCAATTTATTCACCTAAGTGCAACGTCAGTGCAAACACATTATGCGGTTTGAGCCAATCAATTCCATGCACGCCGGCCGATTAACTTGATTAACTGACGTATTATTACGACAATCTCATACAACAAATCGCACATATTATGTTTCCATGTAATGTGATTCTAGATTTGTTGATTCCTTTCTCATAGCATTGAGATGAATAAAGAAAATTCCAAAACTATTTTAAAAATATACAATTAGTTTATTCGACGCGGCGATATCAATGTTTAGTGATCAGTATTTATCGGATTTCTTCCAAATGTTGAAAGTTTTCACACAAATACGTGTAATTTTCGCATTTTTTTGGAAAAATCTCCCAATGGATTTTTTTTTTATTAAAATACCTATAAATACAGCTCTATAAATCCTAAAACATTTTCTTGGCCGGTTTTCAGGAATGGATCATAATGTATATTCTGATAATAAAATTACTACTTTCTGTAATAAATCATGTGGAAAATATCGTTGTGAAGGAACCCGAGCCTTAAAAGGGGTCAATCTGCAAATAGTTGGGAGAGGTCAAAAGGGATTGCAAAAGTTTACGATGATTTTGGGTTTCCATTAATTTGCGCTGTTAACAACAACATTCGAGAATATTATTAACAGAATTTTTTATCAAAGAAGTTTTCAGACAAATCGACAATCGACTTGGTGGTAAGTGGATACTGTCGCCCATGGCCATTCACAATACATGCTAATATCTGTCCAAATTAACAAACTTTTGGATTGCAGTTCGTGGATTGGATTGGATTCAGTACTAAAGGGATTACAAGGAGTCTGTCTAGTGATCTAACGAATGCCAGATCATATCCAGTGACGTCCATAAGATCACTTTCAGCTGACAGGATTGAAGTGAGTGACGCATGCAATACATGTCCATAATTCCTATACACCTGCCTGTAAGTAGGCACCCATTAGCGCCAAAACATTCTTAATAAAACCTGATTAATACATACAAGGCCGTTTAAAAGCACCCGCGCCGAAATTACTTTTCATTTTGATGTACGGTTTGTTTATGCGGCGAAGAATACAACATCTAGTTAAATGAATACATATGCAAAAAAAATTAAAGTGACATTAAAATAAGAAATGAGCCTAAAATTTTATCAAACAATAGAAATTCCAATTACCACAGTGCTTTACTAAGTAGTCTAAGGATATGTAACATTATGTGTTTGTATACATTTTGTATTGTATGTATTGTAGTGTTAGACGATACCTGTTCATACCACATTATGTTCATGTTCATCCTAGGAGTATATCTGGAATTCTCTCAAAGGCCTCCCACACAAAATTGCGTTAGCATAATCTTGTTACTCTGAGTACACTTTTCTCTTCAAACTGATTTGTGAAGGTTGCATAATTTATTATTTTTTACCAAATGGCTTTCTAAACTGTTTAAAAGTCGAGGACACAATTCAAATATTTAAAAAATGTTATAGCATTTTGTTACTGCAGTAAAAGGTTTCATACGATCAATGCGATTTTATATTTTAAACATATAATAACAATTCATCTTTATGAATCTTTATCTTTATGATCTTTATGAATAGGATAGGATATAGGATAGACAATAGGATCTTTATGAAACATACAAAAAACTATGTGCAAAGCTTTAAAAAGTGATAAACTATCAAGTCAAAATACCTCAAATACAAAATATTTTATGCACAGCAATATTTTTGTAAGCAAATGATGGATAGAATTAAACAATAACGACACATTTTTAAGTTTCAGTTATATTTCTATTTCGAAAAGTCTAATAATTTCTAAAGTAATTTTGGTTATGAGTTACTGGTATATAGAAATGTTATACATAATTATAACAATATACATATTACTATCTCTTCACTTCTGAATATAGGCCTATATCAACTCACCTTCAAACACGAAATTCCGCTCTTTTCACACTGCCACTACCGACGAACGTTTTCAAGTCGCCGGTACACCAGAATAATAAATAAATCTATTTAATAGTCATATCATATCTATGTCAATTATTGTCTAAAATATTTACAGTAATGCAATGAGTCCAAAGTTGGTACATAATTTAATGATAATTTTCGGAATTCAACCCTTACCAAAATAAACAAAATAAAAATATCAAATAATGTCGTTTCACTTTTTAATATAGGTACATATTACAAATTTTAACATATTAATCCTCAATCGGACAAGTTATAATTACAATAATTACAGGTTATGTCTCATACCCTAACATTCGAACCGATCAAACAAAACATAATTAATTAAAACTTTAACCACGTTTTGTTTGAATTGTTGAAATTTCTACATTAACACAATGTCACGTAAAGCAGTATAGGGTAAGTAAATCACTTACGTAAAGAACTAACTCGCGAAGTTAACACCCACTTAATTAGTTAAGAGAACAAAAAATAAATAAGAAAACTTCTTGGTGTTGCCTCGCATAACATCGCCGCACACTTGCGGCTTAGCTTTATCGTGTAAAAGCGACTGCAAAGAAACCCCAGCATAAGGCTTACAAATTGTTATCCCTTAACACCGCATAGTTAAGGTTTACTTGATAATCCAGAAAGGGATTAGGGTCTTTGAACTTATACTTCCGCGAATTTATATACCTAAAAATATAAATATGTACTTGTCGGGAATTATTTCAGTATTTTATATTATAAACGGCTTTAAAGGATTCTATCTAAACTATCTAGTTAATATATCTAGTAACTATCTAAAATAATAACCTGAAACTTGAATTATCACTATAATACCTAAGTATAATTAAAATTCATTAGTTGTTTTTGACGAGGAATCGTAGACTGCTCCTAGATACCATGTTTCTCTGCAAGATGTTGAGGGGTGCTACGGATTCGCCTATGCTTTTATCACTATTAAATCTTCACGCACCGACTCGGACTCCTAGACCAGGCAAGTATTTTCCCTTTATGGAGATAACAGCTGGAACGGGTCTTTAGCACTTTTCACCAATAAACCGCCTGATGAAATAAGCTTACTTCCTAAGCAGGGAAGTTGACTTGTTTGTTGACAGTCTAAATAAAATTATGCGATTTATTTAAGCAAGCACTTACTTTGACCCTTTCTCTATAACATCTTATTATTGTATTCACAATTTTAATTATTAATTTTGATTTATAATTTTAATTTTCTATTATGATTTGAATTTGTATTCTTTTTGGCTGTGTTCACTTTTTGTGTTTAACTATGTTGTCGTAGCCTTTAAATATAGTGACATTTATATAATTAACATTCTTGCATGTAACCCTTTCATTTACATGATGTATGCTCTGTTGGCAACCTTAAATAAATAAAAGTCACACACTAGACTTTGTTGAATAAAAGGGATCCCAAATATTAGGTCAGGAGATAAAGCTCCTGGATTAACATAAGCTGTTTTATAAAATTCTATCAAAGAAAGTAACATTTATTGGAGAAAAAATTGAAGGGAAGGAATATCAAGTGATTTTTGCGTGATACGTGCGTAAACAGACAGACATTGGTGACATTCATAATGAGGAGTGTCGTAATTTCTAAACGGACGGAACGATAAAATAAATATATGTATATCGCTAAAATCACACAAGTCGACATAAAACTTCCTTAATGCAAACATCACGTATCGAGCCAATTTCTTTAATATTTACTTTCTCGGTGTCAAAGAAGTGTATTTGCATGTTATTCCTTTACAATGATATGGTAAAGAAAAGCCCTTTATTGAATTTCTGAACGCTGTAGGGACAGAATATTGATGGCGTTCTGAAGGGCGGACGTGACAACGAATGCATTCTATTTAAACGAATCCATATATATGGACCAAAAATATAATGCTGCCTTTACACCCTCGAATGGTTTGGCTGTCGATGCAAATGCTCGAAATTAAATTACATTAATACTGGGTCGTATAGTCACGGTCGGCTATAGAATAAGACCGGGTCTCTTCTCGTGGGTGTCGTAAAAGTCGACTAAGGGATAATAGAGCCGCTGCCACGAGCTCTGAGGAACTACACCGCCATTAATTAACTACCGTATTTCCGACCACCAATATTCAATCTCATTTTGAATAAATCAAGTTTATCAATTCACTAATGAATTTTGATTTTAATTCTACCATTTGACTCCTAACTCTACCATATAATTTAAATATGTAATATTTTATGTCCAACGTCGTGAGCGAAATTGCAAGTTTCTAAAAAAGTTGCTTACAGCCTGTAACACAAGACAATCCTAATAAACATGATAATGACATTTTAATTTTTATATACTGTTACTCTCAGTATATTAAATTTCTTTATATTACTTTTATGTCTTCTCGGCAAGATATTGGCAAACATATTTTGTATCTGTTTGTAATTTTTTGAGGGGGAGACTGCACACAGCAATCCAACAGCCGCTGAGCGCACTCTACTGGCCACGTTACCCCTCTCTCACAGAAGACTACCTTGAAATGTACTGCATTTCCCACTTTATCTTATTTCCATAATGTACGTACGTATTTCGGTTGTGAGTGAGATGTGCCATCCTATCCCTCACCATTTTTCCAAGCCTTTCTCCAAATCCATTCCTATAGCTCCAAAGGTAGGCAGCGCATCCGGAGGCGTGCCAACGTTTGTCATTTTCGACTGATGTTGTCTATGGGCGACAGTATCCACTTACCATCAGGTGGACTGTATGGTCATCTGCCGCCTTAGTGCATAAAAAAAAAATTCTTTGCCATCACGACGTCTGATTTCATCGACAACACTGATCCGGGTTGTGTTTGATCTTATTTCATCAAGAGACTCCGCAGATAACTTCTAAATTCAGCACTTTATAAGGACCTTCGTATGACTGAGTAAAGGGGCTTAAGCGCATGGAGTTTGAAAGAGGTCGTATTAAGTCTTGTCTTGGTAGAGCGCTACATCTAGCAGTGGAGATATGGGTTCATGGAGTAGCGCCACCCCCACTCTTCCCGTTAGTGTGGTTAATGGCGACTAAGGGATAACAAAGCCGCTACCACAAGCCCTGAGGAATTATACCACCCCTATATCTCTCATGTACAAGGCAATATGCATGAGGAGACCCATAAAAGGGCTGGTTACGGTTATAATATAATAGGTGCCAAAGATTTTTTATTAACGTTAATTTTTGGAGAGCATTGTTTGTGTCTATGGGGGGTATGGTGAGGTGTTTTGACGGAAATCACTTCACAGTTGTTTTAAAGCAATGTATTTAATTATAACATATTATTCCCTAGCACACTATATTGTCCTTTGGATTCTATTTAATTTTATATGTTACTCCACCACATGTCCAGTTAAAATTTTCCCTTTTTAGGTTGTATCTATGACGTATATCAGTACGACTGACTTCTCTATGGTTTTATCGATATGTTGCTGTATGTCGCATGATAGCGCATTTTAGTCGAGTCACTTGTCGCCGCGACTTTATGTGCCCAACGCCTTAGGGTCGCCGTATCAAATCAGAAACCCTTATTAGTGGACCTTCAATCCCCGTGGTTCCGTCCATTTTCCATAATTCAATAAAATCCGCTGACTTTAGCTGACATTTCGAATACTACAACAGTATAGACGTTAGTATTTTGCACAAATATTATTCTTCATTAAAATTATTCTGTAAATCTATAATCAACAATTCAGGAATATTATAAGGTGATTGATTAAAACGTGAAAGTTAATAAATAGCAATGCCACTTCTTGGCTAAGGAATTAAACATTTTCGTTATGTTGGTTCTATTGTTATTTTTCGTCTTAAACATTTAAATTGATCCACGATATCTAAATCGTAGGCTTTGGGTTAGAAGTCAAAGTAAGAGGGCCCTAGACGATCAATTTTATTGTGCAATTTTACAATTGAAACTCGTTTGGGCGCAAGACGCTATGCAATATTGTGCAATGACATTATTATAGAATTTTATTGTAGCTCTAAAATTGTGTGTAACTGCACATACGGGTACGTACACATTATGTAGTTACATACGGAAGCTTGTACGGTGGGTCCAGAAAAAAATTTGAGTAATTTCGCGTTTGATTCGTTTCAAAGAACGGATAGTGTAAAGTTCCAAATATAAATTGACAACTTAGATTTGCCTTTATATTTTTGGAATGTTAAATAGAAACTTTTAATCATTATCATTGGTCGACGACGGTACACGTATAAGGATAACACTCGCACCCTACTCGTCTTTTTTATTATGTTCTCTGAGTAAGAACAAAAGATTTTTAAGTCGGAAATTGAACCCTCTTTGAAAGAAACTAGGCACTGAAGTAGCTGTCTTGTTCACCACATTTTCCATTTAAACTATAAAAGTTCATGAACGATTTCATTTTAGATGGTGCCAGTGAAAATATGAAAATAATTTTGTGAGGTCGAGAAAACTTGTCATAATCAGCACAATGCATAGTTTAAAGGATCTTAGATAGTATACAGCTTCTGCCACCACCCGTCACCAGATCTATTATCGTCCCCTATTATCGTCTATTATCTATTATCGATCTATTATCGTCTATTATCTAGATTGCATTCCCCCCAATGCAACGCCCTAAGCCGAGGTCCGTTCCTTCCGCCGGTTTACCGGCGGGGGAGCCCTTAGGCTCGTTGCAACACACACTTTTGCTCCTGGCTGAGCGCCTTCTGCGCTCGCCCTAATCTAAACAAGTCCGGTGACTCTTGAAAGGCCAATAGGGCCACAAGAATTTAGTCCTTCCGAAAAAAAAAAAAAAAAAAAACTACTGGACATTGTTTTGTTCAAAACGGATGTATGGCCTCAAAACACCACGTTGACAAAGCAAATTGTCGAATCCACTCTTTTGGAGGTGGCGTATTTTCTCAGCGTTTGTGGTCGCTACCACAAACTCTGTTATCCCTTAGTCGCCTTTTACGACACCCACGAGAAGAGATGAACGAGGTATCCTTCTAAAGCTGGCCGCTATACACTGATAAATAGAATACTTTGCAAAATTCTGGAAACGGTTCATAACCAATTAGAATCCGAAACCTTTCGCCCTATAGCAAGTACCCAGAAAATCAAGTACGGAGTAGAATTAATGAAAGATCACATTACGGCAACCAGCTCCAATAAACGACAACGTGTGATTGATGGCCGTGACTGGGCTGCGTTTTGTTTACAGATCCTGTTCGCACCGCTTGTTTAATATCATGACTAGGGGATCTATATATGATGTTCTGAAATTTTACGCTGCAAACTTTAGAAGATTAAAATAGATCTTAATAAGAAATACTTTAAAGAAACAGCATTAGCTACGGTGACACATAGGGCGCTTTTACATATTACATATAGATTTCTTGAAGAAAGACACCGGTAGTGGTTGGATGATAAGAGCTGAAGACCGCGTGTGACGGTGATCCTTAGCAGAGGCCTATATCCAGCAGTAGAGAGACACAAGCTGATGGTATGGTTTATAGGTGTATCCGAATCATTCCCATTCCTGAAACCGTACATTCTGCTCATCATTCACAAGGTATTGGCATAAAATGTAATGCAGCGTGTCACCTAAATAAAGCAAAACAACCTACGAACTAATTTAAAATATAGAAAATTTATTATAAGGAATAATTCAAAAGTTACAAACATGTAATGCTTTATTGTTCTGTCTAAACGTTCGTAGCGGTCAATCAGACTGGACGCCTAGGCGGTGTGAGCGACGCGGGCGACGCGCTTAGTATAAAAGAGATACGTACTAGAAATGTACTTACAAATTATGAAAAAAATAACTTGTAAAAACTGGTAGAATCTGTTCTACCCTTGATACCGAAATTCGTCACGAATGGGAATTGAGATTAGTTATCCTTTCACCGCTCCAGGTACCAAAACTTTAAGGTAGATACAAAAAAAGAAACAAGTACGACATAGACGATATTAACTCCCATCTCCCTAGACACCTAATAAACTTGGTAACTTATTTGCTTGACGTCTCATTAAGGAAGTCACACGATTCTGAAGTACTTATTAACTGAAAGTTGAACGATGTACGACTAAACTTAGTCATGGAAACGTCAAACGCTAGATAAGTACTCTTATAAGATTGTCTTTAGGTACCAGCTCTTATGTGTATATTATTTGCTTAAGAGACTTTTTTAGAATACAATATATTTAACATATTCGCTGAACTTTGAAAGAGAAAATCGTATTTTTCAGGTCTTCCTTTCAAGCTTCCTCAGAAATGGACAGCTATTGTTCTAAAGAAATAAAGTAGAAATTTATTTCGATCAGAAATATAAAGTACAATATCTCTTTGTTGGCGCTAATCCCTGAAACTACAGTTTTGTTTTGTGGTAATTTTTAGTTTTAAGTACAATGTTTCCAAAGATTTCAAAGTGTTCATATTCTTTTCTAACTTTATCAAAATCAATGAGATAGTTTGGAAAGTAAAGCGTTCCTAGTTGTCCATTAATTGGAATCAGGTCTAGGATTATGTTCTAAAACCCTTTTGTAATTATAAGAGAAGCTAGTTTCGTTATAGTTATAGTTCCAAGTGAGAGAGATATTGACAGATATGTATGATCAACGATTCAATCACCATAAATCCGTGGTAATGAACACTCATCTAATGCACGGTCGACATTAGTTGATAATGAATGATCACCTTATATGAATAAGGCTCGATAAAATCATGTTGTAACAAAACTCTTTCGAGTATTGTACCTTTCTGAACTTCTTGCTACTAAATTATAACAACTGGCCGCTAATTAATAACCTAAATTCAAATTTGTTCCAAACTCGTTGAGTCAATAGCTTTTTGATTCATTCTGCTGTTTAATCTTCGATTCATAAAGACGTGCATATATTACACTTCGGAAAAGCCTTCAGTGTAATGCCGCTTATATTAATTAATATCTCATGAAACGCTTGCTACCGCATGGCTCTGATGTTCTGATATATACCTAACAATACATTTATAAAGAAAAACACTTTATTACATAGATACACTTTATTGTACACCAAAAACATACAGAGAAATACAAAGTACAAGTAATTAGAACCACAACCGGTGGCCTTATCGCTAAAGCGATTTCTTCCAGGTAACCTTTGGGTGGTAAGGAGAAGTCAGTAGACGAAATAGAGGTAGATGGTGAAATAAAGAAATAATGTCTTTATATACATTCATAGACAATCCCTATATTATTTTGCAAAGTTTTTTTAAGGGGAGAGTGCAGTTGGTGGTGATGTACATATTATTTGAAAATCACCCAACTATATACATACATACTGAAACATATAGATACCTACAGGCATATATACATTTTTGTACATTTTTATTTTATATTTATACATATATACATAGGCTGGTTGTATTACTTCCTTGAACGATAAACTGAGCTAACGTCGCAATGTCATCATGACGCCTCTTATCCCATCAATGGCCACTCATTGATGGGAAAAGAGGCTTCTTGTCCTATAAAAGTAAAGTTGCTGTTCTCTATTTTATAAATATCACCGTCTTTATGTTCACATACTGTGCAAACATTGAAAGAAATTTACTAAGTAATAATATTTATAAAATAAACTCAGTTGTAAGAAAAAATAAAATGACAATGTGCCAAAATCCAGAATCTCCACGTTTATTAACTTTTCATATTTGTTTTCCTGGATATTTTCAGGATAATTTCGCAATTCATCTTACAAGGAACAAGCTAAAATTATAAGTGGCATACTTTGTCCAAAATTGCTCTATTGGGCGCAGCTGAATACAAATTGGAGATAAACTGTGGTACAACAGAATAACAAGATAATATTAAAAACACATAAAATGCGAATCACGCATACTATATATACTCCGTCCACTATGTTATTTTCTATTTGGAGTTTGCACGCCTATCAAGTTCCATATTTCTTGACTGTCAAGTGTACTCGAAACAATGTTATACTTTATTGATGAGTGCCAAGAAACAAGTGACCTTCTCTGAGACATATCACAGACTATAAGCTATCACACGTAAAACTATAGTAGTCGAAAATAATAGTTTTGAAATAAAAGTAGGGGAGAGTGGGTAACACTGAATCAAGGGACACAGTGATTAAAAAGCCACTGAACGTGTATTTACGTACACAAACACGCGTTTACTCAACAAACGGTCGCCTTGGGTGTGCCCCCTGTGCCGCGCTAGTCGCCGCTGCGTTCACAAGCAGGGAGGTCTCGCAGCGCCAGTGACCCGCCAAAGTAGGTACCAAATATTGTTTTTACGTGTTTTTAAAAAGTGTATTGCGTCGAATGTTGTGAAAATTTTGTAAGTTTGTATATTGTTTAATATTTTGTACTGTTTCTCTTATCCTAAATTACTATTTCTTTTTCTGTAACAAGAGTGTATATATATATTTCGAATTTTTGTTTTCGCTAACGGTGGTTGGGTCACAATGGATAATTTCAATTTGGGTTACAGTCGATAAGGATCCACTGTGCCCCGTAAATGTTTTGTATTAAAGGGCTATGGACATCTTGATAATGTTACTTATTTTTCGTCTTCTAGGATACGAAATGCCTCGGAATAGAACAAGGAAGACCACGATTGGGCTGCATACCCAAAATGAGATGCAGGAGGCTGTAAACTTGGTGGTCCACGAGGGTAAAAAAATCAGGACGGTAGCAAAACTCAAAAAAATACCATACGCTACCTTATACCGGTATTGTAAAAAAAGCGAAAAAGCTGGAGGGCCTGTAAGGTTAACACCTAACTACTCAGTTAATAGAGTATTTTCTGACGACCAAGAAAATTCCCTAGTAGACTATATAATCAAATGTAGTCAAATGTTTTATGGTCTTACGCCGAATGACGTACGCACTCTGGCTTATGAAATGGCAGTTGCCAATGACCTAAAAATTCCAGATAAATGGCATCAATATAAAATGGCAGGAATCGAATGGCTGTACAACTTTAGGAAACGGCACCCAGTAATCAGCTTAAGAACTCCGGAAGGATGCAGCCTAAGCCGGGCTACGTCATTTAACCGTCATAACGTGGACATTTTCTTTGATAATCTGGAAGTAGCCATGCGACGTCATGAACGTTTTGGGAATGGAACAAGGGTCTTTAATTTAGACGAGACCAACACCATGACGGTCCAAAAGTCCGGAAAAGTATTAGCAGTCCGAGGACAAAAACAGGTTAGCAAGGTTACCAGTGCTGAAAAGGGAACTTTAGTGACGACTTGCTATATAGTGAGCGCAATAGGGCAAGCGTTACCCCCTGTTATGATATTTCCAAGAGTGCATTTCAAGAATCACATGCTCGCTGGCGCACCTTCTGGCACTCTGGGGCTAGCTACGCAAACAGGATGGATGAATTCTGAATTGTTCGTCCCAACTATGCAACACTTTATCGATCAGACGCAAAGTAGCAAGGACAACCCATCGTTGTTGATTATGGATAATTTTGAAGCTCATATATGCCTTGCGGCTATTAATTTAGCGAAAGATAATGGAGTTACTATCCTGACAGTACCGCCACATTCAACAAACAAGCTTCAACCACTTGATGTAGGAGTGTTTGGTCCGTTTAAAACTGCATACAACGCATCCGTCGACAGCTGGATGATGAGGAATCCTGGCAAGACGTTTTCAATCTACGAGGTAGCGAACTGTGTTAAAGATGCCCATATGAGAGTATTGACACCAGCCAACATATGCAACGCTTTCGCAGCGACTGGAATATTTCCTTATAACAGAAACATATTCAAGGATAGTGATTTTGCTCCATCAGAAATTACGGATCGGGAATTATTAGAAGAACATCCCCTTGATCGGTCATCGTCGTCTACAACTACTCCATCACTTCTGCAAGGAATCGTTGAAACCCCGCCTACTAGAGACGAAGAAATGCCCGAACGTGATGAATCCCTCCAATCTGTGGTGACAGTTGTTCAGTTGACAGTAGACGCACAGCCGTCTCTTGAACTATGGCGAACTCCACCAATGACTGGTCGCGATACGTTAGAAAAGGAATTAGAAGCTCCTTTGGATCCAGAACATCCTATTTCTGCAAAGACGTCGACCACTCTAACAACTCCGACCGCAACCTCTAATGAGGTTCCAACTCCTGTCGCTGGACCGTCGAAAGGTTTCAAGAGTCCGTTAGATATTCGGGGATTACCTAAAGCAGGTCCACGGAAAAGCAATAGAGCGCCAAGAAGGAAAGGTAAATCGATGATAGCTACTGACACACCCAATAAGAACGAAATTGAAGAACGGGAGGTTGTTAAACAATCCAAGTCAAAAAAGCAAGCAGTAAAGAAAAGGAAGACCGTCAGAAGGAAGGTGTTACAAAGTGACTCGAGTGATGAAGAAAATGATAATTTTAGTCTTCATTCTGAAGAAGAAGGTTCATTTGAAGAAGAAGAACGGGATATTTCTATCGTTGATCAAGAACATTTCAGGCAGCTGCCTAATTTACCAAAAGAAGGTAACTTTGTCTTGGTACAGTTTAAAACAAATAATAAAACAGTTTTCTACACAGGAAAGGTATTAAGAGACGCAGCGAATGGTGAAGTTGATGTTAGTTTTTTACGTAGATTTCCGAGAAATGGGAATAAATTTTGTTTGCCCAATGTCCCGGATATTGCTATGGTGCCTGTGTCAGACATAAAAATGTTTTTGCCTAATCCGTCATATTCGGGACAAACGAAAAGGCAGCAAGGGTTTTATTCCTTTAATCTAGATTTTTCAAAGATAGAAATTCGTTGACCCTGTCGGTTAATTACCTATAAAATTGTATGAAAGTGGGTGGACTCTTCCATAAAAATTTAATTCGATACTAAGAATGATAATTTTCTTTTTTGAGTGATTTTTTTTTCTTTTTCTTAAAGTGAATTAGGTATTTAGGAATAATTGTAATCTTTAAATAAATACCTATAAATTACAAATTTCTGATGTTACATGAATAAAAATTATATTTTAGAATGATGTTTCCTTTGATATATCCTACAAAAACCACTGTGACCCATAGGGTTCATTGTACCCCAAGGGCTGATCCAGGGTAACCCAGAGATGGGACACAGTGGATCATTTCCCATTTTTTTTAAAAGACGCTATTGACCCAAGTCTATGGCTATTACAGCTAGTATTGTCAGTGTTTTGTATACCCCAAGAGTGCCACATAAGAATGAATTAAAACACTAGAGCTAAATGTACTTAACTTCAGAAATATTGAGCCTCAAACAAAAGTTGATCCATTGTTACCCACTCTCCCCTATGTTGAAAAGAAAAATTATTAGGTAGGTACTTATTTGCAAATAAAACAACTAAGTAATGTGTTATAGTTATTTATCATTCGCCATAGTCAGTGTTGCTACAATAAAAAAATCAGCTTTTGATTACGATTTTATTACTTATGATTTTATTGTTTACATATAATACCATATAATATATTTATTAAATTGATTTCGTATTAAATAAATTTTTTCGATTAATAAATTAATTATTTAAAACATATATTTTTAATAAATAGAATCTATAAAAGCGAATGCAAATTGTATGTACTAGAATTCGATCTATAATCGAATCGGTAACCGGTATGAAGCAATTTGGACATCACTAAACCGATCTGTCATCGAGAAATAAGATAGTGGACGAAGAATAATGTGAAAGTTTAAACACGGGATGGAAATCTCTGTGAATGTTCGAATGTGACAGAAATGAAAAAATAGTGTCTTTAGGACTCCGAGCTCGAAAGACTTTAAATTTTGGACTAGATATATTATTTAAAAGGAAATCCTGTAAAACTATAGACATTCTATAACAGCGTTTGATATTATTGTAAGTTCGTAATAACTTTAAATCTTTCATAAGAATCAATATAATCGTTAGGGGGAAAGTGCATGTTGCATTCCCACAGCCGCTCGGCGCACTCGGCCACGTACTGCGTTTCCTTCTTTATTGTCTTTCCCTAATGTATGTACGTGTTTCGCTAGTGAGTGAGATATACCAGAGCCCATTTCCATCCCATTCTCTCCCTCCCCAATTTCCCAGTCCATTCCTTAAGCTGCAAAGGTAGGCTCACATCCGGGGGCGTGCCAACGTTATTCATTCTGGACTAATGTTGGCATGTATCGCGGATGTCTATGGACGACAGTATCCACTTACCATCAGGTGGACTGTATGCTCGTCTGCCGCCTTTAAAAAAATACATATAAAAATACAATAAAATATGTGATTATATAGAAATTTTCAACATTGGAAAAAAAACAAATGCAACATACGTTGCTATAGTTCATACAAAAATCCCATAGAAAAAAGCATTTCAGTTTTTCCCGAATTTTCTAATTTTCCGGGCAACTTTTCCAATTTTTCTTATTCTTATTCGGACGATTACGAACATTTTTAAAAAAAAATTAGTCTGTCAGACAACAAAAATTAGACAACGTCTGTCGGGTCAGCTAGTTTAAAATATTATAAACGGTTCTTGAGAAAAATCAAATTATTTTAGAGTATTAATCAAAAGTTGCAAACATGTAGTTTAGTTGTTTTATCTAAAACGTTCGTAGTGTTTATTACCCAGTACAGAGTAATGTATGACCGAGCAGTACTACGGGGAAATGACCAGGCAGTTACGATGGGTGTATGTATTTATTTTGCGCAACTGTGAACAATGAACAATACTCGTATCTTAAGAAAAAAAATCAATTTCACAAATTTGCATTGTTTATGGCTATGGTGAAACTCATCTTTTACTGAACGGCCTCAAATTAATTCATTTTAATTTTCCCATTGAGAATACCACAATAGATATTACGAAGGAAGATATTACTTTCAATTTAGTTTAATCTGTTGTTGCTTGCTAGATTGTATTAAAGGGCAATTTCACTTGTACGCCGTGCAATAATATTCTTTTATTGCGACTCGGCAGCCTTCGTATCTTACATTTACTCTGTGAGATACCTACAAATGTTTATGCAATGCTTAACACGCTTTTAGATAAATTGCTGTTTTGCACTTTCTTTGCATCAGGTTTTAATTCCATTGAGGTTTGTTGAAAACAAACTAGATGGTTGAAACTAGATCGTTGAGGTGGAGAGTGCACGTTGCAATCCAAAAGCCGCTGGGCGCGCTCGACTGGCCACGTTACCCCTCTCTCACAGAAGACTACCTTGAAATGTATTGCATTTCCCACTTTTATCTTATTTCCCTAATTACATACATATAGTGTTTCGGTAGTGAGTGAGATGTGCCAAAGCCCATTCCCAGCCTATTCCTCCCCATTTTCTCAACCCTTTCTCTAAATCCATTCCTATAGCTCCAAAGGTAGGCAGCGCATCCGGGGGCATGTCAACGTTTGTCATTTTGGACTGATGTTGGCATATATCGCGGATGTCTATGGGCGACAGTATCCACTTACCATCAGGTGGAACATAAAAAAAAACTTAAAAGGAGACTTCCGACTGGCAGCGCCAGTAGGAACTTCCGCTATTTTCCATACCTTGTAGAAAAAAAATAGACAAAATTGTAGACCATGACTTATCAAATGACATATTAGTTTGTATGTATTATAGATATAATTTTGGAACTACTGAATTGATTTAACTCATTTTCGATCGTAATCGAGATTATATTACACCTAAATTATTTTTGTGCTGAATAATAATCATAATAAATTTATAATAATGATATCTTTATTTCAGACAGTAGTCTGAATACAATGAATTATTACAATATAATTACCATATAATTACAATGAAATATTAAAATGAAATGAAATACTAAATTGTAAAACGAAATATTTACTTTCTTCTTATTCGCGCTCCAGTGAACACTAAGCCCGCAGTTTTAGAAATGACTAGAGAAGTTATTTTCATTTCAATCCGTTAAGAAATACGCCCTGAAGTTTGTCTACAATTAAGCTGATGACCCTTAGTGGGGGTACAATGAAATTTTTCTGAAATTAGAAAGTCGTAATCTCTGTCTGTCTGCTTTGAGTCTAATACTGAATTGTCAAACAAACAAACCGGCAATTAGTGTATGCATTATATATGCAAACCTAATAAAAGGAACTATTAATAATGTTTATCAGTAATAAAACTTATTAATGACTAAATACCTATTAAATAGGTTTTGCTATTTATCAATAAATGCCTATAAATGCGGCTGTGTGATCACAGCACGCGCCTTTCAGATATATCGGCTTCGTGTACGAATAAGATGAATACCATACGATCAGCCCTTGTCTCTCCGCTGTTGGTTACAGGCCTCTCCCAAAGCTCGCTACCGTACTCGATCCCTCGGCTCTTCTAGTCCTACCACCACCAGCAAACTTCTTCAAGTCGTCGGTCCTCCAGGCCGGAGTGCGTCCCACAGCGAGCGACCCGGTACGTGGTGAAGATAATGTATCGAATGATAAAACTGATAATTATAATCTATATACATATAATAAAATTGTAACAGGCCGATGTCTGTATATTATAGATATTGAAAAAAAACGAATATGGGGGGTCTTTATTAGAGCAACAGAAGCCAAAACAACAGTTTTTAGAAATTTTGTCTGTCTGTCTGTCTGTATGTTTGTACACGCATCACGCAAAAACTACTGCATGGAATTGAATGCAGTTTTCATCGATGTATTGCTAGAGGTCTAAGTTAAAATATAGGTTCCATTTTACCACAGGAGAATATCTTATTTCGATTGTTTTAAATTTAATAAACCGAAGCGAAGTGAGGTCGGGTCGCTAGTGATAAATAAAATTGATAAATTAAAATTCCAGACATTCGAAACCATGATACTCCTAAGTACAAACGTGTGTCTAGAAACAAGGTCTCTTTGATATGGACGTGGGTAGTCGTAATTTCGCGCAATAAATACTCTCCAGCAGTCCTAAATCATTCTGAACGGCGACTTTTATTATCTTACTAAATGTAATTTGATACACATTTTATGGAACGGCCAGGTGATGGCGTAAGGGATACGGGAACTCTTGTAATTTTTTATATAGCTCATGCTTCATGTACATACTGGAAGATGATTAAATTTACGCATACCCACCCTACAGCATACTCTATAGCAGTGTTGTCTTGAAAACTGACTTGAACAGTTGATGAAGCTTGAACCTGGTTCGATACAAATGCTCGGCGGATTATACCCAGGTCTATGAATTAAAAATGAGAACAATGGCAGAAATATCTAACAGAACTCGAGCCTGGCGATTGGCAGTCGTAACAGGCATAGCTGTTGAAATTGATAGCTAACAGGCTGACCTTTGACTTGACTCACACTGCTGCGTTACAATATCGTTGAGGATTAAAGAGAAATATCGGTAACAAAGTGGTTTAAGTGTTCCATTTAAACTTAAAACAAACGTGATTTATAACAAAGTTGGAGCGCGCGAATTAGCGAAACTTATTTCGCTCTCGGGAATTGACTTTCCATTTTGTTCAAGAACAGTTAATTGATTTTTGGCGGTATAACTAAGTTTAACGGATATAATTCAATTTTAGGGGCTATGAGTTGATTAGAATTAAAGTTTTCTTTGTTGAAGATTGAATTGTGAAGTCTAGTTGTACAATGCTTTGAGAATATCCCTTTTATCAATGTACCCTTCTTTTCTTATGAGAAACAATTAAAAGAGCAGCAAAAAAATACCAATTACGCAGCAAATTTGAAGGTGGGCTGGGTTTAGGTTCTCTGATGCCGATAAAAATATAGGAGTCCCGCCAAGTGGGTGATGAAGTGATGACAGAAGACATTCTAGTAATTTAAAATTATTTACACATCCCGGCCGAAAGTAATACACATCCCATATGATCGGCTAGCTTCGGTTTTGTAGAGCATCGTCTCTGTCGTGTGCCTGTACGACAGAGACGACGCTCTACAAAATCGAAGTTAGCCGATAGTCCCTTTCTAAAGGTCGATGTGTATTATTTCCGGCCAGTAAGTGTATTTCGGTTATTCAAAAATAGGTTGTTTTGTGGATCATGATTTGCTGCTCATTCAGTATATTTTTGTTGCTCGTTTAAATACAAACCATTTGTTATGTATTATATTTGTCTTTTTCCTTTCGAGTTTTCTCTTCTTTTATAAGTTTTCCCTTTAGAATAGATGCAACTTGGCGGAATGCATTTTACATAGAAGATTACATAGTAGCTTCATCACTAAGAGTATATACTTAAAATGTCCTTATTTGAAAATTTCTTGCAGACGGCTCACTTACTAAATTGGAGTTAGTAATTGTAATCGCAAGACCGAAAGTCGATGGAGTACACGAGTCCTGGAATGGAGGCCACGTACCGGGAAACGCAGTGTACGCGTCCGCCGGTCAGGTGGTTCACGTCTTGAAAAAGTTCGCCAGTGGTGGTTGGATGAGAAGAGCCGAAGATCGTGTGTGGTGGTGAGCCTTGCGAGAGGCCTATATCCAGCAGTGGAGAAACGTAGGCTTATGGTATGGTATGGTAATTGTTAACTATTCAAAATCGATTGCATTTACCATAAATGCCATAAATATTTACAATACAATACTTTAACTGATCAATCTATAGGTATGAACTTTAACCTTTAATTGTTCTCTTATATATTAGTGGCCTCGTTGGACCAAGCCGAGTTTCACTGATCTGACGAAAAACCACGAAGTCGTAAAAATCGAAATTGCCTATTAACTTACAGCTATTCATCGCGAATCTTCTTTACAGCTAATGACTTCCGTATTTCAATATTCAACTTTCCTCTATAAAAAACTCTTTTACATAAAAATATCCTCAGGAACCGCATTAAATCATGATTTAGAGTAATAAAACGGGTATTACTTGAAAGTCGATTAACCTTTTAACATTTTTATGACTGGGTGTTCCTTCCATTAAATTAATAAACGTGATGTTTTTGTACATCACACTCTTTCTGGAAGGCTGTTACTTTTCAGTAACATGTAACATTCCTTAATGGTATGTATGGTATGGTAAGCATACAGTCACCTGGTTTTTTGAGGGGGAGAGTGCATTCTGAAGTCCAACAGCCAATCCCTTATAAGAAACAGTTTTATGGACAACTCACGCTTGACCAAAAAATTGACTATATCAAAATTGTTTTCACAAAAAAAGACCTAATGGTTCCTAAGACAGTTTCCCTGTATCTCTTATGGTTTCAGATTTCCCCATACTGTCCCAGTTAAAAAAAACACACTGTATATGTCATTCCATTAAAATGTAATAACTAGGAACGTAGTTGGCTCCAAATTGAGCCCTTGAGCCCTCTCGTATATAAAAAAAATAACAGGAAGTTAAAAATATAGCTTCGAATATCCTTTACCTAATATTCAAATGTTGCGGGTTACAGTATAATGAGAAGCTTTTGAGCAAAAAGACCTGTCATATATCACCAGTCACGACAGTTAATGACGATGTGTGGTGGAATGACAAATCGTGGGTAATTTACCCTCGTGTATTATTTATTTTCAGTCATGAGTATATGTTTCATGAACTGAAGTCTGTACCGTAGATTTTTCCAACATTTTGTGTGAAAATCATTTGCGCATTCGTTTTTGTTCAGTTAAGGAATCAAGTGTTGCTTTGCGGAAGTTCGTTATTTACATAATTATGTTAAGAATAATGTTCCGCAGAACATACCACTTTATGTGAAAATCATTTAATTACTGACTAACTTTTCTTTCAATTGCGGAATTAGGTGTTATTTTGCAAAAAAATTAGTTCATATTAGATTCTATTATTTGGATTATACTGTTTACGATGCGTTGTATACAGATTAACAAGAATATTTTGTTTCGGTTTCGGTTCGGTAACAGTAATCACTATTTACAATTCAATCCATATAGATAAATTATAAATATATAGACATTATAGCATATATGTCTATGTGCATATAGCACAGTGAATAAATGCAATCGTATGCTGGGGTTCATCTGTCGCATAACAAAAAACTTTGAAAGCTTACTCCTCCCTTTTCAATCACTTGTTCTTGAATATGCGTCTGTTATGTGGTATCTGTCACCACAGTATAAAATTCACATTGACATTATTTTTTTTTATTTTTATTATTAACAATTTTACAAAGATTAAGTATATAGCTAACATAATTGTATCTAATAAACCATACAGATTTGTCTAAGATACAAGTACTGCTGGAATCAGTAGTCGAGACATTAAAAACCTACCTGTGAGCAGTGAACAAATTATAATTTGGACAAGAAATATGTTCTTAATTTATATTTTAAATTATTTTCGTTGATATATTTTTTAAATTTAGGATCTAATTCATTTATTAACCTGGGAACAGAGTAAGCGCTGGTCCGCTGACCGTATATATTGTTCGCGGCGTTGGTTACCAAAAGCTTATGTGTAACGTTAACTTATGTGTAACTCGTAGTGTTACTCCCACTACGAGTAACTGTAGGATGTGATATTAACGTTTGAATTTCGGTATTGAAATATTGTTCTTTTAATATATTATATGTGCTTTTAATATGAACGAGTAAAGTATTGCAATGCTTAAATAGTTTAAGGTCATTGTTGGCATATTTTAGTTTAATGTTGGTGGGAACAATTGTTTTTAATATTTTTAGTTGTAGTCGAAAGATGTTATTTAGGTAAGATTTATACGTTCTACCATAACTACTAATACCATAAGCTACTATTGACTCAGCTAGTGCATTGTATAACATTAATCGTGTTTAAAAGGATAATCGGTTCTTAGCGAGATTTATAGTAGACAGGAAAGAAAAGAAAGACCTCAGTTTATTACAGATTTTATCGATTTGGGGCTTCCAATTAAACTTACTATCAATTATAAGGCCAAGGTACGTGTGCGAGTTAACTATTTCAATAGAGGGACAAGTACAGGTGTGTTGGGGTGAACTGTGTAGGCAGTAATGGTCGTGAGCAAGAAGTTGTAAATTCATCGTTTGTTTCAAATGAGGTGATCTTATATGAATTAATTTTGTCTTTTGGGCATTTAGAATAAGATTAGCATCATGGCACCATCTATTTAGATTGTCAAAATCAGATTGTAGTTTAAGCAGGGCCATGTCAACATTCCCATCGGCTATTAGTAGGCAAGTGTCGTCCGCAAATTGATAAACGGTGCAATAGTTAAGGTGTTCATTCATGTCATTAACATATGTTAAGAAATGTAATGGTCCAATTACGGATCCCTGTGCTCTCCTGACCGTGACGTGCTTAGTATCACTAAAGCTGTTATTAAATTTAACACGAGAAGAACGATTTTCTAAGTAGTTTTTACACCACTGAAGTAAGAGTCCTCTAATCCCACAACTTTTGAGTTTCTGGGCTAGTTTTGAATGATTGAGCGTGTCAAACACACGAGAGAAGTCAATAAATAATGTTAGGACATGTTTTCTATTATTGAGATAGGAGTTGATTTCATCAGTGAATTATGACAATAGGGATGTTGTAGATTTCCCAGATTGGAAACCGAATTGTTTGTCATTAATAATATTGAATTTATTATAAAACGAGTGTATCTGCTCACATATAAATTTTTCTACAATTTTGTCTATAGAAGACAAGAGCGAAATAGGCCGATAGTTCTTATAATCGTCACGTCTCCCTTTCTTGAAGATTGGACGAATGCAACCCTGTTTTAGCTCATCGGGATACTGACCTCTCACCAGACTGGTGTTGATTAAATTCGCTATAGCTATAGACATATTTTCACCAACAGTTTTGATATCCGCGACTTTGATATTGTCCAACCCGGGGGCCTTCAAAATTTATTAATAATTTTGAATACTTTGTCTTTGGTTGCTTTACAGGGACGCATACTGACGTCTAAGTCTTTTGAGAAGCCCTTTGACGATAACAATTTGTCATTGCAAGTAGGTAAGATTTCTTTGACCGCAGTCTCAAATTGTTCGGAGAATTTATCAGCGATATTTTTTGAATTTAAGTTATGAACGTGAAAAGCCTTTGCAATAGACTCGTCAATTGACAAAGATATACGGCCAAGGATTGAGTTCATTATCTGCCATAGTTTTTTAGTATTATTGTAGTTACTATTTATTCTATTTCTATAATATAAGTTCCTATGATATTCTAAAACTTTACCAGCCTTATTACGCGCTTTATTATAACACAGTCTTAAATACATATGTATTCTTGTTAAACGTTTGGCCACCGTAGTGCCCTTAACTCGTATGAAAAACTGCTGAAGAAATTCAGAGTAAACTCGCTACAAATGAGACGTACCCAACGCGACTGCATGTAGATATATAAAATTGTTAATAGCATAAATTCAACGAGAGCCGTCGAAAAAAATAATTATGTCCCTACAAGATCGGTTCGACATTTTCAGCGATTCTTTATTCGTGTATGTAATAGCAATCTTGCTCATAATGATCCCGTTATTAGAATTAGAACTAAATTCAACGTACCAACGCCTCACAGTGCTTAAATGGGCTGTTTCAACCTCAAAGACATTTTAAAGGTGAACACTGCACCTTTGTGGACAAAGAGAACTTATAAAATCGTAAAAAATCATCGCTCTAAAATCTTTTTGCGTTAAAACAATTTTCAGTGCGAAAGGTGAACTTCGACTAGTCATAAAAAATAACTGACAATCGATTTTTCGCCAAAAACTATTGCATTCCAGAAATGAAATTCTATATTTTAAAAATAATATATTATAACATTCGAATTTCAAGTATTTATGAGTGGCCAGCAATGCAAAACTTTCAGTATGCCTTACGTATACTTTAAATTAGTTCACGTGCTTCAAGTTTTGTGTTATTTCAATGACACATATCGAAATTGAAACGTTACCAGTAAGAAATGGATCAATTCATTTGGTAAGATATGTACATTGTCTATTTAATACATCGATCAACCAAAATATAGAAGTAAGGCATTTACAAGGCGGTCAAATTTACCTACTGTCAAATTAGCCTGTCATTTAGCGGCAAAAAACTACCAAGAACGTATTATTCATAGTTTACCCTTTTGACAATTCATGTTGTCAATTTAAAAAATATAAAAAAAATAAAAGGAAGAAAACTTTCTATATTGATGATAGAACAGCATTGCAAGAAAACTAGAACTATATTCTCTAAGCTCGAGTTCTTCCATGCATCACTCGTTATGACTAAATATTTCTTTATTATCTGATCTCACCAATTGTTCATAGGTGAACTCTTATTTGTTACTTTGGATTTTACCCCTTTAAAAGTATGTACCTATATTTATGTCCCTTGCAAAGCGAAGAGCGTGGTAGCACAGGTTAGATGCCAGTTGTCGTATTTCGTATTTGACATCAATATCGTATTGGATATGGAGTCCCATCGGAGGACAAAGGTGAATCCCTTCTAATATGAAACTATTGAATTGTATTTATTTTTATTATACACGAATAAAAAACCGCTTTTGTACATTAAATGTTTTTCGGTTTTTAATTTTTTAATTAAAGTGTTTTATCATAGAGTTTATGCAAATTATATACTAATATTTAAAAAAAAAAACAAATTTCTATAACGGGTTTTGTCATTTGCATGAACATGAATCATAAGTATTCAATATTAACGCCAAAGGTAGTTCATGTATAACTTTTGATCACTAATACAAAAGACAACAAATAAAAAATAAAGTCATACAGCTTTATAGGATAATAAAAGCAAAATACCGAAGCCAAAATAAAGTAAATATATTATAAATAACTTAAAAAAAATTATGGGTTTATTGTACCTAAAGGGTTAACTAGCTCATTATCCAGGATTAAATATTGCGGCAAACCTAAACATTTCCTAATACCATCCATCAAGCCACCGGCAACGTTATTGGTCAAAATATAAAAGAAGAACGGTAGGGAATCTTGATATTTGTAAAGGGTTTTTCAATAGGGGCGCTCGAACTTTGACATTGTATAGCGGCCATCTTGGTGAAGCTACAGCTGTCAAATTTGACAGGAATACTTATTTAGTCTTGACATTTAATCGTGGAACGCTACACAATTCAACAACGAGTTGAAATTGTTAAAATTTATTTTCAAAATCAGTGCTCTGTTCGCCTAACGTTCCGTGCGCTGCGTCCAATTAATGTATTCGTGGCCGTCCTGCAGAGTCCACAATCCGTCGTTTAATCCATAAATTTGAGACAACCGGGTCGATGGCCGATGAAGCAGTGCCTGTGCGTCAAAGAAACGCAAGATCGTTGGAGAATATTGTTGCCGTTTGGGACAGCGTGCGAGAAAACCCCAGACAGTCCATTCCGCGTCGTGCGCAAGAGCTTGGTCTTTCTGCGACATCAACTTGGCGGATTATGCGTCGAGACTTGGGCCTTCATCCATACAAAGTTTAATTAACTCAAGAACTAAAGCCCAACGACCACAGACAGCGTCGTGTGTTCGCTGATTGGGCTTTAGAGCATTTGCCGGCAGACCCTGCTTTTGGGAAAAAAATCATCTTCAGTGATGAGGCTCATTTCTGGTTAAGTGGCTTCGTAAACAAGCAAAATTGCCGGATTTGGAGCGACGAAAATCCACGGGAGATTCATCAGGTGCCTCTACACTCCGAAAAAGTCACTGTTTGGTGTGGATTTTGGTCCGGTGGTATCATCGGCCCTTATTTCTTCGAAGATGCGCAAGGAGCCGCGCTCACTGTCAATGGCGACCGATATCGGACGATGATAACATCTTTTTTGTGGCCTAGGATGGATGGTTTGGATCTTACAAACATGTGGTTCCAACAGGACGGCGCCACTTGCCATACTGCACGGGAAACATTGAATTTATTGGATGAGAAGTTCGAGGGCTTCGTCATCTCGCGTGGTGGCGACATCAACTGGCCACCGAGATCGTGTGACTTAACGCCGCTCGACTATTTTCTGTGGGGCTACGTAAAATCTCTGGTCTATGCAGATAAACCACAGGGGATTGCCGCCCTGAAGGCCAACATAACTCGCGTTCTTCATGAAATTGGGCCCCATTTATGCGAAGAAGTCGTTCAAAATTGGTCCACCAGGATACGCCACCTACAACAGAGCCGCGGCGGCCATTTGGCCGAAATTATATTCCACACATAATGTCATCAAATTTACTTTAAAATAAAAAAAACAATTGTGGCAATATCGCTTAGACAGTTTGTTTTATTTCATTTCAAAGTTCGAGCGGTCTTAATGAAAACCCCTTTATAAGGACTGCAAGCGATTCAATTCCATTTTTATTCCATTTCTTTCTTAAATCTTCTATATTAATCTATAATATCCCATTGCAGGGAAAAGGTCCTTCATCCACAAGAAGATTTCAGGTAATCTATAATGCCGATTATGACTTAAAAGATTATAAATTGATAAACTCGGTCGGACATGCGGACTTCAACACGATATTTACTCCTTTACTGCCAAGATAATAGATTGTAGTTGAAAAATCCTTACTAAAAAGAAAGTCATGAGAGTTTTGCGTTTTTCATACAAAGGACTATAGGGATGTCCTCCGAACCTACCAACAAACATAAGATTAGTGACCAAGTATTTGTTATGATCTACCGTAATTATCATTATTAGCAAAATTGTAACTGCTTAAGCAATGAAGTTTATTTACATACTTATATAAAAATGATTTTAATAAACAAAAGATAAGAATAGAAAAGTAGTTTATATTGTAGTTCGTCCACGAATTTGACATTGAACTGTCTTAATATTAACATCTTAATATGTATGTCTTAAATGTCGGAATATTTGGACAAGGTTTCCTACTGTTCTTTATCATTATTGCGTCCCAAACATCAAATTAAACCTTACTATTATTATAGCATATTACGTAGCTATGGCCTGTAAAACGAAATTGCCAGCTTTCTGGCGACCTTGGTATTTCGATCGACCGTTTTGTGCAGAAAACGAATTATTTAAGTGGGTATTTACCTTAGGAAAGTAAGCTACGTCACAACAGAAACAAGAAGGCGTTGTCGGATGGTATGGAGTTACCATGGTATGGTAGGTATCTCCCTATTCTACATTCATCCTCAATCTTAGTTCAAATTTTGATTCTTAAATTCACAAAAGGCACATTGACGTTATCCGTGGGTAGTAACAATGCAATTGTGAATCTGCCAATATTCGCTATTTTTGATATATATATATAACGCAAATGTGGCAACAGTGACCGCTTCAAGCGGACTGTCTACTCATTTGTCATCATTCAATATTTAAAAAAGTTTAATTCAAAAATAATTCTCGCACAATTTGTTCCTAGGGACGAGGCGCAAGATCGATGTGACAGTCTTTCCCATTCTTTAATGTTGTTTAGCATTCTCTACCTACAGACAAATAAAGTCATTTTTCTTGACAAAAGCCAATCTAAGCCCCAATCTAACCTTGCTTTTCGGCCAGCCTGACCGTCTATTACCAACAGTATAAACAGTTCAGGGTCACATTTTGTAATTCATGAAGTCCGATACAATTTTATCAGATCGAGGGTAGCGTAGAAAATTGCTAAGCGGCAGTTTATTTCTTTCCTTGAAAACGTTTGAGTCCTATTTTTCATATGTCATTGGCTGTCCTTGAGGCAATAGTCGGTTATATCACAGAGCTGCGGATTTAGCATCAAAAGTTTAAAACCTTTTCAAATGTTTTACCTTACAACCTGGAAGGTAAAACTATGAAAACTTATTTGAAACTTTTGCGTAGAAGGGTTAACTCACGTGGAAACAGTAGTGTCGCCAATCTAACGAAACTTAAAAAGCTCCAAAAAGTATCGTAAATTCAAAATGTCTGGCTCACACCAACTTCAAGGTTAAGAAAATTGGGGCAAAATTTCAAGGAAATCCATTTTGGCAGTGAAGTTTAACATCTATGATCGCTGGTTAAATATTCAACTTACCCAATCATGGCGTCGTCTATCAAGGAGTTAAATAAAGAAACAACAGGTACAATATAGGCAATTAGCCGTCACGCTATCCTCGCACGCGATCACTGTTCGATTCACACTTGATAAATGCTAAATGTAATATGTTCCAATGTGTTATTTCTATTTATTTAAGCCGTCAGCATCAGTCTCCATAAGACTGCAGTTGATTTCATCTTAGGCGTTACGTAGGCATCACTTTGTGTCTCTCGACAGTTGTATATAGATCCAGTATATGCATAGGACATTCTAGGTAACCAGTCCTTGTATCCTTCAGTGCTGGACACGGGTATCGTCATACAAATTGTCTTGTGTATAAGGGATGTATGGCCTCAAAATGCCACGCTAGCGTGTCTACTCTTTCAGAGGTAGCGTAGTTCCTCAGGGCTTGTTGCAGCTGCTTTATTATCCCTTAGTCAACTTTTACGACACCCACGGAAAGAGATGGGTTGGTACTGTTGTAAAGACTGCGGACGCCACGCGTCTCTGGGAATTGCGTACTTTTATTTATGGAGTGACAATTGTCAATGTTTGCGTCGACGCATCGACCCGCATTTATTCTTAAACACATTTGTCAGAAATGAATAAAAAATTAAATAATAAAACGAGAAGAAATTATAATTATTTTTCATATTATAATATTGTGAGTTTCAGTACATAAACACATAAAGTACTTACGAAAATACAACATTTAGTTTTCAATTGTTTCATATTTTGTCCTTATTTATTTATTCGTTTCTGATTTATTAAAAATATCACACTATTAATTATTGTTTTTACTACTGTCGATTTTTATATGCATCAGAATTTCATGCGTAAAAAAGTACAATTTGAGCTTTTCGAAAATATTAGTAATGATAAGATAGGGATTAAAATATCAAACACTACCAATGGCCTGCATTATACCGTACACAGCACTTTTAGTGCACATTGTCTCTTGGTGCACATTGTTTTGAATTAAGGAATTAAGTACTCTTTTGAGGTAGTGTACTTAATTCTTCAGGGCTTGTCTTGGATTATACACTTCTTAATTAGGATTGATAGAAAGAAAGTTATAATTAGTGGAACTTTCGAAAAATATAGGTATACTCGTCTTAAATTTGTTATCGATTATATTTGTGTCATTTGTGTATCCAGGGAAACTCCTCAAATATAGTGCTTTTCATAGTTCGCTGAACGAATTTGAACTTGTAAATCAGGTAAACACCGTCCACCAAAATTGAGAGACGAATTGGGCAATTGAAAAGGTCGATTGAAGAGGGATCTCATCACGGAAGTTTGTTTAGGCGATGAGAAGAGTTTAGACATTTTCCTAAACTATCAATTAACCATCAAGAAGTTGGACGGCATCAGCAACGGCCATTGAAATTGGGATCAATTACCCTTAATCTGTATTAGAAACTTGAATAATTTAGTTTCCTGATACTTACCTTCAAAACTTGAGCAACCATGGCTATATTATTTATTTAAAACTTGATACATCTTGTTAGTAAATATGTATAAATGTGAAATTTTGGAAATGACCTCAATATATAATTACCTCAAAACATCGTTTAATATTTATTATTGGTTGCCACTACCACAAGCCCTGAGGAATTACAGCAACTATAAAAGAATGGACTCACCAACCCACTTGGCCAGCGTGACGTTTACAGCCATTTATCCCTCATAGGAAAGACAATGTGCACGACATTGCCCATTTTCATCAGTAGATGTTGAGGGGGTTGGTTGGTTACAGTTACGATAGGTGGATTAATAAAGAATCCATCTTTTTCTCAACAGGGTCTTTCTTCCATCTTTCTCAAGACTCAAAAGAGTCTTTTTTCTCATGTAATCTCAACAGGCAAACAGGGGACAGGACGGATTCCACTTGAATAATTTAGTTTCAATTCAATTTATTGTATTGAACATCGATATCAGCCTTTAAGTCCCACTGCAGAGTACAAGCCTATCCTAGTCCTAGGGGGCCTAGAGGCTAGAAGGCTTCGGGCCATAATATACCACGTGGGGCCCAATACGTATTGATGGACACACATGCTCCGGGAATTTTTTTCTTTTTGCATCCAAACTTGAAAATCTTGGAGCTAGTACCACTCCGAACTACCTGTACGACCTGTATTATTTTATTACAAACTTTGAACATGAATTCAACACGTACATGAAGTGAATCGGAATGGGGATGCAAGAATGGATAACGATACTACTTTCCATATCCTTCCCAATCCCAGACCTTTTTCCAATTCTTGATTCGTAATTCCCAGCCCAGAATCGCAGGGGCTGCGCAGAGATGTAGGTATGGCTTCGTAGGCAGCGCATCTTTGAATGTGCACATCTCCATGATCGAAAGTAACCGGAAGGGAACTGTCCCCGTTTGTCATCTTCTTTCTATAAAAAAGGCTCTCCAGCAGTGAAAAGATATATGCTAATAATAAGGTATATATTTACATTATGAAAAAATATAGTTTACTAAAATATGTCATATTTACAACTACATTTGATTCCACAATGAGACAAACAAAGTATTCCTTGAATTATTTTGAAGGTCGTCCTGAGAGAAATATTTAAACGAAGATTAATAATACTGAACCGTAAAATATATTATAAACATTTGAAAATTAAGTATAAACGTGGAATAACAAGTATGAATAATGCAAAACAGACCTCTCTCGAATTTGCAATGTTAACATAATTTCCCCTAAAGATGATCGATGTTAATCTTAAGGCCCCTCGTCCACGATAGACTAAAGTCTCATCCCTTTCATAGGGTATACAATTTATAAGGTATACAAAGCATCAGGATTATCCTAGCGAGGGCATCTCTAAGATCTATTTACTCTATGCGTAAATAGACAGATGTAGTCATGAGAGAGAGGCTGTAAAAGATATACCATTCTTGAAGTCATTCTCCTTCTAATTTAATAAGTCTAGTCGGGCACCGTAGTCCGTTTTTAAATTTTCAATATAGTCGTGTGGTGGAGGTACATACATATAAAATAATACACCTTAGAAGGTAGATTCGCTCGGCGCTTATAGCTAAACCGCCGCGCGTGCGCCGGCCGGCTCGGTGCGCAGGAGTTCTGCGCATGCGCCGCGCCGCCGCAGTAGTCAAGAGCTCGCATAGCTAACGGTGCCACATACTCAGATAAATACGCTTTGTACAATTGTTTCAATAGATTCATCAGTACAATATAAAGTAAATCTGAAGGACAATAACAGTGTGCTAGGGAATAATATGTTACAATTAAATACCTTGCTTCAAAACAACTGTGAAGTGATTTCCTTCTAAACACCTCACCATACCCCCATAGTCGTGTAACTAATCATTAAAATTAAACATTTCTTATCGAATCTTACCGGTTTACCGAAGAAACATTTATTTTCGAAAGACGGTAGCAAAATAAATAGACGAATCGCCTGATGATGAGCGGCTATTCCCGTCAGGACACATTCGTGGATACCGCATCGTCCTCTCATATATTTGTACAAAAGAAGAATCTTTACTAAAATATATAATTTTTTTCTAGATCTGGGGAGACTTTTTCTAGACTAAATATTTTTTTGGAGGAGGAGAGTGCACGCTGCAATCCAACAGCCGCTGGGCGCACTCGACTGGCCACGTTACCCCTCTCTCACAGAATACTACCTTGAAATGTACTGCATTTCCCACTTTATCATATTCCCCAATGTATGTACGTGTTTCATTAGTGAGTGAGATATGCCAGAGCCCATTCCCATCCTATCCCTTCCCAGGTCTCCAACCCTTTCTCCCCAAATCCATTCTTTCATCAACAAAGGTAGGCAGCGCATCCGGGGGCGTGCCAAAGTTTGTCATTCTGGACTAATATTGGCATGTATCACGGATGTCTATGGGCGACAGTATCCACTTACCATCAGGTGGACTGTATGCTCGTCTGCCGCCTTCGTCCATAAAAAAAAAAAATCTACATAAGCAAAATAACAAAGTGTTTAAATTATTACATTTGAAACTTTTCGATCGTTAACAAGCAAAATTGTTGTGAAATATGTTGTTATATGAACATTGTTGAGCAAAATTCACAAAGTAAGATATTTTAAATACGAGTAAACAACTTGATTTGATCTTGCAGCTATTAAATTTATCCAAACGTTACTAATCTTTAACAATCTTCCATCAACAAAATCGGTGTCAACAATGAAGGTTAGTTAACGCGACGGTTATTATTAAGTTAATTTTATCGTGCTGAAGCTCTCGTTGACACTTCTCTTGTGTTGTGTCCGGGTCACTATGGGAGAGGACACAACACATCAAAAGCTCAGTCCTACAGCAAATATGACCTGCTTATTGCCCCTTCAGCATGCTGTGATTGAGCATGAGCTATGTCGGTGAATTTAGTTTTTTGGCGGATCTCTTAGTGCAGATCTTATCCCGCAATGAAACTCCGAGCATGGCTCTCTCCAAGGGCGTCGCCAAGGAGGGCAGTTGACCCCTCTAGAGATTCGAAAAAAAAAATATTTGTACCTACAATTCATATTAATCATATGTATTTGTACCTACCTACGGTCCTTGCTTCTCTCCGTAGCTCACTAAGGGACTTTGAACTTATGAATCAGGCCCTACGGCAGAGGCAATGTTTCGTTCGGCACTGTACGTCATAACAGGCAGGACGCACTGATTGAAGACGTTTGTTTTCAAGCATTGTAGTGTAAGTAAGTAGGTAACGAGAGGAGCCGACGAATTTTCTCAATTGCTGCCCAATTTAGCTGAATGAGTCTATCGGCCTCCTTGCTGAAGTTGAACTTGCCGAGTTGGATGATTTGTCCAAAGTCAACATTATGGCCAACCATAGGACCGATACATAACTGATAGGGTGGACAAGTCATCTAATGGAGGCCTCATACCGAGAAGCGCAGTTTGGGACGCCCCCAGCCAAGTGGAACGACGACTTGAAGAAGCTCGCCGGTGGTAGTTTTGATCAGAAGAGAAGAAGATCGTGTGTGATGGAGAGCTTTTTGGGAGGCCTACATCCAACAATGGGGAGACATATTCTGATGGTATGAAATAGTATACTAATTATCTAATTTTTGATGTGGGAAAATACGCCTAATGAGTCTGGACTATTTTGTTGCATTATCCTATCATGGACGAGTAGCCTAAACCGTGACGTGATAAAAGGTGTCTTTGTAGCATTATTTACATACAATTATCTCGAGAACGCTTTGATGTTTTATTATTGTCTGTATTTAAAGACATTAAAATTCGACAGAAAATTTGTTTGTCGCACAAAATGGTATGGCAGATAATGATTAGAATTTCCTCTAAAGGAAATATTGGGTCTCCGGAAATTAGCGGATATCGTTCTTAGAGGTTGTTTTTATAATAGTTTGCGAAAAGAATTTTCAATTCTCCTTTCTCGTTGTCCCTTGACATTATATCCTATACTTGACCAGCATTCCACTATTACAGGTTACATGTAAACGATTTTCTATCTAAACTCACGTGCTACGGTGCAATGAAATCGACTGATATTGAATGTGCGCCCTTCCCGCAAACGTGAGGTGAAATCCGACATTCTAGCAAACGATTATAATCTATGCAAATTGATGTTGCACTAGAATTGATTCTATAATACATTTTTACTTTTTGTCTTTGTTTTTAATTTTTGAACCCGTAGGCTGTGGAACGAACTGCCTCAAGAGGTCTTTCCATTAAGCTACGACATGGGGTTCTTCAAGAAAGCTGGGAATAGGATTTTGCAAGGTCGGCGGCGCGCCGGCATACCCCCTGGTGTTGCAGGTCCCACGTGATGGTAAGTTTACCGCCGCCCATGGACGGTAACACTTACCATCACGTGGGACCGCATGCTCGTCCGCCCAATAGTCTATAAAAAAAAAGTTAACTGAAAAATGGCCTTAATATCAGTATGGAATAATATCAGTATCTTGTTGTTTCAAAATTCCGATTAGATCGAAAAATGCTTTAATATCGATTTATAAAAACAGATATAAATATGTTTTTTTTAAGATTTCACTAAAGCTAAAATCTAGCAAACAGCAGCAACAATGCGGTCCTTTTTCAAGATAATGTCATATTACTCTTCTCATTTTGTATAACGAATATGTTACTGTAGGATTAAATCATCCGTGATGTCATGGAGGACTCATGAACACTCGAGAAGAGGCTTAGAGGTTGTTTGTTTGCTCGATCTAACAGAATAAATTTAATAATTTTGCAAAATTACGCTGTAATTTTTATTTTAATAAATTAGATTAATTCATTGGATTGCGAAACTTGTTTATCAATTTTAGTCTTATTCACTTGGTTTCACAACGAATTAAAAGTACACAAGTATTTTAAATTTCAAATACTTCTTATAATAATTTAAATTAAGCATACATTAAAGTTTATTGTGAATTCTTGAAGTTGAATTGTGATTTATTAATTATATATTAATTGACGACCCAATACGATACAAAACAACTAGTTTTTAAAGGTTTATAGACGATTTATATTATAAATATATATAAATAAAATATGCTCCTGCACCAAAACTTTTTTTTACATATAATACTTTTGTTCATTTTGCCTTTTCAACGGTGGGATGAATAGGTGATATAATTATGAGTCGCTTTACTCAATTTTTTGTGCATACAACAGAGCTCAATGACGTTATAACTAAAGATGACAAAATAACAAAAATGAGTAGATATACATACATTAAAATTTAAATATTAATTAGTGTTTAAATCTTCAATAATTACTATAATGTATATCAAAATAACATCATGACAAACATTGTACTATGTATAATTAGTCCAGTCAACCCATGTAGCCAACATAGCTCCATTGATTTCATGAAAACACGTAACTCCTCGGTGCGTGTTATCGTTGAGTCACTAAATTTATTCCATTAGATTAATTACAGAGTAACGACTTCTACAATATATCCTTTTCCAAATTTTTGCTAATGCCGTTATAACATACATATATATTTATTATTCGATTTAATTTAAAAAATCCTTACCACTACGGATTAAAGATACGCCTAATAATATAAACTGGGTAATTTTATTGATTTTCGTTGGGCATAGAATATTGAAAATTACCTATTGAATATGCATCTTCAATTACATAATTGGAATAGGTGTGAAAACTAATAATTCCACAAAAATTAGTTATACACGTATGTGGGCTTCTAAACAAAAAGGGCCCCATCAATGAGATACTGATTCAGGGACTAACATTAAATTATTCAAAATCAAGCATATTTCTGATCTCTATTGACTGGACTGGATTATGAAACTAGAAGAGTTGTCTAACCATAAAGTATAAAAAATGTGGGATAATTAGACAATTTTTTTTAGAAGAAGTTTTTGTAGTCAATAAGAGATAAAATCAATAATAAAATCCAGAAATCTTATTTTTTCACCAACTAGATAGATAAACTAACCCGTTATTGTATACCAACACATGATGCAAAAAGACAATTTTAATACGTAATACGAAAAGTACAACAGGCGGCCTAATCTCCAAAACGACCTCTTCCAAGCAACCTTTGGCTATAGTCAAACCTTTAAGGTTTGGGTTGAGTTGATTAACAACCCAATTAAATATAAATATTTCTGTAACGAGAAGCCCACATGGTCCCTTTTTCATGCACACACATATTTTTTTTAATTCGCCACACTCAATGACTAGAACCACTAGAATTCCCCGTGTCGTAGATCCAGAGACATATATATAAAAAATATTGCATATTAAATTAAATAAGAACACACCTTGCAGACCCGAAGAAATATATTTATTTCTTAAATATTGTTATTTGTTGTTAAGTTAAATACATATATTTATAATTTATTTGTGACTTTTTAAACTTTTCTTATCGTCGTTGGACACTATAGATGTTATGTAAACGGGTTGGTTATTCACGATTTATTATTTTGTACAACCGATATTTCCCCCCAGTTACATGAACCGTTATTATTTATTTCATTTATTTATACATAATTTGCAAAATATTAGTAACTCAAAAAATTAAAAACGTTTTTGCATAATTTAAATAACACAAATGTTTCAAATGTTGATCAATAATCGCATTGACCCACAAAGGGGGAGAGATGAGGCACACAATACCCTCGGTAGCCGAATGCAACATGACTCCCAATGCTTAACTTTCAGTCACGCGATCCGTCCGCGTCGCAAGCTTATTGCTTGCTAAATCGGGGACTAGGAAAACTTAGAATTGAACAGAACTTTTCCCTTTTACTATAAAAGTATATTTTATTATGTGAAACATGTTTATTATTTGTATCTCTTATTATTATTATTATTATTGTAAATTTCCGATATTATGTCAATAAAATTCAACTTTTAATTTTATCGAACTAAATAAGTTCATTACCTACTGGTAAAAAGATTGGGAAACACTGAATTAAATTATTATGAAGAATCATGTAAGTAGTAATAATTTATTTACTGCCTTAGCGCTGTAATTGTTTTTTTGTAAAACCAACGAAAACTCAAAGTCTGTTTGTGTATCTGATTGTTACATTGTCAATGAGTGATTTTAATGATTTCTGAATAAATAAATTACCCCTCATCCCGTATTTAATAATCGGTAAGACTTATAATTTACATAGTCTAATATTACGCTGCAGTCTTACTTGCATAACTTAAATCTCAACAAGAAACTACCAATTCTCTAAAGTTTTTCTAGAAAATGCTTACGCAGAACAGATACTACTGTGCTATATTATATATATATATAGAATATAGAATATATTATACTATATTATAGAATATAGAATATAGATATATATATATATATATATATATATATTATTTTATCCAAACAAGGAAGTCCAGTGTGTGATTAGTAGTTGATTTCTTAGAAAATTGCTCTTAAAATACCGGTTTTTAATGCGTCGAGACCAATTGTGCTAAGGATGGAATTGTCTATGGACTTAACTATAGAGTGTATAATATTTTCGACGGTACTTATATTTTATATTACTATCGGTCATATTAATATTAAATATTAATTTCATTTTTCAATTTGAGTAGGATTACTACTTTGCGTTTGACTAGTTTAAAATGTAGCGTGACATGTTTCCGGTGATTCGTAGCTGGTTTTTCAAGAAGCAGGATGTCACGGCTTGGTATGACTTTCTTAAACACTTTGTGTAAATTAAATGAAGAAGTTATTTGCTATGAATCATTACAAAATATATTATTACTATTTCATATTTTTTTGTGCAATTTCTGTTAGCTATATTAATTGTATGATTATAATGCATTTCCTTTATGTGTTTTGACGGAAATCACTTCACAGTTGTTTTAAAGCAATGTATTTATGGTAATTATAACATATTATTCCCTAGCACACTATATTGTCCTTCGGATTCTATTTAATATGTACTGACGAATCTATTGAAATAATTGTACAAAGCGTATGTATATGAGTATCTGGCACCGTTAGCTAGGAGAGCTCTTGACTACTGCGGCGGCGCGGCGCATGCGCAGGACTCCTGCGCACCGAGCCGGCCGGCGCACGCGCAGCGGCTTAACTATAAGCGCCGAGCGATTCTACCTTGTCAGGTGTATTATTTTATATGTTACTCCACCACACTTTTTTGATTTCATTAATTTATTTACTTCATTTCTGTTCTTGATGTTTATGTTCTTGATCTATTATTTATTATGGGTAGGTCTCTGTAATTAAGTATGTATTCATAAAAATACTGAAAGGGATACTCCTATGAGATATCTAGTAATAAACTAGGAACTGTTATTGTCACACCTTCGTCAATTTAAGCCTAGCGATAGGCAATAGTGTGTTTAATAAAGGTGTCGAAAGGACAGATTGGTCCCAAAAGGTCGTGTTGGAGTTAATCCGAAGGCTTAGCGGATAGTGTGTAGCGAACAAAATGTCAGAAGTTCAGATCCGGCGAGACAGTTATTTTGTAATTGAAGTTGCGGTCTGAATTAGAGTTGTAATTTCATAGTAACAGGTGTAGAATTGAAGTAATGTTAGTTACAATTAATGAACCTAGAGGAGTTTCCTTTACTCTACTGTAATTTTTACTCGATGAAACGAGATTGGATTGGATGGATTGGGTAAAGAAAAAGTATTTATTAAGTCGCACAAACAATGTTACATTTTATAACACTTACTCGTATTTAAAATTCGTTAAACTAATTGGATAAAGATAATAAAATATTCTAAAATTAAAAATATTTACCCTAACAAGAACGTTTACTTAACTTCATCAACACAAATCAATACTGCATTCGCTTAACAACTGTTATTATTCATACTGCTATTAACCAGTCACTTCTAGACCACTCAAAGCACACTAGCAATTCCTTGGTCGCTATAACGACGGACAGCCCCAGTGTTTACGGGCCGAAGTCTGCACGAGAAACAGTAACGCAGCACCTTCGAACCCGAACGCCCACCACCCGATACTGAACGAATATCTGACTAATCTAACGCTAACGTGATTAAAAAATACTCTTAATACAGAATCTATTTGCGGTCAATACCGTGTGATTAAAAAAATCAAATTCAGAATGTGTCTTTTATTCGCATCCAGAACTGTTCGATTTTTAAATATTGGATAAAACTTTTTATGTGTTGGCAGTAACATTAACATTTCCAAAATGATTTATGCGATACTGTTATTAATGTTTCAATTATTTACATCAGTTTTGTCGGCCAGAGAACCGCGACAAATAAATTTGACGAATCAAGGGACGATATCAGGGATGTATATAACGAGGTTTAGGACGAAGAGAATAGCTGCGTATATCGGCATACCTTATGCTCAACCTCCGCTAGAATTCCGAAGATTTGCTGTCCCAGAATTTGTCGATTTGCCCCAATGGGAGGGAATTCGCAATGCGACTTTATACGCTCCGGATTGTATGCAGAATCCGAAAAGGGAGGATGTACAGAAACCTTTGGCGAGACACGATGACCTGTTTATGAAATTGTTGGAATCACAACTGGAAGAGCCACGGAAGAAGGAATACGCTGAAGATTGTCTCTACCTCAACGTTTATGTGCCTGATGGTAAGTAAATTGACTATTTTATTTGTTTTTATACAATGGCAGATGGCAAATTAGCGAGCGATTCATCTCACAGTATGCGTTTACCGCCACACATGAGTACCTGAGGAGAGGGTCCCTGCCGACCTTACAAAATTTCCGACTAACTCTGGTTTCAATTCTCAAGTCTTTTCTTTATTTATTTTTAGATACTTTGATAATACTTTATTCCATTTAAAGTCTATATATATCCTATATGTATAAATAGTGCACTGACGTCCTCGCGGACACCTTTAGCTTTCTTTTTCTATGCTATTTAACAGTTACTGTTAATCTAATATTTCTTTTAATACCCACTTATACGAAACACGAAAAGCTAGGCGTCAAATGGATAAACAATCCCGCGAATTACGCAATACTGCACTCTGGAACTCTGCACTGTTACACACCGTGAGCCTGTATAACGACTGTAAAGGATGACTGTAAAGATATTGAATATCAAAATATCATTCTGGACCATTCAAATAAGACTGAGTTTGAGACACATAAATAACATACTAATTTTTGTTATTTAAATGGGTCTTAACGCGAATGTTTAACTTATTTATTTTAATCGACTTTTCAGTAGAGTTACACCAACCATGGTCACGAGCTGACTGGTCCATTCTAATTTATTACCGGTTTCCTTAAGTTGTTTTTATTCACCGCCGAGATAGTGATACGACTAATTTAAAAATACGTACTTAAATAGAAACTAATATTGAGAGAGGTGGAAGACAGAATTCGAATTTACGACCTCACGAATGATAATCGAGAATATATACCAGTAAGCTATCACCCGTATGCCTGATAATTAAAAAATGGGTTTGTGTATTTGCACTGGACCCGTGTGATGGATTATAGTCGGAAAATCCTACTGACTCCTAGGAGAGGCCTGTGCCCTGTATTGGGACGTTATAAACTGATAAGGAAGGAATATCTTTGATTTTGTGAAAAGTCGCGATATTATTGAATGGATATGATCGAATGAATTACATTGTAAATTAATCAATCGTTCATTTTTATGACATGTCAAACAAAAATGGTGCATTGGCAAAATAATATTTTTTTATTATTATTTTCACTTTTATTTAATACTAGCGATCACCCCCCTCGCTTCGCTTCGTTTTTTTAGTTTTTTTTCCTTTTTTTTTTAAATTCAAAATAAAATATAGCCTATATTAGACACGGATAATGTAGCTTCCTATTTGCGAAATAATTTTAGAAATCGGTTCAGTATTTCCAGAGATTACCCCCAACAATTGTGTTTTTTTACTCTTTACTCACAATTTTACCTCTTTATTATATTAGTATAGATTATGTTATTTTTTTTAAATATTATGACTTTTTCACGTTTTGGCATTTTGACGAATGCTTCCCGATTCCTTTTTAACAACTATTAACAGCACAATTACGATCGCATAGTTATGAGAGTTTGTCAAATTAAAATTTTGTTAATTGAAAATTACGTTTAAATTGAATCCTTCGATATGGGAATAAACTAAATGACAATTCATACTTTCTTATCAAAGATTGTGAAGCAGACGAGCACGGGTTCATTAAAAAGTTTCAAACATAGAACGTTCCATTTTCAAAACATATGTGATTTAAAGTATTCGATAGCTACTGAAGAACACTATTAGACTGTAACGTGCCTGCTCCAGAGTGATTGTATCACATATTATGCATTTTAAAATCGACGATTGAATCTGATTTTTATGATAAAACAATAAAAATAACTTTACTTTTTTAAAATTAATAATAAGGTCAATTATCTCAATAAATGTGACATCTCACAAAACGAACTTCAATATTTCGATGTTCAATATCATAATTCAATTTACATAATACCGTATCCACTGTATACCAGCAGCCTGTGTCCACTGCTGGATATAGGCCTCTCTCAAGAATCGCCACCACAGTCGGTTTTCTGTTCTTCTCATCCAGCCACTACCGGCGACTTTCTTCAAGTCATCAGTCCTCCTGAACTGAATGCATCGTACGCTATGATTCCCGGCACGTGGTCTTCAGGTCTCGTCTACCTATCAGCTATGTCGGCAACGTTCTTCGTCGAATGCTTTTGTTACGGATTTTCGATACTAAACCAATGTCAGCTAAAATAAAATGTTGGCATACAGAGTCCTTCATTAACCTAGTTTGGAAATTCACAAGAACCCCCTCGATCAGATAAGAAAGTCATTTTCTAGGGCTCCGTGTGGCGGCAACTTTTCTACGTTGCTATTCCCCCTCCCCCCCAACACCTCATCGGCTTATCCGTTGACTCATACATTATTTACCCTTTTGTAATTTTGGTCCACTTTATAAACATATAATTTTGTTTTCTAGGTTACAAACACGTGTATCTTTATTGCGCTTTTAGATGCCTATAATATGACTATGGCTTGCATTTAACTCGTTTGGTTTTTTTTGCAACAAACGCACGCAGATATCAAGATAAATTTCCAAAAATAAACTTTTCATAATTTCTTTAATTTTGTAATTAAGTATAAATAATTAGAAAACACCCAGATACCTAAAGAACACCAAAGAAGCCTTATGGTAAATCTATACTAATATTATAAAGAGGTAAAGTTTGTAAGTTTGGATGTAGGAGGTAATCTCCGAAACTACTAATCCGATTTCAAAAATTATTTCACCATTTGAAAGTTACATTATTCCAGATGAACATAGGCTATATATTATGTGCAACAAAATTGATGGGCGTGCAACGCATGCAGGGCACAGCTAGTACTGAATAAAACAATCCATTGCTAAATACAGTCCAGCCCGGTTTCTGTTCTTGATCTTGTTCGGTCGTCCTGCAGGAGAGTGTGTACCTCAGCCGCGTCACAAATACTTTGACCTAGAGCTACCGACCCACGACCCTCTTATAAATCATTGCAGTTAATTTAGTTCAAATAAAGGTCTCGTTTGAATATTTGCCTTTTGCCCCTTTATTCTTTTAAATTCACGTAGCAAATACATTTTTTGTAAATGTTATGTGACATTTAAACGAGCCTGAAAACTAAATGAGAAGCTTCAGTGAGCAATGATCAACAAAAAACTTATTTTTGAATAAATGCAGTACCTACTTATTTAAATTTATATTAGTAAGAATAATTAACACCCAGTTGACTGGGTCCCGTTTTGCGAGCCTCCCAATAATCTCACTAATTTATTTAATAATTTGCTGAGGGAGAGTGCGCTCTGCAATCCGACAGCTGTTGGACGCACTCGACTAGCCGTGTAACACCTCTCTCACAGAGACGAGTAGAGTAGAGAGTAGTCACAAAGTAGAGAGACGTAACCTGTAACTTTCATTTCCCACCACATGTTCCCCATTATAGAGTGCACGCCACTAAGGAAGTCCTGCGGAATTAAGGGAATTAAATATGACAGGTCGGCCATTCTGCAAAATAAATATTATTATGTTCGTATATAATTTACTTCCTTATTTTAACATATCTTTATTGGTAGGTCCGAATAAAAATACATAATATGATAGGGTAAATTGAACCTGGTAAATTGAAACTGAAGCTGGAAAGATTATGTCGGGCGATCACAGCGCCACGCCTAAGGGACATCTTTTGTGCGCCTACTCTACCTACGTATTTCCATTGTAAGTGAGATATACCAAAGCCCATTGCCATCCCGTCCTATCCTATTTCTCCGCATTCTCCTAACCCTTTCTCCAAATTTATTCCTATAACTCCAAAGATAGGGAGCGTATCCGGGGGCGTGCCAAGTTTTGTTAGTTGATCTGGACTGATATTGGCATGTATCGCGGATGTATTTACATAGGCGACAGTCTCCACACTCCCAGATGGACTGTATGCTCTTTCTTTGCCTTCTTTTAATAAAACAGAAAAAAAAAATAGGTTTAGACGAGACGACGTAATAACATTTTTCCCATATATAAAATTCGTAGTCTGATCAATAGCTAATTGAACCTCTCTTCACTTCGTACGGGCTATATCCTCATTCCCCAATATTTCTACTCGTTATCTCATCAGACTTCACCACCTGTTCAATGGTTGGTCGTTAACCGATCCCTGATAAATGTTAGCAATATTCTCGCGTTCGGTTGGCTTGCTAATCTACGTATATAAATTACACTCCTATCCCCGAACATGCGCCATCAGGTTGCTCCTGAATCCTAAGCACGTGTCTCAGAAAGAGGATTTAAAAAATGATCTCTATGGGTGTATAGTTGTAACATATACTCGTAATACCAATGTCATTAAGATTAAAAATGAATTGACGTTTTTCTAAAATTAAAACAATATTCTTATTCATCCCAATCCTTTTTCCAAATTTCCACTGACCGAGGCTGCATCGTATATCGCTGCGACCCGCGACACCGTGTGCTCGATCTCCAAGACGTCGCGGCGCATCCGAGGACGTGCCAATGATCGCCATTCTTGACAGATGTGGGCTTGTACCATTGCATCTTTTGTGTTCTGGAACTGGATAATGTAAAAATATATTTTTTACTAGTCCTAAGAAATAACGATTTTTCCTTTGAGACTGTTAGCATTCAAATCATCAACGTATAATAATAATAAACGAATAAATAACATCGAGTGTGATTGATAAATAACACCACCCTCGTTGGCTCACACTAGGATTTCTGCGTCGTGAGCCCAACATACAAACATATCATCCAGACCCGAACTGTCTGTCTTTAAATAAATTAATGTTCGACCGAAAATCGAAGCCGGAGCCCCTTCCACAGCATGTAAGGGCACTACCAACTGGGCTAATCGATCGCCGTGATCTAAGACCTTCCTGTTAATTAATTAAAACCTTGTTAGACCTTCTTATTTCCAGTTAAAAGTTCGTAGGTTAATCAAGATTTTCAACGACTACCAACTTTTCCCGATCGAATAAGTAGTACCGAGTTACCTCAGAAAATCAGCCAAGAATATAATTTAAAAACTTCTCTCGTACTAATATAATATTACCACAGACTAAACTAAATTAAAATAGGGAGATTAATACACACGAATATATAGAAATATTAATATTCTTTTCCGCCCTTTGCCTACATGAATTAATTAATCTTGTAAGCCATACAATTTTCTTTTAGCGCAAACTTCTTTTAATTTCACGTATCAAGGTGGAAGATGTTTAGTCTGTAAAACTTTTTCGGTTTCTCTTTCTTCGCAAATTTTACTAAAGGTGAAGCTTGTGTTTTTTTTTTTGCTAGACACACCTTTCGTCGTGATTTAACTTAGAAAAAATCTCGCGTTTTGAAAAAATCTGTTGTGAAATTAAGTTTATAGATCATTTATTGAACGGTCATTTTTCAAATAATGGACTAATCTCTAATAGTAAAGTTTCTATTTTCTATTGAGTCGAATTAAAGTGATAAATATTTTGATAATTTTTGTGCCCTACTCTCTCCTAATTTCTGCAATTCCCTACAGGATCCACAATGACCTCACAGTTTCTAAGTCATAACTCATAGTTTCTATCAACTTGAAAAACATTATGGAATACAATAAAGTATTGAATGATAATTATTACGGATATGTATGTAGCCATTATGATACATAAAACATCACTGCCTCTAAATACCGAATACTGGTTTATCTTGTACCAGTCACAAAACATGTTCCTCTGCTCCTCCCATCCAGTATTAAGAACATTAAGTTCCTTTCCCACCACCTTCTGATGAGGTAACTGGAGGTTGTACATATACATAAATTATCCGCCAATTATCTGTCAATTAAATCTAGCTGATACTGACTTTCTGATACCTCCTGAGAAAGGTCCTTTAACTTAGATCTTAAACGTTCACTGTGATAAAATAAGAATATATGTTGTACAGAGTTTAAAACCCGGCTGTTTAAATTAACACTTTCTCTGAGGTGAAGGAACAGTTTGTGAGGAGTTTCCCTAGAATAAAAAAACTGGGGTATATTTCTCTACCAATTCGCACTAGGCCCGCATGAAGGTGTAAATGTGTCGTCTATACCCAGAAAAGGGAGAGGGATTAAAGGGGAAAGAGATGAACTTTTAAAGATTTCAATCCCTCCGATAGAGGCGCTGCTGGATGCTCTATAGAACATTTAACCGAGACGCGATAGTTACAAACGAATTTTTCCCCTTCAACATTTTTTTTTTTAAGTTTTAAGTATATATGATGGCAATCAAGACACCGTGTTGCAAAAAGTAACATATATTAGTTATTTTATATCGGATTGTTAGTACCTCAAGTTTATCAGAAAGTGGAGTAATGTAGCAACAATTGATTTCTTAATATTATTTACCATAAAGTGGAGCACCTAGTTTGTTAGTTATATGTATATTATAAAAGGTTATGTAACGAGTGAAAAAAAATCTGGAATCCTTTTTTGTATGAAAATTATATATTTAATTAATCTAACTATTGTCCATTATTAACAATGCACTTTTGCCATTTTATAATGCCTCTGCTATATAACTCCTGGGGACGGGAATCGATGAATTATCTGTAGGCGTTTTTAACGGAGTTGAATTTTAGCCCCTGTAAAAAGTTACCTAATTTCCGAAAATAATGGAAATCAGAAGGGGTAAGGTCTGGCGAGTATGGTGGGTGACGGAAAGTTTGCAGTCGAAGCTCCTGTAACTTTGAGACTGTCGTGCAGTGTGTGACCGAGCGTTATCATGGAGAGGCAATGGACTAGAGCTATTGTATAGACTCGGTTGTTTGATAGCGAGCTTGTCCCTCATCGTTTACAGTTCTTCGCAGTACACGTCTACACTAATTGTTGTACCAGATCTCAAGAAGCTGTAGTGGATAATACCGGCACAGGACCATCAAACAGTCACCATGAGCTTCTTTTTCACGAGTTAACGATTCGTAAATCATACAGGATCCACTTCTCATCACACGTGACAATACGATTCAGAATCCCTTAACTTTCGTGGCGGTTCCGCAAAGTAAGGCAAGCTTCGACGCGTGTTTGCAGCTGACTTTCATTAAGCTCATACGGTACCCTCTTTCCGAATTTCTTCACTTTAAGGATTTAATGTAAATGAATCAATATCGCTTTGTCACTTACGCCGAAGGCTGCTGCGAACGTAGTCATGGTTTGAGATGAATCCGCTTCCACTATTGAAGACGTCATAGCTCCCCCCTCTACAGGCTATGGAAGCGACATCCGGTTTTTTCCAATTCGGGAAACCATACTCTAAATGATTATGCTAGGTTTAGCTATATCCCCGGTGAGCCGGTGGTTATTTAACGACTACAAATTAGCCGCCCTACTATAATTAGTATTTAGTATACTGCTGAATTATTTTGTTTTCGGTTACACAACCCAAAAACGTCATTTTCGGGGTAATTATAAAACGGCAATCAGTCAAAACCCGTCAAATTTAACATGCAAAATATACTTGTAAAATTGTGCTAACTCCAAAATGTGTAGCAAAAGTAATTATTATGCGTGGTTTATTCAAATTTTGTTATTACGTCACACACATCACGCACGATCCCGGCCGACATTTAATTTGTCGCATGTGGGTGTAATACTAATGAAATATGTCATTATCCGAAACGGAAAACGTCATTAATTTAGATCAGCCCGATGCTTCGGATACTGATGCCATCTATCGAGGGTTCCTAAGAAATACGGGTGTTAGAATCAAATATTTAGGGTAGGATAAATAGTTGATTCTTGGTCTTCTAATTGTTACTTTTATTATACAGTCACGTTTTTAGCACCTTATGCAGTCTGCATAGAGGTTAGTTACCAACAGCACTATCTAAATCTAAGCAAAGCACGGTCTTAGAATCAACTATATTTATTGGGACCTTAATGTTTTCGGTCGTTTATAAGTGAAAATCAAAATCAAATATTATAACGACAAATTTACAAATAGACTTATCAAATCAAATCATTTATTTGCGACACGAGTAGTAACAGATGGTAATTACATACCGTCACATTTGCAAGAAATGGCGTGTAAAAACTAATATAAAATTATTATGGATCATTAGAGTCAATACATTTCAAATTATTTCCATTGAAAGAATTAAGATGTCAGTTGTACATTCAATTGATAATAACTAACTACATATTAAGTATTAAATGTCAATTTAAGGTCAACGCCGTGCTAATTTCCCACTCCAATTCGGTTCATTTAAATAACAGTCATTTTACAGAACAATTCAACGAATAATTCCCTATTACCAAAATGTCTGAAATGCACTAGGACTTGTAACTTTAAATGCTTGAATCTACGAGTATGTGGTGACACAAAATTAATTTACCTTAAATCATAGCGTATAGTGTCGGCCGACTATAGAATAACACCATCTCATCTCTTCCCGTAGGTGTCGTAAAAGGAGACTAAGGGATAACAAATCTGCTACCGGCTTTCCGCTTGGCCAATGTGGTGTTTTAAGGCTGTCAAATACGACACAATTTAGATGAGAATAAGTCTCAATATTGAACGACATATTTTTCAGCTTTTACGTAATTACAGTGATGCCGTTGTATTAGCCAAGCGAATATGCACTCGTATTGTATCGGAATTCCGCCTAGTGGAGAATTAATTGCCTCTCACGACGCGTTTCAGATAGTTGTACGCAATTACATTCCTTTCCCGTTCCTAGAACGAAGAAAATTTCAATGCAACAGTCGCGATAGAGATCTATATTTAGTTATCGAAGCTTTAATGACAATGAATGTGATTAGATCGCCATCGCAGCACTGTCAAAAGAATTTTAACTAAAGATTTGCACTTTCGCGCTTACAATATCCCACTTACTCAAGAACTGAAGCCCGCATACCACAGACAGCATAGGAACTTTACCAACTGGACCCTGGAACAACTGCAAGTTGACGACGCATTTTATAACAAAATCATCTTTAGTGACGAGGCTCACTTCCACCTAAACAGCTTCCTTAACAAGCAGAATTCCTGTAGAAGCAGAATCTGGGGATCAGAAAGTTCTCACGCTTTGTATGAGCTTCCGATGCATCTCCAAAAATTGACAGTTTGGTGTATTTTCTGGGAGGACGGATCATCGGACCATACTTTTTTGAAAATGAGGAAGGTGCCTCGATGACTGTCAATGGCGATCGCTATCGTGGCATGTTAACTAACTTTTTTTTGGCAAAAATTCAAGAAATGGACATAAATGTGGTCTCATCAGGATGGTGCCACTTGTCACATTTCATGCGAAACAATGACATTGTTGCAAACCAAGTTCTCAGGTTGTGTCATCTCTCGTTTTGGAGACCAAAACTCGCCGCCAAGAAGTTGTGATTTAACTTGCCTAGATTTATTTTTGTGGAGTTTTTTGAAGACAAGGTCTATACAAACCACATTGAGACGATTGAAGAATTCAAAGACGAAATTGAACGCCAAATTAACTAAATCCCGCGGTCCTTACTCGAAAAAGTATTTCGAAATTTCGTTGAAAGATTCCATGCCTGCCAACGAAATCGCGGTGATCATTTGGCCGACAATTTATCTCACGTGTAATGTCAATAATAATTGATCTGTTTATGTAAATAAAAATTTCTACGAAATTCATTCAGATATGATGTTTTTCCATTTATTCAAGTTCTTGTTGAGACACTCAACACTCAACTCCAGGAACTATGTGGTCGGATTATATTAAGAAAACTATAAGGTCATTTAATTCACTCGCCCTGATTCGTCGCTCATTAGCACGAGAGCAACGAGAACGGGAAGACAAAGTAAACACTTGAGAATGTTAGCCAATCACCCCACGCGACGCAAATGCACTTTGTTTATTGAAATCATCAATGATATTACATTTTTTCTGACACAGGCCAATAATTCCTAAGAATAATTCATTGGAATTGAATAATATGAATTCGATTCCATCGTAAACATCAATTTCATTGTAGATGTGGGTTTTAGTCAATTAATTGTAGCGGGCATAAGAAATAATGATTTTTATATTTTGTAGCTTACGGTGTTCTTTCCTATCAGACTCATCATCATTCATGAATCGAAGATATTTTTTTTATTTTGCCCTCTTCGTAAGTCTCCTTTATGGGAAAAAGTTGTAGTCAACATAAATTAATATACGTAAGAATTAAATTACATTAACATATACAAATTAACACAGTAGTTGTAACATAAGCGACTACCAACAGCCCTTAGGAACTACACCGCCTCCTAAAGAATGGACTTGCCATTCCGCTTGGCCGGTGTTGTGGCGTTTTGAAGCCATACATCCCTCATACACAAGGCAATGCACACGAGGAGGCCTATATCCTATAGTGGATACTAAAAGGGCTGGTTGTGGTTACAACATCAAATTAAATCAAAATGTTTATTTGTGGATGTAATTTTCATTACATATATATGTCCTATACATAAATTATCTGTATTAGAAGAGAAGCAATTCATTTCATCTGTAATCTGAAGAAAAATTTTCGCTCTCAGATATAAAACGAATGCATTACAAACACTTATCTTAATTAAAAGTTTCACTTAGTTAAAAGTTAGTCAATTTAATTGAAAATAGTCGTTCTCATTTAAATTCTGTGTGTAAAAACTCAAAATGTTCAGTCTGACTTTAATTTGACGCCCTATTTAACGCCCTAATTCCAAAAGATACCTCCATTTGCATAATTTCCAATTATTCCCATTTTATTATAAAGTAAAAGCGAGTGTTATTTTTGATGGCAAATAATTATAGTCGTTAAAAGTTATTTTGGAAATTTACAAACGAAAATAAACTGCTTTGAGTAAAGTAAATTGATGAAATAGTAAAAACCTCGTGGAACATGAATAGTGAAACACTAAGGAAACATGATCCAGAATATTTAAAAAAACTGGAACACAAAAAAACAGTGTGAAATGTATGAGAAAGAGAAATGAGAGAAAGTACTCTTTAATATTATCTCAAAGGAAACTTTATTTTATTTTTAAAGATAAGAAAAACTGCATTCATGGATTTTTGAAAAGTCGTTTTCGGAAATCGAACCGATACAAGTGCGAAAAAAATACCCTATATATTATGCACTAAATCATAACCAGACCATGAAATGATCATGATTTTGTCAAAAAAATAACTATGAATTGAAAGACAATTAAAGTAATGTATTTTGAAATATAATAATTTATGATTATTTAGATATTATTAAGCGTTTAGAAAGTAAATTTATTTTATACTAGCTGTGCCCGGCCACGCGTTGCTGTGGCTGCCCAACAGATGGCGCCTATTTTTCTGTTTTTGGGTAAAAAGCATGTTTTTACCCTGTGATAGGTATATAAAAACATGCGCGTATTCGAATGAAACGTTGTGTCAAAATTTCAAAGCAATCGGTGAAGAACTTTCGGATATTTTAGATTTTGAACAAACGAACGTTTACATTTTTATTTATATAGATTTATATAGATTAAGAAATAAAATAACAAACTGTCTAATTCACTATCAATTAAATCTGAGATCGTTTATAGCGAACCATGATTAAAACAAGGGAACGGAGATATGGAAGTTTAAAATACTTGTTTTGGTGACATTTTCACGCAAAATTTATGATGAGTGTAAAAAGTTTGATTTCCCAACAGGCAAAGTATTATATATCACATTGCGTCGAGAGCTCAGTAGGTAGACTTTATTATCGAACTGAAAAAAACACTGCAATATCAAAATTGCTATGCAGCCAATTATCACTATAAATGAACGGTAATTTTATAACACAGTTTTATCAAAATATTTATGCACCCTTTTAGGCGTTAGACACAAGGATTTGTTGGTCGCAGCGACAATTGACGTGACCGGTGGCGTGATCATGCTGATGGTTGTTAAGTTACGTGATCATGCCCAAGGGCGTAGTCAGGATTTTATCCAGGGTAAGGCAATAGCAAACAATTTTATCCAGGGTAGGGCTAAGCAAACAATTTTCTTATAATAATAATTTAAATATGCAGAATAATAAAGTCTGGTACTTATTCTTCCCTATGCCCAGGGCAAGCGCCCCAACCTGCCTCATCGTGGCTACGCCCATGATCATGCCATCTACTGTAACTTTAACCGTAAGGATCTGTCTTCCTGTCATTCGTTTAGACGCTCTACGCGGCCACGGGCTGCAACTGAGAGCGGTTGATCTCGCGACTTAAAGTGAAATAACGTGTTTAAAAGACATGTTTAGCATGCAGCATTCTCACGGCTGACCAGCAGTCCACGAGGTCATCAAAAGCAAAATAATAGAACTGGTGTTTTTATGAAAGATTCTAATCCAAATGTTAAGAAATTCTTTACATTGTACAATAATTATGAGGAAAAATTCTTTGTATTCTGTTTGGTAGCAAGCACAAATAATTAACAGATGTTCAGATTTATTTTAAACTTGGCAACATAATTTGCTGCTATGTTTGGGTTTTTATCATCGCACCTCTCATCATCGATGAACGGTTGATCATCATTTCCTTGACAAAAAGCCGTTAAATATCGGTTTTATACGAATGAAACTGAAACTGGGTTCCTTACCTATTCGGGCTGAAAACCCTTTGAAAATGAAACCTGTTTCTATTATTAGTTGATGTGCCGTATGAAAATGCAAGAGGTCTCATTAAAGTGGCAATGAATTGCATGCAATGGAATTAAATCAATTATGCATTTACTTTCGTTGGCTTGAGTTCATAATGGAGTCACGTGTTAACTCGCCCTTTGTTGTAAGAATGCGGTTTCATGAAAGTTGTGTCAAACGATTATGAATCATGAAAGAAAATGAATATTTAACTTTATATATAAATTTTACTTGATAGTTTCTACAATGTATTGTATACCTAGTGAAGAATTATTTAATTTGATGCTCCTAAAATTATGAAGTTGGGTTCGATTCGAAAATTATATTTATTTATTTTTGTTTATGAACATAAATCCACAGACAAACAGGAATGTGAACTTATTATACATATAAATTAAGCTTGTCGCCAACTATGGATTTTACTATGTACCTATACAAACTCACAAAAAATACTAATTTTATCAGATTTGTTGAATTGTTTCCGTTTTAATAAATTCCTACTATTCGCAGGCTTACTTTATAAATAAATCTTATTAAAAATAGCTGTGCCGGGCACGCGTTGCAATGCGTTAGAAGTTCACCAGAGTTTCATCGAAATCAGATGAATGGTTTAGGAACGCATAGAAGACGGACAAACAAACATTATTTTTTATATATTAGAAGATTAATAATAAGTGTTAGCAAAGCATATGCCCAGAAAAACCCGTAAGTGAATGGGTAGAGTTTTACTAGCGAGTTTTGTAGTTTGTAACCCGTATGCTCGAGATAAAAAAATCTGGAGCAACACATCCACGTATCCGCACTGGTTCCGAGTGGTCGATTATAGCCCGAAACTTCCGAGTGGTAATTAAAAACCGAAAACCTATGTCCTACACTGGCATGATATTAAGCTGATATCAAATCCAATCGAAAGTAGAAAATGTTATCCTTTCGTGACGCTTATTACCGTGACGTAATTATTTTATTACCCTACACCGTAATACACCGTACCCTACACCCTTTTATAGTACACTACTGAGGTATGTATGGCATTAAGACGTCACGCTGGCCAAGCGGATTGGCAAGTTCACACTTTGAGAGGTGGAGTTCCTCGGTTCTTGTTGGTGTAGTTCGGTACACCCACGGGAAGAGATTGAGTGATGCTATTCTAAAGCCGGTCCACATCACACGGTCATGTATTACACGTAGCCACGATTATTTTATTGTATTACACGTAGCCACGTATTACACGTAGCCACGAATATATTATTGTATTACACGTAGCCACGTATTACACGTAGCCACGAATATATTATTGTATTCCACGTAGCCACGTATTCATGTAATACACGTAGCCACGAATATTTTATTGTATTACACGAAGCCACGTAGTCATGTATTACACGTAGCCACGATTATTTTATTGCGTACAACAAATAATATAATATATATTATTTCAATTCAACAAAGAAGAACAAAAATACAATCGTTCATAAAATTCTGTTTATATTACAAATATAAAATAATCAAAACGAAATTCCACAGAAGCGTGAACGAACTTTCCTTTGAACTGTAATATTAGCTACAATCACTTCATTGCCTTTTGTCGTTTGAATTTTTAATTCGATTGAGACGTTTCCCCGCAGTATTGTGACGGACAAATGTCGTTATATTTTTGTAAAAACTTTTATATTTTATATAGTAATCGAAAAGCTAAAATTTTTAATATCTTCAATACTTTCGTATAATAAATTTGTCACTGGATTGGAAGCGAAGGTAAACATAGTGAAAGAAACCTTTTCCTCGAATAGCAATTTCAAATGTGTGTAACATTTATCATTTCCGATTGGAACAACTTAAAGTCGAACTGTTTTTAATCATAGCGAGTCCGAAACTATAATAGATAACTTATTTAAGCAAAGATTGATTTAAGGTTTTGGTATATCAAAGACGGGATTAAAATAGTGTTATTTATAGCTGTCTTAAAGTGAAACAGGAGAACAGTTATTTTGAAAGATATTGGAAAGTCAATAAATAAGACTTTAGTGTATTTTTTTATAAAATACTCGTATTATGAGCTGATGATTGTTCACCAAGTACGACGAAAACTACCATAATGATATAAGAACCCAAAAAATCTCCATTGAAAATTAAATATTCTAGTAGATATTATATTTAGATTGTTCTAAGATCTTTTTACTGTATCGACTTGTGGTCGTCAATTTATTCCAATGATTCATATGCGTTTAATTCAGTTGCCATACTTTAGGTAGACACAAGGGGTTCTGTTTCAAAAATAAAAATTAATTAATTATCTACGTTAATTCTTCCCGTTATTTTTATGAACCATAATAATGTTATCTTCGTACTCTCTATGAAAACGTCGAAATGTTGCCAGCATCATAAATTTTCATAATTTAGGGGGATGTTGGATCCGCTCCGTTCCGGAAATACCCCTGTTATCCTTTTTAAGCTAATATTAGCTTGTTTTATTATGTTGTAAAGCCAAAATACAATTACTTTTCATGATACATGTATTATTTAATCTGAGTAATAAGATTTTGTATGAATAAATAGCATATAGTATCTGATCAGTATTGATATATCGATGCTTAACACACTTACCACAATAGGACAATTAGCTATTTCTGAAATTGATAATGTTTATTTGTCAATTCAAAATTGTATACATATAATATAACTGTAGAACCAGCGTGTCTGTACATTGAATATATTTACCAAAAACTGATTGGGGGCGATGAAGGAAAAGTATCAGAATACAAAAAGACGATTTTGAAATTTTTTGGCTGTCTGTCCTGTCTGTTCGAACACGCTAATCTCCAAAACTACGGAACGGATTTTCACGGGGTTTCGACAGGTTAATAAGCTTAGCTTGGCGCTTCGAATAGGCTTTATCTCATGGAAATCGGCTGACGGGAAGAAAATATATCCCAATTTAGAATTTAAAAACTAAAATTCCACGCGTACGAAGTCGCGGACACAGCTAGTTTCATATAAATTTCCAAATTGAGTAGGTACGAGTTTCAGAATATTAATATTAGGTAGCTATTGCTTTCTCTGTCACTCATCTATGGTCGTAATAGATATTATTTAACATTATTGACTGTGTATTACCTTGTTAATACACTCAACACAGTTATCCTTTTTGCAATATCGAAACACTACCTAGATTGATTTTAATGACCTCGATTTTATAGTTGTATCCGAAATAGAAGACACCATAGAACAAATCTTGATTTGGGGTACTCTGAATCTGGTCGATTTCAACCTCAGTAAGACATAAGTCATCGCCTTCACCGCTAAATAAAAGCCCCTTTTGTCGTAGCGTCTCGCCTTCGGAAAAGATCTTAAGATCTCGCAGAGTATCGGGATTCTTCAACAGAGTCTAATTTAGGAGTCATCTGGAAAACACCCCAAAATGGCCTCCAGAAAGCTCGGTGTGCTGGACAGAGCTAAACGGTACTTCACCTCGGGTCAACGTCTGACGCTCTACAAAGCTCAGATCGGACCCCATATGGAGTACTGCTCGCATCTCTGGGCCGGTGCACCGAAGTATCGGTTGGATCCACTTGACTCCATCCAACGACCCGCTGTTTGAATTGTCGACGATTCCACTCTCACAGCCGGTTTGCAACCACTCAGAGACCACAGAGACGTTACGTCCCTCTGCATGTTGTACCGCCTGTATAACGGGGAATGCTCCGAAGAACTGTTCGATATGACTCCCACTTGGGGTTTCTACAATCACAATTTATATTTTTAATACATATAAAAAAAACCATTAAGATCAATTATCAAAGTTGATTGACGTTTAATCAATGTTAGGCCAATATAATATTGTTTTAATGGATTCATTTCATAACACGTTCATTGCCAGAGCTAAATGATGGAATACGTGAGGTGGCCAAAATTTAATTTGTTTCTGTTGTAGTGAGGTTATAAGTGAAATGTCATATTATCACTTTATTGTTTTACAAATAGTTTTATACACTTAAAATATTTACCACGCGATATCGCGTGATTGGCCATACACAATACGATTATAACTCTCATGGCCAGAAACGCGACATCGCGTGATATACATATATGTAGTTCAACGCTATTAACTACAGTTTCAGATGTAAATACAATATTGTTGAGGGATATACTGAAAAAAGCATTGATTGATTTAACATTTTGTATTACAAAACAACTTTTTATGTCTTACGTCTTACTTTTCGCAAACGGAAACAAAAAAATATTTATAAACAAGTAATATACACCAATATTCATAAACGTACAGGAACTAATCATTATTTTTGGTGTAATTGATAATGGTACATATTTTTTCTTTTATAATGCAATAGCAAAATGGATAATTATGTAGATTTTGAAGTGAAATAATGTAAATCAAAAAAACAATCTGAACAGAATGGTGGACTATCAGGACACGTTTTACATTGCATAGTGGTGTTCCGTCTTATTTTATTTACGTAACAGTTTCTACAATCCTTTCTCAAAGTCGCATTTACTGTTTTTCCACGACGAAGAGTGTGTTCTTTAGTTTTCTGTATTTTAGTCAGTCGGTGCTGCTCTTCTGTGCACTGCCGCTGTGTGAGACGATTTATCTCTTTTTCAGGCAAAAACGATTCAATTATTTGTTGTCACACATTCTAAATAACAACAAAGTACTCGTAAACTAATCAAAAACAACTTAAAAGGGAATCTAAAAACAAATTACTCAAAGAAACACATCCTTTCCAATAAGCGCCGTTGAGTGAACTGTTGAACATAAACAAAAATGTCTACCCTCAGGCCACGGCCACGTGTGAAACATCAATCCCTTCCCTAGTGGCCAAAACTAATACCATTCGCTGTTGCGCTATGGCTGATATTTTACAGAGCATAAAATTTTTTTAGGGATGATAACGCGATATCGCGTGATCGGCCATGTCGTAGCGGGCCAAATCACGCGATATCGCGTGCTCCGGCAATGAACGTGTTAAATTATATATATTTTTTTAATTCAAGGACGTTTGAATTTTTTCGTAAACTTACAGAGATAGTACTTACAATGTATATCTTGATCTGTTGAATCCTAAATGGTTCGTCTGTTGAACAGATTTCCATCATAACAAATGGTATCTCTTCGGAGAGTGCTTAGAATCGCACACATAATTCGATCATGCCTAATCGCAATTAATATCGATTAACCGGAATTCTCGCTACATTAGTGCGAGCGTCACATGTTCTATACGGGTTATTAGCTGTAAGGCCAACTGCACACTTGTCCGACGAGTATGTTAGTTCAAAGGTTCGTCTTTGAATCAAACTTTATTTATTTAGGAACAGACACTCACGTAGTAATTTGAACATAGTTAAATTGAATAGATTTACATCCACACCTTCTGATCCGTAACACAACAAAACAAAGCATTGAATCAATATACATATATATATATATATATTATAATTTATTTTTTATTTAACACTTTATTCCATTTGTTCAATGGGCGAGCTTATATGCTACATGGTATTGTCTTCCAGCCAACCTTCTGCAGAGGAAAGATATAATGACGGCGGTGCAATCAAGGAAGTTAAAACCTTAAAAGGTAATATGTTTTTAAAAGGTAGCCAATTTGTTTATAAACATGTGTCAAAGTTGAAGAACAAACAAACACCTTCGAATCTAACGAGGTTAATTTTTATCAAAGGAGAAATGTAGCGCAGAGGTTATTCATGCAAATGGAATAAAGATACACACTACTTACTCTTACAAGCGGCAAAACAGATAAGTTTGCGTGCAATAGACTTTGTTCACGGGCTAGACGTTCAGGTAACTGAGCTGCGGAAGCTACGAGTATGGGAGCCGCCAGTAAAATTTTGTGACACATTCAGTGAATATGTTAACGTCGTATATGTGTGTGTATTATTGTACGTAATGAGCAAGGCCAGTTGCCTTCAAATTTGTCTATCTATTTTGTCGTTCGTACATATGTAGTGAATGTAAAAATTCCGTTTCCTCGTGTAAGCTGCGTAAACATTCATATTCCGGTACATATCGTCCATATTAAACTGGTAATACGAAACGTGACGTCTGTAACAGGACGAGAGTATTGAAAAATCGCCTCAACTAGTATCGTAGCGCCCTCGCTAGAGAGATGATCATAGCCATAATCCATCAAATAGATTGCGACAATGTCAAATGCTTCGAAGTATGGAGATAAACAATAAAGGGTGATGAAAAGGTGTCCCAAAAAGAAAACCAATATTTGGCATATATTGAGATATACCTCAAACGGAAGCTTTTATTTCATAGATCTTTCAATCTTAATACCTACAGTTAATGTTAAAATTGGGCAAACCACGATGTAAGCCACATTTCCATTCTTAGCTTAAATTTGTCAAAATATTTTTCATTTTTTTTTTTAGTAAAAAAAACCCATCACTGGAATTTATAATTGCTTATAACGATCATAACAAATACATTGTTACTAGTTTTACATTTCTTGGTGGGTTGGGATGACTACTATATTGATTCCCTATCGTCCTTTCTTGCTGTATTTGGTCTGCCGCTCACTTTCCGAAAAAATAAAACCAAAGGTAAGTTTTAGAAGAAAAAAAATATCCCAAATTTATTATTTCACGAGCCCTATCTAACTACATATTGTTTGAAATATTTTCTTGTAAATATCGAACCAATTTAGTTCATCTACAAATTTGAATTACATTATTAATGTGAATGTAAGGAAAAGTCTATGAAAAACCTGCACAAAAAGTTTACATTGCCGTCTTGGATCGTTTCAACGCCTTCAGACATAGGTACTTACCGTCCCCGCGGGGGCTGGGCATCACCTCTATAAATTGTCTCTTTCTTTGGAACACACATTGTTCTATGGGTCTGAAGTCCATAAATAACTTATTATACCTTAAGATTCTAACATGGATTAGCTACAGACATTAGAAGATCTAGCAAAATTAACGGAAAGGAACGACTTTTAAAAACAAATATGTCACCTTTCAAACATTTACTACAGTGATCTTTTCAAAAAATATTAAATGTACAGACACGGCTTTGTTATGATTTTATTTTATGCAAGTGAAAAACAACTTTCTCCACGTTTTTATAGCTAAGCGGTGAGCAGCTGTGAACAAGATAAGGGTGATCGAACGGTACCCAGACAGTGTTGGTTTATAATCAATATTTCAACTGGACCTTTTAAATCCTCATACAGTACCTAGGTACCCCTCTAACTCAGCGCTTCGAATTGAATTATGATGACATTCACAACTAATCCTTACCATTTAGAAAACTTGCGATATTATCAGCCAACCTAAAGTAATTATAACCTTTTAAACGACTTTTAAAATTCTAAATTCAAATGCTTTATTTTTATTTTTTTGTTATTATCAAATTTAGATTATTTTTGTGTCACAATCTAGCCTAAGTTTTTATCCATGTTGTGCACGTCTATAATTGGGATACATACCAGACTTCAATCTTGTCTTAATTGTATACCCAAATCATTAGCGTTGCCGTACCTAAAGAAATTAAATAAAAATACATTCACATACGGATAAACTTATTTATTCAGTATATGTATTTAATGTTGATATCTATTTAGAGGAGGTGATCTTTCAACCTCCTCGTAAAACTATCACTGATTGGAAATTTTCTCATATCATAACGGAAACTTTGATTCAGAATCTTTTGGCTTTCGTGGCGGAATAATCTGAGAGAATACTGAGGCCCTGTGGCAGTTTCAAATTATCCGCAGATATATAAACTCCTACAAAAATAGTATAAAACAAATATAAGAAATTTTAATAATTTGACAGTCCAAAGCCTGTAAAACTGTTATGGAAAAGAATCAAGAAGTTGTCATCAAAATTTGATTAAACAATTTACTCAGTATGTGTCAATAGGTATGAGTTACGTGTAAACAGAAAAAGGAGTGTGGCCAATGTCAATAACCTAAGCGATCGAGTGTGGATAGCGTTATGCACATAATCACTATTTATTTATTTATTTTTAGTCAGATATGAAAGGTTTAGTCTACTGTTTGAAATATTAAAATAATTTATACTATTTTTGTTGGACCTCATATTTGTAATATCCTTTCCTGTTAAATAATTTCTACTTTTCTATAATACGATTCAATAGTACCTCCACTTGAATCGCTTATCGCTCCAATGTTTCTTACACCATTAATCAATCGGAATGTAATAATAGTAACCACGAACGTTCCAATTCGTGTCAGTCGTATTTCGGATTCAAGATGAGGTGAATTTCTTTCACTTATTTCTGCTTTAGTTTTTTTTTTTATAGATATGTTTGTTTATAGATGGTAAACGAGCAAATAGTCCGCTTGATGATAAGCGAATATTCATCGAAATCTGCGACATATTTGCAAACATCAGGCAAGACTGACGAATGTTGGTACAATCGCCAACCTTTAAGAATTTGAAGTTTAGGAGATGGAAGGTGTATGGTGTTTAAATGAGGCCCGGACTCTTACCTACATTCAAGCACGATACGCGCGTTATAACAAAATTCTTTCAAATGGTTACCTAGTTGCCATACATTGGAAATCCTGCGCACTGACCTGATATAGCTGTTGCGGCGAACACGGCTGTAACCGTTCGTTTGTTCAAAATCTCCGAAAGTTCTTCACCGATTGGTTAACACAACTTTTGACACAACGTTGCATTCGAATACGCGCGTGTTTTTATATACCTATCACAAGGTAAAAAAAATATTTTTGCCCAAAAACAGGTAAAAACAGGGTAAGCGCTATCTGTTGGGCAGCCACAGCAACGCGTGGCCGGGCACAGCTAGTTTGAAATAAAATTTGGAATAAATAAAATATCAGCCCATTGTTGGAGAGATTAAACTCCAATGTCGTCAAATAATAGATATAGAGAACTATTATTACCTATGTTTTGTCTATTATAGCCCTCACTTATTGCTTACACACGTGTGTACTTTAATTACGTACCGATCTCTAATTTTATTTCCTTTAACATCAAACATAGTAGTAGACGGTGCTTTAGTTAGAGGAATAAAATAACATCCCATTATACTTCCTATTTCATGGAATAATTATTTAATGATTTATAATTGAAGATTTAAACGGTAAAAACATGATTAGGACCTATTTATTAATAAGGAGATCGTGAGGTCATTTACTTTATTTTTGGTCTGTTTAGGGGTTCGCTACATTAAAAAGGCTGAGAAATGATCTGGATCAAGGAAATAAAATGTTTTTCACCTCTTACATTAAAACATGTATAGGACTTGTATATATGTATAGCGAGAACTCGAGAAATGAAATCGATTCCTATTGTGGTAAATTGTGTATTGTGTTAGTCTATAAAACTTCAAATTCTTTTTTTGTGCATAAGGTTTTTGATACTTAAATAAAAGCATATAGGACTGCGTGTTTCGTGTGCTGCCAAGGAGTCATCTTCTGTCCTCAGTAAACCTACTATCAGTTTAGTGAGCGACTTCTGACTTACTTTGACGGGGCCGCGACGTTGAAAAAAATACGTTTTAGACTTTAAAATTGTTTATTGTAAAGAAAACTTGACATTGGCAGAATGTGCTATTTGCACCATTGCCATATATAAAAAAAACTACTAAAGGCAAAGGTTTAGTAGTTACTAAACCTTTAAAATGTGCTAACTAGAATTCAATAATACCCCCCAACACCTATATTAAATTCTTACAATACAAATTGTATATAGCCGCAATAAACTAGCGTGTGACTAAAGTAACTAGAACTACAAATAATGATTCAACCCAATTTCAAGAATTACATGCAGGCTTTATGCCATTTGCCATTAATGCAAGTATTTCGTGTCATTGGCTGGCTCGTTATAGCACTTCGACTTAACCTAACCTTAATCTTCGTTGTGACCTAAATAATAAGTGGGGGTAGAAATAGGCGTATTTCTTAGAACCTTCGTGTTATGAATCAGCTCGTAGTCGAATTGATTGTTTCATTATTAGTTATGGGGAACGTGACTGGCGACCATATGGTATAAAATGGCGTGCATTGATTTTGCAGCTTGACGGTAGTGCATATATTTATTCTTTATTGCACAGACTGACAAAAGCTGGGCTTAATGCTTTGAAGCATTACCTCTAGTGTTGTAAAAACGAGCGTTGAGCGCTCCACGTTCGAGCGCTGAGTGAGTACTAATGAACTTTCTTCTTTAGTTTGCGAAATGTCACTTTTTAATTGAAACTAAGATTCCTCGAATTTTGAGTTAGGCCGGTTTATAATTAAAAAGCACCTCTTAAATTTCTTTTAAGTTTTTATTGAGTTGGCGCCTGTTCAAAATGTATATTGTCCTTAAAAGGTTTTAAACACATGAAACAATAACGAATCGTGTGTAGTCTTAGCAGAGGCCGTATCAAACAATTTATGACGATTTCTAAAACAGGTTTCTAATTTCAGAAAAATACTGAAATGGACATGGTACGGTACATTGAACAGATGTGTTTAGGCTCTTTGAGAATTTGATCTTCGACCTTCAATTGTATTCCTTTCTTTTTTGGACCTAAGAGCCTTTGCGATCTCAACTGTGATTGATTTCAACCTATTAGACCTTTGACCTTCCATAGTCCCCTTTTATATTAGTGTTCCTGTTGGGGCAAGCCACACTTGACTAGTCAAATGAAAGAAAGTAATAACAACGAAAACAGCATTTTTATTGCCACATATTTATTTTCACTAACCAATTTACAAAATTTATTGGCTGAGTTTTTTAAATTTATATTTAGTAGCGTTAGGAAATCTCGGCTGACGCTAGCTGCAAGTTTTCAGATCTTTTGTGTGTTTGCATGCGTACGCGTATGTATGAGCGTGTGCGTGCGTGCTTATGTGTGTTTGTGTGAGTGTGTCCAAAAGGTTTACAATACCAATTTTCAGAATTTAGGGGTCATCTGGAAAATAAGGCCAAAATGGCTTCCAAAAAGCTCGGTGTGCTGAACAGAGCGAAGCGGTACTTCACCCCTGGGCATCACCTTATGCTTTACAAAGCTAAAGTGAGGCCCCATATGGAGTATTGCTCCCATCTCTGGGCCGGCGCACCGAAATACCAACTGGACCCATTTGACTCCATCCAACGACATGCTGTTCATATTGTCGACGATCCCACTCTCACGGGCGGTTTAGAATGCCTCAGCAGTCGGAGAGACGTTGCGTCTCTCTGTGTATTCTACAGCCTGTACAGCCGGAGAGACGTTTCTACAGCCTGGGGAATGCTCTGAAGAATTGTTCAATATAATTCCCACCTCGGGTTTCTATAACCGCACCTCGCGTCACAGAAGTGCGGTCCATCCGCATTTCCTCGATACGGAGGTGTCGCGCACTGTTCGGTCCAAAAATTACTTTATACCGCGAACCCGTAGGCTGTGGAACGAACTGCCTCAAGAGGTCTTTCCATTAAGCTACGATATGGGGTTCTTCAAGAGAGCTGTGAATAGGATTTTGCAAGGTCGGCGGCGCGCCCGCATACCCCCTGGTGTTGCAGGTGTCCATGGGCGGCGGTAACACTTACCATCACGTGGGACCGCTTGCTCGTCCGCCCACTATTATATAAAAAAAAAAAATATATATTAAATTTACTGGAAAGTTTTGTAGTGTTTCTTGGTTGTACATTATTTTTCCAAGAGCCAAGAATTTTATATAATCAGAATATTTATTCTTCCTGGTAGATGGCAGAGTGTCATAGATCGTAGATAGATGGAACTAGATATTACACAATATAGTGCAAAATTTACTATTAATATGTTTTATTTTAATACCAAGAAAAACGAGAAATCTCCGGTATCCCTAATGTTTTTAATATAAGCAGACTTAAAACAGATTAATTTGTATACAAAGTATTCGTACAGAATTTCTGTTAGCATCAGTATAACATAGATACACGGAGTGACAGTGGGTATTTACATAAGACCATTTAATTACCTTTGAATTGTTACACGGATAAATTGAAGAGTTATTAAATACAAGAATGCGAATGTAAACTGAATAAGGAATAATTGCGAGTTTAAACAAAGTGAAGAAATAGAATTAATAAATCAATAAAAATGAACATTCCTTATTGCATTCATGATTAAACTGGTTCAATTTCAGCCTTTAACGTCCCACTACAGGGCACAGGTCTCCACTAGTAAATCATTGGACTTGTATGAATTAGAGGATTGGACTTGGAGGGTTTCAGACCATAATCCACCACGAGGGCCTAGTGCGGAGTAGTAGGTATAACACACTCCAGATTTTTTGTTATTTCTCGCGCATGCTTCGGTTTCCTCAGGATATTTTCCATCAACGCCGAGCTAGTGGCAATTTTTTTTCCGCGCTATCTTGATTTCACCGACCGGTACATGTTAAGAAGTTAATAAGAATAATTAATGTTTATTGTATACAATATAACATTACATAATATACATAGGCATAATCGGAGCGTTCTCTTCTATTAAGTTATATTAAATTAACCGCTTAATAGTTTCTACTTAGGTAAATATTTTCCAATTATCACGAAATGGGCGTTGAAGGAACACCGACTTGCTCCAGAATAAAAAATCTTGAACATGGGTAACATCCATCAGTTCGCATTGAGGCTGGGTAATATGTGCCAAAACCTATAAAGAAAGGCTTGTTGCCTGCAGTGGAATGTTATAGATTAATGTCGTCTGATAATGTTTTTTTTTATTTTCAGATGTAAAAGTGGAAGGCTATCCAACAATGGTGTGGTTTCACGGAGGAGATTTCATACGAGGAAGCCCCTATGACCTTAATCCGTTTCAACTTGTAATAAAACAAAAGGTAAATTTTTGCTTTTATGTAAGAATGTTGGTATTGTAGTTTTAGGAGTACCTATTGCCAATTTATTTAGTCTTTGGTTTTTCAATTTCACACATGAATTATTAATAGTTTAAGTTTAGAAGACGGTTTTTACTTAAAACAACTAAATTTTATAACAGAGAACTATTTTAAGAACCCAAAACACAGCCACTGGGCGCACTCGACTGGCCACCTTACTTACTCCTCTCTCACAGAAGATTACCGCAAAATGTACTGCATTTCCTACTAGTTATTTCCACAATGTACGTACGTGTATCAGTAGTGAGACAGATATGTCAGAGCCCATTCGCGTCCCATCCTATCTTATCCCTCCCAATTTTTTCAATCCTTTCCCGAAACCAATTCTTAAATGCCAACGTTTGTCAATCCATCAGTATTCACTTACCATCAGGTGGATTATCTATTCGTCTGCCACCTTCTATCTATAAAAAAATAACTTTTAATATTTTAAAATAACAAAATATGGCGAAGATTTTGTTTAAAATTAGCAAAATTTTATGACACAAAACCATTTTTACAGGTAATATTTATCTCAGTCGCCTACCGCCTAAACATATTCGGATTCTTCTCAACGGTTGACAATGAGGCTCCAGGGAACTTCGGACTAATGGACCAAGTAGCTGCTCTGACTTGGGTCAAAAATAACATTGAAAGTTTTGGAGGCGATCCTGAAAATATTTGTATTTTTGGACACGATGCTGGAGCTGTAAGCGTAGGCTTGCATCTCATTTCTTCATATTCAGCAGGGCTTTTCCATAAAGCTATAGCCATGAGTGGTAATGTTTTATCACCAGAAACGGTGAATATAGCAAGGAAAGAAATTATCACAGTTGACAAAGTAGCAAACGCCTTCAGTTGCTTCCGAAGACCAACCATACAATTACTCGATTGCCTTAGAAGGGTACCTTATCAAGCGCTCCTTGATTTAGGAGAACCACTTGCTGAATGGAAACCAATTGTAGACAACGGATTCAGTAACGTAACGAGCCCTTTCATAAGTGATCTGCCTAGCAGATTGTTTAATGACGAAGTTTTCACCCCAGTACCAGTTCTAACAGGTTACACAAATATGGAAGACGCTTTATTATTAGCAAAAGAGGATACTGAAGATTCTGGAATAAGCCAAAGAGAATTTGATGTGATGCGTGAAGAAATAATCCTTTCCGATATAACCGTGGACAATAGCTCGTGTTTTACAAACCAACATCATATACATGATGCCGTTGCGTTTTTCTACAAGCCCATTCCGCCTACAACGAATGAAACTATTTTGAGGAAACTGTTTTTGGAATTTTACACTGATAAAATTCATGGAGCAACTACTTATCAATTAGCTAAACATCTCAGCAAGCATTCCCCAGTATACCTCTATAGATTCGATTTAAAACCGTTCTCTGACATAGCCAATGAGGGAATCCCCGGCTGGATTAAAGTACCACATAACTTTGATTTAATTTTCACTTTCGGCATGCCTTATCTGGCTTTGCCTACTGACTTGAGCAAATGGGATTACAGGGATAAAAGCATTTCCGAGATAATCATGAAAATGTGGTCCAATTTCGCTTGGTACTCAAATCCTACTAACTCCGGAGTGATTATTGAATGGGAGCCTTTTGAGGAACAGAAACCAGGGTATCTGATTATAGATCGGCAAAATTTCACTATGAGCACACCCGCAACTATAAATTACAAAGCGTTCGAGTTTTGGACCAACTTCTACCCTAAAGTAGTTGAAATTGGGACAAAGTGCTGCAAGGAGAATGCCGATGATTCTGGCACAGATTCAATTATTATGAGAAAAGTAATTCATAGCCTGATACTATTAAATTTAGTTTTTGTAATTATCTTGTAAAGTTGTCTTTAAACCATAGTGTTATCTTTATTGTTATTTTTGTATAGTCTATTTTAAAAAAAATATTTATTTATAAAAACTTATTATTGCTGGAGGATTACTACTCAAAATCAATAACGAAATAATTATTTATGTGAAAAATATGAGTATTCTCTGAATAAACATAAAATCACACGGCGTAGTTTTTATTTTATCAGATAATGTTTTTACGGCTCGTGGCAATGTGTTTGTAATTTAAGTTAATCTACGACCTTACACGTAACTTAAGCTTCAAGGTCGATCGGTCACGCTTAGCCTTCGGCTGCGTCACCGAACGTCTGAAATGTGGCGCAAACTTACCATTCTGATGCTATCGCCAATATTCAGAGAGACAAGGTTTACTAGATTTCGAATTTGGATTTTAGTTCACATTTGGGTTTTGAAATTGTTGTTTCTGTCGAATCAGACACTGTATTTATGTGCGCAATTTTGTAATATACCATATAGTATAATAAATAAATATTTTTTAATAATTAATTTAAGTATAAAAAATAGAAACTGGTCACGTTATTGAACTTTGCAGGAACTTTGCTTCAAACTTTTATATTGTAAAGTTTTAATTTGAATGACAATTATTTATAACTTTTAATACTCATAATCTGCAAGTTCCTAACACATTATTTCTTTGGTTAACCAATCCACTAAAAGAAATTATGTTTCGATTTTTAATCACTGTTCCTTCCACGCAACTGATTGTATTTTTAAACCAGCTGCCTATTTTTTTTTAGTTTCTAAATTAGGAACTTGTGTTTTAAAACCACAAATTCAGAATCCAAGTGTCGGAAACCCGTTTTACCCCATAGCTATAACATGTCAAAAATGCAATTTATTGCACATGCTACACGAAATTGATGCTACAAACAATTCGCTTTCTCTACATTATTGGTGTTTCACAGTTCACGTGTTTAAAGCCCATTATTCATATTAACTTAACAGTTCGAACGTCAACTGTGTAGGACGTTGAAACGTAGCAACAGTGAATTGTACTGCACTGGATACCGTTTGCAATTTGTGTGCCCACTTATAATGGCGCTGCAAATATAGTTTTGGAATGAGCAAACAATGAAAAAGTCTACAGTTTGTTTGGTTTCGTTGTATTTTAATGTCGATTGTTGACTCTAGTTCTCGAGATATCTTGATATAATGAAATCTTAAAAATAACAGTCGTTAAAAACCATATTAAATTAAACGACCTTGTCTGCCACCTTCTTTCTATAAAATACACAGCTGATTCATGGAATATTTTCTATTAGGTGGACCATAGGTATTTACCGGTTGATTATGATGTTATCTGAACGAAACTTACTTTGGTTAACATTTTTTGAGTTAAAATTTCGTTGGTTCAAGATTCCCCAGGCGCGGGCCGACGAAGACGAAGACATCGCTAACACACCCACACCCACACCGGCCTTCAGCCATGGCCTACGCTTCTCATCGACTCGCAATCCGGTGCTGTCCTTCTAAAAAGCCCAAAGCCGAGATTTGTTCCTTCCTCCGGTTAACCGGCGTAGGCTCGTTGCATCATACACTTTTTTTAATTAAACAAAACATCTTGAACTTGGTGACTCTTGAAAGGCCACTAGGGCCATAAAAATTTAGCCATTCGGGAAAAAATGAAAATTATGTTTAAGTAGATTTATATTTAATATAAAGCAATAAAACATGATTTATATTTAATATTTCACTAAAGTTTAAATATCTGGGAAACTAAAATTAATAATCAGTTCTCTTTTCTCCGATAAAAAGTACCCACTTAAATGTCGGACATTTTTTTTATTTTTTATGAATTTTATTTACAGTTACACTTTTATACGCACTGTACCTATTACGAAAAAAATGGGTATAAACCTTAGTAAGTGATAAAAAAAATGCTTACTTTACCGAGGACTTTCTGCCTCCAAATTGTCCAAGGTTTTTATTATGTTGACGTAAGGGACTTGACGCAACCTGTTCTAACACGTTCAGCGATATTAAATAATTAATATCCGAGGGTAGGTACAAATGAGAAAGGAAAATTGATGTTGGCACTATTTTATTTATCAAATAAGTAAAAAGTAAAGAGAACATTTTAAAAACAAGTTCTTATTAAAATGCACTAAAATGAAGAAAATAAACATAGAAGTCATTGTTATTATTTGATGTAATTAAGCCCCAAACCAACAAAAACACTAACTGAGTGTTGATGGGTGTACATCAGGAAAAGTAAGTTATTTATAAACAAATTACACAAATCTAATCATTATGTTAATTTTTTATGTGATTTAAAAGCTTGTCGCAAGATTCCCGTACCAATTAAATTAGAAATAGAATAATTTCAAATTACAAATCAAGGTGTGATAATCAAATAAAAGCGTGGGACTGCGTTTTTCGTGGGCTTCCAAGAAGTCGTCTTTTGTCCTTAGTAAACCTAATATCACTACTGAGCGACTCCTGAGTTACTCCAACGGGACTGGTCATTGACAGGATACGTTTTAAACTTTGAAATTGTTTATTACGAAGAGAACTTGTCACTGGCATAATGTGACAATTGCACCATTGCAGCAATAACAACATATCACCGAAATAATACAAGACCTAAACACACCAATTAATTTAAAATACACAAAACTGTTCTAGCGAAATATACAATTATTTTAGGAAATAAATAAAAAAATACAAACATGTAAAGTGTTGTTGTTCTATGTTCATTACTCAGTACGCGCACAATGACCGGGCTCCGACGACGACGTGGCGCGGGCGATGGCAACGCGCCGCATGGACGACGTAACTGCGCGCAGAATAAAAGATAAAGATAAATAAAATTATGATAAAGAATAAAAGATAAAGAAATGAACGATAAATTATGGAAAAAAAGCCTGTTAGAATCGATTCTACTCTCTAAATTGAACAGTCTATTTTTTGTCTTTGCGTTATGTCAGTGACGATGTATGTAGTTGTAGGTATATATATATATATATTTTATATACTAGTGGGCGGACGAACAAGCGGTCCCACGTGATGGTAAGTGTTACCCCGCCGCCCATGGACACCTGCAACACCAGGGGGTATGCGGGCGCGCCGCCGACCTTCCAAAATCCTATTCACAGCTCTCATATGGACATGTATATACAGTCGAAGCTCTCTTATTCACGGTGTCGCGATTCACGGTGTATTTGTCTTTTTCTTCGCGTTAATCTCGGTATATTGTTGGGGTTTCCACTGTTGTGAAACGTGTTTACCCCAGATCAAAATGTTTTATCAAGGTTTAGTAATTTTGTAAATAACGGGTATGTGTCATCACTATTTAATAACTAAATGATAATATAATATCGCTAAAATGTATAATTAGGTCATCTAAAAGATAGATAGATATAATTTTTTATTCAATACACGCAAGTGATCGCATAGCTTGACAATTTCCTATTCTAAAATGTCATTAAACATAGATAAGCGACATAGATACATAAATACTTATACCCACTGGGCTTTTATACTGGGGCTGCCTCAAGGAAAAAATATTCAGCAGACCAATGGTATCAATAGGAGAAATGCGCGAGGGTGTCGCTGCAGCTACATGGCATTGTATGGCAGCTCTTCAGCTGCGTTGCACAGGAAAAAAATATGTGTTGTATTTATTACGTGTTAAAACATAATACGATATAACTGTCGTACTTGACATAAGATCAAGAGAGAGGAAACCCTTAAGGGCAAGACAATGTGTATGTAACAGTGAACGAAAACAAGACTGATTACGGTATGTTACGGTACTCTTTTTCCCCCAAAAATACGCTCGTTAGAATTCTGAGAGTTTATAGAGCATCCCAGGTCCCACTTTCACAAGGTGGTGAAACCTAACTTCTACCAGTCTCGCAGTTATTCGGACCGAGTTGCAGAAAGAGCGCGCAGTACTTTTACTCGTAAGGATTCTTTTTGACGTGTTTTTCTTGGCTCTCTGCAAATTCTTGTCCTGTACCTTTTCTTCTTTGAAATTTCTCCTTTCTGGAGTTTGAAAACACATTGACTATCAGCCGGCCGCCGAGCAGGTCCTAGATAGATGGATAAACTCGTGTTGGTGTACAATAAAAACAATTTAAATAGTAACATGAAAAATACAACAAGCGGTCTTTGGGCGGTAAGGAACAGCTCCTACTTCTATCTGCTTTCCTGTTTATGCCATAAAGAATCTATAGAGCAACAAACTGAGCCAAACAAGTCTTTACACTGGAATAATGATAAACAAAATAAACATAATAAACGACAATTAAGACGAAGCGACTCTGTCGCCCCGAAACTCGCTTGACCACTAAGTTTTCCTTATGTGTTTTTTATCGCGGGATTTTGCAGTGTTGGGCTAACCCAGTCGATTCTCTACCGTTCAACATAGCCGGTGTATTGTTTATAAATAAAATAAAACATTTTAATAGTATAGTTTGTTTTCAACGTTCTGGGTAAGTGCTTTTATTTTTTAAAATACAATATTACTTGCTTATTAAAAAACAATAATGATCAGCATTAATTAATTTATATTCATGTCTTTTTTATGTTGAACATGATTTTACGATAAATTAATGCCTGTATTTATGATTGTTTTGTTGCGTTTTATAGCAGATAAAACGACATTTAAGTATTCTTTTAAAGTACTTACTTACCTATAGAATCGTAAAAAATCTATGAATAAGGAATATACTTTAGGTTATTAAAAAGCTGGTAAACAATAGTGCAGTCGATGACACGGTGATGTAGTCAAATTCATTCCATTCTAACCCTTATTACTGGTTGATTAAGGTACGGGTTGACCTGTTGCCGACTATTTGGTTGCAAACTAGTACCATTGATTTTTTTACATATTTAGATACGTTCCATTCTAAATCACTATATACTTCCCTAAGTTCCTGAAACACGTCGGGTCTGTAACCGCAAACACATGTAGAATATATAATCGTCGAGGTAATTTTGTTTGTTGGTGAGGATTCTTTGGATGAGTTAGTTAATTTTTTTCTAGAAGGCGGCGGGCGAGCTAACAGTCCACTTGATGGTAAGTGGATAGTGTCGCCCATGCTAAAAGTATATCTATTAGAATACACATTTTAGTGAAGGAATCAGGATATTTATGGTTTTAAAATTTAGAAATCGTATCCAATCCGTGAATCACAATTTTAAAATTTAGAATCGTATCCCATCTAATTGCTATTAGGTACTAATAACGACTCATTAATTTATTATCTAATAATTATTGTTACTGCTGTTACTAGCTGAAGCAATTACAATTATTTAATTGTCGTATTGTCTATCTATGTTACTAACATTAAGTAACGAGAAATCTCATTAAATATTTGCAGAGAAAATATTACCCATCCGAGAAAAGGGGCCTTTTCGTTGGGTTAACTTTTGTAGATATTGAGACCTTACAGATATTATATTTAAATAAAATAAATAATATTTTTACTGCACTATCTTATATTTTTATTGCTCAGATTTATTAAAAATCAGATGTTACATCATGTTTCTATTTATCAATTTATAATCTTTATACAACGAAATTTTAACTTAAGGAATGTTAACCAAAATTAATAATTCCATACCGACAATACTAGGAAAGGTATGTAACATTATATTCGGAAATTAGAAATATACAAAGATAATAAACAATGGCTAGGTATTATTTTGTTTTATTCAAAATTTCAAGTCATTAGCTTAATTTTAATTTAATGAAAATTTACCATTATTTAAAAAAAAATCTCTAATTTCATCAAAATGCATTATTCCCTTTTTTCCTGAGGGCAGTATAAGGTCTCTATGCTCAGATAACGTCATGCATTTCATCACACAAATTTCTACTCGTAATAAGTGATATAATTAGGTCCGTTTTATTATACATTTTAGGAACTCAACAGATCATGGCGATAACACAAACTGTTTTCGTGCTGACGCTAGCAACAATGACATTGGGGCAACGACCTCCCTTCGCCGGCAGCAGACCAATAGGGTTCCCTGACCTGGCCAACAGGACTACCACAACTACAGACGGGCTGGACAATCGGTAAGAAAGAATAATTAATTATCTCTATTAGGTCTCTGTAAATTAACCAACATTCTTTTAATGTTAGTAGTACCGGATTAGCTAGTTTGAGTTTGAGTTCCAATCTGATATTCATTTGTTTAAAGATAAATGTTTGCTTGGATCTGGGTGGTGTGTTCGTCTTTGTATGTGTCTCTGGAATCACGACACCGGGAATTCTAGTGTGGACCATGGACTGTGGCATTATTTACGTGTATGTTGTATACTACGGTCACACACTGGGCGCATGCTATTGGTGGAGTTACTCCATTCTCAAAAAAAAATTTGCCATGAAGTTGTCAGAGTCCGTCTCCCCTAAACCAGCTTTTTAACGCCCCAGTCCGAATTTGTCCTTATTCCTTCCCATTCTTCCTAATCCTTGTTCTAATTCCTGATTCCTAAGATGCCTGCTTACAAGGGTGGTTTAGAATATCGAACAATTGTTGGAGTGTTTCCAAGTTTCAAGATCCAAAAATTTGATAATGTACCTATGTCATTATTTTTGGTAATTTTTAAAATTGTTACGCATACAGCGTTTTCAGCAGATTAGAAAGCTGATCGTCTGCAGCTTAAAAATATATCCATTAATATTTGGACCCCTATAAAATAATATGTAGATATGTATATGTACATATATTATATGTTAGGTACTGTAAAACTTAAGAGTTGCCTGCCTGATTTAATAAACAAGATAATTCCAAGTGAGAACATTTTGAATTACCTCTTTAAGAATTAACTATTAAAAAAACCGAGTCTGATACAGTTTGTTCCAAGTGTTCTGATTATACGCATGCATACCCATAGGTCATGTTCAAAGGAGATTAGGTAGCACAAAAAGTAACTAGCAAAGAGTTAAAATTTCGGTATCATTTTATAGGTTTACTCAAAAGCTGTCGATCTAATAAAATAATGTAAGTTAACGGTTTTTGCAGTAAATTAGAAAGAAATGAAAATATATTTATTTTTAATATTAAATTTTATGGATGCTATTATTATGTCTGTTATGTCAATATTTTCGAATAACTTGTTTAATCAATTGATCATTTTTTTATCGAGTGAGATCATTGTTATGTTTCTATGGCCCCTATTTTCGAAGATATTGTAATTTTAATCTTATCCGGCCGACTCAAAAATTAAGATAACTGCCATTCAAGGGGAGGTGGGGTGGAAGTTGGTAGGAAGGTGATTTTGTCGATAAAAATAAATGTATAACATTCCCTTAAAATATCCGCATACGATCCTGATCACAAAGTATATTATTAAAATATCACTAGCAGCCTTGGATAATAAGTCGAAATGATAGACTGATAACTTAATCTTTTTGATAATTTCAGTTTCGGAGAAGACGGCACTACGCAAAGGTTGCCCATTGAAGCGTTAGGTGACAGAGACCTCATCGACCGCATTAACAAGCTGCCTATTGACCAGCAACCCTTCTGGTACCTTAACTGGAAGGCTCTGGAAGAACAAAGGAAAAACCCTCAAACCTTCGAACAAAGACCGAGTCAGTTCTCTGAAACATTCCCCAATTCTGGAAGCAATAGTAATCCTACAAATAATATTCCAAATTCTGGTGTTGAAAATCGCAATTTTGGAAACAATGCGGCTAATTCAAACTCTGCAATTGAGAACAGAAGTGCAGTGGATTCAAGTACTAATAAACCAGTGGCAAGTACGACTACTAAAAAACCTGTTTATGATTACTAATATGAAAAGGCTTCACAATATTATTGAACATCACGAGAGTAGTCGAGTTTATGGGCATATCTGAAGAGGTGGTGCAATTAGTTTAATTTAACATTAAACTAGACAGCTAATTTTTAATTTATAAAAATATTAAATAAACTATTTTATTTCTAGTTGGATTCATTATTTATTGTGCATTCAAGATGGGTGTGTGTGAGTGTGTGTCACCTAACCCTACGTAACAAACAAAAAGGACGATGAGAAAAAATATATATACATATTGTTTCAACCCACCAATAAAGATAAAATTAATGACAACGTAATCTTTATAACCATAATCTTTATAAGCTATTACAACAGCTAAACCGATATTTTACTGAAATTTGTGTAAAAGATTATAACAAACCTAAATAAGAATAAAAAGTAAAAAATAAGAGGTTGGAATAACACACGTTTGTAGGATTTGGAGTTGTAGGTTTGTATACATCTGGAATACACGCAGCACACAATACCATACCATTTATTAACGACCTGTGTCGCACGCGGTCTTCGGCTCTTCTTAACCAACCACCACCGGCGACTTTCTTCAAGTCTTCAGTGCAAGTGGCCGGAGGGCGTCACGCGCTACGTTTCCCGATACATGGTCTCCATTCGAGGACTCATCAGCCCAATCGGTTATGGATCTGCGGCCACATGCCTGCCCACTTCAACTTGCTGATTCTTTTTTTTTTATAGAAAAACGACGGCAGACGTTATAACGGGCAGGATGCATTGATTACTTTCGTTTTCAATCGTTGTAGTATAGGCGACGAGAAGAACCTCCCAATGAAAACGCAAAACACGTGCCTAATATACATTTGTATATCATGTTCTTTATCACAATTATCTATTTTAACATATGTATTCGAATAAAAAACAGATGTTCAAGTTTCTATGCTACTATTTCAAGTTATGCTACTGTGATATGTACATTTATAATTAAGTTTAAAAAATATGGACGTTAAAAACCGCAAACATGATTGATATCAAATAAAATATTCTTGCAATCATAATTTAATTAACTCTGTGACCAGATAACATTGGACGTGGCCTTTTATCTTTAACCTCCTATAAATACTGTTGTTTTTATTTCTCACAAGATAATTATAAATGTGAAAGCAGGCAATACATACTACATTCTTTTAATCTGACTGTTCAAACCAGTCCAATTAAACCAGACACTCTTTCAAATCTTTCTAAAAATAGTTAAGACCGGTACTTGAAACTACTGTTTCAAGTATCCAGTCTGTATCCAGCAGTGCAGAAACATATTGATGACATATGGTACTGCATATAATGTCACAGTAGGTACATGTTGCTCGCGTCCGTAGGAGTTATCTATTAGCATCTACGTGTTGTGCTAAATGGGCAACAATAGAATGCCGAATATCGGACGGTTAAAAGGTTCCTGGCTTACCGAGGTGGCGACCACAAGTGGTGGGTCCTGAGCTATGCAATATCGAGAGTCTACCAGTTTTAACAATATATTTTTTTTTTCAGATTTTACTGTTCATTTCTAACATATCTTATATTCCACACGCAACTACACAATCAACGCGATGCGCTGCCGTCGCCAGCGCTGCGCTGCCTAGGTCCTTACCGTGTACTAAGTAATGAGGGCTACGAACGTTTCAGATAGATTAACAAAACCTTACAATGGTAAGTTTTGTATGGTTTAAACAAATGTACCATTTGTACAATAGCTTGTAACTTATTCTCTAAAATATTCGTATTTTTTGATTTATATATACGAAAAAACAGTTTTATATATTTCAAATTAATCAACGTTGTATACGTTTTTTATAGAAAAGCTGGCAGATGTGCGGGACGGCCCACATGATGGTATGTGGTCACCATTGCACATGGACACTTGCGACACCAGGTGGCATGCGGGTGCATTCCTGACCTTGCACAGTCCATATGATTGAAGTTGAAAATTCATTTTATTCGTTAGTATTAAAATAAAAACACACTTTCAAAGTAATAAAACACATTATATTGACTTTTTTAAATAAATAAAACTTAATTAATTACTAAGCGTATTCTTAGAACTAAACCTTTTTAACAGAAGGTATAAATTAAACATAGCAGCAAAATGCAAAAACTAAACATTATGACTCAATGTAATATTATTCGTTCTTCGGATTTTGACATTTAGCGTCTGGCGAACGGGACGTGACACACTTTTTAATAATAAATCGAATTTTTAGTGCACCATAAATATCATGATACTTATTGTCTCTTTTGCTATTATTACATTACTGCACATAAACATAATTCATTGAACTGTACTTTACACTTTTTTCCCGTTACCGAAGACAATGGGAAGTGTAGTGTACTATCGTCCCCGTTGAGTATTTTCAGCGGGTAGAATGGAACTTCTTTTCCCATCCTCCCCGTCATCGGGGACGATGGGATTAAACATATTTCAAAACGTACGGATCATAAAACAATGGAATAATTTAAAAGGAACTAAATTATAGAAAGTACTACTATTTTTAGAACATAAAAACAAAAACTGACTGAGAAAAGCTTAAAATGTAAATAAAAAGCTAAGTAGATATAATTATGTGATTTTCTTTCCGCATTAATTATTTATGTGTTACTAGTTTTAGAAAGGGTAATATGGAGTATTAAATTTGTTTTTCTGATGAACTTAAAAGTAAGATTATTTTTAAGTTTGCCATTCATGTGCCAAGTTCCGTTATCCAGACTACTGAAATATACCTATTTAAACAACTACGATAACCCTTACATTTTAAAAATTGAATAGTACAAAATAGTCGTATAAGTTCTACAAAAATAGTCTAAATTTAACGTCATAGTTGTAAAAATAGGTACAACTAGTGGTACGAAGCACAGCCCTAAGTGACAATCACTTAATATATTGCAGAAAAATATATAGGAGATCGTAAAGTACCACAGAGAAAACGCCACATTACAAAAACATATTTTTTCACTGATATTGAAAAAAAAAAAACGGTTTTTCTTTTCAAATTATTTACACTTTTTTAGGCTGAAAACATTTATTAGGTAGGTACTCTCAATACCCATTTTGTAAAAACATGGTATACATTATAGCTTCTTAACCTAGGGAGATTACTTTTTATTAAAATTTATTATTGCATTGTGTATCTAGTCTCGCTGTTCATCAATTTGTTTGAATTGAAAGCAAAAAATATTCAAGTAATGAGGCTTTTTTATGTTTACGATTTTTCTGAAATTAGTTTTTATTTATTAGAAGTCGATACCTGAAAAAATATCCTTTTTAGTTATGAAAAAAATTTAGACTTCCTAATCAACATTTTAAATCCATTTTTTTTTAAATTTGGTGTACTGCCAAAGCGAAATGGCGGCGCAATGATTTTAAGAAAAAAAAAATATAAATGTTTTTTTATATATAAATTAAATGCAGATATAGATACGGAATTTTAAAAATTCAGTCGTAATAAAAACTAAAAAAAATACCATACATTTGGTATCGTGACTCGCCTTAATATAACTTAATGTAACACATCGACACCGCTTCATGAGCAAAAACCTCATAAGTACAAAAATCACAAAAAAACATTCACTCGTATGATAACATAACTTTTTAGTTAAAAAGCTGTCTGTTATATGAATACATATTAAGATATATATGTACATATTAAAATTGACTACACACTACATAGCTAATGGCTTGGTGGCACATAGTTACATAGCTCTTGGTGGCAAAACCGATTATTTGACGATAGAACGATTTTGAGAAAACAGAATTTGAAAGTTTGGCAACCAGAACAAGTAATGAAAGCAATTTTTTTTTTGACGTTATGAATCCGTTTGAATAGAAATTATAACAAACTGTTGTATAGGTACTTACTTAAAATCGAAAAAAAATCATCAAGAAAAAGAAGAATAACAATTGAACATAATAGGACTTACGTCGGTTTCTCCAATGTTTCCAAAACGGTTCATCGTAGCAGAAGTACGATCAAGAAAAAGTGCTCAAAAAGTTGAACATTTCGGTACAATTAACTCATTTTTTGGAAAAATTATTGGAACATCGGTTTTGCTCTTAGTGTAAAAAAAAATATATATTATAATATGGGTTTATTTTATTTTCCAGTTGATGAATAATTCATAAAGTATCAATTTCTATATGTCTGGTCGCGTGTCCACCGCTATGTAAACATCTCACAGATACGTAATTTGGTTGAGTAATACTATAATCATTCAAATTCTATTAATAACCGTTCAAATTGTAGAGTAAGACAACTAAAATATTCCAAACCACGAATTGCGTCCATGATTCATTAACATAAAATATCTACAAATATTTTTTTTGAAAAAAATTTTTTTTTTCTTTCAGTTTTTACAAATTTTCTAATACAAATGCTCGAAAAACTGATAAGTACTTTAACAAAAAAAAGTATGTAATTTTACATAATGGTGAGCATGGTGAGCAGGATCTGTGGTTTTCGGCTTTCACTAAGGTTTGGCTAACCCGCAGTAAAGGGTTCTAAACATTGGATTAATGGATTGGCCACAATTTAAATTCGTCACATATTGTTAAAGTCCATATATTTGTGAATATTCGCCACAATTTTAATATTTATGTGTATGTATTTTTATCGCGGGTAATTAAATGTTATCAAACCAGTTATTTTTATAAAATTATCAGCAAAAACGAAAAAAAGCAATATCAGACATTTATTTCTTGTCAAAAGTATAATATTTATTTGAGACCAACACTGCTTTTTTAGATTCGTTTAAAAAATAATATGTGGCGAGATTACACAGTACACACTAAAAATATTATTTCGGTGGCAAATTTTCACTGTGGCGTATATGGAATAAAACTAAACATTGTGGCAATAAGATGTAAACATTATTGGAAGATTTTTAATATTTGCAACTACTGGCGGAATATTGGTGGAACCTCAGAATTGTATTGTACTGTAGCTAGCTAGTTCTGCAAACGCAAATAATAACTGTTGTAAAAAGCAGCTTACAACATGTTTACAGAACTAGCTACAACTATTTAGGTGTTTTACGCCAAAAAAGCACTTGCAATAAACAATCAAAAACAAGAAACAACAAAAATCATTGGCTCCGTACTTTAGCACAACATTTACGTTCTATTACCGTGCAATTATTAATATTACACATGCAATCAATATGGGGGTCCATCGAAAAGCGTTTATGGCGCTCGAATCAGCGGCTTTAGTAACTGAAGGTAGTCGGACACTTTTGTAATGGCAGGATTTCTCAGCTGTGTCGTTATTGGTCAGTTCCGTGTAGTTTGGGTAGTTCTGGATTTGGATTGGCTAAAAAAATCGAAAAAATCGTAGTTAGTTCACTTTGATTCCGTCAATTTAAATTTGTATGCAATTAAAACTTAATAAGAAGCAGACAATCAGAAAACCCAGTTTATCTTGACTTTCTGACCCATTCCTTTTTATCGCATCTAATTGAAGTCCGCATCAACAGTAAGTAAGAGTTAACAGATCCTACATTTCCTCCCATCGATACATAACTTCCCTTGTCACGTTGTACTTTGTATTGCCCATTCTTTCCAATATTTTCCCTGCCTACTACTCGATACTTTTCCCTACTTGTTTATATAGTGTTAAACATGTACATATTATTATTTATTACATGTTTATATGGCAACACTATAAAAATTATATTGTAACACTTGTGGCGTGTGTGGGCCCCAGGTGTGTGGCGGGCCGTGTGGTGGCGTGTGGATAATAGGTCTCGTGCCGCTGGTGTCGTAAAAGGCGACTAAGGGGTAACAAAGCCACTACCACAAGCCTTAAAGAACTAGAGCACCTATGTAGGCAGCGCATCCAGGGACGGGTTATATGGACTTTTGTCATATGGACGACAGTATCCACTTATCATCAGGTGGACTGTATACTCGCCAGCCGCCTCTTTTCTATAAAAACTAGTATACAGACTCGGTCTAGGACATTTTGGCGAGAACTCGAGTTTTTATTTGGTTATTGTAAAAATTTTATACAGACTTTGTGGTTCAATAGTGATAGTTTATTAAACATCAAAGTGCTCCTCGCGCGTGGTGTTTGTGATAATCAAATAAAAGCGTGGGAGTGCGTTGTTCGTGTGCTTCCACGGAGTCCTCTTCTGTCCTCAGTAGGTTACTATCGCTGTACTGAGCGATAGCGATAGCTTTTGACTTACTTAGACGGGACTGGACATTGATAGGCTACGTATTAGATTTTGAAATTGATTATTACGAAGAAAACTTGACACTGGCAGAATGTGCTAATCACAGCGTTGCCATATATGAGAAAATACTGTCTCTAGTTTATAAACGTCTAAATGTATTATACTGTAAAGTAAATAGAATTATTTTTTATGGATGGTATATAAATTAAATATAAAACCGTGTCACTTACAGTTCAGCTGGTGGTAAATGGATACTGACGCCCATCGTCTAATAGTTTGTCATTATTGACTGATAGCTAGCTAGTGACAATTTTTTTACGTAAGTAGAACGGGCCGCGGATTTGAACTTACGATCACACGAATGGGAGTCGAATATAGATACCCTTAGGCTATCACCACTTTTTCTATTTTTTCCTTTCATATATGGCAATGGTGCAATTAGCACATTCTGCCAGTGGCAAGTTTTCTTCGTAATTAAAGTCGATACAATTTAAAACACACTTTGTCAATATCCAGACACGTCGAAGCCAGCCAGGAGTCGGCCAGTAAAGCGATAATAGATTTACTGAGGACTGAGATGGACTCCTTGGAAGAACACGAAAAATTCAATGTCATGATTTTATTTCATTATCACAAACATTATTCACTAACACTTGGCGATTTAAAGTTTAATAAACCACCTCTATTAAACCACAAATACCATAATATACAATTTTTACAATAATCAAACAAAATCTCGACTTCATCTCTTGGCTTCACCGCCTTCTTCTTCTTACTTTAATAGAAATAACTGACTTACAGCTCCCCAACTGTCGTCCCGTTTCTTACAGAAGGTCATGTGCATGCCCTTGTACAGGGTCTTCTCGATTTGCTGAGTCAGCAGCGGCTCCGACCACGGCATCTCGTTCAAGTGCGCCATAAACGTCTTGTTGCGGAACTCTAGGGGCTCCTTTATTATTAACTCCTCTGTAATTAAGAGAAATACAAAATTATATTGATGGTTACGTACTGAGAAAATCAATTCAATTTTACAGGAGATGAAAAAACCGTTTAAAGATCTCTCACAAAGATAAACTTTAAATGTTGTTTAGCAAATGCTTACATTAGGTACTATTTTTTTTAAGCAGAAACGTAATTATCCGTAGCATACGGATAAATTTTAAAGTGTATAAGCAAAAAAAATACAAGGTAAGTTAGGTCTCAGTACGCTAACCGTGAGTTATATGTGAGAATATGTGAGTTCCAGCTGAAAATCAACGCTGTGTCAATCACAGACACACAAGTCAAGCTGAGCTGGCCCATTCGGGGCGGTCACAGGACACACGGACACCAAACCATGATATTTCTTTTCATTTTCCAAAAATGTCTCTGTTGTTATGTGCATAAATATGTGTTTGTATTTTTTTTGTAACTGTTTTCTGAATAAATGTTTTATTTATTTATCTATCTATATATTTATCATATGCTGTTCGTCGACCTAGTGACGCATACGCATGATTCAATCTACGCGTGTCTGTGTATATATGATTTATTTACATAATAAAATATTTACATTCTTGCAATTAACTCGACTCGAGTAGAGGCCTTTCATTTAGCTCTTCGTACTCACCGCTCAACAATGCCATATACAGACGAGATATCCACATAAAACATATCTGTATCTGAGTAAAGGGATCTTATTGACTTACAGAATTTGGTTAAGATTTTCTGATTTAAAATATCGTTGCTTCAAGATTCTTTTGAATGATTTTTAAGATTTTAAAGCAATAAAAAAAATATGTATTTTTTTAAGATTTCACTAAAGCTTCAATATCAAGAAAACTAGAACCGATAATAGTGTACCTTTTCTAAGATAATATCACTATAAAAATAGTATCACCGAATCTTTTAACGCAAAAGTTCACCTTTTTAAGTTTTTGTTAATTTTTTCATGGACGTTTGCTTAAAGTTTAGACGTAAGTACGTAAAGTACTGTTTAGACGTTTTGTCTAAAAAGTTTACAGATTATATGTTATGAAATCGAATAGGGTTAAATACTCAAAGAAACTGATTTTTTTACAAAAAAAGTAAGTTTCGTAAAATTTTTCATGTTGTGACTGTATGAAAGATATCCCATTAATATTATAAATGCGAAAGTTGGGATGTTTGTTACTTAATCACATTTAAACGATTGAACCACTTTCGTTGAAATTTTGCAAATAAGTAGATTGTAATCCGGATTAACACATAGTTTACTAAACGCGAACGAAGTCGCAGGTAAAAGCTAGTATATATATTTACAAATGTTAACTTACTCATCAAGCCAACGCCTTGGTCGTCACCTTCCACGGGAGCTTCTTCAACGTTTCGCTGTTTTATATCGAACTCCAACTGAGTAGGCAGATTCCTGGAAAAAAAATAGGTATCAGTACGGTCACGGTGTCGTTTCCTTTTTTAAGTCGTCGTATAAAATCATAATATTGACCTGGGAGAGCATAAATACAATATTAATAAAAATAGGGAATGACACTGATAATAATTTATACAACAATAATTACAGGCAATTACTTGCCTATCTCATGATAAGTGGCTTTCGTCGTGGATACAATAAACGAATAAGGAATTTCGGTTCAATCTTGTTTTTCGTATAGTAGGACGTTAATGAAAAAACGTGAATTATGTTTTTTTGATTGTACAATGGAATGAGGGCGGTAAGATGGATACGATCGCCCTACGTATACCTAATCATGACATTACCTACCTAATAAATGAAACTTTATAACAGAATCTTGAAACAGCGTCATTTTAAGTTACCAATTTTAACAAGCCCATATCAAAAATAACGCAAAATCATATTTTTTTTTTTTTTTTATATAATAGTGGGCGGACGAGCAAGCGGTCCCACGTGATGGTAAGTGTTACCGCCGCCCATGGACACCTGCAACACCAGGGGGCATGCGGGCGCGCCGCCGACTTTGCAAAATCCTATTCACAGCTCTCTTGAAGAATCCCATATCGTAGCTTAATGGAAAGACCACTTAATATTAAATATTTTAAGGAAACCCACTTACCCAGAAGACAAGAATATGTTCTCCACTTGCATCATATCAAGGCCGTAAAACTCCGTAACACCAAACGTTTCAAAGAACTCCTTGACTGGTGTCATTGAGTAGCAACCAGCGAGTTTCGTCCGCGGGTAGTACAGAACGAATGATAGACACATTTCCTAAAATAAATATAGGGTACCTCAATAAATATAGGATTTCTGAAATAATATAGGTTGGCCGTGTGGCGTATGCAGACTTTGGAATAGCATCACTCCACCTGTTCCCGTAGTTGTCGTAAAAGGCGACTTAAGGAAAACAAAGTCGTTCCCACAAGCCATCTCTAAAAGTGTGGATTCGCCAATCGACTTGGCCAGCGTGGCGTTTCAAGGTCATACATCCCTCGTGACCAAGACGAAAAGAAATTATTTCCCAAATGTACGTAGGTACTTGTGTCGTACCTAAGTACCCATCCCATCCAATTCTAATCCTCCCCATTTCGAAAACCCTTTCTCAAAATACATTCCTAAATCTCCAGTCTCAATCTTCGAATAAAATGGAATAAATAAACCAAGTGCCGGCATTATCAAAAAGTTCTCAAATATGGAAAAAGCTATTTTGTTTTCCTAAGTGGCCACTTAGGAAAACAAAATAGCCGGCCGGCTAAAAACGCGAATTTTCTGATATAAGTATTTATTTATATACACTTTATCGTACACATAAAGTACACAATCGTATCGTACACAAAAGAAAATACATACAAATTTTTACCAGCAAACCGGAAAAAAATCTGATCAAAGCAAAGTATAATATCTCAGTATAAATCAGTGCTAAGGTATAAACTAATGTACTTCTATTGTAAAAGTTTTTTTTATACAAAGGAACCGGCAGATGTGCGTATAATCCACCAGGTTTTCGCATGCCACATGCGCGGTACATGCCAACATCAGTCTAGATATACAAACATGGGATGTCCCGGATGCGCTGCCTACATTTGGAGATGTAGGAATGGATTTGGAGAAATGGTGAGGGATGAGATAGAATGGGATTTATTGTTGGTTCTACTTCAAAAGTTTAAATCAACACTTACCTGCGAAGCAGAATAGCCGCCTAATATAGGTTTATCCCTGGATGTACTGTCGTATGTACATTCAGTAATCAAAGTGTCTCCCTTCAAAAACCTCCTTCCACTAGGTACGATGTGGGATTGTTGGTAACGAGCGTCGTAAGAATTCTCCTGTTAAATACACAAAATTATTGAACAGCGCTATCTAGGTAAGGGATGGTGAACTAGTGAACTTAACTAGATAGGCAAGTTCACAGCTGTGAAGTTAAGTGGGGGGTTTGTTTTCAAGATAGTTCGAGCATTGATCGCTAGGTGGTAGTGTAATTATAACAAATAGATTATTGAAGAAATTTGTTTTTAAAAACTCAAGTATTTTTGTGCAAGCAATTTCCATACAATATGTCCATAAGCTTCATTACAGATAAAATAATAATGATGGAAAAAGAGCGTAAAAGAGAGTGCTAAATAAAGTCTATAAAACTGTCGTTAGATGGCAGCGCAATGAATTTATAAACTTAGTATATTTGTATTAAGTACTACTAACCTCGGATATTATGGGTAATTCTTCATTACCCCTTACATGTTTTAGGGATATCTTTCTAGCGGTTCCATGTGCATGAAGTAGAACTGAGACAATGTTGATCCCTTCTTCTGGCATAGTCTGTAACAAGAACGGTTACTTAAATTTAATTTACAATTGTTAGGATAGATGGCGCAGTTCCAACTTTTCAAATACCGAAGTCTTTTTAAGTAACATTTTTACAACAATGCAAATGTAGTGAAGTCTGAAAGTGTGTTTGGATATTTGTTTCTATTGTATTCAATCATGCCGAAATCATTGCCGAACGAGAAAATGGCCGACTTACATTATTTAATTAAGTACATACTGTATTTTTGTACTTGTGAGGTTTTGTACCATCCTTTTCTCCGTACAAATAAATAAATACGCCTGATGATGTGATGATACCGTGTATCTATAAACTATGTATAGTAAAATTGACTATTATCTGCTGATACTTACACTATTAGTACATTCAGGGCTACAAATCCCAACAGTCCTGTATTGGGGCTGTTTTGGTGGAATTACGTGGAGAGCTGATACTCCAACGCCAGCGCCGAGTAAAGCGGCGTCGTGCCTGCGCAGAGCCGGAGTATAGTGGAGGCGGATACCAGAACTATCATACACTGTAAAAGAAATTCAGATTTACAAGAAAAGTTTCCAAAATTATTCCAATTTTTGTAAATATTCTCATCTTTAATGTTGTAACTATGGAGCGTAGTAAGCGTAGTTACGCTGGTTTAAAAATTCATATTCGTTGCTTTAGCTGAATAAGTTCGTTCTATATCATTATATTGCGGTTGTCGCTACCTAATCGCCAATTGAATAAGTTGTATTTGGGCGAACGGTTGATTGGCCAATACTTCTTAATCGTCCATTCATTCTGAATTCTTAATATGAAGTATTTATAAATAATTATACCACATACATAAAATATTTTAACATGTACATTTAATAAAAAATTAAATAAATGAAATCGGGGTTATACGAAGCATTTAATTGTGAATGTTAATTCGAAACTTGCTAATTTGCGGGCTGGTACTCGCGACTTTGGCCGCGATGAGTTTGTTTTATAACTAATTAATTCATCGTATTCGGAATAAAAATTATTTATATCCTTCCCCGAATATCGCGCTACTTTGTCAAATTTCATTGAAATCGGTTCAGAAATTGTGAAGACATAACACACAAAGAGACAGGCAAATACAGTGTGAAAGTGTGGATGTGTGGATTATGGTTCAGATATAGAGTTATTCGAACTCGTAAGGGAAGTTTCCATATCTGGACTCTTGCCCATCCAATAGTTTCGTATCTAGTTTATAGTGAACACAACATCATTAAATAATTGTGAACATCTGAATTATAAAATAAAAATAAGATGATAATTTTTATTCGGATTGTATTTGAACGAGCAGCAAAGGAATATTCACCAGAGACCACCACAGAACCAGAGTCCAGAGAGAACCATTGTCAAAAGAGAACCTAAACCCAACCCACCTTCAAATTTGCTACCATCGATTTGTTACTTTGTTTGTTCAGTATTTTTTGTTACTCCTGTAATTATTTCTCTTTTTATTCAGCGGCGCGGCTCCAACTGAAAATATCGTAGCAGTTCACGCTGCGACATATTTTGACGCATTGGTGCCGACTGGCACAAGAATTAATATTCTTTTTGTATTGTTTTTTTTTGCCTTCTGATTTCATCTCAAATTGTGTTGTCAATAAAATAATTTTCTTCCTTGCTTTCGTTTCATTGTCGGATACGCCATGATGATACATGTTATGTATCATGTAATTCATGATACATACATTTATAGCCTAAAAATGAACTCGCTCATTAGTTGATTCAGACTCACCTTCGTGTAGAGCCTGATTATCGTAGTGAACTTCAAGCATGTAAAAAGAGACGCCGCCGTTCTCACCTAGCGGGATGCCGACGTTTTCGGGGAGGAATTCGCCTGCAATGTAAATTATCCTTTAAAATTACGACAAGAAAATTTAAACTTAATAGAAAAGACTTAAATCTCAATTTCTAATGATAGAAATTTGTAGTGGGTTAATGATGATGCTCCAAATACTTGGACTTCATTTTGTACAAACTTTTGTTTATAGAATAATTATATTGTCTCGTTTTAATAGAACTTTAATAATATTGACTTAATATTTTGCTTTAAGTAAGAATAAAACAACAGAAGACATTTAATCCCGAAACGAGGTTCTAGTAACTTACAAGATGTCTTTATAAAGCAAACAGAAGCCTTAATTTATATGCTTAACACCCACAATAAATTTACAATATATATACATCTATATACATATAATACCTATAATAAAAATGTAACTGATCGCTGTCCGTACTTGGAAGATATATGAGAAAAAATATTATTGGGGGCCTTTATCAACGCAATAGAACCCAAAACAATGATTGTTACACTTTTTGTCTGTGCGTTTGTGCGCGCTAATCTTAGAAACGGCTTAACCGATTTGGGTGCGGTTTTCACTAGTGTATTGTGGTAAGCTACACTTAAAATTTAGTGTTTGTTTTATTTCAATCAGTTCATAAATAATAAAAGATCTATCAATTTAAAGAATCACGTCGAACATTTGTTCGATAAAAAATAAGCTATAAGAAATAATGTGTGTGATCGTTTTTGAAAATACCGAATACCGCTAAGAAGGTAAAGACGGTGTTTATAAACTAAAGTCCACGCGGACGAAGTCGCGGGCAACAGCTATTTACAATATATTACGACAGAAAGCACAAAGGAGGGGCAAAAAACATTTTTTATTTAAAATTGTCTGTAACTTTATCAGTGTTACAGCTATTGTCTCGAGCTTAAAGGCTTTAAGATTAAAACGATAACTGTAACGCTAATAAAGTTACAGGGTTTTTTTTTTGTAAAACATAGTTTTTACTTGTCCTGAAAGTATTAGTTTGACGTAGAAATACGTCAATTTCAGAATAATTATTTTTGTAAAAATAACATTAGAAAATCCTAAATTGAACTTATTTTTTTTTTTGTTTATGATTTTATTACCATCGCACTGCAGGGCACAAGCTTCCCCTAGTAAATCACTAGGGGGTTTCAGGTCATAATCCACCAGGAGGATTCTGGAATACACATGATATTCTATGTATAGAATATAAATACACTTTTTTTTCAATTCTGGAACAAGCGAGTAAGTGATAATTTTTTAGGCTGTACGTAAATGAAAATTCAGTGGTACGGGCCGAGGATTTGAACTCATGACTTCACGAATGCGAATGAACTCACAAATTGATACCCGGAACACGCACATTGATCACAAATTGTTATTTGAGGTTTAAATAAAAAAAAAAATTAACACGGTAAAAGGGGTAGTTTACCTTGGGAGCCCATAGCCCAGGCTGCTATCGGAGTTACACAAGTGTTCAGCTCGCTTGGTCTATTAGGCCCAAAAAATCCCTCACCCAAGGCCAAACTATTCCACGATTGCTTATCGGGGTCTTCCGCACATTCATACAACACCATATGATGTACTGGGGAAAGACTGTTCTTCTCGAGGATCGGTTTACCGTCTCTGATCGGTCTACTGTCGATGAGAGGTTGGTAGCCGACGATGTGGTGTTTCTTTGGGAGATCTGGTGCTTTGAATACCTTGCACCAGAAGAGCGTTGCCATGACGTGGGGGATTGTGAGCTGAAAGAGAATTTTTTACTTCTTAAAAGTTTAAGCTGGGAATATTTTGTAAGTAATTCACCTGAGACATGTACAGGATTAAATCAAAATAATTTTATTCTCCCTTTCTTGAACAGGTATCAACTTTTGTTGTGAGACTTTGTAAAATTTAGCATTTTTTTCACATATACCACTCGCACCGCGTACCTAGGTAGGTACACTCGCACCGTGTAGGTACACTCGCACCGTGTAGGTACACTCGCACCGTGTAGGTACACTCGCACCGTGTGCATACACTCGCACCAATGTACATAATTGTAGGTACCTACCTAATAGTAGATACCTAATACGGTTCGATTAGCAGTTGTTTATATGCGGTGTGGCCGTTCCTAGTAGCATACAGTAAGTAGTACAGGGTAACAAAGAAAGAGAATTCATTTTAAATCTAACTTTTTTGGGTACAATATCAAGTTCAGAAAAAAATCGTAGAACAAAAGTTGTCATTTGTTATGATGAAATTCATTATTAAGAGGCTGCAAAAGTATTTTTTATTTAAGCCTGTATATGAACGAACCAATAAATAAAATATAGATACATATTATAGTAAGTAAATATCAATCGTTGTCTGAGCAATCTGAATTTTAAGATAAAGTAATGACAAAAAAATGTTATATTTAAAAAAAAATTATTAGTCTCAACTCCCAATATCTAGGAAATTAGAACCAATCGGGTTATTCCACTTTCTGCATCTGGGTGGTGTCACCTTAGGGAATAAAGTCAGTGTCCCATGATCACCCAAACATAAAATCACCTGGATGAACAAGGTCTACTCGAGACTCCCACGGGAAGAGATGGAATCACTATTATAAATATTGTAATATTGTTATAAATATTTTTATTTAGCAGCACTTCAATTAATTTAAATACATATAAAAAGTAAATGGAATCGAGTAGATTTTGTCCACCCAACTAATTTTTATCTTTGAGTGATCATGGGACACAGATCAGTGGATATAATCCCACGGGATATAATCCAAGTGCACAAAAGGCAATAACCCGAACCAACCATATACATATGATAATTTTCTCCGAAGTATCATAAATTTCACGAGCTCTAATTTAAAGTTAAAGACAGACTCCAAAAGTGATTAAATTGTAACATAAAACCAAAATCAAACCTCACATTGTTCAGTCTCAAGTCCCAATGCATCAGCGGTATGGAGTCCGGCTTGGAAACGGGCTGTAAAAGCCGAAGGGGCCTCGAGCCGCTGTGAACGTGTCTTGGAAGTTGTCCGTCAGAGCCATCGGGGCCGAGAGCCCAGAGTACTTGCGTTGTGTCTTCCTGTAAAGAAATATAAATATATATTTATACAGTACATATGCTGTTCCAAGACCAATAACCGTTGGGTAACCCTCCACCTTCCCATAGTCCTACCTTAAGAATAAATATTAGTAAGTTATTCTTATGGTCCTACCAACCTCGTGATTAATCGGAGGGAATTGTGGGAGAAGCGTGGGACACCATCCCGGTCAAGTGGACTATCGACTTGAAGAAACTCGCCGGTAGTGGCCGGATGAAAAGAGCAGAACACCGTATGTGATAGCGGTACTTAGGTGAACACTATATCCAATAATAGAGAGAAAAGTGGTATGGAATAGTATTACTAAAGGAATCATTGTGACTCACTCATTTTGACTTTACTTAATTTTGAGCGAACGGTAATGTTTGAAAGTGTCCCACAACCGAACAAAGGTGTTTTTCGGTTGAACTTCTATGATCACTTATTCCCGTTCGATTATTATTATTATTTAAAAAAAAAACATCTTAGATTATACGAGTAGAATGACTTAAACAGTGATCTTTCTTTTTGGCATGATATTATTGAACAATAACGCTCCTAATTAAAAAAAAATACTCAAATTGTCATCATTTCTACTTTCATTAGTCATCAAAAACGTTACAGCAAAAATCAAAGGTTTCTTTTTTCAATTCTAAGAATTTTCTTTAAGCGCATCATGTTACAATAATTATAAATGCTACTACTGTATACATACATACAATAGTCTTAAATGTATCAATTGACCATCAACTAATTAATTGTAGGTAGGAGTTGGTAATCAACAAACCACTCACACCAATAATAAAATCCTGACCATCACAGGTGTCCAGCTGTCTCCTGAACTCAACTGTCGTGTGCGTAACATTCTGGTACCCGGATATGAGCTCGTAGTTCTGCACCTCATCAGCAACCGCCTTGTCTTCTACTTCTGGACCGTGGCAATCCTGAAACAAGGAGAATAACGTATGCTGTGTTATTCTAGATGACCAAAAAGCTATTCTTAGTACGGTATCTGCAGTGAAGGTAGGAACAAAGCCAAATGAATGGTGTCTGAAATTAATCTGAACAAATATGCAGACAAACAAACAGACGTATCCCCTTATATATGTGAAGACTATGTGCTATGTTCTGTGTGTAATTCGCATAGATTGAAACTCTCTAAGGGACTCTAATGTATATTAACATTCACCTTGATCAATATGACTAAAATTATACATACGGTATAGGTATTATTTTAAAATTCTAATTACGCTCAACTATAATAATGGGATGAGAATATTTTTCAAGAAAATTCCACGTTTACGCAAAAAAAATCACAATAATAAAACCCTATAGGTTAAAGGTAAACAAAGGTTTATGTCTTCAAAAGCGATCGATCTAAAGAAACACCTTTCTATTCATTTTTTTTTCGCAGTCAAAGGATATGAACCGTGAAAACGATCCGTCTTTACTCCACCGTAATACGGGATTTCTTAGATAAAAATCATAGAGCAAGCCGGCAAATGTATCTTTGTCGTAAATGCAGCAGATGATAGACTACTAAAATAGAACGGCAGATGTCTGTGAATAGGTATGCAATAAAGATAAATAATAATACTTATTTTTCTTGTGCGCAGATGTCACGAGCACGTGCCCTATTACCTTATGTTGAAGCACCTGGTAGCAACTGTAATGATAGGAGCGTTTCATTTACCAAATGTCATGGATCCTACTTAAAGGTATTATCCCGGGCCTTTTTGTTTCCGACGATTTGCCGTATAGAAGCTGTACTTAAGTTTATATTTATTTATTTGTTATTTAATGAAACATAAAATGAAGTTATAAATACATACTTAGTATGTTAATATTATTTTAAATGTACGAATATGATATGTGAATTTAACAACGCTTTCATAATGTAGTATTTTTTGAATGCTTTTATTTTTGCTTTTTGATACTTAAATGTAAATTTTGCATGTTAGCTTGTGGTCAAGCTTGTGGAACTATATTTATTTGAACAACACCTCGTATATTTAAGTTTTTTAATACTAATTTTTTTTTTCTTTTCATATTATGGCAATCGTGCTATTAGCACATTCTGCCAGTGTCAAGTTTTCTTCATAATAAATAATTTCAGTCTAAAACGCAATGTCATTCAGTCATGTCAATGACCAGTCCTGTCGAAGTAAGTCAGGAGTCGTTCAGTAGTGATAGTAGATTTACCGAGGACAGAAGAGGACTCCTTGGAAGCACACGAGAAACGCAATCCTATTTTTTTATTTCATTATCAAAATCATTAAAAACAATAAACACTGAATTTTAATAAACTATCACTATTAAACGACAAAACGCACTAAACACAATTTTAATAATATTCAAATAAAAACTTATCTTCCACTCCTCGAATTCTCGCCAAAAATTCCTCGTACTAAGTTTTATGCAAATAAAGATTATTATTATTATAAGTACAGGTCTGAATATTAGCGAATAAAGGTAAAAAATGATAAAATAACGCGTAATTTTGAAGATAAACATTAGAGAAAAGAGAAATAGCATTTAGATGGTAACTTTCATGTCTTATTTCGTAAAACTATAACAAACAATATGCACGTTGATTGATTTTATTGTTTTAAAAGGTCGTGTCAAATGTTGGTAAAACAGCCGTTTTATTAATTAAAGAAGCCGATCGATGGCGGAGATGTAAATTTCGATATTTCGCATACATTTTAGAAAAAGAAAATTAGATGTGTATATCGTTTGTGTAGATCAACAATATATCGTTTGTATCGTATGTATATTATGTACCTACTTATAATAATATATTGGAGTATGTATATGCTTTTTTAGAATTTCAGAATTTGAAAGTACCCACCGTCGTAATTTGGCCCATTGGTTAAGAATGTGCCCTACAGTGTGCCCTAAGAATCTTCGATATGTCGCTAAAAATGTCCCACCACTTTTTTAAAAAGCACTTTCCGTTTGTCAATTTGGCTTCCTAATTATTTCCCTGATTAAATTAAATATAGCAGACATAATTAACCCAGTTGTAAATCTTCTAACGAGAACCAGTATGCGTATAATGTATAACAAGTACTCGTTAATCCAAAACCATTTCATTCTAGCACTTATTATTAGTACAATAAGGTCCACATCCGTGAGTATAGGTTGGGATATTGCCAATGTTACCTAAATCAAATAAACTAAATTAAATGTCACAAGTAAAAGAGAATTTCAAAATAGATTAGGTGCACGAAACACGTTTCGGAGTTCGTCGAACAAGTTTGGCAACACAAAATATGAACAATTAAAACACAGGATGCAAGAAAAAAGGTTTTTTATGGAGCCGTGGGAACGAACGGAGAGCGCTAGCACTCAAATCAGTTAATATGCATCCAGGCAAAAACCAGTTACTGGTGAGTATTTTGCGCTGTATTATATGAAATAGGTGAAGCGTACATGTTTCTTCATTCGCTTATTTTTATTGTGATCTCTGGTGAAATTCTTTGGATAAGTACCTTCGCGTTATTTTATATGTGGATTGAACATTAATCATCATCATATGAGCGCGTTATTTTCGCTTGTGCAGGGGGTTCTTTCTCGTTCCATATTCTTTTCCTGTGTCAAATATTGACCAGTTTTTCATCAAATAGTGGACCATGAAAAGACTGTAGATGCACATGGGCTAATCTAACCTAGGTAGGAATAATAATAGTTCTTATTAATTCAATTATAATTGATAATAATTATTGATGTAATCAATAGACAATACAAAAATTTAATAAACCGTCAGTTATTTAGTTTAACATAATTTATTATACGATTTTCTACTGTGATAATTATGAATTCTCCAAGAAAGTCGTAGTAGGGCTTTTAGGACCGATACCATGTTTTGTTACCAAAACCTGTATCAGAAAAGAAAGGTCTTTCCTCTCTCAACTTATCCTATTCCGTAACATCCCGTCCCACAAGGGAATCATTTCCGTCATTATTGAAGCATATTTTCTTCAATAAGACAATCATTTCCGTCTTTGGATGAGCGCGGGCTGTGATGGCATGGTATGCCGATGTGCCAACGTCATTTTTTTCTGATATTGGCAAGAATCACAGATATCTATAAACGACCGCAGCCGTTGATTATCAGGCAGATTGTATATTTGCCATCGTTCTTTTATAAAAAAATATGTCAATTGTAGCAGACGTGAGGACGGTGCAAATCATGGCTTTAGTATAATATATATTTTAGTCTATATTTATAAAATCGTTTTGTATGCGAACGAATCGAGCTCTAGTCAAATCGGGGTCTATAATTGTAATATTGAGAGCGGTGATAACCTAGTGGTGATACTCGACTCACATTCGTGTGGTCGTGAGTTCAAATCCTCGGTCCGTACCACTACTTTCTACTTAAGCATGTAAAAATTGACATATTTATGTCATACTAGCTCGGCGGTGAGGGAAAACAACGTGAAGAAACCCGCATGCTCTAGAAATAAAAAAATATGAAGTAGGTATGTGATCCACCAACGCGCAATGGGCCCAATGGTGTATTATTTTAAAATCGATCCAGTACCCACTACATATTTAAATTTATCACGTTTGGTGACGAAACGTGATCTCCGACGGTAGGCCTGATTCACAAGTTTAAAGTCGCTCCGCAAGCGAGGGAAAGTGCTATGCTCGGAATCCTTACTGTACATAATCCGAAATATAGAAATACGAGGAACATAGAAAAAGTGGCCGGTGATGACTGGATGAGAACAGCTGAAGACTGTGTGTGGTAGCGATCTTTGGGTGAGGTCTATATATACTTAACAGAGGGAAAACAGGCTGATCGTAAAATAAGGTAGTATTTCAATTTACCTCAATATAAATCAAATAAACAAACTCTGTCTGTCTTGGTATAGATTATATTATAATAATATAGATAATATTAATATATACAGCAATATTCATTATAGTCTAGTCCACACTTCAAATCAAATCCGACAATCAATAAAAGGTTTGTTATTAATAATGCATTAGCTGATTACATGACGATATACTTTGATGTCTGCGAATCGCCGACACAATGGATAGTAAAATTGCCTTCAATCATCTTTCTATACCGAAGTTTAATAGCGCCAGGCCTAATTGGGCGAGAAAATACTTGGTAAGTAGTTTGAAAAGAAGATTAAACAGTGAGCCAACTCCAAAAGATTACATGCGTACCATTTAGTAAGCATATTTTTGGAATAGCATCTCATTATTTGACACTAAGAAGTGGATAAATATACATTTCTTAGTCAGAATTAGTTATTAAATCCAATCTTAGATCAAAAGTTATTCATAAACCATTTCGTAATTGTCGGGACTCTAGGTCCCTTAGTAAAAAACGATAAGTTAAATACGTAAACAACTAGACAGCTGGTTTTCTCACTTATGGTAAATATGTTATGGTTGGAATTCTCGCTACCACGCTGTGTTATTTTCATGGTTACCAAAAAAGAAAATCCTATATCTATGGAAGAAACTCAGTTTGATCGTAGTCAATATCTACGATTTGGAATCAAACCATTTATCATCGCATTCATTCCAAAGACAAGTACGCTGATTCCTGTACTAAATGAATATTGGGAAGCATTTATTAAATTGATATCGCCATCGCAATGTTCCATTTTATCGACTTGAGAAACACTTCCTATTAGTCAACCGCATAGTGTGTATGTATATTCAGAGCTCCAATTTGTAGTTGCAGCCAGGTAAGAACTGTACTCAACTGATGTGGGACTGACGTAACAACCATTCTATTGTGCAATTTTATACTAAGTTGAAACGGAAGCATTAACATTCCTTGTTCGTTCACACAAAAGAATAAGTTTTGAGAATCCGCTGATGGCGCACATGAGAATCGATGTACAATGGGAACCATGGTAAAATGCCGACGTCTAATGTTTATCCGCATTTTCGCGTCACCGAATTATCTTGACACTTTGGAAGTCCTATTGTTCATATAGTAGAAGTCTTGATAAGGGTCAATTTAAAGTGGTTTAATTTATACTTTCCCGTGAAAAGAATGGGGGTTTGCTTTGGCGTATCAATTATTTTATCAGTGCATTACAAGATTCGTTTTTACTCTTTGAAATTTCCATGAGAAATTTATGAAATAATATAAAACATGGATGCGTAATGAATGATATACATAGAGCTAAAGAAAAGAAGTCAAACATAGGCTCAATTGAAGAGAAAGGTCCTTTAACATCAACTATTGGGTTGCGGCGGTTTAGGTTAAATTTTCTGATACACAAATTTCAGAAAGAGAACTCATTTGAGTCGTACCGTTTTTAAAACACCATTTATGTGAAATTTGAATTCCGAAAGCCATTTAGTCAAAACGAAAAAAATAAGAATGTTGTATTCACTTTTTAATTCATTTCGCGCGCTTTTCTTTGCAACAATAGAATTCGAACGAGAACAGTTTCGTGCAATGATGTTGAACGTTTTAACGTTGGTTTAAATGAAAGTGGGTGTAAAAATAGATAAGTATCAGCTTTTGGGGACCTCGCACCGTCCCGTGGAAGAATTTTTAGATCATTTTCTCAGTTTAAAGAAGGAAAATTTTCCTTAAATATGATGATAGAAGTGGCCGTTCTGTAACGAATGAAACATCGAGGCGGTAAAGAAAATATTAGACGAAGACCCAAAAACCAGCTATATACAGATAAAGGAGACTTAAGATTTCATCGCGTCATTCATGATATTTTACACCAACACCTTCAAGTCAAGAAGCTTTGTTCGCGTTGAGTTCCTCATTCACTGACTGCCGAACAAAATCAAGGTCGCGTGACACGGTGCAGAGTAATAATTGTAAAATTCGAAAATGGAGAAGGACGGAATATATTTGATATTATTACTGGAGATGAGGTGGATCTATCAGTATGACCCACTAACTAAGCGGCAATCAACGGTTTGGGTGTTTCCAGACGAAGAGCATTCCAGGAAGGTCAAACGTGGGCGCAGTGTAGGCAAAAAAGTGGTGGCAACATTGCTCTCTGCGGGTTATACGTTCAAAAAACTGTTAATGCCCAATGGTATAGTGAAGTGTGTTTACCAACTGTATTCGATGTGTTAAATCAAAAACGTCCTAAAATAGGTTTGAGATGGTTTTTCTTGCATCATGACAATGCAGCATCTCACAAAGCAAAACTTATCCATAAGTTTTGAAGACCACAGTGATCCAAGAATTGAGCCACCTGCCTTATAGCCCTGATTTATCTCCATGCGACTTCTTTCCCTTTCAAAAAGTGAAGCTTGGACTCCGTGGAATTCTTTTCGATAGCCCTGAAGACGCTCGTAATGCTTTTATGGCAGCTGTTGAGGACCTCGTTAAAGAAGAGTATTGCCAATGCTTTAAATCTTGGTTTAGACGAATGAATCGCTGTATAGAGACTAATGGAGAGTATATTAAGAAGTAGTAATATAAATATTGTGTTGTAACCCAAATATTTTTTTTGTATCTCAAAATTTACTCGAAATCTCGAAATTAGTGGTAGAAGTAGTAGCTTTTACCACTACTATTTCTACTTCTCGTGGACTGCTAATTCCAGTGGGTATATTTCACATGGGACATTAAATACGAATCCGGTACAAGGAGATTCAAAGAAACGAAAAAGTAAAACAGGGCAATTTTACCAGGGTTAATGATTATTTAACTATATAGGGGGCCTACTGGTCTTATAAGACTATCAAAATAAACTTTTATGTTACCGAAAAACCAGATATCTGAATTCCCAGGGCACCTAATCTCTTATATTGGAAGTCGTGATGTAGAAACACTAGTACACGGGATAAGTCAACAGCTCAGTTGAAGATCATATTGTAAGTTATACAGAACTGAAGACAATCTTTGTATCATGAATCACGTCTAGAGTTTGTGTTGTCTAGATTTCAAAAAGTATTGAGTAGAGAAGTCAAGAGAAAAGGGGCGGGAAAAATCGTCATGAATTCGGCGATGCACAGTGAATAATAATGAACTCCCAAACTAACAAATTTATGGACAATGATGCGACTCGTAAGTCAACTAGGGACAAAATCGATGGCCGATGTTCGACCGATGTCAGCGCTCATTAATAAACCCACAGTGTTTGGACTGAGCTTGATTGGATCCGTTTAAATGTACGGTTTGCATGCGTAATTGTGTGGAAAATTGGAAATGAAATGAAATAAACAGAGAATGCGAAAATATAAAGTGAAAAAAAACAACCAATGTGTACTGAATCGATTGTGGTCTGAATCTACCTTGCAATTGACAATAGACAATGAGATGCCTATGCCTTGCAGTAGAACGTTATAGGTTGTTATTGATAAGAATAGTAAGGGAAAGTAAACAAAATTAACGATTTCTTGGACAATATCAGGCATCGAGCTAGCAAAGCTGCGGGGAAAAACTAGTTAGGAATTTATTTGAATCGATGTCAAAATCAAGCTAATCTATGATTAGATAAATTTCGCAAGATTTAGATTGAAATGACACCTACGCCTTTAACAGAGAACAATAGGAGCATCATTATTATTGCAATATTATGGTGATTGAGACTGGTGTACTCCGATTACGAAACCAGTTGACTAAATGCTTGTGGCCATTTTTTTTTTCGGAATGTCTAAATTCTTGTGGCCCTAGTGGCCTTTCAAGAGTCACCGGTCATGTAATCCACAACTAAATGCCACGTATATGATCAGAAAATATGAGAGGTAATATATGCATTAGTAGACACGTTTTAAAATGTGGTAAGCCTAATTATATTTATAATCTATACAAAAAACTCGAGTTGAGGACGTTTAAAGTCTTAAAAGACACCAAGTTAAGTTAAGTTAATTTGTTAAGAAACAAATTAAAGACACCAAGTCTTTAATTTGTTGTCCCTTCAAAAAAAAACGTACAATAGGCAGACAGACAGGCCACCTGGTGGTGAGTAAATGCTGCCGCCTACGGTCATCCGCGATACATCAGTCAAAACGACGAATGACAGCACGCCACCGGCTGCGCCGCCTACGTTTTGAATTATTGAAATGGATAAGAAAATCTCTCCCTAATCTGAGTGGGAAAGATGGAGAAATACAAAATATACGAGGGACGAGGAGTTTTCCTCAACTACACGGGAGATGAAACGCCCCTGGTGATTGCAAAGGGACGTATAGACCCGGCAGTGGATCGTTAAAGGCTGATATAAATCGATCGAATCCAATAATATGTAAACAATTCTATTAAAGAGCGTGTAATTTTACAAATTTAAAATGTGAAGTGAACAAACGTATGGCGTTTCGAATTGGAACGTAATGAGTCGATGTGTCAAAGTCATATTTTGACATATAGAGAATTCGAATTGTCACTATGGTACTGTGGGGAACGTGATTTTTTTATAATATAAGATTCTAGACAACGCTGGTGGTTTGAATGATGATGAGTGCTCCTTTCTGAAGCTAACAAATAATTAATCACTAATTGGGCTTGTTATGACCCATTTTATACCCACTGGTTTTTTGTGACAGTTTTGGAGACGTCAAAGCCCGTGTACATACGAAGTAGACTAATAACGAAAGCAAGGTACGTCATACCAACTTGTAATGCCCCACGCGTGTTCCACACGTGGTAATAAAAGAGCAGGTGTCGACGCATGCGCACCTTGAGTAAATTACTCACGGCTTATGTTTTGAATACTGCAGATACAGTGTTGCGAACAAAGGGGTTTGTATCACTTTGTTCAGTATTATCTGCTAGTACTAGTGTCATGATTAAGTTATAGGAGCAGGAAGCTGTGATGTAACAAGCTAATCATCTTAATTAATGACAATTTCCTTACACTTTATTCTTACAGAAGATCATCGTAAAACGTATCAACGTATTTTGGGAGTAAGTGACAGTTAACAGAGCCCGTTGCTCTTCCCTTTCGTCCTTTTCTATCACATTTTATTCAATTCCATATCATTCGTTGGTTTCCCGCATTCAGCTGGATGGGCCAAGCGGAATAGGGCCGGGTAGGTGGAATGCATTTTTAATCCAAGGGGATGGAAGGTGAAGTTTCAGTATTTCTCATCCTTTTTTCAAAACGCCGATTCCTAAATATTTAACGGTAGGTAGCGCAGCGCAACTACGGATGTGCCCATGTGTGTATTTTTTTATATTGATATGTATTGGGGATAGATGTGTATTGCCTTGTACTGTTTTTGTCAATCCACGGGTGAAATAGCTGATTTCCATCATACGATCTGTGTGACAGTGCTCTTAATACTAACTGCTCTAATTACTAATTCATACTAAAATGAACTAACTGCTCTTAATACTTAAAGTGTCTCATGAGCATATATAGATAACTGTAGCCACTGTACAGAAATCAGCCGTAGGGTCTTGGTCACTGAGCATCAGGCGACTGACCCTTAGCCCAAATCAAGGTAAGATATATTTAAAGATAACAAAGATGGTTTGAATAAACTAATCTGGCTTGAATATTGCACCATTAGTAAGCATCTCTTTAAAATTCATGTAATTTGATACTTTATAACGTTAATGTAATTATGGTGTTTTGGTAGGTAAAGGTTTCCTAATAGACATTTACAGATCGATAAGTAATGTAAATCGATAAGATCGATTTTCAAACTAAATACTATTGGAATATTGGATAGATCGAAATGTGATTACGGATTACAAGATCGAGTAGTGAATGTTTAATCGTTTGGACTTTTAATTAGCTGATTGATATTCAATTCGAGGTATCCCGATTGATACAATCTCGTCAAAAAGTAAAACATGGCGGTTTAACACACACTTTATGTGAACTTAGATTAGATTATGGGTATTAAGAATGAAAGGGAGTGTATTCTGAAACGAAACCGTATTCATTTAAAATTGTAAGTAGTCTGCCACTACTTATGTCATGAAAAACTTTCTGTAACCATCAATGCGAAATATAATGTCTGCCATCAGGTGGCTCTCAAACGTAACTCTGGTTGACTTATAGTCAATAAGGCTTGGATATTGTTTTAATTTTCAATATCTGTTTATAGGAGCGAAAATATGTCACTGTCACTGGTCACTGATCTAAAAAGAGGTCACTGTTGGATAAATCCAATAGGCCGACTGTAGATATGTTGATGATTCCCTGAGTAGACACCGCGTAACTAGTGCGGGACGCCACCAGCCAAGACCGATGCCTTAAAAAGTTGTCAATAATGACTAGATGGGAGGAGCGGTACAGTGAGTGTAGTGCAGGGCTTAGGGGGAGGTCTAAATTGGTAAACCTGTTAAGAATCTAATTCTTACTTGATGGCTTTTGCGGACCGACAAAACCGTTAAAACGGTTAAACATCGGTTTCGTTGTAAATCATTACTAAATTAACATTTATTGACAGGTGTTATTAAACCGGTTATCTTTGAAATAAGGACGTGACTTGTCGCAGTCTGATCGTCGTAAGGGTGAAGTGACGCAGGTGAAAGCAATAATAAATTTAGGTAAGAATTTTCGTCGCAATATTTTTACTATTCCCTGAAGTAGAAAAGAGGTATTGTGTGGCGACCCACAGAGAACCTAAAAGGAAAACCCTAAAACGGATCCTAGAGCAAATTACTCAAGGGATTTTCAAACACGGTAAACCTCAAATCCGTACAAATGAACGCGTTTAAAATTCCAGAATAATTGTTATTATTCCACCAACGTGCCTCCTATAAGGCAGTGATGTACTCAGTATGTTGTTAGGAAAATACCGAGTTCATTTAAAATGCTGCACCATTGGAGGAATTTTAAGTAACTCGACCGAATGGGACGTGACAGGGATAATGAAAGGGCCAATAAGTCGGCTTCTGGTCAACAACATCTGAAAACGAAGTTAGGGTACCTATTGTAGTCTTGTGTGAGTATCCTCTTTCAGTCGTTTTATCGACAACTGAAAGGGATGACTCGATACGAGACGACTTTGTTAGTAAAACGTTTCAAATTTGAACTCTTTCATTCGGCCAGTACAAGTTTGCCGATAGATTCAGCAGATGAGTCCTTACAGAGCGCAAGCTTCATACAAACCCGGTGCGATATGTATTTGTATTAACATAACGGTGTGCGTGACCGCTCACCGACAGATTTACTTACGCGCCATGAGGGGACAAACCGGTTCCATGAGAGGACATCAAGTGTGTCGCATCTTTGTTTCATTTAGTCTTTTTTAGTTTATGTTGAATTATTTTATTATTAAAAAAATGTATCGAATAACACAAATGTAGAGAAATTGAGTTATAAGTACTTGAAAAGATCTGAACAAGCAATAAATATGAGTAAAAATAATTTATTTAGTCTAATGACATAATTATATTGAAATAAATGTACGGTTTGGATATCTTATGATTCCTCGGGATAAATTTACAAATTTTGTAACATTTTTCTGACAAAAGTTCGTAAACATTTTGTTCATAATACGCAATATTGTCTTAATTATCAACATTGGTAATGTCTTTCAACAAATAATACAGGTTTGTACTTTTGAGAGACCATGCGAGTGTTTCTCCAAAAAATATTTAAAGAAACTTAATATTACACTAAGAATTTATCGCACCATTAAAAAGAATAATAAACATTTAAAAACAACAAAAAAATAAGAAAAAAAAATGTTAAAAGTAATAATTCAATTGTAAATGTTATATTGGATTGATCAATAAAACTCAGAATTCATATTTATTTTTATCTTTGCGTGTAAAGTAGCGTACCAAAGTAGATGTAAAAGTTAGGCGCCTCAAAAGAGGTGTTGCTCTGTACGGATATTTACTCGTGAGGTTTTAGCTTCGTCTTTTTATAGATTTTCGCGATTTACGCACATATCTGTACTATATATCGCCCGCGGCTTTGACCACATTTACCAGAATAAAAAATATTCTCTGTTAATATGTTTTAACGAACGAAACAAGTAAGTATGCCTTTAGTAGCGATTTGTTTTGTTTAACTACTGCAGATATTGCAGAGCGCTTAATTTTTTTTGCGTAAAATGTTACATAAAAAAATTAAAAAAAATAGGATACAAATATATATTTTACTCGATATCTGACCAGGTTGCACCGCTTGCGGCCGTAGTCACGAGATAACAAGCCTTATATAGATGTTTTTTGAAGTTCGCTTTGGGGCTAAAAATATCGGTATATACAAAAATGAATGAAAATACATTAAGGTATATATATAGGTATATTATCTAAGACAGGTATATATATATAGGTATATCTAGTCAAAATGAAAGCCACCAATATTATGTTTAATTAATATATAGGTATATCAGACAGTCATATCTACGTTCTTATTACAACCATCAAAGATTAATCTTTGACGTTGAATCATCATGTCACCAATAAGCCTCTTAACAAGATATGATTTGACTTTGCCGTATGTCGTCTTGTGATGTCGAATAAGAATTCAATTATCTTTTTACTGTATCATTTTGCCCTCAGGGTGCACGACACAGACATACGAGTAAAACAACTTGAACCAAACGACTTAACACATTTGACAAAAAATAATCCCGCTACTTAATAGGCGTAAAATTAACTGTTTCTTTAGCTATCCAATGCCTGTTATCTAAGGGTTGGATGTTGCCAACTCGCTGAGCCAGTGTGGTGTTTTAAGGCCTAACATTCCTGGTGTATAAGACAATGTCCCGCAGTGGAAATAAAAGGCTGGTTACGATGGAGCTCTAAAAGGGTTGATTACGGTATAAACTGTCTCTCTGGCATTATTAGAACCTGAGGTCCCACTAGAAGCTATCTGGGGACGAGTCACCAGTCTTATAACAAAGTCAAGCCATATTCATTATTCAAGTAAAAGCGCTGATCCATTTGAAAAGCCTCAACTTAAGGCACGCTTGCCCCGTGGCTATGTCTATCCCAACTTATAGCTACAAACATACCATACAACTCCTCTGTCATATGGCTATACTTTTTATAAAATTACCCTCCATTATTAGAAATTTTGAGAATAAATTATCTCAGTCTACTCTAGCAGACATTCTCAGCTATAAATTAATAAGTGACGAATGGCGCAGCGGGAATGTATAGCCTATTATAAAAGGCACGTGTGATTATGCCCGTAGGGCACAGAACAAATTAAATTGGTATTCGGGCTTGAAAAACGATTATAGATTGGTCCCACTTCCTGCTAATCAATTTTGAATATTTTCGGCTTATTAAGTCTCGATACTGTGTTATTCAAAATTGCCTCATGCTTTTATGAGGATTCCGTATCATAAAAAAAACATCCTAAAATTCTTATTGTTACGATCTACAATCTTAGTTATGTTAGCTGGATAAATGTTCAAGGTGGTAAATAAGAAATAGGAATTGCAATAGAATCTTCTTAATAAAAATCTAACACTGACTGACTGACAGACAACGCACAGCCTAAACCGGTGGGTCTAGAAGCATGAAATTTTGCACAGGAGTTCCTTATATAACGTAGGTGAGCACTAAGAAAGGATTTTTGAAAATTCATCCCCTAAGGGTGTAAAAGTTCCTGAGATGTTGCCGATGAGATTTCTCATCGGGCACACGGCTAGTATTATAATAAATCAACGGGTTCCGCATTTTCAACGGTTCTTTATTCCGATGTGTGATAATAATATTGTGAGCAATAATCATGTCGTTAGAATGTGAGACACACTTGTAATGGGCTGCCAAAGTAGAATAACATCCTGTTGTCCTTAAATATTCTTATTCTTAGATACCATTAGTTCATTCTTAGTTCGCTCTTGAAAATCGTTTAATTTCAATAATTATTCTAATTTATTTTACTGTGTCAGAAATTATGTCACATAACTTACATAGCATGGTACCGATATTTTGGATGTGTAATATGGATAAGCAAAACTGCACGATATTAGGCATTTGATTACTATATTTATTAGATACAAAATAAGAATTCGTTCTGGGCTCGTCTATCACTCCGTTCAGAACGCAACGCCGTATTCCACTCCGTATAGTAGTCGTGGGTATTCACGACTCCTCTGAGAGTTGCGGCTCACTTAATCGGGCTCCGGTCGCGGATCCGACTCCTCTTAACGATTCCTTAACTCCTTTGATTCACCTACTTATATTTTATAAGAGCCTGAGAGCGACTCATTCGCTTTGCATCATATTCGTTCATGTAACTCAGCAATTCAAAAATGAAGGGAATAAATAACTCCTCGGAGTCGATAATAGTTAGCCGAAATCATTAAGAGTTTCGGCTCCGTTCGCGGTTTTGGATCTTTTGATTAATTGAATCCGAGTTACCCATCGTTACTCGTAAGTAATTCGTGCTGTAACTACTACATTTATTTTCTCTTTTTTAATTACATAGTAGTATAATATATTTACATTGCTTGCTGTAATATAATACTTGCAACTAAAAATAGTCGTCATAGTATTACGTTAAGAAGTTGAAAACTATTCAAGATTCAATGTAAAATATTAAAGGCACTGAAATGCTGGCGTCGGTGAAATTTATCCTTCAAGTTTTTATTTGGCAATTATGTTAAAACACATGTCACTCAAAATATGTTAAGTTGGTTCCTATTATGTGATAATGTAGCCTTACATCGCATCTTTTTCCAGTGTCTATGACAAATATTCTTATCTCACTCCAATTAACTTATAAGGGGACATTACAAATGGAGGGCGCAGCCGTTCGGTAATAATTCGTCAGTACAAATCCACTTTATTTCTTAAGCTTTTCACATATTGAGTGGAACGTATCGGGTGACACATTCGACGTGACTGTACTACGGGGTGCGTGTGACAGGGCTTTAAGACAGTCGCGATAGAAAATGAATCGCTGAGGAGATACAAAAAATACAATCGTTTTGGCGGAATACTAATGTCCGATTACCATAAGTAGATTTTATACATGTCTCAGGTAATTTTAAGTATAGATTTCCATGTTATTTTTATCATAAAAAAATGTATGGACATAGCACATAGCATACAAATAGATAGATGATAGTACACTTTATTGTATACCAAAAAATACAAAAAAGAAACACAAAATACAGGTAATTTCTTCTAAAAATAAAAGCTAGGTAAAATAAAAACAATTTCTTCCAGGCAACCTTTGGGTATCTATAACTAAGCAAATAGTTACGAGTATGTGCGTAACATAAACCTATTTAATTAGGAGCGTATTAAATACAAAAAAAATATTAATTAAATTTTAACAATTAATAAATTATATTTTAATAATGAATAAATTAAATACTAACAATTAATCAATTAAATACTAACAATACTTTGTGCGTTTTATCTAAGATTAGATGCAAATAAAGTATTATAGATAATATGATAAAAAAACTAACCAAAAAACAAAATTAATCGCGGATACAAGTTGAAATATATAAAGTACACGTGGACCTTATAAATACGATTATTTTTATTAATGAAAATTATTCAAACATACTAACTATTAAATGTATTAGATAAAAAGAAGAACGACGAAATTAATTACACTATCATTAGACGTACGAAAACCAGGTGAAAATGCGAGATATTTGTTTACACTTAAAACACGAGCTAATTAAAAATTAATTCCACGTACATTTAAATATTCATGAGGTACATTTTAAAGGAATGTTTCGGCTCGTGTAGCTTAATTAATTGTATTTCGAAAAAGTGCTCTACACGAGAGCTTAAAAAATACATGTCGTTTTTGTAGGCGAGCGTACTCACATAAGCCGGGATTTAACACACGAGTGGTTAACCATTTGTTACCTTACACCCGGACTTGTATGGCTTTCTAATGAGGCCTTAATAAAAAACTTGAGAACATTGTGTTGCAAAATCAAAGGCTTATAAACGAGGGTTAAATGACGAAAATAGTTTTGTGTACGTATTTGTTACTCATCCTCATCACTTAGATCTATCTGTTTTATGTTAATCATTACTAACCACTATCGATTGGCGCAGTTAGTAGTGAACCTGTTTGCTGTGCATAAGGTCCGGGGTTCGAATCCCGGTCGGAAATACATTTGTTTAAAAAAAAGACAAATGTATGTTCGAGTCTGTGTGTATGTTTGTGTTTGTCTTTAAATATGTCTCTGGATCCACGAAACAGGGAATCCTGTTTGGGCGAGCGTGAGTGTGTCGTTATTTATTATTACTATGTCTCCACTTTTGATTAGATTGGTGAAGACATACTTTATAGCGTTTCACCTCATGAATCCAAAGAACGTAAGACCTACAGTTGTAAGACCCAAAGTAAATTAGCGACTTTTCAAATAGTTACGAATATCGGATAAAGGACTGTATATTAAACACGCGAGAAAACAATATTTTAAGAAGCGTCTGAAGGATATGTTATGTCGACGACCTATTAGAGTAGACAAACGTTTAATCCTATTTTAATACTATAATAAAGGCGTACAACTTACTTTACGGAGATCTACCTATCTATCTATCTATCTGGTGATGTTCTAACCAATCTACGGTGATTACTATTTTCAAATTTGAGAAAAATTTCACTAATAAATTATAAGTTGAGATGAAAACACTAATCAGTTTCGAATTTTATATATGTATTTACATATACAATATACATATATTAAGGCTTTACCTGTGAAATTGCCGTCTGTTCAGTGGTCACTTTGAACATAGTTTGGCATATCTTGCGTTTGGCTTGGACTTCCAAATTCAAATTAATTTCAATTTAAAACTATGACATTCTTTTTCAAAATCAGTTATTCATTTGTTTTTCCGTGAAATGACTTTTTGCTTAGATATCGGTGTATTTGCGACCATGGAAAAGTTAAATATTTTCGTTATTTTCGAATATGAGTTCCGTCGTGGCAGCAACGCAGCACACACGGTACGCCATATAAACGTTGTGTACGGACCAAACATCGCTAACGAATATACGGTGTGTTTTTGGTTTGATTGTTTCCATTCTGGAAATTACGATCCCACGAACAAGCCCCATGGACGACCGGAGACTATATGACGAATTGAAAGCAAGGAGCAAGGTCCCCAGGAGTTCTACAGCAGAGGCATAAATCAACTTCCATAATATGGCAAAAGTGTATTGATAATAATGGACAATACATCGTAATTAAATATATTTTCATACAAAAAAAAATATATTTGAATTTTTCCATATAAAACAGCACTTTCAATGGTAAGGGGCCTTTACCTTTGGCACAAAAATAGTTTGAATTTATATCTAGGTTAACTTCGTATATGAGTCATATCGGTTCAGTAATTTCAAAAGTACGACTAAGTAAACATTTCTACAATAAAAAAAAAACTATACAAACTGTAATTTAATGTCATTGGGTAGGGCTCGTACAGCTGTACAAGTTATGTCTATATTTGTTTGTTTTAAAACGAATGGAAAATAGCAAATTATCCCTTCCGACCATCATCGACCTTTTTTATATGTGCGTCTGTCTAGTTACTCGATCCGTGGATCGTTTGATCACGTTTCGAGTACTCCATCAGTACGGCGTAGCCATTGCCACTTCGGCTCGCCTATTCTTTGAGCTGTGTCCGTGACCTTAGTTATTATTGTACAGTATAATTAGTTAGTATTGTACAGTAGGTATTTTTTATACAAAGAAGATGACAGATGAACAGAGAGCTGACCCAGTGGTGATTGTTCTTGAAATTTTTTGTTTGGGTATCAGTGTTTTCATAAACATTATTTGCCCGTCAATCCAATAATGAAACATTATTTATATGAGCTGTAATGTAGACCCACATATTCAGCATATATCAGACAAGCAGCCATCTTATGGTAAATGAATACTGTCGCCAGTGGACATCCGCCAACTTTAGTCAAAGATGACAAACGGTGGCACGCGCTTACGTTTGGAGATTTACGAGTGAATTACAAGTAGGGTTACAGTCAGCGATAACAAACGCTAACGGATGCGGCGTTTATTATAAGTGAATTAGTAATAAGGATTGGGAAGGATGGGAAAAACGAAGTATAACGGGTTGGGGATTTTTCTTCATCTCATTACACTTTCCATTCTTTCTTGGAGAAGGAAATGGGATGGGGATGGGATACGTATGAGATACATTTTAGGACAGTCTTCAGTGAGTACAACATCGTATGTTAAATAAAATGTAGGCACAATAAGTTTGTTCATTACAAACACCGTTTGAGACAAAGGAGATCCGATTGTTGTTCCCTTAGAACAATAAACAGTGGAACCTCCACATACGTCTTATCTCGGCGGCGATTAAAAGTTCAAATGCTATAAAACTCTGTTCATACCGTCCTTTGTTTACGATATCTTGGTTATCAATCAGTCTTCGGAACTTCTAGAACTGCTAACGCTCCGTCTGTTCATTATTTACATTAGCGATACATATAATATATGTACAAGTATCTAGAATATAGAATGCTTAGTATGAGTGTGTGTGCGTGATTGCTTTATTTCTATCATAAAGAAGTGCTTTAATACTTTTAAGCTATGCAAATTGTCATCGAAATAACGCAAAATCAGAAACACGTCAACTAATTTAAAATATATAAAATCGTCCCCGCGAAAAATAAAATTATTTTAGGGAATAAATCAAGTTACAAACACGAAGTTTTGTTGTTCTATCTAAGACGTTCCTAGCACTTAGTACTCAGTACAGAGTAATGGCCGGGCGTCTAGGCGGCGCGCGGCACGGCGTTCGATACGGTGAGTGTATTTACGAAACTGTGCGTAGAATAAAATATTTACTAGAAATGAACAATAAATTATGAAAAAGAAAACCTATTGTAAAAACTGTTAAAATCGATTCTACTCTGCATACAGAATCTCTTTTCAGTTTTTGCGTTATTTCAATGACAAGTTGTATGTCCTTTGACCTTAATTGTTCTGTTTCAGATACTTTGTCTTATTCTATCTCATTTTGTAATAAAATAATGCCTACAAATACACAATCATTGAAGTTTCTTTACTATAAAATTGTATGTGGAAGTATCACTTTCCGCTGTATCGACAGCGAGGAACAAAATTAAAATGTAGCAGGGAAGCCAGCCGTGTAACCCAATATTCCGCAGTAAAACATGTGAGATATTGCACTGCGGTTGATATATGTTACATGTCTGCGATTTTTAAATTAAATTTCATAGCGATGTCTTGGCTTGAAGGACTTTTTTATACTGTAAGAAGGGTCTAGGTTGTACTATGGATAGGAGAAAACGAACTGAATCGGTACCTCGTCATTGTGTACGAAAATCCTCTTTCGAAAAAGGTTTTCTCCCAAATGTCGCTCAAAAGGGTAAACGGATACTTTCTCCCAAGAAGCTTGGAAACGTTTCCTCCAAGCAAGAAGGTGGTAAATTGTTTGTACATAAAATTAAAATTTATATAAATTGCCTAGCCGGCGGGATATCTTATAAAGTACAATCGATTACTTATTGTAGTGCCATTTTCAAACGAAGGTTGACAATCATCATTATTAATTGCATCTTACAAACTGCAGAGCGCGGAATAGTGATGGAGTGCTCTTGCCATACCATTGGCGTAAGTTCTTTAGCCAGCATGTTCTATCACTTCCGGGCCTCCTCCTGCCGTGGATTTTGCCTTGTAGTTGGAGGAGCTAATTTTAAGTTGTTTCTCATTAATAAATAACCATACTATATGTATGTACATGAAAACCGTATTTAGTTACGTCTTTTTGTAAAGGGATTCTTACAAAAAGATATATTCAAAGTCAATGTAGAGAACAAAGACGTCAAGCAAATACTTGGATGCATATTGTGATGTTTTCGCTAAGAATAGTGCATCTGTATGCAAATGCACCTTGCTTGCGGTTTAACTCTTGTGTTATGTGACTATAACTTTACTACTGTAAATTGAACACCATCGTAAAACACAAGTTGCATTTTATATTCGCTAGTTGTCAAAAGCGTTTCCACTTTCATAGTCTCAGTTTTCCAAGCATCAGTCGATTTTTCTGAAGTCATCGATCTTATAGCGTAATAATTGGTTATTACTTGGTTATGGTAATTGGTTGGTTTTTATTTATAAACATTCTGTTATTATTGTTGATGACGCACACCACTTATTGGTAAAATGATTGCAAATTATAAGATATTAAATGTGTGTCATCAACAACAATAACAGAATGTTTATAAATAAAAATATGAATTAAATATAATCCTTTTAGCTTCAGACAAGTACGATAATAAAATAATAGTAACAAGCAAACAACAGAGTAACAGACAAGTACAACAAAAATGAGTATGAAGGATAAGGATTTTTGAGGAAATATACGTATTTACACAAATCATTACAAGATTACTAATATAATTCGTACCACGTTACAGTCAAAGTATGTAAATAACGGGAATAACAAACTTTTGTTTGAGTAAAACAATTCAAACTGAAATACGAAGTACGAATACAGTGGCCGAGTAAAAGTATCTAGATAACTCAAGTGCAGTCTACATTAAAAAGTTTTAAAAAGATGAAGAAGTATACTAAATACGAGCGTTATAAGTGTATAAGTCAAGTAATACATACCATAGTAGAACAGTATAAACTAAATGCGACGTTGATTCTCGTGTGAGATTTAAGGATAAATATTATAGTTTAATGTATGGATTATGGATAAAAATAGGAGCTTTGTCTAAAAATGAAGATGAAAAAATTTCCGTGTGAGAGTTCAGTTCCTTTCGAACGGTTTTATATAATGAAATAAGGTTCATTATTATGTAATCTTCAGGGTTAATAAAAAAATATTTAAAAAATACAAATATTTGAAAGTACAATATTTGGCCAGCTCAAGAACTGTATAAAACAATATACAGGACGTACTTATGAATGATGCCTTTGAAGTCTCAGTAAACCTAATGAACAGGCAAGAGAACAGAATTATCAAATGTGATTTTTTTTATAGATTACGATGTGACAGAGGCGTACGGTAAATCTCACGGTAAACGGTTTCCAATCACCCAAACCACTTACGGACTTTAGAAAGGCTTAGAACCACATACGGGGAATAGTCACGTGAATCACGTCTGTATCGAAATCTGTAACAAACTGAATTGAATTTAAAAATTGATTAGCAAAGACCTCGCTAATAAACTGATAGATTAGCGAATAGACAAACATAATCACATCCACGGAACTAGTTATTTATCACAGTGACAGCACAGCCGTCACGGTTCGATTCTCAGGACGTTGACATGCCCACCGAAAACCGCAAACTATTGTCTTTTAAAACCACACAATGTTCTCTTTCCTTTTTATGTAAGAATTACGTGATTAGATTATTTACGTAACCATCTGCTGAATAAGTTTATCATAGCTGTTTTACTTGCATTAGACAAACATAATATTACAATATTAAGAGGGGGGTGCAATGGATTATCTTATTCGACTTATTACGTTTTTTAGCAGCAGAGGTGGTATAATCTCTGCATGGTGGTAGGTGGGTAGTATTATAAAAATGTGCGCTGAAGCAGTCAGTCACTCTGTGCTCGTGACCATGGCTGGTGCAACCCAACCGAAACGTTAAGTAAAATAAATAAGGTAAACATTCGCGTTAAAACCCGTTTAATTAGATAAATATGTGGGGGAAAAATGTATATTCACACTCTCTCATAAATCCCGTTCTATTGCCCTAACTATTAAACCAATTTTGTTAGAAGCCTCCCGAATCTGCACAACAGTGAACTGCAACGAGCAACTAACTGAACGAGATTAAGTTTAACAAACAAATAAATACACAGACGGGTATAAGTACATCTATGTAGATATACCTCTAAGTAGGGACTTCTAGGGAACAATAGTTGAACTTCATACATTGAATTACACCTAAAATTAGCGAAGTTTCTCTTCTAAAAATACGTCCACAGACTTGAAAACTTAGTGCGACCTTTTGTAAGTCAAAGAAAATCTTTAAGTAATTCAATTTCGGCAAACATTCAGCAAATATACGTTTTTCAACGACATCGAAATGTTTTTTTACTTCATTACTCTTTCAAACAATGTATCTTGTGGGATAAATTAACATAATTAAACTGAACAGCGGCTTTTTCATCTATTTTTAATCGTAATGTCAAAATTAAAACAGTATAAATAATAATCAAGTATTTTTTTTAAAAGAACGTACGAATATATCAAAGTTTATGAAAAAAGCAAGTAGTACAAGTACCTACTTAAGTACCTACCTACCTACTTTTCCCTAAGAATCCCTAATAATTATGAGAACCCGTTCCTTTGAGAAGAATACATCGATGCCACTTCTTCACAACACCGTCGCCAGTCCTTTTATCGTCCACTGCTGAATATGGATCTCCTCATGCACATTGTCTAGTAGAAACTCAGTGGAACGGGCCAAGGACCATAACCCACAATGATTCTCAGAAAACGAGCCGTTGCAAACGCTTCGAATTCCAGTTCAATAAAAAAAAAAACTTTTTTAACTAGATTACTCATACCCCGTAGCAATCTGTTTGGTGGTTTGACGATTACAACAAAACAAGCTGACAAACCGCGACCAACGGAAGTCTTTAAAACATCAATTTGTTGTGTCAAACTAATCGACGAGATAAGACCGCAGCTTTAATCGTCCGTAAATCAGGCTCTACAGTTTTAAATCGATATTTAAATAATCCCGGATGATCCCATTTTTGATAATCCTGATTGAGTAAGTGCTGATAAAAGTGCAAATAAAATAGTGTTCTACTTTTATTAATGAGAATTAAATACACTTCGATCTATGCACTTATAAAAACTGTCTTACAAATTTAAAATCGCTTGTTCGTTACTGAGGTTGATAGGCTGATAGGTGGTGATAATAAGCACCTTTGATAGTACCCACAGAACCAATCTAATAAGAGACTATTCATTTTCTCCATAAAAATCATGTTTTAAAACATCATTTCTCGAATAAATTAAAAATTACTCCATTTTAACTATTATTTACTTATTATTCTTCTGGACTGTCATTCGTTAGTATGAGTTTCTATTCAAATGTTTTTTTTAAAGTTCAATAATATGAGACTTCTAGTAAAGGGGTCGGTGATCGACTATTTCATACAAATCTCTCTTCCGTCCAGTCTTGGCTTGTCCAGTCCAGTCCACAAATCTCATGTCAATTACCGCAATTCTACCAGCTCGTGGCGCGCGCTTTAACTCTAGTCGTGTAGTAACGGCCAGCTTTTCCGTAGGCGTTGTAAAAGACGAGTAGGGGGATCACAAAGTCGCTATCACAAGCTTTGAGGAACTACACCAAATCTATAAGAGTGAACTCGCTAATCCGCTCGCGAACATACCTTAAACACAACACAATGTCCATGAGGAGACTTATATCCAGCAGTGGACGATAAAAGGATTGGTTACGATTATTACTAATTCGGCGAAAGCAACGAAACGAGATGAAGTAACACATAGTGAATATATCCATATTTCCAAGAATTACAAAGAAACTCTGGGGTATATGTATACACCACACTGGGACCATGTGGTGGATTACGAGTTTATGACCCGAAACTGTTTCGTGATTATTAAGATATGATAACATTATTAAATGATACCATCAGCCTGTGCCTCTGCCATGGACCGCCACCACACATGGTCTTCAGCTCTTCTCATCCAGTCACTACCAGCGCAAAGGCGCCGGTAGTGGCTGAACGACTTGAAGAAAGCTTCAATTCGTCGGTCCACTTGGGCGGAGGGCTTCCCACGCTACGTTTCCCGGTGGGCGGCCTCCATTCGAGGACTCGCCTCCCCTATCGGCATATATGGCCTGCCCACTGCCACTTCAGCTTGCCCATCATTTGAGCTATGTTGTAACTTTAATTCTTCGTCGAATTTCGTCGAAACGGGTTTTGTCCAGTAAAGAAACTACGAGAATAGCTCTTTCCATCGCTTGCTGTGCTACTTTGAATATATAGGTAAGATGAGAGATAATTATATCATAAAAGTACGATTATAGTCGTACGAAATTTTGGCGATGTAGGTGTAATCCAAAACGTTCATAGTTAATTTATAGAGTGATCAATATCTCTTTAGTCGCTGTTCACACGCAAAGAAGTTTTACCTTCACACAGCTTCACTAAATACATGCAATATCGTGGGAATGAAACGGCAGATGTTACTTACCAAGACTTGTGCGTTTCCATTCCTGTCGTCCACCCAAGCGACCACTAAATCGGCTCCTCTCATATTCCTTGCAGAGTTAAAGCCGATGCCAACGTAACCACGGGTTTTTGCTTCCACTCTGAACGTTATACTCGAATCTGAATTCACCCATCGAAGGACTACATCACCATTATCGTCCAGTCTTTCCGAATGCGCCCATGTTAGACTCGATTCGTACGATTTGGAATCGAACACATCTCTTCTATGCCTCACTCGGTATTGGTCAATTATTCGATTCGTCTTCTCGTTTTTCAATTCGACTTGCAGTAGCCGTTGCGCCTGTGCGCTTTGCGTCGGATTCGATAATTCGTTCGGTTGAGGATACTGCCTAGGTACTTTGGCATTACATAGTGCGATTATAGTAACTACGACGATTAGTTTCATTTTGTCTTCAGTATCGTTGATGCATTACTTTGGAACACCTAGAACAATAGAAACGTCGTTAGTGGTAAACAGATAAGCCAGTAAATTTTTCACAAAGGTACAGTTTTTGTCGGCGTTTACCACAATCACCATATTCAATATTTATTCCCACTGGCTATGTATTGTCTTTGATAGTTTACAACATTTGTGGTAATGATCATTATTTTTTACGGTAAATGGAGTAATGATGTGTAATGACAAGAACGTGACGATTGATAGTTACTAACAGTGACAGTACTTAACAATAATGTACAGATACATTACGGAAACATTGGCCATCGGCTAATTCGGTAAGATCCGAATGCTTCATCCGCGTCTATGTATTACCGTACCTCTAATTGCATACTTTATTTCATTGACGTGGATGACGCGTACGGGTGTTTCCGAATTAGCCGATGGCCAATGTTATCGTAAAGTATCTGTACGTTGAACCTAAAACTAACCAGTAACACCGTGAAGTGGATTGTGAATTTCTCATGTCCATGGGTCCGAAACTAATGAACATCTCAACTTACAATAGGTATTTTTTTGTTTGTTCTAACTAAACTTATAGGACTTTTATTTTGCTGCGGTTTTAATCATTGTGTAGAGTATTTATTTTGAAAGGTGTGTATTCTTACGTGTGGGTGTGTGTGTGGTGTGTATTTCTTGCCTAAATCGATTGTGTAGTTTTCGAAATTATAGTGAATTATATCAGAGGATCTTCTTAATTATCTATTCTTGTGGATGAAGACAGGCACTGATAAGCGTCTCAAGTTAAGTAGGTCCATAGGCACTCAATCAAGTTGATTGGAAACAGCAATCAAGTTGATACCTCTTTAAAATAGGTATTATATTTTACAACGAGCTACTCATACTTATCTCAATGCATAAACTTTCTAGAGTGAGATGATACGTTTGTCGCTTATCGATGTACGTAATACATTTCAACATTGTACTATTATTATCAAACATTTATACAATACAATAGAAAACATTATAATCTAGAAAATACTCTACTAAATAAACACATTCCCATTAGGTCAACGATACGGATATCTATGTATTATATTTCCAAATTCCTCGTAATACGATACGAATATTTCAAAATTACAAGATTACGTTATAAATGTAAACCTAGAGACTGAATCAGCGAAAATATTTACATTTCAAAACAACTCAGTCGTCAATAACCTTTTGTTAAAATGTAGGACGTCATATACCTAAGTAAAGAGTATTTGTATGATTTACGAGTATTCACAGATTCGGTCGTAAATTTCTACCATCGAAGGTGCCTCGAGGCAACAGATGGCGTATTTTTTTACACAAAATGAAACTCCCGCGCGTTTATTCATACCTTTTTTTGCATTGATGATTTTAACGTGAGAACCGCCTTCCTATCATACGTTGTGTAATTATGGAACATGATTCTTTACTCGTATTAACCAAAATTTGCCTCCTTATTTGCATTTATATTTAAATGCGTGTAAGGATAGCACGATGGACACTACAAAATTTACTTGTATCTATCTATATCTGCAACATAATTACGAGTACGTTAGAATATAGAATCATTAGAATCACTTTCTCGAACTGACATAGGAAGCCCCCAATAAAAACAAATTTAAAGTACTGCTTGGATTATTATTTGTTAGTAGTTGTTCACTTTCTCAGTTTATCTTCTATATTGGGTACTTTCAGTTTCCTGTTTTTGGTGTAATTATCATATTAGGTATGTATTTATGCGTGTATGTAGGTATATATGTATGTTTTCATACATTGTATATTTAATCATTGTTAAAAACACGACGGAGGGTAGACATATTTGTCTGTCAATAGCAACAACACCTGCACCAGTCTTCGCAGTTTCGCTGCGACCACGGTTCATGTAACTGGACCGAAATATCCGTTATAATAAATCGTGAGTAAACCGATGTACAACCACGATAACAAAAGTTTAAGGTCTTATTGTATATCTATTTATATATGTATGTACCTACCTGTTTACTATGTTACAATATTTATTTTGTGTTTTCTGTTTTCTAATTCAAACTTAGAAATTCTAACTGTACCTATGATCCTTTTTCTGTGTAATCTGGTGATTAACTGATAGAGGAATGCCTTATGACATTAATTCCGACTTCTGTACATCCTCATTGTGCAATGAAGTTTAAATTAGTTAATAAATAAAAACCAGCAACTTAGTCAACACTAGAAAGCACGTACAGAAAAAAATGAGTCAAACCGACCCATTTCGGAAACGTGAACGAATAAACAAGGTAAATTAATAGAGCAGTTTTATGATATCAATGTAATCATAAAACTAAGGCTATGGCGCGCGCCAGTGTGACTAGAATCTAGAATGGTAATGAAGAGCACTACTAGTTGTCAACTGTAGGCAACTCGATCGGATATCACTTTTTCTAGAGCAAGACAACGCTCGATGAAACATTTTTGTAGCGGCTTTGTAGAACTGAGTTTAAAAAAATACATTTAAAGTGTCATTTATCTAGAAAAAAGGATTGCAAAACCACTTTTAAGACATACTTTAAATAAGACATAGGAATACGTTAAGAATTAAAAGAAATATTTGAAAAAGACTCCAATATTTCGTTAATACTCTTCTTAAGTTAGTGAGTATTTTATGTCTGTGTACACTTCTATAAAATTGAAATTACATTAAATTAACACATCCTACATTAAAATGATTAAATTGTTAATACCATAACAAACCATGAGGGGGCGAGTGCACGCTGCAATCCAACAGCCGCTGGGCGCACTCGACTGGCCACGTTACCCCTCTCTCACAGAAGACTACCTTAAAATGTACTACATTTCCCACTTTATCTTATTTCCCTAATGTACGTACCGTGTTTCAGTAGTGAGTGAGATGTGCCAGAGCCCATTCCCATCCAAATCCCTCCCTATTTTCCTAACCCTTTCTCCAAATCCATCCTATATCTCCAAAGGTAGGCAGCGCATCCGGGGACGTGCCAACGTTTGTCATTTTGGACTAATGTTGACATGTATCACGTTTATGACTTAAATGACATGTTTATGGGCTACAATATCCACTTACCATCAGGTGGACTGTATGCTCGTCCGCCGCCTTCGTCCATAAAAAAAAAATAAGTATAGGGATATAACAAAATATTACATCAGCACCTAATACGTGAATGGAAACCGTGGTAGTTGTATGCCGGAAAATTATGTATAAGTGTAAATATAATATTATTATGAATATGAATGCCGCAATCAGCAAACAGGTTATCACTTGCTGTCTTTATAAGTCCAAATGTATTTTTAATGGGTTAAGATTACTTAAAGTAACGAGAAATGACAATGCCAATGTTAGTGTGTATTTCGTAAACGAAGTGATAAAATAGCTAAATTAAAGAATTAAGCGAAACTAATTCTGATTTACTGATTATTTATTGAAATGGGTTGTCAACAAATACGTACTAATAAACCAATAAAAATAGCAATATGTTTTGTGAGGACAGCATGGCCGCTTGTGGCGTCATCGCACTAGGATGGGTTTCTGACCTGGGAGTTCTCGAGAAGAAAATAGTCGATTATCCGAGAAATTTATAAAACACCTAATATAGTTTAGTAAGTACATAATACATAGTTTCCCTATTTATTTTTGTACAATCGTGATTCGTTTTATCGAAAGAATACTGAATTTGTTATTCCTAACTTCAGCAATTAAGTAGGTACATATATAAAATTCAATTGTATTTTTCCCAACATCACCCAAGGTGACAAAGGGATAGTCAAGCTACTGCTATAAGCCTTGAGGAACTATGCCATCTCTAAAAGAGTGGACTCGCCAATCCGCCTGGCCAGCGTGGCGATTTTTGACCGGCCATCCTTCATGCCCAAGACAATGTGTATGAAGAGACCCATTTCCATATGGATCGACAGAATGTCGCGTTTCAAGAACTGTCTGCGTTTTCTTTAAAACAATATTTTAAAAAATACTATCATTCGGAAGGATGCGGTGTATTAGAAAACGGACGTAACTGTTAGAAATAGAACGGAAACGCAAAGTAGCAACAAAAACAACCAATTGCCTTCTTGTCGGGCAAAACGCGGTATCTGAACAGATTATTATCCACTTATTGGGAGGAAGTCGAAACCGCTGCGCGCTCATTATACCAGGTTATATTTTTGGCCGACTGCGGCGGGTTGAGACGGTATTATTTTTATCAGCTGATTAGGTATATGCATGGTTAGGTATAATGTATTAGAGAAATTATACTGTATTAAAATGAAGTTGTCATCTAAATGACTCGATAATAATGAAGAGTATTTTTATACCTACACCAAGACAACAGGCGCCTGTACCCTGTTCTCCTAGTTGAGAGTTACTTCCATAGTTGGTGCACTACAATTCAAATTATATAAAGGGTAACTTAAAACGATAGCAATAAAGTCGAAAATGAAACCCCTTTTCGTCTTTGTATGCTGCCAATCACCTGTAAATCACTTGTATATAAGCGTATATTGAGTATCCTGTTAAAGCAACGACAAGGATTTTTTCTGGTTTGCATTCACATATGAAATGATTATAAATTGAGTTCAAAGATTTCATGCAAGCATGTTCACGATACTAATATTGTACCTACTGAAAGAAATATTGTATCTACTGAAAGAAATATTGTTTCACTACGTAAAAGTTTAAGCTTAAATTGCCAGAATAGAAATTAAAAATGAAATTATTGCCTTTAAGTGACGTCACGTTTGCTATGACCCCTTCCATCTTACCGTCAAATATTGATGTTTTTGTTCTTGGATGAATAAGTTCTAAATAGGTAAGTAATAAGCATGCTGTGAAATTATTAGTTAAATCCTTATACTGTATGTATTCACAGGTTTATATAAATTGAAATGTAGGTATGTTCTGTTTCAATAAATAAATACAATTATTTTATTACACTAGATTATTCATTGGGCGCTGTCTGTCTTTATTGTCTGTGAAGCCATTTGGCTTCCCATGCAGATTTTTACATTTGCAAACCGCACCAAAATATGTATTCTAATAAAATAATTAATAGTCTGTGTCGCAATAACATTGATGCGAAGGTATTGCTAATGATACAATTTCAAATCACCAATTCTGTAGTTGATCTTGATGCAGTCATCTTTCTACAAAAGGAATGACGTCTAAAAACTCCTTAACAATTTTCTATTTAAATAGATGACTTCAAGATCTAGTAAAAAAACTTCCTGCAAGCAAACTCAGACGAGCATTAGTGTAATTATAGTAAATAAAACGTAGCACGCCTGCAATTTGCATCCGACTAATTGTACCGCTTGAACGAGTCTGATCAGATACTTTTTTCAATTTCCGTGTTTTGTTTCTAACGCTTATTAAAGAGTTAAAAGACTACTTTTTTTTTGAAGACTATTTTTGTCTTTTAGTGAACACCTAAAATACTACATTTACTAGGTAGGTATTTAAAAAAATTAAGCTACTAATTTAGACTACATAAAATATGTGTGCATTTAAATCTCTTTCTCTTGTCTTTTCAAGCTCCTACCATATCTTTATTTTCATATCAGTACCCCCAATTGTACCTATACCTGAGAAAATTATAGTGCCTCCTGAGGTATCGTAACTCACTTTGGAAAACACTAAGTCGTGTCAGATGATGCCACTACATATGGCTTTAAAATTGGCAACGACGTGCCATAGCTACATACCATCGTGTATTATCTATCTGTTATTTACATAATGCACACTAACAAATTGTTAAAGCAATAAAAAATATGTGTAAAACACATCTACGTTTTATTCCAATCACGATTGGTGAGCAAACGTTCAATACACAACGAGGCGCGCAAAAAGTTTTGCGTTACTTAGGAATCTTCCATACGGCGCGACGGCGTGCTGTGTAGAAACGAAAGGTAAACATGATTAAAGGGCTTGTGTAAAGAAGAGGAACTACTCTGAGCATGGATGCTACAATATAAAACCAGCCTGTGCCTCTCCATTGCCGAATATAGGCCTTTAATACAAACGATTTTCGGCTCTCCTCGTCCAGTCACTGTCGGTGACTGTTTTAAGTCGTAAATTCTTCTTGTCAGAGGGCGTTCTACGCTATGTACTTGTCGAGCATGGCTTCCATTTTTGCGAATTAAACATTTAAAGAAATAAAATTAAAAGTAGTGGGTGCCAGAAGAAATCCTGTGCAGAATTGCTACCAGCCTCTTCTCCATCCAACTACCAAGCACAGTTTATTGTATTGCAAATCGGGTTAAATTTGTACAATTAAAGTTTTTGTTATCCTTTATTTCTATTCGACATTTCGGCACGGTTTTCACCGGCCGCGGTCACGAGTTAACTGAACAAGCTGATAATCCACGGTAGGAACTGCGTATATACCAATAAGCGAGTGAGTTTTTAAAACGAGTGAGACGATTTTAATCCTTATTAATTTTATAAATACGAGAGGTGACCCGTTTGATTCTTTATTGCCTATTAACTTTGCAACAGATCAACAAAAAGTCTTTCAAGTTCTTTCAAGTTTAATCTGTATAATGTTCCAATCTCGCTACTCTAAGTTAACTACGAGTATTTGTGTAATTATGTATATGTACTATATGTATGTATATATTATATTCATATTTTTGTTTATATGTGTGTCTATGTACTATATCGAATTATTATATGTTGTAGTCTGCTTTTTAATGACATAACTCCCCTCGGTTTTTTAAGGTTGGGTGGAAGAAATTGCTTCTAGAAATAATTCCGAATTTGTAGTTACGCTAATATTGTAATGTGTTATTGTAACAATTCATTATGTAAGTACAATAAAGAGCAACAACAACAAGTGTTTCCTAATTGGCATATGGGTAAACCGTGGGAAGGATTGACACAAGAAAATGTTACAAAAATTAACGGCTATGTTAACTTTTGTTAATTTGTTTTGTTAATTGGTCATTTGTTCTTGACTTTGTAATATAAGAAACCATCGAAAATATCATACACTAGCGACCCGCCCTCGCTTCGCTTCGGTTTATAAGTTCCTTTTTTCCAATTTTTTTTTTTAAATTTCAAAATAAAATATAGCCTATATTAGACACGGATAATGTAGCTTCCTATTTCTGGTAGTTCCAGAGATTACCCCCAACATACAATCACACAATTTTACCTCTTTATTATATTAGTATAGATTCGGGTGAAAAATTTTGCCAAATACTCCATAACGTTAGATAATAACTTCTGACTAGTATATTTTCCTAACTATGTATATCTCTTTAACTGTTTTGATAATGTACTGCGAATGTTACACACCGTTAGGTGAGATGGTTAATTGTGTTTTCCTGAGCAATCAATTACACGAGTAACGATGAAAAGGAGGAAATTGTACGGTCGATAAAATTTCTGTGGCAGAAAACAATGACGTTATCTCGAAGACATAAAAACGGTGGTGTTAGTTGAACTGTTTTTATAAGTTTCCAGAGAAAAAGTAATACGAAGGTAGGTATCATAAGATTTTCTACAAGAACTATATAATAATATGGAAGTTTTGATCTTTGGGTTCGAAATATTAACAGTGTGTTATTATAGACCGAGGTCGGGGTTAGGTAGTATGATTTTGGTGCTTGTGACAAAATTATATTATGAATAAAAATAAATGTGAGGTAAGATATCAAGAAAACTGAAATGGGTTTATAAAAATATATACGTTACAATTGACTCAGTTACATAGTGTACTTAAGTACACAGCAAAAATAGATTTAAATGACACCTGAGAGTATGATTCCCGGAAAAGGGGAATGTCCATATTCTTCTTTCTTACCGCAAGTACGAACATCACACTACCTAACCCTGGTTGTAGATAAAAAGGAAATTATTGTGTACAGTCACCAGATAGAAGTTAGTTTAGAATTAATCCGCTAATATTTTTTTCAGCTTAAAAAGAATGAAACTACACGAGGCTTTCTTATAGTTCGTTTATCCCATGTCTTAAAATAATAAAGTCAGGTGTGAATATATTCAATCCAATCAATTAATTTATCTTTCCAATGCTGGATATAAGCATTTCCTAAAGGTTGTTGTCTCACATTATCTCCGTTTAGCCACTATCGACAAATTCTTCAAGTCGTTGATGCTCGTGATCCAAGGGCGACCCACACTGCGATTCTCGGTATGTGGCCTCCATTCAAGGACTCATCTACCCTCCAGAATTGTATATACCGCAGCTATACGAATATCCATCCGTAAAATCGTAAACAACCTTTTTATCCTGGCCTGCTATTTAGATAAGAGCCACCTCGTGCACAATGTCTGATGAAGAATGGACACGCTTAAAACGTCACGCTGGTGAAGCGGGTTGGCGAGACCGCTCTTTTAGAGGTGGTGCAGTTCCTCATGGTTTGTGGTAGTGGCTGTGTTATCCCTTTTTGCACTACCCATATGCCTTTTATTTTTCTCTATGCCAAAGTCGCCTGGAACAGATTGCCTTAGCGATAAGGTCAGGTCGCCTGTTTTATTATGTCATTTATTATTTGTGCACATGTAATAACTATTTATATGCAATAAAGAATATTTATTATTATTATTATAAGTCTCTATTGGATTACACATGTGAATACGATAATATAATAAGAAGCAATGTGCTAAAATGTACTTCAAAGCATTAATAAAATAAGTAAACATCAACCAGTTCTCGCTGTTCAAATAAGAAAATCCCGAAAAATATTTACGCCCGATACAACGAAAACAAAGAACTGACTTATCATAACATTCTTTGTTTTTGTAAGAGTGTGAAGTAATCTCGTGATATCCAATATATGTCTACGGTTTTGTGATCTGCGAAACTTTTCTATATGGGGACACAACAAGAAGCAGATATTTCGGTTATAAAATGAATGATAAAGAAACTGTATTTGGTTTAGAGTATGTCGCTATAAATTGATCTACTTTATTTTCTAATTATATAAAAATTACAGCTCTTTATAATTTAGTAAAAAACGTATCTTAATTAATAGATACGACAGTAAAATATATTTACTAGTGGTCAATAGATAGACAACGCACGTCCGTGAAATTGTATGTATACAAAACGTGTCACTTATTTATTTATTTATTCTTTGACAAAGGGCACATTATCTCCCTAGGCTTAGAAGCATTATCTCCCAGTCAACCTTTGGGCTATGCAGAGGTGGCGCGGTAGGTGCAATAGGTTTTTTTTATGGACGAAGGCCGCAGACGAGTATACAGTTCACCTGATGGTAAGTGGATACTCTCGCCCATAGACATCCGCGATACATGATAACATTAATCCAAATTGGCAAACGTTGGCACGCCCCTGGATGCGCTGCCTATCTTTGGAGATATAGGAATGGATTTGAAGAAAGGGTTGGGAAAATGGGGAGGGATAGGATGGGAATGGGCTCTGGCACATCTCACTCACTACCGAAACACGGACGTACATTAGGGAAATAAGATAAAGTGTGAAATGCAGTACGCAGTACATTTCAAGGTGAGAGAGGGGTAACGTGGCCAGTCGAGCGCGCCCAGCAGCTGTTGGATTACAGCGTGCACTCTCCCCCCCCAAAGAGTAAGAGTAAGTAAAACTATACAAAATATACTTTTCACTGAATTACTTTGCGCTTATTATCGTGACTCGACATGCCGACCGTATTTCGTGTCTGTGAGCGACGTGGAAAGAATATAGACAAGTGAACTCAGCGAGTGCCCGCTCGCGACTGACCGTTCTGGCAGGCACACACTAGCGTATCGTGCACGTACACGACTTACCCCAAAAAAAGCCGATGCTTGCTGGTGGATTGCAACAACTATAATAGTGACGAATATTAATTAAATGCCATAATATAAATAAACATATATATATATACATACCTACATACATACATACTATACAAACATATTTAACTATAATATACGATTAATAATATCTCCCTTAATTGTCGTGTCTGAGAAATATTCTCCACTTTTAAGTAAATGTTCCTTGAGTCTTATTTTGTACCTACGACTAAGTCACGAGTGAATTTTAGTGCCATCATTCACCGATGAAACGAAACAACTACCTTGACTCACCACTTTTGACGAATTTTTACAATAAATTATAGAGTAATTAGGCATATTTGTGTTTTGTAAAAATGACGAGCATCGTGAGATGGAGCTTCGCGCCAAATTCGGGTACGCAGCCACTGACCTGACACCTTGTGTTATTTAATTAAATAACACAAGTATTTCTATCATGTTATTTTCGATATTTTCTAATTTCTACCACGCTACAATAATTTTAAATCAAATAAATTATTTTCCAATGAATAATCTAATTGCAATATCTCGATCAAAGTTTACGTATAAGCACGCAGAATAACTGTATTTACTGTGTCCTTATGAGAATATTCCCACGGTATTTTTGGCGTTTTAATAATATGATCCTGAACACGGATTTACAATGATGCTAGAAACAGTAATTGTAATATCGCGGTTCGATTACTACAACCACAAACACACATATATATATAATTACAAATGTATTACACTTATCATAAACACATACCCTACGAATTAGGTCAACTGCTCACGAGCTTTAACCTATCAATACGGCTGTGCTTGAAGAATTATCCGTAGGTACAACAAAATAAACGTTCACAAGTATTGTAAATAAAACCTCGGTTAAGTAATTATTTGAATTTCAATACCCTAATCGAAAACTCAATTATCCGCTTCGTCAACCGCTCACAGTATACATACGTATATATTTATTTTATTTAAAAAACTTTATTGCCCTTAATCGTACAAAAGGCGAGCTTAATGCCTGGAGGCATTCTCCATCAATATATACCTATCCATTATATGTATTTATTTCATTATATGATTTTACTACCATTTAGCATTCAAAATTTCAAAACTACTTTTAATACAACATTTTCCCCATGTAAACAGTTTTGTTTGCTATGAAATCAATTATTCATAGCAGTTCGGTTATTCGAATAATTCTTGGCAGCAATTAAGATAATGAAGGTTTTAGTGTATTTAGGCTACGAAAATTCCTATTAACAGAATAGAAATTCGCTCTTTACTAGTTACTATAAATGCAAATGGAAATCTTCTACCAAATCTCGTACAATTTCTATTATCGTACCACAACGCAGTGCAAATCTTCAATTATCCCACTGAGTAATCTTTTGTTTCTCCTCACCTATTCTGTTCCAAAGCAATCAAGTGTTTTCTCTCCTAACAATATCTTATATTGAATCATTATGAGTACCTATTCATTATACTTTTCGCCCTGTTCCATATTCCGTTCACCACCCTACTCAACGTGCATTAAATTCAATGAATTGACATCTTTATTCAACGCTCACAGTGACCTCGTTCACGTCGCAAAAGCGCAACAATCGGAATCGATTGAAGCAAACTGCGAGTGAGGAAGTTTTGTCTACTCGCGATTCGAAACTGCTACCTCTTTAGGAGTTTTAATGGTTTATTAGCTTTATTTAGTTATTAATGATTGAACGAAAAGAAAACAAAAGAATAGTTTAAGACTACGATCATAATATTGTTTCATAGACTCAAGAAAATGTCACGTGTCACGAAACAAAATACTTTGGAAGATAGAAAATACGACAACTATTTAAATATTAAACGGGTCAGAAACGCGTACGTTTACCTATTTTAGTTTATTCTATTATGTGTGCTACATTTTTCCGAATTATAAAAACCAAATGTGAATAGTTGAAAAAAAAATCTCCATATAGAACCTACCTGTTTCTCCAGTCAACTCGCGACCTGGACGATGCAACCCGACCGCAACGGCGACTAACTTTACTCAGGTGTCTACGACCCGTTATTTAACTATAACATTACGCGCAAAATTTATGAATCATAAGGTATTGGGAATTAATTTAAAAAATTTGTTAACATTCTGATTTGTTAATTTATGCAAGTCAAAAGGTTAGAAATAGCTATGAGTAAGATTTGGACTTGTATGGATATCTAGTGATCACGTACTGAGAAAAGCAACATACATGATACCCTCGCTGACGAATGATTGCTGAGCCAATGTCTTGAAGATAAGTACACGACAGCAAGGAACTGAAAACTCAATGGTCGATTATCCATGGGTCGACCACGAATGTTCGACAATTAAATTGTCGATCCAAGTCTGTGGAGGTCAACAACGGTGTGGCGCAGGCTAATAATGGCTGTTCGGTATACTAAAAATAAACTGATAGTTTGAATTAAACACACCTAGATAAACTAATTCTACACTTCACACCTGTCGCTGACACCACACATATTTCAGTATTACAAATTCGCTTTAAAGCTTAAGTAATAAGAGAGTTGTAATTAAATATCCATTGATAGCATTGATGAGAAATCGTCGGCACAATGAAATAGCTGGATTAATTTCTGAGACTGATTGATAGATAATTCTTATAAATTACTCTTAATCATTATGTATGGAACCAAACAAGAGATTTACTCCATCTTCCTGAGAACTCATTAGTCTCAGGTTCTTCAGTCTACAAAATGTATCATACATTTTGTAGACTGAAGTCATGTCTCGTCAATTCGTGTCTCTCGATTGCTGGATTTAAACTCTTTTTCTAGGTTGTTTCACCACACACGATCTTTCTCTCCTTACACATTACACTTACACTTCTCATGATGAAAATCATCCAAAATTGCTTGTTTTAATAATAATTACATTACGAGAAAGGTAGCATCTACCTACATACAAGCATCTATTAGACGAACTAATGGCAACATATTTACCCATCCCTCAGGCACCTTGAGAGGTTTTTGAAGGCATTACCTTTTTTTTTTCATAGAAAGAAGGTGGCAGACGAGTCATTCTAGACATGAGTGCAGAATGACAAACGTTAGCACGCATCTACCTTTAGAGATTTAGCAACGAATTTAGACAAAGAGTTGGGAAAATAGTGAAGGATGGGATGAGATATAAATGGCCTCTGGCATATCTAACTCACTACCGAAACCGCACGTACATTGGGAAAACAGGATAAAGTGGGAAATGCGGAAACATTTTACGGTAGTATTCTGTGCGACCAATTAGAATTGACCATGTGATAATGTAAAAGCCATTCAAATATCTAAACAATTAAAAAGACAATCTGTGTCGTCAACACAATTATTTTATTTTTTATAGTAACATCGTTTTTTTACCATGACTCATCACAAACCGGTGGCCAGTGAGGGATAATTTTAATTTGGAAGTCACGGGCGCGAAGTGGCACGAGCAGAACGGCGATGAGAGCAACGTCCCTTATTTACAATTCCTTTAAACCCTATCTCAGAGGGATTAGGTTGATAATTGGGCAAGTTTTAAATCCTCAGTGTTGACACCTGTTCCATCACGAACTGGCATTCCAGAAGTTCCGAGAAATGGCAAATTCGTTCTTTAGATGCACGAAATCGATTCGTTCGATTTAATTGTACGTTAATATAATCTTTATAAATATTCACATTTATAAAAGTGTCCGTTCTATCATAGTTTTTGGAGAAATTTAATGGAAATTTACTTTACCCAAACGGGTAATAAATAATACTGAAATATACATATTTATTTAAAAATTAGTATGGTAGTGTTAATTTTGTGCTAAGTGGTACCTAATCAAAATATCAAGATTGTAAGAAACTTAATCAAGGACGTTAAGGATGTAAAAAAGGATATTTTTGAGAATATAATAGATTAAGCACCATTGAATATCAGATTAGTCTATTGGAGATTAGAGTGAGCTCCAAATTGGAGATCAGTCTCTATTACAGAAGACCGCCATGAAATGTACTGACATGTTTCGAGAGCGGCACAATATTTCAGAGTCCATTTCCCATCAAATCAAGCGGGATAAGTATATAATGGGATAAGTATGCTCGTCTGCCATCCTCTTTCTATAATAAAAGTCTTCAAACAAAAATGTATAATACTTGTAAAAAATAAAACATGTACTATGTGTTAAACCTTATACAGTAAAACTTGCACAGTAATTATTGTAAAACTTTAAATTGAAACAACTGTAGTAGTTCAAAAACACCATGGACCGTGGCCGGCGATCGTAACTAATATCGCAATAACATCGAGGTGTTAGAAGAATCGCGGAACGAAACCCTAATTCGCCATAAAGACAATCGATTCACTCCAACACATAAAGCAGCACGTACCAATCGATCTATCGAATCCAAACGGTCATCGCGCCAACGCCGGCACAAATCCATTAAGCCATATCCACACAAAAACATTCGCACTAGAACCATGGTCACAGAACACGAATAAACCGTATTGTAACTTCGATGTATCGGAATCTCAGCTCAGTGACCAACTTAACGGGAGTCAACTTGTGGCCATGATTGCTATAACCCAGCCGAAATGTTGAGAAAATTAGAATAGGTAAAGACTTGTTTACCTATTTTATTTTTTTAAAGTATAGCTCGTTTAAAGTATAAATATAGATAGGGATTAGATTATACGAAGAACCAATAACAGGTTACAGGTTGAGTAACTTGCGTTTTTGGATATGGATCATTTGGAGCAATGTACGTTGCGTCATAAAAGTCAATATAAATATGAAACGCAATGTACAATATAAAGATAACCTAAATAGAAGGTAGATAGCGCATCCGGGGTCGTGCCAGCGTTTGTCATTCTGGACTGATGTTAGCATATATCGCGGATGTCCATGGACGACAGCATCCACTTTCCACCTGGCGGACTATGTTTGTCTGCCGCCAAAGTTGAAGAGTGTTTTTGTTCTTAATGATATAGACAATACGAAACATGGCCACAATCCTCATGTCTGCACCGCTGTTTATATGTGTGCATAGCAGCATTTCGTGCGCTTTCATAAAGATGAACTACTGTTACCTCCAATCACTGTGGTAGGACTCAAGAAGACTGTTACGAAAGGTGCCGCGGACCGTGAACATTCCACCAGCCACTGAGCATGAGCCAACTAGCAGACAAAAACATCAACAATACTGGGTAAGCTTTCTCCAGATAACAGGAACCTTGATATTAACCGTTGAAATTGACAGACATTTCACTAGATCACGTATACAATTTACTCCAGATTAAAGATATACAGTGCAGATCAAAATTCCAAGAGGGTGACGTGGTATATCGCCGCGCATAGCAATTTATAAGTAAAGCGACAAAATTGTGTCAATGAACACGAAATACCTCAAATCATGTCGTGTGTCCTCTGCTTTATTGCTACTTCTAACTGGAACGTATCGAAAGTGCTTTCAAATAACTATATACTTACTGAGCTTCAAAATTTGTATTATGAGACACCAAATACCAGATGCTCAAGTTCTCAACTGGCACTAGAGATATTGAATATTTCTTCGAATTGACTTCGCCCAGAACAATGTTATGAAATAAACGCTGAATATAAAAAAGTATAAGACGCTGGTCTTTAAGAGTCAGTATGACGTAGGCAAAAAATTGTTAGGGATACTGATTCCGCGTACATGCAAATATAATTTTTATTTAATAAATGGGTAACTTGTACATTAAGGATTTATGTTGTTTTCTTTTAAGGTTTTGTTAATACATATTTCATATAAATTTGATTTTATGTATAATATGTTTCATAATATTGAAAATATGCGAAATGCAGGGAATATTTTGAAATAAACTAAATCTGACAAAAAGCTAGTTTCTCCCAATAAAAATCAATTTCATCCCAAAAATACTTTTGGGACCGAATTATATAACAAAACTACCGAAAAATCTAGCGAAAATTATGTACAATTTACAATCAAAAACCCATATAATACTTCTGACTTCGGATGTAATCCTTTCGGTGTAATCCTATCATTACATATGTAAAGAACCGTAAAACTTTTACAGACGTCGTCGGTTAAATAAAGTGTATGAAAATTAATGCAAAATAAAACTAGTGCAGTTACGATATCCTAAAACGTATTTTTTTCAAAACATATTTTTTTTTTGTCACTAAGGAGTACCAAAATAACAAAATAAGAAAAATCGGGGGTCGGCAAACAAAAGGCCCGTGCGTACAGCTGCGCGGGCGCTTGCTCCAATCCCTCTGCTTCACGCTATACCTTTAATTACCGGCACGGAGGTTCCGTAGGAAAACCACCACAATGATTTCGTAATTAACACCATTCGAAGCACGCCGCTTGACCTTGTTTCCGATTCGCTCTGGTACCGTAAATCGTTTATCACTAGAAAACGGTTAGTAGACAGGTGAGACCTGACATTCAACACGGCTTACGATGATACTGGAAAATATATTTCCAATACAGAACGATCATAAAATTTGAACATACCTAATTTGTAGCTTTAATCGTTCGGAAATCTAACAGTTCGTTTGGCACAGGAACAAAGAAATACCTGGTGGCATAAATTCTGATTAATTTTCCAAATGACTTAAGATTTCCGACACTATGTTACTGCTCGATACTATGTCATAAAAAGTTATTAAAAACATACTTTTAGTGGGGCCAGATCAGCTGTAGATTGCTGAGGGTCTTCCTATTAGACATATAGGTTAGGAGACCCCTAGCAATCAATTTCACAGTATATATAAGTTAATTAATTGAGGAATAATGAATTGGGCAGCAAAATGTTGGTAGCAAATTTAAAGGTGGGTTAGGTTTAGGTTCTCTGGTGACTATAAATACCTAGGAGTCGACTTAGTGATGCGTTTTTAGCAATTAAAAATTCTTTATTCATAAATATAGGTTATTTCGTTGATCATGGAATCATGATTATTCATGATATACTGCTCATTTAGTATATTTTTGCTGTTCGCTTAAATATAAGCCAATACGATGGATGTTTCTGGGTTATATAAAAAAATATGTGATAATGAAACTGATAACCAAAATGTTTATAAAAAGATCTATGAAAGGAGATATCGATTATATAATTGAGAAAGTTTAATTTTTACAAAAACATAATTATTACAAGAATTTCTTCTGTTTGCGGGGAACGATTATGAAATACAAATCCTAATCCCAAATCAGATCCACGAACGGAGAAACCGAATATTATTTTAAACTTAATTACAGAAATGTCATTAGAACCGAAAGGAATTCAAACAAAATACGCAATAATTTCATAACGGTACAAAAATTTCGCGTCGCCCAAAGGGAGTCTCGTTAGGTAGGACGAACCGAATTGCGATTGTACGGTATTCTTATTTACCTAATCTAAAATTCCAATCCAGTCTCCTTCCATTTACCAGGGTCTTTCCCCGGGGAGTAACAATGATTCCTTATGTTTCGCCAAATAAAATCTCGACAGCGTTTACTGGGTCTTCAATTTCTTTAATGTATGCCCTTTCCGTAACATTAGACTTCAATTTACGATATTCGGCATAAAGGGATGATTTTTTGGAAATATAATTATTATTGAATAAATTGTATTTATTGAATAAACATTGGAATAAGTTCCTGGTATTTGATAGAAGTTTATGCTTTGTTCATATGAACAGACTGAAATGAAATTCAGCACAGAAATATTTAGTTTGGGTTCGTTTATACCTCGGTTTAGTTCGTAGCATACCTAAATCGGTTCAGAAACTTCAAAATTACGGAAATGTAAACTTCAAAAAATTAAAAGAGCACGTCTATACCAATTGATATGTTGCAATGGCTCACGAAATTGTAGGAAATATCTAAATATTTTTTTAAAACGTATAGAACAATATACAAACATCTATATTTCTGACAGGCGCATACCATTAACATTCCCCATGAATAACAATAAAACCATCAGTTCAGCCAAAGTCCATAAATGTTTCAACTATCAATTAAAAAAAAATGATAACTAGCTCCATACTAGAATAAGTGCTACGAAAAAAATTCAATGGTGATATTTACGTCAACACTTTGTATGCTAGTACAGTATATTTATTATCTGAATGGTATAATATATTTCTAGGTAGGATATATTTTAGACATGCCCAAAACGTCTGTTGAACCACACGAGATTTCACATCCTCTTTTTTTTGTTCCTATAACCTAAAATGTCTTCATCGAAGGTACAACCGTACTCAGGAGATTAACAGCATCTGTTTTTAAATTTCAGAACCAGTTGTTTTTTTTTAATTTAAAACAAGGTTAGGGGCTCTGTTTCTACGTTAAGGTAGGACCAAAGTAATCAAAGTTCAATTCAAGACTTTAATTATAAAATTAAAAAGAAATTCAAATACATTTTTTCAAAATATCAGCATAGCTTGGGATGCCCCCCAGACAGATGGACCGATGAATTGAAGAAGTTTGCCGGCTAGATGAGAAAAGCGGAAGTCTGTATAAGGTGGCAAGCACTGGAAGAGACTTATATCCATCAGTGGAGAGACATAGGTTAAATAGAACAGGTATGGGATCATTTATACTACACAATAACGTTAAACAACATATTTGATTTTAAATTATAGTCAAGGCTATGGATTTTGGTCCTGAGATAAACACTTATTAAACAGTATGCGAAAACACATTATTGAAATTAACAAATTAAATAAATTTATTTTGCACCTGCCTTTACATAGAAAACGTGAGATTTTAGATGTAATTCAAATTCAAAATTCAATTGAAGCGTGTGAAAGTATTGAATACGTTATTGTTATCTGATTTCGCGTTAAAGAACACAAAGAGATAGAAATCATGTGATCGGAGATTAATTGACAATCAACATTGTCTTGTTACTATGCTCTCATAAAGATGCCAATTAACTCATTCAGTGAATTCTCATTATTAGTTAATTCATTGTTTGGTCATTTGTTAAGTGAATACATATTGTTAGATTTTGAAGGTCTATCTAAAACAGTTGAAGTTTGAAGTTCAAAAAAGTATACATAATTACGAGTAGCTACGGATTGAGTTTCATTTGAAAGCAAAATATATGAAACATCTTTAGGTCCAATACGGATTTCTGAATTGGACACAATTTTAAATTTTTCCTATCCCTTTGATATCCAAAAAAAGTGAGAACTGATTTCTTAACATGAAAATAAATAAATTAAAACTTGCATATGATATAATTTATACGTGCTAAATAAATTTAAAACAAAAGTTAGAAATATTAAAGCTGTGTTTCCTTTAACAACAATTTAAACGGTTGCAACATATTGTAAAGGAAATGATCCATTCATTGTAACTCTCTCAACGCTCAGTATTCCTGTTACACTAGTTTCAACCTTATTCTTTAAACGGAAGAGTTAGAATTTTAACTTGGATATAATCGGTTTTTAAGTCATTGAGGCATAAAATGTGAACCCAGGAACGGACGTTAAAAAAAAGGGGCACGACGGGAACACACCTGTCAGTAGTGTTGCCAGTTTTTGAAGAGAACGGGTGAATGGCGGTCCGTACAATGACTTGTTTGAATTCTGACTCTGGAGTACTTTTCAAAGAACCATGATTGTTGCTCTCATTCACTTTTAACAATAAAAAATTAGAATTCAAAGGATTCTTAGGAATTTAATGTCATTCATTAATTTTTTGAATGTTTTGCACACCCAAGGTTTATACAAAATAAATACAGTCAATAATAATAACAAATAAATAATACTTCATTTACGAAAATGTGAGTATAATATAGGGGACATTTTTAATCAGATGCTAAACATTCTACTATCAGAACAGCGTGCAAAGACTATATCGTATACTTACAACGTTGAGATTGTTTTTTTTTTTTTAAAAGTTATTTGTTTTAAAAGGAATACCTATCAAAGCCATGCCCCTAGTGTGTGTGAAATTTTTACTCATGTACTATTAATACGTATGTCCAGTCTATTTTAAATAAATATAAAAAATGGGCCAGGTTCGAGAGACAAGGGTGGAATTGTCCAAATAATATGTACCTATATCAAGTAGGGGATGTCAAATATAATAATAATATTCATATAGATTTGTTCGTATTAATACTACAAAGTGACAAAATGCGACCATGTTTTGAAACAAAAAGTGCAGAAAGAGGATTCATATACCATTTCCACCCGTTTTATCCAAACAAACACCACACACACACAATCCAAACACGCAAACCTTGATAATCGTAATATAATATGGAAACATTATCAAATGTAGAAAATATGAATTGTAGTAAGTTACTTGGCGTCACATTAAATGAATACACAAAAAGTTCATTAAATCCTTGTGACCATTGCAAATTAAGTAGACCGTCACAAAATCATTAAGCTTAAATGGATTTTCTTATGGGTTCATTTGCTGTATAAGCTGTATCATTCACTCAACGTAATGTTACATCATAACCAGTTTAGCGACATATCAACAGAACTCCTGCGCACCATTCATGCGCCCACGTTTGAACGCGTTCCGAAACTTGCGATGTAAGAGTTCCTTCATATGAGTTATACAAAAATCGTCGGTATCGTATCTGTTGTTAAAAAGGAATTCGACGTTGACAGTATACTTTCATTATTCTTCAAAATATTAACGCTTATGGTTATAAGCGTTATATCACCATGACAAACGTTCACAGTCATTATAGCTATTTATTTAATTTATTAGTATCAGTGGTAGTGGGCAAGCCATACCTGTCGCAGGATATATAACCGAAACGAATCCTCGAATGGAGACAATATACCGGCAAACGTAGCATGAGAGCACTGATGACTAGAAGGTCGTTCGATGGGTGGCTGAGAAGAGCAGAAGACCGTGCGTGCAGAAGCGGTCCTTGGTAGAGGACTAGGTAGAAGACACAGGCTTATGGTATAGTAATCCCTTACGGTATTCCCTACCAGTCAACCCACGATTAAAGTAAATAAAGGGTGCAGAATTAAAGTATTAAAGTTGATTGCATGCACTCATCATTAACTTGATACCATATACCTATATGGGTAAATAGATATAAACATCATAAAAATAACAATTATAATAATATAGTACTTTACATCAAAAGAAGTAGAGAACATATTTTTTTCAAATACAACTTGACGAGAAACTAAACGAGGAGATTTAAACAGCAAATTCATGTGTTATTGCTTATAAATCCATCACATTTAACTGCACTTTATAGAATGCCGTTAGTAAAACGCACTGTCTTTCATCTTTAGGTGCCTTTATCAGGAATTCGTGCCATTATGTAATTGGGACTTTACTTCTCTGAGATTACGGACGAACCGACGCTCTTTGTTCTGAATGAACAGATATAATAATTCAATATGTTTATTTATGATTTCAAGAACAATGTAGCTGTTGGAATCCAGTACTGTCACTCAAGAAATTATAAATGAAACCAGGACTGGACGACTTTTTAATGATTATTGATTTATATAAATTCATGGGTCGATCGTAAAATTAATGTTAAATAAATAATATGTTAACATCTTGATATCAATACTGTCAAATATGTATCGGGAATTTTGAAAAAGAATGCCCGCGTAAAAATATATTGCTATTAGCTTGGCACTAGTGTAGCTAATTTTCATGTAAAGTTTTGGCGCGATCTGTCAAATGATTGTTTGAAAATTATTTCGACGAATGGAATTATTCGCTAGCGAAATTGTAATGCGTCAAACGGAGCCTCGTTTGAGGGCGACGAAATAAATTTAGACGATTGAAGCAATATTTTCTGTTTTATTACCCGACTTATTGGACAGATTAGTATATCGATGACATTATGTAAAGCTGGTGTCATTTATGTATTTTTTATAAAAAAAGGCGATAGGCGAGCATACAGTCCACCTGATGGTAAGTGGATACTGTCGTCCATAGACATCCGCGATAAGTGCCAATATTAGTCCAGAATGACAAACGTTGGCACGCCCCCGGATGCGCTGCCTACCTTTGCAGAAGGAATGGATTGGGAGAAAGGGTTGAGAAAATGGGATGGGAATGGGAATGAGCTCACTCACTACTGAAACACGTACGTACATTGGAGAAATACGTTAAAGTTGCAAATGCAGTACATTTCAAGGTAGTCTTCTGTGAGAGAGGGGTAACGTGGCCAGTCGAGCACGCCCATCGGCTGTGGAAATGCAGTTACACTACAGCGGGGAGAACCCCCTACAACACTTGAACACTTGCAACTGATAAGATAAATGACGCACGGGGTCCGATACTGTAGTGTGGGAGGCCCTGCAGTCAGGTGGATCAACAACATCGAGAAGTATGTTAGTAGTGCCTGGATGAAATGAGCGAAAAATCGTGTGAGTTAGCGAGCCTTGGGAGAGGCCTGTATCCAGTAGTGTACAGACACAGGCTGATTGTGTATGGTATAGTACGTTATAAGTATAAGATTACTGATTAATAAGTTTCTTTTAAAAAAATATTTCCTTGTTCCTTCTTTGTTAAATTAACATGAGTACCTACTAAAATTAAGTCTGACTTAAATTTCCATCTAAATTCAAGAAGAGACAACACATAAGTAGAGATACGTAGAGGACACATAGATACTATTAAAATGAAGTTTGATTTAAATTTCCATTTAAACTCAAGTCCGAGAATCGCAAAACATAAATGTGCATACTATATAAACACTACACAATTTAGAAACCGAATTTCGCACACATTCATTTCACATGTCGGATTCTAACTTTATTTTAACGGCTCCCGTATTCAATACGCAGCTGGAATTATTTTGCATATAGCTTACCTTAGCGAAGCAGTGAATTCTTAATAAGTTTTCCGTGAAACATTGCAGAGCGTTTCGGATTACACTGAACGGCTCCCAGTAACAATAAAGATGATACAATAATAATGTATTACGTATTCACCGTGCGAAACAATATAGGGTATTTTGGTATACAAAAAACGATTTGGTGATTCAATTTTGTAGTTTATTTTAATCGCTCGTAATGTAGAGGTAGATTCTAGAAATTACATTTGATATTCAACACAAGACAAAATTATAACATCAGCCTATATGTCTCCATTGCTGGATATAGCCTCTGCCAAGGTTCGTCACTACAAAATATCCTCTGTTCTGCTCATCCAGCCCCAACCGGCGAACTTCTATAAGTCGTCGGTCCAGCTGGCCGGAGGAATTCCCACACTGTGCTTCAAGGATTCGTCTTCTGCATGGCGGTTCATTGGTAAATCAGACCTGCCCATTGCCACTTTAACATGCTGATACTATGTCGGTGACTGTAGTCCTTTGGCGAATTTCTTCGTTTCAGATCTTATCCCGCAAATAAACATTCGAGCTCAGCTCTACATAGCTCGTTGAGCGACTTTGGACTTATGAATCAGGCCTACCGTTAGAGGCCACGTTTCGGCACCACATATCATAACTGGCAGGATGCACTGATTAAAGACTCGTCTTCAACCAGTGCGTTAATCAATACTTATACTGATTCAAAAGCTTAAAAAGAAAAATATACTACAAAAAATAGCTTTATGAAGACACTTTTCATTTTGTATTAACTTACATTAGCTTGCTTTGAATTCCTTTGGTAAATTAATTGACTGTTGCCAAATATTTTCTTATTCATTTGCGGCGATCAAATACTTACTGTATCTCAATCTTAAACTAATTCATTAACTGAGACAACAACAGTTTTATACAGAACCTCTTAACCAAGATTGCTTTAACTGCCTGATGTTATGCATATTTATGCACGCTCAATTAACATCGAGGTTTGTAGGTTTGGATTAATTTACCACAGATTGCACCAGAATTTTTATGTACAGAATGTTCAAAAACTTTTAGTCGTACTGTGCTAATTAATATTCGGCTCTGCTTCAAATACAGTTTTTCTCATTTGAGAAGTAAATAACACATTTGCGGTTGCAACACCGCCATGTGAGATTTGTGTTACGAATAATGGTCGTGTATGAGAGCTCATTTCATTTTGTATATTAAATATTTTTACTAACTACTAGGTTGATCAATAAGTTTCTGGAATCGGATACTTTACATTTTTATTAAATTATAGGAATGCATTCTAGTTCATCCGAATCTCAAATTCAGTAGTAGCCAGTGCCAAAAGAATTAAAAAAAAACTGTATCCAATATTTTTTTCCGTTGGCCAAATTTTATTATTTGGCGGGAATTTTATTAGTGTGCAAAATGGAGAAAATCGAAGTTCGTACGGTTATTAAATATGTCCTGAATTTTTTTTCTACGAAATGTATTTTTGAAGAATTGCAGTATCTTATTCTACAGTAGCATACTGGTGCGCGGATGGAATTTAAACGCGGCAGAACCGTCTGTAACGACGGGACTCTCTCTGTGCGCCCAACAACCACTGCTACTGAAGACAACGTTAAAAAAATTGAAGAAGAAGACAGATCGACGTGTGATTATTCGTCATTTAACTGAGATTATGAAGCGTTCGGGACAATTCAGTTCATTTTAACTAAAACCTTAAAATTCAAAAAAGTGACCGCGCGTTGGGATCCTCGAATGTTAACAGACGCACAAAAGAAACCAAGAGTAGACATTTCAAAGCAAAATTTGGCAATTATTGACCGAGACCCAGAATCTTTTCGACTACGTTTTGTGGCCGTTGAAGAAACATGGGTTCACCATTTTGACCCGGAGACGAAGAACTTGAGTAAGGTGTGGAAAAGATCGTCCTCCCCGCCAGCCAAGAGATTCAAGGTCTCTGTGTCCGCTGGCAAGATAATGGTCTCGGTCTTCTGAGATGCGGAAGGTATCATTATGGTCGATTATTTAACTAAACGACAGACAATAACTGGAGAGCATTATGCAACAATAATCAAAAAACTACGCGACGAAATGAAAAATAAACGACGTGGAAAATTGCGTGCCGGAGTGCTTTTTCATCATGACAATACACCTGCGCATCGATCTGATGTTGCAGGCGCTGCCATCCGAACGGCTGAGTTTCAGATGATGCAACATCCGCCATATTCTCCGGACCTAGCCCCTAGTGATTATTACGTGATTATTTTTACCGATTTGAAAAACACTTACGTGGTATAAAATTTCACGGGGATGATGAGGTCATGTACGCTGTAGTCTTTTTTCGATACCCAGGATCAAGCCTTTTTTTCCAAGGGAATTGAGCAACATTCAAAACGTTATTCAAGGTGTATTAGATTATAAGGTGATTACGTTGAAAAATAAATACAACTTAGATGTATATATAGGTACGTATCCTAAATATTTCAATAGTTTTCCAAAAATATATTGATCAACCTAGTACCTACTAAGTGAATATGACGGCAATGCAAGGCAGAGATGAAATAAAAATATTACGATAAAATTTATTAACACAACCACAAAGATAAAATTAAAAAAATCCATACAATATTTACTAGAAAAGTTTCCAGTAATCTCAAGTAACAGAAAGTCAATAATAAATTTACACTCCTAGTAAAAACAAAAAATTGATAACAATAAAACCATCCATTACTTACGTTCAAACTGAAGACAGATTATACATTTCATTAGATTGTATAAACGCAAAGTGCGGCGAGGCAAAAAAATGATCTTCGGACCATTTCAACCGTTCGTTTTGCCTTGTCAGATGGAAGCCGACGTCCGAGACCATCATTAAATGAAATCTCAGCAATCATTCATCATCAACAGTGATTTGACCAGCGGTTAACCTGCCAGGAGGCAAAGCTCCCGAGGTAGTTACTGAGAAAAAAGGAATTGAAAAAATCGAACTGCCACTAATAACTAATGTAGCAAATATTGACTTTAATACCAGCTTATCTAATTACTAACTATGCTACTACTATTTGCATACACTAATATACGAGTAATTACTTTAACATTAAATAAAATTTAACACTAGTTTTAAATATTGTCCTATTTTTTACTAAGAATTAATGGAATGCAGAAGTAAATTTTGTTGACAATAACAGGAAATGAAGACATAGCTATCGACAGAGCTAAATGAAGAACCAAAGCAAATATTAAGAAATGGCTTTAATTAAGTCCTTATAAAGTTTAAATTTAATGTTGTAGAAATTAAAAGACGTAGTTAAAATAAAAAAACACAAAAATAATGTAAACTTGTGCAGAACATTAATGAAGTTAAGGACTTTTAAACTCTGGCATTAGCTTCTTGAGTCGTAAAAGTGTAGGTACCTTGCAGCAATTTGAATATTAAACACTTAAAGTCAGCACACGCGAACTTAAAGCGAAATTGCGAGATATTTTTACTGTTAATATTTTCCTTTTTATTCTAAGTAATTTTCGGCACGCGAATGTGCCTCTTGGGCAAAAACCGGTAAACGGTAGCCATTCAATACAAAACACGCCCTTCTTTTTGTTTCCTCTAAAACATATGTGGAGGATATCCGCTGTTCAGCCACAAGGGGTCATTATGAGCGGAGTAATCCATACTTTTTGCTGTCATATATAGTCTTCACAAGGAGCAAACAGGCAGTCATTATTATTTACTTGGTAATTTGCTGTCATTTTTAAATATATAAAACAAGATAAAGAAACAAAGTTTTTGTTATCTGAATAAAGCGAGAAGAGAAAAATATAAGTTTCACGATTCAATAGCTCCGTCTACACAAAGAACGGGTCTTGAAGGAAATCGAAAACAGTAAGCGTTTGATAAAACATACTTAATATTGCAGGAAGGAAAATGCGTCGAAATGTGTCAATCTTTGGAGTCTAATAAAGCTTATGAGCATTTAAGTAAACAATCAAATACACGGGAACATAAGTCACTTTTTATGACTAATAATAATAGTCAGCCAGTGACGAAACTGATGAATCAGAGCTGTCGAGTCATGTAGATAAACAACTAACCCGTTAATAAGTCGGTTCCCGAGTAAAGAGATTAAAATTTGCACGAAAGAACTAATAATTGGAAGTGAAGGATTGAGATCCATTAAGGTTATTAGAAGTGAAACTTGTTTTGTTTTAAAATTTCATATTATTTTACATTCAATACGAATTTGATAATTAAGGAAAAAATATTTTTTTAGGTAATTTCGAGAAGGTGGTGAATTTCTAGGTTCTATGTATTGAATATATATTGAATCTTTTGTAATCCTATAATACAACGTCAGCAAAAGAGATCTAATGGACATCAGTCAGGTTGATGGCCTTTACTTAAATCCATAAATCCATCACAATCTTCCAACGAAATCAGACTCTTTTTGGAGTATTAAGCAAAAAACACGCAAATAGTCAATTTGAGAATTGTTTTCCGGTGTATAAAGCAGACTTATTTTCCGGGCATTTTCTTGAAATAGTCTATAAAACAAGAATAATATTTTTCTCCGCAACAGACATGACAAACATAATTATCAGACAGATAAATAATAACGAAAAACCAATACATACAATACGATAAAATACGATACAAATGGCCTATCTATAAAGCATCTGCGATAAGGCATACTTCTGAAACCACCTCAAAAGGTCAGTTATGTCATCCTGTCTGTCAATGAACTTGTAAAATTAAATATTCGCACGCTTTAAATGCCACATCCTTTTGAACGCCATTTGTTATAGTTTAGAGTCTTGACAATACTAATTTACGTTAATTAATTTAGTTCATACAATTTCATAGAAGCAACATCCGACAAACAAATGGGTATGATAAGTCAAGTTCGTGACACGAATCAACGGGTCGCGACATGTCTCCGGAGTCAGATGTTATGAAATAAATAGATGAGTCATTCAATGTCTGGGAACAATGTTCATTACTTGTTAATATATAAATGTGTTTAGTGCCCACATGAAGATTTAAGAACAGTTTCTTTTGTTTTAGCTTCTTGTTTGGTTTCTTCAACGGATTTCATCAATACAGAAATTAATATAACGACATTATCTTCGTTAAAATTGTAATCCAGTGTATGCCACAAAATTAACACCGACGTAGAGGCAGACCGAGAACGACATGGCGGGACAACTTAGATGCATACCACAGGATTTGGCGGGGCGCGGCGTGGCGTTAAGCAGAGCGGTCTGGCATAAAAGACGGGAGGCGTTTACTCAACAGTGGAACACAAATATAGTAATAGGCTTATAAAAAAAGTATTTTGTAATTTGTGATGGCTTCATCAATACGACTTATTTTCGCGCTACGAATGTGGCTGAAGTCCTATCTTCTATCAACAGACTACCTTAACATTAAAGTATATAGTACATTAAAAAAAATAAAAATCTATAATATTCTCGATATAATTCTTTGAATGATACTTTTCGGTAATTCAAAAAACCTAAAGTAAATCTAATTTACTATTTATCTAATCGAACTTCTCATCCCAAAAAGTCTTGCAAATAGTACAGTTCACACGTTTCGGATTCCGAGACGCTCAAATTCTGTGAAATCCCAAACCTCTATTTGAAGGTCTAACATCAGATTTCTGACTTTAAGAAATGTTCACATATCTCATACATTCCTTTTCCGTCCACCTTTCTTTATTGTGAATGCTATGCTTTCGGGGTCCGTTGAGCGGGTCACCCTTCATCCGTACACGAACTAATGACCCTACAAGTCTGTGAGAAAAAGGAGCTTTAAATAGATGGCCCTGACACCCTTTGAACGACAAAAATAGCAGTTTTAACGATCATACTCAACCTGGAACATTTTACGCAGCGCATTAAGAGACAATTAGAATTTTATGTTTTCTCTAAGTGCTCTAAGGATTGCTAGCAATTAATTTAAAGTTCTAAGATGAGGTCATGAGAAATAAAGTAAAAACTACTTATCGAAATAAAACAGGAAAATAGAATTAGAATGAAATTATATTTCAAATAATAAAATAAGAATAATGGAAAAAAGAGACTAGCATTATTAAATTGGCAACTGAGGCAAAATTTTATTTGCTTTTAATTTTATCTTTATTGAAAAAAAAAATCTACGTTCTAAGAGAACAAAAGGAAAGTTTGTAACTTGATTTTATGCTTAAAAAACGGAACAAACGAATACATATTAAGTACAAAATCTACCACCCGTTGTCGCATTTAAATATAATCGTCTGGAAAAGGGAAGTGGACCCTTCAATTTTTAACGTCACAACGGCCATGGTTTTTCTAAGCCCTCAATTTAGTAGGGAGCTATAATGGAGGTCGAAGAATGTTTGCAATTTTACCACTCCGGCTCCGAGTCGGTATTACTTTTTATACGCATTTTGAAGGATTATGATGCGAGCTAAAAATTAAATTGCGTTGTTGCTGAAGTAGCATTACCTTGAATTTTTTTTATGGAATAGACAAACAAACAGCTAATAGCGCTGCTTATTAACAATTTAGCAGCGTAACTTCGATACGAAGTTGCGTAAAAGTAGTGAATGTACTACTTCTCGCCAATATAATACCTGAAAAGTTTGATAGCGTGAATTTTTTAAGAAGTTAAACGATTACTTCCTTAAAACAGTTATTAACTTATTGTGGTTTCGTTTATAGTAACTATTTATACAATACAATGCATGCAAACTTTATTTCTACCAATACTTGACTATGGCGATGTCTGCTACTTGGATATGACAGAAGCACAACTGAATAAACTTGAGCGTTTTCAGAATTTCAGCATACTGTTCCTAATTGGGCTTCACAAATATGACCAAATTTCTCCATTTCGCCAGCAGCTTCAGTGGCTTCCAATTCGTCGTCGTCGAGATGCTCATATATTCTCCCTCCTGTAGAGGACTGTATGTACTGTGTGTACTCCTGTACTGTGTAGAGTATACCGTTTAACTCGGTGACACTCAGATAACTTAAAGAAAATTTTAACATCTCTTTTCACATCCTTTCAATGTTCGAATCTTCAGATTATCTTCTCGTTATAATTCCTGGCTATTTTTTTACTTTCTATTGACGTTCATTTACTGTCAAAGCGGTTCGCTTATGCAATGCATTACCTTCAACGATAAAGCGCGCTCAATCTCTGGCTAATATTAAGACTCGTGAAAGAACATTACCTACTTCGCAGAGGCTTCTCTTGCGCCCAAATTTTTTCCTTTATTTTTCTTTCTTTATTAGTTCCTTAATTTTATCTGTATGTATGTATGTATATATATATATGCCTGTAGGTATCTATATAGTTCTGTATGTATGTATCTGTAAATGTATATGCAGACGTTGTTTCTTTATTGCACCTCTATTTCGTCTAATGGCTTCTCCTTACCACCCAATAAAGTACACCTTGTACACCTTGTACTATTGTACAGCTTGTTTTTGGTGTACAATAAAGTATAATATGTACTTATTTATCATGTTTTCACGTATGTAATATACCTATCACGAGTCACGGTAGTATAACTATGGATTCTGCTCATAATTGTGGGTTCTTTGACATACGTTTCGATTTTTTTGGGCTTTATATTTATTAATAACAATTGTATGAACAATTTAACAATTTGTATGAAAAATTTGGTACTGTTTTTTTTTTTTACAAAATAAGATTCGTTCATATACTTTCATGTCGATGAACTCTAGCTATCAAATCGGCGATATACTCTCCAATATACTCTAATTATACTTCAATATACCCGTGGAGATCGTCTTTCCTTCTTCATTCATAATAAGTGAATGAGCGTGATAATTCTCCAGTAAAAATCCTTGTACCCTCCGGTCAGATCCTTGTTATCATTAGCACCTCGGCCACTCCCACGGCTCCCAAACAAGAACTCTGGGAAATTTTCTGTTTGATCTCCACTTTTTATGTTTACTATACACACGGCAGCATTTTTAAAACATCTGTCGATTTCTAATTTCAACTACTTTGAGTGGATAAAATAAATTGTTCTAAAGACCAAGATTCTTTGTTTATTATTTATTATGCTATTATTATGAGTATGTACAAATGTAATTAATTTATAACCATACAAGATCGAGGAATCTGGATAACAAGACTAAAAAACGATGGTTTAATAGACCTACATGTTTAGATTTAATAATTTGTGAAAAATTACTTGTATTTGTGTAATAAAAGAAAATATTATACATTTTAATATATGAGTATATGTCATTAATTATTTATTTCTTATGTCAATGACAAAGCAAAGCACAGTCTTAAGAAAGCTTCCAAACTAGGTGACGTATTTATAAAATCTTTATATAAAATACTTATTTCCTTTAAATCAAAGTTTATTACGAACGTATTTACAAAAATCAATTCAATGAAACGTTATGTATATATAGGTTTTGTTTTTTTAAATTGTTAATTATAAACAATATTTGTTCTTTGTTTATTTATCTTATACGCTTAAATTAAACCTGTTTACTGTAGAAGCGGAAACGTTATGGCGGGAGACAACCCTTTGAAACCATCTGACTGGTCGGTTAGACCGGGTCTAATTTAAAAATAAACAATTTAAAGCTAACAACTGTACCCACTCAAATAAAACCGGAAGGACGGAGAAATGATTGGAATCTACGAATGGAATAAATGATTAATACTATTTGGAAAACACTTCTTATGAACGGATTTTGATTATCGAGTATTTCTTTCAGAAAGTTTCAAGACTTCAGTGTAGCATGTAAATGTAAATGTAGCCGCAGGTAAAAGGTTAGATATACATATACGAGTAGATAAGAACGCCATTTTTAATTCTGACAGCAATAATATATCTACCGTAACAAGCCCTTTTATCGTCAACGCCTGGACATGGACTTCCTAATGCACATTTTCTTGTCCACGAGGAATGTATGGCTAACGCCACGCTGGCTAAGCGGCTTTTAGAAGTGGTGTAGTTATGGTAGCAGCTTCGTTATCCCTAGTCGTCTTTTACGATGCATACGGGAAGAAGAAGAGAGTGCTATTTTAAAGCCGGCCGACAGCACACGGCCAGAGGTCAATAGGTATTCTCTCGTAACATCGTTTGTAGTGGTTAGGTGAGAACAGCGGAAGATAGCGATTAATGGTGAACCCCAGAAGTGGCCTTTATCCGGTATAAGAGAGACAGGATTAGTATAGAGTCGCTGCGTACAGTGCGGTCAATAACACACTTTATACCGCGAACCCGAAAGTTGTGGAATGAACTGCCAGCTGAGGTATTTCCGTTACGCTACGATATGGGGCTCTTCAAGAGAGCTGTGAACGGGATTCTGTGAGGTGGGCAGAGCGGGTGCTCTGCCCACCTCATGCCCCCTGTGCATGCCCCCTGGCGTTGCATATGTCCATGGGCGGCGGTGACCGCTTACCATAATTGTGAATAATTCGCGTCTAATAAATGCAAGTTTATATTACAACAGAAAGACTACTACAGTTTCATGCTATCTATCATTGCATATATTGTTTAATTAATCATGTATTACATGTTTTAAAGCATGATATACATACATGATTAATTCCGCCTCGATTTCTTTTCAACGCAATTAGTTTGAAAGTATCTCAATGGAGATTGATTAGATGATTACATATTATGTCATAAAGTTTCATTCCTTGAATTTTACAGAAATTAAGATTGGAAAACTGTCTTCATTTACTTTGACTCGGTCGCTGTAGAAAGATTGACAGATGACATATACTTTAACTAACAGAGGAAAAAATAAATTGTTTAGTTTAAAGATTTAGCACCTTTCTCACTACCTCCGGATACTTTATCAGTAGGTAACAGAAACTCAGTTTATATTTATCAGAAAGTCAGTATCAGATAGATTGAATTGGCAGATAATGCATCTATCAGATTGTTAACAGTTACTTTACCAGGAGGTGGTGATAAGGGCCATTATAATTTTTGATAGATAGCTAGCTGATCAAGTAAACTCTGTCAAAAGCAATGGAAACACGTTATATACATATGATTATAAATCAAGGATTAAATATCAACGTATTTTCCTAAACGTTACTTCCTACGTAGCATACTAGCGTTGTGAGTCACTGTTCGGTTTATTTAGGTATGCAATGGACATTAAAAAAAATACAGCGCATTAAAACTCGCAGGGGTCGAGGCCGCGACAACTCGCAAGTCAACGCCACCACTGCTAATGTGACCATGACTGCATTTAAGTAATGCGCTTTAGAAATTCGAAACTGAAACGAATTCCAAATTATAATACGATCCGCTGTTTGTATGTGAATCTTATCGCACCAAATTAGAAAAAGTTAGAAAACTAGGAAGCTCCCCGTAGCGTCCCGGAGCTTAGAATATATCTATCCAAAATCCAAACCTATAATACATATATATAAGTATGTAAACATATATATATATATATATATATATGTTTGTATAATACTAGTATAATACTAGTATACTCGTATATACACATACACATATAATTATATACCTAAAATAAAATATATGCGAAGTAATTTTGTAGCAGCAGTAATAGCATTTATATAGTCTGTTGTCACTTTCAATCACTACTCGTCAGACTGTTGGAATTTGATATAAACTTAAACTGCCCGAAATTGCAATATTGCATTGTTATAAATAATAACTCGTAGCTAACGATTTGTTTTAATCATAAATCAACGTCATAATCACAATTAAATTTTTGTTTTGCGTTGCAATAGGTACGAGTGCGAGTGCAAAATTATATTTAATTTAAAGTAATTAAAGTCTTTAATTAATTGCATAACATTATTGTGTCAATTTGCTAAATTGCAAACTTCCTCATACTGCTGTAAGGTCGCATGTGAATCATGTGATACTGTTCGGAAAACGCTTAGTTTGTGGTCACAACACTTGGAGGAAGTCAGTGTTTAACTTATCTGGATGGCGCGACGAGAATAAGAGGCCTCACCTGTTTGAACTTTTATATGGAACTGTACGCTAATTATCGTTTCCAGAGCTAGTTAGAAAATTAACTTGTTTTATCTAGTGTATCCGTTAAAATCAAACAACTTCACACTTTTAAAATTAAATTGCCCGATTACGATTAGGTGTGGTTAATTTTGCGAGCATAATTCGATTTAAGCAACTATTTAAGTTAATCCGATACGAGGTTGATTTTTATAAAGGATAATAATTATACACACTAAAAAAATGTGGCTACGGTTTTACTGTTGTATTTTACAAAGATAATGATTTTTTTTTTATTAAATAACGATTATGATGCTATGTATTCCTAAGTATATTTAGGGACATGGAAAAGTATCGATAAAGAACTACATATATGGTAAGTATCGTATCGAAATTAGTATAAATGATACTTTTAATCTGTATGATACATGAGGACAGAAAGATCTACGAAAATTTAAGAAAAATATTCAGGAAAGTATTGATACCTTGGAGTATCGATATTTTGATCTGAACGATCCTTTTTTTCGATACTACTCTACTACTCATGAGTAAAGTATCGATACTTTTGATTTTATACCGTGTCCCTATGTACAATTTTTTTTTTTTTTTATAGACTAGTGGGCGGACGAGCAAGCGGTCCCACGTGATGGTAAGTGTTACCGCCGCCCATGGACACCTGCAACACCAGGGGGCATGCGGGCGCACCGCCGACCTTGCAAAATCCTATTCACAGCTCTCTTGAAGAACCCCATATCGTAGCTTAATGGAAAGACCTCTTGAGGCAGTTCGTTCCACAGCCTACGGGTTCGCGGTATAAAATAATTTTTGGAGCGAACAGTGCGCGACACCTCCGTATCGAGGAAATGCGGATGGTCACAGACCGCACTTCTGTGACGGGAGGTGCGGTTGTAGAAACCCGAGGTGGGAATTATATTAAACAGTTCTTCAGAGCATTCCCCATTGTACAGGCGGTAGAACACACAGAGACACGCAACGTCTCTCCGACTGGTGAGGGATTCTAAACCGCCCGTGAGAGTGGGATCGTCGACAATACGAACAGCACGTCGTTGGATGGAGTCAAATGGGTCCAGTTGGTATTTCGGTGCGCCGGCCCAGAGATGAGAGCAATACTCCATATGGGGCCTCACTTGAGCTTTGTAAAGCATAAGGAGCTGCCCAGGGGTGAAGTACCGCTTCGCTCTGTTCAGCACACCGAGCTTTTTGGAGGCCATTTTGGCCTTATTTTCCAGATGACCCCTAAATTCGACTTTGCTGGAGATGTCGACACCAAGGATCCCGATACTCTCCGAGATCTTAAGAGGCATGCTCTGAAAGCGAGGTGCTACGACAAAGGGTTTTTTTTAGCGGTGAATGCACAGACTTGCGTCTTACTGGGGTTGAAATCCACTAGGTTCAGAGAACCCCAAATCGAGACTAGATCTAAAGAGTCTTCGATTTTAGACACAAGTCTGGCGCGACTCTCTTCCACTTCGACCCGAGGGATGTTGGCGCGGCCCCTGTACTAGGCGTCTTCAGTACTGTCATCTGCATAGGAAGGTATGTCACCAATTTGCAACAGGTCGTTGATATGCAGAAGGAACAGAGTTGGGGACAGCACGGAGCCTTGAGGGACGCCAGCGTTAATAGACATGGTGTCGGAGCGGCTACCATCGATAACGACTCTGATGCTCCGTCCAGTCAGGAAACTGGCAACCCATTCGCATAATCCCTCGGGTATCCTGAAAGATGGTAGCTTGGAAAGCAGCGATTTGTGCCATACCCGGTCAAAAGCTTTCGCAATGTCTAGGCCTACAGCCAGAGCCTCGCCTCTACTCTCAAGGGCGTGAGCCCAGCGGTGTGTTAAATACGCTAAAAGATCACCAGCTGAGCGATTATGGCGAAATCCATATTGACGGTCGCTAATCAGCTGGTGATCCTCTAGGTACCCAAGGAGCTGTATGTTTATGACATGCTCCATCACCTTGGAGAGGAGGGAGGTGATCGCTATTGGCCTGTAGTTGGCCGGGTCTGTGCGGTCACCATTTTTAGGTAAAGAGTGAACATGAGCTACTTTCCATGCTGACGGGAAGTTTTTTGTGGAGTATGAGAGCCTAAAGAGACTTCACGCTGGGTGAAACAGATTTCCGGCATGGAGCTTGTGCACATATTATGTATTATTATGTACATTAAACATGTACATAATAAATTAGACGAACAAATTTGTTGATGCAACTTTCAGCTACATGTCATAGCTCACACAAGATACAACACCGCGCTAGCCACATGTACAGTATTTTCTTGTTAATAATTCCCAAAAACATTGGAACACTCGCATGGTCACCCTCGTTAGTAATAATTCTCGCACCGATAAATTTAGACATTTAAAACTGATTGCGATAATGCATGAGAAAGGTATTCTTGCGATGTTGTTTTTGAGTTGTTTTGTGCGTAATAAATAAATTACTTTTAATTCACGGTATGACATGTTTTATTAACTGTTCGTTTGTTTGCCATAAATGAGGATAATTTTAGTTTTTAATTTTTAACGATAATATAATATAATATGTAATAGATAATAATTTTAATGATGCAATAGATAAAACTATACCATATTCATAGAATTCATGAGATTAAGGGTAAACAAAACAGGCAGTAATTTTAAAACTTAATTCCTATCTCTAGTATTTTCCTGGGGTTAAGCTTGCATGTTATTATAAGTTATTATAACCTATATGTTAGATAGAACCTGAACAAGAACTAAAGACTCAGTCTAGGCTCTAATTTAAATAAAACCAAGTGATTTCTATTACATTTTTGTTTACCTTTTGTCTCATGCGTCCATGAACAGAGAGTAATAAGTTTACCTCTTGCCATTGCATGTAAAGATCTTGATGGACATTTAAAAGATAAAATCTACTTTATAAATAGATACTGTTCTTTATACCAATTCTTGTATCAGTTGTAAGTACCAGTTTATCTACTTTGCTATAGTATTGCACCTACATAAACATGCAGTTATTAAATAAATCTTTCTCCACTGTACGTCATTCTGTGACTACATTTATAGATGTAGAATGTAGACAGTTCTCTGCGTAAGTAGATAGGAGCCTAATAAATAGCATTTCTATCTTTGGCCAGAGTTCACCGACCGCGTGTCATGATACATGTAGGTATTACGTGGGATTGTTCACGCCTAATGAGCTAATGATAGCTTGATATTTATTAGGTGATGTTAATGGTGTTATAACAGATTGGTAACAAACAGGATTGAGTCTGCAGATTTATGTTATCCTCTTTGGTATATTTACAATATATTTAGTATATTTAAATTTAGTATATGTGACGTTAGGTTTCCTTTTCCATGGGAGGTTAGATTTTTTGACCTTAAAACGCCGCGCTGGCCATTGCGAGTCCTATTGCCGTAGGACCGATAACCGATAGTGTAGACGAGTCTTCGAATGGAGACTACGTACCGGGAAGAGCAGTGGCACACCCTCCGGCCAGGTGGACCGAGGACTCTAGAAAGTTCGCCGGTGGTGGTTGAATGAGAAGAGCCGACGATCGTGTGTGGTGGCGAGCCTCGGTAGAAGCATATATCCAGCATTGGAAAAACATAGGCTGATGGTATGTTATATGTGTCGTATATGTGGTATGGACTTATTGAAGTATGATCTCTAACCTCGGGTTTTTCGGAACCCGAAATGTGACTGTCTGTTACCTTTTCACGGCTAAACCACTGAACCGGTTTTGATGAAATTTGGTACGGAGATAGATCGAAACCCAGGGACGGACATAGGGTACTTTCCAGGGACGGACTTAGGGTATTTACCACGATAACAGAATTCCACGCGGGCGAAGTCGCGGGCACAGATGGTCATCAATAAATCTGGCTCTAAATACATATAGTAGATCCATTGTGAATAGTGGCCGTGTGATGTCAGTGGGCTTTAGAATAGCACCACCGTGGGTGTCGTAAAACGCGACTAAAGGATAACAAAACCACCACAAGCCCTGAGGAACTAGACCACCTCCAAAAGAGTGGACTCGCCAACCCGTTTGGCCAGAGTGGCGTTTTAAGGACATACATCCCTCATATAAGGCAATGTGTATGGGGAGGGAGAGAATGTCCAGCAGTGTATAAAAAAAAAGCTAGTTAAAGAACGACGGAATTAAATACAAGTGGAGACCTGTGCTAGACAATGGAGACTACATTCGGCTAAAACAGAGTTACTTATTTATCTCTTTTTATGGAACAGAATTCATCTTATGAACAAGCGTTATTGTACGAGTACATCGGTGATTGACTTGAGTGACGTCACATTTTTCAAACAAATACTTAATCAAATGGTACGTTTTAACTCTTTTAATTTTCTGACTCCAAAAATGGAAGTTACATGACTGGAAGTCGTGAATACATGAACAGATCATCGTGTGTGCCCGGACTGTGAATAGAAAATGAGAAGTCTTCTACAGCAAAACATGGGGACATGAGATGGAGAAATAGTCTAAAAGTGGAAAGACAAAAGTGGACAGTTGGTAATTAGTATACGTACTTACGTGCTTTTCTAAGTACACAAGCGAGTCTCTCGCGGCGATATTCTCGCCCGTGCAACTAATTTCAATAGTAATAGTAACTATATAAGCTATCGCCGAGCCCATCTACACACGGCGATATCCGTCGTGTGTAGATTGGCTCGGCGATAACTCTATTGAACTATTGAAATTAGTGGCACGGGCGAAAATAACGCCACGAGGCTCGCTCCTGTAGTTGGCGCCTTAGATATAAATAAAAAAACAATCTCATTTGTATTTATCCCTGAAATAACTTACATTTCATTCACACTCATACGCATAAGGGAAAAGTTTTATGATTCACTATGTCTCGGCGGAAGTTAAAAGTTGATGAGAAAATGAGAAAACTGTTGGAACAGCACCGAAAACAGCGGAAATCCGTGATAGTCGCGTCGCATGTCGTACGTTTTATTCCTATAAAATTCTAATAAAAGTTCTAAGAGCGTAGAGTGCATATCCCATTTTATGATTAGGGCTTCTTTAACCAAGCCCATCCGTAATCGTCAATAAACTAAAATTTTTATTTTTTTTATTTTTGTTATTAAAAAGAAGGCAGTCTAGCTGGTGGTAAGTGGATACTGTCGCTCATAGACATCCGGGATATACCCAAACATCATTCCAGAGTGTATTACAATGTACTTCAAAGCAGTAACATAATATGTTGGTATGCCCTCGGATACGCCGTGTACCTTTGCAGATTTACGAGTTGATTTAGAAGGATTGAATTGATTACGTATATTCTAGCTAGAAAATTCTAAATAGGTAGGTTTACCTTAAAATAATTAAGGCAGATACTTTCATAAATGCTGAAAAGCCATCTAACAAATCTCTAACCAACAGTACCGGTATATAATCCAAACCAATAATGCATAATTGTTTCAATGCTTGACATTTAATAGGTAAACCGGACTTTTCGTCTTCTATGGAAGTACCGCAACTAATGGCTACTACCTACACTCAGTTGTGCAGTTAAAACAGAGTTCTACAAATAAGGCTGCTCATAAAGAAAGCGAACTTCATCCAACTTGGAAACCAGTGCGTTTTAGTTGAACCTGTTTAAGAATCGCTAGGCGTTACCAGTGTGTGGCTATGTAGTCTACGACCTACCTACTAGCTACCTAGGTACGAGTAAAAGCCTATCACACTGCAGTTGTCTTTAAATATCTTCTTGTAGTAAAATTTACAATGATGGTTATATTTATATCTCCAGAATGGAACTGACATGTGTCAAGGCATAAAGATTCCTTAAAAGTTACTTTTTATTAAAGAACTTTTTTTTACTTCTTTTTTTTTCTCCCTCGAAAAACGATCGCTCGCATCCGTGTTTATCCATGTTCCAAAACGAATAACCAAATTACTCAGAGGTTCGATTATGTACCGGTCGACCATTCATTTGTTTTTAAAGACAAATTTTGTTCGCGTCTGAGTAGTGTGTTCGTCTTTGTATGGCGGTCAGTACACAGTCAATCCAGATCATGATGTAATGTATTGGAATCCAACACACTTACGGGCAATCTGGATTACGATCAATGATCGAGATCTGGATTGATTGTAATGGCCGCCTATGTGTCTCTGGACAGGTAACTTGGAAACGCGGAAACCATTGTGTCGTATTATTTAGAAAAAATTGCATAAATTAGAAATAAAATATAATTCCAAATTCAAAATGAATAATCATATTATTCCCGGCTTCTATTCCCTTTCCAAATTAATTAACAATTTGCTTAAAAACAAATGCGTGTGGGTAATATGTTCGTCTTTGTATGTCTCTGGACTGACCACACAGGGAATACTGTGGACCCTCGAGTGTGGCTACTATATAAAACTCATATAAGTCGGTAGGTATCTAATAAGAAATATACATATATGACGCCGGTATGGAAAAACTGACTGATGATTAAGATTTTAATTTCGTTGCTGTAAGATTCTGTTTATATAGAAACATGCTCTAAACTCGGATTTTTAAAATAAAGCGATATACAAATGTTATTTTTTTGAGATTTCATTAGTTTCAATATCTCTTTAGGTTAATATGTTTCTATTATAATTTATATTATAATAAAAACTGTTTTTACTGATTATTGGAAATTCTCGTATAAACCGTATGGGAATATCCCTGTAACGATTCCTATAATCCTTATAACCTAAAAGCAAAATGACTCGACGTTGCCAATTAACCTTGCCTGTATCAAAACAAAATTAAAAACGACAACACAATTAAAATTAACATAAGTTAATCCTGTTGTATCAATCTAATCTGTACCGGCGAAGCACGCCGAAAAAACAAAAAGTTTACTCACTAGCGAATTCGTTGCACAAATTATCACTTAATCACAGTTTTACTTAAAATATTAACCAGAAATTGTACAGTATAAAATAGTTATTGTTTAGTTTTGGCACAATAATTTCACTTGTTTACGAATACGATGATATGACAGATTGGTTAGGTTAGATTTCCGCGCATGCGCGACACGCTCTACAGTTGGCGTCGCAAGACTGACTGACCGACGTGAGTGAACTGTGAACAGCAAACTAACGAACGAATTTCGAACGAAAAGCACCTACCATGAGTAAAAGAGATGTAAGAGCGAATGAATGAAAATATACGTAGCAATGCATGCAATGTTGCCGTGCATGCATGCGTATGCGTGCGTAGCAAAAGGTGTGGGGTGGTTTTGTCATAGTCTGTTAGTGTAGGTACGTCTCCGTTTGGTTCGGAGTTTATAAAAAAGGATAAACGACTATTGTTTCAGAGTTCAGAAACCTTTGATGGGCTTTTAAATTTTTGGTGTAATACATATTATATTATAATATTAAAAACCACAATTTGCTAGTCCTATTTAAATCTTGCTTGGAATTGGGAAAAACAGATAGGTATTTTAATTTGTATTTGCATAAATTAATTTGTATTTGCATTCATGTATTTACAATGTGTGTTATTGTTTTATTTTGTTTTAGTATGCGATAAAAATCGATCTATCTACATTAATTTGTATATGACAAAATATTATAGTACTTATACTAATATTTATGGAATATATTTCTGCCCATGACTTCGCCGAGACCTAATAAAAATAGCATAAATTCTCGTTGATTTCATATTCCCTCATGCAAACATTCTAAATGTACCTATAACTGAGATATTAGGAACCCTTAACCCTTTATTTATACCATTTAAAAGGTCTCTCCCGAAGAACTCCATCACACACGGTCTTGCGCTCTTCTCACCCAGCCACTACCGGCGACTATCTTCAAGTCACCGAACAAAACATTAATTGTAATTAATAAATTAAGAAAAAGTTGCCCAAATGTTTATCACACCTAAATTAATTTAGCTCGGACCCGACTGTAAAATAGATAGCATCTAATCTAGGAATTGTGCGACTGTGTCTGTCTGGGAGACAGGCTTTATTGGATTTTATTACATAAGTAAATTAAGTTTGTACTCTTTATTGTGCACTGTTTCAAGGTAAATGTCGAAACTAACTATATTGATCAAATATGAGTATAACTGAGCAATTGTCTGAGCAATCTGCGCAATGGGTCCTTATTGTCGGTATGGACTTTGGTTATGGATATTTTAGCTCTATTTTTTTTTATAGAAAAAAGTGGAAGACAAGCGTCTAGAATGACAAACGTTGGATAACAGATTTGGAGAAAATAAAACGACAGACGATATAATTTATTCAGACGGATTGTCTACTCCTTGTGGTACCTAGTCGAGATTGTCGAGAATGGAGAATGAGATGCGAATAGAGGTGAAGAAGAGTACTTTCAAAACATATTGTAACAATACTTTTTCGAGTATTGTCCTATACCTAACTTCTTGCCAATAAATCTCTAAGAATTCGCTCGTAACGTGAAATGCTATCCATTTATTCTGCTCTCCTACTGCACTCCAATGAAGTCTTTATTTTGTATCAGTGCTGCATAAGTTTGTAAATGTTTCATAGATCGCTTGATTGCGCATACCTTATTATGTATAATTATAAAAATATATTAAAAAATACCGTATCGCGGTAAATAGTTTTAATAGACCGGGTTTACATGAACATAATTCACCTTTTTAATAATTCGTTTCATAAGTTCTATTTATTGCTTCACAGTGGTTTATTATTTTTGTCACATTTACGTAGCTATAAATAAATTGCTAAAGTGAGGACTAGATGTTATTCATTGCTGAAGATCCCCTACCGACTGAGCGAAAGTCGCAATGTTACTTGGAGATGCCTGTATTTTAAGCATCTATAAACAAAATAAACATAGAATTCACTAATGCCATGCTCTTTACAACAGGCGGCAATTTTTTTTTTTTTTATGTACGAAGGCGGCAGACGAGCATACAGTCCACCTGATGGTAAGTGGATACAGTCGCCCATAGACATCCGCGATACATGCCAACATTAGTCCAAAATGACAAATGTTGGCACGCCCCCCGATGCGCTGCCTACCTTTGGAGATATAGGAATGGATTTGGAGAAAGGGTTAGGAAAATGGGGAGGGATAGGATGGGATGGGAATGGGCTCTGGCACATCTCACTCACTACCGAAACACGCACGTATTTACATTGGGGAAATACGATAAAGTGGGAAATGCAGTACATTTCAAGGTAGTCTTCTGTGAGAGAGGGGTAACGTGGCCAGTCGAGCGCGCCCAGCGGCTGTTGGATTGCAGCGTGCACTCTCCCCCTCACGAAGCCCTATACTGCTGTTGTTCATACACATTCTTACCTCGCATTATTACCGCTTAAAACATCCACACAATTTTGAGCTTTAATGCAATAACGGGAAAATATAAATTAAAGTGTAAATGGCCATAACAAGAAGGTGTATAATGTAGCGTAGGGTAGCTCTTTTATTTTTCAAACAGGATATCCTGAGTACGTCCCGACGGCCGTTTCCGAGCATACGGTTCATTAGGGAGTGTCGACTATAAAAAACCCAGTAGCACGTGTACACGGACAAGTGGCTTTGAAAAAATACCTTTTTTACGGCCTAAAAAGTATATAAATGTTTTATGCTCATTACAATTATTTTGCCTGTTGTGTATATTGACACAATATTTTTAAAAGTAAGTTGTTAATAATTAAAGCATGTACATACTTGCTTTGTGACGTCATGACAATGAATAAACTCATAATTGGATTATTATACCTAGTCCAGATATAAATGTTGTTACAAAGAAAAACTTTATTATCATTTTTTACATTATCATTATATTAGAAGAATTTGTGTAATTTTAGAAAGAAATAGCAAGCAAGCATTTTAAAAGTGTAACATTTATTCGAAATGGTCACCATTTGCTTTTATGCAATCTGTCGGAAGTTTTAGCCAGTTTTCGAATGAAATTCGAATAGGAAAATTTTGCAACTGCCACCCTTATGGAATGTGTTAGGAATTCAATATTATCATAGTGTTTAGAGCATGCCATGCTCTCTAAAACAGACCATAAATAATAATCGAGCGGATTAAGATCGAGACTATTCCTTTCTAGTCACGCCTGTGTGGAGTGAGCCTTATGACCTGGTGCTGTCTTGCTGAAAGCACCATTCTTGGTTATGGAACAGGGTATTGTTATGACGATTTACGACTATCTCAAGAATCGTATTTTGATACACTTGAGCCGACGTTTTAATACCTTTCTCACAAAAATATGGTTCAGTCACTCCTTGATAGCTAACACCTCACCAAAATTACCACCAATTGAGCAGCTTCTCTAGAGTTATGAGCATAAACTCGATCATTCTACTTGTTAAAATGTTCCTGAATGGTGAACATTTTCTTGCTCACTTTGCGTACCGCCGAAGAAGTTGTTTTGATTTGTCAACCCTATTTTTCTATAAATTATCATTTCAGAAATTACCAGTAAGTCTTTTGCGAGCAGCACTGCACCTAAATAATCTTTTAAAACACGTGACATGGTTCTGGATGCTATTAGTTCTGGTGCTCTGAATAAAATATTTCGCTTCCGGACAGGATTTCTTCGGATTCTCTCCTTCACGGCTTCAATTGTCTGTTTAGTACGAATAGTGCGTGGACACCCAGACCTCTTTCTGTCACAAACAGAGGACGTTTCAATGTGCCTACCATTATCCAGCTACACAAACATTCGGCTAATAGCAAGCGGATGAAGTCTTAAAAATTGCATTTGGCTCCATTTGTCCTTTGTAATGCAACTACATCAATACGGTTTTCGTTACCACTCCACTCCATTTTAATATTAGTACAATAGTTAATAATGATTGTCGCTAAAATGAGAAATAATATTTATTTTTCACGTGAGAATAACAGATTCCAAATTCAAATGTAATTTATTTATTTTTCTTTATTGTAACAGTATTTATAGCCAGACTATACCTACGTATAGCAATATTTCTCGAAGGGCAAAACATAGTGATATTTTTTTCACACATAATGTCTCTTTACTGGTTAACTATTCAATACATATACAACTATTCAACTACACAGTGCTCAAATTTCAAAATGTTTACTTTTAAAATGGTCGAAACCTATATTATTTATCTATTTATATATACATATGACCTAACGTCTTACAATTCACACAATTATGTATTTACTTTTCGATTAAAAACTCGTTTAATAGTAAGAACAAAAATATTTCAAGTAGGTAATAAAAGAATCCGTTTTGCATTTTTAAAAACACCTCAATAACGCGATCTTCCGTGTTTCATAGAAAAACGGTCTTTATCTCCGGAGAGCGTAAACAAAGAATTTTTACACCCACTCGAAAAGGCTTTTAGAAAAAAAGCAACCTTTGGGGCTTCCTCTCGAAACGCAATTATTAGTTTCATAATGGGATTTATAGATCTATGTGTTTGTTTTGTCCTGCTACTGAGTTTTTACCTTTTAACATTTCGAGTGCGTCCCTACAATAAATATTTAGACCAAAAGAGATGATGAGAAAGTTTGTTTGAGTAAGATACATAGATTACGAGTAATTCTTCGTAGTAATTCCTTTAAATCTGATTTCCAAGTCAATTCGTCACTATGTCTAGATAAGTAGGTATATTAATACAGGTATATTATGGTTTGTATATAAAGCATGAGCCATGTGGTGTCGGCCGTTTATTGAGTAGCACCATGTAGTAAATGCGGCCGATTAACAGATATAATATTATAGTTTTAAAATTCTAATTCCACGTGAGAGAACTTGTGAACAACGCAGAACAGATGAATCGTGTACAGACAGTCAAAGTAAAAATTTATTAAAATATTTTGAATAATTTTTTATCACGAAAGAAATACATTTTTTTTTAAAAAGTAGAAGTAATATTGAATATTGATTCAAAATAATTGATTAGTTATTATTTTTAATCTCTTGGATTTGTGATAACGAGTATTTAAAGCCCGCATATTTCAATTTAGATTTTAGCCAAATTTCTAAAAACGCAATAATGATTTTCGACAAGAAGATAGTTGACGATTTCTCTGTAGTATAGGTACCTACGATATAAGGCCACATAAACATATTTTACGACATAATTTATATCAGCGCATTTTAGAACTTAATTTTTTCCTCGCAAAAGGTAGAAATAATATACAATATTATGGGTATCTATTTGTTTAGATGTTAAAAATAAAATTTGGAAAAGAAACGCAGGTACTTACCTATTTTAATACATATATACAATTACACATAGGTACATTAAAGGTACGTTCATTAACCACCGCAAAATTTTTATTATTAAAAATTGCGATATACCGATCATGGTTTCCACAAAGCATTCTTACCTGGACAGTCGCCATCTTGTCTTGGATCCCTCATTCAATGAATTCCATTGTCGACGGAAGGTCACGCTGGGATTCTTTGGAAATTTGGCGCAATTGTATCCAGTATTGAAAGTCGTATCTGTATAGTATAGAAGTATGTATAGTAGGAATAAAAGGTACCTAACTACCAGCGTAACTAAATTTTTATTTTTACAATATCGAAGGTTAATACCTACAGAGACCTTTGATTCTCTAAGACGAAGAGTTTCATCATATTTCGTCTTGAAACATAACACGACATAACTCTCATACCTGACATGGAATAGCAGGAAAGGTGGATCTTTCTTTGCCAAGATGTTAACAAATTGTTGTCCATTTTTATTGCATACAAAGGATTGTCCGCTTTTGTATATATATTATTGCTAAATTGTTATTATTACTGCAGCTACGCCGTCGGCAGATTACCGATTTGACATATGTCAGATTAATGTGACTATAGACAATCGCAGCAGTAGCATTAAATACTTTTATTAACAGATAATGATGATAATTTCGTTGATTGATAGAATAGGGAATACGGAAATTAAAAAAATGCCGTTGTGGTTAAAATATGTTTTATTGAGTGTTTTACATTAATCTGAATCAGTATCACGTGAACTACTGCTATCATCGTCGCTATCAGTTACTTGAATAATTATTTCATTGTCAATTGTAGAATCAATCCTAATATCGCAGTCATAGTCATAAAAAATATTTTTCAGATTGTTTTTTTTTTTTATGTACGAAGGCGGCAGACGAGCATACAGTCCACCTGATGGTAAGTGGATACTGTCGCCCATAGACATCCGCGATAGATGCCAACATTAGTCCAAAATGAGAAACGTTGGCATGCCCGCGGATGCGCTGCCTACCTTTGGAGATATAGGAATGGATTTGGAGAAAGGGTTGAGAAAATTGGGAGGGATAGGATGGGATTGGAATGGGCTCTGGCAAATTTTCAGATTGTTTCCAGATTGTTGGGCTTTTCAGATTGTTGTTGATTCTTGATTTTCAGGTTCAACATTTTATTAGTGTTGAATGGCGGAGTCGTATTGTGGAGAGCTGCGTAACCTGTAATATATATAAAAAATATATATTATCTGGTGTTTAACTTTTTAGACTTTGTGTAGGATAAATCCGTGCCACAGCACCAAATATGTACATATAACCCACTGAATAGAATAGAATAGATAATCTTTATTTGACATCAACACACAGATATACCAAGATATTTATCATATGGCACTGTGTTTAAAATGGTAGTCAATTTAAACATTTACCTTAAATTTGGACCCCATATTAACTCGATGGCATAGTACTGACAATGGTACAGCGGAGTTCGGAGAACACGAATCTAAATGGAATGGTATGAAGTATTGTCCATTAAAATGAGTGAGGGCTCCGTCAGGCTGGGTAATAATTGATGTTAAAACCACTGTCTAAAAGTGTCAGTATTCATCTCCTGGTGGTAGTCAGAAGTGCTCTTTGACTTAAAAGCCAGCAACGTGTTCTTCACGAAGCCGGATCCAGCAGAATCGGTGTGACAAATAATGAGTCGAGCTCCTTTGCCCATTGGCACTTTAGATGTGGAAGCTTTCATGCCGTCCGTCCAAGAGCGTGAAACCGTATAGTTCGCATTTAACCACGTCTCGTCGATAAACACCACGTTTTCCCTATTTGTAATTTTCTTCGCTTCCCTTAAAAATTGGTTTATTTTGAGTATTACTTCAAATCTTTCCATAAAAATTTTTCTCTATTCAGATTTCTTGTATTCAAAGCCAATCTTTTTTTAATATTTGTAACAATGCCGTTTTCCCTCCACTAAATAAGTCAATCTCTTTTAACGACGTCAAAAGCATTATTCTATTAGGAAACTCATTTCTTGAATAATAACTGTAAATATGATTTCTGTTAGCGTCTGCATCAAAATAGGCAACATCCATCACGGGCTTTGTTCTTCTCTTTTTCTTTGGTGTCCGTAACATACTTATTTTCCTCACTTCCAGATACATACCTACTTATAATGAATGAAAAAAAAATATGTATATTCTTCCATGTTTTATACTCATCGATTTGAGAATACATACTTCTAGGGTAGGCGCTTTTGAGTCTAATAGTGTTCTATGTTCCGGATGGGACGACTTTTTCTTTGTTGATGTAGAAAAGTGTTTTTATACTGATTCTAAGCGCCTGAGAAACGCGCTTTTGTACTTGGGTGACAGGCATCAAAGGTCCGCCATTTTGCGACTCACGCTCGAAATAGTCCTGTAATTTAATTATAAGCTCGCAGCATTGGCTATTTAAAGTTTGTCCACGTTTCTACATTTTTATGCACTAAAACAACACGTCCAAAGTACAAAGCAGAATCAGAATCCAATTTCGTGCCAAGGTCAACGTAATAAGCAGGAACAACACACAAGATAGCCGGGTCACAAAAAAAACATCACGCAACAGCAAATACTCGCGGAACGTAGTCTGTGCGCACGAGTACGAAGTATGAACGACGGACGACTGATTGACTGACTGTTTTCCAGACACAAAATGGCGGCGGTAGTGCAGGTTGCGGTGACACGAGTTAGGCCAGTGATAGCATTTTGGATAATATTTAAAAATATGCAATGATTTATGATCAAAATATGTTTTTAAATCTTAGTTAAGGATCTTAAGGAATAGTAAATTACCCTACCTACTGGTTCTGTCATAGCTTAATGTTAGACTTAATGAAAACACACAATTGTTTATAATCGAATTAGTAAATTCATATACTTCTAAAATTTTACTCAGACTACTTTACAAATATCCGATATCGTCATTCAGTAACTTGAACTACATCACTATCTTTAAAAAACAAAGTGTCCCGCAACGTACCTAACATTGTAACAGCGCGTCACGGACTAAAAAAATATTAGTTTTCTTAGTTATTAAAGAATATTTAGGGCTCCAAATAACTATAATTCGTGTACCTAAAATAAGTCCTGGTGCAATTTTGACGAAAAATATAAGTATTATACTTACTCACTTTTCGATATAAATTCGTAAGTATGTCTGTACAAAACATCGGTCAACCATGGACTATACAAAATGATGAAAATCGGAATAGGAAAAGCAGGAGAAGTAAAAAAAACCTTATAACGACGAGGTTTACCTATATTAATTTATTGTTCCAAATATAAATTATGGATCTAATCACGCCCCATAACCAGACTTCAGACTTGCCAACTTTTCAGTTTCAGACAAATGCTGCTATAACGGTGGGGGGGGGGGGGTTGATTAGGTTAGTAATTTTACCAAGTTTGACAAGCTTGCCCATAATCCAAGATTACGAGCACTTTGAAAAGTCAAAAATACACTCCCGGACACCTGAATCGAGCCACCCTGCATATTCAGTTCTGATGGCCTGAAGATTAAAACAAATGATTTGTTTAATAGAATAGAAAGAAAATTGTAATAGAAAGAAATAAAGAACTGCTTTATAAATTATAATTATACAACGTGTCACCGAAATAACGCGAAACCTGAAACATGTCAACCAATTTAAAACATATAAAAACCGTTCTGGCGACAAATGCAATTATTGGAATAAATCAAAAGTAACAAACATGAAATTTTTTGTTGTCCTGTCTGAAACGTTCGTAACGCTCATTACTCGGACCGGGCTCCTAGGCGGAGTGCGCGACGCGACTGGGGCGACACACCCTCGATAGTGAACAACCTATTTTACAGCTTTTGCTTTATTTCAATGACACCTTTTACATTCCGTGGCACTATATATTTTATACTTTTCAGATCCTTTTCTAAACTTGTCCTTTTCTAAATCAGAGGTATTAACAAATAAGTCTTTGAAAAGATGTTTGAGTTTAATGCGCAAACAAAGGGAATTGCGATAGTTACTGTTTCACCGATATAATAGCGCGTCTCAGGATTTCGTGTAAAGTATTCACGAGTACAAAATGGTGATACGGGTATTTTGTGACAGAGAGGACTTAAAGCCGGGTATTTTGTATCCGAGTATTTGTAATGTGAGTGCGTATAAACACAGTAGGTACAGTGAAATCAACGAGACATGAGCTTTGTATCTGTTGAGTGGGTGCCGAATTGTCCAATCCGATTGTCAAAAGGGTTTGCACTGTACACTATCGATGTGCACTCACACAAACGCAAAGCTCATATCTCGTTGACTCCACTGTACCCACTTATAGTGGTGTACAGTACCACCTCATAAAAATATATTATTATAAATTAATTATTGTGAAATCACACAAGATTTGTGATAGCCTAGGGCTCTCGACTTTCATTCGTGATGTTGTTCGTTCGAATTCCGGCCTGTACCATAGAGTTTTTATTAAAAGAATTTTCTTGTTAAAACAAAAAAGGTTAAAGAAATACCTTTTTTGATGGCATAAAAAGTATATAAACGTATGGCATAAAAGTATTTCTTTAAATGGGCATTTTTAATGGACTCTTTTAGCTTGGAAGTCGACAAATATAGAGTATTAATAAAAGTTATTGATTCTGAGTGGAAATGGTGAAAATGCGTTTTCAGCATGTAGCCTTTCACCTAATACAACATAATACAGAACGACTAACAAATGATCAAATAGAATAAGTACGCTAATGGCAATGTTGTTTCCTCTATTGTGCTACCTTTCTTTCGTTCATTATTTACACCATTTGAATAACAAATAACACACAATAATACCTACTCTGGGTAATATCTTCTCACGTTAAATCGCTCTTGCGTAGTAAATATACGACAGTAGTATAACTGTGACCCGACTCGATTCCAAGTGAAGCGTAAAGAGACATCGATTGCGAGGTATGACGCCCGTTGTGAATGTTCAGCGTGCGACTCTTTATAGTTGTGCATACGGATAGGTACGGCACCCACACTAAACCATAACTAGTGCGTTTGCATAAAGATAACCTATTGTTATCTTTCTACTATGATTTTAGAGACAATACATTTAGTTGTGAAAAGATTATTTACGGCTCTCGAAGTTTCTGCACTTGGAGTATATTTTTACTGCACCTGCATTATTTTTCAAGAATGATGTGTATTTGCTGTTGATATTTTTCTGTCTAGAAGAGTTGTCTGGACTATTTTCTAAGTGTTAAACAAATTGGTTTTAGTTTTCTTAGGGGGTTTATTTCGGCGCTGTCTTAAATCTTAGTTATGTATGATACGATACCTAATAATTAGGATACACATTTAGGATTACAATACAATACATTTAGGATAATAATTTAGGATTACAATACTGCATATTGTGCTGAAAGATTTCAAAATCGGGCGTTTCATTTTTGTTCCATTAATCGACGGGGGTTACCATTTCAAATGTCAGAGTGAATTTCCCGTTCTAATAATTAGGTAGATACCTAATAATTCAAACTTTCGAGCATAATTATTTTAAAGTTAGGTACCTACTCTAAAACCCGGTACTTAATTAATAAATATTTATTGTAGTGTATTATCAATATTTTTTTCTGACACATTTATTCATGAAGCTTATTAAATTATGTATTCTACGTTTTATAGCGTTTCCAAAATAAAAATAGGTAGGTAATGTATAATATTTTTTTTGTCAATATTATTTTGTTATATAATTCCATAGGCACTTACCTAAATAATTGCTATTTATCTAGGACCATACAAAGATTTTTTTCTTATTACATATACGTGGAATATTTAAATTATAGGTACGAATTTAAAAATTTAAACAAAGGCCTTGTCACAAAAGTATGCCTGTCAGTTTTAAATAGCAACTTAATGCGGCTCCGTGCTATAAACCTGCATAGCGGTCTATTCCGCCATTGAGTAAAAGCGAGCGATGCTAAATGTCTAGAAATATCTATTCTCGACTTATACTCGGAGTTTGTGAAATCGGACCCCAGCTCATACCTCCTCCGTTTCTTCTCATCAGTAGATACGGATTTTTAAATTATCTGTTAATAAAGAAAATCCGGAAACCATGTGCCCGAGAATAAAGAATCTAGAGCATGATTAGTATCCAGAAATGGCCATTTCAACATACGAAGGAAATTCAGGGGAATTTCCCCATGATTACAGGGAGATAGGTTGATATCAGGTCCAGTCGCTTTAAAGATTCAACATACGAAACAGGTAGATACTATTGTTCTGTTCTCTACGTTGACGACAGAACAAGTTAGGTGTTATTTACTAATTAAATTTCAATTCACACTAATAGGTACTTCAGCACGAATTACTGACCCAATTAATAATGGCTATGGGAACTCGAGTCCCTTTTAAGCCCTTTATTCAAGTCTATTTGTCTCGTCCTTTACGAATTTAATAAATAAGTTATCCACAGCCTTGAGATATTCCCAAATGTATTATATTAAAATAAGACATAGTTAAATGACTTCTAATAAGCATATACAATTAATGTCCGAAAATTTATACAAATGTTCATAACAAACAGTGTATCGAAAGGTATAGATACCTCAGTGTAGACTTTTGTCAAGAAAGAATAGTATTCCGGCGCTTTAGGGAAGTAAAACTATAATAATAAATATCCATAGGTACTCTCTACCCAATGACGCATGAGATATAAGATAAGAAAATAAATAGAAATCACTTTGTTTTATTTAAATTAGAGCCTACGAGTATAGGTACAGTCTTCAGTTCTTGTTTAGGTTCTATTTATCATGCAAGCTTAAACTCAAGTTTGATAGGAATTAAGTTTTAAAACTACTGCCTTTTTTGTTTAATATTACTTTAAAATCAATTAGTTTTGTTCGTTATTCGCCATAGTTTTTCAACTATTCGCCGTTATGGAGTTAGATTAAACCGATAAATATGGTCCTGGCCCATCTTCGCCCTACTTTGCTACTTACGTCTAAGAACTAGGAATTATCTACTAATCATGAAATTAACGTGCCTTATCGTAGCCACGTAGCCTAATCACGGACAACATCCACAATTAGGCCAGGTTCTGAAATCAGCATATCATTGTGGTCATTAGTATTTAAATGCAATAAAAACCTATAGCGCCTGCTATTTTGTACAATAAATCTCAAAATGATGAAGTTTGCTATTCCTTTGAAATAGGCGTTATTTTATATGTTTGGATCAATAGAGCAGATAAGAGGCAATTATCTTATTTACTTTATATCAGAAGTGGATATAACTGTACGTATAAAAGTATTTAGATTCATCATCTAATTTTTTCCCAACTTCAAGATTTAACTAGGCCATTTTGTGGTCGGCACGTGTTCCGAATGCCAATGAGCTTAAAAAAACTGCGAATCCATATAACTTCAATAAAGCCTTACATTTTCACCTCACGGCGGTTCCTTGAGGAGATGGAATGGAGACAAATACTTGGGTACAGGTACGTAACCTTCAATAGAAAAGTAGGTAAGTATCTTTATACTAAGCTTACGTAATGGTCGGCAAACACTAAAGAAAGAACTAAAGGAAAGTCATAAATGTATACCTATATATGTGTAGTGAGTGGATCAAAGAAGCGAAAGATCGTTAAGAAAGGCTTTTATAAATCCAACAATGGAAAGATACTTGATGCTAGAGATACTTGTAATTTGCGTGCTAGAGAATTAAAAAAAAAATAACGTAATATTCATTTATGATCTGTGGTATTCACCAACCGAGCGTACGGTTTGCAAGATTTTTTTTGTGTATTCGTATGTAAACGGGTTATTATAGTGGCTTTAAGGTTTATAATCTTTGCGCGAAATGAAACAACAGGTTTGTTCTACAACGTTATTTGCCGTTGATGTCACCTATTAAATAAGTCGAAGATGCAATAAGCTGCAAAGAGACTTGTATTTGCTCGAATACTCGTTTAGGATAATACAGAAGGCATCTAACATTTTGTGCAACTAAATGTACTCATTTATCTCGATGGACCGACGACTTGAAGAAGTACGCCGGTGGAGGTTGAATGAGAAGAGTCGAAGATCGTGTGTGGTGGCGAACTTTGGGAGGGGCCTATATCCAGTAGTGGAGACACATAGGCTGATGGTATGGCATCGTATATGTATCATATTCAAATAAAATCATTTGGGACCAGTATAACGATTAAATTACATGCAAAGTTATAAATAATGGCTAGATGCGACGATAAGAGACGGTGTGTGATGGCGGTCCTCTCCAGAAGCCTATATCCAGCAATGGAGAGAACAGCTAATGGCTAATATAATTGCATTTGTAGAAATGGGACAATTGCAACAAAATAAAATAATTATTTCATCTGTTAAATCCTAAAGCAATTCAAGCAAGACGCTTGTTACTTTTGCGGCGCTCTGGATTTCAACCTGGAAAACATTTTTATAGAACAAAGAGAGTGTGCAAACACTTATAATAATAGTATTTCTTTCTTTTTTCTTTTTTTTCTTTCTTTCTTGGTAGATACTATGCCACAATTTTTCATTTTTCAAACATCATTTCTTATACATTATAGACAGACATCACACAAATCAACGAATTTCATATATTTCTTTAACAACAGGAATCGGTAATCGGAAAGTTTCGGAAAGTTTAAACTGTCAGGTCGGTTTTTAGTTCTAAAATTTATTTAAAATAATAATTACAATAAATAATTAAAACAACCGTGAAATTGTAGATTTGTAGCTATAACATCGTCTGAACAGTCACGCGAGTAAGTATTGATTATAAAATCACATTACAATTTTTGAAATCGGTTCAGTAGTTCCAGAGATTACCCCCAACATACAAACAAGCACACAATTTTACCTCTTTATTATATTATATAGTAATGGTATAGAAGTATAGATTATTTAAATATCTAAACAACTTTAAAAATATATGTTAAAACTTTGTTAGGGCAACGCGCGACACTCGTTAGAAAACCTTGGTTAGTTTCGTCGCTGTGGTAGTGTTTCTACGTTTTATTTTCCTTTATCGTCGTGTTGTCGCAAACCAAGTTCGTAATAAAAGCTTGGTCGTACTCGTTCCACTTTAAAAATCAAGTTTTAAAATCGAATTTACGGTAAATTCACGTGCATTTCATTAGGAATTTGTGGTTCGCAATTAGTACATGTGCATTGTATGTTGGTGTAATGTATTTAGCTCGCTATATACTTATAAGTTTATTTTTTTTATCTGTCTGTCGTCAAAGAAGAGAAATGCAATTAATACAGTCTAATCCAATTTACCGAAAACCAAACCAAATCAATGAAATATCTCAACATAAAGCTTTAAATATAGGCATAGGTACTTGCACTCTTGATAAATCAAATTATGGATATGTACGAGTATCTAAACATATTATAGTAAGAATGTATGTCCTATTGTAACAACTAATTTTATAAGTACAATAAAGAGCAACAACAATTATTACCTGGAGGGTATAACAATTATAATTATTTGGAGTGGGAGAGTGCACGCTCCAATCGACTGGTCGCACTCGACTGGCCTCGTTACCCCTCTTTCATAGAATACTACCTTGAAATGTACTGCATTTCCCACTTTATCATATTCCCCAATGTATGTACGTGTTTCAGTAGTGAGTGAGATATGCCAGAGCCCATTCCCATCCTATCCCTTCCCACGTCCCCAAACCTTTCTCCAAATGCATTCTTTCATCAAAAAAGGTAGACAGCGCGTCCGGGGGCGCGCCAAAGTTTCTCATTTTGGACTAATGTTGGCATCTATTTCTTGACTCCTTTGATTCACCTACTTACATTTTATAAGAGCCTGAGAGCGATTCATTCGCTTTGCATCATGTTCGTTCATGTAACTCAGCAGTCCAAAAATGAAAGGAATAAATAACTCCTTGGAGTCGATAACAGTTATCCGGAATCATTAAGTTTCGGCTCCGCTCGCGGTTTCAGATCTTTTGATTCCTTGAACCCGGAGTTACCCATTGCTACTTTGCATCAGTTTGCCACTGTCATTCATGTTACCCAAACGTCTTTCTCTCTCTCTCTCTCTCTGTACTATGATCGATTCAATTTGCCGACTGAGATCTGAAACATGATATTTTTTACATTTTACGCATACAGCGTTTACGAATATTTTTTTTCAATTAGACATTTTATTAGCCTATGATTTAAGATTCGGTCAGTTTGAACAAACAGATTGGGTGGTAAAATGTAAGCAGTAAAAAAATGGAAACGAGAAGTAACATCTTGAAATGAGTAGCTCAATTATGCCACAAAGTTTCGAACCCCTTTATAAACTTACCAACATTAATTGTAATGAAGGAAGGCTTTCATTTGTCTTATTAGTCAAACCTAGCTTTTTTGTAGTGAACGGGGTTTTTGTAGTTCTTTGCAGTTTTTGTAGGTATAAGTATACAAAAATAAGAAATAATCACATTTTAAATATACATGTATTACTTATTTGCAACTTTGTTCAGTTCGTTCTTTGCTAACCGCTGGCGGCCCCTAATTAATATAATATTCAGAAGTTTTCAAGTAATTTTGAAGTTAAGTCTCAAAGTGACTTAGGGAAAAAGCATCTCCGAACTTAGGCGTGCCTTTGTTTACTTCGCAAACGAATTTCATATAATATTAAAGTAATTACGATGAATGCGGGCGGAAACTAATTTTAGGCTTTGTTTAAATTCTAGATTAAGGTCTTAATTTAACTACAAGTCTCATTAGGTAGAATGGATTTCACAGCAGAATATTTGATTGTTAGAATTATATATAATTAAATAATTAAAGATAAGATTTAATTAGAAAAATCAAAGTATGTTGAAAAATGACTGTGATAAAAGATTTAGAATAACAAGTGTAAGCAGTGTGGTGTCCACGGCCGGCTTTAGACTAGCACCACCCAGCACCACTAGGAACCCCATGGGTTCCCGAGGGCGTCGTAAAAGGCAGCGTGGCGTTTTAAGGCCATACATCCCTCATGCACAAGCGAATGTGCACGAACAAGCTAATTGGCGAGTCTACACTTCTAGAGGTTCCTCAGGGCTTGTGGTAGCGTCTTTGTTATCCCTTAGTCGCCTTTCACGACATCCACGTAACAAGATAGATTCAGGCTTTTCTAAAGCCGGCCAACAATACTAGTATAACATACCTGTAGTAAAAAGATGAATTTTGTTCCAATCATATCAAATGTTATCATTATCAACCTTGTCGCGTCCATTGTACATCGCGTCAATATTTTCTTTCTCTTCGTTTGTACATCGTCTTTTTGTGTACAAACCAGACGTCCTAATTGATCGTTTCAGGAGCTACATTTCCAATGTTATTACACTTTACAATTTTCTAATTTGATTGTATCGTTAGTTGAGGGCATTTCTAGCTCTGCAAGATACGGTGGCAGACACCGATAAGACACAATTGACGACCGATTGGCGCACTTGGTAATGCCCCCGACTGCTGTGCAAAAAGTTCCGGTTTCGATTCCCGGCCGGACATTAATTTGTTTCATTAAAGACAAATGTCTGTTCGTGTCTGGGTTTATCTTTGTCTTTGTGTGTGTCTCTGGACTCATGAAATAGGGAATCTGTCATTCATTGTTACCTATTTGTGAGAGATGTAAAAATTCATTTAAAATAAATAACGCCATATTAAATGACTCTCGTTAGGATTCTTTGCTTCGTGGACTCAGCTAGAGGTACAAAGACCAACTTAAATTATCCAGAACTAAGGAAACATCTATAATTATTTAATTTTCTGATCTTATTAAGAACCTGACCGGGTCAGCTACAATTACGTAGTGATAGGTTATAGAACATAGCGACAGGCCAATCACTGCAGTTATACCATACCATACCATCAGCCTGTCTCTCCACTCCTGGATAAAGGCCTCTCCCAAGGCTCGCGCTACCACACACGATCCTGGGCTCTTCTCATCCAACCACCACCGGCGAATTTCTTTAAATTTGTCGGTCCACATGGCCCGAGGGCGTCCCACACTCCACTTCCCGATACTTTAAACGTAGGTAGGTACCATTAAGCGTACTTTCCCGTTAAACGTACAAATACTCTAAATACCAATATATTGAAAACATACATCTCTGTCAAGTTATTTCACTGTTTGACTGATAGGTCTCTGTTGGCGTAATGTGGTTTCCACAAGTAATATGCCTTTAAGTAGATTGATAGCCTTAAATAAGCCTTAGATAAGTCATATTCACATGAATGACCAGCCGTAAATAGAACGGTGATAACCTAGAGACATTCTCTGCTCTTAGAGTATGGTCACACTTGCAATAATTGCTGTGCAATTATAGTTGCATTAGATGAGGTTAAGTTAAATGTATGAGGTTAAGTGGGAGTGAATACATTTACAATTAGTTGCAATGCGATTTGCCGATCTTAGTGGGATTTAATAGTTGTACTGGAATCCTTTTTCATACAAAATTAGATTGTCTATGTAATCCTAATCACGGGACGTATAAAATATCAAGTAACTTGTAGACACTTTCAATACTCATGCGGAAATATCCGTTAAAGTTCTCGGATTAATCTCTTAAAATCGGGGTACAATGTATGAAATCCTTTTCTTGATCTTTCGGCAAGTATTCCTTCCTGAAATAATGCATTATCAATCGCAATTCGTAACACAATTAGTCGCAAGTATGTGTTGTGTCTGCAATAGTTGTACGATGACGAGATTGTCACATAACGACTATTGCACTAGTGTGTTCCAGCTCTTATTCGTGAGATCGGGAGTCCAAATCCTCGGCCAATGAGTTTGAGTGAAAAATCGTGTAATTAAAATATAAATTGGATAACGATCCGATAGAACAGATATGAATACATGGAAAATATATTACAAATAGATAGAAAAATCAATAAAAAATCATTAATGTATTTATGTACAATATTGTCCGAATTGTCCGATATGTTCAGTGCACAGACATGGATACAAAATGTATGATATTGGAGGGATACGTCTTGACAGGGCTCTGATGGAGCCTGGATTTCAGTAAATCCTTCGATTTCCATAAGGATGTTTATAAACAGAAAAAAAAGAGTCTACGGGTACCTACTACATCGATGATTGATCGATTGTCTAACACAATTCGGTTATCGAATAAGTACTGAACGAGTTATTGGATATTTCGCTGTACCTACCTATAATAAATACGTTGTACAATAAAGATATATATATATATATATATATATATATATGCCTAGTTTTAATTCAAACCTAAAACCTAATGGCTTTTGTATGTATACTGACATTTTAAAACAAATACATTTATTTATTGGATCATTAATGAATAATAATCATATAAATAATTAATTATAACGAAATGGTCATGCGTGAAATGATAGAAATGTAATGGATTTGTGTAACTTAAATTAACATTAACTATTAACATTTATTTGTAACGTATCATTCGCCAGAATATTACATTACTTATTATTATTAACTTTTATGTCACATTATACAGAAATGCTTATGTTTGTAAGCATTTTTATGTAGTTAAAGTATTGTACAACCGCAGACCGGGTAACTTTAAATCACAATTATAAACCGTCTGAGCGTAATTCGAAATAATTTCAAAGTTACAAAGTTATTTCTACTCAGTACATTGTGGGGAGTTTAAGTGTGTCGCAAAGGGAGGAGATTTAGAGGTATGTAGTCCCTCCCCGTTCGGATACACGTCCCGGGTAGATATTGTCATAACATTTTTTGGGTTTTACCTTGACCCTTTTTTAAGTAAGTTTTTTGGTGTGTACATACGTAAATAGCCATTTAGAAAATTAGTTACTATAATTTTGCGTCATAAGAAGTAGGGATGTGACGTATTTGACGTGTTTTTAAACGACACATGTTTAAAAACTCTTGGCAGTAAGGAGATAAAAATATTTATATAAATGTTGTAGTTTTACGAGCCTTATGCAATGACATATCGTTTGTATGGATTCCATTCTATTTCATTCCATCAGCCTGTATCTCTCCACTGCTGGATATAAATCTCTCCCGAGGCTCAACACTATACGAGGCTCTTCTAATCCAGCCACTCCAAGCAAACTTCTTCAAGTATGTACATATGTGCACTCGGCGTGGGAGCAGTAGAGCTCCGGAAGGTATGCGATAAGTGAGCACTAGAGCTGGGTGTGTAAGCAAATTATGTCGATATCGATTGACATTATAGAATATGAAAAAATCCACAGATATGTATATTTAATCAGGTAATCCCAGTTCCCCACTTTATGCCGCAAAGCTCAACTGCTCGCGAGCCTAGTGTATGTATGCGTGTAGGTATATACATATGTGTGTGTAAATAGGTCCGAGTGTGTAGGTACTTAAACGTTGCCAGTAAGAAAAAAGTGTTGAACTTTAAAAAGTCGTATAATAAAATGTATATATGGAGGGGGAGAGTGCACGCTGGAATCCAACAGTCACTGGGCGCGCTCGACTGGCCACGTTACCCCTCTCTCACAGAAGACTACCTTGAAATGTACTGCATTTACCACTTCATCTTATTCCCCTAATGTGCCGTACGTGTTTCAGTGTGAGTGAGAAATGCCAGAGCCCATCCCAGGGCGCCAAAAGCGCATCCGGGGCTGTTGGCGGATTCACTTACCTTCAACTGGACTGTATGCTTGTCTGTTAGCCTTATTCTATAAAAAAGAACAGATGTGTTAATTTTACCCAACAAATTCAGTGTTCAGAAGGTACAGGTACGTTTTATTTATTTCTATATAAGTACTTTCATTACACTTAATAAGAGGTGTGATTTTGTTAAATAAGAAATAGAGAATTCCATCTAATGGTTGAGAATATCGTATAAATTCTAATTCTAATCATATATAGAACATTTTAAACATCCTAATTTTACACGCGTATAATTTTTCGAGAACTTTAAAAGGGTTGTAGATATTATTAATATCACTTCTTTAATTTTTGGATTTGTTCTCAATATTCACTGACAAAATATTATTATTTTGATGATATTCTTGAAATTTAAAAATTAGAAAATGCATAAAGTATATGTTTAGATATGTAAGCCAGATCAGATATTAAGGCATTCGCTCCAAACTGACTGCAATGTTGGAGTTACATAATCTATTGTTCTTGCAATTTCCATAATATTAGGTTTTGTTTTGAATCACAATGGAAAAAGGAATTATTATACAATTACATTTGTTTTCATATAAAACACAAAACACAAAAATGCCTCCCAATAACAAAACTGGAAAGAGAACACAAACAACGACCAAGCTCATGCAAATAAATTGGCGATTACATACCTTGTCACAACCGATCGGCAACCATTTTAGGCTTGCACAGCAATCCCTTTGATGTACTAATTAACCTTTAAATTTTTACGGTACACGATTACGCAATTAATTTGCTATTTTTGTTTTTGCACGCAAAAGAGCGAGGCAGATATCGCCCGGGACCGTTGTCATGGCAACGAGGAGCGCTGGCGGCGCGCGCCGCATCCGAACGACAGAAGTGACCCCGACATCAGAGCGGCCGCTACGTCGCGTCGAAGCGACCCTAAAACGTATACGAAAACGTTAACGTAACGCGTCATGTTACCTTCTACCCTTAATTAACCATCGCGCTGACCTTGCCAAAGTGTAACCCGATACAACGAAAAGTGTTGTTTTTCATGTGTGTGCGAGTGTGTGAGTGAGTGCATTAGGTGGCGTGCAATGTCGCGGGGTGGCGAGACGCGTCTGTGACCGAGCTGCAGGGAGGGGGCGTTTTTCACGCTTGAACATGCCTTTCGAATTGAGATCAGGTAAGCTTTTAATACTTTTCAGTCCGCAAATAACCTTTTGTGAATAACTTTCATTGGCAGACGAGTTTCTCATATATACTTATACCAAGAAGTATAAACCGAGCACAACGTGTTCTATTCTTATTTTTTTCGAAACATTGCAAGACGTGATGAAAGTGATAACTTTTGAAAGTACCGGCCTTGCGCAGGTTGATTAAATGTTATATGGTCCATTAAAACCTTCATAAGGCTTCAAACTCTCTTGGGCATTTATTCAAAGACTTAGGCGTTTATCGCTCATAAAGTCCTGGTATTTCGTTGACCTGGTTCCTGTTTATTAAAGGTTCGAAACTCTCGTAATTCCGATAGAAACAGTTTCTCAAAAAGTGTTTACTGTTTCTACGGTTTTCAATATATGTAGATACAGATTTCTTACGTAATTTACGTCTTAACTCACGTTGAGGAGGATTTTTAGGCCCTGGGGGATGTTAAAGATCTCCCCGAGGCCTCGTTTGAGTTGTGAAAGCCATTTTACTTGGTAATCGTCTACATTTTCGTGTTGTTATTAAAGAATATTTCATTTGAATAAGATGGAGCCTTATTTGATGAATGTTTTTAAAATTGATTAACGTACCAATATAAGCCTATACCGTTTCATTATACACATTATTGGCCTTAGACCTCATCTTACAATCATGAGGAGGGTTTCGGGCCATATTTAACCACAAGGGCTCCAGTGTACATTGGTAGATACTACTTAATTTTTTGGAAGTAATGATGATTGAAAAATCCGTATTTAAGTATAAATTTAATGGTATGGCCAGGATTCAAACTCTCGGTTTTAAGAATGTAAGTTGTTTAGACCAGGGATGCTCAAACTTATACTATTGGCGATCTACAGCAAAAGTATTGGGTGGCAAGCGATAGATTAGCCTAGACAGGAGAAAGGACAACTTTACAGGGCATTTATTGCTCATACGAGTTATACAAACGGACATAATTAAATGGGCAGCAGAAATACTGAAAGTGGCAGCAAATCGATAGCAGCAAATTTAATGATGGGGTCAGGTTTAGGTTATTTGGTGCCAAGAAAAACAAAGGAGTCCCGCGAATGTTCACTTTGTGTGTTGACAATCTTAGTAGATACATAATTAAAAAAGTTTTTCTTTCTTTCTTATTTTAGGGAACTTTTATGCCTTGGCACATGTCAGTTCCATAACCTCAAAATAGTCTCTTTTGTTGATCATAATTTGCTGCCAATTTGTTTTTTTTTGTTGCTCGTTGAAATACAAGCCTTATACAAATAGTTCCTCGGTACTATTAACTATCATTGCGCGATAAGTAGGTTCTTAATCGTATTCTAATCACGTTGCATTCACTTTAGCGTAGGTTTAATTAGTAGCGACGATATAAGAGCAGTGAGCTAGGGGGTATCTACTCTCGACTCTCGTTCGTGAGGTCATAAGCTCTAATCCTTAGCCATTGAGTTTCAGTTTAAGTACGAATTTTAAATTATTACTAACTCGGCGGTAAAGGATAACATCGTAAGGTCATGCTCGAGAATAAATAGATCGGGAACATGTACATCCACCAAACCGCACTGGGCTCTAACGGTGGATTAAGGCTTAAAAGCCCTTAGTGATTTATTTGGAGGGGCCTGTGCCCTGCAGTGGGATGTTATAGGCTTTGTATAAGATGCACATTGCACATAAAGTTCTTAAATTATTATTGTTAAAGTAATTAAATAAATAACACCACACTCAATGGGGCCATTCCCTGTGTCGTGGGTCCAGGGACACATACAAAGGCGAACACAACACATTGTGGAACAAGCAATTGTGGATACATTAGCTTTGTAAAGCGACTTTTGATTATTTTATTTTAGGGAAAAATCTTTGCAATTAAAAAACAGATTTGTTTAAATTTTAGATAGATAAATAAATAAATTGTAGATAGATAGTGTTGGGTTTTGGGATCGGCTAAAAAGCAAAACCTACGCCACGGCATCAGCTCCTTAACCGAGCCGGTTTCTACACCATTAAAAGTGTGACCAGTTGTTTAAAAAAAAAACTAAAAATTACTCCAAAAAGTGGTACGATCTATGTTCGCTTCCTATAAACTAATGCAAAAAAATATGAATACGATTAACGATAAAAAAATACGATAAAACTATGCCAGTGCAGAAGAAAGTGCAGTGTGTGTTCCCGGGTACCCTTACGACTTCATCAGTTAAGCTATATGAAATAAGTCGTGCCTATACAATTAAAATTTCAATTAATTGCATCAACAGATAGATTAACGACCGTTGTTATTCATTCTTTAAGGGATTCTGTGTGTTCCCGGGTACCCTTACGACTTCATCAGTTAAGCTATATGAAATAAGTCGTGCCTATACAATTAAAATTTCAATTAATTGCATCAACAGATAGATTAACGACCGTTGTTATTCATTCTTTAAGGGATTCATTCGTTGCATTTTTAAAATAAATGAATTCGTCACCAACGTTTTTAACGTCCACTGCTGGACACGGGCCTTCTTAAGCACATTGAGATGGGGTCGTGCCACACGAGCAATGAATGGCAACGGCTATTATCTTTTAAGTTAGTAATTCCCTTCTATATCTAATCAGACAAGACTAACTTTTAGAGAGACTTAGAGAGACGCTGGAAGATAAGTAAAAATATGTTTAGTCTTTGAATTCTTCAAGATAAACTTTAGCAGAAGCTTGTGTATATCTTTAGACCTTTTTACAGTTTTGTCACTCACATTCCTGTGATCGTGAGTTCAAATCCTCGACCCGTACCAGTGAGTTTCTGAGTACCACTGATCTTGGCGGTGACGGAAAACATCGTGAGGAAATCTGGAGTATGTGATCCACCAATCTGCATTGGGCCCGCATGGTGGATTACGGCCCGAAACCTCCAGTGATTACTAGGGGACGCCAGTGCATAGTGGGACATTATAGGCTAATATACAAATATTTAGTTTGTATTTATGTCTGTAACACGTTTCCTGCACTGCGCATAATATTTTTTAGGAATGGCCGCCTACAGTTCTACGTCAATATGTTTATGTAACATTGACATGTCATTTGTATTTATGTACTTGCAAAAATGTAACTACGGAGTAAGGAAAAAGAACACAATCTTGCTTGATGGTTGGACTAGAAGGAACGTTTTCCACCAGTGATTTTCCTGAGGCGTTGCTAGTTCTACGTTCTTCAAGTGCCTAAGTGGAAAGGTCTTGAAAGGTTGACGAACCCGGTGGTTAAAGTTACAATGCAGTATGGGGAGGGTACAGTGAAACATACAGATATTAAAGATAAAAAAATATCGGTTATACAAAATAAATAAACATTTCGAGTAACCCGTTTATATCTATATTTTATTATTATTTTCAGTCACGATAACAAACATTTAAAATTTTACCTATATTAAAAAATGTTCAACCAAATGTAATAGTTCAGGAATGGATAAATAAATATGTTTAAGAATATATTTATTTATTTATTAAGTCACACAAACAGAATGCTACATTAAGTACTCGCATACTACGACTATGTATAACATGGTTAGAGTAACGTACCAAAACAGATAACATAACATAATAATTATTATACATTGAAAATGTCAAATTTATAAACGAGTTTTATTTGTCAAATTGATCCGATTAGATAGATTAATTGTTTAATGTAAGTTAACTTCATTTTAACGTCTCCATTACTTTTATGTTATATTTATGTAACAAATTGCTCGTAACTTAATTATAGGTTCGCAATCGTAGCCAATCAAGGGAGAGATTTTTTTATTTATTGGAGCAAAAAATCACATGCGCTCAGTTTACCTCGTAATAAATGTTTTTGCCCCATTTTCCTGTATCGGGAGTCTTGTTACACCTTTACGTAACGACGTAACTAACTTAATTTAGTTTGAAAGAAAAATAGTTGAATGAAACAGACAATCTTTTTGATAGAATGCCTTCCGAATCTGCTGTTTTTCAAGCTTCAAAAAGTGTAAATAATAAGCGTATAAAATATAGTTGTTTTTATTGGTTATAGAAATTTTACTAATGATAGGCTTTTAGCGACATCGATAGCCTAGAGGTGTCTATTCTTGACTTACGTTCGTGAGATTGTGAGTTCGAAGCCTGGCCCGTACTACTAATTTCAAATTTACCAATTCACATTGTAAGGGGAGGCCTGAAAGGTGGCAGACAATCTACCTGCTGGTACATCGAAACTGTCGCCCATGGACACAAATGATAAACATTGATAAGCTCCGGAGCTTTATAATTTTGGAGATACAGGAATGGATTTAGAAAAGGGGTTAGCAATTACGGGAAATGGGATGTTTAACGAGATGAGTAGTTTATCTCTTCCCATTACATTAATCTTTCTTTTGAGAGCATTTGTCGTGGTAAATAAGTGGCATAAAGAAATTTCCTTTATTCTACTGAATACTCCCTTCGATAGGATTGAATAATATTGGATGGGATGTTAGTAAAGACAATGGGACGGGAGATTTTCCTTATCCTACTCTCTGCTTGGCCTACTTAATTGTGTGGTGTCGGTCGACTTTAGAATAACATCACGCCATCCTTTTTCATAGGTGTTGTAAAAGGCGATTAAAGGATAAAAAAGTCGCTACGAAAGCCCTGAGGAACTCTACATCACCTCTAAAAGAGTGGATTCGCCAATTCGCTTGGCCAACGAATCGTTTTAAGGTCATATATCCCCCATGCACAAGACAATGTCCATGTGCAAGACCGTGTCCAGCTTTCCAGACATTACAACTGATTACTCCATAGCTTTATTGATCGATTGCGGTAGGTCGTGTAATTGCGTATCTTAGCGAGCAGCAGCGCGACCATGTGACATACCGCGCTGCCATGCAATAAGGCAATAACACTGGTCGCCGCCACCAGCCGTGTCGCTGCTAGCCGACACCGTGTGCTTACAATTTTTGATCTACGACTTTTGCAAGCCATCCACACACTCGCACCGATTTATATTTAATCAATAATCATACATCTGTGGATGTAGGTATCTAATAGTAGCGGTTCGATTAACAGCTGTTTCCGAATGGAGTTTGCAGCGTAGCAGCGTGTAATAAGTAGCACAGAGTACCAAAATCAGAGACTTCATTAAAAAAACACCTTTTTGGGGAAAATATCTATTTCAGAAAATGTAGCAGAACAAGTTGCTACTTTTAATGATAGAATATCTGTATTTAAGTTAGAAGGAGCAGGTATTTTTTATGTAACCCTGCATGTAATGTTGAATTATTTGAGTAAAAATGAGCGCTGAACACTCATTTTTACTCGCTCATTAACGCTCGACGCTTGGGCATTAAGTCAGCGCTAATGAATCTTCAAGACTTACGCATTAAACGCTCATGAGCGGTATAGTCCTAATTATTAACATTTCAGGATTAAAAGATTGGGTTTAAAATGTTGAAGGTTCATTGCCGTTGGATTAGCGCTCGGACGCTTCAGTACTCAACTATTGGATTAGCACTATTGGAGGGCAGGGTGCACGTTGCAATCCAACAGCCGCTGGGCGCACTCGACTGGCCACGTTACCCTTCTCTCACAGACGATTACGTTGAAATGTACTGTATTTCCCACTACATCCTATTTCCTAATATACATACCATGTTACGTTAGTGAGTGAGATAGGCCAAAGTCCTATTCCAATTCCATCCCATCCTATCCTATACGTCCCCATTTTCCCAACCCTTTCTCCAAATCAATTCCTACATCACAAAAGGTAGGCAGAAAAAGTACCTGGGGCAGAGTTTGTCATTTTGAATTGATGTTGGCATGTATCGCGACTGTCCGTGGGCGACAGTATCCATTTACCAGCAAGTGGAATGTATGCTCGTCTTCCGCCTACTTACTATAAAAAAAATACGTTGAAGCCTAGAATAAATTAACGTATTCCCTAAAACATCACGATAAGTAGAAATAACATTAGACAGAATAACATTGATAGAATGATCCCGTTAAGATAAAATAGGCAGATATAAAATTTCTATCTATCATAAGTTTTTTTAAATACGTTGACGTGAAATATACCATATTGGAGCAGTTGTAGGAAGGTATACCGATTTAGACCAATATGCACCTAAATAACCTCTCGAGAACTGTACGACGGTAACAATGTTCTACAGATTTGGCAACGACCCATTTCTACTCATCTGACGTAGCTGCCGAGGGATATAAAAAGTAACGGTGTAACAGAGGACCCTTACACCTGACCCCAATATTTCCTACAATGGAAATAAACCTATAATATTTTGGTCATTCCTCTGAACGATACCCGTCTGGGGGTGATCTGTCCATTCGAGCGGTAAATAGAAAAAATATATGTGGAAATACCCCCATTTTAGAAAGCTTCCCCTTCTTAAAGGTTCGCGGTAACGTGTTTCATTGAAAGTAATAGAATTTTGTGTACTCTATTCATAAGTTCTATTCAAAGATATGGATCAATACAGTAACGTAATTTACTTTCTCGAATGTGTGACATATGTTTTGTAAACATTTTTTTTGTGTATTCTGAACGCTTTTGAATCAAGTTTGGTTGTTATATAGGAGTTAGTGAATTCGGATTCTATAGGATCAAATGAGATTTTCCGAGTTGACGTGAAATAAAATTATCACTTCTCATTTATCTACAAAAGGAATCGAACTGTAGGCGATTGGATTAGATGAACAGACGATGATATTTGAATAAAGATTGGCGAAGTTTACGAAGAGCATTTCTTACTCAATGACACTGTTATTGAATAATCAACACTAGAAATAAAGCCAGTTTATTAAAAAGGGCTGCTTAGAGGGAAACACGTGGTATTGGTGTTATAAATATTTTTACGTCAGGTTGCATAAACCCATCCCACTAATATACAGCAGTGTGTTTGGTTATAGTCTGTACAAATTCTAAGGGCAAGTACAACTCAATCTAATCAATAAATATACTCCATGTGGGTTAAAACGAACCCCCTCCAAATGACAAGCATTTTAATTTTTTATTCAGCGTATTCCAGGTGTGTTCAAACTGCAATATCTTTGGAAGGTGAAAATGTTATCGACGAAAGTGTTATGACTATGTAAGTCAAATGTACATATTATTTAGTGTAACATTTTGAAAAAATAAAATCAACAGTGTAATCAACGAGACATGAGCTCTTTATTTGTGAGTGCGAATTGTGTAATCCGATTGTCGAAATGGTTCGCACTGTGCACTTTCGGTGTGCACTCCCACAAGCTCAAAACTCATGTCTCGTTGATTTCACTGTACCACCGAACTACCTTACTTTTTTATACAATGTTTTTCTATACAAAGTTCCACTCCACCATACTCCACCTGGTGGTAAGTGGATAATGTTGCCCATGAATATCCGCAATACACGCCAACATCAGTCCAGAATGACAAACGTTGGCACGCCCCCGGATGTGCTGCCTGCGTTTGGAGATTTCGTGAAAGTGATGGGAAGATTGGTAGGGATAGGATAGGATGTGATGGGAATGGGCTCTGGCACTACCGAAATAAGTACGTACATTAGGGTAACAGAATAAAGTGGGAAATATATTTTCACGGTAGTGTTTTGTGTGAGATAGGGGATCGTGGTCAGTCGAGTGGGCCCATGGAGTTGTGGGATTGCACCGTGTACTCTCTCGCTCTATAAATAATACTTAGAACAAATAAAAATATTCTATTCTTGATGTTACAGAATTATTCACCTTCCCGTGTGCAACATGCAAAATGCACTTGGTCTTTACCAACATTTTCTCAAAAATTTCAACTTGCAAGTCCCGCGAATGACTTAGTTCATCCTCACTGCTCTGAAGAAAATTGTTTTATTTTTCTTCAACAAACATCGTTAAGCCGCGACCTCGGATAAATCTTTTATGCCGGGGTTCCCTTACATTTTATATTTTACACTTTGATGTCGCTTGACATTTTGTTTTGTTGGAATACTGACTGACGGATCTGAAGGAGTTTTCAGCTTAGAATTAATATGTTTATTTTAATAATTGATAATAGCTTTATTTAATCTTTGAGGAAGTTTTCTTAAACTCAAAGCAGATTTAATTAAAACTGTTAATGTTTAATACTAATAATATGTAGTTCTTTTTAAGCTCAAAGGATTGCGCGCATTCCAATAAACAATCAATGTTAGGGGGAGAGTGTATGCTGCATTCCCACAGCCGCTGGGCGCACTTGACTGCCACGTTATCGCTCTCCCACAGAATACTACCTTGAAATGTATTGTGTTTCCTACCTTATCGTATTTCCCCAATGTACGTACGTGTTTCGGTAGTGAGTGAGATATGCCAGAGCCCATTGCCATCCCATCCTATCCCTCCCCATTTTCCCAAATCATTCTCTAATCTGCAAAGGTAGGCAGCGTTGGCATCCGGGGGCGTGCCAAAGTTTGTCATTCTGGACGGATGTTAGCATGTATTGCGGATGTCTATGGACGACAGTATCCACTTACCATCAGGTGGATTGTATGCTCGTCTGCCTATAAATAAATAACTGCCTAGATAGGCAGTCTATAAATATGTCTATAAAGATGTCTATAAATATAAAAAAAAGAAAAAAATTGTCCGTAATATGTGTTGAAATATGATGCCGAATTGAACCCCTCATGCAAAGACAATGTGCGTGTGGAAGCCCATGTCCAGCAGTGGATAAAAGGACTCGTGACGATGATGATAAACCGTATGATGCGATCCGCAAAACATCGGCTGTGCTTGCGAACCTCAGCACTGTACTAAAGCTGCTTTTGACTAAGACATGTCGGTCAGGTCTTAGTACAGCACTTTACTCAGACCTTTATAAAGGTGGCTATTGGGCGCACAGAAGAAACTTATATGGGCTCTAATCTGCTGAAGCAGAAACAAGTCAACATTAGTCTAATACAAAATCCAAGATATACTTCGGTAAGTTCATTTGTATACACACAATAATATGGGTCAAACAATTCTAAAATTGGAATAAACAATGGGCGCAACGCAACAACTGTGCATGAAATGGCACTCGACAATCCCTGTTTGCTTTGAAAGAAAATCTCTTAAAAACATTTTGTTCAACAGACGTTTTTAAATTCTCCGTGTAACATATGCCATTTTCAGGCTTGTCCGAAACTTTACTTGTTCACATCACTTGTCCGAAAACGGACGTTCATGTCGGGTATTACAATTAAAATTTGAATAACAAAACAGAGCGCTGTTTTCGAGGGGTAGTTAGTGACGTAGATATTAATTTTTTAGATACTTTTCTGGGTAGTATTAAAATGCACATGCTAATTTACGAATAGGTGATTATTTCTCGTGACCGCACATCCTCCGCTATCGATCTGACGACTTGTCTCTTATCTCACCTCTCATTAATTCATTATGCTGTACCACCGTGGCAGTGTGGCCGTTTGGCCGTGTTGGTTGTGTGGTGTCGGCCGGCTTTTTGATAGCATCACCCCTTTTTACCATGGGTGTCGTGTCGTAAAAGGCTACTAAGGGATAATAAAGCGGTTACCATAAGCGCGTCTAAAAGAGCGGATTCGCCAATTTGCTAGACCAGCCCGACGTTTTAAGGTCATATCCCCCTCAAGCATAATGTGCATGAGAAGACCCATATCCAGCAGTAGGAGAGAAAAGGGCTGGTGACGGTACCATACCTTATAAACCAACCTCGTCTGTTTATAACCTATATTTATAGGCAACTCTCATATGGTGCTGTATATGGTATGGGCCCCCGTTGTATATGTTGCTGTATATTTTGGGGCCATATACGATTTTCATCTCTTCTTATCTAGTTCCTACTGGAAAATTTCTTTAAGTCGTTTATACACCCGGGCGGACGCTGCAACATGTGCGACGCCTTTCTTCATTCAACTTGAACGTCCCTGTAAACAAGGACATTGAAGGGTGACTAGTCCTTGAATGTCCCTGTAGACGTTCAAGGTCTCGTCTACAGTCAATGGGCTGTCAGTCCTGCGTCAGATATTGTCTGGCCATTGCCACCTCAACTTGTTAATTCTGTTAGCTATGTTGGTGACTTTTCTTTGTTTCGGATATGTAAATAAACTCCGATCAGAGATCTCTCCATAGCTCACCGAACGACTTTGAACTTATGGATCAAGCTGGTTCGCTTGAGTTATAACTTTAATTGGTGGAATAGGGCCAATTTTACCCATTGCACGTCACGGCAGCAGGGCGGTGTGTCAAGTAGTTAGTGGATTTTATGGTAAATTTTATCTCCAAAGTACAAACGAATAAGAAGAGAAATAAGTATTGGTTACTACCAATACTTATTTCTCTTCTTATTACTGAGGACAGAGATAGATTCCTTGGAAACACACAAAAAATACAGTCTCATGCTTTTATTTGACTATCACAAAACATTATGCACAAACTTTGAAGTTTAATAAACTATCACTATTACACCACAAAACCCATAATACACGATTTTTACATTAATCGGACAAAAACTCAACCATCACTTCTTGAGTTCCCGCCAAAAATCCCGACTCAATTGGAGTCTAAAACGGTTAATGTAGGCAAAGGTTCGAAGGGTCTATAGTTTCTGCTTTAGCGCTCGAACGCTCCAGCGCTCAATGCTTATTTTTACAACACTAACAGGGAGTCCAAGCTTTATTGATTGATAAAGTAAACAATTAACAATCGGCAAAAGAAAAGTAAGAGTAAATAATAAATGAAAGTTTAGCACGGTAGACACGGTAAACGCTCGTAGATCTTCACACAATTCGTAGTCGTCAGACTAAGTCGCTTACATTGTTTACTATTTAGATGCAAGACGGGTTATTTGAACAAAAAGAAATAACGGAATTAAAACATATTTACATTTGTGTAGATACGATTTTTAACCCTCGAAATAAAAGGATGTATGTTACTTGTATAAGCTCGACGCGTATATTTGTTTGTCTGTCTGTGGCTTCGTGACTCATTAACGGATGGTAGGATTCACGTGCGATTTAGGTTGACGAGAATATTTTTCTAGGATTATGTTTGCGTATGAAACATGTCATTCTAAGTTTAGTATGATGAACAAGAAGAAAGTGGTAGAAAGCATTACATACTATTAATAATAAATACAAACCATATGAGCAAACATTCTAATAGACAGATAGACGTTGTCGTTAGGTAATCCGAACATAACTTATTTTTAGCACCAAAAATGCAACAATAAAGTTCAAATTCCAGAAGATCGTTAATTGATATAACGTACCAGTGACCTACCTTGTCTTCGCTCAGGTACCATAACAGGACAGGGCCGCTGTATTTTTCAAAAAATAAAAAAATTAAGGAATTTAAAAAGACCCTAAAAGCTTCCTGAATGTGTAAAAATTTTCAAAATCGCTTGAGCCGTTTTTGTGTTTACCTCTTATATAAAAACTAAAAAAAACTGTCTGTAGTTATAATATTAGCATAGTCAAGCAAAACATTGCACAAGGCAATGAACACGTACACAATAGACCCCACTTTTGGCAACGTTTCATTTCCAACTCCATTATTTAACAGAACAAAGCGCGACACGGAAAAATATTATTTGAAAATAATGTGAAGGCATATTTGAAGAGAGCCTCCTGGCACACAAGTCACACACAAATTAGTGTCTCCCCACGGAAATATTTCCACCCTGGGGACGACATTACGTGACAACCCCCCCCCCGTCATAACCCCTACAAGTTTAGTAGTAGGTCAGTAAATATTTAAGATATGTAATGCTATTGGCTATTAGGTTAGTATCATTTATAGATATATTCAGTGACGGTATCTCCACAGAAACCGGACTTACATAACAAATTGCAAAACAGTGTATTGGATTGTTATAGTACCTACATCACATATTCTGCTAGATTTTAGGCCGATGACTTACTTCAAGTTGTCAGTCCACCTGGTCGGAGGGCGTCCCACGCTACGTTTTTCGGTACGTGGTCTCCATTCGAGGTCCCGTCTCCCCGTCGGGTATCGGTCCTGCAGGTTACATGGCCTGCCCACTACCACTTCTACCGTGTTTTTTATATATACAAATTCATTCAATAAAAATCAGTCACCTGTCAGTACTACAAGCAATGAATGGCCTTTGTAACTAGTAACTAAAAGTCAAATAAATCGGAGTAAACCAATACAAACAACCCTACAGGTTTTATTTCGACTAAGAGTAAAACTCGCGGTGTCTCCATGCGCAGACACATACATCTGCATTTTTTGTTATTGTACGACTGAATGATGCTGCGATGGTGAATATATTATGTTTATTATTTAATCATTCAAATAAAATATTTTTTATTTACCTACTTATTCATCTCCCCATAGTTTTCACCAACAGATAGGCGAAGGTGAGTTAGGAATAACTTTATTGATAAGCCCAGTAATTTGTGGTTAAATAAATTATTGAAAAAGATTTTACGCATATTGTGGATACTAGCAGGAATTCATTGTTTTCTGTTGACGTTTTTGGGGATGCAGACCATTAAAATACTAGCAAAAATACATGGATAAATAATGAATAGCATTAAATATACACACATACTTACGACCGAGACAGACCAATATCTTGAGGAAGAGGCTGGTAAAAGATATGGAATGCTGCTCTCACTTCTGGATCGGTATACCATAATATCTGGAAACCCATTTAACTATGGACTAGGAATATTCGGCCACTCCACTCCTACAGCAGTTTAGAACCCATTATCACCTGGAGAGACATTGCATTTCTCAGCGTGTTCTACTAGATATAATATATAGCGCGATTGCTGTACAGAACTATTCTTCACAACGCCCATTTCGGATTATAATAACCATAGATATCGAAGGTAGGACCCGTCACGTACGATAAGGTATACAAATAAATTTGTATCACATAACCAAAGGTTGTGGAAAGAACTACTCCCTGCGGTTTTCCGCTACTCTGCGTTATGGACATCTTCAAGAATTACATTTAACTGAAATCAGTTACGAGCATGAACAAGCTTGAAAGATATCCGATAATACTATGAAAGTATGCGTATATTACATGGAATTTAGTTTTTCTGAAAACAGTGACGGGGAGGAACAGCATTTGCTGCTTAGTCCACGCGAAGCGGCGGGTAGAAGCTAGTAAATAAATAAAATAAATATTTATGTGTACAATAACTTACGAGTATAAATGCAACCAATGCAACCAGCCCTTTTACTTTCCATTGCTGGACATGGGCTTTGCACATTGACTCGTGCATGAGGGATGTTAAGGCCGGAAAACGCCACGCTGGCTATGCTGATTGGCGAGTTCACTTTTTCAGAGGTGGTGTAGTCCCTCAGGGCTTGTGGTAGCCGCTTTGCTATCCTTTAGTCGCCTTTTACGACACCCGCGGGAGATGGTGTGGTGTTATACTATATTCAGCCGACACCACACGCCACAAATTATAAATAGGTATTTTTAATTAATATCGCTTCATTACACCTTAAGTATTTAAGATTCGATGCTGTTATTACATTTTTAAATTGATTGATATGTATTAATGCAATCCACAGCTTTCTACTCCATCTTATACTATGCTATAAGATAATATCTCCTACGTTATATCAGAAACATTAATAAAAATTCCGCGCTCAGTGTCCCAGCTTGCAAATATATGCGGAGACCTCAACGGTCCATCCGTGTCATAAGCCTGTGGCCCATTTTCAGAATCTCCACCCATTTGTAGTTAATTCCACGTTGGGAACAGAATAGGCCTGCTTAAATATTCTTACTTAAAAATTCTTCAGACACGTACAAAAGTTCAGGAAAATTGCCGTGAGGAATATACGGTAGTTGGCAAGCACCTAATTTATCCCGTCTTGAGGAAAAAAGACGAAGTTTCGTAGTTAAAATTAAGTCTCCGACCCAATTGCGGGTTTTTATTTCGAGTTAGAATTACTTGACCTTAAAAAGGTGACTACAGATTTGAAAGGTATAAGTAACCCTAAACTCAATATAAGCCGTAATAGAATTTCTTGTATAAAGAAAAGCGACAACGTACCTAGACCCTAAGGCATAGCAAACGATAGGGTACTTACTTGATTTTATTTGAAATTGTTATATTTTGTGGTTTATTCGATAACTTAAAAAGTAATTAATATTAAACATTTTTTTCCACATTCATTCGATATACCATACGATACCATCAGTCTACGTCTCTCCGCTGCTGGATATAGGTTCGCCACCACCACCACCACCGGCGAATTTCTTTAAGTCATCGGTCCATGTGTCCGGAAGGCGTCCTACACTGCGTTTCCCGGTACGCGGCCTCCACTCGAGGACTCCTCTACTCCATCGGTGATCGGTCCTGCGGCAAATATGGCCTGCCCACTGCCATTTCCACATGCCGATTCTACGAGCTAAGTATGATGGAAACTTGAGAATATTTGAGATGGAGAGCTATTAGTCTCTGTGTAAACCACGTGCTACCTTGTAAATTTCAAGCACTATCTTAGTTATTTTTTAAGATATTTTAATTTTAATTTTGTGTATTTATTTTTAGTATAAATGCTATAGTTATCCAACGGGAGTCAAATATATTTATTTATTAATTCTTAAACACATATGTTTACCTTTTTTATTTTACTCTGCGTTTCGGCTGAGTTGCACCAACCACGGTCACTAGCTGACTGGTAAACATACAAAAATAAGTTAGTCCATTCACTGGTTGAGACGTGTTTAATAGATAAATATGTGTAAAAAGGCTCGAGAATCTTAAAAGACTCTATTGCACTGTCTGAAGTAATCAGTCGTCTAAATACCTAATTATTTTTTATTTATTTGCACTTTATTGTTTTAACAAGAGACGTTTTAACAAATTGTTAATAATTTAATTAACTTCCTCTCATCGCATTTTTTATATTATTAATTAATTTATGGAACAACGACACCCACAGACAACCTATAAAAATAGAGAGAAATTCGACGAAATTCAATCATCTTTGAATAAGGTGACACCACACGTGTTTAATTATTACGGACACGTGCACACCGAAATACGATCTATCTTCTTATAGCCGATCGACGGTCTGATGCCATTAATTAACATACACGCCATTTATTGTTTGGTATAAGGAGATAAGGCGTCCACGACCTCAGTTTATTTTGAGACTAAAAAGTGCAGCAGTTGTTTAAAAATTCTTCGAAATGCAAGTGAGCAAAATCGAGTGCAAATGCTCATCTATCGATAATCCATCAGCTAAAATAAGACGACACCACACTGTATAATTATTGCGGACACGTTTGGCTGGAATCCAATCTATGCTGTTTATGGCCGATCGACTTTCTTCCGGTATTAGCTCGCTTTGCACCCTATTTACGGCAATAAGGAGTTAGGGTCGCTACAATATTAGTTCTTTTTAAGATTCGATATCAACCTATAATGTCTCTTCATAATTCCGCAGGACACAGACCTCTGTTTATATTATAATTACGATTTAGTTTCTGGTTATAATCCACCATGCAAACCGAGTATGGATTAAAGAACATAATCTATTTTTTTATATTTTTATATTTAGTTGCAGGCGTATATATACGAGCAGTTTGGTATTTTTCTATTCGTTTAAATATAAGCCATTGTATATTTGTACTTTATCGTCTATTTTTACTTTTTGTGTTCCAGTTCTATTGCACTGTTAATTAATTATTCCTATGTTCTAATTGTTTTATAAATATATATCCTATTATTTAAATAGTCAATCAAATCAGAATAAAGTATCTGCTATATGCATTTTATTTTTTGCCAAAAATTTATCGTTCAGTTAGTATATTAAACAACATACGTAGTAGGTTGAAATTATATTTTAATATTCGATTAAATACTACCCAATAACAAAGGTGCTGGCTGGCTTATTCGACTAAAAATTCGTGGTCACCCTACATTACGAGGAGACAATTTTCATACAATATTCCCGCTCAAGAACCTTTATGTCGTGGTTTGATAGCCGATTACGACACCAAATTTCGTTAACGTTCCAAGTTTATAGATGTTATTATAGTATGAGAGGTTTTTAATCTTCCTCTTTACCTAACTTCGTTTATTTAAACTTGTCTTGTCTGCTTTGTTTTGGTTTGGCTGTAAGAGGTTGAATAAAGTTAAAGAGATTTTCAAACAAAGGCGTTGTCAATTGACATAATAATATATGGTTACAATCACGTTGAAACATTCAAAATATGTGTAAAGAGGCGAACTTAATGCTATATAGCATTTTCTTAAAGCTGACCTTTGGTGGTTGAGAGCAGGCTAAGGGTAGCGCCGCTAAATATAATAGCGTTACAAATATAATCTTACAAAGTTCATGCTAAATATAACGGTTATTATTAGAAACAACTTTTTTTTTTTTACACCAGGGGTGTATGCTGGCGACCTTGCAAAATCCTATTCACAGCTCTCTTGAAGAACCCCATATCGTAGCTTAATGGAAAGACCTCTCGAGGCAGTTCGTTCCACAGCCTACGGTATCCAATTCGGTAGAAACAGTCTCAGTAAGGAAATCGACAGACGAATATAGTTGGGATGAGCAGTTTGAGAAACCACGTCAAGTCTTCTCGTCGCTAATACCGGTGACAATATATGGTCCCTGGACAATATATACCTGGACCCTAATGGTGGTGCTGAACCACAAGCTAAAAGTCGCTCAGCGACCTATGGAGATAGCAATGTATCATTGACGGATAAAAACCGGAACGAAGTAGTTAGCAAATGAACGAATGTAACTGGCATTACAGAAAAGACGAGCGAGCTGAAGTGGCGGTGGGCCGGGCCATTAATGTATGTCGTACTACCGATTGCCGTCGCGTTAGAGCAAATGAGTCTTCGAGTGGAGGCCGCTTCCTGATAAGCAGTGTGGGTCGTCCTCCGGCTAGATAACCCGATGGAGGAAGAGGATAGCGGGTATATGTCTGTCTGATTGTATTAGTAGGTATCAAAAGAGAATTCCAAGTTCCCAATAGTTTCAGTCTCCAAGGGTCAGGTTTATGTCAAACCTTCAAACGGTATGTCGGCCTCACTGCCACACCCACATGATAAAATAATTTGGGAATAGTTTTGTTTATTATCAGAGTAAATTTTGTTTTTGTATTTTCAAAATGTTTTTCTGAGGATATTAGAATTGAAATTGTTTTTTTTATTGAAATCTGTGAATAAAATATATATACATACAGTGGTATTCATTAATCCCTACGTAGTCCTACAACTTACGTCCCTAGAATTTAAAGCATACTTTCGTAGGAAATTCATTCGGCAATAGCGACTCCGGATATAACGCCTAATTCGGGTATAACGACTTGTTTTTATGAACTATTTGGGACAGATTCCTAGAAATTCCTTGCGGATATTGAGACTGAGTCGGCAAAGGCACAAAGACTCATTCATAAGCTTTAATGTAACGTAAACAAAGGATAAGAATCTTTTGTTTACATTCGCAGATGGTCAAATGCTTTGTTTGTGTGTAGGGTTACTTAGCATGTGCACGAAGTTAAAATTATGAATCAGTTACGTAGCAATTTCCAGTGAGTAAACATCGTTTCTTAAACTTGTGAACATGGCTCCTAGACGTACATTTACTGTTAAAGAAAAAGTGGACATCATTTCGAGACTGGAAAATGGTGAAAACAATGTTGATCTGTGTAAACAATTTGGAGTTTCACATTCTACAATATCAACGATGTGGAAAAACCGCGCTAAAATTATGCAGTGTTTTGAATCAAAATCCCTGAAAATAAAGAAAAATCGTAATCCAACTCATCAAGATATTGAAAATGTACTTCTAGTGTGGTTTAAAGCACAGAGAAGCCAAAAGGTACCTATAAGCGGTCCTCTTTTGCAAGAGAAAGCTAATCATTTTGCCAGACAGCTTGGGAAAACAGACTTTAAATGTTCAGAAAGCTGGATTTACAGATTTAGACAACGTCATGATATAGTGGTCGGTAAAGTTTGTGGAGAAGCCGCTAGTGTATCGCAAAACGACTGTGACTTGACGGATAATGAAATTATTGAGTCTGTACTTCAAACACAAGAAAAGGAGCATGAAGAAGAGGAAGAGGATTGCAATGTAAACGAGATTCCAACAATTAGAGATGCATTATGTGCTATTACAACGCTCAAAAAGTACTGTTTATTTGGAGAAGGCAATAATAATTTAGATGTAGAGGGAATTATGAAAATGGAATATACCTTACAGCGTGCACAAAAGTCTAAACTTAAGCAGTGCACTATAACTCGTTTTTTTAGTAACAGCCGTGTATAATATAAATAAATGATAAATAAATAAATATGTATACATATGTACGTGATTTTTTATTATTTCGGATATAGAGACCTCCGGATATAGCGACGACATTAAAGTGGTCCCTCCGCCGTCGTTATAACCGAAATCCACTGTATTTACATAGTTGAGCAGCGTGAAAATTGAACAAACAGAATGATTGGCAGCTTGGAATGAAATGTTTTATTTGGCGATTTTTCCAAATTCGAAACTACGATTCGTCAACTTCGGTGGCGAATTGTGTTCCCATTGAGCAAAGTGTATCTTTAATTTCGGAACGAAATCATCTGTAACTTATTTACAAGTAATGCTTCAATTGAACTGTTCAATTTGTTCAATCTATCCTATCCTGTCGAATAGGACGAATGGAAAATTTTCTCATCTGAGAAAGCCTAACTTCTAAATTTTCAAAAGTAGACAGCACATCTACGGACCTGCCAATGTTTGCCGACTTGGACTGTTTACAGCTGACTAATGGTATGGCGAGGTTTCCAGTACCCATCAAAATACCTACACTAGGTTGTCCCAAAAAGATTAAATATTTTTTTAACGCGTACACACATTTCTTTTTGTCTTATATCAACTATGACTATCAAGAGTAGATAGAGCTCCCAGTGATATTTTTAGATGGAGATACAGAACGAAAATTCAAAATTAGGCCCCCAGGTGTCATGCCACTAAGTTCGATGGGGTGGCGAGAGTGATCTATTCCCTGAAAATATCGTCACTAAGTTCTCAATTCAAAATAACCAGTAAGGACAAGGCAGACTGCTAGACGTCTACGTCAAGCTATGGCTTCAGTGCAATTTCTCAGAAAATCACCCTACCAAGATGTGTGCTTTCTAAAGTGATTAAAGGCTTACGGCAATGTTGACTAAAGTATCTCAAAATCAGCTCTACAGAAGTTTAGCCAACACTTATGCTACTCGCATTAAACTGATGAAGCAGCTATCCTCCTGTTACTGTTTGACGATGAGGCGGACCAAGCAACAGAAGTAAAAAAGGTGGCAAATTTAACTGAAGAAAATATATCAACCACTGGGAAATGATACATCCCATCGAGGGAAGGACTTTGTTGTTCATTGTACGGTTAATTTTACAGATAAATGGTGTAGTTGTTTATTTAGTTTGCTGTCTATCTCATGTATTTTCACATATTTTTATTTCAGAGAAAAAAAATTAAAAAATAATAAATAATAAAATATAATAATAACAAAAATATAAAATAATTTTATATCGTCAAGAGCAAGTATTTGTTCTCCCGACTCAGAATTGATGACAGTTTTCTCCACGAATGTCCTTCTTTATGGGAGACTAAAGCCTCGTTAGTAGAAGCCAAAAATACTGTGTTAACCCTTAGAGCGGTAAACGATACAGCTGAAAGGGCTGTAAAGTTGATGTAAGTCTTTCGTGGTTTGATTACGTTTGAGGAGGAACAAACACAATTTTTGTTACGTTGTGTGTACAAGAGCACAGAAAGATCTATTTAGACTGTAAAAAAGAAACTGAAAATAAAATATGCTCAATAAATGACTTTTTTAAATGTTAAATGGTAATAAATGCACGATTTGGACCAATTGTTGTTTCATTTTCTATACTATATGAATTCTTTAGTCAATCCATAGTACTTCAGTACAAATTCTCAAGTTGTAAGTTTGGCATCATGTGGTTCTCGTTATCCTTAGACAATAATATTTTATAATCGAGTAATTAGGACCAAATAAAAAAAAATGGAGTGTATGCGTATCGGATTTTGCAAAAGAAAATCCCCCGTTATCATGGGACACCCTAACCTACATATATTGATTATTAATATTAGGCAAAGTTATACCTATTTTAAATAATAATAATAAAAAATATAGTTATAATAGTTAGTTAGTATTGAATAAGAGAATTATGTCAGAGACAGACAAGTTTTATACAATACAATAGGCTGCAGGAGAATGCATGGATGTTTACGAAGAAACCTCTAATTCACTGAGAACAGATAATGGTTAGAGTGAACATGAGACACGTGTCACGTGAGTTAGTCAAACGGTGACGACTATGGTCTGTCAACTTAGTTGGCGGTACTCATCGTTTCTCTCGGCACGGTGGGAGACGAGGAAGCACGACGTATCGCTGGAAACCTATGAACGATAACGCTCTACGCGAGATCCATATTCAAATTCAACACATATATATATATCTACATTTTTTTTCAAATGCGTCATTCCTGCGCGCTCTTCGTTTGTACGAGGCGAACTAACGAATATCGCCAACGCTGTAAATATAGTTGATAGATAGTTCTTCATTCTATCTCTTATACATTTAAGAGACATCATCTGTTTATTGAAAGCTTTTGGTTGACATTTCTTCCAGTGGGTGTCGTACAAGGCGACGGAAGAATAACAAGTCGGCTACCACAAGTCGTGAGGAACTACACTACTTCTAAAAAAGTGGACTCGCCATCTCGCTTGGACGGCGTGGCGTTTTAAAGTCATACATTCCTCATGCATAAGACGCACATTGTCACGCACAGTGTGGAAGGGAAACTCATATTCAGTAGTGGGTATATCCATACTACGAGAGCTGGTTACGGTTGATATTTTATCAATCACAATTAAAACTATTCACAATATTTTCTGTGTTGGTGTCAGTGTGTGTCCCTGTGTGACACTGGCACTGTGTGTCAGTGTTCTGTGTCATTAAAAAGAAAAGCGTAACATAATAACCACACCAAACTTTCCAAATTATAACATTTCATAGAATTTCTAGCAATTTTTAATTGTTATTTATTAAGCGTATTGTTACGACGAAAACGTTTTCAATTTTGTTACCTTAGTTGATTTATTCGTCGCACTTCAATTAATATAAGATACAGTTGAAATTGAAAATTAATAATAAAATTAAAATAGAAAAAAAAAGCATATTGCATAGGTTGCGATTGCAGTAAACACTTAACATCTATGTTAATTGTAAAACATGTGCTACGAGTGAGTTTCCAGTAATGTTCTAAAACGACCGTACGGTCTAAAATCAGCCTTCTCTCCAAACCCTCCGCCACTGAAACGTAATCTACTTGGAAAGTCACTTGTAATAATGTAATACAAAAAATATACTAAACATTCTTATTTAAACACCTAAACTATCCTTGAAGAGGTCAAGGAGGAACCGGACATTCGTGATATCTTCCCTTTTTATACATTTTCCCCACCTCTACTCAACTAGTATTTTTATGAGGGTAGAAAAAGAATTACGTATTGTCTTATCAGACAAATACCCGTCGACATTTTTTATCGAATAAACAATTTAAAATTTAAAACATTATAAGAGTATTTAAAATAAATCTTACGCGATAGTCTAGGGTTCTCTTCTCTCAACTCATATTTCTGAACTTGAAAGTTTCAGCCGCGGCTTGTAGCGCTGAGTATCTTCTATCTTTGCAATTATAATTAGCTTGGCAGTGAAAATATCTCGTAACACACTGATAATTAAAAAAATATCAGATCAGACATTCGTATTATCCACCAATCTGTACTGAATCCGCGTGGTTTGTACTGAACTATGGTTAGTATCCTCCTAAGCATGTCAATGGGGGATTCTGCGAATTGCATTGTTTTTTTAAAAATTAGCTCAACTGTACTGACGTTATGTAGGCGTCTATATAAAATGTCTTTTTAATCAATTGAAAAAATGTGAGAAACACTAACAACACTAGCAATTTCCCGTGACTTCGCCAGCGTGGGTTTAGCGTAGATAATTATCGGTTAAATGGTAAACTCTGCTTATTGTTTATATGAGACGTACGTACCTGGTTTTAGGCTAATATCCATATGGTGTACGAAAATACTGCTCTTAAGGCTACATTAGCGTCAACAGTGAATGTTTCAAACAAATCCCTAGGAGTAAAATTTATTAATAACTACATTTAATTAACGTCTAATTTTGTAACTGACAAGTAATTAGCCCTGAATACGCTTAAGATTGCCTCTACATCACACATATTTAGTCCATAATACTTCAGTTGGTTACACTCCCATAAGGGAAATTATGTTCAGTTTACATCCAGTTGTAGGTAATTATTGTAACCAACCCTTCTTCAGTCCACTGTTGCTTGAGGTGCACATTGTGTACGAGGGATGTATGGCCATAAAACGTACGAACCATTCTCGCGGGCAAGGTGCAATTCGACCTGCTAAAATCGTCGAGCTTAATGAATAATCATTTTTTTACACTATCATTCTTACATTCATTCAATTCATTCAACCGCATGAAAATCGATCCAAGCGTTTGAAGTGGTAACAAAGAAGGACACAAAGGTAGCCGGGAAGAGATCGCTTTAGCGATAACTCCTGCCTTTTGTATTACTGGTTATTTAAACTTTTGTATGATTTTAATTGTATTCTTTAGTATGCAATAGAGTGTATTAGAAAGAAATAAAATATTTTTACTGACAACAACAATATTAGAAGACCTAATAAATTAAGCGGAAAGTGAAAAAGAACGGAATATTAATTATCGTTGTGCCAATCGGCACCAACTCAGCAGAATATGTCGCAGCGTACTGATTTACGTAGGTACTAACTTACACAAACAAACCCACCTTCTCTTATCTCAAATGCACATACCACCTCCGTTCCGTCATTGGTAAAAATCAAAGTTACATTATGGTGTAACTTCGCCTTTAACCTGTTTGCGTCTCGTAATGTAATAAGTACCAGAAATCCTTTTTGGACTGGTTGGACTTAAAATTGGCGGGTTCCTTAAATTTGGCTCGTCCGTGAGTACTCTACTACAGTACTAATCAAATATAAACACAAACGAAATTGTGTCAATTCTAACAGAATTACGGACTCACTAATTGGGCGCAAGGCAAGTCTGCAAACATTATACTCGGGTCTAATTTGTCGCCTGCGATAGCGTGATGACGCGGGGTGCGTAATTTCATTATTTGATAGAAACCCCACTTCGGTAGGGTTGGGTACTTGTTATACCACAGTGTAACTTGGTAGTGCGATGTAACTTTTGCACTCAAGTGTTCGTGTTGCCTATAATGTGATAAGTATTTGAATACGTTTGACATGATTCATCGACATGCCATTAAAACTCAAGTAAAAGCATTGGGAACACTGGTATTTCATTGTCTTATAGTCGTATTCGTGATTGAAGAAGTAAACGTTCGCACAATTACAAACATACATTGCGTTCGTAAACAAGTTATAGTGATGACATTAAGGTTCATATTTATTGTACTAACTGAATGAAGAGACCGTTCTACAACGTTATATTATTATTTGCCGTTGACTTAACCGGATAATTGTATTTTGTTCTACCACTCACGCATTACAATACTGTATAGGTATTATTACAAGGTTATAAAAAAAATATGAAAATTTTACATTTCTGTCATTTTTGGCTGATGATGTCTTGTATAGTAGATGTGTATGTCATGTAGTAATCGCTCACTAACAGTCTTTCATCTGCCGCCATTTGCTTTTTCTTTTCAAAATTTATTTTCTTATTTTTATGTGGGTGGAAAAGATTAGTGTAAATTTTAACGCAGATAAAAGGTTGTACTCTTATGGATCTGCGGGTCATATCTGTCGCAGGACCAGCGAGGTGGAGTGGCGACTTGAAGATAGTGGCCCGTTGCCTGAATGAGAAGGTGGAAGATCGTATGGGGTGGAGAGCCTTCGTAGAAGTTTACATCCAGCAGTAGAGACACAAAGTCTGTTGATATGGTATAGTATTGATCGATGGACAGACCCCAGCTTATAACTAATTCACAACATTATTTTCAAGTATTAGCAACAAAGTTTTTAAAATAATAAGTTCGCGTTAATTCAAAACTATGAGTATAGTCTGGATACAGTATATCTAGAAGTATCTTAATACAGCGAACGTAGAAAATACAATTCTTCAATAAACTGTTCGGTGTGACAGGCGACATTATAGTAACGTTTTGTTTATTGCTCATAAGGTCTGACGGGTGTTAATTGATGTGGTGGCGTATTGTTGAGTGAAGTTTTCAGCTTCGGTTGCTGAAACTCCATGTAATTGTGTATTAATAAGTTTACTTATTAGATATTTAGAGAAATGAATCAAAGTGAACGATTACTTCAAAAGAGACACACATATATTATATAGATAGACAGGTATATTTTACTGTATACCAAAACACACTGAAGAAAAATACAAGAAATTAAGAAGTACAATCGGTGCCCTTATCCATAAGGCGATTTCTTCCAAGCAACTTTTAGGTGCTAAGGAGAAGTCTGGAAGCAAATAGAGGTTTTACAATGTCACATACAATCACAATTAAGTTGGTCAGTGGTTTAATCACTTTTGAAATATTAATATTGTTACGGTGTAAGCATTTGCGTTTTTCTCTAAAAAGAGAAAAAAAAGGAGAAATGAAAATGCTATGTTTATTTAGTTTGTAAATGATTAATTTAAACGGTAATTATTTTCTCACTTCTACAACTTGTCATGTTGTGATTGATGAACTGAATGTGCCCGTTAGACTAAATAAGGTTATTTATTATTAGAACTTTGGCGCGGTTTTTTTCGCTTGGAACCGACTCTTAGCTTTCTCGCTTGGATATGATTTCTACATAGAAAAATACACTAAATCCTCGTGAAATCGAGGGTCTATTTTATGAGGTTTTAATGTATGTTCTGAAATAAATAAAATTAATTCACAATATGAAAACAGCAAGAAAATAGGCACGGTAGTTTTCCTATTTAGAGCCATAAAAGAGACAGAGATATTTTTTATTTATACTTACTCGTAATTAAGACTGCTGTTACCTAACGTTGATATTATTACATTCATAAACAAAGTACGACGGCATTATAATAAGGAATAGCCAATCAGCAACTGCTCCTTCGTTTTACATCTTACGTATGTATACAATACGTAAGTATATATGTATCTGTAAATTACTGTATATATGTATGCAAAAGACATTATTTCTGTACCATCTATCTCTATTTCGTCTGCAGGTAGACTTCTCTTTACCACTCAGTTGGCCTGGAAGAAATCGCTTTTACGATAAGGCCGCCGGTTCTACTTCTAATTACTTGTACTTTATATTTCTCTATATTTTTCTGGTGTACAGTAAAGTATATCTATCTATCTATCGTACCCACATTTCTTGTCCCTAACCCAAAAACTATTGTTTTTCTCTTGTTATTTTTAGAAACAACTCACAATTTTCTCAACCAGAAAATTGCTACTCGCCCAATAGAATTCCTCAGCAACGGAAATGTCTCTACAGAACTAATAAATCCGATATTTACCCATGAATAGTCTTCCTGAATCTACCAAATCGACAAACTAAGGAAGGATCAGCCAATGAAAGGACATTATCTGACCCTCGGATGTCGTTTAAGAAACGTCCCATTGTTTTAAATAGTTTTGTGTACGACACATTTGATCTAGGACTGAAGGAGCTCAGTAGACAATACAAACTATTGCTGGTATTGTCTGCTGTGCTCAGTATCTCAGTTGTGTCTCATATCTCATAACATAACAATATCTCAGTATCTCATAACAATATTTGGATATATATATCTCAGTTGTGATCCATTAATTTCTGACCTACGAAATCATTTTCTTCTCGAGTGACCGAGTTTTGTGCAGGTATGGTGTGGTTTTTCGATAAATATATGCATTGTTTTTTATAAATTAATGTATATTCTGTTTAATTAATTAATTAATTAAATAAAACTTATTAAATTTGGAAAGAAAAACTTGCTACAAAATGCAAGGTTTTGTAATTTTATTTCTCGTTGTTATTCTGTTCGAGCAGTTAAGCTCTAGAATAGCCTTTCATTTGAACTACGTGCCACTTACAAATCGTAATATCTTCAAACGAAGAGTAGGACAAATGCAATCGCAATCTATGTAAGTATATTTATACATAATATATACACGTATATATGTATGTATAATGTATGTACCTAGTGTATGTACTAGTATATACATACCAGTGAGGTCCAAAGTTCTGGTCTGACGTATTATTAGATGTCTAAAAAAATAAATTATACGTCATTGTAATTGTTATTTGTCCTGCTAATTCGTGTATAATTTTTAGTTTTCAACCCTCGTTGGTTTTGATTCCTCAAGTCTTAGAAAAATATGAAATCACAAAATCCTTAAAATGTTTAAATTGGAATATAGTTTTGTAATTAAGTTTCTTACAAAGGAAGGTGTTAGGCCGACCGATAACAAACAAAGGTTGGATAATGTGTACAGGGATTCTTCTCCACCATTTTCACCGTTAATGATTGGTGTAAGCAATCTCGTTTGAAAAGAGCGTCCATCGACGGCGAACCTCTCTACGGTCGACCCGTTGAAGCACTCACTCCAAAGAACATCAAATTAGCGGAAGAAGTGCTGAGCGACCGACGGCTAAAGACGAAAGAAATAGCAGCAAATTTAATTTTAATTTTAATAATAATTAATAATACTACGAGATTCTTTTTATATTTTCCTTTTTCTTTTCTCTTTCATTGATTGCGCCGCTGTCATTATTATCTTTCCTCTCCTGATGGCTGGCTGGAAAACAATTAAGCCAGCCCATTGTACTTTGTTCAAAAAAGTGATAAAGTGATGATTAATATACACCCACACAAATCCAAGAAGATCATGCAACAAACACACGCACACATACACGAATATACACAAATACGTACATAGAATTAAGATATATGTTTCATAATAATATAAGATGTTATAGTATCAAATGTATTATGTATTCTGGTTTTGTATTGAGCAGGTATGAGCGACTGCAGCTTGCTGTCACCTCAATATGTTTAGTAATACATATGTTTAATAACTATTTAATAACTATTTTGGTTTTTAACTTAAATTTTTGTTTATACTATGTATTGCTGTTGGGTTACAAATAAAAAAAAATACAGGGACGTTGGCACCAACTATACTTTTATTCCTTTGGTGCGCAACGCTAGGACAGTAAGGTCCGAATAAGCATAATCTCTTTAAACACATAGTTAAATAGGTGGTTCTTTAATACCACCGGTGACCCCAGAGCCAATAACCCTCGCTCAACGGAGTAATGCCATTTTTTTATAGAAAGAAGAAGACTAGCTGGCAGTCTACCTGGTGGTAAGTGAATAATGTCGCCCGTGGACACATGCTATACATATGCGAGCATAAGTCCTGCATGACAAACGTTGGCACGCTCACGGATGCACTGCGCTGGGGAATATGACAAAGTAATAAAATGTGGTACATTTCATGGCAGTCTTCTGTGAGAGAGAGGGTAACATGGCCAGTCGAGTACGCCCAGCAGCTGTGGGATTGCTGAAGTTCTTAAATTTACGATTGTTGAACTTTATCGTCATTGAAATAAATTACTATAAGGCATTTTTTTTTTATACAATGTAAAATGAGGATGGATATGATTTTACTTTGTACTATAAAATCATTGGGTAGGTACTTTGTGTCCTGTAAACGAAACTTGTTTAATGGAAAATGGAAAAGGGGATTACCCAATCTTGCGGAGGTATCAAAAATTTCCTTTAACGGCCTATAATTTTATTGCGAAACGTGTCCCAGCTTATCAAGCCTTGAAACATAATTGGAAAATCGGTTTTTGGATAAAATTCATTTTCTAACTTTTTTCGTATGCATGTGAATGCGAAAATTCATGGACATGTGCATATATCTATCTACATCGTCTATATCTATACATACAATAAAATCGTAATTAATATTTTTAAATAGATCATTGTTATATAAATACACCAAATAATTTTTGGAGTTTTTGCCTGTCTGCACGTGCATCACGCAAAAATCGATGGACAGATTTTAATGAGTTGCTATAACTTATGTGCCGGGCTAACATTTAGAACATTTTTCATCCAGGTGTATTATGTTCCCACGGGAGCCACTCTGGAGGTCACTTGAACGAAATCGCGAGCACAGCAAGTTTAAATATAAAGGCCCGCATATCGCATCGGAGTAGTCCACAGTCACTATATTAATTAAGCTTTCCATTAGGTGACGTATCTATGTTATAGTGATCTGTGGCTCTAATTGATCAGCGATAACGACATAATAGATCACATAAGTCAAAGGTATAACAGAAACGCCATTCCACACATGATTTGGGTTTCAAATAGAAACGGGTTATATCTCTCGTTTTGCTCGGAGTTAGGGTATGGCAACAACGTGGACGGATCCTATAAATTGACATGACAAAATAATTGACATATTGACATTTTTATTCACTATGTATATGAAAACTTTATATTGAAGCCAGTAATTATGTAGACTGGAAAAACTCAGGGTTGTTTAAAAAAATGCAAAAACAATTGATGGTTGAGCGATATACCGCACCGCGCACCGTAACCAGCTCTTTTAATATCCGTTGTTGGACTGTTACTCAAGCAAATTGTCTTATTTATGAGGGACGTACGCTCTTATAAACGCCACGCTGGCCAAGTGAGGCAACTCTTTTAGAGCTGGTGTAATCCCTCAGGACTTGTGGTAGCGGCGATGTTAGTCGTCTTTTATAACACCCACAGGTAGAAATGGAATGGAATGAATGGAATTATAAAGCCGGCATACACACCACACTACATAATTACAGCGACATACGTTACACATATTGACCGATTTCTCCTTGTTGAATATTTCTTTTCACTTTGTTTGCAGTCTGAGGATTTTCAGCCATGTAGTCACGTCTCGCGTCAAATGATTGTTATTGAGTGATAATCGTTTTAAGTTGAGCTATTGAGTTAGTCACAATGTGCTCCTACATCTGAATATGGGAAGTATGGTTTATGGATTTGAGCTAGATTGTATAAATATGAACTCGATGTGCATTTACCGTGTTTTTAGTCTTGATCATGCCTACAAATTCTGCTACTCGTGATACCACGTCCTAAGCTTTAGATATATGCGGTCGAATTGGGGAAAGACGGGTAGTCGGGCCTACCAATAAATTTTCTGTACACACATTCAGCTGAATAAATGATGACCTCCCACATGCTGACTGTTACAGCATTGCGGGTATGTATTATACTTTATCATTTGGACTGTCTTCTATTTATCGATAGCCGCTGTTATTCCCGCTTGGAACCAGATTACGGCGGGGAAGATATTGAATCTAAAGTTAAAGTTGAATCACCTTTTGTAAATTTGTAAATTTTCCAAAATCACTCATCCAACATGTTAAGAACGGGCTTAACATGTTGGATGTGTGATTAACATGTTTGCTACATTCGGGCCGTTGAATCTCGAAATTTTCTTACAAATCTCGTGATAGTGTCAAAACTATGATATGAATCCAACTATGATAAGAAACATAATATACCTACAACAATGGGACAATTGAAACTTTCTTACAAAACCCATTATAATATTTTAAAAACTACTGATTCTACTATTATAAATAATAGATACTGCAATCGAAACATTGAAACTCAAAATTTTCTTAAAATGCCCGTTACATTTTAAAACCAACTGATACCAAAAATGTACTATAATCAAATCATTGAAACTAGAAAACCTATGATATTTTCAAAATAACTCACACAACATGACAAGAACAATATGCTACAATCAAACCATTGAAACTTGAAATTTCCTTGCAAAACACGTGATATTTCAAAAAGTACTGATTCTACTATGATAACAAAAATATAATTCAATCAAAGTATTGAGACTAGAACTTACAAATCTCGTGATAGTGTCAAAACTACGATAAGAAACTACAATCGGGCCATTCAAACTCGAAATTAACGCAAATATATAGACAGAAAAACGTTCTTACTCGAAGATTGGGTTAATCTCTATTGTGGAAGATAAAAAATTGGTTTTATTCGAAAAGTTGAACGAGTTTGACATCTTAACGAGAAACTGTTAACAAGAAACATCTTTATTGTCAGTCCAAGGAAATTATGTGTGTTTACTACTTTTAATATTGTTTTTTTTTTTGTATAGATGCAGATTAAATTAATTAAGCAATACAACCAGCCCTTTCCGTATCCACTGCACGAGGCAGAGGGCCTCCTCATGCATGAGGGATGTAAGGCTTCACAACTGAAACGCAACGCTGGCCAAGCGTGTCGCCGAGTTCACACTTTTAGAGGTGGTGAGGTTCCAGAGCTTGTGGTAGCTGCTTTGTTATCCCGTAGTCGCCTTGTATGACACCCGCGAGAAGAGATGGGGGGGTGCTATTCTATAGCCGGCCGACACCACGCGGCACAGTTTAGGCTGTTTTATAGTTGGTCTGGAATTACCTAGTACCTAGTCTGATTGACTAATAAGTACTAATATTTATTGAGGTTTATAGTCAAGTCGGAATTGGCCGTTCAATCTACAGTGTGAGAAATAAAAAACAGGCTTCGACTGGTAAAAATTGATAAAAGTTGAGGTCGCAAAAGAAATACGAAAGGGGTCTATTCATGTAATTCATGTAAGAGATACTACTCATGTAAATAACAAAATCAATCTCTTGGTCACACGTATATAAAATCTCTAAGGCTCTGAGGTCTGTCCGACACCAAGATCTTCAAGAAAACTGTGGAGCTTGGTGTAGCGGATTTCAGTGGATCTCAGTATCTATCTCTAAGGCTCTGAGGTCTGTCCGACACCAAGATCTTCAAGAAAACTGTGGAGCTTGGTGTAGCGGATTTCAGTGGATCAGGGAAATTACTGTTCACTATATTGGCCGCATGTCAATTTATCTCTACTCTTATAAAAAATAAAATATACATGCAATTTTGCGCGGCTTGAGATACCCGTGGCGGTTTTATTCAGTCAAAATCGTACCACGGACCAATTCGACCCAATGTGTAAGAAATACATATGACAGAATAGGTCATATAAGTATGGTGAACTTGGCGGAAACTCTTAGTTTCGATCAAGTAACACAGCTATGGACAGATTGTTTTTTGCGTGAGAAAAGCACTTCATGCAATTACAAAAAACGGCATAAGTTTTCATCGCCAAGTAAAAATAACCCCTCGGGCATCACTAGATTGGCTAAATTTTATTCTAACCATTTACTGCAGATGCGTAGTCATTAGGCTACTTGGTCTGTGATTCGTAAGTATTGCATGAAGCGCCTATAAAGAATATCCCCATATACATGCATGAAGCATAATGCTAATCGGCGCATTACCTTCCAAAGCGCATCCTAAGACGCCGTCACAGAAAAACCCCTCGCCTACAAAGCTGACGTATAATGACGTCATAATTTCCGGGTCGTCGGCCACCCCAGCGGCGAGGCGTGAATAACCGTCAAGCTGACGTCACTTTAAAAAACTTGACTCATTGTCCTCGATTGCGTCTAATGGGATTATCGTGTGGAAAGTTTGTAGGGAAAATTACAGGCATTGACGAAGTCTTTATACAGGCTTATCCAACCGAACGTTCAATTGAGTCTTTTTGTTATAAGTAAACAAGTTTTTCGAACAAATCTGGACCATATGTATACAAATCCGCACTGGGCCTGCGTGGTGGGTTATGGCCCGTCCCCCAGTGATTAGTGCCATGCAGAGATGACGGGATAAATTTACCTTTTTTAAAAAAATGAAATTTTAGGATTGTAGAGCTTTTGTTTAGAATTTAATTTAATTTTAAGGGCTACTAGGCATCTCTCACGACGGACGTCGAGTTTAGACTCATAGGTCTTGTTTTGTCCGTCATTCTATACCAAAATTCAGCACAGTAGATTTCAAGGGTAGTAAGCCATGGCCTACATGTCTGGGGTAACAGTTCGTTATAATCACTATCGTGATTTCATTCGACAGAGTTCAATGAATTATTTATTAGTCCACGAACTATGAAGTGAATATCACACGTTTTAGTTAGTGTGTGGAAGAAATTCATTTAGTTCGCTCAGAATGAAATGACCCACGTTTATTTCATTATTTTAGCTACAATATTTAATAAAAAAAATGTATCACGTAGACCAGCGGTTAGCTGATGTAATATCACATTATATCTCGTTCCTCGTACCATCCTTCCTTTTGTTTAGTCCCTTTATGAGGGACCCTATAACGTTGTACACGTCTCTTTCAGGGTTTGCACACATACAGTTTACATATAGTCAAACACAGACCATTCCATTCTCGTCCTTATTTATAGTTCAGTACGGATCATGAGTACTGTGTTTGTAAACTCATGTAGTAGTACTTGGAGTCTAGCCAATGAAACGTGACACAATGCTAAATTCTATTTTTTTACAATTAACATGGTAACATATGAATTTGACTTTTTAGTGTATCATAAACATCTTGATTCTTCATCGATTTATTGGTTGTTTTTTATGCATCTATTGATTTTGTAGGGTTGTAAGTATAAATAAGTAACGACATACTCAATGGGTCCAGTGTAATCTTATTCTAATAATGTTAGTATGTAACATTTCTTGTGTCGTCGCGGTCCGAAGGCATACAAAGAGAGACATTGTCTTTAATTGTCGAAATACAAATTTATGAATGGAACCCGGGAACTTTTGTACAGCAGGTACAAATAGCAGGGCTAATCAATCGTAAATTAATACTTAAGTAATTAATATTTAATTAAGTTTTTTTAATTACTGACGTTTAATATATTTAACTTTATTTAACTGTATAGGCATCACAAAAACGTTTAAAAGCATTACATTAACATTACATTTTGTCAAAATTCACAAAGCCACCTCCCTACATTTCCGTAGAGGACGTTATTGGTAAGCGATCGTGTTTGTTCGTGCCATATTTTTGATGACATCGATATCCTGGAAGACAGTAAAAGCATTTGGGTTATAGACATAATTGTACTCGGATTTCCGTCCTGCTTTCCTTCCATTAGAATAGTAGGTATATTGATTTGAGATTGAATAGATGTAAACGATTGTTACGGAATAAATAGGAATAAACTCCAAATAAATTTCAAAACTGTCCTGTAGCGCTATTCTGAGAGCGCAAGCTGACATTAAACCCGCGTAGGTGAAGTTAAATCACGGCGAACTTCAGGCTATGTTCAGAAACACCGCTTTCGAACCACACTACAACCACACGAGCATGAAAACGCATGGCATTATTCACAGGGACCACATTTTGTAATCCACGTTGACGTGTGTTGCAACGTGTGGACGATATCGATCACACGCAATCATCGGCGGCTACGAGTAATGTCTGTAGACTCCCTTATTCACTGTCCAATGCCCGAAGTAGCTACTAAACCTAGTGTTTAGACTGGTACATTAAATAAATACGAATGCGAATAATATTATTAACAATGAATTCATTTACACTTCTTATTATTTAATTCAATTACTTGTGTTTAAATACATTTTTATAATATTACGAGTGAAAAATATTATTTGTACAAGATTTATTGAATATATAATTAAATAAATAGTAAAGCTCTTCAAGAAAGCTGTAAATAGAATTTTAAAAGACCGGCAGCGCATCCGCATACCTCCTTGTGTTGCAGGTGTCCATGGGTGGCGGCAGCCACTTACCATCACGTGCACCGCATGTCCGTCTGTCACCTTCACCATAAAAAAACGAGTAATTTGATTTGCAAGGTAATAGCTGGTATAAGCTGATATAGGTACCATATAATCTTATCCATATACCATATATTTTGGTATACAAGCTTATACTGTCACTTCGCAACTCAAAATAATTTATATTCACCAAATCTATCTGTTGGTATATAAATTATAATCTATATGATAAGTTTCTATGTGAATGATGATATAGACACTACTTCTAATAGTCTTATAAAAATTGTGTACTATATATGGCTGAACTAGTCATAAATTGCGACCTAAATCTCGTCTAACATTGGCCCAAATATTCAGGCTCCATGAAGTCAAAGCTTTGACAGCCGTAGGCTATTTTAAGCCTCGTTTAAAACGAACAAAATAGAAGGCAAATATGAACATTGAAAGTAAACTCAGGGTTGATATATCTACCAAGTTGCCGTATTTTCATTCTCAACACTTGAAATTTCATTATGTTTAGCTTGACTTGGAATCCCAATTTCAAATATCTCTTGTTTCATACCTCTGTCAAATATTTATAAAAAGAAAGGTGTGCTTGCTTTAAATCTGGATTTTGATGCGGTTTTCACTATCGTGTGTTATTTCTTCCGGGTTTAAAATTGTGTATAATGGAAAACATCAGCAGGTTACCTATCTATGAAGAGACATGGGCGAATGAGTTCTTCCAAGAAGAAGAGTTGCAGTTGGAGCCTTTTCTTCATTCAACTACTCACCGGACGTTATACCAAACATCCATCTTAATTTCTGAAATTAAGAAAACTAAGTGCTTTGGAAAACGTGTTCAAAGAATTTGTAGTTTAGTGTTTGGGAAATTTTCTATCTAGGAAAGATCGTGAAGATAGTAGAAGAGCCAGTCAGAGAGTTTAGAAGCACTGTTTACTTATCTGCCTTTTTGTACATTATTAAATAAAATCTAGAGAAAAGAAATAGTGTAACACAAGAAAACTTCGATCCATTTCTAGGTGTCTCTCAACGGTAAGCGGCTAATCCGCACCAAAGGGCTAACTTCCTGTTATAGTGCAAATAGTAAAAAGTAGGTTAACTCAAGATTTAAATATCAAACTTAAGGGCTTCTATAAAAGGGTTGTCAAATGTTTACAGCCTTATTTATTATTGACGAGTGTAAATGATTTGTTTATTATGAAATAAAAAAAATAATGTTCAATAATTATTTCGAAGCTGTTATTATGATTATAAAGCTATATATAAACAGCTTTTATTAAATGTATTTTAGTAAAGATGGATATACTCAATGACGCTTTTACATCACTGCATAGTAATGTAATAATCTTCGATGTAGTCACAACTTTTGACACCCTATGTGCTGAATCTGTGTGCGTGAAGCATGTACTATACTTTCATACGAGCTACTGTTTCTTATACATTCGGTGGACCTGTCAACCTGGTTACCATGGCAACCTGAACTAATTGCCTATCGATTTTCCAGCGGTGATAGATGCGCTCCGGAAAACATTCTTTGTGTACCAGTTGAGGTTCTACTTCAATGTTATACTTGGATGTTGATAAATCTTTGTTGGTTTTGTTACCATCCTGTTGATGAATGGCAGTTTTTACAAATATTGCATTAAAAGCTTGAATGTTTTTTTTTTGCGAATACCGCTTCCATCATCGGATGCAAACATAGCATACGATTAGTATTTTTACTAATCGTATGCTATAGTCACCGCTTTATTAACTTTCGATCCATTTCCGAAAAGCTCATTATGCAATTAGTAAATATGAGACACTTTATTTTATTTTTTAACACTATCATTTTGTTTTTAATTACTTCATTTAGGTATTGCGAATTTGATCTATGATATTACATGATTATTTGGAAAGTAACACAGATAAAGAAGCATATATTCTTAAAAGAAAAAAGAAACATTGTTATGAAAATCCTTCCCATCCACCATAAAGCGAAGGGTTAACTCAGTGTAGTGGGGTACAAACTACTTCGTCACGTGGAGTTATCATTTATCATGTCGGTCTGGTGTCAGGACCGAACTACTGGGTAAACCTCGCCCGCTAAGTGCGGCTTAATGATCATTCTTCAACATTTATGGGCTGAGGGAAGTAGGGTGAATGATTTTAGTTCGAAAAATTGTGTATTATGTTTTATTCATTGTAGTATTTATTTACTTAGGCCGTGTGGTGTCGGCTTTAGAATAACACTGCTCAATCTCTTCCAGTCTTCTCAGAAATAGATCTTCCCGTGAGAGTCGTAAAAGGCGACTAAGGTATAACAAAGCGGTTACTACAAGGTCTGAGGAACTACATCACCTCTAAAATTGGACTCGCCAAGCCATTTAAGGCCATGCATAAGACAGTGTGGAAGCCTATGTGCAAGCCCATGTCCAGCAGTGGATGAGAACCTTACCAATTAAGCAAGTAATAATGGATTGGTGCTATTCTTAAGCCGGCCGACACTACATAGAAGATTACCTTGATATGTAGTACATCCCACTTTATCCTATTTCCTCAATGTATGTAAGTGTTTCCCTCCCCATTCTCAACCTATTCTCCGAATCCATTACTTTATCTCCAAAAGTTGGCAGCGCATCCGGGGGCATACAAACATTTGTAATTCTGGACTGATGTTGGCATGCATTACGGATGTCCATGGACGACTGTATCCAATTACCATCATGTGATCTATATGCTCGTCTGCCACCTTTTTTCCATAAAGAAAAAAAAATCTTTTTCCCTTAACCGGCATTTATGAAATCAATGTATACTGTGCCTACATTTCCTAATCACATTTCCCTATCGCAGGTTTTCTAGAAGAGATTGCATATGTCGCGAAGTATCGCGAATATGTAAGTGGTAGCCAATGATTAAATAAATTATTTAATAAATAATAATCAAATAAGATAATAAAAGAAATATACATTGGCACAATACTCTATTAAACCTTGTTTCTGGGTTTCTATAATGGCAACACTATTCCATTACTATTCAATGGCGTGTACCATTTCGGGGGGGGGGGGGGTATAAAGGGGAGTTAGTGCGGGGAAAAAAGGAGGCAGTGTAGACGTGGCTCTGTGAAGAGGGTAGGAATGAAATAAGAGCCGAGGGGAGGACATGTTCGTGCCGGAAGAGTAGTATATTGAAGAGTTTATCTTTAGGGTGAGTGATTTCTCTATATTGAAGAACTGTTACATAGAGAGATAAGGCATTTCTATTATAATAATGAGACATTGCACAATGATAGTTACATGAGAGATAACGATGAACATAGTGATGCATAACTGATAATATAGAGAGCTAATGAGTGTGCGCGTGCCGGTCAGGGCAGACTAGAAGGGGTGATGTTAGAGGTCTTCCGGAGATCAGCATAAGGTCCTCAGTGCACCTGACCCGAGATGTGTCGTGGTTCTAAGAATCATAAGAGGAAGTTAATAATGCCTTATCTCCCGATGAAGAGTGTATACGATATATTACAATTTACAACAAGTTATGATACTTTGTCGCCATAAACATTAGACCAATTAATTGAACCTAGGCTGCATGTAATTCGATAAAAGTATAAATGGTGGCGACAGCATAATTGCGATAAAACCGCTTATTGTTTTCTGTTGTTTTGTAGCTATGTGAAACTCTCTTTGTAAGTATAAACAGTGAAGATATTTATTATTATTATTATGCGCATATATAAGTATTAGTTATATATCGAGCACGAACTTTACTATACGCACCATCCTCAAACATTCCGTTTCACCAATAGTTGACTGGCAGATAATGCCACAAAACACTAAGTTCGCGTTCTGTACAACTTTTTTGCAGTAATATTTAAATAAATAGATTGATGAAGCGAAGAAAAATTATACATTCACCATAATAATTAAGACAAGTAAATTACATTTACAACAAATTTCTAAGAGCTCTTAATTGTGATTAGATTTATATTTAAAACCCGTTGAATAGAGCCAATTATAGGTGTGATATTAAATGACAATAAGATTTTTGACACTTTTTCCCTCCAATAAAAATATTTGTCTCCATAAAGCGTGTTATTGGTGCCTTAAATCATAAAACTCTGACAAAGAAAGTTGATCTTAGAAATTTTCAGCTAAGAAACCGGAAAGAAAAATGGTCCAGTAAAGAGGCTAAACTCCGAAGCACTTATAAGAAGCGAGGCAATATTTTTCAATTGTATTAAAAGAAAAGTAACTACATATAAGTATATTCTCCTTTGTCGAAAATGTGATTCGCATGGATGTATTATATCAACGTATTTTCAGTTCTTGTTCTGATTTACTATATTCTAAAAATACTATTAAAATGCTGCCTTAAGTACGCCCATCCTTCTTTTTAAAATAGATACTGTCGTATTATTTATAACGTCCAATTTTATTATGTAGCAGTTCAAGGGTTGTCCGTTTGGTTTAGAATAGGACAATCCCATCTCTTCCTGTGGGTGTCGTAAAAGGTGAATAAGGAATAACAAAGCGACATAATCCTTGAGGAACTACAACACGTCTCAAAGAGTAGACTCGCTAACCCGCTTGATCATGGCATTTTACGGCCATACATTCCTTCGCATGTCTGGTTACGGTACAAGGATTTAAGTATGAAATACCATTTCATAGTAAGTGCAATTTCATAATAGTAGCTGCCACTTGTGGGGGATTGGCTTGACAAACGAATTGGCAAAACGGGATAGAGTTTTCCTTATATTACACTCCCCTTTCTACGTACACAGAGAGGGAAGTGTAACTTTCCCGTTCTTACATAGCGAGAGGGTGTACCCTCTCGCTGCAATCCCTGGCCAAGTTACCCCTCTCTTACAGAAGATTACCCCAAAATGTACATTTTCTATCCCTATCCTATTCCCCCCAAGGTGAATGAGATATGACAGCCCATCCCTACACATCCTATCTTGTCTCCCCCTATCCTATCGAATGGATAGTAAAATGGAATAAAAGAAATGGAACGAGTTATTACGGCGCATGCAACGTAGCTCTAACTGAATAACTAAATTTGTTCTACAAAGCTATATTTGCGGTTGGTCTCACAATAGCACCTATTTAATAAGATAATAAATAATGAACTGCAAACGAGTTTGTTCGGATATTCTATTGGTCCACACTGTATAAATTATTACGAGTATTCCTTGCGTTATTCAAGAAAAAAAATTGATACGATTATTGATATCTTATCGGTATTTCGTTGTGTTGACGAAGACGTTTTGATGAATCAGTAGTAGAATTTAGTAGCGAATGGCAACTAGCCAAACAGATTAGTCTTAGGGAGTCTTAGAGTAACTTAGAGTAACGTATCGCCAAACAGTCTTAGAACGATAGATTGTATTTTGTTCAGATGTGAATTCAGCATTGGGGTTTGGCGATGCATCAAAATGTTGATACGATGATAGTGGCTCGAAAGTATCTTGTAATAGAAAATTTTAGTTTAATAGGAGTTACTCGTAATTAAATCTATATTTTAAAATGACTAACGGTTACCAGTAGATCACAGTTCAAAAGTTCTGATGTCATTGCATATCATTCCGTTGCAGGTCATACACTCCTACGCCTAGCTATGCCCACTTGAAGCTGGGCAAATTGTAATCGAGGTCGCAAACTGCTGATTGAACAGTATTAACACTCGTATTAAAGCGGGCAAATCCCACAGATTACCGATCTTTGCGGAGTTAACCCAGCAGCGGCAAATTCCGGCATTACCCGGGCAGTGCTGACATGGCACCCCAAGCCCGAAACATAAAAAACAATGTTGTTAGATAGGATAGTATTCGTAAAGCTCTTCAACTTTTGTTTAGACATTCCTTAATCGTAACGGTCACCATCCCTTTTTTTCGTCCACTGGTGGATATGAGGAATCACGTACATTGTCTTGTGCAACTCTACTGTATTGGAGGTGGTGTAGTTCCTCAGGGCTTATGGTAGCAGCTTTGTTGTCCCTTAGTCGCCTTTTAGGACAGCCACGGGAAGGGATGGGGTGGTGCTATAAAGCAGGCCGACACCACACATCCAAATATTGTTAAAACGTAATCCAAGCTAGAAATCATTTATCATCTCAAATTAGTACCGTCGACTATCATCGAATTCAAAGTTATTCAAACGCGTTACGTCTAGTGTAATCAATCATAATAATATTCTGTACGAATTGCATTTTGCTTGAATATTAACAATTTATTTGTCTGAAATAAAAGTGGTTCATTTCGTTTTGACGGTTGACGTTTATAATTCCAATATCGAAGTGACCTACATTTTCGATTGCTCCCCGAAATCTACGGTTAATCAAAGTACACCCAGACAGGGGTAAATGGATAAATATGTCGATATCGATGATTTAGTTAATACATATTGATAATTCAATATCAGCTTTATTAAGACAAAATATTCAATGTATTTTTGATTATTTTGCGTAATTGTCGGATTGGAATTTTTAAATTAAGGATGTCCACCAATTTGAAATATATAAAACCGTTCCAGCGTAAAAGACAATTATTTAAAAGAATATTTTTTTTTTTTATTTATTTATGGCAACGGTGCATTTAGCACATTCTGCCAGTGTCAAGTTTTCTTCGTAAACCGTTTGAAGTTTAATAAACTATCACTATGAAACTACAAAACGCCTAATTCACATTTTTTACAATAATCAAACAGAAACTCTATTTCCAAGTTACAAACATGTAAGGTTCTATTGTCCTGTTTAAAACGTTCGTATTGCCCATTACAAACTGGGCGCCTAGGCGGCACGCGCGACACGTCGAGGGTGATACGCATACAATAAAAGATATACTAGAATTGTCCTATAAATCATGAAAGAAACCTATTGTAAAAACTAGTAGAATGGATTCTACTCTCGATATTGAACAACCAATTTTCAGGCTTATGCTTTATTTCAGTGACAATTTATAGAAAGCAATAAAAAAAAATATTTTTTAAAGATTTCAGAGATATTTGAATATCTGGGGAAGTAAAACCGACAAAAAATAATTATAATTTAATTACTGACCGGCCAACAGAGCGTTCGCAAGAAAACAATTTTTTGCGTTCGTAAACAAGTTATTAGGATAATTTTATGGTTCCAATTCGTTGCTGTAACAGAATGAATAGGTTTGGTCTATAACGTTTTATTTGCGGTCGGTGCTATATAACCGTTTATGGAATAAATTGATAATGGGCTTCAAAGGAGTTTGTGCTTGTACGAACGCTTGATTGACCCACACTGTAATTCTTGCCATATTGTGTCCAAGTTAAATATACATACGATTTCTTGGGGTTTGAAATATTCTGTCTGGGATACCCTTTAGCTATAATAACGCAAATTTAATTCCGACCTTCCTTAATCCCATCACTGATTTTTTAAAGTAATTTCTATTTAAATGAACGCCTTTTCGAACTGAAAGATTTACCTTCATAGATAAATGAAGCTATATAGCTTTGGGTTATCAATATCATCAAATTAAGATGATATTATATTGCTAACATTAAGCACGCTGTGAGGATATACTGATAGACGGACTCCGGTGTATGCCTGTTTCCCCCATATGTCGAAGGCCTTTGACCTAGTCTCCTATGACCGATGACATACTCTGGTCCAAGCTTGAGGAGACAGGGTTACCTTATTGGAAAATTTAAGTATTGGTATGGCGACAAAGTTAAACAGGTGAAGTGGCTCTGCCAGAAAAATGGCGAAAGATAGTCGAATTAAATGGACAATATTCCGTTCAATAAACATTTATTTACAAAAAGTCACTATTATTTTATTTTCACAATAAAAAGACAGCAAACTTATCCGACTACCTAATGTCTAGGACATGTTGTTACAGAAAACATTGGAGACGACTAAGATATAGATAGGGAACGCTGAGCATTGTGAAAGCGAATATGTTGGCCTGTAGGTTTGCCTGGTGTTCTAGACCATTACAACTAACGTTCTTCAAAGTTCACTGCACTTCATTTTACTCGGGCAGTTATAAGTTCGCTATATTCAAAATTGGTACAATGCTTTGCGGATTCAGTATAATAACGCCTACGTTGGGGTTGCCTCGCTCCTGCAGCGTGTCTTCGATGTTCGCCGAAAACCGAAATCATGATCAATATTAATCTGAAAATTAAGGCCAAAATGGCCTGCAAAAAGCTCGGTGTCCTGAACAGAGCGAAGCGGTACTTCACCCCCGGGCAACTCCTTACGCTTTACAAAGCTCAGGTGAGGCCCCATATGGAGTATTGCTCTCATCTCTGGGCCGGCGCACCGAAATACCAATTGGACCCATTTACCCATTTGACTCCATCCAACGACGTGCTGTTCGTATTGTCGACGATTCCACTCTCACGGGCGGTTTAGAACCCCTCAGCATTCGGAAAGACGTTGCGTCCCTCTGTGTGTTCTACCGCCTGTACAATGGGGAATGCTCTGAAGAACAGTTTAATATAATTCCCACCTCGGGTTTCTACAACCGCATCTCCCGTCACAGAAGTGCGGTGCATTTCCTCGATACGAAGGTGTCGCGAACTGTTCGGTCCAAAAATTATTTTATACCGCGAACCCGTAGGCTGTGGAACGAACAACCTCAAGAGCTCTTCCCATTAAGCTACGATATTGGGTTCTTCAAGAGAGCTGTGAATAGGATTTTGCAAGGTCGGCGGCGCGCCCGCATACCCCCTGGTGTTGCAGGTGTCCATGGGCGGCGGTAACACTTACCATCACGTGGAACCGCTTGCTCGTCCGCTCACTAGTCTATAAAAAAAAAAATCACAACCTATTTTTTATAACTCATAAATTCAAAATTAAAAAAATATATTTTCATTAATATAAGCATACATACAAATTTATACACGTGGTGGGGGTCTCCTTTCAAGTATAATAAATACCTGTGTCAGGGGATCCCGCTCTTCCATAACAAGGTACATCGTTATATATGATTATTATGACATGTCTATTAAGATAAAAATACAAAATTTAAGTATAAGAAAATGGTGCCGAGATGTGATGTGTGCGTGCACGTGTGTGCTTCGCGTGTACGTTTGTGTGTGTGTGAAGGTGTGTATGTATTTGTAAGTGAATAACCATAAGTACCTATGTATGCATATAGTGTGGAATAAGAATAACTGTAGTAAATATTTTTAAATTCCTAACAATATCAATAAAATGCCAACGGGGTCCCGCGAAGCGAGGCTCCAAATACGTCATTAATGTCACCAGAGAACCTAATACCTAACCGACCTTTAAATTCGCTATCATCGATTTGCTGCTCATTCAGTATCTTTTACTGGACATTTAATTATTTCTCCAATTAATTAAATATGTCAAAGTTTGATGTATTTAGGTTGTATATGTTAGTGCAAACGCTCATTATTAGTGATGTACCTGAGGGTAAATCGATCGACTACGACTTTGTTGTGCATGGGCAGTCACTAGTCACCCCCTCTCTCGTAACACACTACAGATTTGAAACTCGAGGAGTTAACACCGCGCTAGCTAGCAATCTCGATAACAAAGAAAACTAATCGTGATAATTGTAGTGTAATTTAAGAAGATACAGGGCCCTGTCGACGTGGGAAACAACAGAAGAAAAGGGTAAGTGGTTTGTGATTTGTTTATATATTTTTTAGGTGTATATACCTCTTTAGCTTTTTTTTTCACCGCTCGTAACGAAAGAACAGATGACGTGGAACAAAACGAAAGCAGTACAATTTGTTGTGTTTACAAATTGAAAGAGATTAGCACTCGGACTTTGTTGTTGTAACTTTTTACCTTGGGCGCAAGTTATAGAAGATACGCTAAAGACTAAGCTGTTTACATACTCTGGAAATAATGACGACATTTATGTCATAGTTATTGTAAAACCGGTTTCAAACTAATATTGGAACAGCGAAACTTGGTTTGTAAAATTCACGTCTTTGGAATGCCTACTATGCCACTATACTATTCAAAATGCCAATTTGTCCAATTTGAGGTGTTTACATATATCGTACATTCGCTAATAACATTTTTAATTATTCATGAGTTCGCACCTATGCCTACTTCTTTGTTTTTCATTAGTTTACATCGTAATTTACCATCTTCGAAAAGAACATGATTCGGTGATAGCATTATGCCTACTTGCGTACAGTTTTGTTCACACGTATTTTTTTTTAGATTTGTAAGTTCAAGGAGGTGTGTTATTATCTTAAAATGAAATTGGATGTCACTAATGACATTGATTTAATAGCATCCGTTCTGGAAATTTCGGCCCAAGGACGACGGGAGACCAAGGTCGATGGGTGTGCAACGTGGTGTGACCATGGGTCCGTCGCGGAACTGAAGCCTATAGAAGAAACCATTCCGTCTCAAAGTACGGGCTGAGCTCACAGTAGCGTTCAATGTAAGTGACAAAACAATATTAAGTCATTTGCGTGAACAATGACCTAAACGAAAGATAAGTCAAAAGAAGCTCATGTTGATAGTTTGATGGTCCTCTGCCGGTATAATCCTATAGCTATAGCTTTATAGCTATATAGCTTCTTCTTGCTTCTTGCTATATAGCTATATAGGTCCTATAGCTTCTTGTGCTTCGGCACAACAATTACCGCAGATGTGTGAAGAAACTGCAAACCATAATGGAGAAGTTCGCGATCAAGCAACCAAGGTTGGTCAATTGCTCTTCGTCACTGATTCTGCACGACAACACTCGACCACACACTTCACTAAAAATAGTCACAAAATTGCATGAGCTGTGTCTGGACCTTCACCCACCCTTTAAAGGTCTACTTGACCCACCAGTTCGTTACTATGTAGGTACCACTTATTATACAAGGTATAATTATTATTACACAAGCTTTGTGCCTTGTGGTGCCTGTCACCACTCTATCTCTTCGCGTGAGTGTCATAAAAGGCGGACTAAGTGATAACAATTGCATTTTTCCTGTAAAAAAAATATTCTAATTATAAATATGTTATTTTTATAAAAAATATGTTTGGTAATTATATAAAGTTAGCAATGAACAAAACGTGATGGCTACGTTCAGCAACTATGTAGAGTGGAATAGTATTTAATCCGCTCATTCGCTCGCTACCCTTTCTTCCTTACGCTGTAGCAATAACGTTAAATTTAAGCCGTTTGCGACTCCCGGCGACGACGGCACCAACAGCCAAGATTAGATCCGAGTTTTATTTTAACTTCTTGCGGTTTATGTGTAAAGTTACCATCAGGTTACCACCAAGTTGTTTTGGAAGGTTTTGTGTTTCTTTATGAGCTGGAACTTAACACTTGAAGAAGAAATTATGGACAGAAAAAATTTTTTACATCGCTTCCAAAATTCCTGAAACTCAATACTGTATTTACTATTAATTATTTGGGAGTAATTTTACGTATATAATACTATGTTGATGGTATAGATTTGCTATGCCATAGGTTTAATATTAGGTATTAGTATATTTAGGTACGTATTATAATATACCAGGGCCGAATTTAGCGGTTTCACCGCTAAATCTGGTGCGAGATATTCGCAAAGTGATATTCGCAAAGGTATCGTATCGTCATCTATATTTGTGTTTACGATGCGCACACTAGGCGCACCTGCCTCGCGTTACGCGAAAGCAGCCCGAGGAATATGCACTCGAGCCCATCTAAAGCTGAATCAATATCCACCCCAACATGGTGGGTAAGTACAATAGAGAACAAAGGCCTCACTTACTCCAGGTGGTTTTGCCCACATACAAATCTGGAAAGTGTACCTACGCTAGTCCCTACTATGTTAGACGTGACCCATCTTAGTGTGATTGAATAAATACATACATTCCCAATAGATACTTGTGTAGTAATCCAAGTCTCGTCCTGTGGTGAGCCGGTGGCCGCTATCGTTCCGCAACTCACACACAGCAGCAAATCACCTCGAGATATCACTTCAAAGCACAAGCACAATCACAACAACCAAGTCCAACCAAAACACTCGCGTGGCTCAAGGATATCCGCGTTCAAATCCAACTAATAGGCGCGAATCACAAAATCAACTGTCCGAGGCCGCGATGTGAACTTAACTCAATTTAACTCTGCTCGCCGCCGAGCGCGTGTTACTACTCCCAATATCAAACCGCCTTCAATATGGCGGGGACAAAAAAATGTTGCTTCGAAATATTGATTATTTCGAAGTATGCGGGTATGCAAAGACGCTCGCGCCAATTTCAAACAATTTGTATCATTTTCTTTTCTAAAAACCGTCCACAAGTTAATATTCAACGAGAAAAGGTGTCTCCTCATATGATAGCGAAATAAAAAATTGTCGGCCCAAAATATTTCTCGCGCCCCCTTTTGTGTCTGCGCCGGTCTGACTGTGTAGAGCGAAACAAAGACCCCGAGTCTTCGCGCCGGACGGCCGCCCGGCTAGCACATCCCTAGAGTCGGCACTGCTATACATCCAAATAAACACTTTGGATGTATTGGATGTGAACCTGCAAGGTCCCACTACAAGGCAAAGTGCTCCCCTTAACAGTCATTATGAAATTCGAGATCATAATTCACCACACGGACCCAGTACTGATTGATATGCTACTTAGGGTACTTATTCTGTTAAGGTTTACAATACTTACTCTGTTAAAGTTTTAAATCGACATTTGAAACCTTAATAATCTATAGGGTTTTATTTGTATGACGTACTAATTTGATTAGGTGTACCATACCATATCATCAGCCTGTATCTCTCCACTGGATATAGACCAAGGCTCGCTACCAGACACGATCTCTCTCTCTTCTCCTTCAGCCACCACTGGCGAACATCTTCAAGTCGTCGGTAAACGTACGCTAAAATTGCAAGCCGAATGGATATGGGAGTGAGTGTCGTTCAATCGGTCTTAGTTTTCCATCTTTTGAACTTATCTTTCGATAACATTAATCAATAACTTATCTTTATTAAGAAAGGCAAGAATATCTTGCCATTATTAATAAACAAATAAAGTTAATATTAGTGGCGTTTGATTGATTTTAATAATAGTTCGCACGAATTCTGAACTACCCCAGTAATAAATATAGCAAGAACAAATATAGAAGGTAGCCTGCAACATACTTATTATAAGCCCCCGCTATTGCTCCCATAATAGAACCTTAATGAATCATGGACGGGAGAAATTAGCTGTCTTTGTATTGTACAATAGAAAACCTTTGTGGTTTGGCTTGAGGTTGCTGAATGGAATTGCGGTTTTATAGGTACGTTGAGGAAAGCGCTTTAATAGCGCTAGTATTTCAAACATAAGGTTTTCTAGAATACGCGATATAAACGTAAATTTATACGTTTATTTACATTTGTTGGTAACCCAATAGCGATACAAAGCATATATGAACATAAAGTAAAGGTAAAAACCGAAGGCTGTATTTACCTAAGGCCAATACAGGATTACACTAAATAATTATTACACATATCTGTTATTAAAGACATCGGAGGTGACAGCAAAGTTCAGATGGTCAAAGATGCTCATGAGTGACATACTGCAGTAATTCATAATTTATTCATTTGCTAAATGAATAAATTATGGCAATAACAATACATAATACCTATATTACTAGGAATTACTAAAGTAATGTCCTAACTACTCCTAACTGACTGATTCATCATCGAGTAGAAACCGTTGAAGTTAGAAGAAACATGAAATTTGAACAGTACCTTCATTTTATGACGCAGAGACTCACGAAGGAGCATTTGTTAAAGTATTTGATTCGTTAAATTTGTTTAATGTAACATAGATAACTAAAATGCAAAGTATATACGTACTAAATGGATATTTTTTCGTTTGTGATTAATTATTAATTGCGTTAACCTAATTTGTCAGACACATCTAATTGTAAGTCTTACCTAAATTAATAAATTCAACTGAAAGAGGGATAATTACCGCTATGCTATCAGTTTAGCGGTATCTATAACTGGCTCACATTGGGTAGATTGTGAGAGCAGATCCTGGTCTATACCACTGAGTTTCTAAGGGATTTTTTCAATTATCAGTAGCACGGCGATCGAGGAAGACATGGTAAGGAAATCGGCTTGATCCAGAATTGAAAAGAATCTGAGCGTGTCTATAACAACCATGATATGTCTGGCAAAGATCCCTTTTTAGCGATAAGCCCGCGTTTGTACATTCCTTTGGACGCCGCATCTTACCGATACTCAATGTGTAAGATACACACATGACCAAATACCAAATAGGTCCTATAAGTATGGCGGACTCGGCACAAACATTGGTTTCGATCAAGTAATAGAGCTCAGGATAGATTGTTTTTATCGTGAGAAAAGAAGTTAATGCAATTACAAAACAAAACCCCATTAGTTTTCATCGGTAAGTAAAAAAACCTTGATTTACGCCCTCACTAGATTGGCTTAATTTTCTTGTAACAATTTATTGTGAATGCGTAATCATTAGGCTAATTGGTCTGTGGTTTACAATGTCTGAACTATTTTGTTTTGTTTCGGTGTACAATAAAGAGTTTTATCTATCAATCTCCTATGATCGAAAATTAAATGAAATTTATTTGCTATGGGGTAATTACTGATCTTTAAAAAATATATAAACAGAAATATACTAGTATTATTTCTGGCGTGTCAATATTTATGCTCGACGTACATTGAAAAGTTCAGTACAGCGATACAGTTCCATCGACGTGCAAGGGAGTACACGTATTTTAGGTTTATGTCCATACTCGACTGCACAAAAAGGAACAGTTACATAAGTTGGACTGAAACATATATCTTTTTAGTTCTCATAAAAAGTTATCAATAAAACACGAAACATGTGACTAAAATCCGTGTTACAGTTCGTGGAAGTTCCCGGTTCAACAGAGTATATTCTGTATGAGGTCAACCGAGGAGAGGGGAAGCAGTTGACTTTTACGACCGAAGGGAAATTGCAACTCTTCCGGAGTAGAGCCTTCAGTTTGTTTATGAGGTCGAAGCCGTTTAATTTAGCGTTGTTAAGTAGGAATTTTTTATGATGAAGTAAGAAATATACCTATTTGAAAAACAAAGCTCATATCATTTTAATTTTTATAGAGAATCATCAATTATTGTAATAATTAGCTGTATGTCACTTAATGTTATTGTGTTACATTATTAGAACGAAAATAAAGTGTGGAAACTCTTTTCTTTATCGAAATAAGGTAACAGACGAGCGGACAATCCAACCTGGATACTGTCAGCCATGGACATGTTTCTGGATGTAAACAAGCGCACGAGGTGAGCGGAGGGCGGGCGGACGTGGTCTTCCCGCCCTTTTCGCGTCCTTAATTATATGTAACTTGCTATAAATTAATAATTGTAAGTATTCGTAATTGGATTCTTCTCGTATTTATTAAAATGACATTATTACTGTAATGTCTACCAAAACCATTTACTATTACATTTTTTGCAATGGTATATTTCGTAACAGTTCGTAAAATATTGTTTTCACTAATATTTCTTGTAGGATTTTCTGTTAATTATTTTACAACGTATAGATAATGGTCAACAAGAAAGTAACTTAGTTATACGTATTTTTTATTTTAGATTTAAAGATTTTTACATAATAGTCGCATAATATTCTTCGTTTCGTTGGTTTATATTGGTGGATTTGCTTATTATACGAAATAGCGTAAATCATTATACTTTCTGTTTAGGACAAAAACCTATTACTATTTTTGTTATTTCTTTTATAAGATAAATTGATAAAAGAGGTGATTTGATAAATTTTCCGCCCTATTTTTGGGTGGATTCAGTCACCATACGGTTAAAAGAGTATTAAACTATAAAATACAGAAATTAATCGCTATTTTGAATTAATGCGATTTCACCTTAGAAATTAATGTAACTTTACTGCAGTATTAGTATTTCATTTATTAAACAGTTATTTATAAATCTCGTAGTAGATTAAAATTGTGCATCGTATCCTTACTCTTGGAAAAGGTAAGTATTTTAACAATATGCGGTAGTACACCAAATTACCTTGTTCGTTTTCTGGTTTCTAATTCAATTGTTTTAATATATTATCTAAATATGAGAAAGGAAGTGTAATTAGTTCATTTAACTACCATAGTCTAATTTGGATTCATCGTGAAGAATAATTGTTATAAACAGAGCGATAAATACGAAGATGAGGGTAGAATAAGGTTGAATAAATAATAACAAATTATATTGTGGTACTTTTATTTTATGTGTTTCCTAAAAGGAGGTTTTATGAAACTTTAAAAGTACATTAATTAAATCGTAACTGTTAGATGTTTGAAAAGAGATTTTAATATTTTACGATCATCGTAGTTTATTAATTTGGAATACTTTTAAATGCAATAAAACTTATTATTTATGAAAAATATTAAATAATTACTACGTTGTCGGTTTTAGTGTGTTGATCAAACTATATTGTAATATACATATGCACCAGAGATATGGGAATAGAGATCTTTCCATTAAGCTACGATATGGGGTTCTTCAAAAAAGCTGTGAATAGGATTTTGCAAGGTGAATTAAAGAAACTGAACTGAACATTTGAAACTGAAGTACTACGTAATAAGAATGTTCCATTTTCAAATTACATATGAATTAAAGAATTCGAGAGCTACGAACATTATTAGACTCTAACGTTTAGCCCTAGCTCTAGAGGCTATTAGCATATCTATTAGCATTGTATAACATATCTAGTATGTGTTCTCAAATCGATGATATTAACTTATACGGCAGCGGAAAGTCACCAGTGAAATTTTAAACAAAAGAAAACAGTAAAAGGTCAAAGGTCAATTGTCTGATATTAAGTGTTACAATATATTGTTTGTACGACCTAATAAATAAATAAATAATTTAAATTTATAGTTATGGAAATATTAAACGGAGAAATATCCCTATTAAAATCCAAGTGAACAAAAACAGTTTCCCGCACAATGACATAATTTAACTTAGATCCGTGCAAAAAGCGTGAAATGGGCCTATTCCGTTATAACTGGCGACCCTTTTGTTACCCCCCCTCCCCATATTTGCATGGCTACGAGAGATTAGAGTGACGTCACAGTTTTTGTAATTAATGACAATTTGTATGAACGTACAAAATGGCGCATGTGCCATGTGTATAGTGTGCTTTCAAATTATATACTTCTATAGTAATGACAAAACTAACGTCAGCCTATTTTTTTTTCAATAAGCCTATAAGCTTTTTTCAATTTAACATGTGTGTTTGTTTAGATCAAATCTTGCAAGTCGATTCATTTATACTACTGCCTTGAAATTTTACACATTTATATAAAACCGATGACGATACAATAGTCCGATGACATTGACCTGATGCTGCAGCCAGGAAGGCCAGCACACTATGGAACTCCTCAATGGCGAACGGTAGACATGCCTTGTTTGGGCTCGTTTGGCTCATAGTTTTAATAACAACACCTTGTGTTATGGCGTTAACCTGATGCTGCAGCTAGGAAGACCAGCACACCGTGGAACACCTCAACGGCGAGCAGTAGACACGTCGTGTTTGGGTTGGTTTTGATGGGCTCGTAGTTTTAAGGGCAACACCTTAGTGTCAAGACCATGACCTTATACTGCAACTAAGAAGGCCAGCACACTGTGGAAATCCTCAACGGCGAACAGTACACACGTCATGTTTGGGCTTGTTTTGATCGGCTCGTAGAGAAGTTGCTGCAACTTAGAACACTAAAAAGGAGTAAACTTAAAAAATACTTTTAAAACAAGCTTTTAATGAAATGCTCTAAAATGAATAAATAAAAATATAAAAGTCATTACTATTATGTAACTTATTAACGTCCCACTGCAGGGCACGGGCCTCCACTAGTAAATCACTGGCAGATTTCAGGTTCTGGAATTGTGGAACTCACCGGTTTTTCACGATTTGTTTTTCATCGCTGATAAGTTTTTTAAACTTTTACAGTATAAACAATCAAAGTATGCGTCGCAATACTTTAATTTATAGATGAAGTACTCGTCACCGTATTTCACCGTCACTATAGACAATAGACAACACTTTATTCAGCACAAAACAACACACAATAATTTGTCAAATCAAAAATAAAGAGAAAACAAGATGGAAAAATACACAGAATAAGTGTCGCAGTTCATTAGGAAGTACAATCGTGTCGATGTGTATTGCGATGCTGGAAATAGACTTCAACTTAGCATAAACTGCAGTGAACTACAGCGCTGGTTTTCACTGGTGCCATCACGTCGCCACGGACGTCAGACAGCAGTAAGAGAAGATGATAAACAAATAATACAAAGAAATGGACAAACACCCTTCCTGTATATATTTTCTTTTGTAACTAGCCCTTTTGGACGTGGGCCTCCTCATGCACATTATCTTGTACATGAGGGAACTACACCACCCCTTTTGAGGTGGTGTAGTTCCTCGGGGCTTGTGGTAGCCGCTCTATTATCCCTTACACCCACGGGAACAGATAGGATGGTGCTATTCGAAAGCCGACTGATACCATACGGCCAAACGAAGTTAGTACCTATACATATAATATACATTTGTGGGATTCCTTTCAATCGATGTATTACTTATATATCACTAGGTGTTAGACATTTTTATGTGAAATATATGGCAGAATGGACAGAATTCATACAAACGAGTCATATGACGGCTTACTATATCGTTCTGTATGAGTATTATGCCGTTAGCAACTTTAGAAAATAGTGCGAGTCTGGTACAATCCTCTGAAACCTTTGTATGATGCTAATGTGACAAAGTTACTTAGATGAGTGGTAGACGATGGTCACACTAGCCTTCCTCCACTTAAATAAATACATGTTATTGACTTAATAAAACTATTTTGTTTTATTTAGACATACAGACATTTAACACCTAGCGTAAAGTAACATAAAAACAAGAAAAAAATGCGAAATAGAAATAAATCCCAAAGAGCACACAGCGAGGCGTAGTGGAGCATAAAATTGTATAACAGCAGCTCCTTGTACACATTTTATACGAGTATTGTAGCTACAATACATGAATATAGTATGGCTAAACCGCAGAATCCTTTGACCAGCAGTTGACCTAATTCAGTGCATACCGACTGTGAATTATGTACTAGCTTTAATAAAACACTGCGTTTTTTAAAAAGCTAACGTATGAAATTATAATGTTTTTGTTAAGTTAGTAATCGGGTAAGAGAAATCTCTTGTCATATTTCCTCACTGGCATGTATCGTGAATATGTACGGGCGTCAATATCCACTAACCCCAAGGTCGATTGTCTGATTTAAAAAATAAGGTAAAAGTATCTATTGATTTTACTGGATCGGCCGAGGTGAATTGTGGTCCGAAATCCTTCGTATTTGCGAACTGAACTCGAAATTATACTTTTACATAAATATGGTGTTACTTTTTCTGTATTGTTATTTTTATATAAATATTCATACTATTCATATTTAAACCAAAGGTCAAAACTATGTTTTATTTTCTGTTTGACCTTGTGATTGATTGCTAAAAATGCTATATGGCATTAAACCCTCTTTTTATACTCGTATGTAACTTACTGCAACCATGTTGAAAAATAATAAAAAAAATATAAATATAGCTTAAAATACGTTTATTTTGTTACAGGTATATAGTCGGAAATACCGGAAGGTCAACAAAACTACAGCCAATCCCAATCTTCCTACACCAATCCCCTCGTATTGGCACGAGTTGCCAAATTGCGTTTCGGAAAGGGGAGAACTTTCCCGAAGTTGGTCGAAACACTTTTATCGCGTAAGTCATAGCCATTACTTGTTGGGATTTAAAAGGACACCCATTCAGTTTACTGAGGCTTATGGAGGGGTAGTTTGGAAGAAAAATACTATGTAGGAACAAAAAGTTCAGTTTAACTTTTAGATTTTCTTGTGTTGTATACATTTCCAATATGTAATGTAATTAAGCCTATTTTTTAAATATAAATGGAAGAAACAATGTTGGCGTTTTTAGGTAACGAGGGTAGTTTCGGATTTATCGAAGGCAGCTATAAAAATGCGATACGAAATAGTGGACATAATATTTAAGTAGATACGTATCAATTTGAGTAAATGATATACGAGTGATTGTGGAAAATGACCATTCCAGAATCCAGTTTCGTAGTACCCAGCTTGACCTAAAGTTTTGTCGTTTCGTTCATTGATTTCGAGTTGTAACAAATTTCTGATTTCATATTACTAAAACCTATATTATTAGAGATACTTGACTTGTGATAATGTTTAATGTTTTCTGAAACTGTTCTTTCGATGTTCCCGTAGCGATGTTCCCACGACACATGGAATCCTAGTGTGGGCCCACATTAGATGTGGCGTTCTTAGTAGAAACTTCTAAGAATTCGTTTTTGTGATCTTTATTCCGTATTACGTAGTGCGATATTCATACGAACGATTGCCACAACGATTCACGTATCGCTATCATGATTACCATTGCTTTTGCTTAATGCTTACGGCAACGATTAGGGTTGTGAACTCTAAAAAAGAACCGATAATTCAAATGCAGTACATAGGTCAATAAATAACGCGGGATTCAACAAAATCTTACTTTGTACTACATACGGATTTTTACCCCCGATTTCACCCAGCTATACAGTTCACAACCAATGAAGCGATGAAATCTTAGAACAACTGCCTTATTCAATTGTGAAATTGTATTAATTTCGGCTTAACCCAATCCGTGCATTACGAATATCAAAAGGCCCTTTCAGTATCCACTGTTGGAGATGGACCCCTCCTGCACATTGTCTCGTACATGAGGGATGTAAGGTCTTAAAACGCAAGTCCACTCTTTTTGAGGTGGTGTAGTTACTCAGGACTTGTGGTAGCCACTTTGTTATCCTTTAGTCGCCTTTTACGACACCCACGGGAAGACATGGGATGGTGATTTTTTTTATAGAAAGAGGCGGCATACGTGTAGTCCACCTGATGGTAAATGGGTAATGTCGCTTATAGACATCCGCGCTCATACCAACATACCAACATCAGTCCAGAATGACAAACGTTGGCACGCCCCGGATGCGCTGCCCACCTTTGCAGATTAAGGAGAAAAGGTTGGGCAAATGGAGAGGGATAGGATGTGATTGGAATGGGCTCTGGCATATCTCACTCAATAACGAAACACGTACGTACATTGTGGAAATACGATAAAGTAGAAAAAGCACTACATTTCAAGGTAGTCTTCTGTGAGAGAGGGGTAACGTGGTCAGTCTAGTGCGCCTAGCGGCTGTGGGAATGCACCGTGCACTCTCCCTCTACAAAAGTATTGACTGACTCCACATGGCACGCAGAAGAATAAATGGTTCGAATTAGGTACATTTAAATTGTGTTCAAAACATACAAAAATTGCAAATATTGCTTTATTGCCCCATCCATATTCTCAAGTTTACATGTGATAAGTCCATATCTTATGAGAGACATTACTAAAAGATATTTAGAAATGGGTCGCCCCATCCCACGCGAGACTTTTGGCAACCCTAGCTATTGCTACAGCAGTCGCGTCAATTTTCGCAGCGTTTTCACTATTTATATACGCTTATCCTTTGAGTACTATATCCCAAAGGTATTCCGAACATATTTTCTCTCTGTTTTCCTGTAAAATATGATATCCTAAGGAATATTACGAAGCTGTCGCTGAGGGAAAGATATGTCCGAATGCAGCGGAAAACGTATGAGTTGCCAGGCGTGTAATAAAAAGTTCGGCTAAACATCGAATAAAATATTTGCACAGTGTACGAGACATCGGTATGGAATGTTTATTTATTCATTAGTTATACCTGCGATTTCCTTCGCGTGGACTTTGAATAAAAAGTAACCTTGTTCTTTTCCTTCTCCTAATTTTCCTTCAAGTAGAATAAAAATTTATTGCGACCTATTGAATAGTTTCGGATTTATATGTTAAAATAAAGTATATGTAAAAACTATGTTTTGAACTTTTATCAAAGTATGGTTTGTTGAAAGTTCATTGTACAGCAAGACACAAAGAATAACTTAAAGCCATAGTCAATCACAGATTATTTATTCGCACGAAACACGCTTTAATTATAATTTATATACGGACCATTTATAGGTAGATCGTATAGATTGTGACATCTAACCTAACAATGACTATTTTGACTTCGTCGTGTTGTAGAATTCAAATGTAGGTATAATACAAACTAATCGGGCTTATTAAAATTGTATCCAACCCGGATAACTGATTTGGTACTTCACATGTAATGGCCACTAAAATAGAAACTGTTTATTTGAGGACAACCAATATTACACGGTGTCTTCTCTGACACAATGTGGCTTCAATGAAACCCAGTAGTTTATGGTTTGAATGTAAATTATTTATTCTAAAATAATATTGACAAAAATATGTGTTTACGCAGAGAACTGCATCGCGATAATGACCATTTTCATTGTAAAATGAGTTGAAAAGGAGATATTGTCAAAAAACCGTTTTTGAGCGCCATTTTTCCAATATGGCGGCGCAAGCAGCAAATATATAAAGATGTGTTATATAGACAAAAATAATGTAAGTTAGAAAAGGATAGCGAACAGACAGATAGTTAATGAAGTGAACATTGGTATTGGTAATGACAAGGCGTTTTGCGCCAGTTTATAAACCAATCCTCATTTGTAGGCCACTTCATGTTTTATTTCTTCAAGTTTGTAACCTTATGTTTTCAGTGAATAAAGTATTTGTACATAAGCGAGTTGTCTAGTCTGTATTATACTGTATATCAGTATCGAAGTATACAGTATTATTTTTGTAGTTCTATGTATTATTTGCGATTCTTAATGGACTGTAATGAAAAATCTACAGAATATATGTAACCCCTATGTATTGAGAATGGAATAGGCAACGGTAAATCATTTGCCATTAGTTTGATTACTTGTCTGATTATCAATCATAAAAAAAATAAATTTTCTGAAAGGATAAACTGTGACGGCAGTGTGTTTACATTTTAGCTGTTTCCCTACTGGTTTCCTTTATGCACTATGACGTCGTTCTCTATAATTTGCTAGCACTATAAATAATTCAGGATAGCCAACCAGGGTCCTCTAGTGGGAAGTATTGCGCGACCAAATGGAAAAATGCTTATTTTATGAGGCTGTATATCTTTTCCAGCTTTTGCTTGCAATAATCCTTTTCAATTTTTACGATGACAAGAATATGAAAGGTTTTTTTTATGGAAATGCAGAATAAAATGCATAAAAGCAGGCGCAATAAAATAGGAGAATTTATTATTTTGATGGCAAAGCCTTTGATCTCAGCATTTTATACGTAAATACAACCTTAACTTCTTTACTATAATCCACCACGCTTGTCTGGTGCCTATAGGTGAAAGTTACACGTGCTCCAGATTTGTTTCTTATTCTCAGGCCACTAAGCAAGTAAAATTCATACTTTGGTAGAAACTCAGTGGTACGGACCGGGGTTCGAACGCAAGACACCTATACATATAATAAAATTGTAAAAAAGTCGTGTAAAATGTCGTGTAATCGTTACAGTGTACTCTATGAACAATACAAACAACCGCTACTTTTAGAATGTTTTGTGTGTCTATCTGTCTGAACGTGCTACATGCAAAAACCACTGGACAGAATTTAATGATACTTGTCATAGTTATAGCGTATGACTTGGGGGACTTGGGTGACCATTAAAGGGATATATTGTCCAAATATGTTAAAGAGTTCCCACGGGAATTAATAAAATTCACGCGAACGAAGTGATTGGCACCGCTATAACCACTATAAGTCAAAATGGACAACCCTAGACTAATACCGCTCTAATTACTAATACTTTTAGTTTGTTAATTTCTTACATCTAATGACTTATCCACGAGCAAGCAAAATCCCTTATTTCGGATTCTATCCACAAAGTGGCACTCAGAAGTTTGTTCAAGTTCTTAGTGACTTTAAATTTCGCGTCGCTGTTTGTTTGAGATAAATGTTACCGCCAACCGGTCATCGTTTTCATCTTTCGTAAATAAGAAAGGGTACATTTTAGTGGAATTTTAGCTAAATGAACAACTTCTTTCTTTGACCTTTATTTAACTGATAGATAGTAAATATTTTTATAGAATTTTCAATACTATCATCAAACTGGAAAAACTTCATTGTATCCTGGACTCTTTCGGAATATATTTCGCACCATTTTTGCATTCCGATTCGCTCCGCTCTTCTATCGGATAACCTCAAGGCATCAAGTTATCGCGACGCTTCTTGAATAATATTCAAAGGTAAAATTTTGTTCCATTTTAAAAATACCGTGTTTTACTCATAATAACTACAAAGATAATAATTGTCGTTTTGTTTTAAGAGTGAGTTATGACATAGGTTCAGGCCCTTCTGAAAGTGCAGTACCCGATGATATATAGGTATATATTTATTTATACAGTGTAACCGAATCTTAAGTTCATTGACATGCAAATTTTATATATTTATTTTTAATTATTTTTCAGTTTACTCCTAGTTTGTTCTGTTGCAACATATCTATTGGGTATGACAGCGTTGCGGCTACGGTCTTTTTGTTTTTATGATTTAATTATCTATGACTTAATTTAGAAGAAATACTTTACGCAAACGCAATAGTATTGCTTAAGGTAGAATAAAAAGGAGTCCTTGCATGGCTCGCTGGGAGGCTAGGTAAGGAGGATTTTGGTACCAAGCGCAAAGGCTACCAAGTAAGGTTAGTTTCCCTGCCCCATCTCAAGTGCTACACTTTGCTTTTGAGACACTTTAGAAGGGATACACTTATATGTTGTTTCTTCAGAATAAAATAGCTAAATATTTTATACTATTAATTGTGTCTATTAATATAGTAAATATATTTATTTTCTCGGTACCTAAGGGAAGAATGAGGGGAATTCTGCCAAGCTGCAAATCGCTTGTTCTACATACATACTAATACTATGTTGTTGTATGAATTTGAGACGGCTTAAGCTAATGTTAAATACATAATGGAACTCAACATTAGTAAGGAATGTGACCTAGAACACAGTTCATAGTAGTATCAACAATGAGGCGCGTATTCGAATTGAAGAAGCAAAGTTGATGGCTTCAAATAACTTCAAGAGGAATCATTAGCTGTAAAGGACGGAGAGCTAATTCAGAACGACGATATCTTTATTGACAATAACCTTCTGTCTCAGAAATTCTCAGAGATCTATTTTCAGAGACCGCTGTCATAAAAATAGTAAGCCCTAGTATTGTGGGTGGAAGGTGGATAGAAATGCTTTGTGAATGTAAAAGATGATATATTCGCGATCTAAAGCGCAAATTCAGGATGACAGGTTTTTTACAAAATGACCACAGATTTTTATAAAAACAATATTCTTATAAAAAGGTGGCGTCAAGGAGTCCACAAAACCTAGAACAGACCGTAGCTCTATTTGAGATCTGTATATAGTTCTCGACGAGTATTTAATTTTCGTTAAAGGGGTATGTAGACAGTTAATAAAATTATTTTAAAAATAAGTTTTTAAATCGCACATAAAATAAATGTACCCATTTTATGTATTATTTCGAAATGTTACTTATAATTTGCAATAATAAATGAAATTTAAAAAAATCGAAATAACGACAATTGATTAGAGTCGCCATCCGTCCGAGTTTCCCCGGATTTGTTCTACTTTGGAGCAAATAAATAAAAATTTTAAATCTTTGTTCATTTTTCAATATTAAGTAAGTATTCAAAATTTAATTCGCAACTAAATTGTTTGAGATCGTTGAGGACTAAACATATATTTTTTTTATCGGACTGCGCGAAAATTTCTTTCGTTTATTTGAAATAAACGTCCGGATATGAAGCTCAAAAGTAAGGGGTATTCGAGCTTTTTGTTTGGACTTTATGATTTTACAAATGGCAGCACTTACAATCGACACCTAATGCACAGGTTATTATTGACATAGGTTGTTATGTGTGTGACACTTAATTGTTCATGTCTACTGAAGCGTATACTCGTGTAAGCCACTCCTTAAGACACTTTATGATAGAATTCCCTCCCTGTACATCTAGAAAACATGTGTCACCTGATAGCTGTTCCTGACTCTTTCTCGCATATGGTGAACGTGGTACGACTTGAATTTTCCCTCCCTCTTTGTGTTAAACTTGCTGTTAGCAAAAAATCTATGGTTCTGACGCCCGATAATGACACTCATTATACACAACGGCCGCGGATATTGTCCAAACTTTTTCACCTTTTACACAGTCTCTTTTAAAACTGACAGGTTATTTTGTTAGGGAAATCACGTCTCTATTATTTATGTCTAGATCACAACATAGTACTTTCAATCAACTGGCGTTTTTGTCTAACCTCAGTTAGGGGACCATTTCTCCGTTGGAATTTGACGTGAAACTACTGAAATACGTAGTAGCTCATCTCGCTGTGGCTTAAGTAACTATTAATCTGAACAGTCCGTCTAACTGGCGGTCAGCCGCGCTCTTGCACTCCAGTAAACAAGGTTTCAAGTGAATTCCTTTTTGTTCCGGACGCTTGTTTCGCAATTGGATGGCTTCTAAAAATTGAAGTTGCTCTCGTTTGCAGTATGAATGTCCAATCTATTTTTCTGGAACACGTACAGAGCATTATTCTAGCAAATTGCTTGGAAAGTTAAGATTTACGTCCAATACGTTATAGTTGTAGCTCGCAGCGATGAAGCCGAAAAAAATAGATTCTTACTTATATTCAATATCCAAAAGAAATATTTTTGAACATCGTTTTTGTTGAAATTTCAACGTTATGTCTTTGTAGTTAGATTTAACCATTAGTTATTATACTATTTGCAAATTCTAGTGACTATGGAAAAGTAATATTCGTTTTTCCACAATAAAATTTGACGTTTAGATTCGTCAACATTTTTTAACTCCCGTGCTGTAGCGACAGACTCGTGGAAAATTCAATTTAATATTTAATGGCCGCGAAAATATATAAATGAGTAAACCGTGAGCAAGGAAGTGTTTTATGATTGCTTTTACTGTCTCGAATGAAATATTGTTCTTATCGGGAAAAAGGCACACAAATTTATTATTTACTGTTTTTTTTTTTATTGTAAATATATGGGAAGAATTGTTCCATAAGGTAATAAATAAGTAATAAATATCGCTACACATAATTAAGTTCCAAAACTAAGGGACATAAAGTGCAATTTCTATTTTATATTCTAGTATAGCTCCTTGAAACGAAACCTGCGCGGTTTTGCGAATGCTATTTTTATTCCAAGCCGCGCACGCCTGTGGTTATAAAAATCACTTCTCGTATCAAATGCGATTTGTATTATCCTTAATATATTTTCACTTTAAGAGCGGTAACTTAAGAGAGTAACTTTTATACAAACGACTCATCCACTGCCACCGCGTAGGTACATTAGCGCCGATTTACATAAATGTAGGTAACTGAAGGGAGTGTGCGGCTTTGCACAGTAAAGTCACTGGACTTCATTAAAAAGATTTTGTCCTTCGTAAAAAAGTACAGAAATTTTAAATTTTCAAGTTCTGAAAATTTTCATCAATGTGGTCGTGAGTTCAAATCCTCATCCTATCTATATCAATGACTTTCTACTTAAGTACGGATTTTTTAAAAAATATTTCTAGCTCGGTAGTGAAGGAAAACAAAGTGAAGAAACCCGCATGTTCCAGAATGAAAAGAAAAATTGGTGGTGGAATATGGTCCGAACCTCCTTAGTTATTTACCAGGGAAGACCTTGCAGTGGGACGTTAAAGAAATATAAAATGATACATCATTAATATCATTGATTGAAATTCGCAATTAATCTTCCTACAAGAGCTCGCTCCCACACAAAATGCATGGAAGGGACAAGGGAAGGGAAAAGGGTCAGCATTTATGTGGCAAAAGCTAAATACTATTAGCAAGAAGTAAGTTATATTTTATCGCGTGGTTCGTACATTAGACCCGGCGTAAATGGCCCCAGTATATGTATTAAAAGCCGCATAATTGCCAACTGTAAGCAGATAATCATTTTGAGGCCTAAATTACAGAGGGTCAGCTCACCACAACTATATATTCAAAGTGTGTGACCTTCAGTATGATATTTTACTTCTAAAAATACTTAGAATTGTTGAGTAAAAACACGTGGCAGTAGTGGTAGCAGTAGTGGTAGCAGTAGTGGTAGCACGGAGGTATCTATTTGAACATTTGTCTTAATAGGTTGAAAAAATATTTTCTGAAATATTGGGAGCAACAGCAGTACTACTCGATAGCCATCGCCCACGGTTTTCCTATCATAGCGTATTTAGCGTAGACAATCTTTATTAAAACAAGAAGTTTATTTGTTACTAGCGGTGCCAGTGACTTCGTTCGCGTGAACTTGTGATTCCCGTGGGAAACTTCATCTGGAGAAAAAGTATACTAAATTTTGACCCAGCTTACGTAGCTGTAACTATGCCAAGATTCATTAATATCCGACTAGTAGTTTTTGCGTGATGCGCGTTGAGACAGACAATCAGACAAAACTCTAAATGTAAATGGTCGATGTAAGTTCTGTATAGTTTATAGAATACACAGCAATAATTTAAAAAAAAAATTACGACTATTACATGAATAAAAGACTAGCGGTTCCAGTGACTTCGCTCGCGTGAACTTCAGAGTGATTCTCGTGGGAACTCTATAATTGATCTTGACAAAAAGTACCCTAAATGTTGACCCGGCATCTAATTTATAACTGTGCCGAGATTAATTAAAATCTGTCCACTGATTTTGCGTGATGCACGTTCAAACAGACAGTCAAAAATTCTAACAATTGTTGTTTTGGACTCTGTATATTGTAATAATATTTAAAGACAGAAAGAAACGAAAAATAGTTTACGGATGTATTATACAAATAGGGCTCCGTTACGATTTTATTATGTGTATCGATAATTACTTTCATTATCGAAGTATTCTCAAAACATTTAGGGCAAAATGTTTTGAAATGTACTCGTAAGAAGAAAACAGGGATTAAATGAAGCTCGACTACTCTTGAAACTCTTCAAGGTTGTTTAAACTAGAATGTTTTCGAAGTAGTTACATCTTTATTACTTCATGTACTCTTCTATTGAGAACTGAAAAAGTCTTAAATTGGACTTAAATGGCCAGTGCGGGCTAGCCCATATGATTCCATGTGTTACAGAATTGCGGTAAAAATATCGCGCGGTGTTTTTCGCAGTGCGGGCTAGGCCTAATAGCAGATTTAGTACTAAATTAGAATTAGTATTGTAATTTTATTATAACTAATTTGTATTTATACGCATAAACGATAAATAAAATGCCATCTCCCTTTTACTATACTTTCATACTCAATTACAGTTATTCATTGAATATATCTTCCTTTGTTTCCTAAGTACTAGTTAGACAATATAAATGTACACTATGGTCAACAATGTAGGCAATAATGTAACTAAAATTGGAACAGTAAGATCGATGGCAGACGAATATTTGTGCCTAGAATGTGCCTTATTAGAAACTTGGTGGAGCTATTCCAAAGTGGGCCGACATCATACAGTCCCAATTTATATACCTACATATAAATTACGTATTCTTTTTTTGTAAATTTTTTTTTGGGGCTTTATATAGATAGCTATTAGCAAATTTTTACGAAATATTTAGTAAACCCTCAAAAAAATTTTTACTGCGGATTTTTTGCATGTCAGTGAACTCAGAATCATAAATGGAATAAATGATTACAGACTTCGGGAAAGATTCGGTTACATTCTATATATATATATATACTCGTATATTACATGTGAAGTAAATATATTACTTCAGTCTCGACTAGGGTTGCCAGGCGTCCGACTTTAGCCGAACATGTTTGGCTTTTTACAGTCGTGTCCGGCTTTTGTTAGGCTTTTTGTCAAATATATTTCATAGGATATTTTTTTTTATTTGTTTAATAAAAACTTTTATTTTATTGTGTTTTGGTTGTTCTTCGATTTTATCTAGTCTCCAGAAGACTTTGTACTTAATTAAAATGCGTAACCAAGTTTTGTTTACTATAAAAGTTATGTCCAGCTTTGAAAAAGATATGTCCGGCTTTTAGGGCAAAATGTCTGGTCTAATATAGCGCCGAATCCAGCTTTTGTATTTTAGGGTCTGGCAACCCTAGTCTCGACACATTTCTCAAGGTTGTCTGGCAGTGATATTCTATATGTATTGTGTTATAATGTAACATTTAGATATACAATAATTATCCATATAAGATACTATTTTTGCTATGTCGAAAATTAATTTAGGTTCACAACTTCATTCGATTAAAAAACGTTCTTACGCCCAAAAGCTTACATTCATGTTCTTATTTATGTCACATCAAGGATTACTTAATTAATATTTAATCGAATCTATCCTGTATCCTAAAGCCCCACCGTGGCTTTATCCATATAACTATCATGATTTTGACTTCATGCACATGAAAATGATACATACAAATTTGCTAAATACTTCAAGAAAATATTTTTTACCATAAATTGCGTATATTTTATGTCAGTAACTCAGTAATATGAGCAAAATCCATGGGTTCCGGTTGCAGGAAGGTTTCGTTTCCCCCTTTATAATTTTGGCCGGTAGATACATCGTATAGACCTGCGGCCTACTGTTGTAAATCCTCTACACCCAAATTCGAGACCTCTCTCCCTCCAGATTCTCTTAAGCTCAGTTAATGACTTGAGTTAAAGACAGAAATGCTCACTTTAGATGTACTTAAAGGATTTTGAGACAACACTTTTGCGAATAAAGTTTTATGGGCTGAGGAACAAGCTTGAGTCGCCCATTTTGTTTTAATAGAATTAAATGAATGTGTAGCTTAAGAACAAACTAACAAGGAGCGTAATGCTTGTTTTCATGGAATTCGAAAATAGAAATTTAAGAATAGGCCTATATTTAGAATTTAAATCGATAGGTATACTTTATTGTACACCAAAACATACAGAAGAGAAACAAAAAAATACAAGTAATTAGAAGTACAGTCGCCAGCGTTATCGCTAAAGCGATTTCTTCTAGGCAACCGTTTGGTAGTAAGTAGAAGGTATAATAGATGGTTCAATAAGGAATTAATGTGTCCGTATAAAAACATAGATACATACATACATATAGAAGGAACCAAGAAACTAGAAAAGATCAAAAGATCTAGAAAAAAGAGTCGCTCTTTCTTAAGATTGAATGAAAGCCATCGGTGTGAGCGTCTGCCAACATACCCGATGCCCTGCAGTGCTTTTTAACGCCCACTGCTGGACACAGGTTTTTTCATGTACATTTTCTTGTGCACGAGGGATGTATGGCCTTAAAACTCCACTCTGGCCAAGCGGATTGGCGAGTTCACTCTCTTAGAGGTAGTGTATTGCTCAGGGCTTGTGGTAGCCGCTCTGTTGTGGTACAGATAGCTTAGTTGCCTTTTACGGCGCGCACGAGAAGAGATGGAGTGGTGTTATTCTAAAGTCGGCTTACACCACACGGCTATCCATATAAAGTGAATGTGCAGTTACCATATCATACCATCAGCCTGTGTCTCTCCACTGCTGGGTATAGGCCTATCCTAAAATACGCCACCACACACTGTCTTCCTCTCTTCTCATCCAGCCACTTCCGGCGACTTTAAGCCGTCAGTCCACCTGGACGGAGGACGTCACACGCTACGTTTCTCGGTGCGTGGTATCCGTTTGAGGACTCGTCTCCCCATCGGATATCGGTGATTAAATATGCTAATAATTAAATACTTATGTTGTAAAATTTCGTCGGACATACGCAACTGTAACGTTTTTTACTCCTCTCATTAATCAAATAATTGGATTCTCCTTTCAAAACCACAAGCGTAATTAACAAAACATGGAAATTAATATGTTTTTATTAGAGTTCCGTTTCTTGATTAACATTTTAATATTTATTAATCACATTGAAGTTGGAGTTAGTGAAGTTTCTCCCAGTCTGTTTAATATATAATTCCGGGATTCCAGTTGCTTTACTGAGAAGAACTTAGTGTTAATTTGTTGCTGGAACTAGGAAGTTGGGTTTCAATTTCATATTAATTTTGTTTGCTTTGCAACTTTAGTCTCGAAAGAAGGAATTTCTGGATTCACAGTAAATGATTTTGTGTACGTTTATCAAAAAATCCATTTTTGTGTATTGAGTTTCGCAGCTAATTTAAAATTTTCTGTAAGCATTAAATTGTAACGTGTGGTGTCGGCCGGCTATCGTCACCACCCACATCTCTTCGCATAGGTGTCGTAAAAGGCGACTAAAGGATAACCAAGTTGTTACAACAAGCCCTGAGGAACTACTCTACCTTTAAAAGAGTGGACTCACAAACCCGTTTGGCCAGCGTGACGTTTTAAGGCTATATATCCTTCATGCACAAGACAATGTGCAGGAGGAGGCCCATGTCCAGCAGTGACTGGTTCCATTGCATATGCATTAAATTGAACCATGCGTATATTCGTCGAGGGCGCAAGCACTTTCTGCGATTCCGCAAACGCTGGGCGCGCCCACTAACCTAGTTACCCCTCTCACACAGAAGACTACCGTAAAAACGTGTTTCGGGAGTGAGTCAGACTTGCTAGAACCCATTTCCCATCCCATCTTATAGCATCGCGTGGAAATCTTATTACATCGCATCCTATTCCATCGAGTAGAAAATGTACCGCATGTACGTTTTAGACCGCGAACCCGAGGGTAGTGGAACGACCTGAGGTTTTTCTAGTTTCTAATTCGCCCGTACCATAACCAGAAGCAGACCTTTCACCGTCCAGGGCTATGCAGCGGCGCCGCGCTCCTGTGTGCCACGCCCGCGCCTAAGCCGCGGTGGCTAAGCGCCATGCTTGGCCAGTCCTCCTTTATTGAGGTGATGTAGTTCCTCAGGGTATGTAGTAGCGACTTTATTATCCTCTAGTCGTATTTAAGAATCACTTTGAACGAATATGATAACGCTACTTTAAACAGACTCCGCGTTGTTGATCTGTGCTTTTGTATCTGCGCGGATTTTGCCGTGTCTGAAGTAGCGCTTATTCCCTCGTAGAGCTCGAATAGCTTGACGGATTTTGGTAATTAAAGTGTCGTTAGATTCGCCATAACCCCTTGAGAGTTATATATGTAACAGAATACCAAGTAGCGTCCATTTTGTCCGACATTTAAAATTGTTCCATTATATCTGAGACTCTATATTTCCATTTTATCTACATTATATCTAATTTCCGAGATATTGAAACGTAAGCGAAATCTAAAGTTTTTTTTATTGTTTTGTATTAAAAATTATACATATGTTCCTATTTAAACATATGTTTTCTTTGCTTAGGTAATGTCAAATTTATTTGGATATGTCGCAATGCCCCATTACTGCGACCAAGATTTTCATAATTCATACAACAAATTATAAACCACACCGTGGAAAATGTAAAAACAGGACGGTATTGTAAAAATATGGGTACACTTAAGTAATAGCGGGCATTAGTACGACGTGGCGTAATGGCGCTCTTAAGCCTCAGTCGAGCCGTACGTGACTAAAATTAGAGAAATGCTTATTTTCATGAAGCGTTTAAAAACAAAAAAAAATACCGATTGACACACATCTCGACGCAGACGAGCTGATTTCAATGTTTTTAAAGAATTGGAGAAAAGAAGTAAATACAAGTAGTAATATAGCTGCAGTGGCTGTGAGCAGGCATCAATTACATGTTTATTTATAATACAATTATATTATCAATTACATTAGGTACAGGCGATGTACATTAGGGCGGCCGAATTACATAAAGTCGTCAATTAATGATATTGGTCGAACTCACCGGGGATATACTCGTAGGTACCTAGCATTATCGTTGACATTAGAGCATGGTTCCTGAGTTGAAAAAAACTGATGTCGCTCTCCTAGACTGGGGGAGTTATGACGTCATTAATTTTGAAATACCTCGAGATCTACATAAGCGATTTTAATATGTGGGGTGTCATATGAAAGCTATTTTAACTATTAATAAAAATGTTTCAGTGACTTAATAGCATCAATATTATAGAAACCATCTATGTATGAATGAATGAATGACGGATGAATCCTCCATGTATTCGTCTTCCATGTATGAAGACGAAAATCTTCAATCAACGCATCAGCTCAGCGTGCGATGGAAAGAGCTATGCTCGGAGTTTCTTTGCTGGATAAAATCTTAAATCTGTTTCTTTGCTGGAAATTGGACGAAGAACTAAAATTGCCGATATAGCTCAAAGAATCAGTAAGCTGAAGTGACAGTGGGCAGGCCATATATGCCGCAGGACCAATAACCGATTGGGGAGGCGAGTCCTCAAATGGAGATCACGTACCGAGAAATATAGCGTGGGGTGCCTTCCGGCCAGGTGGACTAACGACTTGAAGAAAGTCGCCTGTAGTGGCTGGATAAAAAGAGCTGGAAACCGAGTGTGGTGGCGGTCCTTGAGAGAGGCCTATATCCAGTAGTGGAGAGACACAGGCTGATAGTATATATATATATATATATATTTCTACTATTAGTTGTTTTAAAACCTCATCATGTGAAGAAAAATAATATGGATATTTCCTTACAAAAAGACAGAGCTCCATGTACTCGTCTTGATAATAATATATTGACAAGGAAGAGGAAGACTTTTTAATTCCTTTCAGTGCTCTAAGTTTTGTAATTCAAATTAAGCCTTAACACACTCTTTGGGCTCGGAAAGTTCTTAATAATAGGTAGTCGGAAAAGTTAGCGGCCTTTTTGAACGTATGACTTTAGCCCGCTATATGATCACTAGCGAGAAAGTGATATACCGTTTGACAGCTGATTTTTTGTAGTGGCGGCAAATTGAAATTACATATTAATAAAAGTTTTATCTTTCATATTTTTAACAGTTTAGAATGGAATTAATAAGAATATTAAATAAGATATCTTTTGCATTTTGTTTTTCGACAAGGGTATGAATGCTTGTAATGCTCGAAAAGAGATTTGTGGTATTGACGGTGAATATGCTTTATCTAAAACTACTACACAAAAATGGTTCCGTCAATTCAGATCTGGTAATTTTGATGTGAAACATGTTCCACGCTGTGGTCGTCCTATTTAAGGTAAATGTTGATGTTATCGTTGAAAAAATTAAAGCTAATCAACTAATAAGCTGTCTACAAATTGCTGAAGAGCTCTTAACATTCACCATTCAACAATTTTAGGTCACCCGCATAAACTAAATTTTATAACAAAAAGCTTGATGTTTGGGTGCGCCACATGATTTAAATGACAGAAACTTGGTGAATCGAATTTCCATATGCAAGATGTTACTAAAACGAAATGCAATCGATTCATTTCTGAAGAGATTGGTAACAGGAGACAATGTTCGAAAACGATCTTGGTCTGAGCGAGGTGAGCCACCAAAAATAGTCCTAAAGCCAGGCCTCACTCAGAACTAGGTCATGTTATGTATATGGTGGAACGGGAAAGGCATTGTGTATTACGAGCATTTGCTACATGGCCAAGTTATTAATTCTGATGTCTACTGTTAGCAATTAGTAAAATTGAAACAAGCACTTGAAGAAAAACGTGGAAAGGTGTAGTATTGGCTGGGAAGTTTTAATGCATCTTCCATACAGTCCAGACATAGCACTTTTGGATTACCATTTATTCCGCTCTTTAAAAAAAATCTCTAAATGGAGTAAAATTACATTTAAGAGAAGCCTGTATAAACCATATAAATCAGTTTTTTGCTCAGAAACCCTAAATTTTTTATAGCGATGGGATAATGGCTCTGCCACAATATGGCCAAACATAGTCGAATTAAATGGACAATATTCTTTTCAATAAATATTTATGTAATACAAAAAAGTATTCATTATTCTCACTATAAAAAGGCTGCACACTTATTCGACTACCTAATATATACATATAATTGAATAATATGTATTCATTTCTATACATACATGAACCTTGTTTTAATATTCAGTATCTGGAAAAATATAATGACAAAATAGGATATATTTTTCCGGCGTTCCTATTTATTGGAAATTAATGATCTACAGATTTCATTCTGTATATTTTTGTGTATACCTATCCCAAAATGCTATTATATTAAATATCAACTACCTACTAATGTATTTTCATGTAATAGATTTTTGGCCATTCATTGTAATTTTCTCTTATTCATTCCGGAAACTTTCAGTGTGGCCCTCGTATCACATTACCAATTTATATAAATTAATTAATTAAATGTTTATTTTAAAACTCGTAGTTCACTTTAACCCGATTAAAACCTTTACAGCGGTGAAAACAAGTATGACCTTTTGTTTCGTATTGGATAAAGACTTTCTAGATGGAAAATTCTGCTTGGTCGCAGGACAAATAACGTCAAACTGACGTTGAGTATACGCTACGTAATAAGTAATATGCGCGTTGGGCAACCGTGTCAGCTCGGAGCAACAAAGAGTGCCTTACTCGAGAAAAATGCAATTTATTTGCGACTAGCGATCCGTCCTCGCTTCGCTTCGGTTTATGTTTTTTTTTCAAATATTTTTTTTTTAAATTTCAAAATGATATATAGCCTATATTAGACACGGATAATGTAGCTTCCTATTTGTGAAAGAATTTTTGAAATTTATTTAGTAGTTCCAAAGATTACCCCCAACATACCTACAAATACACAATTTTATCTCTTTATTATATTCGTATAGACGAGCAAGTGTTCAGGCGGTGGTAGGGCAATGAAGCTCGAACCCACTTTATGTAATCTATGCCATTATAATAATTAGATTCTTACAGTGTTCGTCTATATATATCTATACTTATTATTATCTGGCATCAGAAAGGCATGTTGCTGTGTCGAGAAACTACACTGTGTCGAAAACTGCTGACGAGGATTTGTGTTAGTAATTTTGTTATTTGCCCTATACCACCGTCACTGTCACCTTTTATCGTTTACTGCTGGACTTGGGACTCTTCACTCACATTGTCGTGTGAATGAGAGATGTGTGGCCTTAAAACGCCATCTTGACGTGGTAGCGAGTTTGTTATCCCATAGTTCCCTTTTACGACACCACGGGACGAGATGGGGTGGTGATATTATAAAGTCGGCCGACACCACATACCACATACCATAACACCGTGTATAATTATAGTTACTATACACTGCGAGTGATGCAGTGGAAGTAAGAATGGAAAACTTTGTTTGACGAAAAATAGCCAGTTTCAGTTGTCAACATTCCTCCCGTTCAAAATGTCCGTTGTGAAAAAAAGTTCTATCATCCTTACCCTCAGCGAATTGGCTGTCCGCTCTTACAAAGTGGGGCATAGTAACGCCCTTTACTGCTTAACACAATACATAAGACAAAAAGTAGGTCATGTTATAAACTCTCAATAGGTATGCCTACACTGTACAAATGCCGCACACAAATACGCCGATTATACATTATGCACGGATGTGTTGCATATCGACGAGTTTCGATAAAAGCCAGTCGCGTGTCGAAGCGAAATAACGTTCATGAAGGTCTTTTTTTACAGAAAGAAGGTGGCAAATGAGTTGACAGTGGTAAGTGGTGGTAAGTGGATACTGCCATGTAAATCCGTAATATATATGAACACCAGTCCAGAATGACAAACTTTGGAGCGCGTTGGATGGATTTGGAGAAAGAGTTGGGAAAATGGGGAGGGATAGGATAGGATGAAATGGGAATGTACTCTGGCATATCTCACTTAATACCGAAACACGTATGCATTGGGGAATACGATTGAGTGGGAAATGCCGTATATATTTTCGATAGAATTTTCATTCTATTGTGCGAACCAATTAAAAAAAAATAGACATTACACTTGGTCGCACTACTGTTTGATTCGTGTACTGCTAACAAACTATCTTGGTACATTCCTCCTTAATCAGATAAGTAAAGTTGCTCCTTATCTAACCAATTTTCTCGGTCGCTTATGAGTTCGATTTATTTTCGACCGAGTGTACCGTCCTGCGAGACTGTTTTATTTATTCGGAAAGTGACCTTTTTATGTTGATGGATATGAAATGGTACGGTCTTAAATTGAGGAGTAAAATAAGTATTTTATTTGATTTATTTTATGTTTACTTGGAAAATTAAGCATTAAAAATTTAAAATAAAATGCAAACAAAGAGTTGAGATGGACAGACAATTAAAGTCAATAAGTTTCCTCAGACGGTTATCTAAGGTTGTAGACTTGAGTAAGGATAATTCATGTAAAGAGAAAAAATGTTAGCGAGGTGGAGAGAACCAAGAAACCGAGTACGTTTCTTACCACAGTACCATGGACCAGTTCGAGGTCTAGAGATTGCTTACAGAGCGCATTGTATGCTGACGTTGCTCTGCAAAATAATGCATTTTTCTGATAATTAGTACTACTAGATGGGATGTACACAAAAATATGGCTTCTAAATAATCGTTTAGGCATATTTACGCAGATATTACCCAAGAGCGGAGACGAGTGCCCGTTTACCCCTTGCGCAACTGATGCTGTCTACACTGCTAGAAGTAGTTCATCGAGACGTGGAGACGTGAATGAATTGTAATATTAGGTGCTTTGAGTGAAACTAACAATAACAATTTTTTTTGGGGAATATATTGAATATCCCTTTCCCATTCCTCCCAATTTATACAACCCTTTTTCCAAATCCATTTCTACATCTCAGTAGGCAGCGCATCCGGAGGCGTGAACGTTTGACATTTTTGTTGGCATATATCATCGCGGATGTCCATGGGCGACAGTGTCTACTTATCACCAGGTGGACTGTATGCTCGTCTGTCACGTACTTCCTATAAAAAAAAATTAGAAATAAATCGTAGAACAGAAGTTTTCATTATGGAATTCAGTGTTAGATGCTGCAATTTTTTATTTTATTTAACCTTATATAATAATGCTATATTTCAAAACAGGAAATGTTATATGAACTTGTCCTAAGATAATCCATGAGATATTTCAAGTATTTTGCAACATCCAAGCTATATAATATGCAATTATACAACACTACATTTTTCTCATTCTTGATCACGAAATTCCAAACAAAACCCTCCTTTGTAACTCAAATAGTTCTAGCAACAACCTTAAATAAATAAAAGCCAAAATATTTTTGAGCAAAATCTACATCTAGAAGTGAAGGCACTTTACTAAAGATACTTAGCATTTTTATATAAGTAAATAATTTGTCGTATTAAATAATGCCTGATTTATAAAATTACTCAAACAATAAAAATACCCCTTTTAACTGAAGGTTAAAAAACACACCAGAGGTGTAAAGGTCACTTCTATTACCGTTTTGACCTTTATTGCAGGGCTTTTAATAATTTATGCGTCGACCTCTACTTCGCCGTAACGCGTATAATTTCGTTATTATTTTCACAAAGTTTTTTCAATATCCATTCACCCTTAGTCTGTCTAGTTGCTGACGTCTTGCCATTCATTGATCGAGCATCGTACCATTATATAAGACATACAGTAGGTAACTCAACTTTTTTTCTATGTAAGTGGCTACACCGCAGCCCATGGACATATGCAAAACCCCGAGGTACACCGCCGACTTTGCAATCACAGCTTTCTTGAAGAACCCTATCATAGCGTAATGGAAAGGCCTCTTGAGGCAGTTCGTAGGCCTTGGCCTAAGGCTCTATATTTTCCTCAATATCTTCCATTTTCCACTTATACAATGGTAATGTTCTGAAGAGCTTTCCAATCTGATGCCAACTTCAGGTTTTTATTATTGCACCCTATAGGTCTATGACATAGATAGTCAACGCATGTTCGTGAAATGGTATGGAAACCAAACCTGACACTTATTTTGTACCTACGACTAAATCACGAGTAAATTTTAGTGATGGGAAACCGCTCACCAATGAAACGAAACACTATTGACGATGGGTTATTACGTAATTAGACATTTTTATGTTTTGTAACGTCGCTGAGGATTGCGAGAAGTAGAAACGACGACGGACAGCTTGCGTTATCTATCTCTCTATATCTGTTATTATAACTCTCTTTGCCATCTTGAAGAGTCTTAATGGCAACTTACAAGATATTCAAGTGTTTTGAAGTGTCTTGAAGACCGCACTGTACTTAAGTGCGGTCCTGAGCACATTTCTTATTGTGAAACCGAAAACTGTGAAATGAACGAACGAGGTTTTGCATTAAACTTACAACAAGGGGTTCATCAAGACAGCTATAAGCAGAGTTTTGCAAGGTCGCTAATGCAACCGCAAGCCTAGTGTTGCAGGTGTCCATGGGTAGTGTTGACCACGGGTAGTGGTGACAACTTACTATCACTTGGGCTACCAATCGGGCTGTTACATTTGATATAAAAATAAAATGTTTTACGTGGCGTATTGTGGCGGAGCGGAAGTCGTGGCGTATTTGACTGATTAGTTTCCTTTTACAATTATAATTGCTACATTACACGTATGATTGTTATGATTGTTATATATACGGGCTGTAACCTTTCCCCGAGCCTAAGTTGGATACTGGGTCATGACTATGAGTTAATTTATATATAACTAGCGGTGCCAGCGACTACGTTCGCGGGAACTTTAGTGATTCCCGCGTGAACTCTTTAACGGATAGGTATACACGTATTATAAAATGGATCTTAAATGTTAACCCAGGTCATAAGCGATAACTGTGCCAAGTTTCATTTAATCTGTCATTCATTCATTTTTTAGTCATTATTTTTTTATAGTTATTTTTTTTAGTCATTCAAACATTCATTTTTTTTAAAAAATATGTCATGTACAGACAGGGCTTTTATACGATATATAGATGTTTTGTATTTTTTTTTTGTAAAAATATCAATTTATTTTGGCTTTGTATTTATCTAAGAGTAATGAGTAATTTTGTATAGATTGGCGTTATATTTTTTTGCGCGGCCATTGATAAATGTTATTGACGTTCATAGGCCCTGCATAAAAATGTGATAATGTGCCATATGTACAGCTCTAAACTATAACGAATAAGAGATATTCGACTTTGAAGATGTGAACTCAACGCCTGTCTGTTATCTCTGGCAATCAATAAAATTAATGACTGCTTTATGGTTTTGTATTTTTAAATATAAAATCAGGTGAAATAAATTAGAAAAATATAGATACATTTAATTATAAAACGTCAAAATATTCGTTTTCTACATCATAACGAATATAATATATAGAGTCTAAATATAATGCCGATGGTTTAGGATTCCCTTGGTATTTTTCCTATCCTAGGTACAGTTCTTTTATTTCACGAAGGTGGGTTAGGCTTAGTAGTGTTTGTTCACGTACATGTATTTTGTTTTAGTGTGTGTAAACTTGAGAACGCTCAGTTGGGTTCCCGACGCCGCAGCGCACACTAAAACAATGTACATGTACGAGTACAACACTACTAAGCGTAACCTGCCTTTGTGAGATAAAACAACTATACCATATAATTGAGATTTTGTGGGAACAGCAACTAATATTCGTGTACCTACCATATCTCATACCCTTTGCATTTGTTTCTATTAAAATATAGGCAATAGCGTATTCAAATGACGCATTAGACTCGCCCTCTTAAAAACCAGGTGTTAGTACAAGATATAAGGTTGTAAATTTTAAACATTTTTTTCATTATAGTTATATAATTCCAGTTTTTATATGCTCCCCATAATTAATGTTAATTGTAGTCTATTGGCTTGTCTAAAACCCCTGTCTAATATAAAATAAATGTATATGTAAAGGATCCAATGGAATGGATCCTTGTTCCATGGATCCATGAAATGGAATGGAATGGAATGGATTTATTATCTCCAGCAGAATAGCAGAATCTAATCTTGTAGATTCATATGGACAGTAAATATTAATGATTTCACAATTAAAGCCAAATTATGAAATTATGAAGTCAAATTATTGAACTGACTTTGTTAAAATTGAATTTTACAGCGTTTTGAAAAGGTTCCTGGTTTCTGTTTATAAAATAAAACAGGTTGCTCGTGTTCGGTTACACCTCAAACGAATTTAGAATTGAAGTTATACTACTGTTTCGTTCCTGTACTCTATTGACCGCCCTCTATTTGACCCGATGTCAATACTCGCCTTTTGTTATAAAACATTAGAAATTAATTAGGTGCATAACGTTGGTTAAAGGTCATTTACCCCGAGGAAAGGGTTAGATTTCCTTAATAAAAATATACATGCCTTGTTTTTCCGGAGTTTCAGTTTTTACGCTTATTAAGCATTTAAGAGAGTATCTATATTAAAGTGTAGCGATAAGTATTAGTTGTTTAATTAATTAATGTAGTTTAATTACACTTAATTCAAATACGAAGGATTTTTAGCTACTCGTTTATCTACATGTAAGAGGTAACACGACTGTCTTCGAGTAATTTTAAGCTATATCTGAAATGAGGAAGTCCAAATTTAAGAGCTCCGACATAATAGATAGTCATAAGATGTAGTCATGGTTATAGCCTTCAACGAACCACAGAGCTCAGGCCTCCCCTAGTGATTCAATAAAGCGTTTCGGACCAAGTCCAATGCGAATCGGTGTATTATCGGGCATGCGGGTTTCCCCATAGTGCTTTCCTTCACCGATAAGCCAGTGGTATTTTTTTTAATCCCTATTTCAATAGAAACATAGTGGTTCACGCTGAGGATTTAATTCACGAATATAACAGTTGGGAATATATACCCCTAGGCTATTTCCTCTCTATATATAGCGTAATTCACATAAATACTATAACGTAATTCATGCCGGACCATACCATAGATCTTTACTATAGCATACTATTTTTAGAGGTCGTGTAGTTCCTCAGAGCTTGTGGCAACGGCTTTGTTATCCATTAGTCGCCTTTTACGTAGTTCCCTACCAAAGCGTAACTCACGCAAGAACATACCGTACTATAACTCTGGACAATAGCTTTACGTTAAATTTACTAGAGATACTAGTGATTTACGTTAGACAGTATACGTTAGACGTTAATATAGCAATCACTCTATCATAGCTCTGTACCATAGCGTAATTTACGTTAGTTAAAATAATTACCTTGTTTACAAGTAATATACTTATTTACTACTTATTTCCCCCTCAAATTCGGTTCCTTCAGCAATTATCACCATAGTAACAGGCTCTTAGTAGTTAATAACTTTGTTTTCATAAAATAGTCTGTAGTCCGGGTCATAATATCTTTACATAAAATCATTGGCGATAATTCACATACAAACTCATCATACAATAAAACACACACACACAAACTCAGCAAACGTAGACCGTGCACACTCTAAAAGTAATAAAATTAGCTATACGTTATTTGAATATAATTTACCCGTTGGAGGTTCAGGTGGGTGTTGTACCGTTTATTTGTCCTGACGACCTGCCCTCGGTTGCCGATTGGGTCAATACACGTCTACACAGGGCTATACATCGACAGTACACATCTACACAGGTTTCTACATAGTACAAACAGAGGCCCCCGTCACGTGACGGTTGTGAGAATTTGAAAACTCTCTAGGGGCAGGTAAGGAGTGATTTTTGGACCAAAAGGAATGCTATGTAACAATTGAAACGTGTACACAGTGGTATTGGGGCAAGAATACGAGTATCCGTGATTTGCATTTATATTCATAATACTTGCCTTGATTTTACATTTGTATGGTAAAAATGAACGGTGAGAACTCGAGCGCTCGAGCGCTAAGTCGGCGCTAATAACTTTTAGACTCGAGCTTTTTTATTTCAAGGGTTTAAGCGCAAAACCATAAAAATGTTAAAAATTTGGACTAAAAGCTCGCGTTTAAATGCTGGTTACAGTAATCGATCATTATCTTATCTTATCAGGGTCATCCACTTGGATTCCCACTTTGACCCATTGGGATCTTTTGTGTTTCCCTAACCTTAACTTCTACTTTTGCTGCCCAAACATTGTATCCATAGTATACTTCAGGATATCCGGCAGTCGTAGAAGCCTGTAGTGTTCTAGCTCTGGATTATGGTAACTGACTGTCAAATATAACACCAAAATACTTGACTTCATTGGAGATCTCAAGCTTTTTTCCATAGAGTGCTAGTTCCTTTAACCCTCTAAGAATCTTTTCCTTTGTGAATATGACCACTTTCGCTTTGTTCGGGTTTATGGTTAGATTATTACCATAGAAACACCTTTCTATCCTACTTAACGCCATTTACCTGATTTTCGATATTGTCTTTGGAAGTTTTCTTTTAACCAGTATTCATCAATAGAATTATACTATTATACTATTCTACTTATACTATTAGGTAGTATGCTTTCTTTATCATTTAGTCAGTAACGACTCAATGATAGTGATGATAGCCTGGTAGTGACCAGGCACCACAGGAGAGACGAAAGAACTCCCTACCTGTGGACAGCCTCTTGTAGTTAACGCTGTAATTGTATCGCCTAGCAGCGTTGACTGAATCATTATACTGTTAAGCATGTTGTCCAATCATTTACATATGGTGGGATCAATTCCATGCACTCTAGCCGATGAATGTATCGCCTCAAAGATTGTTCGATCAAAAGCTCTCTCTATATCGAAAACGGCGCTTAAGCAGATTTTTTGATGTTCCAGTACTGCCTCCGTCTTTCTCATTATGTGGTGCAAGGCAATCTCCGTGGACTTGCCAGATTGGTAAGCACACGGGAGTTTATGGAGCGGTTTAAAAGTGCTCCCTTCTCTATATGTCTGTCAATCATCTTCTCTAACGTTTTTAAGAAAAATTATGTCAGACTTATGGGTCTATAAGCTTTCGCTTCTTCGTAATGTAATTTGACAGGTTTGGATAAATACCTTGGTTACTTTTACATTCCTCCAAATTTTTGGAGTGTATCCAAACGCTATACATGATTTGTGGAGTATCAACGAATGACGAGTTAGAACTGTTGTATCCTCCTGAAGAAGTATAGAATATATCTCATCTATGTGGTTTAGGGGCTTTGAATGGTTCAAAACCATTCAAGGCCCGATGTTCATCCACTACCTTCTCTGCTACGTCCAAATCAGACTTCGAAGTACGTTTTTGTTGTTCTTCATTACTGATTGGTTCAATAAAGGATATTATACTTGTAAGTATAATATCCTAGAGCCGGGGAAGTGAGTGTTGAACATCACCTTGAGTATGTCAATGCCTCTATGTGTGACCCTTTTCATCTTTTATGGTCGAAAGAGCAAAGGGATCTTTGCTAAACATAAAACCTTTGAAAGCCTCATTGCTTCTGGTAATCGATCATTAATGAAGACAGTTTCTTTATTTACACACGATCTTTTTTGACGTTGAGGTTATTCCAGAATAGTACGGAAAAAAAAATCTACTGCAGGTTTAAAACGAAAAATTTCTAAAATATTGCCCGTAGATAAGTAAAATTTAAGGCTAATAGCGTTAGTTCAAAACAAATGTTTGCTTTTGCCGACATTTACCGTTTTCAGCGTACGTAAGTATAACTCATTGGCGTAAATTGACACTAAGCTGATGCGGGATTTGGGTGGACACATCTGTCGCATTCCAAATGAGGATGGTCATAGAATAAGATTCAAAGGGCTAGAGAACTGTAACGTTGTTGTGTGGCTCCTTTTTTTTTAGTTGACAATTTTTAAAGTGAAAACCATTTTATACGTCACTGACGAAAGCTGTGAGGCTTATCGGTATCAGCCTATAATGTCCCATTCTAGGTACAGGTCTCTACTAGAGACTCACGCCGTAATCCGCGCCCGCCACTCGGGCCCAGTGCATTTCAGGGACTACACACGCTTCAGTTTCCTTAATTAGCGAGCAATGGGTTTCTTCACGATGTTTCCTTTAGGTACTATCGAATTTAAAATTCCTACTTAAGCAGAAGCCAGCATGATGTTTTAAGGCCACAGTAGAAAATCAGTAGTTTGGAACTCACATCCTTATAAAAGCAAATCAAGAACATATATTCCTTGGCAATCATTCTGGGTCAATAATTTTACAAACGAACACTTTTTAAAAACGTTTTAGTTGCAGTTGATATTATTAGCATTCCCATTAATAAATTTTTATGCATGTGGCTCGAAATATAAGTATAATGATAATCAATAATCAATAATGAAAAGACTATAGTATTTTTATTATTTTAATGTCCTGCATTATTTTAAATTAATGAAATAAAAGATGAAATATGTATGAAAGAATTTACCACGTGGATTTCAACCATAATTCTGCGAGGTGTCGCATCTGGAGAGATTTAATGAATAACTTGGACTTACGATGTCGTACGAATACATCATACTCTACAAATTATTCATTCGAAGACGCGACATTATAAAATGACAAGTATCATTTTCCTTACAATGTTCTAATTGGTGGTATTCAATCGTTACCGAGCGATAACTACAAAAGAGGTCGCTAGACGCCAATCGGAAGAGAGATTTCGCTATTTCCTTTTTCAATTTCTTTGGAATATAAAGCCATACTACGAGACCAGCAGATGAATTATAGATTTTTTGACATTTTTTTTTTCTCGTTGGTGATAAATTGAATTGATAATCGATTTTAAAATAAATCTATTTCTCAAATATAAATAGTCGGTTGTATAGAAAATAATTGATTAATTTTCATCGCACAAACATTTGATACCAATTGTATACCTACATGTATTCAATCGCTTAATAATTAGAACATGCTAAGAAAATCGAGCGTTCATACAAATACAAACTTCTCTGCAATTAATTATCAACTTATTCAATAAGCAGTTAAGTATTGCCAACCGCTAATATATGTTAGGTTACTGTATAAATTTACGGATATTTATGCATAATAATCGCATTGAATGTCTCAATTATTAATTATGGTAACACTTAAAAGTAATTGGAGACTAGCGACATCTATCGGTATGACTTAACGTCCTCGCAGCCTTTTTCGCGTCGCCATTTGCTTTTATGATGATACAATTACGGCGGTGTGATGATAGCGGAGGAAAGGTAGTCGTTGTTCGGACGTTGAGGAGAGCGGGGAATTCGAGTGGAACAGAGTGACTAAATCAAGTCAGATAAAGTGAGAATGGCCTAATAGTTCGTCCGAAGTGAGTCAAGGTCATTGGTTGCTTAAATGCATATTCCTACTTATTAGTGCATGTATACCATAATACCAGCGGAGTTCTCGTGTTGTAAATTAAACTTGATAAAGTCACCTAAATGTTTCAAATATTGAACGTAGTTTTCATATAAGGTGGCAGAACAAAGCAATTCATTCAGTTAAAAAACGAATGTGAAATTTAAAATCTTGGTAATAGGTAACTCGTTTACGAACGCTAAAAAGTTTGTAATATCTAGATTTCTTCGAAATCTACCTAACAAGAAGTATTTCATAAAGACATGTAAAGGAAATGTGTTCACAAATTGTTATTGTACGATCTCGGAGGTATTGAAGCAAGTTTTTTTTATCACCAGAGCGTGACTTGAAAGTATTTACTAGGTTGTCACAAGGAAAACCCTGTTTATATAAAAGTAGAGGAGAAAGTCTGTTTATTTATAAAGGATTACTGAATAAACGAATTTGATACGTCCTTTGTGTCTGACAAATAATAGATATCATTCTTCCCTACCTATAGAGAATTCGCGAAAAAAATATTAGTAGGAATTCTTATGCAAATACTAAATTATACTGATTAAGCCACATTGTCCATGCCAAAGACCTTAACTCAGTTTTTTCACTCTTAGTGTGCTTCCTTTTAGGGAGATTTTGAAAAAATCTAGATATCGTGAAGATAACGACTTCTGAATTTCGAAAAAATAATCGCTACATCTCGATTAAAGGTAACCAACCGTTTTTTTATAGCAGTGGTGGCAGATGGACCGGATGGCCACGAGATGGTAAGTGGTCACTGCCGCCCATGAATACCTGCAACACCATGGGGAATGCGGGTGCACTGCCGACCTTACAGGATCCTATTCGCAGCCTACTTGAAGAGAACCATGTCATAGCTAAGTGGAAAAATCTCAGTAGGCAGTTCGTTCCACAACATATCATCATGAATAACTTTTTAGAATGGCACCTGCCATCAGCCTTTTGCTTAGAAAACATCGTAAGGACACCCGAATGCTCCAGAAAAAGAAATCTGGTGTATGTGTATTTACGAATCCGCACTGGACCTGCGTAGTGGATTACGGCCCGAAACCTCCCCAGTGATTTACTAGGGGAGGTCAGTGCCCTGCAGTGACTGTTAGGTAGGTATTAAGGTATTAGATATTTAAGGTACTTGTCAAGCAAGTTTATGTGATATGCTTTACCTACATGATAATATACATACCCTTAACATTTCAAAAACTCGTCATTTACAACTGGGAGCTTCTACTTCAACTTCATACTCACTTCGTAAGTGTTAAACTAATTTTGTTGCCAGTTACAAGATACAAATGCAAGTAGAGGACCTGCTAACGTGTGGAATATGCATTTTTAATGCAAGTAAATGTAGTTCTGTAACGTGAAATGCAGACTCATGTAAATTGGATTTTCGACTGCACTGCATTTAAAGCGTTTCTATTTAAACAAGCAGCAAAAAAAACTAAAGGAACACCAAATAATGATCAGCAAAAGAACCTATTTATAATAATAATTAAAGTAAATTATTTTAAATTATTATATTATACTTAGAATGTCACTTTCACGATACTCCTAAAGCGCGCGCCACGAGCTGGAATAATTTCGGATTGACATGAGATCAGCCAGGACTGGACAGTAAGAGATTTGTATGATATCGTCATTCACCGACTAGACTAGACCCCTCATATTAATGTTCAATAATATGTGAGGTCTAGTGAAGTGGTCGGTGAATGACCGAAATTCTTCCTGCTAGTGGTGCGCGCTTTAGACGAACTCCTTTAATTATAAACAAACGCCTTCAATTGTACGCGTTTGGTCTCTATTTACAATATAAAAAGTTGTTCTTTCATTTTTTACCGTTCTGCCACCTTCTCCACAAAAAATCGCCAGCTTTCTTAGTTAGTTCAACAGGAATAACCCTACATCTTCCATTACAGTCGTAATCGACACAGTTGGTATCAATTGCTTTTTTTATCAATAATGCTTCCGATATTATTCAAGCAAACATAAACGTAGCATACATTAATTTGCCGATATCCAGCCAACCGCACGAACTATGTCATCCCAGCATAATATATTGTATCAGACGTTGCTATGCATATATTACTTTATATACTCTTATGGTGCAGAGACAATCAGGGATTTGGCTATATTCCCTGACATAGTCCCTTGACATGGAGTCCCTGCGTACTGTGCGGTCAGAAGTACAGTTTATACCGCGATCCCGAAAGTTGTGGAATGAACTGCCAGCTAAGGTTTTCCGTTACGCTACCATACGATATGGGCCCTTCAAGAGAGCTGTGAACAGGATTCTGCAAGGTTGGCAGCGCCCTCGCATGTCCCTTGGTGTTGCAGGTGTCCATGGGCGGCGGTGAACACTTACCAGCATGTAGCCCGCCCGCTTGTCCGCCATTTATTTTAAAAAATATGCGAAAATGACATTTCCTTGCGACAGATATAAAGTTACAGAAGACTGCCGTAAAATGTATCACGTCCGTATTTATGGAGTGAGTGAGGTATGCTAGAGCTCATTTTCCATCGCCTAACCTATCGATCAGAGTATCCTATCTTACTGTCCCATTGATTAGAGTATAATGGGATAAAAGAGCACTTATTCCGCTTCTCTCCCATCCATTCTCATCCATCTGGTGTTGCAGGTGTCCATGGGCGGCGGTAACACTTACCATCACGTGAGACCGCCTGCTCGTCCGCCCACTAGTATATAAAAAAAAAAAAATCTCACCTCCTCTGGAGGATGAAACTCCTCGTTCCGTTAGTCCTTTAAACTTTCCATTCCCAACCCTTTTTTCAAATCTACTCATAAATCTTCAGGGGTCGGTGTCATAATCGGGAGCGTGCCAACGTTTATCATTCCCGACTGATGCTGGCATGTTTCGGGGATGTATGGAAGCAAAGGACACATAAAATTTGTAGTGGGACAAAGGGCACACCGTGTGGATAAATAGTAGTGGGGACCGACAGGTGGGACAAAAAGGTACAAATATAGATTGCAAACACCAAAATCAATAAACTTAGGCAGTTTATTCGCTTATGTGTACAAAACCTAAACTGACGAACAAATTGGCAACTTCCAAATACCTATTGAAGTCGGGGACAAAGATTATTACCTAAACACGGGTCCTTTACCACGATATTTGAACAACAAACGATGCAATCATTTACCACCCTTTCCCTTTACATATCAATGAGAGGAAAATCAAATTGTCGCGTTGTAACATTGCTGCTGTTTAGCATAGTACAGGGTCAGGTAGGGTTCGGCCCTAGAGTAATATAATATTCACAAATATCAAACTTGAGGGCTTTTGATATGGTAGAGGTAGCATAGTAATAAGCTAGTTTTACTGTTTCTAGCGATGTAGTACTACTTTTGGATTTTTTATGAGCTCACCCAGAGTAACAAACGTTTGTTTTGTTTAGAATACATAAAGGCAATGTTTTCTCTTCGTCATTTCATTTAAGTAAACGACAAACCCTCAGTGATTCACTGGGCTGACAAAAGTAGAAATATATTTTTTTATAGGAAGAAGTCGACAGACGAGTATACAGTCCACCTGGTGGTAAGTGGATACTGTCGTCCATAGACATCCGCGATACATGCCAACATCAATTCACAATGACAAATGTTCTCATGCCCCCGGATGCGCTGCCTACCTTTGGAGATGTAGGAATGGATTTGGAGACAGGGTTGGGAAAATGGGGAGCGATAGGATAAGATGGGATGTGAATAGGCTCTGGCATATTCCAATCACTACCGAAACACGTATGTAAGTACATAGGGGAAGAGGATAAAGTGGGAAATGCAGTACATAATCGCTTCGAAGCGCTCCATATTGCCTGGTTGTATAACAATTCCTCCCTGGTCAGTTTGACTTGCCTTTTCGCAGTCGAGTTTTTATTTATTAATTTATTTTTATAAGTAAGAGTTTTCTATATAAACACATTAAAGGGTAAAAAGTAAGTCACATTTTAAGTATAAATTAGGTGGATAAGTATTTTTTTATATTTTTTAACTTGTAATTTTCCAAAACAAACTGGATAAAACTTTAATATTTCGAAGAAATTATATATCGACTATATCCAGCTTTATGAGATATCTAGGCTTGATTATACTCCATAACTGCGATAGTTCGACAATTCAATCGGACGTTATGGTAATAAGGTGACAGTAATTCAAGCTGAGGTTATCCCTTGTAGTCAATTCCTGTTGACAACCCAATTGGGGACGCTCTGAATAGGTACTTCAACATTAAATAAGATTATAATCCGTTGAATTGAGGATTGAGAACACCTTCGAAGTTCATTATCAACATTTTCTAGGTATTTCATTCATTTTTGAGAAGTTCGTTACTTTGATTACTATTTTGAGGAGTTCATTCGCTTCGTTATTTAATTTATCTTTATTTTTGTCTTATAATAAGATCTACTTTAAAATAATTATAAAAATACCTAATTAATATCTGCAACTTTTTAATTTATGAAGCATTTACATAGCTCATAGAAACAGCATACTGAAATGCCAATGAAGCGACAATTTGAAGCTTGCCGGTGGTGGTTGGATGAGAAGAGCCGAGGACCGTGTATGGTGGCGAGTTTTGGGAAAGACCAATATCCAGCAGTCAAGGCCTTCATTATGTTGGGAATTTAAATTTAAATGTTAAAATAGTTAAAATTAGTATTTCGTAACAGCAGTTACTTCTGAATAGTACCGCCGCGGCCTTCTGTGTGAATTTCCTTGATTGTTAATGTGTTAAGACAAATATTTATTTGGGATTCGAATAGTTTGTGTACAGTTTTGTGTGTTTATCTGAAAATAGGCGAGCTGTTGAATGCGGTGTTATTTTGTATTTAACGTATCTTCTAACTAGATAAATAGTCAGTAAGTATAATTGATAGTAGAGTTCAACAAATTAGTTTACTTTATTTCTGACATTAGTGTAGAGCCCCTGGGCTCCGGTAACGATTGGTGCCGGAGGCGCTTTGTGTATAGAATATCAGGTTGCTTTTAATACATTTCAATTGATATAATAAAGCTAATAATGTCTGAATTCAATTTACACGAAGCTAATTAGTATTACTGATTTGCCAATATGTACGAAATAGAAGCCTTCAAAACCTTAATGCTATGGAAACTAATACCCAGGTTATTATAATTATTAAGTTCTATGTTATTAAATCTATCTGTAGATACGGAAACCTTTGTTTAATTAAAAGTATTATTACTAATGAAATGAATTGGCAGTAAACAGACAGGTAATCGAATTAATTAATTGAGCTACATACAGCCTTTGACGACAACTTGATTTGTCCTTTATTTATTCCAAATGAAGGTCCACAGCACCTTTATAGGGCTTATGAAAAATAATTAAGTGGAAGTAAGTAAGGGAAGGGGTATACAAAACCGAGCGCTGAATGAAAAGGTAACAACTAAAATAATTCACTTCAATTATTTGGGAAATCATTTTATACTCGTATATTTTTTTTCCGCTCGACAGAGCCTCACCATCCCAAACTCCTTGGTTGTTGACAGCCTAACCTATGTCCCCGATAGGAATGGATCTCCCCGTTGCCGTCGTCGTCGTCGTCCTCGGCACATCTTAGACGACCCTGTCGACCCAATTACTGCTCCCAATGCGGTTCTTACACTACACTCACAGACTACACATATACACCGCCCCCACCGGCGGAGACAAGGACGTCATCCTCGCTACACCGTGAACAAACACCGGCCTTCAGCCAACACTTTTACTAGGTATCAGCGCGTGCCTGGGCGCTTCTCGTCGACTCGCGATCCCGCGGTACCCTCCTAAAGTAACGCCCTAAGCCGAAGTCCGTTCCTTCCACTGGTCTACTGGAGGGGGAGCCCTTAGGCTTGTTGCTGCACATACTTTTTGCTCCTAGCTGAGCGCCTTCTGCGCTCGCCCTAAACTATACATGTACGGTGACTCTTGAAAGGCCATTAGGACCACAAGCATTTAGCCATTCCGATTTTTTTTTGTAGGAAGAAGACGGCACAAGTAAACAGCTCACTTGATGGTACTCTTAAATTAACATTGGTACGGTTTTCGGTTGGACAGCGGTCAACCAGGCAAGTCGCGTATTTGATCTGACCATTTGTCATTTGTTCTTCACTTTGCAGATGACTACAAATTTCCTCCTCCAACTATGTGACCCAAGTAGGCAGATTGTTTTGTAACTGGATATTGGAGAATCTGGCTTTAATTATGAGCTCATTGGTAATTGAAGCGTTGGTATATTTTGGGTTGGTAGCGTTGGCTGTTCGTGGTATGCGTGGCATTTTGTGCCAAACGTATTATTTTTCATCGCAGCTGACTGCTTGTAAAGTCCAGGATCCTAAAACCATAACCGTAATCAACCTTTTCATCGTCCACTGTTGGAGAAGGGCCTCTTCATGCACATTGTCTTATGTATTAGCAACGTATGGCCTTAAAACACGACGCTAGCCAAGCGGGTTGGCAAGTCCACTTTTTTGAAGGTGGTGTAGACCGTCAATACTTGCGGTAGCGGCTTTGTTATTCCTTAGTCGTCTTTAAAAACACTCCATATAATACTTTGTTTAAAAAGACCGAGAAAACAAGACTCCTGACAAGTCTTGATAAAATCAATATGCCCTATTTTTAGTCATAAATAGATAAAACTTCTTTTTACTTTAGCGCACTATCAATCCAAGCGAAGTATATTTTCAGAATCATAAAAAATAGAATGGTTCTCAAAGTATCTTACACCGAAGGCTTTTAGTGTGTCTAAATAAACAATGTGTTGTCAGAATTATCCAACAATAGAAGTTCGTAGAATCCCTGATTATCCGTTTCCTCACAACTATTGCGCAATCAAGAGTTGTTATATCGTCGTTGTTACAAAGAATTTCTCTAGTGTCATTACAAGTACAGTTTCTTCTTCGAATGTGCCCCCGGACTTAGAGCCAAATATATAAACGATTCTCAGAATTAGTCCCAGACGTGTTTCATAAGACCTTTTGCAGGCTGCGCAAAGATTAGTTTTGAACCACTCGATTTAAATCTGAGGTAGAACGTTCTTTGGGACAACGATACTTTGTAAATTATGAGAATTAATTTTCCTAGGCCTTCATTCTAGATGATAGAGAATTTGAATTCAAATTTTCAGTGGGTAATAATAAAACCATTTATCGGGCCCTAATAAAACCCGAGCTTGTAACGGCTGAGTGATACCCGCTCTCATGTACAATTTTAGCGTATTCAGATGGTCTCAGAGCGAACTAGACGCCTTGGATAGAAAAATCCGCACAAGAGTCTACAGGATGCATCACCCGAGGTCCTCGGTACATAAATTGTACAACCCATGAAAATGCGGCGGTCGAGGCATCTTAAACGCTAAGACCATGCATAACCGTGAGATATGCAAGCTCCGCGGCTATTTTTTATCTTAGGATGATCGAATTTGCGAAATCGTGTCGAACGACAAACGACTCACCCCCTTATCCTTAGTCGCTACACAATGGCAAGAGCCTGTGGTGTGCAGTACATGTGATTGAGAGACGTCTGGCAGGAAAATGAACTGAACGGAAGGTTTTTCAGAAAAATAACGGAAGGCTCTCTACGAGCCCCACATGGACTCCAAAGCTTCCGTGCACTGGCTACGCTTCGGAGATCTTTTCGGAGAAACCAAGGGGTATATGTTACCTGTGCAAGAGAGGATGTGTTGACGGAAACTGCCAGAAGTATATACTGATGGATAGAACCGTGGACGTGGTAGAGAATGCCTTAAGGCAATAAGCTCGCCTTTTATACAATAAAATGCAATAATGTGTACCTATCTTCTATATATCTAATATATAAAAAATAATGTTTGTTTGTTTGTCCTCTATGCGTTCCTAAACCGTCCGTTCCGTTGCGATGAAACTTTGGTGAGTTGTAGTGCGCGCGCCCGCGAAGGTTTCTGAATTAGTACTTGAAGACGACGCGAACGAAATCGCCGGCAACAGCTAGTAATAAATAAATAAGTAAATAAAATTCCCCAATCAACAATAAGAAAAAAAGAATGAATAGTAAGTAAAAAATTGCCATTTTAAATATTAAGGATACTTTCTTTTAACTAGTAAACGAACCAAGATATCATCAGTAAATTCCAAGAATATTTTTTTGTCTTTCTTTAACCAATGAAGCTTTGGGAAAATGCCCGGTCAGATGTGGCAGTTAACCTACTTTCCCTAGATCTTTCCACCTAGTTCCGTAGTTTTTTTAGGTATGGGTTTATTGTGATTATTCCACATAATGTAAATACTTAAATAAGATAAACAATGCAAAATAATAGACTTTATTTAGATATAGTTTATTGTTTTTAATAATTAGTTAGATAAATGTTCATTTAAACTAATGTATGTATACGAAGGCATGAACTAATAATACTAATAGTAACTAATAAATCCTGAAGAGAAAACTAGTTGTTATTTTTATTGAAAACTTACTCTCTGAGATAACCTTCCAATATGAAACCAAAATTTACGTTTGTTTCTTGTTTGGCATCTTACTAAATAATAATGTACAATACTTTAAAATTATGGCGTTTGTTTCGCTGACGAGTATATTGGATTTACAGTAAAGTCAAAACAAAGCCTACTTTAAAATTGTGTACGCGCTGTTTCCCAAGGGAAATATTTTAACACGCTTACTGCACAAGAAACACCAAGTTCATGTTAACTTTTACACACGATCGGAACACACGGTGCCTTGTGAGATGATTTACGTGTACTCACTCGGGTTTAAAATAAAAATTTTAGCTACTTTTTCAAGAATTGCATTTTTATTTTTGTTTACTAATTTCATACTTATTTACATATATTTGATCTCACATTAATCATACAATTTATTTTTAAAGAAATAAGGCGGCAGATTAGCAAGAGTCGCTCATGGACATACGAGATACATGCCAACATCACTTCAGGATTACAAAAGTCGGTGCGCCCCCGAATATTCTGCTTATTTTTGGACATTTAGGAATGGAATTGGAGCAAGGTTTAGGAAAATGGAGAGATATAGGATAGGACGGGATGGAATGGCCATTCCCATGCTTTGTGATATCTCACTCACTACCGAAGGTTAACCGGCAGTGACTGGACGAGGACAGGAGCCGAAGATCACGTGTTACATAAACTGATGATGAATCGTATAATCGATAATAGTAAATCGATAATATCGATATAATCAATGCAGTATCGTGTGATGTGCGTGTATTTTCAATAAAATCTTCTAAACACTAGATTTCTTCCATGATAATGGGCGAAACCGCAATTACTCAGTGTAATACAAATGCTGAATCTACATGAAATATGTAATTTAAAGTGGGACCATGAAAGACCGGGTCAAAGAAGAGGAAAATCCATATAAATTGTGCAAAGGAAGAGGACACGGTTTTCACGCCATTTATTCTAATGTAAGGCCTCATTTATATCAACCACCTAATCGTAAAAAAGATTAATGTTTTTTGAATAAATTTAAATATTTGTAATAAAATTCGTGTGAGAACTTTTAGTGTTACTTCACACTGAATCACGTGTTTTTGGCATGAAAGGAGATCGTCGCTGTTTTCATAATAATTATGGATTTAGTTCACCGCCAGATGTAAACTGAATACAAATTCATAATTTTTTTGTAAGTAACGGGTATATTTTTATCGCCTTTTTATCTTAAAGTATACGTCTTGTCGCGTAGGTTATAATTATTTATAGAAAAAATGTGGCGGACGAGCAGTGAGTCCACCGGTTGATAAGTGGGGTACGTGGGGTAGATACTATTACCGTAGAAATTCGCGATATATGGCAATGTGTGTAAACATTGATGTAACATTTAAAAGCTTTTTTATATAGTTGGTATAGTTGGTAGATGGTAGACGTGCTGCCGAGTCACATGATGGCAACACCCACCAGAGGGCTTGCGGGTGCACTGCCGACCTTGCAGAATCCTGATCACACTCTCTTGAGCCATATATCGTAATGTAATGAGAAAACCTCGGCTGGCAGTTCATTCCGCAACTTAAGAAAATGAAAAAAAAAAGATTTAAGAAAAAAGATTGGGAAGAATAGGAGAATGTCTATTATTTAGTCATAATTAAATTTACTGTTTTCATTGTATTCTTTTATTATAGAAAATTTGTGGCAGTCTAGTAAAATTAGGCGGATTAGGTGAAGTATTGTAGCGTACCTAGGTACATTGATAAATAATACCAATATAATCAATACTCTGTTTCATGTGCATGAAATTACGCTTTACCCACATGCTAGATGCATGATAGATATCGAGCGTCATTATCGTCAGAGCCACGTGTGTTGCAGAGCTAGGACACAGCTTTTGTATTAACTGTAGTTCGGAATACTACACGTGGATATTATCACGACGATAGAGACGAGAGATGGGTGGTAAAATCAGGAGACAGTCAAAAATGACGTACACACGTAAGATGACACGTACCGGAATGTGCAGCTTATCTTTGGGGATTCATGCATAGAAACAGGTTCTACTCTTATTACAAAATAAAAGGTATGAGTAAACTTGGCGAGCATGGAGAGTAGTTTCACGCCAAATAGATATAATTCGAATAATAGGAGTATAAAATATTTTTTCAGTCATGGAATAAAATTTATTTTCAATAATAATACGTTTACGAATAAAAGATTTTTCCCAATCAATTGAGAAATGTTACAAATATTCGAAAGGTATTTATCAAAATCAAGAAAAATGTCCCTAAGGTTATCTACAAACCAATCGGAGGAGTGAGGCATTATCGCGATGGATATTTCAAACTTTACCTAGTTACTTAGTCATTTGGCAGATGAAAAACGCAGTCCAACTTCATAATAAGTTAAATAAAAATTGTTGTTTTCAGGGATATTTTGCCGAGAGAAATGTTTGTTGTTAAATTTATAGTAACTACAATGAATATTATGATGAATCTTTGGATGTTGTTGTTTTGAAAAGATACAGGAATGGTTTATAACTTTTTAACTTTCGCGTTCTGAACACATTATATATTTATACCGACAATAAGCACCCTTTGCTTAGAAAAGTCACATTTACTCCGAAATCTATTTTGCTTCATGAATTTTTTAGTAGATAAAACATAAACAAAATTTAAAACGTGTAGCCATAATCAACGAGCAATGTGGTGTGCTGTGAAATCCAGTAAGATTCTTTATAGTTGTGTGTTTGAATCAGGCAGTTTTGTTACAAGTAATGACTCGTACCGTTCGCGTACACCTATGAACATAACATTCATCTAATCAATTATTAAGTCTAAACACGCGCTAAAAAAATGAGCGCTCAACGCTCATTATCTGAACATACCTTTACTGTTTAGTCCCTCATAGGTCTTTACAATAATTCCGATAACAGAGATCCAGTGAACTCTCAGTGTCTTAAGATGAAATTCTCGTTTTCGACCCTCGTCATTAAAAGTTGGGACAGTAGCAGAGGCGTGCCTATAGTGAATTATTATTTCTCGTTCAAGCACAGCTGGGATTGAGTCTTTAATTTATTAGAAACTGAGCAACAATCTCGAGATAATTGCAGGCTACGAAACAAGAGCAATGATCTGAGGCTGTATGTCAATTAATGTCAGACACGATGGCCTTATAATTTTGTTGAGATTCCAGACCTCTTGACGAATATTGTGTAATATTATAATGAAAGATAGGCTTCGGGAAGAATGTTTTCATCGAAAGTACGGAGTACCAAACATTAAATTGAAATACCAAAGAATAGCTAAAGTTCATTCATTTAAAAATTGAAACCAACTTTTATTATAAACAGGTCTTAAATAGGTACCTATATTAATGTTTACTTATTTTATTTTACTGTACGTTTTGATCGGGTTGCGCCAATCATAATCACGAGTTGACTACACGTACACATCCAGAACTGCGAGCATTTTATTTAAACTACCCGCATTTGGTCATAACAATCTGTGACATATAATACTTGTAAGTCTTGCAGCATCTAAAATAACGTCAAACGAAACATCGAGAGGTTTAACTGAAATTTATTAAATTTATGGGTGGTGTAATCCAGCCTTTCCGAGACGCCGACACGGATTGAGCAAAATAAAATAGTTGAACCTACGTGTGTCCATAATAAGACTCGTTTAATCTGCGTAATGTTGAAATCGCGAAAATCTTATAATAGTTGTACCACAATATTTTTAAAGTTCCATAATACATTTTACTTGGAAGTCTTATCATCTAATTTTGTTTTATCGTCGAGAGTTTGTCTATTTACTACACTCACATTTGCCATGCATGGTTCATATAATAAGTTTGAAACGAAGTTATGAAATGTACTTAAGTATATGCAATACTAAAACATACATGTTTTCTGTTTATAACCGTCGCCGGCGCTTTTTTTCGTCCACTGCCGCACATGGGCCTCGCCGTGCATTGTCTTATGTATGAGGAATATATGACCATAAAACGTTACACTGGCTTTAAGGGTGCTGCAGTTCTTCATGCTTATGGTAGCGGTTTTGAAAACTTTTTACGGCGTTCACGGGAAGAGATGAGATGGTGGTATTTTAAAGCCTGTCGACACCATACGGCCTCTTATGCTGCATATATATATTTTGGCTCAATTAAACTAAATAAGACCTCTATTGAAGAAGTGTATCTATCCAAACGTTTGTCTCTTTAGTTAACTTGAAGGCGTGATTAAAGCTCAAATGTTTTTCTTGTCACCTACAATGTGTTCTGAAACGAAATTAGTTCCAGCCCTTAATCGTAATTAACCTAGCCTAGAACGGATTGTTTCCATTAAATGTCCAAGGGATTTGAGATGAAGGCTCTACTGGACAAGGCTCTTTTTATTCCTCCGACCAGGTTTCAATTAATCGTAGGATTTGCGCGCAGCTGATCGCTCCAGTTTTTATTGCTGGATATTGTACTTTCTCTAGCACAATTGTGTTCACTGCTTTCTGGCAGTGATGCAGCAAATATTTTGATCTATGCTTTATTATCTGTTGTCGTCTCTGTTGTATGAAGAATCAGTTTTCTAATACGTGAACCAGGGAGGGACTCGACGTTTGTTTTTGATGAAATAAACTCAGATTTAGTTAAACGTTTTCATGACATTGATGAGATTTGTACATTATTTAAACATTAACGTTTGTTTTATTTATTTAGAGGTTCAGTTTACTTGAAAAACAGTAAATATGTTTATGTTTTTTTTTAATTAACTATATCTAGTATTTATTTTCTATATATTGTTGTAGGTATTAGGAATCGTTAGATGTGTGTTAGATGTACCGCCTCCGATTAATTGTGAAATTTACGATGTTTTACAGTTGACTAATCGCGTCAACCACGCGTCGATCATAATTTACTATAACATATTAGGGGACAGCATATTTTTTGCTCAAAGGCTTCGCTTACTTGGGACTTTGTGGCCTCTTGTGATCACGCAGTAGGATAAATATTAACATTAAAAAATGTGTTATGTTTTATATTGTGTTGTGTTATATTAGAAATGATTCTTGAACCATCCATCGACGAAACCAGTTTACTTTTCATTTAAAATTAATAATAGCAAATTAAAGTGTAGTTGTAAGTCGCACTCGATCTTCAGTAAAACTAGCGATAGTTCAAAATGTAGTTGTAAAAAGTCTCACACTATCTTTGGTAAAATAAGCGGTAGGCCAATTCTCGACAATATTAGGTGTAAAAATCTTTCTTTACTTATATTTTATAGTATAAATTAAAAAAAAACACATCTGAATAAATTTATAGAAAACGTACATATGTACGTAATAGGGTTGGAGTCAACAACAATTTATACGCGATTGTTTACCATAATTATTATTATTACGCATTGCACGAGAGTTATATTTATTTTGCCCTAAGGAGCAAATAATTGCACAATTAATAGTGCTACATTATTGTGCCGTTAAACATTCTAATGAGATATCAACACTATTCACTGAATCAAATACATACGTTAATATTGTCTCACGTCGAAATGGATTTATGCCGTTTAGTGGAAGCGATAAAGTCGCATTTTGACTGTTTAAACCCTTTAAATTTTACACACGATCAATATATCTTCAGTCTGAATATCTTTTTATTCTGTCTTTGAAGATCGTCGCTGTACTACCCAAAATATTTATCTTTTGTAATGTTTCAGCTTCAATTTTGAATTGCTCATTAAGCGTATATGCTTAATGAGAACCATAATTCTTAAGTTTTTCTTAAAAATAGGAATCATAGTTATTAATGTTTTCCAAATAAGCCAAACGTTGCTCTTTATACCTATATTAAAGTATACATTTTATATAACCTGTGCCTCCGTTGTCGCAGTTAAGAGTTCGAATAATATAGTGTTTATTCCCAGATAGATAAACCTCACGAAGTAACAACGATTTCCGTTCTCGGCTCCCAGTTGTCACTTTAATTAGAACTATAATTCTTGGAGCAGGCGTTAACTGTACCCTATTAATAACGGGGCGAATTTGCAAACGTGGCCGAAGAGTGGCCATGATTTTAGAAAGGTTTATGCGGTTGATTTTAAGTAAGTATATATAGGGGTGGATTTAATGGTAGGATGACGGTCAGCGCTGACAATGGTTAAGTATAGTTATATCAATAGAACTTAACAAAACGATTTAGTGATGTACTGATGAACGGTCGATCAGCACATATAGGTGCTAACGAGGACTGTCACCCGTCGTCGAGCGAATGCGTTAACGTAGCGTAGGTACACATCGCGTCGCGAGTTATTCTGATCTGATCGCGCGATCAGTTTCTTGACCTTGTATGGTGGTGAAGAATAGGTAAATACAGCATTGAACTTCCGACTACAAAGTGATTCCATCTATGCTCAGATTGCTGAAAGGACGTGACTAACAACTGTTTAAACCAAAGAGAGCACAACAAATGAAGGGAGACTTATATACACAGCTTCATGTGTACGTGAACTGGTAATAATGACGATGAGCACGTGAGCTGACATACAGACAAAGAAATGTTGAATTTTATAAATGGAATATTGCCACTTAATATTTACGGTTGTATTCCATTACGCGGGATATTAAGATGTTGTAACACGCAAACACATTATTTCAATTATCCGTTGCTTTTTTTGCGTCTATTTTATGAATTTATTTCCTTTTATGACGTATTGTTTGCTTATAGATTTAAGATGAAAGCTTGCGATATAACATAAAAGACCCGTAACACAATATTACTTTCCATTGTTAAAAAGTATACGAGTCAATATTAACGTTATCATCGATAAAACGTAATAATATAATCCTTAGACCTCTTGTGGAGGCTTGTGATTTAAGAACCGCATGTTCTTCATAATAAGGCCAGTGAAATATGCAGAAACAGGAAAATGGTTTCTAACCAATTTTTCACACCTCCTTTTTGATATGAAAACTGTATTAAAAGTAATGACATGATGTTTGATTGGAACATATGTTGGTGCACATTACTAAGTGTGTGTAGCCATTAGCAGTTGTCAAATTCTAGTCCCCATAACACCGTAAAAGATTTGAGAGTAGTTTTTTTGAAGCCTTTTTTTATATAGAATAAATGGCAGACCAGTGGGTCGGTCACATGATGGTAAGTGATCACTGCCGCCTATGGACACCTGCAACACCAGACGGCTTGCGGGTGCGCTGCCGACCTCGCAGAACCCTGTACACAGCTCTCTTGAAGAGCGCTATATCGTAGCGTAATGGAAATCCCACGTCTGGCAGTTCATTCTACAACTTTCGAAATCACGGTATAGTGTCTTTTTGATTGTACGCAGCGACTCTATGTCAAGGAAGTGCGGATGAACCTCACGACGATCGGGAGGATAAAAAAGTTGGCCAAAGTTGACATCAAATTGAACAGTTCTTCAGAACATTCCCCATTATAAAGGCGGTAGAAAATTCATAGAGAGGCAACATCTCTTCGGATGCTGAGCGATTTTAGACCACCTGTGAGAGTGGAATCGTCGACAATTCGGACAGCACGGAGTCAAAAGGGTCCAGCTTAGTATTCCAGTATTCCATGTGGAGTCTATCTTGAATTTATTGTATATCGTTTCAGTTGTTTATACTATAACATTCACAAAATGCTTTTTCTTCTGAGAAAATTAATATTTTTCATTATTCTTTACATTTAATTTAAGATTTTACCATTCTATGTGTGTAACTAAGAGATTTTTCGCTGACTGAATAAATTCTTCGTCTCCAACAGCAAAGGATTGAATACGCTCCACGGTTTGAATGGTACAGTTCAAATAAAGCTAGATTGGATGCTTGCAAGCGGAAAACAGAGGTGGAACTAGAATAATAGGATGCAACTGGGTTTCGCGTAGTTAAAAATACGCGTAGCCAATAGTTATAAGGAATTATCAATGTCTTTTCACGGTGTCCACTTTGTTTTATATAGGCTGTACCAAGCTGGAAAGTACAGACAAAGATTTTGAGAAAAGTGAATATTCAAAAACTTACTAGTCATGTGATTATAAATAGCAAGAATGAACTGGATGACCATATCATTCAACGGAGAATCCAAGGCAGAAGGAGGCTTAATAAACTTAGAATGTTTCGTCCCAAAAACGCGTCAGTGGTACAATAAAAGTACCAGATATTTTTTCTGACCAATTATGGTACAAGTAGAAATCGCCAAAATATTTTCTCCGTTCTTAGGTAAATCACAAAATAAATCATATCATCTCATACACATCATTGTTGGGAGGTTTATAGCTCAAAGAAACAACAAGCTTAATTGGCCACTTGCCACTGCCCTGCCCACTGGCAGGCCATATATGCTGCAGGACCGAGCACCGATGCTCGGCCCTGACGGCCGAGCACTGACGGCCAGGTAGACTGACGACCTGAAGAAAGTCGCCTAAGGCATATCGCCTCTCTTAAGGTCCGCTATAGTATGGGTTCAGGGTCTTATCTTTTCTTATCATGACGAGCCATTCTGTGAAGCTAGCCAATAGGAGCAACATTTTTTTGGTGGTCGATTCCCCTTCCATTCATCTGCTTACTACTGTTTCTATAATTGTATTTTTGTATATTATTGTATATTTGAAAATGATGATTGGTCTTGGAAATTATATGATTATGTTCACCCTAATATTGCAATATGAGTAGAGGGATACGTATTATTATGTTGATTGTACCGTATAAATATTCAGGTATGTAGTTTATGGTAACTTGGAAATTTGCTTAATCAAAGTTAGTCAATTATAAACTTGATATGTGTTCACACCAAAATTTGGAACGAAAATATAAATAATAACAACAATATTTTATACATCTATACATGAAAAGAGAAATATCCTGACTGACTGACCGATTCATTAACACCGAGCAGCTTAATATAAAAAAAACAAAGGGAACAAAATGTTTGAAGGTTGATACAGCTTGATAAGTTGAATACCTGTCGTTAGTGCTACTAATGTCAAAAATAATTACAATTGGAACTATTGCGTTAGAAAAAAATCTTCCTATTTCCATATTCGTATGTGTAATTAATGGATTTGTCATTTTAAATTACTTCTGAGCCTTCTCAATACTATCAAGCCTACGTTATTCATTGTAACGTGGGCGAATAAGTGAAGTATAAAGTATGTATGTATAGTAAAGTATACAACAACCTTCCTCGTTCATTTGTCTTGTGTATGGTAGGTGTATGGCGTCAAAACGCCACGCAGACGAGTTGGCGAGTCCATTCATTTAGAGGTGGTGAAGTTCTTCGGGGCTTGTGGTATCCGCTTTGCTATCCCTTAATCGCCTTTTACGACATCCACGGGAAGATGCTATTCTGGTGCTATTCTAAAGCCGACCGACAGTACGGTAAAGTATAATAACAGTCAAACAAAATATTTAGATGATTCTAACCAATGAATAAATACAAAATTTACATTTGGATTGACTCAAACTCGAGTTTATTATATTGTTGTTCTTCACCAACTTTAACTCCGTTTAAAGTTGAATTCAATGTTTGGTAATCCATTCCAAAAGGGGTATTGTCAGAAACTTTTTAATTATAGTAACGACAAACTTTATAGTTGTTATTGATTAGAATTTAGAATAGAATTTATTTGATTAGAATTTATTTGAATGATTAGAATTTAGAATGATTAGAATTAGAATTTGAATGATTAGAATCAGTGATTAGAATTTATTTGAATGCTTTGTTTAAAAAGCAAGCGTATATTAATGTTATTACTTTTGTTTTAGCAATATTATAATTCATGTTATTATTTATCGTTACGTTAGCGATCATTATTAGCCTAATATCCCAGTGCAGAGTACAGGCTAAATTTAACCTGCATATAAGTGGACTGTTTTTATCCCATGTTACTCGTATTCAGATACTAATACTGGGGGGTCCACTCTCACAGGCGCTTTAGAACTTCTCCAGATTTTTGCCAACATTTGTCTTTAAAGATATGAATGTTCGACCGGAATTTGAACCCAAGATTTTTCACATAACACAAAATGCCACTACGTACCAACTGGGGCTAGTTGGGCTAATATAAAATAATATGGCTTTTCCATACCATTTTTCCATAAGCCAAAAAATAATAATTGAGAAGCGTTTTCGACAATGTCGTCGTTTCTTTTGCTCTATTTTATTCTATTCTGAGATTTAAAGTAATTACCGGTTTGCCCTCCGTTGGTGTGTTTACCGGTTTTTCCCGGGTAATTCAAGAAACTGCTCAAACTTACTTTTGTTATAAGTCTCTGTTTAATACGGTGAGATAATGTTGTAAGGCATTGAGCACGCCTAATGTAGGCACAGAAAAGAGTAAATCGGTTTAAAGAAGTTAATTTTCTCTAAAAAGAATATTGTTTAATAAATATTATTTTAGCTTATTTTTGAAACTACTTACAGATAAACAGATTTTTTTTTTAATTTTTAGATGAACTATTATATAGGTGAGCTCCATAATAATAAAATAAATGAGTGTTGATTTTTATAGGTAGTTGAAAAGCAAACAACTCCATACATTTAGAAGCTCAAACATATTTTCAATGGTTATATAATTCCACCGAGGCCGGAAACCAACTGCGAAATGCAATCCCAAAAATGGAATTCCGGAATGATGTGTGACGTTAGAAGCCATAAGGGATTATGGCAGTTAAAGTATTTCCCGAGCACTTTCATTGCTACCTCTTTCGGCGGATATTTTCCGTTCTTTGTATGTTAAGTTGTTGGCAAATTATTATAGTGCTGGTTATTAAAACTAATCCGGAGACTTACTGTAGAATTTATCTATAGGATGGGATGGGGAAAGGGCTCTTTTATTGTTTCAGTTTACTGATTGACTTATTAAAATATTTCACACTATAACAGGATCTTATATATGCGACGATCATATAGGTATATCAATAACTCACTGGCCGCTTGTCACTTCGCGTAAATGCGACACGCCCCTGTATTATCGCCTCCATTTCTTTCACGAGCGATTATTGTTTTTTGACAATCTAAATAAGACTGGGTCTGTTTTTGTGTTATGAAGATAAAAAATGATGCACCGTTTTTGGATTATCAAAAAGTTTTTGAAAAGAGTTTCGCTTGTTTCAAAACTCAGCATAGAGAACCATGCTCAAAGCACACCGCTCGCCACTCCACTGATGCTTCACAGGCCAAATTATTTTCGTGATTTCTTGAACACTTTTTCGATATCAATCTACAACATCCTACTGCAGGGCATAGGCCTCCCTTAGTAGATTACTAGGGGGTTTCGGGCCATAATCCACAACGCGGTTTTAGAGCGGATTGGTGGATACACATACTTGAGATTTTTCTAATCACACGATGTTTTCCTTCACCGCCGAGCTAGTTGAAATTTTAATAATCCGTACTTAAATAGAAACTCAATGGCACGGACCGAAGATTTGAAGTCACGTCCTTACGAATGGGAGTCTAGATTAAATATCACCGCTCATTATTTTTCCACTTAATCTATTTATTTCTAAGTACAACCGTATCGGTGTTTACATAACATTCAAATGATATGGTTGATTTATCGTTTACCGAATTATACATTTAAATTCGTCTCCCTACGGTATATGTTATCATACAAATCGTTTGAAGCACAAACATTTGTACAGTCAGCAACAACGTTAATTGTTTATTTTTATTTATTTTCTTTATTAGGAACAAATAATAGTACATTGTATCACCTACCTGACTTCGCTAGTTTGGATGCGTGGAAAGAATGGGAGAAGATCGTGCAGTGAGACGAGTGTACAAGGGGCGACCAGTCGTTCGTAGTCCGCTCGGTGCGGTCGCACCATGTACGGCCGTAGACCGAGAAGAATATGTGCGAAGTCCGATCACCATGGCGTCTACTTTGGGTCAAATAATCAACAGAGTAAAATCGTCGTGAAATATTAGTTAATCTGTTGTCGAGTCGTTATAACAAATACAAGTACGTCTATTTCAAACATCTTTTATTATCTTCCAAAACACAAATAGTATAAGGATTTTTATCATTATCACATTTAAATTGATATTTATCATTATCATTATACAATATTGTTAGTAAATAAGTATTATATTCTACCTTATACCCATATACTGTATTTGAAATGGAATGCATACTTTTTCGCTACAGTGAATGTTTTTATACCTATTTAAAATAATGTTATTAAGAGAATAAATTTTATTTAAACCGAAATTGTAAATAAAATATTTATAATTTTTATTTTATTTATCGCTAGGCTACCCATAACAATTATATCTCTTAATATCTCACAAATAAAGAAAGTGGAGAAGGACAATTTATTATCGGCCAACAACTGGGAAAAAAAAACTTGTGCTCGAACGGTTTCCACGGGTAGAAACAGTATCAATAAATATGATCAATAGAAATGCCAAAATGGTGTGTGTCTAATTATTGATTGATACCTCTAATAACTTATAAAGAAAATAAAAATAATATAAAGAAAAAATAAACTCCTAACACAAACAAAAAAACATTATGATCGTAAAATGAAATTATTTTTTAAAACCATATAATTACAACAGGTTTTCGAATTCTTCTAGAGCTATCAGCTGTTATTGGAGATAATTCTGTATTTATAGCTGCGACCGGAACAGATCCCGAAACAGTTCCCGATTCAGGTAAGGTATCGCTGCTGCTGACGCGAGGGATAACTAGTTAAGAACGTTCAATACGTGGTGAATTTGTGCCTGTTGTCCTATCATTTAACTGGTTGTGGCCACTAAGTCCAATTAAATCATTAACTTCAATAGTTTCGTCCTTAAATAATTGATCAACGTGTTTTATATAAATCTTTCCGTTAAAATCAATCAAATAAGAATCAGGACCTACACGCTCTTTAACAACGAAATAATAAATAGATGTCTTAAACATTAGTTTGTTTCAACATTACAACAAAAGCGACTCTAAAACACACATCTGTTATGAAGAATCTATGGTCACAAATACGAAGCCTCCAGTGCATCATTTCAAATTTGAAAATGTCCAACCATAAAAGTTGGGACACAAAATAATTGTGATCCGTCAAATGAGAAATGGCTTCTAAAAACTGCAGTTCTTTGTTCTGAGACATCGTTGATCATTTTGTCTCTAGGGTACCATTGTCTGCGAGGGTGTCTATAAATCTAAAGACAGTCCGTTGTCCGGCCAATCCTAATAATTTTGGGAAATACATTAACGCCGCGATTTATTGTAACATTTATTTTGAGCTCCATTTCTCACCGGATTTAGATAAAATTAAATTATAATTTATTTATTTATTAAAAGGCAACTTATTTGATAATAACAACACTAACTTAACTTATGTTAGTACTTAATGCTGATCTAAAAGTTATTTGATCATGTCAATTAATTTATATTTCAGCGAATACTCGAGCCAATTTGCAATCATCTTCAGAATACTGTTGCCGCTACCACGAATTCTTATTTCTTGCCCAAGAGATAATACGCCTACTTGTAAATAGAGTATTTTTGAAATCAAGGAGTACATTTATAACTTTATTACACATTATGATACGAAAGGCATTCTCAACTAGCTTTTGCTTTGATTGGTACCTATATGTTCATAGAAAAAGCTTTTAGAAAATTGAAAGTGAATTTCTTACATTTTATGAATTGGTTTGGAGGCAATAATTGTATGTGTAGATATTGAGAATCTTTCAATATAGTGAATGAATAAAGGTTTCTTCAAGGATCCTTTTATTTTTAAATATCTTACACTAGTACCATCCTCTAAGTAAATGAGATATTAATGTATCGTACAATAAATAAAACATAATACAATAAAATTAGATATTATTATAAAGTATTAGAATATAGATTATTTATTTGATTATAAAAAATATATTCCTATTTATTTTTAAATTAAATTTTACAGTCCGACATCTATAAATCTGAATGTAAATTTTAATGCTTAGTCTTAAAATTGATTAACAATTAATTTTAAGATTGATTAATTGAATAACTGACTAATACAATAAAAGTTAATCAATACGTGATTAAACAGTGCACTGTTTAATCACGTATTGATTAAGCCAAGATGTGTATACACTCATACGGATATATCTTCCGTGTCCATATACGTAACAATATGTATGGGCATCGCTACTGTAAATATATGTTTTATATTGTACATTGTAACTGTACATTGCATAACAATGGCCACACGAACCAGATGGAATATAATAGGTTTAAGAGCCTTTTCAAGGTGCATCACAATTGACTAAGCCAAGTTCTCTAACAATTTTCGACTACATAAACGTAATGTATATATCTCACACTAGCAGTTGGCCGTGGCTTTCCTCGCGTGGAAGTAATTACATTTAATTGTAATTCTATTTGGTACCCAGTATTTTAGCCCCTTTGGTAATTTATTTGTATAGTAGAATATTTAGATATCCCGTGTTTCAAGTTAATAGGACCATCAAACAGTTTTGTTTTGTCATGTAAATTTTGAGAAGGCTACTTTGCAAATTATGTTTTAGCTTCAACGATTTCGCTGAATCTGTCATGAATCTGTCATGTCATGAATCTGTCATGTCATGAATCTGAATCTGAAGCTGTATCGTTCAGTCAGTCCGAACATTTCTCTTTAGATGTATTGATTATTTGTGAGCATTGTGTCGGTATTACACAGATGCACAACAATGGTTGAATCGAGCTCGCCGGAACATGTGAATGCATAGCACCGAATTCACCATTGAAAATCTTGTACATTGTACAATAACAACACAAGCGGGAAATAAAGGTTAAATTGAATGACAAAACACAATTTCGAACACACACATGTGCAAAGTAAAACACATATCGATACGGTACATATAAAAGGACGGATTTTATTATTAACTTTCGACATATCATTCAATCTAGATGCATGTTTCAAAATTTTTAATAATCTACTTGATATCCAAAGAGAAACACTTTAGCCATCGTCCATGGTTAAGTTTTCCCTCAGTAAACGTTATCAGTCCAGTTCAAAAGAATTTGAACACAATGGGTAGGGTACTTTAGAAACAAATTTAATAGATACAGTATCCTTTTTAGGAAAATATAATGGAACAGTGATAGACTAGGGGTTCCTATTTTCGATTCTCATTCGTGAGGTCGTAAGTTCTAATCCTCGCCCGTACTATTGAGTTTCTACTTACTTATGTATGATTTTTTAAATTATACCGAGTTCGGCGGTGAAGGAAAACACCGCAAGGAAACTCGCGTGCTTGAGAAATAAAAGAAAAGACGCGATCCGTGGATTATGAAATAAATTCCCTTAATGATTTAATGAAGAAGGCCAGTGCCCTGCAGTGGGACGTTATAGGCTTATATTAGAGAAACAAGAACGATTTTCCTCCCTATTTTCCCAATCCATTAATTAATCTGCAAAGATAGGTAGCGCAAAGACAAGCGTGCCACCGTTTGTCAATCTGGACTGATGTTGACATGTATCTCGGATGTCTATGGACAACAGTATCCACTTACTATCACGTGGACTGTTTGCTCTTCTGCCGCCTTTTTCTATAAAAAATAATATATCATACAAAGCTGTTTTATGAATACTTTAACTATTTATTTATGTCATTCATGCGTTGCATAATCATAACTAATCATAAGATTATATGCATTTGCATAATTGTATATGAAAAATGCATATTTCTCGATTTTCACGCTCTATTGCATATTTCTATGATTTTTCAATTTACAGTGCATAATGCTACATAAAAACTCATTTTCGGAAATAGTTAGACGCCGTTCTTGTTAAAAATCCGTGTTTTGGCAGGTCACCAAATTTCAAATTTTGCCCTGTCACATCGGTCGACATGGAGCGGTCATTTTCGGCCCACAAATTAATTCTAACTGATAAACGTCACAAATTTGAAATCGATGATTTAGAGAAGTGTATTTAATGCATTGTCATAAAAGTTATAATTGATTGTGTAATTTGATGTCAAAACTTTTATTTTGTGCTATAAAAAATGATATCACACCAAGTTGTTTCTTTTCTGATAGTGCATATATAATGCTTATTTTGACCCTTTTTCGTGGATATTTTGGCATTTTGATTGTGCATATATTATAATGGTATGTCTAATCATATCATACCATCCATTAGCCTATGTCTATCCACTGCTGGATATAGGCCTCTCCCAAGGCTCTCCACCACATACAATCCTCGGTTCTTCTCACCCAACCACCACCGGCGAATTTCTCTATGTCGCTGATCCACCTGGCCGGAGAGCATCCCAGTACGTAGCCTCCATTCGAGTACTCGTCTACCCCATCGGTTATCAGTCCATGACCATTGCCACTTCAACATGTCGATTCCACAAGCTATGTCGGTGAATTTAGTTCTTTGGCGAATGTCTTCGATTCGGATCCTATCCCGCAAAGTAACTCCGAAAATAGCCCTCTCCATAGCTCGCTTAATAATTATACAGCGCTTGTTATTTATTATTATTAGCACTACCAATTAAAGCGAAAGTCAAGCATTTTCCAATCTGTAATGAATTTTTACATCTTAGAAATGTAATGTAACTTATTTTCTGAGAAAAATTGTTGATTAAACCATTATCGATACTACGTTGAACCCTATATATAATAGTTAATTAATTGTGGTATAAGTACAATTAAATAAACCAATCAATCAATTTCATCTAACTTAAAAAAATACTTTTTTTATATTAAATCATCGGAGTAGATTTAATAATATCTGTACAGTTAGCTACAGGTCAACATAGACCCATGGGTACCTTATACGCTGGTAATAAGGACTAGTTTTGAATGGTTTTGGCTACATTAACATGTTGCTGACCGTAGGTTTAGGCATTCATGTTATACCTTATTCATACTTATTCATACTATTCATAGGTATACCTTATTCATACTGAACAAGCATATGCTTGTTCAATGCAACTTTCATCCTATTTAAAACTTTCCATCTCTAACAAGCACCGCTCTGAACAAACTATTCTTACAAACCAAAACACACATCTACTTATGCTATCCCTCGCTGTTTTAATCCCCCGTAACCTAGTTCCCGCTTGCACATCACTAGACGTCCAGCCTCCATTGTATATCGTGAGATGACAACGTCTCTATCGCCCAGAGTAGCTAGTCGCACGGCGACCGCGGAGCGAACTTGTCGCTTCCATAACGCTCTTTTGTAACTTAATTTTTTAGTATATGATTTATAGCCAGTTTAAAGTCATATATTATGTATAGTTGGTGTTAGTACATGGTAAAGTTATATATATTCGGTAATTAAATATTAAAATGAACTTGTACCATATTGTATGTTTAGACTATAGATTTCTTTTATAGTGTGTATGTACTTGTAGTTGTTGACTTTAAGGGATTTTTATAGTGAGAACTTTTAATTCTGGATTGAGAATTTATTGGTGAGTGCTAGTGAGTGACAAATGGATTAACTTGCTACTGTGCAACTAAGTGAATATTTTTAAAGGTAAGTGTTTTGAATGTAGTAACCAATGTTATTGATAACTATTTATTAATTTATTTTCAGACAGGTTGATACATAACATGTTAGTGGAAGTATTATTATAAGTAATCAAACATAAAACCTTAAATTATGAATCTTTATTGAAAATTAATTACAATTAATGAAATTGCCAACTAGGGCTTCAAGGTCATTTATTTTTAAGGCACATTTAAAGTTTCTGTAGAACTAGGTTATGTAAATATGTATACCTACCAACTTTATAACCACGACGTACCTAATACTGGAGCTACAGGTTCAAATCTCAATTCGTATGCTATTTTTTTCAACTTTGTTGCCTAAAAAGACATTGTAACAAATCATCAAATTGGCATCAAATCAAGTCTTGATAAAAAATTCAATCTATTTGATACAAGGCTTATCTTTTTTTCCCACCTCGGGTTTCTATAACCGCACCTCCCGTCACAGAAGTGCGGTCCATCCGCATTTCCTCGATACGGAGGTGTCGCGCACTGTTCGGTTCAAAAATTACTTTATACCGCGAACCCGTAGGTTGTGGAACGAACTGCCTCAAGAGGTCTTTCCATTAAGCTACGATATGGGGTTCTTCAAGAGAGCTGTGAATAGGATTTTGCAAGGTCGGCGGCGCGCCCGCATACCCCCTGGTGTTGCAGGTGTCCATGGGCGGCGGTAACACTTACCATCACGTGAGACCGCCTGCTCGTCCGCCCACTAGTCTATAAAAATAAAAAAATAAAAAATAAAAATCCCCCAAAATAATTTATCAGGGAAATTATGGAAATTTATTAAAATAAAGGAGACCTTATTAACATTAGATGTTATTTTAAAAGTATATTACACTCGTTTACGTTAAAAATAACAAGAAACACGCAAATGAGGTAGTTCATTTCTCCGCCATAATTGGAATAAATAAATGAAGAAGTCCGCCTCCTCGAAGAATAATCATTTGTTTTTACGACTGCCATTGAAGGTGCTGTTCAAAAGAATTAGAATTTCGATCTTCGGTTTGAGAAATTGAGTTCATTATTAATTCCCTAATGTGCCTTCAATCTTAAGACCACATAATGGATAATTAATTTTGACTTTAAGAAACGAGTAGGTAAATCCATTTTATTACCTACATTTGGGTTGAGAAATTGAGTTCATCATTAATTCCCCAATGTGACTTCAATCTTAAGATGAAATACATTCAGTATCTACTGCTGTATCTATCTACTACATATCTATCTACTACTACAGTATATCATATATCTATCTACTACAGTAAGACAATGTTCATGATGAGGAGACCCATGTCTCCTCATCATGATCATTGTCTTGTCCATGAGGGATGTATGGCCTTAAAACGTCACGCTGTTCAAACGGGGTCCACCCTTTCAGAGATGATGTAGTTCCTCAGCGCTTGTGGTAGCGATTTTGTTATCCCTTAGTGGCCTCTTACGATTCTCACGGGTGATGGGGGTGGGGGAGAAGAACTGGCCGACACCACACGGCACAACGATGTAATTAATAATTAATTTTGATGTTAAGACACGAATAAACCCATTTTATTACTTACGTTAGAGATAAAAGCCGGACCGGACCTAATTCTCACAATATTTTTTTCAAGATAGTCTTATTTTCCAGAGATTTGAGATAATATTTTTTTTTTCCATTTTGAAAATTATTTTGAAAATAATTCTCATTCCAAAGATCTGATTAACTTTAGGAATTACGAGCTGTACAGGGTTCAATATTCGATTCGATATTAGCTAATATCCCTATTAGCATCTCATTGCAGGGCACTGGCCACCTCCTAGTAGATCACTAGGGGTTTCGGGTCATAAGACATCACGCGGGCCCACTGCGGATTGGGTTATAAGTTATTATAATTGGTTATTAATTTCCAAACCTGAACTCATGATTTTGAGCGAATTAACTTAAAATGTTACGTCTTTTTGTTGAAAATATATGGATTCTTTGTACTTCGTATTTAGCAATGTGTGTGAACTTATTAGGGGAAAAATGCATTTTTTTTGGAAAAAGTTTCATAAAATTAATTTCCTAAAATTAAAACTAATCCTATTTCCTAATTTATTACCTTTTTTTCCCACTTTCACTTTTGTAGGCAATATGGGTTTTGTTATCTGTTTCTCTTGATGTGACTTATGTGCATATTGTAGATATAGGTATATCGTACCATTTTTTATATATGTGAGTAGGTTTGTATGTATGTATACTATTCTATTTCTGTATTTTATATATATTTTATAAAATCTACCATTTCATTTGAGTCTTTCTCGCGCATTTCAATTGAACCTCTAATCAATACAAATGTTGGCTGGTAGAGAAAGCCTTAAGGCAGTAAGCTCGCCTATGTTAATTATAATAAATAACCAAATAACCACGAAGCTCGTGACCATGGTTGGTGCAACCCAACCGAAACGTCGAGTAACTTATACAAGGTAGACATATGCGTTGAGACCCGTTTAAGTAGATATATTTATATTAATCGGTTATTACCTTTGTGTTCATGTGTAATACTCGCAAAAACGTTCCACTTTTACTGGAAATTCAATGCGAAATATTTACGTATTCGATTGAAATTCAAATGTACGTCGCGCTAGGCAATACGTTTGCCTTTGGCGCACAAAATTCATTCGTTCATGAAAGGAAATAGTGTGCATTTTAGTGCATAATTCTCAAAGTACACTTGAACAACACTAGCGCTAAAAAAATTACTTATCGTATCTTGAATACATTCGTCTGATAAATTGAACTTATAAGTATTCACATAAGGAATTTAGAATTATACTCATAAGAACGATGGTAGCCTAGGAAATTCCTATATCCCAAAGTAGGGATATTTATTCCTTAATCACTCAAGACATATAAGAATTATATTCCTAATTTTTTAATTATTACTAGCACGATTATTAATCAAACTCTTCCCGTGGGTGTTGTAAAAGGTGACTAAGAGATATTAAAGCCGCTACCACAAGTCCTAAGGAACACCACTGCCTCTAGAAGAGTGGACTCGCCAACCTTAAAACGTAACGTTTTAAGGCCGTCCAAGTCAAAGACAGTGTTCACGAGGAACCCTATTTCCAGTAGTGGACGATAAAGGGGCTGGATACGGATTTTAAACTAAGTATAAGTTATGTAAAATTGTCCTTAAAATGGCCTTAATTAATTGTCCTGAATCACTTTCATACATTTTTTATACACCATGAAACACTTGAGGCGGGCCGCATCGCGCCGCATCGCAGCGCACTGGCAGATTGCTTGCCGGCCGTATTTATGCGCTGATGTTATGTGACGCGGCGCTGCGACTCGGTCTGCCTCAATATGCGTTAAACGGCTCAGGTAAATCCAGAGTTATTCGCGATGATGTGAAGAATTGAATTTCATCAGCTAACTGATTTAAATGATTGCGTTGAGCTGTGGTCCGCCGCGTCTGTAATTTGCGTTGTCGCAGTTTCACAGTGCGGCCCGACTCGGCTGTAATATGCGCGAGCCTTAAGGATACAAAACAATAAGAAACACTTAATTATTAGATTTCTTTTATAATTTTACAATGTATGTAGTGATTCTAAACTGATATTAACGTGTATTGCGGGCAGTATCCACTTACCATCAGATATAGGTTTTTTTACTCTTCTGTCACCTTCTTTTTATAAAAAAATAGGATAATTTTAATTATAATTTCATGACGGCACGATTATGGGCAACAGTTAGTCTGACATGTGAACAATTCCAAGAAAGTTATATTTCTTTCTAGTAATAGTGTATCATAAACTATATGTAATTTTACATGATCGATTGACAGCTAGGAAATTGCATCGTCTTGTAACGGAAGCGGCTAACCGAGCGTCAGCTGTGTTATATTGGCACTATGGAAGCCGTGAAAAAATAATATTTTACATTGAGATATTATCTTTTTGAATTAGTTATAGAGTTTATTTTAGAATAAATTTTGTAGTTTTTAGGCAATTAACAATTATCGTTACATTATTAAGTCCTTACCTATGAAATTGCCGTTCGTTCATAGTGGCTGGCCACTATGAACTTAGTTGTCTTGAGTATGGTTTGGAGTTCCAAATTCAAATTAATTTCTATTCAAAGCTACGACCTTCAATCCTTTTTCAAAATTAGTTATTCATTGGTTTTTTAGTCAAACAACTTTTTGCGACCATGGAAAAGTTAAAAATTCGCATTATTATCAAATATGAGTTCCGTCGTGGCAGCAACGCAGCACACACGCAGCATGTCAACGATGTGTAAGGACCAAATACTGAAAACGAACGCACGGTACGTTTTTGGTTTGATCGTTTCCATTCGGAAATATCGACCTCAAGAACAATCCCTGTGAACGACCGGAGACTAAAGTCGATAATGACGAATTGAAAGCAACAGTTGAAGCGGATTCATCTCAAACCACGTCCGAGTTAGCAGCAGCCTTCGGCGTAACAAAACGATATTGATTCATTTGCATCAAATCGGGAAAGTGAAGAGGCTCGGAAAGTGGGTACCGTATAAGCTTAATTAAAGTCACCTGTACACATGAGTCGAAGCTTGCCTTACTCGTCACAAAAATGAAGAAAGTTTGAATCGTATTGTCACTTGTGACGAGAAGTGGATCCTGTATGATAATCGTAAATGTTCATCACAATGGTTGAACTCGGAGACAGAACTGAACAATGTCCCAAACGTCTACATTATAACGCTCGCCCACACACTGCAGTGCTGTTACACACACTGGAAACTTTCCGTCGCCCACCGTACTCGCCAGACCGTGCCCCTACTAATTTCCATTTTTTTTCCGAATTTGGATATCTTTTATAGGGGAAAAATTTCAACTGCTATGAGGCAGTGAAAAACGCCTTCAGAAAATTAATCGATTCCCGTCCCCAGGAGTACTATAGCAGAGGCACCAAGTAATTTCCATTAAAATGACAAAAGTGCATTGACAATAATGGACTATATTTTAATTAATTAAATACTTATATAATGTTCACATAAAACAAATCTATATAAAGCGACAAATTTATAGGTAATAGGGAAATATTACTACTACTGAAAATTGTCTTGAAAATCTCATGAAAATCGTTGCATAAATGTGTGGCATTTAAAACATATGTCAAAAACTTGTCTAAAAATGTTTCTACTGAATTTACACGTAAATACGTACTTTTTAATGTCCCTTGAGGTTACGAAAGAATAAGAATGACTTCGTTTCTAGATATTTTATTTCCAAAAGTTGCAACTAACTACAACTCTTCATATAAATAAATCTATATTATATTGTATCTTACGCTTAAAGTCAGATATAGCAAATAAATGCATATGCATAATGTGCAGATGTAGTAAATAAATATTATACCCAAATCATACAGAAAACTATTTTGAACTACGGAAATTAACATCCTCTATTATCGTATTGTACTTCGAGACATAAGCACCTGTGACAGTGGTTGTTTCCAGCAAAGGTTTTGAATATAAATGTTGTTTGTCATATGATATAATACGTCTCCAAATTGTGTTGACACCTGAAGGGAGACGGTTTAATATATTCCGTTTGATGAGAAACGTATTGAATTGCGAGAGATAAAGGCCGTGTTCAGTATTTGTACAAAATGATGTACGAGTACTTTTATGTATATTATATGTATATCGTTATAAAATCTGATGTGAATCAATATACTTCTTACGTACGTATGATATGTCTTCTGGGAATTGACAACATTTAACTTGAGAAAAAGGTCTGGAGCAAAATCTTTTGTTAGCAAAATTAAAAAAATAAGAAATTATCAATGAAATATATGAAAATAGACTTACATAGAGTTAGACGTACTTAGCCTTCTTGATGCTCGGGGACAAATTAAATGCTTCAAAATTGTTTTTAGGGAGTTTTTTTAGTAACTATACACTATTTACACTAAATACCATTCCGGATCTGATGGGATGTGATGGGAGTTGGGATCTTCATAATTAATATTCATGATAAATTTATCTTGCAATAGATATAATATTATACTAACATATAAGTAGAGGCAGGTAAAAAGGATCAATGTTGGTTGTTCCGGGAATTGCACACGCAGCTTCAATTATCGGCCTTTACTTTTTTAGGCAGTTTTTATTATTAGGCAAGTATCTCGAGTGGATGTTTCCAATTCTTAGTGGACGTATTATACTCAATACTACGATATGAAAGAATATCGTTTTGTGACAGTTGATATTCTATTACAAAAAATAATATTTTCGACATAAATGCCTTATAAAATGTATTGTTTGTATTTATTTTTAATCTTTATTATAATTGTTGTTTTAAGAAATCCGTTTCTTCTGTACAACACAAAATGTACTACACAAGTGTGTGTAGTGTTTACACACTACACACACTTGTGTAGTGTGTAAACACTACTAATAAAATAAAACTGTCCTATTGTTTTATATAATATATTTATTGCCGAGTAATGATAAACAATGATAAATTGAATTTTAATAAAAGGTATTCCCCGAAATAAGTTAATGTAAAAAAAGGCAGAAATACGAATCAATCTGCCCTTCGTTGATTAATGTTCAAGGAAAAACTCTGTAGTCTCGGTAATTGTTCAAGGAAAACCAGCAAGAAAGTTGTCTAGTAGAGTTGTTCAATTAACTTCGTAGCGGTGTTTGTAGCTTTTCTACTTGGTTGCTACGCCACCACAGCTGACCGCGTAGAACTGCTACGGTAAAATGTAGTACGTAGACGTGCGGACTGTTTATACGGGGAAGCTGGGGTTACGTATGTTAAAGAATTAATTATACACTAACAGAAGGGAATTTACTAAGATTATTTCATTATTATTTATTATTTTCCTGTGTAGGCAATGGTGCAATTAGCACATTCTGCCAATGTCAAGTTTTCTTCGTAATAAACAATTTCAAAATCTAACACATATTCTGTCAATTCTGTCCCGTCGAAGTAAGTCAGGAGTCGCTCAGTAGAGCGATAGTAGGCTTACGGAGGACAGAAGAGGACTCCGTGGAAGCACACGAATAACGCAGTCCCACGCTTTTATTTTATTATCACAAACACCACGCACGAACAACACTTTGAAGTTTAATAAACTTTATTAAACCACAGAACACCTAATTAATACACAATTTTTACAATAATCAAATTAATGCTTAACTTAACTTCTCCAGTTCCCGTCAAAAAGTCCATATTGTTTCGTTATTTTATTGAAAGAAGAGCAGACGAGTACAGTCCACGTGGTGATAAGTGGATACTGCTCCCGTGCATGTCCACGTGGATGGCATGTAATGTAAATGTATATTACATGCCAACATAAGTCAAAAATGACAAATGGCACGCCCCGGGTGTACTGCGTGAGTAAGTGCCTTTGTGTGAGTGGGTTAGGAAAAGGGGACAAGGAAGAATAACCATATGAGAAGATTTTCTCATCCCGTTATTATTCCTATTAACATCGTATTATTATACAATCTTCTTTTAGGAGATAGAATGGATTGTTTTCAACAAGCCATGTTATCTCTATGATTGATTATTTATAACTAGCGACCCGCCCTCACTTCGCTTCGGTTTATTAAATTTAAAACAATCGAAATAAGATATTTTCCTGCGGTGAAATGGAGCCTATATTTTAAGTTAGACCTCTAGCAATACATCGGTGAAAACTGCATTCAATTTCATGCAGTAGTTTTTGCGTGATGCGTGTACAAACATACAGACAGACAGACAGACAAACAGACAAAATTTCTAAAAACTGTTGTCTTGGCTTCTGTTGCTCTAATAAAGACCCCGATTTTTTTAGTTTTTTTTCAATATCTATAATGTACAGACATCGGCCTGTTACAGTTTTATTATATGTATGTATAGATTTTCATCATCACCGTCGTTTAATTTTAACTAATATTCCCATCAGCCTGCTTTCATCAGAATGAGTACAAGCTCTACAGACCTCTCTTTCGGGGTTCTGTGCTGTTGTAACAAAAGTTTCTCTTATGGTGGATGAAATGCCAACACCTTTTACGGGTACATTTTTTTTTACTCACGACTTTACGACATTTCTGGGATTTATGGCAGGAACTCGAGAAGTGTAGCTGTGTTTTGGTTTGATTGATTGTAAAAATTGTGTATTAATTAGGTGTTCTGTGGTTTAATAAAGTTTATTAAACTTCAACGTGTTGTGGTTTAATAAACTTCAATGTATCTTTTGTGTTTATGATAACCAAATAAAAGCTTAGGACTGCGTTTTTCGTGTGCTTTCAAGGAGTCCCCTTTTGTCCTTAGTAAACCCACTATCACTTTACCGAGCGACTCTTGATTTATCAAGATGTATTTTAAATTGTTTTAATTCACGAAGGAAACTTGACACTGGCATATATGTCAATTGCATCATTGACATATATGAAAAAAAAATAGGTAAGTAGATATTCATTATTTGCATTTTTATAGTATTATAGCATTTTTTTGTGGTATAAGAACAGAGAAAGCAAAAAAGTATACGTATTATTGATAGGTAAATTTAAAAGTAACTTTCTACATTTTGATCCCTTTTTCTCTCTTGTGATATAGTAAGTATTTAGTTACCTTTGTGGTAATGTCGCTACTATTTATATACGGATGAAGTTTTGGCATTTTATTGTATTAATATACGAGTGTTTTGTCAACGAACGCATTTTGAGCTCCGATTGATTGTTTTCCTCTCGGCTAGTAATCTATCAAAATTAAACTACTCATGCATGTATTAAATTTAAAATATTGTGGCATAAAAACTATTTAGAATTAAACTTTTCCATAAGATTTAAACGAGTATAGGATTATTAAATCTATTTTATTATAGAAATGTATTGTGGGAATCGGCGAGCCGGGCGATCGGGAATTGAAATTCCAATTAACGCCATATAAACTTTTAGACTAAAACGAAATTCACAATTTCGTTTTGAATATCTAAATATATCGAATTTTTGTTGCAGTTCACATTTAGGTAACGGTTTTTGTTAAATATGGGAATACATTTATTAAGATTGTTGATAACAGTGTCACATTAAAACAGCATGGAAACTATTGATCATCAACTACGATCAACAAAACAAATTCTTTTCGAATAACTGAAATAAATAATTTGAAATTATATTACTAAGAATGTCAAACAAATACGCGTGACTCCTATGTCTTTATTGTCATCAGAGAACCTAACCCACTCATTTAATTATTTCACTTTTTTTAATTTATACGTAGGTATACTTTTGCCATACACGGCTTGGTCTATTTCTCATGTTTGCATATATTTTATTTAATATACGACTGAATAGTTGACGACTGACAGTCCAGTTAATAGTGTTCCTGCATACTGAACAGAAGGTTTTAGGGTCTACACTCCCGGTCGAACACTATTCTGTACAGACAAATGTTTATTCGGGTCTGGGTGATATGTTATAGTATGTTTGATACACCCAGCACACAGGAGATCCTAGTGTGGGCTATTAAGTGCGGCGTTATAATCAATCAAGAAGGATTATCACCAGGAACATCAATATAGCCCACAAGCCTCTATCCTCCAGTGATCACACCGGCATGGGTCCAGATAAAGACTACATTTCAACTTTGAACATTTTAGTTTTTGCATTTTTTTTATTGATGTAACAAACTTCTTTGCATATCGTCCTAAAAGAAGCGAGTCTAATGCCTTAAGGCATTCTCCACCATCCTATTCTATGGGTAAACCAGAGAGATATATTGGGTGATGCGAAGAGAAGTATGTTACTTAAATGACAACAGTATATATAATTACCTTAAATATATTTAATAATTAACATATGTTAAATATGTAAAATAAAAGTAGGTAAACAAGCGTGACATTTATCCTTAAAAACCCTTATCGTATTACATTGTACCCAAAAATAGCCAAATTTTGAGAGTAACCAGTATGGAAGTCTAGTTTTAATCATTTAGTAGCGAAAAGAAGTTGAAAATGATTTAGCGAAGTTCCCTTATTTACTGACAGTTTCCTTTAATCCTATTTGTAGTTGAAACGTGGTTCAAACTAATTAAAAGTTCGTGCTTCTACAATTTGAAAAGGATGAGTCCAGTGAAACCTGTTAACGCAACTACGATAGTGAACGAAATTAAAATTGTATAGCTATTTTGAATGTGAAGAGTAATTTCGTTGAGTTGAATAGAAATTTTGCGTTTCTATTAATTTTGCGAAAATAGTATACTGCCCTCTTTGGAGAAAACGACACAAGTGCATTGTGATAAGTTGATAATATTTGCAAAAAACAAAACGTTTGGTAATATTTTCATTAATTTAAAATCATTTTTTTCAACTGTCAAATTTTTTTCAAAAAGGGGTATCGACCCTCTCACAGAAGACTACCTTGAAATGCACTGCATATACTACTTTATCTTATTCCTCAATCTACGTACGTGTTTGAGTAGTGAGTGAGATATACCAGAGCCCATTTCCATCCCATCCTATCCCTCCCCATTTTCCCAACCTGTCCTCTAAATCGATTCCTACATTTTCAAAGACAGGCAGCGTATCCAGTAGCGTGCCTACGTTTGTCATTGTGAACTGAAGTTGACATGTACCGTCCATGGGCGACAGTCTCCACTTATCACCAGGTGGACTGTATGCTCGTTTGCCGCCTACTTCGTATAAAAAAAAATCAGGCAAGAAACTTTGAGTATTAGATAAAACAAAAAGAATAATCATTGTTTATTCTCTTTATTTCGTTATAATTTCCGAATACAATGTTACTTATGCCTTTTCTTCTTAGGAGGGCAGTAACGTGGCCAGGTGTCCACCTGACTTGACTTGACACGATGACCTGAAGATGTTTGCCGGTAGCGATAAAGCAGAAGAGCAAAATATATAGTGTGTGGTTGTGAACCTTGGGCGAGATCTGTATCCAGCAGAAGAGAGACAATGTTGGTTGTATGGTAAAATATATGTTTTATTAAATATATGAATTGTACAATGGAGTAAAAGAAAACCCTTACTTAGATTTACTCTAAAATGAAAATGAATTCTTAAATCTTTCTTTAAAATTAAATTGTCATTTTTTGCTTTGACATTTTATAGGGATATCCCCATTTCTACAGACGCCGTCCCCCATCGCTTTTATTAATACTATAGATTATTGTGTAATTTGGCGTTACATACAAAAGGAAGTGACTGACGTAAAAGTGAGTAATTTGCCCAGTTTGCATACGATTTGTTTATAAATTACTCGCTTCTACACAAAATGAAAAACAAATCTGAACTAGCCGCAGTTCTTCAAACTTCGGGTCAGTTTCGTCCCATACTGGGACCCTTAAATTCACCCTCCCTTAACCCTTTGTAACTTTTTCAATTACGTACCGAAGCTATGTTTAAGGAAAAGATTAAATGGGCACAGTTTAAACGATTGACTGGCTTGTAAGGATTTAATACTTCAGGAACTTTCTACTGACGTCCACTGACCGTCATTTCTTATTGAAATTTTTTACTCGATTGTTATGCCATTTTGTATGCAATTTTGCAACCTATCATTTATTCATTTATTGTACTAACAATTTATCCATAGTAATTATATCCATATCCATAGTAGAAAACTTAAATCCATAATAATAGTCATATAATATAATAATAATAATCTTTATTTATTTTCACTTCAAATTTACTTTTTGATCCAACGTTTCTGGACAGGACAATCAATCTATCTACCGCTTATTGGTTAATGTAATGTCAAACTGATAAATAGGGTATTAAATAAAGTATGAAATTTGTATAATTACATTACCCGGGCATTTGTACTTGTACTTGTATCAGCCTATAACGTTCCACCGCAGGGCACTGGGATCCCCTGGTAAATCACTGGGGGATTTTGGGCCGTAATCCCCCAGGCGGGTTCTGTGCGGATTGATGGATCATATACTGTTCCAGTTTGTTGTCACTGTGTTTTCCTTCACCGCCCGACAAGTGACAATTTAAAAAAAATCCGTAATTAAGAAGCAACTAAGAGTGGCACGGGACGAGGATTTGAACACACGAATGTGAGACGAGTATAGTATATTGCGGGCATTGATTGGCACATGACTTCCATTGTTAATTAACGTCCGATTTTGAGTTGCATATTTTTTAATTTAACTATTCTATGTTTCTGTATTATATGTATAAGTATTGAATTCAAATTTTATTTCCTGTGTCTACGTTTGACGTAGCACTCAAAGTAACAAATATTATAGGTACATATTTTATATAATAATATTATATTTTTAAGAAGTGCGCTATGAATCCGACGCGAAATCAACATATTATTCTCAATGGCTAACTGGTTTAGCCAATGAGAGCCGCTGACCTATGGCAGCCGCTACACCTACAATGAGAGCCGCTAACTTATGGCGGCCGCTAATCTATGGCGGCCTCTACACCTACAATGAGAGCCGCTAACCTATGGCGGCTGCTACACGTACAATGAGAGCCGCTAACCTATGGTGGCCGCTACACCTACAATGAGAACCGCTAACCTATGGCGGCCGCTACACCTACAATGGGAGCCGCTAATCTATGGCGGCCTCTACACTTACAATGAGAGCCGCTAACCTATAGCGGCCGCTACACCTACAATGAGAACCGCTAACCTATGGCGGCTGCTGCACCTACAATAAAATTGTTGTAAAGTAATGTCATTGCCGTGATTCGCGGCTTGTAGCCAAACGTTTTTCTATATACACCCTAAATGATTAAACACATTGCGAAATCCGTAAAATTAATCGTCTAGGGGGCCGAACCTACGAATTAATAAGAATTGTGGGCTAAACTCACTGATGCGGTGTGGTAGTAGATTACGCATTTTTCTAAATTATTGTAACTTGCCATTATTACTGTAGATGTTATGTATTTGTGATTTTAGTAAGTTTGTGCTAATTTTATAGTATAAATTTCGTTTTTTGCTGACATACTTAAGGTACTCTCGCCGGGTACACTGAGTTAGAGCAAAGAGTATAAACGTTGAAATTGTCATAATTAACTCGTTTACGAATGCAAAAAAGGTTTGAAATCCGCAAATGCTTGTTTAGCCAATGATTTAAGGTACGGATACACATGATAGTAAAAAGTATACTTGCTAGCTATTATTTAGCATACTGAACTGGATATATTTATTTGTGATTTAGCACACTATATCCTGCCAGTTTCAAGTTTTCTTCGTAATATCAATTTCAAAGTTTAAAATGAATCCTGTCAATGTCAAGTTCCATCGAGGACTCCTCGGAAGCACACGAAAAACGCAGTCCCACACTTTTGTTTGATTATCACAAACACCACGAAAAACATTTTGATGTTTAATAAACTATATCTATTAATACCACAAAACGCCTAATACACAATTTTTACAATGATCAAATTAAAACGTCACTTCTCGAATTCCCGCCAAAAATTCCCACGCTATTTTTAAGCATACTATTCAAAAAACAATGTACAATGTACACGTGCTTATTTTACTCAAGATACAGTGAAAATTGATGTATCAATGCAAACTAAAATCCAAAATAGAAGCACCCGACGACTAGAAATCAACAATACTGCTTGCAACGCACTGCGTTAAGAAGCTTTTGCTTACAGAAAAAAATGAGAACAAAAGGACAGTTCGAGTACGGAATTGGATAAGAGAAAAACTTGAAGGAATCGCTCGTTTATTTATAGAAATGCGGCCCATTTCTAACTAACGCGTTTGACTACAATTCGAAACTAGCATACTCAAAGAGTGGACGCGGTCACACTTGCTCTTAAGCACACCCCCATCCACCCACACCACACACCGCGTGCCCACAAATCAACCGGCGTGCGATTTACAGGCATGCTTGTTTTAAGCATGCCCTTTTCTAGCAATGTCTCTCTATACACATGCTAGTAGCTAGGCCCAAGAGTAGCATGCTTTCGTGCTACTAATGAGCATGTGTATGCTTATATACTGCTTGGCTTCTCCTTCAACGCCTATTAACAGCCGACGTTTAAATAACTATTATTATTCCATCAGTGAAAATGAATCAAATTCAATTTTGAATTTCTCATTGTTTTGTATGATGTGATCGATGTGACAAGTACATTTGATTTCAATTTGATCTTCTACTTAATGTCGTCATCTACAAGCCCAATAAACCACGAGCTCGAAGGCGATTCGAGGAAATCAAGAATGTAATTAAACAGTCTCCCGTGGTTACAATTGATTTAAACGTTTCAATTTCACTTACGAGTTGGAGGCAAAAACAATTGAACGAATAATTGATTATAACGCGAAAGTCATTGCGATTTCTGGAAATCATTTTAAGAGACAGTTATAAATATTATATACCTATAATGTATAATATATATAATAATACACAGACAGATGTAATGTACAGATAATTTTGTGTTTTATCGACGCCCGCGCATTTATAAAAGTTAAATCTCAAGCCGTGTTCGGTCTCCTTTTAATTTTATTACTGCGGCTTATTTTTAAGCATTGTTACCTCACCTTACCATCTAGAGGGGGAGGGTGCACGCTGCAATCCAATAGCCGATTGGCGCACTCGACTGTCCTCGTTACCACACAGTGACTGTTCACAGAAGACTGCCCTGAAATGTTTTCCACTTTATCCTATTCCCCAATGAACATACGTGTTTTGGTAGTGAGTGAGATATCTAAGAGCACATTCCCATCCCATCATATCTCACCCATTTCTCCCATCCCCTTTTCCAAATACATTCCTACATTTCGAAAGGTAGGTAGCGCATCCGAGGGCGTGCCAACGTTTGTCATTCTGCACTGAAGTTGGCATGTATCGCGGATGTCAATGCGCTACCAGTATCCACTTACCACCAGGTGGACTGTACACTCGCTCGTCTGCCGCCTTCTTATTATATGAAAAAAAGATCACTTATGTCTCTCCACTTCCACTCTTATCATCCAGTCACTACCGACACACCAAAATAAATGTCAAATCAAAACGGAGCACGTTATTGCAGGAAATTCTAGCGTTGATCGTGCAACATATATTTATTTATATAATTCTCAGGAAAGATATAACAGTAGATGTTTATTCTATAATATATCTAAGCAAACATTTAATAAATTTTACTGAAAACACACAATGCAACCAATGCAAGGCCTTATCTGCACACCGTCTTGTGCAAGAGGAATGTAAGGCCCGAAAACGAGACACTGGCTATGCTTATTGGCGAGTCCACTCTTTTAGAGGTGGTGTACTTCCTCAGGAATTGTGGTAGCCGCTTAGTTATCCCTTGGTAACCCTTTACGTCACCCAGGAGTAGAGATGGGGTGATGCTATTCTACAGCTGGCCGACATCACGCGGCACACAATACTAATTAAGAATCCTCACAAATAATAAATAAATCTAATAATATTTTATTAATTATAACGCTACACTCAATGACCTACACTAGGATTCCCTATATCCAGCAGGCACATATAAAGTAAACACAAACACACCTAGACCCGAACATACAGTTGTCTTTAAACAACTACAATCCATTACGCTGTCGACCTGACGCGGTATGGTGGCTAATTAATTTGAAATAAATTTGATTTTGCGCTGATTAGTCTTCGTTACTTTATCAATAAAAGATCTATGCTTTAAATTCAAATTTAAACTCAAATTAATTTATTTGTAGAACAAATAAGTAGCCTCACTGAAAATAGATTTTAAAGTCGTGTTTCTGACCGTTAAGCATACAAATATATGCAATCAAGTTATTCAAACTAAACATAATGATTACTTTTTATAATATTAAAATAATCTTTATAAAATGATGTAGATATATTTCGTAGATTGAAAAATAAGCTTATATATTCTCAAATATATATTAGCTTCACAAAATTAATTAACTGAATGTAAATAAATTTCGAAATAATACGACATACATGTAAAAAAATATATTTAAGTGCATATTTTTAACCAGATATCGTTTATAGTAGTCAGACCAAAACTAGGCAAATATCATTATCATTTATATCTGAAGTAAATACGAAGTAACTTTCAAACTTATTTATTATTTTAATCCAAATTATACAATTATACAGATATACTGGTAAGGTATTAATTATCTTAACAAACTTCACTTCAATTTATTTTGAATCTTGCTTGTTCAACTGCTTCGAATGAACTGTTTTTCCACTTATAATGGTCCCGCTTTTCCAAGTTGTCCCACTAAAATATTTTAAAGAGCGGGAAAGTTTCCGATTGGTCACTGTTAATCATGTCCGAGATTACCTTTGGTCAGTAATAACAGTGTTGCCAATTTATTTCTTTTTAGAAAATATCAATACTGTGTTACGATCAATTAAATGAATATAAAACTACAACCCATGTAAGAACATCAAGCAATTTTTGTTTCAAATATTAATTGAAGTTTTAGGCAATAAATAAAAATCACGACATAAGTAAATAATCGCATTCGTTTAAAACAAACCAACGTTTCGTCAGCACTGGTTGTGCTACGCAATTTGGAAACTTTCCATCTCCGTCGCTGGGGATTCCATATAAAATTACGCTAAAAACCCTCCAACATCAGCGTGATAAAGACAAATTGCGCCAAGTGCGCACCGAGCCAGTAGCGAGTGGAAAAATGCCGAATCATTACCATAAAATCTCTGTGGACAAGAACGAAATGGTTCATGTGAGAGTTTTATTTCGTATATAACGTACCCAATTTGTGTTCACATAAATTGTCAAACCAGAAGTCCTTTTATTTTCTCAGATAATATTACTATTTGATTATTAAACCAATTAGGGGTTGGAAAGTTAAGAAACTAAGCGCTGCATAGAAGAATTACGTCTGGTCTGTTTTTTTTTTAGGAAAAAGGTCTGTTTGTCCGGCGCGATGATGCCGCCTGATGGTAAGTGGATACTATCGTCCACAAACATCCACGATACATGCCAACAACAGTCCAGAATGACAAACAACAACGCCCCCGGATACGCTGCCTACCTTCGCAGATTAAGGAATATATTGGGAGAGAGGGTTGGGATAATGGGGAGGGATAGGTTAGGTTGGGATGGGAATGGGCTCTGGCATATCTCACTCACTAGAGAAATACGTACGTACATTGGGGAAATACTATAAAGTAGGAAATGCACTACATTTCACGGCAGTCTTCTTTTTGTGAGAGAGGGGTAACTCTCTCACAAAAAGTGGGGTCAATCGAGTGCACCCAGCTATCGTGCGAATACAGTGCACTCTCCGCCTACAAGACCAGTATGTATGGTTTGAAATTGAAATTGTCTTTATTTCTCTCATTTTTTTACATACCAGATATTGAGTGAACCGTGATTCTTAAACTATATTAAAAAAGAACCTGTATCTCGAAAACCGGGGAGATCTCATTCTGATATCAACCTATTTTTTATTATATTATTTGGAAAAATCTTTTAATGTAGGTTTGTTTTCATATCTATTTTGTGAGGAATATTGAACATAAAATACACCAATTTTAAACAAATTTGTTATGGCCTACCATAATACTGAGACTTGGGATATTAACGGGTCTTTAATTAGAATGCATCCAACCTACATTCATTTAGTTTTAAGATGCTGGAGCATAAAATATGAATAAAACAAATATTAAAAAAAAATATTGCGCTAAAGTGCAATATATGATTTCCGAGGTCTTAATTAAGTTTCAAATATTTTAGTTTCTTGTCACTAAATTCTTTATTATGAAATAAATATGATTGTGGGCTGATTCCATTCTGATTAAGGTCAACATGGGACAGTCTACCACAAGAAGACGTAGACTCGTTCGTTAACTATCTATCAACAGTTTCAAAAGCAATCTCGGCAATAAATGTCATTCAGGAGAAGAGATATGATGAAACTCCTAAGATCAGCCAGCACATGATGACCTATCATCGGTAATGATGCTCGCCTTAATATTAATAACATCGGACTAACGTATTTCAAATTAAATTAAATATACCACTCTAACTCTTGAATCACTCTTAACACTTGCACGCTCGCCTGGTCAACAAATGGATTATCCTGCACAGAGCTAACGGATACCCGTTGACGGATAGTCTCCCGGCACGTGTAAAACAAATCTGCTAGGGTACGGTCACTATGCATGCGGGGCGATTTATGAGTTCTATCAAAAAATACTACCAGTAGGCAAAAATACGGTGACTGCAGGACGAGGACCCTCACTGTACTAGAAGTTAAATACTATAATCGTTGAAGTCTCTTATCCCATTATATTCCTTACTCGCTGACCCATACAATCACTTCCTATCCTTTTGAGAAGAAAGTATAAAAGGATCAAGGAATCTGGTTATGCTACTACCGTTACGCTACGACATGGGGCTCTCCAACAGAGCTGTGAAGAGGATTCGGCATAGTCGGCAGTGCACTTGCAAGCCCCTTGGTGTTACAGGTGTTCATGGGCGGCGGTGACCACTTACCATGATGTGGCCCGCCCGCTCGTCTGCCATGGTTTCTATAAAAAAAATATTTTCCATTCTACCCCATCTATCTTTTTCTCCAGTAGATGCAATGGGAAGTGCAATGGTACGAGAAAAACGCCTCGTTCCGTTACAAGTTCTATTCCCATCCTTCCCAACTCTTTTTACAAATCCACTCTTAAATCTCTAAAGGGAGAGGAGGTGATCCAGGGACATGCAAACGTTTATTTATTATTGTGGACTGATGTTGGCATGTATTGCGGATGTCGCAGTGACTGACAAGTGAACTGACTACTCGTTTGCCACCTTCAATCAATAAAAACAATACATGAACTTTTAAGATATTCAATTTCCAAGCAAGTCAGTTGAGAGCTTTAAACTGAATTGGTTAGTTTAATGTTATTAGATTGAAAAAACAAAACGATTTTAGATTGATTTTAAACAAATATTGGATGATTGGTAGTCAATTAATTAATAGTTAATTAGATTAGCTAGATAATTTTACGGCGATAAAATGACTGGCAATAAGAGTTCGTTAGAGTTATTAGGAGAAGTCTATGTCCACAAGTGGAGAGACAAAGGCTGATGGTGTGGTATGACATACTGCAACTCTTTTGACATTATGAAATATAGTTAAACACACTTTGATCGGTGTTTCTACGACTAAAATGGGAGTACGGACTATCTATACACATAATAAAATTGTAACAAACCCGTGTCTGTACATGAAACATTTTATGAAAAAAACTGCTTGCAATAAAGGTATGAATGATATGGAGTACAAAACAAAAATCTATGGAATTTTTGTCTGTTGTCTGAACGCGCATCACCACTAGACAAAATTTCATGAAAGTTGGCATAGATATACCTTATTACTTGAGTTAACATATCGGGTACACTTTATCCTGATCCATTACAGAGTGCCCATGGGAATCACTCTAAAGTTCACGCGAACGAAGACGCTGGCACCGCTAGTATGCAATATAAGAGACCTTCGGTAGAGAAATAGTTTTACCAAATGGTTGATGTTTCAGCTAACTTAATAAGCAGTGCCTAGGAAAGTTGTATGAAAACAAATAGGCCAAATAAACTATTTGTATAGATAAAATGTCAAAACAAATATCGAAGCACGAACAGATGTTTGATGTTTCAGCAAATTCAGTGTACTTAGGAATGCTATAGGGAAACAAACTAGGATAAACTAAATATTTGTATAAGTACGAATTTGCGGGTATTGACAAAACTCTGTTAACTAGTTTAATATGAGACGAAAGCTTTATAGCATTTACAGTAAAGAGATAATATATGTTAGTATTTATTTTATATTTGATAATGGAATTTTAAATGCGTACACTTAAGGCTTTTGTATACGCGACGCGTTGTACCGAAACATTGAGTAGAAATTAATAGTAAACAAAGGTTATTATGATTCGATTTACGAGTACAATATAAATTGACCTTTCATAAGCTATAGGGGTATCTATTCTCAACTTATATTCGTGAGCTCGAAAGTTTGAACCCCACTAATAATGTGCTTGTATGTATAAACTTATCGAAGTTATCGACCACTGCACTGAGATTATAATACTACATTTTTATAGTATGAATGTGTTCCTCACGGAACACAGCTGTAATTTATTTTTTAAACCACAAGCCATACTTCAACTGGACACAGACATACTTGTACTTATGAGAACGCTTCAGAGTTTATTGACTGTATTCCAGAGTTTATTGACTGTATTATTTTATTGTGGTACATACTAGTTCATATCTACAAAGTTATAACCTAAATTCCGATCACGCAAACCCTTGAATTTTCCCGCGCGGACGACTGAAAATAGTTTCGGTAAAACTGAAAGGTTCCTTGTTTCATTTACTCTTATTAGGTTGTGGAATTTCCCGTTCAAGTCAGGTTTTATGTAGCGCTGGGTGAGATAGATGTTTTTTCTACTTATTAATCAATATCGGCCTATAACATTCCACTGCCGGACATGGGCATGCAAGAGGAATGTATGGTTGTAAAACGCCACGCTGGCCAAGCGGGTTGACGAATCTACTCTTTTAGAGGTGGCGTAGTTCTTCAGGGCCTGTGGAATTTAAAATTCCAATTTTTTTTAATTCGCTTTGTTATCCTTTAGTCGCCTTTTACGGCAATCACAGGAATGGTATAGTGCTATATGGTACAGCCAATATTGCGAATTGCCGACATTTTATGTGCTTGAACCTGGCATCATATTTTTTATATAACGCGTGTTCCTATGTCTACACCTGGTCAGGGTGACAATTTCATGATGAGTTATTATATAAAAAATAAACAAGAAAAAGCTTTTGGTTTATTTATTTTCGAAAAATAAAAATCTGGCAAAAGATCGTTATAACTCTGTGTCAGGCCTTAATCGTCGTTAGCCTATAATAGAATCTATCTGTCTGGAATCCGTTAATGAGGCCGGCGGGGAATTACGACACCACCCCTGATGGAGGTAGGAAGGAATTTCATTTTCTATTGTTTTTTTTTTTCCTATTGGAAGAATTAGTTTTTCTATTTGATATATCACATTATTTAGTATATATGTGATCGGAATTTACAGGATTTTTGATTGATATTTTAATGTGGACATATTCAAATCCCCCGGGATTTTCATAATTTTCAATAACACTATTTGCAATCCCCTTATATCGTACCGTACTATAATAAAATTGGTGCGTACTTATTATATATTTCATTAAGAAAGTAACGTATTTTATAAATTCAAGATTCCGGTATCCCGAAGGCTTCTAATATCTTAATTGGTCGCATTCTAATGGCATGGAGCTCAATTGCATATACTTTATATTTGAACCAAAATAATTATACACATCTTAGAAATCTACCTACCGTAAAATATAACTTCGATAGTGACTGAGATATGCCAGAACCCATTCCCATCCCATCCTATCCTCTTCTATACCATCGAAAAAATAACTAATTATTCAATTCCATCGTATAATCAATTAAAAGAATTTTTTTATTCCATTATACTCTTGATTCTTCATCGTACCATCGGCCCAAGGAGAATTTGGAGGTGTAATGGGATGATTAAATATCCTCGTCTCGTTATCCAAATAACATCACTATCCAATTGAGTCTACACGAGTTTCTTTAAAAGTCTCCAGTCACATGCTGTTTCTAAACAGATGAGAGAGAGAAAGAGAGAGACGCGATCGTTTCAATTTTCTAACTTCACTAAAGTTTTTTAATTTAGTTCGAATCCTAAAAACGAATCCAGGAAAAATTTCACTTTGATTACATTTCCTATTCTGGCGAGAGTCGCAAAAACGAGGTGTCATTGTTAGAACGAAAAAAAATTACGGTTCGACAGTGATTTATATTGTGAATAGTCGAATGGATTGGTATATGCCAGTAGATATGTTGCTAAGGTGAACATTTGAGTAATGTACACAGTTATCTTATTTAGGCTTTCCATATGATTTTTTCCCCCATATAATATAGGAATGTTTCAAGAGTTCAATCTGATACTGCCTTCGGATTTTTATCGTCGCAGCTCTCGTTACCGAAGCACATGTCACTTTGCACCCCTACGACAGAGAGCTACTGCGTACTGCGCGGTCTTCAATCACTTTATACCGCGAATCCGAGAGTTGTAGAATTTATTCATTTATTTTATAAGGCCTATATAGTAAACACGTATAAAACATTTACTAACTAAACTACAGTACAAAATCTTGTTGTTATAATTGCTTAAATTACACATAGGCCGAGGTTCATAAACAAAAGTGTACATTAATAAGAACGAACATAAACAACGGGAACAAAATTTGTTTATTTTACAACATGAAGGAAGAAAACATTAAAAGTTACTAAACTTAAATGTAGTTTCTAAAATTAAATAAATCCCACATTAATCTATAGTATAATCTATAGTATAGATTCTATACTATATAATATAATAAAGAGGTGAAATTGTGTGTTTGTTTGTGGGTATGTTGGGGGTAATCTCTGGAACTACTGAACCGATTTCAAAAATTCTTTCACAAATAGGAAGCTACATTATCCGTTTTATCCGTGTCTAATATAGCCTAAATTTTATTTTGAAATATTGAACCAAAATTTTGAAAAAAAAAAAAACTTATAGACCAAAGCGAAGCGAGGGCGGGTCACTAGTATTACAATATAATGCTTATATAACAAGCTAGCAAAATACATAACAATAAAAGTAATACAGTAGAATGGAGTAAATTAGATAACAGACTGTAATTTATTTTTAAACGAGCCTATTTTATCACAGAACACATTTATGGTATATTTCATTAAATGCATTTTTTTTTCTTTTTTTCGGAATGGATATATTCTTGTGACCCTAATGGCCTTTCAAGAGTCACAGGACATGTATAATTTAGGGCGAGCGCAGAAGGCGCTCAGCCAGGAGTAAAAAGGGCTCCCCCGCCGGTAGACCGGCGGAAGGAACGGACGTCGGCTTAGGGCGTTGCTTTGGGAGGGTACCATGAGATCGCGAATCGGTGAGAAGCGCCCAGGCACGTGCCGATATCTGGTAAGAGTGTTGGTTGATAATGAAATGCCTACTTAGGTTTTTGCACTACGCTACGTCATGAGTCTCTTCAAGCAAATTATGAACAGGATTTTGTACGGTCGGCAGTTCACACGCATTCCCCATGCTATTGCCATGAACGATGGTGATCATCCCTTCTAAAAAAAAAATTTTGATTGAAATATTTGATCGGAAGCTCCACTAAAAGCCTGTGAAGTAGGGCAGCGGAACAAATCAATGGATTTAGCTAAAGTTAGTTGTATGAAACCAATTTGGCCAACGGCTGCGCGGTTCATTTACAGTGTCGATTTAGAGAATTAGGGCTTCATTTTGTTGTGGTGGACATTGCTAATTTTATTTATTCTACCTAATAAATGAGTAGTAAGTAGAATAGACGCCGAATACGCCGAACTTTTTTTTTATATATAAAAAGAAGGTGGCAAACGAGCATACAGTCCACCTGGTGGTAAGTGGATACTGTCGCCCATAGACATCCGCGATACATGCCAACATTAGTCCAAAATGACAAACTTTGGCACGCCCCCGGATGAGCTGCCTACCTTTGTTGATGAAAGAATGAATTTGGAGAAAGGATTGGGGACGTGGGAAGGGATAGCATGGTAATGAGCTCTGGTATATCTCACTCACTACCGAAACACGTACATACATTGGGGAATATGATAAAGTGGGAAATGCAGTACATTTCAAGGTAGTATTCTGTGAGAGAAGGGTAACGAGGCCAGTCGATTGCGCCCAGCGGCTGTTGGATTGCAGGGTGCACTCTCCCCCTCCGCTCCCCCTTGCGACCTTTTACGCACTGAGCTATTTAAAACTAATTATCCTTATATATCATTCATTTTTTGTAATTTACATTGCATCAGTGTCGCAAATCAAGATATTTTATTGTGTTTTATACAACAAATTCTTTTCGAGAATCAATATGATTACAAATGATTAAAATTAAGTGATTTTAGTTTGAACATCTTGCCGGTTACGACTCTGTGTTACGGTAACGGCTATATGTGTACAATTAGTTTTCCAAATTTTCATTTTTTTACTTTCTAACACAGTTTTTATCATTTTTCTGGTTTTCTAGTGGACAATAAAATAATTTTCTTGCTTGAATTATAAAAGACAAAATCTTTGCTATCTGTAATTATTATCTTTCAAAAAATAGTATTGCGACAATCAAGTTTAATAGTTGACAATATTTATGTATAATAAAGTATTCAATATAGTACTGAAGTATTTCGTAATAAAGTATGCAATTAGAGGTATTTGTGTTTTAAATTGAAGTATGAGTATATTGTATATTTCATTGTACTTATATTATTAAAGTTTAATGTGTTCAACAGTTCTTGATTACTTTAACTTTTGTTTTGGTATAATGGTATGATCTTATAAATGCTGAATATCAAAGAAGTCCATAAATTAAAACAGTATACAGCGCGTGAATGCGGCGCATAAAGTACTATGGCTCCCAGAGGAATATACCTACGACGCGATTTTATGGTAAAAAAATTTACGGCACCATGATAAAAAAAAATTACGGTCACACGCTACATTTTAAATTAAAATGGGCCTTATTATCACCAGTTATTATTATTATTATCATATTTTATGTAAGTTTTCCGCGGTTCCGGTTTGTACCACTGTGTTTTTATTAATGTACAGATTTTGCAATTATCACTAGCTCGGCGATTAAGAAAAGCATCGTGAGGAGGAAACTCGCGTTTCCTCCTCACTTTTTGAGGGGGAGAGTGCACGCTACAATCCAACAGCCGCTGGGCGCGCTCGACTGGCCACGTTACCCCTCTCTCACAGAATACTACCTTGAAATGTACTGCATTTCCCATTTTATCATATTTCCCCAATGTACGTACGTGTTTCGGTAGTGAGTGAGATGTGCCAGAGCCCATTCCAATCCCATCCTATCCCTCCCCATTTTCTCAACCCTTTCTCCAAATACATTCCTATATCTCCAAAGGTAGGCAGCGCATCCGGGGGCATGCCAACGTTTCTCACTTTGGACTAATGTTGGCATGTATCGCGGATGTCTATGAGCGACTGTATCCACCGACCATCAGGTGGACTGTATGCTTGTCTGCCGCCTTCCTACATAAAAAAAAGAAAAAAAAAACTATAGATCAGTAATTTCAATGACGGCTCACCGTAGTTAGTTCTAGGTACACTTCTTTCACTACCAATGATGGTATGATGTTAACTTGATGGCGATCCGTTCGTAAAAGAGACTGACTGCTTCCTACCTTCGACTTTTATAGAGCTCCTAACGACGGGGAATGAAACGAAATTGACAGAAGTTTTCGTGTCACTCTGTCACTCCAGCGCCCTCTATTTCCTATGACACAAGCGCCCTCTATAGTAATGCTTGTTTATTAATTCTAATTTAATCGACTCAAGTCAATCAAATAACTCACAAAGTGTTTACTACTGACCATTCAATTAGGATTAAAGGATATTAAAATAATGACTCAAACACGACAACTAGCGACATCTTCAGTTTCCCTTCGACAAAAATATAAAATCAAACATTAAAATCTTGTATTACAATGCTCACGAGCGTTTGTCGCTGGAGTCTTATAGGTTCGATCGTCGAACGCTAAGTACACATCTGCCACTTTATTTCTATAAAAAAATACTTATAAAAAGGTGGGTCATCTTATGTTATATATCCATTTCCCAAAGAACCGAATTGGGAGTGAAATCGAAACTACGTCGCGAGTCGGGTGAAATCGTTTTTATTGTTAACGAAATAGGAATCAAGATTGTCGTTTCACTTAATAGAACTTTGACGACTTATTAATCTATTCCATGATAAATATAATCCGATTAAATCCCAGAAGGATAATTAAATTATCCTGAACCTTTAAAGCAGCATCAAAAAATAATTAGAAGTGACGTTTTTTGGAGTTTTGTTATAGTGCTATTAAAATTCTTGGATGAGATATTTTTGAAAATAACGGATACACAAAAGAACTTTAATAAGTAAAGAAATAAAAAAAAAGCAATTAATACCTTACGCTTTAAAACATTATTTTAAAAAGTGTCCATTAAATGTGATTTGTCAAAAATCTGTTAGAAATGTTAAACATTGTTTTAAATCTTACTTAATTCAGTAATTAATGAAATTTAGTTAATTTAATTAACCTCTATTACGAGTATTATCGAAAGTCTGCGTTGCACAAGTATAGATGCTTATGAACTCGTACACTCTAATATAGAATTATAAGTAGCCAATAACTTCGTAATTCGAAGGTTTACTTTGATGAAGGTTTTACCTTAGAAAAAAAAAAGTATCGTATTCCCAGATTATATAAAAATATATTCATCAAGTTTTTATACCTAGATATTATAAATCGACTATTTTTAAAGTAAAATAATTATATAATTTGAAATAAAATAAGGCATACCATAAAACGGATTATTGTTAAAAAAAAAGGTAAAATGAGCCGTCATTTTACCTTTTTGTTACATAACCTGTAATATTGCTGTCAGTACCACATGATCAAATAAACGAGGAAATAATTTTTTTGATAATATAAATAAATTAATGTTGAAAATCTTGTTCTATCTTCCCGGCTTCTAAGTGTAAGAAATATCGAAGTGAAAGTGTAAATCCAAGATACACAATGTGGCTTTCGAAAACATTTGTAAAAAAATTAACGTTAAATAAAATGATAAATAAGATTTCTAATAAGATGTTGTTAACCTTAGATCAAAGCAACAGGGGAAGATACGGTAAGTTCTTACATTGCGTGAACTGAAAATGGGTTCGGATGCACAACTACATGCAAACAAACTCTTCCAGCTAAAACTGAAGTCACGTTCTACGACACTGAACGACAGAGATAGAGGGATGAACTTGGACAGTAGCACGAGCAAGACAAGGACTACTTCCCGGTCGCGCGCCGCATGGCTGTGCGCCGGTTCAGGCACGTCATATTTCGTATAGTTTTATCTCGCTCACTTATAAATGGCCGAATGTAAACTAAAGATTTTAAAACAAACACTAATTGTTACTTTTTGGTGTACTTCGCGTGAAAAGTGATTCCATGTGTTTTGTTTTTGCTCCTTGGAGTGATTTGTGCACTGAATAAATGCACAGGAAGACATTTTGAAATGTACATTCCATTATTACAAAACTGTGTTCACCGTGTGAGTGTATCACGTGCAAGCAAGTCGCTATTCTATCGGTGACTAAACGAACCAGGTCCATTGGACTCGATTTTGTAGGACCACGCACGGTAAGTGAATAATGTATCCTCCACCTTTTGTTTTTATCTAAGATATTAACGTTAAGTGGCGCATCATCGTCGTTTAAGTCTCTTTTCCTTCACGAAATTTCATTGATTTTCTTCGTTCAGGACCAGAGAAACGTATGTTTTAGAAGCGAATCCACTTGAGAATGAACCTTGTTGTTGATGTGATACGACTGAGTGTGAAAGTGTTTATACTAGTATAATATATCTAGTTCCACCTAAATTTGATCGACTGCACTTACGTCCACCTAGATTTTTTTAAATATATTTACATATTGTAAATATAATTTGCATATAGTATAATACACACAAAACACTATATAGATATACATGATTAAGTGAGAGAAGATGAGAAAAAGGCGGAGATATCTCCACAGGACCAGGACATGACTCCAGCAGACCCATGAAATAGAGCATACATTTAAAAATTTACATCTACAGCAGATTAAATACAATAAAGTACATAGATAAACAATAAAAATCAATATACATAATATACTACAATATATAATAAAAGCCGTCTGTACGTGGAATTTTTTTTTAAAGTGATTGATTGCATTGTAAAGTACAAGTGAAACAGAGACCAAATCAACAATTATTCGAATTTTGGTCTGGTCTGTCTGTCTGTTTATCTGTGTGTCACGCAAATCACTGGATGGGTTTTAATGAAACTCGGCATAGTTAAAACATTTAGGCAGCTTTTAATTCAGATCAATTATAGAATTCCACGGGAATCACTTCACGCGAACGAAGTCGCTGGCACCGCTAATAAAATCAATTTGTTGTATTTATCGTTCGACAGCTACAACTACAGGTGTTTTTCTACAACCAGTCGACAAAATATGGCTTCATTTAAAAGTAAATAGAAATATTTTGTTTTCCATCAATAAAAAAGTTTAAGAATTGTAAAGCTAAGTTTGTCTGACAATGTTTTAAATATCAATAAGTAAGAATTAAAGTGTTAAAAAGCCCAAGAACCATTTTTCGTAATTTCACAAAATTGAATATATTTTTGTTGTTAATTACTTCACAAAAGAAAAAGTTACATCGTGTTTGATCAAGGAAAGGGAATGAAAAAAGTTTTCTGAAAGGGCTGAACGAGAAAACGATATTTATGTAAGAAAGAATAACATTATTTCTATAACTTCTTCCAAATACTTTTTATAAATAATGACTTCCAAAAGAATTTAAATTTGGGTAAGTTTTTTTGTTTTATGGGTTTTATGTGATCATTTATAAAACCTTCATAATTATATTTTGGTTAATAATTTTAAGAGGATGACGAAGATGCATTCCACATCCAACTGAGCGCATCGAACTGATTGAGTTATCCATCCTATTTCACAAAAGACTGTCATGAAATATATCTGTCCGTCTCTTACCTTCCTACCCCATTTTTTCCTATTTAGACTTTGACGGTAATGATGCAAACAGATGCAAAAACAATTGATCGAACCAGAACTCTGCGTTTGATCTCTGCGATACATGGAAGCACCGAGTTTTTAGAATTCTTACCAACACGCCAGGAGATAATTGCTTTAAACCCGGATAAATAAATATAAACAGAATTTGTACTTTTGTATTACTTACTCTAAGCGGGAACGCCTAAAAACAAATACATTAAACACATATTACTAGCAGGCCGACAAGCTCCGACAATTCGCTGTCAAACTGTTTTGGGATACCTGCAGGTCGTGACAGCGATCTACAAGTCTAAGAAAAGTAGCGATCACAACAGATCAGTAACAAAGTTACGCCTCCCGCGGCTGGAACTAAACTGACAAGTAGCACTTTTGTCATCTTTGCACAAATATTTTGTTTTTGCCATCACTGCATCGTTTTTTTGGCGTATATCAAAGGGCGCAAACCCACACACTTGCAAAGATTCAGTTAACTGTTTGACGCTGTACAGAAAGGACGACTATTTTGTTTCTACGTATATACTGGAACTGATCCATAAATATTTGCGCTTCTCTTTGCAAAGAATTAACAAATGTTTCCGAAAAACTTTGTAGAAATAATTGAACATGTCTGGGACCGGCTCTACATAATTCATTTAAACATTTTAAATGTGCACAAAATATCAAAAAATGTTATAAAGTTACTCAATGAAAATACACCAAGTAAGCTCATTCATTTTTATTTAAATCGTTGCAATATTAAAATGATTTAATAAAGCAGTGGATCTTTTTCGTGAATTAAAATACAACAGAATACAGCGCCAGTATGACTTTTACGAATTCATGGGGAACAATGTCCATCCATTTTCCCCGTATTTCATAATAAGGCTCTCCACATACGCGCTGGGTACGCTGAAAGAAACTGGACGATTTTATAAATGTTGACGGAAGTAGTACTGAATGGTTATGTCCGATGTCCTGATATTATGTTTAGTTTATTAGAACAATCACCTATACTATTGTACATATTAACGTACATGTGGTTAAACATTAGGTTATTTTGTTTTTCATTTTAACGGGACTCTAAGACCACAAAAAAAATACGAGTAAAATTTATACGAGTAAAAAAAAGTTGTCATACGACCGCTCGGTTGGCGAATGCTTTACCTATTCGTATGTATAGGTCCCAAGGTTATGTTAATTCAAGACAATGTTTGTACAAATATAAATTCATGATGACGTTTACAAACGCGCCGTCGACATTAAGTGCCCTATTCTTTTTCGTAACTTTTTTCATTTGTTTTAACGTTAATGAAGTTTCAAGGGTAGATCCTTGAGTCGAATTGAAAAAAAAATGTTAGGCTAATCAAATCAGACAAGCTTCCTGTTCTGATCGATGTTTTGGGATTTTAAATCTATTGCAGGATACGTAAAATCTAAATAAGTCGTAATTTAAAGGAGTATAAATATTTGTCATATATATTTGAGCATAACAAGCGCTATGCGATTCTGCTCATGCTGCTTACTTTTATTTTTTGGAAATATTACAATAATTTTTTGGGCATTGTATTTGAATGAACTATTTGGAAAAAACTAAGAAAAAAACATTTCTTCGCCAGAAAGTATTAATAAATTTTTCATTTCAATGAGCTCAGTAGCTTGACAGGATTCATAGTTTTAGGCTTTGGAAAAGGTTCGGTCACACCCTCTTTACATAATAATATATTATATAAAACAATATGTAATTAAAATTTCGCTAAAGATGTATTTTTGACTACTGTTTTAATTACTATTGAGGCTGTTGATTTTCTGTACTTAGTTACCGTTGAGGCTGTTGATTTTCTGTATTTAGTTACTGTTGAGGCTGTTGATTTTTTTTATTAAATTACTATTGGAACTTTGGATTTTCTGTATTTAGTTACTGTTGAGGATGTTGATTTTCTGTATTTAGTTACTGTTGAGGCTGTTGATTACTTGTATTTAGTTAATGTTGAGGCTGTTGATTTTCTGAATAAAATAAGTAAATATTTATTTAGCAAGTCACTTAATATACTCGTATGTTGTAGAATTAAAAATTTTATTTAACATTTTTATTTATAATGTTAATTTAATTTATAATAAACTTTCAATTTTATTATTTTAATGGCTTTGTGAAAAGTAATAGTCTTAACGACCATAGTTTGGTGCAAATACTTCATTACAATTCTTTGATATAGTCAAAGATTCCTAGCTAGTGTAGAGTAATATAATAAAAATACTAATTTAATTGTGATATGTAGATACGTACTGTTTGACAAAAGGGATATTATTGCTTCACAGATATTAATATTACTGAATCTTAAGATGTTAGAACATAGACATTGCGGTAGTAATATAAGCTGTTTCCAGATTCTGTTCCCTTTAAGCATAATCTTAAAACAAACAAAAAAATACAAAAATTTGTATACAACAAATTTTACATTTTTAGGAATACCAACCAAGCTCAATAAGACCACACCGACAATAAGGAGAGTTAACGATAACTTTGCACAAATAACGTCACAATTTGTTAAAATTTATATTAAGTTATAACATAAATGTCAATATCGTCTACATTGAAAATATATGAACATCCCAGCTCCATTTATTTTATGACACGTACGTGTATAATAACCACAATTCAATTTATTTTGGCCTGTTTTGGACGTAAAAATAATTTAATACAATGTTTGTGCCCAACTCACGTCGATTCGCTAACTGTATAATGCTGTTCAGTATAAGGATGAATGTTCACTAAACGATACGACGCTAAGAAACACTATGTATTTCAGAATGACCGAGAGGCCTTTAAAGGATTTCAAGCTAAAAAATGTTTCGCGATTGTAAATCTAAATGTTTTTAATAGAAAAAAAATGCTAATTGAGTAACCTTTTTGTTCGTAGATAACTATGCTGAAGTATTAAAATCTATACTAATATTATAAAGAGGTAAATTTGTAAGTTTGGATACATAGGAGGGTAATCTCCGAAACTACTAATCCGATTTCAAAAATTCTTTCACGATTTGAAAGGTACGACGATGAAAGGTACATTATCCCAGATGGACATAGGCTATATTATTATGTATATATATTATGTGCAAAAAATTATGACGAGCATGCAACGCTAGCATGCCGGACACAGCTAGTTATAGATATTTTTACTGATGCTAAGGTCAATTTATTTTGTTACAAACTACATTGTTTAAAATATATAACGTCGATAGCTCTTTTAATGAGGAAATAACAGAGGAAAGCAGTCGAGCAATCATTAAGCAGTTGTTTAATTAATCACCGAAGTCGCCATCACAGATGCAGTTCGGTAATTTTGCAGTCCGGCATTCACGAAATTTCCTTTTTAATCAAAATCGTCTTTATCACCGATTGGAATTAATATTTCATATTTTCATGCGAGATGGCTACATTATTTAAATTGATAATGTCAGTTAAAATTCCGTCCACGGTCAAAAGATGGAGCTAGTTGTAGCAGGAGAGTGCCCAATAAATTGGCAAATTTTGTAAAATATTGAAATTTGAAAAATCTCATAAACTTTCCAGGATTTAGTACATGTGTACATTTCGTACGTACTTTAATGAACAAATTTAATATTAAAACTATTAGAAGCTATTAAAACTGCTAAGTAACTACTAACCTATATATTAAAAAAAATAACGTTTCAATGATTGCTAGACTACAATATCTTCGTTTTCCTATGTGGATGCTCTCCTTTATATCGAACAACGAAACTTGCTCATGACAGATGTACCTACTTTATGTTTGCTATTGGCATTTTTCTTATCGCTGTTTTTGGGAAATCGGGATACACTAGGAGGCGACTTCGTATCAGACGAATGATACAGATAATGTTTGGAACAATAAATCTTTGGAATTGCAATCTTTGTGACTTTTGCTTGTCGTCTTGTTACGTTCGCGTGTTGTTTACGTTTTTCTTATTCTCAGCTCACTATTTGTTCATTCTGTATTAATATGTGTGATATTATCTGGGAAGAAGAACCTTATTGTTGTTGCGATTCCCATGATTTTATATAAAATCTGCAGTCAGGTCGCTTACAACAATAACAACTACAAAGTAAAAGTACAATGCAATTTAGCAGTTCGTAATAAGTGTCCAGCGATGGCCAAGATAAAGCGGCTTCTCCAACTGCCATTTATTTGTCGAGTCGGGTCGAATTGAGCAATTTTTCCGTCACGATGACGGATTTTCTATCAAGGATTACTAAGCCGTTTCAAGCGAAAGAGTAATGACCGATGACACAGTACTAAAATGACCGAAAGGGGGAGTAAAAGACACAAAATAATATTATTATTATTATTAACGAACTATAATATTTTTAATTAATATGTAATGATAATGTATAATGTAATTTTAATATAATATAAAAAAAATCAAACAGAATTCCCTTTCGACGACATGGATATAAATATTCGTCTTCCCAATTGAATAATTATATTTTAATTTTATCTACTGCAATTTCTTAACATACTGTGGAAATAAGCTCTGCACTCGAGTCTTGGTATATATCGATTCGAAATTAAATTTACGACTACTGATATACGGAGTCATCTTCGCTTCATTTCTCATAATAAGATGTCTGTGAAATGTTCCAAACGCAGTTCCTGGTACATTTTTCCTTTATTCTGTTTTACTTTGAAATCGTAAATCTTTTTTTTAACGTAATCAAAGAAAGTATAGTGCAAGCAAGACGCGTCAAGTGATTTTTATTTATATAAATGTGGGCTTTTTGCTATACATGTCAACATCTTTAAAAAATGACATATGATCAGGAGATACTATGTACTAAATCTAGATCTAAAATTAGTCATAAATTGACACAAAATAAACATATAAAGGCGACCACGATACACATATTACAGGATGTAAGCAAACCTTTACCGAAGCCTTAAATCATTACTTTTTATTGTAAAATATATTTTTTTAGTTTTTAAAAAATATTTTATATAAATACAAAGCCCAATATTCATATAGTACAATATTCATACTCGTATAGTACAAAGCCCAAAAATATTTTTTGTTACAGTAAAATATAGTAATATTACAGTAAACTCAGAATCATGAGTAGAATCCATAGTTTTTTATTTTGTAGAGCAATATTTTTTCTTTTTATATAGAATAAGGAAGACGAGAAGATTATGGTGGTTATACGAGAAGAACACTTGGTGGTTATTCTTTAGATATGTTTTATTGAAAACCAAAACAAATAGAAAAGAAACACAAAATACAAGTAATTTGAAGTACAACTGGCGACTTTATCGCTAAAGCGATTTCTTCCAGGCAATCATTGGGTAGTCTAATCTAGTCTCTAGACGAATAGAGGTATATTATGCAATAAAGAAATAATATCTTTATGTACATATATACATTAGGCATAAGTACCTACATAGACATATACAGAAAGAACTAAGGAACTAGAAAATATAAACTAGAAATAACGGAAAATATGTTTGTTGGGCGTAAGGGAACTGTTAATCTGCGTTAACTCAAAGGTTGGCTGGTAGATAATGCCATAAGACATTAAGCTCGCCTTTTGTAAGATATTGTGGAATGAAGTGTATAAATAAATAAATAGATACTCTTTATTGGACACCAACAAAAGATCTTGCAATAATACGATTTAAGTATAAGTAACACGAAAAGTGCAATTAATAAGCGGGAGTTACCGTTTTTTCACAAGTTTGTACGAGTATGTTTGTCGGCTTTTGAAAACACACAGTATAGCCACATCTGGCATTTTTGTCACTCATAAATATTACACTGCTTACCGGAGCGGATAGACGCTAGGCAAATAAATAAAATTTGGTCATTCACCCTATAACGGTCATCCAACTCATATAAGCAGAGCTTACGCTTTTAACTAATACTTATCTACGCTAAAGCTACGCTAGAACAATTTTTAATATAAGAAGTCTCCATACGCCCACTAATGTTTATAGAGTTTCAAAATCAATGTACGCCACTGCAGCCAACCTAATGTACATTTAGATCAATATCTGTGAGATCTTTCTACAGTGTACAAGAATTTAAACTGTCTCTTATTAAACGCGATTAGTTAACACATGACAAGGAAAATCTAGATCTAAGTCAATTGATAAATGTCATATAAATTACTCATTTTTATTTATTTTTGTATAGCCGATATTTCGGTTCTTTAACAACATCTTCATTCACCACCGGAGTCTCACCGTGACCACGGTTCATGTAACTTTCCGAAATATCAACTATACAAAAACAAAAGTAGTGTCTAACCGGTTTACCTAAAATAATGACTCTGAACCAGGATAACAAAAGTTTAAAATCTTATCTAGCTACGCAAGAAATCGGGGTCTTGGTGTCTGGGTCGTTCCACCATCTTATGTTAGGTTTACCACCGCTGATGTTCATCTTGAAGCACCCGATCTGTAACAATGCTCGCCCTCATTTCTGGATCCCCAGCTAAATTCTATACCACAGAAAAATAATTAAGCTACCTGTTAAGTATTTAATATTCTTTGTTTGTTTAGTTTTAGTAACAGTCTCGTTTACCCGTAGTATAGAGAATTGTAGTGTGGGAACCAGGCTTCAACTTTTAAGTGCCAATATTTTAAGTATAATTTTATTAAGTATAAAAATAAACAAACAAATATTAACTTTGCAATTTTAACAGTCACATTAGTTATGTGAGGTTTTGTTAAAAAAATATCTTTATTTTTTTTTAACATATTTCAACAATTATTTTCACAATTCTCCTTTAACCTTTCTACATTTATCAATGACTTTTATTCAATACTAGTTGAGCCTACAGACGTTGTTCTGTCCAAATTTCAATAATACAATAAGCTCATACAAAAATCCCATAAAAAACAACTTTCGGTTCTTCCCGAATTTTCAATTTTCCGGGCAACCTTTCGAATTTTTCTTTCCCTAAAAACCTTATTCGAACTATTACGAACATTTTTATTAAAAAATAGCCAAATCGGTCGAGCCGTTCTCAAGTGATGCACTTATCAACGAACAGCATTTAATTTTTATTTATATAGATGAACCATTTAAATAGAAATATCTTGTGATATCGGTTCAGTAAATGTCGCGATCGAAAAATCCTATGTAACTATTCACACATACTTAGTATTATACGTTTATAATCTGTGCCTACAATTTATTTGCTTTTATGTGTTTGGATTTTATTTATTATTATGAATGTATAGTATTATATATATATCTATTAGTATAATATATGTTGTTATGTTTTAGTCTGTCTTTTTATACACTATATGGACTTTACCAATGCAGAACTCACCACCCTATTGCATGTCAGTTTAGTCCAAGTTTGACTGCCGGAGAACGTCATTAGGCATTTAGTACGCCTCTTCCACAAGTTTAGTATAGTAAAGCGTTTACATTCAAGACCTGAATCCAATGTTGCAAAAATTAAACAATCTACATAAATCCTAAACTTTCTTAACCCATTCTTTGGACTGTTTGACTATGTACTGTAAGGAAACTAAGCGAATTTTTCAGATACTTATCACTGTGACGGATGTCTTGGGTGCTGTCACCGCGCATAAGTGATGATTTTGTTTACTAGAACTTCATTCTACAAGATAGATGATGCCGTAACACGTTTACGGTATATTACGCTAGTACCAATACTGTGAGGTTGTTTGCGTACGAGACGAGATAGTTTAGAGTAAACGTTTTGTAAGACTATGCTAAATTTATATCACTTTATATTTTTTCTTTTAAATTAAAGTAATTAATGTAACCGCAACAGGCCCTTTTATCGTCAACTGCTGGACATAGGACTCCTCATGCACATTGTCGTGTGCATGAAGGACGTATGGCCGTAAAACTGCACGCTGGGTAAGTGGTCCTAAAACCATTTTATACCGCGAACCCGTAGGCTGCGCAACGAACTGCCACAAGAGGTTTTTCCATTACGCTACGCTATGGGGTTCTTCAAAAAAGCAGTGAATGGGACTTTGCAATGTCAGCGGCTTACCCACATACCTCTTGGTGTTGCAGGTGTCCATTGTCGGCGGTAACACTTACCATCATTTGACACCACTAGCTCGTCCGCCTACTTCTCTGTAAAAAAACGGATTAACGAGTTCATTCTTTTAGAGGTGATGTCATTCCCCAAGGCTTGTGGTAGCGGCTTTATTATCCCTTAGACGCCTTTTACGATACCTACCAGAAGATATGGTGCTTATTCTAAAGCCAACCGACACCACACGCCTACATAGAAGACTAACGTAAATATAGTAGTAAAAGTAGGAATACTGCGCTGTCTGTATGGACGTGTTTTGGAGGTGAGTGAGACATGTCAAAGTCCGTTCTCATCCCAACTTATCCTATTGCTCCCAATTTTGCCAACCCTTTCACCAAATCCATTCTTGAATTTCCAAAGGTCCGGAAAGATCCGGGGGCATGTCAACATTTGTCATTCTGGACAGGCTGTATCGTGGATGTCCATGGGCGACAGTATCAGCACTGTCTGCTCGTATGTTAGCTTCTTTCTATAAAAAATGATTTCCGCCACTACCAAAAGGTGGTGTGGCAGAGATACGCTATTAGCGATGGGACTGCCTTTTGTGCATTTCATGTGAAATGTTTGTTAGTGTTTTGGTGTGCAATAAAGTGTTATATCTATCTATATATTCGGCACTGGCTGTAATACTCTGATACTAATATAATACTGGCTAATATTCTGTGATTTGGTTCAGTCATCTCCACTTTTGTTCGGTACGTAGATCGGACCGTAAATACCATCCTTCACTTTGACGAAGGTTGCTAATGTCAGATACCGAAACGCAACGATCAATTCGACTATTCAAGTTCACTATTGAAAGTGTAATCGAGTTTCATATACAGCATGCTTCAAATGTACTCGCAAAGACTTTATTTATTAATTCTGCTCATGATTTGAATTAATTGACATGAAACGTTTAGTATTTGATTGTATCTTTATTATCAGGATTGTTTTACAATTAGCAAAGTAAATGTTACAAGTACTTGCTTGGTCAGAAAGTTCGTGACGCCCCAGTGTGGGGACGGGCTAGGCTAGGGGACTAGGGACTTGCTAGGCATGCCTGTGTCACAGGGATTGATGGGTACGCGGAATATACACCGAATCTGACGGTGGGTATGACTGTTTGTGTATTTGTATGTACCTGTGTGTATGTGTTATGTTTGATTTTTTACAATCATTTTTTACATTTCTGGTTTTTTAATTCAATTGTTATAAGTTATCTAAATATGAGAACTGAAATGTAATTAGTTCATTTAATTTGCATTAGTCTAATTTGAATTCATTGTCAAGAATAATTATTGTTATAAATGGTTGTATACAAAAGAGAAAATAGAAAACAGAACTATATATAAGAACATGAGTAAAGATGGATTTTTATTTTATGTATTTTCTAAAAGGGCGCATTATAATAATATTTTAATGAATGAATAAACTACGCGTTAGTCGAGTAGTTGGATAATCCTGTCGGACAAAGATAAATGACCGAAATTTTAAGTCAGAAAATCATAATGAAAGTAAATACGACCATTCCGACAATAAAGTCCCTTTGCTCACAAAATAGTTTGAACAGAACAAACTTTCTTCTTTATCGCATTAACCTTCCCACACTTTTAGGGATGTATACATCCAAGCAAACATTAGACGAACAATAGAAAGGTCAAAGGTCATCGCTTGACAGGTTAAGCATGGACAAACAATGATGATTTTATTAGCATTTAATTGAGAATTTACACATAAATTTATTCCTTACAGAACAAAGCTACTTATATTATATTTGATTTATAGCTCTTTATATCGTCTGCGAATTGTCATTCCTAAGTGTGAGGGTGTCCTAAGGTGAATAAACGGAGCCAATTTAGGGCGTCTAGAGGTTGGTGATACGTACGATTTAAAAGAATTTATTTATTTTTGGAATAGCGCGAAATCGATTTTGTAAACTTATTTATTATATTTCACACATTATTTTTTTACTAGCACCGCTTACGATTTCTTTTGCGTTTCCTTTAGATTATATGTGTATAGTTTATTGTACTTCTACCCTATACGGTCCCACACTCGTCACATATCACCCAAAACCATCCCGCTTACTGCCGTCCTGTCCTTTCTCCCACATGCTATCAAATCTAATTCAACCTCTAACTATGGACTATGGAATCTATGATCGACAGTATCCACTTACCATCGGGTGGACTGTATGTTGGTCGGCCGCCTTTTTTTTAATAAAAAAAAAACGCCTTCGATTCAATTTCATCCCAACCAATTTGCTAAATATAAAGCTAAATAAACGTTATTTTTACAAAAAAATATACGTTGTGTTATTATTTCTATTAACTCAAATTTGTGCGATATGGGTATATTCACTTATTATAGAATCTCAGATGGGTATATTAATCATACTCATTTGTGGTGACTCTCATTCCCGTTACAGTTTGACTCACCCTCACAAGTCAAGCTGTACCTGTAATGTTTAAGGCCATTTATGTTCTCCATCCTACGAATTAGTATATACGGTATGGTTTTATAGGTTTTTATTCAAGGAAATTAAGTAAATGTTAGCCAATTCATAATTAATTCAGTGTGAAGGTCCTTGTTGTTTTTCCATTAAGTACACAACCCTAGGGTTGTAACAAAGCTCACAGGGTTGCCAATAAATAATTCTGAAATTGTGCCCCTGAGAGCCCGCATGTTGCTAAGCTAGAGTACAAAGGTTTTAATTAAAAGGCTTTCAGCAAAGAATCGCTAAAGGCTGGCTGAAATGTGTTCCGTGAAGAGTGAAGGGTAGATACTGATACTAGGTTCTTGCGGCGCGAAGATTTTTTTCTTTTCATCTTATGTATAACAATTTAATTACTTAATTAAATTTAATCAAATCACTAAGAAACACACACATCCAATATAATTTAGGCATAAATAGTTCACGGTAACCATACCATATCATCAGCCTGTGTCTCTCCACTGCTCCATTGTAGATTGGGAGAGCCCAAGGACCGCCACCACACACGGTTTGCAGCTTTTCTCATCCAGCCACTACCGGCGTCGTTCTTCAAGTCGTCAGTCCACGTGGCCGGAAGGCGCCCCGCCCCACGCTACGTTTCCCGGTACGTGGACTCCATTCGAAGACTCGCCTCCGCCATCGGTTATCGGTCCTGCAGTATAAGGTCACGGTAAAACTAAACTTAATTATAAAACGTGATCCTGTTGTAAGTAGATCTTTACAAAGTAAACAACTAGCACGGAAAAAGCTGTGTGCGCCTTACACGGAACGTATGCCGTATACACAGGACGTTTTGCTCAAAGCAAAATGTTTATTTTCAATGAAAAGGCATGTACGATATAAGGTGTGCCATAATCATGCATTACCGAATGGAAAAGGTGATCATAACACAAGAAAAACAGTAACATAGCTTAGTCATGATGCAGGAATAATGTATATGTCCTATTTATCGATTATTATGCAAACTGAGTACAACGCTTCGCGTGTAATAAACAAGAAATTTTATTCTATCTCTCAGCCTTTTGTCAGCGACTTCGTTCGCGTTGCGCATACACTGATATCTTATATACTTTAGTATACCCATCCCAGTTATCGGTTATCCCATCCCAGTTTCTGGACCCATCCCACTTCATTATTAATTAATTATTTAAAACCTTTAGAATAATATAAATTTATTTGGACACAACGCAAGTTATAGTAGATAATTTACTGAATATACGAGTATAGTTAACAACTATTGTATGCTATACTTATTCCTACTAAGATTTACCTATAGATATCACACTAAAGCAAGCTTGTGATGTGAGACTATTATACAATAGAATCAGCTTTATGGAAAAATAATCAATACTATAATGAAAACCACATCCAAATCTGTACAATAGGATTTAAGGACGGATGGGCAGACAAACATTGAGTCTTATAAATATAAACTAGTTATTTGCTTGTGACTCCGCTCGGAAGATAAAAATAACTTTAAATAATAAATAAAACCACTAAATAATAAATACGGAAGATAATAATAAATAAAACCTTTCGGAAGATATAACCCATATGATAGTGAAAACCGCATCAAAATCCGTCCAATAGAACCCAAGTTACATGCCAAAAGACAGACAAAAGGAGTATTTTATAAATACAGAGATATATTTAAAAAAGTCTTGAAATTATACTATGTCTATTTATTTGACCTGCGTTAAAAATAGTAGCATTAAACTACTTATATTTAGAAATTCTTGCTCGCGAGAGGCCCTCAAGTTGCGATAATTAAAACTCAAATGAAACTTCGTGAGTTGTGATGTAGCGTCGGTTTTATGCGATACGTCAGTGTGCGTTAAGTTTATTGAAAGCATTTTAATAATTATTAACTACTGCTTACTCTGTTTTATGGCGAGCTTTTAATGCGTATATGGGTGTTAATGCATGCAACAGTAAGCTTGTGTCGCATGCATGCGCTCGGATTCTATGTAATTATGCAGCGTTTTGGACGACAATATAGGACGCATTTCAATTTAAAAATCATTTAATAGGATTCCCTTTTGTTCGATCTTAATTTCAAATTTATTTTAATACGATTTTCGGACTTTTGAAATAAAAATGTATGGATTTATTAAAGGATAAAATGTGATAAATTACAATTAAAACAATTTTCAGAATGTGTTCAAGAGTATAATTCTCTGTTTCGGGAAGTTTCTACTTCTTGTGGTGCCTCTCCAACTAGTAGAGGTTGGCAATAAGCTGTGTATGTTTTGCCGTGTCTCTCTGGGAAACAGTTCGGCGGCACTTGCAATGCCAGTCCACTTCCGTAAGTTACGCAGCCATGACTTTTTCCTGCGACCAATACGCCTCTTTCCGGCAATCTTGCCCATCATAATTAGTTGAAAAAGTTCGTACTTTGTACTTGGCGCTCTGCAAGAGTTTGATTTTTTAATTTACTCGTTCACAGGACTTCCTTATTGGTGACCTTCTGCGTCCAGCATACGTCTGTACGCCCACATTTAGAACGTTTCTATACGCTTACTAAGCTCCACGTTCATTGTTCAGGACTCGTATCCGTACAGAAGAATGGGCCAGATATAACACTGAAGGAGACTGATGCGCAAGGAGAATTTGAGATTCCGGTTGCAAAGAACTTTTCTCATGTTGGTGAAGGTATTCCTAGCGATTTCAATGCGGGTTTTTATATCCATAACATTATATCAGTCTTCATTCAGCCAGGTGCCCAAATATTTATATTTGCAAACCCTCTCAAGTTTTTATCGCGCTACTAATGGAATCTAAGTCGGCGGTTATTGAGACAGGTTATTGAGAATTTTGTCTTAGTTACATTGATTCTGAAACCAGCTTTGACGCTACACTCGTTAACACGATCCACTATATTCTGCAGTTCCACCTCTGTAGACGCTATAAGGACTGTGTCGTCCGTATATCTAAGGTTGTTAATTATACGCATATTTAGCTTAACGCCGCAGTCTAGGTCTTGCAGTGCTTCCGCTATAATGGCCTCTGATTACAGGTTAAAGAGTGCAGGTGATAGATTGCAACCCTGTCGAATACCTCTTCTGATCTCCACCTCGTTTGTTTACTCTGATTCGCTCGTGAATTATAGAGAGGAACAACTTCAGCACTTGACTCATGAACACATTTTTTAGCGTTCTTCTTTTTGGGTAAGGTGACAAAATCTGATTTCAACCAATCCTTGGGTGTGTGGCCTGTCACGTACACTAGGTTCGTGTTACATTAACTGCTAATAACAATCTTTAAGCGACTATAATACTTACTTAATATATACAATCTATTAAAGGCCCCCTACAGAAAAATGTGTTAGTACCTACATATGTGATGTTTTTGAGTAAAAGGGAAGGTTCCGTTTTAAAGGGAAGGTGTGGGTATAAAACTATTAATTTGAATAAGATTTTTTTTAAATTAAAATTTCATTGTTCCAAGATTATGTTCAAAAAGTAACATGGTTTAACGTCTGATTTTAAGATAAAGAAATAAATAAAGTATGTTAATTGTTTAATTTAACAAAGTATCAATAACTTGGAACTAGAACCAACAAATAATATCAAATATATTTTTCTGTACCAAATCACTTCTTCATGTTTTAAGGGTTCTTGCACCCTTAGTATACAGTATAGCCGAAGTTTTATGAATGCACGCATGAATACATTTATACCAAAGAATTTCCTTATGAATATTTCTTTCTTGTTCCTCTCATTACGTTTTATGAGAACGAACGCAATATTGTATGAATAAAGATTGGTTGGCCGTCAAAACAACTTGCGCATTAAACAACTTGGGAAACTTTTTCATAAATTGATTATTTTAATAAATAAAGCTAGATGAAAAGCGGCTTAAAGGTTTTTGGAGTAAATTACAGTCAGGTAAAAAGTTCATCTGATGGTAAATACGCTCTCATATGGTTTCACCTATCGGTGATTCCTAAATTAGTTGAAAATATTGTGTACGGTGTAATATTTTGCTACAATTCGACTCATTTTGATCAGTAATACCAACCTTTGCGAACTGGCGGTTACTATAGCTAATGCTATGGAGGTTGACCGCATATTATAGTTACGAATGACATTAAAAACCTAATTAGGTTTGTCCTAATACCATTTCCTTGAATTGCGAATCGCCTTTGCGAATGTGGTCCGTTTGATATAGTTACAAAAGACATTCGTATATGCATGCTCATCTACTAAAGTCAAAAGAGATCTAATAAGTTAAAACTACCCTGCGATAATTGCAGGGCATAGGCCTTGGCAGAATATTATGAGAAAGGAGGCAATGACAAATGATCAAAAATAGTCGTTGTAGGTTCTGATTCTCTATTGAATTTATTTTCCCTTTTACACTTTTTGCTTGTATTTTTCTTCCTTTTATTTGTATTTTGATGGTAAATTTTATATTTTTTCTTTATTGTAAAAATATGGTAGGCGAGCATACAGTCAACTTGATGGTAAGTGGATACTGTCATTCATAGATATTCGCGATACATGCCGACATCAGTGTCATCAATCTAGGATGACACACGTTGGCACGCCCTCGAATGCGCTGCCTACCTTTGCAGATTAAGGAATGAATTGGGAGAAAGCGTTGAGAAAATGGAGAGGGAAAGGATGAGATGGGAATGGGCTCTGGCATATCTCACTCATTTCCGAAACATGTACGTACATTGGGGAAAATATGATAAAGTAGAGTGTTTATCACTAAAGTAACCAATTAGACACTTTTGTATTGGAAATATTAGACGGTAATCTATTTCTTCCCAACGAAGCCCTGATGTAACAATCGGCTAACTAAACAAAAACCTTGTTGTCTGGCTAATAAAAGTGGTGTTCAAAGAGAAAACTTTTGATACTGCCTCAGGCAATTTTCGTACTTAATAACCGTAGATATCTAACTCACAAATATTTAACTCCTTTGGTAGTAACCGGGATTTCCCTTCCCTCATTTTGCACACCTACCCATCTCAATCTTCATCTTTCTCATCTCTTCTCCATCTTTTGTATCGCAAAGGTAAGCCGTGGCATCTGCGTATATGCCAACACCTTCTTGACCGTGTGGATTGATCTTGTCGGGAGTTAGTTTATAATACACTTGTCCAGCGTCAGCGTCTATGGTAAGGGGTTCTTAAGGAAAGAATGCCTGCCATTTCTCACTCCAACAATTTATATACGAGTATACTTAAACGTAATAACAAAAACATTGAAACAATAAATAGCACTTATAAAACGAACTAAAAAATGAATGTTATACACAATTCTACACAATACATGTGTAGAATCGGAACTATTCATAGCCATAAATATTGTTACAAAGAAAACATTAAATTTTACATTTTTTACATTATCATTGTATTAGGTGTATTAATTGTATTATTTTTGAAATAAATTGGTGAGCATTTATCATTTATTATTTGAAATAAAAATATACCGTTTATTCGAAATGATCACCATTTGTTTTTACATCTTTCAAACGTTGTGGCCAGTTTCCGATTGAAACACGCACCCTTTCCATGAGAAAATTGGCAACGGCCACCCTTATGGAATGTTTTAGGTATTCAATATTATCGTGGCGTTTAGAGCATGCCATGCTTTCTGAAACCGACCATAAATCATAATCGAGTGGATTAAGATCGGGAGGGACTAGATGACGGCCAGTCTTCAACTCTAATGACGTCGGGAATATTCCTTTCTAACCACGCCTGTGTTGAGCGAGCCTTATGACCCGGAGCAGTCTTGCTGAAAATATAATTCTTAGTTATGGAACAGGGTGTTGTTAAGAAGCTTTACGATCTTCTCAAGAATCGTATCTTGATACACATGAGCCGAACGTTTACTACCTTGTTCACAAAAATATGGTTCACTCACTGCTTGATAGCTAACACTCCACTAAACCATCATTGATCATTGTTAAAATGTTCCTTAATTGGGATTTTTTTCTCGTCCGTAAATAAGATTTTTCTGTGAGCTCCCTTTGCATACAGCCGAAGAAATTGTTTTCATTTGTAAATCCTATATTTAAAAAAAAATATCAGTTAAGAAATGACCTCAGTCTTTTGTAAGCAGCAAGTCCTAAATCATCTTTTAAAATACGTGACTTGGTTCTGGGTGCTATATTCGTCTCTCTGAATAAAATCTCTTGCTTTCGAACGGGATTTCTTCGGATTCTCTCCTTCACAGCTTTAATCGTCTGTTTAGTGCGAATAGTGCGAGGACGGCCACACCTTTTTCTGTCACAAACAGAGGATGTTTCAATATACCTACCAATAGCCCGGTACTCAAACATTCGGCTAGGTTCGGCTACACGAACATTCGGATGGATGGGTTTAAAAATTGCATTTGGCTCCATGTCTACTTTGTGTAATGCAATTACGGCAATACGGTTTTCGTTACCACTCCACTCCATTTTAATATTAGTACAATATTTAATAATGATTGGCATCAAACACAAAAAACATTTTTAAAGTGAGAATAACAGATTCCAAATTCAAATAAAGCTTTTTTTCCTTATTGTAACGGTATTTATGGCCAGACTAGGTATATATGATTAATATAATTCACGGTATAATAAAAAATCGATTTATAGACCTCTCCCAAAACCCGCAACTATACACTATCTACTTATTTGACCTTAATATTAAAATATTCATACCTTACGTCAACTCATACCATTTTCATATGCGTTAAAGTTTAATTAATTTTGATACTCGTATGATACGCCCGAAGCGACAATATCTTGCGTGACGCGGCTTTAACCTATAAAGAAGGATTGATGCCATGCGTAATTGGAAATAACCAATTTTGTGGATTATACGGATTATTTTCGGAATATTGTGGGAGAGTAAATTGAAAATGGAGAATTATATGCAATAATCCTTCTTTCAATAAACGATAATTTAAATTTTTAACCAACTGAAATCCCTACTTACAGCACTCACTTCATAGCCGATTAGAAGCATCTGATTGAGACCGAGTTACATTATTCTCATTGGAGATTGCCACAAAACGCATGAATATCATCGTGTTTCTGAAGTGAGTGAGTTTCTAAACATTATATACTTCCCTGTGTTGGGTCTCATCCGCTTCTTTCGTCAGTGGTATGAGATGTATCCTGTCTAATGAACACACGTATCAGCACTCCAAGGCAACGGAAACACATAGCTAAAGCTGTGCTGGATTTAGGACATACAGGCAGTCTAGTCTCTATAGACTAAGCTGCCCGTATCTGGTCACGTCATGATACTATTATCATAATGTATCTTTCACCATTTTTGAAATTAGCGCGCTGTTACGTTTTTAAATATATCCTGTATGTGTAAATGTAATTTGAATAAATGTCTATCTATTATGTCATTCAATCAGTCATACAAAGATTAACATTTATTTGGATCTTCATTATAGTTGAATATAAAAAAAAAACATGAAAAAAAACACTAGTTACTTTTTCATATTTCGGTCTTTTATATTCGATACTAAAATTTTGGTACAACAATTTCATAGCAGGACCACTCCAATCAAGAGCCATTTCTCAGTGCTCGACATCACTCTTTTGCTATTCCATTTTCATTCTTATTACTTTAAAATAAAATGGGTGGGTCTCGTTAATGGCTTTGACAAACAAGCTGCTCTATCGCGAAGTTCAAGCGATAATCGCTCGCAACTGCCCGTGATTGCTGAGTAAACACTCCGCAAGAGCCGAGTTTTTGTAGAAATATTGGGGTTATAAGTAACAAGGTATTTTTAAATAGATCTGTGATCAACATTTGCTTACTTAGCTATAACTGCCCGCCTCGTCTTATATCACATGCCTTACATCACTCGTATTTTTCTGGAGTGCGCGAACTCAGATATATGAGTAGATAGACAAGGCAAATTCGTGAAATTGTGGAAACTAAGCATGTCACTTATTTTGTACTTACGACTAAGTCACGAGCAAATTTTAGTGTTGGAAAACCAAAAATGACTCGATTCATCGCTATTGACGAATTTTTACAATTTATTATTACGTAATTAGGCATTTGTGTTTTATAATAATGATGAGCAACGCGAGAAGTAGGAGCTTAGCTCCAACTTCGGACACGCCGCTACAGAAAACTTGCATCATCTATCCATTTGTATGTCTATCTAATAATCGCGATAGGGTTTCGGGCCATAACCCACCACCATTCGGGCCCAGTGCGTATTGTTGGATACGCCGAAACAAGTACGTACATTGGCGAAATAGAATTAAATTGGAAATGCAGTAAATTTCAAGGCAGTCTTCTGTGAGAGAGGGGCAACGTCGAGTGCGTCACCGGCAGTGGGACCGCAGCGTACATCCTCCCCCTCATAAACTACGTAGTACAAACTATGTCGTTGAATCACCACGTAAAGGTTGAACAACTTTTATATAAATATACTTTTTTTCTAAAACGTATAGAAAATAGCACAATCTAGGTCCGACTGACGCCTGACATGTGTGTTTTTAAAAAAATCAGAACAGAGTATAAAGCGCAAAGAAGTAGGTCGCTCGTTTCTTGTGCGTTATTCCACACACTCCTTGCAGACGCTATTTTCTTTGATTTATGTAGTTGTTTACATTGCAGGCCAAGGTTTACATAGGAAGTCAATATTCATTCGACACTTCCCCGTAAGCATATTTTCCATAGACTTCCATATAGGATGAATTGTATAATATATACAAGTGTAGTCATTTCTAGGTTATAACGTTGTTGTTTTTCTATCATAGTCCAGCAGTGGGATCCTCTTATTATAATTATTATTCATCACGCGAGCCCAGAATAAATAAATGTTTGTCTGTTTATTTATGGGTGTAGGGAATGAAATAAACATATAAGTGTAAAATTGTATATTATATACGTATACAATGACTGTGCAAAGTATCTATACAAAATATATAGTGAAACCTAGCATTAAAATAAAATAAAATAAAGTATGTTTCCGTACAAGAATCCGGAAACTAAAAGGGCCAATTTTTTATTTAATTACAAGTGACCATCTCGATTGGCTCTTTTATGCTACAAACTGGTTCAGATATCACATAAATCAAAACCAATAAATGTAGTTCTAAGATAGTATAATTTAATCACTTAAATACTAGATTGAATCCAATGATAACAAAGCTGCAAGATTAGCGTTTCGATTATCAAATAAACCCTGGGATTCAGTTGATAATTGAAACGCTAATCTTGTAGTTCCAAACTGGTGGCTTTCTCGGCATAACGCTGACCATTTTGGGTACGTCTTCAATTTTGGTGGATATAATCTAGTCTTCTCTAATACATAAAAATTAATGTTTGTTTGTCCTCTATGAGTTCCTAAACCTTTCATCCGATTTGGATGAAACTTTGGTGAATTGTAGTGCGCGCGCCCGCGAAGGTTTCTGAATTAGTACAACCATTTTACAATAGGTGGCGCTCGAGTCGTTCTGCTTGTCTGTTCGAACACGCTAATCTCCAAAACTACTAAACGGATTTTCATGAGGTTTCCACAGGGTAATTAAGTTTAGCTTGGCGTTTCAAATAGGCTTATCGAAATCGGCTGTCGGAAAGAAAAGATATCCCAATTTAGTGTTTAAAAACTAAAATTCCACAGCTAGTAAAATATATAAGATCAATGGCTTAAATTACTTTTAGCTCCATTGACGTTTCTTCTTTTATTGGACGATAATCGAAACAATTTTAATATATTTTTCCCAAAACCCTGTACAAGGTTCGGTTACACTTTTCCCCAAGCCAGGAATTATAGATTCAGTTCTTGATTCTAATTTCCTTGACGTTACAAATCTTTTACTGCAAAACAATCTTTCTTCAGTTTTTACCCAAATTTTTTATACATTACAAAAAATATGTAACACTGTACGTCAATTAGAATCGTGAGCAGAATCCATAGTTTCAGACTTAGGGAAAGGTTCGGTTTCACACTGTATATTTTCAAAAACATTAAAAAAAATCCCTTTTGTCTGTAGGTACACAAGGTACAGAAAGAAGAGAACCAAATTTTCTCACTAAACTGCGCTCACTGGAACCACACCCATTTGTTTATTGTTATATCGGCCGACCCAATTCAGCCGAACGGCAAACACGCATGGAATGTAAACGGTCAATGCGACGCTGCAGTGACATTTATTGAACTGTATCGTGAATATAGGAATATATTCCTATATTCACGAATTTGAATAGCGTAAAAGCAAATGGGACTTTCCAAGAATTTCAATTATTTGAATCAATTCATGATATTGTGAATCCCTGTATCAGTTTGTAGTTAAGTACCTACATTCCTACAGTAGGAAATATTTATTTCCAGTAGTTCAATGATTGAACTGATCAATTGAACTAGTGGGAATGTAAGCTCGTGCAAAGGTTTTCCTACCTTATCTTCCGTTAATATATGAGTTATTGAATATATATAATATATCAAAATAAGTAATTTTTTTCTCGTTTGCATGAAATAATAGTTTTTTCTATGTCAGTAAGTTTTGCTTTTTTAAATAAGAGTTGTTAAATTTTCACACAGGGATTCTTTTTTGCAGCTTTTTAACGAGGCTTAGTTTTATTTTTGGAGGGTCCTAGACTCCTAGTTCCTATAAAAAAACACCTAATAATAAAATCAAAATGTCGGGTCGTGCTCATGGTAGACATCTGAAACATTAAAAAATAATTGCCTTATTGTCAGAATTTAGGGAGAAAACGGGAACGCGTTTGTACGGACGAGACGCTGCTGTTGTCAATCCCGCTTCCGTTCATCCTTCCCTCAGATTTTTACATTAAAACGTGAGTAATTTTGAGGAATTTGTTTATAAATTTTACTTCATAAATAACTTACGAGGCCAAAACATGTGTAATCCTTGTAAGGTTAGGCTGGTTATTAATTTAGGTACTTATTACCAAGATTCTCTTTGATTATAAGGTTTTGACTTCGATGGTTGTTGATTGGTTTCTTGAACATATTCATACGTTATATTCATAAACGCAATATGTGGAGGGTAGGTGGTTTATTAAACGAAAATATCCTTTGAACGTGCCGAGAAACTCATTTCCTGTGCCTAGATATTTTGTTTGCATACGATCGTTTATGTGTTGTGGCGTTTATGTTTACGTTTTTAAAATCTATAGATTTTAAATTAAATTCCTTACAGAGTCCATCATTATGTATAAAAGTATTTTCGTTTTCGTTTTTTTTATATGTTCATTGCAAAATAAATAGATAAAACGCTTAATAAAAAAATAAGGTACAATATTAATGTTGTTTGGATTGTTACAAATATAATACAGTTAACACTGCATGAGATATTATTGTCTTCTTTAAGCATTATTTTTAAACACTTTCAATTGTTTATTTATTATTCTAGCAATACACATAGTGTTTATTTTCTATTGTTTAGATCTTACTAATATATGTCTATTGTATGTACATTTGTTTACAGTTTTATGTGTAAAAACTGTATGTATAATTACATTAATTACAGTTGAGAGAGGTGTATTATGCATAATGTCACTTATTATGTATTTGATTGAATATTTATAAAGTAAATAAGGAATTTTATATGTCTATTACGACGAATGTATCTATTATTGACCTATTCTTGACTGATGTTGGCATGTATCGCGGATGTCCGTGGGCGACAGTACCCATCTATTTACCAACACGTGCAATCAAATACTGCAGTTTTTTTTTATTTATGGAGTATGCAGGTTTCCTCTCTCACCATGGCTCTCACCATCGAGCTACTCACATTTAAAAAAAAATACTGAGCAGATCAGTTTTCTACTTAGCAATAACATATGTACTTAGTAAGTAGTGTTAAATGGGGATCAGAGCGAAACCAAACAACATGAACGATATAAATTACAAGTCTATTTTTATGAGTAACAAACACACATCCAGACGGTACCGTGTCGCAACCCAAAGAGAGCGATCAGCGAAGCAATATCGGCCGCACTACACGCACGGCGGGGTCCCTGCAGTCCTCCGTAGCACTGTCGTAGCTCACGTAGAAGTCGTTGCTGCCGTCACTAAGCGTAGCAGCGCTACGCGCATCTTCTTTCATATCACGAATACGGGTTACGCCTAGTAGTGGTTGTGCTCGTACATGTACACTGTTTTAGTGTACGGCAACTTGATACCGCTATGTTGTTGGATTCCTGACGCCGCGGCGCACATTAAAGCAATATACATGTACGAGCACAACCACTATTAAGCGTAACCCGCCTTCATGAGATGAAAGAAGTATACCGAACTGTGCACTAGGTCACCATACAGCGTACGTAACTTCTCACATAGGTCATAGGTATACAGTGTAAAAGGTTTCATAATAGAGTCGGCCCCGTATTGGAAGTGTGCCAAACGGTTCCCAGGGTCCTCGGCTTAACAATATTATGCGGCGTCACGTTTGCCAGATGCAAATAAACTTCCTGTAATTTTGTGACTTGGTTTAGAGTGTGATCAAAAATCTTAATAAGAAAACACAGGAAAAAGCTGAGTATACGGATAACAGCAAAATTTCTTATACAGTCGCATGATATTTAGTTATCTTTTATTTAGGAATCTTATATTCTCAAGGAGACTGATTAAACTTATTTAACTATGCTATTTATTATTATGTTCGATCCTGTATGTCTTTGTCTGTTTTTTCTCCTTTAATAAAATACATAAATTATAGTTACTGTTGTACATGCAGAGTGGTGCGAATGAACGGATTGAAAGTACCTTAAACATTGAAAATAGTAAATTTTACTCATAATAAACTTCATTTTATTTAAAAAAAAAGAACGTTCATAGATTGTTGTAATTTTTTCACGAAATTAACAGTTTTATTTAGCACCCTACTTAACTAATGAACTGTTCAAAACAAAATTTATTTACTGGCACACAAAGAACTTGAACTTCAATTTTTAACTCGTTCGCAGACTTGTAAGACTTTAAGACAGACTTGTTGTAAATTAAATCTAATAAGAATAACGAAATATTCGTTCCAATTTCAAAATAACTTTAAATTGCACGTCCTATTCCATTTACAAATCCAAACGTTTTATTTTTAAATCTAACAACACATATGTCGTATCTAATACAGACACGTGTAAAGATGATAATTCAATTTCTTATCTAATTACTTATTAATAATGAATTATGTGGCCACGAATAAATTGATTATTATATTAAGTACGTGATATTTATTTTCCAAAATTTGGTTACCGACTTATTAAATTAGCGACTTATCTGATTAATGTTTTGTTTTTAATAGGAAGCTCCAAAATATATTATCAAGTTCAATAGAAAGGAAATATCACAGCACTTTGCGTGACCATGATTAAGTATTACGTACCCTAGTCGCATATAAAGCATATATAGAGCACGCTTAACTGAATTAGCACTACTAAAGAACCGGTAATACGTTTATGTTTGTCGCACAAATGATTGAATGCAAAATAGGCCCTTAATAAAAAGCTATCCCTGCCGAAAGTAATACACATCGGCTATGATCGGCAAACTTCGGTTTTGTAGAGCGTCGTTTATGTCGTACAGGCACACGACAGAGACGACGCTTTACAAAACCGAAGCTAGCCGATAGTCCCTTTCTAAAGGCCGATCTGTATTATTTTCGGCCGGGAAGTGTACCACTATTTAAATAATGCCTGACGGCCATCTTCGTATTCCACAATCATTTTAGAATAATTGAATAAAAAAAGAAACAAACACCCAAATACACTTTGGGAGTTTTTTTTTAATTTATTGATTACCACAGAAGTAATGTTACAATGACATTAAAATGCCATTAAATTCTTTCGGGTTTGTATTGACATTTTGAGTTATACGGTATAACGGTATAACATAAATAAATAATTTATAGAAAGTTATACAACACATTACAAATATAACGACAAAGAATTCGTTACAGCCAGTGCAGTCCGTTGTAACCACTCTATTTTATATACATTCTCTCAGCATTCGGCCACGGTCGGAAATGCAAGGATAGCTGACTAATCCTGGCTAATTTAATAAGTGGTACTTTATAAGGCAATAGTGTGCACAGTAGAAGTACTGTTGATAAATGTATATTTATAAATAAAATGTTTTTGTTTCAGGTATATTGGCATCGGTTGCAATTGAATCCTGAATCGGAAGTGGTGGTAAGAAGTACCATCTAGACCTCAGCATAACAAAAACATGACCTCTTTGTTATATTATATGTTCAACTGTACCTAGTCGTACAATCGGTGAAACACGGTGTAATGTATTCAAATCTATAATATTCCATTTTTATTTATTTTCATTTTTTCTTTATTTGGTCGACTTCCCGTGGATGTAGTAAAGTGATAACAAAGTCGCTAGCACAAGTCCTGAGAAACTACACCACCTCTGAAAGTGGACTTGTCAATCCGCTTGGCCATCGTGGCGTTTTACGGCATGCACATTCCTCATGCACGAACTACTTGCAGTCAGCAGTGGACAATAAAAGAGCTGGTTACTGTTTACGTGTGTGTGTTGTAAATGTATCGATATGGAATTAAATTCATTTATATTCGCAGATTATGTACCTATACCTGTTAGTAATCCTAATTAATCCGCCCAACATTACCTCGCTAATGAGCATTTGAACGTTACGAATCTATTGCACTAACACGAATGCACAAAGCGATGAACGGAGCCCTCCAGTACAATGATTCAAATTATTGAAGTGCTCTTTGGTCCTATAAATGTCCATTGATTAAATCGCATATACTATTACGTTGATTAATCATTAAATACCACTGAAGATAATTACAAGATAACTCAAGATGATAAGGGATAACAAAGCGGCCGCCACAAACCCCGAGGAACTATACCATCTCTAAAAGAATAGAGTCGCCAACCCGCTTGGCCATGCGTTGCGTCTTGAGGTCATAATGCTGGTTACGGTTATTGGACAGCTTTGTATTAGCTATTTACTTTACTATATCACTCATACAGTCTTTTTTGAGAGACGTCAGTATGGAAAAGTCTGAAACTGTTAGAAATAGAGAAATTTGTTCTAAGGAACAATGGCGTCGATTTTAGAGTCATACGCAATCGGGATTAGAACCTATTCATTTTCCTTGAAAAAATCGCCAGTTATTTTATTGCTTTAATTGATAGTTGTAAGCTTGCTAAGGAACCTTGTGTCTAGAATATACATAAAAATCTAGATTTTACGATTTTCTACAATTCCGGAAGTTTAGTGCCTATTGTTTCACCTACTGTTATCTATCATAATAATTCACGTGAAGTTCATTTTATTTTATTCATTTGAACAATTTTCTTCTTTTGAAAAAGGAAAATATCGTTGTGCGTGTCAGTTTATATAAAATTTAAAAAATGTAATACCCGTGTTGACAGACGGAATTGCGATTTTGTTGTTATTTGCCTTTTTTATAGATAGCTATTGTTAACACATTGAGATTTACTAAAATAAATACATTATTTAAAATGAATTATTTTTGTTTATCCTAGATGCAAGGTTCCTTGGCGAGATTTTTTCTTTACAACCTACACTATCAATTAAAGCAATAAAATAACTTACGATTTTTCAAGTAAAATAAACGGGTTCGATTCCCGATTGTGTACGAGTTTTTGAGAATCTTTGAATGAAGTTTTTCATAACTCTGAAATCGAGGCCATGGTTAGTTTGAACAAATTTATCTATTTCTAATAGTTTAAGATTTTTTCATACTGTTCCGTACCGAAAAGGACTCGGTATATGTAATCACAATGGTTATGAATATAAGCTTTCTAAATCAATTGTACTGCTGTTTGGCAGTCAGATGAGGCTATGTACTTGATTTTCAACGTGTCGTGAACCGTTAGTACATTTTACGGCGGTCTTCTGTGAAAGAGTAGTTATAGATAGCGCTTGAATACACCCAGCGGCTATGAGACGCTGCATACGGCTTTCCCTTTGAATATAGAATGTCGGTTAAATTGACAACCCTCCTTTGAATGTCATGTCCTCTCTTACTTTTAAATAGATTCTTGTCATACTATAAGAGATTTTTATGCCCTTTTGTTATTCTAAGTTTATGATCTATAAGGATACCCTTATTCTCGCCTAAGAAGTATCTATTCTCGACTCAAATCCACGAGGTCGTAAGCTCACATCCCGGCCTGTACTACAAGCTCAGCGGTGAAGAAAAACATCTTTTATTCATTTCATTCTATTTATTGCAATAAACTGTGTACATAAGAAAACAAAAGTAAATTAATTTTATGCTCATATGCTGGACGTGCAACATTCAGTAGCTTACCACCGGATAAAACTGTAAGTTGTAACTCTTTAAATCCCCTGTCAGAGCCAAAGGACATAATATCGATATTATACGTATTCACTAATAAATATTTTATTATCGTGAGGTTACCCGCGTGCCGAAGAATTAAAAAGAAAAATTGAATCATATCCACTATGGGTCCCCACCATCCAGCATTGGGTCCGAGTGGTGGATTATGACCCGAACCCCCCTAGTGATTGCAAAGGAAGGTTTGTGCCCAGTGCCGGCTTTACCTATGGTGCAGGGTGTGCGGCGCACACGGGCGCAGGGTGTTAGGGGGCGCCGAACTTGCGACGCCTCCAAAGAGCCTACTAGAGGGCACCAGGGTATTGATTGCACTCGGGCGCTACATGAGCTAGAGCCGGCTCTGTATGTGACCCATGGTAAATCTCATAAGTCGATATCGGACTGATATTTTCGTATGACACTAACTCTACGATTATTTTCTACGCGCCTGTAGGCCAGGGCATTCGATAAAATTAAAAAGTTTCGCCATTGAGACGAGTATAAAGCAATTTGTCACTTTTGTTTCCAGTATGAATTGTATTTGCGCGATTGCGGTTCGCCATATTTTTATACAGTTCACCTGATGGTCCTTAGACATCCACGATGCATGCCAATATCAGTCCAGAATGACAAAATTTTGGCACGCTCCCGGATGCGCTGGCCACCTTTACAGATTAAGGAATGGATTGGGAGAAAATTTTTTGAAGGGGAGGGATGGAATAGGGTGGGATGGGAATGGACTCTAGTATATCTCACTCACTACTGAAACACGTACGTACCTACATTGAGGAACTACCTATGATAAAGTAGGAAGTGTGGTACATTTGTAGTTAGTCTTCTATGAGAGATGCTAAAGTGGCCAGCCGAGTGCGCCCAACGATTGTGAGAATGCAGCGTGCATTATCCTCCTACTAAAACCGCAATGTCAAAGTTTGTGTTCAAAAACAGCTTTAGATATAGGAGCGAGGGGCCCATCCCAAAATCAGCATGCCCAACTGGCTGAAATACTTTTCTTACCCAGAATTATGTGAAACTTACTAACGTGTTTCAGGAATGGGTGAGATACGCCAGAGCCCATAACCCATCCCATCACATCCCTTCGAGTGTGGAGTATAATGACATCAACAACTTGACGAGATTCAACCTCGACCTGTGCACAGCAGATTGGTACCAATTATGCAAAATCGTTTCTAAAAACCTAATCCAATGTTACCCCCTTGTTACCCCATTGTTACCCCCTTTACCATTGTTACAAAATGTTTGTTCTGTGTATGTATGTATTTCTTATTATGTCTCTTGAGCCATTTATTTGGAAACCAAATATCGACTATTGAATGTGATGTGCTACCTTTTTAAATTCGCGTTTTTCTACTAAACCTTTTTTAAATATAATAGTAAAATTAAAAAGGTAAACATTTAGGACCAGCTTCATTGAATGTGTTAGTTAACATTTATTAATAAACAACGATAAAAAAATAACTAAAATCTATAAAACTCATAGTGTTTCCCGATAGTTCCATGATTAATAAGGAATGATGGATAAGCTCCTTACAAAGTGTTTACTGTTTGATTATTATTAACGAGGCTCTCTAGGTATTCATAATATTTGTTCCGAAGTTTCGCTTAACAACCGCTATGTGAGTAGTTAGTTAGTTCTTGAAAGTTTCTAGTTTCTAGTACGCTACTACATACTTTTGAAACTATATAAATAATTACTATTATCGTTGGGAAATTTGACATTATTGTTTTACTTGATCCATTAAGCTATATATCGGATTGAAATGAAATTTAGCAGAAAATTACTTTGAATCTGTGTATCGGTTAAGTTCGAACATGAGCCAAATCGGTTCAGTGGCACAAAATAGCTAATAGTATAAGTACATAAGACTCACTCCCTAAGAACGCTCCATAAAACCTATAAAAACATACCTACAAAATATAATTCTGTTCACCGTGAGCCAAACTAAATCCTACGCACATTTGAGAATGTCGATATTATGCTGTACCGCTGAGGGTCACGCACACAATGACACTCCAGGCGTGAATCGCAAAGGTTGTAATTATAATGTAACTATAATTATGTTGTAATTATAATTATGTTGTAATTATAATGTAATTATAATACCTACTTACACAATATGGTAGTTTTTAAATGCCTATTATTTGCGCGTGCGTTACAAACAGCTCGTGGCAACCGACTGAAATAAACCCCTGCGCAGGGGCTCGCTGCTGTAGACATGTTGTCGTGCCTAAAATGCGGAGTGAGTCAGGCCTGTCAGTAGTTTCAAAATTATGACAACGTAAACTTTTAAAAACACGAAAAGTTAAAGACATACGTATTATACGGTTCTTTTTATTAATAGTTTTTGTAGATTTTTTAATCAGTTATTCACATACACGATCACACAACCACGCACACACACCCTCATACACACACTCTCATACATGTTTGTACACACACGCATACACACACATACAAATTCACACGCAACGGCAATAATAATTGTAAGATTTTTAAGGTATGTAAATAAGTGTCGTAACAATGTATGTCTTGGAGGTTGGTTGGAGGTATTAGTTGGTTGAATTTTTGCGTTGTTCATTTTCCAAATTCTATGGTACTAATAAAGTATTTTATTTCATTATGAAGGTATATATAAATTATAAGTCAATATTTTTCTATACATATTTTTACTAAAATGTACGGAAAGTAGGGACATTTAGCTTTCCATATTTATTAAGAAATTAGTTATCAAATACGTTAACCCAATCATAAACATTAAAAAATACGGAGGTTTATATATTTTTTTTTATAGAAAAAAGGTGCCAGACAAGGAGACAGTTCATCTGGTGGTAAGTGGATACTGCCGCAAATGGGGATCCGCAATACATGTCAACATTAGTCCAGAATGACAAACATTGACACATACGTTACTTCTGGAAATTTAGGATTTTAGGAACCATATAAAATACACTGTTAACAGGGGGATCAGAGTGAAATCAAACAACGGCGGTGCCCTTCCATTCCTTCGTAGCACTGTAATAGCCCACGTAGCGGTAGTTGCTGACATCTCTAACCGTAGCAGTGTGCTACGCGCGTTCAGGCGTTTCATTAAAAATGTTTTAACCTAAAAGTACAAAATATTAAAAAAAAAATATCAGCAGTTGGGATTTCATAGTTCGAAATCTGGCATAATTATAACTTGTGACTTAGGTTAACATTTAGGGTAGGTACATTTTATCCCGATCCGTTACAATGTTCCTGAGGGAATTATCTTTAAGTACGCATGTACAATATCAGTCGTTACATAAAAACCTCTGAATGAATTCTATTGAAATTAACTACAGTGATACTTTTATTCCGAACCATTATAAGTTCTCTTGGGAATCATCGTCGAAATGTGCGCCTGATAAAATCTAATAGCAATAAATTGGTACGAAGAGGAATTATAAACATAACAGACGTCGTTGAGGTTTTAATTCTTGATCATTAGAATTCAAATAAAGTGCCGTAAGGGCCCCGGTGAATTAATCAACTGGATAGCTACGACCCTATACAGCGGAATATTAAAATAAAATGTAAAAAATAAGATATAAAAATATACAACTACGAAGGTAGTGCCCTCGTCCTAAATAACATTTTTACCCTACCGATATTAATACTCTGCTGTATGTGTGTGACATCGCTGTCACTTTCCTGTCAGTCTGGCACGAATTTTATTAGAGTTACATACCAAACTGTGGCTACCGGCGGTGTTTTAGAAAATTGTCATATCACCTGTGATTGATTAAGAATCCAAGGACTGTGGACATCCGTTTATCAGATGTGAGTACCGTGTCTCCTACCATCACCCGATTTGTTCTCCTATTCATTGCTATTCATTAGCCTACTAAATTACACAGGTTTATAATAATAATAATAATATAAACTGATCTAATAAAATAATAATAATAAGTGATCTAATAATAATAAACTGATTAACTAATCACACATTAAAGTTCAAAATTCCTCACGAACGAAATCGTACGAGCTGTGCCCGCTAGTTCTTAGTATAAAGATGGGAGTACCTGTACGAGTGCCAACAATATGCGATGATCGAGGAAACTTCCAGAGCAGAAACTTCCACAAACTTATCCTAAGGAAAAGTCGCTAAGGTAGTCTTCGACTGTGAGATAAGTTCTTTCACTTCCAAATACTATGAAATAATATTTTGTTTGAAAAAGTTTAACACTAATACATCGTCCTCATAGACTAGACTAAAATAATACAGACGAACTATGTATGCGACGAATTATGAACAATAATTTGAAGCAGCATATGTGAGAACTTGTGAGTGTGTAAATATTGCTAAATGACAACTTCGTAACCCCAAAATAAAAGAATAAAAGGCGTGTCAATGAACAATAAACAGACGGAGCCTGGTTAAGATTGTATTAGTATTCGACAAGTGGTCAGATAAAAACTTTGTTACCCCGAAAAAGAAATAAAGAACTAAAACTGCTAATAGAAAAAATATTTCAGAAAAGCTGAAGTTTGCTTTCACTACGTCATATCGATGAATCATTTCAGCGAATGTCGCTACATCGACGACGTTTTGTCGAACATTTATTTCCAAAGGCTGTTTCTTTGAATGTACGTTACATCGAAACACCTTTAATCGATTATACTTTGCATCATATAACGTTATATGAAAACTATTAAATTTTCGTAAAATCTGATAACTTTGAAGATAGGTTCGCTCATTTCTCTTTTCTATCAAATTGGTCATTGTATACTTGCAGTATACTATACGAAATGATTAAGATAATAAATACCGCTTATGATACATATATTTAAGTTTCAATAGATTTAGATCTTAACCACGATGGAACGGAGATGTGATATGAATTTGAGGTAAGAAAATGTATGTATAGGTATTTGTGTACCAACCCCTTCGTTACCGTTAACCGTCAGAGGCTTTATAAAAAAATGTTTGTTAAATGTCCCTCCGCTCTACTTTTAGTAAAAGCGGCATCACAAGAAAGCGGTTGTCATCGTAGCCTCTAATTCGATGTAATAAATCATCGAACAAATATCATTTGACCTCGTTCGATGTAATGAATTGTCGATGTAAAGTAATTCGATATAAAGTAGCATCGCTGTATAATATTTTCGACAAAACGTCATCGATGTAACGACGTTTGATAAAATGACCCAAAAGTAGTCAACCCAAAGGTGTGAAATAATCACGGTTTTAGTAGATCCGGACTGCTAAATACTTCATTACACAAAAGTATTGGCTGATAAATAATGAGTATTTCTTACAAACTTCTCTAAAACTACTGAGAAATATTTAGAATATTCTACGAACGATGGTGTATAAACAGCGAACAGAGCATTTTATGTTCACTGTCATTTATATTGTCCATCACCAGCCCTTTAATTGTATACTGCTTGACATTGGTCTCCTTTTGCATATTGTCTTGTGCATGAGGAATGTATGCCTTTAAAACGCCACGCTGGCCAAGCGGGTTGGCGAGTGGTATACTTCCTCAGGGCTTGTGGTATTCTGTAAATAAAAGTCTCTATTCCTGTTGTTAAAAAACAGTACTTATTTGCCGAGTTCAATTTGCTGATTCGTGAGCTGTTATTGTCTCCTTCGAAACATTTTATCATATTTATGGTAAAACTTCATAAACATAATGGTATTATGACAAAAAATACTTAATCTAAAACCCTAGCAAAAAAAAAAACTGTTAAGCCTTTGAAGTTAAAAATACAAGAAAACAAGTTGAAAAGGAAATCTTATAACTTAAGCAAAGGCTTTGCGTTTAGAAACTCAATATCAGAGTAAAAAGAAGTGGTTTTAAAAGTAAATAGTTATCTTTAGGTTTGAACTAAAATACTCTTTGTTACATGTCCATGAAAAGGCTTGTCAATGGGACGTTTATATAAAGTTATTTTAGAAATCGTTTCAAGAGTTCTTTATACTTATTGTGTTACTGTAATAATAAAGACAATCATTAAAAATCCATGTATTTTTTTAAACATTAAAAGTGAGATCTCGATACTCAAAACGAAAACACAAACATTAATATTTTAAACTGTGCCAGTGAAAAACCATTGATTTGGACAATTTTAGGTCGAGAAATTCCTTAATGTCATAAAAGTTACGAGTAACAAGCCAACTGTAGATTTTTTAAATAGTGTATTATTTAGTTACTTTATATCAACAGGATTTTTATTATAGATTATTAACATATAATTGAACACCTTTGCTATACTGTGATATTTTTTGGAGTTACATTACAACTCTATCGGGATGTCTACGATTACGAGGATTTACCGAGGACGCTTTCATAAATAACTCAGTATGTCTCTTAACGAATATACATATTTCGTACCTATCTATATATAAAGAGAAGGAAGTGTTAATAAACCAAGTCTTTTGAAAAGTGGTTTACAAGATACATAAGGAGGAACACTACACATTGCTCTAATACATTTTTTTTGAGTAATAAATGCTCCATTTTTTTTCTTTTTTAATACGTTATGTAATTATGTTCTTTTTATACAAGACCATTAATGGGATAATTGACTGCATCCAACTATTACAATTAGTGCATTTCACAGTTCCACACAGTATTCCCCGACGTCCTATCAAAACTTTCAGGCTCCCCCTTTGCCGTACTAACCTTGGTATCCATTCCCCAGTTTATAGATTGTGTAGTAAGTACAATTTATTAAAAAATATCTGTTTGCTTTGCACATTTTTCGCAACACACTTAAGGATAAGGATCGGTTAAGGATGTTATCTTTAATTATTTACATATACTGGTTTTAACATCTAACATAGTAAAGATAAAAAGACAAAAATAAAGTAAAGATAAAAGTAACAGATAAGAAGGTATACAGTAAAGCAAGGGCTAAGAGTGAGTCTTAGCCCTTTCTTTAGTGTATACAAGACTAGCACAATGAATTCGTCATTGTCTATTGTTAGTAGTATAATGGAATCCTGACCCCGCGTCACTACGAACGATAACCCTGCGAATACCTAATATAGAGAAAACAGTACATTATCTATATACAGTACATTATGTATTGTATGAACATGTAACAATACTGTATGTATATATATTAATGTATTATGTTTATTTTACCACAGCATCTAAATTGTGTCTTTCATGCACCTCCTAATTGAGCTTCTCTGATCAACCCAAAGGTTGGCTGGTGGAGAATGACTTAAGGTCGCCTTTTGTACGATATTGTTCAAAAATAAATACAAACGCTTGAATCCACGCATACAGATACACTGCCTGCAACGCAAACACAACGCTAGTTTATAATAACAGTTCACAGTTAACAGACGTTAACAGTTCAGCGAAATTTCGATCACATCATCATAAGGAAAATTGATGTGTGAACCTGAATCACATATTTCAATTGAGGTTGTCGATTTCATTGCACATCATCTATTCGTAATTATACACCACGACGTTTCCGAACTCAAACCCAGACATGGCTACACGTCGACAAAATTTGTAAACAATGTGTCAAAAAAACCAGAAAGACGACAATTAACTTTAAAATGTATAAAACCATTCTCGCGAAGAATAAATATATTTTCGGCATTAAATCGTAAGTTACAAGCAAGTAAATATTTTGCTGTTGTATTTAAAATGTTCGTAGAGCTTATTAATCAGCACGCCGCATGAACGAATGCATTGTTTCGTGTAACCACACATAGTATAAAAGATATACTGGAAATGAACAATAAGTTATGAAAAAAAAGCTATTGTAAAAACTGGTAGAAACGATTCTACTCTCTGTACAGAACAACTTATTTTCAGCCTTGGCGTTATTTCAGTGACACGTTACATATTGACCCGTGACAATATTTGAAGAATAGCGCTGAGTTATCCTACTGATTCTTTATGTACTGTGCGGTGAGTGTGAACTCGCAAATGGATGCCACAATGATTGATGTACACTATTGTACACAATTCATCACAGAGGCAATTGTAAACGATACATCAACGTTACTTTATATTGCTTGTTTTGGTACGGGTTGAATTTTTTAAGAGATGAAAGGTGACCGCCTACTCTTTATTCACCTAAGTGCTCAACAGCCTCAATAGCTGCTGGGCGCACTCGACTAGCCACGTTACTCCTCTCTCACAGAAGACTACCTTAAAATATACTACATTTCACGCTATTCTTATACCCCAATGTATAATACTTCGGTAGTGAGTGAGATATGCCAGAGCCCATTCCCATCCCATCCCATCCTATCCCTCTCCATTTTCCTAACCCATTTTCCTTAGGTATGTTTGCTGAGGCTCGCACGGACTGATACCATGCAATTGTGAGCAAAAAATCGCCTCCCTGACGCGCTGCGTGCGGGGCAGCACCAACGGCATTCTGATAGCGGATAAGTTAGACTGTCCCATATTGAGGCATTGGGTTGGGGTATAATACATGTACACTAACTCAGTGTCTCACTATGGGACTATGATATTATTTTAAAATTATTTTGTGTACAGGGTTTCCTATGGACATTAATCTGAATTAAATTATATTATTATTATCGAGTTTTCAGCTAATTTCAGTGACTTCAACGAGACTGCGTACATACAAAGGGCTATAACAGATATAATCCTGAGAACACAATAACCCGATGTACAGTTCCATTAATTTAATATAGTAATAATCTAAACAGCGTCTCACTTGACATGACAATATCATACAAGTCGTTGTCATTACTACCATTCCTGTATATGATTTCTGCCACGTGTGTGCTACGGAATCTCTTTTCTCAAGTAGAAAATTAAATGTAATGTAGTATTTCTTGGAACCGATTTCAAAGCATTTTTATCTTGAAATGTTGAGAGCAATTACCTATCACCCAATTATCTGAATTTCAACGTTATTAGCTTTGTTCACTGATTTTTCCGAAAAAAACGTTTTGTACTTCAGATTGAAATTTATTGGTACTTGTTACTACAATTGTGGAATCAATAATAGTTGAAATTGATTTCTTAATCTGTTTAATATTGAGAAATCTTTGAAATATGAACATTCATTATGAACATTCTTATGAACATTTCATTAGAAAGTAAAATTCCTTGCACCTACTGTCAAATCTCATCACAAAGAAAACAATATACGGAATATTCTAGGGCAGGTGTGCTTAAATGTTTGATAGCGATTGACTTGTAGATCGCGAGAGCTTTTTACTAAAAAAAAATATCTCCCTTCATCTCCGTGTGTCTCATTTCATAACTTATCTATCTATTTACTATTCTACTGGGCATGCGAATTTGAAACTACTTATCGCGTAGTAACACTTCATTGTACCAAAGGACAATTTGTATTTAGTATATCCTATAAATGCCCTTTAATAATAGTTGTATTTTTCTGCCCAGCTTAGTCGATCGCTTATATAGTGTGTTGTAGATCACCGATAGTATGACCTTGAGCATCCCTGCTCTAAGGAATATTAATTCTGACAATAGTACATAGCCAAATGTAAGTGAAATTATATCTTATGCATAACAAGACTTCACCCTAAAGCTATTTGTGCGACTTAAATGGCCAGCTACGGAGCCGCATAATTCTTTACAACGAAAAGGAATTTATGGCGTAAAATATGTATGTGCTTACGCCCGCAATCTCATTTATTATTACTGGAGAAGTTCATTTTACTCGGAATCTTTAGGCACATGTCTCACTGCCGATATAGAAGCAAGTTGAGCGAGCAACTAGTAACCAATCAGCAACGAGAAGTGAGTGTTTAGTTAGAATAGTTCTATCTCTGGGCGAATAACCAGTGATAAGTATTGTAGAACGCCTACCGCTTACTGGCCAGCAGTGAGGCAGGTGCCTTAGTCGACCGAAATGTTAGTCACGAGGCAAATTTTAGTTTCTCATACTCAATTGCCAATTTCGAAATGTAAAATTTCAAACACTCAAGAAGGGCACTAGGTTAAATTACTAGGTTTCAGGCCCTAAAATTACTGAAATTGAACTAAAAATTTCTTACTAATTTGACAAGTGTGTGCCTCCATTAATAGACCAATTTATTAATCTTATCGAGTGCATATGTCAGCCTATAACGTCCCACTGCAGGGCACACGCTTCCCGTAGTAAATCACTGGAAGTTTCGGGCCGTAATTCGGCACGCGTGTCAAGTGCGGTTTGGTGGATCACAGACTCCAGATTTTTTTATTTTATTTCTATTTTTATCTTATCGAGTACCCTCACTTAACTTAAAACGCTTCGTTGTATTTAAATACTGTAAAACTAACGACAAATGAATTGGTTATTTGTGTAGTATTGATTATTTTAGTAATTAATAAGTAATTTAATAAGTTCAGTGTGCGGGATACGCATACACTTACACGTACAGTGCTCGTGTTTGTTCTTCGCACCAACTGGATCGCCTGGGGGTGTGGACTGTATAATAGGTTTTTTCTCTCGTGAATGAAACAACTAGGCTTGTTCTTTAATAGAGCCGGGGTAGCGCAGAGGTACTTGTTCTTCTTCTTGTTCTTGTTGTTGTTCTCGGAGTGGATGCCGCTGCGGAAGTGAGGTTGATTTTTTTTTTTCGGAAGGACTGAATTCTTGTGGCCTTATGGGCCTTTCAAGAGTCACCGGGCTTGTTTATATTAGGGCGAGCGCAGAAGGCGCTCAGCCAGGAGCAAAAGTGTGTGCTGCAACGAGCCTAAGGGCTCCCCCGCCGGTAAACCGGCGGAAGGAACGGACCTCGGCTTAGGGCGTTGCAATGGGGGGATACCGCGGGGTCGCGAGTCGGCGAGAAGCGCCCAGGCACGTGTCTATACCTAGTGAATATAAGGTTGGCTGAGGGCCGGTGTGTGTTAACGGTGTATCGGGGGGGACGTCCACGTCTCCGCCGGCGGGGACGGTGTCTGTGTGCAGTGTTCGAGTGAACCGCATTGGCAGCGGTGATCGGGTCGTCGGGATCGTCCAGGATGTGCCGTGGCCGACGATGGCGGGGAGGGGCACTCCTGTCCGGTATGCAGGTGAGGGAGGAGACAATCAGAGAATTGGGATGATGGGGGATGGCGTCATAGTAGCGTCGGGCAGAGTCTTTAATGTATTTGACGATGGAGGGAAGCTCAAAGTCTTTGTGGAGGTCGGCGTTACGCAAGTACCATGGTGAAGCCACGGCCTTGCGCGTGAATCTGTTTTGGAGCCTTTGGAGGGTCTCGATGTGAGAGGGAGCCGCGTGTGCGCACACAACGCTGGCATAGGTCATGATGGGACGGACGAGAGATTTGTATAATGTCAACTTATTTCTAAGCGACATTTTACTTTTCCCGCTTATGAGGGGGTTGAGGCGACCGAGCACAAAGGCGGCTCGGTTGCGGACAGTTTTGATATGATCTCGGAAGGTCATTCTGTGGTCTAGAGTGACTCCGAGATATTTGGTCTTTTTGACGAGAGGAATCGTTTGACCGAGAAGGGTTATCGGGAGAGGGGAGAGCTTAGGAGTACGACAGCCAACCATGGGAAAAGGGAAGCACATGGCTGCACTTTTCCCCGGGTTTATCTCTATCCTCCACTTCACAAACCACTCGCCTAGGGCGGTGACTGCGCGCTGGAGGCGTAGAGAGAGCATGCGTACATTCCTATCTGAAGCGTAGAGGGCGGTGTCGTCCGCGAAGAGGGCGAGCTCTATTCCTGGGGGGTGGGGGGTGTCGTTAGTATAGAGTGAATAGAGCGTGGGTGTTAGAACGGAGCCCTGGGGGACTCCAGCTCTTATTGGACGGGGCTGGATAGCGTGCCTTCAACTCTGTAGCGAAAGGTGCGATTGGTAAGGTAGTCTCTAATGATGAGAATGAGACTTTCGGGCACCTCCAGTTGGTATAGTTTATAAATTAAACCGTTGTGCCACACCTTATCAAAGGCCCTCGCTACGTCGAAGAAGACAGCTAGAGTTCTGAGAGGTCTCTTTTGATTGAGACCTGAAAGTATGTGCTCCGTTATTCGGTGCACTTGTTGGACTGCGGAATGTTTGGCTCTAAAGCCGAACTGTTCGTTGATTAAAAGGCCTTTTGAGTCAATGTGTCTCAGCAGGCGGGTATGGAGGACTCTTTCATAGATTTTAGCCATTGTATTCAATAGGCTGATGGGTCTGTAGCTAGCGGGATCCGAGCGGTGTTTGCCCGGTTTGGGGATGCCGATGACGACGGCTTCTTTCCAGGCGGCTGGAAAGAGATGATTCCGCATGGCGGCATTGTAGATGGCCGCGAGGAGAGCGATCAATTGGATCGGAAGACTTTTGAACACCCTGTTGGGTATTCCGTCGATACCGGGAGATTTCTTAATTTTAAGATTTTGAATAATCTCCTGGATTTCTGATACCGTAACCGGTAGAAGGGAGTCTGAGGGAGGGATGGAGGCTCGATGACTCACGTCTCCTTCAACCAGGTCGACGTGGGACTCGTCGACCGGCTGGCGGCTAGGGGAGCACTGGGCCTCTAGGCTGTCAGCCAGGCATTCGGCCTTCTCTGCATCGTCAAATGCGGGAGGACCGTTCGGTCTTGTCAGTGGGGGCATGGAGGCGGTATTGTCTGTTTTCATAGATCTCGCCATCCGCCAGTAGGCTGTGTGTGATGGCGAGATCTCTGACAACAGGGTTTCCCAATTGTTGTTTCTGAATTCAGCGATGCGTTTCTTTACGTCCCTCTGTAAAGCTCGCATTCTACGCCTATTCTCGATACATGGGAAGGAGTCGTAAGCACGGATGGCTGCGTTCTTGGCTCTTAGCAGCTCCCTAATGCCCTCAGGCAGCTCCCATCGGCGATCATTCGCCGCTGGGACCCGCCTGGAGGAGCTATGGATTAAATCCTTAAGGTGGCTGCCGAGTCCAGAGACCGCCGTGTTTGTGTCATCCGCACTGGTCAGGTCGTCGGGGATAGAGTCGAGGTGGGGAGAGCTAGAAGCCTGAAGGGCTTCTTTTAGCTTGGCCCAGTCAATAGTGGTCTTGTCAGGGGGAGGTGAATCGGTCTGCCGTCCTAATTTCATGATTATGGGGCGGTGATCTGAGTCTAACTCGGCAAGGGTTTCTAGTGAGTTTAGACGTAGGGTAATGTCTTTGAAAAGGGCGATGTCGAGGACGTCGGGTCTGTGGGTGACTATAGAGGGGTAGTGAGTTGGCGTCGTGGGAGCTATGACGTAAAAGTCCAGTAGGTCAATAAGTCTGTAAAGGCGATTTCCGTTACGGTTTGAAGTATGACTGTTGAAGCTGGGGTGCTTGCAATTGAGATCTCCTGCCAGGATGACTGAGTTACCTAAGTCGAGAAGTGACTCGAGGTCAGTCCTGAGCAGTTCTCTGTCGGGGGGCAGGTAAACAGATGCCAGGGTGACAGGTTGATGACCTGTCATGGCTATACGGCAGACCGAGGCCTCCATGTTAGTCAATGGAGGGGTAGGAATGGCAAAGTGAGATTGACCGGAAATGGTCCGCCTTTTATTCATTTATTGGCTTCTCCAACCTCCGGCCAATTACGGGCTTCCCCCACCACCGGTCAATGACGGGCTTCCCCCACCACTTGTCCATTTATGTACCCCTCCTGCTACCCGCGGGGAATCATTTATTTACCTTTTCCTTATTTGCTAACAAATACAAGTATTTACATCGTTTACATATGGATCCAATAAGATCCTAACGTTGTGACGTCCGGTTGCGAGTGGACGGGAGTGACATATATTTATATTTCCCCGTCCCCCGCTTCAGGAGTTATAAATCTTCGCCCGCCTAACGGCGGGCCATCATTGTTCATTGTTGTCCGGGCGTCACAGCGTACACCCACATTGCGCCCTAGTATGTCCTCACCTATACTATCCACCAACTTTTATCCTGATAAGTACGCAAAGACATACCAGGGATCGCTCCATTATTAAAATATACAACATACCATAAACTTATAAACTAGTTGCGAAACTAACTATATACACGTTTGTATAAGTACCCTAGCCTTATGTTTCGTCGTTAACACTAGTTGCGAAACCAACTATATACACATTTGTATAAATACCCTAGCCTTATGTTTCGTCGTCAACATTCAGTATTAAAAACCTATTAGCAACAACAATAGCCACCCGCATATAAATTACAGCTGCTCTCTGCCCGCGTGAAAATTACTGAGCTGTTAGTGGAGTTCACAACTAATTAGGAGTGTATACGTAAAGTTGATGTGGGCTGCCATTTTGTGCGGTTTTATAACGCATGCAGTGAGTAGGTACAGTCACAATAATATTTATTTGTTGAGCCACTATCCTTTATTCGTAATTAGTCAATATTAAACAAACATCGACAACAATATATATATAACTCACTTTCAGTTTATATGTCTGTCAGTTGAATACTAATAGAAAGATATGGAAAGGTAATGTGGACAAAGCCGTAGGCGGGTACTAGTACTCAGTATAAAAGTAATTCAACGGACTTAGATATGACATTATGTAAAATTGTTAATAATATACATGAAGAGTTAATATATCCACGTCTTACAAGTTTAATATACCATCAGTAAACTACAGAATTATCTTTCAAGTTTCCCGCACGTTATTGCCACATTCTCAAAAAGATCCTCCGATCATAAAACGTCGCAAACTATGCGACGTACTCGTGTGAACAGCTCTTATGAGTAGATATAGAGAGGATAGACGTAGGCGGAGTAAGATGTTGTAATGTCGGGTCAGACAGAAAGCAAGTGAATTTAATAACATTTATAACATAGATTTTTTTTATATATGGCAATGGTGCAATTAGCACATTCTGCCAGTGTCAAATTTTCTTTACAATAAACAATTTTAAAGTCTAAAACGTATTCTGTCAATGTCCCGTCCCGTCGAAGTAAGTCAAGACTGTCAGGAGTCGCTCAGTAAAGCGATAGTAGGTTTACTGAGGGCAGAAGAGGACAAGCACACGAAAAACGCAGTCCTATGCTTTTAATACAAACATTACGCATTAAAAACTCTTTGAAGTTTAATAAACTATCACTACTAAACTACAAATCGTACAGTACACGATTTTGAAAGTTGCAGTTGCTTTAAGTTATACATATAACCTATAACATATTAATATTCCCTATGAGATAATATTAAATGACGAATTATAATTAAAACAATATAAATTTATACTGTCTTTGATACACACAGCGACGCTTTAAATTATACCTTTGCATTTATTTAAAAGAATTTATATTAACAAGCATTCTTCAAACCCGGAGACTCCGGGTTCAACCCGGAGGGGTGGCAATCCTCCCAATCTAAATTAGCACGCCCCTATGTGTCTGTCGCCTACCTTTGAAGATATAGGAATGGATTAGGACTGAAAAGAGATTGAGATTGAGAAAAATCGGCGATAGGGATGACAGATTTATTGGGAAGGGGAGATAGAACATAGAGCAACTATGATGGGGTAAGGATTTTTTTTGCCTCATTTTTCTCTCCGCTCGAATAGGAAAATGGGATTAAAGATTTTCCTTATCCCATCTCGTTTTCATCTCAATGAAATTAGATGGAGTACATTATACTAAATGTGCCTGAAGGGTGTATAATATTTCTCTTTTCCATTATAATTCCCTCTTGACAGGGTGAAAAGAGATGGGAAATAGTCTCTGGTGAATCTCACTCACTCCTGAAACAACTGACACGACATCATTATGATTATATTGCATGATAGGTATAAATTGATACCATACCATCACCCTTTGTCTCTCCACTGCTGGATATAGGACTCTCGCATGGCTCGCCATCAGTGCCATCACACAAGATCCTCAGCTCTTCTCATCCAACCACAATCGGCGAATTTCTTTAAGTCATCGGTCCCATTGGCCGGAGTGCATGTGGCCTCCACTCGATGAGTCGTCTACACCATCTGTTATCGGTCCCATTGCCACTGTAACGAGCTATGTCCATGACATAAGTTCTTTGGCGAATGTCTTCGTTTCGAATCCTACCCCGCAAAGAAACTCCAAGTATAGCTCCCTCCATAAATAGCTGAGTGACGCTGGAAAATTGTTATTTAACAACAAATGAAATAAGTAGACATATCTATGAACAGCAAACAAACAGCTCCCGTAAAATTGCTATTTTACGTAGAAGTTTTTAAGTGTATGGCAACTACGAGTCGTATTTTACGTTTGAACTTTATTTTGGCCATTGAAACACGCCTTTGAGTTTGTTTAAATTTTGTTAGTTTGTTAGTGAATAACCGAGAAATTGTGTAAGTTGAGTTTTAAATTTCATAACCTGCGCTCAAAGTTTTGCGTCCAATGAAGTGCGGTGTAGCTTTTCTTCAAAGAATAACCTTTCTTCAAACTGCAATCAGAGATGTAAAAGTGTCTCTTCTAGATTTATAAATTCCTTTGTGTAACATGAAAATTCTCTGTACTTAGGTGTTTATTTCTAAGCCTATACGTAATGTTTCTCGCCTTAATTGTATTCCTCTAGTATGATGTCCGCTTTTGGAATTTCTCTGTGTACGTTTCATGTATACACACGGAAGCATTAATGATATGGTATATTGCTTTAATGTCATATGACGAGGAGAAACAATAATATTTAGAATAGTTCTATAACTGATATTAGCGTTTCGACATCAGAATGTGTCAGTGTTAGTACGACCATTGACTTATTATTGACCATTGAATTAAGTTGAACTATTGTTTATTAATTTTATTTTTTTACTCAAGTATTCTCTCTCTTACATTGCATGTTAAATAATACAGCTGTCTCATGGTTCCATGTTCTATACACAAATATTTATGTTTAACACTAATGAAATCTATGCATATATTAAAAACGTAACAGAGCCGTGTCTGTATATGAAATATTTTTTGAAAAAGTGATTGCATTATAAAATGAATGATATAGAGCTAAATTCGACATTTTTTTTTGGAAGTTTTGCCTGTCTGCCTGTCTGAACGCGCATCGTGCAAAAACTACTGGACGGATTTTAATAGAACAAAGCATATTTATAAGCTCATGTAGGTACCGAGTTTACGTTTAGTGTACTTTTTATCTAGATTAATTATAGAGTTCTCACGAGAATCACAAATTCACGCGAACAAAGTCGCGGGGACTTAGTAGTATGCAATAAATTGTTTTATACCTACTCGTTCTAATAAATAGCTGATTGATGCATTTGTATGTTAAATTAACTTATGTAACAACAACTAAAACACTATCAAACTACGTATACAGGGACATAATAAAAGTATCGATCAAGCGTTTACGTATACTTAAGATATGAGTCTCTAGCAACATATTCTATACCATAAAAATCCTTACTTTGTTTGTCTTTATCTTCAATCGCTCTTCTTAGGGCCTCAAGTAAAGCGGTCTGAGGGACATGTCGAAGTAATGGAAGTTCCTTTTGTCATGTGCCAGGGGATCGTTAGAAAATAAATTTTAGTTTTACTTTCAAGGGCTTCTATGATGATTATTTCAAGGAAAATTATAAGGAAACTTCCAAGAATCTGTAGGGACCTGTTAAAAAATTTCCAAGGATACACATTAATGGACCTCAATGGACAAGTAAATAAGAGCCTTTTAAAATAATTATTTTATTGGAATACCAGCGCTGGCATCAATGTTATAATATTTTTAACCGTAATACACCAAAAAGAAGTTTTGAAAAATATTTTCACCGAACTAGCATTGTAGGGTGTAACTTCGTATACGGCTTAATATGTATTAACTCGATGATATGCATTGTGGATGAAGGTTATATTTATGAATAAATACAAAAGATATAACACAAAAAGGCGTTATGAGTATATTTTTTTCGCACAATATTTTTTCTTTAAAGCATCAGCCAATCGAGCGTTCGCACAAATTTAAACTCCTTTGCTGTTCATTATCAACTCAATAAGCGGTTGGATAAGTAGCAACAACCGCAAATATAACGTTGTAGAACAAACTTATTCCTTTAGTTAGAGCAACAAAAATTAACTTTAAAATCATCGTAATAACTCATTTACGAACTCAAAAAAGTTTGTAATCGTGCAATTGCTCGATTGGCAATACTTTAAATGCATGCTTTTGTTTCTCTCATTACTCAGTTAAAGTGTTGTAATATAATGAGTTTGTTGCTACTTGATGAGTCATCAAGTAACAACAAGCTCTTATCTTCCAAACAACCAAGATCTATGGCGTCTTCATTGAACTCAGCCCTTTCATCCACATAAATAATGGGATTCATTTATAATTGTTCATTTCTCATTTATTCCGGAGTGCAATGTACTGGGATTCTTGGAAGCAATTTAATGGGACAATGGGGCGCTTATGTGCGGGGGCGAGAATTTAAAGCACTAATTGTTAATATAACACCCCTTCATATCATCAATGACGTCAAATGGGGTTCATGGACGTCTTGATATTTAATTTTAATTGTACTAAACAATGAAAGTGGATGAGAATCGACAATAATCAATAGGGCTTATTTAATAGGTACAATTAAACCTGAAGAATGTCGCGCGCCGATTCATAGATTATACATAAGTATTATAAGTAACACATATATAACGAAAAACTTCAGTTAAACGACTTATTGAATAATTTCTCAATCAAGTTTAAAATCCGTGTTTTACTCCCAAGATATACATATAATAATAATGCCTGACACTAAAAATATACTCATAATATCTCATTGTAGGGGAGAGTGTACGTTGCATTCCCACAGCCGCTGGGCGCACTTTTACCCCCCTCTCACAGAAGACTATCTTGAAATGTACTGCATTTCCTACCTTATCGTATTTCCTCAATGTACATACGTGTTTCGGTAGTGAGTAAGTTATGCCAGAGCTAATTCCAATCCCATCCTATCCCTCCCCATTTTCCCAACCCATTCCTTAATTTGCAAAGGTGGGCAGCACATCCGGGGGCGTGTGAACGTTTGTCATTCTGGACTGATGTTGGCATGTATCGCGAATGTCTATGGACGATAATATCCACTTACCATCAGGTGGACTGTATGCTCATCTGCCGCCTTTTTTCTATAAAAAAAAACCTACGTGTAATAATTGTGAAATAGTTGTTTAGTAAATTTAGTAAACAAGTAAATAATATTTCACTTAAAATTACTTGAACATGATTTGGGAACGAGAATTATGACTTTAGGGAATTTAATTTAGACAACTCCTATGATGAACTATACTAGAACTTTAATAGAACTACATAATACCAAATGACAGATCTCATCTCATTCGTGTCGCTAAAGTTATGGTTGTGTTTTCACGCGACGGGACGTTTGCTTTTATGTCAGCTGTTACCTGACGGCATAAAACTGTATTGTGTAAATAAATAACTTTATATAATCTCATATACGGAATATTTATTCTATTTAAACGGATCTTGACGCGAATGGGTTGCACCAACCATGGTCACGAACTAACTCAGCTCGCGTTGAGAACCGTTTAAATAAATACATATGTGTGATAAACGCGAAAATCTCAAATGTTATAACATATGGAATGTCAACATTTAAGCCGTAACCGTTTCACACATATTTATCTATTTGAATGGGTCTTAACGCGAACGTTTACCTTATTCATTTTACTCGACGTTTCGGTTGGGTTGCACCCACCATGGTCACCAACCATGTCAGTCAGCTCGTGACCATGGTTAAATAGATAAATGTGGTGCCTCCTTATTCACATTGTCTTGTGCATGGGGGATATATAGCACTAAAACGCCACGCGGGCCAAGCGGGTTGGTGAGTCTCCTCTTTTAGAGCTGCCGTATAGCTTGAGGAGGCTTGTGGTAGCGGCTTTGTTATCCCTTAGTCGCCTTTTACTACATTCACGGGAATAAATGGAGTAGTGCTATTCTAAAGCCGGCCGACATCATATGGCGTTCAATAACCTACAATAAGAACAATAGATTCATACCAGATTATTTAGTTACACTGAATATTTATAACAACTTGAATGGACTCTACACAAAACTGAAGCAAACAATGTTGATGTTTTGCCAAACTGTCGGGCCATTTAGCTAAATAACCAAATTTAATTATCTACCAAATTATTAATGCGATATAAAAACAATATTAAAGGTTCATTTTTCTGAGTGTTGGACATCCTGTTTCAAATTTCCTCTGTTCTTCTGTTATTGGTTCGGCCAGCTGAACAAGATACACACATATATATATACATACATAGATATAGATAAATTGAGGATGATGTTTTGATAAATGATAAATAATAGAGTATGTTTGGGAATTTTAGATTTTTTCCTTTTATTGTAAACTGAAATATGTATTTTGTTTCCCATAAATAAATATTAATTTAAACTCCAAGTTTCTAGTTTGATATTAAATTAATAACTATAATTATTCACTAAAAAACAAAGTTCGAGTTCCACGTGAAGTTTAATTATGAGTCCTGTCTGGTGAATTATAACACTTTTATATTCCATTTAACTTGCGTTTCGTCACCGTACATCATAACTGGCAAGATTTACATCTATACTATCTATACTAATATACTAATTGTGTGTGTGTTTGTGGTTATGTTGGGGGTAATCTCTAATCTCTGGAACTACTGAACTGATTTTAAAAATTCTTTCACAAATAGGAAGCTACATTATCCGTGTCTAATATAGGCTATATTTAATTTTGAAATTTTGAAAAAAAAAAATTGAAATAAAAAAAATCTCTTATAAACCGCAGCGAAGCGGGGGCGGGTCGCTAGTACAGTATAAAAATGTTAATATACAGTATAAAAAATATTGTTTTTATACCTATAATATAATTATTACCATTACTGGTTAAAGGCCTCCTCCATTCCCCTTTAATAGATTAGTTAGTTAGTTAATTGAGGATTGATCGAAAGACAGGTCTCAGGCAGGGCCCAAGCGTCCTCTAGGAAATCATAGGGTGTTTCGGGCTGAAATCCACCACGCGGGCCCAATGCGGATTAGTAGATTTGCATTAGGAATTAGATAATATACTCATAAATCACAATATAAATTAAGAAAATCAATAAGTGGAGTGTTTCTGAGAGCTGGTCGATGTGATTGATACCAACTTCGGATTTTTATCATCGCATCTGTCGTCATCGATGAGCGGGTTGTCCGCACTTCCTTGACAAAGAGTTACTGAGTACAGTGCGATCTTTATGACACTCTATGCTGTCAACCCGAAAGTTGTAAAATGAACTGCCAGCTGAGGTTCCACTTAGTTATGACATAGGAGACATGGGACAGCTGTAATTAAGATTCTGCAAGGTCGGCAGCGCACCCGCATTTCCCCTGATGTTGCAGGTGTCCATGGGTGGCGGTAACCACTGACCATTTCGTTGACGGGCGTCACGTCGTTGAGGTGGCCCACTTTCCACCTCTTTTATATAAAAAATAGAAATCATATAGGTATTCCAATTTATAGGAACCGTCAAAAAACTAAATGCCGAAGTGTTCCGACACCAACTAGTGCGGTTTGAAACTAGTTCTTTGAATAAACTCAAAGTTATTTAATGAGGTGCCAATAGTTCCCAACTGCTAACAACGCAATAGACCGGGAAATATCAACGGACTTCTCGCTTAAAATTTAAAGGGAAGCTGTTAAAAACGTCTGGTTCATTGAAATTGGCTAATAAACAGTTGTGAGCGCAAACGACTTTTAGAATATTTCTAGTAAGTGTTTTATAGACGTTATTGTTTATATAATAGATATAATATATCTTATCTTATCCCATCTTATATATATATATCCCATCAATAAATAAAGTATTTGTATTAAACTAGTAAGTTGAATACTTATTTATTGATTTTATGAATACATACTTTATTTATTGATGGGATAAGAAATACATACTTTACAATGGAAAGAAAGTACTTAAATTCAAGAATTAATGTAAACTTAAGAACAAATTAATATTTATTGTATTATTATTAGTACCTACAGCATGCTCAATATTGAGCATATTGTACGGTCCCTGTGGCAAGGTAACCAGCATCCTGGCGGCATTACCTCGCTGGATTGTTAGACTAATGCGTTGGCCTAACTGCCTAATGCGTTGCTGGACTAGGTAATGGCCAGCCCTAGGATCGCCGGTGCTGTCGACCAGGTGCTTTGAGGCTTCCTTAAGGAATAAGTGCGCACTAGATCCCCATGGGCTGAGGGTCTCGACTCCGAATGCAATAAAAATACTGTATAATGTGTAGGGTCTTGTGGCAAGGCACCCAGGATACTGACAGCATTATTCCATTAAATCGCTGTATTTTTTTTTTTTGACTTTTTGGAACTATAGGTAATAAAATATTTGTCCAGTGATGTAATAATACCTCCCAAGTGTACCAATAAAATTGTCGCGTATTGGAAACGTTATACCTCAGTATTGCACACTGCACAACTGTTGGAACGAGAACCCATAAATATTTATTGAAATACGAACGAACACTTTGTTAGTTTATCTTGTTTCAAGACAGAACTCGTAAAATTTCTTACATTGGTCGTAACATACAAACAGTGTACTGCATACTATGACTTTGTTGTAGAAAATTTATTCAAATAAACCCATTCAAGCTTCTCTTGCATCTGATAGTTTGCTTTCAACAGCTGATTAAAAGTATCTTTACTAAATCAACGTTTATATATAAAAATATGAACCTTTGTACATATTTCATTAGATTAATAAATTCTGAATATTAAATAGTGTGAGAAATTTTCTAATAGAATATATTTACTTGTTCATTTAAACATAAATGCGCAAAGGTACTGTTAATTCAGTAACACATTTCATTCGCTCACATTCTTCAATATCATATCATACATATCTATCCCTATTCTTCCTAGTACCTTAGACAAGGCACAGAAAGAGACGGAGGACAATCCATTCGTCCATTCGCTCAACCAGTCGCTACAACGATCTCACCGCGAAAGCGCACTGTTAACATTTAGATTTGCGAAATCTCTCAAAAAACGCTTTACAAAACCGCGAGTTTTAAGAACTTTTAACATCAAAGGGACCTTATTGTCGGTAGCTGCTAATCAAACCGATAATAATGTAAATCGGTGCTAGTGTACCTACGTGATGCGAGTAAGTGGTTTATGTGAAAATAATGCCATAAAATAAGAGAAATTGAGTATCAAGTGTGCGGGTATTTTTTATTTAACCCTGTGATATTTTGGCGGGAACTCGAGAAGTGAAGTTGAGTTTTGGTTTGAATATTGTTAAAAATTGTTTATTAGGCGTTTTGTGGTTAAATAGTGATAGTTTATTAAACTTCAGGGTGTTTTTTGTGCGCGGTGTTTGTGGTAATCAAATAAAAGCATTGGACTGCGTTTCTCGTGTGCTTCCAAAGAGTCCTCTTCTGTCCTCAGTAAACCTACTATCGCTTTACTGAGCGACTCCTGACTTAATTAACCACGGGACTGGACATTGACATCATACGTTTTAGACTTTGAAATTGTTTATTAGAAAGAAACGTGTCAATTGCATATATGCATATACCATATATGAAAAAAAAATCCTGTATAAAATTGTTGAATAATTTTTTTTATAAAAATAATTAAAATCGAAGTCAGAAATAAATATACTTGACAGTAAAAGTCTTTCCTTGTAGAGTATCAAATATGTTTTAATAAGAACAAGATTCAATATACCTTAAATGTAAATGTTCTTTCAAACGAGTGATACGAGATTCATTATGTTTATTCTTGAGAAAAATGTTTAACAGTTTAACCCACATTGGGTAAACTTCTGCTCGTGTCGATTCATCTCATCCCTCGTCTGGCGTCAGCAGGAGGAAAATTTACAAAGTGTGGAAATAACAAACACCACCCCCTGTTAGCCTTATATTTCACGGAATTTTCTAGGGGTAGGTTTCATAACAAAATGTCAGGTTTTTGAATTAGAATAAAGCAAAGAAAAATAATATTTGCTCTTTTATTCAAATGTTGTTTATTTCTCATAATCTAGTTTATAAATTGTGTTGTTCCGAGAAGTATATTAGGAATATTATCGTTACATAGTATAAAACAATGTCGCTTCCCGCCGTCTGTCCCTCTGTATGTACGCTTACATCTTTTAAACTACCCAACGGATTTTAATGCGGTTTTCATCAATAGATAGAGTGATTCAAGAGGAAGGTTTATACGTATAGTTTAATATTATTTTAACGAAACCGAAGAGAAGCGAGGGCGGTTCGCTAGTTATGTATAAAATATATTCATTATTATGTCATTTAACATTTTTACTTTGATTACTATGTTTTTTTATAGTAAGGCGGCAGACGAGCATACAGTCTACCTTGTGGTACATGGATACTGTCGCCCATGGACATCCGCGATACATGCTAACATCAGTCCAGAATGACAAAAGCTGGCACACCCCCTAGTGCGCTGCATACCTTTTAAGATGTAGGAATTGATTTGGAGTAAGAGTTGGGAAAATGGGGACGGATACGATGGGATGGGAGTGGGGTCTGTCATATCTCACTCACTACCGAAACACGTGCGTACATTGGGGAATAGGATATAGTGGCGAATGCAGTTCATTTCAGTAGCATTTAGATTTAGCAGTTAGATAAAAGTTCGATTTATCAATAAATAATTACAGTATATTCACGGAATGTAGCTGTTGTGCAATACGTAAGAAGTCTACATTTAAAACCTGAACCTAAATCTAGACTATGTTCCAAAATATGCGATTGTCACTCTTTGACAATATAAATGTTATGGGTAGAAGTCGAAGTGTGGCTATACACCTAGGTCTGGCCGGCAAGAACTAGTTTCAGCCGGTTGCAGTTGGCTAGAACCAAGTGCATCCTTTTTCTTAACTGCTACAATAAGGTGTAACTATTTGCAATAATTAGGTCTAACCTCATTCAAATTGGCTACAACTACGAGTAGGTGTTAGCTCACTGTTAGGTAGAATGGATGCCAGATAGACTGCCAGCCCAGAAACGATTTGGTTCACTTAGGTGAGGCGATCACTTCGCTACGTTTCGTTTATTTCTTTTTTTTTTAAATAACTCGAATTTCTGAAAAAAAAAAATTTTTTTCCTAAATTGTGTTTCAGTACAAAAACAATTTGTTTGACATAATTCATATACTGTTTAATAAAATTAGCCGAGTATTCAAGTATCAAACTTATTTTTACAACTGTGTTTAGTGAAAACACATTTTTTGTTTTTTCAATTTGTCGCGCTTTTCCAGTCTCATTGTTTTTTTTTTCGACTTGAGTACAGATGCAAGGGCCTTCAGAGCGGTCTTTTTGTACCTACATTGTATATTGGATGATGAAATTATCATTATTCATTAATTGTTTTAGTCTAACCCCTGCCTTAGAAAGCCATTCTCCTTATAAAACCTTCACACCTATATCAATCTATCGTTCTAACGCGGGGGCTGAAAGGAAATTTCTGGAATCTTTTTTGAAGAAAAGCGAAGATTCTTAAAGGCGAGGTGCGCTGGAGATTTAATATGCCTAACGTGGTGCTCCTATAAATATTTACGATATGATAACGCTCCCTGCTGATATAGGGGGAAGTGTAAATATGCCATTATTATCGTTTGAAAAACGTTAAAAATGACTGTTTTTTAAGTCTTATGAACGCTGACATAGCATAATAAGTGACTACTGAACTGTATGTTGTTGTTATGGTAATTTAGCAGTGATTTTGGTGTCATTTTTTAGACAATCTCAAAATCTATCAGTGAAATACAGAAAAAATGTACACGAAGAATCTAGTTTTTGCGATAAGTTATTATACAAAAACAGGTAAATTTAGACAATTTTGGGCTAAAATTCGCATGAGTAATCATTTTTAACATTTCTATTTTTAAAACAACATGTTACAGTTTACGCTAAAATGCTTGGCAACAAATATTTAAAGAAAAATGAAAAAGTATTGTAATTTCTGGTGAAGTGGTAAATATTTGTGTTAAAGTATTTGTGTACAAATTTCTCAATTATGACTGTATACTTTAGTTGAGAACAGAAAGTTTAGGAAATAAATCTTTATAGCCATGTCATCTCTGCCTGTTTTGTTTTTATCGCTGCGCCTAATAGTGCAGTAAAATCTTCAAGGATCAATGTTTGAGACTCCACCCGTTACAGGTTTTCTGTTTCTCAAAACTGTTCAAAAAGTATGTCATAGTTTGTACATGTTTCAATTCTGAGTATTCTGAAACATTAAGTAAATATATACTTACCTATATGTTCATTGGTTTTACATATTAGTTAGTATAGCAATAAGCTGTAATATAGATCGATATAAGATCGATCGACATTGTTAATACTTGTACTATCAAGAAGTAATAAAAAAGTGTACTTTGGGATCATCTAGTTTCTTTCCTGAAGTCAAGGCCAACATATCAGAGAATACTACGTAGAGGACCACTCAACATATCATCATATATTACATCGCATAACCAACCTAACCGTATACATAAGTACATATAGAACACCATGTATAATTTACGTAATTACGATTTCCTTTTATTTTCTCTATCTTCTTTGCTTGCTTTCACCCCAAAGATATAATTACAAATGAATCTTGTTAGCCTATTATTATGAAATTATGAAAGAAATTATCATAAAAACATTATGCTAATTGTAGCCTTGACTCATTAAATTTTAGATCATCTGGGAAAACAGTACGAAAGGAAATACTAGGCTTAAGTAAACTAACTGTGGTTAGATTTGAATATTCAGAATGAAATTAAAAGCGTTGTGTCAGGTTTTTCAATAAGATACGGCGTACCAGTGACAACGGTTTGTTCAACTGTCATGCATGAAACATTTTCATTAATAAATACCCTCACATCTTCCTTCCCTACAACAAAATATTAAAGTATATGTTGGATAACCGTATATAATATTCAAAATATTTAATAACAATATTTAATATACATTTCATCTCAAATTTGAACAATACAATTTGTTCGCGACGACCGGCTCCTAATGATTTGTACATATCATATAAGTCTATAAGTATATAGTGTATAAGTATATAGATTAAGTACAAATACAGTTCGTTTAAAACAGTAGGTTAAGGTAGGATACTATAGTTTAATTGTCTGTGTTCGTTCATTCCGTATAGATAATTATTTCATTTTATTTGTAAGCTTATTTTAAGGGACGTTGGAGTTGAACAGGAAGAGAAAGCGCGCTACCAAACAAAGGGTTTGTACATGTGCGCCATTGACATTAAACAGACGAAGGAAAATAAATTGGATATCAGACAAACGGCCTGCACATGTGTACCACAGCGGGCACGTAGGCCAAAATCAGACAGCGCGCTATTTGTCGTAAGAATCGGAATGCCCAACTCCAGCGTCTCTCATTGTATATTAGAAATATTAATAAGGCCCGATCCCGGCACAAAGCAGTCAACTCGCAGTCACCACAGTAAACACACGTCAAATAGTTAAGTCTGTACAGAACACAAGTCTCAAGGTAGAAACAAGAAAGAATTCATAGTGGCAGTATTCCTCGACATGGAGAAGGCGTTCGGCCGCGTCTGGCACAGCGGTCTGATTTACAAACTCTCCCAATCTACGGCGCCACGTCGCATCGTCCGAGTGGTGGCCTCCTTCTTGGAGAGTCGCCACTTCCAGGTGGCAGTTGAGGATGCAATCTCACCAGAACATCCTGTGGAGGCCGGTGTTCCCCGGGGCAGCTGCCTCTCGCCAGTCTGCTACTCGTGGTTCACAGACGACACCCCGTCGGTGAAAGGGGTGTCACTAACCCTGTACGCCGACGACGCGGCATACTATACCAGTTCGCTCAACGCCGCCCACGCCGCGCAAAAAAGTGCAGCGCGTGGTTGACACCCTCCCGCCATGGTTATCCAAATGGCGACTCACTGTGAATGTCGGGAAAACGCAGGCCATCAGCACCGGCCGATCGCGCCTACTACCACCGCTACGTTTCCACGGAGAGGTCGTCGACTGGTCGCCGACAGTATTATAAGGAAAGATAACCTAAAATTAAATAAAAATAAGTGCAAATATGGTGTTAATGAAATTACATATTTGGGTACTCATATAAGTAAGACTTGATCACCTGATTTATCACCTGATGATACTCATATCTCAACCATAAAAAACATGCCCACCGCGAAAATAAAAAGGATATTGAGTAGCAAAACGGTGGACTGTGCAAATACATATCTGCTCTTTGGTCGAATAATGAATATGTTTAGAGTTATTGAATATTATTGGTGATGTTGCAACAGCAGCGGTATAAAGTGCCAATTGTAAACTACGGGGCGAGAAATGCGCAATCAAGGAAGTACTTTTAGAAAAGTCGAATATATCCGTGGACGAGTTTTGACATGAGATCCGGGCAATGTAGTTGTAATCACAAAAATGTATGAGTAGCGAATATAATGTAAAAGAGACCTCTCTTATATGCCATTATAATCCTCAATGTATAGGATGAGATGGGATGAGGATGAGATCAGTAGAGAAAAGTAGGAGTAGAAAGACTTAGACAGATGGTTATTTTTTAAATCATTATTTTTGTACTACTTAAATCATTTTTGAATGTACGAACAAGTACAACCTTACTTGCGACAAAGTCATAAATATTTACTGAAGTTCTAAGCGTTGATGGAACTTTAATATTACTTACAAAAACTGTTAATTCGCCCGAATTCCCAACATTTTTAGATTTAAATTAAGTACACCCGTGGGCGTCCACGGAAACATCAAACCTTCCAACTTCGAAGACTTAAGAATAACTTTGCTTTACCTACTAATTGAATTGGCCCATTCGTTTGTATAAAATGTCTCTTAAAAACTTTCTTTAGCTGAATCGGGAGTAACACCTCGAAAAACTCCCGGTACAGTGTTTAAAATTTCATGTTCTGTCCTCATTATAATTTTGTTCTCCGCTTCGTTGAAAGCGAAGCTGGCGGCACGGAAATATCTTTATCTTTTGAATTTATTTTACTTGCGTAATTTTGAGCGTCAGATGTATTTTAATTTATTTACTTGCACTAATTGCATTGTTCCTGTCTAACGTGAATGAGTTAATTTTTGATTCATTTTACATAATCAATATTTATTTGACATTATCTGAGTTATAGAACCCTATTGTCTTTAAGGAACCTTAGAATAGAAGTAATGAATAAATAATAATATTATAGATACGAGTACATAAAACATTTCATTCAAAATCCTTTAATTTTTTTGTATGCATTTTTCGGTGGGAACTCTAGAAGTGAAGTTGAGTTTTTGTTTGATTATTGTTACGTCACATAAAAAAAATTTTTTTTTATTGACGTTTCATATAAGCACATTTCAACATGATGGCTTTCTGTCTGTTCCTGTAGTTCCCATTTTACAAATAGAATAAATATAATGTGCTGATTTAATGTAAGAAAGACAACTTTAACATCAACAACTAACATGTACATTATTGAAAGATTACGTAGCATTGTAACAGTACTCTTTCGGTTATCGATCTTTACCGAACTTCTTGCTACGAATCCCCAAGAACTAGCCGCTAACGCAATCCTAAATTAAAATTCGCTCTTAACGTCAAATGCTATCTATCTATTCATTCTGATATCTATTTTTTGAACCACAGAGACGTGCTTACCTACTGCACTCCATTAGAAACTTTTATATCAGTACAGCTTATGTTTGAATATCCCAAAGATCGCTTTTTGCGCATATAACTCAACATCTTTTTATAACTACATATAAATCTATAAAAAACACCTTGTTAGGATAAGTAGTTTATTAATAGTTTACCTTTTTAATAATAGAATTAATTTCACAAGTTCTATTTATTGTATCAATGTATTTTTTATTTTATTTTATTACATTTACGCATAAATAGATTGCTGAAGTGAGGACTGACTGTTATTCATTCTTGGCAAATCCCTATGAACTGAGCTAACATTGGAGTATTTAGGTATCTTTATTATGAAAATACAGTGACAAAGCTACTATGACTCATAATTTATACACAGTTATAAATATGTATGTTTGTCTACACATTGCACTCACCAGAACTTCCCACTTTAACTCTGCAATTAAAACTAAAACTCGTTAGTGTTAAACAAACAAGTGTTATAATAATAGTTGATGAACGCACATTCAGTTTGTTTACTCTGTTACTTAGTCCGTGTCATGTTTATAACATTTATGACATTATAATTTGTCGTTTATAAGACGTTTTGTTATAAGTAGCTATTATTTCAACATTCAGTTTCTCTATAAAATTAGTTAATTTTAATAAATAGTATAGTCACAATTGTTATTTAGCCACTCCAACCATTTTATGTTTCTCAAACAGATTAGAAACTGCAACATTATTCTTGATATGTGATATTATTTGAGAACTGGACTTTTTTATAGAATAGACGGCAGACGAGCGGGAGGGCCACACGCTGGTAAGTGGTCACTGCCGCCAATGTACATCTGCAACACCAGGGAGGTGGCTTGCTTGTTAGTTTTTGGTTGAAACGATATACCTAGTCTGGCTACAAATATGATTTCAAAGAAAACATTGATTTTTTTTACATTATTATTTTATTAGAAAAAATTGTGTTATTTTAGAAATAAATAGGTAAGCATTTTAAAAATATACCGTTTATTCGAAATGGTCACTATTTGCTTTTATACAATCTTTCAAACGTTGTGGCCTGTTTTCGATTGTAGCACACATCCTTTCCATGGGAAAATTGGCAACTGTCACCATTATGGAATGTTTTAGGGATTCAATATTATCATGGCGTTTAGAGCATGCCATGCTCTCTAAAACAGACCATAAATCATAATCGAGAGGATTAAGATCGAGACTAGATGGCGGCCAGTATTCAGCTCTAATGAAGTCGGAAATATTGATTTCAAGCCACGCCTGTGTTGAGCGAGCCAACGAACCTGGTGCAGATTCTTGCTGAAAAGACAATTCTTGGTTATGGAACAGGATATTGTTAGAGGCTTTACAACATTCTCCAGAATCGTTTCTCACAAAAATATGGTTTAGTCACTCCTTGATAGCTAACACCCGACCAAACCACCACTGAAGTCGGTTTCGTCATTTGGATTTAATTTGTCAATCATTTTCTTTAAATTATCAGTTAAGAAATGACCAGTACGTGAGAATGACCAGAATGACCATCATCTTTTAAAATACGTGATATGGTTCTGGGTGCTATATTCATCTCTCTGGATAAAATATTTTGCTTTCGGACGGGATTTCTTCGGATTCTCTCCTCCACAGCTTTAATCGTCTGTTTAGTACGAATAGTGCGTGAACACCCAGACCTTTTTCGGTCACAGAGGTCGTCTAAGTACCTACCAATAACCTGGTATACAAACATTCGGTTAATACCAAGCAGATGGAGAGTTTTAAAAACTGCATTTGGCTCCATGCTTACTCTGTGTAATGCAATTACAGCAATACGGTTCTCGTTATCACTCCACTCCATTTTAATATTAGTTCAATATTTAATAATGACTAGCGCCAAAATGAGACAAACATTTATTTTTCATGTAAGAATGACAGATTCCAAATTCAAATGTAATTTATTTATTTTTCTTTATTGTAACGGTATTTATGGCCAGAATAGAGCTAGATATTGATTTGAAACCAACACACTTTTTGTTATATATTTCTATTAAACAAACAAAAAATAATCGTTTAATAGTAATAACAAAAAATAACCAAAAATGTTACGTCATGTTTAAAAGTTTTACGTTTCTAAACCTATTCTTGAAACAACGAACCTTTATGTTAAAAAATCTTATCCAAAATCAATAAGTCAATTGGAGCAGGTCAAATGTAGCTTGTGTTCGGATTGAAACCAACCGTAGCGTATAGAAGGAATAATTTATTTAGATAATGATGTGACAATATACACAACGTTATGTCGATAAAACGAGTAGCTTCGCAGTCATATTTTGTATTTATAACAACCAATTAGAGCAACGCGATGTAAATTGGTGAGAGACGATGTGCGAGTGAGTATGTATTTTCCCACAATAATCTATTTTTGGTCAGATAACGTCCCATTATTCTTTCATCCAATTCAAAGTTCATAAATACTTTGATTATTCAATTTTATTGTTCATAATAAAACTTGTCTTTGAAATTCGATCCGAGCAGCAAAAGTGATCATTCCTAATCATTTATTAATTGACATCGACGAGCCCTCTCTGTATATTCAGTGAGTTGAAAAACACTGTCGAAAAATAACCGTTTTTATCGCGCGCTTCGTTAATTTTTAAATACGCAGATGTGGAAACGAAATATACGTCGAGTTATACTACGAGTAATATATACGTTACGTGTCATTTAAGCCATGTGCCGTGTGAAATATGTTGCAAATAAAGATTGTTTATGAACAAAATTCACTTGCGATAATGTCAGCAAATGAATGAGTAATGATAAAGTAGACGTTATAAGTGCTTGTTAGTAAATAAAGCAAATATTAATGTATGTACAAAGTTGTATGACATAAAATATACATGTTTATTACAGTGACATTCGGAATTGTGTTGTAATGACATAAAACAAATTTCATTACAACAATTAAAATATCTATATTTACACAAAATGCAACTTTAATTGGGATTTGGGTTAACAAATATTGTTTTACGAAAATATAGGACAATATTACCACATAAAACTTATGCACGAAAACTTAAACCAATAAGAGCTTGATAATTAATAGCCTAGTATTTTCTAGTAGATCCATTACCAGAAGGATGAATGGCGATTGTAATGAGAGGAAGAAATCCCCTCATCCTGTTGCCCATCCTTGCCAATTACTTTTGCAGATTCAATACTAAATCTCCAATGGTAGGCGGCGCATCCGGAGGCGTAACAACATTTGCCATTCTCGTATCGCAGATGTTCATGGGCGACAATATTCATTAACCATGAGATGAAACTGTTTGTCCGTCTCCCACGTACCTGTTATAAAAATACATGATAAATTGTGTTGTAAAACTAAGTGCTAAGCCTCGATGTTCAAGCGCTGAATGAACGCTGATAAACCTTTAAGACTTGAGCGTTGAATGCTAGTGAGTGTTAGTCTTAAACCCTATTGTTCAAAAGTTTGAAATCATAACGGTAAAGGTTAAGATTCTTAAGCACTGACTTAGCGCTCGAGTGCTCAGCGCTCATTTTTACAACACTAGTAAAAGAACAGTGAATGCGAAATAGACTTTCGAACATGCTGGAAACCTAACTGTATTTCGATTTTTGTTAATAGAATAATGGCCTTGTGTTTTCAATAACAACACAAATATTAGTATAAACGTACATATATAACAAAACAACTAAGTTTCTTCCAGTGTTTCAAACAAACAGAAACTGTAGAAACTCAATCTTAAACTACAATCCTTAGTAATAAAACTAGTAACAACTGGCAAGATCTTACGATATATCCGGGCTTCCCTAACACCTTCGCTGCGATAAAGGCGTGAATCCTTGATCCTGTATTTGGTTTTCCTTCAAGTTTACCAAGTATTTAAGAGATTTGTATATTATTATCTTATACTTCGACCGATTTTTGTAAAGGATTTTAAAGGATCAATAGCATTTCTGCATATTTCCTCATAGTTTTTGCTTATCTGGACGATTACTGGCTCCTTATGTTAACAGATTGCGATTATTGCTGATCGATTGCAGTGTTTCCTTCCTTAAAGTTTGTTGCCAAAGCCTACGACCTGTAGATGTATTGTGATCACCTCCTTTCATATAGTTCAATGCCTATGGTCTGCAGGCGTCGAAGATTATTTTTTGTAGCAAATTATTGGATATTTTCTGGCTTTAAGCGTCCATATTTTCTTATAAAATGAAGGTCCCAAACGATATATGCACAAACCTTTTGCACATTAAACGGTCACATTCACAAATCACGTGCAATTATATTTATCTGTAGATCTGTATATTTTGAAATTTTTAGTCCTAAAAAATATAACCTTTGTTCAGCTTTTAGTCCCTTTTAAGTGCTCTCGTGACAGTATAAATGACGTACCAACTTAGAGTGGGTAACTCACCGTACAATTTTCTCCCTGGAGTAATCTCTGAGTTAGACGTGGTAATACACCATGAATCATAAACATTGGTGTGGGTAACAAACTTCATACAGACCTGCACAGCCATTGACGACTGTAAGATTAAGAGTATACTGTAAGAGGTAAGGCATTGAAGGAAATGTTTAATTGACTTCTATTCTAACGACGAAACGCTCAGAAACGGCGACTGTTTCTTTTAGTACGAACAGGCATTGTAAAGGACATCTGATACCAAAGAATATGACTATTGTTAACTAAGACACACATGTTGTATGAATGTCTTTTGGATAATAACTTTTTAACTCTTTGGCAGAACTTAAATCATATGTTTAAATTAGATTATTTTAGTCCATTAAATTAAAATTTTTGTATCGGTTTTTCAGACTAAAATCTTGTAACACACAAGATTACAAACGATTTAATACAAATACACACATTTGATACGATTTAATTCGACTGATTAGCCCAGCCCGTAGTGTTAATTTTCGGTACGCCAAACATTTGTTTGGAAAAAACGTTTGGTTAGATTGCATTAGTTTTGTGTCGTTTAGACACGTAACACAAGGAACATTAGTGTGGGCCATTGAGTGTGGCGATAAGAGTATTTTGAATCAGCCTGTGTCTCTATACTGTTAGATAATTAAATACAAGCAGCAATATACCTAAGGCTCGCCACCTCAATCTGTTTCCACCTTTGTCATTTAGCCTATCTAATTAACTATCTATTTTAGTATTTTTTAAGCACAGTAAATGACGATATTTCAAAATGAGCAAACCGATACCAAGCTCAATGTAGCTTTGGAAGCATAGAAGGAAACCGCACAAACTTCGAATTAGAGTGGACCCGTTGTAAATTTGAAAGGCACGCACACGGTAACAGACGGAAATGCTGATTGGCGACTGGCGGACTGGCGTTACATTTCAGACACTAATTGCTTGCAAAGACCAGTAAATACTACCATCCGTACCAACTGGACTATTTAGCACTGAACATTTTACATATAGTATTTTTCAGGTGCATTCACAGATGTACTTTTTACTTTTGTATGTATTATATCTAATGTTGAATGAATATACAATATTTACTTTTAAGGACTTTTATCTTCAGTAAACCGTTTCCTATATATGAGCAGTTTATTATGCTAAACGAAATAATTGAAATAGACTTCTATTTAACAACATGCTGATGCAAATCCAAGAACATTTATTTATTTTTGCATCACAGAGCAAGATATCAACATATCCAAGCACAATTTAATATAGTGTGTACAAAAGTGTTAAATCTAATTGACATCTCTATAGTGTGGACCGCATAAAAAGGACTCCAAATAATACTACAATATTCAAGTCTACTAAGAAAAAGGCTGTGAAAGAGTGTTTTTATAAACACCTTGCAAAACCCTTTGCTGCTTCGTAAAAAAACCTAATGTCTGATAACAAGTATTAAATAATGTAGTCAAAATAAATAAATAACGCCAATGGCCCACACTAGGATTCTCTGTGTCGTGAGTCCAGAAACACATGCAAAGACAATCACACACCCAGAGCGGAACATACACTTCTTTCTTTTTTTTAAACAAATGTATGTCCGTAGTGTCACTATCAACTGCGCTAATCGGTCGGTCAAATTGTTTCTTAAAGTCGCCCAAATCACGTGCCGAAGTTTTCTAAACCAGATTCCGGCCATTTATTGAATAATTTAAGTCAATACCTCTTTTTTAGTATTAATATCAATCGCAAAACAATAAAGTACATTTGAAGTACCCACATTCATTACACTGAGTACCTACGTTCCTAGATCAATACTCTGTAGTGTAGACCAAAGTAATTATAGCGAAGTGCTGGTCCACCTCCAAGTCGGCTTTGTGCAAGCGAAGAAACGCGGCTATAGGGGGAATCCAATGTGTACCGTACGTGACAACAATGTACGAAGACGAGAAAGACGTGTTGCAGTAATAGGATTATTCGGAAACATGAAACATCTTAAAGTATGTGTAGAAAAGTAACTTTAATTTAAAATTTGATATTGTATTTTTAGAAATGAAACTGAATGTACATATATAACATTCGCCTTCATTTCTGCCGATGCGGGTTATAATAACTGGTGAACTTTGTGGCGTCCTTTGGATAGTTTGGTATCCACAGGTCACTAGATTCCTTATAAGACTTGTACTCCATTTTATTCTTAGGATCACTGCTTACCGACTATATTAGAAATTGAAAATAATTACGCAGGCGTGATGTTTTATTTTAATGCCATACCATCGACCTATGTTTCTCCACTGCTGGATATAGATCGCTTCCAAGGCTCGCCACCACACACGATCCTAGATTCTTCTCATCCAACCACCACCAGCGAATTTCTTTAAGTCGTCGGTCCACCTGGTCGGAGGGCATACCACTACGCTTCCCGGCACGTGGCTTTCGGACGTTTTATTGTGTAGTCAGAAACAAAATATATTTGACAGTTACAAATATTTTATACAGTGTTGTGTACCAGATGGCAAAGACCAGCATGCAATTCGCTTTTTGCGGCTCGTATATTTCAGAAATTAATAGAATACAAATATTCTACAAAAAAGAAAACAATGATTTTTGTTCACATTAGGATTATGAAACGACTCGAGTCGCTAAGCTACGACCCCGAAACAAAGCAGCAGTCGACCGTTTGGGTCTTTCAAGATGAGCCGAACCCCACCAAAGTAGCGCGTGTGCAAAGTGCTGCAAAGCAGATGATCGCTTCTTTTTTTAGAAAAACTGGACACGTGGATACAGTTTTTTTAGAGAATCGTCGTACCGTGAATTCTGATTGGTACACGACCATTTGCTTGCCAGAAGTTATTGGCAAACTCCGTAAAAACAACCGTAAAAGCCGCATAATCTTGCACCATGACAATGCCAGCTCTCACACGCCCAAACAGAGAAAGGACTTTTTGATATAGTACTCCATACAGTTCCGACTACTTCTTGTTACCAAAAAATAAGAACCAATTACGCTGTCAATGATTTTCATTGCCAAAAGAGATCACCACGGAGGAGTGGAATAAATGTTGTGGAAATTGGTTTATTCGTATGAAAAAGTGTATTGACACGGAGAATATTTTGAGAAACAATAACTTGATTTTTGGCCATTCATTGTAATTTTTTCTTATTCATTCCGGAAACTTTCAGTGTGGCCCTCATTTAAATACGCCATAATCATATATGTGTCATATATGTCATTGAGGGGGAGAGTGCACGCTGCAATCCAACAGCCGCTGGGCACGCTCGACTGGCCACGTTACCCACAGTCTCACAGTTACCACGTCTCTCACAGAAGACTACCATGAAATGTACTGTATTTCCCATTTTATCGTATTTCCCCAATGTACGTACGTGTTTCGGTAGTGAGTGAGATGTGCCAGAGCCCATTCCAATCCCATCCTATCCCTCCCCATTTTCTCAACCCTTTCTCCAAATCCATTCCTATATCTCCAAAGGTAAGCAGCGCATCCGGGGGCATGCCAACGTTTCTCATTTTGGACTAATGTTGGCATGTATCGCGGATGTCTATAGACAACAGTATCCACTTACCATCAGGTGGACTGTATGCTCGACTGCCGCATTCGTACATAAAAAAAAAGTGTCATATACGTCAGTCATATCGAGAAGGCTAGTGATTACGCTGTACAAAAAGAATATTTGGGGAGAATATTATACTTGTATGCAACGATTTTCATGGGGTCCACATGGTGGATTGAATTTGTTTGAAGTTTTCTCATTTTTTATAGAAGAAGTGGCAGCCGTCCACTCGCGGTAAACAATGATAAGTGGTCACCGCCGCTGCCGCCCATGGATACTTGTAACGTCAGGGTAAAATGAGTGCGCTAGAAACTTTACAGAATCCTATTCACAACATTCTTAAAGAGTCTTAATTCGTAACTTAGTGGAAAAACCACAGTAGTACTTTTCAGTAGTACCACAGTAGTTCAGTACTTTTGAATTCGCGGTGCAGCGTCTTGAAGACCGCACAATACGCAGCAACTCTTTATCAAAGAAGTTCGGATGAATCGCACTTCGATTCAACTGGTGTTTCGGTGGGTTGTTCCCATCTGATCGCACGATCAGTTTCTTGTTTCATCTGATCGAAGCGTAAGTTTCCCGTCGGATCGCGTGATCAATGTCTTTACAAAATGTAAAAGATGTTTTTTTCTCATTCAACCGCATTCAAGATGCAACCGCCAAAATAAATAAAATATTTTTCTATCAGATTTTCAGTTTTTAACATTTCTATATATAAAATTATATTTGAAGTTACTTGTATCAAGTCCGTAGCGCCATAGTTCTCTCCGTCAAAGTTTACACAGCTTTGAAGGAAGCCTTTCCTGTGACTACTTCACAGCCTTCCCTGTAATTTTGAAATGTATCAGTTCAAAGATGTAAGCAGTAGGTACTTCGTGATTACGAGAGAGACCAGTTCTTTAGAGTGGGAAGTTTGATTATGACTAGGTAGGTATGAATGAACACAACTTGAAGTCTTACCACAATCCACGAATAAGTCCAAAAACAACTCTCGTAATGTTGCTAAAACTTGGAGCACCGGTGTCACTAACGACAGTTTTAATTCGTCGTCTTTCACGTAGATCAACGTGAAATAAAATGGAAAATTGTTGATTAATAAATTTATTTTAGTATTAGGCGTAACAGCTTAGCCAGCGTGGCGTTTTAAGGTCATACATCACTCATGCATAAGGCAATTTACATGAAGAGTTCCATGTACAACAGTGGACGATTTGTGGGCTGGTTGTGAATACGGTTATGGTTATTATGTGTAATTTAGGAGTTCTGGTCGGTTCTTATTTGGTTGTCTATTGAGTTAGGTTACGTGTTCGTATATTTATTTGAGATACTTAATTATCTCAGTCAGTAGGAAGAGATCAGTTAGGAAGAGACGACTGAAGGTAGCAGGGGCGGGGCGGCGCTGCTTAGCCTCTACTGCTGAGTTAACAAAACACTATGTCTAGCACTCGACACCGTGGCGACACTATGTCCTTACGGGTAACAAACTCCACGCAAAGGATAGCAGAGCACGGTGTCAAATTTTATTAAATCGGAATTTCAGCTCGCGTTCCTTAATCTTCGCTACAGCGTGCAGGAGCGACTATTATTGGCGTATATTGATTTTGAAACTTGATAAACGGTAGTGACTGAATTCAGGTATCTATGAATCATTGACAAGAAAATGTGAGGAGCACTGACAGTACTAGCGATCGCACGAGATTTTATCCACTCCAGAGTAGATTTAGCGTTGCTGGTATCTGTCTTGTTTGGCACAATAAATGAGTTTTTCTTTTTTTTTTTTTCTTTATGGAAAAAAGGTGGCAGACGAGAAAATAGTCCACCTGATGGTAAATGGATACGGTCGTCCATAGACATCCTCAATACACGTCCAGAATGACAAATGTCGGCACGCCGCCTGATGCGCTGCCGACCTTTGGACATATAGGAATAGATTTGGAGAATGTTTTTTTTATATTAAGTCATGGAGTTCTTTTATTGTCTTATTTTCACAAAATATTCTATACGTGGTTTAAAAATGTTATTGTTACTTAATAATTTAACAAACATTTTCTTTGGAGGAATCTACCTTACAGGAATAATTTAGAAGTGAATATATTCGCACATATTATTTGTTTTTAATTAAATGTCCTGTCCATTCATTTTGTATTGACGAAGGCTTTTAACGGATATTGCACTACTTCCTATCGATTAGTCCCCCAGGCCAGGCTAATGCATTTGCATGTCCCTCCCGAAGTACTTTAGTAATTAATAACGGATATATATTCTATTTTAGAAATTAACTCCCTGATATATTACGTCTTAACGTTTTAGATAAGAGTATATTTATTATATTTCCATATGTTTATAAAATATTTTTGTTTCGAAATAAAACAAAAAATAATAATAAAGATATAAAAAGTGAAAACAACCAAAGAACAAAAAAAGTAAAATAACAGATAAATAACCTACTGAACGGCATATAAATAAATTTTATTTTGTTATAAATATAAATAACACGTGATCTATACTAGTCTATACTATTAGTATAGTATACTATTAGTCTATACTATATATTTATAAAGAGGTAAAATTGTGTGTTTGTATGTTGGGGGTAATCTCTGGAACTACTGAACCGATTTCAAAAATTCTTTCACAAATAGGAAGCTACATTATCCGTGTCTAATATAGGCTATATTTTATTTTAAAAAAAAGTTGGAAAAAAAAACGTATAAACCGAAGCGAAGCGAGGGCCGGTCGCTAGTAGCTTCATAGCATTAAAACGCGCAGGTGGGTTGTCGATTTTTTTGTTTGTGGGTGTTCTTATTTAATGTATTTGATGTTGGAAGTAGGTAATTAAAACATTTCGATCAAATCAAAACAAATTAAATCTTGAAAAGCAACTTCAACTAGAATAAGTTACAGTAGGTAAAGACCTGAGCAGTTACTTTAGCAAATTGTAAAGAACATAAACTTTTTGTTTACATTTTACGAGGCTGAGTAAAAAAGTAATAAAAAGAGGTTGTAGAGAGTGTCGCCTGCCAGCATTGTTTTATTGGCACGTTTAATGTGGCCGTTTTTTGTCCATCTGTACGATTGTTTTTGCTCCATGACGTCGTTAAAGATGAAAAGATAGTATATATAAGATATTTCATTCCTCAGATATAACAATATATGTGAGAGTTTAAGATGGAGAGCAGACAGCAGAATCCACGCTGTGCCTATATAAAATGCTTTTGATTAAGTTGACTAAATTATGTTTTGACGTTTAGTACTTCTTTTAATTTATGCATTATATTTGTTCAAGTTCTAAGAGAAAGTCGTTATAGCCTTACACCAGCTCTAGCTCCAGCTATTTTAATCAGTTACATATTTGAGCTCTTTCAGTCTTCATAGCATATATTATATGTCGGCCGATGGCCAGACCTACGCTCCATCCACATCTACCTACTCAGACATAGTAGGAACCTAGACCGAAGTAATTAAAGGATGGAACTCAAACAATAAGAACAACGGTAACGTTTCACTATAATTTGGAATGCAATACTGGTAGTTAAATTACACTGGTAATCGTATATAATTACGAATTTAGACAGACAACGATCTTTCGGAGGTTAACACATATCAAACTCTCCAACTGATTAACTAGGTATTATATTTGTATTGTTTTATATGTATTATTTTTAGTCACATTTTATTGAATGCACGATGCATCGCCGTTTGTATTTCTGTTTAACCAAAGGTTGGCTGGCAAAGAATGCCACTAGGCATTATGTCTACAAACCTGTCCACCTGTTGTACAATGTTTCTTTGTGCACTAAAGTTTTAATAAATAAAATTAATCTAGGTCACTGTCAAGACTAAAAGCTGGAAATTCTGAATGACTACTGTTACACTCCGTAGTTCCGTTAGCTTGCGCTGGCACTAGATGGCGGGAGAATCGAGCGTGGCATTGTCTTAAAATTAACTTGGCACCGTCATATATAGGTATGTATATTTTATAAAAAAAATACGGATAAACAGTATATATAAAAATTATCTGTATATATAAAAGGATATAATAAAGGTATTTGTTTACCATTTATTTAGTTCCTATATAGGTCAAACTAAGCGTTCAGTTGCGGAAAGGGTCTTGACCCTTTAACACATCGAACACCCTTGAACACATCGCAGCTGTAAGAAACCGCCAAACGAGTAAATGAGCACTAGTCGAGCACATTCTCAACGCTGGAATTAATCATTGGATAGAACTCTGCACTCCTAAAATCCTCTCCACGGAACGTTACTATTATCCCAGAATTGTACGTGAAGCGATTGAAATTAAGAAATATAAAAATGTCAATCGGTAAGATGGATATAAACTGTCGCCGACGTGAAATCCAGTGAATAACAAATTCGAACCTTGCGATTTACCGCCGAATACGTCCGTGGACATTGTCAGTGTAGTGTGTCGTAGCCTTTTCGAATGTGAAGATCAAATTTGGGTAGTTGATGAAACTGCTCGCAGCGCCCATCCTGGACTACCCGCCTCTTCAGTCAACTCGTGACCACGGCTGGTATAACCCGTGCCGAAACGTTGAGTAAGAATAAGAGGTGAACCAACACCTTTATTATACGAGTTCAGACTCGATTTAAAAAATAAAAAGTGTACAAAACGCGAAAGTTTAAAAAGTTATATTGATTAGAACCTGTTGGAAATTAATTATTGGCTAAAATAATTGATTAAATATTATTATATCTCCTGGCCTTTTTACCCACACACAGGATATAGGATTCACCTGATAAGAAGTCCGTGCCATTATATAACTTACTCAAAAACAGTTAAACGTACAAAAACGTAACTATCTAAATTGACCTAGTTACTGGTAACATATAAGCAATAAATCAAACTTCGCTATTCTGTAAGTGAGCAATAAATAAAACGGAACACCACGGGGTGGAAAATTGGTTTGCAGTTATTCCCATGAATATGAAATAGTTTGTATAAAGGCAATTGTAGGGGTCGTAAAAATAAGCGATTTTTTTTGGAAACACTACGTTTGCTTAAAAATATTTATACGAGTATGTTGAGAAATGTAACCGTAATCAGCCCTTTTAGTGACCACTGGTGGACATGGGCTCCACATGCACATTGCATGAGGGATGTATGAGCTTAAAACTGCCCAAAATTATTTTGGAAATACACTTTTATATAAATATATTCAGTCGAGAGGCCGATAGACGCATTCAACTACGCTGGGCAGCATTAGAGAAAACGCGTCATCACTTGTCGTCGCCTATATTACCACAATGTTTGTGCATTTAATCAAACGATACCGTGAAAGATAGATTACTTATGTAGGTACTTTACTTAGTAGTCTGCCTGTACATAAGGGTTACCGTACGTATAGAATATATGAATAAAACATACTCTTTTCTTTTGAAGTTTATTTAGGTCGCGGGACTTGTGATAGTCTCACTGACAAGCTAGTAGATCAAGTTGTCCACATTCAATATACGGCAACTGAATTTAGCACCACCCGGTAAGACACTATCGTACAAACTACACAGCGCATTTATTAGCAAAAAAATTGTTTAGAAATGAAGCAAAAAAAAATGAAATCGGTTCAGTAGTCATGAAGCAAAATACGAGGGCGTAAAAGTAAACCATAACAAATTCGAGGTCTACACATACTGTGAAGGTACTTTATGTTCTTTGTTCTCGTTTGTAGATTGTGGTGTATATTCAAAAGATAAATAAGTTATATTGTCCTCTACTGTTTTATTACACAATCACAAGAATTGAATGAAGTACACATCTTATAGGCGTGCGGGAGACGACTGGCGAGAACAGTGTGGACAGTGACGCTATACCGCAAATTGCTGACAACGTAAGTAAAACATCGTGCGCGTTCTGCGTGCACTGTTTTAACACTGTGTCCCTACACATATAAATTATATATCGCTGGATAGGGCGAGTAAAATACCGCAACTTTTGTCTAAATACTTTTTCTAAAACATAACAAAGGGTTACCACAAGCCCTGAAGAAATACACCGACTCTAAATGAGTGAAGTCGCCAACTCGCTTGGCCAGCGTGGCCATACATCCCTCATGCACATGTCAATATGCATGAGGAGGCCCATGTCCAGCAGTAGATACTAAAAGGGCTGGTTACAGCATTGCATTGTACAGAATATAGTGAAATTTACTTTTCCGATTGGCGGCTGCCGTGGACATTTTAGTAAATTACAATTGATATCTGAGAGCTAAACTACACATTGATCTACCGCAAATACTATAAATCGCCATAGGGCTCCTAAAAAGGGTTGTGAATAGGATTCTGCAAATTCAGCAGCGGTGACCACTCACCATCTCGTGGGTTATCCCGCCCGCCTATCTGCCACGTCTTGAAGAGGTCCTCTTCTATAAAGAAAATCCTATTCCTTCACTTATCTAATTATTTATCGGCAATAACAAGATGGCGGCGAGGTATCAAACGTTTATATGTCATTGCGATCGGCAGAATGAGTTCCCTCCCGGATATTACAAGACTGGAAGCGGCTGCGGCAATTTAAATAGAGCCTATTCAAGCCTATTCAGCGGTTCTTTCATTTTGTTCCATTTGTATATCTGCGTTTTTTGGAACAAGTGCGGATATGGGGTAAGATTATTTGACTCATTTTTTATAGGGAAGTAGGTGAACGAGCAAGCGGTCCCACGTGATGATAAGTGTTACGGCCGCTCATGGACACCTGTAACACCAGGAGGTGTGCGGGTACACCGCCGACTTTGCGAAATCCTACTCACAGTTTTCTTGTAGAACCCCATATCGTAGCATAATGGAAATACCTTTCTACCTTCCTCAGCCTACGGGTTCGCGGTGTAAAATGATTTTTGGGCCAATCGCCGAAGTGGGAATTGTGTGAACAATTTGTGGCTAATCGGGAAAACATATTTAGGGAGAAAGAAATAACTAAAGAAATCGTTGACCGTGTGGGGTTAGAACTGCACCACTCTTTAAGTAGATATCGTAAACGTTAACTAAGGGATAACAAAGGAATACTATAAGCCCTGAGAAACTATATCACCTATAGCAGGTATGGGCAACCTTTGACATGTTGAGGGCCAAACTTTAGCGTGCAAATACGTTCGCGGGCCGCGTTTAAAAGTACTTAGTGCATTTTAAAGTAGTGATAATATTTTTTGCGATAGATATTAGACATGAAATAATACGACAATGTTATTATAGTACAATTTATTAAAATAACAAAATGAAATTTAAAAAAATGGTACATTATAATTAAATCGTTAAATTTGCAATTGTTACCAACTACGAAAGTTAAATACACCGAAATCAATGAGACACTTGAGCTTGAATTTGGGAAACTAATACATCGATATTTGGATTAATTCCACTGATACAAAGACGATAATTTTCCAAATTATCGTCAGTCAGTCTTGTACGATGTGTTGATTTATTAACTTTCATCAATGAAAAGAACTGTTCGCATTTATAAGTACTGCCAAACGCACAAATCAATCTTCTTGCGAATTTTCTAAGCTGCGGAAAATTGTCTTTTTCTAGGTATTTTTTGTAGAAATCGCACAACTCTACGTCTTCAAATTTGGATTTTAGGAGTGAGTTTTCTTGAATCTCGATCAACTCCATTTGTAAGTGTATTGGAGCATTTTGTACATTATATTTTGTAGGAGTAGCAAATAAACTGAAACAGTCTTCCATGTTTTTTTAAGTCGCTAAATCTGTTCGAAAATTGTTCCGACAGTAACTTGAGTTCTTCAGCATATTGAGCATAAGCAATATTTTCATACGCAGAGAGCGTGTTGAAATGGTAACTGTTACCAGACAGCATCTGTGACTCCCACAAGCGTAGTTTGATCTGAAACGCTTTCAAATGGCTGTACAAATCATTTACTAACTGTCCTTCTTTTTGAAGTTTCAAATTTAAATCATTCAAATAGCCTGTAAGATCGACCAGAAATGCTAAGTCACATATCCATTTTGGGTCACTTAATTCAGATAGTGGTTTATCTTTTATTTTCATAAAGTCTGCTATCTCATTTCTAAGCTCGTAAAACCGTTTCAACATTTTTCTTTTGCTCAGCCATCTGACTTCACAATAATATGTTACGTCGTTATATTCAGCTGATATTTCATCCAAAAACGCCTTGAACTGACGATGGTTAAGCCCTCGGGATCGAATAAAGTTGATGGTTTTTACTACCACATTCATAACATTCTGGAGTCGAATGGACTTAGAACACAAGTTCTGTTGGTGGATAATGCAATGAAGGACTATCAAATCATCTTTTTGCACATTTAATTCTATTGCTTTTTCATTCAAAATTCCGATGAAACCTTTACGTAAGCCGACCATAGAAGGTGCACCATCAGTGCATACTCCAATTAATTTTGACCATGGCAAGCCAAAACTTGTGAATACCTTTTGAACTTCAATAAAAATATCCTCTTCTGTAGTGGTTCCTTTTAGCGGCTGTAAAGCAAGCAATTCCTCAGTAACAGTGAACTCCTTATCAACACCTCGAATAAATATAACCAGTTGAGCTGTGTCAGACAAATCGGTGCTCTCGTCTAATGCTATGGAAAATGATTCAAAACCAGCCATACGGTCAGTCAATGTTGTTTTTATATCATTAGCCATCATTTCTATACGTCGAACAACAGTTCGTCTTGACAAACTAATTTTTTCAAATTCATTTTTCTTTTCAAGACACAAAATACCGCAAACTTCTAACATACACTCCTTGATAAATTCTCCTTCGGCAAATGGTTTTAATGCCTTTGCCAATTTTGAGCTAACTATAAAACTAGCTTTCACAACATTATCAAGTTGTGTTCTTTGTTTATGAAACATTTGTTGCTGTTTTTTTCCAAATTTGCGGTAATCTTCTGGATTTTGTCTGTTCTTAATTGTCCTGTCAGTGAGTGCAGCGTAGCATGCTTAGTTGAGTAATGCCTCTTTATATTGAATTCTTTCATTACTGAAATGGATTCATTACACAGCAAACAAATAGGCTTACCATTGTGCAAGATAAAAAAGAATTCTTCAGTCCATTTTTCTTGAAACTGGCGACCCTCTGTATCTACTTTTCGTTTCTTTCCACCAGACATCATTTTTGTTTACTTTTCGTTCAATAAACTTAATAACAAACTATAGTTAGTAACCACTCAAGATGCACACAAAGTCACAAAGCAAGTTGACGGCTCGAGCAGTTCGCTAGGATATCGCTTGTCCAAGTTATCACCTCGGTAGCTCAAATAGAACTGAACTAACGTTCGGGCCATCCACCCGCTTATATAGGCAAAATGAAGGAATAATCTGGAATAAACTGGTTTAGAATAATTGAGAAGCAATAAATCTTTTGATGTGTCGCCCGTGAGGCGGCAAACCTTAAAGAATTTGATCGAGCAAGCCGAGTGGCGGCGATTATCAAAGAGTGAGGCGGCAAACATCAAAGTATTTGATGTTTGCCGCCTCACTGTCACTCCCGTGAGTATAAGTACCTAATGTAATATTTTTTTAATTGGGTTTTTTCAAAATGTCTCGCGGGCCGGATCATATCTTACAGCGGGCCGGATCCGGCCCGCGGGCTGGTTGTTGCCCATATATGACCTATAGAGTAGGCTCATTAAACCGTTTGGCAAGTGTGGCGTTTTAAGGCCCTATATATCTCTCATGCACAAGACAATGTGTATGAGGAAGCCCTTGTCAAACAGTGGACAAAAGTGGGCTACAATTACTACGAAATCGTACAGATCACGAATTTCGTATTTTGCAAACATTTTAATACTTATGGATAGACAACAGACCAACGGGGCGGCGTATTTCTTAATAGATACGAATGAAATTTGAATATGTATTAATATAATATACTTAATAAATGTTATGTAAATGGATTACTTACCGCCCACCTCTCGCCATGACCACGTGTCCACGCCAGGTAGACGGCACGGTGTGATTTTAAAGTATGTAGTAATATATATAATAAAACCAGTTTACGTAACGGTGCCTTTAGATTACGGTTGATCGACATCCACCAGTCCATTGGTAGATCGACGAGTCCATAGAAATGGTCTATTGTTGAATGATGGACGATAGATCATCGATCGACCAACTGTCGCTGGATGAGTAAACATTACAATCAACACATCGACATCGATTGACATTAGTCGAAATTTAAACATTGATCGAAGTCGATCGAGGACATCGCTCAGTTTCAAGAACCACACACAGATTTGAACGATCGACGTAATCGATCGACTGCAATTTAAGTTTGCTTTTACATTCATTATGTTCATCCACGATAACAAAAGTGTAAAACCTTATGCATAAATATAGTTTGCAACTAATACCAGTTATGGGGTCTACTGGTAATCATTAACCGAGAAGTAATATCTTTTTTTCCGAAATTTGAACGACTTGATTTCCGCAATTAGAGAGATTTCTTCCAAATCTACCTAAAACTTTCCGCATTCATCCCAACACACCCTAACTTCTTTCATGACTACGTCATATTGGGCTCCTTTATTGTATTGGGTTACTTTACATGTCATTTTTGTTGTGATATCGGGTCCTTTGTGCCTATATTATCTCTGTTTGTGTTATGAGAAAGTTGTGGACATTAAAGTGGTGTTTTAACTTTGCTCATAAAAATATAACTAATACTTTTAATATTTTCGCATTTTCCGCACATACTTATCTATTGAGCGGATTGAGTTTATTGAGTGCGTGTGTTTAACTTTTTGATTCCACTCTGATTGACGTTTTGGCTGATTTACATTACTAATCGTGGTCACGAGTTGACTCTGTGAATCATAGAATTAAAATTTTAGTGTCATTTTATAAGATTATTCAAAAAAAGTTGTCGATCTAGTACAAAAAAAACAAGAGTTCCGGTGTTGCAGTAAATTGGAAAAAAAATATGCGTAATTTTTGTATTTCATTTCATGATTTCTGTAAGTTTGTTATGTCGATATTTTGATATAACTTACATTATTGATATACTTATATAATAAATCGATAATAAATAATAAATAATAGTCGGTAATAATAAATCGATGGTCTGGATCTATAACTCTCGAATGAAAATATATTCAGATTCCCGTGAGGCTTATGTTCATAGATATTATCTTTTTATTATATCTGGTCGATTAAATAATTGAAATGAAGGAAGGTGTTTTATCGATAAAAATAAGTATATAACATTCCCTTAAAATATCGATAATGTATCCACTGACACAATCCATACTATTAGTATTTACCGTATTTGGATTACTGTTAAGTTCTTCATAGAGTAACAGCTTTTCAAATAGCTGTATTGTATCATATTGTATTATGTGTATTAATGTACTTTATTATATTGTATTCCAATTCAGTGTAGCGGCTTTAGTTTCACTATAATTCTCATCTGCAGAATTTTTTCCCTCTAGTTAGAAAACATTACTCTAAAAGCCAGAGTGCAGTCTACTGTAGATTTTACACAATAATGCTTGGTTATGGTTATGATTTTGAATGACAAATACAGAAATCTGTGCAAATATTGGCTTGCAGAGCATTGCAGGGCAGTTTGCAGACGATTTCATTTACATCTATGAAATTAGACAAACATTTCGTCACCCAAGAATCAGCTGGACATATCCTACATATTTACAAGAATTTCATATTTACTTTAAAGACTCTCTTCTAACCATAAGAACATTTCATATATAAAAATATTTTAAAATAAGTTTTTGTTTTAAATTGATAAATTAGTAGATATTGTACTTATTGCCAAAAAATATAAATAAATATAATTTTATTTTAATGTATGTGTCCGTTCAATTATCAGTTTATTGACATAAAAATTGTAAGCATATTACTTTGAAAAAAAAAATTTTTTTAGCTTTCATTAAATTTTTCATAGGTTGAATATTTGCTAAACAATTTCTACAAAAAAAAACTTATTGAAGTTATATGTTAATCAATTCAAAATCATAGATAATATTAACTCGGTTCTTTGGCGATGATCCCATCCCATAAAAAGATCCAATATTTGTTTGTAATTCGTCACTGGACATAATAGACAATCATATTAATATGAATCATTGCGTGTGATAATATTTATACAATTTATTTATATGTTGTTTTTTATTATATTCTAAAAACAGTATTTTATTGAATTGAAAGTAGTTAGAAATAAATTTATTCCCGATGTTGATGCCAAAAATACCCTTTCATCTCAAAACATTTTTTATTTATCGGCCACAAAGGATCACTCGGCTGAATCTTAACAAAAGTACGAAAAACTCGATTGAATTCGATTTCAAGGATCTTGGGTAGCATAAATATTTGTTTGGCAAACAACCGAAGGACTGAAGGCCTCAGATATTGCAACCCAGTTTTCTTCAGCGACCGTGTTTAGCCAGTTAATCTTGTATTCGAGTGTTTGGGAGAGAAACCTGCTTTGTTCATTTATTTTGACTTTCTGTTGTATCCGAATTGATTTATTTATTATGTTATTTATCTGAGAACAGACTAGATTCCTAATCTTGTAAGAATACACAAGGATTTCTAATAATTCTTTACCATTTTTTTCCAAATCTGGTTTTATAATTGGGAACCATTATATTAGAAAATCATAATACAAGAATGTTGAATTAAAAAAAATAGATTTTGATAATCAACAGACCACTAGCGGCCTATCCTCGAATGGTCTTAATTCAGAACTATTAAATCATTTCAATTATCATATCTCTTTGAACGAATAAAACCACATTTAATCTTTACTGGTAGATATTAACGTACGGTAATGTGATAAGGAGCGATGTATTTTAATTGTGGCATTCATATTCTTTGATGACTTGATGAGTGACAGTCAAGTATATATAGCAAGTCTGGCCCTTAAAAGCAAGTTTGTTTGGATATCATCACGTATACTCAAGACTAAAAAAAACGTTTAGTTATTCAGCATGTTTGAACATTTCTCCGTGCAATAGCAAATGATATTTATTTCCAAAACAATCCCAATTGTATCAACATTCTACGCGACAAATACAAATTGAAAACAAAGAGTCGTCCAAAAACAAACAAAGATCCCCGACCAGATGCAATACTTGGCAGAGTTTCAAAGAAATTATAGGTAAGAGCAGTGGCTACAGAGAAATTGCTTGAGGGAACGCTTCGATGGCCGGATCAGGTGGCTTTGCTCCGATATTTGGTGTAGAGAATTAAACTGGGCAGAAGAACGTGAATTATGTATATATGAATAAATACTAAGGAAATATAACCGAATTTTGTAAAATTAGGTGTAAAGTACCACAAACTTGTATGTCCTATGTACTACTCTACTATTTAGAAAATTCTGTACCTATCAGACTCTGGTCCCGATTGCTATGAGTCTGATACTGAATTATGAAAATAGTGGAGTAATTCAAATTACAAAACAAACAAACCATTTTGGGGATGTAGTAAATAAGCAAACCTGCTGGTTTCATTAATTTTAGTTTAATTAGGAATTGGATGCAGGCCCGTGCCGGGTCCGAGCCGGATCCGAGCCGATGCTCTGATGCATGATTTGTAGGCGCCGCGTGCCGGGTAACGCCGAGGCTTGTCCGAGACGCGGTGTAACATGAACTAGTCCATATAAAATATACGTAGCATTATGCAATCCGTGCCTCGACTCGGACCCGGCTCGAATCCGGCACGGTGTAGCATAAATCAACCTTTCTACTATTTGTCTGTCTAAACTCTGTTTCCGCTGTTTTTCCTTAAATAAATAATGAAATGATTGAATTAGCCAATAGGAGCTAATGTGGGAGTGTATACAATGTACATGTTTACGTATTATAGGAAGGCGAAGGTGTTGTGTAGGTGTGTTGTATGTAGGTAGAATACGTAGGAAGAACTTATTGTAAATAGCAGCCGGCGAGGAGTTATTTTTATTCATTGTATTCATATAGAATCAATCAGTGTTATTGAAAATAGAGATAATTGGAACAGAGGTATAAATGTAATATGTATAGGTAATATGTATAGATATATGTAAAATAATTCATGTATGTTATAATAATTGTATTAGTTATTAGAAAATAAATAAATATAGCAGTTCTGTACACAACGTCTGCCTATCTCATACACATCCCATCAATGTCGCCGGCTTTCAGATAAGCTCGCCTGTTATACATCATATTGTTAATCCATTCTTATGTACTGAATGTAATCTGTGTGTACAATAAAGTTTAAATAAAGATTTAAAATAAATAAAATAAAGGTTATTCTGCTGAGGTATGTCATGGGGTTCTTCAAGAGAGCTATGAATAGGATATATCTTGCAAGATCGACGGTGCACTCACAACCCCCTGGTGTTGCAGGTGTCCATCACGACGGTGACCACTTGACATCATGGGCGCTCTTACGTCTGCCCAAGTTTACTAAAAAAAAGTAGAAGATTGAAAAATTCATGTATTGTACGATTTAATGCCAAAAAGACGGACAATGTTATTATCGTGCTCGTAAGTATATGGATTCCCGATAATGTGTTATAACAACTACTTGATTAAATTGTACTTTAATCAAGTACTTTACTAAATAATACTTTGTAAAGCCGCCTGCTCACATGACGGCCCTTCATAAACGCAGGTAACATTCTCAGAATGCAGGGTCGCGGGGAGTTGCACTTTGCTGCCCTTCTTTTTGGAGTAATGAAATTCCGGGAACTATTTTATCTTTACAAAGAAGCTTATTTGGTTTCGTGATAGTAACACGGGTATGAATACAAGGGCATCCAACACGCTCTTGGCAGTTCCCCGTCACCACTCGGCTGCCTTTCGTGGTAGTTTCAGATATGCAGCTACTAAATGTTGGAATAATTTACCTCCTCCATTCTGTAACCTGAGTTCAGTAGGTAAATTTAAGAAGAGTTCAAAAGACTCTTACTGAACTAGCAGAAAGACTGAAAGCATATCTGAAACTAAAAAGTTAGGAATCTGTGGAGTTACCAACAATAAAGAGAAAAAAGAGAGTAGGTACATCCTGTAAAATGCTGTCACTTCAACCGTGATTCATATGGGGCTCCACTGAAAACCAGCGTCGTATCCTTTTGCTGCGGCATAAATGCTGAGTGGAGCTACCTTCGGATGTCACACTTAGCGCTGATGCTTTAATTTTACTGCAATTTATATATACTTCATATTCTAAATTATATACTGTGCGTATATAATGTAATGTGTTGTGTAAGGGTTTTAATTCTGTATTTGTGTGTACGTCAAATAAAGTTTTATGTATTCATTCATATATTTCTTGCTACATCCACAAACTACAAGTAGGTACCTACGAGTATAAAACGCCTTAAAATAATCGTCTTCATAACCCCTCTAACCACAACCACACCTAATGGTACTACCGCAAATTCGATGTAAATAAATCCTAAATTCGGTGTACACTTTACATCGGTATGTTCTATGAAAGTTCTCAGCTAGTGTCAGAAACCGCAAGCGTATTTACAAGGATCTTATTCGATTCGATTTCTATGCAGTTCGATTTAGTTTTAAACTCTAATTACGTTCCACCTACAAGTTTATAACTAAGTAAAGTTTGTAGTTTGAATTTACAGCTATGTATATAGTTTAAGAGGTGGATAATACCGGCTTATACATTTGAAGCTTAGCCATGTTACTCGTATTTTGAATAAATAATAATAATTAAATAACGCCACACTTAATGGCCCACACTAGGATTATCTGTGTCGTGGGTCAAGGGACACATATAAATGTGTTCACACCATACAGATTACCCGACCAAGAATCGAACCCTGAACCTTTTGTCCGACAGGAAGGAGCACGCTTTTTGGCGGGTACCAGAGAAGTGAAAGTTTTCGTTTGATTATTGTAAGAATTGTGTATTGTGGGATTTGAGATTTAATAGTGATAGTTTACACCTAGTGTCTGTGCATAATGTTTGTGATAATCAAATAAAAGCATGAGACTGCATGTTTCGCGTGCTTCCAAGAAGTCCAACTCTGTCCTCAGTAAACCTACTATCACTTTACTGAGCCACTCCTGACTTCCTTGAACATGACTGGACATTCAATGGACGCGTTATAGATTGTTTTGACTTTAGTTCCTTATGAAAATTTGACACTGGCAGAATGTGCTAATTCCACCATTGCCATATATGAAAAGAAAAAAAAGGTAGAAACACTACCAACTGGGCTAATGAGTTGTCGAATGGTATTACTATGCTTCACTCATTTAAAAGTGCGTTCTTTAATTTGGTTTTGTTTTCTTCTCTATTTGTCGAAGAGGAATAAATACATAAATTTCAACTGCAATCAGCTATTCTATTCATCAATATGTAATTGAGCATTTTTCCAAGTGCAAAAATACTGAATTACATATCTAAACAGGACTGTATTTAAAAACGCCCTTTTTAACCGTAATCACTTCTCAATGTACATATTTAACCTTGATCACTTTTCAATGTACATATTTAACCTTGATCACTTTTCAATGTACTGTTATTCCGTGCTGCTCTCAGATAAAAGACTTGGGGCTTATTATTGATTGCTCACTCTTTGAGTTGTAAGTTTAATTTTATGGGTTATACTCATGAACGTTCTCAGCGCTCTGCTGTTAACTCCAAGTCACATCTGGCCGTACTGGCTTTATATGCTCTTTCACCTCGCAGGCACTATTTCATCGCACCTGACAACGTGCTTCTCTGTTCTATTTAAAGGTAGAGAATGCCTCCAGGCATTAAGCTCGCCTTTTTTGCGATGAAGTGCAATAAAGTTTTTTAAATAAAAATGAATGTACATATGTAACCGTGATCACTTCTGAATGTACATACTTATGTGCCCTGGAACCATAGTCATTCAATTTTATTCTTTCAACGAAACAAAAATAAATTCTCAAACCACAATAAGGACAATGCAGAGACTTTAAATGTCTGTAACGACGGGTCCTACCCGAATCTATTGAATATAAATGGAAAAATTAATTCAAATCAGGTAGTATACAATGACACTGGTAATATTGCGAAAGTCAAAACTGATTTCTTTAAAAGTCAGTTTTTTATTTAATGTGTTAATATTTTGTATGTTTTCAAAGATAATATACAACTTATTGCAATTGCACATTTTTCATATACGACATTTTCATTAATTGTTCATATGCACATTAAATTCGTCTATATTTAATTTTATGACACTTAAAAAATCAACGCGACTGCATTACTTTTTACAAATGCGTCTCTAAGATAATCTCAATACATTATCACATCTAGGTAAAATCGATTGAACTCACTTCAATTCGACCCATTCGCTTATCTCTTACCTTTTTACCACTTCTTCTCCTTTTGGTACCGTCCCTTAATGGAGGTTGGTGATCAGCATGACTATTCTCACGCGAGAGACTGCTGCTCGCACAAAAAGACCTGGTGCTCATCCTGAACCATTCTCAGAGATTTTTAAGCCAAGATATACATCTTCTATCAAGTTTACGGCAGCCGTGTTTTACCACTACCTCTGTCTCCAAATGTCCTACCTCCGAACATAAATAACACCGCATAAGAGCACAGAAGACTACCGTCAAATATACTGCATTTCCCACTTATCGTATTCCACCAATGTGTTCGTATTTCAACATGTTTAGATAGTGAGTGACTTATAACTAAGCACATTTCCATTCCATCCCCTTCCCCATTTTCCCAAACTATTCTCTAAAACCATTCCTAAATCTGTAAAGGTAGGCAATGTAATGGGGGCGTGCTATTGTTTGTCATTCTGGACTGATGTTGGCATGAATCGTGGATATCCATGGGCGACAGTATCCACATATCACCCTACTTATTACATATATATATAATATAATATAATATTATATATATATATATATATATATATATATATATATATATATATATATATATATATATATGTAAAATTTGAGTAGATTCTAGACTTTGGGAATACATCTAATCTGTCACTATTTATATAGCTAATGTAGCTTAGTTTTTGTTCATTTTAAATTACCTATACTTTTGTTGTACCTTCTATACTTCTCAACTTCTCAACATTTATAATGCCATAAGGTACCTTATGGTAGGTATGCGGTTGCGCTATAAAGAAGAAAAGGTATTATGAAACACGAAATGGGTTAATTTATTATAAACTTGACAATTTCTGTTGTAAGTGCACTTAAGTGCAAACGTCGCGTCTACATTATACAAAACCACATGGGAGTGCTGCAGCGTTAATGAAATATACCAACTTTATAATAATATACACGTGTCTGTTTAGGGCTTACTGACGTACTTACAACGACAGGTTATGTGATTTGCTGGTGCAGTCGGTATAACACGTTCATCTCTCCCTGGGCCAGCAACCACTTGTCACCCTGTCCCCTCCAATACGACTGTTAAGTTTATCGATTCTCGTGTGCAGCGGCTTAAATTTTTATTAGATTCTGTAATTTCAACATATTATCAGTTACAAAATTAAAGGCACTCATGATACGAACTAAATGTGGTAATAATAGGAGTATTGTCTACCATTCTATAAAATGAAATTCGAACACTAATTCTGTAACGAATTCGATAAAAAAAAAAATAACCTTATACTGTATTAAATATAATTATAATAGAGTTGAAATTAGATTAAGTGAGATTAATTTGAAAAATCGATCAATTCTGTTAAGTGTCGATTGGCACAATGATTAATATTCCTTTTTTTACTTGTCTTTCATTTTATTGTGTACTTTATGTTTATGCCAATAAAATTATTATGTTACTTTTTTCCTTCCCAAACAAGCAGTGTGAGACAAGCAAAATTATCTTACAGAATGTCATAGCAGAGCTTTCAAGACCTAATTCACACATGCAGATACATGTTCAGAATATGATTTTCCAATTCAAGATTCAAGCAACATTTCGATTATTCTGTATAAGTTATACTGGACTTTATTACTTTCCATTACGACTTAAAATGTCTTCTAGAGAGAATACGTTCTGCCTTGTAGAACACAAAATGGAGTTCCGGATATCGAAGTTCCATTAGAGTCAAGCCATAACATTTGCAGGTATAGTGCCGCACAGCAAGTTTGTTTGCTAAATGCAGATTAAAATAAAAGCTAGAAACTAATGCATTAAATTTAGCAAGGGATACCTTCCGATGGTATCGAACAAAGGTAAACAAAAGACGAATTATCCTGGCTCACAAAACACAAAAACGTTTTTGAGTATTTTTGCTCGTGTTTTTATTTTGGTTGGCCGTGTGGTGTTGGCAGTAGAATAGCACCACACCACCACTTCCCACTGGTGTCGTAAAAGGCGACTAACTGATAACAAACTAATAACAACTACCACAAGCCCTGAGAACCTACACCACTTCTAATAGAGTGGACTTGCCAACCCGCTTGACCGTACAGTACAGTCCATGTCCTACTTGAACAGAATTTTGAAACATCGTGTTAGATAATTGTGTCAGATTCTTTCATAAAAGAAATATTATAAACTTACCATGTTGATTTATATTATTTTGTTTATGAAAATAACAGTTGTAATTTTAACAGTTGTATCAATTCCGACCGAGATTCAGTTCTAGCTGTTGGCAGCATTAACATAATCGACCAGTCGGAAACTAGCATGACAATATAATTTACACAGGTTTTCATTTAAGGCATTCAAGCAACTACGACTGTTTCTCGTTGGAAAACTTCATTATCTTGTAGTCTAGAATTATCAAGTCGTGCTTGTCAACTATTGTCATTTTTTTATGTTCGGAGGCGGCACACGAGTATACAGTCCACCTGATGGTAAGTGGATACTGTCGCCCATAGGTATTCGCGATACATGCCAACATTAGTCCAAAAGGACAAACATTGGCACGTCCCAGGCTGCGCTGCCTACTTTTGGAGATATAGGAATGGATTTGGAGAAAGGGTTGGTACATCTCACTCACTACCGAAACACGTACGCACATTAGGGAAATAAGATAAAGTCGGAAATAGTAGGAATGGACATTTCAACGTAGTCTTCTGTGAGAGAGGTTGCCCAGCGGCTGTTGGATTGCAGCGTGCACTCTCTCTCGACAAAATTGGTAAATATTGTAAAGCTAAATCAACTAAATCTTGATAATTAAAGCTTGATTGAGTGGATCGACTGTTTTATTTCTCTTCACAAGTGGAGCCAATAGTGGAAGAGCTCGCAATCGAAATTTTAAGTTAGAAAATCTTAACGAAAGTCCATAGCGAAAATAAGATTCCTTTGCTCAGGTAAATACACATATTATGTTCCCAATTACGAAAGGATTACTTACTGCTTACTCGCACGCTCGTTGATATATGGAACCATAAATATTTCTGTACGTCCATACATTTAACAGTTAAGTATGTTTCTCTATTTACACAAGGGAGCTGACGGTGTGAAAAACATCATAAATATTTATCCAAATGAATGCCTGATACGCTCACCTATCACGACGGAAGCGTTATCAAGCGAAATAATCCGATTATAGAGTTTGCGCACCTCGATGCCGATCGAGGCTTTTAATATCAGGCGTCGATACTTGTTGCGCAGAATATGGAACACGATAAAAGATTTACGCACTGTTCCGTATTTTAACGTACGAATTTTATTCCTTTGATAATGTTAGCACGAATTACCACACTTCGAAATTTTCAAAGCCTTATTTCTTTTCGTTGTTACTGATATATAAGAATCCAATCCTATCCTTTCCCATTTTCCCAACCCTTTCTCCAAATCCATTCCTAGATCTTTAAAGATAGGCAGCGCATCCGGGGTCGTGCCAACGTTTGTTAATCTGGACTAATGTTGGCATGTATCGCGGATGTCTATGGGCGACAGTATCCACTTATCATCAGGTGGACTGTATGCTCGTCTGCCGCCTTCGTCCATAAAAAAAAAGTATTATTCGTTTAGTGTAAGAAGTTTAAGTTTAGTGATAATTACTCGATTCTACGAGGGCCACACTGAAAGTTTTCGGAATGAATAAGAAAAAACTACAATGAATGGCCAAAAATCATTTTATTGTTTCTCAAAATATTCGTCAATACACTTTTTCATACGTATAAACCAATTTCCATAACATTTATTCTACTCTTCCTTGGTGACCTCGGAAATGTGTTTTTCATACTCTTCCACAGCCTCTTCTGGAGATGAAAATCGTTGACCGCGTAATTGGTTCTTAATTTTTGGAAACAATTTTGGCCGTGTGAGAGCTGCACCATATGCAAGATTATGCAGTGTTTACGGTTGTTTTTACGGAGTTCGTCAATAACTCCTGGCAAACATTCACGGTACGACGATTCTCCAAAGCAACTGTAGCCACGTGTCCAGTTTTTCTAAAAATAGAAGCGATTATCTGCTTTGCGGCACTTTGCACATGCGCCACTATGGTGGGGTTCGGTTCATCTTGAAAGACCCAAATGGTCGATTGCTGCTTTGTTTCGGGGTCGTAGCTGTAAATCCACACCAAATTTGACGCACCTTCATTGAATCTGGTAAGTATGGCATTACACCAAGTGACGCGTTCCGTTTTTTGAGTTTCAGTCAAATTGTGTGGGTTCCACTGCGAGCACAGCTTTCGCACAGCCAAATGTTTGTGTAAGATTGGTTGCACCTGACTCATGCCTATGCCCAGGGATCCCCGAATCTCATGGTAGGTCACATGGCTGTCTGTTTCGATCATATGGTGGACAGCATCGATGTTTTTGTTGTCGACAGCGGTGGACGGGCAACCTTCACGAAATTGAGACGACCACGCTTGAATTCTACAAACCAGCTATAAATTGTCGTCTTGCTTGGTACTTCATCGCCAAATGCAGTTTGAAGCCGAGCGAGGCTCTGCTGAGCTGTCAAATTATACTTAAAATCGTAGAAAATCATATAGCGAACATTTTCAGGAGTTAAATCCATCGTAATGCAGACACGCAATTTTTAAAATGACACCACAATGAAAAAACAAATGACTGTTAGATGAAACAAACTTTAATCTACATCCAAAGAGTTCCATTTTCAAATATTGTAGTTAGTTTTTAAATATTGTTTATGTAAGTGGCCAGTTCCAAAAATTTTCAATGTGACCTATATATTTACATTTACTCATTTAGTTTAAGATTTACAAATCTCAATATAAGATTATTTTAATGTCTTGTAGATATATTTTCTTTTTTGTAATTTACCATATTCTGCTTTTGCATACTCAGTCTCGACATCAGCGAACGCTTTAAGTGCATCTCTTGTGCAAATTGTTTATGTAAGGGTTATTGATTGATTGATATCAGCCTATAACGTCCCACTGCAAGGACAGGCCTCCACTAGTATTTCATTAAAGGGGTTTCGGGCCATAATCTACCACATGGGCCTAGAGCGGATTAGTGAGTTATGAAACGAAATAAAACACTATAGACAATATGAAAGCGAATACTCATTACTTATATAAAATCCTACAAAAATAGTTTGAATGACTTTAATATATCAATCAGTGCACTAAAACTATGTATAACTAACTAAAAATTAATACGTATTTAATGTTTTTTTATTACATTAAATATAAATAATCAGTGATTAATGTATGTACTCGTATGTGCATAACGTTATCCACACTTGCTCGCCTTTGGCCTTTGAACGCGCCCGCTTCTGTTACACAGTACGTATTAGTAAGCATGTAATACATAGCGTGTTATAAACATGCCAGTAAATTAACTACTGTAATGATAATTATGCTACCGATTATTATGCTACTGTAATAAAAAAATCATGTAATACGTGTTAATTTTTAGTTAGTTATAGTTTTAGTGCACTGATTGACATAAGTAAGTAAGTACACTTTATTCCACACCAAAGAACACAGTGGAAGTGATAGACAGTTTAAATAAATAGGCTAAAAGGCTAAAGCAAAATTTTTCGCTAAAGCGATCTCTTCCAGACAACCTTATATTATGCATTGCATTTTATAATCATTGCATTTTATAAAATCGAAATTTACAATAACCACAATGAAATTTTTATAAAAAAAAAATAAATATAAAAAAGCAATTATACAAAATTTAGGGAAAAGAAAACAATAATTATTTTTTGTTTGTTACAGGGGGCGTGGGTGGATCAAGCGTGTCAGTCTCAACTCAGGTGAGGTTTTGTAAGCTTTCAAATTAATATAAAGTTTCGCAAAGTATGTAACATTAGATCGAGGATCTGATGTTACTTTATGGAACTTTAAACAAAGCTTAAACAAAACAATTTTAAACTTTAACAAGTTTAAATAAGCTTTATGAACAAGCTTGATTTTATATGAAAGTTAATTTAATTCCAAATTCATACAAACTTAATTATGATAACATATTTGGTAAAGTAATGGAAAAAGTACGTTTTAAAAACAATAATCTTATTTTAACCAAAATTAGAAAATCTTAACAAAATTTTATTTCTTACCAAATGTCGGATATAGGGATGGAGATCTGAGACCGATTAATCGATTTTTTTTATTTTAATGTTTCCACTGTCCTGTATACTCGTATATAAGCGAGCTTAATTTAAAAAGGAAGCAGCCCCACTATACCATAAAGCCTAATCTAGTACACAAGTGGCAAAAAATCGCTAGAAAATATATTCATATCTCAAGTTTATCGTGTTTTACTTCACGACATAGATATAACTATTAATTATGCTTAACGAATCATGTAAAATAACCAACAAGTTTACTAAGTAAATTAGCGTAAATGATAGTTTGCCAAGCGATTTGAAGGTATCTCAATCAAGTTAGCGCTTTCGCGCGAAGTATTTTGCCTACAAAATGGTCGCGATGATACGAGTACAAAAGTCGCAAGATACTGCCCGCGCATCCTCTTGTTACGCGCCGGCAGCACCCTGCACTCTACTAATAGCTGTGCTTGTTATTTATAACGAAAGCTTCGTAGCTGTAGGTTTTTAAAATTTCCTTGCGATATTAACTACATTAAATTGTGGATGTATAACTGTTCATCTCTAAACCAAAATTGCTCAGTTTACTCATTTCTAATACCTATCTGTATTTTTTTTTCATATATTTTTAACGTCCTATTGCAGGTCACAGGCCCTCTCCTGGTAAATCACTACAGGGTTTCCGCCAACAATTCACCAGGCAGGCCCAGTGAGAATTGGTGCATTTACATGCACAAAACTTTTTTTATTTCTAGAACATGCGGGTTAGTGAGATTTTTTTAAATGTGTACTTCAGTGGAAACTCCGTGGTACGCGCCGAGGATTTAAACTCACGACCTCAAGACTAAAAATCGAGAATAGATTCATCTAGGGTATCACCGATCTCATTTCTAATATTGATTCTAAATAGATTCTAGGATCGATGTTTTTTAGAAATATTCGCCATTCCTAATGGACGTTTTTGTCCATAGTGACAATAGGTTTGCTCAGAAAATGTTACAATCCTCCTCCTTGTGTCGTCCTCCTCACTGCTGAGCGTCGTGACCACCTTCATGGATAACTTTTCTCCAACGATATTGCGCCATCTGTTTCTGTCCGTGGCGGTATTCATGCCATCGTGGATGTTGGTGTTGAGAGTAATGCGAATCTGGTCACATCAACGCATCGGGAAACGTTCTCGTGGTCTCTTTCCTTCCACCTAGCTAGTCATTATGAGTGTCTCCAATTTGTTGTCTCCTATCTGGCAATGTGAGCGAAGTACTCAAGAATTCTCTGGGGGTCGGTGGTGGGTAGCCTAGTAGTTGTCTTGACTTTCTTTAAGATTGATTGCGTCCATGAAATCCGAAGTATTTTCCCCCAGTATCACATCTTGAAACCATCAATTCGGTTCCTGTCTGCCGCTTTTAGAGTCCATGTCTCAGCACTTTAGGAGAATATAGAACGTTAAATTAGAGAGATTATCTTAATTATCTTAATAGTCCTCAAGTTAGTATATTCTGTTTTTCCTTTTTATTTTTTTACTAATTGTATGATATTTGCATTTTGTTATATTAATTTCGTATTTGTTATATTAATAAAGGGCGGGACATAGCCGAACATATTTTTCTTATTAATTGCACCTTCTGTATCTATGATCCACGAATAAATAAATCTGAATCTAAATCTGAAATAAATCACAATAGTTTTAACACCATTGCACGTGATTACATTTTGTTATATCACTGATTATAGCGAAGATCGTGACCACGTGACGTTTCGAATCATCCAATAACATGCAAAGACCCCGACATGTTTATGCATGTTCATCTAAAGTAAGGGGGCAGCGAGCCAGCACCTTATTGTGTGCCTAAATTAAGGCAAGCTCGTAAGACCAACGTCCTTTCTACGTGACGCAGAATCTAAATAGCCCGTAATTTTTACCCGGGAGAATTTATTTCGGCCCACCTTGTTCTTAGCGAGTAGTAACAGAAGTATTACAGGTGGCAATCTGGAGACTTTATTGTAGCTGTCGTGGAAATTTTGGAATTTGAATAAATCAGGGCTTAAAAATATGTAAAGGCTTCTTCCACTGTGCAACATTTGATATTATAAAACATGATTTTATAATATAAAATGCGAACGCTATGTGTTACAACACGTTTTAAATTTGTATACGTTGCCGGATATAGGCCTCTCCCAAGGCTCACCTCGCGATCTCGCGCTGGCAAAAGTCAAACGACCATTTTTATGTAAAATTTCATGCTCTACAATTTTTACCTAAAACATTTTTTTCTACCTCATACCCCTTTTGAACCTTTCCTGTATTTCCTCCAAAATTTTGATTTAAAGGCCTATTTGATTGGACTACAGTGGTACGAGATATCTATTCAAAGACTCGCCTATTACATAGGTTTTGAAGCAGGTACGAATGTATCTGCGAAACAAATTATTCAAAAAATACTTTTGTTTCTAGAGCTTGTGAATCCTATAACTCTAAATATAGTGAACTGGACTTATTTAATTGAACTTTAGGCAAATATAAAAATATGTTGTACAAAATTAATTGTAGCGACGTTTCTCAACATCTCTTTGTATTGCATAGTTTAAGTGTGTTTCTGACTAATATTTATTTGTGAACACTATTCTGTCCTTGGGCTATGTTTATTTTATAATGTCATATTATGTTATTTATTGTGATTGCTTGTGTTCCATATGCAATCACAATAAAATAAAAATAAAATAATCTACCGTGAGGACCCTGAATTACTGTATATATACATATATATATACATACATGCCCCAGATATTTTATGAAATTCTTAGGATTGCTGGTTTCCTCACGATATTTTCCTTCACGAGGTTATCACCGCTTTATGTTGTATCGTAAATATAATAATACGTGTTAGATATGTGTGGTGTTGAACCCACTCTAATAATATTGAACGCCGCTGTTTTACTTGGATTTTTTTGACGTTTTTTTTATTTTCCAATAATTGTAGTTTTTTTACATTTTTATGTTGCAAATCGGACCTTATGAGCGTGTAGTTAAAGGCTTTTGTTTAGGTGCCTTTACTCTACATTACTCTACATTTTTTCTATTGTGGTTACGATCTGTCTAAAATACGTGTTTAATTTTTTATTTTGTGGAATATTTATACAAAGTTTAAATTTAATACGACTATCAAGTATATTTATTTATACAAACTGACACTCCGTTTAACCCGTTAGGGGTCGAATTTCAAGAAATCCTTTCTTAGTACCTCTTTATGTTCTAAGAAGAAGCTACTGTCCAAATTTTATGTTTCTGCTTAGGACATTTCAGCTCCGCATTGATGAGACAGGACATTTTTCTTTACATATGGATTGTGGTTTTGGTGTGAATTAAAAGCTTTACTTTTACTTTTGCTCTTCTTAACATTACGTCTTCCCTCGTCTTAATCGTGGCTCGTTCTGTTCTACCTTCTCACTTGCACCCTTTTCTTTCACTCGTCTTATGTTCCGTTTCTCATACTATCCTTACGTTATCCCATATACGAGTACATGTATGTATAGATGATTATTCACATAATTATAATAAGTAGTTTACTCACAGCTCCAGTTAACAAGCACAACTATTGAATGATTGATTATTGAAAGTACATATATAATATGTACTTCTAAATTAAACCCATTTATCTACCTCAATGTGTCGTTCCTCAAACTAATTTGAAAGGTGATTTTCTTTTAATGAAATTCTGTCTGGGACATAAGTACTCGTACACCCTTTGTTTTTAAGTTCTCCAGGTGTCCACCCTTAGGCGGTATAAAACACAAGCGACGGCCTTATTATTTAAAAATGTTTTATACTATGAAAGGTTTAGAACCCATGACGAAACGTTCGATTTGATATTAAACCCGATTCGCAATATACAGAATCTGTCCAAATTCAAGTAGAATAAAAAATAAACAAAAGCCTTTCATTGTACGTGTTTAGATCCGATTCACAATATAAAGAATGTGTTCTAATTTCTCCTGAAGGTTGAAAGCATCATACCGTTCACGATTATTAAGTTCATGAAATGAAAATTTTACGAAACACAAAATATATTTTTTTTGGGATTTCACACAAATTGCTAAATGGAAAGTCCAATAAATTGATATTTTTTCAGAAAATACATAACATACATAAAACATAGGTAAATAAATCAAAAATATAGATATTGAAAATTATTCCAAAATTTATTAAAAGATTTTATTACACGAGCACACATTAAAAGTATTAAAAATTACCTGGGGGTGTCGAGTTGTCAGCGTTTTTTCCCCTTATCCTTATTGTCAGCAAGAAACATATTAAAAATCTACTTTTAAGACTTTTAAGACCATGGCGTATACCTCCATACTTTTGATATTGTACTTTTTTGTGGCCCTACTCATGAGTAGTACTCATATCTGTAGGTACTTTTGTTTCAATACCGTGTCCTTAGATTAAAATAAAAAATATCATTCAGTATTCACATATTATAAGCGAGAATATAAACATTCGCTGTGACGAAACAATAATTCTTATCTCCTATAACTTAAACCATACGCGAAAGAGATTGCTCCAGCCAGGCATGCATTCATTTTCTTTAAGTAATAATTACTCTTCATTATTTAAATTTATTCCAAGCGTTTTATTTATCTTGAAAGGGAGTTAATTACGGAATTTTTTCGAGTGAAATGATTCCAAAGCTATATTAATTGTTCACCTTCTACTAGAGACTATAAAATATCCTAGAAATAACATTGTAAAAAAATAATATACAACGTGACACTGAAATAATGCAAAGACTGAAAATAGGTTGTATCTGAAGTAGAATCGTTTTTTCTCTTCACTTATTGTGCCTTTCTAGTATATCTTTCATTCTATTAGCGTCGCCCGCGCCGCACTGCGGCAGCACCCGGTCACTACCTTATACTGAGTAATAATAATAAGTCGTACTGAGTAATAATATTTTTTGCGCCTGTAAACGACATATTATGGTAACTTCATTATCGTTCATATTGGTTATTCTAACTAAAAGCAAACGTTTATCTGTCACATAGAAAGAAGGTGACAGACGAAGAGACCCTCGTGTCCGAATGTGCATGTCCGGTGACTTTTGAAAGGCCATTAGGGCCACAAGAATTTAGCCATTCAGAAAAAAGAGAAAATAAAAAACGAAAAACGAAGAGACCGTTTGAAAAGAGAATTCTCTCGCTCGTGGGCATTCGATATATTTGTCAACATCAGTCACGAACCAAAAAATGTTGGCACGGCCGCGAATACGTCGTTTACCTTTGGAGATTCGGTAGTGAATTTAGAATCTGGAATGATTGGCGGAAAAAACGGGAAGGAAAACTAAGCAGCTAAAATAATATTTTTCAAAAAATCTTATTATAAGAAACAAATAATTTAATTAAAGACAAATTGCCCTATATTCTCTTCTGTTCTATAACATTTCTTCATTTTCTTGTAACACATAAATTTGTTACAAAATAAAGTGCTGCGGAGGCCATCAAAATCTTTATAGCTGTTCTCAGAGGTACCGTTTTAGGGGAAACTACATTATTACAACCACTGCAGTTTTAAAATACTAAAACACTGCGCAAATGCATCGAACACTTTAGCACAAGAATATAACTGTTGGAAAGTATCCCAGGATCAACAGTCAGTTTCGTAACTATTATTGGTATTGACAAAGTTTGTGGGAAAGAGAAATTAACTACAGACTGTGTCAAAAGTTTGTCCCTGATTTCGACCTAAAATGCCTACTGAATTTTACTTTTAAACTTGATGTAAAAATAAATGAACTATTAAAAATGTTGTATTTGTACAAATAAATAATTCAAGTGAGTAAATAATTCAGTACAAATAGCAAATGGTCATTTTATATTGTCAATCAGGTCACAACGCGTACTTTAAAAGCTTTTGTTTTTAATTTTATTTTTACTGAACGTTACAGCACGCGTTACATCGGCCGTGATCATGAGTTTACTGAAGAGGTGGATAATCCACGGAGCTGCGAGCGGTTTTATAAACTACCCACATATTTTCATCTTCACATTCGGAAAAGCTGCGACACACACTACACTAATAATGTCCGCGGACGTATTCGACAATATATCGCAAAGTATACTAGCTGTAATTACTAATTACTAGCTGTTGCCCGCGACTTCGTCCGCGTGGACTTTAGTTTATAAACACCGTCTTTACCTTCTTAGGGGTATTTGGTATTTTCAAAAACGATCACACACATTATTTCTTATAGCTTATTTTTTATCGAACAAATGTTCGACGTGATTCTTTAAATTAATATAACTTTTTTATTTATGAACTGATTGAAATAAAACAAACAATAAATTTTAAGTGAAGTTTACCACAATACATTAGTGAAAACCGCACCCAAATCGATTAAGCCGTTTCTAAGATTAGCGCGCACAAACGCACAGACAAACAGACAAAAATTGTAACAATCATTGTTTTGGGTTCTATTGCGTTGATAAAGGCCCCCAATAATATTTTTCTGATATATCTTCCATGTACAGACAGCGATCAGTTACATTTTTATTATATGTATATAGACTAGATTACACATTGATGACAATTTATATCCATCTACCTCATTGAAATTTACAATATAAAATGTGTACAAAATACAAATGTCTAAAAAGTCATACCTGTGTCATTTGTTAAGAACCCATACTTTATAGTAAGTCACTTACCGTCGCCTCTGAAATTGTGTAATGCGGTCGAGGCTCCATAATCTACAAAGGACTCATTAAACAACCATAATACATATATTCTACAAACGTAGTGGAATATTACAAGCTCTTTAGTGAAGATTGCGTATGTACGAGTATACACAATTACGAATAGGCCGACAGCTTGAAAGGTACAGTGAAAGCAATTAATTTAGCAGACATGAGCAACTTTAAAGGAAGTAGATATATTTTAATTATCAAGCCTAACTAGGATTTTGCTTACTGTCAAGAGTCACCAATCCAGCTAGAGTGAGAGCTTCTGTCGGTATATGGTCTTCATCCGAGAACTCTTTTACCTCATCGATTATTGATTCAATTCAACTTGTTGATTTTTTTTACTTTAATTCCTTGTCGAATTTATCCGTTACAGATTTTGTCTAAGAAAGAAAGGTGCGGATGCAAGTTTCTTTCTTAACGTGCATTCCTTCGCTCGCTGAGCAAGTCAGACCTACCATCTGAAATCAGGTTTTCGAAACATACCTTATAATGGGTATGTTTCGTAAACGCAAGGGTAGACTTTTGTAAATCATTAATAAATTGTTTTTTTTATTCAGAAATGCATTTACGATCACAAGAAGTAATTGTTGAGCCACTATCCTTCATTCTTAATTTTGCCGTGTTATAATTCATAATACTCTCACGTTTGATAGGTATGAATGTGACGTGATATCATTGAATTATGTATACGTATATTGTATCGTCGGTGTTTCTTTAACATTGCCAAATTAAGAATAAATGGTTCAACAATTAAATATTGCGACTATAGGTATATATCACTTAATTATTATATATAACACAATATATCACTTAATTATTATATTAAAAAAAAAACAAAAGAAAAATAAGCAATTTAAATTAAAATTGTTCATAATGATGTCTAAATGAAAGAAATTTTAATTATGAATTCAAATTAGTCTTGATAAAAGAAAAAAAATGGCTTGTAATTTCTTTGCTTAGAAAGCTGATTATGACTCATTTTCGCCTTTATTAATTGAAGTATTTTGTCTGCTAGTCTTCTTATATTATACATTTTCAAATTTGAAATTATAATTACATTTCATAATGCTTATAATGTGTACATTATAATATACTAACTGAAAAGTTGAACTATTTTCCTTACTTTAATAAACGAAATTGTTTTTTTAAAAAGTCGCCCATGGGTATCCGCATATTAAGTCACAGTTTTTGAATGAAAAAGACAACTTATCAAGCTACTCGTATATTAACTGTGACTTAAAATTGTTTTATATTGTATTAGTGACCCCTTTGGACCAAGCCGTGCTTGACTCATATTCTTAAGATTTTTTACCTAATCGATTTACAAATATATCATTGAAAGAACTGAATTACACAATGAGCAGACTTAACTACATGGCGGATTTCTTAGTACTTTAGTTGTGTAGCATGTAGAAACCCCAATAATTAGGGAAGGTTTTGGTAACGCGCAACGTAGACAGCGAGAGTCCAAGATGGCGAGAGGACTTTGCGATGACCTGACCAGCTAGTCAATATTAGATAGATAGATAAAACTCTGTATTGCACACCAAAACAAAACATGTAAGTAAACAGACATTGTAATACATGAAATGCACAAAATCGCTGATAGCGACTTACCGCTAACAGTCTTATCGCTAACAGACTTATCGCTAATAGCGATTTCTGCCAGACAAACTGGGCACAGAGGAAATAAATATTTTAATTACAGGTTGATGTTGTACATTATGTATTTTTTTTAATGGACGAAGGCGGTAGACGAGCCATTCCACCTGATGGTAAGAGGATACTGTAGCCCATGGATAGATAGTCTTAGTTTTAGTCTAAAATGACAGACGTTAGCACGCCCCCGGATGCGCTGCCTACCTATGGAGATATAGGAATGTATTTTGAGAAAGCGTTATGAAAATAGAGAGGGAGAGGATGGGGTAGAATAGGCTCTGGTATGTCTCACTCACTACCGAAACACGTACGTACATTGGGGAAATAGGATAAAGTGGAAAATGCAGTACATTTCAATTTGGATTTCTCTGAGAGGTAACGTGGCCAGTCGAGCGCGCCCAGCAGCTGTAGGATTGCAGCGTGCACTGTCCCCCTCAAAATACATACATACATATCTTATCATTCCGGTGAACAGGAAGTTCAACGATGTTAAAGTAAACAAAGTTAATAGTCCAGGTTGGTCGGTGACATCAGAATTCTGGACATTGACGACTATGAAACAGAATGGATGAGAATTTACATATTAATTAAAAACGCTGGTGAATAAATCTTGATTGCATAAAAGGCACACACTAAAAGCATTCCCATGTATGAGAATGCAAGAAGTTGACGAGAGCGCTCGAGGTTCTAGAAAAGTTTTCTGAAGCAAGATAGTAACGTTTCCGTAATTTTGAATTTAAGTGGCTTTCTTCCCCGAGGCGGTAGCAATATTTTCAACTAGTTACGAGAAAGCATCTGTCGTGCAAACGATATTTTAAAAGGAGTTTACTGATGTTTTTCTTAAAAATAAGTTTTTCGACCCATTATATTTTTTTACCTTGGAACCTTTAATTTTGAAGTGTTAGCAAAGGCACAATCTAAAATTGGCGAAGGTGTGGGCAAAGGTATTATCTCTATTGGGTCATACAGTTCTGTTTATTGTTTCTCTACGTTTCAATAGGTAGATAGATAAAACTCTTTATTGCACACCAAAATAAAACAAGACAGTAACAGATATTGTATCATATGAAATGCACAAAAGGCGCTCTTATCACTATTGTTATCTTACCTCTGCCAGACAACCTGTTTTTTTTTTTTCAATATGTCATTCAATAGGTCATCCGTGTCATCTTTTCGATCTGTTTCTGTAGTATCAATAGAATACTTGAATTAGCAATTTTTCCCACGAGCTCCGTTTAGTCACAATTTATCACTGTTTTTATACTTGGCCACATTTAGGCTACATGCCACTTTTTAGACAGATTACTTTGTAATTTGTCTACTTTACAAGACATTTGAATTTTTTTTTTATTGCAGACCTCTAGATATCATTACTCTGTAATATAAAAATTGTATAATAATATCATTACTCTATATAATTGAATTGCGCCTTACACCCAAGGGAGCTTCAATACACTCCCTAAACGATCAAAAACATTGCGTAATCCGTAAAATTGCACAATATAATTGTCGTCTTAACTTATATTTAACTTCAACTACAAACTTGATTACACATTTATGATACATTTTTAAATCCTCGTATAACAAAACAAATAAAGAAAAACAAAAGAACAACATAAAGATCTTTATTTGGTTCAAATAAAAGAGAATCCAAGTAGTAAAAGAGGTGCGTGATGGGAATTGAAAGATCTGCATCCAGAGGTGGCTCAGACCGATGAATCTTACCACGAGGCTGGGGGGAATATTTGGAAAAGTTGTAATGATAAAACTTTAAGCCACAGAACATCTTCTATTTGAGTCTTAAAATTTTCCGAATGCCTCACATAATAATATGAGAAATTACCTGAGTAACTTGATGCAACCCATAGAAATATTATTTAGTTTACAAAATATTTTATAGTTTTATGCAAATTCTTTCTTCTTGCCCGCCACAAAATAATTGCCGGCGCTGTCTCACCGATAAAATTGAATTTGAAATTCTCTTTGGTTTCATTTAACGGTGAAACAGAAACTTCGCCATTTTAATTTTACATCTTTCTCTGCGCAAGCAATAAGCTACTTGGAAAATGTATTTATGATTTTATACAAAATGTACTTTATTACTTATGTGTATAAAGTTGCTGGTATACATAATCTATATATAGGTTATAGATCATAGATATTCTTTCTTACTATGTAACATAAATCTTTCATAATTTACGAGTACCTACAATATAAGTGTAAAATTATTTTTAAACGTTTGTCAGACCAAGAACTAACCTGTCGTTTATTATTCGACTTATTTATTGAATTGAACTACATATATTTAATTAAACTCTAAACCCTAAGCATCTGTTTAGGGATTAATTCAATTAGAACTATTAGTGATAATTAAATTCTAATTCCAATTATAGTCACTTAATATACCCATATTTTATAGTAACTTCTAATTTTAATTCAACAGTAACATTTTCGCAGAGATAGTTTATCAACTTTAACTAAAACCACAATTAGTTTTACCAATTTTAATAATATATTTCATATAAACAAGGCCCTAGAGTAATAAATTGTTTACTTTACCGTTAATTCCAGACGGGACAGGTATCACACGCCTAATTTAACGTATACTCGTTACACGTGTTATTTATTTACGAGCACTTGATTAATGATTTCGTAGCGTTAAGCCTTATATTAAGGAAGATCATGGCTCTTTTTGGGCCTTGACGTTGGAGGAATTATGGTCCTTATTTGTTAGCGACATTTCTACGCAATTTTTTCTCTAGTTTTTTGAACAATTTGTTTATGAGTTGTTTGTGGTGATGATCACTAGTTCTTGCGTTTTTACATATTATAAAAAATACATATTATTGTTTAATATGTATATTTGCGTGTTTTGTTATATAAGTGGATTATATATTATATTTATATTTTTTATATAATAAATGGCAGACGAGCAGGTGGGCCACATGATGGTAAGTGGTCACCGCCGCCAATGGACACCTGTAACACCAGATGCGCTGTCGATCTTTGCAGAATTCTGTTCAAAGCTCTCCTAATTAGCCTCATATCAGATGATGATGTAAGCTCATTGTTTAATTTCTAGCCTTATATTTATCTGATTTAACCACCGGTCGACTGGTTTAGGGGCTGGTGGTAACGATAATGTCTAGATGATATTCCGCATTGTATTTTGTACGAGTACAAAAGTCGTTTGTACAAGTATATTTGTACGAGTTTGTACGTACAATAAGTCGCGCGAATATCGTCGTGAGAGACTCGCTCGTGTAGTTGGCGGCTTAAGGCATTAAGTCCGCCTCTGTACAATATAATGCAAAAAGAGTAATAAAGTAATATTGGAAAATTCCAGCTGATATTTTGCCAGGATGTTGCCACTACTCTTTCAATACAAAGTTATTAAAAAAAATCCGACAAGCTCTGAAAACTTGACGTTGAAACAATGAACTTTTGTTCCACGCTTCTTTGCAATTCAGCATTTTCGGATTGAATCAGCGAAAGCAGCAAGCCGCTTTACCCGGTCAATAAACTACTTATAGCACACTCTTTTAGCAGTCTCCTGGTACTTACATAATAAGACATTCATAAGAACTTGGAACTTGCCTTCATTGTCAAAGATATGAAAGGTTCCACCAGACTCTATTATGACAAAGTTTCCCATTACACCAACCCTTTATTTGTTGCTAGTCCTAATTATATCCCAGACAGGAATGCCTCTCCACGCTCCGCCGTCCTCGGTATGTCTTAGACGACCCCGGTGACCCAATTACCGCTGCCAATGCGGTATGTACATACAACGCTCTAATACTAACGAGGGCATCCTCTCGCGGCTCTATTAATGATCAGTAATCAAACACATCTTATCAGATAACAATTTTACCATGTATCGGCATATACATGGGCCAGGGCTGGCCCACCCGCAATTTAGGTACGAAAATATGCCTACAGGGGCTGGCCCCTGCGCAGGGGTTTATTTCAGTCGCTTTCCGCGAGCTCTTTGTAACACTCGCGCAAATAAAATCGTTTAAGAACTACCATCATATTCTGTAAGTAGATATAATAATTTTTATTTAATTTTATTTTAGAATAAATCTAAAATTCTTTTAAAACGAATATACTACCGTACTATAATAATAATTAGTCTACTATAAATATTGGTGCTAAATATTATAAATATTAGCAGTAGTACGTTCCCTCCGTCCGCTCATCCGACAGGGGAACCCTTATGCTCGTTACTCTAACACACGTAACCCTGGTTGGGCACCTTCAGCGCTCGCTTATCTATGTCTAAACGTTAGTTTATTTAGTATGTGAGGTTTACAATTTTACTCTTCAATGTATCAAGATATTTTTGCGCATACTATCATATATTTGAATAATTGGACCTTATCATTAGAGTAAGCGTATAGTTAACGTTTACAAATAAATGCATCTGCACTATTACAATTGATTACACTATTATAATTTATTTACAATAAATATCTAATTTATGTAAACACACAATATAAATTGCAAGCTTTAAATCAGTGGACAAGCTCTGAATTCCACCGTGTATTTACGAATTTGCATTGGTTGAGCCTTAATAATATTAATAAATACTCTTTATTGCATACAAATGGTTATTACATGTGCACATATCTAGACAAAATACAATTGGCGTCCTTATCTCTAAGGCAATCTCTTCGAGGCAACCTTGAGATGGAGAAAAGTAAAAGTGAAATATGAGTGTAAAACATTTTAAATTTACTGATAGAATTACTTTCAATATATATCGACTATATCAGCTATAAATATAGTATAATACATACTTATAATTATAAATAACTGAATAGTAAATAAATTATTTCTCTCTATCTACATTATATTAGGGTATGTGCACAGTTACTGAATATTAAATACAAAACTCAATTTAAAAGGTTTTTTGACTTATTTTGGTCGAGTTGACACTTAAAAGGTCATTTGAACCGTAAGAATTTTAACAATTCTCAAACTTTTGTGTCAGTAAAATTCATTTATTATGTTAATCATCCATACTCACTGAATTCACACACACACATCCACAAACACGCACATTTAAAGGCACTGTTATCTATACATATTATACGAGTATTTATAAGTTTAGAACCATTTTTTTACAGGTACTTTAATAAAAGAGATTATTAATAAAATTAACAGACGTGTTTAGAGATTTCTATAATGTAATTTAAATACTGTGTTTGTGCTGTTGTTACAAGTAAAGTAAAATTAAGCTAGTGTTGACGTAAAAAAACAATAACGAAGCAACTTATCAAAACTCGTCAGTCCCCTGAAGGCACTGTGTACTTTATGCAAATAATAATAGATAAGAGTCTAGAAAAGTCATTTAACTTGAGCACGTTGAAAAGATTCAACTGTTAAGTCGTCCTATCTTTGTAAAGAGAAATGCAGAGAGATTTGCGATTGTTACATTTTGTATAATGAGAATAATTGATAAATCTAGCAAAGTGAGGTACAACCAGTTATTGTATGTGCATTACATAATAAAAAATATATTAAAACATGTAATTAACCACGATTAGTAGATATTCTAGCCAATTGACGATCTGGTCATTTTGATATCTGCTACCTAGACACTCAGAGATGTAGATTTTTTGCAGATTATCTGTTCTGATCATTTTGAGATCTAGACTGTATGCAGACGAGCATACAGTGCACCTGATGGTAAGTGGATACTGTCGTCCATAGACACCCGCGATACATACCAACATTAGTTCAGAATGACAAACGTTGTCACGCCCCCTGATGCGCTGGCCACCTATGCAGATTAAGGAATGGATTGGGAGAAAGAGTTAAAGACCGACGCATATTTTCGAATTTGAAAATTATGAGATTATACGAGGAACTAAACCTTATTTTTGGTACTAATTTCTTACATACATGTAGTGCCTTTATTGATATGTTAAAACGATTTTTTTATCTTAACAATCAGATGTTCACAAAGTCGTAATTATTTCTCGTATTTAACTTATGTTTCTGAAAATTGGAACCGATTTTAATATAATAATGACGCAAAAGTCAGAACTTGTCTCATTATTGGCAGAGTCGGAAGAAAACTACATCTGAGAACCTAAAATTCTATGCCTTTGTCGTGTTGGTAATCATTTGCTTTTGTGATCTGTTTAATCAGAATTAGTATTGATCCGTTTGTACTAATTAAATTCTGTTTGATTATCTTATTAACTAAGTAGACTACAAAGAAGATTTTACCTATAAATTTAAAGAGTTTTAATTAACTCTTCTTTGAAGTATAGTTACTTCAGAAGGTTCAGAACTTCAGATGTAGTCTGAACGCTAGATACTTTTTGTGTAGACCTAATATAGAAAATTAAGACAATTAAAATTGTCTGCTGGTTTTTGCGTTAAACAATTTATGTAACGATTACAACGTGACCAAATGAAATTGCATGTATGTTTCGGGTGAAGAACTATGCAAGTGAGCGAGCGATGAGTTAACGAATAAAAGGTGACCGGAAGTGTGAAGTACTGACATCACGAATGACTTCAGTTTGAACGAATGGTGAATGCATTTTAACTTTCCCTTCCGCTGACGATTTCAAACGAGAAAGATGATTAAATATAATTGGGCCGTTCTAATAGGTCGGATTTGACATATGACGAACCATATAATCCACCGATGTGAAATATTAATTGTCATAGACGCAACGCTTCCAAGAAAACGACGCTTCAAATTGATCAAGTTATACCACCACACGATACTAATATAACTCGATCAATTTTAAGCGTAGTTTTCTTGGAAGCGTTATGCCAAATATGCCAAATCTGACCTATTAATTACTCCTATTAGAACGGTCCAATTATAGGGATTGTCAAATAAAACGAATGCATTGATTAACACCCTATTTTTTATTGTATTAACACCTTAGTTTGATTAACACATAATTGTTTTTTTATCGCCTAACAAAATTCACGATATTTATTCCAATTTCGCAGGATGGTGTGGTATGGTTCGCAGGAACTTATATCGTAATACTTTAATTTGTTTTAAAAGTACTAATTTTTATCAATAAAACTAGGTTTTCTTTTGTCCAACAGGCAGACATAGCCCATTCGGCCAAAGGCTACGAATCAGAGGATGAAAACGTGGGCAGAAAGCGGCAGAGGGCCAACGAGGACCGGCCAGCCAGCAAGACTACTATGTACTCAAAACAGGTAAGTAACGTTAAGTGCGTTGATGAAAAAAGTATAATTAAAGAAAAATATTAAAAATATTTTGATTTTGTCAATAATTTCTGAAGTTAAGTAGATTTAAACTTCAGAACTTAACAGAAATACAATAGATATGTATATAAAATGACGACCGTCAAATGTCACTGCATTATTTGGTCAATCAAGTGACGCTCTTATTCGTAACCGGTACATCGAGGAACGCTTCCTCTTATAATTGGTCAACAGGTGAAATCACGTGACTGATAGTGATGACATCATTTTTTTCTTAACTTGAACAGAGATTGAGTAAAGTATCAATACTGCTAATTGATCACTTTACAAGAGTATTATTTTCATACTTTTCACACTTACTTTTCATTTACGATATTATTCGTCTGACAACTTGATAAAGAACCTTTGTTCGTCTACAGACTTCTCTTTACCAACTAAGTGAAGAAAAAATCGCTTTATAAGGCCGCCGGTTGTACTTCTGTATGTTTTAGTGTACAATAAAGTATATCTATCTTTTTAAAGAACGAAATTTCAGACAAAAATGTTTGCAGATAGTACATATTCAGTATAATTATTTTTAACGATTTACGCAACAACGTAAATATTTCTATAGTTTTTATTACTTAGCGATCGTCGAAAAGACCATAGAAAGACACCGGCAATAGGAAAAATCGAATCCTTCATATTCTTTTACCTATTGCAATAATAAATTCAGATATGACATGAATGGAAAGTCTAATGTTAAAGACTTCACACATACACGTTACTCTCTGGCAACATGGCCACTGTGGAGTACATCGGGGAAAAAAGAGTATTACGAGATTAAATTGACGGATAATATGAATCATATTTTGGAAAATATTAACAAATTCGATTTCTAGAACAAAATCAAATCAATGCATCACCATCGATCTACTGTGTCGGACCTGGGGATTTTTAGCATGGTTTCTTTTATACGTATATAATAATGTTCACCATCGGTGATCATTAAAATATTGAAGGGCTTGAATATTGTAAATATTAAACAGTCGTATTCCTATTTTATATTATATATTAATGTACCGCGTGGTGTCGGCCGACTATTTGTATAGTCCACCCAATCTCACTCCGCGGGTCGCAAGAGATCACGTAAGAGATGTCGGTCGCAGGGGGTGTCTGAAGAGGCGACTAATAAGCGCTTAGGAACTACACTACCTCTGAAGGAATGGACTCGCCAGCCCAACTCGCCAACGCCATAATATGGCCTTAAAACGCCTCGCTGGCCAAACGGGTTTGTTATCCTTTAGTTGCTTCTATATATCCCTTATACACAAGATAATATGCATGAGGAGAATCATGGCCTGCAGTGGATACTGAAAGGGATGATTGCATGTACCTCTGTATTTCCTTATTTATAATAAATACATTCTTTCGCTGTTAATAGGAATTCCGAGAACAGTACTGCATCAACAACAAGCAACTGGATCTGCTGGAACTGGAGAAGTCCAAGAAGGACAGATTTCTCGGATGCCTGTCACAGTACCATATCGAGAGTCCCTGCTCCAGAGCCAACAGGTGAGTAAAAATAATTTATACCTATACCATACCATCAGCCTGTGTCTCTTCACTACTGAATACAGGCCTCTCCCAAGGGCCGCCATCACACACGCTCTTCGGCTCTTCTCGTCCAAACACCACCGGCGAACTTCTTTGTCTTCGATCCATCTGGCCGGAGGGAATCCCGCACTATAATATGCTGCCCAGTACGTGGCCTCTATTCGAGGAATCCTCTATCCCAATGGTCATCGGTTTCAAGGCAATAAATTATACGTATAGGTTTACATGTAATATAACAAAGTGAATTCCAATCGAGGTTCTATATTGTATGCTACTATATCTATGCGTAATTGATGAATTATACCTGTATTATGAAATCCAATTCCATCATTCATACGAACATGAATATTAAAATATGATATATTACTTTATTTATAAGGACTTAATAGTATTACTTCAATATGTCGGTATTCGGTATTATATTAAGTTTAATGGAAGTACCGGTACTACTGTAGGAAAAGATAAAACAAAATATCGTGTATCACATCCAAGACCACTAACTCAGCTTTTCATGCCATAATTCATAAAGTTAGCCTTAAAATATTCTTTATTTCGACATGGGAGCCGACCGGTGTCAGCTTGATTGAGGGCTTACCGAAATTTCCCTAAAATTTTCGCGTTACATAATAAATGCTTTTATGAAATAATAGCTGAAGTTGAATGGAGTACACGAAATATTATCTTGAAAAGTAACAAAACCTTCGCACTATATCTCCATACTAAGATGTTGAAATAAATTATTGTTTGGTCAGCAAATTATAGTTTCCCAGTTTTTCCTGTTCCCGCAATGTATTCGGTAGTAAGTGATATAAGTCAGGGATATCCATCCCATCCGATCCTATCCCTCCCCATTTTTCTAAGCTTTTCTCCTAATACAGACCTGAATCTCCAAATGTGTGCAGCGCATCCGGTGGCGTGGCAACGTTTGTCATTCTGAATTGATGTTGGCATGTGTCGCGGATTACAATCGGCGAAAGTATCCATTTATCATCAGGTGAAATGTCCGCTCGTCTTTTCTCTATAGAAATGCTTATACAGAGGTAATATTGTTTACTAGCGGTGCCCGCGACTTCATGTGCGTACACGCAGTATGTGCGATTAAACTCGATTCCCATGGGAACTTTATAATTGATGATGATCTGGATAAAAAGTACCCTAAATGTTCACCCGGCCCTTAATCTATAAATATGCCAAGTTTCATTAAAATCCGTCCAGATGTTTTTGCGTGATGCGCGTTCAGACAGACAGACAGTCTTTCGGCTCTGTATCATTCGCACTTCACACTGAAACGACTTTTTTCGAAAAATATTTCATATGCGGATACGGCGTTGTTACCTTGATTTTATTATATGTATTAGATTTTAATATCACCGATACGTTGTACAAATTTGCTATTAGAAGAAGCTTAGAATTTTCCAAGTATAATGTGCCAAGTCTAATATGAGCAGCACAATATAAATAAATAAATAAATAAATATAACATGAACAAAGTGGAGGTGGACAGATTCTTCTGTCCTTTGTCAACATGTTCACTGAGAACTGCATTATAGCCGTGACCATGGTCTTATGTATTGTAAGTGTATCGAAATATAAAGCAAATAAAAATGTTCGTTCTCGAATTAAAAGTCTAGATGTTTAAACAGTATAAATACACTATTATAGATAGACTGAGCGGATGGAAGTGGAGTAAATGAAGACTTCATTTAAAAAAAATTTTTTTTTCAGAATGGGTAAATTCTTGTGGGCCTAGTGGGCTCACAAGAGTGACTGTCGTGAAAAAGAATAAGAAATTTCAATAAATAATAAAAGTATTTCCATATCGTAATATTATAAACGAAACCATAGCGCGATGTACAAGTGGTGTAAGCGCCATCTGTTGTCAGTTTTCAGTTTTAGGTACAAATCGACTCAAACATACACTTTTATAATAAACTAGTCCACAATCCATTTGAATTTAACGAAGTATTATGTGTGTATAAGTATTATGTAAGTATCTATGAGTGTAGGTTTTTATGTATGTATATATAAGAATACAGTATATTTGTGTTTTTTATAAAATATATATTACACTATAATAATATCATCTCATTCCAGTCGTTCTCGAACTCCCAAGAATCTCTCTGAACAGTCCAATGGGTGGCTGGTAGACAATGCTTAAGGCATTGAGCTAGCTTTTTATACGACAATATACAATAAAGTGTACAATACATAAAGTATTCTATGGAGTCGTCTTTAGTACTACCAAATTGTACCAAAATTCTATCACTGTAATGAATGTTTTAACATTAACAAACAAACAACTCAAAAATAACAATATTACTCTAAAAGGTTTGATTATAATAGACGCTGACAATCTAAAAAAAATAAGTTAAAATAGACAACAAATTTTAGTATCGAAAATATTCTGAACTTGGAATATCAAGCATCCTTGAATTAATTCAATGTAGATTTGACTTGTCGTCTGTCCATTATCAAAATTGTATCAATGTTATAATATAAACATCAGTCAAATATACAAAGTGACTTTCGGTGTAGTCATCAGCATATTTCTTGTAATTTGTTTAATAAACTTTTTATTAGAATGCAGCGGAGGAGCCGCCAGTCCACCTGGTGGTAAGTGGATATTGTCGCCTGTGGACATCAGCAAACACAAACTTTGCCACGCCCTTGGATGCAATGCCTATTTTTGGTGATTTAGGGATGAATATGGAGAAACGGTTGGCATAAGAGGGAATAGGAAGGGAATAAGATGGTACTACCGGATTACTGTTTCGCAAAATTATATTCATTGTACATTCCGTCATTTGTCCCCGGAGATTATAATGGAGGATGAAGCTAAAACTTTAATCAGTGCATGCCTGTAATAACACGGGCTCTGCACTATTAACACATTTAGGAGGTTCACTCTATATTTCACTAATCACTAGAAATGCTTTGTTTTTATTTAACTTAGCGTTGGGTTTTTAATAATTGTATTACATTTGTATCAGGTTTTTTAGATTGTTATTACATTCTATTTTGCAATTAAGCGAAGGTTCAATGTAAATTCGATATAATTAACGTCAATGAGAAGGGATTTTCTTTCAGATTATTTAAATTATTAAAAAAAATGGCTATATTGTATTCACCTCCATTCATATATTTACTTACTTATCTATATTTTGCACTTAAACTTTTTGAAATATGATATATTTCTCAATACCGAAAAATAGGATTCTATTCCATTATATTCGCTCTGTTCATTACTATATCAATAAAAATAGGAAACTCCTTAGCCGGGAAAAACTAACTATTCGTAAAATATATAGGTGCGATAAAATATAATAAGCTTATGTTTACAGATTGAAAGTTTTTTTTTACAAATCAATTATTATTATTATATAAATTATATAAATGAATATTAAAAAACTATTGTCATACCATTAACTGACGGATATTAAAACGACTTATTTAATATTTTCCCATTTAGGTATAATTTATTTTTTTATTAATTTGCTATTTCCAGATTTGTTTTCCACTCAAGTACAATTTGACACCATACCATACCAAACCATACCATCAGCCTATGTCTCTCTACTGCTGGATACGGGCTCTTCTCATCCAACCACTACTGGCGACTTTCTTCAAGTCGTCAGTCCACCTGATCGTAAGGCGTCCCACGCGACGTCCCTCGTAGCGAAGAAATTCGACAAAGAACTAAAGTTGCTGACATAGTTCATACGATCAGCAAGCTGAAGCAGCAGCGGGCAGGCCATATATGGCGCAGGACTGATAACCGATAGGGGAGACGAGTCCTCGAATGGAGATTACGTACCGGGAAACGTAGCGTGGTACAATTTCACACATCAAAATATTATAAATTATCATCATAGATGATCATAGATCATCATGGATCATCATAGATCATCATAGATCATCATAGATCATCATAGATCACCATAGATCACCGTAGATCATCGTATATCATCGTAGATCATCGTAGATCATCGTAGATCATCGTAGATCATCGTAGATCATCGTAGATCATCGTAGATCATCGTAGATCACCGTAGATCATCGTAGATCATCATAGATCATCATAGATCATAGATGTAACCAGCCCCGTTAATATCCACTGCTGGACAAAGACCTCCACATGCACGTTGTCTTGTGCATGAGGTTTGTATGACATTAAAACGCCACGCCTGCCAAGTGGATTGGCGAGTCCACTCTTTTAGAGGTGATTTAGTTCCTCAAGGCTTGTGGTCGCCCAGATGAATGTATATAGATTTAAGTTTATTTTTAATCATGTTTAGAGTAATTAACTATATGACGCTTAGTGGATATTCAATTTGATAAGTTGCTAAGTAAAGGCTGTCGTTATTAATCATTTGAACCTCGGCCTTCTAATGTCTGTTATAATGGATCCAGTAAAGACAGGCAGTTTAATATAATCCTCTAAGATATCTCAGTGAGTAATAGCCGCTATACATAAATTGTAATCTACGGTATAAGATTAATTTATATTATTATTAATCCTTTGTTGACTATTCTTGTTACAAAGTAGATATAGCTTTGTAAGAATTGGGAATGTGTATATAAAACAAATTTAACAAACTGACATTGGAAAGGTTTCCAACAGGAATAGTTTTAAACGGAGACTCCGGGAACAATACCTTACATTACAGACTTAGCGCTTTTGTATAAGTATTTCTATAAGTATGTATATGTTTATAGATATATATGTTTGTATGAAATTTATTTATGTATATGTAAGCGTATTGTATGTATTCATCATTATTTATTGTGTTTGTCGTTTAAGTTATATATTTATACCTCTCATCGCACCTTTGAGGGGGAGTGTGCACACTGCAATCCAACAGCCGCTGGGCGCGCTCGACTGGCCACGTTACCCCTCTCTCACAGAAGACTACCTTGAAATGTATTGCATTTCCCACTTTATCGTATTTCCCCAATGTACGTACGTGTTTCGGTAGTGAGTGAGATGTGCCAGAGCCCATTCCCATCCCATCCTATCCCTCCCCATTTTCCCAACCCTTTCTCCAAATCCATTCCTATATCTCCAAAGGTAGGCAGCGCATCCGGGGGCGTGCCAACATTTGTCATTTTGGACTAATGTTGGCATGTATCCCGGATGTCTATGGGCGACAGTATCCACTTACCATCAGGTGGACTGTAGGCTCGTCTGCCGCCTTCGTACATAAAAAAAAAACCTCAAAATGTATTTATCTGATCATCCCAAAGGTTTGCTAGCAGAGAATGCCTTAAGGCATTACGCTCAACTTTTGTACCATAATGTGCAATAAAGTTTTTTAATAAAAAAAATAAGTATATAGTATATTAATAAACCGAAGAGCCACTTTGATTATTTTATTATCCTTGTCGATTTCATTGAATTGTGTTGTTATTTTTATGTCCACAATATATCTTTAACATTTTTGGAAATACAACTATTTTTATGAGTAGGTAGGTATTTGTTCTCACTCAATAATGATCTATGAATAAAAATCACAATTGAGTTTTTAGAAACCAGTAGAGAAAATAGTAAACTACAGGATCTTTGAAAAAGTGCTACAAAGGGTCCTGGAATATTTTGTAGGTTTCGAGAAAATCGACTTATGACGTACCATACCATACTATGTCGGTCCACTTGGCCGGAGGGCGACCCCCACACTGCGTGTCCTGTATTTTGTTTGACGTAGACTAGTTAATTATTTGTATTTTGACGTAAACTAGTGTATTTTGACTAGTTAATGATATTTCACAAGATATTATATTACTTTTATGTGAGATAAAAACAACGATTCCCATAACTTTTTCTTTGAACAAGAAATAAAAGTAAGAGAAGTAAAATAAACAACAGATGCAGTAATCGTAAATAAAAGACTACATTTTAAGTAAATTTTGTCAACTTAGATTATTATTAAATTATACAGTTCACAAGCAATTACAAACAGATTCAATGAAGCGGTACCATTTTAAAACTGAAAAGTAATTCAAATAGAACGCTTCATTTACTTTGAACCCTTTCAACAGTGTTCAATTGAATTTTCAAATACTTCTTAATAAGCTCCGTAATTGATAATTTGGTATAAAAAGCTTCTCTGATAGGTTAAAATATTTATTAATTTGAATAAATAAGGGTTAATAACTACCTCTACCACAAGCCTTACTCGCTAGCCCGCTTGGTCAGCGTGAGAAATAAGAGAATATAATTTGAATAAATAAGGATAATAAAGCCTCTACCACAAGCCTGACTCGCTAGCCCGCTTGGTCAGCGTGAGAAATCTATATATACATATAATAAAATTGGACCAGGCCGATGTCTGTACATTATAGATATTGAAAAAAAACTAATATCGAGGGTCTTTATTAGAGCAACAGAAGCCAAAACAACAGTTTTTAGAAATTTTGTCTGTTTGTCTGTATGTTTGTACACGCATCACGCAAAAACTACAGCATGGAATTGAATGCAGTTTTCACCGATGTATTGCTAGAGGTCTAACTTAAAATATAGGCACCATTTTACCGCAGGAAAATATCTTATTTAGATCGTTTTAAATTTAATAAACCGAAGCGAAGTGAGGGCGGGTCGCTAGTAAGAAAATAAGAATATCAAACAGAAATAAGAGCTCGGGTGCTATTATTATAGTTACTTTTATTATAATATATTTCATTCAAATAATGCAATAGTATACAGAAATAATATTTTATTATACATAAACATGTTTCCATACATAATACATGTATTTATTTACAGGAATAGGTATACATTACAGTTTTTCAACCAAAGCGTTAACTTTTTTCCAGGAAATTTATTATACAACTCACACATACCTATATTAATTATTCATTAATATATGTGTATTACATTATACGTATCGTGGAACGGTGATTTTATTAAACAAATTGCTAGGTCTATCATTAAGATTTCAGATAGGGAACCGTTTTCCTGCACCTAACTCGATTTCCCCAATAAACCTGAAGCTCTTACGTAAAGGTAAAGGTAACAAATTGAGCATTTTATTATTCTCCACCCTTGTAATTTTATTACGAGTGGAAGGCAATGGACATTACTTGAATTGGAGCCTTTACCTTTATTTCGTAATGCGCTCTTTATTTAATACAACAGTTAATTGAGTGGAAGAGACAGTCCACTCTAATTTGAAAAATAAGGATCATCAGACCTTTTGTTCGTCTCGAGGAAAGACTAAGTAATTTGATCATTTCGATTGAGCAAATTTATTTTGCTAAATTTATCTCCGCGTTCGGGGTCTCAACGCTTTTAATACAAAGTGAATTATTGGTGTTAACTGTATTTTTACACTGTTCTCATAGGCCTATGTATAGCCCTTTATTAATAGGTAACAGAATGATAGATGGCTTTAGGCATAATAAATACGTGATAATCGTCGCCTTTACTCTTCGAATCTACGCTAATCTTAAACAGTTCAAAAGGTTCTACGCTAAATTTTCCAGATTTATTGTTATTTTACCAGGAACATAATTAAATAAATAACATATGATTAGCTTCTGCATATCTACTACATCGTATAGGTCATGCGAAAAAAATTATGGATTGTATGTATAAATTCCAACGTCGTCTAATATTAGATATAGAAAATTATTTTATGTTCTGTCTATATTCATATTTCCTTCACTTGCTTCACACAGAATATACACGTACTTACATTACCGATCTCTATTTTTATTTCCTCTAACATGGATATCGTCCCAATCTACCTGCGGACATAAAATTAGTGACAATGACCTATAATCATTACAAGCATTTATAGCCGCTAAAAAGATGGGTTATTTACTAAAAAGAAGTTCATTTTTCTACAAAAATCATTAGATTCAAGAATATTTTGTTTGTTTGTAGAGACTTGCTACGATAACGCTCACGTATGCGTAGCAGCTCTATAAAAGGGACATAGGCAGCTAAAGGCAGAGGATTTTTGATAACTAATGAAATACAGGGTTTGAGCGTTCTAATCATATACGTCACTTAGGTAGCATTAAGTGGCAAGTTAATTAAAACCTTGCGAAATCAAATGACTTAAGTAAAAATACTAAAAAACAAGTTTGTTGCGTAGCACCTATAGGCAATAAATATACAATGATAGTATGAAAAAAGAAACGTTTTATATATTATAGTACTCAGTCTCTACTTGAAGTACAACTGCAAGACTTTCCCTACAAATAACTATGTTTTTATAAAAAAGACACGATAAATTATACGCGACGGGAACGACTCGCTGATAACGATACTTACGTATATTCTATACGCTAACTTCAGTACATATAACTAGATACAATTCTGTTGTAATGAGGTCAAAATTATATTTTCGGATACCTTGATAATTAGATAAAGCAAATTATAAGATATAACGTCATCACTTATTGAATTACGGTTACAAGTGAGCCATAGTGAGGTGGCTCGCGCCCGTGACGTGCGCTGCTGTCGTCGATATACTGACGTGTCCAATCGGCAATGCGCCGATATCAATGCGCCACAGATATAGGAAATAAAAGCTTTCATTTCAGGTAGCATTTCAAATTCTTTGTACATATCATTATTGATTTTCGGGACACTTTTACACATGCATTCATCCTTTAATTTTTCTTTAAAATTAGTGAATAAGTCTAATGTTCGCCTTTACAAGATGGTTAACATCCGGAATTAAAGTTTAAAATTATTTATTTCTGGAAAACAGTTACTAATAACTATCATCTTTATTATAAAATAACTTAAAACTAACTTAAAATAAATATTAAAAATATAATAGTTGTTTTTTGTACAAAATGCTTAAATTATAGGACTATATTTTGTACAGCCGGAATGAAAGGCCGATGCGTTGCGCGGGATAATAGCCAGTCCTAGGGTCGCCAATACTGTCGACCAGGCGCTTTGAAAGATCTATGAGAAAAGAAAAGGTCTAGGGTTTCGATACTAAAATCAACAATAATGTAACGAGGTTTCTTTATTTACAGAGCTTCATTTCTATCCGTGTGTGTCCGTCGTCGAGTGCCCTCTGATGAGAACCTCAACACCGATTATGCACCAATTCAGAGATATCCCAGGTAATTCAGTATTTTCTCTTTGTACCAGACAGCAGACCTAGCCCTCCTGTCCATGGTAGAAGTACCTATCAATGCCTAAGGACATTATCAACACCAAGGGCCTTGCGGAATCACATTGTGAACTGCCTAAAAGATTATAAATTTTAAAATTATGCCTCTAATAACTTATCTAAATCAACTAGACTTTAAATACCCAAAAATATAGATTATCTTATGTTTAATGTATGTGGATAAATATTATCCAGATAAGTGTTTTGAATAAAGTCCGAAATTCATCAAAAATCTTCCCAACCAGAAATATTTGCTACTCAGGAACGATTTGGCTCGTTTAGATTAGAAGCCTAAGGTGATCGCGAAGCCTAGGGGAGCAATCCTTCCTACCAGAAACAATTTGTTTGAAGTAAATGATACGCTATTTGGACTTTATCCAAAGCCCTATCCAATGCTAGCTTTATTCAAACATCTAACATTATTATGTTATGCCGAAAATAAGAAGCTAGAATTTAAAATGTTATCGACTACAATGTTTACTCCGCGTTTGGATGCTACTTAATAATTTAAATTTTGTATTGATATACGAGCACTATGCAGTAACACATTTTCTCTTCGAGTATTGCGTATTTTTTCAAATTTCCAAATATGATAAAACAGAATTTGATCAGTAATTGTATATCCTATAGCATAATTGCACAGTTTTATTAAACCTTATGTGTTTCTATCTACTTGATCATGTCTATTACGTTACATACGATGACGATGATGAATCTGGACTTTGCAAGAGAGGTAGGTATCTGTATCAACACGATATTACTGTCGAGAATGATAAAAAAAGTCTTATTCGTGTGTGAAATCCAGCATGCTTGGCCTCTTCCATTCTTCCTAAGATCGGATATTGTACATTTATCAGCATTTCTCGTAAGTTTTCTTGAACTTCGTGGTGTCCTTCACTCATTTGAAGATGTTTCTATAAGGAGGTCCACTTCTCCCTTTTTTATACAATGATTTAATTCTATTGTTGGACTTTTTGGATTTTTGTTTGATTATTATATCAATTGTGTATTATTAATAGTGATAGTTTATTAAACTTCATGATTTTTGTTCGTAATGTTTATGATAATCAAATAAAAGCATAAAGCTACTTTTTCCGTGAGCTCCCAAGGAGTCCAACTCCTCTGTCCTCAGTAAACCTACTATCACTTTATTGAGCGACTCCTAACTTCGATGGGTTTGGACATTGACAAGATAAGTTGTTCTGAAATTAAAATTAATTATTAATTACGAGGAAAACTCAACACGAGCAAAACTCGACACGGGCAAAATGTTCTAATTGCGCTATTGATAAATAAGGAAATCAAATTCTCCTATCACTCGTACGCATGTATTAAATGGACAAATAGATCTTCTTTAAGGACGTCTTCTTTACTTCTCATTACCAAATATTTTACTGAGAACTTGCTTCAGGTTTGGCCAACCCGCACCGGTTCCGCCCGAGCTATGCGCCTACGACGCCGACCTGGAGTGCTCGTACTTTCGGCGACGTCCGCGATCCGTGTGCAGCCAGCCTGACCCGAAGCGGTACACCTGGATGCCTGAGGATGAGGACTTCACCCGGATGGAGTGGCCACAGTAGGTTTCTTATAGTTTTAATACCTATAACTAAATGATTTAATGATACGCCGCGTTGGTATCGCCTCCCGCAATGGAAAATTCTCTAGTGTACGCACGCGACTTACGGCACCTTTTAGGGCTTGTGTTTTTTAATTGCTATCTTGTAATTAGTATTGAAGATGACTGAAAGTAGTCTTGAACAGAAATATTTTTCTTTGGTAAATAATAATGAATATAAAATTTTGATAAAGGTGTATTTTTGTATGGGCTGTTATAACAATTTGCGTATTTAATATTTACGTTTAGATTGCCACACTGTGTTTAATACAAGCGGCTATGAAGCATATTTTTATCGTATATCGCATGCTTATTTTATAATAAACTGTCTACCTCACAGAACCGGAATTCTCTTATATATGTTTCGTGATTCAACTAATGGTAAGTGGTCAACTGCCACCTACGCTATATATTTGCCTTCTCTTCGAATATGCCGGTGGTCTATAACCAGAGATGTACAAAATGGTTTATTAAAAGTATTTAAATACAAAATGCAAATACATTTTTGATTTTCTATTTCAAATGCAAAATACAAAATATTATAGTTTTTTCTTTTGTATTTTAAATACTAAATGCAAAATACGTATTTTAAAAATACTTTTTTATAGTTTTTAATTTTCTTTATTTATTTAAGTAAAAGATTTTAATATTATAATTTGTTCGAAGACACTGTCGCTCATTTTTCTTCGATGTGGTCTCATTATCATGCCACCATATAAGAACAACCTTTCCACTGGTGCAGAGCTAGGTAGGCAGGTACTGTATTTTATGAAGACTCTTTTTACTCCTTTTTACTCTATTTTATGAATGTTTAATGACTCCAATCCTTTAAATATTGGAGTGTTTCTAGGTCAATAGTGGTGTTCGCACTATCACTAGCTGTTGAGGAGTCTGAAACCTCTAAAAACATATAGTAAGATTCATTTTTTTCTTTTCTTTTTTCTGATTGAGGTATATTTTTCATATCTTCATGTTTTAGTTTTTTTTTTATGTACGAAGGCGGCAGACGAGCATACAATCCACCTGATGGTAAGTGGATACTGTCGCCCATAATGCAGTACATTTCAAGGTGGTCTTCTGTGAGAGAGGGGTAAAGTGGCCAGTCGAGCGCGCCCAGCGGCTATTGGATTGCAGCGTGCACTCTCCCCCTCAATACCCCCCTTTGGCACCAATTTAAATTTGAAAAAAGGTTATGACACTGATGCTAAAATAGTTTCTTTAGGTTTAGGTTCATCTAATAAGTATAATTTTTGAAATCGTTTATCAAGACTTTTTTTGATTACGTCTATTAGCACACCACAATATGTTGGATTATCCTTTTCCAAAGAGTTCAGAATTTTTTGCATTCTCATCAATTCAGGTAGAAGGCACCCATAGAATGTCTCTTTGTCTCCTTCTAAGCTTATAATACCTTCAGCTATAGGTTTTGAACAGTTAGTATATCATTTGATCGGTGATGTTGGCAAAACTTGACAGCAAAGTATTTTGCATTTTGCAAATAGAAAATACGCCCGGAATAGTATTTAAAATAAAATACAAAATGATTTTCTCAAAAAAGTATTTAAATGCAAAATAGAAATAGGTATTTTGTATTTGCATTTTAAATGCAAGTATTTCAAATAAGTCACATCTCTATCTATAACTACATCTGACCCGCGGCTAGGTACGAGCCCGTACAGAATCTCGAATTCCCGTACAGTCAATTTGACATGGAGGTATTTGCTGCTCATACAATTCGCTCCAAAATGCTTGAAAATAACTCGAGAAAATTTGCATAAATATAGAGGGAAAGTTCATTAACTCAAAACTTTGTCTTTAGAATAAATTCCTTTGAGTTAGGTACTTCCTACTTTTTGGCTTTAAAACTTTTTAATTATAACCACATGAAGTATGAACCCATTAAAATGATAGATAGATATTTTGCAGTAAAAAGCGGCTAGACTTAATTTTCTAAATGTAATTGTTAAATGTTATGAAAGTAATTTAATTTCTGATAAAGAAAAGAATCCTCAAACATAAGTATTTCGATAAAATTTTTACCGCTGACTTGATAGGAATTGTATCATAAAATTTTAGATAAAATAAACTCAAAGCCCCTTTCCACATCGCAGATACCTCAAACAATACAAGTCTATTTTAAGTAGGTGGCGCACAAAAACGTTTTCTCGACAGAAAAGTTCTCTAAAGACTTTCACAACGAGCTAGGGTGATTATGAATAAGAAAGCAGTAAAAATAAATTATTATTCAATACATATAGGTATTATATCCATACCTATACTATATGTACCTATAATATAGATATATAGATACATATAGGTCGAATAGCACCATCTCGTCTTCCTGTGGATGTCCTAAAAGGCGACTAAGAGATAACAAAGCTGCTACCACAAGCGCTGAGGAACTCTAAACACCAGCTCTAAAAGTGTGAACACGCCAACACGCTTGGCGAAAGTGACGTTTTAAGAGACATTTTAACGTGACGATGTATGCACAAGACAATGTGCTTGAGGAGTCCCGTGTCCAGCAGTAGATAATAAAAATGCTGGTTATGATTACATTATATAAAAATGGATGTTGGCATATCTGTCTGAGATTAATAGACTTCGACACCATTTGACCGATCACCATGAAAGTTGGCGTATATATGTATTTTTTCATGAGAAAGGTTTTTATACTATCTACTTTGTTGTAACTCTCTACTAGATGGCGCTGCAGCACATCAACTTCTATACCGTTCAACCGAACGCCATGACAATTGGTATACATAGGTATTTTTGAGCAAGGATAATATTTTCGATCTATCGACTTTGTTGCAACTTGCCAGTAGATGGCGATTCAGCACATCGACTTCTATGGCAGGACAAAGTCTGCCAGGTTTTGCTAGTATAGGTATAGACGGTGTAAAATTTACCACACACATATCAATAATTACTTTGTATCAATCGCGGTCTTATATAAATTCGACCCTAACCTTAGTACGGGCTAGTACATTGATAACTTATTAAGTTGTATAATTTAGTTTAAAAAATTATAAAAATTATTTTATAAATTATAAAATTATAATTATAAAATTATAAATTATAAAAGAAATAAAACATTACACGGACAAGATAAAAATAATATATAAATGTTTATAACAAGTAGGTGGTACACTTGAGATCCCTAGCTTTTTTAACAATTGCAAATTACGAGATTTTTCGTTGAATTTATAAGTTTTGTATTCGTATATTTGTATAATTCTTCTGTAATGTCAATAACATAATAGCGACTTTGCCGCGACTGTCTGCGACGAAAGTATTGAAATGGTAAAAGGACGTGTTTTGAGTATTTTTCGAGTAGAATTTGTATGAACTTTCCATACTGTATGTCTTGTTACTGTACCAAAGTATCCATCAGCGTGGGTGTTTACATACTTTATTTTCTAAGTAACTTATAAAGCGCTTTCTGGGTATTTATTGATATGACCTTTCTAGTTAAAGAAGAGGCTTTTAAATAAACTTTTTTCAAACAGAGGCTATAATATAAATAGAAACTTAGGGAATAAAGGTGATAGCCTAAATAAAGAATAAAGAAGGGCTTCAGTACCCGGTGATAAATATGACACATCGTAAAATAGAAAACGATCGTATCTTTCACCTAGGTACGCAAACATCTTGGTACAATAAATGTTCAGCCTACTGCAAGCTAAATATGTAGTACATCACTACGATGTGTCGTAATTAATGATAATTGAAATTACGTTGTATTTGATGAAGGGGGTTCAAATAATATTTTTTTACAATAGATGCGTAGATGCATATGTACTGCAGCTTTACGTCACAGGCTGATGTCGATTCACTCCGGAGTATTCACTTATACTCCGTTAGAGTTAAGAAAAATCATTACTATCAGTCATGTGATTTCACTTATTAACCAATTACGAGAGAGAGCCTTCTTCGATTGACCAATTAGCACTGGGAGCGTTCTTCTATTGTATAATTAACGCTGTATTATCCTACATTTAACGGATGGTGTCACTTTTATCTTAATGTGAACATAGCACAATATTACATCATTTCATGAAGCGATCTGAGCAAAAACAAAACGCTGATAAGCCGCCAAAAATCCGCAGTCGTAATCTAATTGTGAATAAATAAAACGTATAATTTTGTTTCAGATCGGTAATAGAAGATAACGCGGGTTGGCCGCAAAATTATAATGTCGACCAAATCGCGTCAGTCAGCCGAGGAGGCTCTTTACCTAGACCGCCCTCTATAATACCGTAAGTATGACGATATATTTTTTCCTTTTCATAAATGACAATAGCGCAATTAGCACTTTGTACCTGTGTCGAGTTCTCTTTATAATTAACCATTTTAAAAGTCAAATCAATTGAAAGCCCATCACTTCAATGTCCAGTTCCGTCGAAGTAAGAGGACAGAAGAGTTGGACTCCTTGGAAGCCCCACGAAAAACGCAGCCTTATGCTTTTATTTCATTATCACAACGATTAAGCGCAAAAACACTTTGAAGTTTAATAAACTATCACTATTAAACCTCAAAATTCACACTATACATTTTTTATAAAATTCCAATAAAAACTCGACTTCACTTTTCGAGTTCCCGATAAAAAGGCCTCGATAATTTCTACTGATTAAATCAGTAATCAAATCATTGAGTTTGTAGTCGGGGTTACACGTTGGACGCCACTTGTAGTCAGGAGTCGGGTACCACGAAATCAAGTAAACTACTAAGAGGGATTAAGAGATTTATTGTACAGAATAACAATTTATACTGTAGATGGCGACTAAGGGGTAACAAAACCTCTCTACCAGAAGCGCTGAGGAACTACACTAAAAGGTACACGTCTAAAAGGGTGAACTCGCCAACTCGCTTCGTTAGCGTAGTGTTTTGAGGCCATACATCCCTCATGCACATGTCGATGTCACAGGATACAGGGGGTCGACGTCGATGTATTTATTTTATTTGCACGACATTGTGCATAATTTGTACGTTTCTTGAGAGCGGAAATAGTTGATCCCTTGTCGCTATATTGCTGACAATGGAACACGTGCCTTACGTGAAAAGCTATATAGGTTTTGGATTATGTAAAGCTTTAGCTGTCGCGTGTTCCGTAGGGTACGTAGCTGATAAGCTTTTAAAAGGGGATTTCTTTCCATTTATAACTTACCGCACAATCGCATTCGGTCCACTCAACCTTGTGACATTTCAGATTTACTTATCTGCGAACTTATGCTAACAGGTCGTGCGTACAGAAATGACCTTTACAGTTTTATAATAAGAACTAGGTTTCGGCGGCGCCCCGCGGGCGCCGGCCTCCCCCTGAGCGGGGGGACGCTCCGGGCTTCGCCCTGCGCGGAGCTCGGCCTGCGGCCTCGCGCCGTGGAGCTCGGCCTTCGGCCTCGCGTAGATTACTCACTGGGAGGGGTCGCTGTAGTTTCGTTGTGCTGCTCCTGCGTGGCGGCCATCTTCAAAAATAGCGGAATCTAAATAAAAATTCCAAATCCTTAATCAGGATCCCCTGAACCTCCCAGATATCAATTTTCATTCGGTTTGGGTGAATTTGAAAAATGACCGCCATCTTGGATTCGCTATCTTTAAATTTTTCGTACCTTAGTGTAAAGACATTTTCAAGATGAACAATATTAGTTTGAGCACCAATCCGATATGTCTAACCGTTTCGGAGATGTCATCCGAAGAATTTTGTAATGCGGCCATCTTGGAAATAACTATAAATCCTTAATCAGGGTCCCCTCAGCCCCCCAGATATCAATTTTCATTTGCTCGGATGAATTTGAAAAATCACCGCCATCTTGGATTCACCATCTTAAAAAAAATTATCCCAATATGAAGACATCATCATGATAAACCATATTAGTTTGAGCACCAATCCGATATGTCTAACCGTTTCGAAGATGTCATCCGAAGAATTTTTTAAAGCGGCCATCTTGGAAATAACCATATATCCTTAATCAGGGTCCCCTCAGCCCCCCAGATATCAATTTTCATTCGGCTCGGATGAATTTGAAAAGTGGTCGCCATCTTGGATTCGCCATCTTTAAAAAAAATTATCTCAATATGAAGACATCGTCATGATAAACAATATTAGTTTGAGCACCAATCCAATATGTCTAACCGTTTCGGAGATGTCACCCGAATAATTTTGTGGGGCGGCCATCTTGGAAATAACCATATATCCTTAATCAGTCCTCTGAGCCCACCAGATATCAATTTTCATCCGGATCGGACAACTTGAAAAATTGCTGAAAAATGTAGTCCGGTCGCTCCGGGCTTCGCCCTACGCGGAGCTCGGCCTGCGGCCTCGCGTAAGTTACACAACGTGCACGGCTGGTGGTACCGTAGTCCGGTCGCTCCGGGCTTCGCCCTACGCGGAGCTCGGCCTACGGCCTCGTTAGACGCAGCTCGGCCTTCGGCCTCGCCTAAGTTACACAACGTGCGCGGCTGGTGGTACCGTAGTGCGGTCGCTCCGGGCTTCGCCCTACGCGGATCTCGGCCTACGGCCTCGTGAAACGCAGCTCGGCCTTCGGCCTCGCGTAACTTACACGGTGGTAAAGTTCGGACGCTCCGGGCTTCGCCCTACGCGGAGCTCGGCCTGCGGCCTCGCCGTATAGCCGCCATCTTCAAAAAGGGTGAAATACAAATAATAATTCCAAATCCTTAGTCAGGATCCCCTAGGCCCCCCAGATATCAATTTTTATCCGAATCGGATGAATTCGGAAAAATGGCCGCCATCTTGGATACGCAATCTTGAAAAAAAAAATTCCCTCAGTAGAAAGACATCATGATAAACAATATTAGTTTGAGCACCAATCCGATATCTCTAACCGTTCCGGAGCTGTGTACGAAAGAATTTTGTATGGCGGCCATCTTGGGAAATCTCGGCACCTACCCTAAATAACTAATGGGAACTCTCCGGAAGCCAATTTCCTCCCCAATTTTCCACCTTGAAACACGTTCGTCCAGGAATATTTAAATTCCCAAAAGTTTTTTTTTAAATTTCCGCCATTTTCTGTCCGCCATCTTGGATTTTTTTTTCTACCCAGTTTTCCCAATGACCATAGTTTCTAACGAGGGGAAAATCCGCCCCGCACTCCCCGTCTGATTCGGCCTACCGCCTCTCAAATGCCCTCGGACCCCAAAATCGAAATTGCCACTTTGTATGGCAGCCATCTTGAAAAATGGCGGAATAAAAAAAAAGTTCCTAAATCCCGAATCAGGGTCCCCTGAACCCCCCAGGTATTAATTTTCATCCCGATCGGAAGAATTTAAAAAATGGCCGCCATCTTGGATTCGCTATTTTGGAAAAAAAATTTCATCCAGTGGAAGGACATCGACTTGCCCCCTCATATTAGTTTGAGCCCCGATCCGATATCTCCACCCGTTTGGGAGATACGGTCAAAATAAATTTGTATGGCGGCCATCTTGAATCCGCCATTTTGAATTTTTATGGCGGTCTCGTCAAAGTGCCGGCGGTTCTCTATGACATTCGGTCGAGCACCATATGAATATCTCTCACCGTTTGGGCAGGCCGTCGACCGTCGAGCTGAAGGTCCACTGGATGGAGACGGGCCTGCTCTCGGTGCAACTCCTGGGCGAGCTCGGCCTGCGGCCTCGCTCGCTGGGCTCGGCCTTCGGCTTCGCGGGAATTATGGCCGATCCAAATTTGAAATTTCAATTGACGGCCGCCATCTTGGAAATGGCGGGATCGAAAAACCGACCGGAAATTCTCAATCAGGGGCCCCCCGACCCCCCGGATGCCGATTTCCACCCCCCTGGGACAAACTTGAAAATCGGCCGCCATCTTGTTTCCGCCATTTTGAAAAAATTTTTTGCCCACGAGAAGACCCACCCCAACCCGAATGACATTTGGTCGAGCACTTCCCACTTACCTCTTACCGTTTGAAAACTACGAACGATTTCATTTTGTATGGAGGCGATGCTGGACGTTCGAAATTCAAATTTTCGCCACGCCCCCTGGCATCTGCCGGCGGTTCCCTACGACATTCGGTCGAGCACCCCCCGCGCACCTCTTACCGTTGGGCCTGGCCGTTGACAATTTTCGTCTCAGGTCACCAACTCGCAGAAGTCGGATTTTTCTGGTGCTCACCGACCCCGAGGGTGTACTTTCTCATTTAAAGTTCCTCACCCACCGGGCGGGAACCCGGAGATCAATTTTCATTCGGTTTGGGTGAGTTTGAAAAATGGCTGCCATCTTGAATTCGCCATCTTTAAATTTATCCTACCTCACTATAAAGACATTGTCAAGATGAACAATATTAGTTTGAGCACCAATCCGATATATCTAACCGTTTCGGAGTTGTCATCCGAAGAATTTTGTGGGGCCGCCATCTTGGAAATAACCATTAATCCTTAATCAAGGTCCCCTCAGCCCTATAGATATCAATTTTCATTCAAATCGGATGAACTTGAAAAATCCCCGCCATCTTGGATTCACCATCTTAAAAAAAAAATTATCCCAATATGAAGACATCGTCCCGATAAACCATATTAGTTTGAACACCAATCCGATATGTTCAACCGTTCCGGAGTTGTCATCCGAAGAATTTTGTGGGGCGGCCATCTTGGAAATAATCATAAATCCTTAATCAGAGTTCCCTGAGCCCCTCAGATATCAATTTTCATCCGGATCGGACAACTTGAAAAATTGCTGTAAAATGTAGTCCGGTCGCTCCGGGCTTCGCCCTACGCGGAGCTCGGCCTGCGGCCTCGCGTAAGTTACACAACGTGCACGGCTGGTGGTACCGTAGTCCGGTCGCTCCGGGCTTCGCCCTACGCGGAGCTCGGCCTGCGGCCTCGTTAGACGCAGCTCGGCCTTCGGCCTCGCCTAAGTTACACAACGTGCGCGGCTGGTGGTACCGTAGTGCGGTCGCTCCGGGCTTCGCCCTACGCGGATCTCGGCCTACGGCCTCGTGAAACGCAGCTCGGCCTTCGGCCTCGCGTAAGTTACACGGTGGTAAAGTTCGGACGCTCCGGGCTTCGCCCTACGCGGAGCTAGGCCTGCGGCCTCGCCGTATAGCCGCCATCTTCAAAAAAGGTGAAATACAAATAATAATTCCAAATCCTTAGTCAGGAACCCCTAAGCCACCCAGATATCAATTTTTTTCCGGATCGAATGAATTCGAAAAATGGCCGCCATCTTGGATTCGCCATTTTGAAAATAAATTTTCCCCCCAGTAGAAAGACATCATCATGATAAACAATATTAGTTTGAGCACCAATCCGATATCTCTAACCGTTCCGGATCAGTCGTCGAAAGAATTTTGTATGGCGGCCATCTTGGGAAATCTCGGCACCTACCCTAAATCCCTAATGGGAACTCTCCGGAAGCCAATTTCCTCCCCAATTTTCCACCTTGAAACACGTTCGTCCAGGAATATTTAAATTTCCAAGTTTTTTTTTAAATTTCCGCCATTTTGTGTCCGCCATCTTGTATTTTTTTTTCTACCCAGTTCTCCCAATGACCAGAATTTCTAACGAGGGGGAATTCCGCCCCGCACCCCCCGTCTAATTCGGCCTACGGCCTCGCGAATGCCCTCGGACGTCAATTTCGAAATTTCCACTTTGTATGGCAGCCATCTTGAAAAATGGCGGAATAAAAAAAAAGTTCCTAAATCCCGAATCAGGGTCCCCTGAACTCCCCAGGTATTAATTTTCATCCCGATTGGATGAATTTGAGAAATGGCCGCCATCTTGGATTCGCCATTTTGGAAAAAATTTTTAGTCCAGTGGAAGGACATCGACTTGCCCCCTCATATTAGTTTGAGCACCCATCCGATATCTCTACCCGTTTTGGAGATACAATCAAAATAAATTTGTATGGCGGCCATCTTGAATCCGCCATTTTGAATTTTTATGGCGCTCTCGTCAAAGTGCCGGCGGTTCTCTATGACATTCGGTCGAGGACCATATGACTATCTCTCACCGTTTGGGCAGGCCGTCGACCGTCAAGCTGAAGGTCTACTGGTTGCAGACGGGCCCGCTCCCGATGCAGCTCCTGGGCGAGCTAGGCCTGCGACCTCGCTCGCTGGGCTCGGCCTTCGGCCTCGCGGGAGTTATGGCCGATTTAAATTTAAAATTTCAATTGACGGCCGCCATCTTGGAAATGGCGGGATCGAAAAACCGACCCGAAATTCTCAATCAGGGCCCCCACTACCCCCCGGATACCGATTTCCACCCCCCTCAGTCAAACTTGAAAAACGGCCGCCATCTTGAATCCGCCATTTTGAAAAAATTTTTTGCCCACGAGAAGACCCACCCCGGCCCGAATGACATTTGGTCGAGCACTTCCCCCTACCTCTTACCGTTTTAAAACTACGAGCGATTGAAATTTGTATGGCGGCCATTTTTTTTTTCGAATTTGGAATTTTCGCGGCGCCCTCTGGCGTCTACCGGCAGTTCCCTATGACATTCGGTCGAGCACCTTACGACTACCTCTCACCGTTTGGGCAGGCCGGCGACCGTCGAGCTGAAAGTCCATTGGATGCAGACGGGCCCACCCCCAATGCAGCTCCTGGGCGAGCTCGGCCTGCGGCCTCGCCCGCGCCCCTCGCCCTCCGGCCTCGCGGGAGTTATGGCCGATCTAAGTTTAAAATTTCAATTGGCGGCCGCCATCTTGGAAATGGCGGGATCGATAAACGGACCCGAAATTCTCAACCAGGGGCCCTCCGACCCCCCGGATGCCGATTTCCACCCCCCTGGGACAAATTTGAAAAACGGCCGCCATCTTGTTTCCGCCATTTTGAAAAAATTTTTTGCCCACGAGAAGACCCACCCCAACCCGAATGACATTTGGTCGAGCACCTCCCCCCTACCTCTTACCGTTCCCGAGTTATCGGCGATTTACACTTTGTATGGAGGCGATTTAGGACGTTCGAAATTCAAATTTTTGCGACGCCCGCTGGCATCTGCCGGCGGTTCCCTATGACATTTGGTCGAGCACCCCCCGCGCAGCTGTTACCGTTGGTGCTGGCCGTTTTAATTTTTCGTCTCAGGTCACCAACTTGCAGAAGTCGGATTTTTCTGGTGCTCACCGACCCCGAGGGTGTACTTCCCCATTCAAAGTTCCTCACCCACCAGGCGGGAACCGGGAGAACAATTATGTCAGTGAGTGAGTGGTAATCGAGCTTTATATAGTATAATAATAACTAGGTTTCGGCGGCGCCCCCCGGGCGCCGGCCTCCCCCTGAGCGGGGGGACGCTCCGGGCTTCGCCCTGCGCGGAGCTCGGCCTGCGGCCTCGCGCCGTGGAGCTCGGCCTTCGGCCTCGCGTAGATTACTCACTGGGAGGGGTCGCTGTAGTTTCGTCGTGCGGCTCCTGCGTGGCGGCCATCTTCAAAAATGGCGGAATCTAAATAAGAATTTCAAATCCTTAATCAGGATCCCCTGGAGCCCCCAGATTTCAATTTTCATTCGGTTTGGGTGAAATTGAAAAATGGCCGCCATCTTGGATTCGCCATCTTCAAATTTATTATACCTCAGTATAAAGACATCGTCATGATAAACAATATTAGTTTGAGCACCAATCCGATATGTCTAACCGTTTCGAAGATGTCATCCGAAGAATTTTGTGGGGCGGTCATCTTGGAAATAACTATTAATCCTTAATCGGCCCACCCCGCACCCCCCAGATATCAATTTTCATTCGGCTCGGATGAATTTGAAAAGTGGTCGCCATCTTGGATTAGCCATCTTTAAAAAAAAATATCTCAATATGAAGACATCGTCATGATAAACAATATTAGTTTGAGCACCAATCCGATATGTCTAACCGTTTCGGAGATGTCATCCGAAGAATTTTGTGGGGTGGCCATCTTGGAAATAACCATTAATCCTTAATTAGGGTCCCCTCAGCCCTATAGATATCAATTTTCATTCAAATCGGAAGAACTTGAAAAATCCCCGCCATCTTGGATTCACCATCTTAAAAAAAATTATCCCAATATGAAGACATCGTCACGATAAACCATATTAGTTTGAACACCAATCCGATATATTCAACCGTTCCGGAGTTGTCATCCGAAGAATTTTGTGGGGCGGCCATCTTGGAAATAATCATAAATCCTTAATCAGAGTCCCCTGAGCCCCTCAGATATCAATTTTCATCCGGATCGGACAACTTGAAAAATTGCTGTAAAATGTAGTCCGGTCGCTCCGGGCTTCGCCCTACGCGGAGCTCGGCCTGCGGCCTCGTTAGACGCAGCTCGGCCTGCGGCCTCGCGTAAGTTACACAACGTGCACGGCTGGTGGTACCGTAGTCCGGTCGCTCCGGGCTTCGCCCTACGCGGAGCTCGGCCTGCGGCCTCGTTAGACGCAGCTCGGCCTTCGGCCTCGCCTAAGTTACAAAGTGGTAGAGTTCTGACGCTCCGGGCTTCGCCCTACGCGGAGCTCGGCCTGCGGCCTCGCCGTATAGCCGCCATCTTCAAAAAGGGTGAAATACAAATAATAATTCCAAATCCTTAGTCAGGAACCCCTAAGCCCCCCTGATATCAATTTTTATCCGAATCGGATGAATTCGACAAATGGCCGCCATCTTGGATTCGCCATTTTGAAAATAAATTTTCCCCCCAGTAAAAAGACATCATCATGATAAAGAATATTAGTTTGAGCACCAATCCGATATCTCTAACCGTTCCGGAGCTGTCGACGTAAGAATTTTGTATGGCGGCCATCTTGGAAAATCTCGTCACCTATCCTAAATCCTTAATCGGAAACCCTGGATGCAAATTTCCTCCCCAATTTTCCACCTTGAAACACGTTCGTCCAGGAATATTTAAAGTACCAAAAGTTTTTTTCAAATTTCCGCCATTTTGTGTCCGCCATCTTGGATTTTTTTTTCTACCCGGTTTTCCCAATGACCGGAGTTTCTAACGAGGGGAAAATCTGCCCCGCACCCCCCGTCTAATTCGGCCTACGGCCCCGCGAATGCCCACGGACGCCAAAATCAAAATTTTCACTTTGTATGGCAGCCATCTTGAAAAATGACGGAATAAAAAAAAAGTTCCGAAATCCTGAATCGGGGTTGCCTGAACCCCCCAGGTATTAATTTTCATCCCGATCGGAAGAATTTAAAAAATGGCCGCCATCTTGGATTCGCCATTTTGGAAAAAAAAAATCATCCAGTGGAAGGACATCGACTTGCCCCCTCATATTAGTTTGAGCCCCGATCCGATATCTCCCCCCGTTTGGGAGATACGGTCAAAATAAATTTGTATGGCGGCCATCTTGAATCCGCCATTTTGAATTTTTATGGCGCTCTCGTCAAAGTGCCGGCGGTCCTCTATGACATTCGGTCGAGCACCATACGACTACCTCTCACCGTTTGGGCAGGCCGTCGACCGTCGAGCTGAAGGTCTACTGGATGGTGACGGGCCCGCTCTCGGTGCAGCTCCTGGGCGAGCTCGGCCTGCGGCCTCGCTCGCTGGTCTCGGCCTCCGGCCTCGCGGGAGTATTGGCCGATGTAAATTTGAAATTTCAATTGACGGCCGCCATCTTGGAAATGGCGGGATCGAAAAACCGACCCGAAATTCTCAGTTAGGGCCCCCCCGACCCCCCGGATGCCAAATTCGACCCCCCTGGGACAAACTTGAAAAACGGCCGCCATCTTGAATCCGCCATTTTGAAAAAAATTTTTGCCCACGAGAAGGCCCACCCCGGCCCGAATGACATTTGGTCGAGCACCTCCCCGCTACCTCTTACCGTTCCCGAGTTATCGGCGATTTCATTTTGTATGGAGGCGATGCTGGACGTTCGAAATTCAAATTTTCGCGACGCCCCCTGGCATCTGCCGGCGGTTCCCTGTGACATTTGGTCGAGCACCCCCCGCGCACCTCGTACCGTTGGGCCTGGCCGTTGGAAATTTTCGTGAGGTTTGGACAATTCGAAGAAGTCGGATTTTTCTGGTGCTCACCGACCCCGAGGGTGTACTTTCTCATTTAAAGTTCCTCACCCACCAGGCGGCAACTGGGAGAACAATTATGTCAGTGAGTCAGTCAGTCAGTCAGTGAGTCAGTGGTAATCGAGCTTTATATAGTATAATAATATAATTATACGGTATGGTGAAGTTTTACTTTGTATATTAATAGTGGATAGAATCCTACGCGTTTCATGGATGTATAACATCTGAATGCGTCATGAAATGAAACTTTTTGCAATTATAATTGAAATGTATATTCTTAAATATTTTTTAATCTGTTTTAGAGGATCTATGATAATAACTTTACTTGACTTTAACTTTACTTAGTACAAAAATAATATAAATGCAATTATCTACTTGAGATATAGGTAAGAATAATGCCTATAGCTGAATGAAAAAGTTCAGTTGAATTTGTATACGATCCCCACAAAGTTTCAATAAATTCTACGTACGCTGAAACGAAGATGGAAATGGATTACTTATTATTTTATTTATTTAAGGAAAACAGTCAAACACATAGAATAATAGTTTTTTTTTTCATATAAGTAATGAAGTAGACTGACGAACAAGCGGTTCCATGTGATGGTAAGTGTTACCGCCGCCCATGGCCACCTGCAACGCCAGGTGGTATGCGGGTGCGCCGCTGATCTTGTCTTGAAGAACCCCATATTGTGGTTACATAATAAATATAAAGATATAACTATTTCCTAATATGTTTTCCACTTAGACACAAGAAAAATTATGGTTTAAGTGACAGACTAAAGTTGTGAAATGCGAAATATGGAACGGTGATGGATACCAGAGTGAAACTCGAAGATACATGAAGCATGCTTTTTGACGTTTGTTTTTTTAGAAGTTGATAGACTTCTCGCTTGAAATTAACTTTTCTACGGTTAAATATATATTTATAGTCGGTTAAATTTATTCTTTATTCTTTTATAGTCTTTATTCAGCCAATATTGGCTGAATAAAGACTAGACTTGAATGTACTTGTGTGTAAACCAAAATTGCACCCGCGTTGCTATTTCTGTTTGATCTGGTATTTGACTGGTGGGAAATGCCATATGGCATTAAGTCCGCCATTTGTACAATTACTTGTGCAATAAAGTTTAAATAAATAGATCAAATAATAATAATATACATTAATACATAATAATAGGTATGCAATACATAAAGTGCAGTAATAATGTTAATCTCATCTAGCATCATTATATTCGTATCACACACTATCGCTCATTCATCCGCCAGATAAAGGTTAGTCCCAAAGGTCAGCCGTCACTCGCCAGCGTATTCACTAGGGTCCCACACAATTAGTGACTGGCCGCACAAGTGGCCGGTTTTGTTAAACCGTTTGATTAATCGACTCGCCATTTTGTGTTTACATTTTGTTGTTGTTAATAACGTGTTTAAATTTGGTTAATTTCGTGTAGTTGAAATACTTTGGGTTTATAAATTAATTCAACGTGTTTTCTTGTTCGGATGATGAAAGGAATTGATTTAATGTGCCTCATATGTCAGTGCAGGTATCGTACTTAATAAATTTTGTGTAGATAAATAGGTATCTACTTATGTCTATGTGGTACCTAGGTACATATTAATTGTCCTATTAATTTCAAACCAAAACTTGTTCGAGGACCGTTTCGACTTTCGAATTTTGGAAAAAGCTGAATCCAATCAGTCCATCCATTGATTGAATCCAACAACTGTAGGGCACATTTCTCAATTAATTGAAATAATTTGGGTACAAAAATAGTTTAGGTTCATCTCTCGTTTAAGTTTGTAGCTAAAAATAGTGAATGAATGAATGAATGGTGAATGAAAGCAACCATGTGATTATTTAAAAATAATGTTTGTCTTAAATATCAAATAAAACTTACATATAAAATCGTACTGTAAATCATGTTTTAATTGAATTCATATTTTTAATAATCATGAAAACCAATCACAGTAGTATTATTTATCGTAATAAAGCAAATTAAAATTAATTAATTAAAATTAAGTTCACGTTAGTAATAATTTATAACAATGTTTTAAAACTGTTCATAACATGCAGTTCATCTGTAAATGATTCAGTAATTTATTTGATTATAGGCTGATTTTGCTTGACTGATAGAGCTTATGCATTTTGCTTTTTTTTTTTTTATAGACTAGTGGGCGGACGAGCAAGCGGTCCCACGTGATGGTAAGTGTTACCGCCGCCCATGGACACCTGCAACATCAGGGGGTATGCGGGTATGCGTTAGTGTATAATTGCATATACAAATATGTAATTTGAATTCACTATACTCGTATACCATATTTTGTGTACATTGGTCAATCTACGTCTGACTGGGTACTCTACTCAAAACTATTTTGAGTTCTATAAAAAGAAAGAAAGAAAGAAAATTATTTTATTGACAACAATAATATTAGACGAAATAATAAATGGAGTGGAAAGTGAATAAGAACGGGATAACGGAGTATCGTGCCAATCGGCACCACATGAGCAATGGGCATGTTTCTGTTTTTTAACAGCAGTCTAATAAATGTTAGAACATGTTTGTATTTAAAATCATACATAATCTTGAAACGGAAATTTTATGTTAGATAATCTTAACCAAAGTCAGAGGGAGAGTGTAGGTACGCTGCATTCCCACAGCCGCTGGGCGCACTCGACTGGCTGCGTTACTCTTCTTTCACAGAAGACTACCTTGAGATATGTACTGCATTTCCTATTTTATCGTATTCCCCCAATGTACCTATATGTTTCGGTAGTGAGTGAGATATGCCAGAGCGCATACCCATACCCATCCTATCCTATCCCTCCCTATTTTCTTAACCCTTTCTCCCAATCCATTCCTTAATCTGCAACGGTAAGCAGCGCGACAACCCGGGGACGTGCCGACGTTTGTCATTCTAGACTGATGTTAGCATTTATCGCTGATGACTAAGGACGACAGTATCCACTTACCATCGGGTGGACTGTACGCTCGTCTGACGCACATTTCATTTAAAAAAAAATGTATAAACCAAAAATAATGTTCATTTGCTCAGATATATAAGATATAATATCGTAAATATTTTGGAATGTTTATGCTAACCTTCAAAATAATTTAAATATTTTACCACCTTCAACGTCAATCACCTCTCCCCGAGGGAATATGCGTACCCAACCTAACCTAATCACGCGGTCGGTAGGGAAAACCCAAATGTGTTATGAGTTTAATGCGTACCGGTGTACGGTCCCTTAAATAAATTGTGTCTCATTTTTATTTCTTATCTGCCTATTGCCCCTGGACTACACGGTACAAACCGTGGACTACGAAATATTGCTACTTATGATTGCCTTTCGGTACTGATGGCAGACAAATAGGAAATGTTTACGTAGTTTTCGTGTAGCTGACTGATTGGAGCTGATCGTTTGTGAAGGCAGCACTGTGAAGTAAACAGCCAAAAACACTTGGAAACAGCGGAGAGGCTGTTAGACTGTTATTACGTGGTAGATATTGGTTGAACTCCGTAAATGGGAAACCTCTCATAAAATCTTTGATTTTTGGAAAATAAATAAGTCACAGGGTGCGAGGTCTGGGCTTAGACGTGTGTGGGTCACCAGCTACATCTGGTCTGTGGTGGTCTCAGAACACAAAATGCCTTCGTCTTGTTCACGGTGTGAGAGGAAGCATTGTTGTGGTGCAAGAGTGTAAGCCACAAAGTTTCCTGACTTTTAAATCTTCGAGAAAATTCTTTTCAATTGGGCTTATACCGATTCCTAAATGTCCACGATCGCCAATTTTGTTCAATCAGTCGACTGACCTTCACGAATCTCGTCATGGAGAGAAACATGACCCCGACTAAATTCAGCGTACCAAAGCTTCACAGTGCTCAAATGTGGTGCTTCAACCCCAAAACATTTTGAAGGCGAACACTGCACTCTTGCAGAGAAAGAGAACTTTTAAAATCGTAAAAAATAATCGCTCTAAAATATTTTCGCATTAAATCTATTTTCAGTGCGAAAGGTGAACTTCGATTAAATCATAAAAAATAATTGACAAGCGATTTCTCGCCCAAAATTGCATTCCATGAGTTCTATATTTAAAAAAATAACACATTCGAAATTCAAATATTTATGAGTGGCCAGGAGGGCAAAACTTTCAGTGTTTCGTCGTTGCATTGTTATTTACGGGTGATACGGAGGCCAAAACAACATTTTTTGGAATTCTTGTTTGTCTATCTGAACGCACACCACACAAGAACCACTAGACAGATATCAATGAAACTCGACATGTTTATAATTTATATACGGGATTACATTTACAGTAATTATTATCCAAACCAGTTATAAAGTAGGTACTCTAACGTTTAAAGTCGCAGGCACTGCTAGTTTCAAAGAAGTCTGGATCGAGTGTCTACACTAATACAGCATAAAATTAGCGATTCAAAACGATATAAAATTCTTTCATTTATTTCATTTACCGCAATATGTTTAGTGGAACATATCTAGAGAAAGAACATCGTACCTACTCCAGATGTAATCCAATAAATTTATACTGAAACTTATAAAAACATTTTGTATTCTGTTGTTAAAATGTATAAAGTGTACAAAGAACTATATTTGTAGGCCAGTAACTATGTTGATAGTAAGATAAAGGGTTACGGAATAAGGACAGTTTTACGCAACGTTACACTCGGCTAGATGCGACCCTTGATCGTATATAAATGTACGTGACCTTCAAAGCCCTTATAGATCCCGGAAAGGTGTGTCAACTTTTGTTATAGACACAATGTGTTTGCGTAATTGGTCTTAAGCATATAAAGAAAATATTCTTTAAAAAGTAATTATTACTAGGTATTCGTTTATCGTTACATTTTTGACGTTATATTTATACCACTGGCACCACTTATGCACGCAGTTTAGTCCCAAAAATTGATCCACCGTTGATGAACTATAATCCATCTATTTTCTATATCTATTTATTTATATACATGTGTTTTGGTAATGGTTCAAAAACGCTTTTTTCAGTTGTCCCGCTCACACACCGATTCCGCCCCCGCCACCGCCGCCACCTCTTGCCATTCCACCACACAGGTAAAGTACATTTATTGTTCATTGTCTTAAAATGCCTAATTTACACAAGATTAGTACTTGTCATTAGTACTTGGTACTCGCACTAATCAGGTCCATCGGTAAGGGTAGAGGTACAGGGCCCAGGCCTATAGGTGCTCCATGTAATACGATGCATGTATAATAAAAGAAATAATAGGTACATGTGTAATACGACAAAAATCCCATTTGTTATAAGACTATGTACTTAATTTCTAATAACAGATTTTTATTATTATACGAAATGTCAATCTATTTTTTCCGGGTCTGCTACATACCTACACTCTCAGCTGTAGAACTAGACACCAGGAAATGAGGAGGGCGCACATTGGAATCAGAGTAATGGGCCCCAACAATTCTGTTGCCGGCCCTGGCACTAATACCCACATGAATAAACAGCCAAAAATACTTTCTTTATAGAAAGAAGGTGCCAAACGAGCACAAAATCCACTGGTGGTAAGTGAATACTGTCGTGGTCCATGAACATCAGCGATAAATGCTAACATTAGTCCAGAATGAAAAAAGTTGAAATCACCCCGGATGCGCTGCTACCTACCTTTGGAAATTTAGGAATGGATTTGGAGAAAGGTTTAGTATAATATGGAGTGATAGGATAGGATGGGATATGGCATATCTCATTAACTACTGAAATACGTACATACAGTCAGCAACACGCTAATGAAGCCAAAACCATTCAATTCCAGCTCCTGTAACTCTCGTGTTAAGATGTTAATTGATAGAGGTTGACCTGTTGCTGACCGTACTTTGGGAATAGGATAAAATAGGAATTTTAAGGCGTTTTAATCTAACAAGTGTAAGTGTATAGAAATCAGTTATTATTTACTATAATATTATATATTTATAATAGTAAATATAAATGAATGCTTATTTAGCTCGTCAATATCGTAAATGATACATCATACGATCTTATCAAAGAAACCAGGTTGTCAACTTCTTGCGGTGAAGCAGATGAGGAAGGTTTAATTAAAAAGTCAAATTTGAAACTTAAGTACTACATAATAAGAAAGTTTCATTTTCAAAATACATATGAATTACAGAATTCGAGAGCTACTGAACATAGAACACTATTAGACTCAAACGTGACTGCCCTACATACAATGCTTGTATAACATATATAGTATGTATTCTCAAATCTATGGGGTGGCCCCACGCCACAAGCACCTAATAAGCACTTGTAGCTTGCCGTGGAGTGTAAACAGAAAAGACAAGTGTTTAATGATAAGTAAAACGTTGTGAGATCAATGTGTCGCTATTTTTCTTTTAAGTAAATTTATACGTTTTCACTGCTAATATATTTTAATAACACTCACTTGTAAACAGTTATTTGTCAATAAGTAGTTTAGTAACTGCGACAAGTACTAAGCTTGTGTAAATTAAGCATAACTGAATTTTATCAGTACAATATAATCAATAAACAATTCTTGTAATACGCTTGTGATTTTTAGTTTTATTCTAAGGTTTTTTTACTTATTCAGGTATTTCGCCGAACTAGGTACCCAAATTGGTAAATATCACGCTGATTGAATAATAATATGGTAACGAAATATTTTCTTCAATGAATTTTTTTCACTGATTTGAAATATATCTTCTAGTAATTTTACGTGAGTTTATTGTGAAGTTATTTATTATTTTATTGATACTTTATTTTATCTATCGCACAGGCATAAAGACTGTCTTGCATCACTGAAATAATCTGTCAAAAGATAACGTTAGCTACAGTATGCAATTACTGAACAGAATTTCATTTACCTTTATCGGCTTGCCATACTGTAAGTTCAACATTTCACTGCAGCAAGTCAAACCAATTAGTAACAGCCTTTTGACTGGAACGATATACTCTGACCTAAATTCAAGCTCAAAGGTAATTGGGGCAGCTTAGCTTATTTAGGTGCAAAATGCAAAATTTTGAAATGAAAAGGTGTAAAATTAAATATAACCAAGATACTTCATAATGAACATGTGTTAGACCAAATTAGAAGTTTAAAGGTAAATAGAAGTTGTAGAAGGTATTGAACGCAAAATTTTAAAAACATAGCTGGTTTACAAAGGTTTGGTACCGTTTGTCCACACTGAATACCCAATGCTGGAGACAACGGGAACTGTTGACAAAAGTGTTTTTATTTTCACTTTCCATGTTCACTGACATCAGTGAAGACAACGAAAATTAGTTTTGTGTTTAAATTTTCGTTGCCAATATAGTTGTTACGAAATACCCTAAGTAAGGCCGGAATAAAAAAAAAATCAATTAAATTTAGATTTGTGATTTTAGTAAATAATATTCAATTTTCTTTTACGGCATCTTTGCCGTAAAACAATAGCTGGTAAAGATTGAACTAAAAAGTTTTATCTAAGCACGTATAAAATAGCTGGTGTGATACGCTTTGCTGGCTTAAATTGAGATCGTTCTCCGAGAAAACTAAATAAATTTAGGTACCTGCACTCTATCTTTTATGCTACAGACATAAAAAAGATGTTAAAGACCTCGGAGTATTTTAACGCCAAGGGTTAAAAACCTTTTTAACTACACATTTTTCAACTCTCTGACTCACAAAAGCGATCCATATAAAAGTTACGACACGAAATCCATTTAGACTCTCCAATAAGGCATGAATTTGTAATTCTTTAAAGTAACCTTTACAGATTTATGAAATTTTAAATACGCTAAAATTAAGATAATTTATCATGATTCAAGACTTAAATTGTGACAATTGTGATTATGATTAATTAAATTATATTTGAATATTAAATTCATTATTCGATACTAAAAGGCATACGTGGTATTTAACCATTTATAAAAATTATTTTATAAAATTAAAATTTAGCGACCGAACGAGCCGTTAATCATATGTGGTGGCGAGCTTTGTAAAACATAAGCTGATGGCATGCTATCTATTATAAGCGGTTTTTTCCCATTGACGCTAATAGCTAATTATCTAAATTTTCTCTTTGTTAATACGTTACACTAAACGTATTCCTTTGATAGCAATACTCTAATTTCCTTTAGGAGCATATTGTCCAAAAACCAAATAGTCTAGCAAAGTAAATCGTCTAAAAGGTGATTCGTCTAAAAAGCAAATCGTCCAAAATGTAATAAATCCAAAATATATTTTAGAAAATTATCATCAAATTCAGTGCCCCTCTTTCGTGTTATTATAAAATTATACAAGGCCGATATAACCGCCGCCACGCATAATGTTCAATACCCAAAATGTTCAATATGCATAATGTTTAATACGCGTATTGAGCATTTTGCGTATTGAACATTATGCAATGGCATCCATCGCCATAGCCGCTATTAATTTCTTAAAGAAAATATTATTTTTAACGCCACTTCTATCATTTGATAAAAAAGATGCAATACAATGTCGGCTCAGTAGTACATGGAAACACGAAAATGAATAATTGCACTGAATTTGATGAACATTTTCTAAAATTCAGTTTGGACGATTTGCTTTTTGGACGATTTGTTCCTATAGGTTTAAGTTAGATAACAAACAAAGAACTTCCACATTCATGATATTAGTTACAGTTATTTATAGGATAGCACAAAGATTAAAGGTTTGACAGATTTATTGCATGTAATAATTAAATTTTATGATTATTAGATGAAGTTATCAATAACGAATGTATTTTTGTAGTAAAATAGCAGATTTTAGTGTCGGCATTGCATTGCAGTGCATTCGCGAGCGAGAAATGCTGCATTAAATTTTAATTCTGACTAGTCCAGATTGTAAATGATGGCTGTACTGGTGCGAGTTGGGTTGAAAGCTCTGCAATGGCTTCTCATATTTTTCGTGAAACAAAAACCTAGAAAAATCCTCGCTGCTCATTCAGTATTTGCATATGTGTATTTCTCGTTTCAAATTTATTTTAGTATTATAATTTCATTACAAATTTATTAATACAGTTCGTTAGTGTTAGAAACTTTTAACATTTGCAAAATTATAAAACCCAGAAGGTTGAAATACTACTTCAAAAGATATAGATACGAATATGGGCGTTTACCTACAATAGCAGAAAGAAGTCCAACAATTCGCTGCTGAAACTATTCTGCTATACCTGCAGATCATACACATTGGCAGCGAGCTATAAGAAAGGAAGCGATCACAATTACACACTAACAATTGGTCGCAGTAATCGAGAATCTATTGACACGCAGAGCTCCTAATCCTCAATTATAATAATAATAATAGCCTTTAGGAAGAAAACCTGCCGCATGCCGAGAGACCCTGTGCACAATAGCCACTACTGAGTCAATCCCGCAACAGGCCAAAGGAATAATTCCTTATACAATAATACAATTATTGTATCAGGCTTAAAATACGATGACGGAACAAACTTAACTGTTAATGTAAAATCCAAATTTTACAATAAGCAGCCAGCTGCCGAGAGCACAGAATTAAGAAAATAGGGAGAGGTCTCTCCTTAAAATGGAACAGTGTACACTCATAATATTATTTTAGGATATTTCTTAAAGGTCATACAACGTATTGCTTGAAAAGTAAACACGATGTTATGGGAAACTTCTTTTTCTTGAAGTAAGTCGTAGGAAATGAAAAACAGGCGACCTACTTGATAGGAAGTGGCTTACTTTTACATATGCCACTTACTGTTTCTGACCTACACAACTTCACAAGCTGAGAGTTTTTTACTGATCATCTTTTTCATTACAACATTTGTCAACATAAACATTAATTAATACAACTACGATTTAAAAATGACACGTGAATATTTGGAGTGTAGTGTGTGGCCGGTATGGTGCTATGGTACATCCCCAGGTAGCTTAGGTGTAAGATCTTTAGTGTAGGCCGAAACGAATTTGGAGCCTTGGTTAGCTGTCTTGACTTACCTTAGTCACAAAGTTAGGTTAGATTTGAAATTCTTATATTTAATATATTTTAAGTACCATATTTTTAAAAACCTATCGAATCAGAAACAGAGCTTTGAAACAGAAACATATCCTATCCTAAACATAGTTTTGTAAATCCCATCCTATCCAGAAAAATTACGAAACTAGTTTACGAACAAAACATCATACAGATGAGATAAACGAAAGAAGACGATTTGGGTTTTTCGCTTGTTGAAATGAATGTGAACAAACGCACAATTTTCGCTCGTGAATTTCGAACAGCAGCGGCAGTGAAGTTGGGTTACGCCGTACATTAACGTAATTGTAGTTACGCCAGTTCTCCTTTTCTAAGCCATGTTTTTTTAAATCCATAATAATTCCTAACATTTCAGAACAAAACACGTTTCATTCGCTCGTTCTCACACGCTCACCACATTTGACGACTCCGTGATGCCGGCGGCCGTCAGCGGGAGTCGCTTCAGGCGCGACTGTGAAAGACTTATCGACGGCCGTGCTGTCAAGGTATGTTTGTAGCATTTATATGGGAAAATAATTTGTGGCCATTTTATTTAAACGAAGTTTAGATCTCACATCCGTAATTTTATTTTAGAGAGAACGCTTAATTTATAACTTTTAAGATTGTCGTGTTTTTCGCGCATTGTATTGTACTCATTTAGCAAACGGGCACCGCATTTAATACTTTGGGTTGGAAATTCAGTTTTTTTATAATTTATTGTACAAAGATTATTACAAAGTATTAAATATTAGTTCCAGTGGAAGCCAGTTACTTTTTTTAAATAAAGATCACACTGGAGAAGTCGCGAACAAAAGCTGGTGTTTGTACGGCTAGTAAGGCAAACTCCTTTCAAATTTCAGCCTGAAGCAAAGCCCTACGCGACCCTACCAGTGATGTTCCAGCCGTTCCCTCCATACCCTCAGTACATATCGCAACCTGCGCCGGCGCCGATTCACTATCCGCCGCCCCTCCCCACGCACCAAGCACCGACTGTACAGAGACCTATACAGACTGAGCAACACAAAGTCGTCGTACTAGGTAAGGTATCCACACTATCCAGACTAATAGTATTATAAATATACTATTATAATATACTATTATAAGTAGTATTATAAATCTGTGTGTTTGTCTTTTTTATGTCGTTACTACTAAACTACTGAACCGATTTAAATAAAATTGGGCAAAGAGGTTGTTATAGATAGAAGGTGGCAGGGGAGCGGATAATCTACTGATGGTAACTGGATACTCTTGCCCATGGACATCCGCGACTTATCCTAACATTAGTTCGGAACGTTGCCGCGTATTATAATGAATGTCATGAGTCCAGGGAGAACTTGTGAGAAATGTGTCCAATTTTCATAAAGTGGTTGTTTATAAAATATTTAGTAAATAACTATATTTTATAAGATCAAATGTACTTTTTTTACTTTAACTTTGTTTATTTTTTCTCTTTATAATCGTTATCTAACCTGTCAAATTCTGTTGTGTAGTCAGACATCTATCCAAATCTGCCCATAACCCCTGTACCGCCTAAATGGGGAGGCCCTTTTGCTTGGATGCACATACATGTTCACTTATTTATGTTTCATCAAAGCCACCTATTCTTGTTCACTTACTCTTTATTCATACAAGTCACGGTTAATTTCAGATTCAATAAAGAAGGGTGTCATGAGAACACAAGCCACGCAAACAGAAGTATGTTTAGGAAGGAAGCCATTGCCTCCCAATTATTTGTCTTTGAGTCCTCGAACGATCAAAAGGGTAATTAAAGTTCTATTGATTTCTAATTAATCATAATAACTTCATGTTTGACTTCGATGGTATAATTTCAGGTAAAGATGGTGGCAGCTGGTGTTCAAACTAACGGGTATACTGTAGGAGTACGAAGATTAACAAAATCCTTTTCAGAAGTGGGTGGCGATCGGTTAGCCGGTCGTGATCAACAAAGTGATATTACTGCGGCTAATATTGAAAGGTACGTCGAGTAACGAACCATTGTAAATTAAAAACAAAGGAAACAAAAAAATACTGAAGTTGTAATATCGTAATAAACTGATATCGTAATTCACAGAAAAGTAGAAAATAACAATTATTATTTCGTGGACACCAATAGTTCCGCTACTCTCAGCGCCCTAAAGTTGTAACGCAATGTTTAACACACAAAAACAATCCAAGAAAAATATTCTTTTTAACAAAAAATAATCCATTAAAACCAACTATCCGTTAAAGAGATACGAGACCATAGACAAACAGATATACAGACAAACATACAATATAACACCCCTCTTTTTTGTATCGGAAGTTAAAAATTAACATAATTTAAACAAATAATTTTGCCTAAAAAGGCTATTGTAATTTTCAGTTTCATTGATCATGAAAAATTACATAGAACCCAATCAGAAGAACCACCACGGTCTCCTCGCTCACCTACTTCAATGATGCCACCATCACCCGTATTACAAAGAGGAGATTCCGATGACGTCACTTCATCGCCAGGAAAATCCGTCGCATCATCACAAATAGACCGGTGTTCTGAATTAAGCGCTTTACAAAGACAAGCCCAGGAATACTTCCAGCAAAACTTCCAGTTCATTCATGAGAGTGACAGAGATGATACAATTGATGACGATATAGAGACAATAGAGAAGAGTATGGCCCTGAATCGCAGAAACTTGGAATATTTACAGCAAGAGATAGCCAAGCAAGCTAAAGGTGATAGGTCCTTACGATCGATTCTATCAAAAAGTACCAGTGATGCATCTCAAAAGACCATAAATTCTTCACATCCACTTTCTAAAACCTCCACATTCCAATCTGAAAATTCTACAGAAACCTCCGCCACGACTACTGATGATAGCGAGAAAAATGAAAGAGAAATCATAATAGACTTTGAACCGAGGCCGGATGATGAAGCTGTACCTTTTACAACTTTACGAAGAAAGAGGCGAATTCTTCAAAAAACACTATCGGAGGGTGAAATTCTTCTAGATGCGTAAGTATATTTACCGTTATAATTAAAAAAATGAACTTGACGTATAATAATATACGTAATAAAACCCAAGAACATTTTCAGAAGAAAAACTGAATGTATAAAAGATGCTCTATTTCTAATGTCCACGAGCCAAGAGAATATGTTAAGAGAGGACCGTGAACGCGAAGCCATGTATAAACAATATATCACTCAAAATTATAATCAAACACCTATCAAAGATGAAGGTATTTTTGGATTTGAGCCGGACGGATCTTTCAGGTAATGGATTTCAACAATTCCCGTTTCTCGTTTTATTGAATCTAAAGCACCTAGAGAACTATTTCTAGCCTATGCACACAACAACCAATATTCACACCCACTCTTATTCACTGCAACGCTGAAATCTGCAATTTTCGCATTAATACTAATAATTAAATTAGAAACAAAGAGAAATATCTATAAATATTAGCTTTTATCTGAAACTGCTGCAGACTCTTCCATTTTAAGCTTAAAGATTTTATATGCCGTGCTATCATCCATTCCCATTCATGTGATTATCTTCATAGTTCCTCAGACGGGAATGCACCATACGAAGATTTTCATGAAAAATACATTAGTTACAAGCATGAATCGTTTAGACTTCGAAGCGTTAGTTTCGAAGAACAAACAGAAACAGCTAATAAAAAGGAAGAAATTCCTGAACCAAGGTATGCACGACATAGTTTACGTATGCTATTGCTTTTAAGTGTTCTGGCGAAAATTTCAACTTAGGCGCTTAAACGATAACTAGTAATAATGATAAGAGCACATCCCTCAATCCCAAAACCACACCTACAATTATTACCCACACCAAATTTCTACCCAGCAAAATAATATTATAAGAACCCTTTGCATCCGTAGTCGTCAAGGGCCATTCCTAATTCTTTTTGGAAGAAAATTGTATGTAATCTGGACTAAAGTGATCGGTCAATCTGGACTGATTAAAACGGAAGCCTATTGACTCTTAATAAGTTCTGAATGAGAATAATACTAGTAACGATCAGTAATTTCCACACGCGCTCAATATGAATTAAACTGTGTCTTATGGGTAAAATATTTAGTAGTCTGTACTTAGAAAATAATCTTATTTTTCAGTACTGCTAAGTCAAGTCCGGGATCGCCAGATCCAGATAGCATGGATATTGATGTAGATAAGAAAATAAAGCGAGCCATTATTAAAACTGTCACTACAATACTCAATCCATTGGAAAAAGTGTCACCTTCTGCTTCTAACGAGTCACTTACTGTTGATCATAGCAGGTAATTCAAGTAAATCTGTTGTTAATATTTAGGGAATACTCCTTAAGAAACAATACTTTAATTCTTAAAAAATAATGCAATTAAATATCGTAAATTTTATCCCCGACTATATATATATATATATATATATATATATATATATATTAGTTACACTGCTTGCAAAATATTTGCTTTACTAATTTCAGGGATCATTCTGATGGAAACTGGAATGAGTCACAAACTACTGTCCTCCAGGTTGACTCTGGAACGGAGAACGGGACGGTAATAAGGTGAATATTATGCGATGCCTGACCTTTCTAGATGTTTCTTCTTCTAGATTAAAGTAGACGTGTCAGTCTGTAGCTAGTAGATGTATCATTTTATACTTTCAATTACTTACAGTTCATCTGATCTTAGTTCGCTAGCTGCATCACCGGGCGCGCTTGCGTTACTCACCCCTACTTCACGAAGGAAACAACTTCTGTTACTGCAACATCAGCAAAGATCATCTTTGGATACGGATGCTTTGGAAGAAGAATTTGATGCTTCACAGGTGATTTATTTTATATATCTATAATATATTTGAATCGTAAATCCGGTGTCATTAGTTTAAATACACTTGACTTTTATGCCTTGGTTTGTCTTTACAGAGCCAGTCTCCTACTTCACCACGAAATAAATTAGATACATCAAATTCAAGTTTACAAGTGAGGGCGTCTTTATCTCCACCAGCTGTAGTTCCAAATGTAACATTACCAATAACAAAGCAACCTACAATATCAAAAAACGTATCACCAATAGCCCCGCCAAAAGTAAATCATACACCTGCAATCGCTATTACCCATCCAAGTTTAGATTTAGCTGATATTCCATTTAAAAGAACTCCTAGCTTTATTAATAAGAAACGTGAAAGAGCTCTGAGTCCGTCTAGAAGAAGAGATTTGCAGAAGAAAGCACAACAAAAAGAACCAAATGGAACTATCCCAAATCGAATAATAGAATCGCCGTCTGAGCCACCTTTAGCCAAAGCTACTAGCAGCGAAACTAATTTAGCTAGAACTGACTCGGGTAAAACTAACACAACAGACGTTTCTGAAAGTACAACAACCACAGAAGATTATGTTACTGCCAATTCAGATAGTTCTAAGAAAAGCAATAGTAAAAATCAAACTCAACGTAAGTATTTCATTAATTTTAAATTCTACAACATCCGTAGAAATTCCATTATAATTTTACCACATTTTAGATGCAGAGAATAATAAAGCACAGGAAGGTTCGTCATTTGAAAGTGCATCAAGTTTATATTCTTCTACACGAACAGATAACATAGCTGAAGATTTGATTGTGCCAAGCTTTTCACCACCGTTACAAATCAACGATGATTTCATTGTACCAGATTTATCTTCACCACCGCTAGCTATTCCTGACAGATTACCAAAAGCTGTTTTGGAAAAAATTGAGATAAAAGCAGATGTTATTCCGACCATTGAACATATTAGGAGAGATAAGACTGAAATCAGTAAACCTAAGGAAGAAACTACGAAACCTGTAAGTACTATTCAGTATTTTGGTATTTGTTTCATAAGTACAACAAAGTACTAAATTATGGTCAAATATTAAATTATTTTCTTTCAGAGTTCCAGAGATACAATAAGTGGAAAAAGTAGTTCCAGTGGAAGTTATAGTATAGGTGGATCAAACCCAAATGTAACTGAAGGTGTTGATCGAACTCCAACAGAGAAATTAAAAGATTTACCAGAGAAGTTAGAACCGAAACCTAAAGAAGAAAAAGATACTAACCCTAGTATTAAAAAAGGACAAAGAATACCAAAAATGATGGTAAGACATAAAACATAAATTGAGCAAACAAAATAAATAACATTTTTTTTATCCATTTTTTGTCTCATAATTACTTTTTCTATGAAAAACAGGGATCATTATCAGATGACGAAAGAAGTGTCCATTATTCGTCGTCGGGCTATTATGAGAGTCCTGTTGACGATGACGACGACGGTGGTTTGAGTAAGTGACTCTAAATTTTATTAATTAGTTTTTTGTAAACTTCTTTTACTTTTAATGTTTGTGTTTTAATTTTTATATGAATATGAAAATTGATTATACGTTTTTACAGCCTACAAACATTCACAGAGATATAGATCGACAAATAGACAGAAAACATGGCTATCCGATGATAAACGAAGAAAAAAGAAAGCGTTTACTTTAGAATTTTCAAAATCTTATGATGATTCTGTATCCACTTCTCAAGATGACTGGGGCAGAAAAGACAGAGATCCCGGTAGTACCAGTCATCGATCTGAACGCATTACATTTAAACCTACAAGCACTAAGTCTCCAATAGAAGAAAAGGCACTTGAACCCAGGAAGAAGAAAACACACTTTGCAGATAAACCGAAAAGCGTTCAGTCTTCTCCTAGAGATGCTGTTGATATAGAAAAAATGATTAAAGAAAAAACAATAAAAGAAAAAGAAGTAGAAACAAAAAGACCAATGGAAAGAGAACGTCATGTGAAACGCACAAAATTAAAAGCTAAAAGTCCAACTCAAAGTAAGACGATAGATGGTGGTCACAGTTATAGACCGCAACACTTAGACAGAAGGGAAGGTATGGGACCAAATATGAAATTGCATTTAAACATTCCTACTTCTGATGATTCGAGTGAACAATACAGGAAAGATGGTAAGTTGGTTTGTACCATTATTAAATGTTCAAATTACAAAACAATATATATCTAAAATAATTCTTAACTTCTTAGGTGCAGGTAATGGAAATATATCTCCAAGAAAACATAGACGTTTACGTGATAGTCCAAGACGAAAAAATGGTGCTAATATTATAGCAAAATCACCTACATCTGGAAGTAATCATTCAGGATATAGGTAAAGAATATAATATTTTTTATTTATGTAAGACTAGATTGTTATTGTTGTGGCAAGTATAGTATTCCATCTCTGTTGTAGGTCAAGAAGGAAAAGTGGTTCAAATGAAAGCATATCACTTCCTGGTAGTTTACCGCGAAGAAAGCAGTCAATACCTACTGTACCTACATTAAGTTCCTTAGAAGCTGAAGATATAGAAACGGCAAGAACTCTTACGAGTGCTGGATCTCGACTTACCCCTCTACGTTATGTTCGAAGTCCTACGTCGTCGCCTAGACATCATCGAAAGCAAGATCGAGGTAAATTAAAAGATACTAGAAATTAATTAGATAGTTTTATAAAAGCTTCCTAGCAACTAAAATAAATTTGCATCTTAAATTGTATCTATGAATATTCTTGCAAATTATAAACTAAGTATTTTATTTGTAACTTGCTTAGAAGCAGTTTATATAACTGTTGTTACTTGAGTTGTAAAGGAATTTGTTTCTTTTAGAGGGAAAATTCGCAAAAGCAGCCTCAGCGGAGTCTCTGCGGTCTGTGTCACCAGGATCAGACTCAGTGTTTTATTCAGAGCAAACAGAGCAAAGTCTGACCGCCGCTGAGTGCGAGGCCAAAGCTCATTGCCTTCATTGCGGAAAAGAAGTCCATATCGTTACTGCTACACACGACCACGACAGTAGAGCATCGAGGACATCACATACTGATGTAAGTAATTTTACTACCTTTTGGTCAAATTTATGGAACTAACACATTTTATTTTAAGAATATAGTGTCAAATTGTCAAATTACAAAACCACGCTAAATTGTTTCTTCTTATCTAGATAACAACAACGTTTCTTAACTAAAAACTTTTTTATAGGAATCTTATGCAGATGCCGACGGTACACCAGATATAGTACCCGCACCAGCTGGCTTTGCTGATTCTCCATCTTGTCACTCATCTAAAAAACATGCAAATGGCGCTCGATTGTACAAGAAGTTAGATAAGAGATATCGTTCTGAAGACAAATCTAAGCATCATCATCGGCAGAGGCAAGATGTCAGAGCAAAGGTAAGTTAGAAAAAAAAATGGTATATATGTTTTAACTTCTCCCAAAAACTGTAATGAGGCTCCTTGAATGAGTTCTCAGTCTTTAAGAACGTCATCGCTTCTACACATTTCTTCTTTCTTTCATCATACTCGTATCCTCTTGTGCAAATACATCGAAATGTACCTGGTAAATTTAGGCAGTCCTCTGTTATATTGTCACAATTACGGTTTTCGGTCACACATTCATTTATGTCTACACATATTCCAAATCGTGATTTCCATCTGAAACCAGATTCTTTGCAATTGCATGAAACATTCCATTTATTAGCGACAAGGTCTTTGAAATTATGATTTTCTTTAGAATTCATTCTGCATTTTTTATGTAAATAATTCCTTCCCGAGTTCTCAACAAAACAAGGATTGAGACTATCTTCATTACACTTCTTTAGGTTATTGATGTGTTTCACTGGACAACAGGGATCTGGACAAAAACTGTACTTAGCACAAGCAAATGATAATCTATCTTCAGATCTTGGATCGTGGTTTCGAGGACCAAATTCAATGTCTAAACAGTTGGCAAAATTATCACAGGTCTCACCAAGCATCGATAATTCTGGCGTACCTAGCAAGGTATACCAACACATGTAATAGAATGCGGTTGTGCTCCATTGGAATTTTTCTATAGAACTTTCAAAGGGTAACCCACTTTTTTCTGCATTGGAAAAAGCCTTGTTACACGCGTTATCTATACTTTCTATTTCAGTTTTATTAGATATTTTATATTTGTTTATTATTGTAGTTGTATCATCGCTTCTGGTTAAAGGTGCCGTTTCAATAATACTATGCAAATAAATGACACATTTATAAAAATTGTCGTAACAGTTCTCGTAAACCTCCCAGTGTAATGATGCTAAAGGTGGAATAGCGAAGGCTTTAAAGAAACCAATTGAGTCACCCTTGGGTTTCTTGTGCTCATATCGTCTATCCCATTCATTGAATTTATAACTCCGTAGAAAATAAGCTATATTTTGTACAGCTGTCATAGTCCATTTCTCCTCAGGTATTTTAAATATCTGAACTTGGCCTGCTGTTGTTGTTGGGGTTTTAATTATCGAAGTATCTTCCGTTTCTAATTCATACACAAATTGCGAAATACCATCATTAAATATAATCGCTGAAATTGTACAAGACAATAGCAAAATGCTCTTTTCCTTCATTATAAATTCAACTTTTATAATTTCATTACAGTTTTATATTTATATCTCGGATTTCCGACCGGCCATCGATCATCTACTATCTCAATATTATTACCTGTGATTTTTAATCGTGTAACATGTGCCAAATTGACTAACAGTTAATCAATGTCAGACGTGAACCTCATTTTTCTTTATTAAAACTTTTTATAAAGAGGTCTACTCTTACTTTACCCACTATGTATACGATTATATAAACTATAAATTACCGAGTATATTCGAGAAAGTAGCCAGATATTCATTCATATTTATACCGTAACAGTCTGAAGAGAGAGGTAAAGAGGAATATGCGTCAAACGAGAAACCTCAAGACACACGCATCGCACGATCTGCTGGCAACAGTCTTGACAAATTAGGGGGTTCAAATGCAAGCGTAGATCCAGATGGTAAGTATTATTTTCGTTAAAACTTGTTCCCATATTACGCCTTTTTATGAAGCATGACTTTGATTCAAAGTTCACTTCTTGCTATTTTTGTTAACATAGGCGCCTTTTCAAACCATCAATCCAAGAAATATTAAGTTCAATTTAAAATTGATTTAAAGTCATCTTACGTAACGATGTTACATAACACGGTATTAATAACTCAAAACTTCTTGGGCTCTGGCAATTCACGTGACAAACCTGCGCAGTAGCTTATTTTTGGATCCGTTTTGTGGTGCGGGCTGGAATGCGACGGAGGGGGTATTTTCAATGTTCGCAAATTCGAGCGAGACGCAACAATAAATTCCTACTTGCACACTCGCCTTATTGAGTGTTGTTTGAAATTATGCGAGGGAAATGCGCAGACAGACTGTTGACGCCCATTCAAAGTCAAAGCCCAAGACGTTTTGCGAGGACTATAGTTAACTGTACTTGAAATTGATATGTTTTATTAGGCAACTAAAGTAAGAAATAAATACGTATAAGCTTCTTTAATTTAATTAGTAAATTAGATAATTACATAAAAGTTTGGTAATAACAGGTAGGGAGATGTTGCTAACTCTGTTACTTACGCGTGGTTATAATAGTACTAATTGTTTAGTAACGTCATTAACACAGTAGTGCAGTGACTTTTAAGTCTTATAAGTCAGTCATTTTTCGAGATATTTTGATTGTGATTTTACAGATAGATTACAAGTATAATACTCACTTCCAGCGGCGGCGCTACAACCCTTTGTGGGTTTGGCCTCCACTAATTTCCACCAATTGCCTTTATTCCTTGCTGCTCTTTTTTCTCTATTCTTAATTAGGAATAGAGAAAAAAGAGCAGGCAATTGCATGCTTTCCAATCAATTTCAAATCTTCAACGCTACTGATGGGTTAGTACCTTTTCCTGGGTCTGCCTTTTGGCCTTTTTTGTTGCGGGTTCCATTTGGTCATCATCTTTGCGTCCCTATTTCCAAGCATTCGTTCCAGGTGACCCGATCATCGGAGACGCTGAGTTTTACAGTATCTGTAACCGTTTTATTTTTAATGAGTGTCTCCAACTCGTGATTCATCTTGCACGATAACTTCTATCACTTTCTTTCACTGGTCCTAAAATATTTCAGGGGTCTTTCCTTTCAAAGACGGCTAGTTTTTGCAATGTCTTTCGTGTTTAAAGCCCAGTTTTCACAGTACGTCACTATAGTTCAAAGAACAATTTTATGTACGATGACCTTAGATCTGGTGCTTTAGCACCAGGCCTTCTTCTTAAGTAAGTTTAAGAAACTTCTTGGCTTCAAGGCAAGGATTTCTTATAGGAATAAAAACATTTATTCCTACAATGATTCTTGCTTTCACTTCGTCCTCAATTAATTTTGAGCGTTGCCTATAGACTGAAGATATCCAGAATAATTATGAAGATATATATGTTATTTAACTATGTATGTAGTTTCTAAAAAGTGTCAGATATTTAAATATGACATATGTATTTATAACAGAACACGAAGAATGCTCGGGTAGCTCTGAAGGGGCTGAAGGTAGTCGCGAAGAAAGAGGTGTTTACGCAGCGCCATGGTGGTGTGGCAACTGGATTATGCTGACAGAGAATGATGACAGTTGGACAAGAATTCCGCCAGGTATAATTATTCTTTATAGAAAAAGTCATACAGTACCAGTAATTATATTTATATGGCCGACGAGAGGAGCGGAAGCACGTGTGCAGTGGCGAGCCTTTGGAGAGGCCTTTATCCAGCAGTGGAGGGCATTGGGAAACTCATGGAGCTATACAGCACATGTACTTTCTTACTTTTTTGTTTATTATGCCGATTAATAATTAAGAGTAATTAATGTATAATGTAATTTAAATAATTCTGGGAGTTCTAAAAATATCTGAACCTTGACTTGTGAATATTTCATATAAAACATGCAAGGCAGTCTGTGACTATATCATGCCTGACTTCAGGCATACTTACATTTTTTTAAGGAATTGTAAAAATTCCTTGTCGGAATTGTAACAGCTAAAAAAATTTAATGTATTCATAATGTTACAGATATTTAGAGCTGTATTTTTCGTAATAGATGTACTAGATACTACGGAGATGAACCAGGAAGACCCCACAGAGTCTGAGACGGAGTTCAACAAGAGATACGTAGCGCTGACACACAGGCTGGTGCATCGACGGGCCTGCATCGAGTTAAATAGACGACAGACTGACAACACGTTTGGTAAGTATTTCGAAGAATAAAAAATATAACTGTTGAAAATAAAACAATCTATATCTCAAAACAACATACGTACCTATTCTTCGAAAGTAACAAAAAGACAAATGAAAGCTTAAAAAACCACGCCGGTTCTCGACCTCTAATTAAAAATCCTCGATGTTAAAACAAAAACGTTAACCATTTACAATAATTGTATGCAACTTACAACCATCGTCATGCGTAACAAATGATCCTGTTCTTCTACATTCAGGATTATCCATAAATTATGTCACGCAGATGTCGTTGTCTTTAAACCTTCCTACGTATGTCACGAGTTGTCCCCCGTGACATAGAGGTACCCACCTCGCTCTGTTACACCATGTGACACTTTGTGGACCCCCTTCCCTCTCTCTTAGTGTGTTAATGGATGACGCCTTTCATAAACTATGTTTGTTAAATTCACACACATTCTCTCACTTTAAACACATACTATCATGGGTAAAAATAAGTACGTAAATAATAAATAAATAAATCTAGTAGATTGTGAAATACCATTAGAATCAAATACTCTTTTTTTTAATCAGAACTAAGTTCTACTTTAACAATATGTCCTACCTTTTATTAAGGTTATCAAAAGTTTTTATATTTAAAATATTTGATTCGGAAATGGCTGGTAATGGCTTAAAACAATAATATAGCAGAATGGATGAGAAGAACGTAAGAAGAATGGTGGCGAGGTTTGATAGAGGCCTATGTCCAGCAGTGGAAGACAAAGACAGTGGAAGTTGAATCTATGAAACGCAACGTTCGTCTCTTTAATTCATTTACATTTTTACCGTCTGTTGCGTCACTGCCATTAACAAGACACGTGCTAACTGCTCCACTTCTAAAATTGTTACGTACCACGCCTATTTCTAGTACTCTCTCTATTTTGAATAGCGTCACCCATTATTTTAGGCGTGTCCCCTGAATTCTTTCGGTTATCTTCGTCATTGGCTCTAAGAAAATCAACTTCCTATGACATAATAATCCCCATCATATAAATAGCTTTTGTTACTTTAAAAATATCCCAAATTTAGGGATATTTTGAAGAGCTGATCCATGGCATTGAAAGTGAACTAATGATTAATGCTGCGGATGAAATAATTTTGGAGCCTGTAAAAGCAGCGAAAGTGGAAGTCGATAAAACTGACGCATAACTAACCGAACACAAGCGAACTAAATATAATTCTGAAAGCATTCAGAACGTCAGTTCTCAGTTGTTAGAGACACGCGACTGTGTACAGATGGTGTAATAATGCATAACGTTAGAAATGGTTGACGGTTTATTGATTTCTCTTACGAGACACGTTTAGACAAATTTAATGTTTACGTTGACGTAATTTTAGTGGTGCGCATGTGCGTTGGGTAAATTTAGTGGGAAAACCAGGTCAACAGTGGTTGAAGTTCAAGATCGTTCGAACTTTGACGATAGATTTTTTTTGGAAAATGGGGCACTCGTGTAAGTAAACAGTTTTAATCAAAAGTATTATAATAATTTTTAATCATTGCTTATGAATTTGATGGATTTATTCAATTGTTTTATGTAAGAAACTATAAAAGTTATAACTATAAAAGAACATTGTAGGTAATAAAATATCCAACATTTTTAGAAAGATCTTTAGTACAAAATATATTAAAATCATTAAAATTAGTTTTTAAATGTAATGAGTGTAATTAATTTAAAATACGAGTATAAATAGTTTGGGTTTTTAGTTCTGAATTTTAAGAAGCTATATTTTTATTATTATTTTGTTTTATTTTCAATATTTTTAGTCAGAGACGTTCTAACAAATCCCAAGGGAAGTTTGAGACAGAAATTGGAAGAAATTTTGAAACTGATGCTGATTTTGTGGTGCCGACAGTGCCAAATAAACAGGCTCGTAGCTGCAGAACCTTGTGGTAAAAGCGGATTATTTAAATGTTCTAACAAGTGCACATTATACAATAAAAACAGACTTTTTACTTACACATGAAAGTTCTACTTTTCTGTAACTGAACTTTATGTAGAACAGCTAAAGCAGATCTAATAAAAGTAGAACTTTTGTGTAGCTCAGCTTTTGAGTTGCACCATATACTTCTAGTTTTCTTTGCCAATGAAAGAAACTAATTTGCACATTATTAGCCTAAAACGTTACTAACAACTTTGTAATAAGTGGATTATTATAAGGATTAACATTATAATAGCTTCTAATATTTCTAATAACACTATAATACAAACTCGCGAAACCGACATCAATATTGTAGCAATTCTTATCCACGTTTGCATCAAAGGTCATCATTCAGATTGCACAATAACTGCAAGTGGCGGTTAATCAAAAGTAATGCTATATTTCTATACTTAGGCCTATAAAAGTTAATACTTAGGCCATCGATACACTAACTAAAAAGCACAAAATAAAATTATATAATAAAAACGTTTTTTTAAAAACAAGCTTTTATGCAAGCCATGTACTAAAACGATTTTTTTTTTTTTATATATATACTAGTGGGCGGACGAGCAAGCGGTCCCACGTGATGGTAAGTGTTACCGCCGCCCGTGGACACCTGCAATACCAGTTTATATTGAATTATTTGTTCTCAACGTGCTTGTCGCGCGAATTGTGAATGGTACCTACTTTTATGAATATTTCGCGACAAGCTTGTTGAGAACAAATAATTCAATATAAACTTATTTTATTCGTTTTAGTATAGGGCTTGCATAAAAGCTTGTTTTTAAAAAACGTTTCTTTATATTATTTTATTTAATGAGTAGATTCTTTCAAGGATTTTCAGATAAAAACTTACTTTAAAATAATACAAGTGTGTGATAATAAATGTTGACGTAAAGATTCCGTAACACATTGCGAGTCAGTGCCTAATTATTATTTACATATGGAAACATTTTGATTTGGTTTGATTTTTTTAATTTTACCTTAGATCTGATTTTCTCAAATCTCTTCCAATAATATTTGATAATGAAGTTTCGAAACTTATTATTTACATATTTATGTTTATGCTTATAGGTTATGTTTTGAACATTGTTATATAATATTTATACCATTTTAAGAAAAACTATTAACGAATATTTTGTCTAACCACCAAAATACAATAGAAACATTAATAACAACTTCGCTAATACACTATGAATGACCGAACTTTTAACTCTTGGAATGTTGCCAAGCCATTTAGCGAAAGTTTGATGCAAACACAACTATTTCAATTGCGGATACAAATGATTCAAGTATTACGTACGAAGCAACAATGTGTGTCACGGCCAGATGCTTCCCTGAAGTTTATTCCTTAGTTCTAGGTCATCGTGGATTGTACTAATAAGATAAAAGTAAAATACTAGGTCAATACAAAATATGTGTCTGAAAATGTATTTTATCACTTTGTAAATGTAAAAGAGAAATTATTTATCGCTTCGCATGAGAGAACTCAAAATATCAATACGTAGTCGTGGCTGTTAACAGAGCCGAATACAAAGAAAAAAGGCCTATATCGAAGCTTACACTCAGTACTGGATGGAATTTATCTGGCAGTGATAATATTGACAATATTTGTCATTACAGTTTCAATGCGAATTTAAAGATTTACATGCAATTATGCTGTAAGTAAATGTAATCCAATTTTTATTTAATTAATTCAATTTCCATAATTACAAGTTGATGATTATAACAGAATGAAAGCAGTACAAGTATAATATATTAATCATGTATTAAATCTTGAATGCCATTATCCTGATATATCCTGGTTAGTGCAAAAGAAAGGCAAGCATTAAAATAATGTTTGTGACGTTATCCGAGCAAAGGAACCTTCTTGTCTTCATAATATTTATGAAATTTAGCTTACTATTTTATAACTTCAAATTTCGTTGCTTCGAGATTCTTTTTCAATAGACACATGCTGCAACATCTGATTTTTAACATGAATCAAAAAGAAAAAAGTTTTTTTTTTAATTACTCTCAATATCTGGAAAACAATATTTACTTATGGTTTCCTTGTCTCAGATAATGCCACGTTTTAAGAAGCGTGTAACAAATCTGATTAGTCTGGAACATGTTAAACCAGAGTTAAAGACTGTTTTCAAAGTGTGTTTACTTCTTGTGGTTGGTTGTGGGTTAAAGTTTCCTTTATCACAAATTACATTATCTTCAATTTAAACTCGGAGTCTAACCCAGCAATCAGCAATCAGATTCAATTTTGCTGTTCAATTGTTGTTTTTAATAAAGACCCTGTCGGATCAAGCAACGCTCGAATAGTCAAAGAACTAATCTGGGCTCCGGAAACGTAACTAAACTATAATAATAAAAAAATTAACTATTAATAAAGAAACCAAAATTTTATTGTTTTCAGAAAGCGACAAAACAGTAGTAGTCAGACGCGGCAACGAGGAGTTCGGCTTCAGAATCCACGGTAGCAAGCCAGTCGTGGTGTCCGCGATCGAACCCGACACACCAGCCGAGACATCCGGTCTGGAGGTTGGAGATATCGTCATTGCTGTCAATGGTGTGTGTTTGGATTTATAAGTGTTTGTATAATTATAATACGCAAATAAAAATCCTTCTATTTACAATCAAGCTGAAAAATATTTTGTTTAAAATATATTAAAAAATATAACCAAGAATTATTCAGAAAGTGGCCAATAATACCGAACAGTTAAGACGAATGTACCTTTAGGAAGTAATAATTGTTAATGTATTTACTAACAATATTAACTATTAGTACCAGTATTAGATTGCATTACGCAGTACCTACGCTGCAAGAGTTTATATCCTCCAGTAGAGATTTTCAAGTCACATACTAGTATTTACTTAAATGTATTTCCAACGAAATTTGTATTAAGTACATTTAGCATCAGGAGCTAGCACACTGCTTTCTCTTTAAATATAGATTTGCATTTCAAGTGATTGCATTAAATTATTTCATATATGAATATTTTACTCTTTACAACACGTGTCTTTATACAAATTGGTTCATTTAATTAGATTTATTATTATTGGTCATGAAATATTTAATAATAGATCCTATACCGACTTTAAGAGTTATTTCTTGTTCCAGGGATCAATGTATTAGACAAAACACACTCTGAAGTAGTAAAAATAGCTCACTCCGGAACGGAGACACTAGAGCTGGAGGTAAGTGACAAATCTAAATTTAAAAGTGATAAATGTAGGTATCATAACGATTCACACGTTGCTAGGCAAATAATTATCACTTTAATTATACACGTTTCTTATTATAAAATATTATATTGGTATTCCCAAGCCTTTAATATTCTAATTAATTTTTGTTATAAACTTTCGGTGATGGTATCAATAATATCAATTTTGATCGAAAGGCAGTTTGTTAGCAAGTTTTCGTCTCGTTACCAGGTCGCTAGAACATGTGAAGTGGTAGCATCTTTAGCCCACGAAGGTGGTCCAGCAGCATTATACTCAGGCTACTTATGGCGAGCGGCACCTGTTAGACCTCATCACCCGCCGCGTTGGACAAGACGCTGGTTCGTGCTGAAGAGAGACAACTGCTTATATTATTATAAGACGGATTCGGTGAGAATTTACTTTTAAAGTTTTATACTGACACGCGATCCTGCGTTGCCCTGCCGAAGCAACGTTCAAAGTCGAGTTCCGATCCTTCCACGTAGGAACGGATGTAGCTCCACACACATTTTCCTGACTGAGTGCCTTCTATGCTCGCCTTGAACTATGCCACTAGAGCCACAAAAATTCAGTCATTCTTCTTAATTCTTTAGATTATACTACTATAAAAGAACAACGCCATTTCTCGCCTAATCTGTGGCCGTGCAAGAATGACTTTACAGTAGGTATATCCATACGTGATCATTGTCTTTTTTTCTCTATTGATAATTAATTCAAAATCGAAACGGAAACAAACTTGTAACAAAACATAAACTTGTAAATTTTATATTAATTGAAGTATATTTTTAAATATACATACTTAATTTAGTAAATAAGTACCTACTCCTATCTGTTTCATAAACTTATATTTAACAAATTTACTAATAACGATTGTTATAATTATTTTATAAATTTTATTGAAATTCTAGTGAAATCTTCGGACTTGGACATGAAATATTTTCTCCAAAGTTCGATACAATAAAATAGTACATATTAATTCAACTGCCACCTATCGCTTTCCCAGAGCATCCACCCAGTCGGTGCGCTAATGCTGGTCAACTACCAGTTGACTGAGGAAGATGCGGGGAGACCGCACGGGTTCCGACTACAGCGCGGCGGTGGGAACCGGCTCCAACTCGCGGCTGACACTGCTGAAGCTGCCGCTAGATGGCGTGCTGTCTTAGCACACGCTATAGATGCTAGCAACCAGGTATAACAATAATAACGCTTCACTCTATGGCCTACACAATGACTACACAATACCTACTTGACGTACAATACCTACAATACCGCACCGCTACCGAGACATTCGGTCGTTGAAAATCAATCAGACCAACAACTTGTACGCTTTTCCTAAAGGTACAGGTGTACTAATTCGTAAACATTACAACAGATGGCGATGTAACAAATCTTGTTTCTCATTTGTGTAGGTACATATTACATATTTTTATAACCATAATATTTTCAGATTATACACTATTTTCGCATATCCAAACTTGTAACGATATTTGGAGACCAGTAAAATTAGTATACATTATTAAACAATTATATCTACTTCTATAATTAATTCGTGATACGCAAAAGTTTCTATTTATTTTTAATTAATTTATTTATTCGAAAACTCCAGTCGATCAATAATTTTCCAGTATATCGGAAAATAAAACTGAGATAACCTTATAGAATCCTGCATGAAGTGCATATTAAGAAGTAGGTATTAGTTAGTTATTCTAAAAAAGTACATTTATATTTAAAAGAAGTTATATTTGGACTATTGATTTGGATGGTGTTCTGCTTTTGTGTATGAACCCACAAAATGTCAATTTAGCGAAAACGAGGGTCTAAGTTTTTTTTGGAAAAATTAGCTTTTGTTTTTTCTTTAATTGTCGCTTATTATAATTTTGGTACTCACTTATTACTTATTACTTTACTCACTTATTACTTTTACTTTATACTTTTTACTCACTTATTACTTTTGGTACTCAATAAACGGGGTTATTATTTATGATTCTTTAATTTAATGTGTCTAATGTTTATTATTCTAAAACTTTTAATTTATAAAAAAATGTTTTATACAAATTTTAAATGTGTGAATATTGATTTTCCAAAAATGTTCTAAGTACCTTAGGACATTTTAAAAATATCTTATCGTTGTAGCTAACTCTGAAACATGTTCTACGTGTACAATTTACGTGTACGTAGAACCATTTTGCAAAATGCTGTAGGTACAAATATTAATATTTTTATAAAACTATCCTAGTATTTTGGATAACTGAATAATGTTATAATGTTTACGGATATTAATTCAACAAATGGATAGAAAACATAAAAATACGAATACGCTTAGTACTTCGTTTATCCGACATGCAGTATTTTACCCGCACATACCTAGTACACAAATGTTAAATTACAAATCACGCACATGTCCAGGCCATTAGGGCCACAAGAATTTAGCCATTCCGAAAACACATACTGAAGTAATGGCATATAGTATCTCATTTAAACAATTTTTGCTATTTAAAAAAGAAAATAAAGGAGAACTGGCGGGCTTGTATGGAGTCTGGTCCGAGTAGCGTCGGTGAGAAAATGAGAAAGGTGAGAAAATCGCTCCATGGGTTTTTATTTAAAACTCGTACCCATTTCAAAGTAACTATGTATACTGTGAAGGTAGATCGATCGTAAAATAGATCATGCTGTATCCATTTACCTATACATTTATCCATTCTATTTACGATCTCAATAACATCATACACTTTGATCTCAATAGCCTTTGAACGCGGCTCCGCTCGCTTGAACTACATATTATTATTACCGTAACAAAATATATAGATACTACAACCAGAGAAAATATCTATAAACACAATGCGCATTGTCATGTGCATGAGGGAAGTATGACCTTGAAACGTCATATTTCCCAAGCGGGTTGGCGAGTCCACGTTATAGGAGGTGTAGTTCCTCAGCGCTTGTGGTATCCTCTTCCCACATTCAAGGAAAGGGATGGAGTGGTGCTATGCTAAATCTGGCCGACGTCACATGGCTAATGTGGTGCCTTTTTAGGTACTGGCTGATAAATTTCACGTAATGATAAACTTCGTAAACTTTCTTTCTAGCGCGATGGTTGGTTAGACGTCACAATGAGAAACATGAAGTTACCTCCCTCTTCTATTCCCCGACCTGACTGCTTCGGATACCTCATGAAGTTGGGTTCCAAATGGAAGTCCTGGGCGAAACGGTACTGCGTACTGAAGGATGCCTGCCTTTACTTTTACAATGATGGCAATAGCAAGAGTGCTTTTGGTAAGATTTTTAATGAATTTGTATATAATATATACGTATAATAATTGATCTTTATGATGAATCGAGATGTCTATTTTCAAACTGTATCTATGTCTGTCTATCTTTATTTTTATATAATCGAGGCAGCAGACGGTCAAGCGGCCCACGTGATGATAAGTGGCTACCGTCGCCTATTCATAACTGCAATATCAGGGGGTATGGGGATGCGCTGTCGACCTTACAGAATCCTATTCAGTTTTCTTGAAGAACCCCATATCGTAGCGTAATGGTCGTAGCATGTCGTAACGTATAGGGTGTCCCATATTGGGCGCCGGATTTAAATTTTCGCGACATTTTTTTTGTTTGGTAGTTGGCAACTCTGGATTGTTTATAGATGCCACTTATGACAGTTGCAATTTGTCAACATGGAACGATACACGAAAGAGCAACGCAGTATGAATTTTAGAGCAGTATGAAGTGGACCATCATTTTGGCCAAAAAATCATCTTTAGTGACGAGATCCCGTCAATAAGCAAAATTATTGTATCTTGGGCTTGGAAAATCCTCATGAATCCTCAAAGAGTTACAGTTTTGTGCGGCTTTTGGCTCGGCGGGCCATTTTTTCAGGTATCGGTATTTAGGTAGGCATAGAGTGGTATGCGAACATGCTACAGTAGTTTTTTTGGCACCAATTGGAAGATATGGACTTCGATCAACTGTGGTTCCAACAGGAAGATGCCACATATTACACAGCCGGAGAAACAATAACTTTATTTTTTTCTATATTAAATCCAGCGCTCAATATGGGACAGCTTTCATCTATGGTTTTAACATATAGATAGGTATATCTATTAATTTGATCTTTAACTCTAAGCTTTGACTCTGAGTTAGTCAGCTTATGACCGTGGTTGATGTAACCGTGTAACTCAGGCGAAACGTAAAATACAATAAAAAAAAGTAAAAAAATGCATTCTAGACCCGTTTAATAGATAAACCTTAATGAATTCTTGTTGTGCTTTAATTTGGTGTTTAGCTAAATTTTAACGTCCCGGTCACCGGACCTTTTTTTTCGTCTACTGCTGGATATGGGCCTCCTCATGCACATTGTCTTGTACGTGAGGGATGTATGCCCTTAAAATAGCACGCTGTCTAAACGGATTGGCGAGTCCACTCTTTTAGAGGTGGTGTGGTTTCACGGCTCTTGTGGTAGCTGCTTTTTTATTCGACTTTTACCCACGAGAAGAGATGGAATTACGGATTTAGTTCTAGTATCTCAAATTATTTTATCATATACCTATTTATCTAAAACAAATAACATCATACGTGAATTACACTTTTGAAAAGGAATTCCACTATAAAAGAAGCATTAATGCGGAAGCATTTTAAAAGATCTTTAATATTAACTCAGGGTTTAGTAGCCAAAATACAATATGGAATAAAGAAATGTATTGAGGTAGGTAACTATCGTCTATTTGCTTAACAGGTATGGCGTGCCTTCACGGCTACAGAGTCCAGACTTGCGCTCCAGGTGGTAAGAAATACGCTTTCGAGGTAATGCCTACAGAGCCGAAGCAGAGACACTTCTACTTCCACACAGAATCTGAAATGGACAAGAAACGGTAAGTTATTTTTTTAAAGAATAACAGTCCACTTGATGGTAAGTGTATACTATCGTCGATAGACATCTGCAAATGCTGACATCAATCCAAAATGCTAAACATTGACACGCCAACAAATACACCACCTAGCAATGGAGATTCAGCAGTGTGTTTTTGAAAACCAATGGGAAGGATGGAGAATAGACGAGAAGAGACGGAATGTGAAATATGAGTATGCATACTCAATCACTATCGAAACAGGTATATTTTACGGAAGTGTTTTCTGAATGTGGGGTAACTCGGACAATCCAGCGGCTGTGAGATTGCACCTTGCACTCCAAAATTTGGGACAAAATTTCGATTATCCTAAGACACCCGCAAGGATGTATCTTAGACCATTACTAACTACTCTTCCAGTATTAGTTCGACTTCCAGGTTCGACGAAGCTTAGCCATAGTTATAAGTATAAGCTTTCTTCTTGCTGCCGAAGACAGCACTGCAAGAAGAAGAAAGCTTCTTCAAATAGCCATGATGATTGTCAACGAAGTTTGACAATCCTGATCAATCAAGACGAAATTCCCTTCTTTGGCCCAACAGACCAAATTGCTGGATCTTTGGTCTAATCCAGCAAGCTTCTCCACATCGTCCTGTGAACACTTTTAAACACTCCTAACGGTTTCGACGTTCTCTCTGTCTGCTCATTAGGATTCAGTTCATAAGTTACGAAACATAAATGAAAGAAAAAATAGTTTTAATAGTAATTAATGAAAATATTTTTTATTGCTACAGGTGGATGGCTGCCCTGGAGTACTCCATAGACCGGTGGATGAAGGCCGGTTGACGACGATATTTACCGTTAGAAGATACTTTTAAGTCTTGTATTTAATTCCTAATTAAATATATTTATTTCACTTTCAGTTCGATTGTTTTGAATCTCCTTCCCATTTGAAAATGAAGTATATAGAATACATGAAAATAGGAGGAATGCATTAGCATTATTAGAAAATAGTACCTACTAATTATAGTAGGTACTATTTTCTAATAGCACCTACTAACTAATACTAATAGTACTAATTCTGCATAAATTAATGTATTAGTCAATGTATTGTAAATTTTTGGAACAGGATTACCTACTCGTAATTCAAAAATGTAAAGAGAGTTTTATGAGGTCAAGAACACAAATATTAATAATATCAAATTAGGACAAAAAGTCATGACACGGAATTTACACATAATTATCTTATTTATGTAGGTTCATGTGGTTTTACTTTTTTTTATTTATTTCAACATTGCTATGGTTTGTAAGAAAAACATCGGTTGCCTGGTGCCATCAAACTGTAGGTATAGTCTAGGCACTGCACACTCGCTTTATTCGTGAAGTCGTTATATTATATTATCGTTGTTTTATTCTTAGGTACGTAATAATTAGGTACTTCAATGAAACTAAATCGTTCTTATGTGTGGTATACGCATACCGATCGATACATGTTGAGGAATCAATAAAATGTTTGCAATTGTATCCAAATTAAACGTAATTTAATGTACACGTAACATTCTGTTAATAGTTTTATTTCTACTTTATATAATGTCATATTTTTATTGTGAAATTGATACATAGGTAACTAAATTTTCGCTTAATTTATTTTGTAAAACAAATCTTCTAATTATTTTCAAATGGGACTGAGATTAGCCCTAAGTTATATTGTCAATTAGATGTTAGTTGCAAATAAACATTTATTTTATATAAAACTATTTTTTGAAAAAGCTTGTCATGATATGTTTATATAATTATGTCCAAATAAATTTCAAACAACGCCAATCCCGTCCTTGAAATCTATATCTTCTTACGTATGATCTGTTTATAATGCACATGTCATTGCTCTGAAATTAAAAAAAGACAGTTTCAAGAGATAGATTTAACAAAAAGACCCGGTTCAAAATACCGGTTAAAACATTTAAGTAAAATGTCAAAATAAAAGAAATGGTGGAAACTTCGTATTTTACAGCAATAACTCAGATATACTGATCTTTACGTTTATTTATAGAGATATTACAGAGAAAGACATACGATAAACTAATTAAATAAAAAAAAAATAACAAGTAGTCTTAATCTATCTCCTTATACATTTCTCACGAACCTAAAATGTAATTTCCTTTTAGGTGTCAAATAAGAGTTTCAACATGTAAAAAAAAATATATAAGCAAAAAAAGAGAATAATTACGAAATATACAACATATTTTTCAAATTATTTTTTATGACATAATATAGATAATTTTAGTAGATCCCGGACATTATTTTGAATTTTAGTAATGAGTTATTAAATAAATCTATTGACAGTAATTTATCATTATACGTGCTGTGTAGTCTGCGTATTGATGCGCGCAAACCTACCTACAATAAACATCGCACCAGATGTCAGCATAATCGACTATTTCTAAGGGAATTTTTCAGAATAAGAACATTTAAAAATCCATAACAAAATCTAAACTGGCAATAAAAGAAGACTTGTATTTCCCTGTGCATGTATAACGTTTAATACCTATTGAAAGTTTGAAAAAAAAACCACAGATAAATATGAAAAAGAAAGATATGTCAAGAAAACTGAAACAGAATATCAATCTGCAAATTTCTATGGTTTTTCAAATAATGTAGATAAGTATGAATATTTTTTTTTGAAATATTTGATATTCCAATACGGATTATAAAAAGCTATTATATATCAAATGTTTTCTTAAAGTAAAATATTATTTAAAACATAGCGTTGATACAATTAAATGCAACAGAGCATCGAAAAGGATAGTAGGTAGCTTATACATAGAGTTTGTTGTATTTACCTATTTTAAAACTAAAATGGATGTCTGATAATGTATATATAATAAATATATAAAAGAAAAGAAACAAAATATAACGAAAATGTTGAGAGTTCAATGAAATGAAATTTAGGAGAAATGTCTTTTTATATATCTAAAACGACTGACAACATGAGACTAAGGAAATGATATTCAATGATATAGGGAATATATTTGGATGATGTGCCAAAGAGGTAGGTACATAAAAGTAAATATGGATTATACAATGTAATTCTTAGTAGAAAAATGGCAAATTTCGTATAGTGGTGAATTATATAATCATAACCTACTGATCATAATTAATTATTAAAATCAATGTCAAATGAAATTACGAAAGTGAAATCACTTATAAAGTGACTCCATTGATTGAACTCGATTGATAAAGTCCTCGGTATTTTTATCAAAATACTAAATCATGCATAAATGAACATTTGCCATACAGGTTGCCATATATGATTGTTATACATTCATTGATCGTAACGTTAAATTATATTAAAAAAAAATATTAATCCCGTTAATTTAGAACACATTAAATTGTGAAACAATTATAATACTAATTTTATTCGTAGCTATCTTACGAAAGGAAGACATTTTGATTTATTTGTCGATAAGCGCGCGATAGGTCCCAAGGACCTCTTATGTCCTTGGCGAAAGTTAATTCCTATTACGTACATAATATTCATTAGATGTAAAACGTAGAGGTATTATGTGAATAGAGTAATTAATGTATTGGTGTGCCAAAGCCTGTTTATTAGAAATCAAGGTAGATAGATAGACTATTTGACTTCGATTAAATTACACAATGAAATAGTTTTTATATTTTTCATGTTTCGCATGCAATCCTTGGATGTTAAATATCAGTGTTGTGAAATTTTAAATTATAATATTTGTTAATTATAATATTTGTTAATTATAATATTTGTTAATTATAATATTTGTTAATGGTCAATAGTTTAATTTAACTTTTGTAAATATTGATTTTAATTTAAATTGCAATTTCGTTACATAAATAATTAAATGTGTTATCGTATAAGATTCAATATATACCTATGAATGTATTTGCCCTTTAGAACGTGGTCCATACTAGGTGACTTAAAATTGTGCATTAAATGAATGGTGAAGTTAAAAATAAAGCCATGTATATAGATAATGACGTAAAAGCTCAAATATATTATAAATGATGAATAAAAAAAAGACTTGAATATTACAGTATTCGGTTTATAGCTTATAGATTAGCCTTCTAAATTAGTGAGTGTTGTAAGAAACATGAGTAACTGAATCATCGCGAAAATATAAATGCACGTTAAAAACATAGTGTTAAATTTTATTGGTAAATTATAGATTTATCAAAAAATTGTAGATTATAATAATAAAAAATAGTTATTACGATGTGTTCAGTAAATAAGTAATCCCGTATAAGAAGGATGTAATAGATTTTTTCAATTATATATTTTGAGTTGTTCTCACGAATTGTGACTCCGGTGTTTCGCCAAAAAATATCATGCCAAATTTTATTATCGATGTTGCCAAAATGTTTTTTATTTAACGTAATGTAACTAAAGCAAAATATTGCTACCCAGTTTTCTTATTTTAATTGTAGTAATTTAAATTTAATGAAAATTATAATGATCGAGAAATGGAAGTAACCGTCTCAGTGCAGACAGATTTTTAAATATTTATGTGACTGTATCTATAGATTTCGTTGTAATAAAGTATAAAATTAAGTATTTTATTTCATTTTATACCTCGTTGACCAAAATAGAGGGCCTTAATAAAGAAAATATAAAAAAGTACATAATAAACCTAATATAAAGTACATAATAATACCTACTGATAAGGTTGTCAGAATACTGAGGTACAATTTTATTGTACTATTATAGTACCTACGTGTAGGTAACTAATCATAAAATACAGTAGGCTTTAAAAAATAAAAAATGGCTGCCACATTGCTATGTATGTACATACATATTTCAATGAAAAATTTTATATCGAAAACCTTATTGACAATGTTTATCAATTAGCATCTGTTCGTATGGTCTTGCATCGGCCCAGAACTCGAGAGCGGAGTTAATTTACACGACTTATGAGCTACTAACACGAAAAATAAACAATCTAGCGACATCCTTCCCTTTTTTATCGCTCACAAAGTAAAAAGTATGGAAGGCTTCGGTCGAGCGGGGGAGGGGACGCCACGGGAGCGCTACTGCCTCTGATGGCACACGCGCAGTAGTACGCGCGCACTTCTCCCACCAGTCGCGCGCCATCTGCGCACACGCAACCTTTGCGTCCAGTGACACTGAAAAAACCTGTATTTACTAGAAAAAAAGCAAAGCTTTTGTGGATTTCAGTGAACTTGATCCCGTGAAATTGAGTGATAAATGCATTTGACTGTGTCGAGTGTAGTACGATTAATTATTTATACGGCAATAACTGACAGTGTCTATTAACTGTTTTATGGGTTGTACAGTGTGCCTATTGTTGTGTGCACGTCCACAAATCTTCTATTCACCTGTTTCGACGCCACTGCGGTTGGACTGTGAAATGTGACAAAAAATTGCAATGAGCCTCTATTGTGAGTTGCGGACCGCCAGTTTGTAAACTTTGTGGGACTACCTGACGACTGGAAGGTTGGTGAATCGAGCGATAGATCGGGCGACCTGTCCACTTGGTAAGTTTTTAAGGGTAATTTAATACAGGATGTGGAATAAATTGGGTAGGCAGGGTGCGCTTGGATCTCGCTACCTGTTTTGGTATACATGTGGTTGATGGATGCGCGTGGGTTAATGTTTTATTATTGTTTTCCAACAGCTGTGTGTGCATGAAATAAAACAATTCTGGGAAGTAACGGGCGTGCGGTTGCCTTTTGTTAGGTAGGCACTGATGTTTTACAACCGTGGCTAATTGTTTGCCCGCTTCCTGCCACTGTGTTTCGCAGTGATTATTCTAAATTATCAGCAGTGTTATCTTAAGGATAAGCGATTACTATGCTAAGTTATGTAATTTAATTTAATTGTTACCAACTTGTTTTGATTAATTTATATATTAAGAAATCATCTAGATCTACATAATGCCACACTAAATATTTCTAATTAAGATCCCCTATGTCGTGCATTCAGAGAGACGCACAAAGACAAACACAAACTACCCCTTATACGAATGTTTACGGAAACATCATGTTTGCCAGACCGAGAATATAATCCAGGATCCTTTGCAGAACAAGCAGGAACACCACCACACGAGCTATGGTCCGATTAATAGAGGAAGAGTTCTGACAGCTGACATACATCTTAACATAAATATTTAACATGTTGCAAAAATCATTTTACAACTGGATACTCGTTTAAGATTTTTTTTTTCCATTTTAATTTTTATTTTATTATAACTTAAGAAAGAAATGATATTTACATAAAATGAGTTAAATACACAACTGTCGGCGCTCTTCCTATGATAACCGGACCATAGTCAGTTATCACAATAGCTTTAATTAAAATCGCATATAATATAGCTATAAAACTATATCCCACTATTAATGAGAGGTTATGTCATCCTAGTAATAATTGTTTAAAGGTCATCAAAGTGAATGAGAATACCCAGAGTCCATTCCCATCTTATCCTGTGCCTATCCAATTTTCCAACCCTTCTTCAAATCCATTCCTGAATCTCCAAAGGCAGACAGGACATCTGGAGACGTACCAAATTTTGTGATACTGGACTGATGTTGGTATGTATCGCGGATGTCCAGTATTCACAGTTTCTGGTAGTAAGAATACCACCTGGTACCATCTGGCTGTAGACAGTACATCTGGACTGTTTGCTCGTCTACCGCCTCTTACTATATAAAAAATATAAAATTACCAGAAATGAATGAATTTTGAGAATCCTTTATCACTCCAATCCGCATCTCCCACAACGGATCCTTTACCATCCGAGCCCGCCTCCACTGTACGAGAGCAACGAGACGGGATGGTTCCAATTCAAAATAATTTATTGTATACATCATTTATAATTGAACTCATCACTCTCATCAGGCATAATTACATCATTTAATGGAAAGAAAAGGAAAAGACGAGGAAAAAGGATTCTTATAACTCTCACTCACTCCCGGAACAGGTAGGTAACTCAGTCGGTAGAATGCGTTCAAATGGTTGTAGGATGTAGTAACCCATTATCCTCCCAATTGAATCCTCTTTCCTATTTGTCCTTTAAATACTGTACAATACTATATTTTCACTTGGTAGTTGGTAGTATAATTAAAACGTTAAAAGCGAGAACATTAATCATGGAACGAAATGCAAATATCGGTTACATGAGAGTTCAAACCCTGTTAGAGACAATTGAGTTTGAACCTGTTCTAATGTGGGACGCCCGCTAATCAAGTGAACCGACAATTTGAAGAAGTTTGTGGTAGTTGAATGAAAATAATTGAAGTTAATGTATGATGGTGAGCCTAGGAAGAGGCCTACCTATATCCAGCAATGGAGAGCCATAGACTTATGGTATGAATGGTATTATAAAGATAAACCACATTTTCATTATGAAAGGGTCAGCTCTAGATTGCACATGACTTCTAACTGAATTAAACAGCTCTAAAACGCCATTTGAATTAATTCCCTGATATTTCTGATTATCAAATTATTGTCCAGATACATCGCTTTATTGTCTACATCAGATCAGAAAACGTGTAATCAGATGTTATTTTTACATAATTGTGAGCTCTCTGAAATACCTAGTAGCATATTATCAGAACTACGTTCTTTGAATATAAATTAAATCGGCTGCCAAAATCTAACATCAACTAAATGCGCAGTTCTCAACACCAATAAACATAACATATCGTGTAATAAAGCCCTTATCACCCATACGTAACAATAACGAAGCAGAAGCGGCTGTTTGTTTAATCGTTCCACAAATAGTAGTTAATCTTCACCATCAAGTGATAAAACTGTATAATCTAATCGCGCCATACACGACTCGAGTGATATCAAATACAACCTTGCGGCACCGAAAACGTGTGACGGTAAAATTCCAGCAATAAACTCAATGATTGCCTATAGTAATGAGATTTGATAGTTTGGTGAAGTTGATCCATCCATCCATCGTTGATAACGTCTATATAAGTCGGCCTAAAAGTAAAGTATTTCTAATGAAATCAAATATATGGAGTTGCGTAAAACGAATTTATGTACGAATCTGAATTAAACAATGCAATAAAGAAGGGCTACGTAATCGACTTCAACAAAGTAACGACTAATTCCATATCATGAATTATTTCAAATTATTATCTCGCTGACCTTCACTCTTTGTGTAATCTCATTTACTGTTTGTATAGTGTTATTTGTGTAATTTTTATCACTTGTCTTAAATTCTGTAAACGTTTATCATACGATACTTTCAACCTGTGTTTCTTCACTGCTGGATATAGGTCTTTCCCAAGGCTCGCCACCTTCATGCAGCCACTAAAGGCGACTTTATTCAAATCGTCAATTCACCCGGTTGGAAGCCGTATCACGCTACGTTATCGGTACGTTGTCTCCACTCGGGGACTCGTCTACCCGTTAGCTTATCGGTCCTGCGACTTCAGCCTCCTGATTATTTGAGTTATGCTGCCAACTTTAATTCTTCGTCGAATTTCTTCGTTTCGGATTTTGTAGCAAAGAGATTTCGAACGTGGCACTTTCAAACTCTCGCTAAACTACTTTGACATATTGCTTATTTGTTTACTCGGCAATAAATTCACGGATTCATTTGTCAAGTGTTCCTATTTAGATTTTCCATGAAAAATACTGTCCTACTTTTTTACTCTAACTTGGTTCAAAGACCTTAGCTCCCTTTCTGCAGTTTATTTCTCAAAAAGATTTCTGAATTTATTTATAAATATTTATTTCCCATGAATCCCAGAAGGCAACTAGGCTATGACGCACTCTGAAAAAATAATGGTAGTGTTGACCAGACTTACCGTTATACGTTTGACCTATGCTCACGTAATAAAAAGACTACATATCAGATTGATGGTACATATCAAATTATATTTTTACATGCACAGTATCTTCGAGGATCTAATGTCAGATAAATTATTCTCACGATTGTAACTTATGGTCCAATACTTGCATCAATCAAGTAGATATAGGAAAATACCTTTTATCCACTCTTACCTGTTGGTTTCTCATTTTTCTAATGTTGAGTAATAATAAGGTGGCTACCTGTACTTATTTTTTTATGTTTTATGGCTTAGTGCAAGTTCCTAAAAATTTGGGAGCTTGTGAATATCACAGGCAGGGAGTTATCGCTATCTCTGTTATTCATGAGTGATCTATACTTAATTTGACTTTAAGCCTTTTATAGGGTAAATCAGGCTGGCGTGTTCCACAATCGGTCGGAGTGAAATAAAACGTAAAATATTTAAAAAGGTTTAATTTACTGTTTACTTCTTTAATTTAAAAATAACTTGAGATATCTTCTTAAAAGTATGTAATTAAAAATCACTGTTATCCATAAATCCCTAAAACCAATTCCAGTCTGCTTGTTCCTTTTCTCGGTTGAATCCCCAAAGGAAAACCGACCGTTGAAACTTCTCGATGTATAATACAAGTATTAATTCATTGTCTCTTTCAAAATTTCAAATTTCTAAGTGTTGCTTGCTCGTCTAACCTTTGCCGATTTGTCTTTTTAACGTTAATGATGAAATATCATAAACTCGACTAGCCTCATCCACCCTCAATCTAGTAATTTGTACATCTTCAATGGCCTTTCTCAAATTATCCTTTGACCATTTCTTATATCAACAGTCGTTTACCCGGGTTATGCGAAAAATATGACGTGTGTATGTAAACGGCCTTGAAACCTAAAATTATAACTTTAGCAAGCGAGGCGACGGTAACAATCGGGGTACATTAACCGTTCATCAGTATAATCTACCCCACTACACATTTGGCAGTAAAAAAAACTGCGTGAATACGCACACCTCGTATCAAAAACTCAACTGAGGTTACTTTGAGGCAAATAAATAAAAAACCTAGTTTCTAAAGAAGACAATGTACGTAAATTAGGTACAATATCATGCAAAATGTGCGTTACATACGATATTTTACTTTCTAGCCAGTTTTCTAACCAAAATTTAAAAAAGAGCCACGGGTATTTACATCGCAGCCATTATGGAGTAACTGAAGTACTGTGGATACGTTTGGCGCGAGATTTTAGATACTCGTAGTTTCGCTGTAACTGTAATTGCCTAATGAGGCACGTAAGTCTAATTTACCCTATAATTTGAATACACGGATTGATTTCTAGTACCTCTCAGCCATTCTGTTATATAATTACGTAACCAGCCCTTTTATCTGCTGAACATGGGTGTCTTCGTGCACGTCTGGTGCATGAGCCACGCTGACGAAGCGGGTTGGCGAGACCACTCTCTTGGAAATACTGTTAGTTCCTCAGAGCCTGTGGTAGCGCCTTTTACGACACTCGCGGGAAGAGATAGGGTGGTACTATTCCAAAGCCAGCCAACACTACTCGATTAATTATTTAATTAAAAATACTTGAATATCTCATTGTTAAAAAATATATGTTAATATTTCATTATCCTAATGTGATGGAAATTCACTAGGCACTCGTATATTTCATCTGATTGAATAATATCGAGATCACAATGAAATATTCAGTGTGAATTAGCGCCTTAGTGAAGAAAGAATTCTATTAATTAAGCATGAATCTCGATCCATATACTTTAATAATGGTTACGATTTTGCTTCTAATTAAGAAGCGATAACTATGACCGCAAGTAAAAATTGCGTTTGTACCTATTTAAAAGACAAAAGAATTTGAAGACTTTGGAGGACACCTATTGTATCGGGCAGTGGGGTACGCAATGCCATCAGATTGGAAATTAAAAAGAATTTACATAATTTGGATTAAAAGCAAAATATAATATTTGAATTTTCCAATTTTTGATGGGATTAATTTGCTATTTTTAATAGCCTCTCGTCCTCCGCGACCATCTATCTACCTAATGCGAATTTTGACCACTTAGCTAAATTTACTAGTATGGATTAACGAGTTGCTGTTCGTGGCTATGTACAGCAACAGCTAGCTGTTGTACATACATTAGTATGTTGCTAAGAAAAATATACGGTTTTATTGAGATTATGTATACAAAACTAACTGGTCCTAACTAAGCACGAAGAGAAACAGTTTGATTTTACTGACCGACATTTACTATACTTACTTAGTATAAATATTGTAAAGGAAGTTTTAAAAATTAAAATACAGGCAGATTGGAAAATATAATATATTACCCCAATTTCGGGTATATTTAATCTCTTTTTTGAATTTTACCGAGATATTTGTAAATCCCTTTTACTGCAGAGTGTAAATAAAGGTTTTATTTTTCATTTACTAGATTTTTTATAAAAGTATACTATATGGAAGGAAGAGGGTGCATGGCGCAATTCCACAGCTGCTGGGTGCACTGGACTTGCCAAATTACCCCTCTCACAAAATACTACCTTAAAATGTGCTACTATGTTTCCTACTTTATCCTATTCTCCCAATGTATGTACGTTTTTCGGTGGTGAGTGAGATGTGCCCTTTCCCATTTCATCATAACCTAGCACCCCATTTCTCCAATACTTTCTCCAAATCTATTCTTAAATTCGCAAATCTACACAGAGTATCGAGAGGCGTGCAAATGTTTGTCGTTCTAGACTGTTGTTGGCATATATCGCAGATTATACATATGCGACAGTATCACAGTGATTAACTTCTTTTATATAAAAAAAAACACTCGAAAGAGATATCTACCGAAAAGAAATACGAAAAGATCTGAAAGATCTGATATATAAATACATATATAAGAATCTGATATATAAAAATACTGAAAGGGTCGGGATTCTAGGAGAAATCAGTGAAATGGCCTTTCATAATGATATTAAATTAAATGCTTATTACTAAAACTATTATGATGACTGATTAGGCCAGTCTGTTGCTCGCTATAGGAAAAATCTCGCATTCGATTCCTGTTTGTACAAAACATACAGAAAAACGTAATGTTTTCTGAGCAAATGGACTATTAGGGATTAATGTTATTAGGGACCTATGACTTAGGTTAAAATGTTAACTTAAAACTTTTATGTTTCAAGATTCTGTAAAAATAGAATCATATTATGCTGTAACATCTGATTTTTAAGACAAAACAAGAAAAAGTACTTTATTTTAAAATTTCCACCATAAGGTCCATTTTCTCATGTTATACATATAACAAATGGTTGGTCAGGATCTGGGTAGCTTGTGTTTGTCTCAGGACTAACGACACAATGTGTGTACGTATTTTTTTTTAAAAGCTCTTTTGCGATATGGCTTAAAATAATTAACTCCCAGTTTAACTTTCTAACGAACTTAAAACAAGTAGGTAGCCCTTGAAATAAAGAAATCTAAAGCGATTCTTCCAAGAATAACTACAAATGTTAAACACGACACCAGCACACATTTGAATTTCCAAGCAAATTGCTTTAAAATATTCCTTTTAAAAGTTTTATGTTATTGAAATGACCGGTATTACATCCCGTAGTCCATTGCTTACAGTGTCTGCATACATATTCATATAACTAAACTCTCAAACCAAAAGAGAGATAAAAGTAAACCGCTTCAGAGCAAGTAAGATGGTAGAAACTCGATCAAGCACAACCTTAGAGCGAGCAAGAGGGGAGATACAAAATTGAAGATGTGTGTGAAGGAGACAGGAAACCAGAAGGCTTTTACGGTAGAACGGGCAACGTGCAGTGAAATGTGGCCGGGCGCGCTCGCCTTCTTTTTCGATCTTGCTTGAATAAATTGATTTTGAGATTAATCTTTCGTAGTTGCTCTAACTGACGACTAGAACAGTCTTTTTTCTTTCATATTTTTGAAGGCCAATGATTGTAAAAGAATCAGAGTTTTATTAACTTTCAATTTGTAATGTATTAATTCGTAACACAAGTCATATAATACTATAAAGGAATAACTAGCTGAAATTAAGTTAAGAAATGTTAATGCGAGTAGTTTTTGGTTACTCAAACTATACAAGCATTGCTGCGAACAGATCAATCAACTAACCAAAATCCAGAGACAAATAAAATCTCTGCCACGTCTCTTTCACCGGAAACCTTATGAAAACATTCCTCCACACAAGCAGAGCAGTAAAACACAACGTCAGTTTTTATTGTCACTAGCCATGATACTCATTTCAGTTAGAAATAGTCATCGCAATCGTAAATCTCGGAACAGCAATCTGTTAGGAGACTTTATTGGTGTTGTACAAATATCCGAATGAGTTGTAACGTAGTATGTATGTTACACGCAATCGTACAACAATTTTCAATGCAAGGGCATTGTAATGACCGTGTGTTTCCATATTTCGGGTGTTAATACAATCCATATGCTGGGATTTAAACGAGCAGCAAAAAAGAAACACAAATTGAGTAGCTTTTAATCAACAAAACTACTGATTTTAGAATAAATGAAATTTATAATTCTAAATTGCTAAGAATGTCATCACCCAGTCGTTGGAGTACAATATAACCATTACTTTCGCGTTCACCTTCAAATTTGCTACCATCGATTTGCTATCCATTCAGAATTTTTGCTGCTCATTGAATTATTTCCCTTAAGTATATAATATTCAAAAGCCGAATGTTATTTTAGTTTTATTTGTAAACAGCTGAAAAAATAAATTTTATTATCAAAGTCAGTCGACTTATCATGAATGAAAAAATTATTGAAATTAAAATGGTGGAGATAAATACTTAAGTTTGAGTAATGTCTTTATAATCATTATCAATTTTATTATAAAGCATACTAAATATAGCAGCACACATATCAATAATAATAAAAAATGGATGCTGCGTAGTTGTCAGTGTAAAATTTAATTCCAGTTAAAATCCGGTTACTGTAATATTTTTCGATATCAAACCCAGAGCCCGATATGTTTGAATTTAAAGCTGACGAATGTTAAAAGGTCAAAACCCAATTACCCATTGAATTCCTAAAATAAAGCATTTTTAGACGTCAATATTTTTCTACTCTTTAAAAGAAGGTATGGTCATCGAACTCTTAAAACTATTTAAATTTGATCCTTACAAAATATCGTACCATTGCAAAAATATCTTATAAAATTACACCATACCAAACGAAATGCATACCTGTTATTAATTAATGAAAACCGATCTACTCAAATTTATTCAAATGAATACGGGATCGGATAATTAAAAATAATTAATGTTCTGATTTCAATATCTAGATCGCTAAATCTATCACCAATCTGTGATATTCCGAAACGTTAGTAGATGCCGTGTGAAATTATGTGTATCTTATGCTAATAGATAAGTGGAAACAATGTGGAGCTACTTAATTAAGCATGTTTCTCGATCCATAAATCTAAATGTTCAAGCGGACAAGTGCCTGGGGATTATACGCAGCCGGCAACAGATTTGAACTGTATATCAAACTTACGATCCAGTGAAAGCCATAAAGATAAGGATCGACAGTGTGCATTTAGTAAACCCGAGATAAGAGTTAAATTATTTGAATTTGATCTTATAATGTGAGAATAATCAGCTTTCCTCTTCAAAAGATTTCGATTTGATTTGAGATATTTTATGTAAGAATGATGTATGTAGGATAAACACTCGTACGCAATCATAGCATGTTGATGAAACATCAAAATAAATTACCGTTTTTCTTTACAGATGTTTCATGAATCGTGATGTCGGAAAACGGTGGAGCGGTTGTGTCTCGGGCGTCCACTCCACGCCCAGTTGCTGATACTCCAGTCAACGCACCTCTACGATCTCGACATGACCAATTCCTCGCAAGCTCAGCAGAGAGAGCTCAACAACGAGCCTCTTCAGGAAGCAGGAATTCTAGTGGGAACTTCGACTCGCCTCCTTTACCTTATCACCGTCAGATGACAACTGGTTCCTTACTTACCTCATCCCATCGCGAATCTTCAGCTTTTGTTCCTGTCGTACCAACTAGAGTCATACATCCCGTTATGTATCCTAATGAAATGCACCCAGCGCTAATACCTTCAGAAATGATGGAAAGAGAAAGAATGCTTGATAGAGATAGAACAGAACCGGCTAAAGGATCTCCAGATAGGACGGCAGGCAGTTTTCCTAAAAGAAACTCGTTTGATTTAATGGCCATGATGGTTGATAAAAGAAAGGAATTGGCTCTGCGTGAGGCAGCGGCTGCAATGCTTCTTCCTCACCACAGGACGTCATCTATTGAGGGAATAATATCAGATGGATCATCGCAACCTCCAATTTACGGGCCACCTGGAGCGTTTTTAGGTGCACCGGGACCGTCACCGACGACTCCTGGCAGTTTCACATTCCCAGGAGCTGGTCTCTTTCCGCCCGGAGCAGGGCCTCATCAGATGCATCCTCATTTAGACAGGCGATTATTGAGAGCTCCAGGAAGAGCGTCAAGGCCCAAGAAACAATTTATATGTAAATTCTGTAACCGGCAATTCACAAAGTCCTACAATTTACTTATCCACGAGCGCACCCACACAGACGAGCGACCGTATTCCTGCGACATTTGCGGCAAAGCCTTTAGAAGACAAGACCACTTACGTGACCATAGGTGAGTGCCTTTTACGATTAATGTTCTAGCCTGTAATTATGGTATCTGTTGAAGGAACTTCCGCTTTGTTGCACATTTTAATTTTCTACAACAGTGATCATAGTTTAAAGACCTAATTTACATGCACGTAACATGCAGCCGGTGTAACTCAAGTTGCAGATGTGAAGCCGACTGTGTCGGCATCCGCTCGGCTACTTGGAAGTGGAATATTTATAAAGTTTCTCGATCGTAACGCGGTTCTAAGAATCTATCTTGATTAATTATTAGTAAAAGGTGGTTTTATACTTTCCAATGCGCAATATCATTATCTTAGATCTTTTTTTTTTAATTATTCTAAGGATAATTCAACATAGCGGCCCCGAACCAGACTGAACATAATCACATGCCATTTGCTGACCAATAGCTAAGCTAGTTGGTCGGGCATTCTGATTGTACTGACAGATAAGAACAGTATGATATATAGGCGTCTCGATACGTTTATGACAGACAAAAACGGTTTGATGGATTTGGCGTCTAATACATACAACGTTTTGTTTTTAGACGTTACTAAGCGTTATTGCTTTTAGGCACGACGGAAATAACTTTTTTTTTCATAGTATGGCAATAGCGCAATCAGCACATTGTGCCAGTGTCAACTTTTCTTTTCTCATATGGCAATAGTGCAATTAGCACATTGTGCTAGCGTCGAATTCGTCATTAATAATTTCAATATCAAAATTAAAAACACCTATCGTCAATGTCCAGTCCCGTTGAATTAAGTTAACAGTCGCTCAGTAATGTGACCAGATAGTAGATTTACTGAGGCCAAAAGAGTTAAGTACACGAGTAACGCAGTATTATGATTTTATTTGATTACTACAAACATTACGCAGTTTGAAGTTTAATTAACTATAACAATTAAACCACGCTACTCACAATATACAATTTTTATAGTAATCAAACGAAAACTCAAACTTCACTTCTCGAGTTCCCGCCAAAAATCCCAGTACATAATAAAATCCCAGTACATAATAAAATCCCAGTACATAATAAAATCCCAGTACATAATAAACTTGTGTGACATTTTAACTAGTGTTATAGTTATGCAAAAAAAGACGATTCAATTTAGAAAATATATTTATACTATAACTCAATATGTTCTATATATATTTTTTATTTGCAGTCAACAATACAAGTTACACGTGTAACTTTAATTTATTTTTTGCTCTTATAAGTAGCGCGCAGGTCACGGAAACAAATGAAGTGTGACATTTTTTTTATTTGAAAATTTCAAATATAAATGCTTTGAATTAATTACTAATTGCGATAGTGCCCTATTGTAGACGATTTATAAAAAAAATATTACAATATTTATAGCCTGCGAGATATGCACTGAATTGTCTGATCATTATGAAATACAAAAACAAATCCAAAAAAAAAAACATATCAAAAAAGTACTCAAATTAGGTCCCGCACTAGAATAGTTCTGTATCGTGATCGTTGTAATTATTGTTTTATCTGTTAGAACATGTTTCTATTTAAACGGAATCTAGAAACAAGGAAATTTTAAGTTAGAAAATCTATAACTAAAGTCCATACCAGCAATAAGGTAGGAGGTCCCTTTGCTCAAATAACGTCACAATTAAAATATTTCTTTTTTTAATTTTCATAAATCCTCTTCTATTTCATAAATTCTGTAAAAATTTAAAAAGGAATATTGAAAACTTTAAATACCAATTGTATCTACTTTTATACAATTTTTGATCACTGCTTAGTGACTACAGAATTGTTTGACCTAAGTATATAAAAATAATAAAATCGTAGTAGCCATATTTGCGGTTTCAATGACGAATTGTGATTTATAACAATGTAGGTACATAAATTCAATTCTTAGAAATGGTATGTGGCATTTCTTGCGAAAGAAAGAGCAAAGACCTTTGAGAGAAATATGACATACATTGTCACTTAAACCAGCTTAAAAATAAATAATTTTCTGGTTATTGGAACCAGGGCATCATAACGATATCTGGCTAATATACATGTGGATTCTGTTCGATAGCTTTTCTTTTTCGTAAATTCTGTATTTCATATTCTGTAGCCTCTAACGTCTCACTGCATACCACAAGTCTCAAGGGGTAGTACCAGGGGGCTCCATGCGGGCCCTAATCCTCCACGCGGCCCACTGCGGGTTAGTGAAATACACATGTTCCAAATTTAGAAGTAAATACATGTTATTAATCTGAATGGATGGAGAGATCGTGCGTGGTAACAATCCCAAGGACAGCAATATGACCAATTATCAGCCAACATATTCTTCAACTATCCCTTAAAGCATTACTTAAAGCATTAATAATGCAATAAAATTCACTTAAGGTATGGCTTTATAAAAACAAATAGTGATAAAGATATTATTGATAAATTTTGTGAAATAATTAACAATAGATAATAACAAATTTATGGTGAGTTAAAAATATTAAACAAAATAATGGCATTGTAGATAATGATACAGGGGATTTCCCTCAAGGCTTATCAAAATAAGTAACAAATCTATCATTGATAGTATTTTTTGTTTGTGTTCGGTACTAAAATAGAATAACTCAGCAAAATGGTTTAGAAATCTAAATATGTAATACTAAATACATATATCGTTACATATTAAAATTTTATATATTTTTATTTTTCAGAGAACAAAAATATTAGGTAAATAAACAGAATATGAATAACTAAACTAAATACATATTTTAATAGATAAGCGAAATCAATAGTTATGTCATTATAATCAAACTAAAAATCTTACAAATCCTCAGAAATCACCATCAAGGATGTGTAATCCATGGTTTCATCAAAGTTATAAGTACTTATACAGATCCTTAGTGTTTTTTGATGTATCCAAATGCCCAGCTGAGATATTCGTCTCACATTAAGTTATGTGTTTTTTTTCCTTTTGCCCCGTAATTAGTTTAAATTCTGATGACTCATCGTATTCTATTGGTGCCGAGCCGGTAATGGAGGAAGGATTGGTACAGATGGCAAAATAATGAGACATTAAAAGAAATATATTTCCTTTACCATTAAAATAAAATTTGGCATGATAATACGTAATCATTGGACGACACGTTGTATCAATATAATGACAAAAGCATGTTCTGAAAGTTTTAACATTCAAACACATCATTCTTTTTTATGGAAAGGAAGTATCAGACAAAGGAGAAGACAGTCCAACCTATGATAGTATTATCGCCCATGGACATCCGCGATACATGCCAACATCAGTCCAAAATAACAAACACTAGCCCGTCACCGGATCACTGCTACCTACCCTTGAAGATTTAGAAGTAGATTTGAAATTAAATCAATTAATTAGTACAATTAAATCTCAAATATTTCGTTTAACAAATAACATACATTTTACTAAATTGTTTTTTGTCTTTTTGTGCAAAAATTATGACATTACATTTTTTAATGTCTAACGTGCCAGAAACACGAATAGAATAACTAATAAACAATAAAAAGGATGAATGACACATAGGGCATTGACATGTATCAGCCTATACTGTCCCACAGCACAGGCACAGGTCACCCATAATAAAATCACTAGGGGGTTTCGGGCCGTAATACCAACTTTAAATATGTCATTCTTGACTAATGTGGTCGACAGTATCCACTATCACCTGTTGTACTAACAGTCTATCTGTCTCTTTCTTTCAATAAAAGGGGCCCGTGTCATTCACTCTTCTAACCTACTTAAAATTGCGTTATTTCTAGATTCTGTTTAAATAGAAAGATGTTTTAGTAACTGATTTTTAAGATAAAAAAATATGACAATAGGATTGTCATTTTGATTTATATCTTTGCATAATATTACATCTCACATATTTCATCACACTATTGTTTGAAATATATATTTTTATTTATACATTATCCTTGTACTTGTGTCAGCCTATAACGTCCCACTGCAGGGCACAGGAATCCCCTAGTGAGTCACTGGCGGTATCTGACCGTAATCCACCACACGGGTCCAGTGCTGATTGGTGGATCACATACTCCAGACTTTTTTCTGGAGCTTGCGGAGTTTTCACACGATGATTTCCCTCAGTAGTATGGGCCGAGGATTTGAACCCACGATCACACGAATGTGATTCGAGTTTACATAACCCTAGGCCATCATCGCTCATACATTATCCTTACTTCAGTTTAATTGAATTCCCATACAACATGTACAACATCACTATGTACAAGCATACATCTGCTATCGGAAGTATTTGTTATAGAACAAAATATATCGAGTCAATATAAATGTTGTTGCTGTCGCTACACACACCTGGCTTTGTACTCGTACCTTTAACTTTCAAGTTTCAAAGCAATTTAATTCACCGCTCGGAGTGCCCCGTGTTATCATTTTGAAACCGATAAATGTATTGTATAGACTATGACAAAAACTTTTAGGTTATTTCCATACCTAACCACGTTATAGAAATATTTACAAGGAAAAATCTACGCGCCACACCGGTGGCTGATAGGTAGGTACAAGTATTAAACACAAGTTTTTGAATTCAACAACAATGTATAAACTAAAGTAGAACATGAAATCATCGACGGTTCGTCATTAAATGCGGTTACTTTTTTTTCTGTGCGCAATATTATGGGTAGTCTTTAATCGAGATGCAACAAGGCCTGTGTAATTCCCAGTGATTATACGTTGTGCCGTAATTAATGCCCAAAGAAATAAATTTTGTCCAAAGAACAAATGCCTTTGACCTGCCAAGGACAGGCCAAGACACGGTTATTTCGCTATTCTCCGAAAAATCGATACTTCGTCACGACATCGACACGCAGAAACCGTAGCAAAAGTTTGATCACCATTTAAAAGATAAGAATAGCCGAAAATATAATGTGATTTTTATAAGAAAAGAAATGGATGTACAAAGAAAAAATGTATGTATGAAAGAAGAAAACCGGCTTTACGTAAATAAATAACATAACGATCGTGGCTTATCCAGAATCGATCTAAAAAATACCAAGTGTGATCAATATTTTTTCGGAAACTTAAATTTCGAAATTATTAAATGAGCCCCTCTGCGGCTCTCTACATTAATATTCAAAAAGCTAGTTAGTTCAATTACATACACAAATGAAGGTTGAGACTGCTCTGGAAAGTGCTTGAAAAAGTTATTTAACGCGAAACAACAAGATGCGGTAGATATTATTCTTTTGTGCTTCTTATCTTCATTAAGGCAACATATAAACATTAATGTTATTTTTTAAAAATATGGTTATTGATTGTTACCTACTACTATCTGCTGACATTTTCCGCTATTGTAAGGAAACAATCATCATTTCCAAAGCAAATTTCTTGTCAAGGAATACAACTGTACGCATTATATCAAAAACACAATGCAATTACATAGATGAGATTGTTGCAAAAGAACCTACATGTAAAATAAATTTTAATGGAAGGCGCCAGTGTTATGTGATACATAACATAACACATAAAACAGTACAATATCTATACTAATATAATAAAGAGGTAAAATTGTTTGTTTGTAGGTATATTGGGGGTAATCTCTGGAACTACTGAACCGATTTCAAAAATTCTTTCACAAATAGAAAGCTACATTATCCGTGTCTAATATAGGCTATATTTTATTTAAACATTTTGAAAAAATTTTGAAAACAAAAGAACTTATGAACCGAAGCGAAGCGGGGGCGGGTCGCTAGTACAATATATACACGTTCATACACAACATAATACATACATGTACATAACCACACATTTTCGTTTTTTCTTTCTTCTTCATTTCTGGTGCACACCCACCCATAGTCTCAACATCGGACTATCTACTTTAGCTGCCAACGTACTCAGAATGTTATTGTTACTCCCACGAAACCGGCCCATCATCGATGCCACTCTTTTCCTTATGATAGCTGGGAAGCTATCTACTCTCGCTTCTGCGAACATATTTGATGCGCTCCAGTATCGATGGAGACCCAACAGCACCCTGAATTTATTGTTATATTGAACGCGCAGACCATTGTAAGCCCTCTGCGTAACATCTGCAATTTTCTTCCGAAATACTTAATGCGTCATTTTAAGAATCAAAACTTCAAAACTGCATGAAAACAACTCGCTTCTTTCATATCATAAATAAGCTTATCAAAACATTCATTTCCCACCATTCCGGAGAAGCACGCGCCTCTAATCAAGGGGCCTCGAAAAATTTCAAACATTATGTAGTACCTTCTTGTTCGTTCCCATCAAGAGACGTGGGTAAACATCATACCGACAACATTTATTTTAAAACCCGTATTGGAGATGTGAGCTACAAAAATATATCTTCACACACACACGAGCATTTTCAACCGCAATATGAAGTAGAAGTAGAATTATACTATCATTAATTTTCTACACTGCAAGCTGGAGCAATTTCTTACTTAAAAACTGGTTCTAGTCAGCCCATGAGAAACTGCCTACTAAAACATTGAGCCTTAATAATACGTTAAGCTTATTTCGTATAGTCCTTTCAAATTATAAATAATAACACTTTAATTTCTGAAGTAGATTATAGAATGACTGTCTACATAATTTATGTTGTTGCGATGCGAGTGAAGTGTCAAGTACTTATCCTGTAACCTCACCTATCTGGTATTTTTCCATTTACTCTCTATTTTACTTATTGTCCCAGTAATTACTCTCCAAATATTTTCATAAACGAGTTTCGCTTTACCTCCAAGCTCGTTACAAATCATTTGTTTGTTATTAATCATTTTTTCATTTGACGAAACAAGTTCGCAAAGAATGTTTTTTGCATTGAAAGTTATTTTATCTCAAGGCTCATATGCAATTATGATTCGTCTGAGACCACTTATAATGGAGACCGAGCAAGCCCCTACTCGCTCGTTCCGATCGCTCAAGGGGCCACAGCAAAAAGGGATATCAAATTAATACTGAATCCATAATAAATCAAAGTGGGCAGGTGGAGTCGGTCGCGAGAACAAGAGTTTCGCCTACGGACTTTTGAAATTATCATCCTTAGACCAATTTAATCGTAACATCGAGCTCCTTGGGGTTTATTTAGGAAAAATCCCCAAATTGGTGGCTGAAATTTGTGATATTCGATTGCCTTCCAAAATATTCCTACGATTTCACTTTAGGCGATCCGAAATGATTGTCACGCAACTGAATTTAAATGAAATTTCCGTTTTTGACACAATAAACGCCTTATTATCTCGGAATTTTACGGAAAGGGAAATTAAGTTAATGCAATTTTTTTAAATTATTTTAAATTTATGTTTACTTGTTTTTCATCAAATTTCTCTGTTATTATAACTTTGTTTATTGTATGTACAATATCTGACTTCATGTCTATAAGTTTCTTATTAATCGCTAATGTAACTACTCACTATATCATAGCAATTCGTTAGTAGTGAAACGTTGATTAGACTAATTGCTGTACTGGTTTCCTCCACACATGTAAGTACAAATAAACGCTCGTTTGAAATAATCGTGACTGAGGTTGTAGAATAATTAGCCAGAAATATACGCGGCGGACTGTTCGACGATTTCACGGTGTCTTATTGCTTTTTGAAAGTTCTTTCTGACCGTGCTCAGATACTGTTGCACAACAGTACGTTCGCTTCATTTTATGACGCTTTAAGGACGCGATTTTTATTTGTATCCTGTACACCTGCGGCAGCGAGATAAACACTGATGTTTATTTATTAAGAAATAAGTCAATACAACGCCGCTGGGCGTTCAGTATCTCTGAAGAAATCTTTGGTTGTGGAATCAGCGAATTTATACGAAGCAATTTGCAAAATTATTAGGTACACTGAAATAACCAAAGTATACCAACGCAATGGTAAAGATATTGTAACAGCCGTAAGAGAAAAATATTTAGATATTAGTCATGGAATGGTAAAAGCCAATCGCGCTATCTGTTCAGACAATCTTTTTATAATAATAGAGGCCACTTTTAAATTCGATTTTGCCGAAGCGATACAGACAGGTAAGCGTATTATTTAAATGATATTCGATTCGTTCGCGTGTTCGGTTGCAAAACACCTTTTTGTCGTTATATGGAACCAATTAAGTTCCAGAATTCGCGTGATTCGGATTCTCAAGTTTTTCGATTCCACACGGCGTCAGTTTTTAACTAACTAACTTTAAATATGTTAACGCTTAAAACTATCCTTTAATCAAAATTAACTTTAAATGTGAAGAGAAAAATAATGTTAATTTTCAATTAGTACCTACGCCTTTGATTCAATCAAAAACCATTAATCATATTTCTGCTATCGTAAAAACGGCATAACGTTCAACTCATGCGTAATCCGAAAACCTGTCTCAGAATATTGAAATGGGAATATCATTAACAGTTTTTGCGAATACATTTTTTGTCTCTATTCTCAAGTTATTATCAAATTTTACATATTGGTATGCACTTTTCGTAACTTAACTGATTTTTCTTATTAATTCATTCGTATTTGTGAACACAAATCATATTACCTATGTATATAGAACATTATTTGCGTTTTATTCACTATTTAGACAAAGAAAATGTAAAAATGAATTTAATATTACGTGGAATATATTCAAATTTATCACGCTAATCCTTTGAAGAATTTTAATCCGACACGTTCGTCGGGTCATACATTTAAGGCTTTTTATATGACATTTCAAGTTAAATTAAATTCATAAATAGTTGATTTACATTTATTTGTAACCACAGTATATTTTTAAACAAACGAAATAGAGTTTTGTTGAAATAATTATGTATTTCAGGTAAGTGACGTAAAACCCTATCAAGCTCGAATTTACACTACGGATCTGTCATTAATACTCGTCAGAGGACTAGACAACTTGTGTTGAAATTGAAAATGCACTATAGGTACTCCAGCAATAGTTAAATCACTTGAATCAATACTGTATTTGAGAAGAACATTTAAATTGTCGATTTTGTAAATGGTCACCATATGCATTAGTTTCAACAATGAAGAAAAGTGTTAAACAAACTGTTGAATACCAAAACTTGATTTAAAATACTTACTAGGTTGTTAACGAAAAGTGTACTCAAAAGCATCGGCATTAGGTTTAAATTAAAAACGATGAATCAATTTGTATATATAGGAGCGTGGGTTGACAAGACGTATGCTTATCGTCAATTTGGCATTTCTCTGCTACTTAATCCAGTTTTTTCAAGCCATTAAATTTGTAGTAGCAATATGTAGTGCTACCTTTGCGACATGACGTGTGAAGCAGAAGAAATACAAGTTATTACTTTAGTTACTTACTTATATTTTTAAATAAATTCGTTCTCAATTTAAATTCTTTCTCAGTTTAAGTACATAACTATAGACCTTTGTTGGTAGTTCCCCTCAATTTTAATTATCGTCTACCGTGCGCACATCTTCAAACTCAACACGAGGCTCTTCTTTATTGCGCTTGCTCAACCACGCTTCGCTTAAAATATTTCCGAGTGGCTTCGAGGAGTCTCAGAGCAAATAGTGACCGGTCGGTTGTACAAACAAACGTGACGATTGTACCGCTGTACCTACATCATGGCCTCTAAACCCAAACCCACACGGCGTGACAAGAATATTTGTATTTAAATTACAACCCCGATATTTGTATGTGAATGTCGCAATTATATCTTTAGTTTCTATTTGGCAATCCTTCGATATGTGACAGTCAATAGCTGTTGTATTTGTCAAAGTATTTTTTTATTCAAGATTTAAACAATTGGTCTTTCTAGAATATCTCAAAAACATGTATGAAAGTATTCCAAAATGTAGAAACCATGTATTATTTATGAACACACGGAAGAAAGAGGTATCCCAGGCGACTCCCTGAATGATCATTAATCATATGACAACGTCTAAGTCAGATAAAATCCATAGAGATACACACTAACACATGAAATGTGGATAAACACAACCTCACACACACTACGCTGCTATTCAACCAGGTAGAGATCCTTAATCTTACTTATTCGAAAAAAATTCGGTAAGTAACTGTTTTTAACAAAGCCTTTTAAATTAAATTCTCTTTGAAGCCACAAGCTGTGTTTGTACAGCACGTATTTCTTAAGTTAGGCTGTTTTCGTAACTTACGTGATGTTATTTTAAGAAGAAAATTAGATACACGTAAATTATGTACTTATTAATAATAAATAACTAATTTAATAACTTTAATAAATGTATTACTATTTATATAATTGAACAGCAATTCTAATTAGAACTTCACAATTTTTTTTCGATTCGTAATGGAGACTAAAAATATATTTTTATTCTGATGGCAACAAATAAATTATTTTCTCCAAATATGTACGTAAAATTGTAATTGTACATAACATAAATCTGTTATCAGACGTTAAAAAATAAACTACACTTTTATTACAGATTTACACGTTACTTTAAGAACGTACGTGACTTTAGGGGAGGATGTTTAGTATACGTGGCAACAAAAGTTACACCAACTGTCGAATTGCTTATTCTAATATGAATCTTATTACGTGGCACTAGAGTTAAAAATTGTATAAACAAACTTGAGATGATAAGACTAACAGAGGCTATACAAGTGAGCGTAGTAGACACTATCTGTATGGCGGTGGATGGACATCCACGGGGTTTTAAAGTTATATTGCCGTTGGACCGGTTATCCTTGATGGCTTGAACCCTTGACTCGCTTAGCCATAGCTTTCCAGTGAATATGAATATTCCAGTGAAAATTTTATGTAAGTGGTTTATGACAGAAATATCCTAAAATGTTTTATGTCAAAATATTGTCTAAATACAAGTACGTTTGGAAATAATTCCATATTTTTAACTATGTTTCCTAATATCTTTTTATTATATTTGAACTATATCTTCATTAATATTGGCGATTTAATATGAGTAAATTAGAGAAAGCGATTACTATTACTTTGTCGTTATCTTTTTTATTGTTAAAACCATCCTTCACTCAGTCTCAGTGCGATTTCTTGATTTGATGCAAACTAAGAAATTTACGCATTTATAATATTTGTTGGGGTAATTATTTCTTTAATGTGTAGTTGTTAATCTTGTACATTACTGCAATTACCAATACAACGTAAACCGTGATTTCATTTATTCCTATTGCTTTTGTGCTGGGTAACTTATGTCATGTAACTGGTTACATTTTAAATTCTATGAAAAAATCAAGAAAATACCTCATCCTTAATCCCGTTAACAAAATGCCTTTTTCTGTTGATTTGTCTTCAAAAAAGATACCTTGGAATAGGCTGAAGCCAGTTTCAAAAGGAAATAATCTTGTTATTTATTACCACTGTCTGAGAGCAACCATCTTTAATCTGTTCTAAGCACGTACAGTCCGATTTTATGGGAGATTAAAAGCATTGATCGACTTTTAAGAAGTTTTTCGGATAGCAATAAATATTTATTAGTCGAGAGAGGATCGAAACTAGATTCAGGTTTAATGAAACCAATTACTATGCCGTGGTAAATGGTGGCATTAGTTTTTAATCTGCTTCTTCGGATTTGGTTTAAAAGAAATAAGAAAAAATATAATGCCTGATATTCTTGACTACTTAGATGTAAAAAAATCCAGGCGGATTATACTCTCATTGATTTGAGAATACGTACTAGATATGTTATACCTACGAGAACTCCTAGAGTTCTCGTAGGTAGACATGTTAGAGACATGTTAGAGTCTAATAGTTTTGAAAATTGAACATTCTTAAACGTAGTCCTTAAATTTCAAAATTGACTTTTTAATGAAACCCTCCTCATCTGTTTCACCTCCCTAGACGTTGCCAACCAGGTTTCTTTGCTGAGAACGTCTATTCTCATATCTATGAAATACATAACAACTCTTCGTTGTTATGTATTTGAATATGTGTTATGTATTGAAATACATAACTGAAATACATGATACTCTATACGAGCATATATTAGTTTTTAAAACAATTTTATCCATAAATCAAAGGTAGGCACGTTACGTGTAATTTGACTGAAATGTTATTGCACTAATATTTAAATTATAATTACCGAACTTGTTAGATTTTCCCCCTACATAAATATTTAGTAAATGTATCATACAGAAAGACTTCAGGCTATTCCACTCAATTACACGCAGTACTTTAACAGGATTCACGATGAAAACAAAATTAACACTTGTGTTCTCACCAGTTGCCCTAATTGCATCTCTTTATCTAATAAATCATCCAAGAAATCTGTTGGATTGAACAAAATTGTAGTAAGGATTCGAACTCTAATTGGATTTATACATAGAGTGGACCTATCAATATAGTTTGATTAATGGTATCGGGAGACCTCAGTATAATTGCTAGCCGAGACCGTCATGAATCAAGTGCCAGAGTTATAAATCTGATAAGTGGAACTAGTTTGAAACAAGTTGAATGTATTACTTCGTATGCTACTACGTTCATGGGACAAACTTCTCTCGGTCCCGTTTTGTTTCTTTTCTAACATATACTTAATTTAAAACACCATCGTCTGTGTCAATGTTATCTGTTTTGATATTTTAATCTTATCAACATATTTAATGAGAATACAGAACGGATACGGGAACAACAAAAATAATTTACACTTTACGTGTGTATTTACCTGTATTTTACGTGGAAAATATTTGTTTGGGGTACGTCCTAAATATTCCCATTAATTGATTTAATACATACTCAACTACATCTTAGATTTTATGTCTTAAATTATTTATTATAAACAGTGTTTTATACAATAATCTTGCAATTTTTCTTACTTTTTATAATATCAAGTTTCATCACACAATTCATGAACCGTGAAATAATTTGTTAATTTTTTGTAACTAGTCAAGCGCGACCGAGTATCAAATGTCGAATAATACGTTTAAAATTCGTGAGGCGCCTAGTTTTTGTATTGTTTCAAATTGTGATGTGCAAAAAATGATATGAATATAGATTGTTTAGGTTTATCGAAAATGGTTCAAAAACTATACGTATACGTAAAATCAATATGAGTGTTGTTGTGTGGATAAGTTTTGTTAAATTTTTCTCATAAAAGGAAAAGTACCGACTAAACGGGTACCTACTGCTTAAAAATATGGACCGACCGAATATCACATCTTCCACTATCTACATAGTGGAAGCTTAAAAACAATAACAACTTTGTTTCCAACTGCAGTGATTGATTATTCACAAAGAAGGTAAAGCACCAGCCTTACTAACACAGAACAAGAGTCAAGTACGCAGGACAATGAATGTTTGCGTCAGTCAGAGGTGAAATTGAGTGTGAAGCGGCAGCGGCCAGCCGTCGCTCTCAATACGTCGCTTGTGTTGCGTACGCGCCGCCAAACCGGCTATGGATGCCGGGTAGTAAGATCCTGTCTTGGGCCCGACGTCCAAGCAACGTACTGAAAATATACAGAACACTTTTAAAGAATTAATGTCAGATCAAATTACTCGTATTTTACTTTTTGGTAAATAAGAAACTTTCTTATTTCTCGTATAGAGAGTATGTACTCCAGTTCATCTAATCAGTGATTTTGTTTTCAATACAACGTGTCTTTTAGAACATCTTACACGCAAATAATTTTGCAACTAGACCTCACACAATCTTTGAAAATCATCAGAAGTCTCCACAAGAAGATCAACCAGTATAGTTGTAACATTTGTGCATACTAACTTTATTAAATAATAATATGTACTTTAGTCTACAAATATTATAGTTTACTTGAATTTCAACAAGTGCAGCCTTCTCTAACCATATTTTGTAATGGAACTCTCACGGTGACCTACCACCACGCGCTACGGTCGAGCCTCGCCTCGCTCCATTAGTGTTTTCCATTTATTTTTTGTCCACGTACCTGTCCGACTTTCGGGGATTTGAGTTTTTATGCCGCGCGACGAATACAAAAATCTCTTTGCCATACAACGGAAAATAAATGATGTAGCGTGGAGCTACGCAGCTCAACAATGTGAACTTTATTATTTTTCGATTAAGTTTTTTGAACGTAAAATAGAATACAAAGTCTGGAATGAGTGTCCAATAAATTTAAATGCTTATTATATAAAAAGCATATATACAAACTAAGTTACTGATAGCATGTTGTTAATGTAACCAAATAAATCGTTTATTTCATAAGTAAACTGGTCTACATATATACATATGAAATATATGTAATTGTCAGACATATAAATGTTCGCCGCCGCTCGCCGAGCTAGCCATTTAAATTTCCCAAAGACTAGGTCTAATTATGGAAAGAAAATGATCACGTATGCACAATTATACAATAATCTCCATTTTGATTTAAAAAAATTGTTTTCTCTTTTAGCGAGTTTAAGATTAGATTAGCTAAACATATTATTCAAGACTATTCTTGAATAATATGTTTAGTAATAGTTACTAAAATTACAGTTACATTAGTTTTAGTCACTGCAAATTAAACGTTGATTGCGTTATAGTCTGTAGCATTTGTTCACCGGACTATTTATATTTCATTATGTTAGTTTTTTACTTCTCACGAAAGTGACAATGTCTTAATGAGAATACAGTTACTTTGAAATTGATTGATTTATTTGGTCACGTTGACTACATGCTATCAGTTCAACCTACTACCTATATACTAACTACAAGTGCAATTACAACTGCAACCAGAGCTTTCAGTATCTACTTCTGGACATGTGCCTCCACAGTGACATTGTCTTGTGCATGACAGATTTATGACTTCAAAACCCCACGCTCGCCAAGCAGGTTGACGAGTCCACTCTTTTAAGGTATGGTTCCTCGGGATTGTGGTAGCCGCTGTTAGGGCATATGGTAGCTGCTATACAACATCTACAAGTGTTGTAACCAAATCTTTCAATAAGCTTTCCCAAATTAAATATTTTACTTCAGGTATCGTTAATCTGCGTTAATTCCAAGAATCTCTTTCTCATACATCGCGTGTGGGACCTTTACCGGTTTTACCATCATTTTAAGCCTCAACAATACTCCAAATTCTATTCTCGCTCTGGAAAGCCAAACCTCGCTTAATTTAAACTACACTCATTAAGATACTTACGCATGATCTATTGTTATACTTATAAAGCGAAAGGCTCTCGACGTAGGTAGCCTCTGCTTATTGTATAGGGACCCACCGTCTAGCCCGGTAATGAGTCATTGTAGCCCATAATGATTGAAAGGTATACGCCTACATAAAATCTATTACACGTGCGCGAACTTGTTGATAATGATGAAGTATTAATTCATCATTGGAATTCATTAGAAAGGAAGTATACTAACTACTTGGAAAGACATTATAAATAAAATTTACTTTACTAAAAATACCAAAAAAAGGAAGTATACTAAAGTTTCTTTATGATAAACATCGTCTATAAATGTTACTAACTAAACACAGTGATAATGGTTTATGCTGAAGATTACCAGAAAGGCTTTGAATATGTGAGGTCCGCATTCGGAAGGTCCGTGGAGAACTTGATATACTGAGTTCATAAATTTTTCATACTACTCAACCACAATCTATACGATACGAGATGTAGTATTATTATAGTTGATCTTGAAAACATTACATTTATTTAGTTGTTTCATATTTGAAACATATATACGTCAGGGTTAGGAGATCTCACAAATCTCCTGGAGCATGTGTGAACAACGCACTATAGACTACGGATTGTAAGGCGGTATAATATTTAGTAGTAGGCTTTATTTGTCGGAATAGCTAAATCCTTGTGACTATTGCATATTGTGGCAGTGTGATGTGGCATATTGGTATAGGTCTGAAAAGTATTAAATATGTAAGTAAAGCCAATCTCTCAGTAAGTAAAGCCATTCGTGATAAAAAAAAAATACTAACATTCTAATTATTGTAATCATAAAACTTAAAACTGAAACGTGTTTAAAAAACTTATCATGGACATAAAAAGCAGCTCCGTTTATTGACATCTCATTTTGTTAAGAGCTCAGCAAAAAGGTTTCTAATGCGAATGCTAATATTCGTCGAGTCGTTGCTAAAACATCAATGTGAATAACACTTCAGCTCATTTGCATTATGTCGTATGCGACATGAAAACGGTTTGCTACTGACATAGTGCATTGTCGAACACAGGTCTTGTGGAGCTACTAATTATTATCCAAATATATATGGATATTTAAGATTATTTGAACTAAATGGAATATTAGGTATATGATTTAGTAATTACGTTTAAAGCATTTCTTTGATAGTTATTTTATACCAGAAGCACTTTATACTTGGTACTGCACCTTGGAAAGTGAAATATGATTACTCAGTATTGATACAGGAAAGTAAAGTAATTATAGGTGGATTAGGACTTAAGAACCTAATAGGTAAGTTAGTAAAATGGGGCAATACATATTGTTAGTGGTTACGTCATCGTGACTTGCACTTGAAAAATAGTCAGGTATCGCTGTGAGAAATATTATAAAGTTAGATAACAACAGTAGTTGAAAACATCAGCATATGAGATATAAGACATACACATATTACGAGACTAGTTTGCCTGTAAACAACTATGAATTTAGAATCCAAATAAAATCATCAAATGGACATGCAAAAGATTAAAAAGAGATACACTTTACACGATTCGCCTTTACTAGACTTCCTGGTTTCGCTTAGATATTACACATACGTGTTAGCAAAAAACACTTACTGTGTAGAAAGAGTTCTAAGAAAAGTTGCGTAAGAATAAGATGCTGCTTTTATACTAGTTTCAATAAGGATAAAATACTTTAAAAATTATATTACACCTTCAGAAAATAGACTTCCATAGATACTAACTACGCTAATTATTTACCTACCGTACACCAATAAAGCTGGAACGCAAGATTTCTTGTAAAACATGTCAGTTACTAAAAAAATAATAAAAAAAATAACAGTATCATATCACAAAATGATATAATACGAGTATACTATTCATATAGCAGAGGCAATATGCAGACGAAGCACAATGTTAATATTCTAAATATTTTTACTTCTTTAGTATATACTAGTCATGTATGTCGGTTTCTCAAGAGCTTCTGAGTCAACACTAACAGTTTTCACTATTCTCATGTTAATTAACCGAGAGCTGTAAGGCGCGTTGGCGTTTGTTCCTACTGACGCTGAGGCCACTAATGTAGCATAACAATAAATCGACTTAAAGCCAACCAGCTTAGTCGGTTGTAAAGAGATAAAACATTGCGTGGGCTCGCACGAGACGAGAACAGTTGCCTAAGTACGCCATTTATGTGTCCTTACGTGGCGGACCCCGTCTTCAGTGACCGTACGAGTATTATTTAAACGTTTGATCGTATCTGGCTCTTTGGTCATTTACCTTTTTGCTTTTTTCTCCGTAACAGGTACTTCAACATTATCATTTCTAGTTAGTCTATTTGGTTCAGTTCTGTTATTATTTTGTTTATTTTATTTTATTGTATGTTATACTTTTATTTACATCAGCCTCAAATTTCAAAAGCGTTTCTGATTAAGTTATTTTTCTTATTTTCATTTAGTTTCTTTAATTTCATGTCTAATTTTGTTGATAATACAATTTATGTTCAGTTTCTATTGCATTTTTAGTATATTCTGGGATACTATTTTTTAATTCATTTTTTTGCGTGTCTTCCTGTTTATTGTTTGTTTTTACATTTATCCGGTGCAGCTCTCAAAATTATAAATATCAATAGGAAAATGGGCAATAAAATTTATATTTCAATGCATCGTCACAAACTGAATATTTTTGTTTAACCAAATCCGCCACTTTATTATACAAATCGATGGATTATGTTAATAAGAGCTATTTATAAGCGGTTTTGATTTACTTACATGACGGTATGTGGTTTGTAACCATTTCTGCGAATAAAATTTATGTTTTATCTTCTGCTACCGTTTCGCGTTTGTGTGGGTTTCGCAAACACCTAATTAAGCTTGCGCCACATATTAACATAAATACATTTTGTTTTAGCTGTTTATATTTATGCGCCAAATATCTTAATTTAATTGTGCTGATGTTATTGCTCCAGTGAATTTAAATAATAATACTCATAATGTGATCCTAATAGCTAATAGATGATCCTAAAATGTTACAAGAACAAAAAGGTTCACTTCAATAATATAATTACATATTTTATAATTGAAAAATATCAAGACGAGAAACCTTTTCGTCTATAAAAAAATACTTTAAGAAACTTAACAAGTAACTTACACGTTTTAAAACTATAAATATTACATAAATATAGAACTGGCTTATTCCCGAAAACCAATTCGAAATGAGAGATAATTAATACTCAAAGATTAATAAGCAGTGCTTTGGTACGATTAATCTAGGCGATAGGAGGCTTAGAGATGACTGAGGGGGAGACAAGACGCGGAGAGAGGGTTCGGACAGTGACCCGAGCCGCGGCATTCCAACGCGCGCAACCAGCGTACCTGCTCTCTTTACTTTGAAATGGAAAATGGTAGAAAATACTGTGGATGAACTGATAGAGCGATTATGTTTGGTTTATAAGATTTTTGTCTATGAAACACGTGCGTGCCTTTGAGATGTGAGAGATTGAATTGACCTATTTTTAAAAGTAATCACCCTTTTAGACATTCAACAGTTGTTGGACGTTCTATGCTTATTAAAAACCGAAAATTTACTACTTGCAAATTAAGGTTAATTTTAAGATTCATCGGGAATGTAATGAAAATTCTGCCTTTCTTGACAAAATTTTCATGAACATCTATTATTCTCTACTTCAGCAGACACAATTCTTATGAATTATGTCACAATTTATTAAGAAGTTTAAAAATTGTACCTTCTAGAACTATTAAATGAGCAAGTAATGCAGTTGAAGCAGTTAACTTAGTTTCCAAACATTTATTTTTATAGTACTAGATCAGAATATTGTGATTTCTATTGCAAGTTGTTTGGAGTTCCTTTAATACTATTAATATAAATAAAACTCTGACATGAAAATCTATTTTTGTCTCAAAGTTATCTTCTAAGTGAAATCTAATGACTAAAACTTTTCAGCTGCCTGTTTTTCTACTAATAAATACTTATTATACAAATCAAGTGAACTTAAGAATGAGTCAAGTATTACTATTTCGTTTTGGTATCCAGTTGGCTGACGCTATCTAGAGTTCTACCTAAAAAACCTATGAAGTGAAATTGATTCGCTCCATAGAACTGAACGCAGTGTAGACTCACTAAAATCCTAGACAGGAATGATCTAAATTAACACTTTAGAATTTAGTATTCTAAGTTTTGTATGTAATCTGATAGATATTATAAGATAAATTATTACTTAACGACTGAAAGATATTTGCATTATTTATCCAATGTGATTATTTTAGTCCAACATTTTTTCTGTTTATTTCACCTGGAGTCACAAAATTCCTATTAGTATCATTTTTTCTATTTCAAAATTTTCAGTGTTTTTCATTTAGTCTTGCATTTTACACGTATATAGACCTTTTTCTGTCAATTCTAAACGAATATCTAGTCTATATCCGTTACCTAACTTGATCGCTGGACGATAGCCGATCTTGAACGCACGATTGTTAAAAAAAAACAGAATTTGACCCGGATCGATAGAGAAAATAACATTTTGCTTTACTACGTTTGTATTAAAAATAGTGTTCACAAGTATTGCTGTTAAAATATATACTTTGAAGTACTGACCTTTTTGGCTAAAATCTATAGGAATTGTTAAAAACGCATAATTAAAAAAACTTTCTCAAACACACAATATAGCAATTATCACAAGTCCCTTTTCCATATTAAAAATCTTCAACTATCTAATAAGGCGCGCCGAGAATTGTTTGACTTTTATATTCGCGATGCTGTCACAACGGTTGTGCTGTTTGTTAAACGAAACGAGGACGTTTTTTTAAGAACCTGTTCTTATATTGGTAATGTCGTTTTGTTTTCTCAAGTTATTTTATTTCGTTAAAATAACTAAAATGTCTGGGTTTTTCGCATGGAATACTTTCGTTCAATAGTCACTTGAGTATACCGCTGTTACGAATTTAACTAACTTCATTTTTATTATTTGTTTTAACTATGAGTCACCTCTCCATTTTCTTTAGCAGCTACGGCGCCGTCTTCGTCTGTTCTACCGCCAAAACACATAATACGACCGGCAACCGTAATGGAAAATATTTTTTAATGTAAGCCATTAGCGCCGAGCTCCGGTCCTCTCTGTAATTTCCAACCTCACTTTTTTTAATCTCGGCTGTACCTTGATGGGATTCTGAGCGACTGTCCATCGCGATCCTTATCTCAGCGTATAATAAGAAGAGACAGACGTTACTTATATTTTATTTAACGTCAGGATTGATCGAACTGGTGCGATAAGACGGCTGGGAGGGAAATATTTGTTTATGTCATTAATTATGTGTATTCTTTATGATTACCCTGATAGTTTCTGAGTTTAAAATTCGAGTGGAGTCTCCATTTTTCGACGTCATAGTCCGTAATGAAAAATTTAACTCTTTTTATAGAGTTAACTTTTACATTTCAAGGTTTCGAGGCAGTTCACTGTTCAAATAGTGGGAATCGTATACTTTATAGCTCTGTCCGGTTCGAGCAAACGTTTTCAAAGTAACTTAGTAATTGCCTTGTTAATTTGAATCTGGTGGCGGTTGCTTTGATCTTATGTGAACTTGTCTGACGAGTGTTTTTGAATCCGTCATCGTCTGGAATGAGTTCTCACTTCTATTACAAATTAAGATACCAGATTCGTTAAATCTTTATAATTTATTAGAATAAATGGAATTTTTATATATTCTCATATTTTATCTCAGTTCATTTCATTTTTTTGAATAGCAGAGAACGAAGCAGTTTTGACCTTATTTTAACCAAATCAAAGTCTACATTGCGCATTGAAACTTATGGAAATTTAATAAATAATTAAACGTAACAAAATCAGAGACAGAATATATTCCATATTCGTAATTTTCTTAAAAGTATATAATCCTATATCACATTAAAAAGATTTATCGTGTGCATTCAAAAACCTATTATTATCACCAAACTTTGACCTCCACCGTCAGTTGACAGTCGTCGTGTGTGTACACTGGACAGAACCGGTCCATCTGTCAGTCACAATATTTGCGCAGACGTTTAGCAAGGCTCGAATCGTGCTTGGTCTATGGAATCCATTGATGGATTTTTGTTGTGAACTTTCCCTTTAAGCTATTACAACAACGCGAGAAAAGACTACAGGTTTTTTTTCTATTCTTTAATTTTACAATTTTAAGTTTACAAAATTAGAGAATGCAGAAAAGGGATAATTAAAAGAATTATTTAATTAGAGAACTGTTCGATTTTTTGTCATTAGTTAATGTCACAAGATGGCAATTGACCATTCAAATATGTGTTTAGAATGTCTTTTTAAGAGATACCTACTCATGTTGGTACTGTAGCTACTTTGTTTCATCATTCTTATAAAATCTGTATCCTATAGACGAAAGACGTCGTGGATAAAGTAAAAGAAAGACACATTTTGTATTACCGATTTCTGTTATTCTTTCAAAGAGAGAATATTATTTTTAAGTCCATATAGGTACATAAATGATAAAACATATTTGTATTTAAATTAAGTTACAGGTATTCATATTTTAAAACTTTATCTTTAGACATTAAATTCATAACGTAACTTAAACATGAGGTCAGTGCGTGATCCGTGCGGAAATCTTTGCTAACCTAGTAAATATTGAACTAAACAAAGCAGGCAAATGAACCATCAAATTTAATTGACCAATTTCTACAGAACAGCTTTGTACAAACATAAACATTTTCAATTCCAAAAAACAATATAGGAAATAACTTGAATCCATACATCATTTGTGAATAAAAAAAATCTAGTAAAACCAGTCAATCGTGTTAAAAATAAATCAAAAGAACTGCAAGACTTAGACATTTTAAGAAACTTTTATGGAAATTAAGATTCTAAACAGCTTGTGATGGCGTTGATTAAACCCAACACCAACTTCACATGAGAGATCTATGAATGGGCGATGTAAAGTTCGTTACACCTCCTTTAGTTACTCAGATATCAACGTGGCGTGTTCTTCGGTTGGCTGGCAATGGAATCTCAGCAGTCATCATCATTAAAGTTACGCCGTCCTTCAATTAGGTTTTTTGTCAAATTTATATTGGGTATGCGAGATAAATTTTGCAGTGTTAGAATGAACTAAATTTCATTCCCACGGTTTATTTAACTAAGAATTTGAATCATCTAAATTTCTGAATCGCATTTATAACTTAATACTTTATAATAAATATATTATACCTTAATACTTGTAATTAGTTTAACATTATTGATTATCATAGTTAATTATTATTTATTACTTGTTCGCTAAGGTCGTGACTTGAAAAGGATGTCTTTGCAACAAAGTTATTCTGCATATTAGAAACATTAAATACCTAATGTCCTTCATAAAAGTAACGACTTGTTTACTTCCTTAGTCAATTCGAAAACTATCTTCACCTTGGTCAGTTCCATAAACAAAATGATCATCAATGATCACGTCACGCAATACGTTAATCAATACGAAATTACGTTTAGAAAAAATGCCTTATGCATACTTATTTATTACCGATTTTACTTCCTATTCAACAAAAAAGCAATTCACATTACTATTGCACTGTAATTAAACTTTTTTCAACGTATAAATCAAATTCCTAACTAGTTCGTTTATTAATGCTGTTCTTAATAATTACTGTGTAAGGGTCTTTGAAACTCACAAAGAATGCATTGCATTTTAAACCTATTATTTTTATTTTATTTATGGAAGAGAAGGCGGCAGACGAGCTGACAGTCCACCTGATGGTAAGTGGATACTGTCCCCCATGGACCTCCGCGAAACATGCCAACATCAGTCCAGACTGACAAACTTGGGTTCCAAAGTATACGCATACGCTATACTTTAAAGATTGAGAGTAAGAGTAATGGATTTGGAAGAAGGGTTGGGAAAATGGAGTGGAATAGGATAGGATGGGAATGACTCTGGCATATCTCACTCACTACCCAAACACGTACTAATATTGGAGAAGTTTGATAAAGTGGGAAATGTTGTACATTTCAAGGTGGTCTTCTGTGAGAGAGGTGTAACGTGGCCAGCCGAGTGCGCTCAACGGCTGTTATATTGCAGAGTGCACCCTCCCCCCTCCAAATGATTGAACACATACGTGCTATGAATCGAATATAATAAGTAATAACCAATAATAAGATAATCCGACTACTAATTAGTAGTCATGTGGACTCATGTGGAAAGATGTTATCTAATTAGATACTAATAATCTGACTATGATCGATATAATAATGTATTCATTCACCACGTCAGTCATCAAGTCATCACAGATCATACTTGAGAGCACCAGTAACCTAATATGAGCGACGTTATTATTAATAATAATCGCAGCGATTGGCCACAAAATGCTTTTAACGTAATTAGATTCGGTTGTACTGGAACTCTTGTGGTATGGCACCAGATAAATCTGACCTCTCATCTCGTCACACCATTTGCTTAGAAAATGAATAAAGGGAAGTAAAAAGAATATTGTAGAGATCTGTTTATAGTGGTTAATGTGCATACATCGTCGTTGGTCTTGCCTTGAGTCTAGAGGCTCGGGTTACTCGGATCACGTTCAAGGTGCACTTGGGCAGAATAGTGGTCGGAGACTTTAAAATTTTACGTCTATTACATTGTCGTATCGATACATTAGAATTTCAACATTATTTGTTTACCTTAATATGTATATTTAAATGCCTTTTTTATCTATTTGTTTTTTGCTTCTACCGGTTTGTCCTACTATATAAGCCTCATAAGGACGCATAAGGACTCATATTCCTGTCTTCTCCCAGTCAACCCTCAATCTGAGGGCATGTATAACAAATTTATATATACCTAATAGTTTCACCATTTCCACAGTTAAGGGCTGACTGAGGATTACATTAACTTTCCCGATGCCATAAATGTTTTGCGACAAGTACTTATATCGAACATTCTGTAGGCGACTGCACTCCGCAATCAAGTATAAAAAATCCTCAATAGGGAAGACTACTTACCCATCATGTAAAGAAAAAAAAAATGCCTCTAATGTGAAAGTTTTTATATGGGCAAAACTAGGCTCGTAATCAAATAATTAATTTTTTGCATTCATGGTGCATTGGAGACGTATAAATAAATGAAAGACGTTTTAAATAAAGATCTGCACAACTGTTATTCGATCTTACTCCGCCCCTCCTCAGACATTTAATTAAACCACGATATTTTATGGTACGAATCATTAAATCCACTTCGGCGGGCGTTCAAAAAGTAATAACACATTACTCATACATCTTATCCACAACATCAGTATAAAAATAACTCAAGAATTTCACTTTCTTTGTTACAGGTACATACATTCAAAAGAGAAACCTTTCAAGTGCACAGAATGTGGAAAGGGATTCTGTCAGTCAAGGACACTGGCTGTTCACAAAATTCTGCACATGGAAGAGTCTCCTCACAAGTGCCCAGTGTGCAGTCGGAGTTTCAATCAACGTTCCAACCTGAAAACGCACCTGCTCACCCATACCGACCACAAGCCCTACGAATGCAACTCATGTGGAAAGGTATTCCGAAGAAACTGCGATTTGCGACGACACGCATTAACCCACGCTGTCGGAGATGTACCTCCAGGAGATGTTTTGGACGTAGGCGAGGAGGATGTTGGAAGACCAGAGTCCCCCATCGAGCCTGGTTACGATGACGATGATCCTGAACTATCCTCTCCAGAGCATTCTCCTGTTAGAAGAGCACGATCATCTTCAATCGAAAGCATTGGTAGAGAACAAAGTGAAGAGCGCCCGAGAATATCTTCGCCTTCTACAGTAGAGCGCACTCACTGCCATCATAACGAGACAAGAGACAGAACCAGCCCATATACTATGCGCCCTCAACATCCAGAGAAATATCGCATGCCATCATCGGAGCTATACGAGAAAAGATGCTACACGTCAGATGAAATCATAGAAAAAGAGATGCGTTACACGGACGTGCCAGAACAGCAAATTAGACATCCTCAATTGCAAATACGAAGAGATCTGCACCAAATTCCTCCACCTGATACGACTAAAATCGGTCAAATGGCAAGTCCACTTATAGACCCGGGACCTTCTGGAATGTATTTAAGCCCGTATCGTAAAAGAAGCCATCCACCGGATATAGGGGATAATGTGAGAAATTGTACAGCTATTTACAGAACTCGATCGCCGGAACCAACTAATTTGACAATGCCTCGACAGTCACTTGGCAACAGTGACGTTTGTGTTGCCATGACATCGACAATATTGGGGATGTCTTCGTACCATAAGTTTGGAATTCCAATGCCACCGCCTCACCCCCAAATTGCATACGGTCCCATGGCACATAATGTACTAGGTCCACAGCAAACAGTAGCCCAAGATTTAATAGTAAAGCACGCTCCTCCTAAAGATTCTCTTCCCAGTACGTCGACAAATGTCACTAATTGCAAAGACATTGGACCATCTACTGCAAAGCCACCTGAAGAAGGAGGCCCAAGTTCTATAGCTGATGGAATAAAGAATATAGTTGGAATCCAACCAAGTGCTAACCCAAAACCAGGAACAAGTCAATCGAGTGGTCCGAAGAAAGGGTTCAGTATAGAAGATATTATGAGACGATGAAGTAGAATGTGAAGTGTTCACGTTGATGCATTTTTGAATTGTTCATAAAATTAAGAAAATGATTGTATGTAATAGATATATACGTATTTAGTGTGACTATGAGAAGTATTATTAGTTAAAATATCGATACAGTGTAAAATTCCTAGAGGTATGTTTGTACGTATTCATTGTGAATTTGGTTTTCGTAAAGATCTCATAAGGTTTGTTTGTGCAGTGTTGTGTTTACCTCCAAATTTTAAAAATTATACGTATTATGAAAAATTTTAGACAATACTAACGTACTTAATAATAATATTGTTGTTGGATTTCAAATGTTATTAACGAAACATTTTTAATTAATGTGCGAAGTTGATGTGAATCCTTCAGCAGCTGATCTTTGTAATATTGAAATTAGTTATAATAACTAGGTTTAATTAAGTAAAAATTTTAAGAAGTGACTGGTTCATAAGTTAAAAATTCAAGTGTTATTTATTATTTAAATATTTTTAATGTTTATTGCACTGCTAGCTATTATTAGCTTAAATTATAAATAAAAACATGATAGATTTTCGTGATTTCCTTATAATAAGTATAAATCTAGATCTTACGATTTTATGTGTAAATACTGTGTTTCGTGTTATATATATTAGGACATATATTTTTATATGTTATAGTACATATTTTTGCAATTGTTAATTTTATATTATAATAAGAAATGTAGTTTTATCACAATGTCTTCTGTTCAAGTAAAAGTTTTGTAAAAAGTTTATCGGTATAAATACATTAAACTTAGTAATCGATACATGATATAACAGACACCACTATCTCTATTTGTTTGTTACTACGATGATAGCCTGGAAATATTTATTTGCGACTCTCATTCGAGAGGTCGTGAGTTTCAACCTCATCTCAACATCTCTACCACTGAGTTTCAACTTAAGTACGGCGTTTTAAAATTTTAAAATCTCGGCGGTGAAGGATATGGTCACGAGAATACCTACATAGTTGCGAATTTAATAAACTAGAGCATTTGTATCCACCAATCCGCACTGGGTCCAATCCAAGTGGGATATTACAGTCTGATATTCTACATATTCGAGATGTTTTAACCTATAAAGCTACTCGTACGATACCTTTGACTATCATTTATTCTCTTGTGTATGAGCGGTCTTTTTGGGCTAAGCTTTTTGGTCATTATTGCTTGATGATGTTAGTTTATTACGTAGAAAATTGTATTTAGCAATTCTGTGCATATTTTCAAATTTTATAGTAAGGAAATGTCAAGAAATTTCATTACAATTCTAAGAACAAGAATTTAAATGTAGTCAATGGTTTATTGATAAATTTAAATATTGTTGCTCAGACATTTTAATAAACAGTTTAGTATTTACTGTCTTTTTATCATAATAAATTATAATGTAAAAATATTATGGTCTTTATATATTCACATACTTATACATAAATTGGACACACGTTGTCGCGCCCTCGGATGCGCTGCCTGGCTTTGAATATTTAGAGGAATGGATTTGGAGGAAGGATTGGGAAAAATGGAGCGTTATCATAGAAAAGCAGAGGACTAGAGCGATTGACCAGACTCGGTTGTTTAATAGCAAGCTTGTCCATAGTCGTTTGCAGTTCTTCACAGTACACATCTGCATTGATTGTTGTGCCAGATTTTAAGATGCTGTAGTGGATAATACCGGCACATGACTTCTATAGTGGCACCATGAGCTGTGTCTCCTGGGTTCAACCATTGTGAAGAACTTTTCGATTATCATACAGGATCCATTTCTAATCACAAGTGTCAATACGTTTCAGTATCCCATCACTTTTGTGGCGGTTCAGCAAAGTAAGGCAAGCTTCGACGCGTCTTTGCAGCTGACTTTCATTAGGCTCATACGGTACCCACTTTCGAAGCTTCTTCACTTTTCGATAAATATAGGTATATGCATAAGTATATATTTCATATATAGATATACATAAACACTATTATAATACATATGTTAATTAACAGAAATATTTAATTAAGCCGCGTAAATCAAACCGAGAATCACATGAACTCTGATGCTTTAAAAAGTGATCCCGATGCAATCTTTTAAAAGTGTTTCTGTTTGAGTCTTTCCCAATCTTAGTGGGAAGTGCATACCAGAGAGTTATTTAATCTCTAAAATTATTGGCGTCAAAATAGTTTTGTCTCAACAATGTTCATTATGAAGAAGGTGGTCTTCAGTCATAGAACCTGCCTATATAATCGACCTACCGCTTGGTAGGCCCCACGTGTGGCAATGATAGTACGTAAGTACATCCCATAGTTTACTGCCCATTTCTTACCTTACTACCCGGCATCGTATCACAGTAAATGCAGTTTCAAGTTGTATTAAGGATGCCTGAGTGAGCCTTTTAATAAACCCCTACAACATGTAACAAAAGTATAAAAGTTCAAGTATAGGCGAATCTTTCCTGAAGCCTGTAACCATGAATTCCTTTCATGAACCTAAGTTCCGTAAACCATAACCAAACCTTTTAACGTCTCCTGGAAATGGGACTCCTCATGCACATTGTCTTGGGTATGATGAATGTATGGCCTTAAATCGTCACGCAAGCCAAGCGGGTTGGTGAGTCCACTCTTTTAGATGTGGAGGAGTTCTTCAGGGTATGTGGGAGCGGCTTTGTTGTTCCTTGATCGCCTTTTATAATGCCCACGGGAAGAGTTTAGGTGGTGCTATTGTAAAGCCGGTCGAATTATCCGATCAAATTTTTAATACAAATTTCGTAACCGCAAAGCCCGAAAATTGATATTTTTACAAAAAATAAAGTAATTAACTTTAAATAATTAGCAGAATTCATGATTTTGAAAGGTTCGGTTACACTTTGTACCTATAAAAGTATTATCAACCTTTGAACTAGCTCTTTTGGAAATTCGCGGCTAAAATTGTGTTTAAATTGCAGCTAAACAAGTTAACATTGTAGTTGATAATCTGAAACTAAAACAAGCTTACGCAAGTCAATACAATATTTACTACTACACACTCATTTACACAAGGAGAGTTTCTCTAATAAGTGCAGGAGAGAAAATTTGTCAAGAATATGATTTCACGGTATAAACAACTGTTGTCATCATGCGATCAACGTTATCGTTGACTTTTTATCATCTTGTTGCCGGCGAGAATCGTATGAAGTTTGATCGCATACAAGAAATCCTTCGAGAAATTGTCCTTGTGTAAATGAGCCTTAACTGTGATGTCCGTGCAAACGACTGTGCAATCGGTCACAACGCCAGCTGATGTAAACACAACCGTTAACTTGTTCGCCGGTGTTGGCTAAATGAGGAAATCGTGTGTGCTGGTGAGCCTCTGGAGAGGCCAATATCTTCATTACCGATCGAGTTGAGAGACAAGATTATAGTATACCATTTCAATGAATGTCTTGTTGTAGCTACTTTAAAAAACTACTTTTTACTACGTACCAAGAAGCGCAGTGTGGGCTGCACTCCGGCCAGGTGGATTGACTGACGACTTGAACAAGTTCGCCTGGTCGTGGCTAGATTAGAAGAGTCGAGGATCGTGTGTGATTCCGAACCTTGGAACATGAAAAACATTTTTCATATATTAATTTCATTTCTGTTTGTTGAAATTAATCTCCAGAATTGCTATTCCACGTAGTTGCAGTAATTAATCTGGCGTCGAGTATTTTTAAGTTTTAGTATAATTTAATTAATATTGGTCTACTATTGATTAGTATGTATACTTACCTATCGATCTGTCTCTCCGCTGTTGCATCCAGCTTGATAAGTCAACTGGTTTACTTGATAAGAAAAGCCTAAGTCTGTGTGATGGTAAGCCATTAAAAGCCCACAGAGCTCATAATATACTAGAAATAAAATTAATGTTGAAATGTCATAGTAAACACCATTTTATCTTTAAGTCTTTGCCAGAAGCAAATTACAAATGCATTCAGAAGGACCGTAAAACGATGGGCGGTCTTTACAAAGGACATTGAATGACCATAAAATTGTTTGCGTGGTTCTGTCGAGTCGTAGTAATAACATATCAGTAGGTTATCTTCATTCACATATAGCATAGAAATGAGCGCCACGTCCATAAACGCAATAACAAAGAATCAATAAAAACATAAGCATAATTGTTGGCATGTTTCGCAGATGTTCACGAGCGATGGTACGTATGATGGCGCGATGGTAAGTGGTTACCATCAAGTGGACTGTCTGCTCGTTTCCCACCTTCTATTTATGATTATTTTTTCTAAAACATACGAAAAATAGCTAAATTTATGATTCCGACCGTTGCTCCTTTGGCGTTGTTTTAACACTTAAAAAATAAATATCACTACTTGATCGCCGGCAAACTAAATTCAATTTTATGATGACAATACGATTACTTCTGCGCAATAATAATTCAAACCATCTATAAATAACACAAATTATATGGAACTCGTTACTTATATACTCAATTATATGGATACCTACCTACTTGAGTAATCCAGCTCGCCATTCACAAGTGAATGATAACAAAACGACCAATCACAAATAGTCTACACAAAACAACAACCTCTTTTAGCAAAAAGGTGTTTCTTTTACGACCATCATTTTACGACGCGCCGTCGGCCTCACAGTCATTCCGACAGCTACCACAGCAAAAAGAAGAAACAGTAATGTATCTTCATAAAACTGGCCGAAATTGCTTTCTGATCTCATATACACAGAGACAAAGTGTACAAACACGCGTGCTTGCATGCAGTTGCTCCCTAAGTAATATATGGCTGAGTACACAAAGAAACTACCTTAAAACTATTTTAAGACTATTTTATTTTTTAAAGACAATAAATAGTAACCAATAGACTTTGAAACGCATTCATATACAAGTTTAAGATGATTTTACCTCGTTTAGTGAGGCCATCTCGTTTCTGGACTGGTGTAACCTTGAAATGGGACGATAAGTAATTGTGCAACGCTTGGTTTTCAAGCAAGAAGCTAGCAAACGAACAGATAATCCTCCAGATAAGCGGTTAATGACGCTGCTGAACATTTGCTATACATGCCAACATCAGTCAAAAGTGTCGACGATAGGACATAAGCAGAAATCGGTATCAGAAATAATATTTAAAATATGGATTGATAAGCATGGAGATCTGGTAGTATCATTATTTAATAAGGAGCGTGACGTGAGACATTAGTGAGGGCTCTCGATCTGAACAAGAATATGTCTGTATGTTCCATAAATTTTCGGCCAGCATTTATTTTGTACAGATTCGTGAGCCTTCATTAGGGTTTATATTTATACCAATATTATTATGACAGTATGTAAGTTTAGGGTGCGATGGAACCCTAAACTTTTCGGGTTTTTATGTCTTGGCACTGACATGTGTCAAAACATAAAAATCTCTTAAGAAGAATAATAAAAAAACATGTTATCCCATTTAATTTCCCTCATTTCATTGGATGAAAGAAACATTGGGAAGTTCAAACATTCGACTAATTATATCCTATGAAGTCCCTGAAAAATGGAGAAGGAAGGGTATGCAATTGTCTGTTTATTAATTGTTGTGTATACGGGTTACTCACGATTTATGATTTATTTATTATAGCCGATATTTGGATACAGTTTACATGAACCGAGGTCGCCGCGAGACTTCCGTGGCGGTTGAAGAATAAATTAGTGATAAATCATGAGTAACCCGTTTACATAACAATTATTATGTTTAACCGGGATAACAAAAGTTTAAAATCTTATGCCTGTTTATTGTCTGCAAGTTTTTAATCGAAATGTGCTCAGATGCCCGAACATCTGTTTTATATGTGATATATGTGTGTCGCACATTCAATCTGTACAAAGGTGACCTGCTGTCTGTTATCTCTGTGTACCCTGAACAGTCGCTCCGACAGCTACTTGGGAGTTTATGCAAATCGCTTGCCGCCGAATAAAAAAAAATAATAAAATATTTTTACGACCGAATGTCGTTTCTTCGATATTTTAATCCCGTTGAATTGAAGTGAAAGTATCCGACTTGAGGTGGCAATCAATTATGTCGCCCGCGTTTCGAATGTACTGTGGATAAATGTTTAGAATAATCGTTAAATGTGAATCACCGATCAAGCTCCTGCTTTTTATAGAAGTGTTTTTTTCCTTTATGGAAAGAAGGCAGCAGACGAGCTTACAGTCCACCTGATGGTAAATGGATACTGTCGCCCATGGACAACCGCGATACAGACAACATCAGTCCAGAATGACTAACGTTAGAATACCCCCAGATACACTGCCTACCTTTGGATATTTGTAGGAATGAAATTGAAGGAAGGGTTGGGTAATGGGAAGGGATCGAATAAGATGGGACATTTCAAGGTAGTATTCTGTGAGAGAGGTGTAACGTGGCCAGTCGAGTACGCCCACTGGCTGTGGGATTCAGCGTGCACTCTCTCCCACACTTATTATTACACTAGACTCGTTTCAGCTTGCAATACAAAGTAAAACAAAGAAAATAAAAAAGATTTTTTTTTATTTATACAAAGATTGTTAATATAGTACCATAGAAAAACAAAATTCATTTGTTTAACATGTATACATGAGTACCAATTTCTGAGAACAGTGACTTGTTTTTATGTCCTTTGAGGAAACGACAAAGACACGAAAATAGAAAAGTACACACTCGATGAACGAGTATGAACGTACACTCAAGTATGCAACAATTGCAACTAGTTACATTACATTGTCGGTATCCACTGGACATGGGCGGCCTTTGCAGATTGTCTTGTTTAAAACGCCACGCTAGCCAAGCGGGTTAACGAGTCCATTCTCTTAGAGGTGATGTAGTTCCTCGGGGCTTGTGGTAGCCGCTTTGTTATCCCTTAGTCGCCTTTAACGACATCCACGGGGAGATGGGGTGGTGCTATTCTATAGTCAGCCAACACCACTCGGCACGACACTCAGATCTAGATACGGCATTTTAAATTAGCCATCTCACTACACACTCGATGTCTGTAGACAAAAAAGGTTTAAAAAGTAACCCATTGCTTTTCCTTTCTTATTTCATCAAATAATACGTTATCGTGTCGTCTATGACATTATCAGTATTGGATAGCTGAAGTGTAAGAAGACCCCATGGAAGTAGGGTAATTGGATGAACAATTCGGGTTTTCAGTGTCTTGTCCGGATGAAAAATGAAAAAAAAAACTGGACTGTACACGAGGTTTCAAATATAACTCCGAGAACTGAAACCATGGATTCAGTTTAATTCAATGAAAATGTTAATTCACATGAAAATTTTACACATTCATGGATTTTTTGTTTAATTTTTACTAGAATTTACTAAATATAAAGCACAAAGAAAGGAGTATTCCTTTCTATGTGATTTCAATTATCTATCAATATCAATCTATCTATCTATCAATATCAATATCTTCAATTATGTGATTTCAATTATTTTATCTTATATTTCAAAAAATATGTGACATATTATATTTGATATGCAATCATGAGCAGATTTTATGGTTTCACCTTTGCGTTCTACAGTGTGCGAATCTTCAAAATAACGGGGAAACTACGTATGAAAGTATATATATTTTACTCGATGTTTCGATTGGGTTGCACCAACATGGTCAGGAGCTAACTAAATATTCATCTTCAACTACCCGCATTTGGTCTTCACAGTCCGGAATGTTGCGGCACACAACACTAACAATATCTGAAGTAGCGTCAAACGAAGAATCGCGGGGTTTTATTGTATTAAATTTATTAATCACTGAATTCCACGTCGATGACAATTTGTAACCATCTTTTCTATTGAAATTTTTATGTTTCTTGATTTCCATTGCTTCACTCATAATCCTGGACAAATAGTGGCGATCAGTGGAGAGGATTTTTGGACTATGGAGTTCTATTCAGTGATTGATTCCGACGTTGAGTACATGGTTGAGTAAAATATATATGGTATATATGGTTGAGCAAAATATATAATATATATACGCGTTGAGACCCGTTTAAATAGATAAATATGTGTGAAAATCTCGAAAATACCAAAGGTGCCTGCTAAGTTTACAGGTGTTTTTTTTAAGAAATCTGGTAACCTTGTATGAAAATTGATAGCAGAATATCTACTAGGTGTACATAAATACACTACCTACCTACTTACATATAAATTTTCATTGAAACCGAGCCCACCTCATACAGACACACCCGGATTCAAACGATTCTTGATAATCGTAAATCTGCCACGTGCTCTGAATCCGAAACATAAATGAGTAAGTATATTCAAGTTTTACTTAAAAGAAACTGGAAAACCCGTATACGCAATCTGAACAACCGCGAGGTACGTGATGAGAAAACTTATGGTATTACGAATAAAACTTGGTGACACACAGTTTGAAAGAACAACGGACAAAAATATCTAGACGTCTATCAAGATATCTCTGCTCTCATTTCGTCTTCCACTTTTATCATTTTTTTAATGATTTTAAATTATTATTTTAATGGCACAAAATGGTAAGTGGACACCGTCGGCCATGAACAGTTATCACATCAGGAATGTGGGTGCGCGTCGACCTTGCAGTATCGTAACTGTAACTAGGCCTTTGATATCTGTTGTTTACAAAATTACAGCTCTAATTCTGGAAAAAATTGCACTAAATATCAACTAACAAGCTGTCTGTATAATTAAAATGAAATTCAGCTCAAAAACATATTTCGGTCTATATTTTACTTTAGTTTGTAAATGAACGAAATTGGTTCAGTAGTTTTAAAATTACAACGATTATTCTTTTATTTATACACTTCATTGGACATTGTCGTACAAAAGGCGAGCTTCTAGCTAACCTTTTGATTGATCAGAGAGGTTCAATTAGTAGATGCGTGCAAAACCAAATGAGATGGTATGGTGAACAAAGCATAAAGTAGGTACACAAATAAGTATACTGCGTGACGAAGGTTCGTAGTAAGCGTGGATAAAATAAGGTTAGTAATCTAAGTTAGTGTAATGTCTGCCAGCTTTAGAATAGCACCATCCCATTTTTTCCCAAGGGTGTCTCGTATCAGGCGACTACCACTAACTTGACTAACAAAGCTGCTACCACAAGCTCTGAGGAAATTTTAATGAAATGGATACGCCAACCCGCTTAGCCAGCGTGGCATCCCACCTGCACAATACAGTGTGCATTTTGAAGGCCATCTCCAGCCGTGGATATTGAAAGGGCTGGTTGCATTGCATCGGTTGTTAACTATGTGTACTTAACAAAAAATCCAAATAAATGTTGATAATATCGTTGGATAAACCAAGCTCTATAACTTTTTTCTACAGTGTTTTTCTAATTTATAAAATGCAACTCATCTACCAATTCCATCAAAATAATTTCATAAATGTTGTACTTTGTTAGTCGTGTGTCAGAATTGTATCATGTACCGACTAGCTTATATACTGCATACATTATTAAAAACCTTTTGTTACTTAATGTGAGTCATATGTCGATTTTTTGTCTTGTAATTCAAAAACCAATTTGTTATACAAATAGTAAAGTGATAATATTGGACCGGATATTAAAACATTGCTGGCCAGTAATTAAACTAACCGTGAGAACTTTCTAAGTTTGGCGACTAGACATTTCAAAAAAAAAAAAGTTTAATCATATTGTTTGCGATTTGTGAAATCTGAATCAAACGTTTGTGAGCGTCTTTCTTACTCCAGTTACTGGAACTATTCTAACTATATAGACTTTTTGCATTCAAATATCACTTAGTTACAACCTAATTGAAAGTTTGTTTTTATTGTTATTGTTGTATTCGTGGCCGTCGTATTCGACATGGAGAGCATCGTCACCATCATCACAATCGTCATCTCTTTTTTACCAATTTACTTATTGTTTGAAATTTTCTTTGCTATATTATACCAAGACATAGAATTCTCAACATACAAAACTTTCTTTATGATTCATATGAACTCTATGAATTCATACTTGTGACTTTCTACAGGTTTAGCATAAATAATAATACACTATTTTTCTAAGTTTTCATATGCGTAGTGTACACAAGAATACACGTGTACAAAATACAAGTACAAGTATACAAAATACAAGAATACACGTGTTCGTGTTCACTAGTTAGTTCTTAGAAACTATTAAAACACTTCATTATCGATATTGATTGAATTTTAACTTTTTCATTCTGTCCATATCTATACGGTAATTACTTATTATAGGGCATTACCTATGAAATTGCCGTTTGTTTCATAGTGACCACTTTGAACTTAGTTTTCTTGCATTTGGTTTGGAATTACAATTTAAAATTAGTTTCAATTTAAAGCTATGACATTCTTTTTCCAAATCAGTTATTCGTTTGCTTTTCCGCCAAGCGACTTTTTTTTAGATATCGCTGTATTTGTGACACATGGAAAAGTTAAAAAATCGCGTTATTTTCGAATAAGAGTTCCGTCGTGGTAGCAACGCAGCACAAACGAGACGCAATATCAACGATGTGTACTGACCAAAACACCGCAAACAAAAGTACGGCGCGTTTTCGGTTTGATCGATTCCGTTATGGAAATTTTCACTCCCAGAACAAGCCGGGGACTAATGTCGGTGATGACGAATTGAAAGCAATGGTGGAAGTGGATTTATCTCAAACTACGTCTAAGTTAGAAGCAGTCTTCGGCGTAAGGGGCCATTCGAGAATTACGTATGCACCAAAGGGGGGTGGGGGGTCTCTGCTTTGCTTATTTTTGATGACATGGGGGACGAAGGGGGGGGTCTGAATGGCGATTACGTCAGCAATATTTATTTACTTCTTTTCGTATTTTTTTGCAAAATTTAGTAGATTCTGATTAAATAAATAACAATAAAGAAATTTGAACAGACAGACAAGTTATACCAATACTTACGTAAGCAGGGGGGGGGGGTTAAAATGACTAAAATTCTGCTTACGTAATACTTGAACCGCCCCTAAGTGATAAAACGATATTTATTCATTTGCGTTCAATCGTGAAAGTGAAGAAGCTCAGAAACTGAGCTTAATGAAAGTCAGCTGCAAAGACGCGTCGAAGCTTGCCTTACTTTGCTGAAACGTCACAAAAATTAAGGGATTCTGTACCATATTGGCACTTGTGATGAGAAGTGGATCGTGTATGATAATCGTAAACGTTCGTCACAATGGTTGAACACAGGAGACACAGCCAAACAATGTCCCAAAAGTAAACTGAGTCAAAAGAAGCTCATGGTGACAGTATGGTGGTCCTGTGCCGGTATTATCCACTACCGCTTCTCGAGGTCAGGCACAACAACTAATGCACATGTGTACAGTGACGAATTGCAAACGATGATGGATAAACTTTCTATCCTATCAAACAACCGAGTCTGGTCAATCGCTCTAATCCACTGCTTCTCCATTAAAACGCTCGCCCACACACTGCACGACATACAGTTTCAAAGTTACAGGAGCTTCTACTGGAAACTCTCTGTAGCCCACCGTACTTGCCAGACTTGTCTCTACTGATTTCCATTTTTTTCTTATTTTGTATAATATAACTTTTTACAGGAGAAACAATTAAACTCCGATGAGGCAGTGCAAAACGCCTTCAGAGAATTCATCCATTCCCGTCCCCAGGAGTTACATAGCAGAGGCATCAAAAGTCCATTAATAATTAGTGAATACTTCGAATATTGAATTTTCATACAAAACAAATATTTATTCTAGATAAAACGGCAATTTCATAGGTAAGGACCTAATAGAAAGGATTGCTTATTTTTATACTTTTCTTTTTACCACGAATTTTTACATAAGTTTGCCTATATATATATATCGTGGGTACCGTTTACCATGACATACTATTTATAACGATTACTATAATAACAACAGTTAAGTCCAATTATATACGGTGGAATACAGATATAAATTTTTATAGCCTATTTCTAGAAATACAAGAACTGTAGCCAATGCAATATTGTGAGCTACACAGACAAACCATTATATTTACTTGTACGAGTTCTTTACCATAAGTTATGGGACAAGGTTTCGGTACAAGGTTTTCAGTTGTGATCCTAAAAAGCGGACTGTAGATCCTACAATGCACAGGCCTACAAAACTTAAATAAGTTGTTTGCCGACCTCCAAACAACGCAATATAATTTTATGATTGGTACGAGATCATTTTAAATCTACTGGAACATATCAGCCCAATAATGACGGTAAAAACATGGAAAGAAATTATGTATTGCTATTCACACATTAAGATCACAACCATCCATCTCAAATGGCTACCCATTTGACCCTCGTCTTTTAACCCAAAATGAACCTAGTTCTATTTACTTAGAAATTACAATTGTCAGCATAAACTCATTTTCCTGGTTTCCAGAAACTTGTTCCAAAAACCTCATAACTCATATAAGACACGTTAAGAAAATGCGAATGCGTCGCCATATAAATAAAATAATGCCATATATTACTATTGTTTTTTTTACCAGCCCATGTATGAGTGGAATAAAAATTAATTTACGATGCTACCGTGGCGCCATCTGCTACTTCATTCCTGAATATTTATGTTCATTAGTGTAAATTCTCTTATTTCATAATCATAAAATTGCTAGAAATATTAATATTGATTTATTGTTTAATTTATTATTAAATTAGTTAACAAATATGTGAATACAAACACAACCAGTCCAAAAAGAACATCGAGGTCTGTCCGCTAGAGTGTGTGGATTTCTACACAAACAAACGCAGGTTGCCCGAGAGTCATAATATTAATATTATAAGTACCTACTCATAGACACAATGTACTGCCAGGCGGAATCTCAATTGAGACATTCGTCGGTAATTTATAAACAGCGTAAACAGTAAGTTATAAGGGAGAAGGATGATTTAATAATAATAAATAACATTTGAAGGCAACGACAACATTATGATTCCATAAGAGGAAAAATACCAGAAACAAATACTTCATGCTAAATGCAACATAAACAAAATTTAAGTAAATAAATTACTTGGTAAGAGCACCATCGGAACGTTCTATCGCTCGGTATCCAAATCTGCCATAGACCGTTGTGGTCGTATTATCCGGCCTGCCGTTTGTAACCAGCTAAACTGGGCGACCGAAAACACTTCGAAGTTCAGATTTTTATTGCAATCATTTGTATACATAAGTTTTGTCACATTCCATCTAAACCCATCTCACTCGATCTCATCTTATGCTATCACATTGTCATCACAACATATCATAATCATCCTATCCCATTTCATTGATTATGAAAAAGGGGTCTCTTTACATCTCAATTGTAGTTAATGGTTATCCTCGATGATAACGCCTGCTTAAATTTCAGAGTCATACCGAAGCTTGTAACAGTTAAGTTCAGATTAAAAATGTAATAAAACCATGAATTTTGCTCACGATTTTGAGTTAATCGACATTATGTGCAGCGTATTTTTTTTGTGAAAGTACGAAATTATTGGCCATTGTATTTAGTAAAGGATAACGCCAGGAACTGCCTACCGTACCATACCATCAGCTTCTCTCTCCACTGCTGGATATAGGCCTCTTCCAAAGCTCACCATCGTACTCGATCCTCGGTTCTTCTCATCCAACCACCACCGGCGAACTTCTTCAAGTCGCTGTGGCCGGAGGGCATCCCACAGTTCGCTTCTCGGTACGTGGCCTCCATGACCTAGCAAATATGACCTGACCACTGCCACTTCAACATGCTGATTCTTCGGGCTGTTTATTGTTGAATTAACACAAATCCACAGCGAAACCAATTAAAACAGAACTCACGTCAATATAAACTATTCTTTCGGCCATAGGGGATTGTACTGTGTACATATTATATAAATAAACTTAGGTAGGTTGAAGACTAACGCAAGACTAGGATTCGTGGAGTTCGTTGTGTGGTGTTTGTGAAATAGACGCGTGTGTGGGTGTGTTTGTGAGCGCGTGTACGTACATGTGTGATAAAATACATGGAGGATATTATATATTTACTCGTAATAACTGTAATAAACGGATTTAATTTATTTATTTATATATTATACTATATATATTTATATATTCTACTTGTTGTATATTATCATAATTAATGGATATCACAATTTAATAAATTTTAATATTATATAATAATAACAATAATAACAATAGTTGATATCAAGTACATTATCATACGATACTACTTTAATTTTAACAATATATTTTTTTTTTTCGTACTGCAAGTTCAAATTTTTAAACACGTTAAAGTTATTTTCGGTGGCTTATGTCTTTGGAGAATCTCTTCGTTTCGGATCTTATCCCACAAAGAAACTCCACGGATATAACAAAATATGGCTGTCTATTCGTCCATTTCCTCAGTTTCAATTTGAACTGCATTGAAAACAAAAAAAATACCAAAGTCCTCTATTATAGTGGCTGCAGTTCATTGTAGATACGCATTAGCCGGCACTGGCCAATGGATCGCAAGCAGGTTGCGTACCTTGCAAACTGTAGGGTTACTACCTTACCTCTGACGATGCACCTGTATTTATGTTAAACAATTTATTTTATTACACCCATTCATAAGAAATACTTTGACCTTATTCAATGTTATGACTAACTAAATGATTTTTTGTGCAACTAATTTTTTCTAATATTAATATTAGCATTGAAACATGTGAACATGCTAACGTGATTAACGTGCTTAAATTAACATTGAAGCAATAGATGGTTTACTAGACATCAAGCTTTTAAATATAGGTATATGACAGTTACCTGTTGGTATAATTTGCTGTTCTGACTACTCCTTGTCGCAGATCTGTAAGGTGAGCAAAATGAAAAAAATGTGAATGTTTTACTCACTTTTGATCCAAGAACACTAAAGACACTAAATTTCTTCGGTTTGTAGCCCTAAATTTCGGTGATTTAATTTGTAAACGCAACTATCAATTTTCTCTATAGAGACTTAGAGACCCACCACCCCAGGCGGCCGCATTGAAAAAGAAAACGTAATGGAAAAAAGACATACCTATAGGTAATTAAACGAGAAACAGAAAATACTGAATCAGTAACAAATCGATGGTAGCAAATTTAATGATCAGTTAGGTTTAGGTTTTCCGGTAAGAAACAAGACTCCATCGACTTGGTGATGGACATTTTTATTCATTTAAAATTATTTACTGCAGTTATCTAAAAATAGATTGTTTTGTTGGTCATGATTTGCAGTTCATTTAGTATATGTTTGCTGGTCTTTAATAAATACAAGCCTTTGAATAAACACTTAACATGTACGCGACAATAACGTTTGCTAATGATGAAAATCTACACTCGCACTTCAGAAGTACAAAATACAAATAAATACATTGTATCAGCCAATAACGTCCCACTGCAGGGCACACGATACACCTAATAAATCACTGGGGGTTTCGGGCCACCATGCGGGCCCAGTGCGGATTGCTGGATCACATACTCCAGATTTTTTTTATTTCAGAAGCAGCGGTTTTTCTCATGATGTTCTCCCTCACCGCCGAGCTTGTGACAATTTTTGAAAATCCGTAGTGACTTAAGTAGAAACTTAGTGGTATGGGCCCATGATTTGAATTCACGATCACGCGAATGTGAGTCGAGTATAGTTACCTCTAGGCTATCACCGCTCATCATATAACTTCATAGTTAAAATACCATTTTTTTTGTCTGGAAATATAGTTTCACAGTGTTTTACCACACCACAACGAAAAACAGATTTTGCATAAACTTCCCAATAATGTCAATAAATCACTTCTGTTCAACCCTACCAAGCCACTCGATACATTCTACCGCCTAATTAAAACGGTGCCGGGTCCCTTTTATCCGATCCGAAGATACGGTTACGGCGCTGTGACACGCGAACACTCGGCTTTTTTCGGCTTTATTCCAGTTTTGTCGTCCCGTTTCGCCAAATGATTCGATTCGATAAAGTTTGTAAAAGGCTGTTGCGATTTTTTAGGTATTGCCATTTGGTAGTTAGGTTTCTGATTCAGTGGATAAGTTGTCTTCGCTGGAGTATGAATAGGGTTGCAATCAAGACCTTTTCCCTAAGATCTTTGATAGCAGCTGTTATATGCTATTTGATTGTTATTTCCTAGTCTAGAATTTATATTCAGCAGTAAAGGGACATAGGCAGAAGGTATGATTGAATTTTCACAAATTGAAACATAGAGACCCTTAAGGTGGTGTAGTTATTTAAGTAGACAAGGTTCTGATTAGACAGTTTGGTCATACATTTATTTTCAGATGTTCCAGTTCTTAAAAAAATATAAGGCCATCAGTGAGGAATATGAGAATTATATGATCTGGGTAACATGATGATACTAATAGGTAAACTAAAATAAAAGGTAAACAAATACGTTTGTGATACGCGTTCAGACCGCTGTAGTCCAACCGATTTACAATATAAAATGATGATACTATTGGTATTTTCAAATTAAAAATACCACTCTCTGATAATATATAGTAACTTTAATTGCATTATAGCTTTTGAAATTTTAATAAAGTTTTATGATTCCTCCAGAATGCACTCAGTAATCTATACAGTAGGGTCATTGAGAACTGGTAAATGATTGTTTAATGCTCTCTAACGTTGCTTACTAACATTTAAATGTAACGTTAGAGTATTAAGGTTAAACTTTAATTTAAAGTATGTAAATACAGTACATGTATTTACATACTTTAAATTAATATTTAATTAAGTAATTAAGTATGTAAGTATGTATTCATTCAGAATATTGTATATTGATTTCGTTTTTACTAGGCAACCTTTTCTTAAGAGAGAAAATTTAAAATTTTACACTGCATTCATGTTGCAGTCAGTACATCGAATATTTAGACATTATCGTGTCCATATGTATTTAAATTTTCTATCATAGATTTCATTGGTCCCTCAGTATTTTTTGTTGATCTTTTATTTATTTATTTAGGACAATCAACAGAAGCAACAATTCGTATAGCTATAGAAAAGTTAACATTTTAAATTACATTGTAGATGTTCCTGCATCATAGATGTTACTAATTATAGATTGTCCCTGCATGTAATCCTGCATGCTGATATATATCAGCGGATATATATCATGATATATATCAATTGATATTTACATTGATATAAATATATAAATTGATATTTCTCGTCAAAATTAGAATTTTGGCTGATCCCATGCTTTTAAATGACATAAATAAAAATTATGATCATTTCCATTGCCAATGATCCAACACTAAAGATTATAATTATAATTTAGTTGAATGTTGATTAAGTAGACTGATTATTTATTAATCTCAGACTAATTTTTTGTTACACTAATTTTATCTTATTTTTTGTTTTAATTTATAATAGATAAGTTTATTAATCAAACTCAAAGTGTCATTTAACAATTTTGACACGTTAAAACTACTTACAGAATAAAATTCCCGTCTTTTTTTATATACATGATATATATCCGATATATTATATCGGATATTATGATATTTATTATAAATATCGGATTTTCACGAACCCTGCATGCAATATTAATGACAATATTTTGTAATATTATAAATATGAGAATCACGTAATACCTACCATAAACGTGAGAAACATAAAATATAGGTAAAAATAACGCTGAACTGACATGTTTCTTTTGTTAAAAAATAAAGTTCATTGTAAATGTCTGAGAATCGAGACACAGGCGAATGTTTTCTCTTTTAATTATTTCTCTTTACCAACTATTCCTCTTCTTCTCTAGACCTTCATCTTACTCTCTGTCTACTACGGTACACACAAAAACAATCCAAAATACGATATCTCATTCCGAAGTCGTAACGTTAATTTAAAGACTGAGAAAAGGTGTCTGAGAGCCAATTCACTTCGGTCCTAGTACACTAAACTGCGGTCTCGCCTTGCGACGGCCGGTACTCGCTGGAACCAGTTTCGTTCCCTTTATAGCGTGGACCGCCTGCGCTGCAGCTTGCGTAGGGTGGCCACGTATGTGAATATAACTAAGACTATTTTCGATACAAATAACAGAGGATTGCCAATGCGATAAGCTAACGGAAACCACTTGTTATTAGGTATACGATTTGTCTATCTGACACCTCCCTTTAAGAAAGAAAGAAAATATATATATTAATCATCACAACGCACACATGAATTCACTAAATAGTAACAATATTTACCAAATACACTAATAATAATAATAAGCTCACTAAAGTAATACAAAGAGTGTGGTATATATAGTACATGCTGGGGCAACAAGTAGGTCCTCGACGACCCCAACTCAGTATGTTGCTTCGCCAACCGAGGGTTGCTCCTAAGTTGCTTCCATTGCATGTTGTTTTTATTGGGAGCTGATGCCCGTTAAGTCAGCCTATGCCTTCCTATATATGGTATAAGTCGAAAGGAATTTGGAAAAGATATTAAACTGTTTTTTATATAGAAAGAAGGTTGCAAACGAACTGACAGTCCACCCAGTGGTAAAAGGATACTGCCATCCATGAACATTCGCGGTATGTAGCAACATCAGTGAACCAATACCAACGTTAGCAACGCTCCGGCTATTTTTAGAAATTTAGAATCTGATCAGGAAAAAGGGTTGGGAGAAGGGCAACAAATAGTGTATGAGATGTAAAAAAAATAACATAAATATCATAAAAAATGACAGTCGACTCACACGGATAAAAGTTTATATACTGCTTCTCTCAACGCACAATACACGAAATGCAGATACTATTAGAAAATAAAAAAAGATATTATTTTTTCCGCACGTCGTATTCATCGTGGTCACCCTATAATTGTTTTATACACGTATGGACTATTATAATGAATCGAAACAGGCTATTTCTTGAACTAGGTCTAATGGCGTATCAGGCAGACCTTAATTGGTATGAGAGTAAAAGAATTAACAGATTACTATAGCGAAGTGTACGGAAATCCATTCAATGGTTCAGTTCTCTTAATTATAATTAATTAAAATAACGACTTGGAAAGGGCTTCACTTACAACTAAAGTAGTCACGTATCTTCTCCGTGGTCCGTATTTATGTAATAGGGGGCAAAACTCACCTGATGGTAAGTGGACCACGCCCTAGATTCTAATCCAACCGTAAACAGACCTGATCGTTGAGCTCAGCAGCATGCACGTTGGTAGTTATGTCGATAACGTGTGTGTTAATAACATTAACTACGCGGATGACATAGTGCTGCTGGTCCCAACGATCGCAGCTCTCAGATAGCTTTTAGCCGTATGTGAAACCTACGCTGAAGAGTTTATGGTGATCGGGGCTGGTAACGTGTGTCCATCCGTAGTGCCCACTATACAGTTTAATAGAGTTGTTCTAAGCAGAGTGAGCAAATTTAAATATCTAGGACATGTTGTTGTTACCGCAAACCTTGGAGACGACTCTGATATAGCGAGGGAGTGCAGAGCATTGTCTGTGAGAGCGAGTATGTCGGCCCGTAGGTTTGCCCGGTGTTCTAGACCAGTAAGACTTATTGAATAAAACTTTAAAAAGCGTTTAATGCTTATTATACTTCATTTTACTCGGGCAGTCTATGGATTCGCTATACTCAAAAGTCGTGCAACGCTCTGCGGATCGAGTATACGCCTACAGGGCGCTGTTGGGATTGCCTCGGTTCTGCAGCGCCTCTTCGTGTTCGCCGAAAACTGCCGAAAAAGCCGAAGACCACTTCACTATTAAGCAGAACGAGGGGCAGCTCCAACAGCATCCTGAAGATGATTCTACGAAAATTTAACTGTCCTGTTGTGGAACAGTTAATTAAAATTACTAAATCTACCCTAGTTATAAGTTTATAAAACGTTATATAATTATAAAATTATGAAACATAGTTTTTAAGGTATTTACTAATATTTGTAAGGATCTGTTTTGTCTGAATGAATACATAAATTATTAATAGTAATCCTAAGAAAATCTAGTATTATACAAGTGGATATTTACACTCCACCTCAGTTCTAAATTTCACACACGACTTTCTGCCAGTTCAGTTCTACGATTTTCGATTGTCAGTTATATATGACTTGCTCGTTGCTATGGGATATGACGTTGTCACTACTCATTCTATAAGCTATGAAGGCAACCTTTCGTTCTTTGGCGAACTACTTATAACATTGTCTTTTCTAGCAATTTCGAATGATATAAAAATTTGGGATCTAGTCAAATTTCAATGTTGATAACTTGGATATAAGACTCAAAGGCCTCAATGCCGGCAAGGGGCGCGAAGGCTCTATAATTCGATAGTTGTAAGACGAAACACCGGCCGCCTACACAAGTTCCGCGGGGTGCATTAATCGTGTAGGTGTGGTCCTTGATCTATTATCAAATCGGATATCTTTGTACTAAATACAGAACAAGACTTAATTAAGTAATGTGTGATAATGACAATGGGCTCAGCTGTTGGTAATGGCTTATCGTAGCTGCAAATATGCATTGCTTCGGTTTTGTGATAGCACCATAATATAACAGATAAAGTATTGGCCAATCAGGCATTAGAACGAAAATCTTTTCATAGTGTTTGCGTTATAAAAACCTACTGTCCAAAATTCATCTTTCTAGCATCAACGGTTTCAGCTCAGCGTTGAAGAGTGAATCAGTTGGAATATCTCTTTATGTTTTTCTGAATATATATGTATATGGTTAATATCTGGCACTGTTACCACTGCTTCTGGCAATGCTATCACTACTGCTCGCAGGGGTATGGCATTAGCATTATTAAATGACAATAAATCTGATAATGTCGGAATGTTCTTGTGAGTTTTGAAAACTGCATATTATGTAAAATACTTCTGTTTTACAGCCTCTCGATTGACCCCCTCCCCCCTTATTTGACCTCTGCATAAACAAAATGCAACTTATGAAAATAACTTTTTATTGTATTCTAATAGAACGTAGGATACTGCATCTCTGCATCGTACAAACTAAACATTCTATCGCGCTTACTCTTATACTAAGAAGAGTATAGTCCGTCCCTCTCTATAAACAATGGCATATTACCATAAAAAGAATAAGTCGAGATAGTGTATCGACACTGTCAGGGTTAAGAAATATCGATAAACGTTCAGTGACAAACAAATGCAATTAGTTATTCGATGGTTTTTATTTTTATGTCATAGATAAATAGTGCATTATATTAAAGGTTATGTTATACCTAGTTATGACTATTAAACATGAATCATGATAGAATATGAATTACTTTCAAGTACATTCAGAGCATATTTACTTGTACGTATAAATAAAGTAAATAATAATATTTTTACTATTAATTAGTTAAGTTTGTTTATATCTTATATCACAAAAAAAAAATTCTGACAAAATTAATAAACGACAAAAAGAATTAAGTCCATGGTAAGTCATATTTGTCTAATGTCCAATAATAATAGTAACATGTTCGACCTAGACTACCGGACATTAAGACTAAGAAGACTAATACATTAAGACATTATGCAATTGTTAATTGTTCACCTTTCAATAGGCATTGTACCAGTTCTAAATGCAGTAAGTTGCAATCGTGACTGCTAATATCAATTCCTTCATCCCTTATTACCTATATTTGTCGACCCCCGCGGAACGGAACACCTTCATTTTATCCTATATTAGTTTTATTTAGAAAAAAAGAGCCAATATATTTAAAGCAATTGTCACAATGTACCTTTGTAGCTGCAATTTCCTGATAGAACAGATATCAAAAGTGCCGATTAAATAGAAAAAGCTAATAAACTAAACCGACAACAAGAAAATTTGCAATAAATATTACCGAAGAATTAAACAAATATTATATCTTCCTTAGAAACGTCAAAACTATCGATATCTCCAAAACATCGACTAACCCCAACTAGGGCTACTGCCACAAAAAATATTTTATCGTGAGCGGGCAGCCTAAAAAAACAAATGCTCGGTAAGTCACTCGCGTCGTCTCGACTCACAAAGAGAGGAAAGTTATTATTTTTTTGTCACACGGCTGGGAGGCGGTCGGTCAACTCGTTGTGAGTGCGAGAAGGCGGTTCCAAAAGTTGCTTTATTAAAAAAAAATGCTCGAAAATATAATAGTTAAAATACAAATTGCTGATAAAAATACAGAGACATGCTTCAGCTTTTCTCATCCAACCACCACCGGAGAACTTCATCAAGTTGTTCGGTCCATGTGGCCGGATGACATCCCAGACAATCCTTCAAATTAATATATAAGCGAAACTTGTCATCTCGTTTCACTCCCTATTCCCATCTTTCCGAATCCTTTTTCCCGATTGACAACTGACTTGAAGAAAGTTGCCGGTACTGGCTAGATGATAAGAGCGGAAGCCCGTGTCTGGTGGCGGTTCTGGCTTACATCCAGCAGTACCGAAATACAGGCAGATAGAAAACAGGTATTAGGGAAGTTCCGAATATTCGAGTATTCATCGAAAGGTGAAAATAAAACGATTTTTTTAAATAGACTAATGGTAGGTACTACAATTAACATAAAATGGTCATGAAATACAATATTCAAATAATGTTCAAATTCGCATAGCTACTAAAGACATGTAGTATTTTTAGTATCACACAACTTTGAGCACCGCTGTCCGTCGAGGTATGGAGGGCGGATATTTAAACGTATTTGAAACCCTATACACCGTCCAAACCAATTTTTCTAGCGTCTAAATCTACCAAAAACTCGTTTGTAATAAAATATAATTTGCCCATGGAATGTACGGTTTGGAATGCAGCATGCTAGCTCAAGGATTGATAAAGGTGATAAAGTTGAACACTACTCGGTCTGGTGCAGTTGAGAACAAATTATAATTTAAGGTTTAATAATTCACATAATTTTACATATAATTTGTTCCCCGTAATTAGAATTACATAGTTTATTTAATTTTATTTATTTATATATACTTACTAAAACACAATAGATAACACGACACTTTGTGCACTTTGTACCCCCTTAATTCTGGAAGGTTTGTAACTACACATTCTTATTCCAACTAGTTTCGAAGCATAAAGTCACTGGAATAAATAAATAAAGAACATTATTTATTAACTTGCAGCTTGTAGAGTAATTACCACTTATGTATTTCATACATCTGTGTGTTGATATTCTAGTTAACTTTGACAATAGAGTAAATATCTATTTCTATATTACGTAATTTAAAATAGGTACCCCGAAAAATGGCTCTTTGAACTTTGAAATCTCCAGTTCTCCTCTAACAGAAAATTCCTGGTCTTTTGTATCCTGTAGCTTGTTCAATTTCAAATTCGCTTCTAATATCAAATTCCTACTCTGTTCATTCACTGACTCTCAACTGAATTAACCGGTCATACAATTTCGTGAGAAACATTCCGTTTAATAGATTCAACAGACGATATCAATCGTTTGTCGTCAAATAGCATACCAGTTCTGCCACATTGATAAGAAAAATAAACCGCCTTAATTTTTAAAATTTTAAAGACTACCTTTTAAAGACTACCTTGAAATGTAGGTACTGCATTTCCCACTTTATCCTATTTCTCCAATGTACCTACCGAAATACTGTGTGAGAGATGCCAGAGCCCATTCCCATCCCATCCTATCACTCCTCATTTTCTCAACTATTCTGCCTAATTCATTCCGATATCTCCAATGGTAGGCAGCGCATACGGAAGCGTGTAAACGTTTGTCATTTTAGACTAATGTTGGCATGTATCGCGGATGTCGATGGGTTACAATATCCACTTACCATCAGGTGGACTGTATACTCGTCTGCCACTTTCGTCCATACAAAATTAGTTTTATTTTAAATCGAGTTATACTCTTACATGTTTTGTCATACACTTTCATATTTACATAAAAGTCATTCCGTTTTCCTTTTTGATGACATTACAGAACCGTATATTTCCTTCCCTTACAGTGATTTTCGAGTAGGTACATTTAAAATAAACCATTTTAGAAATTCAAGCTGGCATTCTTTGGTATACATACCTAAACCTCACATACGGTTTGAAAACCTTAACCAAACCATTAAAACCAAATTTTATCACTCATCAAGATGCGGCTAACGAAATTTCCGTAATTATGCAAGGGTTCACCATTCGTGCAATTTGAAGCAATCATTTAAAATTGGCGCGAAACAATACAAACATCGAAGATGCCCTTTTCAAGACTTGCTGAGTTCACATGACGAAAACACGTCAATCGATACTCGATTTATCAAGTATTATGTTCATAATAATAGTAGGTATACCTACATAAAAAACAAATATAATATCTATTTATTAATTCTTCTTTTCGATTCTTTTCTTGTATGTTGACAATAAAATAGGTAACTCTTAGTATTTTAGAATTAAAACAATTATTATATATTTTTGGAATTTTGTACTACGAGTACATATATTGTTTGTTATTATAGATTATACCTAAGTACCTACTTTTGTAACATTAACAACAGCTCGGCCAGTCCATCGGCTTCAATAAGCCTAGGTATTTATTATTTTTTCCATTGCTAACGTTTTAATAAATTTTAATCATATTAAATCATTGTATTACGCTATGTAGGTATACTGACCTCCTAAGATGAAAAGTCATTGGTAACATGTTTATAGAAAACATAATTAACATAATATTCGAAAATCAAAAATACACAAAGATAATAAAATAAGTAGTTATTTATTTATTTCAATTTATTTGGAAAATCAACAGCCTTAACAATAGTTAAAAACAGAACAGTGAATATAACAAAAGTAGAGCCAATAAAAGATGTCTAAAATTGAAATATAATGTGAATGAATTTATAACAATGTTATGTTTACATATGTTAGTCTTTTTGTTTTCTCTAAAACTCCAAGTTTTCTAAGCTTTAATTATTTTATCATTTTTTTTGCATTTTTCTCGATTGTCCTCAAAATAAATTTATGATTTTTTTTCAAAGGAGACCATAATTGATCCTTGAAGCTTCGGGGTTGTAGACACCCTGTATTGTGACCCGGATACTTACCGCCGACCCAAATTTCTAGCCACCTCTCCTTCACCTCTTATCAATCAATCCCATATAAACCCTCCATCTTGATGGCGGCTTATGATTACAGGGCGCATGCGCGTCCCGCCCCCCCGCGGCGCGCCACGCCCTTCTACTCTCCTCAGGGGGTGAGATGGGGTTGAAATTTACGGCGTAGAATCCGCGGATGCTGGGGAAGCTGGGTAGGTATTTCTGCTATTTTTAGGGTTATTTTATTTTAAAACCTTGATAAGTGTGGCTGCTCAATATCAAAACCTAGTAATTTTTTTTAATAAATTTTACAGGAGAGCCAAACAAAAAACATTCAAACAGCCAAGTTAAAACAGGAAGTTACGATAAAAATTTGATCGTTGTTACACACAGTACAAGATGATAGATATGTTTAAAATATTATAGTTAGGTATATCATATATTATAATTTACAATATGTTTTAAAGGTGATTTAGTTATTTACGAGCATCACGTGATGCACTTACTAGACTAGACATTCATATCTTTATAAATACGAAATACACTTAATTCATTCATTTAATACGAAGTTAAACTGGTTGTTTATGCATAGTAACCGGGCTAGGTTTCTAAATTAGATAAAGATTTCTTGTCTATTCCATAATTGCACCAAAAAATATTTTTTTAATGACGTTTAATGGACTAAACTAAACTCTTTATTTTGATTATTATTCTTTATTATTATAGTTGTAGATATTTTATATTCAAGTTAGTCTGTAATTAGTTTTTAATAAGTTATTTTTTAATAGAATTAGATATTAGTTAATACTTAATTAATTTATATTGAAATATTTGTAAAATTAAATAGATTTTATAATAAAACTAGCCGTGTGCCCGATGAGATTTCTCATCGGCAACATCTCAGGAACCATCCGACTTTTCTCCCATACAAACTTTCGTCCCTTATTTTACACCCCTGGGTGATGAATTTTCAAAAATCCTTTCCTTGTACTCACCTACGTTATATAAGGAACTCCTTTGCAAAATTTCATGCTACTAGACACACCGGTTTAGGTTGTGCGTTGTCTGTCGGTCAGTCAGTGTTAGATTTTTATAAAGTAGACGTACTGGAAAATATTTATTATGTAATATTACATATTATACATGTGCATTTGTTTATATGTAGGTACATACATCTCTATAGGTATAGCATGTAATATTTTATTTTTGATATTTATCTATGTATTTTATTTTTACACCTACAGATGTACTATATAATATTGCTACGTGTATGTATTTGACAAACTTCTCTATTTTACGGATCTGATGGAAGAGTCTACAGAAGACAAACTACCCTTTTGTACATCTTCTCTCATTTAATTATGTATAGCTATATTGTTTTATATGTACAATTAAATATAAATTAAATAAACATTTATTGTCAAAAAACATATTTTTCAAAATTTGTCCTATACTCCGTTTTGATACGGGGCAGCCGAGTTGACATACTCGTAGTTTGATTTTAAAAACCTGGGCTAATTGACACAGTGAAGCTTCTCACTAAATAAAAGACTTTGGAACACTCCAGAAATGATATGTGTCGTTGCCTATGAGAATAGACATTAATGTCGGTATTCTTCACATTTCGTTCTTTTCTAGTTTAAATATATAACGCTAATAAAACGATTTCAATCATTTCCAAAAAAGGAGTGCGGCATCATTCTCACTAAAGCACGTGGCACGAGCAAGAAGAATTAAGGTTCGAAATATGAGGGGTCTAGTAAAGTGGTCGTAGTGCGACGATTTCATACAAATCTCTTAGCGTCCAGTCTCAGCGGACGTTTTGTCAATGATCAAAATTCTTAATGCTTGTGACGCGTGACGCGCGCTTTAGTTCCATTACATTGTCCCATGAAGAAACTAGTGAAACTATCTTCTCTGTCTAGTTCCATTAAAACGTGACGATGGAACTAGTTAAACTAAATATTCTCACTAGTTCGTGCCGAAATAACCGGGCTATCGATTTCGGCAATACTCGTATAATCACATCGCCCATTGTGCAAACACATTGGTCCACCGCTGTTTGTACACGACCCCGCCTGTAATGAGACTGATTAAGTAGCCTCGCCTCTATAAATGACCGACACTAAACCGTAAATGTGTTGTACGTGCTGTGTTGGACGTGAACTGGATTAAATTAATTATAGGAAATTCTTTTTCTGGTGAATTTCGGCTTAATTTGTAACTACGCTCAAATTAGTTATTAGGAATTATTGAACATTATTTCCTTTTAACTGGCTATCGTAATTAGCTCGCAAGGATTATTATAATATTATGGAGGGTTGTTGGGGTTCTAAAGACTAACAAGTGGCGTCACTAGGAGACTTTGTACTTGTTGCTGCGAATTTTGATTACTGTACACACCGCCGAAACTGTACAACTAGCTGTACTAGCTGGTACTAGGTAGTACTATGTAGCTATGTAGGTACTATGTAGCTGGCTACATAGGTAATGTACTTTTTTTCCTTCACATATGGCAATGGTGCAAAAAACGTATCCTGTGAATGTCCAGTCCCTTTCGAAGTATGTCAGGAGTCGTTCAGTAGAGTGATCAGTTTACTGAGTACAGGAGAGGACTCTTTGGAAGCACACGAAGAACGCAGTCCCCCGTTTTTATTTGATTATCACAAACACCACTCTCGAAAAGCACTTTAAAATTTAATTAACTATCAGTATTAAACCACAAAATGCCTAAAACAGATTTACAAAAGGTAATCAAAAAAAAAATTCAACCACTTTACAAGTTCCCGCCAAAAAGTCCTTATTATACTTACTTAGCTTGTTAATCTGGTTAACTAGTACGATTTATTTCGCACAACATACTTTGTATATAAGTCAATTTTTGGAACGAAGTTCCTTTACGCGGCTTGCGGTAGGTGTGATTCGAGAGGAAATGTAACGTCACGTAAGTTTTTTATCCCCTCCATATGCCTTTCTCTTTCTCGCCATTCTCTCGCTCGAACACGGTATGGTCGCGATTCTCGCGATCGTGTCAGTTCGTCGGTATTCGGTAAATTTCGGTATACACATACAGATTTTATTTCGAATTACATTCGGAGTTTAAAAAAATGCATGAGGATTTTCGTTCCTGACGGGGATCCCTGACCGCACACGTTTCTATTTTTTTTTCTTTTCATATTGGTAATTCATATATCATGCAATTAACACATTCTGCCAGTGTGAAATTTTTCTTTGAAACAATTTTAAAATCAAAAACGTATCCTGTTAATGGTTGGTCCGGTCGAAGTATGCCAGAAGTCGCTCTGTAAAGTGATAGTAGGTTTACTGAGGACAAAAGATGACCCCTTTGAAACACAATAAATGCAGTCCTATGCTTTTATTTGATTACCACAAACATTACGCACAAAAAAAAAAACACTGAATTTAATAAACTATCACTATTAAACCACAAAACGTACAATACACATTTTCATAAAATCAAATGAAAACTCAAATTCACATCTCGAGTTTCTCATGTCCCAAAAGTACCAAATAAAGTTCAATGGGAGAAAATTAATGAAATGCTTGAGTGGTTCTGAATTAGAGACCGTTCTCGCAAACGACACACGTAGTACCTACTTCGTACCCTTTGCACACAGTTCACCAATCTGCAAACAATTTACAACCTCCACATAATAAAAGCCGGTCGCCCGACGCGAGTACACAAAATATAAACAGGCTAGCCAAATTAGTCCAATAAAGCGGCCAACAGTGTAATGATTCATTTTACGCAGCCTAATAAATGAGCGTCGATAAAATTATTAATCAGCTACTATAGGTATGTACTATATCCATATAACTAAGATAAGCATCGTCAAATGTAGCGTGTAACGCCCTATGGCTAAATGGAATAATGGTAATGGCTAATGGAATGTCATCGGTAGTGGCTGGTTGAGAAATGCAGAAAGCCATGTGTGGTAGCCGTCTTTGGGAAAGGTGGAGCAGTGGAGAGCATAGGTGATACCTATACAGGCTGCATAAGGTGGTACCTATAGATACTTGATATGTAGACTATAGATAGGTAGGTAGGTAGATACATTGCGTCTTTCTGCGTGCTCTATCTTCTGAATAACTAAAAAAGTTTTGTTCAATGCTTCTCTCACGTTTCTACAATTGTACCTCCCGTCACTGAAGTGCGTTGTATTTGCACGATGAGAAGGTGAAGCGCACTGTGCCGTCCATAAATCGCTTTATACCGCAAATCCGAACTACCTGAAATCTTTCCGTTACGCTACGACATGGAGTTCTTTGAGAGGGCTGTGATGTAAATAAGATTTTACAACGTCGGCAGTGCGGATACACCTGCAAAACTAGGTGTATATGTATTTAGTCATCTAGTTTTGCAGGTGTCAATGGACGATAGCGGTCAATTACCATCATGTGGACTGCGTGTCAAGAGAGGTCGGCACATTTTATATTTGCTGGAAGGAGAATTTGCTAGGATAGAGACCATGGGACATTCCCATGGGATACCGACCATGGGAACCATGATCTCTATTTAGATATCAGTACCAAATCCCTACATTTATTTTGCTATGTAAATAAACGATAAATGTTTTTATTAATCAGCGACATCTAAAATTTTTTAAGCCTGATTCCTACGTAATTAGCTAATACGTACAGTGCGTAAGTTTTCAAACTTTATGGTAGATGGCGGTGTAACGATGCTAGTGATGTATTTATTAATTGATAAATATTATGTATTGTTATTAGTTATAGCATTCTAATAATTTATAAAAATAATTAGATGCTCTTGTGATCGTCTTGGCTTATAAATAAGCGCCATCTACGCGTTACTTAGTTGACTCAATAACGTATTGCAATAAGAGTATTTAGCGCCACCTAGCAGTTTTACTTTCAACTGTTTCGAATAATCGATAACTGTAACATTAATATTCCTTCTGATTCATGAGTTGAACAAAAGATGGCACTGTAACTGAAATTAATCACATTATTATTGTACCTATTTATTTATCAAAACACTTATAAATTCAGTTAGATTTACATCATGTTATTTGCGCTTATAATGAATAAAGTAAAAAGGGGAAATTAAAGTAGAAATTATATCGTATCAGAGTATCGCCATGAGAAATTGGGTAGTGCATAGTAAAATTCTTGTTTGTCTCAACACATAATTAATAACATATACCAATATAAGTATACATAGGTAACTAATATATTGTACATGCACAAAACTACATGCTAAAATAAATAATATAGTACATCTATCTGTTTGCCTAAAACTTGGAAGGATTTTGATGCGGTTGTTGGTTAGTACTATTGTGTAGGTTATTTCTTCCCGAAGATTTTAGTTCATACTTATGTCTTAGGGTGGTCTCAGGTATATACTAGAGATGGATCGAAATTCGTTTCTCATTTGGAAATGCTGATATTCGTTAGCTTTTACCAAACTTCGGTATTCGAGCTCATTCCCCGAACATTTGGTAGCATGAACTAACATTATTGACTAGACTAATAGCCTGCCTGCCTAGGATGTACTCTGCCGTATTCTACAACGATTAGATAATACTAGCTGCTGCCCGTGGCTTTGCTCACGTAAAATAAGGTATACACCTTAGTATACGTGAGCAATACTAAGGATTTGCTCACTTAGTAGGTATACGTTTACCCTAGTTTGTCAATGTCTAGTTCCCTCACAGTAAGTCAGAAGTCGCTCAGTAAAGTGATAGTAGGTTTATTGAAAACAGAAGATGGAAGCCGGTAGGGAAAATCAACCGAACTTCTTCCGAATTTCGGCTTCGGCGCATGTTTTAACCGAATTATTTGCCGAACTCGACATTCGGCAGAATGTACATTCGGTCCATCACTAGTAAATACCAAAGACATAAGTATATGTACCACGCGAGCCGAGGGTAAAAACAAGTACAATTTATATTGTATATTATAGGTACATATATATGTAGATAGGTAGGTACATATGTATGTAGGTATACATTAAATTGTAATTGTATTGGACAGCATTGGGTCCATGTGGTAAGTTATGGTCGGAAATAACTTTGTGATTACAATGAGAGGCCTGGAACGCTACGGGCTGATATCTAGAAATGTAGGTACTTACTGTTAATGTAAGTATCTTAAACATGCATATACTCCTAAACAAACTAAATATTGCGAAAACAACTTTCAATCTGCCGCGACATTGTTCAGCAAATTGTCAATTTTTCCCGGCCCTACTAAATTTGCATGCAGAAGCGCCACTTCAAAGGTAACCGTTGATAACCTTTCTTTCTACTCTATTACTGACTACTCCACTTCAAAAATGAACTTTATCGTTTTGAAAACAACATTCAAAATTGCACATGAAATTCTATGAAGCCATTCAAAGTTTTAGCCGGGGAAAGAATTCTTAGTCATTCTGAATTGTGTTTTAAGACTTCGTCTTTCAGAATAAAGTCGCAAATAGATAATGTTCTGTATGTAAAGATTTTGTTTTGGATGTAGATTAGTTTATCTGTCGAGCGGGCCGTGGGGTGATTTAACTCAATTTTGTACCGGTGAATGGGTTTTGGTAGCCGCCAGCCATTTTCGTTGAGAAACAAAATCAGGGCTACATGTATATAGCTGTAGTCGTATCTCTTCATGACATTATTTTTGTGGACGGTATAAAACTAAAGAATCATCTATCGGTTGTCGGTCCAATGACAGATATGATCTGGCCTTTGTCACTTACTGATTTTATGAGCTATTTCGGTGATATTCGTTGTTTAATGAATCTTATCTTATCCCGCAAAGATACTCCGAGGATAACTTTCTCCATAGCTTCCTATGAAAGTAAGAACGACTTTTAGTATGATCTCCTCTGAATTCTTTACCGTTTTTATATAGAAGGTGGTAAATGATCCGGCAGTCATGTTCACAGACTGTTAATGTAGATTATGAACAATTGCGATTCATGCCAACATCAGCACAAAATTAACGAAAGTTAGGGTCGCCGTGGTCGCGCTAGACATTGTGTATTTTAAAAATTAGGATTTGAAACGAAGTTTGAGTATGACCAGAGACATAGAGTATCATTATGCAATCCATCCTCTCTTTACATTTTGAGGCATTTTAATTTTGCGGCGATCCAATTTAAGGTAAAACAGAGCCAGATAATTCCGATTCATAATTTTCCCAAGATACTGATTTTGAATCAGAATCAGTTAATTGTCTAATTTGTCGAAAATCTATTTGATGTCAACGCTGAAGCTAGCCGATCATAGTCGATGTGTATTACTTTCGATCGGAATGTGTACATGATATTAAGTTGATATTTAAATAGGTAATATATATATATAATATAATATTTAATATATCATTATATCTATTATCTACCATGTTGTAAACTTATTACTTTTATAGGGTACATTCTTACAAACATACACACATCCATACATCTTGTGGGTTTATGGATTCTGCATTTGGTCGTCATGTACGGGCTCATATTTCAGTACTAATAATAGAAAATAACAATATTAATTTATCAATTGAAATGACAGATAAATAGGTTGTGCAAGAGACTCCTGTCCTATGCCCAGCAGCAGGGCTGTGAATATGCTGTCTCTGATTAAGTTAGCCTATGTGGTATCTATACTCGACTCACATTCGTGTTATCGTGGATTCAAATCCTCAGCCGTACTACTGAATTTCTGCTTAAGTAGGTGCATTTTTTTTTTAATTGTCACTATCTAGGCGTTACGGGTAAAAAACATCGTGAGGAAACCCGCAGCATGGAGCGTGGAAACGGCGTCTGTGTTTATGTGGGAAATTATCAATCGAAATTTTCGATTTCGACAAAATTTAATGAACGAAAATCATGCAGTTGATCGCGGATAACTCCGCGTGCATTCACGGCGGGTGGTGTGAAACGCGCGCTATAGACGCCATAATGCGACGATAAACGCTGATAACGTATCGCGCATCTGTTAAACGTCACGCGTTGACTCATGTAAGATGGGCGTGTGAGTTTTTTTACACATCATTTAGGTTTATGCTGTTTTTTGGCAGAATAGGTAGGTACAGTCCACAACTGTTCCACCTATATATATTATTATCCTTAAGGACATTTTAAAGTGTTTGGTTGACTATATTGAACTACTACTGCCTGGCGACATTAGAGCTGGCTGGTTATTACCTCGTGCAACGCATCGGCCTTGCAATATGTCACTGCGAGCCTGATGCGTTTAATGCAGTGGATATTCAGCCGTTAGTAAGTCCAGAAATCTCAATAAGGTGATTTTTGTGAAGGATATTGTAAGTTTGTTGTGTCCCATATCTGTAGTTGCGCAATCAACAAAACACTGAACTCGCATTGTAACTGACTTACTGCGTAGTAAAATATCTAACTTTTTTATTTATTGATAATAAAACCATATGGTCAGTTGTCCATGATGAGAAAAGAAATGGGTGAATTGGTCCCTCGTGGCCAGTCGTGGCTAAAAGTTTAAGAGACACAGATTTAATGTCACGTAATACCGAGGTATTGCCGGCATTATATTATCTTGCCACAGGAACACAATTTTGAACAACATGCTCAAATTGAGAGGGGGAGGGTGCAATCCTTTAATCGCTGCAAGCGCCCGACTCGCCAAGATACCCCGTTCTCACAAAAGACTACCGTAAAATGTACAACATAAGGATAAAGTCCTACGTACGTACATGTTTCTATGGTGAGTGAGATATGCTATTGAAAGTGTATATATCTATCTATCTACTGTCGTCCATGGATAATCGTGATACATGCCTGGATTTGGAGTAAGGGTTAGGAAAATGGGGAGGGATCGGATGGGATGGAATGAGACTGGGCATGCCCAAATACAACTAGAGAAATACAAAGTACAAGTAAATATAAGTACAACCAGCACACAGTATTCACTTACCAATATTCACAGTACCAGTATTCAGTATTTACAGTACCAACAGGTGGACGGTTTGTACGTCTGCGGCCTCTTTCTAATTTCTAATCTCTTTCTAAGGAAAAAACATAGATATCACTTTATCTCGTCACAAAAACAAACAATATATGTTAAGAACAAACAATTAACTACTAACCAGTCAAATTTTAAAACAAAACCTCTGTTTGTTGTCGAATTCGGACTTTGGATGACAGCATCAAAAATCTCATAACAATATATCAAAGTAATCGAGTTCTTTCGATGATCATAATCATCAGTTATACGACATACAACTGACAGGTTGTTGGTAAAGGATTAAAAATGTAGTTTTGTGTTATTATCTCTTGAAGTAGTTGGTGTCAGAGCTGACAGAACTGTAAATATTCAACCGTTATCACTTTCCCACGAGATTATCGGCTAGATACCAAAGCGCATAACTCTAGATTTATTGATTTATACTAAGAAGCAAAAGAGAATTACAATTTCTGTTATCAATACTTCTAATTGTTATTGTTATTCGCCTTTGATTCAAAACATTGTCATTTATTTATCTAGTTTTCCGAAATTATAAATATCATATTATTAATATTCATTTATTATCATTACTGGGTGGTTTTTTTTTTTCATTTCATTATTATTGTTTATTTATTGGTTTTCTGGAGGCCTCCTCCATCCGTTACCATTATATGCTCTAATTTGCCAATATTGTCCAAGAGACTTTCGGGTCAGCCCCGCAGGCGGATAACACTGCGAGATCGCCAATGCAAGACTTATTGACTCCACCGTCCATCAGACACTCTCGTAATGTGCCAATACTTTTAATTAGATAGGTATTATTATTAATTCATTTATTATCAGAAAACATTTATATAAACCTATATAAGGCATAAAAATAAGTAATACATTAGACAAATAACCGCTTGCTCGTCCGCCCACTAATATATAAAAAAATGAAATAAAAAAAAATAAGACTAATGTAATTTGTTCCGGCACTAATTTCATCCAGTGATTTTGAATGAGTCAATCCACATTTCAATTATTTTGCACTTCATTTCAACTATTCCTTAATCGACTAAAATAAAATTGGGCACTAAAATAATTTTGGTGTAGTTTGTTCAATAATTCGAAATATAAATGATAGTTTATACTTTATAAATCGTCCAATATCGAAAAATCAAAACCAATATATATAATAAAAAAGATATTATGTAGTTGAATAATAGTGTTATATAATAATAGCGCTATTCTGTATTTATTCCAAAACGTATGAAAAAATAGCAAAATCTGCGTGTCCTATTTGCACGTGATATCAAAATTTCTTTAGTGCCTATATCTATTCTATTACGTAGAGCAAATCATTCCAATCTATAATATTACGTAGGTAGAGAGTAAAAGGTTATGTAGCATCTGTCTTTACGAGTAGGTATAGCGAACTATTTTTTATAGAAATCATTCAGTAGGTTTCAAATATCTGAGATAAACACACACACAGAGAGAGAGAGAGAACTGAACGCAATTGGGTTCTCCTTGGTTGCTTCGGGTACGATACCAAAAAATACAAATTGCTACTTGGGCGAATTCTACCCATGGCCCCGATAGCGTCTAAAAGTAATCCACTTCAGTAGGCCAAGTGGGTGCCACTAAATTTTCGCACGATGAGAAATTAGACCAGTTTGACCCATGTCTTAGATTCAACATACGTACAACATTATTTTGATTACACTTTCATTTACAATTTTCTTATGTATTATAATTTATTATAAATATATGATTTTTTGGAAAAATAAGAAAGTTTTGCTATGATTTCGTTCATATTTAATTACTAGAAGCCGCCATATTATAAGCATTGGCACCTTATTTATGACATGTCCTACAATTTATGAACAACTCGAATGTTTTGTCGAAATCGATAATTATCAGTCATCATTTTTGTTTTTAAATAGCAATAAACATTATATTTTTTAACTAAGTAATCCTTTTTTTATCAAGATACCGAGTAGGTAAGACTATATACTGTTGACATCACTTCCGATGAGTAGCGGCATCGTAATAGAAGGAAAATACAGATACCCAATAACAACAATAATATATAATCTTTGGAGTAGTCATAATGTCTGCGACAAATGATATCTAATCAAGTAATCATTACATCTACTTTTAACGCTAAAACATTGTGAAATTAATCGAATCATTTGTCATTATCAATTTTATCATCAATATTTTAAATCGCAAGTAACATTTAATTTTTTAACTAAACCAAATACTTCGAATAAATAAAAAGTCGTTTTTTTCCCTTCGTATATATCAATATTGCATTTAGCACATTCTTTTAGTTTCTGCCATTGTGTCAAGTTTCTTTCGTAATAAAAAAATTAAAAGTCTAAAATTAAAATTTATTTTCATTTCTAACGTCAATGTCCAGTCCCGTCGGTGTAAGTCAGGAGTCGCTCAGTAAAACGATAGTAGGTTTACTGAGGACAGAAGAGGACTCCTTGGAAGCACACGAATAACACAGTCCTACGCTTAATTTGATTATCACAAACACCACACACGAACAATACTTTGAAGTTTAATAAACTATCGCTATTAAATCACAAAACGTCTGAACTCAACTTCACTTCTCGAGCCAAAAAGTCTAAATTAAAGATTTTTCAGCTTTCTTGGTGACAATCATCAAACAAATCTCCAATCATCGGCTACTGTAGATCCCCACCCACCGATACTAGTGTTTTCTGTGACTCTTTCACCATTTAGAGCTGGGCTCTGAAAAGCTTTGCCCATCAGTATCAGAAAAGCCCCATCACGTGCTACCTTTAAAAAAAGGCTTAAAGAACATTTACATAAAACGGAAAATATAGATTTGGAATAAATTGACATACGTTTGTATATTCCTCACTGTTATTGGACCTACCGGTCCATCTCTGCATAGCCCAAAGGTTGACTGGGAGATAATGCTTTAAAGCAATAAGTTCGCCTTTTGTCACTCTGGGCAATAAAGAATAAATAAATAAATAGCCACCGTTGACATCACTTCTGATGAGTATCAAGGGTATTGTCATATAAGGAAAATACAAATTCTCAATAAAAATAATATTCATATCTATAATAGTAGTCAGAATGATTGAAATATCGATCCCTAATCATGTACTTTAAATACTGATCATTTACTTGAAGTAGGTAAGTAGCAGCTTATCTGATACCATTTACGCAGAAATAAAATCATAGTCGAAAATCATAGGTGGATAGGCAGAGCAAAGAATGATTAATATTGGATTTGAACTTTTTTGAAGGTTTTGTAATTAGAGATTTTTAGGTCGAGAGTATATTCAAAATTGTTATGTAAAATGTACGGAAGTAACTAAATTCTGCGACTGGTGCTGGCACTCAACCGGCTTGCCTCATCTTTGAACTTAACCCAAACTAACAGACCTAAACTATCTGATAAATTTTATTTTAGTCCAGAGAATTGCGGCCTGTGGTTTTCTATAGATTATACATAGATATTACATATATAAATCTCGACTGTATGGTGTTTTGGATTCAGTCGATGACCCTTATGGCTCATTTATACAAGGAGAGTTTCTCGAATGCGAGTTTCTCGAACAGCGGTCAAAAGCAAACACAATACACAACAGAGAAGCAACAACAAACAACTGTTATCATCATCTGATCACTGTTATCATCGAGTTTTTATCATCATGTGAACAGTTGTTGGCGAGAATTGTATGTAGTTAGGTCGCATACGAAAATCGTATACAATATTCTCGCCTAAACCGTTCGAGAAACTTTCCTTGTTTAATGCCTTTAAACCTCGTAATTAAACCTTGTACATGGAATGCCTTGTATTGCCTTGAAAAAGCCTTTAAGCTAGGTATAATGAAATTTTGGCGAAATTTTTAAATTATTTTCGTTACCAGGCCTGTTATCGTTCACTATTGGACATAGGCCATCATGCATATCGTGCACATTACTAAATGACCTAAAAACGACACACACGCCAAGCGGGTTGACTAGTCCACTCTTTAAGAGGTGATGTAATTCCTCAGGGCCCTCTTAGGACACTTATGGTGGTGCCATTCTAAAGGCATTCTAAATATTTTAGAAATCTATCTAAAACAGGGAAAATCCAAAGTGCCGCTTATCAAAGTACATAGTCGTTGCTGAGAACCTGTCGCATAAACGAGTGAAACATCTTCACCAATTCGCCTACAAATCAGCCACTTGACTGATAAAGATAGTTTTGGTGATAACACCGTTCCCATAACTTGAGCCGTCTTCGGTAGCATGTTGACACTGAGTAAAGATGTAAACAGGCATGCCATATACCGGCTGTAATATACCATTCCCAAAAATCATAGAATCTGTCATAAATAAGAATCATAATTCGTAGTTATTGACATAACAATTTTAGGAATCTTTTTTAAAAAATGTTTTTTTAATTTTACCAGTTTTTTTCTACAGATTTTACATACTAACAGATTGCTATTTTTACAAAAAAAGAACTTAACAAATTAATAAGTAGGTATTCTAACAGTTATTTTTTTTTAAAACACAACTTTGGTTTGTCTTAAATTAGTCTATTTAAATTCTAATAAGATAGACTAATTTATATAAAGAATATAAGACGTTATAAAAATAATTCTATGACATCAACACCATTCAAATAGTCCAATCAAAGATTATTAAAATATGTAATTCACAACTTAAGCCCGGATAAGTCGACGATTTTTGTGATTCATTTACACAACGCGACTTCTCGAACATCGGTCAAAAGCTTAGTATAAACAACTGTTATCATCATCTGATCACTGTTATCATCGAGTTATTATCATCATGTGAACAGTTGTTGTAGGTGAGAATTGTATGTATATAGTTTGGTCGCCTGCACAAATCATACCTACATGTTTCTATGGTTGCATACGAGAATCGTATACAATATTCTCGCCCGAACCATTCGAGAAACTGTCTTTGTGCTTTTATGACATAAGTGCAGCATCCTCAGTACGTATCGTATTCCTATCTCTACATCTTAACTAATATACATAAAAAAATAAAACTGAAATAACATCTGTCGGTTCGCTTGTTTGTTTGAAATGCTTTTACACATCAACGGATGAACGAATCGAGCTGAAATTTTGTACGTACCTTCTTGGGAATCACGAAAAGGACATAGGCTACAAAACTAATGTTGCCATGGGATAGTGAGGACGCGACTGAAGCCATGAGAAAAAGCTAGTACTATATAATAGGACAGCGTCAAGTCTGTGTGTTTAAGCTAACGCCATTGTGTAGAAAGTTAATTTTAATTTATGCAATTAAAATGTTCTGGTCGAAATCTGGTACAAAGCGGGAGAAGCCACGAACAGAGGCTAGTGTTAAAGGTATAGCTTTTCTGCTTGCTACTGTCAATTTTACGACTTTCAAGCAATAAATTTTAGAGGTTTTCATACATTAATATGACACGAAAACCACACCACATTATCATTCTAAATATTTGTGAAGCAAAGATAATTTTTATCACACGAGAATTACCTAAATTACCAATAGTCTAATCGTACTTACGTACGTACCCTCATATCTATCTACTTACTACACACAAGTATATCTCCTGTGAATTAGAGTATCAAATAAGTATCAAAATAAATGATGGGAATTTCTAATATGGTTTCTATTTGCTGAATGATTGTGACTTTGCGAAAAGTAGAACAGTACATTCCTGGATGGTAAATACCGGTGGAAATACCAGATTATGACTTAATTTTTATATGACAATACTAAATTAATTTCAGATGTGTCAATACATTTTGTGAGCTAGATAACATCTCAGCGTAGCATGAAACGTTAATGTTCAACATTTATAAATGGAGTGACATTCTTGTTTGTGCGTTTCTATTTTATGTGATTCTTATTGTTAATTTTAACAGTTGAAGTAAAAAATGGTATTGTACAAAACGGTTCTTTGAAGTTTGTTGCCCGTTAGTTGACGCGCTCCGTCCACGCGCCGGAGCCATAAAACTATTAAAATAAATATTAAATAATAGAAAATATTACAATTCTTAAAAGACAATATTTTCGGAAGGTCTCAGGAGTCTTCTAAATAAACATTCACGGGACGAGTTTTTACTTGAACCGAAATGTTCGTACAACTTTGTTTGATGGCAATTTCGGATTTACCAGCGCACCGCCCGCCATCGTCGAGCGTCGTATCCGCAATTCTTTGACAAAGAGTCGTACTACAAGTAGCATAGTGCGGTCAAAACGGACACTTTGTTCCGCTAACTCGAACGTTGTGTAATGAACCTCCAACTGGGGATTCCTTTCCAGTACGACACAATGCTCTTCAAGGGAGCTGTGAACTGGATTCTGCAAGGTCTGCAGCGCACCCGCATGCACCTGGTGTTACAGGTGTCCATTGGCGGCGGTGACCACTTACCGTCTTGTGGCCCGTTCGCTCGTCTGCCATGTATTCTATTATGTATTTAAAAGATTGAGTCACTTGTATTTAATTGCAATATTTTATGCAATATTTTACAATTTAGGCGACTTTAGACTTTAGCAACCCTATTTAAAGTGACCCTTGATATCAAAATATTGGCGCAAAAATGTAAAATGTAAAAAGGCGATGTAATGAATGGTGGTTTCTGTTAAGGGGATATATTTCGTTGGGACGAATTATTCCACTCCTGTCCCTCGAACCTGGCCCAACAAAATTCTTGAATGCGTTTTCAACTGCCTGATGGGAATTAATTGTTTCTTTGAAAGTTAATACAAGATTATAGGCCTCATTTTTATTCGCATTACAAAAATAATTATGGAAACTTCATAAATATGAAACTGATAGCAAAGACTAAATTATACAATAATTAATTGTATAATCTTTGTTATCGGCCGCTATATGATAATTAAATAGTATATTTAATAACTTCATCAGATAATAAGAATTCATTAACTAATTAGAATAATATACGTATTTATACCAGTAGGTTTCCGCAGCGCCTCGGGGATTTTTTCCGAGGCGCTAAGTATACTAGGTAGGTATAACTATGTAGGTATATTAATTACGCTAAGCTCAATCTTTATTGTATAGGTTGCTGGGTAGCAACAACTGTATCATAAGAATGTACGCAAAGAATTATGAGAGTTAATGTTTATTTTCATAGGTGGAGCTAATTTTTTATTTCAGTATGACCTGGGTGAGACAACAACCGGTTTCAATTGGGTCGATTATAATTTCTTCGATTTTTAATTCTAACTTTTAATATTATGTATTAATAATTTTACTACAATTTTGAATTAAAATCTTTGTCAGCCAAGTAAATTTTTTTTATGCCTTGTATAGGTTTTGAGAGACTTAACTAAATATTTTCCGGTTTGATTTAACTAAAAGTAGCTACTATAAATTGTGATCATCGAAATTGCAGTTAGGTTTTGATAATTATTAGTAGGATTTTTAATCCGTCACTTTTAAAATAGCCTTGGATAGCATTTGATTATGGGTTATCCACGGAGTTTCGCGATAAAATTTGATCAAGAACTTAAATTATCGACATTGCGACATAATGACATGAGACCAAGGATTCATAGCGACATAGAACTAACAAGCCAAATTCGCGATAAACAGACGATATCTACCGTAAGACCGGCAACCGACCGAGTCTTTGGTACCTGAAGGAATAAAATACGTAAAATAGTTTGTAGTCATGTAGTACCGCGAAGCACGTTTAGACCAGATGGACCGACGACAACTTAAAGAAAGCCGCGAGCGGAGGAGCCAAAGAGCGAGTCTTAGGAGAATCTACCCTACCCTTGTATATACCTTATGTATTCCCTATACCTCTCTGTATAGAGAGGTATAGGTATCTCTATACCTGTATCTCTCAATGTATCTCAATTTCTGGGTATATACCCAGACGGATGGTTCTATAGCCTATTAGCGTTTTTAACAGATTGGTCGGTCTCTTTATGTATGAATACATACGCAATAATAAAATTATAAGTAAGTATTAGCTTTTTGTAGTTTAACGATAAAGCATAGTTATTTGTTAAATGGACTGCAATACAATTGTTCAAGGTTTCCTAAAATTGTCATCATTTTTAAATGCAATACCTCGAAAAAAATCTTGTTATTCAAAAGAGCCTTCAGTGCCCTTACAACTTTTTTACATATTTTTAATGTTTAAAGAAACACAGCAATATAATTAGCACTGAGGTAAAAATAACAAACAATGCATTTTTGTTACATTTTGCGATTCCTAGTACAAGAGCCGTAAACTCTCGCTTTTGAATTTGTTTTAGAAAAAAATTGGAATTGTCGCTTGGCGTTAAGAAATTGACACGAAAGATAAAATGTTATCTTACGTGTGTTATCTTTTCGTAATTATTACAGTGTGATACATATAATCTTAAAACACTTTTTAAAAGACAGTAAACACGAGCCGTGGGTGTGACTTTGTACATATTACCCGTTATAAACAATAAACGTTTTAAATTATATTTACTAATGTAGTAGCATCACGTAGAGTCGTGATCATTGGGCTTTATAAAAAGAAGGCAACTTGATGGTAAGTGGATACGTGCCAACATTAATCTAAAATGACAAAGATTGACACGCCCCCGGATCTGCTGCCTACCATTGGAGATTTAGGAATGGATTTGGAGCAAACGGCGAGGAAAATTTAGAGGGATAGGATGAGATGGGAATGGGCTCTGACCATATCTTTTACCCACTACCGAAACATATCGTACTCGTACATTTGGGATATAGGATTAAGTACAAAATCCAGCACAGTGTATTAGATTATAATTCAATCAATAATTAATTTATAATCACGCACAGTTTCGTTGTTATATTATTATAATTTTAAATGTCTACTGTTGAAACAATACAGAGATTTAAGATATCTGTTTAATTAGTCTTCAAAATTTAAGGCTATCAAAACGCTCCCCGGTCGTCCTCTACACTAGGACAAATCAACTAGGTCACCCAATGAACTAGAAAAGCCTGGACGGATGGCAGTCCTATCTATGCCGAATTATTCCTCCCCTAGCCCGAATTCTTGTCCCTGTAGCAACGTGGCACGATATTTTTTATTTTTAGTTTTCCGTGTCCCAAATTGTCGGGATAGGTGTTATGTCCAGTAATAGTGTGTCATAGGCAGATGATATACCAATATGATCCACCGCACAGACAATCGCGAATACCCATGTCCACGCCATACCCACAACAAACAAGAAACCTTCGCCAAGTAAGCAGACGTAATCTTTGTTTAACAATAGGAACCTTAACATGACACTGTCCATTAAATGAACATGTTTTCATTATAGTTACTACAGCTCACTATGCAAAGGATGTATGGAAACCTTGGAAATCCGGCGACATTATCGGAAGCATACAGCAAACTCAGTAGAATACTTGACGTCTGGAAGGAGTTCGAGTGGCTCGAGTAAACTAATTGAAGAAAAGAGCTCGTTAAAAAAGTGGAAGGTGGTTCGGTATACAATTAATGAATGAGAGTAAGATAACAACCAAGGGAAAATGGGAATTTCTTATAAATTTTTAGCTATGTTTGATTATTATGACATAGCAAAATGAATAAATGAATAACTGCTTGCTATCATATAAATATGGAAATTTATCATTTCATTGAGGTGTGAATGAAATGATAATGATTCATTTGAGGTGTCAATACGAACACATTTTTTACCTAAATAACTTCACAGCATTGCATAAAGTGTGATTATTAAAAATATTTATCGCTACATGAGAAGAACGGAAGATAATGGATGGTGGCAGACTATTTTCAGCAGTGGGAAGAAATAGACTGATGAATGATATACTTATACTTGGATGATAAAAATGATGGATGATATAATACCATGAGCACGGCCGGTGTAACCCGTGCTGAAACGTTCGAATAGCAAGAAAAAGTAAACAAAACATTTAATAGGGTACTTTCGTTAACAATAGTTGAAATTGATATATTCTTTGCATTATTAGATAACTAGAGGAGAAAACAGACCCATATAACATTGAACACAATAATTTTCATTCTAGATCAACGTTATATGCAATAGATTACAGTACCGACTATAATACAGTATTTTTTGATCAGCGGGATTCTGTATAAAACAGCGTCGCCATATAAATCTTAACATGCGTTAAATGCAAGAATTATTTGTAAACGGACAGACGGACCTGCCATTAACGTGGGCACATTAACACAAACAATGTGTACAATAGTACACAATGAGTTGTTCGCAACTATACCTTTGTTTACAACGGAAAACCATTAAAAATTTTGGCCCCGGAGAAGAGAATTATTTTACTAAGAATTCGCTGTGATTTGTAGCGTATCCTTTTATTTCCCACCACGGAAAGGAGATAGTATATGCATTTATTGGAAGAGAATGTACGAGTAGGTATGTATGTATGTTTACCACTATGTTTACCTATTTGTTACCACTTTTCTCTCAAACGTCTCAAGCGAGTTTAAAGCTGTTTTTTTGTAAACCCTTGTAACACTTGTTTTTTGTAACGATTAAGCAATCGTAACTTGAATACAACTTTATACATGTTTCTCCAATATAATATTTTCACACATAAGTATTTATCTATTATCTATGACCATGGTTGGTGACCATGGTTGGTGCAACGTCGAGTAAAATAAATAAAGTGAACATTCGCGTTAAGACCCGTTTAAATAGATAAATATGTAGTCTCCATTTGAGGACTCATGTCCCACATCGGTTGTCGGTCCTGTGTATATATGTATATGTATGTGTATACTACCTACACATATAATGTGTAGAATAAGAATACTAATAGGTACTAATGTACTTATGAGGTAGTTTAAGAACATTTGTTATTTACGATTTCCTTAATAAGATTTTGTACTGTCAAAACAACGCTCCTCTAAATCTAATCTTTATTTGAGGAGATTGCTCCCAATGATAATAGATAATCCTCTTTTTATTTTATTATGTTTTGACATGTTAGGATGACCTAGCGGAAAACCGTGATAACGGAAATTAAAATATTTTTCTCTCAGACATTTTAAACACAAAGATGCTACTGACTTAAGTAGGTACTTATAACATGATTTATTTTAAACTCTATTCAAACGTGTAGATTTGATTGATGTCATTTCACTAAAATGTTTTGCTATCATTTCAGCATTGATATCGCATTGATAGATAAGCTCAATCTATTAGAAATATGAAATTTGGACAGTTTACTAAAAGGATTTATTGGAAATTCAATCCCTAAAGAAGTGAAATGGGTGTCAAAATTTATATGGAAAAAGCTATTTAATAGTCCTATTAACCTAGATGCTACTGACATAAGTAGGTACTTATAACATGATTTATATTAAACTCTATTCAACCGTGTAGATTTAATTGATGTCATTTCACTAAAATTATCGTGTTTTGCTATTATTTCATTGATCAGCAGTGAACTTGTCCCGACTAAAAGAAATGTTTACTTATAATAGTTTATACTGTATATATATATAACAATATAAAAGAGGATGTTGGTATATTTGATGTTAATAGACTTCGACACCGGTCGATCGATCACCATGAAAGTTGGCACATATATGTATTTTTCCATGGAGAAGGTTTCTATGCTATTGACTTTGTTGTAATTCGCTACTAGATGGCGCTGCAGCACATCAACTTCTATACCGTGCAACCGATCGCCATGAAAATTGGTATACATAGGTATTTGAGCACGGAGAATATTTTCAAGCTATCGACTTTATTGTAACTCGCCACTAGATAGCGCTGCAGCACTTCAACTTCTATGGCAGGACAACGTCTGCCGGGTTTTGCTAGTACTATATAAAAAATTAAAACATGATTTATTTCTTACAGAGTACATCTGGACTGCCTCCTTTAGATGACAAGTTTGATTCACAATCTTCAAAATTCGATACTCCTAGAAAGACTTTACTATGGAAAATCTAAAAATGAAGACGGCACTATAAGTTAACACTTTAAATTGATTAAATCCTCAAAGCAATAAACTCGTCATCTAAAGAAGAATGGTTCAATGAAAGAGATTTTATTAAAATTGAAGAAGGAAAGATACATTAGGAAAAATACATTGTCAGAAAATTTTAAGTTTTAAATTATTTTCTTTGTAAACATCCTATTATTTCTTAGAAAAAACGTATGGTTTACGCATACTTTCATATTATTCTAAGACTAAACTCATACAGAATAAGGATCTCACATTACGGAAAATTTGCTTTTCATGCTCAATGCCATTGTACATCAGTCTAACAAAATTTAAGTAAATTTATGATCTAATACCTTCCTACCGTTTTTATAGCCACCTACAATCCCACGCATTAGCTATAATCGTAAACAAAATCGATTTAAAATCGCTTTTTCAGCGACAATTAGTTCTGACTTTTTGTAGAGGAAACCTTAAAGTTTATAGTTCGTTACTTAAACATGTCTTGTCTACTACCCTTTAATTTTATGCGTGTTACACCACGATGTATTTGCAGCTGTTAAAATAAAATTTCAACTACACCATTTCATGGTGTCTGATTTTTGAACTGTAAAAGTTAAGTTGGATGATGTAGCAGTGTTCGTTTGACTGACATTTTATGGTTCCTTCGTAACCCAATTTATGGTTCAACAAATTCGCGGAACGCATGGTTCCGTCATAAAACCCCTTTAAGGTATTCTATAATCGACTTTTTTTTATTGAAACGGGTGACAGATGACAAAGTTTGTATGCATTTTATTACAGCCGTGTTTTTGATAACAGAAGCATGTGCATGCACTTTGTTATAGTGCATCGTAAATTGCATTGTGCTTTATCGTGACGGCCGATTGACAGGTGCAAAATGTTTGGAATAGACATTTATTTAGTGTGCATTTCTGATGTATTAGGTATTACTTTTATTCACGGACAGTTGAGTTTACAGTTTACAGTAGCCTATTACATCTCCTTGTAAGCCCCTCCTTGTAGTCACAACTGTGTTGTAAGCCGTAACTAACCACATGAGCCCAGCGGTTGGGCGTTAAAAGGGGTTAGGCGCAGAGTGTCCACTTCCAAAATGTCCACCTAACGTAAACCGTGGACTTCGCTAATGTGCATGCACTTCGCAAAATGTGTTCACTTTTGATAAAATTCATTGAACGAACAATATTATGTCCTTTGCGTAAAAGTAACAATATTGTGTGGTCTCTCAAAAATTAAATCTTTAATTTAGCTTTATTTTACTGAAACTTTATTTTATTAAAAGTAAGAAATATAAAAACAATTCGTACTAATAAGAAACATCACCTCAAGGAAGAAATGATCGATTCTAGTCTTTCTAATTATGATATATACTACTTCTAATCTACCTACCATTATTTCTAATATAATCTACCTACTACGATGAAAATTTTTGATGAAAGAGAGTAGTAGGATTTCTAACACAGACAGACGGCTGGATCTCGTAAAATATCATTGGTTGGAAAGAGACTTTTTAATTTTAACCCTATTTCTTGAGGAAATGGAACACTAAAAATATCAAAATCAATAATTTATTTGATTCTTCTTGAGGGTATTTTTTAAAATGTTTGTTAGCTGTACAATTTTTATTATTTGTTACACGAATTATTTTGTAAATGTATAATTTGTTTATTGTATAGTGTTAACTCTAGTGGTAACTAATGGACTTTCTGTGTAGTAGGTACTTCTACCGACCGCCTCTAGTAAGTACAAAACTTTGTTTAACATCATTGATAAGGACTAAAAACAAAACAATTTAAAACAAAACTCAAGGAGATCAGAAGTGTTATGGGTGTGATGAAAGCTATCAATATGTAGGTAACATTAGAATATATGCATAGATTTTAAACAAATAACGCTATACTCCACAGTAAAATTTTCTGTATCGTGGGTAGGTGCAGAGATACGTACAAAGGCGACACAAGATCCGGACAAACACATAACAAGAAAAAAAAATCTACAAACATCCGACCGGCTACCTTTTACACAGCAGGCAGGTCACTCCTTAAGTCTACTGAAATTAGGTACATATTAATATATTTTTTCTTATAAATTCTTTTAAAATTTAACGTTAATACTTTTAAAATTTAACGTTACGTTAATTATGTAAAATATCGGCCAATCGAGCTTTTGCCCAAATACAAATTCTTTTGCAGCTATCTACCTATTCAATATACGATAAGGCAGCGCCAACCGCAAATATATTGTTGTAGAACAAAGCTATTCATTAAGTTAGAGCTACGAAAATGAACTTTGAAATCATCACAATAACTTGTATATGAACGCAGAGAAAGCTGTAGACGTGCGTGCGAACGGTCGGTGAGCCAAAGAATCGAACATCGTATGTTGCCGATTTTACACTATACAAGATGTAGGTAAATAAGAATTTTGTCATTCTAATTATGAAACAAATAACAATAGGTATGTAAATCAAACATTATGATATACAAACAACATATAGATATACATTACAGAACCTATAGGTACATATTCTAATAAAACAGTAAAAGGGTTTTTAGACTGTACATTGGCTTAATTTAAAAAATAATAAATTGGGTGTCTCTTTAGAAGCTAGAGAACCCAAAACAGTAGTCTTTAAATATTGGCCGTATGTTTGTTTGTGTGTCTGTATGTCTGTTTGTTTGAGCATCACGTTAATACTACTGAACGGATTTTCACTAATGTATAGCTAAGTATCCCGAAGGAAAACTGGTATAGGTGTGTGTCATCTTCATATGACACAAGAAAGTTTAGTTATAGAGTAAAATAAAAATGACTTTTAATAGAATTATTCATAAACTACTGGCTGGATTTTCATCCGTAAAATCTATTATGTCGGTACTTTTACAGGTGATATTTTACAGCTGCTTAGTTCACGCGAGCGAAGCCGCAGGCAGAATCTCATATAAATGTATATTCTATTTAATTTTGTAGATCAGCCTAATCTACTAATTTGTTACTTGAGTCTTTTGGGTTAGGTTAGATAGGTAGGTATAAGCCCAATTCTAATTTTCGCCGTAGTTTTTAAATTAAATCTTTTCATATAATATTTTCTCGATTATTTAACTAGTTATTCATGACACTCGAGGTGACCACATAACTTGGCGTGGCTAAGTAACAAAAAACTGAAGCTGCTTCAAGTAGCATAAAGCTAATGATTAGGTTGTATGAACTACTTAAAATTCTCCGTCAACGTCGAACACATGTCAAGAGTATCGCGTCATTATCTGCTTGAGTCTCTTCCAAATTTAGATAAAACACACTTAGGTACACTTTTACTAAAGGTTGTTTAAAAGCATCTCAGCTGCTGCAGCGCTGCAATCAGCAGTGTGATTGAGTTATTTATATAAAATACCCTAGTATTTTACTGTTTATAAATAAGTATATGACTAAATAATTTATGAAACTAGAAATCGACCCGTAAATTGAAAATATCTATAGAAATATTGAGTTACAGGGTATACTAGTCACAAGTTAAAAAAAGACGGCGCTACTGTTAATGATTAATTATGTTAATGATGTCACTAATACAGTAGGTATACTTTCAAATCTTTACTAGAGGCAACTCGTTTCAAGATCTCAGCTGCTTCAGTGCTCCAATCAGCAGTGGGTTTTAATATTTTAATAATAATTTATATCGAATAGGATATTTTACTCTTCCTATTGTAGAACGCAGAAATCCAGTAATGCACAACTCCGCTTTTAAATTCGTATATTCTAACTTCTAATACAAATTAGGTACAAAACGGTCTGCCCAGAATCACATTTAATCTCCTATTTTATAGTCTCGTTTCCCACCATGACCTTGTTTCCCTTATTTTGTCTTGACAGCCAAAACATTGGAAAATCGCCTTTTTAAAAATATATTCTAACAATTATTTTCTACAGATGTTATAATAAAACATTTTAATGGAAACTTTTTAAGAATTTAAATATCTTATACCTACACTAAAAGATTTTATAACTAAATACATAATAAATTATAATATTTTCAGAAATTATTGATTTACAGAGGTTATGGGTTACAGATTAGGAAAGGCTACTATTTTAATGACATCACTGCTATTACTGCTAGTCCACTCACGATCGACAGAGATAACAATAATTCTATACTTTTGCTCGTATACGTATGATCCGAGCATTTTGTGAATTAAAAAAATATCCTTAATATGTTTTTTTCTCCAGTTGTCGATTAAACCACAAAATAAAGCAAATTTCAAGTATTTTCAATTACCGAAATTGCGATTAAAAATATTCAAACACCGACTCCATTTATTAAAATTCTACTTAGTCCTATATAAGAATAATGTAGGAATCTAACGATAAAGGAGTGAGAAGATTTTCTTTTTCTTGTCGTTATTCACTCTTCTTTTTAAATTACTTCTCGAAAAGTAAAATAAATTAATTATGACTTTTAAATAATTATGTAAATTAAATTAAACAACTACCAACTTAATACAACTCTTAACAACATCATTCCATCTGATTTACATAAAGCGCTGCATCTTTTTTTTCAGCGCCATTTTTGCTCGTTTGTTAGACAAAATTCACCCACTTCATTATGTCACAGCTCTTTTTGAAAAGTGCGCGATAAAGGAGTGAAAATGTTCACAGGATAGGTGTTTGCGTTTTTGAGTGGTTATTTTTAACACTTCAGAACTAGAGGGTCGAGAAGATAACGAGATTTTGTAAAATGTTTGCTTTAAAAATCTGAAAACAGATTTAACTATGTACATATGTATGTAAGTTAAGTATATTTGAGAAGAGATTGCAACAATATTATAAAGAATTATATATCTAAGAATAGCTAAGTTGTACCTGAAGAAATTATTGTCAGTAACCAAACAAATATTAATATTAGTAATGTATGTAGTTAGCAATGTAAGGGAGAGTGCACGCTGCAATCCAATATTTGCTGAGCGCACTCGATTGGCCACGTTACCCCTCTCTCACAGAAGACTACCTTGAAATATACTGCATTTCCTACTTTATCTTAATTTAAATATAATTATCTGTGAACAACGAGAAACTAAAATGTTATATTTTGTGTTCTGTCATTCATCATGTCATATCATATCATTTTTTTTTATAGATTTATCTTATTCAAATCTGTTCAAAAACTGTTTTGCCCCTGCGTATTTCCCATGCGATTCTAATCATAACAAACGTCACATGATGATTTGATCTCCACTGTGCAGGGCAGCAGCTAGCCAGATAAGGGAGCCAGATGCGATGACAGAGGGCTATGATCAGCCATCCGCCCACCGATCGTGTTACATTGATAGTGATTTATATTACGATTCATGTTATTGGTTATTTACGTTTGAAGCACTGTGTTATAGATCTTAATAGCCGGGAAAAATATTCGTAGATGAATAAAGCAATTACAAAATTTAATTATTTAAATTTTGAATTAGGTATCATGGAGACAAGTCAAACAATGATCAGCAAAATATCCTGTAATAAAGCATACAATAAGAATAATATAAAACGAAACTGTGTGTGGATGCTTAACTAGATTCCTAATAATTCGAACAATTTATTCTTTATAGTCTTATCTGAACAACCTGGTCTTTGACTTTACAAATGTCATATTTATCCTATTAAAAGGTAAACCTTAAGCTGTTACAACTTCTTAAATGTGTGTAATTTATTAGTAGGTACGGATTTAAAAGGTGAAGCTGAAGTGGCACACTTCTCAGAATGTCAGGCCACGGATTGCTGAACATTGAATGATAATTATAAACATGTGTTAATATGGGCTGCCGATGGTGTTGAAGTAGTTTCACAAAATGAAGAATATACGCCATATTAATTATAAGAATAATTAAAAAAAGACGCTAAGTTCAATTTATTGGGTAGCTACCGGGATAAAATGTATACAACATGTTAAGTAAATACATAGTTTATTATATTTTTTACAGTAACGGTTTATTATATTTTCATTACCATTAATCGTTTTAGGGACCTTTAAATGATATTGTAATATAATCAATGAGCTAATGAATATGATATACTTTGTTTTATTAGTTTTAATTATAAAGATAAACCTGTTTTTTCTCTTCTTGTACTTACAATTATCGTATGTTACGAGAAGTAATGCTTGAAAGTAAACAAAAATTGCTACAAAAGAAAATTGATGAGAAAAATTATTTCTGCAGTTTGACGGCTTGGACTTAAAAATACAATACCTGTTTTGAAAGGCTTTGCATTTTAAATTTGATAGGCGTGATTATTTGTTTCCTGATTTCATAATCAATTTTAAGTCTAATTGTCACTATGTCTGTCGACATAAATACGAGTACATCTATTTATATTAATAATGTAGTTGTATTTATTAAAGTAACCAAGGTTCTGATTTTTATAATAATTTATAAAAACCTAAATACCGAATTTTAATTATCCATATCAGTGCTATTAGAACTCATTCTGACTGCATTTTTTGCGGCGTTCCAACAATTTCACGTGCTATTTACACCGTGTAGGATCAACCCATCAAATTTGACGTTTCGGTGAAATTTGTCGGCCTAATATCAAAACTACCGAGTGACAAGACTACGGGAGTCACGTGAGTCAAATTTCAAAATTACATGTGGCTCGGTTTTTTTGTATTTCGCGTGTGTTCTGCAAAAAAAAAACAAGCTGATAACTTTTGACACAGACATGGATTCTGCCATGAGTAGCTACTGTAATTCTTAGTGGTGAATTAATGCCATATTTCATTTAAAGTTAAACATAAACGTTTAAAAAAATTAAACTCATTGTTATTTTTTTTTGTAATCTAATTCTGTATTTATATATAAGTAGTAATGTGAAACGTTGTTTCTTCTTATCGGAAATAACGTTCACTTTTATCGACCGTTTCTAATCATCGAATCTTTTCAAATTCTCAAATAAATTCCATCCCTATTGTCACTCTTTGTCCTTTAACTAATGCGTTTTGAACAGTACAAATTCAAAACTGTACAATTCATGCCTATCTTTACATATATTGTCATAGCCCGATATCCTGCTATGCTACAGTTAAGAATCTATTCGACCAATAATTACTTTGGTAAAGATTATTTTCTATACCTTATTGAAATAGTCAAAACACGAAGGCACGCTTACATCCACGCGTCATTGTTTGAACACTTTACGCCATGTTTAACACCACAGTTTGTCCAAATTTCGGTTTCCATTTCTAAGAAGAGTCTATTCCGAACATTTGTAACTTGTCGTGTCGAATTCAAGGTCCGTTATTCAAGTTTGTCATCGTCAGTCGACAGTTAGAGGTGCCTAAATTTTTTTATACAGAACTTGATGGAACCAATAAATATTTCAAAAGTGGAGCATTTTATTAGAGTGAGCCTCTGTGGAAGTCAATAACTGTTCTTACTTTCAACGAAATATGTTTTGTTTTGTTTATAAACAATAGTTAAAAGCGAAGGTCGCGGAATTTTTAAAGTAGTTATTAAAATATGCGGTTGTTGTTGGAGCTCACTACGTATTGTAATATATTTCCTATTATGACACAGCATGGAAACTTAAATCGTGGCTTACAAAAATAATTAACTTTGAATTCAAAATAATTACTTATATTATTTTGAAAATATTGAACTAGGTATCTTATATTATTTTGAAAAACTAGGTAGGTACTTAATACTTATATTATTTTGAAAATAATTAACTAGGTACCTATTACTCTTATTATTTTGAAAATAATGAACTAGGTCATTATATTATTTTAAAAATAATTAACTGGGTGTCTTATATTATTTTGAAAGACTAGGTAGGTACTTAATACTTACATTATTTTGAATATAATTAACTAGGTATCTTATATTGAAAGTAGCAACTATGTTATTTTATTTTGCCGTACTTACTCGTACTTCGTTATGCTCTACAATCCTCCAATATTTTATTCCAATTTACATGCTAATTTATCTTGCTTTTCCAGGTGTTTTTCCACATGCCAAGGTGTTTCTCTACTTATTCTTCAGCATGCCCATTGATGTTCATTTATATTGTCATCCCGTTTGTCCCTCGTAACTCAGGCATCTTCGCCATTTATGTGCTGCACATCTCAACTCATTTCTTACAATACCTAACTACATTAAGCTACGATATGGGGTTCTTCAAGAAAGCTGTGGATAGGATTTTGCAAGCACGGCGGCGCGCCCGCATATCCCTGGTGTCGCAGGTGTCCATGGGCGGCGGTAACACTTACCATCACGTAGGACCGCTTGCTCGTCCGCGCTCTTGCCAATAAAAAAAAAAACTACATATATTTGTTATTCTCATTTTTTAACAGTGACCTTGGTCTTTCTTTAGTGGACATGTCACTCCCATCGTATAGTGACTACTCTCACACAAACACAATTATTCTAACACTAAATCCTATAGCATCCTAGCTTCACCTGAAGATTATTTAACTAAGATGCTGTGAAACATAACAATATCTAAACCATTGATATTATTTTTAGTTAATATCATCATTATTTTACGTCTGTTCCAACCACATACCCCTAACCGATAATTATGGTCACATTCTGTATCAATATCTCCGTTTCATGATGCATCCTCATACGATATTCGCTTACTTTAGCTTATGAATAATTATAAAAATTCTTGTAAGTGTACTGTACTGCATTTACTGTACCTTTATTTATTTTGTTTAATAGAAACCTTAGAAATTACTAAAATAAAACAAAGTGAAAGTAAATCACTAACAATCCTTTTCCACACAATAAGCGTTTCGAATGCTTCAATATCATCTCGTTCACTGGAATTTCACTTTTACATCCTAATTACCTTCGTCCTGACAAAGACTCATTTGAACGGAGAATTTCAAAATTTATGGTTACACAGTTTCGCGCAAAGGGTTCCACATTGTCAACGACAAAATATTTCCAAGGCTGTTCTAAATTAATGCAACTCTTGCTTTGACTCACGTAGCGGTCCCTTTCAACTGTCCTTTTATGCCATTTCGACTAAACGGTTTTAGTTACGGTAAGCAAAGAATAAAATACTGTCTGGTGTTAAAATAGACGACACTGACAATTTGACAAATGTTACCATTTTCTAAGGATTTTGAACTTAAACCCATTTGAACAAGGTTTGTTCTGCAATGATTTGTAGAGAAAGGGTAAAATTTCTCTCTTCGTGCATTTTTTTCTGCAGATATTGCCAAAGTATTACGCGATTCTTGGTTTATTACATAACGGCGTATGTTCGGGAGGCTTTTTACCCTTTAGCAATAAAACCATCTAAAAAACCGGTTACTTTTTGTAAAAAATGGCGCTTTATGTACTTTGTCGTATTTTTGCCCAAAAATTTTATTGAGATTTGACAAAGCTTGCGAAAGGGGTTGTGTAAATTACAACTTTCTTGCTGTTTTTGGAAATTAGTCGTTAGGCTGTTTTTAACAACCCTTTGAAAGAATCCGTATAGTCATGTAAGTACCTAAACAATTCTGTAAAAATATTATAAAATAATAATTAACCTGGTATAATTAATAATTGTGACCGAACAATATTTTATAACACTTCATTAATAATCTCACGACAATAAAAAAAATAAAGAAGGATTGGGATATCGTAGTAATTTTAAAATACGGATATTTATTTTTTATTTTGAATGTCAGACTTGAGACTGACATTACAATAGAGGTAATTCAAAGGTTCCTCAGCAAGGTTTATTCCTTGTGATCAATTATGATTTTTTCAAGGAACGGGGTCGACACATTTGTAAATGATTTTTTTTAAAATCTTTTAATGCCGGTTTTCATAAGTCTTAAATCGACGCCATGGTTCCTTAGAACAAATAATAGTACAAAGAAAACCTCAATCTCTTGAAGAACCCCATATCGTAGCTTAATTGGTAAAAAAATGATAAACAAAAGCTATATGCTCTCAGATAAATACAAACTGTTCCTGGAACATTTAAACAGTTTCTATTTCAAGACACAATTCGACTTCCCGGACGAATAAAGCGGTAATATGAAAACCCTTACTTTACAGGAGAGCGCAAATACACAAAAATGTCATTATCACATTTGCATTATTAATAACGTAAGAAATTTAATCTCGTTTCTAATCAATACTATAGACTGGAGATTCTTATTTACTGTAGAAACTACTGACTTCATTGGAGATATAGGACTAGATTTGGAGAAAGGGTTGGGAAAATGGGGAGGGATAGGATGGGAATGGCCTCTGGTACATCTTACTCACTGCCGAAACACGTACGTACATTAGGGAAATAAGATAAAGTGGGAAATGCAGTACATTTCAAGGTAGTCTTCTGTGAGAGAGGGGTAACGTGCACTTGCACAGGGGATTGCCGCGTGCACTCTCCCCCTCAATGAACAATGAATTGGTAAACATACAATAATACAATTGTATAATAATATATTAATATATCCGATGTAAAACATATATTACGTTAGAATTATCCCTCATAAAATTTATAACTCGACTTACATTTTATTGAGAATTTTTATTTCTATAGTAATATTATAAAGAGGTAAAGTTTGTAAGTTTGGATGTAGGAGGTAATCTCCGAAACTACTAATCCGATTTCAAAAATTATATCACCATATGAAAGGTGCATTATTCCAAATGGACATACTTAAGCTATATATTGTGCAAAAAAATTGACGGGCACAGCTAGTATGGTATAAAAGGAGATCAAATGTATAAAAAATTATAATTATTTATACACCTTAAAATCAGCAGTAGAATAAAGGCGTAACCTGTAAATTGGTCTTGCTCTGGCGAGTGATAATTATTTGAAGCCTTGCAAGGTAGTCGTGGTTGTTCTGCAATATAAAGAAAACGTGATAGATTTCGGAAGTATAAAGACGTCTATTGCAATAATTTCGTAAATATCTACGATATATTTATAAAAAAAAATGACGTAATGTATTTCTATACATAGAATCGAAATACGCAATAAAATTAAAAACCATTTTAAGTATTTGACCTCTATCTTCGTATGTACCGTCGAATTGCCAACAAACCATTAACAGGAACCCTTTTAGCAATCCTTTCGCTAATTGTTCACTAAAACCTTTATAAAACATTTTTCTAAAAAAAAGAATAAAAAACTGCAGTTAACGGGTTACGACAAAAGTTTATTTTAAAAGGAATGACAAAACTTGCAAAGAGCAATTAAGCAGATAAAAAAAAAGCTAATGTTTTTTAAAAACATAACAACACACTGAAAATCAATGTCTGTGCCATTAGTTACTTTATTGTATTTATGTACCCAATCGTAGGAAATTCGAGTTAATTGTCTCCAAGTACAGAAAATAATGAAATGTTACATTGTAGGTACCTATTTCATTCGTTGTATTATTAGTACGAGGATGCACGTAGCAGACGTAGGTACAATATGTTAACAAAACATGAAATCACAGTTTACTGTGAGCATTATAATATCTGAGAATTAGCACCCGGAGGTTTATGGTGACCAACGATTTGAGAATACAAACTATATAAGTATGTTCTACAAGCACTTTAGGGCAGGCATATTACAATCTAATAGAGTTCAGTGTTCAGTAGCTCCTGAATTCTTTAATTCATGTGTGTTTTGAAAATGGAACATTCTTATTACGTAATACCCACTTAAATTTCTTTGGGTCTTTAATGAACCCCTCCTATCTCCTTCACTCCCCCGCACCCCGAGAAGTTTTCAACCAGGTTTCTTTGATAAGAACGTATGATGTGTCATCTAGTCTATTCGCACATCCCAGCCCTGATTAAGAATTTCGTGACGATTTTTCGATTCAGCCACAATTCAATTCAAGATGATGCCATAGTTTTTGAGATTGCGATTCACATTTTGGCTCACTGACACGAGGAAAGTTACTCGAACGCGAGTTTCTCGAACATCGATCAAAAGCTAGTATCAATAACTGTTATCATCTGATCACTGTTATCCTTGTTATCAACAGTTGTAGGCGACAATTGTATGTAGTTTAGTCGCATACAAAAATCGTATAGGTACTTACAATAACCTCACTCGAACTGTTCGAAAACTGCTCCTTGTGTAAATTTGACCAAATGACATCGACCGGCGACTGACAGCGAAAATAGTGGGAAGAGAGAAAAAAACTAGCAAAAATACGTCCTAATACAGTGCTCCAGTGGGTGACTATGTGTTAGTTGTTAGTTATACAAGTTTATACGAGTACCTACATAGATTAATATTTCACGGTACTGACCTTGAGGACGAGGCATAAAGTATAATAGACAAAAACTAACTTCGAAATTGAACAGGGAGCTAACTGATTTTGTCGGCTACTCTTGTTTACAAAGGTAAAACGCCTTTTTGTTATCAGTTGCTGATTGAGGAACCTTACCAACGGACTAGCTTGTATAAAATTGGACCTGTAAACAAACGGTATCGTTTTCGGCACCTTCAAAGCAATGTAACTGGAGTAACGGGAAGAAAGTAGCGAGTTATAAAACTATTCATAAGAGCCATAGAGTCCCTTCAACATTCAACCGTTGTTTAACTGTTCAAAGGAACTAAACATGTGCTTTAAAACAATGATACAATATAGCGGTGTACAAAAGAATTTGTTTCAGTGCCTTTCCCATAACCTTAGAAAATTCTTAAAACTTTCTTTTGAGACGTCTATTTATTTAAATAGGTCGCCAACGAAGTACGAAGTAACTACTAGTATTTAGAAATGAATATATAGAAATGAACTCAGTGGGGCCTTTGTAACCACGGACTCGGTCTCCGCGATTTCACTGCTGGGCTCTCCCAAGATCCTTGGGAAAGGACTTCTATATTAACAATGATATTTTCATTTGTAACATATTATCTTGTTGTATTTGAATACTACACACTTATTATGCGAGTTAAGTTTTATTTGTTTAACAGCATAATAAAAATTAGATACTGTTTCATGGTATTATATAGTACGTTTTTCTTTGATTTATCTTGTTTTAATTTTGCTTCATATACTCGCAAATATGGGATTCGCTTCTACTCACATTTGCGGTTTCAGCTATCCGCGGATATAGAGGCTATGTATAGGTAACTGGTACCCCCAACTAGATTAAATCTGTGCTACGGGGTTCAGGCTACTGTATTTTAGAAGATTTGTACGATTTTTTTCTTCTTTCAAATCCATAAAAGTCCATATTATCAACAATTATCAAAATCCCTAAGATATTACATATTTCTTTTTATAAAGCCAATATAACACACTGTACAGTACTCTTGTGAAGCATCGTTTCCTGATTTTATTTTACAGCAGAATAAATTTGAAATCTTTGCTTCACCAGACTGCAATTGTGTAATTTATACACAGGTAGATAGATACACGTATTTATAAATTTACTTGAAGCAGCCGTCAAATAAACACCGGCACTCCTTATATTTTTAAAAGAAATGAAATTAACGGACCTATGCAATGTTCTACCCGTTTAGAATGTTCTTAACAAAAACTTTTTGCTAGACACGATTTTGTGCGCCATAAACGACATAAAAATTTCTCCAAGCAACGCTCAGAGTTTCCCCAATACAGTAAAATTACTGAATTTTTTACGCAATATTCAGCTTTTTTGTTTGCGAAATCATGTCTTTGGATTGTCGAATGCATCGTGCCTTTGCTCCGAAACGCCGCTAATAGTTCATTGCAACAAATCCTTACAATTCGGAAGGATAACAATGAACTGCAGCAGTAGGAACGAATTGGTTTATTGCAGGGAAAAATAGATATTTACGATCAGCCTTTGTTGCATTATTTTAAGTTTCATTCTTAGATTGTTTTAAAAGGTACCGATGGGTGTCTCCCATTATTTTATTTTTTGTTACCTCAGTTGTAAACACTTCTGCTTTTAATTATATATTATTTTCATTGCGTATTATTCTTTGATTTCATACACATCGATGTAACATTTAACAAAGAAGACATACAGTTTTTGACTGGAAAGCAATGGTTACTTAAATATATTCGTCATTCATTAAATATTAACTACAATATGTAATTAAATTACACAACAAATATATTTTTAGCATCAAAAATGATACACATTATAATCTTTTAAGTATTTACGAGTAATTCAGACTATCAAAGAGAGATTCTAAAATAAAATCTTCAACTCTTGCCACCAGGTGCCAAATAATTTAATATCATAATATATCAATTTTGAAACGGTTAACACTAAATATTTCCAATTTTGAACTAAGCTAGATGAAGTAGGTAATTCAAGAAATATTTTTAACATTTCGTATTCAATTATGGCCATGTAGCTTAAACCTCGTATAAAATGAGAGCCATTAAAACCGTAGTCAGCATCCAGCTCTCCCCTCAGATTATGTCACTATGAAACTTCCTCCGTGTTTATAAGCGTATAATGGAACTAATTTGTTGTTCAAACAGGGGATCCTCTGTACACAAACATAATACAAATGTTGGAACAACCTTAGCTCCTTTGCGTTCATTGAAAAGTAAAAAAAAATTAGGACCTTTACAATAAAGTTGAAATTTAACTGACAATTTATCATCACAGTTGCAAGGATTTTGTGGTTTAAAACTGCAGGACATTTATTTGACACGAACCGAAGCAATTGTCGATCTCGTATTGACAAAGAAAAATACAAAAGAATGTCGTGATTTTACATGAATGTTTCGGATTTATTTTTATAGTTATTTTAAAGTAGTTTGACTTTACATACTTTAATTACAATTTCGTTTAGAACCATTGCATTAGCTATAATTAATTGAAATGGTAGTTGTATGTATATTTATATTTTGTCAACTAATAAGTAACTCAATTAACGTTACTATTTTAATAATTTAATTGTATTTGTTTTTTACTTTCTTGTGTATTGTTATATTTTTCTAGAAAATACTCAATTGCGCTCATAGACCATGGTCTATTTTCTTATGATCTATGGTCTGTGCACTACGCCCCAAAACTCCCATTACTAATGTAGGGGTCAAGCTGATACTGGGCTGGACAAGTTTGCCGATCAGAAAAGTGTCTAAAAATTCCCACTTATTAGGAGCCGTTATAAAGCAGACGTTTGTGAAGAGGCAAACCACGAAGGAGGTGGCGTACGATCTGGATGCACATTTAGCAAAGATCGACACAGTACCTACATTAAACTTAGTAGGTACATTGAATATGACGTTACTATTATAGGATGAGATTTTTTGGGAATAAATTTAACGTTGTTGTATTGAAATATTCCTGTGTAGTCAAAACATTACGTGCAAATATATCAAGTAAAAGCAGATATTTTTAATAGCTTTAATTTTTTTCCCTTACTAAGCAAAGGCCTACTCTGTCGATCTTTACATTGAACATTGAACATTGAATTCCTACATTGAACTGGTATTTCCTAGTTTGAAGCCACTCGAAGCATGACCCACTAATTTCCAGATCAATGAATCTAATATCTTTTGACATCAGCTGCACATAAAGTAAGTACAAGCTAAATGCATTGACATCGGCCCAATTGAAAACGAAATTGAAACCGTCAAATGCGCAACGTGCGATAATGATAATGCTTACAAAGCTTTATAAATCGACATTGAATTCTATGTCATGACGGTACAATAAATGGTATTTCCTAAAAAAATCGAATCGTTGTGTGGTCTGCGTATTCGAGTAGCATCGATTAAAATCGTATTGAAGTGGAGAGTTGCATGAAATTGCGTCACATTATGTTGGCATTAATCGCGGGTATTTGAGTGTCAAAATGCGGTGGTCGATGTGACGAGAGCATTTTGTCGCTTCACTTCTCAATGTAACCGAGTATGAATGTCCACTGTCGGGTTTTCAAACACTTGAATTCGAAAATGTAGTAGTATTATGTATTTCTGTGATAACGTTTTTGGTACATGAACTTATGGTGATATTTTTTAGTTTTAAAATTAATCTGTAACGTCCCATATTACTTCCCAATAATCACGGCAGAAATATGGCAGTTCACTGATATTGAAATTGCTTTTATTGAAATGCTTATTTTGCTTTTTAAAATAAGCAATAAAACCTCAATACCCGGGTTATTGTTTAATATGTAGGTACTGTAATTTTTTTTAATGTTTATCTGGAAATATATATGATTATTCGCGCAGGGGCAACCACGCTCAGGCACGAGCGAATGGAGTGCCTCCGTACCTATATCCAATGCGCCGCAGTGCGTGTTTACTTGCGTACCTACGTACGAATATAAAACTCGTAACACAATATGTTACCATCGAAGGATTCTTAGAAAAATATGCTGAACTCTGTAACTATTTGAGGATTCATCCGTTTTTCATGAACCTCATGAGGATTCTCCAAGCCCCAGATACGATAATTTTGCTTATTGACGTATCCGCCAAGGTGGAAATGGGCCTCGTCACTAAAGCTGATTTTTTCGCCAAAATGATGGTCCACTTCATACTGCTTGAAAATTCATATTGCGTTGCTCTTTCATATAGCGTTCTATGCTGACTAATTGCAACTGTCATATGTGACACCCATAAACAAACCAGAGATGCCAACCGCCAAACAAAAAAATGAAGCAAAATTTAAATCCGGCGCTCAATCTGGGACACAAATCTATTAAATGTATTAATTATGGCATTTATAGAAAAGCTAACTGCTTTATAATTTCTATAAATTATGACCAATAGAATGTTAATAATGAGAAATATTATTTTGATTAAAAATAATACATAGCTAATAATTGTTATAATGGAATTTTAATTGTAAATTCTTATTAATTGCCCGTTGATTGCAGCGTTAAATTGTTAATAAGAAATGTATATTAATTAATAATGTAGATATTATTAATAAGAAATAATCGTATGCCCAATGAAAGTCAAAGCTGTTTGTGATAATATTCACAGTTCCTCCTCAAAGTAAACTCTGCTAGTTTATCCAGTGTGCAAAAACATCGCCTTGGGTGGTCTTAAGTGGCGTTAGAGCATGCTACATTTTGGTTTGTTTATTCTACCCTTATTATAATACAACCTAATTTTTTATTGTTTTAAACAAAACTAGACTCAAATTTAAAGGCGTAAGGTTCTATTCGGATAACAATTGTGTGTGTTTTTGCTTGTGATCGTAACCAAATATTTACTCTTGACTGTCTTCTTTATGAATGAAATTTTCCAAAACTCGAATTTCGGAGTATGTACGACAGGAATAACGATCAATAAGCTCAGTTGGTACTGCCCTTGCTGTTGTGGGAAATATCCGTGGTTCGATTCCCGGTCGCACATTCATTTGTTTAAAGACAAATGTTTGTTCGGGTTTGGGTGCCGAATTCGTATTCGTATGTGTCTCTGGACTCACGGAACAGTGTGTTTGTGTGGTGCTATTATTATACGACGCAGCACTTTTAAAAACTATAATATGTATCAGTACTGTACTGGTATTTACTGTACCTATGACTTAAATTTCAACTAGATAAGAAAACAAACCCATGATAAAAGGATTTTTCAAATTCATTACAAAATTAGGCAGATCGGAACTTAATAAATAGCTTTCAAATCTTCGTGGTGTGTGTATATGTGTGTGTGTGTGTGTGTGTGTGTAAATGTGGTGTACCTACTATATTGAATAGCTATAATTTCCTCAAATAAATAAATAAAAAAATATGTGGGGAGCTACCACAATGTCAGTCATTCGCGTAGTGACATTAACAGACCGATGAATTGATTTGAATTTTACCGTTTTTCAAAATTGTTTAAACTACAGTGTCAAACTTTGTATGATGTCACAATTATACGTAATTAAATCCATGTGAAAGAAGCCGTGGGATTTTTGTATGAAAATTGTATATTTAATTAATCGATATAATAATTATATAGGTATTTAATTATTGTCCATTATTTTATTATCAATGCACTATTGTTATTTTAACCCTAGAACCCTACCCATATTTGTAGTAGACTTTTCCTACCCAGGGTGCTCCGGCACCCTTTTATTCGTGGTATAGCTATTTAAAAAATAAAACTCAAATGACTTTATCATTAATATATTTGAGTATTGTAGAATGTATTAAATGCAATAAACACAATAAGACACACAAAAACATTACAGGGCACATGTGGCACACATTTTGATTTGATGTTCAGCACAAATAGAATTTTGGCACTCGTTACAAAAAGTTTTGCTTTTTCTGTCCATAGAATATTGACAAAATTTTCAGCGTCCTTGTTTTGGTATGGAAGGAGTTGGCCTTTCTAAGGTATCCGTTTTTTTTAGAATAGCATTAATCATTTGACGGATATTGATATGCAAAGTTGACCAATTCGGACGCTCCTCCAACCACGGTGTTATGAGATCGATGATACAGTTATACAAAATCAAGAAAAATTAAAAAAAAAATACAGCAGTGCAGTAAAGACCAATTCTTTGGATATGAGTTATGACGCAAATAGAAAAATTAAAAAAATAAATAAAAATAAGTGTACTTTTCATTCTCCCAAATTTCCTGAGTCTTTTTTTATAGGGAAGTAGGCGGACGAGCAAGCGGTCCCACGCGATGGTAAGTGTTACCGCCGCCCATGGACACCTGCAACACCACGAGATATGCAGGTACGCCGCCGACTACTACATTTTTATACATGTGATAAGTACTATATTTTCTCCAAATGAAAGGTGGCAACTGAAAAGAATATCATAGCTCTAAATTGAAATTAATCTGATTTCGGAATTCCAAGCCAAACGCAAGATAACTAAGTTCAAAGTAGCCACTATGCACAAACGGCAATTTCATAGGTAAGGCCTTAATATTTCAAAAGAGTAAATTCATAGGTACTCTATAGTATGCAAGAGATAACCTATTATACAGGTATTTAAAATTGTTTAATTAATCCGGGCAGAATTTTGGATAATTGTATAATAGTTAATTAATTTATCCATCTAGATATATTAATCCACTATCCATCCACAATATAAATTTATCCACCTTAATACTCACTACCACATGCCGTTAACAATAATAACATTAACATCAAAGTAATGGCCGACTGTTCAGTGTTTAGGGATAGGACACACTAATTATATTCATAACACCTTTATTCCGCTTTATAAATATCTTCTATCAACAATGCCTACAACTAAGGATGCATTCCGTCTTCGATCAACAATACAACTGTTGATCGAAGCGTTTCTTGTATTAACGTTAGAATGTCTAAAAAGTGAATGGTACGAGAAAATTAACATATTCCAGACAGTTGGAATATTATATGTAAATAATTAATGCTGTTCAGTGATCATTACGTTAGACATTCTAAAAGTAGGTGCGTTATTGAAAATTCCCGCTGATAAAAAACGAATAGTACCGATTTCAAATTGTCTAATGAAAATAATGATTTCTTAAACAAAACGATGCGTACGATGTGGTTTTCTTTCATAGAAATTGGAACTTCATAGGCACTTCACCAAGTTTCGTTACATTATGCCACAAAAGAAAATGTACAGTGAAGTGCTATTCTTACACGGCATGACAATCGTCAATCGTTTCTTCAGTATTACAGCCAACCAATGTATTGTTGACAACTTATTTGCTTATTTCTATTATAAGTTTTTTATAAGTTATTTCTATTAAAGTACTTTAATTAGTCTGTTAAACTAATAATATAGTCATCTGAAAAGAGAGAAACTTGTTAAATTTGTAAACTTAAGTTAAAAGAGTAGCTTTTAGCGATCAATACCGTGCAACGCCTACTCTTACTATTCTAATTTATGATTTGCGAGTAAATTTTAACCGTAAATCAGTACCTATTAATCATAATTACGTATTTCATTTTATGATTAGGCAAAAATTTAATGTTAAATTAAAAAAATAAAATTGATTGAATCAGGTAATTTTAAAACAAAGTATTGAACATTTAATGTAAATTGATCAGAAATCAAAGTGAGGTATTTCTATTATTTATAGATTACGTAAAGTCATTCCGTTCGCATACCGTTATCATTAGATTATTGTATTTTTGATTCTGGTTTTAGTCAATATGTCTCGGCCTTTACCATTACAAGTTAGATAGCACACCTGAAAAGCACTTCTGGCTATAATACGTTGATTACGCTAGAGGATCCATTACATTACAACACCGACACATTAGTCGCCGCCATTCATCCTGACCTAGATTACATATCATAAGAGCCAGAGGAGACCAGACAATGTGTACAGCACATAGCAGTATAAAAGAAAGAATGAAAAAATATTGATTCTCATAACAGGACGCACAAAACACAGAAACTGACAATAATACAATGAAGTACTTAAATATAAATTAGTGTTACAAAAAGGCAATAAGCTCAACATAATGCTGTAGAACAAAAGAAAATGAATGACATTGCTGATTCATTCGTGCTAATTGCTAAGGCCTCATAGTATACCCACGAGCAACGACGAGCAGTGAGAATTACATTTCCATCAAATGATGCTCAATTAATTATCATTAATGCGGTATGAAATCGTGAAACGTACAACACTTTAAAAGTTAAAATAAATTCAATATAGTCCGCTCCAATCCAACTTGTCGAAAACAAAATCAACGTTATCTTTAAATCCAGGACAAACTTACAATCTCGATGAATCAAATTATGGATATGTAAACATTTATCGTTTTCCGGTACCAGGAAATGTAGCATGGCACGCCCTCCGGCCAGGTGGACTGATGTACTTGAAAAAAAGTAGCCGGTAGGTAGGCCGGTAGCCTGTAGAGACTGCTATATCCAGCAGTGGAGAGACACAGGCCGATGTGATATGGTTAACTATAATATTTAATTTAAAGCCGTGTCAGTTACCTCAAGGTACCATGTTTATTTACATTTTAGACAAATTGGATTGGAATAGAATATACAAGGTATATATTACAACACACCTCTAAGACTAGCTAGTTATGAAAGAAAAACGAGCACTCAATTAGTATGAAATGGATTCTCTCAATACTAATTTTAATCAGTTTTTTTTATAAATAACAACATAAGTCCTGTAACTAGTAATGATAAGCTTTATGAATTTATATCAAAAAGTTTAATTAGTAATGGTTTAATAGTTTAATTACACAAGTTACTGATACTGTTGTATTTTTAACTTACAAAAAATTGAATATTTTCCGTACTGAGCTACAAGTAAATGTCAGGGATTTATGGTACACTGTGAATAATTATGTTCTACCCGCTTTCATTTCAAAACTTGCACCAACCTTGCACTCTGTCGATCGACGAACGCTTTGATAAGCCTGTCACAATAGACTTGTCATGACTGTTATTTTTATTAGTGTCTTTTGTGATAATACCGCAGAGGCTATGGTGATTGCCACAGATAATGTTTTATAGGTCAAATTCTTTATTATAGCATCGGAGTGTTATAAAACAACGTTATCAGCAATTTGCGGGAGTTTGACGTTTTCTATACGCCAAGTATTGATTTCATACTGAAATGAAACGGTAGATGACTATTATAGTTACTTAATTATTTCTTCATATTAAACTTATTTTTAAGTCTGGAAATCTGGACTGTTGGCTAGTTTTTAAGTAGGAAATGTGGACTGTTCTCTTGTACTAGACCGTCTTGTTCAAATGGCCAGACGACCTAGACGCATATAAAAATATTTGGTAAAGCTATATTTGGTAAACAATTTCTATAAAAAACAATGTATTGTCACACCCGTTGCTTTGTTTACGAGCTAATAATTCTTGACATTAATTAGTCAGTAAGTAATGTCGATTCTTTATCAGTAGACATTTTCAGTGACACACTGAAATTGTTTAAGTAAACTTTAATAATCTATAGATAATTAATTTTCCACCTTTTATTTTTCGACTACATTGATTTTCTCGTGCCATTTCTGAGGTTGTCGGTGTATTGACTTTTCAATCATGGTTTTAAACAATTACTATGATTTTGTTTATACATTTATACCTTTCTACTTTTATGATATGTCTTCTGTCATATGAATAATAATTATTTATTTTTTTCTCGTTAGTTAAACATTACTGAGGATCGTAATCACCGCCATTTATACTAAAAATTGACAAGTTCCCCGTTCGATAGTTGTTGCAAAAATACAAACACACAAGCGCGCGTCCAACCTTACTTGTAAGTTTCCCGTCAATGTATTTAAAGTTATATTTTGAAAGACGTAAGGTCTCTTTTTACTCGTACTAATTAATATTCACTACTACAAGCAAGGCAGACGCGCTCGGGGAGTTGCAATAAATTTACTTTATCTATATATAAAGTAAATTTATATTTGAATATTTGAATTTTCCTTGGTCACTTCCAGTTTATCTATTTCCACGTGCATTGTTATAAAAAGATAACTACCAATACAGTTTTCTACATTATCAGCGGCCACATCAAAGAGTTTGCAATAAAATTATTATTGTTCATTTCATAGTAGCTACTGAAATATTTGTCGGTACTTTAGATCTGTTCTTATCATTTGTCGGAACCCTTTATGTGTTATCGTATACTTCGAAGTCATATCTTTGACTACCTGTGTATTGTTCTGTTTATGCACTAGACTTGTCAGCGGTCTTGCCTATGAGCAGTCAAAACAACGATTGAGTAAGGTCGTAGGTACAAAAGTTAAGATATATTTAATAATATGCATTTATGTGTTGTGTTAACTTGGTATTCCGTATTGATTCCATGTCTATTGACTGCTGGATATAGGCCTCTCATAAGGCTTATCGTCACATAGGATCTTTCGCTCTTCTCATTCAGCTACTACCGGCAAACTTTCTTCAAATGGCCCGTCCATCATGACCACAAGGCATCCCATCTGCAGTTCTAGGTGGTTTCTAAGTAGGTTCTGCGTGATGACAAAGAATATAACATTTTTCTGTACTTCTGAATTAAATGGTGTTGTAGAGACGCATAAGTGACAAGAGTGCATAAGTGACTCTGATTGAGTGGGACAAATCTCTCTTAGTAATCACGAGGGGTTTCGGGTCATAATACATCACGTGGACCCACTACGGATTGGTGAATACAAAAACCCCAGATATTTATTTTAAATTTCGGGTTTCCTCATATGAATTTTTTTTCCGTCACCCTCACGCATTGTCACTTCGAACTCCTAAACTTCATACAAAATAAATTAGTACATAGGGTACGTACATCTTGTTTGCGTTATTCCCATACAAGGCTCGAGACTGCTGCCCGGAAAAACTTCGTGCTTTATTTAAAAGAAAATACTACTTACAGGTGACCATTTCTAACCACTACTTTAATCATTTTTGTACTTAATTAAAACCATATAGATATTTGTACCGTATGTATGTGTATGTAGCTATATCCATTTAAACATAAGTTTTTATTTCATTATATATAGTAATTTATATAGACAATACGTTTTCACTGATAAGAATGTTTAGGTAAATGTGAATGTTGTGTGCGTGTAAGTACACACTCTCTCTCATTAGGTTTTTAGGCTTGGATAAATCGATATAATTAGAATCGTGTTTATAGCACCTTAGACAGTTTGTATAGAGATGTATAGAGTCTAAGTCTGGTCAATGAAGCAGATAACTGCCAGTACTTAAGTTTAATTAGCGTGTTGATGCTAGTAGAACCCATTTATAGTCTAGTTTCAAATATATCCTGGAGACCTGGAGACCGTGTGTGGTGTGGTGGTTGTCCTTGGGAGAGGCCTATATCCAGTAGTGGAGAAACATAGGCTGATGGTGTTGTATGGTATTTAAATGTGATATTGCCTGTAAAATCTTGTTGCGTTTTTGTGAAAAAATATTAATAGACACGAGGAAATACTATTTTAAATAATCGAATTAGTATTGTCATTGTAGATAAGTAGTTCTAAAAAAACTTGCTTGTGCAACCTTTTCTTTTGTAGCCTTTAAATATACACATTATTATTTTAATAATAACGTGCTAACGGCCCACCTGGTGGTAAGTGGCTACCGTTGCCTATGGACACCTGCAACACCAGGGTATACTGGTACGCCGCCGACCTTGCAAAATCCTATTCACAACCTTCTTGAAGAATCCTATATCGTAGCGTAATGGAAAAACCTCTTGAGGTAACTTAGTAAAAAAACGTAGAATTTGACACCAAGTATGTATTTTCTTTTGCAACTAATTTTATAATTTGTGTTTACAATAAAGTATAGATATAAATAAATAAAATAAATAATAACCAACACTTTTTGTTCTTGAAAGGAATCTCAATGTTTAGTTACAGCGAAGGTCACTCTTTCACTGTAAATGCCATTTTTATGGAAAGCTCCGATTTAGAACAACATTTACGTTTCAATAGAATTTTATTACTGCTCTTTATTTGGGATTAGCAGGTCATCCCTTTCTGTAACTTCCTTTGTAAAAATTCACTGATAACATTGTCAAATTCAGGTACAGTCAGCATCAGAAACAGATAAAAATTTCCGTTTAAAAATAAACATACAAAGTGTCATTAAATGACGTAAAACCTGAAAATAGGGTTTGTTCAGTATCGAAATTAGTATAGATTCTATATTTTCATAATTTATTGGTCATTTCTAGTATACCTTTTATTCTACGCGCAGTTGCAATCTACCCGTGTCGACCGCGCCGCGCCCGGTCACTGTCCCACACTGAGTAATGGAGTAATGAGCGCTACGAACGTTTTAGATAGAACAACAAAACTTTTGATTTATTCCCTAAAATCATTTTATTTTTCACTAGAATGGCTTTTTTACATTTTAAATTAGTTAACGTGTTTCAGGTTTTGCGTTATTCAACAACGTTATTATACAATACAATACCACTTGTCACTAAGACACATTGTATAATAAAAGCAAAAACAGAAGTAGGTATTCAAATTGTTGTTGTGACCATGGTTTAATCCAAATGTATCTGAGCACTAACATTGTCAAATATAATATATAGTTATATAAATATTATATATATATATATATATATATATATATATATATATATATATATATATATATATATGTGTGTGTATGTATGTGTGTATATATATATAGTCAAATATATATTATATAGCTTATTACAAACTGAAACTCATTATTATGTAAACGCGTCATCGTATTCGATTTTTGTGTACTCGGACCAACTGAGCCGAGAAGGGTTTTTGAAAACTCGGCTGTCATTCTCATATACAATTTCTATTCTTCAGGATCTTCTGCTTCTAATTTTTTTAAAATAAGACTTGATTGACCCTGCCCTGAGTAATTGTTTATTTTTTATTAGTCAAATCAAACCTTAAACAGGGAGGGTGCACGGTGCAATCCAACAGCCACTAAGCGCACCGAAGTGGCCTCGTTACAGAAGACTACCTTAAAATGGACTGCATTTCCCATTTTATTCTATTCCCCAATGTACGTACGTGTTTCGGTAGTGAGTGAGTTATGCCAGAGTCCATTAAAAATTCATTCCTATAAATCTCCAAACGTTGGGACGCTTCCGGATGTGCTGCCTACTTTTTTGTTCCACCGCTGACTCGTGGTTCCACCGGTGGGTCAAAGTTGTCAAAGTGGACAACGGGTCGTAAACCAAATAATTGACATTTGAGTGATTAAATAGTTTTGCTGTGCAGATATTGTTGCTTCTTTTGGGAGTATATAATTATTTGAGTAGGTACCTGGAACAGCTCCTCTATATTTAATGCTGACTGTACCCAAGTATTTGTTGCTATGTCGGCATTTCAAACAAAAACAGTGGCAAGGAAGGCGCCTTAATACCTTTGTGTTTGTTGTAAACAATAATTCGATGTATTTACAGTCCTAGACGCTTCATTGTATTATATGTACTCATTGTTTTTCGACTTATTGCAGTCGGTGTGTTTTGAAAGATCATGGCTCGGAGTCGTGTTTGCTCAGTGCAATGGTTCTTAACCAGTGGTCTGTCATGAGGTCATGACTCTAGGAGTGATCAGCGAAGTTAGTTACAAGTCACTTAACCAAAAATATGTAAGTATATCTAGATAATGATTTCATAAATGTCATGTTTGAAATTCGACAACGAACCAAGAATCCAGCGGTTTATTTTATTATTATTTTTATTCTTCTTTTTAATGAACTTTTATGCCTTGTCACATGTCAGTTCCATCCTACTCTAAACTTACATTCTACAACATTAATGTAGGTACCAATACATCAACCCTAGTGAGGGCTCAAGAATTTGTACAAACTAAACGCTACTCGTGATTCTCCTAGTATCATATGGAACATACAGACATCATTCCTGTTCAGATCGAGAGCCCTCACTAGGGCCTCCCGTTCCTGTAGAAGACAAATTAGTTAGTACGACAAATGCAATCCAGCAGTTAGTAAGACAAATGCAATTTCAAAAATCCCAGTAGGTAGGTAATATAAGTTATGTTATAGATATTTTCAAGATTTTTGAATGCCATGTCTGCATTTGTGTATTTAATAAAACACTAAATTCACCTTGTAACTGAGCACTTACTTGTAGATAATTTTTATTTAGGTACTGGGTATATAAATGTCGGTATTTTCTTTCACCAAACCGTATGGTCAATGGTTCATAATGAGAAAAGCAATGGGTCAATTTTTTCCCTCTCTCTAAAAGATTGATAACCACTGCCTCGGTGAGTAAGTACGGCGCACTGGATAAGATTTTTTTTTTTAATTTTTTGCACATCCGCCGGGTTTTACCTTAATTTTTATGGCACAATATCCTGAACGACTAAACGTTGGTGCCGGTCTGCTCTGAGTGTAGTAAAAAACTGTTTACCTACCATAACTGCGTTTCTTAAAGTCATGCTAAAACTGCAAATTGTTGTTCATTGTGACTGTCGTTCAGTATTCAATTCAATATTCTCTTGGTTCATTCTGTTGGTAGGGGGAGAGTGCATGCTGCATTTCCACAGCCGCTGGTCGCACTCGACTGGCCATGTTACCCCTCTCTCACAGAAGACTATAAATATACTGCATTTCCTACTTTAGCGTACTTCTACCATCAGGTGGACTGTATGCTCATCTGTCGTTTTTTCTATATAATATAAAAAAAAATCGGAGAATAAAAGATCTTTTTTGTACTTGTGCTACTTCAACCTGAGTAGGTACTACGAAATTTCTACATAAGTACGAACATAAGCGTGCTCTCTCTCCCTACAAAAATATCAAATACCAGCGCCAAATTAGTTTAACAAGATCTTCATAATATTGGAGATATTTGTACCTTTTAGATGTAAGTATGTAGTCTTTATTCATGTTACGTGTCCACATCTACCAAAAAATGTTGTTTCAAACTGTATAAAATGAAAATTGATATGACAACCTATCTATTCTCGACTCCTAATCATGAGGTCGTGAGTTCTAACTATCGGTCCACGCTACTGAGTTTCTACTTAAGCTGTTAAGGTTTTTGAAAAATATCACTAATCCGCTAGTTCTAGAATTTAAAAAGTCTGGAGTGTGTGTCACCGACCCGCACTAGATACGAACTCCCCAAACGCTTTACCAGGGAAGGCCTGTCCCTTGCAAAGGGACATTAAAAATGTTAAAAAAAGTTATGAGGTAAAAACATTGAAATCTCCTGGCCTGTAGTCAGTCGCTGTATAAAGTAATCACTATCACAAAGTTTATTTTTTAAAATCTCTATAATCTCTTTATTAATCTAAACGCAAATTGAGTTGCAGCAAGTTCTCGACGACCCTTTGATATTTCTCTCACTTCATTTAGATGTACTTAGCACGATAAAAAATCAAATACCTAACCAAGTTACTGAATCAAACAACAAATCTTTGTTTTCTAATGTATGATGATAATGAAATCTTCACATCAATTTTTATCAGTAATGATGTTTTTTTAGATAGAACTTAAATTAAAAGGACACGATAAATTCTAGGACCAATAGTTTTTTTGGAAAATACTATACCATATCATCAGCTTGTGTCTCTCCACTGCTGGATATAGGCCTCTCCCAAGGACCACCACCACACACTTCAGCTCTTGTCATCCCAGTTACCACCGGGACTTTCTTTAAGTCGTTGAATCAACTGGGCGTCGCACACTACTTTTTCCAATACCTACGTGTTCTCCATTCGATGACTCGTCTCCCCCATTGGTTATCGGTCCTGCGGTAAGCATGCCCACTGCCTGTTGTTTCATTAAGCTTGTTGGAAAATAACTTAGATAAAATTCAAAATAGTAAGATGTTTCATAAAAAATATAATTTGATCCACTATAACCCGACAAAAAATAAAACACATATCGATACAAAGATATCTGTATCTAGTTAACCAAACAAGTATTGAACTAAATAAAACGATTTACTTTCCAAAAGTTAATAGTTTGTCTACTAATACGTTGCGTTACCGTATCAAGCTCTAACATACCACCGCTGCCTGGCTACATATCTCGCCTTAATTAATGACAAGGGAACTTCGAACTACACTTGACCATGTAAGCCTTACGAGTTTAAGAATGGCGAATAGCAAATTAACAACTTATAATCGAGCTGCTGTATGTTTATTGCTCATAAGTAGATGTTACATCTAAATTTGTCTTACTACTCGTACATATTTCAAAAGTTTATTAGGTGAAATCGAAACCAGAAAGTCTACTGTTAGTGGTCTGAAAACTCTCAAGGCCTCCGTATAAATAAAACATTCATTACGGCACAATCAAACGCATAAGACGTTTCGCTTACGACATCAGTTGATTTGATTTGTTCAACAATTGTTCAACCATCATAACGACGCTACATGAACCTCAACAAGGTGTCTGGTGGCAAGACACAGCCGGCCTATCAACTTTCACTTTTAAAACGTCCTAACCGACATCATTCTGTGCAAGCTATTCTGATCCCAATCTCGTCATGCTGAGTTTGGGTATTGTAGGATGTGCGTATGAGTTAGTACCTTGCGCATGCTGGTGAGGTTTATGTTTGCGTCGGTGCTTTTGATCGCGTCACAAAGGGCGCCGACGCGTGTCGTGTGTCCCTCGCCCACCTGATATTTGCTTGTACTCACCATTATTTGAAGTTAAGTGTGACATCATATTTCGAGGCTAAATTGAGAGCTTTTGACGTCATATTTATGAACAGAATGGCATTTTGCCTACGGATATAGGTACAACTGTAACTTATGTTCACAGTTAATTTTCCTCAATATAATGTCAAAGTATACTACTACTCAATACTTATACTATAAATATACTCACGCATTTTTTTGTTGTGTGAGCACATTTGTTAGTTATTGTTAGTTATTAATATAACTAAGCAATTTTTTCATCTTGTACCTACTTGTGGATACGGACTTTAGCAATGAAAATTGTCGATTTATTAAAGAAAATAGGTAGGTACATTGATGTAGGTAGGTACATTTAGCGCGACCTCAGGCAGGGATAATGAGAAGCCCTTATTTTTGCTGACATATTTTGAATCTTATAAACGAAACGTTTGGTTGTACTGAAGCGCATTTTAACTGCATTTAAAAATAATCATGTTAACAACGGGTTCATTTTGGTTTTGTTGGTTGTTTCTACTTGACATACCTTATTAAACTAACTAGTTTAATAAAATTGAACTCAGAACTTATGAAAATATTACCATGCAAGCGCATGATTCATGCATGACCTTTAAACGTTGGCTTAAAAAGTTTATCCTCTATTATTAATATTATTGCTAGCTACAATTTGTGCTGCGCCCAAATAAAATAGGTATAACGATTTTGTCAGAAAAGGTGATTTACAAAGTTAAGGAAATCGTTAAGGAATTTCTAAGAACTTTGTAGATTTTCTTCACAAAATTGAAAGCGGTAGGAAATATTCCAAGCAAACGCAATAACATTTCAAGAGACAAAATTCGTTTATGTTTCAACATTTTTTGATAGCGAGAAACAACTATTGACATTTACAAAGTGATTTTCGACGTTTGAATAGGTAGACAGATTCTAGTATTTACTAATAAGTAATACTAATAAAAGGGTGGTACGTGGCGGTTGAATGGAGAAGCCGAATAACTTATTATATTATCGTAGAGCACCTTAGAAGAGGCTATCGACAACGCAAGTTCGTGAAATTATATAGAAACCAAACGAGTCACTTTTTTGACTAGTGACGTGGAAATTGTAATGATGGCAAACCACTCTTGCATGGAGTCATCGGTGGTGATAAACCGAGTGGTTTACTTACCACATTTGACGAATTTTTACAATTGATTATAGCTCAATTATACCTACACTTTTGTATTTTGTAACAACTAAGAGCAGCGCGATAAGTTAAAACTTAGCGCCAACTTCGGAATACACACCGACGAACAGCTTACGGTATCTTATCCCTTATACCAGTGGGAGAGGCCTATTCCCCAGAAGTAGACAGATAAGTACAAGCTGATAAAAGCAAGGAATAAAGCTGGATTTTAGCACCTGCATTCATTATGATAATACTCAGGTTAATAATTATACGATTTATTAAACTGTTTCCTTGTCTAATTGCAAGTGTATGCGGATGGTAGACAGTTTAAAGCTAATTAAAATTTGAACTAAGTAATTAGGTACATGGCGCCCAGACTATTGAGTACCTATAATTATTAATCAATCTAGAAATATTGTAATGGTCGTTGTCCACGGAGAGCGGAACAAAAACCTTAATGTGTTATATTAGGTCATTACTTATTTTATTACCTATAATTATATTAATAACAAAATCATATTATAATAGTCATATAAATAATTTTAGTCTTTAAAATGCTTTATGATTCATACATGACCTAGCTACCCTATAGATACGTTTATTAACATCCTTTGTTATTCTTATTACCTACTGTTATTGTTAGATAAAACCTGTCCTATTGTCCAAACAAAATACATTATTTGGTTTGTCTAATTTCAGTTATGTAGGTACAACTGATCTTAGACAAAAATAGCATGCTGTTCTTTTATGAGTTTATGACCCAAATAATAATAATAATGTATCGCTTAATTGGGTAAGTTTATTTTATTAATAGACATATACCTACAAAAATATTTTGCATCAAATCTCTTGGCAGCTATAAATAGGTACCTACCTAAATGTAATGTAGTGACCAATTCTATTATAATCATTGTTGATAATTTCAGTCTAATTATTCTCCGAACATGCTATTTCACCTATTGTATACCTACCTACTTATATTCGCGAGGTCGTAAGTTTTTCCCCCTGCCTATGGTAAATTTTTACTGACGTACAGTTTTTTCAGCGTTAGCTTGACTAAAAATATCGTGAGAAAAACCTCGTGCTCGAGAATTTTTATTTAATAAATTAAAAAGAATAACCCGTTGAACAGCTGAACATGGACCTGCTCGTGCACAAGATGATGATGTATGTATATAGAGCTGCCACCCCTCCAGGTTTGACCCGGAGTCTCTGGATTAAAGGATGCTTGTCCAGGCTACGGGTTCGTAAATCTCTGGGCGACGGGTATTTGACGTCAAGCGCTCAAAAATCTCAGAAAAACGAGAAGTATGATTTTGAAATATATCACGCTGACTCTAGTACACATTAATACATTTAAATCAGTCTGAAACAAAGAAAATATTTTATTTTGTGTTATTTGTTATTAATAATCTAATATTCAAGAACACTAATGTGTTGTTATAGATTATAATAACTTAAAGTAGGTACCTAGGTATAACTTTAGATCAATTTACCTACTACTAAATTTCTAGTTTTGATTTTTGTCCCAATTTTTTTAATCTTCGGGTTTACAGTGTTCCGAAGGTGGCAGCCCTAGATGACCTTAAAACGCCACACTGACCCGGGTTGGCGAGTCCATTCTTTTATAGATGGTGTAGTTCAGTTTTAATTAAAACAAAGTATAAATTCAAATTAATACTTAGTTCATATTAAAAAAAAACAATGCTTAGATGAGTCATTGTCAACAGGCAGAAGCATTGTCAGGTAGACAACACTTCTGCCTTCATTTTCCTTATTTACCTAATGATCTAGTATAATTTGCTTACATCAATCATTATTTTGTTTATCGTCTCAACTAACACTACATACTAAATGCAGAATCTCTGATTCAGCTTTCACTATCATTATTAACTACTTATATAATGGTACACAATTGCATGCGCTATCAAAACGGCACTCTAATGCATGCTATAGTAGGCAATAGTAGTCTCAAAGAGAGCCGAACAAAGGCTTGCTACAACAATCAGTTCAAAGACTTGCCTACGAAACGCAATTAAGAGAGCAATCCGTTCGCCTAATAGCTTTTACGGGGGGCGCAATGTCACCAAAAATTTGCATTGAGTTGCTAAGTTGACTCAATACTAAAACGTCTCAATTCCTCATCGGTTAACGTAGACAAAGTTGTACCAAAGCTGTAAAGCTTTTTGTGAATGGGACCATGTCGTTGTAAAGCTCGAGCGCGGTTGAAGCAATTCGCAATAGCCAGCGATCGATTCCGAAGGCAGAGCGCGGTAGGCTCCGCCTCTTGGGAGGCGCATTGCTGCTACGGGAGCCAGCACAGGCGCTGATCGCACCGGCTCTTTTGATGTACTCCCTCCGCACCGCGCGCAAGCGCAGGCCCCGATAAGGAACGCACACAAGCTCATAACGCTCCGCGCGCTCCCACAAGCCGGTTGTCAGTTCATAAACCGGTTTGACAGTGAATCTAACGACACAGGTACACAGTGATACCGAAGTGACGAGGACACAGTGCCCCAGTGTTTAGTTTTTATTTTGATTGTTGTGAACATGGAGGACAAACCGTACAGTGTGGACAGTTCTGACGATATCAATATAGAGGAGGAAGATGAACAAACTGAATCAAATCATAGTGAGTTTTAGATACGCTTTAATTTGGTTTTCCTTTTATCGAGTGATTGTTTACTCCTGCTTATCAACTTAGTATTAATTGCAGCAATTAATTCTAACTAATCATACACAGTAGCTGAATAAGAGCCTTAGTCAATACTTAGTAGATAAAAAGGAAACAAACAATGTGATATAGATATAACTCATACAGTACCTATTTTTCCTCTGTAATTGTAATTTTTCCTCAGTACCTATTTTGATATAGTTTTTAATATTGATATATGTATTATGTATCTCTAATTTATTGTTCAATTCATCAGTCAAGACAATACGGTTTTTGTTTAGGTACACCTAATTGATCTGAAGGTATTATTTCAGTTTCATATCTTAAAAATCATAATTTCATTTTCCCAGATTATCCTTCCGACTTCCCGATCGAAGCTGTTGAGGCATTAGTGAAGCTCGAGCGTCCGTCGCCACCTCTGCCGACGCCGCCTCACACGCCCACCGACGACACGCCTCCAGCCGTCGTTATCTCCCGCCATCAACCCGCTTGGAATCCACCCGCACCCCAACCCTACCCTTCATACCCCCGACCACCCTACCCCTACGAAAAAGTACCAGTCGCGAACTACACGCACCCCATGTCGGCCTACGTGCAAGCTCAAGTCTCAACACTGCCACCGACGGCACCTTATCATGCAATGCTGGTCAATCAATGGATAAGAAACGCTGCGTTGTACCACCATTCCCTAAGATACCCTGGAGTGATGCCGCAAAGGATGCCTGGGAGGACTCCGCCAGTGATGAGAGCCCCAGGCGTGCCTGGCACGAGACCCAAGAAACAGTTCATTTGCAAATACTGCAATCGCCAATTCACAAAGTCCTACAACCTGCTTATTCACGAAAGGACACACACAGATGAGCGGCCTTACTCCTGCGATATATGCGGGAAGGCATTTAGAAGACAGGATCATCTTAGAGATCATAGGTAAGTTTCACTTAATCATGTCACTATCTTTAAAAATAATGCATTAAAAAATGTTTCAAATTTCACTTTCAATTGAAATGATGTTCCATTTTTTTAATTTACTTTACCAAGTCGATTACTTTTTCAAGTACTTAATTTTTTATTTATATTAAGTTTCTAATATCAATAACGTGACATGGGACGTACTTTATTGAAGCTTTGTTGACGATAAGAAAAAAAAATTAAAAGTGTAAACCTTTTTGTGAGGTCGCGACGCGGCGGCCGCACGCGCTCCCCATACAACCGGTTTAGTTCTTTACGATCACCATATCTGCCCTGCTCCGCCGTCGAACAAATTACACGTTATATTTCTTCGCTTTACGAGACAAAGTTACTTTTTTTCTCTCAAATTCATTACCCATCTAATGTTTTCGTAATGTAGAATTACCACAATTTTCATTCGAAACTCTTCTTTATATTATTTGGACGCCTTATTGAGCCATAAAGAGCCGTTTAGGTGTTTGTTTACATTCAGCTCATCTAGTCGTTTTCTCGCCTCGGACAGTGAAAGTTATGCTTTAACCTAGTCTTTGTTTTTTATTTTTCCAGGTATATTCACTCTAAAGAGAAGCCTTTCAAGTGCACTGAATGTGGAAAGGGATTCTGCCAGTCACGGACATTGGCTGTGCACAAAATTTTACATATGGAAGAATCGCCTCACAAATGTCCGGTCTGCAATAAGAGTTTCAACCAAAGATCTAATCTAAAAACTCATTTGTTGACGCACAGTGAAGTGAGCAAACACCATTTGGAACATCTTGAGGGATGTCAAGAAGTTTCTTCAACGAGTCAAATGTCAGAAAACTCCTTACTGGATTTGTCGCACAAACCGTCACCACCGATTCAATCTTACCAGCAATTACCCGAACCGATTCAGCAATCACCTGTAGAAGCTCCTAAGAGAACATTAGGATTTTCTATAGAAGACATCATGAAACGTTAATTACAATTTCAATTTTTTTGTCGTCCGCTTTAAAACTTCAGTTATTTGAAGATGTATTTAATTATTTTGCCAAAGAAATATCTCCTCGACTGATTAGTTGTCAATATATATTTGCACATAAGCGTCTAAAAGTTTCATATGGATAATTTTGACTAGTAAGTTGAGTCTTTCTTGTATTTACAGTTTCCTAATTTGGTTATGACATTTGTCAAAACTCTGTATGAGATTCCAATATGTTTAACTAGATATCAATTTTTAACATAATTTTGATAGGCAGTTGTAATTCAGTTTGTAGGCTATCTTCATTTCTCTCAAAAGACTGAATTGTGTAGTTATTTAGTTATTATTGTTATGTTTTCAATATTTATTTATTGTGATAGTTTTTAGCTCATAAGTTTATGGTTAACTAAAGTTACCGAAAAGTATTACCGTTATTTTAAGTTTTATTTGATCCAAATTAATGGCTATGACACAATTCAGATCATGTTCAAAAAGATGTACCTTTACAACTATCTAAGTAGGTATTTAGGACAACTTAATCTATAGTTTTATTTTTTTTTGTAAATATTTAAGTATATTTAAGTTCACGAGGCTACTTGTAAACGTTAAGTATTATTAAAAATAGAATATAAAAAGAAAATATAGCATTCAACTCTTTGACTTCGTTTTATTTGCCATGCATGTTTATAAACTCGCTATGCATAAAGTTGCATACATTGTTGACTGGCTGATTTGTTGCACCTTACTTAATAGGAATAGGTACCTACCTTACGTTTTCTAAATAAAAATTAAGGCAGCTAGCTATAAAGAATTAGATTCAACGTATTGCTTCTATGTTGAATTTTATGATCTTAGAGTTATTGTTGATAGAGTCTAAACAAATGTATTGATACTTATGTAATAACTGAAAAATTAAATCTGAAAAAACGCAAAGTAGGTACAAAAATATGTAGCTTATAATTAAAATGATAAACATTCAAATTACACAATATTAAAACTAAAGTAACGGACAAGATAGCGTGTTCGGTTATTAGAGAGTGGCCTATGGGGAATGGCGTCATAGTTCGTGCAATATATGACCACGGTCATTATAAACGTAATGTTAGACAAAGTATCTAATTATAATTATGGGTTTAGACGTGATGGCCAATTTCGTACATCGTTGAAGCTTGTTTTTGATAACGACCGCACGAAATTAATTTAGAAAATAGATACAAAAACCTCTTATAGGTAGGTATACCTACCTAGTTAGTAATTAACGAATAGCAAAAAATGGAGTCTTAAACTAATTTACCTACGTGTCTTTACAAACTATCTTTCTGCTTGGACTTGCCCCTGAGAGCATCGTGGTGATGCAAAGCCGATTGGTTTTAATACCACACCATATGAATAAATACCTTCACCTGCCTCCATTAGCTATATATTATGCAAAAAATAATTTTTCTCAAAATTAAACCTTTTTTTTTAAATATATTCATTTGTTTATAAAATTAAGTTGATATACAAAGATGTTGAATTTAAGTTAATACAATAAACATAAAATATGGTTACATTACTAAAGTATCAGTTTTGTTTATATAAAGGAAAGAAAATACTTACATCTAAAAATAACTTAAAACTTACTTATTAATATTAAAAAATATAGTGGGTGTTTATTTTACAAAATGCTCAAAATATAGGATTATATATTGAGCATGTTATACAAATTTGGTCCCTGTAGCAAGTTGCCCAGTATCCTGGCGCCATTATCAAATAAACTTTTTACTTTACTTATTATATGATAACTGATAAGATTGGTATTAGGAACTAATTTACTACACTACAATCAACGAGTAATTTATTAAAAATTAAAATATATTAAACTTTTTCCATTATCATATTATAACATTAGTATCTGAAACTAATTTACTACACTTCAGTCGTTTATTAAAAAGTGCTGTTAATTTAAAAATGATTTTTACATAATGCCTTGTAGTAATTAGAAAGTTAAAACTATAAGCCGTGTATTATTACGAATATGTACCTACATCTCATACCTCGAAAGAGATTTTGACTTAAATAATGACACAGAAACTGTACTATCATTATAAAATTGTTGCACCAATTTTCCCATAGAAATTATAAAATTCCTCGGTGACATGTAACGCCATCTAGTAAATCATACTCGAACTACAAAGATGTCATTTATCGTAATGGGATGTCGCCACGCGTACTACAGTGTCAGATGTTACGAAATGTACGAATCCCATTACGCCAGCTAGTGAACACTTTTCCTTCACATTTTTCTAATAGTTAGAGTAGATGTAAATAACATTTACATTATTCATATTTTTCTTAATTTATTATTACAATACAAGTAATTAAAAGGGCGCTATATTTATTATGTGAGGTTGAAAAGGAATTTACAAATTGATTTGTTTTTGTTTACCCACGACGTACCGAAGATGGTGTGTGCATTTGGAGTAAGAGAATACTATGTAGGTATATACGTTTATTTGGTATTTTTTATTACCTAAATCCTTTATATTTCTCATTTAATTTTTTTGATTTAGATACTTAGGTATACGAGGACTAAGTACTAGAAGTGTCTGGCAATTTTCGAAATTAATCTATAAACTGAAAATATGTGCTTACCTACATAAAATTGAAAGAGCTTAAATGCCACGGGCCCACTAACAATAAGAAAATCCAGAGAAGTAAAATTTTTCTTACAAATCGAAGCTATTACGATGTTTTCGCCTAATCTCTTCTCCAGATTGATGTTTCAACCTTAGGTATCCGCAATTTACCAGTCAATGAAAATTGCAACAGATTCTTGATTGGGCCTAATTGCTTAAATGGCGAAATCTCCAAATTCCCATGACTATTCCGAGATTGATACCAATAATGGTTCCTTCGTTCTTTTGTCCCAATTAAAAGCAATTTAGTTCGACTCGAATTTGGTAAAATTTCAAAGCCTTCGGAGCAATACTTCACGTGATTTTGTCTGTCTGTCGGTGGTAACTGACTGACGTTTATGGTTGATTTATGATTGTAACCCGTTGATTTATCGATGTTAATTCAGGCAGTTGTAATCAATTAGCTGTGATAAAAGTTAGTTAATTAATAGGTACAGTAGCGTAGGTGCCGTAGTTTAAATGATAGGTAGATCTATCACTACCCCCACATAAAAGGCGATATATGACTACCACGACACGACTTGTTAATATAAATATACTCGAACTTTTACAATAAAGAATTACTAAGGAATTCCTTTGTAAATTTTATTATGATTTTTACCTAGGACGAAGGAACAATAGAGATATAAATAATGGCTTCAGACGTAGGTTCGAAAATTACGTAGGTATTACGTATAAAAGACAACAAATATGCCTACACATAACTAATACGTATGTAATTTTACATAACTAAATTACAATATTACGAGAACAACACTCAATATTATACACAGCATATTATAAAGCGGTGAATATTATTAGGTCCTTACCTATGAAGTTGCCGTTTTATATAGAATATTTAAAACAAAAAATATATGAAAAGTTAGTATAATTACATTAATCGAAATATCTAGGCAGTTTTGCCATTTTATGGGAAGGTGATTGATCCCACTGCGGTAAAAGTCTTGTGGATGGGAATCAATAAATTCTTCGAAGGCGTTTTTCGCTGTCTCTTCGGAGTTGAATTTTTTTCCTTGTAAAAAGTTGTCAAAAAGTCTCCGTAATTATTTGCAGTTCTTCATACATACCACAGGTAATACCATAGATAATACCGACACAGTTCCACCACACACTCACCATTATCTTTCGTCTTGGACGTTGTTTGGCTGCAACTGCTGGATCCAACCGCTGTGACGAACGTTTACAATTATCGTACAACATCCATTTTTCACCCCAAATGACAATGCGATTCAGAATTAATCTAAATAAGTTTTTCGATTAGATTTTTGGTTAAAACTCTTGTTACGGACAGGCCATTTCATCCAGCCACTACCGGCAACATAGCCGAAAAAACAAACTTTAAACAAAGATTTTTATATAAGGATTTTTTTATTTATACTGTAGCATCTGCCGCCTTCTTTCTTTTAAAAAAGCCTTACCACTAGGTAAGTGGATATTTGGGAAAATTTGAAGAAATAGGATAAGTATGTGGCATATCTCACTCACTAGCGAAACACGTACACGTACACGTATGTGAACGCGTATTGGGGAGATAGGATAAGTAGGAAATGCAGTACAATCCACGGTAGTCTTCTGCGAGAGAGGGGTAACGTGGGCAGTTTAGTGCGTCCAGCCAGCGGCTGTAGGGTAGTAACGTGTATTGTCCCAAGCCTCTGAGGCTCTTGGAAAGTTTTAATGTTTGTATAACAGGGAGTCAACATTGCGTGGCTAGCTATGATCAGACGAACAACTTATCTGCTACATTACTCCACAAAAACATATCGAGTCGTAGGTGTACAATAGAGCACAATAATGAAGATTGCATTTGCCCTCTGGCTTACGACCCACGTAACGACCATCTGAAGTAGCACAACGAAAAATTTGGTAATTATTTTTAGATTTATTACTACTTTAGGTAATATAATTGTGTTGTATACCTGATATTTTTGAAGGAGATTTATTTGTAGCTCTAAGCGATAGACTAAAAAAGAATTTTCTTTTTTTGGTTTCAAGTGATTTATTGCCAAGCAATTCTTTGGATACAAGATAGTCTTTGATTTTTTTACTTTTGTATAATTTTTTCGAATAGACACCTGCATACTTACATCTGCTGTGTCTTCACACCGAGAGTATTCAAACGCTGAAAGATAAATTCATATCAGAATAGGATAATTAACTTTACTTAAAATGAATATTTTTATAGCTTATTCCACAATACATAAGAAAACAAATTTAAATAAAAACAATTTCTCAAATTCTTTAGAAAATTAAGTAGATAATATGAGGCTGAGATTATTTGAGGTGGGAGCTATCTCTGTCTTCATCATTTGCGAGTGGTCGTGCTGTCACTAGTACAACTGTATTAGTGACATCATTAACATAGTAGTGCGATCCTTTTCTGACTTTTGACTTTTAAGCATTATACGTCAGTCGTTTTTCTAGATTTAATTTCACCAATTAATTTGTACCTTTATGGAAAATACGTACGGAAATCTTTAGTACCTTTAGTTTAGGGAAAACTTAAATTTATATATAATTTTATTATACTGTAATAAATTAAAATTAGATGTAAATAAACCTTTAATATTATGATATACATTTTTTAATTATAACATTTATTAGCTAAGTATATTTTATGTCGAAGTAAATCTATATCTACATATCTATATCTATTACAGTAGGGGGAGAGTGCATGATGCATTCCCACAGCCACTGGGCGCACTCGGCCAGTCGAGTGCGAATTCAATGAACGAACCGAAATCACTTAAACTAGAAACACAAAATTTAGACAGTAGGTAGTTTCTTTTTATGACGTAAAGATGGGATTTTTAGAAATTAAACCTCTAAAGTGGTGAAACGGGGTGTCACACCTAAATTTTATTTTATTTATGAAACGAAAATATTTGATGGTTTTATTAACTTGAAACTTGCAAAAACAAAATTCTGCAATGCAATCAATAAAAGACGCATTTTAGTGTTTTTCAAATAGTGGGCAACAACTAGTGACCATTATATGACCAACAATTGTAAATATCTACTCACATTATCATACAATTTGAAAGATTATTTTAATACCGTTTTATTAACGTCCAACCGCAGATCATCCCTCGGTTCATTTCAAGGCACTCGCCACCTGGCCGCATGATCACGCGATTCTGATTGGCAGCTGTCAATCAGAACAAATCAGCGAACATAATACACTTTCATTTCGACCAATTAGGGTCTACGTCGCACCCATTGTAGCGATGAAAGGTTGAAACACCCGATACAATAGCTAATATGCGATAAATGAGGAGACACACTGATTTAGTGATCGTTTATTAGTCATTTTTCTTTTTTTAATTTAACCCACTGCTAGACATAAGCCTCCTCTCTATCACGCGATTTGCCTCTGTCTTGTGCTAATCGCATCCAGGTCTTGTTTACGAATCTATTTATGTCATCGACGTACCTGGCCGTACACTTATTTTTCTAGCTCCAGCCTTTTCCACTCAGGGTCTTGTTCCACCTGCCATCAAGACGTTTGGTTACATGTCTTGTCCACTGCCATTTAAGTCTCGTAATCCTTTTATTTTCCTGAATTATTTGATATAAAAATTATACGCCAACGACTCAGAATGCATGGATCCAACTAGTTTTAAAAGGTATATTAGTTATAATTAAACGGTTCTTCGCCATTTGGTGTTGGCCGGCTTTAGAATAGCATCATCGTATCTCTTCTCGTGGATGTCGTAAAATGCGACTAAGAAACAGCTACTAAAAACCCTGAAGAACTACACCAAGAGTGGACTTGCTTGGTCAGTGTGGCCTATACAGGCCAGGCCATGCACATCCCTTATGCACAAGGCGGTTTTGCAACATTACTCTCACTGTCCCCTGTCACAGTCGTCAAGAAAGTTGAATTTTAATGTCATCTGTTGTCTACTAAACTGTGTGTCACATCACTTCGTGTTTACCTAGGGGTGAAAAAAAACTGAATCTCATGTTGCGTGATTCAACCACTTCCTAAACTTCTCTGTTATGATTAATGTTTGTTTTATTTTCCGTCGTTTAACCTTCTGGGGCATTAACATTTTGATTGTCTGTAATCGATTTAGTAATTGAACAGCGTGAAGTGTTCCTCAATTGGTATTTACGAATGCCGCGGAAATCCTTAAGATTCAAATTAAGTTCGATTTTAATTCCGGCACCGACTTCATCAATCATACAATTTACACGTTCCTGATGATTTATTAAACACGTATTTTGCATCATCGGTTTTGATTAGTGACGTCATTGGGCTGTCTACTTCTTGTGTGGTATTTCTTTGTACAGAAAGAAGTTAACAGACGACTCTTCCGACTTACTTTCGCTCTTCGACAAAAATGACAAACATAGGCAGTTCAACGAATGCACTGCCTACCTTTGGGGGTATAGGAATCAGGAATCGGGCGAGAACAAGGATTGGGTGGGCCGTGGGATGAAGGTTATTATTATCTATTCCTATACCACCAAATTTCATCTCTTTCGTCCAAGAACAAGGAGAAAACAAAATGCATGGGATTGAATACATACCAAGCTATCGAGTCTCGCCTTGCCTATCCCGCCAAGAATGAAAAACGAGATGGAGCGGTACGTATTTGGATGGACCGGATAGAATGGAATAAGAATGATGAGATGGTACGGGGAACGCATAGCTAGCTTAGCGGCTTTTATAGACTCCCAAAACACGTTCAAGCAGGCTTCTATTGCGTCATTCGCAATGTCTCTTTTTAAAAAGAGACAAATAACACAGACAAAATCACATAAATACAATATCCGTCCCATTAGATTTCTTATTATCTAATCCGTAAACTTAAACAATAACTCCAAGTTAACATTATGACCGTCGGTCTTGTCCCGTCCAGTACATTCCCTGTCAAACACACTTCCAAGATTGACAAGCGGGCGTACCACAAAATCACTTTCAAATACATCTGTAACATTAACTTGTCACTTAATTATGAAACTTATGCTTTAGGTGTTAGAGATCATAATTTTACTTGAAATATAGGTAACGGTGTTCAACGCTGACACTGACACGTCAAATAAAAAGAGTAAGGTAGACATAAATGTTTAGAGGATATTAAAATTAGGGCATTTATCCGTTTCAAAAATTGGTTTGGTTTCTCAAGAATCTAATAATCGTCTGTGATCTTAAATGGTTTCATAGAAATTAACAGCAATTACTAAAAATGATGACTTGTATTTGAATGAACAGCAAAAAAGTACTAAATGAGCAACAAAACTACCTATTTTCTTTAGTAACTGAAGTAAATAATTATAAAGTACTAGGAATATCATTATCAAATCAACGGAGTCCCGTAGATTATTTAAATAGATAGACTAAAATCATTATTGCACACCGACGGATTTCCGTTTTGCGAGACTCAATATTTACATAGATAGATAGAACTCTTTATTGCACACAACGGAGTCCCGTTTTGCGTAACTCAATATTTAGATAGTTAGATAGAACTCTTTGTTGCACACCAACGGAGTTCCGTTTCGCGTGACTCATTATTTAGATAGATCGATAGAACTCTTTATTGCACACCGACGGAGTCCCGTTTTGCGTAACTCAATATTTAGATAGTTAGATAGAACTCTTTGTTGCACACCAACGGAGACCCGTTTTGCGTAACTCAATATTTAGATAGGTAGATAGAACTCTTTATTGCACACTAAAACAAAACAAGACAGTAACGTACATTGTAAGAATGCACAAAAGGAGATCTTATCGCTATTAGCGATTTCTACTAGATAACCTTTTGAGTAGAGTAGAGAGGAAATAAAATTTTAAATCAAAGGTAGGTAGATGGTGTACAGTATACATAAATTACATATAAAACATACATATCAATATATGTATACATAACATGTACATACCTACACATATATTTATATATACAATATATTTATATATATACCTATATATGTCAACTAAATAGTGTTTAGTAAGTTGACTTCTGAAGCTGGATAAAGATTGAGCATGTTTTATGTTGAGGAGAAGAGAGTTCCATAGACGAATCGCTTACTGTCACCAGAAAACCTAAACTAACCCATCTTAAATTTTCTATTATTGATTTGCTGCTTATTATTTTGTGCTGCTATTTAATTACTTACTTGTTAATTAATGCGTCAAAATAATTGTATATCTGACGTTTATGATGTTTTTCTACTTTTCAATTCAAGTACCTACATATCTCTAATATTTAGAGGACAGCGTATCTAATGATGTGTGTTTTGATTTGGACATTTCTCGCGAATATACACGATTTGGACATTTCACTTCACAACATTAACACACGTATTAAAAAGCAAAATTAGTAATTACTTCAATAATATATTTCCAAAATAATTTACACGCAAATCCTAACGATAGATAAACACTTACACTATTTTCTATTTTTTATTTTTCTTTGTAATTACTTAAATATTCCATACTAATACTATAATAATAATATAGAAATTCTTGTATATAAGCATTAGCATAGTTTTATTTATAATTTTAATGTTTAAGTATTATTATTATTCTAACAAATTAACATTTTTTACAGAAAAAGAATGTATTGTGTTAATATCGTTATCTATAAATAAAGAAATTTCCTATCTAATAACTTATTGCAAGTAAGTCCACTGTAAGTACATTTTATTTGTATGCCACATGTTTGCTAATTATTTAATTAACAAATTATCTCTGTCTATGTTGTGTTCATCTTCAATTGTGCACATATAACAGTGTAATATTTTAATTAATTATTTTGCAACCGATGTATGTACATAATACATGAAACACTGGTGTACCTTAGAGAATACATAAATAAACTATATAATTGCCCTTCAGTACTGTAAAATACACTAGTAATTAGATAATAGTTTACCGATTAAAAGGGTAAAATGTATCACCCAATCGGTATGACTAACTTATCTTCAACTGAACCTTCTGAGTAAAGCCATTCAACCGAAAAAATATGGAATCTACGTCAAAAAGACAGACGTATAATTATAAAAGATCAAAATGTGCGTTGCTTAGTTTAGACCAGTTATTAAATGTGGCCAAATGTGGTTATAATGGTCCAAAAATGATATGGGAATAGAGAGTTATTTTGTTGTAGCTATTTTTGCAGTTTCGTTAGATACTGTTTTTTTTAAGAAACTAACAATTCCCGCGCGACTTCCTTCGTTTAGCTCATCGATATGGGAATAGACTAGGTGGACACATCATATTTTCGTATCAAAGAAACGTGGGTGTGATCAATGATTCTAAAGGGGGTGAAGCAGATGAGGAGGGGTTCATAAAACTAAAAAGTCAAATTTAATACTTAAATACTACAATACGTAAAAAAAATGTTGCATTTTCAAAACACACAAATTAAGGAATTCGAGAGGTACTGAACATAGAACACTATTAGACTAAAATGCCCTAGAGTGCTCGTATGTAATATGTATTCTCAAATCGATGGCGCTGCGTGAGTACTGCGCTCCTAAGAAGAAAATACGTTAGTAACATTTTTAACGAAAGCATATGTAATGTTATATTTGGGAATTAAAAATACACAAAGGGAATAAACGACGGTTATTCTTTTAGTTTCATCCAAGACTTCAAGTCTCTGGCTTGATTTTATATTAATAAAAAATTACCTTTTTTTTTGTGTATTTCTCTTGAATATCATCAAAATGTTCTTGTGCCTTTTTGCTAAAAAGGGCAGAGTACGTGTTAGTTTATACTTAGAGTTTGTGTTTAGAGTAGGTTTTTCTCTAACCACTTACCACTTAAATTGTAAAATAACCACTTTACAATTATTCCGCGGAAACATAACGATTCGGGACAAAAAGTATCCCATATGATGACGTAAATTTTATCATTGTACTAAATTTCTCTAATATATGCGACCTTGATAATGATTCTCGTAAGACCTCCATAATGAATATGAATACAAAGTACCCAAAATATCAACCCGACATACATATTGTGTGTATGTGACATATATATGACAGACAGAATGACAGTCGTTTGGGTTCTCTATTGTTCATAGAGTACACCGCAACGATTTTTGTTTTAAATATATGATTTACAGACGGCTCGATTTTATTAAATGTAGGTATAGATTTATAGAACACTAGTAGTGCCCGCGACTTCGTGCGCGGAGATGTTAGAATATGTGGGGTTAGATTCCCGTGGGAACTCTGCAATGGATCTGAATAAATGTACTCTAAAAGTTAGCACGGTACATGAGCTACAACAATATTAATGGATTTTGCTTAATGCGCTTTCAGAGAAACAGACAGACAGAAAAACTCCATAAATACTGTTTTTTCTCTGTGTCATTCATAGAGTACAAGACTAAGATTAAAAAAAAATGTACAGACACCGCTCTGTTACATCTTATTATATATGTATAGGATACGTGCCTTCCGTTCGAACCTCTATAATTCTGCAAAGTAATGTGAATGATTTTGAAGGACGTTTTCATTTCAATAATGATCGGTCTGAGACATTTTGATGTCGTAATAATTAATGTGAACGAAAGATTTATGAGGTCTTTACTTTTTGAGAGACAGATCAAAATGCTGTTCCATTGCAAATAGACGAAGACAAATTGTGTATTATTAGAAAGTTCATTATTTTATACGAATATTTATTTCTGTGATCATGTCTCGGTAATCTTTTAAGACCGTGGGCCATATAAGTAGATTTTTCTCGGTCTTAAAAGTTTTTTATTAATTTATTTCTTTTTAAATTACTTATTTGCTATAGCACAGGTAAAACAAGATGTCGGGTCGAATACATTACCCACATGTTCCGCCTTATTACATAAGTCACACTAAATATTTCTGGGCCATCCTCCACACAGTCACGACTTGGCACCTATTGATTTCTTCTTGTTTCCAAAAATTAAGGAAAAATTACGCGGTCAGCGGTTTTCATCGCCAGAAGAAGCTGTCGAAGAGTATGAATAACATGTTTCCGAGGTCACCACGGCGGAGTGGAATAAATGTTGTGGAAATTGGTCTATTCGTATGAAAAGGTGTATTGACGCTCAAGGAAAATATTTTGAGAAACAATAAATTGATTTTTGGCCATTCATTGTAATTTTTTCTTATTCATTCAGGAAACTTTCAGTGTGGCCCTCGTAGGCGTGCAAAATTTATTTTCGTTAAACTTAAACTGAGTAGTGATGTCAGATAATATGCGTCCAGTTTATATTTATATAGCATTAAATACAGTCGACGTAGACGTCCATTTCTAATCACTCGTTCCTGGCCGAGGAGCGCCTTCTGCGCTCGCCCTTAACCATACATGTCCGGTGACTCGTGAAAGGCCATTAGGATCACGAGAATTTAGCCCTTCCGAAAAACAACAAGAAACAACAAGAATATTATAAGTAATCTAATTTTTTTTTATTGATAGAAGGTGGCAAAAGAGCCGACAGTCCACCTGCTGGTAAGGGGATACTGCCTCTCGTGGACATCCGCGTTACATGCCATCATCAGTCCAGAATGACAATAAAATGTATAAAACATTATCATTATTAAATTATATTACATTGATTTGATACTATGTTAGATTGCACCATCCACCTACCTTTAATTGATATTGTTATCTGTTTTCTCCTTACCACCCAAAGGTTGCCAGGAAGAGATCGCTTTGGTCATAGGGCCGCCTACTGCATTTTTCGTGTTACTTACTTAAATTGTCTTTTTGCAACATGTACACAATTAAGTTGTACAATTACTGCACAATTAAGAGTTTATCTATTTATCTATCTATTACTTATTTGTTGACAGGTCAAACCCAGATTGACCCACAGTTCCAGTAATACAAACAAGCAGCTGATTGTCAAAGGTCCTCTAGATTAATAGGTTACTCTAGATTAATAAATATATTTCGTAAAATTAATTTTATTGAAATTCCAAAAAAAATGTTAATAATCCCGGCGCGGCGGTTTTACTTAGCAATGACTAATCTTTTGGCGCCACCGCGCTTCCCATCGGCTCTGTTTGACCACTGCCCAACCGCAAACTAATCAAACACACCCGTCATTATACCGTCATTTTTGGAAATGATGACCCTTAGGATAGAAAACCAGTAAAAGTTTCATAGATGAGCAGCAGAAGTAAGGACAAAATGGAAGCAAAATTCTGCCTACTCTGCGAAAACCTTTAAAAGTAAAAGCTGATAGTTGTATCGTTAATGTACCGTACCTATTGGCAGTAAAAGGAAAGTAGTCTGTTTATTACTTTCATAGTTTATTAAATTAAGCCGGAATAAAATTATTATACATAATTATAAAATTTGAGTAAATCGAGCATGTGGTAGCATGTTGTACCTTATCCTTTTTATAAGCTATATCCATTTCTAGACAACTGTATCCCCTTCCGTGCAAAGACATCTCCTCTCGTATTCCTCTACAATGTTCTCTTTAGCGCGATCCTTTGCTATATTGTGAAATATGTGTAAAAAAATTACATTTACATACATTTATTCGATACATTTTATACCTATTAAAAAGTTAAAAAAAACTATTTATTTTCGTTCGGAAATTTTAATTCTGAATTTTATTTTGGTTAGCTTTTCAGTGTATTTTAATCAATAACGTATAATTATACGTATAATTATAGTTTTTTAGTTTACCTGTACGAATAAGAAACAAATTCAGTCTCTTTTTATTTTATTATAAGTATAGATTCGCTTTTTACCTTATTTTTTCTCATTGTATTTTATTATTGTCATGAGGTTTACTTTTCTGTTGCAATCTTTGACAAAATGGAAGGTGTTTACGTTCGACATGTCAAAAATTATGGCGTCCTTTATTTGCGGTAATGATTTCGGCAGACCACCTATCATTATAACGAGAGCGATCTTAGTTTTTGTGCCATTTTGTGAATGGACTTTGAGAGTTTCGGTTGCGAATTTGCTTCACTGTATTTTACGATGTTAAAAAATCATGAACGAAATGGTAAAAATACATTGTTGGCACTCGTTAATTACTTTTGTATGGTCGGCTAAAATATATTAAAATTGAAGATTTAACATTTGTTTGTCCAAAGTTATGTTCCTAATGTTTTAAGCATTATAGTGGATGGAAGTATATTTAAGGCTCACGATTTTAATATTAAACCTTGCATCAAGTAGTAACATCAAATAACATATGCTACTAAAATATGTACCTACTTAAGATTGTTTTGACACGCGGCTTTATTTGTATTTGGGTATTTTAAGTATACATTTATTCTTTATTGCACATTGCACAGTGACAAAACGCTGACTTAAGAAGCGTTATCTCCCAGTCAATCTTTGGGCTAGGCAGAGATGGTGCAATAACGGGTGCAATAACAGTTAAAATAAATAAATAAAATACCAAATAACGCGAATATATTATTTAAATGTATTATGTGATAATAATGAGCTCTATTTAATTGTATGGATGTGTTTCAGCTTTTTTAACGTGCCACTGCGGGATGCAAGCCTACCCTAGTAAATCATTATGGAGTTTCGGGCCATAATCCACCACGTGGACCCAATGCGCATTGATGTATTCATATGCTCCAATTTTTTTAAATTCCTTAACATGGGATTTAGTGATATTTAAAAGAAAATCGTACTTGAATTAAAAGGTACGAGCCGAAGATTTGTTTATTATATCTTGGTTCGCCCACGGTTTCAACGTAGACTGCCCTCTTGTTAATAGATGTATGAAATAAAATCTTTCATTTGCGGTATATCTCAAGGGCATGATTATTGGAAAATCACATGTTATTTTTTGCAACACTTTTGCCCATCGTCCTTTGTTTTATAATAATATTGTATTTGAAAATTAGCGCCACCTAGTCACCTATTAATAACTGCAACGAAAATTTGTCTGCATGTTAATCAGTACTATAGAAGATTAGCATATGTCGATATTTATTAATGTTGTAGGTGCTATAATGAAGTTAGATTTTTTTAATAAATATATTCGTAGCAACAGACAAACGAAAAGTCTATACATATATTAGTAGAGACGACATCGCATTAATGCAACAGATAAATTGCCGAGATAGTACATATAGGTGGTCCTAACTACCTACCGTTTAAGTCATTTTAGAGAAGATTAGATTTAAATGTGAGGAGCACGTGCTAGATTTGTTTTAAGCACGTGTCGATTGTGGGTAAAGGGCAACTGTGGAAGCCCTTTCTTTACCCTTACAGAGATATAAAGGAATTTTATCATTTAGATCTTGGCCTTTTTTTAGTCCTGTCCTGTATTTAAATTATATATACGTAAGGTACATGCCTTGTAATTAATTACTAATGTTGGCAACATACGGCAATTGACTTACAGAATGTGAAGTTTCACTTTTGGTTTCAAATACCCATGAACTTCATTGAATTCTGATCAGAAACATCACAGTCTTCGACACTCAAAACAGAAATGATATGTCGATTCGTCGACAATATTGGTACAATTTAGTATTACAAAGATTGACATATCTATACAAATAAAAATCGTAAGGTACATGCCTTGTAATTAATTACTAATGTTGGCAACATACGGCAATTGACTTACAGAATGTGAAGTTTCACTTTTGGTTTCAAATACCCGTGAACTTCATTGAATTCTGATCAGAAACTTCACAGTCTTTGACACTCAAAACAGAAATGATATGTCGATTCGTCGACAATATTGGTACAATTTAGTATTACAAAGATTGACATATCTATACAAATAAAAAATCGTAAGAGAGCTATATATGTATACGAAATATTTTTTTTGAAAAAAATCGTTGTAGTATCTTCTACGAACGATACGGAACCCAAAACACCTATTTTTAGATTTTTTATCTGGTTGTATGTCTGAACGCGTATTACGTAAAAACTACTACACGAATTTTAATGAAACTTGGCATAGTTACAGCTTATATCGGCATATTAACATCGGCACGTCAACACTTAGGGTAACTTTTATCCAGATCATTTATAGAGTTCCCGCAGGAATCACACAAAAGTTCACGTGAAGTCAATGGCAACGCTATTGCCTATTAGTAAATAAATATGTTGCTGCTTAAAATGGATTACACATTATTATTATTATTACAACTAAAACATATAAGTAACAAATATTATACTTAAATACATACAAGTAAGTACAAGTAATTATTTTTAAATTAGCGTTTGCGAAATTAAATCACAACCTAATGAAGTGTTTACACGATTACCTACAGCTGCTCACAAAAAACTGATCCTAGATTGCAGCGCCGACCGAAAAAAGACTAAACACAAAAACCACCTGCAACAGTAACACCCAGAACATTAAGACGAAGGTAACGCACGACTCTTGCCTCAAGCCAAGATGCTTATTAGGGATGTACCACGCACCTGTGAATATTTTCATAATCCGCCTAATTAAAGGTTTGCGGATATTCCCAAAGGAGGCCGAAAGGCAAACGGTTGGGCCTCTTACTGTGGAGGCTATAAATTCTTCGACATTTGACCCCGCGGACGGTTTTTTGGGGAATTTGCCCTGAGGCAGTCTTGTTCTCGAGCTGGATCATCGAAAGTGCACAGAGTGAGGTATCTTTAGACTAATACAACGACATACGATAACTAATGTCTAAAATAATAATTGCCTACTTAATTCATAAAAAGCTTACTTAATAGATATGATGATACGAAACTGTATCTACATATCATTTTGTATTTTTGTATATACAAACTTATATGTTATTATTTTATTTAATATTACAGTCGTAAATCAAATCTGTCTTACATAAATAAATTTAGACAACTAACCAAATTTCTATTACATTTTGGTAGTTAGGTACTTTTTTTTTACAAATTTAGACAAAATACAACAATAAACACAAAATTCTATTGTTTTACAAGATTTACGATTTTGTATTATTTTATATTTAATTTAAGCGAAGACAGATCCTTATCCTTTGTCAACAAAGTGTGACATCTAAATTGTCTTCACCTTGACACCTTGACTTCAAAAAACAAGTGATAATATATTACAAACTCATTTATCAAACTACTTATATTAAAAGAGACCGAACAATCAATCAAAGTAACAGTTTAAGCAACATGTGTAAATATACATACAAACATGAATGCCACATTGACCTTTAAATTATAATAGTTTTTCTTTACACTAGTAGTAAGAACCTCGACCTGAATCTAATGTTGATATTAAAAACAATCTCCATCCCGTGATGATTCCACATAAATTTCAGTCAGGTCTGTCTGTTCTGTGCCTACACTAATGTCGGATATATTTATCGTGGCGATCGTCAACCGTGGCGGCTTGCCTCAGGGCACCCCGCCTCGGCTCTGCGTCTTTCCCACGTGCTCTGAATGCTTGGATTGCGTGCGACCTCTTACACCAACTATACCTGTACACATTTCAACCCATTCATCAAGAAACGTGCCGCAAATAACAAACACTGCTCCATCGTTCACTTCGAAACTTCCAGTATCTAAGAACAAGTCATCGTCATTTGATTAAACTGTGGCTTCATTAATAATTTGATCGCTATAGTCTGTACTATAATGTACGGACGCCAAAGCTGCTTCAGTGGATCTACCGTTTGCTTCAGGCTAGAGATGTTGGTTCTCACCTTCGACTTCTTTTATGACCGTGGGACTTCGAACGTACGCAATTGGATCAGAGATTTTATTAATGATAAGTGAAATTGTTTGTTAGGGCGTTCTGTACGTCAGATATATGTTATGATTAACTTTGGTTTTAATGGTTTATGTGACCACACAAGATTTTTTTCTGTGGTGAACAAATGAAAAGAAATGTGAAAAATTAAGAAAAAAAATGTTTTATAATTAAAAATTAAACAATAATTCATGTGCTAAATGTGTTGTATATACTTTTTAAACGCAAAAATACAATAGAAAGTACATGTCTGTTCTAATATTAAAAGCGTACGTTTTTGCTTACACAAAACAGGGCTAAAGTAACAGTATGTATTAATATTTTTATATAAATACACACTGTTATTAATAAAACGGTCTGGCATAAGAGAGAGGAGGTCTTTGCCCAAAAGTAAAAACACAGTAGGTACCAGACTAAAAAAATACTTCTTGCCACTAACTAAGAATCCTTGTGTTGTGGATAATATATTTTATTAGCTTTAACAAATATGTGATTTCTGATACGTCATTCTCACTGTGGACTTTGTTCAATATATAGGATAAATTCATTGCACATGTAACTAATGGACTGTACAGAATACTCACATGACTTATCTACTATTAATATTTGTGTGTCGTTTTTATGACAAAATATGAGGAACTTGATACGACCACAGGATCTTTGTAAACAAATTTAGCAAATATTCAACAAAACTATATACCAAAGTCATTTCTCCCGCCGGATCCCCGGAGAAGAGTGAAAACATAATTCGAGGGTGTAATCGCCGTTCACGGTAATGACGGTACTAAGCCACGGAGGTGATTACAAGCGTTTACCGGATTATTCGGTAATCGATTGAACACGTAGTAATATCGGGAACGTCGTGGATAAAATGCGAGGAATTCCTCAGGAACGCCAGTAATAATATTGTCTGGAGTAATGTTTAAGGAAATTGTCTTGTTTAAATATGGTATTTAGTAAAGCTATTTTAATGGTTGTTGGAAGTATACAAAAATACCAGGAGGTTTGATCTAAATTATAATAAACAGGTTCAATGGAGCAGATGCATTATAATATTACGATGATATGAATAGGTGGAAATGCTAATATTTGGAAAAAAATACAGATGGCATATTATGTGTAAAATGATAAAAGTATATCCTATTCCAATCCAATTTGTCTAAAATGTAAACAAACACGATGGCCGACCGACCTTGAATTAAATAGTGACATGAGAATTGTTTACATATCCATAATTTGATTCATCGTGATTAAAAGTTAAATTTAAAGTCCTAGATTAGATTTAAAGCTAAATATTGCGATATTTTATTGATTTTGTTTGAACGGACTTTAAGTATATTTAATCACTTGAAAACGTTTTTCTATGGCAAACTAGTATAATTAATTTTGTCATTTTTCTCTGAACATTGCCGAGTAACGCTACACCACTTTAAATTCCTTTAAGGAAGGAAAGCTTCTTCGAAACTACTTTAAAGGAAAACTTCTTCGAGAAATTACAACCTCATACGGATTACTCACACGATGTTGCCACCCCCAAAACTTTACGGCGCGGTTAACTCGATTCGTTGCAGCCTACCGCCAATTAGGGTCAATTTTCGGCTAGTACAAAAGGGCTCGTGTTGTCCTAAAGATCATTGGTTGGTAATTAAAACAAATAGGGTCAAAAAGCGCCCGCCTGGGGCGCCACGGGGCGGTATCCGGCGCGCGACCCGCCGTCGCCGTGGGCGCACTACCCCCTCATTATAAACTTAATCTAATTATTGAATTCGTACAATGTTGTGTTTACATTTTTTTTCTAATTTGCCCCACTATACTTAAGAATGGACGCGTAAGCGCTAAATGGCACGTTTAGGGCAATATATCATATGAAACCGAGTCACTGTTGGTCGGACGGTCGTTTTCTCACGGTTTTTTTAGGACATTTTGAACTAAGTCTGTATAGACGTTAAGGCGGTCTCATCAGTGATTATTATAAGGCACCGTTTAAAGCTCTGCCTCTAGATGATTGTCACGATTTTATTGCATTCCATCATTCAGCGGCACTTGATGTAATAAGATTCTTTGAAAGTGCATATAATTATATTGTTTTACATTTTTATCCTTATGGGTCTGTAGAATAGTAAGTGAATTAACTAACAAGTAAAATCACTTATTAAGTTAGGATTTGTGTTTAAAGGAGCAGCAAATTATGGCCCATAAAATAACCATTTATTCAATGTTTTGTATAAATGAAGTAAATAATTTCAAATTCATAAGAATACCATCATTGTGGCGTGTGATGTCGGCGGACTATGAATAGGACAATCCCATCTCTTCCTGTGGGTGTTGTAGAAGGCGACTAAGAGATAATAAAGCAGCTACCATAAGCCCTGAGGAGCTGCACCACCTTGCCAACTGGCTTGGCCAGCGTGGCGTTTTTAAGTGCCTCATGCACGAGACAATGTGCATGAGGAGGCCCATGACCCTGCAGAGAATACTGAAAGGGCTGCTTGCATTGCATTGCAAGAATATCACCAGTAAGTCGATGGAGTCAGCTCCTGATTCTTTCTTGTCAACAGAGAATCTAAACCTAACAACCCACCTTTAAATTTGCTACCGTCGATTTGTTCATTCTGTTATTTAAATATTCTCTCTTAATTTAAAAATAATAATATTCTTAAATATGTATTAAACTCTTAAGGAAAAACATTTTTTTACTGCAATAAAAGAGTGGCATTTCGTATCGAAAGCAATTTTATTTTTCTTAGATTTATTGTTAAAATGTAATATTTTTTGAATAAAATTGACCTTAGTGTCTTAGACCGTGCCGTTGGAAACTAACTTCTATATACATAGGTGCATACATAGGTGCTATAAAACGCTACTCTCAACTAATTCTAAGACCGAGAATCGTCTAGTTAACCGGGCCCTAGTCTAGTTGGTGTATTTTAAAAATCATATGTTAGATAGATTGTGTTTTTATTTAAATATAATCATGAAACAACGAAATCTTAAGTTAGAAATTCTTTACCAAAGTCCATAGCGACAATACAGTCCCTTTAGTCGATAACGTCACAAATAATCGACCTGACAGTAATTGATTGATACCTATCGGTTCCTTCCGTTTTTCATTGCTTTCTCGAGCATTTAACTGTATTTAACTTGTTTCTCTTTTCTCTCTATTATTATAGGTAATGTTTGTCCAGATATATACAAAATCTAGAATATTAAATTACATACAAAGACACAGGAATGCAGCGGTACATTACTTCAAAGTACAAACGTGTTTAGGTAACACGCCTTTAAGCTTGAACCTAACAAGACACGTCTGTTAAACTGCAATATAATTTTAAATTACATGCAAGTTATTATTGACAACTCATTTAAATAGGTAAAATAGCCGAGATGGCTCGTAGCGCCTCGGGCGCCGTCGGCTGACTCCGCCGTGCTTCGGCATTCTTCGGCTCCCCTCGGAATCGTGTGATTCCCATCCATCATGGTCGGTAACGACCTTATGCAAAACGTTGACGTTACTGTCTTCTTGTAATTTTTAATGCTGTAATTACTGTGACTGTGATGATTTTAGTATTATAGCTGGAAAAAAGATAATGTTGTTTTGTTAGTTTGAAATTATGCGCTTCAGGATAGTAAAAGTACCTACCTCGGAGATTATGATACAAATTCGTCAGAACTATTTTGGTAGAGTTGGGAGAAAGGTAGATTTGACAAATCAAAATGCTAACGTTAAAGATGTCCACAATAAATTAAATTTAGAGTTTTGCACCAGAGCTAAGCAAATTTGAGTACCAGTTTTTTTTTCACCGCAGAATGGAATCATCGATAAATTACCGAAAATTTTAGAATGAGGTAACAAAAAGTGTCTACAACATTCGAATGTAGCATAATATAGAAAATAATATGGCGTTTACCATATGTTGGCCATTATTTTGGTCCATTTTATTTTAATCTACGAGCGACTTTCTTCAAGTCGAAAGTCAAGAAGAAAGTCGCAGAAGAGGAGCAGAAGACCGTGTGTGTTGGCGTTCTTTAGATGATAGTATGGTAGGGCTTATTTTAAACAGAGATTCAATTAACATTTTTATCCAATTTTTATGTACCCCGTTTTTATCCGATAATTTAAAAATGGGCGCAAAGTTCTAATTAGACTACTCTAATTTACCCTACGGTTTACAATTTTTACCCTATGGTCAAGAGCCATATTGTTTGACTTGACTTAAAGTTACATCTGATTGTTACTTTTTCAACTACACTATTTATTGCAAATCTTAAATAACTCCGCGAAGTACCTAAATTCTAAAGTTCTATTATCGACTTCAATAATAGGAAAGATTTTTCTTGTTTATGAAAACTTAAAAAACATATTAAACATATAATTTTTTTAGTAAAAAAATATATATTAAATCCATCTATTACAATTATTTTGAACGAATACAGCGAAATTAATCCTTTTGTGTTGTCATCATTCAGCTCTATATAAATATTGCGCTTAGTTTTATGATTTCATTTCATAATTTATACATGCGTCTGGATCATTATTTACTGTTTCGCCCGGGGACACAGGCCGGGTCAAAAGATGCCACGACAAAAAATCACTACTACGACCGTTTAATGGAGGCGGTTTAATGTTTGGATATAATAAGGTAGTATAATTCCATATAGGTTTTTTTAATTTTTTTTAATACTTATTTCAAAATTGTATCTTTTGTACGGAATTTAGTTTCTTAAATTTAAATTCCTATATTTAAAAAAATAAGAGGTTACCGACGAGCATATAATAATCTTCGTGATGGTGCCATGGACATCAGCGGTACTGTCAAATATTGATTATTATACTATACGATACTGTCTGACGAATGATGACAAATATAGGATACCTGTGGGTTTTTTAAAGAAAGAAGGTAACAGACGAGCAGACAATACCACTAGTAGGAAATGGATACTGTCGCCCATGGACATTCGCGATACAGTCCAAAAGGGCAAACATTGGCACTCCCTCGATGGCGCTGCCTACCATTGGTGATTTAGGAATGGATTCGAAAAAAGGATTGGGAAAATGGGAAACACGAAGTACAGAATGAGGAGCTTTCCCCATCACATCACACTTCACAGTCTTCTTTGGGAGGACGGGATGAAGATTCAAGAGTAGGTACCTACATACTCAGGGAATAAGAATTTTTTTCATTCTTATAATGATCGAAATTATTTGAGTATTTTTATATCAGCCTGTAACGTCCCACTGCAGGGCACGGGCCTCACCTAGTGAATCACGGGGGGGTTTCAGGCCACACTCCACTACGCAGGCCCAGTGCGACTCCCGATTCTTCTTTATTTCTTGAATATGCGGGTTTCTTCGAGATGTTTCGCTCACCACTGATTTAGTGATTTAATAATTTTAAATATTTAATTTTTTATTTAAAAATACGAATACTCTAATCAATCAAAAAATTCGAATCGCATTCCTGAAACTCGACTTTTCACTCGCTCATAAATATTTCAAATGAAGAATGAAGACGCGGCTCGCCCGCCTCATTAATGCTCATTTGGAAGGATATTTACAGACCAATTACGATATGCCGCTTATTTATAGTGAGGCGTGCGTTGCTGATTCATTGCGCCTTAGTGCCGCGTCGTTAGTGTCAAACTGACAGTTTATTTCAGGGGCAAATATTAAAGAAATTTTATCGTAGCGCTGGTACGCAAGTTTTGAGTTACCTCATCGAGAGCCTTTTCGACTCTTTCCCTGGGTCTTTATACCGACTCACCTCATTTTTTTATTTATTCAAACACTCATTCTTTCTACGTTGAAAAATATTCCACCAAAGCAGTTAGTCGGCGGACAATGCCCTCACTTAATGAAGTACATTTTTTGTGTATTCTAATGTGTAAAATGAATCAATAATATACTCGTATGTATAACCAATTATTATATATGAACCTATAATATATTATATACCTGTTACGCGTATACCTACTACTATATACCTAACAATCCACTCTGGGATCTAATGATGATTCAACACCAAGGGCGGATTCAGGATTTTATCCAGGGTTGGTCAAAAGCAAACGATTTTATGTGGTGGGGCAAAGCGTACAGTTTTCTTATAATTTAAGAAGTAGTGTAATGCTGAAAGTCTGTTACTTATTCTTCCCTATGCCAGGAGGGGGCAAGCTCCCCAACCTGACCCACCGTGTCTAGGTCCATATTCAACACTATAGAAATATTTACCTATTTTTTTTTTAACTGAATTCTAGCTGGTGTGTTCGTGTTAAGGTCTCGGGGCAGCTCGTTGCACAGGGTTGGCATACCACTTTTAGTAATACATATTTACTAGATATGTTATACAAGCCCTCTAGGGCAGGCACGTTACAGTCGAATAGTGTTCTGTGTTCAGTAGCTCTCGAATTCTTTAATTCATGTGTGTTTTGAAAATGGAACATTCTTATAACGTACCTACTTAAGTTTTAAATTTGACTTTTTAATGAACACCTCATCAGCTTCACCCGCTGGCGGAATGTACGAACCTCAGCTTAGGGCTTTGCTTTGGGAGGGTACCGCGGGAACGCGAGTATAATCGTCATTATAAGATATAATTACATATGCTTCATTTCGTAATGACTTTCATAAATGACATCAAACGGGAAAAAATACGTTTTATGTAAATGACGAATGAGATGCAACTACTTTTCATGAGTTAGCCAACACTATTTTATTAGGTTAAACGGTACCATTATTGACTGTTTTATTCCGAAGCTAAAGGTTATACGAAAGGGTAGTCACGCAATATCCCATTGGTGGGCAGTTTTACTCATTCTAATTGTAATAGTCGTTAATACTCAGTAGATATGTTGGTTTAATGTCGCTCTGGTAATTACATAACATCACTAATTACGCCATCTGCTGTATATAAAAGTTAAATTAAATTTGTTTACATTTGGGAGGGGAGGGTGCACTCTGCATTTCCACAGCCGTTGGGCGCACTCAATTGACTAAATTATTATTCTCTCACATAAAACTGTTTTAAAATATACTGCACTTTCCATTTTATTCTATTCCCCCAATGTACGTGTTTCGATAAAGAGTAGGTAAGATATGTCAGAGTCCATTTCCATCCCGCCTTATCCTATCCCTCTCCATTTTCCTAACTCTTTCTCCAAATCCATTCCCAATTCTCCTAAGGTAGGCTACGCGTCTAGTGCGTGCCAATGTTAGTCATTCTGGACTGCTGCTAGCATGTGTCGCGGATGTCTATGCACGACAGTATTCACTTATCATCAGATGGACTATACGTTCGCCTGACAAATCGATTGACAAATGACAAAAATTGAGAACTAAATCGATTTAATTTGGGAATTAGTCATTCGTCATATTACGACATTATATGAAACTAATCGCTGTCAATCCCCTCACGTACGGTCGCCGGCGTATAATTTGTACAGTGGACGTGATGGTCGAAGCCCCAGGTTACGTTCCCATGGTAAGCCTTGAACTGGACGATTAGAATTTTGTTGGGGTAATAGGATAATAACGGTTGCAAAGTTCAAGTCCCACTAGATCAGTGAACATTTTGTAACTATTAAGATATCGACCGCGGTCAATTGGCCAATATTAACTTGATATATACAGATCTTATGATAGACAAATATCCACAGCCTCGAGTCTTTGAACTGAAGATTCTCCGAAAAATATATGGAGCAGTGTAATGCTATATGCCATGTATACAGAACCAGACATAGTAAGATACACTAAAATTGGTCGGATGCGATGGGCTGGACACGTACAGCGAGCGCATAGACGAGGAAAGACAGCCAAAAAAAGTCCTAACTAGCAGACCGGAGGAACGTCGAAACCGTGGCAGGCCAAGTTGAGATGGCTGGATGAAGTGGACACAGATCTTAAATCTGTTAGAATTGCAGATTGGAGGACGAAAGCCATGAACAGGACGATCTGGAAAAACTTGCTGTATCAGGCCCGGGCTATAGAGCCAAAAGAGAGAGAGACATAAACATATCTGATTGACTAATACCTATGCACTTAATTTCTAATACCTATGCACTTTACTCTCTCATATACGTATATCTATCCATCTCGCAGTTCAGTTGCTTTTTGAGCCACTCTTGATTGCGCTGATCACAGTAGCAGAGCTGGCTGCTTCGATCAACCTGTTAGAGCTGAACTGGTTCGTTTCCACTTGCAGTGAAAAACGCCTGTAAAAGCATTCATATCCAATTTAATACTCAAGACGTTATAGATGTTATTTTATAAGAAACTAAAGTTGGTTGAAAACGGCTTTAAAAAAATATTCTTGGTGGCACGAGCTGAAAAGTAGGCAAGTATTATACACAATGGAAAAAAGAATAGTTTCAAAAGTTACAATTGTTCTACATAATTCTATTGCAACAAGGCTCCCGTCACAGCGGCTACGCGCGGTAACGAGGGGAAGTTGCCCACATTTCACAATGTCACGCCCACAAGTGATCAGATACCAGCGGTAACTCTAGCCAACGGAATCGGTTTATCTTGTACATCGTGTTAACTTATCCGTGGTATGCCATGGTTAGGCGTGCATCTAATTTAAGTAGACTAGGTAGATTAGGTTGCATTAGATAGGTACATATACCTATGTATAAAATTCGCATGATGTTAAACTTTAAATATATACCGTATTTTTTATACTAAAACGGTAGGTAGTAAATCAGCAGACCTAGTTGATATCGTTGCCTATGGACACCTACGATATCACTCAAAATATCATGCTACATACGTACGAGTATATCATAAACATGCTATATTGCACATGCAGTATTTGTGGTAATAGATCAATTTATTTAAACTACTTTTTTTTTATAGAAAAATGGCCGCCGACTAGCGTACAGTCCTCCTGATGGTAAGTGGATACTGTCGTCCATAGACATCCGCGATACATGCCAACATCAATCCAGAATGACAAACGTTGACACGCCCCCGGATGCGCTGCCTACCTTTGCAGATTAAGGAATGGATTGGGAAAATGGGGATAGAATAGGATGGGATGAGAATGGGCTCTGGCATATCTCACTCACTACCGAAACACGTACGTACATTGGGAAAATACGATAAAGTAGGAAAGTAGTACATTTCAAGGTAGTCTTCTGTGAGAGAGGGGTAACGCGGCCAGTCGAGTGCGCCCAGCGGCTGTGGGAATGCAGCATGCACTCTCCCCCTTACAAAACGAAAGTTGTAATTACTAACACCCAACGCCTGTGTAACGCTACATCGTAGTTCAAGGTTCACATACGATTTAACGATGGGACTTACATATGCTTTTATATTTCATTAATCTTTTGTCTACAACTGTACCGCGTGCACACATGAGGCCACGCTGCATTATACTAAACAGTAGGTTAACTTGGTACGAGTACAAACGTGGAAAATGTACACACATATACACACATAAATGCATTGTATTTATTTATTTTATTTTTGGAGGTGTACGAGGGAATACTGGTTATAATGTTATAATAAGGTTACATCGTGTCTTTTATTTATATAAATACTAACGGTCGGATACCCCACGTCATGGTAAGCGATCGGTGTCGCCTAAGAAGATCGTCAATCAGAGATCTTGACCCTTCATTTTCAAGAAATTCTGTTCATAGTTTCTACCCAGGAGACTACCAAAGCCTGATTGCTTATCGTCACACCATAATCAAATTAAAGTTGTGGAATAAATTGCCAGCTGAGGTGTTTCTGCTATACTATGACATGGAGCTCTTCAAGAGATCTATGTACATAATTCTGCAAAGTCAACAGTGCACCCGCATGCCTCCTAGTGTTCCAGATGTCCATGGGTGACGATAACCACTCGCCATCATATTACCCTCCCGCTCCTCTGCATTCTATAAAACTCGTCACTCTTAACCTTAGGCTGTCAAGTTGATACTACTATCAAGTATCTAATAGTCCTATTAGTACCGTTAAGTCTATTTACTTTTTCTAACACTATTGTGCCCATATCTCCAGAACGTCATCGAGAATAAGTACAGTCAGGTCAGAAAGTGCATAATCAGTCTTACATAAGCGTGATCAGATAGCTGTACCTACCAATGGGCGTTGCTTATTGGGCGGGCACCGTGTTCTAAATTCAAATTGCACGTTACGACTCACGCGAACTAGTTGCGTAGAGGTAAATAAAAAGCCGTGTGAATTGGTTAATCAGCCAGTTATCTAGCAAATAATGCGATATTTTTACAGGAAACATTTTTGTAGTAACATCTGCTAGATTCGTTATTATATTTCTTACAATTCTATCTTACCGGGCCCTGTGGTGTTACCACAAGTCCTGAGGAACTACACCACTTCTAAAAGAGTAGACACACCAGATTGTCTGGTCAGCGTGGCGTTTTAAGGCCATGCATCTCTGATGCAGAGGACAATGTGCGTAAGAAGGTCCATCTTCAGCGGTGGAGAGACAGGCTGATGGTATGGTATGGTTTAATACTCGGCCTCCTTTATTCCGCAATTGCCAATTGCCTAGCAGCTAAGCAGTTTGGGGGACGACGCAAGATGAAAAACAATAAATAAAACCTCAAAAGGCCGTCTTTGAAGCGGCAACCTATGATCAGGGGAGCAGGTGCCACAAAGAGAGTGGCGACCCAGATGATGATGAACGCCTTAGGGATACTAAGTATACTTGCAGTTGCCGTTAAATTAGTATTGAAAATAGATACCACTAGGCTGTCACCTCTCTGGGTACCTATTAACTAAGACCTTACTTCTTACCTCTCAAGTAAAACCTATGAAATACTTATACCTCACTTCATATGTAAGTCATCGTTTTTATTTTAAATACTTTATTGTACCTGAAGGTACAAAATATTCGCACATTAATCTCAGTTTGTTATAAGCAAATTAAATTAAAACCCCTGTGGTACAAAAACGGGTCAGATTGCGTGTTCGTCGCCACTTTATAAACGCTACCATTTACTTTTACCCAGTTGGCACAATAAGGCAGACTATAGTGTTGTCATCACTACTACTCGTATTTCATTATTACTAGGTATATGTTATATGTTATAAGACAATTATTGGAGTAATACTATTTTACTAGTTATCTTTATATGGACATTCCTTGTCATCGTTTAGAAATTCGAAATTAGATTACCCTAAAATGTACCAGGTGTTTCTTAATTGAGTCGATTCCATCCAATCTTATGTTTTTTTAATAAACAATTCTACACTCAATAACCCGCTCTAGATTTCCAGTATCGTAGGTCGAGACACATACAAAGACAAACATACCACCCAAAACCCGAAATATATGTATGTCGAGAATGTCTAAAATTAAACAGAAAGCAAGTGGCGCCCTCTAACGTCGACTTGGATGACGGCTGCCGTGGGAGGTGAGGCGGAGAAGGAGACGAGGCAAAGAGTCAGAGAGAGAATCGATGGGCACTCATCGCGGGCAGACGCATCTGATTTGCTGCCATTAACTAAGTCTATTATTATTAGTATGTATTCGAAATATAAAAATTATTGAATCCTTGCTTCATTAACTGAGGGTAGGAAATTATATAACTACCTACAACATTGGTTGGAGGTTAGTCGTGACTCATAGCCAAACGCTGATACAAGAGTCGTGACTCGTAGCCAAACACTGCCACACGCTGTGCGCTGCTCGTCCATTGTGAAGGCTTCACGCGAGTGTAGCTAACATCATCCGTGGAAACGTTTTCCACAAATACTCCCTGTGGGAGTGCTCAGCACCTGCCGAACTGGAGAGGTCGATGCCAACTCAACAGTGATTTGGGTACCGAGTGTACCCGCTGGGTCAGGTTCTCATCTGACCTCTGTGAATCACAAGGTTAGTGGAACCTCTTTTACTCTCCTTTGGGATTTAATATATTGAGATACATCAAATAGTTTATTCAATTGAACCAGCCCTCTAAATATTTCACAACTTTTGCACCGAGAATATTATTTTTGATATAGAAACAGTGTTTGACCGCTATGTCCACCCATTTCATTGCTCACCTATAGCTCTATCAGATTTGCTGGTAGAAATCTCCCAAGGGGATAAGCACGCCTAATGTATAATACATATTTTCTTTTGTAACTATTTTTATCTGTTGTTGTGCGTACAACAAATATAAATATAAACAAATAAACAAAAGTATATAAATAAATAAATATATGGAATTATCTAATTCATTAATTTGATTTAAATAAATAATGTAATATAACCATAAAAAAAGTACAATTGTAATTTTATATTTTCATAAATTTCCCTGAATATTATTACCTATTTAGTATGATTTAAAAAACTCTAGAAGAGTAATTTATTTTCAAAAAGAGGCAACCTAGCCTAAGGATATCTTAATCGGTGGACCCAATAAATTGATTGCCATAATAAAGGTCATTAGTCATTGGAGGTTGTGTTTAAATCACTTTGTACTTAGTTCGTCGCGTGTTTAGTACGCTACTCGTGTTCACACGCAAGGCTTTTTAAAAGCTATAGTGCCTCCAGGCTATGTTTTATTTGATATCGTTTTTATGCGACATTATATTCTTTATATTCCGATACTAGCGTAATAGCTTGCAGGTGATTTCGGGGCATAGTTCACAACACGGACTTAAACCCATGTCCCAGATTTCTCGCGGGGATCTCCCTCACCGCCTTAAACATCAAATGAATTAAGTTCGCTTGAACAGTTCTTAGGCATTTAGTAACAAGAAGTTAGAGAAAGGATATTTTTACATAACCCTTAGGTGAAATGTAGTGATATTTTCTAATATTCAATAGTCGTGATTTCCGCAATGGGTACCTATACTTTCAAACTAGCCCTCATTAGTAGCACTCATTTGTACCTATAGGTATCGGTTGCCCAGTTACGCTCTTTAAAGAGATTTTGCGGTTCCATGATTTGTACCTACCTAAGAAAGAAATATTATTAGTTCAATATGCGGTTTATCCGATAACTACCGATTAACTTTCCCACAAGCCATGTGAACTTCAATCAGCCGGGTTATTTTAATGGGCTCCCGATTACTGTACAATCAATATCATTTTTCCCACTGCTGAACTGTCATTAACGGAACGGTAATTTGTTTTATTGTCTTGTAGTTTGACTGTTGTTTTGTTTACAAGCTTATTTCACTAACAGCGAAGATATATGCGAGTATTATCACTTTATTATTTATGATTGTAATCACAGAGGAATTGTTACGAAGTTTATCAAAAAACAATTTATTCTATTTATAATAATACAGTTTAAATGTCCTAATAACCAAGCTCAGAAGGTAACTGAGTGAAAATAAAACAAATTATTCTAAGATAAATGAAGGATTGAACGAATGATCCAGTAGGATGTAGTTTCCATTCCTTTACCAACGAGCTAGTGACAAACGTGAAAAACAACATTGTAATCGCAACTATGCCTTTTATCATCCATTGCTGGACATGGACTCCTTTGCACATTGTCTTGTACACCAGGATGTGTTTAAAACGCCACGCTGGCCAAGCGGGTTAGCGAGTCCATTCTTTTATAGATGATATTTCCTAAGGGTTTTTCGTAGCCGCTACGAATAAAATAGTGTACCTACTTATAGTTTTTTTTATAATTGAACCCAGGAAAAGTGATCACACAAGGCTAGTATGGATTTAAACAATTTTAAACATTTGATCCTGTTGTGAAATGAACATTTCAAAAATGATTAATTATGCGAATTAGCCATTCTAAGAAATAGTATTTTATAGTGTTGGTCATTTAACGAGACTACGTAGCCATTTTGCGAATTGGCCATTTTTTAATAGTAAGAAGACGGCAGACAGTCTATCTGGTGACAAGTGGATACTGTCGCCCATTGGACATCCACGATTCATGCCAACTTCAGTCCACAATGACAAACGTTGACAGGCCCCCGGATGCGCTACATGCCTTTGAAGATGCAGGAATGGATTTAGAGGAAGGGTTCGGAAAATGGGGAGGGGTCGGAGAGGATGGGATAGGAATAGAATCTGGCATATCTTACTTACTTACTCCCGAAACTCATATGTATGGAAAAAGGAAAAAGGAAAAAGGTAAAATGGGGAAAGCAGTACATTTCGAGGTAGTCTTCTGTGAGGAATTTTTGGGAAATGCATCTGTCGACTTAACAATTATACTTACCCAGCAATAAAGAAACGAATTAACATGCACAAACAACATAGGTAAACCAATTATAAGTAATTAGGTACTAGAAACCTTAAAATCGTAATTATTTAGAAAGGTAAATCAATAAACAATTTTACAATCAACGGCCCTTTAATTGTCGTGGGAAAAAATTTCGCGGTTTTATAATGTAAAAAGAGAGAATTTCCAGTAAATTTGGCCAGACATATTTTCGTTCCACAATGTCGATTATTGTTGAGCGCATCCATCGCCGTGGTAATTATACAGAGCTGATGTAACATTTGCTTCTTGAGCACGCAATTTTTTTCACAATATTTTCCTTCACTGGTAGGAATAATTTTAAAAATCCATAAGTACTTAAGAAGAAAATCAATGGTAACGGGCCTAGTTCGAACTCACGACTTAATAAATATGAGTCGAAACATCCATTGATACAAGTACATCCGTCGATGGGTTCGTGCTACGGCATAAAATGTTTTTCGACTTTCTAAAACATCATAAAACTAGGCTGTCGATGTCCGACTCCTATATCAGTATGACTTGCATAGGTACTCTTAATATTTCGAGATTATAAGGTAGACTGACTATATCGTGTATCGCAAAATTAAAAAAAAATCTAATTTTCTAAATTGGTATAATTTTTTTTCATTTATTTAAATTGTTATAAATTGACCCTTTTTTTTAAATTGCTATACATGTAGTCACCTGCAGAAACCCTCGAGGTTTGTATGTAAGTTGCGAGTCGTTATTGTTACTTACGTTAATTAAGTAACATTCAAACCTACTATGAATTTTATTACTTTTGTCTTCACAGGTGTATCTGATTTTAGTGTGGATTTAGCAGTTTAAAGACAAATTTATGTATATACAAAATTTAATTATGCAATCCCAGAGCCAGTAAAGACGCCTGGTGGCAGAGTTAACAGATTGTTTTTGTTGTAACGTGTGACATGTATATTGAATGTGGCAACTAAATAAAATTATTCATTTTATAAAAAAAATGTATCTTATGGATATTTTTTTCCACAAAATTCACAGAAAATGACATAGCTACGTTCTATAGCAACTGTGATAGAGCAAATAACAAAATTGAAAGAGTATAATTAATAAATAGCGTTTTAATTATGGCCTTAAATAAAAAATAATAGACTTTTATTTTATATATGTAACAAAAACCTATTTGGTATTTTTAGTTAATTTATCAGTTTGAGGGAAAAACAAAATCAACTTGGGGAAACTTAGGCAATCCTGCCCGATGTGATGATTTCATGCATCCTACGGATTATGAAGACTAAAATATGGATAATTGAAAAAACTGTTTGCAGCTCTCGACGTATCCGCCTATCCAGCTAGAACCTGACAATGGCTTGTGTAACCCAGCCGAAACGTTAAGTAAAATAAAACAAGTAAAAACCTACTTTTAAGATCCGTCAAATAAATAAATATGAATATTATTTTACAGAGGGAAATTAACCACTCTATGGATGTACTGTAAAAATAATCAATTCTTTTTGATGCGCCGTGGCGCGCACGCGCTTTGTGGGTGGATTTTTTCACGTTTCTCTGCTATTAGAATGGTGAACTCCCATCGTTGTGCGCTTTATTGTTCCCGATCGAGAACAAAATACACAAAACTGTAGTAAGTATACTCAGAACGTATTATTGATCATTAAAATGAATTATTATACTCTTCATTTTAACAGTATTTTGCCAATATTTCGTGACAGTCCAATGTCTATTGAAGTAATTATTTGCAGTTAGTTGATTGTTGGATTAATTAAATTACGTAAATTATTGGTTGAAAAAAGCTATGGCCGTAGTTCCTTTAGGAGAGTATATCGGAAACGAAGATTTTTTACAGATGTAGTAGAGGGGTAGGCGGTTCACATGATGGTAATTGGTTACCGCCTCCCAAAGATACACCAGGCTTTCATTAAGAACCCCATATCGTAGCTAATTCTAAATAGAATTGAAGTCACCAATATACCTCACAGAATTAGCACGTTGAAATGACACTGGACAGATCATTCTTATCACAGGACCGACAACGGACAGGGCAGATGAATTCTTGAATGGAGATCATTTAGTTCGGTAAGCATAGCTTGGGACGTTTACCGGCCTTGTCAACGCTTAGCAGCTGTGCCTAAGCGTGCCTAACGTTTGTAAACTGGATACTAAACTGGACTCTAAAACTGGATACTGTCTTCCATGGACATGCGCGATACATACCAACATTAGTCCAGAATGACAAAAGTTCATACACCCCTATATGCTCTGCCTACCATTGGAAATTTTGTAATGGAGTTGGATAAAGGGTTGGGGAAAAGGGGAGAGATAGGATAGGATGGGGTGAAATGTAAATTGGCTCTGGCATAATAATATATCACTTACTACTGAAACGTGTACGTACAGTCAGCATTACGCTAATATACACAAAACTATTCCATTCGAGTGCTTATTACTAGCGTAGTAAGGTACCGATGGGTATATATTGACATGTTGCTGACTGTACATTGAAGGATCAGGAAAAAAATGCAGTACGTTTACGTTGGTCTTCATTTGTAGGAGATAGTGGCAATATTTAACATGTATTTTTAACAAAATTAGTATAATAATACAATCGATATGGGAACATTATTGAACTAGTAATAAGGTTAAAAATAACATGATCTTGAGAAACATATCGTGTTATCCACTCTACAAGCTCCACTGAGACTCTACTTAATATAAGGGCGTGTGTACAATGTTTAAAATGTTCGAACATGAATTTTGCACGAAACATGTGTAAGAAGATTCTTAGCCAGTATAAGCATTCTTTAAACGCTTAAGGGGAACTTAATAAGTGTACAAATCCCTTTGAGTATATTGTAATAAATTACAGGGCTGTACGTATATTTTCGGTGCAATGGCGACCGGCTTTAGAATAGTACCATTCCATGTCTTCTTGTGGGTGTCGTAAAAGGCTACCACAAGCCCCGAAAAACTACAACGCCTCTAAAGGTGTGGATTCGCCAAGCCGCTTGGCCAGCGTGGCGTTTTGGACGAAAACGGCTTGATTTTTTTATTTCAGATGTTGCATTTTAGATACAAATTAGAATTGGGCTATTTATAAGTAGGTTTATAGTTATTGCAAATATATGTGTAAAATACTTACTAGTTATCTTTTAAGTTATATTTATTTTTAATATATAAATTGTGACATTAAATTAAAATCTCGTTGGTTTCAAGATTATGTTTAAAAAGAAACATAATCTAACACTTAGACCAAAGCAAAAAGCGAAGATACGGTACGATCTTACATTGCGTGAACTGAAAATGGGCTCGGATGCTACATGCAATAACTGAAGTCAGGCTATTACGACACTGAACGACAGAGATAGAGCGATGAGCTTGGAGAGAAGCACGAGCGAGACAAGCACTACTTTCCGCTCGCGCGCTACATGACCGTCATGTTTCGTATAGTTTTATCTCGCTCACTCATTAATGGCCGAATCAAATCGAAGGATTTAAAAAAAACTTCTACAAACTATTACTTTTTTGTGTACTTACGTGTGAAAAGTGATTCTGCGTGTCTTGTTTTTGCTCCTTGAGTGATTAATGCACTGAATAAATGCACAGGAAAGCATTTTTAAATGTATTTTCCACTATAAAACTGTGTTCACCCTGTGAGCGTATCATCACATGCAAGCAAGTCGCTGTTCTATCGGTGACTAAACGAAGCAGGTTCATTGGACTCGGTTTTGTAAGACCAAGCGCGATAAGTGAATAACGAATCTTCCTCCTTTTGATTTGATCTAAGATCTAACATCTGTTTGTAAACAATAAACAATAAATTATTGTTTTGAGATTTTATAAAAAGCGCTTTTGTGAGATAAGAATAAAATTCATTGTATGCGAGTCGAAATTATAACTTCTCCTTAACCAGCATGGCCCTCGACCTAGTGCCCTTGCATCGCACACGAGCCCTGATTGGAATTTATCGCCCTTCTGCCCTGTAACTTTGTGCGGCAACCTCTTAAACACTTTTTCATTTTTTAACCAGCATCTAAAAATGTTTTATTTCTGGCGGTAACTTACTATCACTTTCTCGTGTAATGTGAAAAGTTATTATTTAATTTAAATTAGCGTTAGGAAATTAAACCATTAAGCATTTTTCATTCTGATTATTATTTGATCAGAATATTACAAAAATCCTTATTTAAATGTTTTTATAACAACTGCAGATTAATCAGAATACTATATTATTAGAAACATATTAGATTGCATTATTATTAGAATTTTTGACGTATTTGAATATCATCAAGATAAAAAGGTGTTTAAAGGTGATAAAAAGGTAAAAATCAAGATTCATGGAATACACAGTAGGAAAAACTGTGATTACACTCGCTAGAAGGAAGGAGAGATTCCACTAATTTACGTACATTTTAGAAAGAAAAATGTAAATTTGTAGTTCCACAAGCCACAAGCATGTGTTTGAATTATTGGTGTTTATTTTTAAAGAAAAATAAACCATACAATTTTGTGACTGCGGAACCAATTTCGCACCGAACTTAATACGAATTCAACAGAGATATAGAGCCACACTATTATAAGTGCAAAATTTAAGTTCAATCGATTAAAAAATACGTCGTGTTCGTAGGTTATGCTCATGATTTCCGACTTAAATGACACAGTATAGGTACTCGTAATGTTACGTATTTTTCTTCAAAACATATTTGTATGGTAAGAACTCAAAAAAGTTGAATATTTTGCGAAAAATAATTCGTTAAAATTTTCATGTCATTCATTAGATTCATCATTCACTCATTGTCATTCGTCGCACCTCCCAATGTATCTCTCTGATCAACCCTAAAGGTTACCTGATAGAGAATGCCTTAAGGTATCAAGCTCGAATTTTGTACCAAAATTTGCAATAAAATATTTTGAATAAAAAAATATTATTACAGATATTTTTCATTATAGATTTTAAACGTACCCTGTATATGGCACTTCTATTGATCCAGTCAACGGAGCAAATAAACTTTTCACCTTTCTATTGTATATATAAGCTATCAAAAATCGCCTCATAAAACGAAAAGCGATTCACAAAAAAAATGTATTTTAAAAGAGCTAATCGAAATTTGTTCACTTGCGACTTTTTTCTTTGTCCCATTCACTTGCGGAGACTCATGATGCGCCTGCGGCCACGCACCGTTTCCCACGATATTATTTAAACAAAAAAATATCCATACTTTCAAGGACAACGCCACAGAAAACTGAACTATAACACTAAAAACTAAGATAGAAAATTGACTGCGCTTGAGACGTGTTTATAAACATTTTATTCTAAAAAGCTGCTCTGAGAAGAATTCTTTAAAACGTAAAGCGTCTTAAGAAATTATTTTGGCTTGAAAGGAATTAAGACTTTATAGTATAGTAGATAGGGTTAAAACTAATGAAGTGATTCAATCGAACTCTTTCTAGCGCCATTTAAGAAATTTCTCTAGTTCTTTTTGATACTCTCATAGCACGCGTCAAATGTAAAGTCCTTTTCAAACAGCTCGTACGTCATAGATAATGTATTTCTTACATGTTTCGTTTCCGTTTTATTATTTTCATTACAATATTTATCTATAACAATTAAAAAAGTAAAAAAAGAACCAACGTTAATACAGCACATCAATGTTTCTGTTTAAATTTCATTGTACAAGTAATTGTACAAATGATGTACTTATGCCATATGTCATTTTCTTCCAGTCAAACACCACATCAAACAAATAGGAACACGCAGTGGCGGATTAAGAGTTTCGGAGGCCCTAAGCATAGAGGCCGTGTAGGCTCTGTTGCTTGGATTTGGAAGGAAAAAATAAAGCAAAGTTCATCGAAATATATATTCGAAATTTATATTGGAGAACAGGGGCCTTAAGCACGTGCTTATAATGCTTATATGTTAATCTGCCACTGGGGACACGGGTGTAATTTTGTTTAAGTATAACTATATACCTATGTATAGTACAAATAGTAAAATACGTATACAAATCGAGTAATATTTTATTATGGCTTATTCGTCAACCTTGTGTATTTGTAAAGGGACACCTAACTTTCTTTATGTTGATAGAAATTGGCCTTCAAAGGGGAAGAAGGAATGAAATGTAAGTACATCAGTAGCGCCATCATTAGCTCCTAAATTATTTATTAAATTACCTGACTCCATAAAGGAACTGACTTGTAGACAATTTAAAATGAAACTAGAAAAAAATATTAGTGATTCAATGTTATATTACACTATCGGTGAATATTTATTAAATGACATTAATATATAGACTCATAGTTTTATATTATTATGTCCAAAAATAATAGAAGTTTAATTTGTATATTCTGAAATTTAATAATTATAAAAATTGCATGCCAACACTGGTAAGTGGCAAGTGGCAAGTTATTATTTATATTTACTACAATATCCACCTGTAACTGGCAATAAAGTAGTTTTAAGTTATAAATAACATAAATCACTTTTAAAAATACATATTGTGACTTTAAGGATTGATTACTAGTATAACCAGTCCTTTTAGTAACCACTTCTGGATATGTCCAAGTATTGTATTCTGGACGATTTGGACGGACTAGATTAGGCCGGTTTGTTATAACTTAGTTACCTTTTACGACAGCCGCAGGAAGAAATGTGGTGGTGTTTTTCTAAAGCCTGTCGACTCCATACGGACTCCACCTTATTACCAGTACCTACCTTATGTTATTTAATTATATAATTATTCAAAAAGATTGAAATATTGAAAAGATTGAAGATTGAATTTTATTCAAGTTAGCATTCGCCAATATGCTCTTTGAGCCAGTATGCTCAAAGAGTGTGACTCGTGCCTCGTGCTCTCTTAGTACATGGCTTAGATATCCATTTGAACTTAATTGACAGTAAATAAAACCGAAGCGTCATCGATGGCGTTCGTATAATGGTGTGGGACAAAAATACAATAAATATCAAATTGTCATCGCCACGAGTTAGTGCCGTGCGTGTTTTGGTGTGAACTTATAGGAACATAAGTCAAGGGTCGGAGTCAAGCGTTCGACAAACTGCGCCATTGTAACGCCATTACAAAGCCTCCGTGGGCTTTAGAAGTGTAAGTACGTTAATGACATTTTATAATAGTAAAGTATTAAATATCTTAGTATACGTTTGTTATACTTTAATATTGTTACTTATGAAGTATTTTAGATGTTATTTTTCACTGAATTGTATATCTATTTATATATTTAGGGGACAATTTGTAGCTAACAACTTAATAATAAATACAATATAATAATATTGTTAGAAGTAAAAGTAAATTCTAAAATATATGTAACTAAGTAGTAGGTAAGCGCAGTGTGGGTCGCCCACCGGCCAGGTGATACAGAGAACAAAACAACATTTTTTGGATTTTTTATCTGTCTGTCTTTCGCTTTTGAACGTGCATCACGCAAAAACCACTTTAGGGATTTTAATGAAACTTGGCACAGTTATAACTTATATGCTGGGTTAACATTTAGGATAGTTTTTATTCAGATTAATTATGAAGTTCCCACGGGAATTACAAGTTCACGCGAACGAAGCCGCTGGCACCGTTAGTGTATAATAAATATGTAGCAGAACCGTTTTATAAAAATCCGGTGATTTCATTAAATACCGACAAATAAGTAAATTGATAAATCGTCTATTATATTCTTAAGTGATTTTAGATTTTTATTTGAAAAAGGCTTCACTAGGAATATTTAAATTAACAGACAGTTTATCCTGATGAAATCTAGAGATTTAATTAAAATCCGGACTTACCCGAGGTACCTTATTGTGTTACGGAAAGTAAGCAGATAATTTCTTTTGGGTTAATTCGTAGTATACATCTATGATTTACGATAATAATTAGGCCTCATCCTTCATTAACAGGAAATTTAAATGCATCTACCTTCTAAGTGGAGAAGTCAGGGTATTAATTAAATCCGTAGATGATGACATCAGAATGATTTGTGAAAAAGTTCGTTTGTTAATTATATGTATTAAAAGTGAAGCCAGTTTTTCAAATAAAAATCTGAAGTCACAGGAATATAATTTTTATAAATTTCATTATTTGCAGGAAATTTAATTAAAAAATAGGGTCTTCATTTTTATTTTATTGTTAATCTGCGACATAATACACTGCCACCGGACAGGAGCAAAATTACAATTAGTTCTCTTTATAGTACCTATTAATTTTACATTCTTTAAAAAATGCATTTTCGTATTTCTGCTCGCTGACCCTCGAAACATTCGTCCGGCGCGTCGACAGCTCGTTGTGTTTGGCCGCGAGCGGCGCGCGCGCATATTTGTGAACGCCATCTCTTGCTCTAGTTATATTAACGGCTTTAAGGCGTATTGCTGTTTATTATATCATTAGAATACAATAAATTTGACAGAATTGTGATTATTTTCATTAAATTAAAACAAAATAATTTAACATGTTTTTATACACTACTATAATAAATACCGACTAAGAGAAAAGGACGGAGAAAAGGACTATTAGTACGAGACTAACATAAATTTGACAAACGTACGCTCTATCGTGTGGTGTCGACTGATTTCGGAATATCACCAGCCCATCTCTTCCTATGTGTGTCGTGCAAGGCGACTAGGGGATAACAAAGCCGCTACTGCAAGTCCTGAGGACTTGAGGACAAAGAGTGGGACTCGTCAACCCGCATAAGCCATATACCTCATGCATAAAACAATGTGTATCATGCGCCTTATGTCCAGCAGTGGATGGAAAAAAGGACTTGTTACAGTTTATTGCAAGCTGAATCGTAGCGATAACTGCACTAAATGTCGTCTTTCGTATTCCATTTACAATTACAATTACTATGAATTAAAACTATTACATTCTATAACTTCTATTTACAATGCAACGGTTCGCCTATGAATCAGCCAATTATTGAATACTACTTAAGTATTTATACCAGTTTGGTATTCGACTAATGCGTTTCCCATTGAAATTAGGACAACACCCAATAAAAGGTGTTTTAAAAGACGGGTTTAAAATCATTATTTACAACTTTAGTTTTCTGCTTTTGTTCCATTATGTTTTTCTGCTCTCTTGTGTATTATAATATTATGCGTGCAAATATATGTCTGTATATGTATACTAAAATATTAAATTTGTATACATTATTATTATTTGAACTACATATAATTAAAATAACTAGATAAGAAGGAACCCGCGTTCTTATTTCTGTTTGATCTAGTGATTCACTGGTAGAAAATGCCATATGGCATTAAGTTCGCCATTTGGACAAATTACTTATGCAATGAAGTTTAAATATATAAATGGCATTCGTAATTCAATTCCAAAAGCCATTATGAGCAAATCGTCTATATGTCTTACGATTGAGAAAAGTGTGGTCACGGATGGGAAATCATTGGGGAGTCAATTTACAGGAGTCAATTGTGTTGTCAAGTGACAAATAGCTCTAATATTAATATTTAAAAAAATGGCATAAATGCCGGTCTTACCCCACTACCTTGCGGTGTTACCCCAAGGTTTTTTTTTCTATTTACTTGTTTTGTTTTAAATCTTATCGTAAAATAGGGCAATAAATCACAATAAGCATTATATTTTCAGAAAATTTGGTCAATTTTCTTAGGGGGAGTAATTATACATTCATGCTGAATGACAGCGATACTCAGTGATAACGGCGTGAAATAAACCTTCGTTATCTCGTCAAAAACCCGGCCGCTCTTACCCCAATGCACCTTAATTCAAATTTATCACATTCATAAACAACTGTAGGTATTTGTAAAGGTTACCACATGTTACTTGTGCAGTCAAACATAGATCGAATTTCTTGGAAATCAGCTGTTAAAAGGCTATTAAAACCCATTTTCTAATAAATAAGCGACTAACATTTGACCCATTATTAAATTTATAATCTCTTTCTACGTCGCTTAGTTCCGTAAAACCAGTTTATAAAGTATATTTAAGATCTCTACATAGCGCTATAAAATATTCAGTGAACCGTTACATAAACAGACCATTTAATACGCACAGTAATTTCTGAAGTTATCGCAAACTATGCCTCAACTAGTACCAGCCGTTATATTGTAAACTTAAGTAGATAACTCGATAACACGATGTCCGCCGGTACCACAAATGTCTCGTAATTGTCGTTTGCTGATTTACAGCAGCTATATACCATTGGAACCGTTTTGACTTACTTCAATAGTGATTTATTAACACAAATCTATTTATAATATTTTCCAGAACGTGAAGCTGTGTAGTAAATTCTATTCTAATGTAATGAAGTACGATTGTATTTATTTTATTCGTCTGATTTCACAATTAAAGTCTAGGATCTGCATAGACCACATTGTTTATACATTGCAGGGATATCTTAATCGTGTAGTGCAGGCCAGCTTTAAAATAGCGCTACCACGACTTTTTCAGTGGGTGTCATAAAAGGCGACTAAAAGACAACCAAGTAGGTATAAAAGCAACTAAAAGACAACCAAGCCACACCGTGGAGTACTCACCACTTCCAAAAGAGTGGACTCGCCAACCCGCGTTCCATTTTAAGGCCTTTCTCCAAATTCATTCCTATATCTCCAAAGGTAGGTAGCGCATCTGGGGGCGTGCCATCATTTGTCATTTTGGACTATTGTTGACATGTATTGCGGATGGCTCTGAGCGACAGTATCCACTTACCATCAGTTGGACTGTATGCTCATCAGCCACCTTCGTACATAAAAAAAAAACGGGCCGACAAAACACGGCCAAAAGTCTGTCTGTATACATAAATGCAAGTAAATATACATTCACACACTGATATTAAACATAAGGTATAAAAACTCGATTACATGTTTAATTTCAATATGTAAAACTCGAAGATTATCAGCAGGAACCTTCATTGTTTTCCTCTGGATCTTATTTGCATACAGTCCATCTGCATCGAGGCACATTGATCGATTCAACATCGAGATTGCATCGATGTAGCCCACAATCGATTCTTTTACGTTTTGTAGTCCATTCATTGGTGCTTTGAAATTTTACACCGTGAATAAATATCCTCTCGTCGAGGTAGGTCGTCGTAAAGAAACGCTAATAATGCTCTATTCAACCTGCCATTAAGTTCGGTGTTGAAACTTAGGTTTTATTGGTTCTCATTTGTCCTAAATTTCATTGACTGTCATCGTCACGTGAGTAGTGATAGCCTAGAGGTATCTAGAGGTTATGAGTTAGAATCGCGGCTCCTACCATTGATTTTTTATATACTTGTATATACCATTCCCTCAAGTTCGAGTCCCAAGAATTTAGAAAAATCTTTAGCAGTGCATGTTGGTGCATTACACCAACCTGCATGGGGTCCGTTATTTATTAATTTTTCTCAATTATTTAGGTTGCATTTGAAAAGATGCAAATAAGTGTAATTATCTTAGGGAGCTAATATGATTATAATATAAGAAACACATCCTAATATTTTTTGGCAAACATTTTGTTTTAGTTTTTCATAACATTTTCATATAAATTAACTAAATGTAAAGCCCCAAAAGAATCGTATTTTTGCAAAAAAATCACGTAAGTATTTCTTACGTATTTCTTCGATTGGTTTACGTGACTTTCATACATAATTATGAGATCACACAAAAAAGTTTAACACTGCATTATTAAAAACATGTATTGCTAGCTAACAAAAAGCCTCCATTGAAATGCCCCATAAAACGATGGACATATGAATTAATATTTATCCTCATATGACTAGGTGAATTAAAATTACATTTTCGCCATGACGAGGTAGGTGAAGCAAGGTGTGGTCCATAGTGATGCGCTGTCATTACAATATGTACTCGTAAAAATATCGATGTCAATTTTACGACAAAAAATAATCCCACTTATAATTTATTAAATAGCTAAACACTTTTTCAAAGAGAAAATAACTACTTATAAAATAATTATGCACTCGTAATAGATGTTACGTTAATCGTTGATAAATACCATACATACTATACGACCAGCCTGTGTCTGTCTCTCTGTCGCTGGATATAATCCTCTCCCACGGACCACTACCACCACACACGGCCTTCTGCTCTAATTTTATTTAACAACCATATTGAAAAAATACGTTTGATAATAGTTAAAAAAAATAATAGTAACGCTCATTAATACGAAAGCTACAAATAATATTAAATTTCAGTTTATTTTTTTAAACACCTCTATATATATACGAGTAGGTACATATGTACCTACACATAAATATTTTACCACAAAAAAATATTAAAATGTACAGGTACATTTTTTTTCATTTAGCTGGTAATATTAGTTTTTCATAATGAATTCAGTTAATCGATACTTTTTCTATTCGATATAATGTTTTGATCCATCACTACGCACCGCGGCTTGCGTGACCTCTGCCCTTCGCCCGCGCATCTTCCCCCCTCCCCCTATGCCTCACTTCACCGCACACATGCCTTGCCCATGGCGATCCCGCCCCACACCTTTTTGGTATCAAACGAAAAATCCGTACCACATCTTTTAATACACTGAACATTGATATTTTTGTGATTGTGTAGTCATTACAATCTTTTTTCCTAGGGGTCGATACGGCAATAGCGCAATTAGCACATTATGCCCATGTCATATTTTCTTTTCATATATGGCAATATCGCAATTATCAAATACTGATAGTATCGAGTTTCATTCGTAATTAATAATTTTAAATTAAAAACAATTCAAAACACATCTTGTCGATGTCCGGTCCCGTCGAGGCTAGTTAGAAATCGGTCAGTAAAGTTTAACGTAGTAGGTTTACAGAGGACAGGGTTAGGTTCCTTGGAAGCACACGAAAAATGCAGTCTCATGCTTTCGTTTGATTATCATAAACTTTAATAAACTATAATAGTTTAATAAACTATAACTATTAAACCACAAAACCCACAATAGGTACCTAATCTTTATATTAATCAAACAAAACTCAACCCTCACTTCTTGAGTTCAAGCCAATAAGTTCGTTCACAATCTTATTGACCAAGTTGTGGGTATAGGATACTTAAGAATCTTAAGATAGCTAGCCCAACCCTTAACAGTCCTCTTAGGTACGTATTTTACGTACAACATGAAACATGTAAGAACAGTTAAGTTCACGGGACAGTTCTTATTAGAATAAACTGTCGTGTATGAAACTCTAACGATTGTTGAAAATTATATCGCGCGTGCTCGACGATGAGACTACATTTGTCGCCTTTTTTAATTAATAATTTTAATAATTAAAATGCTATCGACATTGAAATGTCTTACACTTTTATCACTCGTATCAAATAAAATGTGTCAATAATAAAAATCAATGTACTTATTAAATACAATAACGTTTAAAAAGGGAATAAAAAGACCTTGAGCACGTGATTCTTAAAACATATGTTCATCATTAAAACACCTTTCAAAATTATTCGAATTCCTCACATTGTTACGTGAAAGGTATTCAAATCCAACAATGCCCACAAAAGTCGGTTTAACTCAATTAAATCTTAATTCGTACAAAGGACTCGATTAATGAAATTAAGTCGGCATTTACTCGAGTTAACCATCAAACGACTACAATAGCCTTAAATAGTAACAATCAAATCAAAGGGTCCTTGAGACCTCTCCCTAACAAAAGACCTAACTAACCCGCCTGCCTTACGGTGACTATTAAAATTTAATGACATGATTTATTTAGAAAAAAACACGAGAAAAGGGTACGATGCTACGATCCATTTTTCATATAACGCAGTTGGTAGCAAATGGCCAAATAAAAAATGTTTAACAGGACCGACACTTTATGAAAAACGCACTCCGACTGTGAGAGGCTTTGTCATCGGTCAGAGAATTTATTCATGCTTACCTGTTGAGCCCCCCCCAACCGTGAATAAAATATAAAGAATATTCCATTTTTCTGGATTCATATTGCGTAACTTGTACGGCTGAACTAAACTCCGTTCACTTTTCTACTTGTATTTACTAACATTAACTTTTCGGGTAACTAACAACAGAAATAAATTAACTAAATTAACAAACATTAACATTTAACTTTTCGGTTGAAAATTGGCCGTTTCTATTTTACTATGTAATTATAATTAGGCTTTGACTCACCGCCTAAGAACCAAATGAACTAGTATATAAAAATTCCTCATTGTACAATAATATGTGTTTTTTATAATAAATAACGCCCCACTCATTGAGTGAGGCCACACTAGGATTCCTTGTATCGTGGGTCCAGAGACACATCCAAAGACAATGACATACCTAGACCTGAACAAACATTGGTCTTTAAACAAATGAATGTCCGACCGAGAATCGAACTCGGGACCTAAACGATATTTAATATAATGTCTCATTAGCTCCAATTCAAACGCCTCTTTTCTTATATTAGTATTACCTATACTAGAAAGACTGTTAATGTACAAAAACTTAGTTTTAGCTAATTATGATGTATTATGATAACTAATTATTATTAATTAAAACTATGTACATTTTTTTGGAGAAACGTTAATTTGGGTCTTAGACGTCACCGTGACCTCGAAAGTTGCTATTATTTTAAAATAAATAACTAGAATATAATCGCAGTTGACATTTTAATGAATACTGCATTTGTTAAACGATTGTTTAAACTTGTAACATTTAGGTGAAACAAGAATACCTACACCAAGAAACGAAAGTAAAACGGAATCCAGAACTTTCGTCTGTCCGTACAATCAAAAATAATATTTGGTCATTCTCTTAGTGGTAGCCGTCTCATTTATAATATTTTATAGAAATCAACAAAACAGAATCGAGAACATTAACATGGACTATACAAAGCGACGTTGTGCCCCGATTTTGTATGGCATTTTTATTGTACATTAGTTATGATAAAGGTAACCATGTTTACAGGAAATATTAACCTATTTGTATGACATGATTATGATATTGATCAAACTTATTAGTTCTTAAATAGTTAAGATAAATGTAGGTTAAAATCAACTTGCTCGAGAACTCATGTAGGTCTTAGATGTGAGGTGGGAGTGAATTGCTCTGCATTAAAATCGTAAATAAAACAATGCTCTTTGCATTTATAAAATTACATATAAAGTGACTAAAAGTGTTCTCAAGTAAAATTTTTCTAATTATTTATTAATGTTTTATCTTTAATTATTATATTTTTAAAGACTACGATCGCAATTTTTTTAAAGAAATCTGAGTTGTTTGTCTTATCCTATACCTATAGTATTTGGGACCACGAAGCCAAACTAATGAAATTATTTTTATTACATGCGAGTTTTTCTTAAAATTATAAATTATTCTATCAACAATATCAAGCCGTTGCTTGATATTATAGTTGAAATGAAAACTTTTATTTATATATAAAGAATGTGGTAGTCCATAGACATTCGCGATGAATGTCAACATCAGTCAAGAATGACAAGCATGACAACAGGTTTGAGCAATTAAAAAGTTTCTAAATTTTCGATTCCATGGTAACCCTAGCTAAAGTCGCTAGGTATCTAATTATGATTTTTCCTATCGTACGATGGGCTAAGGAGGCTATGGTTGTAGAGGCGTCGATTCGTCGACTTGTTTATGTTTAATCCACTTGTAAATACGCGTGGGCAGACAATGACGGTTGTTGTAGTAAAATATTGTTATTGGGTTGTTATTAAAATTCGATTATGACTTCTAAACGATTTCAAGTTAGTAAAAACTATAAAGGAAATGTTAATCTTGATACTGTTGATATCGTTTCCATAAAATAGTTAATCGAGCCATTGTTTGTGTTAGTTGATTTAAATTTCGAATAGGAAATAATTAAATTAGACACTGAAACTGAAAGTGGCGTCAAATCGATGGCAGTAAATTTAACCCTTTGCACCACTCGCTATCTCGAGCCGACATATGAACATTCGTGGGGGACCTCAAACAAATACTCAATTCTTTAGTATCAATGAGTTAGCTTTTCAAAAATCAAATCGATGACAAATAATAAATGTAGAATACTAATTTAATTCAGATGTACAAAATAAAAATGATATTTTTAGCATCCAAACAAAAATACACCTATTTAAGATCTTCAGTTTTCATTCCCTAATTCAAATACGATTAAGAAATTTAAAACATCAACGTGAAAAGTTATTTGTACTATTTCACATTGTATCCACATCCGTAGCGTATCCATACTATTTATTTATATAAAAATAAAATTATAAATATATATAAGAACTTAGAAAATCATTTCCATAATCTTATATACTCCATATAATCATAAGAAATAATCTCCATTTATGTATGAAAATAATATAACTTTGTATTTGAAGTTTAGTCTCTAGTCTCCCTCAGTTTTTTTAAAAAATAATGTGACAGATCAGCAGACAGTCCAGCTGGTGGTAAGTGGATATTGTCACCCATAGACAAACGAACGCTAAACGCTAAATCCCACAGCCACATCACCCCTCTCTCACAGAAGATTGCCTTGAAATGTTCTGCATTTCCTACTTTATCTTATTTCCCCAATGTAGGTACGTAGTGAGTGAGATATGCCAGAGTCCATTCCCATCTCATCTTATTTTGTCTTTCTCCATATTTTCAATCCTTCCTCCTAATCCGTTCCTTTAATTTTACAAAGGTAAGCAACGCATCCGGGGCAAGCCAACACTTGCCATTCTGGACTGATGTTGGCATGTATTGCAGATATCCATAGGCGACCGTATCCACTTACCATCAGGTGGACTGTATGCTCGTCTAGCCGCCTTCTTTCCATAAATAAGTGCTCTGATGGACATGGGTTTTCTCATGCACATTGTCTTGTGCACGAGGGATTAATAGCCTTAAAAACACTATTATACTTCTTCATTATTAATAAATAAATAAATTCGACAATTTATTTAAATATAAATTTCTTTACACATCGATAACAGAATTAGTTGCAAAAACAAAGCAATCGGCAAAGAAACAGAAAGATAACTGCAACAGAAAATAATATTTACACGTATGGTGTGACAATGAAAAATTAATAAACATTAATAGGAAAAATGCTTTGATAATTAACAAATACTTTTTAACTCGCACAAAACTAAATTAATTCCCACTAAAGAATCTCGAACAAAGCAAAACAGTTTATTAAGTTGAAAAAAAAACTTTACAAAGACAGACGATAAGTCGCCGGTCATACAGACTGACGAAATGTCACAAAAAGGGCGTGGGTAAGGTAGCAAAAAGGGAACGCATTCCTTTATAACGAAAAATCTTCGCAATCGGTGTATCCCTAAATTTGTTAAGGTCACCATGACTCTTAATATAACTGACTCCCACATGTCACCATGTATTGTATTTTTCTCGAAAATAGTAGCGAATATGACATTGACAAAGGGTGTTGGGATAAACTTTGAAGAGAACAATAAACATTTTTTGTACTCTGAATGAAGAGTAGAATTTATAGGATTCATGAAATGGGAGCACCTGTCGCTAATTGCCACCTTTTGGCGGCGATTCCTTTTTGAGTGACAAAAAAATGGGATTATTATGGAGTTCCTCGCAGCATTTGGTTTTAAATTGTGAAATTATCCAGAAATCTTTCATTTTGGTGATGTGGACAACCTACATTAATTTTGACGGTAGTAATTTGAAGTCCCTGTTGTAATTCATAGCTGGTACACTATTAATGTTAGTTAAAAACTTCTTCTAATAAAAACTAACTTCAATCATAGCTGACAACAAATTGAAGATTGAAGATGATTTCAAACAACATTGAAGATGTATTAATGTTGAAATTCGTTGCATTTAATCTATTCAACGACCTTAATGTATTGTCGTCAAACAGATGTAAATTGATTTATCTATACATGTTACATATAAAAGCTTCGTGGAAGTCGAAATTAAGAAGAAAATCTTATTTTTTGACTTCTTATTCTGTGTAATTTATGCAAATTTTCCTATTAGATTTCGCTTTTTTTATTCTCGATATGTCTTTTAAGATATTATTTTTGTGCAAGGACGGACACTACAAAATACGTAATAACAACGTCATAGTTAACTGAACCAATTGTTTTGTACTGATAATAATTTAAGTAGCATTGAATTAAATTCATTTATTTATCAACTAGCTGTGCCCGGCATGCGTTGCATGCCCGGCAATTTTATAACAAATTAACACAAAACAATACCTACGTATAAACCTTCTTCTTGAATCACTCTATCTATTGATGAAAACCGCATTAAAATCCGTTTGCGTAGTTTAAAAGATCTAAGCGTACATACAGAGGGACAGACGGCGGGAATCGACTTTGTTTTATACTATGTATAGATTGGCACAGTTGTTTGCTATGCAATAGGTCCCGGGTTCAATTTCCGGTCGGACAATCATTGGTCTAAAATTGTTTATTCGGGTCTGGATGTTGCACATATTGTTTTCGTCTTTGTATGTGTTTCCGAACCCACGACACAGGGAATTCTAGTGTGGACCATTGAGTGTAGCATTGCTTACTTACTTAATAATGTACCTATATTTTATAATTTTGAGTGTAAACTAATACAGGTCCTATTTTAATACAAATTAATATTTAAACTTCAAACATTCAATTCAAATTATTTCATAAAAATATGACTACGTTAATTGAATTATAATATTAGAAAAATGAAATTGCATTCTTTTTAATATAACTATAGTTGTACGAATTGTATTGTAAAACGCTGTATTTTGCGTTCGTTTCCGAATTCATTTATAGTTTTTCTTTCTAATTGTATTTAGATACAACTAATTTGGTTATATTCTTATTATAGATCTCAAGAATGTACATACTGTAGCTGTTAAGTACATTAACGAATATTTATTTATTATTCACGAAATGCCCCAGTATTTGTATCAAACCTTAATGCAGCTAAAACCATGTAACACCGAAATGACCAAACACCATCTGTCGACACCGGTCGAAGGTTAACATCTGCCTGGTGGATAAGCTACGACACTAATATTATGTATCTCTATTCAATCACAGGTTACATGGCGTGTTCGAATCAATCATCAATTTGAATACATCCACTGATGTATCGCGGTCCATCTGTATCTATATTCTAATACGGATTACTAAAACTGCAGTATGCCTTGCCGATGACATAATAGAAGTCATATTCCCTTGTATGAAGTGTCTTTGTTAGGAGTTTGGGTTACAGATAGTAACTTAATAAAAATCATGTACGCTGCACGTGGCGTGTTATGATTGAAGGATATGGAGATATGAATGAACGGCATACATTATTTTATTAGGTTACGTAACTAGACTGGAATTTTGACTGTAATATTTAAGAGAACGTATGACATAGGCAGTCCTATTAAATTAAGCTAAAAAATCGATTAAATTTTCCAAATTGATACCATCTTACATACATGAATATTTTGTTTATGTTTCACTACGTTTGTTTATCACAAACGTAGCGACGCGAATAACAGAGCTGAAATGACAATGGGTAGGTCACGTGACTCCCAAGAACAATAAACTGTGGTTACATAGAGTCCCGTTGAGTCGACACACGACCAAATGGTCTGATGGTGTAAAGCCTATTGCAGGAGCTCAGCAGGCCGCGAATGGTAAAAATGCATCATCGATTGAAGTTGGAGACATTTCGAAGAGACCTATATCCAACTGTGGATGCAAATAGACTGATATAGCATTTACACTATAAAGTATAACAATAATTTTGGCATATTATTTTCTCCTCATCCCCTCAGCGAGGGATAGACAGTGTTATGGGATGAAATAAATTATTCGTCTCGTTATACACCCTACTTTCTATCCTTCCCAACTCCTTTTCCAAATCCTAAGCTTCCAGAGGAAGGCAGTGTATTCGGGGGAGGGCCAACGGTTGTCATTCTGAACTGATGTTGATATGTATCGCGATTGACAGTATCCACTTAGCACCACGCGGATTGTCTGTTTGTCGACACCTTCCTTATATTTTAACACCAATTACTTGTAAGAGAATCATTGAATAGACATATACATTCTTAGATATTGACTAAGAATCAAATAAGTTTTCTAAGAATATTACGTCTTCACTAGTTTAAAACAACATCCAAACATTTTATTAGCCACAACGATTAATTTTAGTACTTTGACACCAATATAATCAAAAGTACTAAAGTTCGCAGTTTGCTTAATGACAATAGAATGCGATTTGAAACCAATAAATATTTCTAATAAAGTTTATGTGCAGTTTACAACAATTATTTGTGTCTAACCCGCTTTAGTATCTGAAACAAATCAACCGATAAATGAATGGTTTCTAAATAATGTATTAAATTTTAGTACCATTAACGGGTTGTAGTTTATATTATCTATGATTTAACTAAAACTTCTATTAACAAAACTCTTGTCACCGGCTGTAATTACTTTCGTGTCATTTGTTGTATTTTTTATTATAATCGTAAACAGCCCTTTCATCGTCCATTGCTAGGCGATGGGCGTCTTCATGCACATTGTACTGTGCATGATGGATGGATGGTTTAAAACGCCAACCAGACGAGTCCACTCTTTTAGAGGTAGTGTAGTTCCTCAGGGCTTGTGGCAGCGGCTATGTTATGCCTTAGTTGTCTTTCACGATACAAAGGCCAGAAATGTGTTACTTTTAAAACTTGAATTTTAAAAAGTAAATTTTAAAAATTCAAGTTTATAGTTAGCAATAATTCAATTTCTGTCACAGTGAATACGTTACACTGACACGAATTCAAACATCATTCAATGGTATCTATAATAAGTTTGCTGGTTAGAACAAGCTAGATGTCCTAACTATAAACAAATCCACCACTTAGCCGAGCACCTGCTAGCAACTGCAATTAATCCACTTCTTCATCTGTCGTTGACAAATGCATGTATAAGTCAGGCTGCAGCCTCACCCGTCCGTGTCAGCACATAAATACGATACTAAATGCAAATTCACAACCGAGCAATTCATTTAATACGGTTGTTAGCTAGTTGTACTTTATTACGGTAAGGGCTCTTCCAGATGGATGAAGTTTTAGTGAATAGTTTCGTTCAATTATGTTTTGTCTTAACTAGGTACATGTACATTAATAGGTAGAACAATACTTTATTTATTATAATCTTCCTGGAATGTGATTACAAACTTAATTAATTAATAAAAATTAGGAAAATCGATGGCAGGCGTCGTCGTTTAAGTCGTTTTCCGTTAGTTTAATACAAGTATACATTTTTTCTAAAATAAAGCTCTAAATCAAACATTTTTCGGGTTTTACTAATTACCAGCCATATATTGTTAATATTCCGATTGTTTTCTTTTTTGAAAGGGTTTTAACCGTCATAATTTTGTAACTACTAAACTCAGATAAGTATAGTTGAGGTGTATAGATTTTTTTTCAAAAATTGATAATCATTTTGTCTTCGCAAAATATTAAATCACCCTGAAATGAGACAAAAGAAGAAATTAAAACTGATGACAGTACTCAATCTATTGCTCAGTTTTTGCTAAGTTTTGCTAAGTTCTATAAGTTTAATGAATAATGCAGACACTTAGAAAATTGAATGTTAATATTTATTAAATAACAGATAACGTCCCATAGTGGGATTTTTTGTCGTGGGTTCAATGACACGCGTATTACTTTAAACTCGAGCAAAAATATGTCTGTAAACAAATGAGTGTTCGATCGGGAATCGAGTCTGGAACCATTTGGAGTACAGCTGCACACCTGCTGCACTTAATCGCTTAATCGCTGCTGCTTAATCGGTCATCTTCAAACGTATTTCGTTGTAAATTGTATATCTTTTACGTTTATCACTATGAAATGTTCCTAACTGTGTAACAAAATGCGGTGAGTTACAGTCAAGCACTTAGCGCATTCGAGTTGAGCTTCAGCATACATAACAATATATTACATATCGGGTGATGCCGATTGAATACATAAAGAGTTAGTATAGTTAGGTTAAGCAGGCTTGTTCGGAATCCAGAACATGGACGAATGTCACAAAACAATACTATATCAAGGCAAATTGGACTTTACACAAAACAAGATTTCTTATTATGAGTCAATATATTAGGTAGTCTGATAATTTTGCGGCCTTTTTATAGTGACTTTTTTTTTGTATTACATAAATATTTATTTAACGGAATATTGTACATTTAATTCCTTCGTCTGTTTTCTGGTAGAGCCATTATAACATCGCTATAATTTTTTTGGGATTTGAGAGCAAAAACTGATTTAAATGATTTCTACGGGCTACTTTTAAATCTAATTTTACTCCATTTAGAGAATTTTGTAAGGCGTGGAATAAATGATAATCCGAAAGTGCTATGTATGCTGGTATGAAGGATGCATTAAAACTTCCCAGCCAAGGTCCATCAATTTTTGTTTAGTCATCAAAGATGTATGCGGTCGAGCATTGTCGTGATGGAAAACCACACCTTTTCTATTCATTCTATTCTGGGCGCTTTTCTTTAAGTGCTTGTTTCAATTTTACTAATTGCTGTCAGTAGACATCAGAATTAATCGTTTGGTAATGTGGCAAAAGCTCGTAATACACAATGCCTTTTCAGTCCTACCGTACACATAACATGACTTTGTTCGGAGTGAGGCCTGGCTTTGGGACTATTTATGATGGCTCATCTTGCTTAGATTAAGATCGTTTTCGAACATTGCTATCGTCAGTGATCCACTTCTCCTCGCCGGTTACCAATCTCTTCAGAAATGGATCAATTTCATTTCGTTTTAGCAACATCTCGCATATGGAAATTCTATTCACCAAGTTTCTGTCATTTAAATCATGCGGCACCCAAAAATCTAGTTTTTTTACAAAATTCAGTTCTTGCAGGTGATCCAAGTTGAGTGGTGAATGCTATGCTCTTCGGCAATTTGATGACTGCTTACGTGTCGGTTTGCTTTATTTTCTTCAAATATAACATCAACCTTTACCTTAATATGACGACCACAGCGAGGAACATCATTCACATCAAAATTACCAGACCTGAATCGACTGTACCACGTTTTTGCAGTAGTTTTAGATAAAGCATCTTCTCCGTAAACACCACAAATCTCTTTTCAAGCACTAGAAGCAGTCATACACTTGTTGAAAATAAAATTGTAAAACATATCTATATTTCTCCTTATTAACTTCTATTTTAAAATTGTTAAAAATATGAAAGATAAAACTTTTAACTTGTAATTTTAGTTTGGCGCCATTACAAAAAAGTCAGCTGTCAAACGGTATATCACTTTCCCGCCAGTGATCAGTGTTACCAGATATGCATGCTAAAGTTCAACGTTCAAAAAGGCTGCTAACTTTTCAGACTACCCATTATTTTGCTTATTTCTTGCTTACGCATATATGTCTGTAGGTAATACTAATAATATAATTAACCACCTAATAAAAAAAAATCTAAAATCTAATAGACCAACTACTGCATCGCTTGACAGAAACTTGCATCAAACACACTTCTTTACCTCAAAATCTTAATAAACATTAATGCTCTCATTGCAATGTCCAATTCGAAACGTACTCACCACAGCAGTACCGAAGGTATAACATATTGCGGGCCCAATTAAGGATGTACTCCCTGCTGAGTTCTCCTCTACCGTCTGAGGATCATTTTAAATAGCTGGGGCACGATCCGACCCTCACACACTTCATTAAATTACATTATTTCTACAAAACTAACTCATATGCCACTTAAAATAAAGGTGACACTCATGGTAAATAAATTTCTTAGGTCACGGATGAAACTATTAGAAACGCCCTCTGGTCATTCTGCACCTTCAACTACTGCGCTGACAATGAGGAATTGTATTAATAAAGTGTATGCTTTGAAATTACTGTGGTAGTAACTTGAAGTTGCTTCGTGTTGCTATGGTAATGCGAAATGTAACGTAGTATCTATTGATTTTCAATCTCAAGAAGGCCTATAACATATTTAAGTATTGACGTGAATGTAACGTATCACCTACGCTTCGCAGCACTTTTGTACAAATTTGTAGTTTACTGTCGATCCCAGTTAATCATTTCCCACGCCTTCCGCCACCAACTGACACGATTTGTCTTCTTATAGAAAGCCTTCTACGGTTCTAACTGATCTTCCTTGTCAGTTAATTAAAAGCAAACATATATACACATCGGAGGGCAATCGCAGAAGTCACGAAGGAGACGAAAATGGCCTAGGGCTAGCTTTGATGGATAGAATTGACTGCCCTCGAGAATTGTGAAGAGTAGGTTAAGGTGCAGAGTAAACTTTATGTGATGTCTATTGGTGATTTACGTAAGAAATACGATTGTACAACTGTTATTAGTTTATTATATATATATATATATTTTATATGCACAAAATAATTACTAGAAATCTGACTTTATTAAAAACTGTTTGTAAAATAGTTATTTGTATTAATAAGCAAATAAATTAATATTTTTATTATTAAAAAAATCAATGCAAACTGATTTTTAGAAACAAATATTTTTTGATTTTAAAGCATTTAATCAACTAAAGAGCCTTAAAAAACAAATAATATTTTTGAATTCATTTTTTGCACAACGTGAAAGTTTCGAAAAATGTAAACCACGCATTAGATTTCACAGCTAATTTAATTTCAAGAAGTTTTAGGGACTATTTGTATATTAAACGAAGCTATAATAAATACTGCTCACTTTGCTCATGTTGCTCAATGATTTGTATGCTAAAAATTTGTATTATTTAAAAAACCGCTTTTTTTATTAAAAACCATTAAATTGTGTATTTTATTATTAACGTAATAATGAAATTATTCTTGTGGTAAGATTATTAAAATAAATAAAATTAATAATCTTCACATTTCGTTGCACATTCACTTTGGCAAGTGATATTTTTATTCGATTTCGTTTTCTGTATAAGTACGTTTATTAAATCCTTAAAAAACTTACATTTGATACCTATATAAAAATTGAGAGTACAATAAGGATTTTTGTTTAAAGTAAATTTCACTTTGTCAACTTTTATATTGAAATAAATAACACAGAAATAAGGAGAAAAGATAATTTATTGATTGTTGTTATCACCATGTACCTGTAACAGGAATAAATTTGGGAAAAAATGTACCATCTGTTTCTGTTACCTTCTCTGTGATCATTCATTCATTAGTTTCCATCATTTCTTACATCAATTAATTTCTTTGTTCCATCGTGTCAGATGTAAATTGAGAAGCAAACACTAGTTACAAGTTTTTTGCCTCCTCAGTGACTGAGACAAACAATGTGTTTGAGAAACGACCTGTCCGTTGATATGATGCTTAATGAACATAGAAATAGTATGGTTATAACTAATAAGAAACATAATAGTTCTGAGGCTTCACAGATTTTTTTGTTTTGTTAACTCATGAGCGCGTTTTTGTGCCCTTTTACTGAATTTGAGTAGCTTTCTAATGATATGTTAATTTGTATATAAAGTGTTTGTATTGTTTATTCTGGATGTATGTAATTATTGCAAGGAAACTCCAAATGGAAAAAAAAAACTAACAGGTTCATATTTCTCATTAAACTTAAGGGAAAATACACTGTCACTCCTATTGACATTTACACATATAAACTTAAACATAAATTCTGGTAAATAGACAAACACATATTTGAGGGGAAGAGTGCACGCTGCAATCCAACAGCCGCTGGGCGCGCTCGACTGGCCACGTTACCCCTCTTTCACAGTAGACTACCTTGAAATGTACTGCATTTCCCACTTTATCTTATTTCCTTAATGTACGTACGTGTTTCGGTAGTGAGTAAGATGCGCCAGAGCCCATTCCCATCCTATCCCTCCCCATTTTCCCAACCCTTTCTCCAAATCTATTCCTATATCTCCAAAAGTAGGCAGTGCATCCGGGGGCGTGCCAACATTTATCATTTTGGACTAATGTTGGCATGTATGGCGGATGTCTATGGGCGACAGTATCCGCTTACCATCAGGTGGACTGTATGCTCGTTTGCCGCCTTCGTCCATAAAAAAAAACATACCTATATAACCTTTTATCACAGTCTTACATTAAAAAATATTTCAAAATTAAACAGATCTTATTTGTTTCTTTTAAATGAAGTCTTAAGTAGGTACAGACACTTCATATTAAAATATAATTTAAGTAATCTTAACCTTCCATCCGAAAGTGTCTGAACGTAATGTTCTCCGCGAAACGAGAGATTAAATCATATTTTTCAATCTTGAATATCTCATTAAAATTTCACATAAAGTCGCGTTCTCGAAATGACAAAGGAAAATCTGTACTCGGAGTGCAGACATCAACGCTTGATTTAAGAGATATGCACACGTGTCATAGCAGTAAGTAAATCACCGGTGGTCGTAACAAGGCGTAATGATTTATATCAAGCAATTAAAATGCGACGTTATTAAGGGCTCACACACACAAGCAACGTTCACCAACGCGAAATCGATAAAAATGATTCAATACAATGAACGGAATGAGATTAAGCCGATTCGTCGCGCCGCATCGTTTCGGTAACCATAAATATTTTTGGACAATTTTTTTAACTACTCTCCGTTAGAAATACGACGTCGGTGTCCTGTAAATCATCAGGTTTGAGGTTTCGGGACCTCCATCAAAGAGTTGAGAGGACTACGCATGTGCAAATAATACATGCGAACCAAGTTTGAATGGAGTCATAAAGTTCGTTGCAACGCGACTTGTGACGACTCTGGTGGAAATTTACGAAGCATTGTCGTATTGGTTTACCTAAACTCCTGTGTAAACAAGCATTTTCTCCTTACATTTCAATAGACAGGCAAAATATTACAGCGGTTTTAAACGTTCTTAAAGTACCTACTCTTTCATTAAATATGCCTTTACTTAATGTTATTGAAATGTCCTTTAACCCTTTTAAGTATCTATGTATTTCAAACCCCGTTTTGGTTTTAACGTTGTAAATCATAACGTCCCATCTACGAATAGCAATTAGTTACTTTTAGCTTCTTTTTACTAATTTTTCAAACAGCAGACATCTTGTGACAAGTCTTTAGTAATTTTCTTGTTCGTTTTTCGTTCACATTCTGTACAACAGTAATGAATGATTAATTACACCTGTCTTTGTAACTCAATTAATAAGAATAAAGGGACTAAACAACCCTAATTCCACTAAACAGAAGTCATTTCGCTCTTATTAATTGTTTACATTTCCTCTTCAGAAGCACAAAGCAAAGCGTAAAAAACTTAATCATTAACCTCAAAAAAGTAATTATATTTTATAACATCTCCGCCTATTTTTGGCTACCAATACCACTCCCGTTTTGAATTCTATTAAAACTTAATTAACTTTTTCTTGGCAGTTATAAATATTAAATAGGCTTTTGGATCGAAAAAGGTTTCAGAATTTGTTTTGCTGCTTCTAAACGTCACTTGTTCCCTTGATAAATGTGTTCTGGCAAAAATTAAATTTTTGTTTTCCAAACGCCGACAGAAAAGCATCGTCACGGCTGTTAGAAGAAATCGGCGGACGTTTAGTGAATTATGAAATAAAATTATTCTTGTCCCAAAGTCCGGTGCGGACTTCACACTTTTTAATTTCGTATGGTTTTTGCATAGAAATATGGCAGTCATTATTTATTTTTCATAATTTAATTTGAACGTTTTCTATTCTTTTCTATCTAATCGCGTAATTTGATGGGAAATATATTTATTTATTATTTGTTCATTAACAATTATCGGAAAAAGATAAATAATTCAATTACCAAATTAAAACTAGATTAAAAGTGAGGAAGGGAAGTAGAGATATGAAGAACAACATTTGGAAGACAATGGTTCTTATTAATCATTGGCGAGACTAAACTAAGAAATTCGAGATAATCTAGCTTAGAAATATTTCAAAGCTATAGAAAAAGTAAAGTAAGAAAACCCACAGCCACTTTATATAGATGATTTAGAAAATTTATTTAGAATGTAAATTCATTCTATTCTTTTAATAAAAGCTAAAGTTAGTTAATGCTACCTATAAAGCATGTTCTTGATGCCAACCTCGGGGCTATTTAGTGATGGTATAATAGGTGAAACAGTATAATAGGAAATCAAAAATTGAAATAAATAAAATGTACAAATAAATAATAATAAGAAATACTTAAAATATACATATGTACATACGTACGTATGATATATTTTATGAAAAATATATGATTGAGTTGTATTAAAATTAATGTCATGTCATGACATGTCATGTCGTTATTCGTGCCAATAACGAAAACAACCTTTGGTTTCGAGTAGAAAGATTAAAATATGAAATTATTACTCATAATAACATTACATTCTTTGACATTGTGATTTCCATGATAATCGTAGTGTTATATTTGCATGGCAGAACATTGTAACTTACTACATTACTATTGTAACCTATTGACACATTCTACGCAGATAAAGTGTCTACCTACATACATAGGTATATACATATACGAGTACATTATCCGAGCAAGACAAACAATTGCGCGTTCACTAAAAATACAGCTAATTTTTAAGACTAAAAGAAGTCCAGCGCTCGAAATAACAAAGTGTAAGAATTCCAGACACGCAGGACATGGCCTCGGGTAATCACCGATCATCGTCCACCACCATATTTCACGGGGCTCGGTCGATGGTTTCGGGAACACCCGCTGTGCTTCTGAATTAAGTAAAAGCCTGCAAGCTCTTGTTTCTTGATACCTCTAGTTGGCGTTGAGGCGCGGTCACAATGCTTTCTGTAGTTATATTCTTAATCGTATGGTTTGTATGGTTTCAATATTTCGTATTAAAAAAAATACATATTTAAAATGTTTCAACTCTTCAATTAATTATTACGTGAATGAGTAGAAAAATCAATATATTTAAACAATAGACAACACTTTATTCCGACATACACTATTACAAATTTCGAATAGTTTTAAGTTGTCATTCTGGACTGAAGCTGGCATGTACCTCGGATGTCCATGGACGATAGTATCCACTTACTACCAGATGGACTGTATGCTTGTCTGTCGCCTTCTTCCTATAAAAAGTCATATTCATTTTTACAATCATTAGATTGTATAAATGTAGATAGTAATTAAACTAGGTTGGCTGGTGGAGAATGTGTCAAGGTATTAAGCTCGCCTTTAGTACGATGGAGTGAAGTGTACAAATGGTGTACAAGTGTACAGTGAAGTGTCCCAAAGACAAGATAAATATCAGTGAATATTGATTAATACTTGTCCAAAAATAGAAAAAAAAATAAGGCATACACTTTATTCTACAAAATTTGTTAATTTCAATTTAGGACACTTTTCTTTTTAATGAAAGCACAAGAAGAACACAGTTTGTTTGTGTTTTTTATATTTATTTTATTATTATTTGAGTCTTTCTCGTAGCTCCCAATTGAACCCCTCTGCTCAATCCAAAGGATGGCTAGTAGAGAATGCCTGACATTATGTTCGCCTTTTGTAAGATAATGCGCGGTTAAGGTGTATAAATAAATAAATAAGAGGCCCTATCATCAGCATGGTCGTAGTCACGGTGGGTCAGATGCTCCCCCTGGCACAGGGAAGAATAAGGTAACAGATGTCAGCATTACATTATTTAAATTGTAAGAAAATTATTTGCTTTGCCCCACCCTGGATAAAATCCTGATGGATAACGCTCTTGTTCATCAGATCGTATTGATGATTGAGATGTGCTTACTTACCCATTTCTGTACTCTACCATAGATAAATTGAAACTTTGGTAGTGATAAAATTAATAATTCACATTTAATCGTTCTTCAATATGTCCGCGCCTTAACCTACCTTAATAGATGTCTCGGTCCAATTTAACATTTGACGTGTTTTTAATTTAGCGGCCTCGCCCGCGGCTGCCGTCTCGGCCGGCCACCTAAATAATGTACATATTTTACCAGAAATCATGCGCCGCCGCTCATTACCGTGCTCATTTGAATATCCACCCGGTGTTTATGTGGTAGTGGCTTTTAGGACCTTTCGTGACAATTTAGGGGTTACGTTCGGATTACGGATCTGGATTACGGATTTAGTTGTTTATTTATTAGATTTTATAATTTATATATATATTTTGTTTAATTCAGACAACAAAAACCCCTATTATTTTAATATAATATAAACCTTAACCTAAAAATACATAATAAAATAAAACCCTTAACAACTACTTTGGGACACTACTCTCTTGGGAAAAAAGTCCACACAGAAGCAGCTTCTGGTGAATTACAGCAACCCGGACCACATTGGTATATATTTTGCAAATCTTAAATTTATTATCTAGTTTCTTCTTTCTACCCAAAGGTTGCCTGGAAGAGATCGCTTTGGCGATAAGGCCGCCTGTTCTACTTTTCGTGTTGCCTACTTATTTAAATTGTCTTTTTGCAACATTCATTGGTGTACAATAAAAAGTTTATCTATCTGATCTTTTTAATTAATAAAACAAATGTATTTTATCATTAATGAAAATAATCAATAATCCGATTTAATTGAATCGGAGACTATTAAACTTGACGAGACAAACTTCAGCAAGGAATCTGATACCTAGATGAATTTACGAGTAGCTCAGGGTATTTGGGAAAAATCGTTAGCTCTTCATATCGCCTAAATCATAATCCACATTGCGAAAGAATACAATCAGTGCATCCTGTTCTGTTGGCGAAACGTTGACTCTAACGGTTGATTTGATCAATCAATTTAAAGACGCTCGGTGAACAATGAATGAAGAGCTTCTCTATAGGATAAAATCAGAAACGAAGAAATTCAACAATACAATGACTGTAACATTAATTATGTTATCATCATAGCTCAAAGGCTCAGGAAACTGAAGTGGTGTGAGCAGATTATATCTGTGTCAAGACCCGCAACCTAAGGAATGAACTAGGGGTAAATATGGGGTAGATCTTCAATGCAAACCTCGTACAGGGAAGTGCAGTATGTGATGACGACTTATAAAAGTTTACCAGTAGTAACTGGATGAGAAGAGTGGCGGATATAAAGTCACTGCTGTAGTGACAAGAATTGAGAGAGGCCTCCAGCAGTGGAGAGAATAGATTGATGGATTGATCTTCAACTGCAATCAGCTCTTTCAGTATCCACCGCTGGACATGGGCCTCCTTATGCACACTGTCTTATGCATGAAGGATATATGGCTTTCAAACGTCACGCTGGCCAAGCGGGTTGGCGAGTCCACTCTTTCAGAGGTGGTGTAATTCTTCAGAGCTTGTGGTAACCGCTTTATTACCCTTAGTCGCTTTTTACGACACCCGTGAGAAGAGATGGGCTGGTGTTATTCTATGAGTATAGTCGGCTGACATCACACGGCACAACACAGATGGTTTTATCATTGAAATACATTTTAATCCACAAAAACCGTATTCATTCAGTGTTGGACATGGGCCTCCTCAGTTCTCACGGATATTGGCTTTTTTTCGGAATGGCTAAATTCTTGTGCCCCTAATGGCCTTTCAAGAGTCACCGGACATGGTGGAAATTGGGTTGTACATCGCCTTGAAACTCCACGCTGGCCAAGCGGGTTGGCGAGTCCACGCTTTTAGAAGTGGTGTAGTGCCTCAGGGCTTGTGGTAACGGCTTTGTTAATCCTTAGTCGCATTTTACGACACAGACGGGAGGGGTCTTTTTTGTCGTCGTGATACGCAGTCAAGGGTTGACTAGGTAAGGCGATATAGCATTTAGGTAGGTACCAATTATTTTAATTTTTGTTATTAACCTTTTATTTGTGTTGTGTTGCGTCAAATAAAATATTTTTTTCTTTCTTTCTCTTTCTTTCAAATGTTCTTTGTGCTGTCGGTTTTCGTTTCAACGCAATCCTAATAACAATAAACTCCATTATCTCATAGTCTGTTAAACATGTCTCCGAGACTGTGACTCAAGCTCGTACCGGTATGGACCACAATCGCGGGGTCAACCGGGGTCAAGCGATCAACTTTGACCGAACAAAGCCGAAATGCGCCGAATCCGCTCACTTGTATTTCGGTAATTTTCAATGTAAATACGGTACTTGACAAGGTCAGCGGGTGTTTCGCAGGTGTCTAATTATTAATACCTCCCACTAGTGGTTCCAAGTACTAATATTCTAAATCACTCTTCGTGTCTGAAATTAGTATTCGAACACTAAAAATTTGTTATTAAGATAGTGATTTCAGTAAAGGCTTGTCAAATTGTCAAAGAAGAAACATTTTCACTATACGTAGCGTTCGAAATATTGCTACTCGTATGATTGACGCAAGCGACCTCAAAGTCGTGACTTGTAATTTTCGGTGGGTTTGAATACATTTATTTCACCACTGGTTAAATAAATGGGTTTAATCGTATTATAAGTAGATTGTGTGAATATTTTTGTGGTGTATGTTGTGCATAGGTTATAGTTATAATTTATAACTTAAAGTGCGATAGGACTGGCATGTCTTGTTGAGACAACACTTCCAAAACGAAGACTTCAAACTTAAATTAAGGTATAGTAACACGAGTATAAGTAAATGTAATTTATTAAGCTTGAAACGAATAACCTATTCTGTCATTGAACTAATACCGAACATTTAGCGGGTATCTAAGGCGAATGTTCGCTAAAAGTTGCAAAAATCAAGTACCATCGAGCAAATGAATGTGGAGACTGGAAAACGCGACAATTTAATAGGTCACTAAACATAGTCGGAAATATAATTTTAATATTCAAATTCAATAATAAAATTAGCTTAGCATGTATACTAATTTTACTATGACTATGAATATGAATCATAAATAAATAAATACGAGTATGTCACGACCTGGGGCCTTACCACCATTCCTTATAGCAGTATTATTTTAAGCTTACTTCTCAATTTCGTACCACGGCGTCCTTAATGTAATACTTTGGCATTACATTAAGCATTAATACTTTGGTGGAGGTCATGGTACGAATATGAGTAATGTTGTTTTAAGCCTGAAACAAAACGTTCCTGCAACAATATTGTTTTGTAAAAGATGGTGGTAGGGCCCCTGCATGCGCCGCAACATTGAATATTCACACAAACACGTACTTTATACCACCTAACTGTATACAAACACCTTACTGTATACACAAAGCCACTATTTCATTTATTTAGTTTTTTTCTTCACTCTTACACACAGATACATACCCATATATACATACACTCACCTGAGTCGTACCCAATAGTTCATTGTAAATAGGTAAGCCCATCGCCTGTAATAATTATCTATGTATATAGCCTTGTATACATAGTAAAATCCGTTTTTGGCAATAAGCTTAATTTACATGTACACATTTTTTTCTTGATGTGGATTATTGTTCATAATTTAAAAAAAAATTGACAGACTAACTACGTCACTTTTTAGGAAAGTGACGTCACTGCAAACTTGTTTTATTTAAACTTGTTTTATTTTTATCACGTAACATTAAAGGCTAAACACATCTTAATCCGTAGTTAGCAATAAAATATGTACCTACCTAATATTATTAATATTTTTTTTGATATATAAAAGTTTGATGACAACCTCTGAATAGTGGATTTGGCTATGAACAGTAATAATCTGTCATATAACTTTAATCGGCAGTAATATATGTTTCCTGTGTATGGAACGCGATATCTTTGGAATGGTAATTGATGAAATTTTAAATGTGTTTATATAATTTATGGTTTAACATGCTTTTGTGTTAAGATATAATGAAATAATATTCTTTAGAAGTATTTACGTCAATATGAACATTACAATACATATGTTACGGGTAATGTTAGAACCGTCACTAAACCTAGGTTTACCCGAGATAACACCATACTATACGATCAGCCATATGGCTTTTGGTATGGTCCTTAGGAGAGGTCTATGTATACAGAGACTGCTATAGGTACATAGACATTTCCCAAGGACTGCCGCATACAATGAAGTTTTTTAAATAAACATAAATAAATACGCACCTCAAATAACAAAACTAACATAGTATGAATCACTACAGTTAATTAGTATTAATATTATTCATTGCCAAAGTACACTCAATTATACAAAAGCCAAGACAAATACTGTCAGCGAGTTTCACAAACAAATTTAAATTCCATGTTCTTTGACAGACAAACGAGAAAAATGTCACGCCGAGAAAAAAAATAATCGACCTTCCATTTCGCAATGTCCCATCAGATTTTTATATTATATTTATCACCACCCTTTTAAGTTGAGATCGCGCCAATGCATTTGGTGTCTCTGCCTAAAACAAACAATTTGTAATCCTGAATTATGTGCTGCTGAATGCATACATTTAAGAGATATGAATCTATAAAATGAGGGATGCGAAACAACGAAATATTCTCAGAAATTGTATCGATAATATCAATTTAAATGTAACTTTTGTGAGCGCAATAATTGAAGACATACATAAACTATGCATTGACATTGGCAGACGATTGACCTAATTTTAATATCACAGACGCTTTACGAAATAATTGATCCCATTTAAAAGATTGCTATTTTTAAATTAAACGTTGAAGTTACTTTTTAATGTCAGAACTAATATTTGCATCGTTTAAAACTGAGTTATTAACTTTATCGATAAAATCCAACCCTAATATTAAGTCATCGACTTAAACAAATAAAAACATCGACGTGTCGCATCGCCTCCGACCTTTCCAGAACGGCGTGACTATTTGTCACCTGCACTCGACTCCCGTACAGAGTCGCTGCGAACATGCTGATTCGGATCACTAGTTGCAGTTTCAAAAATCTTTAAGAGACATTAAACTCAAGCGACATGTTATCAAATGCTCTTTGGAATAAAGTTCAATATCACGATCGTCAATGATGGAGATGGGACGTTAGAGGATGTGTAGACAAATTTATTTGTGCATATTGTATTCAGAGACCATGTTGTTCTAACCGCATTGCGATCAATTTGGCAGGTATTGCTTGAATTCCTACGTGGTTCTTAAAAATACATGTAACATGTTAATATTTTTAAACAAAGCCAATTTGATTTAATGAATAACGTATATATGAAGAAATCTAAAAGTTTCTCAAGTTAATAATTAGAAATCACTTAATTGATTAAATCATAAATTTGAAATATTCTAACACAAAAGTAACTGAATGAAGTCTTCATTTCATACTGAATATAAAAGTAAAAAAAATCTTTCACACAATTATTACCGACTTCAATGACACCAATAACTATAGTTTTGTTACTCAGCACTCGACATAATCGTAGGTCATATAATCAGCATGTTATATTTGATGAGTTATGGGCACAATAAAAGGTAATACAGACGGATTCAATCTTTAATTGCAAATACAAGACTACCGCACAATTCACCGGATAGATTGAGAGCGAGTTGACATTTCACTTGTGAGAAGTAACATAATCTTGCTTTTACAAATGTTGTCTCAACAATATTTGCTGGAGGACCTATAATCGATAGGGTAGATATATCCCCAATGAAGGCCACGTACCGGAAAGTACCGGTACGTCCTCCGTCCAGGTGTACCATACTATCTATAATAACTTCATATGTAGATTTTTTTCATTATTTGTGTCATCATTAATTGGGGATATCACAATTTTTGAACATCCCACTACAGGGCAGAGGCCTCCTTAAATATATTCATTAGATACTAGCTGTTGCCCGGGACTTCGTCCGCGTGGACTTTAGTTTATAAACATTTTATAGCATTTTTATCGAACAAATTTTCGACGTGATTCTTTAAATTGATATAACTTTTTTATTTATGAACTGATTGAAATAAAACAAACACTAAAGCTTACCACAATACATTAGTGAAATCCGCACCCAAATCGGTTAAGCCGTTTCTAAGATTAGCGCTCACAAACGCACAGACAAACAGATAAACAGACAAATAGACAAAAATTCTAACAATCATTGTTTTGGGTTCTATTGCGTTTATAAAGGCCTCCAATAATATTTTTCTCATATATCTTCCATGTACAGACAGCGATCGGTTACATTTTTATTATATATATAGATATAGACTAGCGACCCGCTCTCGCTTCGCTTCAGTTTAGAAGTTTTTTTTTTTCAAAATTTCAAAATAAAATATGGCCTATATTAGACACGGATAATGTAGCTTCCTATTTGTGAAAGAATTTTTGACATCGGTTTAGTAGTTCCAGAGATTACCCCCAACATTCAAACACACAATTTTACCTCTTTATTATATTAGTATAGACTAAGCGGTTTCAGATCATAATGTATTACGCAAGCCCAATGATCTATCCACTATTTACTATCTATTTACTTGTAATCTATTTACTATAGATTACACGATTAATATTACTACATGATTGACGTTTTCTTGAATGATATAGTTTTAATTGATTGACGTGTGCATTAGTACTGGACATTACTCAATTGACATATATATCTAGATACACATAATACATATTGACATATACCATTCATTGCACTCGCAACACATTTTCGCCTGTAATTATCACAATGAATAAATAAATGATTAAAGTAATTATATAAATGTTATTATAAAGTTAAGGAAATGACAAAAAAACTGTTCAATGATTCATATTTTTTTTATTCATTGTTGTAGGTATTTATAATTAATCAAATAAAAGCATGGGACTGCGTTTTTGCGTTTTTCGTGCGCTTCCAAAGAGTCCTCTTCTGTCCTCACTAAACCTAACCTATATATACATTGATTTTACAAATGCTGTGTGTTTTTACTTTAATAGACTAAACTATATATATAACTTCTATATATCTATATTCAATCATTGTAATTATAATAAATTATAAATAATAATTGCAATAACTATACTATAAGAAGATAAACTATTTAGTTTGATAGCGATAGATCTGTAAATATTGAAATAAATAAAAAAAATTGTAATGTAATTATTTGTTTCATATTTAAGTTTGTTGTAGGGTTATATTGCAACCCTTTGGAGGTTGAATTTCGAAAAGTCATAATTAACAAAAAAGGTTCAATAGTTGAATGAAAAAAATATTTATTTGTGTTTCTAGCTACAGGCAGTCGCTCAGCGTTCGTTATTCAATTAGTCAGTCAGGACATTTCTCTTCATATGTATAGTACGATGAGGTCTATATGCTAAATTTGGGGCTTTTTGGCAGGAACTCGAGATGTGGAGTTTATTGTTTTACTCGAGAATTATTGTTTGTTTATTGTAAAAATTGTGTATTAGGCGTTTCGTGGTTTAATATGGATAGTTTATCAAACTTAAACTCAGTTACTCAGTACTCAGTTTACTGAGCGACTCCTGACTTACTCCGACGGGATGGACATTGACAGGATACGTTTTACACTTTGAAATTGTTGATTGCCATATATATAAATATACTAAATTTCATCTCTCTAACTTAAATAGTTCTTGAGATAGAGACACTGCATAAAAATCTTCTCCCGTTTATTATCCTCTTCCCAGTAAACTTACCAAAAATATTTTCTTAGTAGATACGTATGTCATAAAATCTATCTACTGTGCAAATTTCCTGTTTCTTGCTTTACCGGTTTCGGCTTAGCGATGATGAATCAGTCAGTCAATCGGTCAGTCAATCAGTCAGTCGAGATAAAGTTTGGCATAGTAATTCCAGAAACGGATCTTAGAACACAATCAACATTTTCACTTTCACATAACACGATACACGAGGAAAATAAAAAAAAAAACATTCCTAATTTCCTACGCACAAACCCAAACCGGTATCGGTACATATCTTACATATACATATCGGTACTTAACCTAAATTCTAAAAATTTAGTAGCAATAAATGGTCCCAAAGCAAACGAATTCTACAGCCAGTTACACGGTCATTTATACCAAAAGGGAATGAAGTCATAACAAGGTCAAATGTATGGCTTGATGAATAAACATTACGTTTGTAATTAGATGTTTGATTTTTTGAGGAAGATAATATGATGTCAACTTAAGGGAGAGTAAAATAAAGCTGCGTTTTGATTGTTTTGTTCGTGAATATAGTGAATTAGGCAGTTTATTGTTTCTTATGTCAATTGGATTAAAACTGATATATAGATAGATATGTATAGATGCACTTTATTGTAGATAGAAATAGACAATAGATTAAAATTAAATTGAGTATATTTATAACGATAATATTCAAAATTGTTTTGATTCTCGTCTTACATATTAATATTCGTGAGCATGTGAATTTGATTATTTTTCGTAAAATGGAGTATTTTAGAATATTATTATTTAATGGAATAATTCAAGAAAGTGCATCATTGTGATATATTTTTATTTATTTTTAGTTTTGAAAAAGAAAGAATATTCTACAAATAATTTACATAGAAAATTAAAATCATTATCCAATTTAATGTATCCATCTACCGTTGTACATATTAGATAGACAGTAAATATTTCGTGAACATCCTACGTCTCTAACATAATATTGTGAGACTATCAATATAAATAGAATTATAAGTTTTCGAATTCTAATAAAATTTTATAGGTACAAACTAAAGTTAACGAATGAAACAGTTTGTTAATTCGGTGTGAACAGGTTTCTATATGCGTAGGCGTAAAGACATGGGATAAAATCGATTTTTAGAACGGATGGCCCACAAAATAATTGTGAAAAATAATAACCGACTCGTTTAAGATCCAGTTAGTTCTCTCGTATCAATAGATGTTGAAGATAAGGTCACAAATAGCCCGAGGAACAAACAAATTACGCAATGGGTATTGCGAATCGAGTTTAATATCCATTCAAAATGAATCGACCATGATATATGAGAAATTGATTGAATTAACTCAATTCTAAACATCTACATATTTAATAGTGTTAGTACACTCGAACAAATCATAAATAACAAACGATCAAACCTCGAATTAAGTTAAGTACCGCAAGCGGCGCCATCATTATTCTTCATAAGACACCGTAATTCGTCTAATGATCCCCAAAACTTGGACTACCGAACTAATAAACATCAATCAAGCACTAAAGCGTTATCAAAACGTATCAATCACGGCATTGTCTATAAAGAGCATGAATTTATGCAAACAGGAGAAACAAGAATAAAAATTAAAGGGAATAACGTTTGACGTGTACCTACTGTGCAATATACGAAAGAATCGATTAGTCATTATTTGATTTAGTTCGGCGGGCCTGGCTGGCCCCTGGAGTGCGACGGCGGGGGGCTACCACGAGAGCGGCTGCTCTGACTCTTGCAGTCATCATCAGCCGAACCTTCGACACTTTATATATGGCAGCGGTGGAAATGGATGGCTATGACTCTATATTATACCTGCAGGTCAACGGAGCACGATTATTCAATGCAGGAATCGGAGACGCGGTCTATAACCCGATAAGCGATGAAGCGCAAGATAAGTTCGATGATAATTCTTTGTTCAATGATGTTTAAACGCTATTCACACTTCACAAAGGAAGCGGTTTGGTAGGCAGAAAGGCGATTCAAATCAACAGAACTGCACACATTCATTTACTCTTACAGAAGTAATAAACTTCAAGGGGGGTTAATTATGAATAAGCAATCTCTTCTTAATAAGTAAAAAACACCAGCAATATGAACTCAATGCAACATAATTTACTGACTTTACATGCTCATTTATGATTAGTCGGCGCGAAAGGGCAAATCCTGTATTAAGATAGGTAATGAGGTTAAATTCAAACACAAAGTTCATATTGACATAAGTGTTCATTAAAAGATATTGTAATTTAAATTCTAGTAAGAAAACATAAAGTTTCTTATGGTTACGATGTATATGAAATTACTGACGAAAATGCAGTAGAAAATTAAGTACAAAAAGGTATAATATTTAATAAGGAATTAAGTACATTGGACTTTATTAAAGTAATATATAGGGTTGGTATTATAAGAGAAGGCGTTAATGAAAGAAAGAAAGAAGTTAACGATGGATTGTGTGGTAAGTCGGCACCCTGCTGCCGCGGCCCCCGACCGCGCCTATCACGGACAAGACATCGATTAGTGATCGACTGAATTCAATTGCATGGCGAGACAAGAACTCGATACCGTCGACGAATCGAGACGGACCGATCGAGATTTGTATTGTTCAGTTTTTCAAAAATTTGCATTTTGTGAACGTAACGTCAACACAATGCTGAGTCACCTGACAAATGAAAGAGTTGATCGTGTCCCTGATATCGAAATGCGTTGACCGTAAGCTCCATTTTTATTATTGTTGTTACATGATTACTGTCAACTGTAGCAGCACGCGTATTTCGATTTAAAAATCAAATCGTCACTGCATCGTCATCCGTACTCGTGAGATCGATCACAATGGTGTCAATTTGTTATCCTTTTTAGTAGGCTAAAGAACATCAATACTCTATTGTAAGGTCTGCCAAATACCAACGTTGTTAAAGAGTTCCGTATTGAAAAGCCTCTTGACTCTTGATGTATGCGTTTATTTATCAATAGTTCAAACGAAACAAGTAGAGTCAAGGTTACTTACCATTCTTACAATTTTTATAGCCTTTAATGAAATTAGACAACTGATGACAGGTTCACTCATTTCCAATACAATAAGGCCTTCATAAATTCTTAGAGTATCAACACCTTCTTCATGAAAATTATTTTTGATGTTCCTTTATTGAATAGAGACATTAAAATCTATACAACGGTTATCTATGATTGTTTACGTCCTACGTTGCGTGTAACTATTTTTGTGAAGCATGAAAGTGATCACGCATGCTTGCCACGGCCACGTGATATTTCATGTTTATTGGTTTAAGTCATGACATCACTGTATGTGGTGGAAGCATTGACGGGTATACTTAATATATAAAAAATTAAGAGTTTATTTTGACCACGGCGGCGCGTTTATCATACTTGGCGTAAATATAAGTGTTTTATGGGTCGGTAGCGGTAAACTTTATTGTCCTTCATATTTATAAGTTTATTCGATTGCCCGCAGTGTTTTATCTGAGTTATGCACTTGTGATAATGTTCGCGTGAAGAATTATTTTTATTGAGTTTACATCCACGTTTGTCGTCTCGGTTGGGGTATTTAAATATTCTAACATTTAACTTTAGATTCGTTTCTTTTCTGTTTATATTTTCTTACATTTTAACTTAATATTACAAATTCTTAATTACTTTTAAATTATAATTAAAATTTCGTAATTATTTTTTAGCTTTAATTGCCTATTTGGGGTAACATCAGAAGTGTTTGTTTCTTTTCTGTCTTAAAATATACAAAATGATTTTCTTTTCTTTTCTTTCTGTTTCATTCTCTTCCTATATTCTTTTAAGTTTTTCAGGCATTCTAATTTTATCAATAAACATAACTTTTCATAATTACAACGGTTTTTCTTTTATATTGATCATTTAATTCGCCTCTGGTGTTTGTTTTCCCTTCTATATCATATCATCTTATGACATCTTTAGAGGTGATGTATCCGTGTATGACTTTTATATTAAAAGTATATATTTAATAAAATGTTAGGTACCATGAACAGTATTATTCCATTGTTTCGTCAACTAAAAGTTATAAATCCAATGTTCATATAAGATAAAGACGATCATATATTTTTGCATTCTCTACACAGTAGGGCTCCCACTGTTAATCTAATAAAGGAATTTGAATAATGCCATTAATAACATCTCCGGCGAAACGTGCTTTACTCTTCGTATTGTACATTTGATACCATTATGGTTCTTAAATGATCTTATATTCTCGTAGATGGCTGCCTGCCAATGTACTCATAATGTAGAAAGAGTTGATTCGTTATAATTATATCCTTCTGAAAAATATATTAAATGCAAATAAATATAGTAAAAAGTGTATACTCTACGCTTCTAATTTTCGAATCCCATAGCAAACTAAACTTTTGCGAGGGAGAGAGTACACGCTGCAATAAAACAGCCGCTGGGCGCGCTCGATTGGCCACGCTACCCCTCTCACAGAAGACTATCTTGTAATGTACTGCATTTCCTACTTTATCTTATTTCCCTAATGCACGTACGTGTTTCGGTACTGAGTGAGATGTGCCAGAGCTCACCCCCATCCTATCCCTTCCCATTTTCCCAATCCTTTCTCCAAATCCATTCCTATATCTCCTAAGGTAGGCAGCGCATCCGGAGTCGTGCCAACGTTTGTCATTTTGGACTAATGTTGGCATGTATCGCGGATGTCTATGGGCGACAGTATCCACTCAGGTGGACTGTATGCTCGTCTGTCCCCTTTTTCCATAAAAAAATAAAAATAAAACAAAATTGCATACAAAATAAATAAATAGCAACTAAAGGATCTCTTTAAGAATATCATCCAAATTCGAAAGGAAAATTATCCCTAAAGAATCTTTAACTTTATCAATAACCTCTTAAAAATATAGTTTTTTTTAGAAATTCTGTACCCACTCCAAACGGACGTTTTTTCAAAAGGAGTATATGGCAGTTTGTCGCGATTCGTATCGTTGTCGATTATATATTTTAAGGTAAGTAGGTACTATACCTACTTATATTTATGTTATTATTTATTATTGGATGAGTTTACTGAAGACTATCAGCATATCAGTAAGAATTCACTGAAGATTAATTAATTCAATATCGCTAAAACCTTATTGGTATTCTTTTCCAATATGGTAATTCCGTTCATGCTCTATAACCGTCTCTATTCAGCTGACATGTCCATGCAACGGGGATATGTTTTGACCAAACCAAGCGTGATAATCGAATTAATTGTGACTATAGACCCACGCTTAACTCAAACACTTCTCTCTAACAATTATGACTTTTATTTTCTCATCAATAAGGTTTAGTATTATGTTACTGGACTGTACGAATTAATTGTCAATATGACAGGTCGGCCGCACGCGCATCTTTAGAGATAAGACCGTCATTCTTGACTGTGTTAGTACATATTATTAATTAATAATTAAATTATTTTAGTCATTTTTGCAGTGCTTTTTGGTGATAGTCAAAGTGTGCAATTAAATGCACCACAGACCATCGTTGTCAATAACTCAGTAGTTTTTGTTAATAAGTTGAGTTTGGTTTCACGAATCGATTCCTATCTAATTACATTATGCTATCGATACATATTACATTACATTATTCCTATTCATACATTATACATTACATTATACATATTGCTAAATTACATTATTCCTATCGATTATGCTATCTAATTACATAATCGTGTGTTTAGGAAGAGTTAAATACTTTTATACTCTGCACCTTCACTTTTAAAGAATATCAAAAAATAGGAATTTATTGAAAATTGTACATGTTATTATTATTATACACAGTTTTTTTACAAAACCTATTATGACTTTTATTTTTATCTGATTGCGAAAATCTTATCTGAATAGGTGACCACTACGGACAAGTTCGTCGACATATTTCAACTTTATAACGCCAATAAACAACAGCGAATTCCCTACAGAGAGGCGAGTTGTAACAAATCGGTGCGCCCGCGCCGATCGCTGTTTACACGCGGAACGAACCCGCTTTTAATTGCACAACAAAAACGCAGAAATAAGACATTGTGCTAAGTAATTAGATTAGCACAGCACGTTATTTATCCGATCCGGTGTTGGTTGGGTTGAGTGAGAATTATATAGAGTTGTCAATACAGCATTTTGTCATCTTGTGACAGATAGTTCTTAACACTCATTCGTAAAATCCTGCGTTCAAACATGGTCCCATAGAGATTTTTTTTATTTATTTGAAAACTAAATCTGTCGCATATTATCGTATCGTACAAAAGGCGAGCTTGATGTCTTAAGGCATTCTCTAAACTTTGGGTTATACAGAAAGGTTGAGGTGCGATGAAAGATATAATTGTATATAATTTATACAACTATATGAACATTTTAATTATCACTAACTTGACGGTGAAGAAAAACATCTTGAAGGTGTCCTCACTAGGCATGCGGATGTTTGCATGCCCAAGAACTAAAGTAATTAAAAGCTGAGATATGGGTATCTATCATCTCACACTGACCCTGGGCCCGAAACCCACTCGTGATTACTGGTTGAGTGACCTGTGGCTTATAGTGGGATGTTATAGACTGATATCGATCAAAATTATTTTTAAAGTTCATTCCCTAACCGAATGAATAGGTTTCTTATACAATGTTACATTTGTAGTTAGCGATATCTAACCGCTTATAAATTAAGTTGACTATGAACTGCAAAGGATTTGGCAGATTGCACATGTCCATTGCTGGATATAGATCTCTCCCAACAGTCGCCACCATATACAAGGAGTGATATCCTCGGCAGTGACGAAACGGAAAAAATGTGAATTTTTTTTCCAATTTCTCCAAGGTTATTTGTATATTGATACGGGATTCAAAGAAAACTTTTCAAACTCTTCGCATTTTTACAAACAGTACTTACCTATAGTAATGACTAATGACGCACGAATTTTTACAGGGTAGATTTTGATACTATCTTAGCTTTTTACACAAAAATACTTAAGATTTCTCATAAAACTTTACCAGTACCTAAACGAAGGGTACTACAATTGTGGTGCTATAATAAAAAAGCTTCTCCGAAGTTTAATGTTTAGAATGGAATATTAAAAAAAATATCAACGTACACAGATGTTGTGCAAACTTCTGCAACACTTATAAATCGTAACTTTTTAATACAATCTGGCCCACATGATTTATTTTTAATGTATTATATAATATTTGTCAACAACTAGACCACATTGGCAAGAGATAAGCTCATCTAATAGTACACAATTAAACTTAATTATATTTTTAATAACGTGGTCAAAGTAATATCTCTTGTAAGTAACAGTCCACACGACATGATTTTGACCCCAATTTCGGGCTTGTCGGCAAAAAAGTAAGATGAAAATTTCAGATTATAAGAAGTTCAAGCTTCTTATAATGTCACTGGTGGTTTTAACTACTCTATATTACGTACTAACTATCACAAATGCAGTAAATTATAGTTTAATCTATGCGAAACAATGCAGTATAAATCTTAGATTAGTCTCACCTGAACTTCGTTATGCAGCAATTATTAGAGTTCGCTCCTGGCGAGTCCGTCTTTAAATTATTCTCATTTGCAATCATACTGTACTTTGTGCTGTATGAGATGTCCAATCACGAAACACAAACGTGTGTGTTGCACAATGCTAATTACTTTACTCAAATAGAATTGGAACTGGTTTCAAGTAAGACACAAGACAGCAAACACAAGACACTTACCTACAACAACAACAGAATAAAATGTTGATATTATGGTTTTTACTAATCATTAAGACGGTGTACTGAGATTTCAATGCTACCTTCTGCATATGTACAGTTTCAGAGATATAGGCACATAAATCTTTAGTAATTTATACACTGATAAAATAATTTACAATAAATTAGTAATTAGAAGTATAAACATTAAAAGTATTTTGATAATGCTCATACTCATAAATTGCAAGTGAAAGATAGTGATGACAATAACTTTTAAGTATAGAGATGGACGTTTTTACTTTATCGATATACCGGTGTTGACGCACGTGCCTTTTACGTAGGTACTGTACTTTACATAAAAAAGTTACCAACTAAGTTATTCAAAAATAAACCAGGCATATTAGTAAGTTACTTTTCCTCTTAATTGTGATAATCATAATTAAGAGAATAATAACAATTTATAATACAATTTTAGGGTCTATCCCTTCAACTAGTTAAATGTATAATGTAACTTAGCTGTTGCCTGTAAAATTTAAATTTAAAAAAAATACAATTAAAATTTCTACCTTACAGTTACGGACTTAACAGTATTCTAACTTAATATAATAAATAAGAAAGTTGGTTTATTTGTGTGTAGCTAATAACAATAATAACTCGGCAACAAATACACGAATCTCTACCTTCGGATCACACGGGATTAATTTACGCGGGCGAAGCTGTTGACACAGGTTAGTAATGCCTGAATTTCATACTGAGTTATTAAACTTATTATATCGATAGAGCACCGGCGTCACGTATGACACCACTATTCCGTAATCGTGTGTGGTAAAAAAGAAATAAAGTGATCCAAGCTTTATTTACCCAAATGCGGCTGTAAAACATAAAAAATCGTTTTCCACCAAACTTTAATTGCCGGCAATGAAGTAATTAAATGTGACAATCGTAAAACACTGAGGCCTAATAAAACATTATAGCCGTGTCGACCCGGGGTCAAAGTAAACCGGTTAGTGCCTTCGAATCGGTTAAAAAGAAATGTTTGATAGAGCTCTGTTTTTAAAGCCAAAGTATCGTTTTTCTAGAGTTCTATGATGATTGGTGAGATGGCATTTATTTTTATGATACGGACATTTGACACCTACATCGTGTTGAGGTATGAATAGCATCGTTCTAGTATCTTCAATGGGCACACTTTCGATAAGCGTAATCGTCATATTTTTCAGTGAAAACTAATAAATAATTTAAATATATATAATTCTTGTTCTTTAATTCCATCGCGTCTCTGACGTCATCACATATAGGGAATGATTTAGGAATATTTAAGTAAAAGGACATTATTGTCGGTCCTAGTTTGTTACATGTTGACTGAAAGAATCAATTATATAAGTTCAAGGAATAAATCATTAAAACTCAATTAAAAGAGCGGGTATGAAACGTATATTGTAGTTAAGTTTATGTGTATGCTAGTGTTATATTATGGTACATCACAATTCACTATAGTTTTACTTAATCTTAACTGTTATTGCACCTACCGCGCTATCTCTGCATAGTCCAGAGATTGACTGTGAGATAATGCTACAAAGCGTTAAGTCCGCCTTATGTCATTCTGTGTAATAAAGAGTAAATAAATATTGAGAATCAGTCTTAAAAAAATGCAAGTTCCTTCATCTTAAAAATTAGATATTAGATCATGTTTCCATTTAAACATAATTTTGAAATAACGAAATTTTGTCAGAAAATCGTAACCATAGTCAATAAGTTTGTACCGTCAATAAGTTGCTTAGATATCGTCACATTTTTGTTTGTTTCTGTACATGATAAAGTTTACAAATACTTAATGATATCATAGGAACGGTAATTCCATTATACTTTCACGTATCGCTTTCGTATTGATACTTAAGTTGTGAAATTCTATATCTTAAAAAATATCTTCTACAAAAACTTTACAGTCATTGCCTATTCGTAGGAAGATACACAAATACGTAGGCAATTATGTATTGGTCAGGCCTACCTTATTTACATTTTATTGATTTGTTTAATCTTGGTATTATAGATAGCACGAAATCATTTGTTAGATACGAGTTTCAGTGAAAACATATAATATATATACATACATATATATGGTGTATTTCTTTTTTTAGTGAAATTTTATTTTACGTATATCGGCATCACAGAAACCTTCAAATATGCTGTTGAATGGCTCTAATCGTCTTATTATTTTATTATAGGTACTATTAAACTATGTGTATGTATATATGTGTGTGTGCGATTAAATTACCGTATGTGTGAGTGTAAGCATAAATTCATTTATTTAAAAAAATCAAAATAGTATATTACGCTATAAAAATACGTAATGATATTGCATAATTTTTTATACTTCGCACATTTGCTAGGTCCTATCGAGACGAAAAATGATGTCTATCATTAATAGTCATTATAAAGTTTATATGACAGAGCCTATATACATAAAAATACAGTTTATACGGTAGATTACTCCTACCTGCCGTGGCAAAAGGTCTCGGGTTTGATTCCCGGTCTTACATTCATTTGTTTAAAGATAAATGTTTGTTTGGGTCTGTGTGGTGTGTTGGTGTGTCTGTGTGTGTGTGTGTGTATCTCTGGACACAGGGAATCCAAGTGTGGGCCATTGACTGTGGTGTTAGTTATAAAAAAAACACGAAACATTAATAAATCCAGGTTACTTGTATTATTTATTGTTACGTTCGTCTGAACATATTTAGTACCAACGGAGGGTAGAATGACTTTTGTTTTGCTACTGTCAGTCCTTCAATCATTATCATTTGTAACCAGATTCTGTTATTGTAAATGAGATAATGAACTTCCAACACCATTGATAACAATTGGTAATCGAATATTTAATTTTACACCAATACTTACGCATTTATGGTCCAAAATGTATTTTGACAACTTTTGATAATTTTCTGAAATTGAAGATAGTAAATAAAATTCAACGCGAAGTAATAAAAATCTGAATTGCGAATAAAGTGAAGTACTTATGAATTATTTCCTCCGGTAATTTTATGCGACTATAGTGCCAAAAATTTCAGTGAACACAAATACACAATAAATATCGTACAAATGTATGTACGAGTGTATAATATGTATGTATGTATATTTATGTATTATTTATCACTATGGAGCTTAAATAAATTCTTCAAATATAAAATCTTCTAATAACTTGTACTTTGTATTACTCTGTATGTTTTTGATGTAGAATAAAGTGTCTATGGATCTAATCTTTCCTATGTGTATGTATTTATATCGTTACCTGCGTTTTCTACTGCTAGAAAAAGCTTACCATCATAGATGATTGTCCGCTCTTTTTATCCAGTCAATACCGGTGACATACCCGAACCGATGCTATAAGGACACAGGTGCCTACGAGAAAAAAACGGTCAAAGGTCAGCTTACTTGATAAAACAAACACGCTTAGGTATTCTTCGTTGTTATATAGGAAATTAACTTGATAATGTATACATAGGTATAATATTAATAATAAATATCGCTGTGATACAATAATATGAAAGTAGAGTTCATAATTTTACAAATTACAAAATTAATATCGAAGGTTTACAAGTTCAAGAGTTCCAAGGGCAATCCTTACGTCTTTATTTGATCTCGTCCAGTATCAAATCTCAACTCTACATTGAAGCTATCTCTTTCTAACCTCTCACTTAAGAGAAAGATGCCGAAGGAGTTTCTTAGCATACAGAGTAGTGGTTATTTTCAGAATAGGCCCACAGACGCCTAATATGCAAGAACCGGTTGTATGCAATAAATTAAACCCACATCGGGTCAGAGGTCTCGGGTGTTCGTGCCAAAACCTTAGGCTGGAGGACGAAATGTAAGATCAATTTTGAGTTGAGGGACATGTTGGTGTAGCAGAACCTGAAGATTTTATGACGGAAGTATTATATCGAATTTGCATTACATACTCATAGTAGTTGTTACTTTGACCGATTTTCGAACGATTAATATAAACTGAATTAATATTTTATCAAATCCATCAGACACTTATGCCAAAATACCTGTAATACCTTTTATTTAATGTTTGTAGAACCTTTAAATTGAGAAGTGCCAGCAATTTTACTTTAGACTTCTCCTAATGTTTACATAACTGACAGGACTTTTTAGCCGGAACCCAAGAAATAAAGTTCAGTTTTTATTTGATATTGTAAAAATTATGTATTGTGGGATTTTTGGTTTGATAGTGATAGTTTATTATACTTCTGTGCTACTGCATAATGCTTGTGATAATTAAATAAAAGCGTGTGAGACTGCATTTTTCGTGTTCTTCTCTAGGAGTCTAATTCTCCTCAGTAAACCTACTATCACTTTACCGAGAGACTCTTACTTCGACGGACAAGTCCGGTGACTCTTTAAAGGCCACTAGGGCCACAAGAATTTAGTAAATCCGAAAAAAAAAAACTTCGACGGTACTGGACAATAACGTGGTAAAAACAATTCTGTTTTATTATTTGCTATGTGTGTGTGTGGACCAATGGCTATGCCAGTGTCCAAATAAATTATTAAAAAAACAAACTGATATTATTTGTCAAAATTTTGACATTTGCATAACATACTCATCTACCTCCAGAACTTCATACAAAAGTACAATGACTGACACTAGGCATAACTAGCATAAAATAACAGGCGTTATTATCTATAATCTACTCGCAAAACATAACCGAGAAATTGCCTATTTAGTCACGCCTACTTAGGGACCGGGCGTCTGGACTCAGATAATTTCATTCCTTTAGCGAAATGAAACATTAGGCGCGATTAGACTGAGCGAACATCTTAAGCCGTCGCAAATCGCCATTATGTTCTAGTTGTTTAGAAACTAGGTTAGCTAAAAGTTCTGTCGGGACTTTTTCGCAAGAACTCGAGAAATGACGTTGAGTTTTTATATGAATACTATGGATCTAATCTTTCCTATGTGTATGTATATCGTTACCTGCGTTTTCTACTGCTAGAAAAAGCTTACCATCATAGATGATTGTCCGCTCTTTTTATCCAGTCAATACCCGAACCGATGCTATAAGGACACAGGTGCCAACGAGAAAAAAACGGTCAAAGGTCAAATTGTATATTGTGCGTTTTGTGGTTTAATAGTAATAGTTTGTTTAACTTCAAAGTGTTTTCGTGCGTAATGTTTGTGATAATCAAATAAAAGCATAGGACTGCATTTATTTGACCACTACGGAGTCAACGTCTGCCACTACAGAGTCTACGGTCACAGCTACCACGAGCTCGGGCACGACAGCTACAGGAACCACGGCCACCAGCACCGAGGCCACTATGAAGACGACTTCTACGCGTAGAGAGGCATCGATACGTGGGGACAAGGAAGGCAAAGCGCACGTCGAGGATAATGCGGCGGCGGACGTCACAATCGTTCCACGGGCCGCGAGCATCGCGGCAAGGTCGCGCCGCTCTACTGCGTCCTCGAAGAAGAAGGAGCGTCTAGAAATTGAACGAACCCTGCTACAGCTGCGCCTGACTGCCAAGGAGCAAGAGCTAAGGCTCGCGGAGCTGGGATCGAGCTCTGAAGAAGAAGACGATAAAGGAAAGGAAGATAAAGAAGCATCGTTCCGGTTGGAAAAATGGCTAAATGGGAACGAGGTTCATGCATTTGTGCATTTGTGTGCTTCCAAGTATTTCTCTTCTTTCCTCAGGTCTGACTTACTTCAATCGAACTGGATATTAACAGAATACGTTTTAGACTTTGAAATTGTTTATTAAGATGAAATCTTGACACTGGCAGAATGTGCTAATTGCACCATTGCCATATTGAAAAAAGGTTCTATCATTCTACTTAATATAATATTGTATTAAAGAAGAAAATCTCAACACTTTGCTTACACATATTCTTAAAATAATTATTGTCTTAGTACCACAACAGTTTTGGCAAAGAAATGCTAAGAGTGTAAAACGGTGATAGGTATCTATTTCTCGACTCTCATTCGTGACAGTTGAGAGTCAAGATGAGTTCAAATTCTCATCTAATAGCTGTACTTACGGATTTTAAATAGATGAATGAAAGAAAACAACGTGAGGAAATTCGCTTACTCGCGAATTAGGAAAAAATGCCACAACTGGGCCCGCGGGGTGGATTATGACCCGAAACCCATCCTGTGACTTACTAGGGGAGGGCTTTGGGTTATAAAACGACTGAAAGCGGAATGATAGAAGCTGATATCGACTGCTATGACATTTTTTGCTACAAGCAGATTAGTGAAAGGAATATTGTAACGATCAATTGAAATTAAGGCCAATAAATTTTACAGTAAATTGAGTGAATTTTGAATATTTTTTCAAACGACATGAGTCGATCATAATGGATCAGAAATTGTCACCTTCCACAGTCTTCATACATTACGAGTTAACACGACTTCTTTTGGTGTGTCCCACTAATTAGGGACAGCAAAAATGCAACAACATAGGTTTAAGATTGTTTAAGATCGTTGTATCTCTTACTTATGTAATCTTTAAGCATCTAATAATGGTGGGAAATTGTTTCAAAATCCAAATTGTCCTGAGTGTCCCAACATCACGATGCAAGTTGTCCATCAAATGAGCGTGCGCAGTGTGGGCGAACGTTCACAAACATGACGCCATGTTGCATAACCTTTGTATGGCAAGACTTATGGGAAACTAGGGATGTTTATTTGCTTATGTTATAATGGAATAGAATTATATTGATTTAGTTACTATTATTCTAATTAGAACATTAAGGTCTTATGTAACAATTATATAACAAACGGTCCAAAATATTCTGAGATGTCAAGTGCAATTGAACCAGTTGATTCGAGCATTGTATACCTCAAGGAAAAGCAGTAAGAGAGAGGTTTCGGTTTACAATATACAATATCGGCTCTTTGGTGGTTGATGGATATCAATATGTTCCAGGTCTTTTTTACACTTAGGCATGCGGATTTTCTTCACGATTCCTCCACTACCGAGTTAGTGATAATGGAAAAAAATGTAGGTACTTAATAAAGCACTTAATGGTACGGTCAGAGGTTAGTATTTTTGACCTGACAAATCTAGAGTTGACACCCTCAGGATATCCTACTAAAATATTATAATTTCTAGAGGTAAATTTTAGAGATTCATGTGAATTATAATATTTTATTAATTGTGCTATAGTAACCAAAATCATAGAATGTGAAGCCCTATTTAACTCACAGAGCTAAGTATATCTGTAGAACTTCTATTACAAATTATGAGATATCTAATAAATAAACATAAATCTGTAATTAGATAAAAATCAATTATATGTCTGAACTCTGACTTCATCCAATAATAATTTACATGTTATTAGCACGGTGATGATTCTCTAACTTGATCACGGTATAACTGTAAAATGTAAAAATACGCCCAAAAAGCTTTGGGCACGTTTAGCGAGACGGTAAATCACAAGATAGCGTGGAGAAAGCTAAAACGGTTCGAACCATATGGCTAGGTTGACAATAATTTTTATATTTGATGGGACTAAATTGGACGCATGCTAGTTAAAATAGAAAGAAAAATAATAAAAAAAATAGAAAATAACAAAAATCTGTTATCTATAAACCCATCAAATTTGATCAACCTTTGATCTTTAGTTGTTCTGTTTGTATGGCCACGGGTGGACATGGCGCACTTGAGTAATCAAAGAAGAAATCCATGAAATACTCTAATTTGTCTATAACATGGAGTATAATATAAACCTGAGTGTATACCAAAAACATTAAAACTAAATTAGCTGCTCCTACAAATTTAAGAAAGCTTATACACTAAAGTAGCACCTACTACACTTAAAGAAGTAATGTTAAGCCATAATAAATGCATTACATTTCCTACAACATTAGTTTAAAACAACAGAGTAATGCTAGGGGATGGCAATGGCAGATGGATTATTATCGTAACAAAGTGGAAAGTACGAAAAGCAAGCAATACTTAGTAAACTAAAATTAGGATGAATTTAAGGTGTAGTAAGTACTGCAGGGAAAAATTAACAGAACCGGGCAGTGAAGGAAATATTAGGACTCCGGACTATCTGGCCGTCACCCAAGTCAGAGAGTTCATTATTATTTATTAACTAGGTTTGTATTTATCTTAATCAAAATAAAGAATGTCATTGATAATGGATATGTGAAATGAAGGGTATGGTAATCAAAACAAAAAGTCCACCAATTCACACTGAGTACGAATAGTGATTATTACTAAAATTGTCATTTTGTAACACGTTGGTTGTACAAAAAAGAGTTTATCTCTCTATCTACCTAAAAAGTTGAATACTCGTTAAAACAAACCAATCAAAGATTTTAAAGACTTTCCGCTTTCCATTCTCAAAACCAGCACTTCACCAAGTTTCTAAATAGACTAGAACTGTGGTCACCACACGTATAGATAAATTAATTTTATATCTGTTGGGAGTCGTGCGCGCGCGGTGCCTCCGGGCGGCGGCGGCGTGAGAACGCTAGCTCGTGCTGCACTTAATGCCTAGCGCGAATTAGGGCCTGGCCAGTGTAGGTACAAGGAATGTTCCTGTCAACACGTGTCAAGCCATCAAGTGTAGTTAGTGCATGATTTCCTTAGAAATTTCTTCATTTAACTTTAATCTAGCAATAAACTGGAAAACCAAGTGTAAAGAACGCTAGCACGTGCTGCACCTAGCATACGAACTAGTGTAAATTAAGTCCTAGTCTTTAAAGGCGCAAGACAGGGAATGTTCCTGTCAACACGTGTCAAGCTATCAAGTGTAGTTAATGCATGATTTCCTTAGATATTTCTTTATTAAACCCCAGCTTTTTAATCTAGCATTAAGCAAAAAAGCAAAATACTGTGGGCCTACCTTACATCTAGTGCGAATTAGGATGTGACCTTTTTTATTGAAAGAAATTTATAGACCTGCAGTTTATTTTATGCAGTGTAAATGCTGTCGCCTATGAAGATCCGCGATACATAGCATCAGTCTCAGACCAGAATGACAAACGTTGACACTTCCTTGGATGTGCCGCCTACACAGAATTAGCGAGTGGATTTGGGAAAAGGATTGGGAAGAATGGAGATAGGAAGCACAAAGTCGCGAGGAGTTATTCTCACCCCATTCCTTTTTTGATACGTCCCTTCCATCTTTGATAGAGTGAATTGGGGACTAAGGAATAATTAATATACTAATTCTTTTGCAGTTATTACAATCTATTTAAGGAATATTCCTTCACACATCTTAATATACTATGTATAAAGACGTTATTGTTCTCACGTCGTCAAGATTTCTCATTAAGTACTTCGTTCCTGACTACTGAGTTTATAAAGTCTATATTGTATGACCATCAAACAAGCGGCGAGAACGGTGAGGTACAAGAGATGACGACAGCGCGAGCTAAGTATTCGCTGTTATTTACTTCACTTCGTAAAGCAGAGACGATGATGATTTGACGCTTGCCGCTGTTTGTCCCGTTGCCTATGCACATTGCTCAGCTTGAGATTACTGAGTGTTAAATTTTGTCTAAAAATAATAAGTGGAGGAAATTAAACACACGTCTATCCATTTCATTTTCTACGGTTTTTTTTGTGAGAATTTAATGCGTAAAATAATCGTGTATTCGTAAAGAATGAAAAGCTTTCGCGTAGGTATGTACAATGGTTAATAATTTTGAAAATCGTCAAACAGGTACTCGTATTAGACGAGATGAGATGCAAACAAACATCTTTAATAAAATATAATGGACCAATAAATATGAATGTATTAGACTATATTACACCATATTAAAATGTGGCAGTTAATAATCCAGTCCTGACCAGTTAAATGCTAATAAAATTATCCCAAAGCATTCGCCAACTGTTCTTTTACAACTTGATTTCAAACTTTTTGCGTTCGCACACAAGTTATCATGATGTATTTAAAGTTCATATTCGTTGTTTTAACTGAATGTACAGGTTTGTTCTACAACATTGTATTTGCAGTTGACGCTGCCAAGCCGTGTATTGAGTAAGTTAATAATAAGTTGCAAAGGAGATGATGGTATTTATTCACTAATACTATTACATTTAAATACTTCCCTGCTCTTTCGTAATTTCCCAACATTTCCCCGTTTCTCATGCCAATTTGTTAGCAATTATTACGCTCTATTGGAGCATAAGCATGAGCGTGAACCTTTTGTCTCTGCTTAGTCTCCGTAACAGTGCCAATGATTGCAGGAATTGGTCTGTTACTTTTAAAAGAAGTATTTGCCACGCAAGTACTACCATCCTAAGAAGAAGAGACATGAAAAATTTTACTAAATCTTTTTACAATTTTCTTGAATGTCATCAAAATGCACTTGTGCCTTTTTTTAAGGAGGGTTAAGAGCTGTCCTCCTTTCTAAGGAGTATAGTAGACGTTCTTCCTTGACTCTTTCTTAAAGTCACATTCCCACAGCCGCTGGGCGCACTCAACTAGCCACGTTAGCCCACTCTCACAGAAGACTACCTTGAAATGTACTGCATATCCTACCTTATCGTATTTCGTTTATCCCCAATGTACGTACGTATTTCGGTAGTGAGTAAGATATGCCAGAGCCCATTCCCATCCCATCCCATCCTATCCATCCCCATTATCCCAATCCATCTGCAAAGGTAGGCAGCGTATCCGGAGGCGTGTCAACGTTTGTCATTCTGGACTGATGTTGGCATGATCGCGGATGTCTTTCGACGACAGTATCCGCATACCATCAGGTGGACTATATGCCCATCTGCCGCCTTATTTCTATAAAAGAAAGTTCGAAGTCAGTCAGTCAGTCCGGGGCATCCGCTGCGCTGCTTGTTTAATAGCAGGTTTGAGCTGAGACAACCCTCATACTCGGGCATCTTGTCAGGGGGCAACGGCTCTACTGTTAGCTACCCTCTCCCGTATAGATACGGCATTAGCTGGGCCAGTCCGCGCGCTGCTGCGGTCGCCAGATGGGCGCCGGCGCACGTTGCCACGAGGAATTCCACCAAGGCCCCGGCCAACACTGCATCGGGTTCCAGTATCGGCTCTCCGATTGCTGAGACATCAAATATGTCAGCTGGTGGGCGAATAGGAAGCTGCGGTGCACTTCTAGGTGCTGGGGTAGTCGCTGGCATTGCTTGTTCAGGTGCCGGCGTAGAAATGGAAGCCTGTGCCTCAGCTGACCATGACACCGTGCAGGCTTTTCACTGATCTGACTGAGTAATTACAATTGGGGAGGTGGTCGCTTTGTGCTTGGAAGCATCACGTCTCCTCTTTACCTTGCCGCCACAGTAACCGCTCCCGGTGCTGCAGCGACATAGGTTTTCTCTAGGATGTGCTGCGCTGGAGCTTATTGTTGATGTCGCTGGGTTACTGGACGGCGAAACTCGACGTTTCGTTTGGATTGCACCAACTATGGTCGCGAGCTAACTGATGAGGCGGGTGGTTCAAGTCGAGAATCGCGAGCAGTTTCATCAACTACCCGCATGTGGTCTTCATAGTCCGAAAAGTTGCGGCACACAACTCTCAATATCTGAAGTAGCGTTAGACGAAAAATCGCGAGATTTAAATTTATTAAATAGAAACAATCTTGTTTTAAAAATAATGTTTAAATAGCTTCCTATCTATGCGTATTTAATTTTACTGGTATCTAGTACCAAAACAATCGAATTAAGAAAGTAACAGATGTAAAGAAATGCTAATGAACCTCGTTCATGGACAATCTTGAGGTTGTGTCTTAAACACATATGACAGCGAATGTGGGTGTGTAAGTTATCTATGTTGTAAAACAAACACATATACGAACTATTCATTCAACTCTACAAATTCTACAAGTATCTACGAGTTGTCAAAGAATTTGTCAGAGTGTAAGTTCACAATAATTTATTGTTATACATTTATTGGTCATCTGATATAAAAGGACCTCTTGAATGTGTACAGTGTTATTACAAAATATTGACATTATCATTTCACACAGAAGAGTATTATTGTAGTTGTAATAAATGTCATTTGGTATTTTATTTTTCAAATAAAAACTAATAGTTATATTATATGACAGTTAACTTATAAATTCTAGTAGGTACCTATGTAAAATACATTTAATATTATATGTTTTCATTAGAAATAGAGAAAAGTTGAAAGCTTGACAGATCACATACAATACATCACATACTTATTAACAAGCAAGTATAATAAATTGACTGACGATTCACAATGACAGAAAATTGACCGCCCGATTTTCACTTTTTATTATCTTATTGTTGATTTGTAAATACCTAGCACTTGTCATAATATTACAATTATAAAATAAATCTATCTATTTATCTGTCTATCTTGTTAGAATATGTGGTATGGGAGTCCTAGAATTGAGGCCATGTACCGAGAATCCCTCCGGCCAGGTGGACTGACGGCTTTATGAAGTTCGCCGATAGTGGCTGGATGAGAAAAGCAAGATCGTATGTGGTGTCGCAAAGTTTGGTATAATTTTGGTGGAGAGATATACTCTCTGTCATTTAGGCCTCTACCAAACTGGTGGTGTAGGGTTTTCGTGGGCGATATCGAGAAAACATAGATTATCAATCAACGTGATAGTTACAATTACCAATTAAACCAAACTTCTAACTTTCAGAGCAAATAAAAAATTATTTACAACCAACAAGTATTATTACAATTACATTGATTCGAATTTTGCGAACATTGCTATTCAACGGTGAAATGTCAATAAATCCTATCTGACATTTTTGGTGAAATTGCTTTTTTGCCTTTGGATATACACACTAACATCAGCAACCCCAAGATTTGGCAAAAGGTTGCCATAAAAGTGTGCTAAAGAAGAAAAGATGATAAATTAAAAATCAGCCGGTATTTTTATTTTTATTTATAGAAAAAAGGCGGCAGACGAGCATGCAGTCCACCTGATGGTAAGTGGATACTGTCGTCCATAGACATCTGCGATACATGCCAACATCAGTCCAGAATGACAAACGTTGGCACGCCCCCGGATGCGCTGCCTACCTTTGCAGATTAAGGAATGGATTGAAAGAAAGGGTTTTGAAAATGGCGTAGGGATAGGATAGAGTAGCATGTGAATACGCTCTGGCATATCTCACTCACTACCGAAATACGTACGTACACTGGGGAAATACGATAAAGTGGGAAATGCAGTACATTTCAAGGTAGTCTTCTGCGAGATAGGGGTCACGAGGCCAGTCGAGTGCGCCCAGCGGCTGTGGGAATGCACGTGCACTATCCCCCTACAATATTGTAGGGATTATTGTTTAGGTATATAATTGCCACGAAAGAGTGGTAATAGCCTAGTAGTATCTATTCTTCACTCTTATTCAGTGGTCCCGTGGTTCAAGTCCCGATCCATACCTACTTACCAGTGATTTTCTACTTAGTACGAATTTACATTTTTTCAAATAACATTAGTAACACTACACTCATTGACTCACGCTAGAATTTCCCGTGTCGTGGGTCTAAAGAGTTACCTAAAATATCACTACCTCAGTGGTGACGGAAAACATTGGGAGAGAAATCAATCATCAATAGATCCGCTTGGTAGATTATAGTCCAAAACGCCCTCGCGATTAATACTTGGGAGAGACCTGTGCCCTTCAGTGCGACGTTATAAACTGATATTGATCATAAAACTGGACTTTTTAATGGGTGAATGTCAAATTCCTATAGATAAATAACAGAATCCATATTGATTATGACAAGACCCAAGAATTAACTCCATTCCAAGCAGCGCGGCGCTCATGCGCGGATATTCACGTATGCATGAAACAAACATGAAAGCGACACTGTCTCGATTTGATATTTATTACGGGTAATGTTCGCTTTTGTCTCAAAACGTGTTTCTCAGATGTTCGCGCTTTATGGGCGCCGGCGCTCGCAATTCGTGTAATAATGTTATCCCACAAACCATTCCACAATATTAACTGAATAAACCAATTTTCTTTTAAGTAACTTAAACATATTCTATGACGAAAAACAATAATGTTTTTAAATAAAACTCAATTATTCAAAAAATTTAACATAATCGTAGTAAACCAAATTTAACTTAAACATATTCTATGTTAAAAAAAACAATTATCATTCTTCAAAAATAAAATATATTTAGTGAATTAGGTTTAAGATAACTTTAACATCTAGTTATTCAAATTGGAATATGAAATATAAACTATTGCTTATAAAATAGTGATCAGCTGACTACGCGAGTATATGCAGTATCTAATATGCAATAGCGCGTGACCCACTAACAAAACAAGTCGAGCGATCGACTCAAGCACATTGTTTTCCCATAGCCGGTCGATTCCATTCAGAACCTCATTACATTCGAAAGGGGTACAACAAATCTGGCGCAAAGTCGTTCTCATGGACGTGTCTGTCGTTAGGGCAGCGTGAGGTGACCATTACTGCGTACAAAGAGTTACCTAAAATAGAGAGCTTTTGTGAGGCGGGATGTGGAGAGGAGGGGGCGGGGCGGTCGCCGGCTGCCCGCCGGCTCAGTCGCGCCGCGCCGTACAGCCGCCTCGCACGCTGCATTCACGCGTGGTTTACTAACAGCGCACGCGCACGCGATAACCTCCCCGCGCACCCCTCAACTACACGTGGTAAGCCTGTGCACATGAAAACCCACCGATGAAATTCATTCATCACCTCTAATTACCAGTTCCATCATGCAAGAGCAAAGTTCCTCGCGATCAAGCAAATCTACGCTGAACTCGTTGGAGAGCGCCATCATTAAGCTTAAAAATAACCTGCAAATACAGGACAACAAGAGCTCCAGTGATATGAACAGTTTACTAGTCGACGCACCATCACCACATCCGGAGAAATCAAACCCAAGTAAGAGTCCTAGTTCATCATCAAGCACAAACTTGAATTTGTCAATCGCATCCGCCGCATTGTTACAAGAAAATATGTTACAAAGGTCGATACAAGGTGTAGTGATATCTTTACAAAATGCCATGATGAATTCTTTGCAACAAGCTGCACTTTTACCTCCAAATTCCGCCGCCGCTGCAGCATTAAACTTGCAAGCGTTGGAATCTTATTTGACATTGCAACGTCTGACAACTGTTTCAAATGTAAGTAATGCCACGCAACCTAATACTTCCGAAAGTAGTTCTTCATCAAAACAAGACATTTTAAGGATAGCGACGGCTAGTGCGAAAATAAGTGAATTAGACACATCTGATTCTTCTAAAGAATTTTCACCTAAGACACCTGAAGAGTATCCATTATCTGATGCTATTGCAGCTGAGGATGTAGATCTATCAGAAGAAGTGGAAGAAGACTTAGCACTGTTAGACAATGAAGACGAATTCACATTAGAACAACATTTGGAGACAACGTCAAAAGGTTACAGCTACAACTCATCAGCGAACTTAGATAATGGATACCCAAGCCTATTAATGAATGCAATGTATCAACATCAAATGAATGGAAGTCCATCGCAAGCACCTCTATCTCCTCAAGCCTCCAACACTTCAAGTTCTAAGTCTACGAATAGCTCTACATCATCGACAGGCAGTAGTATATCGAATAAGCAGAAAACGACTGGAAATGGACCGAGAACAAAAAAACAGTTCATATGCAAATTCTGTAATCGCCAGTTTACAAAATCATACAATTTACTAATTCATGAAAGAACACATACGGACGAGAGGCCTTATTCCTGTGACATCTGTGGAAAAGCTTTCCGACGGCAAGATCATCTGAGAGATCACAGGTAAAATTTTTAAGTTAGTTTAATTTTCCTATTTGTTATTTTATAAGATCACAAATCTTAGGACATTTTGTAATGACTTATTTAAACAAACTATTACTTTATTATTTATTACTGGTTCTCTCCATAGTTGTAGACACGGGTAAATAAGAAACATAACTCATTTTAAATTAGACATTATTTTGTCGCTCAGTAAATGCCTAATATTTTGTTGGTATGTACTCCATAATAATATGTCATTGCAGTCTTTAAACACTGGTACATACTTAGAAAACAATTAATTTCATGTTTAGTATTCAAATTCAAGTTATTTATTTGCCTAAATGTGTGTACAGTAAGTAGGTATGTGTTAACACATAATAAGACCCACATACTTGAATTCTAAAACTTTGAAATTCTTTTCATATCTAAAACATCACGTTCACACTCTTAAGGCAAGTAGGTAAATCAATGGAGTGATTAATTTTATTTTCCTATCCTAAAAGTCCGGATCGAATGGCTCGGCCCTTATTTATACAGATAAAGCAATCTTTTAAACGTGTCGAGGTACATTTGAGAGGTTCACGATTCTCATTTCTCGATATCAATAAAAGATTTCGGTCCTCGGGTTTCAACGCAAAACGTTATGAAGAAGTTTTGAATAATGGCGGTTAAGGAAAATATTTAAAACAAAAAGGGTTAAGTATGGACCGAGCAGATGGTATCGACAAGTCGTTCGTCACGCTCGTAAATTATTTCACAAAACCGCCGCTAATCCGAGAACAGCGGATGTTTTAATTTTGGCTTTTCATTTTGTTCTCTTATAAATTCTTTCCAAATCTCAAATATTTTTTTCTGTCTTTTATCACAATGTCTTCCACTGAAAGTAAAATATCAACTAATGAATAATATGTTAGTTTACAATCAAATTCCAAACATGTCAACGATATCAAATATAATAAAATATTATAATAGTCTTACAACAACTCTTAATCTTTGTTAATCTATTTCTTCACTTATCTACTCAAGATCCCACAAAAAGAGCTAAAGATTGAATTTTTAACACCTGTCTCTCGGCGATTTCCTCCCAAATCACCGTATCTCTGTGGCAATAAAATAAATTTTGTGTAGACGTCCGGAGGGTAAACCCGAGCTTGGGCCGGACCGACCTGTCGATGTTCAATCGATGTCCGTTGACACGATACATTATAATGGACCGAAGCGGGTCTTCGACGGGTTTTAACAAAGCACGTGGCGATCCTGACGTGAGGATTAATATGGATGACAAAAAAATAAAACCGTGGTAAATATCCTTCGCATACAAGGCGAGTTTTTGTGTTCGAGTTGTTCAGGCTTTTTGCGTCGATTGAATTTTGGATAATGACCTTAAATTAATTCGTTACTTGTTTATTAATTTAGGTATCCTTTATCTGGATCCTTTGCGGTCGTGTAATATAACAATCCATATCACATATGATATCAATAACTTAAAAAACTTGTATTAAAATGGAATGTACCTTATAAATTACAAATTAATATAGTAAACTAGATATTCAAGCTATCAATACGTATTGTGAGCTTCATTAATCAACGGTGTTGTCGTGTTGATTCGAGTTAGGCCTAACGCTGCGCCCGCGTCGTTGTCAGGGTATGCTCGACTGCGCGCGCGCTTGCTCTTCTAATCACCGTCATCATCTCATGTTTTAATATTGAAATTATTCTTTCATTCATCATCGTGTACCACTTTATCGTCACCGATCTTACTAATCTCAACGATTATTACATGTATTACGTTACTCTGAACACGTCGTAATTTCCGTGCTTCGAGACTGTTTGTTTATTCGATACGGAGATAATTTCTCGGGTTTGATATTGAATTGTCGGTTTTCTGGTTTTGTGTTATTATTGATTACACGTTGTACGGTGTTAATTATAGGTTGTATGTTTAAATTTAATTTTGGATGGTTGATTTTAGAAACTGTATAGTTGGATAAGATCTTTACGGAAATCTAATTAAAGCTTACACAATTACGTCAGCATGATTACGCTGGTCTTTCTATGGAATTTACTTGAAATTGTACGCGTAAAAGAAAGAAATTCTCAATGCCCTGCACTGGTATGAATTGACAGCGGAAACAAAAATGAGAGGGCTTGCCAATTTATTACCAATATCCTGGGGGCACTTGTTTGTTTCCCACCTTCCCACAAGGTGTTCATAACACGCGAGAGCCAATGTTTCGCCGCCTCAAGACATGATGTATTTATTGAGGCTCTAAACGAATTTTGAAGTTAAATTAATGACTCATTATTTACTATGATTTATTATAATATTCTGTTTGTTAATTGTCTTATTTCATTATTTTTCTTCACTTGTGATTTGCGTACGTTCCTACTGACAGAGTTTTATTATTAGGTGTTGTTTTGCTATTTGTTTTATTATTGTTACTTTGTTTGTTGTTTATTTTGTTTTATTGACCTGATTTGTTTCATTTATTTCCGATTTCTTTTTCTTTACAGATACATACATTCCAAGGAAAAACCCTTCAAATGCTTAGAATGTGGTAAAGGATTTTGTCAATCCAGAACATTGGCAGTTCACAAAATCCTGCACATGGAAGAATCCCCCCACAAATGTCCAGTTTGCAGCAGGAGTTTCAACCAAAGGTCCAATTTGAAGACCCATCTTCTAACACACACGGATATAAAACCTTATAACTGCTCTTCCTGTGGGAAAGTCTTTAGAAGAAACTGCGACTTGAGACGCCATAGCCTGACTCACAATCTCGTTGGTATATCGTCTGTAAATACCTCCCCTAGTGGTAGTAGCGGCAAAAGTCCTTTGCTAAATCCAAACTTTCCTATTGACAATTTAGATACTGAAGAAGAAAATTAGGTAGTAATTACATAATTAATTGACAGTGTATTAAAAGACTGATTAAATTGCCTTATTATGGATGTTAAGATTTGTCTTAACTATGTGTATTACAGTTCTCTTTGGACTATATTGCAATGTTTAGTACCTATTAAGATAATATGAATATCGGATAATCATTGCTTGATTATTTGTAAACAAAGAAGCAGCTGTGCTTGAGAGTGAAATAGACATGTATGCAGCTTTTGTAGTACAATCTGCCATACTACTATTAGTATCTACTAGTATCAGTAGAATGAAAGTACATTTTATGTTTAATTATGAATATTTTTGTAACCTATTGGTTCTACTAGTATTATTTACTTAAGTATTTTGTTTTATTCCATTTAAATCTTTGTAAATTTTCTGATCTCATTGTTTTTGTAAATATAAATTATAAATTAAGGCAAATTGTCACACCGTCCATTGTAAGCTAAGCTAAGCTCTTGTATTAATTTAAGACAATTTGTTTTATGAAAGGTTGTATAGATTTCAATTACTTATCAAGGAATGTACTATTTCTATTAGAATACCGTTTTGTATATTTATGTGATGAAAAAAAATATTACAAATGTGACAATAATATCTTCTGAAGATGACAGTATTCTCGAAATTTATATTTTATTACAAATTTAATTGTATAAAAGTTATTGTATTAGTTAATTAAATACTTGAATCAAAGAAACTATTTTAAACTTATTTACTAGTATTTTTAGATGTCCTTATGTGTTTTGGTCATTGGGTCCTTCTAATATAATTTTAAAACTAATTCTGAAATTCGGAACAAACTTAAATTATTACAAATCTATATTAATAACCTGAATCTATCTTTAAGAAACTTTAGGTGTATATCAGCTGTTCTATTATTCACACCGAAGATGCTTTGATAAACAACTTTATGGCATTTTCTTGTCTTTCTAATGGCCAAAATGACAATGTATATATGGAATGAACACAATTATCTTATATATAAAACTTTGTCAACCTGTAAACTATGTCAACGTTTGTCAATCTGTACTGAAATTGGCATGTAGGTACTGCTAATGTCCATGGGCGATAGTTCCATTTACAACAAATGCTGCTGCCTAAATAATGGTCAGTTTCTTTATCCCATCATTCGCAAACTTCATAAAAACTTACTTAAAAATTCTGCTAAATGTATACAGGTAATTGTAATTGTAACTTACAATTACAATTCAGCTCTTAATTTCAATTAATAGACGTTTTCATGAATCATGAATATCAAGATCATTCATTATATAAAACAATGTGACAATAAATAGAATTCTAAAATTAATCATTTTTTGTAAAAACCACTGGACCTTTTATAACGTCATGAATACTATTTTGAAAGTATTCTTTGATAACATAATATAATCGCATATGAAGGCCGTTCAAATGAATATCACGTACACCTACTTAGAAACCAAAGAAAGAAGTAAAAGTCTGAAAAAGTAAAGTCCGTATGGAAAAATCACAAATTATTCAAGGCGTATGTCAAAAAAATTATCAAAAAATAGAAGCTATAAGTAGGTGTAGGTACGTGGGATAGGCGTGGAGCAAGTGCTAATAGAGGAGCGGACTTCCGGTGTATCCAACACGGGAAACTCATTTTTTTAATAAAACAATATTTTTTATTTATTTAAACACTTTATTTCAGATTATATTGTAAACAACGAGCTCAATGTCTGAAAGCATCATCTAGGCAGTATTATAAACATATAACTTAAATGACAAACAGAAGATAAACCTATATTTATTACCAAATATACACACATCTGCAGCTGGTCCTTTCCACATGTTGAAAATTGGCAACCATTGATTTTATTCCCTTTTTATTATTTACCTATCGGAACTCACACAGCTAATTACAGTGTCAGTGAGCTGTCTATAGGAGTAGATTAATGTGCTGATGATGATACATGTGCAACGAGTCGTATTTTTGGTACAATGCAAATAAACCTATAGAAGCCCTAAAACTTCAATAAGTTTTAGGGTTCCTATAGGTGAACCAGACACAAACGAAGAGAAAATACAGAAAGATTCACTGTTCCTCTACGTTTCTTTAGTATCTACTGCTGGTCATGGTTGACGGATGTATAGACTTAAAACATCTCGCTGGTTTAGCGACTTGGCGAGTCCATTCTTTTAGAGGATTGTATAACGGAAGTCTGCTGTCTGACACACAGTTGTGGGAAGGCTGTTTGATAAACATAACGTTTAACTGACGCGACGATTGTACGAAATCACATTAGACCGAAGAATGTTAGATCGACAAAACCGACTTAGATTGACCGACACGACAGTTGAACGACATAATGTTGAACAGAAGTATGAGTGTTCGACAGCACGTTATGTAGACAGCACTACCTTCATACAGAATCAAATAACACCATATAACATCACACAAATCCCTTACAAAAGATCAACAATCGCTATCGTGTCAGACTTCCGTTGTACAATCCTTTCATAGATGGTGTAGTTCCTCAGGGCTTGTGGTAGCCGCTTTGTTGTCCCTTCATCGCCTTTTACGACAGCCACGGGAAGACTAAGTTGCCAAAAAAACAATAGGTAATGCATCTCTCTAGTTGCCAAGACTTAATCATTTTAGCGCAATATGGTCAGTGGAGGATATAACACCCTCCCCCCCCCCTCAAATAAAGTAGCGGGTGGAGGCTCCATGAGATAGACAAATAAATGATCGAACACACTAAAGTGTGAGGAGAAATCTATCTCTATAGACCTATCTCTATATATTATAAGGCCTATAGGAGAGGCCTATGTCCAGCGGTGGACAGACAGGCTAAAGCAAGAAAATAAAATCATTTTAGATGTCTTATTTACTTCACCGTAAATACGAAATTTGGTTCATTTGTTACCTAATAAAATAACTCTGTAGCAAATCAAGGAATGGCTGTCTTTGACGTATGCCAAAGTATAATTGTATATGTAGTTTATGGCACGGATTAACACATAGGTAGTATAGTTCCATTCGGGTGAAGCGACAGGCAACAGCTAGTATTATATAGTAATACGATACTATATTGAAAACGACCGTCGTGATGAAACGTCATGCAAGGTAGTTAATCACGGTGTTATACAAGTTATACAAGAAAATGGTGATTTGTCGTTATTTCATTTACGACGTGCCATACATATCGCCGTGTACCGCACTTAGGTGTTTTTCTTAAAAATCAATTGGATAATTAACTTTTAAAGATAAATGTACATTGTATTCTATTGGCCGATATTTTGTTGTTTATATGAACAACCAACTAGCCCAGTGGTACCTGCCGTGCAAAAGATCCCGATTAATTTGTTAAAAATAATTAATTAATTTAGTTTAAAGGCTTTAATTTAAACTTTAATTTAGTTAAAGTTTAATTTAGTTTGTTCGTTTTTGCTTGTGTCTGCGAATTACACGGAAACTTAGTGTGAGCTATTGAGTGTGTCGTTATATATTCATTATTATTATAAGTATTTGTAATTTCTCTTTAATCCTATAGATGGCAGTAGTTATTTGAAGTCCTCGAGTTAGATTATCCGCACATTCAGCCATATGTGAATTTAACACTTACCATCACGTGGGACCGCTTGCTCGTCCGCCCACTAGTCTATAAAAAAAAAATATGTATTATTATTTAAGAGATTTTTTTTATGGGAAAAGGGCGGCACCTGATTGTAAGTGGATACTGTCGTATACCATGGACATCCGCGATACTCATACATGACGACTAACGTACATGATATGGAGGAGAAAGGCCGAGAACGAGATTGTAGATGACTCTATGGAGGGATTTTGAAGAAGAGGGAAATTGATCAGGACGGCGAACACAGTTATGTGATAGAATTATATTACGAATAAATAATTCTAGAAATCAATGCAAAAGATAAATACTTCTAGAATCAGTCTTACGTTATTTATTATATTTTAGTTAAAGATAAAAATTAAACGAACAAAGCTTTAAAAAAGTATTTTTATTTACTTCTCATGATAACATTAATCACATAGCCGTACAATGCAACGGATTAATAGACGTAAAAGTGGTAATTATAAAGGTCGCGGTAAAAGGCGCGACGAACGTTGCTATTAGCGACAAAGAGCGACTACCGAGCTTGAAAAATCGATTCAATTCAACTTTGAATCGAAGGACCGAGTCAAAGATACATTCACATGAATAAAAAGGCACCATTGTCGAAACGATCTCACACAAAGGTTCTTAAAAGTGTATCAAAATGACATAAAGCTCGATTCTTTTCAAACACGTTTATAATGGGGCCACATGTGTTATTTTTTTCAAAATTTCGGAATGGATGATGTGTTAAAAAGGTAACAAATTCTATATATGTTGGTCTGTGTCTTGTTTCGATATACAGGCAAAGGCAGTATATTATGCCGATTTGGATTCAAATTCAACCACATGACGCGTGATTCGTCACGGATTTGGCCAGATTGGTGGTTTTTTACAACCTTTTTGCGGTATCTACCTACATACCGATTAATAGCTTTTTTAAAAGGTCCACTTTGTTGGTGAAAACCACTCTTGTGAATTAGTTTGGAAGTATAATTACATGCAAATATTAAACTATTTCTCTTTCTTTTAAATAATAATAAACTTAAATGAAAAAAGAAGTAAGAAATAAGAAAAACAAACATGTTAAAAATTAAAATAATAAGAATTAAGATATCAGAATTTAGAAAACAAAAATATCTTTAATTTCGCTGAAGTCTTTTCAACTCAGTCTCCGTGGATAATTGCTAAATCGTTTTTCTGTTCTTTTTCAACAACAGGTATATAAGAACACAATGTGAATTCTTAGTTATTATATAGCTCTCTAGATTTTTTTAAGACCTGGTGTTTGACTATGGCAGGTCGTTAGACTGTGGAACTCTCTGCCAGTACCCGTTCGGAGCGTTCAACTTTAAACTATGGTCAGCTTTAAAGCTAAGGTTAAGCACCACTTTCTTAAGCTTCCTTAACTGTATTTTCCCTTTCATTATAAAATCGTATACTTTCACTTTGTTACTATTTCTGTCTTTCGACAACACTAACATAAAATTTGACGTTATACCAATATTACTGTGTACTAATTGCTATTACGTTCGTATATGTGTAGGTATTTACATTTATTTATATGTGTGTAAGTATATGTATCTACACTTACTAACAGCCTAAGGGCGCACTCGACTGGCCATGTTATCCTTCTCTCACAGAAGACTACCTTGAAATGATCTGCATTTCCCACTATATCCTATTCCCTAATGTACGTCCGTGTTTCGGTAGTAAGTGAGATATGCCAGAGCCCATTCCTATCCCATCCTATCCTATCCCTCCCCCATTTTCCCAACCCTTTCTCCAAATCATTTAGTACATCTCAAAAGCTAGGCAGCGCATCCAGGGATGTGTCAACGTTTGTCATTCTGGACTAATGTTGGCATGTATCGTGGTTGTCTATGGACGACAATATCCACTTACCATCAGGTGAACTGGATGCTCGTCTGCCGCCTTCGTACTATAAAAAAATATATTTTACTATAGCTACATGAAGTATTTATTATTGGAATATACCTACTCGTATTTATAATAAAGCGTCATCTCCGTACAAATTTCACTCTGAATGACAGTTCTACATGTCATATCCCCGAATCGCACAAAAAATCCGACATTACACTACATTCACAACCCTTCCTATTCCTCAAGGTTGTCTGGAAGAAATTGCTATAAAGCAAGAAGTCCGCCTGAAGGTATTCTCTTCTTACAACTTGTTCCTTATTTTTGTCATAATGCAGCAATTATATAATAACGAGTTTCATCTATCTGTCTATCTAAACGTGTCAATTTAAATTATTATTAATTTGTTTTTCCGATTGATTAATCTTTTATTACGACAGACAAGAATATTGTAAAATACTTTATTAAACGCACTTCCTTCTCGAACCCTTAATTAATAAAAAAAACCTTTGATTCACAGGTACAATATCCAAGAGCAACGTTTATAAAAAAAGTAAAGGCAGTGACATTCGCATTGTACCTTTCCATTAAACACTATGACAACATAATAATGGGACAGAGCATCGTAGAGCGCCTTTATAGTTGCAAATTATTCACAAATTACACACCAATCGCGATCCCGCTGCGTTAAACAAAGTGTACCTTCATTTCTTTTACCTTTTTCGCGAGCATTGTCATCGACACCGAAATTACAGTGGATTGTCACAAGGGATTATGTTTACTCTCGAAGGTGTTTGAAAAATATTTGCTTTTTAGAGTACCTACGCTTTATACGAATTTAGTGGCGAGCGTCGACCACACACGGTACGGACTTTTTTCTTTCTTTTTTTCGTTTGTGAAATTGTATAAGGTGTTTTGACAATGCTTTGAGAACGTGCGTACGCGCCGTTTCAAGCGTTAACCACGGTTCCGCCCGAATTGTTTATCTTCGTGTAGCGATGGGGATTGGTGTTTTCTGGTTTTTGCAAATAATTTCGTATATGTATTTCATTATGTGTAAAAAATATATCGTTGGGCAAATATTACTGCATCTCTGAGTAAATGAGTACCGTAATAAATAAGTTACTATGCTAAAATAAGATACAAAGAATAAGATATGATGAAATAAAATTAATAATGGACCGCTGTAGGAGACGAGTCCTCGAACGGAGACTAAGAACCGAGAAACACAGCGTGGTAGGCCAGTAGACTAGTTGAAGAAAGTCGCCAGTAGTGGCTGGATGAATTGTTACTCACTGCAGTAAAGACGTTTGGCAAGCACGTGACTACGTACCATTCTACGCTAATACTGCTTTGGTTTCTAAAGGTACAGATATCAGGTAGACAGTTAAAGTGAAAAACTCGCGATTAAAAATTTTCCAGCGCTTCTTGCTATTTTTACTTTGGTAGGCGTGGGCTCACTTTGAAACAGCCAAACAGCAGATTCGCTCTCAGTTTCTGGATCATACTGGTAGATCCGATATTCGTCACCTGTGGCAATGTCGTCAACGGGTCAAGATGCTTCGACACATACTTGTGTTTGAGCCTCGGTAAAGTTGTGCCCCGATCCAATCTGCAATCTCTCCCGCATCTCCTCGTATGTAATTCGCCTGTTTTCACAAATTAAATTGTTTACTGCCACCACGTTTTCTACCGTAACAGCAGTTAAAGGTCAACCGCTTCTTTCTTCGTCAGCCAAACTTAGTCGACCACGTTTAAATTCATTGTACCAAAGATACACAGTTGTCTTAGAAGGGCACTTGTCTGCAAATGCCATTTAAAGTCTATTAAAAGAATCTGAAGGTTTTAAAAAACAATTAGTCATACAAAATCATAACGGTTTTAAAAAACAAAAATCATAATCATAAAAACGGGGGGGGGGGGTTAATCCCGTTTTTTTTAATGAGACGCGATATTTTGATTCAGCTTCCCACTCCATTCCTTAATCTGCAAAGCTAGGCAGCGCATCTGGGGGCGTGCCAACATTTGTCATTCTGGGCTGATGTTGGCATGTATCGCGGACGTCTATGGACGACAGCATCCACATACCATCAGGTGGACTGTATGCTCGTCTATGCCCTTTTCTATTAAAAAAAACCGCCTTGTGTTAAAACAATAAAGTGTAAATAAATAATTAGTGTAATTGTACGGAAATAAAACGAAACCTATCGCATTTCGGGAGTGAGAATTATCAATACCAAACTCATTCTCACCTTTCGTTCAATTATAGTTTCTATTCTTTATCCTTCTCACCCTCCTTTATCCAAAATAGTAAGGATTACCTCGAATTTTCTATCGTATACAGGCCCATTGTGGACTTGACAATATTCGTCATTTTTGGGTTTCATTAACATGTACCTAGATGTGCGAACTAAAACTTACCACCATTAACTTACCACCGGGTAAACTGCCTGATCGCCTGTCACCTTCTTTCATAAAAGACTAATCATACTTTATCAAATAAAATGTTTTTCAACTAAAGTTTTACGCAAAAATTTTCTTGGTTAAAGGGAATAAAAGTATTTTATTTCCCTTGTCTCACAATACAGAAAGGGTAGTCATAGTATCTCAAGTATGCGAATTAACGGCGACAATTCCGATTGCAGACGCCATTCCCGTATGAACTTCAACTGCTAAGTGCATGTTGCGTTCTGCGTGTAGATTAGGTGAGGGAGAGATAGGATGTTGCTGCGATATCGTTAGGCTTGTAACAAGTTGCCTCACAGCGGCAAGAAATAAAATCAATAATTAATTATTTCATATTGGAATTGATTTATCTGAAGTATTGAAAGGTTTTTTATTGTGATATCGTACTAGTATTGTACTAGAACATCTTATTTAAAATTTTATAGATATGTTTGCAGTTATCTATTTATTCCCGCCGTGCACGGAAATGTTCTCTAAAAATATTGTGTAGTACCTAGGGTTGCCAGGCCCTAAAATACTAAAGCCGGACTCAGCGCTACATTAGGCCGGACATTTTGCCCTAAAAGCCGGACATATCTTTTTCAAAGCCGGACATAACTTTTATAGTAAGAAAAACTCGGCTACGTATTTTAATTAATAATTTTTTTTAAGTACAAAGTCTTCTGGAGACTAAATAAAATCGAAGAACAAAGAAAACACTATAATAAAATAAAAGTTTTTATTAAACACAAAAATATATCTCATATAATATATTTGACAAAAAGCCTAACAAAAGTAGGACAGGTCGGACACGTAAATATTTGGCCGGACACGACTGTAAAAAGCCAAACATGTCCGGCTAAAGCCGGGACACCTGCCAACCCTAGTAGTACCTACCTAAATAGTAATAATAATAATAATAGAAATAGTAAATCATTTGACAACAATTATGTAACGAGCGAAAACGATTTAGTATCAAATACAATTTATTTATTTATATATGTACTTTATTGTACACAGAAATGATAAAAATAGTTACAAAAGAAAATACATACAAAAGGCGTGCTTATCCCCTTGGGAGATTTCTACCATCAAACCTGGGAGAGCGATAGGTGAGCAAAGAAATGTATTTATTTCATTTTGATGCTTTAATTATAATCGACGTACCTACGAATAAGAAAGTACATTTCACCTATTTATTACTACTTATTATCCTTTTAGTGTAAATTTAAAGTGACTTTGTGGCGAGAACTCGAGTTTATTTGATTATTATTATTTTTTTTTTTTTTTGCGAAATTTCTAGTTTATGGTTTTCTGGTTGTAAAGTGATAATTGGATGGTTTACTATAATTCAAAACGCCGCCGTCATGTTTGTGCGTAATGTTTGTGATAATCAATTAAAAACATAAGACAGTGTTTTACGTGTGCTTCCAAGGTGTTCAACTCAGTAAACCTACTTTCACTTTTACTGAGCGACTTCTAACTTACTTCGTAAGTGCTTGGTAGAAACTGATGACATTGGCAAAATAGTCGTTACGCTTCAATCGGTCGGCAACTGACACTGCAATCAATCCGAAGAAGAAGAGTCTTACTTTACCCACGTCTAAGGTCATATTATAATTTTGATAATCATACAACCAAATTAATTAAACAACTAATTATAATTTGCGTGCACGCAGAGCAATCACGTGATCACGCCATAATTGCTAATTTTACGTGTCTTAGGAGATTTTTAATTAAACAGATAATGACATCACATAAATCAACCGTCACATCTCCAGCTATCAATTCTGTGTCGGTTGCCCACGCGCAGCGATCGTGTCGCGTCTGACAGTAACGGCCACGATACTCCGCTAGATAGTGCCCGCACACGACGCGACGGACAATTTTACGTGTTAAGATAATTGTATGTGTTTTATTTCAATTATGTAAGCTATCTACTATATCCCAGAAAAAATATTCTTGTAAGAAAATGCGTAAAATAAAAAGCAAATATTTGTTTTAACTCCTTAATTTGTATTTAGTAACATTTAGTAGTATTTAGTACATGAGCGGTGATAGCATAGAGGTATCTATCCTACTCAACTCACATTTGTGTGATCGTGAGTTCAAATCCTCAACCCGTACCACTGAGTTTCTATTTAAGTAGGTACGATTTTTTTTTAAATCCATAGTTCGAGCGGTGAGAGGAGAATATCGTGAAAAAAACCGCATGCTTGAGAAAATAAAAACATCTGGGTTATGTGTAATACACCACGCGAGTCAGTACGGATCGGTATCCGTACTGACTCGCGTGGTGTAGGTAGGTATTACGGCCCGATATTTACCCAGTGATTTACCAGAATAGGCCTGTTGGTGCTCTGCAGAGGGACATTAAAGGCTGATACAAGTACCTACAATATATAATTAGGTACTATGATCTATTCTGGATTAAAATAAAGAAACTACTTTTATTTTAATCCTATTAAATTGTCTAAAGTAGGTTCGCTAGAGCGTCAGTATTGAAATACATTTTTAAGTAATTTATATTTACAGTAATATTTGTCCCACAGTAAGTATTTATTATATTTCGGTATATAAAGAGAGTATCTAACAACAAAGTGCATTTTAAAAAATATCAACGAAGGAATATAGATTTTGACTACGACTGTATTTGCTTAACTTTTTATTCCTATAAAACTAAAACAGTTGCTTACACAATTGAACTCGATATCTGTAATCCATACACTAGAAATCATGGTACGGGGCGGAGGGAGGGGCTTGAATAGGCCCCGCCCCGTCTTAATCCATCCCATTCTGTGCGCTGATTGGCTGGTGGCTTTTATCGCTGCGCGCGCGCATTCAAGCCCACTATGGGGAATGCGATTGAATTGATCGTAGTCCTGAATGCTCTTTTATGTGTAGGAAAGTACTGTGCGTAATAGTTCAATTAAATGATTATGCATAGTACACAACTTTGTAGATTGTAGACCGTTTTGTATTCAACAAGCATTGCAATTTGTACTTACGCGAAACATGGTCTCGTGTTCCCATCATTAAATATATTAAATCGTAATATATCGAAGAAATAAAAATCGTATGGTTAGATAAAGACTTGAACTACATCGTGCATCTTCCGGATTTAACAAAAGTATTACAGTTATTGAGATAAATGTGAAAAATCACTAAAAACGACATGTGCCGTTCCCATAACTATGAGTATCCTACAGATATAAATACAAAAAAGAATGACTCACTTTAGAGTTAAGGAATCAAAATAACCTGTGTACCTATATTTTAATAATTTAATTTGATTATTAGTTTTTTTTTAAAATAAATACTCAAACATCGTTAATTATGCTGCTTATTCTTCATAGTAATTTGTATGACGTTCGCAGTCTCGCTTTTGTCCTACACATCATCTGCCTATTGACTTCATACCGCCGCTGGCTGTCGGAGAGAGACCACGTCGTTTCACGCCATAAAAATATTACGCGCCACTTGTGTAAAGACAGAAAATATTTACATAGTGTAACACATACTCAAAAGGGCAGGTAAAGCATATTTTGTATGTAGGTAGTAGGTACTTTATACCTACAGTGTGTATGTTGAGATTAATTTGGTTCCATTATTCAAATTCAAATCATTTATAGTATTTAAATACAGAATCGTCGCATTTGCCAGAATCGGCATGCAAATTTGGAAAAATACAATTATGTAATTATTACAATTACATTATTACGGGAAGAAATCATAGGAAAATTACAGTTTAAATAAATATTTATCATAATTATGTCAAACGTCAAAGTAGGTAGGTACCTACGTCAGAAAAGGGATTATTTTGTTATGAATTGTAGTTAGACAAATAGATACAAACCTTTCTAAAAACAATTATTTTGCTTGTGAAAAACTTAAGGCCGAAAATAGGTATGCATGCCACTTACCCATAGGTCACCCCTTTATGAAAGAAAATAAGTATTCCACAATAAATTACAATACATAGATATGATTTACATATATCTACATGTTTTAAAGATGCTATTAACATAATTAAAATATATAAAGTTTGAAAATCAAAAGCATTAACGGAAAACAATAATAATAAAATAAAATGTTGCAAATATTCAAACTGAATTATTTCAGTAGGTACGTCTAATTAGCATATAGGCCGTTTTTGCTCTCGCGGCCTTAAATTACGTCACAAGTTAAGGGGTGAGGGGTCCCTCTTCCCCTTAACGATATGTTGTGACACGGGAAGGTGGAAGTCACGACTTTTGTGACGTCACATTTAATATATGATAACAATATAAAATCTTCCCTCACTGCGATGCTCTTGCATTGAGAGTGAAACATTCTTTATAACGGTCGTTCCTAGAATTTGTAATCTCGATCTGACCATATTATGGCGAGTCTAGAAAAAAGACTTTAAATTAAAAAAATAGAAAAATTCTAAATATTTATGTCGTATTAAAATTAACTCTTAATGGAAAGTTGCAAAACTCTTCCCTGTTGTGACGTCACAACAGGCGTGAGGGGTCACACGAATGTGATAACCTGCAACACTTGGACAGGAACGGGGGGGGGGGGGGGTTAAAAAACTATGAAATTTGCTTGATATAATTTATGGATGGCCCCTTAACTATCGTTTGTTCTTCATATTTAATCACTTCAATAAATTATCACTAAACATAGCTCTTCCTCTCATCTACAATTTTATACAAAATTCATATAGGTACTAGTTACTTAGTTCATAGTTCAAATATAAATTCAAATTAAATTCTATCAGTGCTATTATCCATAACAATCGTAAGTGTCAGGTCTCGTTTATGTGTTATGCGACCGTCTGTTACACCGTATTGTAACATTTTTGAGCATTTTATTGGAGTTTTTTAATGTGAGCTGAAGCGATATTAAATGGAAGGGATATCAAGGGATTGTCACCATTCAAATGAGTGATATATAAATTATTTGTGACGACATAACTATTTTTTTATAGAAAAAACAGATGAAATGCTTCTCATTTCGATCTATAGTCTTTCTTTTGTATTCATATATTAACGACTTATTCCCAACAATGTTAACATTCCACGTATTTTTTTTGTGGTGACAGTCTGTAAGGCAACATTTACCTATAGGATAATAGTTAGCCAAGTAAATAAATAAATACAGCAGAGAAAAACAGACAAAATTCTATTGCCGCGTGTTCTTAACTGCAGCTTCAGAGTTAAACTATTGTATTTCCCAATTTTAATGTAATGTAATAAAAATTAATGATATACGTGTTGATTTTTAGTTCGATATGTTTTAAGGTAGTGATTGACATATTAGAACATTTTATACTATTTTTGTAAGACCTTATATACTTAAATTAAATTGAAATAAAGATTTGTAATATTAGTGTATAAATATTATATGGTTATCAATTAAATCAATTATTAACAATTATAATTAATTTAATCAACTTAAGTTTAACCAGGAATCAAAGTGGCACAATTTAGAAATGAGGATGTCGAGCGTTCAGGTGGACTTAAATTCTTACAAACTGTTTTGTAAGACTATAATATAATAAACCACAACATCTTATCACAATACTCCTCAATGGGGGTTTCTAAATGGTATTATTTTTAATACATACGATCTTCCACTCGTTCTCCTTCTTACCACATAAAAAACGTTCTTAAAACAAACACACACTGCGGCACGTTATACAGAGGACCAAAAAATATAACCAGCCGCTGTGTCTTGCCTTTGTGGACTACGAGAAAGCCTTCGACTCTATCGATACGTGGGCTGTTCTGGAATCTTTACAGCGGTGCCAAGTCGATTGACGATATTTCGAGGTACTTAGATGTCTGTATACCACTGCGAGCATGACAATCCGAAGCCAAGATCAGCAAACCAGGTCAATACAGCTGCGTCGAGGGGTGAGACACGCTAACGCGCTGGAAAGTGCATTTATGATGCTGGACTGGAGAGGACGTTGAATCAATGGGAACGGTGTACTCACGGTTTCCATTGATTGCCATCTTGAATCTTCATTTCGCCAATGATATAGTCATCATGGCAGAATGGATGGAAGATTTGAACTGGATGCTGAACTTCCATAACGTAACATCGCGACGCGTCGGTCTCGGAATAAACATAGTCGTCCTAGACATGTAAGCGTTGAAGGTGTGGCTCTCGAAGTCGTTGACCATTATGTCTATCTTGTGCAGACCATCCAACTAGGCAAGTCCAACTTCAGCAAAGAGGTTCTTCAGCTTCTTAAAACACTGTTTGTTTTTAAATTTTCACACGCTTTTTATAACACCGTTTTCCAGCGTTTCCATCTTATAATGAGGGTAGCTGTCTTCTATCGTACAATAATCGAAAGAGTTTCGTACAGAATTACTACAGTAAAATTATATGTAGATTCAGTCTTTTGAACCGCGTTCTAATATTCATTCATACACGCCTCTACAAATCAATCATACGATACTAGAATAAGAATGAGAATTGTATCTATTGTTAGACTGTTTAATGTTAATGCCAGGTGTTATTAGCTACGGTTAGTAGCGATACCCTGATCATGCATACAATCATATAATATTATAAACGCGTAAGTTTGTGAGGATGGATGTTTGTTACTCTCTCACGCAAAAACTACTCAATGGATTTTAATAAAACTTTACAATAATATAGCTCATACATCAGAGTAACACATAGGCTATAATTTATAAAGATATTGTGTAAATTGGCCAAAATATAACGATAAGTGTCAAGTAAGTCGGAAAAGTAAGTCTGCGAGCTATTTTGGCGTGCGCTGCAAAAACCGTAAGAGTTACACGAATATAATGTATGGTGGAAATATTTCCGAAATTTTGAAAATTAAAATTAAAAAAAAAACATAAATTGAAGCGAAGCGAGGGCGGGTCGCTAGTATACAATAAAATAAACTTATATCTAACATAATTTAATATCTTATTATTATTATTAATTTAGAAATACTACCTTAACGTACCATAACATAATAATAATAATATTAGCTTTCCAATTTTTTAATTAATAGATGATTACATTTTAATTTTACCTGTTGCAAACATTAATCTCCATAATATATATTCCCGTAATTGTAAGGAAGTTTTCCTCCCTAAACATCGATCTAAACTTCAATTGAACTTCCTTTAGTGTGCTATTAATTTTGTTAAAGCTTCTAAGTATTAGCGCTTGCTGTCTATTACTCAAATAATTCTCAAATAAGTCTAAAGCATTACCTCTAATACCAATACTGTTTTAGAAGTATACTGTGTTCTACACAGTCAAAAGCCTTTGACATATCAAGAAATGAGACAATGGTTTGTTAATTTGAATTTATAGCTTCCCATATTCTTATAGCTATAGCTATAGAATTTATAGCGTGTCGTTTTAAGGTCATACATCCCCCATGCACAGAACAATGTGCATGAGGAGGCCCATGTCCAGCAGTGGATCCTGAAAGGGCTTTGCATTTGCATTGCTACTGTAATACTTTCTCTTTTCTATTCTTTGATCCAGTTCTTTTGCTCCTTTTAGTCGAGTCGGTGTGATAGTAATTCTGTCGAAGCACGCGCTAGGCACTCCGAAAGGTATTCATATGACAAATATTGACGCGTCCTAAACCATTGTGTCGGCTTTACCTAAAGGTTATCTTATCATTTGTTTGCTCACAAACACGAGCCGTGTTTGGTGACAGGCGCTCGTCTGTCTGTCGGTTTGTCTCTAAATGTTAAACAGCGTTATCTCCGGCGGTAATTGAAGTACCTATTGGTTAGGATTAAGGTTCTTGGAAAGTTCCTGGTGAACCTTTCTTTGTTTTTTTTAAGGTTTTATAGGAGGTTGAATTACAAAAAACACGCAAAATGTAATAAGTATCTACTCCGATTATCATTATCATCTTAATTATACTAACGAGAGTTCAAAAGATAACATATTATCCACTTATCATTTTGAATTAAAATTACTTATAAAATTACCAAATTTACTTATCCGCTGTAATACAAAAGAGAAAAAAGAAAAAAATTGCACACTATTTAATTAGCAAATTATAGTTTTTATTCAACACATAGTGCAAGACAATCTCGTTAAAGCTTCTTAATTGCATATAAATCTACTCCGTTAGTTGCCTCTCTTTTTTATACTAAAAGGATCAAGTAGGTAGTCAAAGTTTATGACTTTATAGCGCCAATAGTGACTGAACAATCAGTGAAGAGAATTGTTAGTAATAATACTTCAACCAAATGACCAAGAAACACCTAACTCACTCTCACACACACACACACACATATTATTTACTCTTCAAACTCGTGAGATTTGAGAGGACACGTCACATCACACATCGATTTAGGATCGTACAAAAACTTATTATTATTGTTTTGTGTATGGTGGTGATCCTTGGAAGAGATTTATATCCAGCAGTGAAGAAACATTAGCTAATGAATTAGATTACCTTTTACCAATAAGAAAAATAAGAAACAAATATTTGCTTTAGGACGTGCATACTCTTACATCATACAGTAAATAAAAGCATCCTTCGCTCTTATATTATTTTCTGAATCTACAGCGCTCCAGTATATAATATATAACGCACAATTATTAACCAACTAATACATGAACAGCCAATAACAGACTCAATCAATAAACAACAAAATTATTTTGATTTCCTAAAAGGTTGATTTTAGGTCAAACGTATAAAATAAAAGTGACGTTTGAAAAGAGCGCTGAGATCACTCACGGTTTGTTTTGTATACTGTGATAAGAAGTACCTCCTTAAATAACAGCTTTATTTATTAAGAATTAGACCACCGTCCTTTGCCAGTAATTAGCGTTATAGGCCGACAAAATAGGGGCACATAATGAAAACGTCTTAATTTTATTGGGTTCCCCTCGTTCTGTTTTATAGAGGACTATTTGAGTTGTAAAGGTTCAGTTAGCTGGAAGGATCGACTTCTCATTTTATCTAAAGTATTTCCTACTAATGATGTTATAACACAACGTGTCACTGAAATAACGCTGACTTTGGAAAATCCGTCTCTCTCCTATGACTTGCTGTTAATTATTTGTTACATAAATGTATATTTTTAATGTATAAATTACATAAATGTATATTTATTTATATTAAATGTTATTAATTATTTATCCTAATGTATATTAAAAACCATTGAATAATTAATATTTTTGTATAGAAAGAAGGTTGCAGACAACAGCTGATGGTAAATGGATATTGTGGTGTCTGGGGGTAAAAGTTGACCACCTAGAAAAGAGCTGATGATTTTGAAAGTACAATTCTGTGAATGCCTTCTCTAAATTTTTGTGAGTAACTTATAATTAGCTATACTTTATTATTATTTATTAGTTTTTCCGCATGATTCAAAGCTGCAGTGATTTTTAAACATATGCTCTGCCTCACTTTGGAATCGGGAAAAGGATTAGGAAGATGGGGAATAGAAAACATGATGATATAAGGGGCTTACCTCATCCCATTAGATTTCCTCCTTGGGGGATGGGGAATAGAGTAATGGAAAAAGGAGATTCATTTATACTATTGTACTGTCAATTTGATGGGGAGAGCTGATGGGGAATGGCTGGGAATGGACGGTTGGGAGTGAGGTTCAGTAGTGAGGTGCAAGGTTGGGAAATACGGTACATTTAAGATAGTCTTCAGTGTACAGAGAGTGTAGTAAGTGTACCCTCACCCTGCCAAAATCCTAGGTATTTTCATTAGGTATTTCATTCCTAGGCATTCCTGGATGTTTCATGAAAAATCCTTACAACAAAACCAATAACATATTTATAAATTCTGAAGCCTGACAAACTAAATACGGATTTGAACCCGTATACCCAAATAACCAATAAATAATACCTTAATTACAGGTATGCCATCCCATCATGCATTTATGGCGACACGCCGGTTACAAAAAAGAATGGTCCTCTAATTTGGATAGGATTATGCAATCAGTAGACAGCCCTAATAATAATAAGTTAGAATACCACCAGCTTAATCTAAAACAGCAATAAGGGCGCGGAGCGCATTTCATAAAGGATTGAAATTAAATTTGGCAATAAAATAAATTGTATCTATTTATAAGTATATTCGTTAGTTCAAAGATGGGCCGGGCCACAAATTAGTACCTAGTTTCAAAATTATGACTTACTTCTCAAAAAATATTGACCTCTATATCTTTGAATAGGGCTAGACTAATCAGATGTACAATTTTTGTCTAAACCCTTTTTTTCTAAAATGCTACTTTTTCTTTCATTGTTTAAGAATTTTTTTATGGTCGAAGACGGCAGACGAGAATACAGTCCACCTGATAGTAAGTGGATACTGTCGCCCATTTTCTGGGAACAAGGGTTTTCTTGTAATGTTTTCAGCTAACCGTAGATTATCACTACCTCTATCTTTCTAACTCTTTGTCATATAACTACATAAACCTTGTATTATTTTTATTTACCAAAGAGTTTACACATTTTACTCAGGGAATATGTTTCGTATCTGCTGATATTATTTTACAATAAATCCAACTTGCACATCAGAGTATAATACCGTCCACATAATGAGAGGCTTCCTCAACAGCCGAGGACAGTAAAATCACAGATTTGTGAGCATTACGTTTATTTTTAATTCCACACGAAAATTAGTACAGTCAGCTTCTAGGTTTATTCAAATAATTTGATCATCTTTTTTACACATTTGAAAACATATGACTGTTTGTCCGTTTATAAAAAAGTACGACTCAGTTTTTAAGACCTAATTGATCTTACCATTGAGTTTATACTTTTACGTATGAAATTTTGAAATCATCACTACCTTGATGAAAATATGCGAGTATTAAAAACAAATCTGGGGCACGTGTATCTACGAATCCAAACGCGTAACTTTTTAATACGAGTATAACATGAATTATAACATGAATATACATTTAGCCCACTGTTGTATATAAAAGAATATAAGCCTCCTTGCACGACATTTGCCTGTCTTGTGCTAGTTGCATCCAGGTCTTGTTTGAGACTCTTCATATCATCGATCCACCTGGCTGCTGGACGGCCTACACTTCTTTCTCCAACTCTGGACCACCACTCAGTTAGCGTTTCGGTCCATCTGCCGTCACCACATTTTACTAATACCACATTTGGCTAATTGTAATACCCTAACCAGGCTTTTTATCGTCCATTGCTGGATATGGGCCTCCCCATGCAAATTGTTTTGTGTATGAGGGATGTGTGGCTGTAAAACGGCACGCTGAGCAAGCTAGTTGGCGAGTCCACTCTTTTAGTTGTGGTGAAGTTACCAATTCCTCAGGGCTTATGGTAGCAGCATTGTTATCCTTTAGTCGCCTTTTACGACAACTATGGGAAGATATAGATAGGGTGGTGTTATTCAAGTCACTACAGACACCACACTACATATCCTGCAGTGGGCTAAATGAAAAAGCTGAAAAAGTTGATGAATAGCATAAATAAAAAATACAACCCGACAAATAAGCAAATCCGACAACAAATCACTTGTATATGGCCACTTTAATTATTATAAATTCTATGGTTTAAAAATGTTTATTTATGTTATCGAAACGATTTGGGAACCTTAGTTTGAGCACGAGACACATGTTAATGGATTTAATTAGGACTGTTTAACCAAATTATGGGTTCTTGAAAATTTCAATTAATTTTTAGGACTCTTTTTTATTTGTCGAATAAATTAGCGATAAAAATGATTTTATGCGATTTATATAATTATTCGATTTTGGTTCAAAAAAATATTTAAAAAAATTAGCATAATTAAAAGTTATAGGTACATTAGCATCACAGTAACCCTTCCTATTTTTATAACAATTTTATATATTTTTTATGAATAAGTAAACTACATACAATGACATGAACCGAAATTTCTCCGTTGAAATACACGCCTTTCCTATATCTCGCCACCTTACCCACATATTGTATAACTAGCGACCCGCCCTCGCTTCGCTTCGGTTTATGTTTTTTTTTTACAATTTTTTTTTTCAAAATTTCAAAAACATTTCAACCATACATTATATTCGTGTAACTCTTACAGTTTTTGCAGCGCACGCCAAAATAGCTCGCAGTTGGCAGAGTTTTTTCCGACTTACTTGACACTTATTTTGGCTTGTATTATTTTGGTATTATTATTTTGGCCAATTTACACAATATCTTTATAAATTATAACCTATGTGTTATTCTGATGTATGAGCTATATTATTGTAAAGTTTCATTAAAACCCATTGAGTTGTTTTTCCGTGAAAGAGTAACAAACATCCATACATCCATCCTCACAAACTTTCGCGTTTATAATATTAATGGGATCGGATTGAATTGGAGGCACACCTGGGAATTTTATTAAAAATGAACTAAAATACTTAAATGAATTTTAATAAATATGCACCTTATCAGTTATTCCAATAAAAGTGAACCAAAAAGACAATGGACGATACAAAAAACTCAATAATGGTGTAAGTGCACCCATTACCAAATACCTCTTACGGCATAAAAACAGCACCTAACTGTTATAACCTCCGTAAAGCCTGTAATGAAATAATTCGCAACACTTTATTGCACTTACAATGAAAATAAACTTATCGACTTAGCGGGTGGTAATCGAGTAATAAGCCGGCTTTAACGCGATCGATTCGCACTAAAATCATATAGAATAATCGACCTTACGGCTACACGTTAAAGGTGTCAACATGGAGAAATTAAGATGTATAACGCAGTGGTGTTAACACAATCGCATGTTTGTAATGTCTGCAAACTAATTTGCAACTAATTGATGACGTTTAAACACTCGTTCCGATCGTACGATTGTACACACGAACGAACAGTTTATTGAATGTTTTCTTTCCATTTCTGGTGGATGTAAAATCGAATGCGCGTTAACGCTACACTTAATCGATGATTTTACGATTATGAGTTTTTAAATTTAATTGATTTAAATATAAATATCCGTAGAACGCGTAAAGTCAGCAGTTATTTCACATTTTTTTAATTATTTAGGACTAATGTTTTTTTTTTTTAAATATCACACTCCCGTGTTTCTGATTATTAAAAATCTGGAGTATTGGAATCCGCATTGGGCTCGCGTGGTGTTTAGTGGCTGGAAACCCTCTAGTGATTAAATAGAGGAAGCCTGTGCCCTACACAGGTCTTCCCTGGTAGAGTAAGACGTTAAAAATACTGAATAAAAGTTACTTTAAAGTATATTATGGCAGTCGTATGTTTTATTAATTATTATAATTTATAACTTATTCGTCAACTAGAGATGAAAACAAATACCTACACAATCAAATAAACTTCCCAGTCATTAAATATATTAAAAAGTTATCTATACCTACATATAATAAAACTGTAGAACCAACGTGTCTGCAAATTGAACATATTTACCAAAAACTAATTGGGGGCGATGAAAGAAGAGAATCAGAATACAAAAGACGATTTTGAAAAAAATTGTCTGTCGGTCTGTGTGTTTATCTGTTCGAACACGCTAATCTCCAAAACTACTGAACGGATTTTATGAGGTTTTGGGGTTTCCACAGGTTAATTAAGCTTAGTTTGGCGCTTCGAATAGGCTTTATTTCAACGAAATTGGCTGACGGGAGGAAAAGATGCTGTATACAAAGCTTATAAATCAAACTAAAATTCCACGCGTACGAAGTCGCGGGCACAGCTAGTAATATAATAAGTTCATTATCATTATTAAAAAGTTAGTAAATATGAACTTGTGAATGTTGCAAGTAGGGATGTGACAGTTGGGTAATGAATGCTACCTTCGTTCCTGATTAAAGATAAACGTGCCTACATTTTAATAAAATACTCGTATGTATGAATTTTTAAAATATCTTTAAAAAAAAGAAGTCCAAAAATTTTCCACTGCGCTCAAACGGCGAAACCTGTACACTGTCGCTTATTATTTTATATCAGGCAACACTTTCGGTTCAAATAAAAAATGTCGTAACCACACTTCATCACACAATTAAATTCCGGCAAAGAAAGGGTATCGATGGTCGACCATTATGAGCCCCATTGTTAACATTCGCCTCACAATACCTTACTTATGGCCGTTTAGGACATGAAAAAAGAAATGGCTAACGCGACGACGCACACGGTTGAGGAGTGTAAGGAACCAGAAATCGGACATTGAAAATGTCTGATTTCTGATTGACATGATATAAATTAAATTGAAGTAAGTATGTAGATTTAAACCGGTCAAAGAAGTAACAATTTTACCTTACAACCCTCAAGCGAATGTACAGTGCCGTGATAAGCTCACACAGTTTTATGAAACCAAGAAATAATCTTTATGTACCGTTCATTTGTAAATGTTAAATAAAAAATATATCGATACAAAAAATATTTCTTAAGAATAAATCGAATAAAGAAAAACGATGAAGAAGAAAAAGGCGTTTAAAAGAAAAGGTCGTTAAACGTAAAGTCGTCGTTATATTTGGGTAGAGAAAGGTGCAGGCTGCAATACCACAGCCGCTGAGCACACTCGACTAGCCACTATACCCACAGAACTGAGATTTCCTACATTCATATATCCCGTGACTATCCCCTCTCTCTTAGAAGACAATTCCCCAAATGTACATACGTATTTTGATAGTGAGTGAGATATGTCAGAGACCATTCCCATCCCATCCTATAATAAACTTCCCCATTTTCCCAACCCATTCTCTATATCTTCCTAAATCTCCAAAGTAGGTAACGCATTCGAAGGACAGACGTTTGTCATTTTGGACAGACGCTGGCTTGCGTCGCGAATGGGCGACTGTATTCACTTACCATCAGATGAATTGGCCGCTTGTCTGTCATCTTTGTATATATATAAAAAAGACGTGCTCTCTTAAAGATACAATACATTTTTAATGCCTGTTTGAGTACCGCGTACACAGACGGGGAATCAGCAGCCAAATGGTCTTACATCAGACCAAACATTATAACACTTTAAATATTAAAACACGTGCTTTTTTAATATTTGAAGATCAACGTGCCAACCGCATATATGCACATTATGATATTACTAATTAAAATTCTCTTAAAATGAAATTTCAATTGATTAGATAATTTCTCCTTTCAGTCTGATAAAGAAATACGACACATGCCGTCGGCCAATGTTGACCACTTCAAAGTTGACTTTCAATTTAATATTACTAAAACATAAAGTTGATTTTCGCTTACAAATCTTAATTGTCAATTTATATATGGAACTTTATTACTGTCTGTCACAAACGTGAAATTACTCAACGATCTCAGGGGCCCACCGTACATGCTAGAGAATAATAACCATTTGGAAAAACTTGGTGAAAAGAAAACCTTCAACAAAGTACAAAAATAAAATCAATGGTTGGATACACAGAAGAACTGTGAGTATCGCGCATTATTTCTGACCATAACAAATTCGTCAGATCAACGCGGCACGCTTGACGGTCAGTTATGGATCCCGATGTATGAATATTTTGATCGTTACTTGTTGTTTTTAATGTATTGTGGCGGTTATACAAGGCTTAAATTGTTTTGTACAATGTTTTCTATTTTCTATAGTGTCATATACTGTATTTTCCTATATTGCATAGGCACATCTCGGTCCGTTCAAGCGTATCAACTCTTGTCTCATGATTGCATTACTATTAATAGGTATATTCACTGCTTCTTATCTATTTGTTATTAGTGGACTTCTGATGCTTAGACTTGCCTATCTCATATTTTTCTTAGTTATGTTCTTCAGTAACAAAAGCTAGATTCGTTAATGGATGATTTTTTTTTAGAATAAATAAATGGATAATGAATAATAAATGATTATAGAACGGATGAATAAATTACGTTTATCTCATTTTTTTTCTAATAACTCATTATAATTTTGTCAATGTCTTTCGGCGCCTACTTCTTCGAAGAAACGTACCAAGATTTTGTTATTTATTTATTTAAATTTCGTTTTAAAAAATCTCTAACCCCCTTAAAGGGTACTTAAAGGGTATGGCCCCCTTTAAGTATTAAATTTGCAACGTGCTAAAACGTATAAATTATCCCAAACCACATTTTAGACATACCAAGGAGTATTGATGTCAGTTATCGAATTCTGAATGTCATCTGAATCTGCTCCAGATCTAAAATAACACCGCAATCAAATACAAAAGATGGCGTCCTCGATCCATCTCCAACGAAAACAAACACCTCATGTAACCAAAACTGAACTTTATTTAGAGTTATTAAATGCGATGTGAAGTGCAATGCATCGTAACTAAAGATCACTTCTGACTCGTGAAGTGTCGCAAAAATGGACCCTATTACGACGTGCTAAGGTAGTTAAAACTGCATTGTATTTTATAGTCCGGTAATGGTATCGTACGGACCGCATGACAGTTGATTAAAAGGGACCGAAAGCGGTCCGAGGTTGGGGGCCCCGCGACAGCGCCCCAGGAGTGGCCCTGCAGGAGGCCCCCCTGATGATTGTATTTAAAATAAATAAGTACCTCAATGAACGATTGTCCGCGCATTCCCGGGACCGCGGAGTGCTTTATGGGTGTCTCCGATTGTGGCGTTTGATAATTTATGCGGCGATGTTACGGTGTACTACTTGCATGGGTTGCATTTCATATCAGTTTTGCGATAGTCAAGTCACGAGTCGGTTGTGACGTATACGTTCCTGTTACGTAAATATAATTGTCCACGTTAGTTTAATTTCATTACTAGACAACGGAATTTATTTATATAACAAACTTTATTGCACATTGTCATACAAAAGCCGAGCTTGATGCCTTATTAAAACATTCTTTACCATCTAACCTTTGGGTTGATCAAAGAGGTACATTGGTAATTTAGTATTTTTTTTATTTAACTACCAGTTTTTTATTGAACCCTGTTCTTAATAACCGTAAAAGTTCACTGAAAATATGTCACTTTATGATATTTTTTCTATTTGTCTTTGTTGTTGTCATTCATTGCCGTATGAGACCTCCAAGATATAAACAACTTCTGTTTTTTTATTATTCCGTTATTTCTACTTACTATCTTAAAAACATAATCAATATGTTTTTAAGTTACGGTATGCGTAACTATGCGTTACGGTGTCCATTTCATTTCTATTTAATAAAAATTACAAGTTACCTTTTAATTTTCCATTCTTTATCTGGTCCTATCGGTCTCCTCTTGTCAACTACCACTTCATTATTTCGCGTTTAGTTATCCCTAACCTATCATTACGTCGCCCATACAAAATCCCAGATTACAAGTTTAGTGAACGATTACAAAACTAATGAAAACCGTACTGAAAAAAAGAGTAGTCTTTAAGCTGATGATTATAGCTTGAAGATATTATAAATGCATTATAAATGCATCTACCCTTTAACAGATGTAAAGGGCTGTTGGTTGTTCTATTCACTATTTATACTCTGATACTTATTTTAATGGGGTTCTGATTTACCCACTGGTTTTTTACGCGACTCTAATTCAACTATTATTTCGTGATTTTGTTAATATTTAGGGCTCGTTTAAAGACCGGAATATATATTTTAAAAAGTTATGAATTTATAATGAAGACAATCAGAAATTAGATTATCTTAAAATTAAACACCATTTATATGAAGTTGCTATATGAAGTGACTTATTACATCTCTCTGTCTTTTCCTTATCTAATTAAATAAACTCAGCAAATAACTAATTTTCATATTTTAATGACATTCCCCTTTTTTTGCAATCACAGATTTATCAGATAGTTTAAATATACGGTGATTGTTGATAATATATTAAAATAAATAATACTTATATTTAATATGTACGAGAAACTCTTCTGTGGCTCTCTAAATAAAACCCTTTAGAAAATGATCACAAAAAATGATATTTCTAAACATATTTATTAAAGTTATAAGACGTTACATGATAAACAATGGATTACGTTGTATGTACAAGTATTATTGAAACTGACAATAATTTTGCTGAATCGTAAATTTTACAGCCGTCTTCCAAGGAACCGAGGATGCCGTATCTTAGGGTCCTTCTACATTTGAGGCTTATGAAAAATATCAAAATTAACAAAAACTAACGGCTGACATTATTTAACCACTAATTATCTTTAAGTCCTTGGAGCGAATCGAATAGATACATTCAAATGTATCCACTGGATCTATATTTGTACCTCAAAATTTATGTCGCTTTATTGCATCACCAGGATAAAATCTTTCTGAATTATAAGTTGAGAATGAATAATTTATGAATTTGCCGTGTGGTGTTGGCAGGCTTTATAATAATCTATTAATTTGCCGTGTAGTGTTGGCAGGCTTTAGAATAGCACGACCCTATTTCTTCCTGTAAGTACGACTAACGGATAACAAAGCACCTACCATAAGCCCTGATCGTACACCACCTCTCAAAAGTGAACTCGCCAACCCGCTTGACTAGTGTGACGTTTCTAGGCCATAGATCCTTCATGCACAATATCATGGGGCAATATGTTCAGCAGTGGTTACTAAAATTGCTGGCGCAAAGGAAAATAAATCGCAAGAAACGTAGGCTACTAGATCTTCCATTCAAGGCCACTTGCATCAAGGCTAGTCACAATAGACAGACAGTTATAAAAAATGTACGTACGTTATTGCAATATATTGTACATAGATATCATAGTCATTATCAAAATCATCACCTATAAAATATCTCATAACAGCTATCTGTAGTTTACAAACTGCAGATAAAAAGTCGGCTACACACAACCCTGTAGATTGTCAACACTCGTGGATATACTGCTTAAGTAGAAACCTGTGTTTGGTCGTATTTATTTTTTGATAGGACTGTGTAACCGCGTGTGCCTTTTCTCTTAAAATCTCGCTTTTTATTTCATTTTTTATTTATGTCCCCAATAAAAGAGGTGGCCTTTTTACATCGCGCGACCACGGTTATTGTTTCATGGAAATTGAGATTTCTTCTCGTGGGCAAACATCGTGGCGTTTGGTTTTATGGTGCTTAAAACTACAGATTTATCTATGTATAACAGCTTACTATACAAATACGTAGCAACAAAATGCGTGCTCACGTCAGGAGGCACGCGTCGGAAATGATAAATAATTAATTACTATAACATAGCAATAAGTAAGAGTAGATACTCAGAAATTATTCGAAACCAGCCCGGCTGCCCAAATTAAAAACCTGGTAACAAACATATTTTTGTGAAAAAATCAGATTTTTAAGTTTTTGACAATGGGTACGGTTACAAGACTATGCTGTCTTGTAGTTATTTAGGTTAACTTTAGAAGGGCAAATACAACATATTCCGCGGTCGTTCTGTAAAATTTGTTTCAATGCACTTACTACGTTTTTAATTTGGATAGCTGAGCCTGTGAAGTCCACAACTCCAAGGCATAAGTCTCCTCTAGTAATCACGAGGGTATTAATCTACCACACAGGTATATTACGGAGACACATATATTGCTCCAGACTTTCATCCCGTTATACTCCCTAATCCTGGGATTAAACGAGATGAAGAGAAAATCATCACGCCGATATACTCCCTAATTCCCAACTTTCTTTTTTCCAAAAACATTCCTAAATCTCCAAAAGAGGTGCATCCGGGGGCGTGCCCAGAAGCACTAACGTTCAATAATGTTTGTTATTAAATGATGTTGCCCTGTATTGCGAACGTCCGCGGTACACACTTGGTACTTGGTATCATCAGGTGGACGAACTGCTCATCTGTCGCCTTCTTTCTATAAAAAAAATATATCCGTAAAACAAATATTTAGTTAGACAGTAATTTACGACAGGGTAGTTTCTCTTATTCTCTCTTAGGATATGTAAGATTTAACAAAACAAAAAATATTAAAAACGAATACAAGATTATGGACACAATCAGATATCTCCAAAGATCCGTGTTAAAGTGCTAACAATGAATATTTGTGCGGCTTTCGACTGGATCGAGATTTAACTGTTAGATAACGCTTAGTAGCCGATCGTTTCGTGGGAATCCTATGAAGATTATGTGTGAATCATTCGATAAAATATTTTGTTTTATGAAGACCTCACTTTAATGACACTTTAAGTTTGGACGTAACTAAATTATTTTAACAGGTAAAAAAAATATATGAATAAATAGCACATAGGTACATTATTTCTTTATTTTTATTTATAAAATTTTAATGTTTACATCTTTGCCGGTGGTGACTGGGTCCTCCCGCTACGGGAAGGAAGAGAGTCAATTTTAACACAATTAATTTTAAAATATTATAGTTAATTAAGTTCTAAGTTATTTATGTTAATTCAATAGCATTGGCTGACTATTCATTCTCACAATTACAATCATTTTCTGCATTCATATTAATGCATATTAATTTAATGTGCATTATAGTTGCTTACTCTAATTGAATGAACAAGTTTATTCTCCAAAGTTATATTTGCCGTTGGCGCCACCTAGCCACCGATTGAATAAGTTGTTACAATGAGGTGCAAAGGAGTTTTATATTTTGTGGAACGCTTATTTAACCAATACAAAGTAAGACGTTAAATTCGAATAAAAATAAACACAATCATTATATACAAGCCCATTATGTATTCCATGTTGGTCTACAATCGTACAGTGGACTACATATTGACCTAACATTACCTTATCATCATACAAATAAAGCTGAAAATATATTCTACTGCTAAAATTAGAGAAATGTATAGTACACACGACAAAATAATATAATATGTACTAACTTATCTGTGCTACTTGTTTCATGCCCTAAGATCCGTGGGGAGGCTCCGATATACATAATACAGACCTATCTAATGGAGGTACATGGAACACATTGTAACTATAGTAACCATTGATTATAAATGCAAAAGTCTGGATGTTTTGATGTTTGTTACTCAATCATGTCGGTTTTGACATGATTATTTATTACATTATTATTTATTACAATATTTCACGCACGTTTACAATACGACGTTAACTGATTCACTGAATATGTAACAAAATTTTAGTGACAGGTCTTGTAGCTTCCGTAGCTTTGTTGGCTGAGCGTCTAGTCTGTGAACAAAATCTATTGCATAAAAACTTATCTATTTTGCCGTGTGTACATGTAGGGGAATTAAAAAAGAGACTTGAGACAAATTGTCTCACATAACTCGACCCTCGAAGGGCGCCACCACATGTCCGCTGCCGACGTAATTTTTATATGTCCTCACCTCGCGCAAGCGCAATGCATTCCCGACTCTTTTATTTACATAAAACATGGTTGACAATACACGGTGTACGAAAAATATACACACATTAAAACATGGACCTTTATTTAGTGTTTGCAGTACTTATTTGTTTTGTTTTTAGCGGCCATTGAGTTTTTTTTATATGTATATTACTAGCTCTTGCCGCGTGCTCATTATCCCACGGGAATCTTAATTTTGTAGCTGATATCGTTTGCGTAGCTCCCAGGAAGATCCATACAAAATATCAGATGCGTGAAAGCATCTCAAACCAACAAATTTACATAGTTTCTTTTTTATATAATAGTTAGTACCTATTGAACGAAGGGGCAAAACCAGCAGACAGTCCAATGTCCATCCAGTGGCAAGTGAATACTCATTGACATGCCAACATCAATTAAAAATGTCAAGCGTTCGTACGATTTCAGAGAGGCATTTCAACATTTATCATTCCTTTGGATGAGGAATTTTCTTCATCCCATTACACTTCCCATTATTTCTTTTATATGTGGGAGTAGTAATAAGAGACTTCTCTGATCCTATCACGCTCTCCACTCAATGAGTTTGAATGGAACGAATGAATAGACGTTATAATGAGCCACAACTCGCTATTCTATCTTTTGAAATCTCAACTCATACCTGTAGATTAGCGACCTGAACGATCCATATGCATAAATGGAAATCTCCAATAGAAACCAAAATTATAGCGGGAAGAGATATACAGATTATGTAACATAGCCCTACACATTATCGATTCACCAAAAACCGTATTTTATTTTTGGCTATGTTTTGATCAGTAAGGATGTGCCTAAAAGGTTTTATTGGAATATTAAGGCTCATTAGAATGCAGTACCATTCCAGTAAAGCCTTCAGTATCACAGTACCTACTACTTATGTTAGTGAATTACTCATAGATTGTTGTTTGCGCACGGAAGTCAATTAGTTCCATACAATCATAAATATATAAAAAAACACCTTACTAGATGTTTTCTTATTATTTCTTTTGCGTTTAGGTTTTAAATAAATTGCTGAAGTGAGGTGCTGGCTAGTATTTTTTCCGAAAGCTAGACTTGGTAGGCCACCTGAGCTAATGTTGTAATTCGTTTCCACTGACCTCCACTTAAATTTGTCTGTTACCAATTCTCACTCTCACCAGTGAAGACCAGATTGAAGACCTGTGATTGAGATCCATACCGTCAACGAGACGTTATGGGCTCATATTCACAGATAAAATAAGAGCCCTTTGCTCAGACAACGTCACATTTCTATTACCGACTTTATCTACCCATAAGTATTTTAAAGGCCGTCGTCTATACAGTAAGAAAGTACTAAAAAAATATCCAATTCGGCTGAAGATCCAACTCATCCCACCCACATGGCAGTTTTCCAGTTAATCGTGCAATACTGATAGTACCATAGTAAAAACATAACAGTAGATAATCTTCATACAATCACATGATGCAACTCGGCTACGCGTGAATGGCGAGAGTAAGTTAATAAGATGAATCAAATCTTTCCGAGACATATTTTAAATGGTTGCATTTTTGTATTAGATATATAGGCTGTGTCATATGTACTACCAAACACTGAAACCAATAAATTCAACCAATAACCAATTAAGTTAAAACAATTTTTTTTGCATTGTTTTTTATACTTATGTGTTATATACTAAATGCAAAATTCAAAAAAATGTTTTGTATTTATTTTCAGAAATATATAAAATTTCACATAAATTGATACAGAATTATATGCAGAATTTATGGGTTCAATCTTCGGGATTTAACCCGTTACATCTCAACAAAAAGCATTTTTATAAAAATGTTGCCCATCCTCGCGACTGTTTGGTCGATATACTTTGTGAGATCGAAAAACTAGATAACAGTTCCGGTACAAATCGAAACTAGATAATTATCTCGAAGTCACAATCGATGTTAAACTACTGTTATGTTATTACTATGACTTCAATAGGCTACATTGTTGTAGCGGCGATGTCGCTCAAATTATACTTTATTAGTTAGTATTCATAACCGGAACGGTGCAATGATCAATATGGAGCGCGACAACGCAACAATGTTGCTGGTATGTTGTCACCACAATTATTTGTTATTGCAACTGCAGGTGTACTTGAACCAAAGTAAAGTACCCATTTCGAGCTAGAAATATGAAACAGAACAGATAAAGTTAGGAATAAGAACTATTCTTAGCATTATTTTTGAAGTATCTGTTGGTGTCTCCATCATTTACATTGGACAAAATTGATAATGCTTTCTTTATCTATCTCTCTCTTTTGTGGGCCTGCGATGTACAAAGAAGTGCTGTGGAAAATAAAATTAATTTCTTAGTTCAGCGACGCATTAAGTACAGTCCACAAGAAGAAAACGCTATAGAGTTTAATAATTATCAAACTAAAACACATTTAAAATTACATTTTTTTTAATTACCTTCTTTTCACGTATTTACTATAACTCTTATCACCTTCCTCTGAGGAAAGTGGTAAAGCGCGTGCTACGTGTACGAGTAAATCTACGTGCATACCAGTAGATTTAAGGGTCCCTTTCCCTAATACCCCAATCAAACATTTTGATTCGAAATATTACATACTTATAGTTGATATTCATATAAAAATAATATTAGAGACTAGACTATATGAAAAATTATCTGTTTATATATTTTTGTTATTTAGTACTATGAAACGATTTGAAACCTACATCCATTAAATTTTATATCAAATAAAGCTTTTTAAAAGGTCTTAATGTTCCTAAAACATAAACTAATTGTCGATTTGTCAAAGAAAATATATTAGCGGCGACAACTCGAATTATACCACCCGCAGGGATGCGTGCAGATTTCTATAAGTTCAATTTTCTAACTTTGCTGACGTCTTTTATTAGAAGGTTTTTGCCGTAATCACCACGCTGAGTAGGTTGGTTAGTGATTGAGTTCCTAAGCATCTCACACCTGCTGCTGCTGTCTCACACCGGATTAAGACATTAATTTAAGAGACATTTAAGACCTAACAAATCGAGTGGTCTAGGATAAATCTGTGGATGTCGGTGGCTATGATTCCTAATATCTTTAGGGAGATAATTAAATGAAAAGCAAATCGATAACAGCAAATTCCGTGAAGAGGGACTCCGTCGACTTTGTGTGACATAGGAATATAGAATTATTTAAATCAGTTATTCAAAAATAAGTTGTATAGTATTTATTGCTGATCGTGTGTTTACAAGCCATATTTTTACTGTCGTCTTACTGACTCTCAACAGTCTTATACAAGCAAGCCAGGCTTGGGCTGGTTTATCTTTTCTACGTTGATCTACTTACATCAATATAGACATGTACATTCTATATACGTCGCTAGGTGTTACGTATTCATACCACCCCACATTCCCAAAAATCATTAAACAAACTCAAATTACTTACTTCAAGCCTAAAAGGGCCGGCATTAAAATTCAACCCATTCAATGGAACACATTTTTATTTCCACCGCACAATAACCGTATAGCGCGAGTCATGCGCACGCACGACTCGTGCACAATAAAAACAGAATAACGGTATTGAATCTTATAAAAAATGATTGAAATTTTTCTCACGCACACAAGCGTGCTGTTTGCGCAATCATACAAACAGGTTGCGGAGCGCAGACGACGAAAGTTTTCGCGACGACTGTAGCTCAAAGATCGCAGCACTCGAATCTGAAAAGTAATCTGACGGCTTTTAAAAAAGGGGGTGCTATGATAGCACAGAACTGCTTTTAAGTCATAAGTGAAAAATAGGTACGAGTAGATTCTCCTATTTTAGTGGCCTAAAGGTAACAATTATGGTTAAGTTATACTAGTAGAGATAAAGTAAATAAAATAAAAAAATAAGTAAAAATAAAATAAAACAATTTAGTTAATAAATAGAGGTCAAGTAATGAAGTAAATTATTTGGTAATACTCACTTGTTACTTACTTTACTTATAAAGTAAGGAACTTTCCTCTCACATTTAGTACAGCCATATTACACGTAAATACGAACAGCATCAAAAATACATACGGTTTCCACATGTACTGCGACGCGGGGCGGTACCGCGCGACCCGCGATTATGGCCGTCTTTTTTATTATTTGCACCGTAGATACCTTTTACATCGCCGTTCAATTACTGAAGCGCGAGCGTGGTGAGCGATAGAAAAGAATGGATGAGGCGTGGTAGTCGGGTCATGAGTAATAAAGTCTGCCCAATAAAATATTGATAACATGACGCGATAAGATGATTTTCACTAATAAACGTCTCCATATACAAGGGCGTGTCAAAGGTTTTCCAGAAAACTGATACCTCATATTCTGCTAATGACTTTGAATTAATTGGCACACAAAATATTATTTTTTATGCATTGTATTTTGCAAATACTTACGTGTGAAAAGTTTAGCAATAATATTATACAAAAAACTTTGAAGTTTTTTTTCATAAACGGAGGTGGCAAACCACCTGGTGATAAGTGGATACTGTCGCACATGGACATCCGCGATACATACTAACATCAACTATAATTGACTGCAATTGACATTCTGATAAAATATGAAATTATGACAGTACAGATAAGATGAGCTACAAAAAAAAAAATATTATATCGGGACTACGATAAAAAGCACCCTTTAAATATTCTTTGTTTTTTAGTATTTTTGTAAACAATATAAATATTTTACTTTAATATAGGCATATACTATACATCAAAACTTGAAATTATACCCTTAATTACACAACGACATAAATAAAACAAGGCAAGTTCGAAACAGTGCACTTTACCTGATTCAGCCGTAGATGCCATTTCGTGCCATCAGTTTTTGTTTATTAAAAGATTGAGCTATTTTTGTATAGATTAACTTTTTTGTGCCGTCATTAAAACAAAACAGCATTAACATTAGATGGCGCTAATAAAAAAATTGCCACATTATAATAATTGATATCAAAATATCTTTCTGATGCAAAATAATGGCATTTAAACTAAAAGTTTCAAGTCTCTGTTTCCTTTTATTAACGAAGTAGAGGTATATAAGTGTAAATTGTTGTCCGTGTGTCCCTGGGCGACAGTGTATAAGATTACACGTCATACGAGTACATAGAGTTCTTGTGCCTACTAAGTCGTTGTCTTTGCCTTAGTTAATTTTAATTTCAATGCTGACCAACCTTATCCTTCTTCTAAACTATAACAACTAGCTACTATGTAGATACATTGGCATCACCAATTATAACATAAGAACAATAACAAAAAGCATATTATAACAACGAGCCAGCGACCAGCCTGCTTGAGAAAATACCAAGTCCACCTTCTTTCTATAAACAATATAAAAAAAACAGACAGATAGAACGACTAAAAAGCAAACTTAATAAGATTCCCTTTGAATCCTTTTGATTACGAGATTCCAAAAATTACGTCAGAATAATATCGTATCCACACTAATCTCCAGACAGCGCCCACGCGCACTGATTGCGTTCGCCTTGACATTAGTTCGACTGTCGCGACCGCGCTGCGTTCCTGACTGCACTCTCTTGAACTGTGAGCACACGCTTACGACACACTAAAAATTTTATATACATTTCTCCTCCCTTTCTAATACGATTACTAATACCTACTAATAGTCGCTGACATCATGCGACTCTTAAATTAGTCAATTTAACGTTAGTTCAACTATCGCGACGAGGAAGTGGTCGAGCCTTGTTCCTGGCTACTCATGAACCATGAGCATACGATAAATGTATAACACAATCTGAAAACATACATATCAGATTGCGTCTCTCCTAGACCGTTATGCATTTTATACAAACAAAAGTTCCTCCCGTACAATTCTTTTGCATGAAACGCGCTAATACTACGCATTTTTAAAGATATCTATTTTTAAAGATGTTTTGCTTAAACTACAGCATAGTTAATACATCTAACATACAGGGTGCTCCCTAGTGCAATGCAATGCAACCAGCCCTTTCGGTATCCTCTGCTATACATGGGAGTCCTCATGCACATTAATTTAGAGGTGGTGTAGTTCCTCAGCGCTTGTGGTAGCCGCATTGTTATTCCTTAGTCGCCTTTGCAACACCCAAGGGAGGAGATGGGGTGGTGCAATTCTATAGCCGGTAAACACCACACGACACCACACCCCAATAATAACTGCAAATACTTTAAAAAATTATACCTACCAAAACGAATCACCATTTCGCACGATCAAAAATCAATTTAACTCAAGTATGTAGGTACGTATGTACTTCTGATATTGTGAGTGTTGTGTGCCGCAACTTTCCGGACTATGAAGACCAAATGCGGGTAGTTGATGAAATTGCTCGCGATTCTCGACGTGGACCATCCGCCTCTTCAGTTAGCTCGCGACCATGGTTGGTGCAACCCAAACGAAAAGTCGAGTTTCTCCGTACAGTAACCCAGCTCTTACGTTTAACTACGATTACGTTTACCAATTACCTACATTTAACTCCATTCTAAATTAAGTCTGACTATTTTTTTATTAGTCTTAAGCAATTAATGTGCACAAACCTTTATGTTAACAGACTTGTGCAGACACCTAATACCCGATCTTCCGGACAAGATTATCGAATGTCTTCTTCCTTATTGTATTTCGCTTCACAATTATATGTACGGTTTTATTACCGCTTCGCTTTTACAGGTCCTTTCCACATGGCTTTATATCTCTGACATTTTTATTACGTGACCCTGCATTTACGACTCTAATTAATGAAGCAATAGTTGCCTTAAACCTACAAACTCGATCTATAATTATTAATGAAACTATCTGCGATTTTCGCAGAGCGATAAATAAGTCATAATTAATACACTCTTTGCAATCATGTCTTTTATCTGAATAGCTGTATGTCTATGTAGTTATGGCGTTTCACGATATTGCGTTTGAACAAATAACAAATATTAACACTTCGAACAAAATATCTCTCTTCAAAACAAGTTTTAAAAGTTTTAATTTTAACAGTCAAGAAAAAAAATTGTGTAGATAATACCATGTGTGTCCATATGAGTAGTAATTAAGTAGAATAGCTATTGCTTTAAAATGGGAAATACATAAATTACACTGTATGAGATCTACGTTATTTCATTTGTTTTCTTTTTCTTAATCTGTAAATAAAAACTGTTACAATTAAAAACATAACATATCTTCTAATTTTTTTCATTGTTCATGTTTATTTTTATCTGGACTATACAAATAATTTAATACTTCATTCTTGTGCCGGGATGAAGGTTTTAAAATTAACATGTTCAATATTCTCTATTTTCTTTAATAAACCTTGTTAATTCAGCACCAATAAAAAGAAACTACAATATCATAATTATTATATCATTGAGACATTTCCTTATCTGTAATTATTTTAACTCTGTAATGTTGAAGCTGTCATGAAAAGATAAAAAAGCATCGACGCGACATATCCACATTCAGACTCGTTATCTTTTACACGTTGAAACCGCACACCGAGATTTCGAATCTCGAAATCAATGCTAGGCGATAAGATAAGGGGACATCAACCAATAACACACCACCACTATACAAAGAGCCTTCACAATCCTACACTTCCCCTTTATCAATTCTATTATTTTTTCAGCAGTAGGAGGCAGGGGAGGTCAAAGAAAACTTGTGGCAGGACACGATCATCCAAGCCTTAATTAGTCCTCGTGGTGTCCGTCAGCGCGTATTAAGCGTTCGTTTCATCAGAGCAGTTGTTTTCTGCATGAGAGAACGCGGCGGCGCCTGCGCCTACCTGCACGGCGCCTTTTATGGTGCACTCCTATCGATCGATTTCGGATCGTGTTACGAACATGAACACGGCTTTTACGATTAAGTGTCGTCTAGATGTAAACGGTATTGACGACGTCATTTTACAATGCAAAATTTTAATGAAACTCTTGAAGTAAGTACACTTTATTGCACACCAAAGAATACAGTTAAGTGATACGAAAGTTTATTAACTAGATATACAAAATATGAAACCTTTCGGCATGAGGAGATATATATACGAACACAAGAATGCTGCACATATTAAGAATACTAAAAATAAACATGTAATAAATACTATTTGTTATATACATACTATATATACCAATAAACCATGAAATTCCAAATAATAATAATGTTAATACATATTCAATACATAATAATAGTGTAATAGTATAATAAGTAAATCAAGAAGACAATTTCATGACAATCTTCCATAGAAAGTGCTTCAACAATCAAATCAGTCATTTGTTAAATAAAGATGTTTCACATTTAGATTTCTTTAAATTTAGTAACAACTAATACCACTCTCAAATAACTAATGTGAGAAACAAATAGCATAAAGAAACTAAACAAATTTTTTGGAACTGTCAAAGGCTTTATCTCAAACATACGTTTCGACTCCCTTTCGTCACCTCCCATGGGAAATCAACGTAGGAGTATATGCAAGTTTACTTACAGATTCAATAATAAGAAAGTGAAAAAAAATGAAAGTCCTTAATCCATCTCCTACTGAGCTTTACAATTCTTTATATAAATATCCAACCAGATGTTTGTAACTTAGTTTGGACAAGTTACTTTTAATGGAAATTTCTTCTTACACTATACTCTCATTGAATTAGGAACTAATATTGTTAACAAAATACTACATGGGCGTTTTTGGAAATTCAATTACAAACAAATGTCAACTGTCATTCGAAGAAGTAACGGTTGAAAGACTAATTGAAAGAACCATTGCCAAAGATTTTACCGCTTAGTCGGGATTAAATTTTTAAAAAGAAACCGCGAATTGTCATTTTAAGCGTTTAACTAAGTCCTATGAAGCAAAAGTATTAAAGACAGTAGCAGTCTTTCCTAAAGTCATAAATCATTTATATAACAATCTGCATACGAACCACGATAGCTTCGAAACGACTTTGAACCGTATGCGTTTTTGTTAAAGACTATATTTTATATAGCTGCTCTTTATGCCGTCGATGTTAACAAAGTAAAATGACGTGTCCCCAAGTGTTGTAAATCCATCATCAGAAACACAGGTTCCTTTTGTTGTTAGTTTCATTTAGAAATTTGAGGGAAAGGTTTTAATTTTCGACTGGATGGGATTATGTTTAAACAATAATATTGAGAGAATTTCCGTTTGACTTTCGTTTCCAAGTTGACAGGTCTTAATCTTACCTCAAAGGAGACAAAGAGTCTGCCCGTTTGTTTGAATATTATGTCCATGACCATTTTTTGTTAACAATAATAGACGGTAGGTAAATACAAAAGTTTGTTTGCGGTTGCAATGGCAAACAGAGAGTTAGTTGAACTTAAAACTGTTTTCTTTTGATCAAAACTGTCACTTCTTAAAGTAAAACACTAATTGGTTTAAGCAACTGATAATGAGATTAAGACGTGTTAAAGTTTCCACTTGTTTCGGAATTATCTTAACACTAGTCTTAATCTTAACTAATACGCAATTGGAATAATACCGTGACCAGCCCTTTTATCGTCCATTGCTGGACATGGACGTCCTCGTGCACATTGTCTTGCCGACGAGGGATGCATGGCGTTAAACTGCCACCTAAGCCAAGCAGGTTGGCTAATTCATTCTTTTAAAGGTGGTGTATTTCCTCAGGGCTTCTGGTATCTATATTGTTATCCCTTAGGTGCGTTTTCATACACCCACGGGACGAGATGGGTGGTATTATTCCAACGCTGACTGACAGCACACTGCCACACACACTCATGAAAATACCTCAATTCATTTTATTTATCTGTTACATATAACATTCGGAATAATATTTAAGCAAAAAAAGATAATTTTATTTAAAATAGTTATAAAAACATAAATTCTAGTTCCAAGTCGTAAAATTCGATTATGAAAGAATCATCACGAAAAGAAATCATCTGATGATTGAATATTGTACTTACAACTAAATCTGATAGAAAGTTATTACATAATCCAAACATAATACTTTATGTCAATGATAGACACGAGCTAATCAAAGATTAGCTTGTCGGTAAGGCGTTGACACAAAATAAAATAATGTTCCATGTGAAGTCGCCACTATCGGTTCGTAATCGTATATATTTGGAGGAACGTCATTATTATAGCCGTCCTCGCGGCGGGTCCCTTCACCGCTCACAAGTTATCGCTCAATTTACAAAAGAAATAAATTTGTAATGAAAACGACTATTTTTCCTACCAACAAGATATCATCAATGGACCAGCCGTGTTCATTCGTAATACGATATTACTCAACGCTATTAGCCACCTTGGTATGTTAAAGATTCCGTTTTATCGCTGCATTATATGCCATTTTTTCTTTAACTAAAATTTTATAATAATTGCGTTACAATATGAAAAACGTGTTAAATTTACTTGACTATGTTCGCAGTAAATCACAGCTGTATAAGTATGTCAGAACTTTAAAATACCTTAGGGATTTTTAAATAACATTTATTTTGTGAAATTCATTTTGAAGCATAGAAGCTTAAAGCCTGTCATTTTAATTACACACATATATACAGAAATAAACATTTTGTAAAATCAAATATTTATTTGAGAAAAAAGTAGGTAGATATATAAAATATTAATTTTATATTTTGTGCAGTAATAATGCAAATTATCATCTATTCTAAGAACTAAACGTTCTAGTATCAGGGATTGCCATTTCTAAATAGTTATCAATAAACTCTAATGAAATCGGAATATAGCTCTAAAATCGAACCGATATCCACTGCGGTGGTCCCTTATCGGCAATACGTCCCTCGTCGCTTCCACTGAGACATTTCACCTTTTTTATTGCCATGCTCTTCGCGACTTTACAGTCTCTACAACAAAACTGGCTTTATCAAAATGTTCTTCTTCTTTATCATTGAAGTCTTAAAGTTGAAATTCGTCAGATTTTGATTTTAGAGAAGGCATACTTTAATATGTATCTACTGTAGTTTTATCTTCGTCTACTTTCTCACCTTTTTACGACGTTACGTGTGAGTCGAAGTGTCGTAGATACAATTATCGATTAGGTAATGTTATCGGAACCGATCTTTTGTCTTCCGGTTGATTTTTGTTGATTTAGGTCGCTTTTGGTAATTTAGTGGCGCTATGGGGTGTGGGGTTGAAATTGTTTGCTTCCTGTTACATTTGACACTGCAGTTATTGTAACTATAGTAAATACAATCCTTCGACAAAATACTGTATTAACATAACACATATTATTTATTTGTGTATCACGCCTTATATGTTCTTGAATATTAATAATTGCGTTATTACAATTATTTCAGGTACAAATTCTAAATATTAATTATTAAATAATGTTGTTAAAACAATCAACGGATTATCAATAGATGCCATAAATAAGAAAAAAAATTAAGTGCACGTTACTAAAGATTTTTTTTTCTAGCAACACCTTCAATACGCTATCAAAAAAGTAATTCAAATAATTTACGCTACAAGTTGGAACGTATTGAAATCCTAACTATTCGATCCAAAGATATCAAATAATTAACTTATCTCCCAAGCACGGAGTAAGATCTTTATGTTACATGAATCTGCTTACCACTTGCATAAACTTAGAACATGATCCTTAATATTTCTAGTAAAATCATTCCATAACTTAATCCCTTTGAGTATAATTCGCACTACTCCGAACACTGTAGTGCTACCTCAGTAAGAACAAAGTGCATTGTACATGAACTGCGGGGATCAAATTGCATAAAAGTAAACTTAAATATGTGCATATAATTGTATTCATACATTCATATAAAGACGTCAAATGGCGGTTGTAGAGACAGCATTAGTAAAAATAATTGAATCTTTTAATAAAATTAATAGTTAACGGGACATTATTAATGAACTAAAATACAAAATATTCTACATTCGACTAAAATCTTTCCTAATACAAAATCTATAGGTACAATCGAACAATTCATAGTTGCCTAGTACACTAAGATACTCTCAATAATTAAGACATACAACAATAAATTAGTAAACTTGTAATAATAATAAAAGTAAAACCCAATATGTACAAAGAAAATAATAATTAATTAATCAATAAAAGAAAATCTCGCTGTCGACAGAGTAGTAGAGCTATTTTATTGTGTAGTTATTCAATTATAATAATTTATTATTGACATTTGTTAAATAAATTGGATAATAATATTTCTAATGCAACGCTCTGACAGGTTACATGTATAAAGGGTTTAAATACCATTAGGCAATTTTCCACGAAAGGAGACCACGTACCTGAAAGCGCAGTGTGAGACCGGAACGTGCTCTCCGGCCAGGTGGAACGACGCGACGACTTGAAAAAGTTCCGGTGGTGGCTAGATAGGAAGAGCCAAAGATAGTGTGCTGTCTACATCTAGCAGCGTAGAGACATAGGTTGATGGTTTATAATGGTATGGTATAATTAAGTATTTTGTCCTTTCTTTTCTGCATTCAGTACCTCCACATAACAGTATGTACGATGGGCTGACATCAAGGCGCGGGCATGCGTCGTTCGCATCGCGATATCAGCTACACCTGTGAAGTCATAATCTATCTCTCTCTGTATTTGCTTTTACATTGCACGGTCACTGTAGTTGCTTTTATATTGCGCGCGAAATTAATTGCACATAAACTTTTATTGGTTTGATATTTGGGTTGTGTTACTGACGTGTTCTGCAAGAGTTTGGGATCGACGATCTCAAAAACACTAGGTTAGATAGAACTGATAAACTTGAATTTGTACTGCCGTGCTACAGTACCCTAAATTCGCCGCCTTTTGAACACGTTTCAAAATTGTCTTTAATATTTGTATCAAGAAATAAAACGACACTTAATTCCTTGTTGTAGGATTCTCTGTGTTCATAGGTCATACATATTTATTAAGGTTTACGCAACTAAAACGAACAAATAGTTATATTTAAATAAAAGTTTGTCTGGCCGAGAATTGAACCTCGATGAACCTGATATCCTTTTAGGTATCAGAAAAGCTGAAAGCTGAGATATTTATTATGCATTTATGCATTTTGCATGTAATAATGCATTATGTATACGCCACTTAAGCATGTTTAAAAAAAAGTAAATTTTTCATACTACCTTCATTCGCAAAACAAATCGTCAGCGCCGCCCAAAACAATTTGCATATTATCTACCTTGAAGTATAAGGAACGCGGCTTACAAATAACTTGATTAAATTAAAATTACAGACATATTATTAGCCATACGAAGGGCTGTCCCATCTACGATGTGAGGAGTATGTTAAAGAAGTATATATAATGCCTGGCAATATATATGGCATTGCCTGATTTATTTACTGATTATGTCTCACTCATTCCAGACGGGAATGAGTGAGATATAATCAGACACTGCGTTATGAGACCACATTGCATTAGAGACGACTGACAAGGCCTCAGTGATACGTAATTAAAGTAGGCACGTCATTTCTGCCACAGACCGATAACCGATGAGATCGACGAGTCTCTGATTGGACGCCCTCCGGCCGTCAGCTGGCCGGAGAGCGTCCACTTGGCGAAAGTCGCCGGTAGTGCCTGGATGAGAAGAGCGAAAGACCGAATGTGGTAGCGGCCCTTGAAGGGGATCTATATCCCACAGCCGAAAAACACAAGCCGAAGGTATATTATGATAATTCCAAAAATCCATCCAAGTATAAAGTGCCCTCAACATACCTACTACGAGTATAAGTTTTACCTACTTACCATCTTGAATAGTGAGCAAAAATACAATGAATCAAATACAATCAATACAATACAATCACTTCTTAATTTGTCACAAATTGGTTCAAAATTAAACCATTATTAACAGAAAGATCAAAACATCCTAATTCTCACGACAAATAACCGGCCGTCGAGACAGAAGCAGCAAAAAATTCGCTCCACTTCACGTTAAAAAACATTTTTATTGCGACTAACGAGCGAACCCAGATGTTATCGCGTGTATTGCTTCTATCCCTTATCTGGAACTCTGTTCTTTTCCAATGACCGCAACCCTTATAATTGGTGCGGTAGATGCCGAGCTTACATGCTGTACGTATGTGTTTTTAACATAAAAAAGAAAATTTACTACTTAGATATTATTTATCTGAAGAAACTCGTAATTGAGATTCACTATACCCAAAGGAATACTCACTAAGGAAAAAAGGAAGAACAATGAGGAAAGGTAATTCACTATATTTGGCCACGGCTTTTCATTTCTTGCCATTCTCTTTTTCATGTCCTTTTATTATTATTTGATTTATTTGGGAAAAGTAACACTAAACCACATTACATTTTTATACAAAATACAGCTCAAATATTGTACTAATATGTAAAACCTTTATCCTTAGTAATATTTGTAAAATAACAAAACATACATATTTATATCATTTAACTAACGGTCGACTGTTAGAGTAAAGACTGCCTCTATACATGTAGTCCAAAAAGAGTAAATGAATAAATAAAAAATAGATATATCATTACTTATGTTAAATGTCATCCCCTTGGAAAAAAAAAACAATGCAATTAAAAAAATTAAACCTGTTCTACTACGTTTCCAATGCATCATATTTTTTATTCGTTAAACTCTTCAGACATTGGTTTAATACGTGTCTATCTTTTACGATAATGGTAAAGTATGTATTTTACAATGAGTTGTTTACTTAAATCATTCTTCTTTCAAAATACATTTCATTTACTTTTATATTATTTACAGTTTTAAACAATATTAATTTAATTATAATAATAATATTTTTTTTTACATTTCGGACTACTACAATGATCGATAAATGTGTTAGTATAATGTTTAAAACACTATGTTTAGTAACCCTATTAATAAAAAATGAAAACAATATCGATGCTAGATACTTTTTTTTTATAATTTAAACCTATAGAACTTAAAATTAAAAGCAATACATTGTTTTAAAATAATCGCATTAAGTTGTTGCATCGCCAACACCATGTAAACCGTGCTCAATGTTTTTTCTCCGTAGGGTTACCGATAATCATGTCACACGTTTTTTACACAAAACCACACAGAACAAAATGGCGTTACCATCAGATTATCATAGGCTTGTGGTCGGATTATTACTTAATTTTTTTAACTCTCGCCTACCTGTCCGAAAGACCGAGGTTTTCATAGTCGTACTCATGATTCGCTGACTAAACCCAGCTTAAATTGACCTTTAACATCCCGCTATAAGTTTCAGGGGATAGTTCCAGTTATGTTGGAGGAATTATACAAATTAATAATGTAAGCAAGCTTCTTAACCGGGTGAATATTTTGTTTATTATACTTATTAGGAATTTGTCGAAACATTTTATCTGAGTGTGTTAAGATAAACGTTGACGATGGTTAAGAATAAGCTATCAAATATTTGTGACATTTGATAATCCCTTACTCTAACATCTGGACCAATGTTGTTAACTAAAATTATTATTTATCTTATTATTAGTAGCCTAGAATTAAGATAGAGGAGTTTTTGAATGGACAACACGTACTAAGATACGTAGTATTATACTATAGGACTATAGGATACCGCAAGATGGTCTGACTTGAAGTTGTCATTTTTTTTGTTTTAATCAAATTTTTTACACAAATATGAACTTATTAGAAATCAATATCTACATCTTCTCTATATATATCTCTATATATATAAAATTCTCGTGTCACAATGTTCGTTCCCGTACTCCTCCGAAACGGCTTGACCGATTCTCATGAAATTTTGTGAGCATATTGAGTAGGTCTGAGAATCGGCCAACATCTATTTTTCATACCCCTTAGTGATAAGGGTTGTCCACCCTTAGCGCCATCTGTTGGGCAGCCACAGCAACGCGTGGCCGGGCACAGCTAGTTTATAATAAAATCGTAACAAAACCGTTCATGTATTATAATTTTATATTTATGGAAAAAAAATCGTTGCATACGAATCGTGTAAAATACGAATGATACACAGCCCGCACAGCATAAAACAACATTTTTTGGAATGTTTGTTTATCTGTTTGTCCGAACGTGCATCACACAAATACAACTGGACGGATTTTAATGAAACTTGGCCTAGTTTTAACTTATGTACCGGGTCAATATTTAGAATGTTTTTCATCAAGATTCCACTAAGGTATTTATTTTATCACTTGTTTTATTTTATCCATAATTATAAAATTCTCACTGGAATACGACGAACACTGCTAGTTATTCATAAAACGGGATGTAAAAAAATATTAAGCTACTGCAAAGTAATTACAGGAACGTTTCTTCCCTCTCACAGTAACTAGAGTTATGTTGTGTCATTTTTATAACTCTCATGTCTTTTATGGAAGAAATTTTACTAAGAGATTTTTAGTAGGGATCTGTTTTTGAAATGCCTTTACACAAGTTAGGCATAACAAATAATAAAATTATTATAACGTTCTTTAGCAACCGAACCTTCCATGGATTTTACTCATGATTCATAGTCTTAAATTTTACTAAATATATTAAAAAACAAAATGTCATTTTATGCCAATTAACTCAGAATTCATGAGCAGAATCCATAGTATCATGCGTCGGGAAAGGTTGTATAATATAGTCTACTCTTTATATCGATATAGGTAATTGATATAACTATGACTTATGCCTACTACATATAAGAATTTATTTAACTACACTTGAATAAGTCCTCCAAAGGAACTTAATTTATTTTTTAACAGTGCACGTGAATTTGATAAATATGAGTAATCAATTATTACTCATTTAAGTATGCTAGCGAAACTGATAGATGCTAACATCGAAAAACTGAGTTGAAAGTAAATTCGTCACACCAAGGTGTGTTTTATATAAAACAAATCAATGTCGGATGACTGCTTACAGAAGGCGTTGAATTGTGAAGTTCCCGATAACTTTATTTCTATGATTAATGGGAACTTTAAGTTATAAGTGCCTATATAAGTAGGCACCCGCTTCCGTCTATGAACAAAACATGAGCCTACTTCATGCGACCAAGTTTCCCACAAAGCACCCAACAAAGTAGCTCTAACACTGCAGTTTACACTAAATTATGTCCAAGGTAAGTGGTTTATGGCGTCAAAGCAGTTCAGTTCACTAACATCGCTATACATCATGCAGCCATTTTGTGGACCACCGGCTAACTGAACGGTACGTTACACCTACTTAGCGATGTAATATTCTTGAATAGGTCCAGCAAAGGCAGTTTCTCGTTTCAATAAAACCTGATAGAACAGTTCAAACACTGTTTCAATCTATGAAATAGAAATATCGTTATTGATCCATCGATGTAAAATAAAGTCAATATGTGGTTTTAAAAATCCCAAATGGTAATCCTGAATCCGATGATATCATATTGAAAAATATTTTATTTCACTTTTAATGAAAACAATTTCTAAAAATTACTTTCGGGCTAAAATTATAGGCAAATTTTTTGTTTACAATTAAATAGTTTCGTTGATATATTAAAAACTTATTTTGGTAAAAGAAATTGGGGGGTAAAGTGAGGATTGTGTGGAATGTGTGGATTGTTTCTCTACCCCATTCTACTCTCTAAGCAATCGGACAAGACGGGATGGTACGGGATAGGAAATAGGAGATATTATAATTAGTGTTGTAAAAAACTTATCGTCATTTTACCTCATTCCTATTACAATCATTGTATACCCTTATTTTATGCAGTTAAAACGCACCGTCAGTGTTAAAGCAGCAACTACGCGGCGAGCCAGCTCAATTTCGCTTATTCGCTCGTAAAGGCTCGAGCCGTGTAAAAAGGCTATAAAATTCAATTGACACGCGTTAAACCTGTTAAAATACGAGACGAAGTATCCTCTGTAAAGACGTCTATTAATGTAAATTGTAGATATCTAAAGCAGTTTGAAGGCAGTTGTTTATTTCTATAGTAAAAAAATTATAATAATTTGTTTATAGATACAAGTTGACAGACGGGCAGTCTACCTGGTGGTAAGTGGGCGCCCATGGACATCCGCGATACATGCCAACATCAGCCCAGAATGACAAACGTTGGCACGCCCCCTGATGAGCTGCACTTTTGGAAATTTAGGAATGAATTTGAAGAATGGTTTGGATACGGAAGAAAATAAGGAGGAATGGGATGCCTACGAAATATTGAGCTGATTATATTGCCTATGACTATAGATGACCAATACTGATTCAGCACTTGCCAATTGCAGTTGCACTTTCTCGCAAACTGAAGAACTTGATAGCCATCCAACTCTAAACATTTTTTTAGTCCCCAGTCCATCAAACCCCGCTTTTTGAAGGAAATTATTATAAAAATGTCATAAAACTAACGATATTCACATCAAAGAACAAGCAATTTCCCCCAAGCCCGATGTAAGAATGGTTACGCGTTTTTGTAGACCCTAAATCTTAGCAATGTACAGTTTACAAGCGCTAAAAGCGATGCACGTTTACACCAGGTCATTATTATAGCCGAACTCGCCCATATATTAGAGCCAAGTTCTAAACTTTTAGCAACCGAATGGCTTCCGCAATCGGTTTCAACCTGTCATACATTTTACGATCCGATAGAACACACATTAAGGTTTTACTTCCACTGACGACATCCCATCCGATGTCGCGCGTACAACATTTTTATGAAGTTAAATAAAACATCGTACACTTCACATACAAGTAATACACATCGGTATTTAGAAAGAGACTATTGGCTAGCTTCGGTTTTTTAGAGCGTCGTCTCTGTCGTATCGGCACACGACAAGGACGAAGCTAGCCGATCATAGCCGATGTGTATTACATACGACCGAGATGTGTAATGACATCCTTATATATTAGAAACCGCAACATAATATGTTTTTCTGTTTCCTTGTTTGTATGTTTGTTTAGAACCATTCAGAAATTGGCTACTGTCTAACTGGTATCATTTTGTTGCAGTATTTATTCCGTATCGATTTACTGTGAGAAGCTTTACTGTATCAACACCTATATATGATAATGACAACAATGTCTATAATGTCAAACTACAAGATACAGGCCTACCAACTCGTGAAAAAATCATGATGTCTAAATGTTCGGGTACCAGTCTCGTCCGTCAACATCGAGCTAGTGGTAATTGAAGGATCCATACTTTTGTAGGAACTCCACCTACACTGGCAGGAATTTGCACTTATATTTTAGAGTACACTTTACAAAAATAGATCTATTTATAAAAATAACGATTGTTCTAAGAAACGCCATTTAAAATTAAAGAATTCATATTAAACCGTTTATCAACAGTCACTAGTTTTAAATCAATACCGTAGTCGCAACGAACGACAAAATAGTCGCAAATGAGCGCAGAGTCTTAAATGGTCCAGTGTGGGTGTTCCAAACATCGTCTTTGTTTTATGGTAATACCATTTTTATTGGGCTCGTCGCTATTACGTGTCCAGTCTACGAGTAATATTTTTATTTAATAAGCAGTACCTATATGGATTGACCACCTTAAATACGATTAGTATGTAGTGATACAAAGTAAAAATTAAACATGCGAATAATGAAGAGGTCAGGAAATTTCAAAAGAAAATTTTATGTGAATTTAATGCAAAACGAATATTTTACCAATTGAATTCAAAGCTCGAAGAGGACAACTGGTGAAATCTCCAACTGTAAAAAAGTAAATAAACATAAATTGCAACTGGCTAACTCATAAGCTTTCACAATTTATTGTGTTTTTTTTTAAATCTATTAAGGAATTATTGACATCATACATGGGATGGGTATCACATTCGTATATTTCTCTAAAGACCTAACCTGCTTATGCAAAAGCGTAATTGTACTTGTGAATGCAAAAAAATAATGAAAAAGCGCACTGATTAATCAATAGCGTAACAAATAAAAGTGAAGAAACAAAAGAATTTGAGGATATCTCAAGGAAGGCAGCTCAATCGCTGAATGGAGTACGTTATTTATTAGTGTAGATTATCGCAACAAATCACCGTGGCGATTGCCGTCCCGAAATCATCCGGTGTAATCCGAGAACGCCCCTTATATTCGATGATTGGACAAATATATTTCCCGTATCCTGTTTATCGGGCTGGGGTGTTAATAAAAATGTAGAGGATATCAGGAGCGAATGGACACTGTGCGTTAATTTATGATAATCTAATACAAATTGCTTACGTGATATATTCCACAGTTACGCGCAGTGGGGACTAATTAACCCTCAAAAATTAAATGTGAACTTCTGAACAAAATACCGGAATACCGAGGAACACTGAGTTACCTAGCTCACAAGAGCTAGGGTAACCATTTCCTTACTGCGGCACACAAATATTTCATTTTTATCTCTGGTTTAGGCTAAGTGTATGTACGTTGTGTGTGTTTTATATAAGTATGTCTGTATGTGAATGTGTGGGAGTGTAGTTTTAGATATCCGATTTAAAAAAAAATGCATAGAGCCAATAATGTTTGTAATAGAGTGTGAGTTGATGTATGGATGTGTGTGTGGATAAGTTACAGACGCTAAAAATGCTAAGTATAGGTTGTTAAGAATAATTTAGCACATTAGTATAAGTAAGGATTTGGTGTCATTATTATCATGGCTCAATAGCCAGTTCTTCATTATATTTGTAGTTTGATATCTAGTCAGGTGGTGAATCCGCAACTGTCCATTAATTTTATTGTATAAGAAGGGTACAAGGAAACATCGATGTCGCCGGATAAAAAAGTTTTATATGTCTTTGTATTTCACACAATATCGGTTCTGAGTTTTTTATCTAGAAAATAACAAAATATACATAATATATGTACATATATAATATAGTTATGTATAAAGAAATATACCACACAAAAGACCATTAAACAATGTTTCAAGGTGTTCCTTAAGCTGTCTCTTCAAAAAACCCCAGGAAGATGCTGTTAGTGCTGCCGGTCCAGATTTTCATACCAAACATCGTATGACATTTTAATCTTCAAAACTTTACACAGAAGTTCAGTAAAAAAGATCAAAATGCAGGAGTCTCTGTTTGTTTTACCGTGTTACAGTTCTGTTCTACAGTTTCATTTCTTTTTCTTTTTGCTTAGCAACGCTATATTAGATGGGTAACACTAAAAGGGGCAAAGAACCCCACTCTTCTGATATTATAATCCAGCGTTAACTCAATAACCCACTGACGAAACTCTTCTACACGGAAAATAATCTACAATAGCATCTACAAGTTGCACACCTTAAATAATCAAACGAGCATTATTTATTATAATCACAATATTGCATACAATATTATTTACCCATTTACAATAACGTGTTTCGCATTCTCATAATAAAGATGTTTTACAAAATTGCAGTATGATTTTATGTTATATTTTTCACCAATGCTCCATTCTGCCCACACTTCCTCTCCCGGTGTGAATGGGCCCGTGTCCAGGGTGGCCGGCGTCCGTCGCCCTATCGTTCCCAATAAATTAGAAGCCACTAATACAAGCCGTGCCCTTACAGGAGACTGGCTGTGTCAACTTGCCACTAATGTACTGCCTCGATAACACCTTCAAAATCACTTATGTGCTCCTACCATTTTACTTAGACCCTTCATTTTAGAAAATTGAACGTACTTGATAGGTCTGTCGATTTTGGTTGCTACAAGAATATTCGTTGTATTGAGGAGCAATAAAATATTGCCTCTTTTATATCGTTAGTTTAAGATCCCATGTCACATGGGTTGTTTGTGTAATGTAAATTCTCGCGTACTTTATTGTTGATGACAATTACTGTTGTATTGTAAAATCAATGTCTCTTTTTTATATAAAAGGTAAAAACCGAGCGGAGAGTTCACCAGATGGCAAGTGGTATATTTGTCGTATTATAATTAACTAATCTGATAATTACACCCACTTCCGGGTATACATAGGCGGCTTACCGCCACTATCCACTTATATATATTTACCAGCAGAAGGAGTGTTCGACTGGCGCAATATATTTTTCTGCCCTTAGGCTCGTTGCTGTACACACTTTTTGCTCCTGGCTGATCGCCTTCTGGGCTCGCCCTAAACCATACATGTCCGGTGACTCTTGAAAAACCATTAGAGCCACAAGACACTACCTACTAAATAGCTTTCCCAAATTAACACTACCTACTAAATAGCTGCCCAAATTAACACTACCTACTAAATATATTTCCCAAATGAACATTACCTACTAAATAGCTTTCCCAAATTAAAATTAACACTACCTACTAAATAGCTGCCCAAATTAACACTACCTACTAAATATCTTTCCCAAATTAACACTACCTACTAAATATCTTTCCCGAATGAACACTACCTACTAAATAGCTTTCCCAAATTAACACTACCTACTAAATAGCTGCCCAAATTAACACTACCTATTAAATAGCTTTCCCAAATTAACACTACCTACTAAATAGCTTTCCCAAATTAACACTACCTACTAAATATATTTCCCAAATGAACACTACCTACTAAATAGCTTTCCCAAATTAACACTACCTACTAAATAGCTTTCCCAAATTAAAATTAACACTACCTACTAAATAGCTGCCCAAATTAACACTACCTACTAAATATATTTCCCAAATGATAACTACCTACTAAATAGCTTTCCCAAATTAAAATTAACACTACCTACTAAATAGCTGCCCAAATTAACACTACCTACTAAATAGCTGCCCAAATTAACACTACCTATTAAATAGCTTTCCCAAATTAACACTACCTACTAAATAGCTTTCCCAAATTAACACTACCTACTAAATAGCTTTCCCAAATTAACACTATCTACTAATATCCGATAGCCTATTGGAATCTATTCTTGACCTTCATTCATGAGGTTTTGAGTTCAAACTGTCTTTAAATAAATGAATGTCCGACCGGGAATCTAACCCCGGACCTTTTCTATTTAAGTGTTAATTTTTAAATTATCACTATCTCGGCAGTGAAGAAAAGCATCGTAAGAAAATCCGAATACATAAGAATAAAAAACAAATATGCAGCGTATGTGTAAAAATATGTGTGTATTCATCAATCCTCATCGGGCTCCGGTGGTAGATTATTGTCCGAAACCTCCTAGTAATTTACAACGGAAGGCCTATGGCCTGCAGTGGGACGTTAAAAACTGACATCGAATATGTAAAAACCCTATCAAGAATCACTAAAAATTAAAAAAAAAACTCGCCAATAGGTAAGTAATTGTATATAGAGAAGTAGCATTGTAACATGTTGAGAACAGGATATCGAGCAACATTGAAGATCGTGTTCATCGATGTTAGAACAGTTTTATGATAGTGTGAACAACATGGATTATGTTTCTCGGCCTCGTTAATATCATTTATCTTCTGAAATACATACTTTGTTGTTGAAATATTATGTCGAAGATTTTATTATTGTTCCTTCTTTTAGATCCAAGTACCCGTTCTAGTACTTCTGAGTATTTATGTCTGTTGTTATGATTGTTAATTAAAGGTCACACAAGACAACCGTAAAATATACTGCATTTCTTATTTTATCCTATTCACTCAACGTAGGAACGTGTCTCGGTAATGAGTGAGATATGTCGGAGCTCATCCCCATCGCCTCCTATCCTATTCCTCCCATTTTCACAACACTTTTCCATATTCCTTCCTAAATCTCCAAAGGTAAGCAGCGCTTTCGGGGGCGTACTAACGTTAGTGATTCTGGACTGATGTTGGCATGTATCGCTGATGTCCATGGGCGACCACTTACCACCATGTGGATTAGCTCGGCTGCCGCCTTCTTTCTATAAAAAAGGGAAACGAACATCGGTCAAAATGAAATACATTATTCTTCTACAAACAATAAATGAAATATCAATTGAAGAATTGACACTTGATCACACATAAACAAACCTTTTATTGGAGACTATTAAAGACCTTCATTGTCACGATTCTTGGCCTAATAAGACACTAATAGAAAATAAGACTTTTGCATTTTTAATAATAGAGATAGCAGACAGGCGAGCCGCCCACCGAATGGTAAATGGTCACCGCCGAACATGTACCAGCAACGTCAAGAGGGATATGAGTGATGCGGCAGATCACATGGTCACGTAGCTGCTCGCTAAGAGACGATACGAGATACGACCTACCACAATCAATTTATAAAACCACAGAAGAGTCAGTCATAATGTTATATACAGTAACCAGCCCTTTAGCATCCGTCGCTAGACGTGGGTCTAATCTCGCAGTGTTTTGTGCATGGCGGATGTAAGGTATTATAACGCCACGCTTGTCAAGCTTGGCGACTTCACTCTTTTATATGTGGTGTAGTTCCTCAAGACTTGGGGTAGCGGCTTTGTTATCCCTTATTCATCATTTACATGTCCAGCAGTGGAAAAGGGTTGGTAGCGGTTATACCGACAATAAGGTCCATTTGCTTCTGAGCACACATTTCTGAAGATAAGTTATTACTTAAAGAAAGTGTACTTAACATTATAGTACTACGACCTACCTATAATGCTCTTAAAATAAATTCCGATCATCATTGTGGTGTCAAAATGTTATGGCATCGGCTCAGTTGCCTGTAATTAAACTGCCTGACGACTTAACCGATGTTGATGCCACATCAATCAAACGCGAAACAATTGTTTGGTTAGGTATTGATTTATAAACGTGAGATGATTTTATGGGAAAATTTTTAAGCAACATTTTACAGTGATTTATTAAACAATTAATATAATTTGTGTAGGGCTTGTGGTGGACTATAAAACCAGCCTTTTTAACGTTCTCTGATGGACATGTGCCTTCGAGCTTGTGGACATTGGCTTGTGGATGAGGGATGTAGGACCTTAAAACGCCACGCTTTGGCCAAGCGGGTTGGTGAGTCCACTCTTTTAGAGGTGGTGTAATTCCTCAAAGCTATTGCCTCTGTATATCTTACGTTAAATGTAACTACTAGTTAAATTAAAACAGAATTGCAATAAAGAAATTTTTTATTTTTCATTTTATAAACTTCATCCTGACATTGCAGCTTTAATTGCAAATGTCCAACTGTCAAAGGACGTGGGAATAAGATGATGGAACGTCTTTCACAAGACAATGCCTCCAAGACATTCACTGGACACACTGAAATGTGTAATCCAGCTCTGACCTTTGCCTAATGCACTGTCTATCCGCATTTGATAGCCAAAAGTGGTAATTAACTTGTGATTAAACGCCGATACAACGTTGCACCGAGCTCCCACGATCTCACGATACGCTTCTCAGAAGTCACTCCTCGGGTTTACAGCTAAAAGGTTTTAGATTAGATAATTATATGTAATAGGGAACCAGCTCGCCACTTTTTTAGTTTCAAGGGTAGAAGGATCAATTGTTTTGGCTCGATGTATCCAGTGATTATGCAGTAGCTTGCGATTGCTTTTAGCTATTGACGGGCAATTTTCTTGTCAGTTTTAAATTCTTTGGTGTTACATTTCTGTTTGAAATTATATGTGAATCGGTTCACTCATCATAGTGGTAACGCCCCCTGCACATAGTAACAGCTCATTCTCTTTATTTTGTTGTATGACTATATTTTTCTAATTAATGATAACAACCACCCAATAACAAAATAAAGGAATAACCAAATTTGGTTAAAAATGGAACATTATTTAAATTAATAAATAAATCACACTCAATGGCCCACTCTAGGATTCCTTGTGTCGTGGGACCAAAGACATACACAAAGACAAAGACAAATGCACACCCAGACCCGAACAAACATTTGTCTTTAAATAAATGAATGTCCGACCAGGAATCTAACCCGGGACCTTTTGCACACGAACTGCGCCAATCGGTCGCAAGGGGCGAATCCGTTTCAAAACTTTTTAAATTTTCAATGAAAATTCACTCACAAGTTTCTAATTCAGGGGATGCTATGGCCGACAATATCACCAGATGGACTATCTGCTTGTCTGCTATATCCTTTATCTATACTAATATAATAAAGAGGTAAAATTGTGTGTTTGTATGTATGTTGGGGGTCTTTCAAAAATTCTTTCACAAATAGGAAGCTATATTATCCGTGTCTAATATAGGCTATATTTTATTTGGAAATTTTGAAAAAAAAAACCTCTTATAAACCGAAGCGAAGCAAGGACGGGTCGCTAGTATATAATATATATCTACTTTTTATATACAATATGACACCGAAATAACGCTAAAGCTGAAAATAGGTTGTTTATTTTTGAGAGCACATTCTACCAGTTTTCATTTTTTTTCATTAGTTATTGTTAATTTCTAGCATATATTTAACTCTACGCGCAGTTGTAGTTGCGTGGGTCGCTCCGCGCCGTCTAAGCGCCCGGACATTACCCTGTACCTGCTACGAATGTTTTAGATAAAACAACAAAACTCCACATGTTTGTAGCTGAATGTTTTATTATATATATTTTAAATTCTTGTTTTGGGTTTTGCTTTATTTCAGTTACAAGTTGTTTATACTTTTTATTGCTTTAAAATATACTTTTAATATACTTCTTATAAATCAGTAAGTGAACAACACATGTAAACGAAACACAGCGTTTAATGAAGAAGAAAGGAACGACCAAGAACTCGATTATCGATATATAATAAATACATCGCAGGGTATAGCATTCTGATTTTGAACGGTCTCATTACATCAATTGTAAATACCTGTAATTAAATACACACAGTAAATCAATTAAAAGAATAAATATCAGTCAAATCAACCGCAATATCATCCACCAAAATACACATTTAAAACGATAATTATTACTTCAACCTTTCATATCAGTTTCACAGTACAGAGTGAAACAAATTAGCAATTATCCGGCTCGTAATGTCCAACAATAAGGCCGATTGGTTTAAATTAAAGTTAAGCAGTGGTCATTAGGGTGCCGTCCACTTGCAGGGGCTCCTGTTACGCCTTTTTATGTTGGTACGTAATGCGAGGTGCGATTACCAGCCGATAATGTATTGGAGATACGCATCTGTGAGAATGTTGTGTACAGAATGTTTTAGATTTAAATGGAAATTGTAAAGACTAAACTAAACAACTTAGTTAAACAAAAGGAAAAATAAATAATTATACCTATCTATATTTTGCTTTGTAGGGAATTACATATAAAAACTCAAAGTTTAAACATAAAACGTCAAAATCCAATCTTTAATAACATTAAACATAGAAGTAGTGACCATACATGTACCTTATAGTGACCTTGTACATTTTTAATGTAAATATATATCCTTCACTAATCCTAATCATTATTATTTTCTGTTTATGAAAACATACAACCATCTACTAGTAACTATCATATTACAAAATAGCTTAACACCAACATAAAATAAATATTAAAGATATAATATTTTGTCGACCGATTGGCGCAGTTGGTAGTGACCCTGTTTGCTGTGCAAAAGATCGCGGGTTCGATTCACAGTCGGACATACAACTGTTTAAAGACAAATGTATATTCGATTCTGGGTGTGTGTATGTGTTTGTCTTTGTGTGTGTCTCTGGACCCACAACACAGGGATCCTATTGTGGGCCATTGCACGTGACGTTATTATAATTTATTTATAATGTGTGTTTATGGCAAAAATTCTCAAAATATAGGATTAATATATTGAGCATGTTTACAAATTTAATCCCTGTGGCAAGGTACCCAGCATGCAGGCGGCATTACGTCGCTGGATGCCAAGACTGAGGTGTTGCGCGAGATAATGGCCAGCCCTAGGATCGCCAGTGCTGTCGACCAGGCTTTTTGAACGGATCTAGGGACTCGACACCGAAGGCAACAAAAATCTATTCGGGGTCGATATCCCTATATTTCCGTGGAAGTGAGCCAGCGCCTCAACGTACGTTGCGTCCCACACAACAGGACGACCCCATTCTCCACAGCACCAATGACATCCAGTCGGGTCTCTTACCGGGTCTCTTACCTGTGGAAAGAGAACGATGTATGATGTCATTCAGCGTGGCATGGCGTTATGTCGACATACTTGCCACAGGAACATTTATTTGGATACTTCATCCATTATAATTCGTCATATAATTATCATTCACCGCTAACACCCACATATAATGTGGACGCTAATACCTATTTTGTTCTAATGTTTCTATTTTATTATGGACATAATGTTAAAATTTCATTAAAAATGTAAATGTATAACTTCATAATATCATTATTATTTCAACAATCTATATTAATTTTTAAAAGATATTAAATATACCTAAACTGCTAAAACTAAGCATCCTGTACACAGACGTTCGGAATGAAATACGTCAGGGTTGTCAAAAAGATGTAGTGGTCGCGTCAATCAAGTAGAGTCCACTCGCGAACAAAAAACAACGAGGATCGCCAATTATTGCGCTCTTGCCCTTAATGGGTTTTGCTTGTACACAGATTACGAAAGGTAGCCATGCAATGATTAGTTTTAACCTACTATGAAATAATGAGAAAGGTGCTGAGTTTGATATTGATAATTTTTGTGCGTTAATATTTAATGATGTTAGTATTAAATTTGACCTACGTTCTATTTTTCTTTATATTTTTTGTATAAAAAACTTCTTAAGAATGCTGCATGATCACTAGGGCTGGCACCACATCTCTTGCAGTGGGTGGCACCACAACACCACACAATGGGTTTCATAAAAGGCGACTAAGGGTTAATAAATCCGCTACAGCAAGTCTTGAGAAACTACACCACCTTTAAAAGAGTGGACTCGCCAACCCGCTTGGCCAGCGTGGCGTTTTAACGTCATACATTCCTCATGCACGAGATAGTGGAGACCCACATCCAACAGTGGATGATAATATCAGCCTCGCAATCCAACGAGATAATACCACAGAGATTAATTTATACAACATGTTCATTATCTGAGGTATACTGGACAACTTGACATATTTTCGACTTATCTATACATATAATAAAATTGTAACAGGCCGATGTCTGTACATTAAAGATATTGAAAAAAAACTAATATGGGGGGGTCTTTATTAGAGCAACAGAAGCTAACAGTTTTTAGAACAGCTAACAACAGTTTTTAGAAATTTTGTCTGTCTGTATGTCTGTATGTTTGTATACGCATCACGCAAAAACTACTGCATGGAATTGAATGCAGTTTTCACCGATGTATTGCTAGAGGTCTAACTTAAAATATAGGCTCCATTTTACCGCAGGAAAATATCTTATTCCGATTGTTTTAAATTTAATAAACCGAAGCGAAGTGAGGGCGGGCCGCTAGTTTTATAAATAAAATACCAAAATGATGAATGATTATTAATATTTATAAATACTATTTATATTTAATTAATTTAATACACAATAAATACATTGAGTTTATTTAAAAAATAGCATTACTTTCTTATCATTTATTTCATACATAAAAAATATTTTACTAGTGTTAGTCATACTGTTATTAAGGATTAAAATAGTAAATATTCTATTTTAATCCTGAAGCAAAAATAATTTATTTACGTAAGTTTAGGCTGGCTTATTACAGAAGGTTTAGAAAAACCTTTAACAATGTTATGAATATTACCTTTAGATTTAGAATAATTATGATTTTTTTTTTTTGTAATTTAGAAAAATTACAAACAATTTTCACAATTTTCGATTTGTTTACACAATTAAATAAAAAGTTATTATAATAATATAGATAATAGAATACAAAATTCATGTAAATTCTAAAGTATATAGGCTTTTTCCCTGTTGTTTATTATAGGAATTGTTCGTAACAATTTATGAGCATCGACAGGAAATCACGAATTGATGGACAATCGAAACGAATCGATTTATTTAAAATATTTGTGTTCGATGGACATGCATCAAGAATATTGACTTTAAAAATAAAACTAATGACAGTCATTGTTGTAAGAATAGTAAAAATAAAATAAATATTTTTATTTCTGAAGAGAGTAAAAAGCAAATATAATTATACTGATAATGTGCTTTCTGAATTAAAATAAATTAAATTTAAAACAACAATAGTATTCGTTTAATTGTTTTCTTCTTTTAAATTTAATGGAAAGTTGATATTATTAATGGTTTAAAAGTATTAAAGCCTAGGAGTATCTATTTTAACTCAAATTCGTGATGTCGCGTCGTCATGAGTCCGAACTCCGACCTGTGCCTCTGAGTTGCTACTTAATCATTCGACCATTAGCGGGTCAAAGAAAACATTAAATATTTTTAAATTAATTTTAGCATCACTACGCATAGAATATGCAGCAGCTGCAATATCATTCTGAAGACTATACCAGGGAAATACAGTTGCCCCGTTGTTCAGAACTGCACTGCTTCAGGGTACTGAATATAGCGTAGACTCTCAGTTTTTTCACTCATTTACTAACATAGTTTTATATAAGTTCAAAAATTTTACTTTATTGTCTGAAATAAGAAAAAAATATTATTCCATTTCATTTCATAAAATATATTTACATATCACCTGTCGATTGTTAAGTAGAACCACAATCTCATTACTGTTCTGGATAAAGTCCACATTAGTATCGTTTTTATTGAGTAACATTTATTAATTGAGTATTCAGACTTTCCATAGAAAGTTACTTACAATATCAGCATTGGAAATGCGAAACATTCTGCTGATTACATAAATCACTTCTGTGTATATTATACAACACTCCAATCAAAATGAATTCAGAAGACACAAAAATATTTTCCAAACACTTAATTACCGATATCACGAGATTTCTTTTGTTTGCATCTACAAGTGAAGTCGTAATGATAGGTTCTATGAGACGGGGGATGTCAGCCCATCTCGTGCCACTGAGGGACGTTTTGACAGACCGACAAAAAAATTTAATTACATATTAGTAACCAACCGTATCTCGGCTAATAATAGGTGGAATAGTGTAAAATTGTTGATGCAATCAATGCAATACGAAATTAGAGCTGTAACGTTATTGTTTACGGTACTCTATTTATATTAGATTTATTTATATCAATAAATATTTATAATGAAATTTAATTAATACAGTAATAAAATACTTAATAAAAGAAATTAATTTAATAAATGAAAATAAAGTATAGTATAGTATAAAATGCAACTGCATCAGCTATTTTTTTATACTTGCACTATTCGTACTATATCCTAAACTTCTCGACATCCTGAATAAGTAGTTTCCTGAAGTTTCTAAGAAAATCTGAAAATTGTTAACAGAATAAATTATTAACTAAGATCACTTGTTAACATGACATTAATTGTAAAATGTAAAATAATTGTACATATTCAAATTAAATTAATTAGACAAACCTTTGTATATCTATATAAATAAAAATTAAATGCAGTTCGTTGGTAAGCGCATCACTTGAGAATGGCTGGAGCGATTTGGCTAATTTTTTTTTTAAATGTTCGTAAAAGTCCGAATAAGGTTTTTAGGGAAAGAAAAATTGGAATACTTACCCGGAAAATTGGAAATTTCGGGAAAAACTGAAAGTGATGAAATAATTGAATTATTGAAATTTGGATTGAAATTGAAATAAAGTGACTATACAGATTTTTAATAGAAGGCAATGATGTGGTCCGGAACATAAGAACTACGATTTTCTTTTTTAAAAGATAAAATTCCTTTTTGATGATATTTCTTGTTTTTTATGTCTGTGAAAATAAAATTTCACAAAATAATAGGCAAGTATAATTCACAGAAATTGAATCACCGCCGGCCTTTTGTAACAAAGGATACATTTATGGCACCCGAATTTTCGAATAGATGCGTATCAAATCATTATCGAAAAGTGATAATCTACATCCATTATTTGTGCCGGCGCTTAATCATTTAGTTGAAATAATGTCTTAAGCGACTTGCTAATTAAAATAACACCTATTAGTTAAAATAAAATCTTTAATCATCGATCAACCAAAATACAGACGTAGCATTACGGAACTAAAAAAATTGAATTTACCTACTGTCAATGCAGTATGACATTTGACGGCAAAAAAAACTACCAAGAACGTATTATCGATAGCTTACCTTTTTTACAATAACTGCAATATTTTTGACGCAACAGTGTTCTGTAAGAAAAATGTAAGAAATTTAAAAATAAATATTGATAATTACGTAATTGATTTTAAGGAATAAAATAAAACAAAGATGATTAAAAACGTAATTATTAGTTTTTACACGATTATGCTGTGGGGGCGCCACATTTGCTTTTACATAGCTAGTTAGGTTTGTCAGTAGAAGATATTAGTTCTATTAGTTTTACGCATCATGGCGAGGTTTATTATTTGTCAGTCTAACAAGGAATTATCGATGTCTCTAATGGACAGTCACGACTGAAGATAACACTAATTCCTACAGCCGACTGGCCGCGACTGACTGGTCGAATTCGGACTTATTCCACTGTCACAGAAGACTGCCGTGAAACATACGAAAGTGATTCCGAAATAAGTAAGAAATCTCGTCCCATTTCATTCCGTCTAATCCCATTCAATCTGTGGCATCCACTCTCATACTCTTCTATCCCTTTCTCACATTGAATGAATGAAAATGTTAGGGGATTAAATAATGATTAATTAATTCTCTAGCCGCCATTTAATAATTCACAGTACTTTTATAAATCACGATTTCTAAATCTATTGCAAGTGCCACGTTTTAGGGCCTTTAAACCACTTTGTGACTAGAAAGGGAGGCCTTGTACGTGGCGGTAGGACTTTATAGGATGATATCAATGATGATTTCATTATTTAATCATTTAAAAAAGCCAAACATTTAGCATCAGAAAGGATAAATATGTCGCTTAAGTCATTTAACTTCACATCGCAGGTTTGATTAATTAAAATAACTAGTAACACAAACGCGTGAAGGGGGTTCTTTAATTATACTTTATTGGGCCAAATTGGCTTTGTTTTTTCGGCGGGAAACTGTATTCGACGGAACCCTTTGTCAGTCGATCGGTTCTATTGATGATTTTATAAGGTCAATAATCATTATTGACCCAAATCATATAATTAGCTAGTTTTAAAGAAGGGTTCGGAGGGCATCGTAAATTATACTTTTATTTCGATGAATTCGGTTTACCTAATTATTGTGCTGTAGATATTGTTTCTCACTTATTCTGAAGGATAGCACCTTAATGCTTTAATAATATTAGTTGAAACTAATATTACCTAGAACTGTAATAAAATTAAAATTGAGAAGAAATTTATTATTATGGTTAAATATGCTGTAAGATTTGAAAAATAAAAAATTCTAGAATATGTGTATCCACCAATCCGCGAAGGACTGCATGGTGGATTGTGGCCCGAAACCTTCCAGTAATTTGTTAGGAGAGACCTGTGCCCTGCAGTAGGAATTTATAGGTAGATATCGAAAAACAACATTAAGGACAAATGTTATTATTATTGTATCTATATACATACAAAGGAAATACATTGTGTGTTTGTTCTTACCAATGTCAGGGACCAAAGGCCCGATATCCTGCGGGACTTCAAGAAGGCCCTAGTGTGATTTCATCAAATTCGATCCACAAATTCAAATAGTATAATCAATAGTATATCAATATACGAACTGCCTCAAGAGGTTTTTCCATTAAACTACGATATGGGGTTCTTCAAGAGAGCTGTGAATAGGATTTTGCAAGGTCGGCGGCGCGCCCGCATACCCCCTGGTGTTGCAGGTGTCCATGGGCGGCGGTAACATTTACCATCACGTGGGACCGCTTGCTCGGCCGCCCACACTAGTATAAAAAAAAAAAAAAAAAAATAGTCCTATAGTCAATTTTAACAACAATTTTAAAATAAAATTTTTAACATAACAATTTTAACGGAAGCATAAGTAACACTATATTGAGAAATGATACTCTATTGTAATAGTATCGATCGATGTCAGCCGTTTCGATCGAACATCCCACTGCGGGGCATAGATCTCCCTTATTAAATCCCTAGGGGTTTCTGGCCATAATCCACCAAGCTGTAACCTAGTGTGGATTGGTTAACCACATAGGTACTCTAGATAACTTCTTTCTAATAAAAAAAAAAACAATAATATTAATCAGTAGGTAATTAAGAAGTAATTGTGAAGAGATGTGTCGAAACTGAGTAAAACATGCAAATATTTATCAAACATCGTAAAGTATGGTTAAAAAAGCTGTATCCTATCTTCGGCCCCATTAATTTCAGGCACACCAAGGTGGCCAAACACGATAAGCTTGTTTGGACATGTTGTATTTATACTCCTGGGACACACGAGTTTTTATCTAAATTACGGTTTTGGGAGCTTTAGCTGGACATATCTATTTAAGGTCCAATCTCAATTAGAGGAACCATTCTTCACAATTTTTTTATTGACAATGGTTTTATACAAATTTTTTGTATTTAATAAAGTAATGAAATAAAATCATAAGAATGAATAATTATATTTTGAGAAGTTACGTTATCATTTAGATTGACATATTTATCGATTATTGTTGATATTTTATGAAATTGATTTTGACAAGTGTTTAATATATTCAGTTTATACGAGAGTATTTAAAAATAATTTTTGCACGTCTGTTGGGGCAGAACATAACGGGCCATGTTTGTAATTAACACCATAATTGTTACCTATGTTTTAGCAAAATAAATTATTTGATTTGAAAGATATTATTAAATTAGTGTATTTGTCCTTAATCAGATATTTAAGTTAGGCCGATGAATCGATGACTTCAACAACGATCGCCGGTGGTGGCTACTTGAGAAGAGTCGAAAACCGCGCGGGGTTGAGAAAAGCCTTGAGGAGCGATATAGGCTGATTGCACGGTATAGGTATTTACTCGTATTCACCGATATATTTTATTAATAATATCAATATGTAAAAGAAAACAAACCAAATACTGTGCGATAAAATAATTATGGTTCTTGTGGTAGCACAAAATATGAAAAAGATATTTTCCCAACAACTAATAATTTCTATTATGATTTTTTACTTTATATATCTACTTTTTTATATAACATGCATTACTTCTTGTGTTTTAAATGGATCTAAAATATTGTATTATACATAGTAACTAATTAGTCTTACATTTCCCTGTAAGTAATTTTGATAAATATAGAATATAGTTTCATAAAGTACTTAAAATCATTTTATTACATTACTTTCAGTTATCATTTCGTTTCTTTCACGTCTCGTCCTAAATTTTACTGGACACTGATGATTCATTGTGAAATTTGAGCAGTGCATTTAGTTATTAGTTAAATGACACTTGAAAGCCGTTAGGAAATAAAAACCTTTAATTGCTAGGCCACACACAAAACTATATAAACGAAAAAACACATATTAATTAACCCGCCAATGTTCCACAATCGCAGCTGTGACAAATTAATTTCGTTAATCAAACGCGGCGCAAGCGCAATGCATCACGGCGACAGCGGTCCCGGAGATAACATTAGCGTGATATACGAGTGCCCAAAAATGTCGGAGACACGGTACCGGGTAACATAGTATAGAACCATAAAATTATAAGGCTATAATACTCCTAATATGCACTTACGACCAAATGTAACTTTAATATCTGTCGTGATTTGTAATTAATCAATACAAACTTTGTATACGTTATCTTGCGGTTTCTTTACTGAATCCAATAAAAAGTACAGTAAACGCTAGGAACAGTCTAACAAAATGATACACTCAAAATGACAAAATGAGACAAAATGATAAGAAATAAACAAAGGTTATTCTTTATGTTTTATCCAAAAACTCCATATTTCTAACTTGATTGTAAATTAATAAAAAAATACCATTTCTTGTGCATCTTCATGGTATTCCATGAAAAATGTTTCCATGAAAAGGCATTCGAGAAAAATACAATAAAATAAATATCTTTAAAAGATAACTAAAATAAAAGAGTGCCTTTTTTCCTATGGAGGGCAGAATGGGAAAGGCAGGGTTGCCAGCAGGAAGGCAAAGGATTCCCTCAAGGAGTGTAGGTTTATTCCATTACTTATTCTTGCAAATTTCTTTCTTCTTTTTTTTGTTCAAATTTGACGCAAGATTACGTTCTGTATTTTGCTGTGCTGCAGTGTGCTGCTGTCGTAGGCCTTTAAAATACTATCCCCCTTCGTTCTCCACAACGCTGTAGAAACATAGTGATTGTCTGCTTGAGGAGCATTTAAGTCGTTGGCTAACAGATCATATACTGTTCCTTAACTATAATATGGTCAGAGGTGTAAAAAAGACCCCGCAGCAGTGTAACAGTTAACACGCACTTTCGCGGTGTAACATTGACAAATATTTTGGATATTTTTACGAATTTTTTTTAAATTTTATATTTCAACGTCCTTTTCATCACATAAATCTTATATTAGAATATTATAGGTATAAAATAAATCTATACATATAGATAACATTTACCTAGCTTTCTACTTTCGTTGAAAAGGCTTTTTAGAAAGGTAGGCAAAAGCCTTTAGGCAATTTGATAATAAACATTTTTAGAAACCTTTTTAAATACTCCTAAAAGCGATTGATTTAATTCACTATAAATAATTGGGAATCCATACCATAACACTATTATACATTAGCGTTATCACCACACTATCAGCCTCATAAGGTTCCCTACCACATACCATTAACAATTTATTACTCAAACTGACAAACAAATTCTAACTTTCCATTATAACAGCCTCTAAACAGAGGTTGGTAAAGCAATTACAATTCCAAATTTAAATTAATATAAACAACAATTATTTAGATAAAGATGGACGTACATCTAACTTCAATTCATGATTTATTACTTATCATATAAAACAAATCTCAATTAAGAGTTCATACACATCAAATTTTTTTGCGTGGGTGTGATATATTGAAATACCATGATACATGAATACATGTAAACGTAGACGAGTCTATTAAAAATGATTAATATAAACACTGACATTACATCCGATATACTCAACTTGCGTTCATTATATTATAATCCAGGAGAGGACAAGCAAAACATTGTTTTAAATAATAATTACGAGATAACACTAAATAATAGGTGCTAGTAATTTGTCTCAAATTTATTCAAACTGAAAATAATTTATCTTCATAAAATAGGCTTTGTTCGTTTCAGAAATTATTAATAATGTTTATAATAAAGATCTATTTCCTAGATTATTAATAGTATTAGTGCGAACTGTAGTATTTACAATGCTCTATTGTAACGCAATTTAAATTGATACCCAATTCTGACAGATCGGCCCATTTTTAGAATAAAAACCATAGTGTAATTGCAACATCTTTAAATTCGAAAACTCGACCATTTAAATAGATATCGGTTAAAAAACTCAGCATTCGGATTAAGAACGATCGAAATTAAGAAATGTCTTAATTCCGATCGTTCTTAATCCGAATGCTGAGTAATGACTCAGAATTACTCGTCGTGTTCTCGTATATAATTATTGGGTTTATTTCTATTTTACGTTCATGTCGACTTTATAGAAATCACTTTTCAAGCTATATATGCCTTTTGAGCTTCAATTGTTCTCTTTTGTTTTAGTATTAATAAAGCACGACTGGTTAGTCGCGCTTGAATGCACAAGATTGCTAATGGACGAAACTATATCGATAAGCATTGTTAATCTATAGGCGATACACTCTGAAAACATGAATTACTAGGCCACTCACTTACACAACACTACCTATACTACTATACAATCCAAAACTATTAAAATATTTTCGTATAAATTAAAAAAAATCATTGTTTGTGTTGTTAGCTCTTGGACTATAAGTGAATGATAGAGCTCAGAAGTAAAGAATAGTTTGTACGTGCGTCACCTCGATATTTCGTACAGAAATCTTCATCATGACTTAGGTAGTTAAAACCGGCGTGCGACATAAACATATTGCCTACATGGTTTTGCAATTTGATCTCTGACTAAATTTAGCGTTTTAGAAACCGTGCGAGGTGTTACTTAGTATTGACAAATTGACGAAATAAAATTTTGATAAAGACATTGATTGGCCATTGAGTGAGAGTTTTGTCGCGGTTCGATGTGAATAATTTGTTAATCTATTCTTGCTATTAATTAGTACTTACATGGTTTCTCATTTTTTTACCAATTTTTAAAGAGTACTCAAGCGGCAAAATCAGCGCCCAGAAATTCATCAATTTGTTTTGTTGTAAAAACTTAAAATTAACGTATCAATCTGTGATCTTTGTTGACCTTTGTCGATCAATTTAATAATGGCCCTATTTTGTCAAGCCGCGTTTAACAGGTCAGTATTGCAAATATTGCTGGTTTGGGCATCAATATTATGCAAATTATGCAATAATTAGATAAAGAGGGTAATCAAAACAGAATAATTAGAAACCAAATATTAGCTAGAATTGAAAGTGAGCCAAAAAATACCTATTGTACATCGTGCTTAATACGCCTGTATATTTAGCATATTGTATAATTTTAATTCTTGTATAAATTACAAATTGCATAAATTACGTTTACAAACTACATGTAGGTATATCCCTATTCTACATATTTAGTATAAAGGCTATAAAGTAAAAAAAATCATACTTATGTGCAATTAGACCTGAACTCAAGTCGAAAAACGCAATCATATGTCTAAAGTTATTTTGTTATACTTCATTACGTAATGATCCTCCTACACATAAAAGAGCCTTTTTATAAAAAGAGCAGCCTTATTCAAATTTGTCCTAAGGCGCACACCGAACGGTGTAATCATCGCGTCTGCTATCTAACCAGATGACTGATCACTTATTGTTCGCCGGCTACCTGTCTTACCTGCACATTTAAAAATACAAAATGTCCTATTAGCCTTTGCAATTTACACTAAATTAGGCTTTGATTTCTCCTGAATAAGGTGGGATCTAGTGTACGGGCGTATAAGACTTCAGATTAAATTTCGCGTGTAGAATTGTAAAGCCGTGCTACTAGTGTTACGCGTCTCATACAACCATGATGCAAATATAGACGTTAAAGTTAGCCTGTTAGGGAAGGTTTTTTAATGTACGTGATGAGAATCAATTTGAAGTATTTTAGAAGGTTGACAGAAGCTTTTAAGATTTGTATCACGAGATTATTATAGGATAGGGTAATTTATGACCATATCTTGAAGTGCATTTAGAAATCTAAAGTGTTGTTCCAATACAAAGGATTACTGGGTGGTGCAGATAAATTTTGTATAAAAACATGTGTCACATCTCAACTTGATTCTTTTTTTAAGTTTTTTCGAATATTATGCTAAAACCAGTGCCAACAAATAATGAATGTTGAGTTGCGATTCAGCGTAGAGCAAAAGAATAATTTAACGTAGCTGGTCTATTATTAAGTTTGGCAGCACATTCGCTATCTCTAGTAACCAGCGCTTTTCGTTCATCCACTGCTGGACGTGGGCCTCCTCAAGCACCTTAAGCGTGGGCCTCTTGTTCATGAGGGATTCATGGACTTAAAACGGGTCAAACGGGTTGGCAAGTTACAAGTTTCTTTCGTTTAATTAGTTCTCTTTTAGAGGCGCTGTAGTTCCTTAAGGCTTGTGGTAGCGGCTTTATTGCACCTTAGTCGTCTTTGACATCACCCACGCGCCACGGGAAGAGATGGAGTAGTGTTATTCTAAAGCCAGCTGATACCACACGGCCGACACTCTAGTATTTCAATTAATAAAAGACCTAACCAATATTGGTTACTATCAGGTGAATTGTCCCACATGTACCCTGCCTGTTAAACCACTTATTACATCAACAATTCGACTATCAAAACAACTCAAGCTACACGACTTGATTTAATAACAACCTTTGGGTCGATCGTTCGATTCCCGAATACTTTTGATTTGCTGGGAAATTATTGTAATCTGTCACCGAAAACAATGGGAGGCGGGCGAGGGGTGAGGTAAGAGCCAGGGAGGGAGGAGTGCGTCCATTCATCGCTCTGTTCTCTCGCATACCACGATGTGTTACACAACTAGCAGTTTAAAGAGGCTTCACTCATCATGTAGACCATGTAAATGAGGTAAACTACTCGTAAAATATACGATAAACTAAGTAAATATTCGGCAAGTTAAAGGTCACAATAGCGTTAAAATTACACTAACATCCCTAAGTGTTCTTAAACAAAGTAAATGGTGACGGAACAAACATGCAACTTCCCGTCCGAGTCGCGAGCACACACGCATTTATTTAGGCGCCGGAAAAAATATAACATACGGACTTTATATAATGCTAGGGATTTTGTAAGTTCTGTCTTTATTTACTATATTTTTTGAAGGAAACACTCAATAATATCGAATATTGCAATTATAAACGAACTGATATTAAAGGAACAATGTTGGTTACCTTGCGGAATACTCGCCAAAATGGATTGACGTTTGAGAAGTAAATTATATTACAACTATTATTCAGACTGATTATTCAGTTAAAATACTAGCAACACCTATAAAGTCCTGAGGTAAATTAGGCGATGTAGCATAACGAAAGATTGTGGCAAATCTAGTCGAAATAATTAATAAATGATTTGTCTGCAATAGCCGCTAAAAATACCTTCCAAGTTTAACTATAATCGAATTCTATTCAATGACCAACCAACTGATAATTAATATAAATAAACAATTAATAATAATTAATTTATAGTTATTTTAAATCGAATTGATACTGCTTAATTACTGTTAATGCATTTATAACAATCATTTACTGCAGCGGCAATAAAATTAAATTGAACATAATATGTTAGACTCAATTCAACATTTATATTCATTTGGCTATTCAATATCAGGTTTGACACTTGACACTGTGACATTTTCAGAAATTTACGGATAGTATTAAATTAATAACTAGGCATATTTCCACCAATCAATCGGTGGAATCATAATTCTGTCATAATGGAATCATAACCATTTTGATAATAATATGACCAAAGCGATGACAAATTATGACCTAAAATGCCTCGTGATTGCAAGATGAAGACACTGCCCTGCAATGAGACCTTGTAGACTGATATCAACCAAAATAACAAATTGTATAGATTTCTTTTTTTGGAAAGGCTAAATTCTTGTGGCTCTAATAGCCTGTCAAGAGTCACCGGACATGTATGGTACAGTGCGAGCGCAGAAGGCGCTCAGCCAGGAGCAAAGAGTGTGTGCAGCAACGAGCCTAAGAGCACCCCCGCCGGTAGACCGGTGGAAGAAACGGACCTCGGCTTAGGGCGTTGCTATGGAATTGTACCGCGGAATCGCGAGTCGGTGAGAAAGAAATACAGAAAAACTTTGACCTCCAAAAATATGCGTAGATTCTTGGATTTGGTTGTCATCAAATCATTTCCTTTGAACTACCTACTCACACATCTATTCTTAGTTTAATTGTCGTTTAATAGTTCTAAATAATAAAATACATTAGGTTTTGTATCATTAAGGCTCTGTATTCAGTATCTAATCTAATTCCAGTACTTACTTTATTTTCAAATTTTTAATCTTCCATCCGTAAAACAATCAGCTATACCGGATACAATTAAATTCTAAATGATTTCATTCCAAAGAATTTCCTGAATATTCATTGGGTCACGATTTTGCCATCATAAATTTGCCATGCTAGTATGTTACTCACCATACTGTAGCACCATGGGGGGTTAAAAATCATTCGTATCTCTATTTCTATACCTACCGATTATTGTTATTTAGACATTTGATGTTGTAAAATAAAAAAGTCTATAAGACATTTTATACCGCGAACCCGTAGGCTGTGAAACGAACTGCCTCAAGAGGTCTTTCCATTAAGCTACGATATGGGGTCCTACAAGAAAGCTGTGAATAGGATTTTGCAAGGTCGGCGATGCACCCGCATGCCCCCTGGTGTTGCAGGTGTCCATGGGCGGCGGTAACACTTACCATCACGTGCGACCGCTTGCTAGTCCGCTAGACTAGCTAAAAAAAAAGATACTAAAAATTATACGATCTTTACAGGCGTGTCAACGCAGTCATATCGCTGTTACATGTCAACGTTTTCAATTTTCTCCGTAAAGATACAATTCCTATAATTGGTCATTTATAATGAACCATAAATTAACCTGTAGTCTTTATAATCGTAGACTATCATTAAAAGTAGATGTCCAACTACGTGACTCCACAAAGGATACGATAATCAATAAAGTATCCGTCGTTACAGGACAGGTTCGCTTTCGAGCGCGCATCGTAGTAATAGGGGACTGCAAATGAAATGGCATTAGACATTTAACGTACAAGGCTATATATTTTAAGAGCCGCTCTTATGGGACCGCTTGTGACCTTATGTTGGCTGTCGCCACAGCCGCTACGGGTTAGCGAAAGATTGCGCCTGAGTTTAGAGGGACGTGCGCTTTAAACGTCGATAAGATTTATCGATAAGCATTTTTTGAGTTTAATACATATTTGATTTGACAAAAAAACTAAATAAGTGCTTAGGTATTAGATGTTGTGACACTCTATTACGAGTATCATAATTAATTTAGACAAGTATCTCTATAATAATCATTTATATACCTAAATAATTATGATAAATATTAGAAAAGCCATTGGAAAAACGCAAATGAGTGTGTAAATGAAGGGAGTTTTAGTGGATTATCATCTAAAAGACCTGTTCAGATATAGGGTGTAATTAGAACACAATGTTAGGTAATACTATTCACAAATATACCAAACTCTTAAAAAAGCCTTAAGGCCTTTTGTTTGTTCTTTAGTTTTTTTCCTTTCTTTTGTTTGGAGCTGTTGTTTATTATTATATCGCTTTATTATATTTCTTATATTATATTAAAGAGTACCTACTTATTTACTATTAGTCTTACATATGATAATAACACACACATAATAACTGAAAACTAGTAATTGATACCACATCATGACACGTTTAAATAAAACAAACATCGAGTAAATGAATAATGAATATATTAGAAGCCGGTCTTAAATTGAGCAGGATATATGTGGTATTATTATACTAAATCTTTAGTCTCCTACAATCTCAAAGAGACCTCCATGATACCGATGCAGGATATGTCTAAGTTATGTTTAAGTACATAACCGTTTTATTTCAACTGTTATTAAAACATCGATAAGTCAAATTTCCTAGTTGATCGCGTTCCTATTCCGGCCGCCGCCCACGCGGGTCGCGTTCGGCGCTTGCGCCGCCCCGCGTTCGTGACATAACATCACGGGATCGTTCAATATCTTTCGCAAGTCTTCGACGCACATCCGTAACCTTCGGTTACAAATTAAAATAATAATGCTTTCCACGCCTACACATTTTATTACTAGGAAAACTCTCAAATCGTCTTTTTCAAGAAATCTAACATCATGACACCTACGCTTCTACTAGAAAAAAGTTTATTTATGTCGCCATAACGCGTTTACTTCATTCAAAGATCCAATTAAATGTATCCATTGACTGGTCGGCAACGGGACCGTCCAGTCACAATATTGTAACATAATATCGGATCATTAAGGCACTTTGACGCGGAAATGTGTGGGTGCGAAACCACCGTATCTAAACTATAATTTGAGATCCGTCCGTCGTTCCGTTATAAGTCTAGTAATCGGCGTGACCACGTATAATTGTTGTTGAGAACGGTGATTTGTTAAACCACAAGTTTTAATTGTTAACACGTGCGTCAAATTTAGTATACTGTCATTTATAATGGATGGTATTGATGTGGGTGCTCTCAAATAACAACTTTCTATTTGTTTAAGCAGCTATGTTTGTTTGGGTAATGGAGAGCTAGCATTTATCTGCACGAAACGTTTTGGAACCATAGTGGTTAACAAATTGCTCTGCCAGAGCGAAAACAGATGTAGTGTGTGGGTAGGTATTATAAAATAAGATTTGTCTACTTCTAAGTCGTTGCCAATTGTTATAATTCTTTAAAACTTTTCTTAAACTTCAAATTAATTAGGTGAGTAATTCATTCAATACAGATGTCACAGTGAAATTGTATAATGTGTATGATTATATATTTTTTAGAATATGTAGCACTTTACACAATGTGTGAAGATTGTGAAAAGTGTTGTGTTTTAGATAATGTTTAAAATTTATGATAGAAATTTTATCAGACGCACTTTGAATATTCGACTGCAACCGTTAATATCGATACAGAAAATAGAAATTAAATTAGCGCCTCAACCGCCGATTGATTGAATCAATCAGCGGACTCGTCACCCGACTCTGCGCGTGATATCTTAATATTCATAATCTTTCTAGGAATATTATAAACATAATTCTATTAATACATCTATTAATACAAGGGTCACTGTAACGTTACAGTGACCCTAAAATCAATTGGTAAGAAGAATTAAGAATTACTATCGATATCGAATTTTATATCGATTGACATTGTAAGAATTGCTATCGATTGATCCGAGACATTCAAAATTATTATCATTATTAAAAAAAAAACCGTATACCTTCCCACGACGTACTATATGTGTATTTACTCCGATTACAGTCACGTTTGAAGTTATATTAGTTACAAAGCATCTATCTATCATCTAATTTATGCTGAAATATTAATAAGTTCTTATTAAAGAAGTAAAGTTAATAATTTTATATTAGCCATATATTATTATCGGTTGCAAACTCCTGACTCGCCGACACTGGAATAAAATGTCGATGCCACTCGAAGTCTCGACGATGTATACCCCAACCCGCTCATGTGACAAACTCTGATTAATTCTTTACAATATTAAGCTCTTCATCCACATTAACCTGGGATTTGCAAGAGTTTTGTAAATATCTTTATTCATTGCTACAAATAAAATAGATACCTATAGACACGGAGCATGTTCCTATGGACGCCGCATGTTAGACCCAATGTGTAAGAAACACATATGACCAATTAGGTCATACAAGCATGGCAAACTCGGCGCAAATTCTTAGTTTAGATCAAGTAACAGAGTTATGGATGTTTTTGGGTAAGGAAAGCAGTTCATGCAATTCCAAAAAAGTTGGCATTACTTTTCATCGGTAAGTAAAAATAACCCCCTGATATACGTCGTCGAGCATCGCTAGAGATAGGTTGAATTTTTTTCAAATCAATTCAATATGTTTATTTTAACAATTTATTGCATATGCATATTGCATATTGTCTTTAGGCTAATTGGTTTAAGCTTAACCCAGTCATAATACAAGAACGTTTAATAGTACATTAGTGCAATATACAAGAAATAATTAAATTTTAACACCTTTTTTTCTTTTATACTACATAATATAACTCTTATTTATAACAATAGATGTTAATCTCATAAGACAGCCGCAAAGACACAGAATGCCGCAAATTCAAATATGCTGAGTTGGGCGTTATTGTCAGTTGTGACCGAGTCGCAATGGTGAACATTGTAATGGTGACCGAGTTCACAGAAGACGACTGAAAGTGTAACACAAAAAGATATCTTAAATAATATCGCACAGTGAAAATGAAAGAGACTCAACTCAAAACTTAAGCAAATCGCGTTTAATAAAAAGGGAAGGTCTCTATCATCCAGTCATTTAAAATCTGCCCGACTTTCGCTAGAAAAGGACAAACGCAATTATCCCGTCTCATTCATTAACTCAAGCGGAAACTCCCTCACACACAAACACATTTCTTTCATTTCCCATAAAACACAGATTTCGTATTGAGTCTCTATCATTCTAGCCGTGCGATCTGGTTTCAGAAAAGGTACTTTATTGCCACTTCCAATTTCACAGAAACTTTGTTGAAATCTTAAAAATAACATTATTATTTCATTGCTTTATATTGTGATATAATATCGGGTAATATGACGATTATATTATGATAATATGATATGATAAAATATGATGTCAGGACATGTAGAAATTTAAACAGAATTTTGATACAAGGAATATTATCTCGCGTCGTCACAGGTTTAGTGGTTCTGTATATTGATAATACATATAAATATGTGTGTGTATGCACGTATATTTTGATATATAAATGTGTGCGTGTGTGTATGTTGTAGTATGTATGTATATGCAGATTTGTATATTATACGTATATTGTTGTCATTTAAGTTACTTCCCATCGCACGTCCTAATTTTATCTCTTTCTTTAACCCAAAGGTAAGCTGGTAGAGAATGGCTTAAAGCATTAGGCTCGCCTTTTGTACGACATTTGCAATGAAGACCGTTAAATTAAAAAAATGTTAAGTTAAAAAAATTAATTAAATATTTTAATTATTTTCACCAGCCCTTTTCCAGTGCCTTACTCCTGGCTCGCCGACATCGCGCTAGAACGTCGGTCGACGGCACGCGACGAGTCGACGACGCGCACCCCGCCCCGCCCGTGTGAAACACTGCGATTTATTCAATGGAGATATTCGCTCCGGTTACACTCGTATTGATAGCCCTTTATAATGGCACAGGGTTTGCATGCAAAATAACAAAAACAACACAGGTAAAATAAATCTGTTTCCAAGACATTAACATATTTTAAAGAAGTAGGTACATACATTTGATTACGAAAATAATTTTAAATATTTATCCCAAATATCGGCTATAGAAATTGTATTAATTTGTCTTTAATATTTAATTTTGTGCCAGAATTATCCCATTATTATACCAGTACTATGGATGTTTGGTGTCCTCTGCATTGTCTTGTGCACGAGGGCTTTAAAAGGCCATGCTGACGAAGTAGGTTAGTGAGTCCACTCGTTTAGAGGTGATGCAGTTCCTCAAGGCTTGTGGTAGCGGCTTTTTTATCACTTAGTCGCCTTTTTCAGCTCAAACGGCTAGAGGGTAGTGCTATTCTAAAGACACCACACGACCAAAACTGCCCATAAATCACTGTTTCTTATGCTTTACGCTCATCTGAAGATTTTGTTAAAAATACTCACTGCGTTTTGTGATAGGCCCGGCCCCTATCACAAAATTGCCTAAAATTTTGTAACTGCCCTAAAATTCTTATACTCTAAACAGGGTTTTTGCTGAAAATAAAATATAACTAAGATGAATTTCAAATTCGTAACCAAAATCGCACTTTTGCAAAAATCTCAGTGACTATTTTCCTATTCCAAGAGCATACATATTTTTTTAATGTTGGAATTATAATTACTCTTAATTTTCAGCCCTGATTTTGTGGTTATAAATGTTACTGTCTTGAATATTTGTATATACTTGATATGTAACTGTCTACTTGAAGAAAATCGCCGGTAATCGCTGGATGGGAAGAGCCGAGTATCGTATACAGTAGCGATATTTGGGAGAGGCCGATATCCAGCAGTGGAGTGATATAGGCTGATGGTCACTAAAAAATAAAATTAAAATTAATATTAAAGTTGACCACTGTCTGCTTATTCTCCTATAAAAATACGAATTGATGAAAATCAATATTTTTATAAAAAAAGGTGACAGACAAGCAGACAGTCCTGTTGGTAAGTGGCTACTGTCGCCCATGAATATCTGCGTCCCAACATCAGTCCAGAATGATCATTGTTAGCACGCTCACGGGTGCGTTACCCACCTTTAGAAATTTAGGAATAAATTGAGACAAAAGCTTGTAAAAATAAGGAGAGATAGAAAAGGATGGAATGGGAATGAGCTCGGGCATATTTCATTCACAACCGAAAACGTACATTGGGGAAATAGGGTAAAATGGGAAATGCAGTACGTCTTACGGTAGCCTTCTGTGGTAACTTGGTCAGTCGAGTACGCCCAGCGGCGAGTGGGATTGCTAAATTTAATAAGATTGTATTTTTATCCATATTTCACTTTTGCCAACCCTACAAAAGCAATGCGAATGCCTTTTTTCCTAGTGAATGGGAGGCAGTGCCTTTAAAGTCGAATGCCGGGCCGTGTCCAACACAGTGTATACTAACATCGGCCGGATCAAACTTATGTTGCGCCGTATGTCTCGACTTTATTTATGCGCGATAGACAGTAATTTATTTTATCCTAGGAATCGACGAATTGATGTATCTTGAAACGTTTTGGTAAACTATCTTTAGTACTAAAGATAAGTTCTCCAAAACCCTTTTACTAACAACTAATAACTTTCACTTTACACATTATCGAATCATCTTTGTAAATGTACTGTACTGAGTTAAGTCTGCCGTTTCACTAGTAATCATAAGGATATTAACACTATTGTCAAAACAATCAAGGTATTTAGATATAAAACAAACTACATAAAAAATAGGTGATATTAAAAACATGAAGACCGCGATCGTTAAATTTACAAATGATTTTTTTATAGGAAGAAGGTACACATGTACACCGTCGCCTTTGAAGACTTAAGAATGGATTTGGAGAAAGAGTTGAGAAAATTGGAAAAAGGGACGGGATATTATATTTATTTATATATAATTCGTATAAATATATATTTATTTGCATATACATATATAATAATTAATTTTATTTGATATGTATGTGTATTTTATGTATATGTGTATGTATGTATATTTTAAGTGTTTATAATTATTAATTATATTTTTATATTTTATATATTGTCGTTCACTTGCACTTACCATACAATCACTATATAGCTCCAAGGTTGTCTGGGAGAAAATGCTTTAGAGCATTAAGTTCACTTTTTGTTAAACCAATAAAGTGTAAATAAATAGGACAGAATGGAATAGCAACAGGCTCTGTCACAAGCCCTGGACTGGTAGACTTGCCAACCTGCTTGGGCCGCGTGGCGTTTTAAGGCAATAATATCCCTCATGCACTAAGACAATTTGCCTAAAAAGGGAAATGGACGAAAAAAGAAGCTGATTACGGTTTATGATTTCACAGCAATTACGAAATTGGAAAGAGTTTACAAATAAGATTGCATCGAATATATTATTTTGTATTAAAGACGTTTCCATATGAATGTCAAGAATTGAAACTATGTATGTTCGACAATAAAACATTTTATCAGTTCATAAAAAGTATTAAGTAACATTGTGGACAAGATTAAATGTTACTTGGAAAGTCAATTTCATGCAATTTTACGAAATACCGCAACCGCAGTTTGTGTTACGGTCATGCGATCGACCACATCGCTCATTTACATGGAGGTACGATTGCGTTCGGAGATTTTCATTCTCATACTACATTAGCGCATTTTCTTCTATCTCCAATTGTTGTCAACCTTTTTAATATCTCACTGTGACACTGGCCTAGTAAATTCACCATGTCAACCCAGTGCGGATTGGTGGATGTCCAATTAGCATCTTAAATTCTCTTCTATCTCTATTTAGCGTCTTCATTTTTATTTACCTATAATAATGTTATAGATAAAGCGTGTTTTAGAAAAGGCATCAAGCGTATAGTCTAATTTTCAACTATTAAAATCTACTTTCAGAATAGGAACTAGTGGTGTGTCGATCACCGTTTTTGCAGATTGAATCGATCATTAATATTTTTCAATACTGAACGATTCACATTGATTTCATTAGTGACGGAATCACTTAGGGAAGCATCCCTAAACATGAACATGTTAGAGGTAAGATACTTCTTAAAGTACTTCTTACCACATAAGTTGGAAGCGCTTTAAAATAGTGTTTTAAATAGTGTCTAACGAATGTGTATGCTTGAATATCTATTAAATCAGCATTAAACACTGTTTTAGGCCAGCTACATATTCAAAAATTCCTTAACTAAATACTTGACTCTTACTGATCTCTTGACGCTTGAGATAAGTTAATTTCCAAAATTTAATCAGGAACAGTGTCTTACTGTATTCTCACATGGGTTTCAATAGTCAAATTGGTTTTTTAATGTACTTATTATGTTAATTTTCATTTATCTATGTTCAATTTTTTTTTCCCAAGAACTGTATTTTAAAGAGCGCCATTTTGTTATTTCCAACATTAGCTACTCCATGTCAAAGCATATGTACGCCCGCCCTATTTTGAATTGCACGCGCGTTGATTTAGCACCTATAGAATTTCTTCTATTGACATCATCCGATATCTTATTCTATCTTGTACCTATCATAAACATCATTCATTGTGATTCCTGTACCTATCATATCATTGTGATTAAAACTAATCTATCTCTATATAACTTTTAAGATTTTCGCGTTTTTCACACATTCCTATCTTATTGCATATTATGGCGCAATAGTGATCTTAAATATTTTTTAAGACAAGTTTTTAATAAGTAATATGTATTAATAATTGTCCGTTCATTATTACTCAAAATTTACCGGTAGTACTAATATTAATAGCGAAATGACCATCACTAACCATCAAGTGGACCGTATGCTCATCTGCCGCCTTTTTTCTATAAAAAAAAACTTCCATGACATAGTTGGGGAATAACTGTCTAATCGGTTGTAATCGGTTAATTACCGATTATGACTAATATATTCAATTGTACAAACTCAAAAGTTTGCATCAATATATCTGCAGAGCCTGCAATGAGGAATCCCTGATGCATGTTCTGTATAAATACTACTGTCTGACGAAATTCAGAATAAGTATTTTAACGAAATATAAACTGGAATTAGAAGACTACAGGCTTGTACGGCTCCAAGATATCCTGAAGTATATGGAAATAATATTCGGTGACCAAGTTAGAACGAGCGACTAGACGGTCGCTTATGCGACAACAGTTTAGCTAACTACACTTCGCTGACGCTCGGCGCGTGCGGCTAAAATTGTCGCTTTAACAGCCGAAAAGTAATGACTACCCGTCTACCCCCGTACACAACAAAGTCACCCGTGGACAGCCACCCTTAGAATTATTAAAACACAGTTCTAGGGGCGAATAAATCCTGTATTACGAGTACTATTAATATTTAGGTAGTTTATTAATACATCGATTTATAAATCGAACAATTATAACGATTTACATATCGTATTGCTAATGGCCATCTATGAATATACCATTAACTTGCTAATGTGACCAGTTTACATACTAATGGAGACTTCACACGCAACGATAAAAAAATATATATACTTGTCAGTCATACTGGTTCATTCACGGATGTTCCATTGATAGGCCGCTTTATTTGTAAAACAATTAAAAATAATTACTAGGATCGATCGGAACGAATAATCTATTAAAGTATCCATAGAGATCAAAGGAAACAATGGGCGTGTGGTCGATGCGTCTAATTAATTGTTATTTTTACTCAAAACTTTATTGATAAATAACCTCTTTTATTCGCACCTACTTTATACTTTTATGTGGTGAACACCACATAAAAATAGGTGCGATAGGTTTGTCTGTTTCGGAAAATCATCACCCCATCTCTTCCCGTGGATGTCATAAAAGGAGACTTTAACACAGTGAACTTGGACTTTTTGTCGGGAACTCGAAAAGTGAAGTTGAGTCTTTGTTTGATTACTGTAAAAATTATGTATTTGACGTATTGTGGTTTAATAGTGATAGTTTATTAAACTTCTAAGTATTTGTTTGTGATAATGAAATAATCGCGTGGGACTGTGTTTTTCGTGTGCTGGAATCACACGAAGTCCTCTTCTATCCTCTTCTGTCCTCTTCTGTCCACTGAGTCCTCTTCTGTCCTCAGTAAAACTACCATCGTTTTACTGAGCGATTCCTGACTTACTTACTTCGACGGGACTGGACATTGATAGGTTACGTTTTAGACTTTGAAATTGTTTATTACGAAGAAAACTTGACACTGGCAGAATGTGCTAAATTCCATATATTCGTATGAAGAAAAAAAAAGTGAACTTGCCAACATACACCATTATACTTTCTTTCAGTTTTGTCATTTTTCCGATAATATTATAAAAATACGATCAAAGATGAAATAATAACGGCCTCATATCGAGCACCTGGATATTGAATAATAGATTTTTCAATAAAGTTCAATTCACGAATAATTCGAATCATTCGTTTGCTCAAGAGATTTTGTACTCTTAAATATAATGCGAGCAATTAATTTTACAATGACCCCTGAAATTGTAGATAACCAGGCGGTCAGAACAGCGTGGGCGGGTGTAGGTGGTTACCAAGGTAATGAGTATATTTCACACACATCGCATAGGCACTAATAAACGCGCGAGAGTATGACTTGAATCCATTCTGAAATATTAACTGTTGCTGGATATATATCGATATATACTGTGTATCGATGACAAGAAGTACGATATTAAAAGCCCACAGTTGATATCAGATTGAACAGCGCTCTAAAAACAATCACATCATACAAGTAGCAGTAGCGGAAACAAGCGACATATCCCTACCTTTTAGCGACTATAAACCGCTGACGGTTGACGGAGTCAAAGGAGTACCATAATATGGGGTCTAACTTGGGCTTTGTAGAAGCAAGCGTTACCCCAGGGTGAAATACTGCTTCTCTCTATTAGTACTATGTTTATTTGCTTTTCTTATAACTATCAACTGGGGGAGAACGGTGTACGATTCCCACAGCCGCTGGGTGCACTCGACTGGCCACGTTAGCCCTCTCTCACAGAAGACTACCTTGAAATGTCGGTACTGCATTTCCCACGTTATCCAACTTCCTCAATGTACGTGCGTGTTGCGGTAGTGAGTGCCAGACCCCATTCCCATCGCATCCTATCCTACCTCACCAAATTTTCCCAACCCTTCCTACAAATCCATTCCTTTAAATCTCCAAAGGTGCATGTGTGATGACGTTTGTCATTCTGAACTGATGTTAACATGTATCGCGGGTGTGTATGAGCCACAGTATCCACTTATCATCAGATGGACTCTCAGCTTTCTGCCGTTTTCCTTCGGTAAGAAAATAAAATAATCCCTTGGTATAAAATCCCAACATTTCACTGATTACCGTCGCTGTAGGGTCTCCATTACAAAAACCTTTACACGTACTATTTTCTTGATTCCACAACATTAGGAAACAAAGCTGCCTTCCGCGTATTGTGTGGCGTTCACGCCGTGAGCAAAATTAGCGCGATACAAGATCGTGTGGAAATGTTTGCTTTGTTCCGCTGCGACTTGGGTAGTCCGTTGGTTTAAATGTTGGAAAAGAATTGATTCATGTTGTAAATCTTTTTAGTTACAAATAAAACAATAACAGAGTTCAGAATATCATCACTCAATGTTATACGTCCAATTTTATTACGCAACACAAGCGAGATTATTTTATTATCAATATTATCACTACTGGTGAATCCCTTGGCGGTTTCAGATATTTTGCTAAAAACAAAGTTAGATATACGAGTCCATAGATAAGCAGTTTATTGTTTGCCAACATACTCGCAATTAGTAAAAAGTGGAAGTAACTATAAAAGTAAGTAGGTACAAGAAATGGCTTTATCGCTAAATCACCAAATGGATGGATTACCAAATAAAGAATAACTTGAAGAGACTAAAGCTGTGAATTTGACTAAAATAAATTGTACATATACACCTACAAAATTTAAAATACACATACATATGTGCAAATACGTATACATACATATATGTGTACCTACATATACACGAGTATCAAAATTTTAGGAAGAAAATTATAAATCTAACACGACACAAATAAAATAATATAAAAAAACGTTTTTTTAAAAACAAGCTTTTATGCTAGCCATGTACTAAAACGAATAAAATAAGTTTATATTGAATTATTTGTTCTCAAAAATCTTGTCAAAAACCCTGAGGTTTTCCGCTACCCTACGAGGTGGATATCTTCAAGAATTACGTTTTACTGAAATCAATAACGAGCATGAACAACTTTTAGAAGATATCCGATAGTGCCATGAAAGTAAGCGAGATTACATGGAATTTAGTTTTTCTGAAAACAGTGACAGGGAACATTGTATCATAACATTATAGTGACATATTTGTACTTATGCACCTAAATTTGCTGCCTCAAGAGGTATTTCCATTAAGCTACGATATGGGGTTCTTCAAGAGAGCTGTGAATAGGATTATGCAAGGTCGGCGGCGCGCCCGCATACCCCCTGGTGTTGCAGATGTCCATGGGCGGTGGTAACACTCACCACCACGTGGGACCGCTTCCTCGTTCACCCACTAGTCTATAAAAAAATATATAGGTATGCAATAGATATTATAATTAATAAGTATGTACATCCTTCACAAAACAGATGCCAGAGAAGGATCCCATATACCTAAATTTGACATTTGACATACACCCCAGGAGGTTGAAAAGATAATATCTAGGCTGAAAGCGAACGCATCCGTAAAATCCATCATGTCGGTGTTTTTACATGTGTTAAAAATCTTTTACAGCTGCTTAATTCACGCGAGCGAAGCCTCAGGCAGAAGCTAGTATAAAATATTAATATCAATAGATGAGTAAGACTTGTCATCCGAAATGCTTAAATTGTTTTTGAGTTTCAATATCCTTCTAACTGACTTTAAGACAAAGGTTAAAATAACGATGCGACATTTAAAAGACACGCCCAGAACAAAAACATCATAAATCAAAGAAGCCATTATAAAACAATCGCGTAATAGTTCTAAAAAATACTAGACTGGTACAAGACAGCGCAATACTCGTATCTACCGTGACTAAATCACGGATGACTTGCAATCCCATCCCTAGTTAGTCATTGCGATATCAGAACTGTGCCGTGGGAACTCGAGTTAAATGTGAGTTACAGTAGAAAAATTCAGCTTTCTCGCCGTACTGGGCTTCCGTTGGGTGACCTAACCCGGAGATACGATCGAAGATGGCCGATATACGTCGCGAAACGACCGGCTGACTCACGGCTCCACGGCTGCTATATCAACCTTGGGAGACATGGTCACGGATTCAGAACATACGAAGTTACGTAAAGATAATTTAGTCATATGACATGTGAGACAATTCCTACTGTCAGATACACCACTAAAAACCTAGAATTCAAAGTAATTAGATTTCTTCAAACTATGAACCTTTAATTGTTCTCTGTTGTATTAGTGACCCTATTTGACCAAACCGCACTCGAGTAGTCAATATTGTCAATCAAAGATAGGTATAGGTAGATAGGTAGAGGTGTGTAGTTATTATATGATAGGAGAATGCTTTACAGTCAGTATTTACGTGATATTTAGAGAATTGTGATATTTAATGAGCATGTAGCGTGGTATTGGATTGTGATATTTAACACAAAATTTCTAGAAATCCAAAAATCGGCTTGCGATCCCGGTATCGCGCGATAAATATTGATCGTGGATTCGGCGGATCAATATTTATCTCATCAGTATGCTTTCTAGCCGCAATGATTTGGTTTAACAACTTAAGATGTATATATTTTTGTCTCTCTTGAAACCAATTTTTGGGCCTTTTTTTTCACTCGTCGATTCTATATAATATGCAGACTAACAATATTATGTACTCATTTTTAATACAATAGGTGTGCACTCTATGAAGTGTGTAGAGATACTGACTCGATCCGTATTAAACGTGTAAGGTACACCCATATCACAAAAAGTATCGCGTTCCACATATCGCGATATATTATACTGACCGTGTAGCATTCGCCATAAAGACGAAAATATCGCCACTAAACGAGTCCTGTAGCGTATGGATTAGTAGTAAAGACCATTAACGTTTTAGTAAAAAAAGAAAAAAATTAATAGAATTGTCACAGTTGTCACAGTGGAGTTGTCACAGTTGATTTGAAACAAAATTAATTACGCTACAATTAAACAATAATTAAACAAAAATTAAACTTGTGAAAATCTTAATTTAACTACAATGGTCTTTAACTCATTTGATTACATTGCATCTTTTTCTACCTCCACAATACAGAAAGGGCTGCAGCATAAATTAGGTTGTCAAAGAATAAATTTCGCACCTATTGGAAATCAATCTAAAATAACACTAAATCGGTTCTAGACAATCGATAGATTACACATCGAGTGTCCGAATGAATCGGACACAAGATGACTAACGCGGTGCCCCGCTGTCTGCCACCGCGTTACGCTCGCAAACCTGTTCTACCGCAAATGACCCTCCGATACACTTGTTCGGAATTTATTCAGACTTATTTTTGCGCAGACCTTACGACGCTTGATTATAATTTCTATTTATATGTTGTATACAAACCTTGACATACAATTTGAACGGTTGTGGTATCGGCTGGCTTTAAAATAGCACCCACCCTATCTCTCCCGTGGGTATCGTAAAATAAAGTCGCTACCACAAGCGCTGGGGGACTACAACACTTCTAAATGAGTAGACTCGGGGACTAGAACACTTCTAAATGAGTAGACTCGCGAACCCATTTGGCCATCGTAGCGTTTTAAGGCCATACATCCCTCATGCACAAGACAATGTGCGTGAGGAGGCCCGTGTCCAGCTGGTTATGGTTTGATCTACTGCTTGACATTATGAAGCCCTGATTTTTCTTTACTTAATTACTTAGTCCGCTGGTTCAGCGACCCGAAGTCTAGGCTTGGCACCTGACATCAAGAGGGACATCGTTTTCGGTCCTGCACAGCTATTTGGAGCTCACACAAATCCCTCTCGGCTTGGTCTCTCCAGCGGAACGTTGGAACGTTCGCCCGATCGTCGATCACTTGGTTGTATCAAATATACAAGCACTTTTCTCTAATGAAACTGCTATTTTTATTCATTCATTAATCGATTCACACATTAGATTCCGATCGGATATTACGCTTCTGTTGACTAGAAGACGATAGAATGCATAAAGGTGACACAATATTAAAATGAATAATTACAAACGGAAATTGCGAATTTTCGGTAAATTAACTCATCAATGGATATATTTCGATTATCTCTCTTAGGCACATCCGCATACTCAGAATACGATGACGAGAGAGGTTCCTATCGCAATGCCGAAATCGATACATAAAAACTAACATCGGTAACCAAACTCTTTGGTACAATTCTTTTTATTATTACAGATAATGTTTTCATATAATTTATGTTATGGTAATTTGACTGTCCTGCGTTGTTTAATCGGGTAAGTACCACCCAGTGTGCGCCATGCCATCATACCATTGAGTCAATTAGCACCATTATTTAACGACAATTTTACAGATCTTGATATTTTTGGAATATTTCACCAAATTTTAAGGAATTGGTAAACGATGCACCTCATTAAAGAGTCGTTGTATTGGGTACTCGTATTATATGCCATTGTATTGAGAAATCGCAACAACACTTACTGTAACACGTGGATAATGGGGTTCATTGTACAATTAACTTACATGTTTATTTGTACCTACTTAGTAATTTTGTATTGTAAAATTGTTTAATGCCTCAACTAAAATAAAACGTCCAAAACTCAGGAGTATCCTCCCATACTTATCATTTTAAATACTTCCACTTACAAATAAAGTTTTATAACTAAGTGATTTCTAAAAATTCTAGCGTCTAATATCTATATTGCAGGTCGGTAAATAAAATATTAAATAATCATTCACATAATATGTGATTATTACTTTAAGATATTTATATATTAAATGTTATTTATATTGTTACAACTAATTCAATGCTGAATATTGCATATTGAATTCAAAAATAACTAAACCTTGAAAAGAAAACTTCAATACTTATTACAATGTACGTACGTATTTCGGCGTGAGTGAGATATGCCAGAACCCATTCCCATCCCATCCTATCCCTCTCCATTTTCCCAATCCATTCCTTAATCTGCAAGGCAGCGCGCATCCGGGGATGTATTCTGGACTGTATTCTTTGTCATTCTGGACTGATATTGGCATGTATCGCGGATGTCTATGGACGACAGTATCCAGTTACCATCAGGTGCACTGTATGCTAGTCTGCCGCCTTTTATCTATAAAAATAAACTCGTAATAGGCTCTCTTGTATACGTAATACACGACTTGTTGTGAAATCATCACAATTCGCACTTTTATCTGTGGCACAGTTGTAAACGACTAATCTGGACTTCCCCAACCTGTGTATTACTCAAATCAAAACTAGTTTCTGTTAGGTACTTTAGTCAATACTACGAGGCAAGATTGCTCACTGATAAGTACTAATATTTTAACAATTATTTTGGAAAAAATATAACTTAGATTTCATTTAATTCTAATGTAATTATTTGTCTCATACCTACCTACGCTATACCTATTTGCATGTTAATTAAATATTTGAGCGCAGTGAAGGGCAAAATTATCTTTTACCATCTGTACCTACTGTACACACATTTTGGCAAATAAATATTTTAATTTCAAAATTTGAATTTGAAAATCTCTTAGTAGAATACTATAGTCACTAATTCAAACGTAACTAACTATACCTAATAACATTTAATTTAATTTTTTTCCTTATGGATACATTTTTCAGCCTTTTTAACATTCCACTGTAGGCTACAGGCCTCCCCAAGTAAATCACTGGGAGATTTCGAGCCATAATCTACCACACGGGCCTTGTACGAATTGGTGGATACCCATGTTGATTTTTTTCTTTCTAGCTTAATATGTTCATCATTTATTGATTGGTTTAATACGCGAATGGCGTAGGCACGTATGTTATTTAATTATAGTTCTTACAATTGACGAGCGCGCCTCTGTCAAGTTTGTAGTAGTTAGTGTCCGTACCCGTAAAAACAGACCTTAAAATGCTTCAAAATATATCTTAAAATACATTGATGCGAAAGTTACTTTTCGCACTCGTGACATGGAAAAACTATACTTATGTATGGCCAACCGAGCATTCGCATTTTACGAACTTTATGCGTTCGTAAAAAAGTCATTACACCGATTTTAAAGTTCATATTCGTTGGTCTAACTGAATGAATATGTTTGTTGTACAACGTTATATTTGCGGTGGGCGCTAGCTACCTAACCGTTTATTGAATAAGTTGATAAGCTGCAAAGTAGGTTGTATATGTGCGAACGCTCGATTGGTCGATACTTTACTATCAAACTGGATCGTTTACCTGTTTCTTAACCACTCTATAAGAAAGGGAATTACGAAAAAAAAGTCCTTATAAATATTCAATTATTTATTACCATTGATCTACACAATGCAATGAATAACGTAGTCGAAAATATTAATTTATACATGTAAAACTATTCCTAAATAATATCTAAGCTACAGAACATTTCGTTCAGTATTGGCACATGGATGTGATTACTTTTAATATTACTATTTACTCAATAAAATTAACATAAGGTATATAATGGACGAAGCATATTCCAAGCGTACAAGCTAGTGTCTCATGACAGTTTATATATAATTCATTTATATACCGTGCATAAAGACAAAATATATGCAAGAATGATATAAAACTTTATCTTTAACATTTCGCATTGAATCGAAATATGGCAAAGTTTTTTTTAAAAACCAATTATTATATAATTTTCCCACTTAAAAGTCTTACATGTTTATAAAAAGGAAAATTATATATTAAGGAAATTTAAAGACTAGAACAATAATCGCAATCACTGTCCTATCAATAACTTTTCCGTTAATTATAGAACTAAGGAAATTATAATCTATTCTGCCAAATGTATCGTTCCTCTACTTTTATCACTAGATAAACAAAAAGAGTTTTGTCAATTTTAGTTTTGAAGGTTTGTAATAATTACGCCTTCATGTATCTGTATCATTTGATGTTGCTGTTAATTTTAATTATCATACATTCAAACAAATCATTCTCGTACAAAATGATTTATGATCATCAGTGTAATGATAAAATTTGTCGTTATCTGAGCAAAGAGACCATATTGTCGGTATGGATTTATAGACTTTGGTCAAGATCCTCTAACTTGATACTTTTATTGTTTCAAGATTATCTTTTTGAAAAGGAACATGTCCTAACATTTGATTTTTAAGACAATGCAATAAAATAATTATGTCAATATCTGGGAAACCACGACTATAAGGTCTCTTTTCTAAGATTAAGTCACAATCTGTTGAATTTAGACAAGCTCTAAATGTTCATCACCTCATACTTCTAGACATTAGGAACAAACCATCGTAATATACATTCATTTAAGTAATAATTAAAGAGGTTACATACCTACTCCTAAATTAATAAAGATTGTGAAAAACAAAACAGATTTTTTAAAAATGCTGAATATGGAAGTCACTTTTACATCTGTACGTTCCACGTAGAAGCTAAACGTAATAACAATGTAATTAAATATAATATAAATATTATTTTACATTAAATATAGTTCGCAGTTAAGCCGTGTAAATGCTACCGTCACTTATCCTAATAAATACTATTTACAAGTCACCAGAATGTTCTGCGTTTCTATTTATTCAATCCTAACCATTATTTTCTTTGTGCAAGTTTAACAAACGTGAAATTGGAATATCTATTCATTTTCTATTTACTATCTTCAATTAATAATAAAATCTTCAAATTAATTTAAACGTAGCATACAGTTTAGTACGAAAAAAAACAATGAAAATTCAGAAATATTTAAATCAGTATGAATCCAAAAACTTAAATTTAAAAATATAATCAAAATTGCAATGTCCCATTCTGGCGGAGTTAATGGTGAAGCACGAATACTGTTACGTAAAAATGTTGATTATCTCCCAACTCCCAATGTTAGCTTGCATGATCTTCCATTGATGTCTAATTACATCACCATCTTATGTATGTGGTCTCCTTGTTTGGGCTGTAGTGAATTTCTCTGTAAAAAAACAATCTCTATATAGCAATATTCGATAAATTGCTAAAAGAGTTTACGAATAAACTGTCCAAGTTAATATCAATTCAAATGCTTGTGGTAATTATTTTAGTATAGAGCACGATCGAAACAAACAACTACAACAAAATGGAACGTTTTCCTAAAGGAAAACTGAGTTAAAACTCAGTAGGTAATTACTTGCGGTCTCGTTTTTTATATGACACTTATGTAGATCACGTATCAGTGATCACAGGAAAGTATAGATATTATTAAATAAATCCTTAATTCTCTGCAGAATCAATTTGTTGTGATACAACTTATTAAACTGATATTTCTAAATGTAGTTACGTGTATTCCATCAAAATATCAGCAGACATTTGCATGATGAATAAATTAAATGTGTTATTCTTACTTTATTTTGTAAGAGAGACCGCTGTTGTAGGATCGTGCTTTCTGCTTCACCTTCACCGCCACAAGCATTGACTACATCTACAACAATTGAAAAAACATGTTATTAGTACAAAACAGTTAATGTTAAAATAACGTTAAAGCATTTACCTTTAACGGTATTCAATAACACCTCGAAAGAAATGTCAGACAATTGTTATTAAAAACAATACACATGCTGAAGTTAATCCGGTGCAAAAGATAGAATGTGCTGCCAATTCAAAATGGTTAGTCCGTTAAAATTTAACCCTCTTATAAATTACCGTTGAAACAAGTTAAACCTAGCATTGTTTACGTTAATCCTACAACCGAATTGTATTTTTCTTAGAATTTTCTTTACCGTTGCAACCAAAAAATGAGCTTAAGTCTTTCGGTGAATATAAAAAGTGCAGGCTGCACGTTGGCTCAAAATCCCTTTTTTGGTTCTCTGTTTTCGCCGCAACAAAGAACAGTTTTAACATTTTAAAGGGATTAATGTCAAACGCGCCGGCAACAACTTATTCGTATAGACATGTTGACCGTAACTAAAGTCTCAATTCTCAGCCGTGAAAATTATCCGCTAAAGTGTGCCGTAAAATATTAAATTTGGCAACAAATTAGAGGTTTTTTTTTTTTTTTGAAACTGATTTATGGTGGAGTTCGCGGTCATCTTGTATAACTAACTACCTATGAAAACATAATTCAACATAGTTAAACTGTAATTTAATTATACAGATATTGGTAAATACATAAACATTACGTTTAATGTCACGAGTTTTATTTTCATAATGTTTCTCAACAAACTAAATTTTTAGCAATATACTTTTATTACAGAATTGCATCTGAACCGAACTTAACTTTAAAAAAATGCGCCCCAAAAATAGAATTAATAAATGACAGCATTATTCATTGATTTTTATTTAAATACCCAAATGAAATGTCGTCAGTTAATTATGTGTAATCGTGATAAAGATATTAACCGCGGCCGTGAACTCGCGCCAGTTGTTACAAACCTTTTTTTAATCACGTCAAGTTCGTCCTTCAATGTTCGAGAAGCTTGCGGTAACAGATATTAATTATTACCCTATTGACTTTTGAATATTAATTAAAACTCTGTAATGTAGAACTCTTTTTAATTAATTTTAGTATAGTAAAATGACGTATGAAGGGTTATATATAGTCAGTTTTTGATTGAAAATGTGTTTATCTATTCGACGAAAATACATCAGTGGAATCCACTTATTGTATGTGAGACTATGCTAACAGTAAATGGTCATTGTTTTTATTTACATACACCAATTTTCTTTAACTTGATCCTTAGAAAAACTCAATAACTCCATGTTATGTGTCCTAAAACACATCGGTGTTAAGATCTAGTCTACAATGTACTCGGAAAGGGCGGAGGTGGCAGTCTGCGACATTTATCCACTTCCTTGCTACAAGACTAGGTTAGTTCGTGAGCGCGCACCCTGTGTGTGACTGTGGGAACAGTCACCTTTGTTATTGTATACAGGCTGATTCTTTTTAGGTATGTTTTGATGAAATTGAAATACTTTGAGTCATACCGATTACTTAATATTGATTGAATTAATTTTGACCTTTTCATATTATACCTACTGGTTTTAAATAATAAACGCTTAACAACTTTTATAAATTGCTAGGTATTGAAAATTATGTTGTAGCCAAATGGTATATAAAGTATATAAAATAGGAAACTTTTTTCTTGCATCGTGAAGACAAACCGTTACAGCTAATTGTTCTGGATACGCGGGATGGGTGGATACACGTATCATAACTACCGGCATCATTCATGGACACGGTTCTTAAGTTTCTTGGTGTATATCGAATAGCTCATATAAATGTTTCTACCAATCACCCTGTATAAGTCGCAAGATTTCTCAAGAAGAGCCTAATTAACCGCATTTGCCACCTTCGGCGCGATCGGAACAATTGTATTCACCGGCGACTACTCGCAATTGTATCGCATTGAATTTCTAGCCACGATTCCTCTTAGTTGTATGTACTTGTGTTCTATACTCAGACTAGCTGCATACATTTTTTTTCACATAAAATATCATTTCCATTTGAAAAAAACCTTTACCTATCCTACAATTATTATTGGATAACGTTAACAACAGTAACTGATAGATATCAACACGCCCGACGAAAGAAATGTTGGGGCCCGTTTCCCCGACCTACTGGTTCCTAGTTCTACGGCTGGTTGTGTATGCAGGAAGCCCGAAAAAGGGAGATCGACATTTTTCTACTAAAAACCTATTATTAGTAATTAGGTACGTAGTCTTATAACAAATGCTAATTTCACGGACTGACAATAGAGGTATTACATGTATGCATGTAAAAGGTGCATGTACATATATTAAATACGTACATGTATCGTATTATTACATCGTAATAATACGTATTATATCGGTATTACTTTGTAATACACCGTATTACAAAGTCCAGGGCCCAGTACAGCTGTACCTGTAGTATTTATCACCAGGTCTGGATATAAAGCATTCTACTAAATAAACATGAACATGGATTTATTTAATTTTATCTCACAAATAGCACGAAATATATTTCGTACAGTTCTATGTATCGTTATGATCAGCACATGACGAGAACGAATAAAGTATGTACCTACAATTCATTATTTTCAACATCAGATTAACGTCACCGCCACTCAAACTCATCGATAATAGAAATAATCGATAGACCGTCAACTTGATTCGCATGAGTCGTGAATCGAACGAATCGACGTATCGAGTCGATGTTCGATAAGCCCACGCGATCGCACCCCATGCACCGATGACCCACTGTACTAACTAAATGGGACATCACACTCTCGATGCTACTCCAATCGTAATTAAGATCGGATCTTTTGTTTTAGAAACGTTAGCGCTTAAATTGAAATCGTAAATTAAATTCTATTTGCAATTAAAACGGTGCGATAAACTACTGCATTTAAGGAGTATGTCTACCCACGCACTATCTGATAACGATAACATTGACATAAATTAGAAGGTTACTAATTATTTTGAAAGAAAGTGGAAAATATATGTATTTGTTGCCGAACACCATAATTATCTACATTTTATTGAGGAAAAAATGTAAGATATGCCAAAACCCATGCCCATCCCATCCTATACCCATGAGCAGTATAGGAAAAAAACAAAATTGTAATAAATTAAGTACTATTGTAAATATTTGCTTTCTTGAAGAGCCCTATGTCTTTAGTGGACATTGGGCTTAGAGGTCTTGGCCACTTTATCAGATTCATTATGTCGGTGCTTTTACAGGTGTTAAAAAATATTTTACAGGTACTTAGTCCACGCGAACGAAGCCGCGGGTAGAAGTTAGTTAAATAAATATAATAATAAGTATATTATGAGCCACGATAACAAAATGGAACTGGCTCAGCAAATGGTATAAATAAGGATGATATTCTGCGAGCACGGACAGTCAGCGAAGCAGGCCGTCCACCCTTATCCAAATTAAAAAATATACTCAGCGTGTGAGTACTCAATTCATATTAAACAAGAAATTGCGTTTATAATATCATTTTAATGGAGTTGTATTTTAATGGTTGTACTCAAACATTGTAACATAATAATTTTATGATTAATTTGTACCCCTTACGGCAAAATTTTGATTTGATTAAGAAGATACGCTGTAAAACAAAATTATAAAGAAAAATAGCTGGCAGTGGCGGCGTATGTAACCAAAACACTACAAAGAAAATACCGCAATTATATAAACAGCCGATCGCTTCCTGAAGCGATCATATACGATCATATACCTGTTTAGTAAAACAATCAGTAGCGGTACTCTCTGCCGAAGGCGCTCACGGACAACGGACAAGAGACCGGCGTTTCACACGATCTTTTATTATTACCCATCTTACTCGTACAAGTAACAAGTTACAAGTAAGTAACTACCACGAGTTTATATCTCGAAGTAAAATTGAAATTTCTGTCGTTCGTTTCATAGTTTGCAAAACATACAACCATATTAATGCCTACTAAGATTGAAAAAAAAGTGACATACAGTTAAAGGTTTACAATATATGACTTGAATTAAAAAAGTTCTACAAACTAATAACACAGTATTACTCCCCTGGATTGTGGGTAACCACTGCGACACTGCATGTCCTAAGCCCGGATAAAAAGGAAGGTCCATCGTACAGCTAACCAATACATATGGTAAAAACTATGCAGGTTGAGAAGTCCTACGAAACCTAGTTGTGCTTACCCTGATATGTATTTTTGTTTTAATTAGTTCAATTACAATCGAGAGGAGAGCATCGTTGTCATGCTACATTGTTGTATGATTGTATGGTACAACTATGTTAATAATGTTGTTTTCAAATGTAGTGTTTACCCACTACGTTTCAACTAACGCGGATGTAAAACGAGAAAGGCAGATTCGACAGTGACTTATGATATTAGTCTGGAGGTTACAGTATCGGAAACGATTTAGTAGTCGTGTCGTGACATTTGGAAGCCTGTGATACTAATGTTTCACTATCAGCGAGCGTTGCTCATAACAAAATTATTCAGTATTTTAATACAAAACGTTTATTTATTGCAAAGTTATAAACAAATTACCACAATTTATAAATATGTGAGGAAAGATGTAAAAATTCATTTCCGTAACAAACAAATATTAATTGTATCTAAACGATGCCTCAAGCCTCAAGATTATTGCCTCAAGACCAAATTGGGTCTGCTAGATTGGGTCGTTTGTTGCCAACATTGGTCACATTAAACATTTTTAAGTTTATCGTAACAATTTTTAAAAAGCTAAATTATGAAATGTGCTGCTAATTTCAGACCAGGTTATCAAACTTTATGGAAATGGTTACTCTAAAATAGGCTTTATTGTAATGTATATTCAGCAAAACTAACAGTTATATAAATATTATAAACTATATAGGATCCATCTACAAATTACTGCAATTTCATCGCCACGTTTTAAGCGTGGTACACATTGTTATGCCTTGTACGGATACATTGCAAATTATACTCTAACAAACTTATATATGCTGGCGTCGAAATTCGGAACTACATATCGATGTCGTTAATTATTGTCGTCCTATTTCTCTATCAAATAAAAATTTGGTTACTTAATATATTTTCCTTAAAATCGAATTAAATCACTTATTATTACGTGTTTTAGAAACATTACTCTTAACAGCCCATGTTGTGGATTGCCTGTCAACCAACAGTCATGGATCCAAAGGCACACAAAGACGAAAACGACCATAACCTTGCTTGACTGGGAATCGAACTCCGGATGTTCCGTACAGCATACAGATATTGTTATACCGACTTGCTGTGCGGACTGGGCTAAAAAACGAACTTATTGTCGTGATCGTAATCGGTTGCATTTGCGCCTAGTAAATATTTTATTTAGAATATATTCGATGACAGCCTATAATGCCCCACTACTGAGTGGCCTCCTGCAAGCACGAGGGGTTTGTAGATTCATTATTATCAATGCACTTTTGCTATTTTAATGGAAGCTGATTGATGGCTCTGCTACAGAACTCCTGGAGGCGGGAAGCGATGAATTCTCTGAAGGCGTTTTTCATTGCCTCATCGGAGTTGAATTTATATAACGCAGGCTAAGTAAGAGTTTAGTAGCAAGCAAATAAAAAATCAGTAAAAGAAATTGTTCGTAACAAATCATAATTAAGGCTTTTGCTTTTGTTTTCACGATGGAAACTGATAGTAGCGCTTTAACTGCACGCATAAGTTTGCTGGACTGTAAATCGTGGCAGTCACGTGTGTCGAGTATTCCGGGCTACCGTCCGCGTTCGCACAGTTTCGGAAGCATTAGGGCCCATTAAGAACCGTTAACACACGAACACGTCACGAGCTCACGACTGCATCGTGAGCGATCTATCGGCGATCTCGGTAGCCCGGTACGGCCCGCGGTCTGGAAGAGTTTCACACGGAAACGTTGTTTTGCGTACACCACGCGTGTTTGAAAGCACAGTGGGTCAGGTCAACCTTGTACCATCTCAATTCCAAACATAACAGTCTTTTAGTAACAGGCGATCGCGGAAATTAACCTACCTTTGATATACTAATACGCATCAGATTAGGAAGTTAGAATAAGGATTGTTCTGATTACGATAATTTTTATAATTTAAGATTAGAACAATTTAGCTTATCTTGAATGTTTTTAGATTGAAGCGATTTACGTGTTTGTTTTTAAAACGGTTTACTAAAATTTTTACGAGCACAATTACTCAAGAGGGCAATTGAATTACTAATCCCTATGGCATTGAGATTGAGCTGTTGATGATGGTGGTAACCGTAACCGGGACATATTTGTTCTCTTATCTACGTTATAAAACGTTTAAATGGTACTCTATCTCGAGATACTATGTTAAATAGTGTGCTGAAAAAATAAAACCGCGATTAACATCTACTTGTCAATAGCATATCAATTGTGGGTTCATTACACTTCTTAATTCGTATACGAGAATTTGCTCTAGGGTTGTCACTTTTGAAAAACAAATCCAAATAAGCCTGTATCGCACATTGCATGGTTTTAGTGTCATTATAATCCACAAAGCGATTAGTGGAAGCTGCCCTATTTTCAATCCACAAATGAGCTATTTTTAATCGATTTTTCTCGCGATAATAATGTAGACACTACTGAGTTTTTATATTATTATTTCTATGTAGGTTACCACTGGATACAAACTGACTTTTGAGTAATAAATAACTCTGGGTTTGCGTCTGCTTTAAAGACAAATATAATAACGATAAACATATACTGTTCGCTATTACCTATTTCAAATCGCCTTTCCCAATGCTTGCCTATTTAATTATTCTAACTCATAATATTAAACCGAAGGATAACCAGGGTAACTACTACAAGCCGTAGGGCTAAACAATCCAAAAAAGACCTAAGTGGACCCACCAACTTAATTTAAGGCCCTGAAACCTCGCGACTCAAGTCTTAAGTCTATAAAACTTTATAGGCTGAAATCGATCGCCAATACTAAAGCTACCATATTACTAATTGAAATCAACAGTTTTATTCTCAACAGTTCTGTCTTTTTTATATTAAACATATTTCTGCGAATATGGCATGTAGGGCTCACATATCTCCACAACTTCTCTGTACTTAAGATACTAATAACTCAACCAAGTTTATTATAACCGACATAAATTGTGACAACCCTATTTCCCACTCATGCTGGACGTCATTCATCTGAGCAGATTGTCAACAGCATTCCACAGGCAGTTGTCACATAATTAACATACAATGTGTTGGTAGCGATGAGTTGTAGGGTCGCGACCCTTATGCTAATATCATCTCTGGAACAGTGACGCAATGTCTCACTTTTCTTGATTAGGCGTATCAAAATTCAGTGAACGCATTTTTCTGCGGTTTATATTTACTGGTAGACTAACTAATTAAAGTAGACTATACTCCATGCACATTAAGAAAAAAGTGACCTAAACCGTCTAATGTAACGTAACACAGCTTCAATTGGTCAATGGAGGAACGTTTCCTTTCGTAATCGGTCAATGGATGAAATCACATATGACTGATAGTAATGACATTACTTTTTTCTTAACTTGAACAAACTATAATGAACTTACAAATCTATTAAAGGTGTTTAAATAAAAGTCCGCTCTATGAAATAATAATTAATTAAAGCACGGAATATTCTATTACTTATATTCTATTCTATAACTTATATAACCAATATCTAATTTATAAGTTCTATGGATCTTTAGTTGATGTCTTGAAATGAACATTGTAGTTGTGGAATCTGTAACTATGATGTCACGTATTGTTGGAGTAAAAAGGGCGCTGACGACATCAACTCAGATAGTAAAGTAATAAAAACTGATAAGTTGTAACAAAAAGTCCAAATCTTTTGTTAGAAAAGTCGCCTGCCTGTATTTAAAGTACTTTTTTCATTGCTTTTTTTTTGTAAGGACATAGTTAATAATAAAATAATAATATGGTCTATTATTGTAGATTCTGTACATTATATGTTCTGCGTCAACAGGCATGCAAAAATAATTTACGTTTGAATACTAATTCAATACTATGTTATTCAAAATAACTAATTCATTCAAATCTATGTATGTCTAGAATCGATCTACCTTCATTATACATAAAAAAAAATCGTCAACAGTAATGTTGTTAATTAAGAATTTTTGTTTTCAATGTACCTACTTAAGTCAGAAACTTTAATAGCGTCAGGTGTTTATTATAGATGTATACTACCATACATAAGTAGATTTTATTTTGTTTTACTTATACAAAACAGACATTCAAACGGTTAATTTTTTATCATCATAAATACAGCAACATACAAAGACGCTCATTTTCAAGCCTTCATCTTTCAATGAACTTGATTACTAGAAAATTTGTAACAAGTACCTACACACAGTTTATATTTGGAACTCCCTATAGAATTTGTAATAGTGTAGTAAAGTGAATAAGTGCTCAAAAATGAATTTGATAACTAAAACGATAATGGCTCGCAATTCACGACTCGTACACTGAACAGTACGTAACAGTACATAGACTTCTAGGGGTCACGACCCCCAGAAAATTAACCTGGTTTTGTTAATTATGTAGATATAGCGATGCAACCTCAACACCTAACTCCTGTGGTCATACATCAAACAGTAGTATGCACGATGACGGTGTATGGACAGACCAGTGCTTCCGTGATGGACGAGACCCTAATACGAGCTGAGTGAGCCAGCCGCAGCCTTGTGGCACTGTTGACACTTGACCGTAGGTAGGTTAACCACCGTTATACATAATGTAGGATATTAGAGGTGAATTTGCATAATAAGAAAAAAGTTATAGTTCGGAGTCAAAACTAAATTAATTTTAAATCTTAATTTTCCTCCAATTAACGTTATTATGTTGCAATATAATAATTAATATAAAGGAATAATAATGCGCGCGTATTTTTTCCTAAATCGCTACTATTTATTAATTATTTATCTTCAAAAAACTAAGAAATCGTTAATATTGTAAGGACCAAAGTATATAAGAAATGTTCATTTATCTTTACATATCAATTAATTGATTAAAATTGCAAAGTTTTACTAACAATATATCCAAAAATATAGCAACGGAAAATTTAGTTACCCTAATTTGGTAGCAATATTTTGTACTATAAATTAATTTAATATTTTTTCTATTCGAATATATTAATTTAAAAAAAATACCATTGTACCAAAAAATATTTTGAAAAACTTACCTGTGCTGGCGGAGATTGTCCTGCCGCTTGAAACTCTTGCCGCAGACTTCGCAGCTGAACGAAAGCTCAGGGCTCTTATGGGTCCTTTCATGTATCATCAGGTTGTAGGACTTGGTGAACCGACGCTGACAATACTTGCAGACGAACTCGCACTTTGGGCGCAGCTTGCGTCTGAAATCGCGTGTGTGGTCCTCGTCGATCTGCATGACGGCGAACATTTTGTATGGGCTATGTTCTCTCAACGGGCGGGGCTGGAACGCCTGGCAAACAATGATAGCTTATCAGTGCACCTGTTAAGGCAGTTTGTATCTTGTGAATGTGATTTTAAAGTTCTTATTGCTCTGTCGTTGTGGAGATAAAGATTATCTCTGTAGGTATTTATTTTGATAAGGCAGGTTGTACATAGTCAGTAAAGAGGGGCACACATTTTTGATAGCCTATTTTGTAGAAACGAAAGTTGTATAAAATTTAGTAGGTATGTATCATGAACACAGACAGTAATGCATTCCTACATGAACCTAAAAGTAAACACACCTAACTTAATAATTTAAAAGATTAAAGTCACGAACCATAAAATAATCAGCTACTTAATGATTTGTATACACACGATAATTTCATATGTAACGTTTAACTTTAATTTACTGTAATGTTAATTTTATAACAACATACGCACCTTATACTATTACGACAAACACTTTCACTAATTTACAATCACAGTCGATTAATTGAAACTTCAGATCCATTAGACAACACTATTTAAAAACTCGTTCGATTACAAAGAGTTAACAAAACTAGAAGTGTCAGTGGACGTGCGCTCATCAGCGGGTGCGTTTGGCAACTGCGCTCTTGCGAGGGTGCGGAAACTACTGATAACGTTACGCGGAAGGCTCGCGCGCACCCCCACCACGTGCGCCAGTGAATGAACAGGTAGCGAGACGGTAAGCTACATGGAAAACAGCAATGACACTATTGCCTTTCGAACTGTAAGATTGCTCAATGTATTTCCAAGTTTTACAGGCTTTGTAAGTGCAGTTGTAAGTAAATGTCAATGTTATTATAGGAGGCAAGAATTATTGGCAACTACGGAGTTTATAACGGCAAAATTACTAACTGTGGAGCCTGGAAGGAAATGTGTGATATCACATTACTCACACAGGAGAATTAATAACATAAAAATGTTCTACAATTTCATTCAAATTCTTTTCTAAAAAATAATATTTTGTAGTCACATTGTTATTAATTCTCAAAAAGCGATTTATGAAATTAAAACTTGTTTAGTTCTCTAATAAATCCAAAAACCCTATTCTCGTTAAACTCAATAGCTTCACCCTTTTACGTATTCCTTGCGCTTAAATCGCTGCCGTAAACGAGTATCATCATTATTATCATCATAATATTATTAGTATTATCATCATTCATCAATGATGACATTAACGAAATTCTTTCACTCTTACTTAATCTTTTTAAATATTTCTAAATAAATTAGACTATATAAAATATATTGTGACGTTTTTGCCTATATGACCTTAATATGATGTGCCCTTTGGTGAAAGAGTATTAAATACCACGATGAAGCATACTTATATTAAAAAATAACGCAAATTTTCAACTTATTCGTGAAAACACATGTGAAAATAATTAAAAACAGAAACAAAAGAATTGAAAACAACATGTCATATCACTGACTCGAATAAAAAATCCGACTTTAGGTAATACAACTGCAATATAAAACTTTGAAATTGAAATTTGAAGATAAACTAAATACTTTTAAGTATTTTAAATTGACTTGAAATACTTCAGCCCTTGAAATACATTTAAAGCAATGTTTTAAGAAATTACCCAATCTGTTTGGTCTAGAACACAGTTCAATGCCGATTTAATACTAGATCAGCATTGAACATTGTTTTAAAATTGGATTTGTTTTGTGGTAAGGGGTCTAACGTTGAGGGCGAAAAACGACAACTCCATAGGTAAAGACGTATTACTTTATCACACCAGCTCAGTACAGCATACGGTTGGTTAGTCACAGTGATGGGAAAGCCGGCGGTGGCTCGCGGCGCTACCGTGGGTTTCACTCACGAAACACACGCTCGCTCATTTTGGCACCGGCAGCGGTAACCGCGCAAATTGGTGATTATTTCGGCTTCTTTCATTACGCGCCCGAGGGCGATAGTGTGCACTTTCTAGACGATGTAGGTCCGCGGCACGCGTAATTAAAACCGGCTTATAAGCGGGGGAAAACTTTCTGACAATGATAATAAATGATTTCTACTTTATTTACTTTAAAAGAATTATGTAAGTCCTGCAACTTTTCTTATGGTGTATTTCTTAATAAATTAAACATAGATTTTTTTAATTTTGAACAACTACATTTGGAGCTCTTAGATTCAACATTTTATACATGGATTTTATACATAAATAATAACTCTTATTTTATAATCAATCGAAAACAGTGGATTGTCTGAATATTGTACCCATAATATGATTATACCAGTAAATGTTTTTATTAACTACTTACCTACAAAAAAAGGAGCTATTTCATAACCTTACATTCCTATCTATTCTTGGCGACTTTGCTTCGGAAGAAGCGGCAGCCACTTTAACAAAGTCTTTGTTAAATTATTACGATAAAAAATCGCATCAACATATCACGACTTCAAACAGACATGACAAAAGTACGCCAAAATTTGGCAAACTCACATAACATGTGTATTTATTTTGCCATAACCCCCTTTTATGGCTCTAAGTACACGTATTTAATTTGATAAAAATCTGTTACAGTTACGAGATTCCGTAGTTGGGTCACGGATCACGGATGAATGACATTAAAATAAATACCTTAAGCTGATGGTAATAAGAACGAAAATTATAAAGTTTAAACAGCTACAGACTGTACAGTAAGTTAAATTTTTGAAAACGACGGAGACGTGCGTTTGCGGGCACGCTTTTAAAGTTTCTACACCGAAACTACATAAGATGTTATGATTGGTCAAGTTAGTATGGAGGCAACATCAAAGGAGATTTTATGTTAAACAAATGCCACTGTTCATCTACATAATTTTAAAAAGTCGTGGTCATTAGATACTTATCTTACTCATTTAATTTTAATAGCGTTTCTATTTTTGAAAACAAATGACTAGGTATTCCGTTAATACTAATAGCAAACTTGATCTAGCTTTCAATTTTTTTTTTATCTGTTCCATTTATAAAAGTTTTTAAAATTATTGTAATTGTTCTTTATTATACTTATAATGAATGGTTAACATAAGACATTACTTTATTACCGTAGTATAAAGGCGAACTAATTCCTGGAAGGAATCTCTTCCAGTCAACTTTAGTATAACCGAGAGGAGTTATATCATTAATAAGCAGCCTACAACGTACGAGTATGTAAGAATAGTATTGGTAGACTGAGTGTTTTGCGATTCATTACGAGTAGGTATATTTAATGTGATGCATGAATAAATAGCTTTTTACTTACCCAATATCCTAATACCAAAATTAAGTATATTAGCACACAATTAATTAGATTCCAGCATCATCGGCCGCTGTGTGGGGTACCACTAAATGAGAGACTAAAGAAAAATCATCTATACCTCCTATTAAATAGCTTATTAAAAATTAGTGCAGACGGATCTTCGAATGAGTCACCAGACCACATGGACCATAGGCTATCTCGAGACATTCTTCAAAATTCGCCCGGTGACTCATAATTATGTTGTAAATGTCGCTTAAAGTTTTAAACAGTCTTACCGACTTTAAGACGTCAGTCGCGAGAGTCAAGTTTGTGGTTAATCCCTATTAAGAGGTCCCAGGGCCCTCGAGCGGGTTGACGAAAGGACGTAAAGATTTAGGAACACCTGTGTCCACGGTCAAAATATAATTACAAGAACTAAATTTATGCAAGAACTATATGATTTTCTAGAGAAATCTTTGTACTAAATATATGTATTGGTTTTTATACACTCTAATGTATCTTGCAACATGCAATCGGGCGGTTATAGGATGTCCCAGATTGTGCGCCGGATTTAAATTTTGCCCCATTTTTTTTGTTTGGCGGTTAACAACTGATTTATTTATACATATCACATATATGACAGTTGCAATTAGTCAATATGGAACGCTACATGACAGAGCAACGCATTATAAATTTTAGAGCAGTATGAAGTGGACCATCATTTTGGCGAAAAAATCATCTTCTAGTGACGAGGCCCATTTCTACCTTGACGGATACGTCAATAAGCAAAATTGTCTTATCTGGGGCTTGAGGAATCCTCATGAGATTCATAAAAAACGGATGCATCCTCAAAGAGTTACAGTTTGGTGCGGCTTTTGGTTCGGCGGGATCATAGGGCCATTTTTTTAGGTATCGGTATTTAGAGAGGTATCGGAACATGCTACAGAAGTTTTTTTGGCACCAATTGAAGGATATAGATGTCGATCAACTGTGGTTCCAACAGGACGGTGGCACATCCCACATAGCCGGAGAAACAATGACTTTATTTTTTTCGAAATTAAATCCGGCGTTCAATATGGGACAACTTTTAGGTATAATAGCACCATCTCCTTCCTCGCCGTGGGTGTCATGAAAGGCGACTAAGGGATAACTAAGAAGCTACCACAAGCCTTGAGGAACTGCACCACATCTAAAAGTGTGGGTTCGCTGACCCGCTTTGCCATGGTGACGTTTTAAGGCCATACATTCCTCATGAATAAGATGTACATGTACATGAGTGGATACTGAAAGGGCTGGCTGCATTGCATTGCAATGTCAAATATATTGTTCTCATCTACATTCACATTTCTATCTATTATAGGTAGTTCTATGTCACAACATAAGACCAAAAAACATTTTTCAATGATATCAAAATAACCAGCAATGACAGTTGCGGTACACGGAACAACGTTATTCACGTTACCTGAGAAATAAAAACCCAATGAAACGAAACAGCTACATCATTGTGACGAACTCCATTGTTTAAGAGTTTCGTCAGGATGTAGTCCAATTATTAACCGCGGTACATCTGAGTGACGTTAAGGAATTTCTTGCTACGACATATTAGTCATAAATCAGTAGGGCCTAAGCCCTGTTGATTTAACTACTGAGTATTAAAATATATACTCGTTAACATTTTTAGCATCCACAGCTGGACATATGTGCTGTGTTTATTTAATGGAAAAAAGGCGGCAGACAAGCATAGACATCTGCGATACATGCCAGAAATGGGAGAAAGGGTTGGAAAAATTGAGAGGGATAGAATGCGATAGGAATGGGCTCTGGCATATCTCATACTGATACTCGTACATTAGGGAAATACGATAAAGTAGGAAATGCAGTACATTTCAAGGTAGTCTTCTGTGAGAGAGGGGTAACGTGGCCAGTCGAGTGCACCCAGCGGCTGTGGGAATGCAGCATGCACTCTTAGGTGTGATATCGGCCGGCTATAGAATAGCACCACGCCTTCTCTTCCCGTAGGGATCGTAAAAGAAGACAGAGATAAAAAAGCGGATGCCACAAACCTTGAGGAAACTATAAAGAATTTAAAAGGTCAGCGTGGCGTTTACAGACTATTACTTACCTACCTTTCACAAGTAACTTCTTCTGCGTGGTTTAGATGAATGGCGAATAGCCTATATGTTAATCCGGATTACATTCTTATTTACCAAGTTTTAACTGAGTCGATTCAGCCGTTTCGACACGATTGAGTGACAAACATTCAAAACTTGCATTCAAGTGGTATTCGAAAACTTGCTTAAACTGAATGTGAACTAACATATTAAACATTGGAATGAAATATGAAGAAACATATACATCATTGTGACAAAATCCATTGCCTTCGGATTTCATTACAATACTCCTTTATATTTTGTTTAATTAACACTTCTGTATTAATGCAAACGCAATTACAACATGCAATTGATTCAATTACAACATTATGTAGTTGTAGACATTAATATATTTGCTATGAGTAATTTACCCTGACTTATCCAAATAGTAGTGTGAGGTAAAAGAAACTCATAAAGCAACTTTTAAATTTAAAGGTTTACGTTTAATGCATGCTTTGATAACGCATCAAACACAACGTTAAGGTACAAGCTTTAATTAATTACTAGCCGTATGTTAAGGTAAAATACTTTATTTCAGTAAAACTTATTAAGAACGTATTTCGATTAATTAATTAACTAGTGAGTTAATTAATTACCCAATGAGTTAATTAATTAACTATTGAGTTAATCATTTAACTATCTAATAATTAATTAATTTTCTAATGAGTCAATGGACTGCTTTATTTGTCATGGTCATGGTAGTTAAATATGGTGCAGTACACCTGAGCGACATCGGGGGATTTGTTATGACGAAATACTGGCACGCTAAGCACTTAGTCACAACCTAAACTAAAAAAGGGATACCTTTTTAATGCATGTGTATTATTTAATAGCATTACATATATGTCAAATCTAAGATTTTTTGTCAAAGAATAAAGGCATAAGGCAATTCATCAGTCAGTTCATCTTACTTTTAGCAATTCAATTTTACTTTAGAACCCTCTAAGTGAGTTGCATTATTTAAATTAATTGTGTAAAAGTGTGAATAAGATGATCGAGGACTACGGACTATTAATGCCCTTAATGGAAGATCTTATAGATCTTTAATTTAAAATATATAGACGGTTACATATTGAGACCTCCTAAGTTACAAATTTCTAACTTTTGTATTTTTCCTATACACTTTTGGATAGTCTATTTATCCATAGACTACGGTTAATTACGTTTCTGCTTAGTACCAAGAAATGTTAGTACGGTACTAAATACGGTACGGTACTAAATTTAGTACCAAGAAATGCTTCCTTTGAGCAACATTTAACTTTTATCTTTGTTACAGATTTTTAAACGGTTTTTTTCATCTCTTGTAAAATCAATCGTCAACCTGTAGTTAGGAGGTCTCAGTAAGTAACCGTCGATATGTACTCGTATATAAATACTCGTATATTAATTAATGTGTACTTACTTAAAACGTACTTAGTTATAAACTGAATTTATTAATACCTACCTTTTATTGTAACGTATCAATTACAGGTTGATTTTACCACTCGACACAATTTTGGAAATTCATATTTTTATTATTATTATCTTTAATTAGTAATTCGTCATTGTCAGTAATTGGCTACAGCATTTCATAACAAATTGAAACTAAGGACAGATTAGACAACTTATTTACACTTTAAAAAGCTTTCCTCTAAGAGACTAATGAATAATATTGAAATTTCGAGTATTATATAGGCGGCAACATCCTCATAATGTGTCACATACGGGATAAAACTGGCATCCATGACGTGATCCGCTACGCATCGAATTCGACAATGTTCTTACATGCTTTTACTCGTGTCAAAGTTTTGATGGAAACTGCAGTCCAAATTGAACCAAAGTCACTGACAGACGCCTACTTAAAATGTTTTATTTTGGTTTTTATTTCATGTTTGTACTTTCATGTTGACACAGCCCTGTGTCCTTTGCATAATTTCACAATGTTTACGTAACACGGTCGCAAAAGAAATGTTTATGAATCGTCAACGGAGCCGCAATAATTTCTACACGATGCGTCACTTCGAAGTGAGAAATTTTGCGGTTTCAACTTGCGTTTTAGAGTTTTTCTGAGTCAATAAATAATAGCAATTAATTAAGAAACATGAGTAAAATGGAATGTCGTGAACGTGCCTATTCTATTTAACTGACGTATCATAATTTAATGTGAAGGAAAGTTGTGAATGTTAATAAATTCATTACTAATATGGGTCGCCAATGCTATTGCAAATATATGCAGTCCACTTTTAATTTATATCGACTGCATATATAATTTACATGATTATCAATATTAATTACATATTACATTACATTTGATGTCACATATATTCTCCTTTTTAAAATTTTCAACCATATTTAAAATGTTTTGTATATCTTGGTGGTCTATATATATTGCATTAAGTTATACAGGGATAAATTAATCAAGCTGTAGCTTGTACGGTTGGCAATAGGTCAACCAATGATCAAGAGCATCTTAGTAATAAGGTTTACAGTAGAATATTTTTGATACTTTAACATTTTTTATAGAAGAAATGGCTGATGACGGGCGAACGGCCCACCTGGCGGTTAACAATCATTTGCAATTCAAGAAGTGATGCGGGGAGTTCCATGATATACTTAGGTATATTTTAGTGGAAAAGCCTCTGTTGGTAATTCTTTTTACAATTTTCAGATATAGTGTTTCGAAGACAGCATTAATATTTAGTATTTTCACTGTATTTACGTAGGTAAATACACGAATTCAATACGGACCACCGAATTTCAATTTAAGTACTTTTTTTTTTAAATTATCACTAGTTCTCGATGAAAGAAAAGTGTGAGGGATTGCGAATGTTCCAGGATTAAAACAAATCTGGAGCATGTATATACAGAACTGCGTCCTCGCGGTGAGTTATTATAACTCATAACCCCACTAATTATTTTGCGTAGGTACTAGGGTAGGCGTGTGCGCCGCAGTGAGACGTTTAAAAGAACCTATTGTGCAGAATTATGGATATTACTAGATTGGTTGTTTTGCTCATTTCAGTTCATTAATAACATTGTAAAGAACCTCGCACATGTGTGTTGTAAACATTAATGATTACATACAAAAACTGCCACTTCAAAGTTAATTATGCAAAATTCCACAGACGAATACAATGCGTATTCGTACTACTAAAACCATTGATTGTGAGCAACATTGTAGCGGCAGCGATTGCTTGTAATTAAAGAATACATTACATTACTCATTTAGTATTCAATGTTGATTCTAGTTGAAAGTCCAATGCGGTAATGGATAGTCTACATTACGAAGAACACGCGTAGAGTACAATTGGATGTACGAACTGGCAATCTATCATTGTACATGCAGCTTGCTTTTAATGCTTAAGCATTGAACTATTGAACCTGGGATCAAATGGCGGCTATAAACGTTACCAACTGTTCCCCACGTTTAAAGATCCGTAATTAAAATTTATCACAACATAATAAAAAGCGGCATCGAACATTAATGCTGATTTTTGCCATTGGAAACGGCTCTCTCACAACTCTGCAATTTCTCTGAGAGTTACTTTTTAATAGATACCTCAGTAATTAATTCACTGAACTTCTTTCTACTTTGTAAGAATGAGATGTAGTATATATGTATGATATTCAAATTAGTTAATGTTTGTTGGCCTGTGTGTTAGTTTTTTTTTCTTATTTGCGTTAATTTTTGTTGTGTTTCTTTAAAAAATGAAATTAATAAACCTTTTGATGTTTTTGTATGTTTACAAATAATATATAGAATATAGAATCGATTAACGTTTGACAATAATTATATAGTAAAAATGCACATTGATGAGCAAAATTTCACACGTGCTATAAATATTGCTTATGACAATCAAAAAATCTATTTTGCTCAAGCTACTGCATTAAAATCTATATTAGATAATAAGAAGAATCTCTAAACTGATTGGTAGTTTTACCACAGGCTAAATAAAAATTTAAATACATATTAATAAAATATTAATTATAAGATTAGAAAAAATCGGCAATAATTGGTTAATCGATGGATATGGGAATAGACATATCATACGTTCAAAGAAGCCTGGTTGACAACTTCTAGGGGCGATGAGGTAGATGAGTAGGGGTCTATTGAGAAGTCAAATTTGAAACTTAAGTACCTACTACGTAATAAGAATGTTCCATTTTCAAAACACATATGAACTAAATAATTAGAATTAATAATTAGAGCATAATTAGACTCTTAAAGTGCCTGCTCTAGAGTGCTTGTATAATGCATTCTGTATGTATTCTCAAATCGATGGTATTTAACGTAAGTATTTATGCAAAACGTCAAGAGCGTACCTAATAACGCTCTACACGGAAGTTCGAGAATTGAATCTCAATCATATCAAAGAATACTTTTATAAGAAATCGTTCGTAGCAAATTTAAAAGTGGGTTCTCTGGTGACAATACAGAAATGGGAGGAAATGGGAGGTGACTTGATGATGACATTCATTGTAATTTAAAATTATTTGTTATTCATAAATAGGTTGTTTTTTATCATAATTTCCTGCTCTTTTGCACCTTTCTGCTGCTTGTTTAAATACAAGCTCTTAGATAATAGGTACTTTTTACTTTAAACCTCGTTCAAATACCTACTTTCAGAATGAAACAAATATCTGACAAGATTTAAAATTACAGAATTCATAAAACACTATTTAACTGTGTCATTGTGCTAAATAATTTAGTAATAAATAATAAATAACTGAGTAGCTATTATTCAAGAATTGTGTTAACGTCAAGATATCTGATTGCTGGCTTATTGTCAGAGGGTACAGTGAAACGAGACATGATCATTGCGTTTGTGTGAGCGCACACCGATAGTGTACACTGCGAACCATTTCGACAATCGGAGTGGACAATTCGGCACCCACTCATACAGATGTAAAGCTCATGTCTCGTTGATTTCACTGTACACACCTATTACCCTATGTTTAGCCCTCTTCTAAGCACTTTTCCAATTTAGACTTCGATACTAATTCAACAATATTCGAGTGACAAACGAAAAAAGTTTATGAAAAAATACAACGAAAAGCCGAAACGATCGTTTAAACAGTCCAATATTTATCAAGTTATTGTGTCATTGCCTTTATAGTTGCGCCTAATACGGTCTATTATAAGGCTTTGATGGCATTGTGAAGGTTTCAATGAGCCAAGTGTGTCGAGTCAGCGTGAGCCCGCGGACTGTCGGCTTTCTAGGAATTTAGGCGCTTTGTTCAGAATTTAGTTCGGTTAATTGTATTGGCGTTGCTATTACACTATTATATGCGGTGTAGGGGATACATTTTTTCTAGTGTAGCTTAAATATGTGTCATTATAATTGGTGTCAAATGTTAAGCACTGATTATATATAATATAAATATCTGCTTCCATTAATATATAAAAAACTACGACATAAATTCTTGTTACAGCTTTCTGATAAACAATTATTTCTTTATACGCAACAATGAAATTATTGTTAGGTCTATTATTTCTTTTAATTATTTCCTCTGTTTTCTTTATCCTTTTTTTATGAATTTGCTATTTTTTATTTTTTAAATGTAGGTAGGTACTACTCACATTAATGTGAGAAGTAGGTACCTACCGACATTTAAATTTTTATTTGCTGATCGTGAGTAAGATCTCAAAAGATAAATATCTGTGATCTACCATTTCTGGCGTACATCGCATTATGAATTATGTTTACTTCAATAATTTTATATTTTAAGTTTTAATTCAATAATTAATAAATTGCTTGCCATAGTGAAATTACAATATTTTTATAACCATTTCAGTAGTCATAATATCATATAGAATATTCAATAACATTATTATCTTTTTCGTTTCAGTCAATCTTATAATTTAAAAAAACCTTCAACATTATAGTTAACAATTAGTTACTTCAATTTATCTACAATTATTATAGCATGCATTTTGAGAGAGCAACATCGGCAAAGCGTTCATAATTTCTGCAGCGTGTTCTTGCAAACTCGCAACTTAGCTACCCGTTCTTTCTTATTCTTCTCTTCTCGTCTTTCACAACGACACAAACAAATACATCAAATAAATTACCGCATATAAATAAAAAGCACACAATCAGCCGCATTTGAATAAAATTATTAACCTCGCATTGTTGAACGCGTGCCGGCCTCTCGTGCGTTTCAACACGAAATTTTATGTTTATCATTCTATTTGACATTTTTACGAACAATGAACTGTGCTCTTCTCCCTCCTACCGATAACGATCGCCCGAAATGTGAGAGGGATGGAATGTGATTGTTGGCTTGTCCTTTAAACTCTATCGTTATAATGCGAGGCATGAGCTGAATCACGGTGTTATAATTACATGTGGTTTTATGAATAAATCTTTACTAATGAAATTTATAGATAGCTCACCTGCCCCATACCTAGGCAGATTAAAACTTAAAAGTAGATTAAAAGTAAGTACTACTAGGTACTTACGTACTTACTACTACTTAGGTAAGTAGAAACTCAGTGGTACGGCCCGAGGATTTGAACTCACGACCACACGAATGTTCACCGCTCTATGTATAGGTATTTAATATGCTTTCTGGTTTCAATAAAAAAAAATGTGACAAATGTAGCAACAATTTAAAAAAAAATGTTTAATAGAATTTCTATGACAATTATCTCAATATCAGTGGTTTTAAGAAACGGAAACGGGACTATTCCCTCTATATATTCTCTATTAAACGCTTGTCGCTGTTTACCCCGCTTGCAATGCAGCCACAACTTTTAAACTAACAAAGCGATATGTGACGAAAAATGTCATTGAAATTTACTGTAGAACCTACTATTTATTAATCCATAACGTAGTAATTACTTTTGGAACTACAATTTTAATGAAGCTAAGTAGGTATTTCACATGTGATACCGCAATAGGTACGTGTATGTTTCATGTCAGACGATTACTATTTTTTCCAGACGTTGTTTCCTGTGTGAGGGGGGGGGAGGGGGGGGGGGGGGTTTGACGTGGCTAATCGAGTGCGCTCAGCGGTTGCAGGATTGCAGCGCGCAATCCCACAAAACTGTATTAAATATATCTACTAAACCAATGTTACAAAACATATCAGATATATCTCCCTACTTCAAAAAAGCATGAATGCGACCATTTATATTTAAAAGAAACCATTCCTTTAACAAGATCTGGGCGCGGTATACAATCAGGGTAATACGTATGATAAGCAATTTAAATTCTAGTTGGCCGCGCTAAGCCCGAGCCAAATTATAATATACAAATGAGCGAGTGAGCAGAAATAACAAAACAGTTTATGTCTCGTGCGTTCCCACAGGAACGGTATGCGCTCCGCGGAGAACAGAGCCGAATACAGAGTAGCTTCCGAACTTTATTTTTTGTATTTTAAAAGCATACCTAAAATTAAAAGAAACATCTTTATTATTTTGTAAAATACGCGGAGCTTAGTCTGTTAAAAATACTGAAATAAAACTAAACTAAAATAAGCACATACAATTAGATACATGAAATTAGTTATGAATTTGCCTTTAGTAAGTCCCTGAAAATATTCAGTTACCTACTATAATAGTAACATAGAACAACAACATTCGAAGCATACAGTTAAATAAAACCAAACAAGGTATCTTGCTACACATAAATATCCAGATTGTAACGTAAGTTTTTGAGATCGTTACGTTAGCGATCATAAATAAGCAAATAAATAAAGGAAAATGTTGACGAATATCATATTTATATTTTCAAACATACATTACATTTCAAACAATCATTATAGTTTCATACATGTTGTATGTAACTATAAGCTTACTTTTTATTTTCCAAAAAGTAACACCCTTACTTGACTCCACTGAGGACCCTGTGCTCGAGCAACGAAGTATCTGAGCGCTGTCTGATATATTGGGGCTTCGTCCGAATCGCCCCCGGCGGCCGCCCGCGCCCTCTGTACCTACTTGTACATAGCAGATTCATAATGTTCTAAGATTTAGAAACGATCGTGTGTCCTCCACCTAAGAAGAAGCTACACAGATTACTGTGAACACGAAAAGTATTTAAACGTCTACTAAAGTAATCAGAGTTTTAAATTAATGGTCCCCTTTGTATTTCGTGGTCACGTGGCAGATTCATAGCATATTCATTATTTGTTTTAAGATTTAAAATAGATTCTATAAGACTTTCTCTTCTGTGTCTACTTAATGTTTTAAATAAGTGAGTCGAAAACATCGTAGGAAGGACATGTATGTCTGAGATCAGCATATCAGCATGTCTGAGATCTCAGATCAGCATCAGACATGTAGTCTGAGAGTCTAAGCAAAATCTACTGTTGTCACTACGTTTAACAAAAATTATACCTACACAATATTTATTGATTCACGAACCTTATCCATCAACATATCGTTTGTATTGGAGTTTGTTTTGGGATTTTTTGAAAAGTTATAATATACGTATCGTTGTAATTTCGAATGACCTATGATTTGGTCCATCTATGACTATGACTTAACATATAGACTCAAATTAGACTTATTGGCGGGAACTCGAGACAAGAAGCTGAGTTTTTGTTCGATTATTGTAAAAATTGTGAATTATGCGATAGTGATAGTTTATTAGACTTCAAAGTGTTATTGTGGGTAATGATTATGACAATCAAATAAAAGCGTCGGAGTGCTTGCCCTCGTGTGCTTCCAAGGATTCCTCCTCTTCTGTCAACGGTAAAACTACCATCTCTTTACTGAGCGACTCCTGACTTATTTCAACGGGACTGGACAATGATAGGTTACGTTTTAGACTTTGAAATTGTTCATTACGAAGAAAACTTGACACTGGTAGAATGTGCTAATTGCACCATTGCCATTATGTAGGTATATAAAAAAATCGAATCAAATTATTTTTATGAAAAAAATCATTTCAATTACTTAATAAAGAATTGCAACCCTTCAGTTAATCCACAAATTTCGTAAACATTGGGTGGAATCGTGAATTCTGATCACATTTTAGAATTACTGAAGACATGGCACATAATATTGCATAATTTTCGAGTGTTTCTTTTGATATATCTACTTAGAGATATATACTTCGATAACTACTTAGAGAAGGTAATGAATTATCACTAGTTCGGTTTTATAACTGTGATGAAACCCGAATGCCGAAGAATAATACCTACGATATGTGTGATTCCATACATCCGTACTTGTCCAGCTTGGTGGAATATGAATGGAAACCCCTGAATAACCAAAATAAACTACTTTCCTTTTTGGTAGTAAAACACATCGTTTGTGACCCATGGAATGTACCTACATAAGTCTTTAACATTCTACGGTAAAAACCACATCTCTAGGCCTCTAAGGCCACATCTCTAACAATAAAAATAAAATATGGTTGAACTCAATTTTTTCGAAGAATAATTTACGTAATTAAACTTTTGAATATTATGTATTATATGTACTAAATTTGTTCCTAGACTTTTATCTCGTTCTACCACATATACCTACTTGTCTCTTAGATCTGAGTTGCATTTCGATACGTCTCTTCTAGATAGAGTTTCCACCACCATAAATTCGCCTAATGAGTCCAATGCTGATTAATGGATAACATACATATCCCTGATTTCTTTGGAATCACGTTCGTTTACGATATATTTTTATCTCGGATCGAGAGGTAAGTAATTGAAAGATTGCACTTAAGTGGAAAACTCGGTAGTAAGGCAAGCATTCGAACTCAAGATATTCAAGAATAGGTATCCCATCCCTGCTTTAAGTTATGTAACTCCCTCAAAACTCCGGCTCATTTCGAATTCCCTCGGGGAGGGCGGGCCGCACGGTAGCTCGGTAAATACGCACACATACACAGTCATATATGAATATCTATATATGTGGGAGTCAGCTACTGGTTTACGCGGCAGCCAATCAATGAATGTAGGTACCTATCTTTCAAATAGATATGTGGATTGGAACCACATCGGAACGTGTGTTATGTTTTCAAAGAGGACAAAATAGGCTTATTAATTGCGTCAAATAATTTTTATTTATTGATTACCTTTAATTTCATAAGGAATTGTTTTCTTACAAATTTGATTTAAAAAAAAATTCGAGTAGGCATTTTTATACTTTGTCTTTTTTTGGGTTTATCAGACTGCACACTGTTATTAAAATCAAATTACAGTTTATTAGGTCTACATAGATTCTCAGCACTACACATAGGTAGTTATCAAGATGTAATCACACTGAATAACTAAATAAAAAACTCGAGAAATCGTCTTAAAATCAATTCAATGATTATGAATTGATTTTAACAATACACCAAAATTAGTCTTATTTCGATATTTATTTCATCTATATGGTAGAATTATAATTGGATCTAATCAATTCGATCCACCCAACTCACGCAACGAAAAAAATGAAAAGCGACTACCGTGCACCAATCACAACGCGCGGGGGCGGAGCTGCGTAACACGGCGGCGAATTGCTGATGCACATTCAAAAAACGAATATCCACGTTTTTTATTTACCATCGAGTGCGCGTGAGCAGCGTGGGTGGGACTTTCTATCGCCCGCGGCTTTCTCGTGGGATGCGAGCAAAGGCAGATGTACAGAATGTTATCCGAGAAAATAAGGTTGCAGCTATAGTGTACGCGGATTGTTTGACGTTAGTGTTTGATATGGAAGCTGAGTTCCAAACATACGAAAATCGCTCTTTGGCAATATAATTCATACAAAACAGAAAAAGTCCACAACAGAAAAATCTATCATAATTATTAGATTGTCAAAGAGTTATTCTCACATGCTTTGGAAATCAGCCAATCTAATTTGTGGCTAAAATGGCAAGTTTATGTTCATCATATGATTTCCACAACTCCGCTGTCAGATTCTAGGCGACCTGAAACTTGAGGATACGTCATATCCTATTTGATAATGAGGCACGTTCCATACCAGAAACTAATAAAATAAGTAAAGGATGCTTGGAAACGAAATACCTACTTAACAGAGAAAAATAAATGCGTTGAATTCGTCCAGACTACATTTTCCGAAATTATGATAAGGATTTATTAAATTCACACGAGTTATAAGACTACTGAGTCCCGGATTTAAAAATGGAACGGTTTCACGGAACAAATCTATTGACCGAAGATGATAGTGTTTTTTTTCTAAATCACTTATGTTTTCTCGCTTTCCGCGTCCATTGACACTTCACGTTACGATTAATTCAGCGATGCAAAGTGAGACGTACAATAAGCAGACAGTAAAATATCGCCAACTGATTATTATCACCGGCAATAGCGAGAGTTCATAGAAGTTTGAGAATGGATAAAAAATGGACACAGTTTCGTAAGCAAGAGAATAACAGGGATATATCTACTTACCAACATAGGCATTTATCTGATGTAATAATAATAATTTTATGTAATGAATGTAATGTAATGATGAACGTAATAATTAATTTATAAATGTAACACTTTTTGCACGCCTATTAAACGTAGAACCTAATAGGATATGTAGGTTAATGTTATTAAGACCATTTTTTGTAACCTGTGTTCTTGCGAAATAAATGATGATTATTATTATTATTACAGGTATTATGTGATTTTCATAGCGTGGATGTGGTCTACATGGTGGTATTTAAATTTCATCTAAATCCACAGAAACAAAAGATTAAAATTTGGTGAAAAACTAATATCTACCATGTAGATAGGTTATTATGTTATTTAATTGAACATTATTTGATATTCATGTTTTGCGTTTTAAATGATAATATTACTTCTTTAAATTCAATATTGTAGGTTTAATTAATCCTTTGTGATGTACATACTGTACATTATACGTATGTTATACCTAACTCTATAATTCTGTAATATAATATAATAGTATCACACTTTTGAACAATTGTGTGATTGAAACTGAATAATATATAAATTCGTACAATTTGCACAAAATTTGCATGGTACATCCCATTACATCGCCCTCCCCAAGGAAGAATGGGAAGCATAATGCGATAAAGGAAACTCCTCATTCCCCATTCTTCCCAATTGGCTTCGTATTTGTCATTCGGTGAATTATTTGTCATTCAGCAAATGCATATTTGTCATTCCAAGTCAAAGAATGTCGTCCAATGAGGTGCTATATAAGTGTGTAATATTTTGAAAGCTCTAGTTTTTAACCCAAATGCAAAACATAAAAATTTAGATACGCACGAGTATATACCACTTGTGGCGCTACGCTTCCAAAATAACAAGCGCGGATGTTTGATTTTCTAGCAAACATTGGCCAAACGCCGGCGCAGTTTGGCCTCAACAAACATTGAGTTGAATGGGTGTGACGTAGGATTTTTGTGAATGGAAACGTGCTAAGTATCTTCCACCGGCGCGTATTTACATACTTTTTATGACTAAACAAGTGGACTTATCTGACTTGGATCATGGCATTCTCTGTATAAGTATAGGTTAAATGCTGCAGATATTTGAATTATTCAAATTTAATTGAAAATTTTCGTATTAGTTTGACAACAAAAATTGCCAACAATTACAGTTTATACCTACATACCTACACATATATATATATATATATATATATATATATATTATATATACCTACCTAACTAGTTTTACAACTGAAAACAATAAAGTAACAAACTTTATTTAAAATTACGTAACTGTATTAAATTTAGACACAAAATGCCATTCTACTAGTAAATACATAATTACGTATTATAATGTATTAGCAATACCTGTAAGTGTAGTATAACTACTGTACAAAAGTAGACAACTGTAGACAGAAGTTGGGTTATAGTTTACAAAACTTTTATTCGTGTTATTTTTGTGAAGAATAAAGAAGAATCTAACACAGCTCATAAGGATTTAATACTGGCGCGCCGGTGTACCTACTGGCGATCTACTTATGCTATGAAACAAAAAAAATACAATGCAAGTATTAAACAAGTACCTACTATATCCATCCACACGCACAATTAGTTCAATCGCACAAGATTATCTCGAACTTATAAACAAACGATCGAAGCGAAGCAATCATTATCAGTGATACGTATTTAACCTTATCTTCAACAATAAAGACTATTATTCGCTCTAAAGGTTTGTATAATGTTATCTCCAGTCGGGAAATAGTCAAAGAAAACGGACAAAGGCATTCTTCGTGCAAACAAAACGATGAGATAAGGTATCGGCCGCGCCCACCGCTCGCCATAGAAAAGTACCTAACTGGAGGTAGGTACCGCGGCTTAACAGCGTAAACAAAGCACCTGCGATTTTATAGCCTTACACTTGTTTTTTCCATCTGTTATCCTCGTGGAAATCGAAACAGTAAAGTTGGTGTAGATGAATATCCAACCAACCTAATGATATCCTCTAGTATTTTTACATACAGACATTTTTTTTAAGTTCTTAGTTAACCTTCTTCAACCATAAGCCTGGTGTAGACTTTCATCAACGTTCTCTACTTGTTCCTATTTTGGCAGCTAGAGTTCTAGTTGTTTTGGTCCAGATAAGTGCGCCAATATCTTAATGTCGACCTTCCACCTCATCTCCCATCTCCGTTAAGGCCTTTCTTGTCCATTGTCTCTAATTCAGTATTCTCCTACATCACGAGTCAAACTTTCTGGCTACATGTCCCGCCTTTGAGATCTACTATGTTCGCGGAAACGTTCGTCTTTTTATCTCTGGATGCGCGACTGCCACTAGTTTCCGTTCTCTCGCCCTTTGAACAACTCGAAACTCCTGTAGGTTTTTCTAGTTTTGTTGTAAAAAGAGAAGTAAATGTAACCGTGACAAAGTGTCAATTAACATTTCTAATTTACATTTTAAATTCTCACGCATTGCATATATAACATACGTCCAGCATACCTATCTAGTGGAATAGAAATACTATCAAACATTTCAGGGAACACTGGCTATGTTTGCCGACCCTTAAATAGAAAACCTGAACTTAGCAACTTGTTTATATTTAACACACTCGTGGTAAGGAATTCGTTTATCTATCCTCAAGATTACCGGAGATAAGCTTAGTCGTGTGGCCGACCATAGCGACCAACCTTTGTTCTTTATCTACTACAAACAAAAGTTTCCTGTCATAACCTTGGTTTATAGCTGACAATTTATGTGTGAAAGGACGACTGCTATATAATATATTGGTAGTTTAGTTTAAAAAACTTCTTGTAATAGGTAAGGTTTACATAGCCAAGTCCGGTGACTCTTGAAAGGCCACTAGGGCCACAAGAATTTAGTCAATCCGAAAAAAATAAAAAATAAATAAATAAGGTTTGCATAGTATGTAAAACCGTAATCAATCCTTAATCGACTCCTGCTAGACTCCTCGAGGCCTCCGCAAGCAAATTGTCTTGTGGATGAAGAATGACCATAAAACGGAACGATGGCCAAGCGTCTTGCCGAGTACCTTCTTTTAAAGGTGGTCTAGTTTTTCAGAGCTTATGGTGGCGACTTTGTTATACTTTAATCGCCTTTTACAACGACGAGAAAATGGAGTTTTGCTATTCTAAAGACGGCCAAAGGTTTATATAGTACGAAATAACATAGTTATTAAAGAGTGTCGAAATCAGAACACCAAATCTATAACTAGACTAATAATGACAACCTAGCTATTCCTTAGAATATAATTTAGAATAAAATTAAAAAAATATAATTCTCTGATCCCACGAAGGCGGGTTACGCTCTGTAGTGGTTGTGATCGTACGTGCATATTGTTCTAGTGTGCGACGCGGCGTCGGTGTGTACCCACGCAGAGATAGAGGCCTTTTTCCTTTTTTACTAGGTCCATGCGCAACTTTTCTCGAAAAATGGTGCAAATAACGCACGGCGGAAAGTAAAGCGGAAGTCGAAAATGTGTGTACGCGATGAAAGTCACTAAAGATTTGAAAATCACTCAAAGCATGGCTGAAACCCAAATAGAAGATAAATGGCCGGTGGAAAACCTGAAAAAAAATGATGATTTTCCACTTTTGCTCGACATTTTCAATAAGAAAATCATAGAATTTTTACCGCCCTTTGACATAAGCTTATAAATTATAAATATTGTTCATATAAACTGGCGGACATGTAAGTTATAATGTAAGTTTCATCAAAAAAAATCCGACTTTCAAGCTTTCCACCGGCCATTTATCTTCCACTTGGTCTTCCGCCGCTTAGGGGTTATAAGAACAGTATTTAGTATTTGCCTTCAAATTTTTTACAAACTTAAAATTTTCCGACTTTCATCGCGTTCACACATTTTCATCTTGCACTTTTCATTCCGCCGCGGGTTATTCACATTCGATATAGACAATAGGTACCTACAAAATTTTTCGAGAAAAGTTGCTCATGACATACTTAGTAAAAAAGAAAAAAGGCCTCTATATCTCAGTCCAGAAACCCAATTGAGAGTTTTCAAGTTTACGCACATTAAAACAATGCACATTTAAGCACAACCACTACTAAGCGTAACCCGCTTTCGTGAGATGAAAGAACTAGAAAAAGAACCAATAGAGTGGTTCTCTTTCAAAAAGGCTTTAGGTAATGAAATAAACGTGCGACGGCGCGGCATACTATTTCTTTGCACTTTCAACTCGAGCGCTCGGGCGCTCAAACTGTGCGCTGTCTTTCCGAACAAATTCATGTACAAGTAGAGTATAATCCAATCAAGCGTCGAAACCAATTTCTTTATATCTCATTATTAACGTAACTATACGATATATGATTAGATGGCGCTAACGGCAAATACAACGTTATAGATTATAGAACAAATCTATTCTCTCAGTTAGAACAACGAATATGAACTCTAAAGTCATCATAATAACTAGTTTAAGAACGCAAAAATGTTTGTAATCGCGTGAACGCTCGGGTGGGCCCTAATAACACTTTAATATACTCGCATTGCGCATGTGTGTTACTTAACCTATTTATGTTTTATAACAATATTAATTTATCAGCTTTATTTGCTTACTTGAGACATAAGTATGATATGGAGACGTGTGGTGTCGACCGGTTTTAGAATAAGACCACCATGTCATTTGACGACTCCTCCCGTGGATGTCGTAAAAGGCGACTAAAGGATAACAAAGCAGCCACCACAAGCCCTGAGGAACTACATCACCTGTTAAAGAGCGGACTCGCCCACCCACTTGGCCAGCGTACGAGACGATGTGCCTGAGAGTACAGACAATGTCCATGTCCAGCAGTAGATGCTAAAAGAACTGGTTACTGTCACTGTATAAGTTTACGCCATAAAACAAATTGAAGAATTAATATTAGTGAGGTGAGGTGCATATTTCCAAAACCTATACGGATACAATCAACCATGTTCACAAAATAGCGATCGGGGACGCGGAGAGCGCGCGACAGGGCGCCATCCATCGCCATCTTGCACTTTCAACTGTGCCGAACCGTCTTCCATACAAAAAGTCCACTGTCACACATACGTGCATATTAACACATTGGTCCATGTTTACGATACCTGGGGTGGAATAATGTCTGAAGACAATGATTATTTATTGTCAGAACCGCTTTTGTCATACCGCCGCGGTCCGTTCTTGTGCTCTTGTATCCATTAATAATACCTTTTGATACTTAAATATTGATCGAGGACACTGAATTGATTATAGTGAGTAATAGGATGTAGTAATATATTAGTTTGTGGTTGAGTTGTGTAAACATAAAAAATGGTGGCGTCGTAATGCATTACATTCTTAGCGTTTATTTAAATGTAAACTCCGATTCTATCATATAAATTCCTGAAACGCCGACATATTAATTCTAAGTAGTACTATTCATTTCAAATTAATAAGGCAAAAATTGTTTGTCCCAATAAACCAATATTTATTTAAAAAAAGTACTAAAAAAGTTTAAAGATTACGGTCTTGGGACAATTTAATTTTCTTACATTTTATAGCTTTTTATTATTCAAATGACAATTTTGCAATTCAAAAGTAATAACCAGCTTTACGGAGCCAATCCGCAAAATGTATGGGCGGCACGTGACAACCACCTGCTACTACGATACGCAACATGGTCCAGGAGCGTACATCCATTTTGTTAATTATACATAGAAATAAGCTTTTTTAAAGATATTGCGTCTTGCTAAGTATCGCAAAAATGATTCCAAATTAAATATGCAATTCCATATTAAAATAAGTACCTATGCAGGATTCTTTTTATTTTTTATCAGACGCTTTCAACATCGATTAGAATTTTTTTAAGTAGGTATTTTTAATTAAATTAAATTATTTCGAAAAAAATCTGAAAGATGAACTGAAACTGAAATCTGTAATTTTATTGAAAATATGAACATCAACCTACTTTTTTAAATAATTATTCATACATCAATATGTGCTTCTGCTCCCGATCTACAAAGCCCACTTTGACAGTAGGTAATTACGGATGTAAATTTGAGCCTTCAGGCTTTGTTTACGTTCAAGAAAATTAGCCGGGCATTCAACACGTAAAGAGGCAATTATTATTTTTCCTTGTTTTTTTTATAAATTTTAATTTATGAAGGTCGGACTTCTAAGTAATTTGAAGTAAATTAACATTCATTTGACGTGATTATGATACTCAAAGTATAGATATTGCAGACCTTATTATTATCGTGATTAATATTATTATGTTATTATAATATTGTTAACAATAATCTCTGCTCGTGGATGTCATAAAGGGCGACTCGGTGATAACGAAGCCGCTACAACAAGCCCTGGCCTTGAGTAACTACACCATCTCAGAAAGAGTGAACTGGCCAACCCGCTTGGTCAGCGTGGTGTTTTACGGCCATGCATCCTTCATTCACAAGATGCTGTGCTGGTGATGCACAGTAACAGATAAGTACAATAACGATAAGATAAAAACTAACGATTGAAAATCTGAAATTAAATAAAATTAAATATAGCAAAATTAATTCAACAGTATTTTTATAGAGATCGTATGAGCACAGCAGTCGCATAAGCTCGATCAAATGTTAGTGAATTAAAGAACCGTCTATAGAATTACCCAGGTACCTACTTATGCAGTTAGTAAATATACTAAAGTACCTAAATATACTAAAGACCTTTCTTAACCTTCTAGCTCCTACAATGCAAATAGAAGAATGCAGATTAATGCATCAATGCAGGTAATAACTTAAACTTAAGGTTAAAAATAAACACAGGCTTTATTCTTGCCCACTCACGTTATGAACTTTAATTATTAACTGCGAGTATTAACGATTAATATTCATTATGCTACAGATGCATTTGGCTTCAGTTATTTATTACTTGTTGTATTAAAATTGCATTTCCTTATTGTTGATGATAAATTAAGTTTAACGATGCAATGTTTAAGTGGTATTATTGCTTTTTTCATTACTAAATTTGGGATACAGTCAGTTAATTCATAATAATTATCGATTTTAATTCCATCGTATCATTATCTCCACGTACATACATTAAATATGTCTGCTTATTTGTCACTCGAATCGCACTAATATCAGTATCGGGTTTATTATTATTTCAGGTTTTACTTATTACTATTTAGGTTATAAATTCCGAAAAAGTTTTCATCTTTTTTATAAAAATCGTTTCAGGACTTGAATATATAATGAATTTTGTAAGACGTGTCTACAAAATATAGATTTTAGAAGAATATACTGCCGGTTGTATTGTATAATACAATGGATACCAACAGATCAGTTGTGTTAAAAATATTCAATAATAAATAGATAAATGGAATAAAGTATAAAATTGCATAGAGACAAAAAAAATATCATTGACAAAAATTGACATTAAACATTGAGACAATCACGCGGTCTTATTGCAAATAGGATTCTCTTCAGAGAGCCTTCAATATTTAAGTACTTGAATAATCACTTCTTTCTTCCTATCCTATTTTTCTTGTTTATAATATATAAGATTTATAATTCAGATATATCCTAAAATAAGAGTATTAATAACATTCATTTAGACATTAATGTCGTGGGAAATTGTCAAAAGTGTCAAAAACTGCGCCTAGTGAAGCGTGCAATATGGGTTTTAATATTACACAAAAGCAACGTATTAACTATTCACTATGGTTTTGTAAAGCACACTTTTTACCATCTTTTTTATGGTCCAATAAACCATAAATCGTTATAATTTGGTCACTTCGGGCAGTGAATGCGTCCTCATCGGGTGCTTGTGATTTAAAAAAATATAATAACGACAATATTTCTGGATGTTTTAGGACGATTTTTAATGTTTGGTAGGACTAGCGCCGCGAGAGGCGCTAAGCCAATTTACATAATAATGGGTTCGATTATACAAATTATACAATCTTGGAAGGACGTTGGAGAATGGGAGTTTCTTATATTTCTTGAAATTCCTAGATATTTTATTTTTGAAGTTTGTTTATAAGCATTTTTGTTTGTGAAAATAATTTTAAACTGAAGTAATATCTAAATATTCTATTGTGGAATATTTAAATACGACAGTAAATAATTAATTAAATACTTGGATAAATTTTCGTTTAAGAATTGAATGTAGTCAAATAAGTTCAATAAACTTATCATAAGTACAATAAAAATAAGAAATAGAAAATACAGCAAAAACAATGGTTATATGAAAAAACACCGTAGGTATTATTTTAATATTCTGATATAAAAACGACGTATTCTATTTAAGTGCGTAAATGTCCTATCTAGAATTTATATTAAGTAGAAAGTTATTGCGAATCGATCTAAATACGAAATAAAACAGACAGAAGATACATTTAAAAACAAAAGTTGAAGGTACAATCGATTGCTCTCTTAATGTTTATGTTAAATTTATTTAGGTACCTATACTCAACTAAAAGATAAGCAAGTAAAGATAAGAAGTCATGCTGAGCGCAGAATCGTGTGGTAGTAAACCGAGGTGCATAATTAAGAGAGCAACGATTAGATCATGAAAATAAGTAAGTACTCACTGTATTCGGACGTCAACAACTGCGATTATTGCTGATTAATGTTTATTTTTACGTATAAATTACTCGACTGCGCGGCGGAGACTGTACGAGAGCAGTAAAAAACAGTAATTTATTAGTGGCGACTTCTCGTGTTGGCACGGGCTTAACGAGTGTGTGGCGTGCGGTGCGGTGGACAGAAAAAACTGGCTCGCTTGGTACGTAGCTCGAGCAGCAGTGGCCTGAGGAAGAATAACCCCAGGAGTCGATGGGAGCTGCCACCGCTTCCGAACGCGCCCCGCGCCCCGCACCATCTCCCGCCCGCCCGATACAGATCACGCATTCTACGAATACCTTTAGCGACGGCACCGACGACCGCCTGCCATCCCTTTCGCTCCAACGCTGCTGCTGGTCTCCTTGTAGTTCTCGGCAGTGCGGGACGAAGGGGGTCTAATGGACGTTTCACAGCGAACGACGCTTCCTAAGTTCACCAAGTAAAGGTCACACGGGCAAAGCGAGCCGGCCGACGCTGCGTGAGCGCGGAACTCAGCCGCACCGAAGTAGCTGCGTGTGCGCAACACCGGCAGCGCCCACATGACCAGCCGTTTAGTTGCAAGCGCTCTTCGCGGAAAGCTACCCGTCTCGCTTGTACGTTTGGTGCAACATGCCCCTCTCACTCACACGAATCGACGTGGAAAAATGTACTCGTATCTAGTTTTGTGGAGGCGACGCGGAGTGCAGTAGCTGTTGAATTTTTTTTCGTTTCAATAAATTTGTGGTTGTTGGTCTCGCTTGGGCGCGCGCCCGGGGCGTCACCGAGAGAGACGGGAGATTGCCACCGGGTTACGCCTTCCGCGCGTTCTCGTTATTATGTAGGTTGCTCGCGCATTAGAGCCTCCGTGTATTGCGCGGGCGCATGTATAATATTGTCGTAAATACGGTGCTTGTTTGCGGTGTGGCCGGTTATTTATGTGCGCCCGCGGCTACCGGGCTACGCGCCGCCTCTTGTGTTTTTGTGTCCATGCACCTAATGTAGATTATATACCCGTTACATGTGCTACAGGAGTAGATTTTAATTACATTATTTCTCATAAATGTAAAATAAAATATACCATACTTTATTCAACGGCCACAATTATAATCACTGAAATATGTATTAAAACTATTTAAGCTAGGTTGTTTTTTTTTATGTTTTAAGGTATTGGCATCTAAATATTTAACCCCATTTCTTCTATAAGTTTATTAATTTAGCCCCAAATAATTATGAAGAATGTAAAAAAGGTAGAAATTTTACTTAACAGGACATCTGAGTTAACTAAAAATAACGGCACTGACACGCGACCGTTAAATACTTTTATATTCATACAATAGAACAAATGATACAATGCTCAAAAGGCTGACAAAACTCACATTTCATACGACATCGTCACGGCTATAAACTCCCAATTGGGATACAAGGGACACTAACGCAACAATAACCGAAAACATCAAAACATATTAGAGGATTTATTGTCTACAAAATTGGTGACCATTATAAGAAGCTACGGGGAGCATATAGAGTCATTGTCCTTAAGTTAGGACAATGCAAAGTGTCACAGAGCGTGAACATAGACGAATCTAAAACCAATGTTTGCTCACAATGTTCACAAATAGCAACTTTTATGGCGAGACAAAAAAGTGTCAGCACTCGGCAATGAATGCTATTCTTTTGATGTTCTGATGAATGACCAGCGACCACACCGACCGGTTGACGTGCGTTGCTAATTTTGCAATTTTTGGACCCGTCGAACAGAATGTGGTCTGAAAATTAAATCCGTAATTGTATTTCAAAGATACAGATCGGTTATATTTACGAAAAAAAAAAAAAACTGTTGTCGAACTTCATAATCTCCGTGCGCGTTGATGTCTTTTCTTAGAACACCTCTCTTTGACAAGTTCGTTACTGGATTTAAAAGAATAAAATCGATACATAGGCATTTGAAAACAGGAATCTATTCACATTTCATTCAAACCAAGCGCAAGAATCAAGTCTGATCATAAACAATCGATAATGGCAACTCGACTGGATTGGTGTATCGATTCAAGTGAAGGAAACGATCATTGCTAACATCGTATCAGAAAACTTGAGCATGTTAACAACTGGCCAGGCTACCGGCACCATAAAAGCGAATCGTATCTTTAGTCCGATCGTCTGTAGACCTTATAAAGCGGACCGGGTTCGGCTAGGCGGGTCTTCTAAAAATAATGTTTTGGCTCATCATTAGCCGTACAATGCGACGCGATCGGTTCGTGCTTTGTCTTTTTAGTCGGTGACGCAATTCATACCAAAACGGAACAATAAATTTTCAGTCTCCTCATCCCAAAATCAACCATAAATTTAAGGCATTAAAGTTGAAATTTGAATGTGTTTCGGTTCAGTTGATCTCCGAAAGAATTGTCCGTTGACAACAGAGACATCGATGCGTTCTTTTTTGAATATCGATTGTAAAGAGCATTCTCATGATGCTGTGAGAACTTTCAAGTCAAGAGTACAGTCGCGGCTTAAATTCTTTATCCTATTCACCGTATAAGGTGTCAGTACCTCATTGTATTTGAGTGTACTGTTCGTTCGCTTGTCAATTGTCTAAAGCATTTGTGTACTCGACAGTACATGCAGATCGGTGGAAGCATGAGATATTATCGTGGATTTCTTAGTCGGCTAAGTACGCTGTCATTGACTTAATAAAGACAATGCCTTATTGAAGTTAATCGTTTGGTTAACCGTTAAGTTAACTTGCAGGACATTTCTATAGTTGGTAATGTCTGTAAATAACGAAACCATTATATTATGCCTGTAGTCTACCTAATTATTCAAGCTCTCCCACTCACGTAGTATACCGAATTGAACGTAATAAAAGCAAGTATATTTAAGTGCACTTTAGTTTAAATAAATATGTATATAGTAATACGAAATTTATCTGCTACTGCACTAAATGATAAATTAAAAGATGTTAACCATATGTGACATCGTAATATGAACTATTACCTATATTTTATTTCATAACATTTCTATTTCAATAGAATGAATCAGCAAATTTAACACCATATATAAACTTATTCTACCGTTGATAAACTTAAGGCAGTTTATCAACAGTAGAATAAATTTATCTATTTTTAGTAACATATTGATTACAATTATTTAAAAAACTTAACTATTACATAAAACTTGATCGAAGTTAATTTTAAATTTACCCAAGAATTATATAAAAAAAACTAAACATATGTGAAGATTTTTTTAAATATCAATAGCTCGACGGTGAAGAAAAACATCGTGAGAACCTGTAACCTGCATTACCTTCCTTTAAAAGACTTTCCACAATCAAAACAAAGTAACATCAAATAAAATATTAAGGTATTTACATGCAAATATTTCGAATGATTAATGCCACTAATCTGCAATCTGCCACCGAATTCCTCTCAGAAACCTCCACAGGTAGTCGCGAGTCCACACTAAATCATAACTATTAAAGCCATTTTATGGTCCTGATGAAATGTTTAGAATATTTTCATTAGCCAATAATAAATTAAATACCTGACCGCTACAATACATAATTAATGTAATTTTATGCAAATTAATACATTTTAATTTTAATATATTTTAATATATAATTAATAGTTCGGCATATTAATTTCGCAAACCGTGATGTATATCAAAAGCCAGACGTAAAGAAAGTAAACTTACAATGTGCGCAACGAACCTTGGCTCAATAAAAAGCGGCTTCAAAATAAAAAAAGACCTATGTCGGCTCCAGTCGAAAGGAAACGGAATTTCCCCCTTTTCCGTGCCTTTTAAAAAAAAGGTGTTTGGACAAATGTTGTAGAACTCTACGAGCCCTATCCACGACATATAGTTTGTATGTACATACACCGATTTTTTTAGAATTCCGTGAAAGTTTTTACGGCGCCATAATTTTGGAACTACATTTGACATTTAATTTTGGATCATCTTCGAACTAACCCGAGTATCGAGAATATATCAATGCGAATTTTTTCCCTTTATTAGTATAAAGATTTCCCTAAATTGATTGGCTGCTAATCTTCATTATAATCAGAAAAAAATAAAAATTAAATTCTCTATTTCTCGTTCTGATATATATTACTCCTAATTATTTTCAAAGATTTCAACATTTATTTGAATTATGTTTTTCATACATTTTAAACTCATTTAATAAATAGATACAAAAGAAATTTGAAAGTATTAAAATGCTTGTGGTACAGTTAAAAATGTTACCTTATAAAGAATTCCAAATACTATGGACCTGTATCCTCGGTTGTACGAAGATAACAATCGTAACTTTTCGCGTACCCAGGAATTAAAACTTCGAACGGGTTGCGCTTAAGATTTACAATATTGTCAAGTACCCTTAGAAAGAAAAGCAAAGTAATGTAAAGCGAAATAAGTAAAGCAACCGAAGCGAATCAAATTGACATATTTTATTAATATCCAGTTACAGCCTTTGTCTGCGTACTAACATAAAAATCATAACGTTTAGCATATGAAATTAATGTTTCGAACAGACTGTGCTTTAAACTTTACAATACTGTAAGAAAAACAAGGTAATGCAAGGCGAACTAAGCGAAACAAAGCGGAAAGAAATAAAGCAAAGTGAATTAACATATTTTATTAAAATAAAATACTCGAATAATATAGAAACAGGTAAAATCGTTTTTATTTGAATATATGTATTTAACGTCGTTCGACTCTGCATATTTTAAGAGATTACGACGAATCTAATTGATTTCTCAAAAAAGACCAGCGAGGAACATTCGGCCGCCGAATAATTGTGTTTTACAATCGAAACGAATAATAAATAATTCAATTTTGCGGTCCGACGATAAAATTACAGCCTTTGTCCATTCCGTGTTGTGACAATAAAAATGCAAATGTAGTCCAACGATGTTATAATTTACGGCTTGACGTTGAGACAATCAAATGACCGACTGTTGTTAGCTGGTCACCGTTTTATTGCAAAATCTGATTGTGCTACTTGATATTTAATAATAATAATCATTTATTTTGCAAGAACACTAATAGAAGGTCACAAAAAATGGTGTTTCAGTACATATACTTAGATATTCCGTAGACAAAGGTATACAAAAAATAATTATTATTCCGAAATTAATTATTTTTACATTTATAAAATAACTGTTACAATCATCATAAATAAATCATAATATCATCATCATCATACATAAATTATCATAATTACATTATCCTTCATAAAATATGTTTAACATTACATTATCATTACAGAAAATCTATTTTGTGTACTGTTCCCTTTTTTTAACAAATAAGTAAATAATCTTTTTTCAACGTTTTTTAACTGAACGGCGAAAGTTAATTTAGAAGAAAAGCTTAGTCCTGAATGGAGTATATACAAGTCAGTTTCAAATTTGTTCTTTATAGTATGGGCAAATAATTAACATCTGTAGAGCCCTTAACGAGGGGAAGATGCAGACTGAGTATTTTGGGAAATCAGTCAACCTCTCCAAAACACTATTCTGACGATATAGAATATATCCTGTAGAGGCGAGGAGTAGAAAATATGGCGAGAGCAGTATAAATCCCACCAGGTCTTACTTCCAATCTCTTGGTTGAAAAGAAAATTTTCTCCTAAGATAGGTATGACTGAAATTTTGTAAAGATACCTATGTCAAAAGAGAGATTTGTACTTGTAGGTCCTTGTATCAGTATTCATGTCCCACTGTAGGGCACTGGCCTCCCCTAGTAAATCACTGAGGGGTTTCGGGAAGTAATCCACCACGCAGGCCCAGTGCGGGTTGGTGGATACACATACTCCAGTTTTATTTTTTATTTCTCGAGCATGTTCTCTCACCGACGAGCTAGTGTCAATTTTTAAAAATCCATAATTAAGTACTTTGTGGTACGGGTTGAGGATTTGAACTCATGATCACACTAATGTGAGTCGAGTATAGATACCCTTAGACTATCACAGCTCTATAAATTATTATGTAATAAATTTGTCAACTCCTTCGACTTCCTGTTCTATAACTATTACTATGCAATACAAGCTATTGACGTCAACATATAAAAAACCTCAAAGTAGAAAATTCCCGCCTTTGTTATGATTAACTTCTAATATTTATGATCTTAAAGACAGAGACAATTTATTTTATGTTTCTATTACTACCTTATCAGTAAACCCAGGTGTTCCAATGTTTTAATAGCATGAACATTTTTGGTTTTAAAAAAAATCGATTTGCATGTTATCTAATGAATGTATTATGCAGATTTTATCAAATATTTTCCACGAATGTCAATAAGTATCGATAAATCTATAGTTTCGAGACAAATAAGTCATAACATTGGAAGTCTGGGTAAGGACAAGGCCACATTATTTCTTTTTTTCTTCTCAACGTTACAAGAATCGACACGTTTCTCATTCGAAATAAAAAGACGACTTAGTATCTGTCTACATACATTTGAATTATGGTGCAATGTGTATAATGGCTACTAAGAGATCGATCCTGTTATAGCAAAGAATTAAACTATAGAATCTAGTATAGATGATAACAAATATTTTGAGACGATCAATAATTTTACCAAAAAATGTGACTACTCCATTGTCACTTTAGCCTGCGTTTAGGATTGTCTATCCCTGGTTGAAAGTGAATACTATCGCCCATAGACAATAATGACAAACGGTGAAAAATGATATGCGCCTCCTACCATAGAAGATTTAAGAGAGGGTTAGGAAAAATGATGGGATGGGGAGTTTCGTCGTTTCATTTCCCTCCCCATATTTCTTTGAAAGAATGGGATAGACAATAAAGAATAATATTTAAGGAATAAATAGGTTTTTTTTTAATCTCATTATAAGTACTCTCCATTAATTGAGGTTCAAAATGGAACGGGATGTGAGTATGGAGTAGACATGGAAAGTACCTATCTCACTCGATGGGATTAGGGATGGGGAGTATGCTGAAAAATGTTTAACAGAAAATTTCACTTACGAAGTTTGTTCAAGTCTGTCAGTTTCAGTTTCAAATAAATCCTTACTATAGGTGACTAAGCTACTTTAATGCTTAGTTTACAAATCTTAACAATTTTATTCGTGTTTCAGCATCATAGGACAGGACTTCACCAAAAAGTGTAGAACGACGTTTATCTTAAGATATTTTGATGTTGGTGATCAATGGCGATGTTGTTCAGCGTATCTAAACACAGTCATAGGGGGAAGTCTCGCAACTGAATATGAGTAGAACTCCATGCCTTAATTCCATATGACAGTATGGTCAGCCTTACTCGTCACTGTCTTCCACTTCTCCATATCAGCGATATCTTTGACTAAGAAGTTGCTCTGTCGCATATGTGGATAGATATCGTCTATCCACCTGGTACTAAGCCTCCTGCTTCGTCTTCGGCCACGTATTTATTTATTTTAGGCAACTAAGACACATACCTACGATATATATCTTAACCTGGAATATATATAATAAAAAATATACATATACATACATATAAATAGGGATTTTATTGTTGCTCGGTCTCACATTCCTAAAGCGTCTGACGTAGAACACTAGCCCTTCTGGCCAAAAGTCAAAACTGAGGAAGAGCTTCCGGTGCACTACAGCAAGCCGGAGCTTATAGGGTCTTTATTTATTTTTAGTTATTTAAACTTTATTGCACAAATCATTGTATAAATGGCGGACTTAATGTCACATGGCATTTATGGATAGATGCAACACTCTTTTTTCTACATAATCAGTTCTTCTCTTGACATGGCCAAACCAGCGTAGCCCTATTTTCCTGCAGCTTAAGAGTGAAATGAGAAACTGAACTGAACTGCGTTTAACTCTTTTTCCCACGCTTTCTTTATTTTTGCAGCTAGCCAATAAAACCTTACATCTATCTATATTACACCTATCTATAGAATCTATATTGCTCTGAATTATTTAAATGTGCAAATACAATGAAATCTAATTTTTATTACGTACCGGTACATTATTATTTATGTTACATTTAATTAATGCACACATAATATTTCAGTGTAAAAGTGAATCAATTGAAATGCCCCAGCATCTCACTGAGTAAGCGTTGTTAGCATGTTTCTCTTCCAAACACTCGTACAAATATATTTGTTCGCACATTGTAAATTTGTGTGCCATAATGAGTCAGTCGTGAACATTAAGACGTAAAGGGATACTTTAGGGGCCACTTAAATAACACATCTCGGATCTGTAATCCGAAACGAGGGGCCAGTGTTCGATTTGTGATTTTTCGCAACATTGAAGCTGGTACCATTCTGTAGTAAATATTGAGGGAAATAAAAAAGAATTAAGAATTTACTATGTAGTAGTTGTCTGAGCAAAGAACGTTGAAAAATAATGCGTTTGATTTAAAAACAAGCAAGTTAAACTAAATAACTTTGGTATGGGGAGGGTGCACGCTGCAATCCCGCAGCCGCTGGGCGCATTCATCTGGCCAAGTTATCACTCTCTCACACAAGACCATCTTAAATTGTACTGTACGTATTTCGGTAGTGAGTAAAATATGCCAGACTATTCTATTCTGTCCTATCCTATAAAATTTTCCTATTCTTATCCTATCCTATCCCTCCCCATTTTCAGAACCGTTTCTCCAAATCCATTCCTAAATTTCCAAAAGTAGGCAGCGCACTCGAGGCGAGGACTGATATTGACATGTATCGTGGATGTCCATGGGCGACAGTATCCACTTACCATCAGGCGGACTGTATGCTCGTCTGCCGCCTTCGTACATAAAAAACACTTATCACCAGGTAGTTGATAGGTAGTAGATAAGTTGTCAAATCTCTACTCAGGAACATAGCTAGGCCATGTAACGGCAATCATAGCGTGGGACGCCTTCCGATTAGGACTTATTCAGAATTCAGATGCACTGAATCCTGATTTACCACTTTTCGATTCAAATGAAGCTGAGGTGGGTCACTAATTACACAAAAAATCCACGCCCACGGAAAAACATAGATAACAGTGTTTACCTTCATTACCACACAGGAAGTCTTTATTTAACGCCGACAAAGTTTACAGCCGTTTGCACACGGACACCAAACAAGACCTCGCCAAAATATGAACAGAATCAATACGCATTCTGAGAACGCCGCGGAAAACCGATAGGGTGCCTTTATGGGCACGAGTAAAGTAAGAAAACGAGCGAATTTTTCAAAAGCGAACTACCCGCGTCAACCAAATTTCAATCTTATGTCTGAATAACAAGATGTGTTTGGGTGGAAAGTGATGTTTCGGTGAATGTCTCGGTGTTGTTTGAATGTTATTACGGCTCGTCGTTGGTGGTGACACCTCGCAAATAATGTTGCGAAGAGAGGACCACCGACACGCGTCGGTACTTTTGACGTAGTCCACATGGGCGGGCCCTCGGACATTCAGTTTTTATTTACTCGGTTATTGATTGAAATACACATAAAACGACAAAATGTAAAGTATACAGAAACCGTAGCAGCAATAAATATAATACTATTTTACATCATATTGTAATAATGTAAAAATAATTAATTAATTTTGGTAGGGGAGAGTGCATTCTGCATTCCTACAGCCGCTATGCACACTCGACTGGCCACGTTACCCCTCTCTCACAGAAGACTACCTTGAAATGTACTGCATTCCCTACTTTATCGTATTTCCCCAATGTACGTACGTTTTTCGGTAGTGAGTGAGATATGCCGCAAGATAAGTCGCAAGGTCACGACCACATTACGAAGTCTGTACCGTTTCAAAAATTTTCTCCCAACCGCTACAAGTTTTGCTTGTACAGACCCTTGTGTTGCCTATCCTTGATTACGCCGATGTATGTTACTCTGACATTGGCTAAACTCTTCTAAGCAAACTGGATCGTCTTTTTAATAACTGCATAAGTTTCATCTATGGTCTTCGTAAGTATGACCACACATCTACTTATTGTTCTCGGCTTAAATGGCTTCCAACCCGTCAGCGAAGGTATATAAGAATACTATGTACTCTTTTCTCTGTACTTCACGGTCCGTCTGTTTCCCTGTATACCTGAAATACAAATTTCGGTTTCAGTAACACTCATAATCGCTATCTTTACTCTGATGAGAAATTTTCATTAGATACATATCCTGTTTTGGCGCGTCGGCAATTCTTTCGCGGCTCAGGCTATCAAACACTGGAACACTCTTCCCACTAACATTAAGAAAGCTCCGTCTAAATTTTCATTTAAAAAGTTGCTTCGGCGATATTATCTATCTATGCAACAAAGTTGATAAATATAGTTACTTAGATTGTTATTTCTTTCTCTAAAACAACCTCCCTTATCAATGGCTTATAATATATGTATTATATTTTCAATGTATAATAAGTATACTTTATTGTTGTATGTATTTATATGGGTATATATTTATATAAGTATATATTTATTTATATGTGCATTGTATTATATGTACTGTTAGTAGTCATTTTTAATGATTGCATGATGCACCGCCCTTCATATTTCTGTTTAACCAAAGCTTCACTGGCAGAGAACGCCACTAGGCATTAAGTCCGCCTTTTGTACAATGTTTGTTTGTGCACTAAAGTTTAAATAAATAAATAAAATAAATAATGCCAGAGCCCATTCCCATCCCATCCTATCCGTCCCCATTTTTACAACCTTTTCTCCCAATTCACTCCTTAATCTGCAAAAGTAGGCAGCGCATCCGGGGGCGTGCCAACGTTTGTCATTCTGGACTGATGTTGGCATGTATCGCGGATGTTTATGGACGACAGTATCCACTTACCATCAGGTGGACTGTATGCTCGTCTGCCGTTTTTTTCTATAAAAAAAAACTTTATTTTCGAAAGATAAGGTTGAAACTAACCTGCGCAAATGCGCAAACTCCGATGAATGTCAATATTCAATTTGAGTCGTTGAGGCAGCGGAGTAAGTAACTAAGTAATGTACAATATGATCTAATAAATAAATCAGGATATGACTTAGATTTCTATGTACTTTGCTTATGTAAGATCTACCTAGATAGTCTACTAATAAATATTGGTAAATTGGGAGCTAATTATTGCTTACGGCTGTAGGAGGTACGCTCGGCAGAGAAACCGGTTTACCACCCTAAGGTTGATAGTCCGTCGCCCTCCGTCCACTAGGATCCATTGATGTATTCACTTTTGGCACACTCAAATCGATTAATGGATTTTAATAAACTGTCCTCACCTCGACCCTCGACAAGTAGAATCAGTAGTTGTTTCTTTGAATAGTTAGAGCACAATACCTCTGTGACCTCTCAAAGGATGAGTTGTTACATGTTCAGGAGGTTCTTAATCGAAACGGATAAAGCTGTTGAACCTAAATTACTCCAAAAAGTAGAATCGTCCATTCGTGATAACCATCGTGAAGTCTTAAGGCGTTTTAAAATCCCTTGCTCTCATAACGGATAACCTTAATCACTACAGTGGGACATTATACACTGATATTGATTGATTAATTTGATAAAGTAAGTTTTATTTGAAGTTATCATTTTCTAATTCCAAAAAATATGTGCTACGACTTCGTGCACAAAAGCGTTAAGAATATGTGAGGTTAGATTGATTCCCATCGTATCCTTATAATTGATCTCGATAAAAGTACTCTAACTATACCTATGTGAACTTTCATTAAAATCTGTGCAGTGGTTTTTGCATGATGCGCGTTCAGACAAACAAAAATTGCAGTCTATCGCTCATGCTTTATAAAGTATAGTAAAGTATATACTTTAGAAACTGTACTGTCTACTTTATATAAGAAGTAGTTTAGGTTTCGGACTTTTTTTACAGGTAACGCTGCTACGATATTGTTATATGTACCTATGGAACGTATAGAATGGAATAGCAGACATTCTAATTAACGCGATCACTAAGACTGTTCATTTTAACAAAACATCAAAATTATTTTCAAACATAAATATTTATACGCCACATTTCATAAATACTCACTCGTATATCGTTTATAAGAGCGAAAAGCCCACGTACATTCCCTAAAATATCTTCACTTCATACTCTCGCACGGTCGAATAAATTACGTCTCCCCGACCCCATATTATAGGTACAGGATGTATAAATGTATGGTGTAGGACCTATAATACAGGGCCGTAACGGCGCCCATTGACGTCGCATCTCTCGTGCGTCCCCGAGACGCTACATGACGTGTGCGCCTGCTTATTTATACCCCCCTTTATCGTGTGACGTCCGCACATAAAGGCATGCCGCCTGTAATAATAGGAGGACAAGCCAACCATTGTACGAAGCCCTAACATGTATAGACGCAAGACCATTCATCTCGCGATGCCGATGAGTTAAAGAATTGAGTGTATTGCCCCCACAATAGTAATAATTCCTATACTTTGAGCGCGTTTCGCCGCTTTAAACCTAAATTGGTTTTTAAGGGAAACTTCCTGTAATCGCTACCATTGTCTTAACTATAATCACCCATAAATCATGCGTCATGACTGGAGCTAGGTAAAAGCAAAGTAACAAAAGTGTGGTAAGTCAAACCTTTGTACCGCTTACCTTCATAGCCAAAGTGATCAGTCATGTTAGTGAAGAGTAACCGGAAATGAGATAGTGAAATGAGGAAGTACTGAGACACAGAAATAAACAGTTAAATAAAACCTATGACACACTACAAGCCGATATGTGATAGTTAGGTACCACTAAACTTCATTTTTGGACACTAATTCCTTGGCATGCTTCAATAACGAACTATCTAAATAAGATTTGTTTGGATACTTAATACAATAAATGTTTGTATGTATATGTAATAAGTATATGCATTTATATGTAATAACAGTGTATTTGTGTATTTTATATTTATTTTATATCTAAATTGAGTCTTAAACAACCTCCAAATTTATTCTCTCTTATCAACTCCAAGGTTGACTAGTAGAGAATGCCGCCTTTCTTCCATAAAAACATGAAGTGTATAAATATATTAATAAACTAGGACTTTAATTGAGAAGTAGTTTATTCCCATTCCAATGCTTAATAATTCCATTCCATTCTCAAAGTATCAACATTACAAAATTTGTGAAATTTCTTCGCCTTTAAAACTCTTTGACATAAACCAAGAAGACTAATCTGAGTATAAATTGAAGCTATCAAGCCATACTACATGTTCAGTGAGGCGAAGGCTTCTCGTTCCCACGACGGAGCGCCCGCGGGCACGCACCGCTGAAACTCGACGCGACGATCACTCTGAAGCCGAAGCGATGACAATTTGTATTGAGATTAGATCTGACGATCGGAGGATTGTATGAAATTGCTTAAATATATGAATTGAAAGTAAAATGATACGAAGGAAGCAATTTTCGTTGTCTCCACTAATCATCTACAGAAGACACCACTTTTATCACTTTGCATTACTTTAACTCAACGATCTACAGCTATGCTTGGAGTCAATGCCGGCGTTAGAGTTAGTGACGCCCCGAACAAGATAGTAGTGGCGCCCCCTTTTAAGGGCACGAAAATTTTAGAAAAAATGTTAAAATATGAAATCAAGTAGTTAAATTTTGATATTATAGAAACCTTTTTGACACTTTGAAACTTCCATTTAGCATGACCGGAGCTAACGACGTGGACGTAAAAAGTTTGAGCAACTCCAGATATTATTTTCTTTATCTTTTCATTTTTGTTATTTTACGATCATCGGAAAATTCAGCGCCGCTGCAAATTTGGCGCCCTGTCCAATCGCCCTACCTCGCTGCCATTCCAATTCCAGCACTGCCTGGAGTTTCCTTATAGGATAAAAATTGTCAACATAACAATGTACCTACTCGTATCTAAAGCCGGCAAACAATGATAATTTGTATTAGGATTAGATATAGACAGAATGGTAAGTAGACTATAAATGCGGACGTCCATAAATGTCACGAAGCAATGTATCTATTTGTCGCGTGATTGTCCATCTCCCTCGTGCACGCTACTTTGTGTCGCAAGGTTTAACATTTGGTAATGTCCATTAGACTACTATCACCGCAACAAACTACATGCAAATGTACCATAAAATGTATTACGTGTTTCGATATTGAGTGAGATATATTCTCATATTCTATATAGTGAATATGTGAATATATGTAATATAGTGAACCTATTCTCATCCCATCCTATCTTATCCCTTCCGATTTAATCAACCCCTTCTCCAATGCTAGATCTCCAAAGGTAAGCATCACAGCCGGGGGCGTGCTAACGATTGTTACTGTGTCGTTTTAGATTAATGTTGGCATATATCGCGGATGTTCATGGCCAAAATGCTGGAGCGATACATACATCAATCCCCTAAGGCCCGCTACTCCACACAATCATCCGCTCTTTTCATCCAGCCACTACCGACGACTTTTTTTAAGTCATATCGTCAGTCCACCTAGGCGAAAAGGCCGCCTAGGATCAAATGTCGCGCCGTCTCTCACATGTTTGCCGGTACATAGTCTCCTTCAAGGACTTATTTATACCCATCGGTCGTCGGTACTGCGGTAGATATGACCTGCCCATTGCCACTCGCTATCGATGTTATAAAACAAATAATATATTACACATTTATCGTATTAATTACATGACAATCGATAACCACACACCATTAAATGTCCGATTGATCTAATAACTAGGTTGGTATTTTTTATTTGTTTAGACTTTATTGCACAGAAAATGTACAAAGGGCGGATTCTTACAAATATCTTTAATTTTAACAACGCTGTTTATGAATAAATATACGTATATTATCAATAAAGTTCTTCATAAAAAAGAGACAATAAACGATCGGTCTCAATCGCTAAGCATTCAGCAAGCGCCAAGAATGTCAGCAATTTTAACGCAACAAAATAACTTTGAACTATGCAAAACGAGATATGTACGGGGGCATATTGTTGATACCAACTCTGCAGGGTATCTCACGCTTGTGATATTTACTGCACAGCGATCAGAATATCACTATGTCTGTTCACTTAAAAGTGAAATGTTATCTGCTTATTTGCTACTATACGTTGCGCATTACTTAGAGTAAACCGATATTTGTGAAAATAGATGTCAAATTATTCAGTCAGTTTCCCAGATATTGAGACCTTAAGTGACATTTTTTTTGCTTTATCTTAATATCAAATGGAGCGAGCATGTTTCTATTTCAACATGATCTTGAAACAACAAAATTTTAAGTTTTTAAATTTGATTCAGAGTTAAATACCTATATACATATATGGGCGGTCCGCTCGTCTGCCATTAATTCAATATAAAAAAAATACCTACAAAAAATAACACCATACCGAAAATAACATAAAGTAAGAAAGAAAATTATTTTATCGATAACAACAAATTAGACGTCATCAATTAAGGAACATGTTAAAATAAAATAATTTTAATTTACTTTTTATTTTGATTTACCGTAGATATGTCTGATAGTAAACACTTACCGGAGTACCTACTTGGCCCTCTTTATGGAGCCTAATAGTTTAATTATACACTCTATAGCTACTCTTTATAATATGTCCGAAAACCTTTTTTGTATGTCTAGGATTGGCATATTTATCTATTTATTGAAACTAAAATTCTACTGTATTAATGTTTTATTTCTCAATTTAATGTTTTACTTGTATGTAAAGGCTGTCTCAGATTGAGCGTCGCATATAATGTTTGTTTTCTCCGGTTGTGTGACATGTGACACCGTCCTGTTGGAACCACAGTTGATCGAGGTCCATATTTTCCAATTGGTGCCGAAAAAACTCCTGTAGCATGTTCCGATACCTCTCACCATTGACTGTAACAGCATTGAGGGCCTCATTTTCTAAAAAAAATGGCCCTATGATCCTGCCGAACCAAAAGCCGCACCAAACTGTAACTCTTTTAGGATGCATCCGTTTTTCATGAATCTCATGAGGATTCTCCAAGTCCCAGATTCGATAATTTTGCTTATTGACGTATCCGTCAAGGTGGAAATTGGCCTCGTCACTAAACATGATTTTTTCGTCCACTTCCACTTCATAAAATGATGGTCCACTTCATACTGCTCTAAAAACCAATTGACGAACTGTCGACGTTGCGAATGATCAGTAGGTGTTAACTCTTGGGTTAATTGAATCATGCACGGGTGAAGATGCAAATCCTTTACCATTATTCGTTGCAGAGAGCGTCTGGAAATGCCCAATTGCCGAGAACGATGCCTAATTGATGTTTTCCTGTTTTAGGTGACGCTTGCCTCCACCCTAGCGACATTATCGGCTGACCTTACACTCCGTTGATAAACATGGGGAGTTGGATCCATCATCGAACCGGTTTCCTCAAATTTGAGGATTAAACGCCGAACAGACGACTCATTTGGTACACTTCGCCGACGAAAAATTTAACCAACTTTGCGAAACTGTCTCAGCAAAACTTTCATTACTTTTGTAATAAATTTTAACAATAACAATGCGTTGCTCTTTCGTGTAGCGTTCCGTGTTGACTAATTGCAACTGTCATATGTGACATCTATAAACAAACCAGAGTTGCCAACCGCCAAAAAAAAAAGGGCGCGCAATTTAAATATGGCGCTCAATCTGGGACACCTATACATATATTTACATACTTATTAAATTGAATAAAATCATCACATAGAAAGAAACAAGTTATTATGAATGGTATTGAGATTCATTGGTTTCTATTTCGATCCAATAGCAATAGAATAAACCTTATTATGTTGATAACACCAACGAGCCATCAGCGGATCTTTTAATTATATTCCATCTTCATTACGACCAACAATAATTTAGTTATCACGTCATTATAATTGCCCTTTATTTCTAACGCTCTACATGTTAGAATAGGTTTTCAAAACAGTTAATTTAACTTTGTGTTTCTACACGTATCCGTCACGGTTGAGCAGGACGACCGGATATAAAAAAAAATCGATCAGCGCCTTGTGCGGCCTAATTAAGATATGCATCAGATGTGACCTACCCTCCTCTGTCTTAAACACTATTGTCTCTGTGTGTGTTCGATTTATATAAAGGTGCTGGCTTAATATTTGTATTCTTATTTTCTTTAATCGAGTGCTGAAGTCACCATTTCGCGTGGGTTGTGGATACGAATTATAGGCCATTGTATTGGCATAGTTGGGCGGGCAATAATTTTTTTGCGACGGTTACTTTGTGTGTTGGATTCTTCTGAAATTAGGGAGTAAAATGATGGGCAGTTTATAACAAAATGGAATATAATTTCATTCTGAATTGAGTACGCAGTGTATCTGTTTACCACATTCAATACATTTACCTAATCTTCTCTGGGTTTTCTATCGCCTGTATAATGGGGAATGTTCTGAAGAGCTGTTCAATCTAATGCTAACTTCAGAGTTTTATCATCGCACCTCTAGTAATCGAAAGGCGGTTTATTGGCACTCCCTCGATAAAGAGTTACTGCGTACAGTGCAGTCTTCAAAACCCTTTATGCCGTGAACCCTAGAATTGAGGAACGAACTGCCTATTGAGGTTTTTCCACTTAAGTACGACATGGGGCTCTTCAAAAGGGCTATGAATAGGATTCTGCAAAGTCGGCAGCGCAGCCGCATCCCCCTGGTGTTGCAGGTGTCCACGGGCGGCGGTGACCACTACCATCTCGTGGGTCGCCCGCTGGTCTTGCACTTCTTCTATTAAAAAAAAACCTAAATGTACTAAAATGAAGATGGTACCAACTTGTGTTTGATAGTGATCACTAAACCCCCTAGTGGTTTATTAGGGGAGGCCTGTGGCCTGCAGTGAAACATTACGAAGATTGAGATCACCATTCTATGGTAGTATCTAAAATTTTATTGAAACCTTAACCAAATTGTTACAAAAGTGGAAACCCGTTTTATATAGTAAAATAGATAAAATTAGATGTTTCCTTGAAATTTTTTGGTGATGACCCGGTGTCAAGCACGACATCTTGTTTTTCAAGGCGTAATATTTGCTATCATTCATTCGCAACGCTTCATTTTAAAGAGTCAAAATCGAAATGGTTTATAAATGAGAGTCAACCTATACCTACTTCAAGAGAAACAACTTCAAAATATTGCCACATAATGACTTATCTTAATTCTTCCTTTACTTCATCTATGTCTCCGCAGTTTACTGGTAAAATAATCAGTATTCAATTGTCTGATAAATTCGCGTTAATAATCATTAATCTTAAAAAATCATAAAATAATCATCATAAGCGTTGATAATCATCATAAAGTTTATTCATCGAATAAACTTAAGTAGACGTAATAGAATCTGTACGTAAGTAGGTACTCACAACAATTAACAATGCAGAATTATAACAATAACTACATACGTCAATGATATCTACCGCTGCCAATAATGAATAAATAGCTCTGCCAGATATTTATAAATATTCCTTTAATGTTTAATGTTAGTACTCGTATTAGGCGTGTGCCGACAGACTCCGTAAATACCACATTTGCATCTCGAGCGGGGCTCGCCGCAGAAACCACCTCAATCGATCGCTAAAAAATCCATCGCATTATACTCGACGCGTAACTGCCTACATAACGTTTAGTCCCCCAATAACATACCATAAGCCTACAAAATTTATATCAAAATTAAATCTTATTCCATCTGCATAAAATCGATGTGAGATACTCTGAGCTAATACCATAAGCTGTTATAAGCAAAGGAGATTCGACTACAATAATACGTGCACTGGGCCGGCGCGCGCGCACTCTGTTCTGACCACTACTGTGCATTTCCCACGGACTGCGTATACCTCCGCTGCGCTCACTCTGTATAGCCTTGTCTCGCTCTCCCCTGATGGACTGCCGCTTTTTCGTTTAAATGAAGCACACCCACACACGCTGTCGGTATTTCAGATTGTTCTGAGGTGGAGACCGACATAGATTACGTCGGCCCACGGTTAACCTGCTAGAAGTTTGTTATCGATGTAGCACTACGATTGTTACGTATCACACCAACAACGCAGTTAAATATAGCAATGGTTTAACACAATATGGTTTATGTACCTAAATGCGAGACACCTTAGGCATTTAGTCGCTATAAAATTATGTAATTACTGAGGTATAGACCGCAGTAAAGAATCTTGAAGTTGCGAAATTACCTACACGTACCTACATCTTAATTTCTGGTTAAATAAATAGAAAATGCAACTGCAAAATGTAAATAATAGTGATTGAAACCCCCCAGTGATTTACTATGGGAGGCCTGTGCCCCGCAGTGGGACGGTATAGGCTGATACAAGTACAATTTCACAGACATACTAATAAACTTTTGTACCTATTAAGGGTTACAGAGATCTCTGTGATGATGCTTATGGGGTGAGTAAAGATAATGTCAATGATGTGAAGAATGTTTTAGAACAGGCAACGACTCATTTATACCCACCTGAAAAAAAATTAGAACAGAATAGCTAAACAAGAAAAAGGTTCAGGTAGGAGACAAGGTTAAAATACACCACACAGACACCTGAATCGAGCCACCTGCCTTTTTATGTATAATTGCCTGAAACATAAAAATAATAAAGATTCTACGCATTATACGAAGCTGGCATGGCATATTCACTGTCATTTTGGTGTGCTATTATTCCAAATTTTAATTCACGAATTTGAACCACAGAAGAAAAGCCGAGTCGGTACATTATTTTAAAAAATAAGCAAGCAGAATTTTGACCTTAAAATTATGGATACTGTGCCTGAAGTAGCCGCGCAAGCTGTGGCACTTCTTCAGTCTGGCCTTAGTCAGAGAAATGTGAGTGCACATCTTCATTGTAGCCGTTGTGCTGTTCAAAGAGTGTACCATCGATACCTAGAGACTGGCGGCTTCGTTCGCCGTCCAGGAGCCGTTCACGACCAGCTTGCGAAATTGTCACCCGACCCCAGTATAGATCCAAGAACAACTTCGAGACATTCATAGAGTGTCTGTTAGCGCTCGAACTGTTAGAAGGAGACTCAAAGAAAGTGATATAAAACCACATAAGCCAGCCAATGGGCCCAAACTGACACGAGTTCGCCGAATGGTGCGCCTTTAGTTTGTGCACGAACTTTTGCATTTGACTCAACGTCAATGTAGTCAGGTACTCTTCACTGATGAATCCAAGATTATGCTGTATGGTAATGATGGAAGGAGGTGTACCGAAGACAGGGAGAGCGTGCAGTGCTGTATTGAAGAGAAAGTGAGTATTAGCGGCGAGTCAGGGGAAGAATATCCGCCGAAGGCAAAACTTGACTTGAGGTTGTGACGGATGGGATCACGGCTACCACCACTAAATAGCGACCGTTAAATGTTAATGTCAAATGCGTCAATGCATAGAGACTCGTGTGATCCATATGCTGAGTTTGTTCGCCAAGATTTCAGTTTTATGCATGACAATGCATGAGCGCACACTGCAGGAATCGACAGTCATGGTTTGGCTAGCAAGAAACCCAGATATGAGTCGCATAAATCATTTATGGGATGAGCTTAAGAGGCGTGTTTGAGCTCACCACCCAGCTCCGCAGACCTTGCAGGAACTGAAAACTGTCATCGAGGAAGAATGGGAGAACATTCCACCACACATTATAGTGATGTTGATTGATTCCATGCCAAACCGCATGACGGCCATCGTAAACGCTCTTGGAGGCAATAAAGTTACTCAATAAAGTCTTCCCCATGAGAAAAAGGCATGACACGACTTGTTATACTTGAAATTCAATTTTTCAGTACTCTGAATTGAAATTTGGAACAATGGCATACTGAAATGATGATTAGTATACCAGCTTCAAAACTGCATAAAAACTTTTGATCGATCAAACATTTTTTTAAGCTTCAGTCCATCAAAACTGAAAATGCAGGGTGGCTCGATTCAGGTGTGCAGGAGTTTATATGGAAATATGTATTGAGGTTTCAGACGAAGATGTCGAGCGAGATTGAAACTTGCTACATTACATAAGCAGAGCAACAACAAATCACCAACGATTTACCTATCGCCGATTTTTAATCAAAGACACCGTTTCAAAATCACTGAATATATAACTTTTTTGTGATAGTTCATTTGTAAAAAAAAATGGCGAAATAGTTTGTACATGAAAATATAAGTGTGAATTAGAACATGATCACTGACGACTTCAGAAATATGTATACTTAAAGAAAGTCTTCGGTAGTGGTTGGATGAGAAGAGCGGAAAATCAGAGAGGCTTATTAGATATATCCAACAATGGAAAAAGACAAGCTGGTGATAATTATGATCGATAAAATAAATAAGTAATATAATATAAGTCAATATGGTTCAGCTGAAATATAAACAAAACCCTTTAATTTATTTAACAAATAATTTCTTCAAATTCTCCAAGAAGTTCAAAATCATTCGGGAAATAGTCCGACTGATTGACACAACGTTTTACGTTCATTGGGTGCATCAACTAATCTCGCCGATTTATTTGATCTAATTTCCAAGAAACGATTCAAATTGGCAATTTAAGATATTGAAGCTCACATTAAAAGAATTTCCCACCACCTCAAATTGCAACACCGTGAGCAATGGAGAGCTATTTCGCAAGACAAGTGAAAGAAGAACACTTCAGTAATTTTGTGTACATTGCTGTAAAACAATGTTTTCTCTCTCTCTTAAACTATTTTAAAGAAGCAGCAATGTATGTGTAAATTTTCGGAATGACTCAGAATTATCTTGAAAGGAAGCGTTGTAGTACGCGGTCGTTTAATTCCGCGCGTGCACTACACGTCTCCTGTCAAGCGACGCCGCGGGCGCAACTCGATCCCTTCTAATTAGGACGAAATTATAAACAACACGATTAGACCAAATCGATCGTATTAAAAGGTTTAGCGATTTTTGTCTTCTTTTCTGTCGATTCCAGTTCAAGATTCTAAATACACACTAGTTTTCTGAGGGCACAAAAGTGCAACCGCCAAGCCAAAGCCTGTTCTGATACTTTTTAGCGTCGTCCTACCATACACGTACCCAGGCTGGGTCTCTCTACTGTTGGCTGGACTTAAGGCTCGCTATCAATGCACGATCTTTGACGTTTCTCATCCAGCCACTACCTGTACTACCACTGCGCTTTCCGGAACGTGGTCTGCATCCAACTCTTCTACCACACTACACTTTACTATTTTATCATGCTAATTATGTAAGCTGTCGGTTACTTAAGTACTTTGCCGAATACCTTTGGGTTTTACCGCGTAATAATTGCACTACTCGAATTGCAGCTCCTGTCATTTTCACCGTTAGATACTTTTTGCTACTGTCAACCTATGGATCACGACAACGGTTAGCTGACTTCGTCCTTAAGGTGCGTATAGAATGAACGCAGATTACTTACGCGTTTTCAGTTACTCGGCGTCGATTGGTGTCATGTTTGTATAAAAACATAACGAAGCTGTATCAAACATGACTAGAACATGCATCGATAAACACTGGGACCAATTGGGTGAAAATATAAACAAGTTGTGATCGTAACAGAGGAAAAACTCCCGTCTTATGCAGGCCTCTAGCTGTGGCAGAGGATATTTACTGTAGGAAAGTCATTTTGAGAAGTGGTCACTATGAAAGAGTAGTCATTTTGGGATGTGGTTATTCTAGGAACTAGACATCATGCCCTGGACGGATGGCGTTATTCGGGTTGTAAAGGTAAGGATAAAAGAGGCAATTACTTCCTCATTCATGTGAATCTGTGGTGTATTTTTTAAATTACTTTAAGAGTTCTCTAGCCTCTATGTTGGAGAATACACCAAGACTTCCAAGTGTGAATAATACACCCATTATTTACACACTGCTACCTAAAGGCTTACGTATATACACGCTTAATTAAACTAGGCCGCACTATACACTAATAATGCCTATATAACTGCATAACGGCCGAGTTATGCCCGCACTCGTGTACACCTTTTGGTGTGCTCAAATGGTAGCAGGTCAAATTAGACACTGGACAGAAAGTTCCGCTCAAGCATCTCTCCACAGGATGCAACATCCTAAGTTTCGGTCTAGGGGCCTGAATGTCGGCCGACTGTGCTTCCGCCTGTGCTTATATTGTCTCCCCCTTAGGAAAGGTCTTTCAATAAGTGCGCCCTGGTTTTAAATGTAAATAAAGTTGAATAATCGATACCGCTTTAATTTCTTTTATTTGGAAGGTCAATCGATAGAATTAATTATGAAATATGATATCAGCCAAATGGCCGCCGCGGCTGCCTTGAGTGACGCGCGTTCTGGAAGTCCAATTTTCGATGACTCTATTGCGTAAATCGGGCTCGATTTCATTAATGACGAGAGTGATGTTGGCCTTTAACGCTTCAATTGTTGCGGTTGATTTGCATACACCTGGGATTTCACGTAAACCCCCAAGAAGTCTAAGGGCATTAGATCACACGATCTCGATGGCCAGTTGATGCCGCCGCCTCGCGAGATAATGGAGCCTGCAAACTTCTGCATTATTACCTACATGCGGTGTGTGGCACGTGACGCAGTCTTGTTGAAATCACATATGGCTAATGTCCATATCATCTAAACGGGGCCACAAATAATCGATTATCATCACCCGATACCTGTCCTCGTTGACAGTGAGTGCAGCTCCTTGCTCATTTTGGAAGAAATAAGGGTCAATGATGCACCCGGACCAAAATTCACACCAAACAGTGACTTTTTCATTTTCTTATGTTAAAAGCTTTAATTTGGAAGTCATGTGGTTTTTATTGGATATGCCGGCCAAAATGACGACGCAACATTCTTTGCCACATATATAACAAAAACTGTTGGGGTTTAATATAATAACTGTTTTATTTTCCACGAAGTAAAAACAAACAAATATAAAATATCAACTGATAATAATCTTATTAATTAATACTGATAAATGAGACTGCGATGAGTATGTATATTAGACCATAACTATGGTATATGTTATACTTAGAACAGAACAAGTTAAGGAACCCAGGAACCCAAAACAAGGAAGGATGAAGTGGATTACTTACAAATTTTATTATTTTATTATCCAAACAAAGTAACTACACGGCGGGTAAGTGCAGTGCAATGAAAGTAATAAAATCACTACAAAAGTTAATACCGAAGCAGTTTTTTTGTTCACCGGCGTTATCGATTTAGTCGCTTCGTCGTCACTCTGATAGTGTCCGCTGACTTTAAATGTTTGCACGTAAAAGCATCTTTCACGTTTACTCGAATTAAGAATGGCCTTAAACTGTTAAAGTATAATAAAAATAAAAAACATAATTTACTATTACGTAAACGTTTATTACAAAATTATTTTTACAGTAACAAATGTTATCAAAATAGAGCACAAAATAGATCAATTACTTTTTAAACATATCGATATCAATAACTACTAAAACGGTGGGGATGTCTCACACCTAGATACTATAGTATATTCATTTAGGTTTAGCTGTCAAATTCAGATGTACAGATGTTTATACAGATTCAGATGTACCGTACAGGTCGCTCGGTCTAAGTTTAACACTACACAATACATACACTTTTATAATACAAATTCTATATACAGCATCTGTCAGCTATCTCTTTCCAGTCGATGAGATTATACGCGTTAGAGAGAGCCGGGCAGTGTTATCTAGTGGCCTTCGTCTAGAATAAAACAGTGTACGCACGCCACACACTGATTGTTAATGTGTTCTTGTACCTTTTTTTGTACGTACGTTTTTATTTTAAACTAGCGACCCGCCCTCAATTCGCTTCGGTTTATTAAATTTAAAACAATCGGAATAAGATATTTTCCTGCGGTAAAATGGAGCCTATATTTTAAGTTAGACCTCTAGCAATACATCGGTGAAAACTGCATTCAATTCCATGCAGTAGTTTTTGCGTGATGCGTGTACAAACATACAGGCATACAGACAGACAAAATTTCTAAAAACTGTTCTTTTGGCTTCTGTTGCTCTAATAAAGACCCCCCCCCCCCATATTATATTTTTTTCCAATATCTATAATGTACAGACATCGGCCTGTTACAATTTTATTATATGTATAGATTGAACCCTCAATGAACAATTGATAACAGAAATGGTACTAAATTACCTTACATTTATTATTATCCTTTATTATTTTTACACTTGGCTTTGAATTTTTTTTTTGGTGTGTTACTTGTGAAAAGTCTCAGCCACCATAATTTTGAAACAGGTTATTCCACTTTGTGCACCTGGGTGAATAAAGTCTACTCGATTTTATTTACTTTTTATGTATATTTTATTCACCTACAAATTCAACACCCACAAAATAATTTAAGTGCTGCCAAATATAGTCTGTTATTGTATTCTTCAATTTGAAAGCACATTGATACAAAAATATTGCACCACCGGGAATTTAGTCAATTTTACTATGAAATTAGTAGCGCAGCGTGATATAAAACGCTAAACTGTACCATAAAAAAGCCTAGTGGGCGGCAAAGCTAGAAATAAAATAATTTTAAAAAATACAATGAAAATGTATTGTAAAGAATTATTGTACTATATTGTAAAAAATGTATTGTACATGTATTGTGTATGTAAAGAATTTTGGTGTTATCTAATAACACCAAAATTGCGTTATTAGATACCTATCTACTTGGGAGTTGATAATGAACAAAAAAACTTTGTTCGTTTTATATCAATACATTTTAAACACCTGAGGTAGATTATGATCAACTTTTGACGTTATTTTACTTGAGTTGAAATTTTTAGGGTTAAATATGGCCTAACAGGATTTTGTACTAAATAATACGTTTTCATGGTTTGTTTACATTTAGTTAAATAAAAACACCTAAACATATAAGACAGTAGTATGTATATAAACATAAGTATATTACAACACAACTCGGTGGCGCGCTGGACAGTACAACGAATTCTAAAATTAAATACCCGGTAATAAAGTAGTTATTATATTACCTGACTATACTTTTGGGTCTAAAAGAATGTTTTGATGGAGTAGTGTCCCACTGCAGTTAGCGCACAAAATATGTCACAAGTAGGTTGGTAATCACACATTATAATATGTCACATCATAATTAATAGATTCTTACACAATAACTTAATAAGGCAATCGTTTGAACAGTCAAATATAATACTACCCTGCTTAGAAAAAAAAATTGTGAATTTTGATGAGATGTTACTTATGCTTTTTCTTCGTAGCAGGGCAGGATAGCTCTATTATAAAGATCTCGACTAGTAACCAAAAAAATAATACAAATTAAAAATGCATATCGAGCAGCCCTAAAGTAAAGCCAACTTTAGGTCAACATGTAGGCTTGCCAACTTATTAATATTATTGTTACTTATCGTTATTAACATGACACATTTAATATTCGTGAACAATACGAAGAGTATTCATAGATTCTTAAAAATATAAGTTGATTAATTAATATTCACACAGGACCATAGATTAAGTACCTATATAAAAATCGATGGGTCTAGCGTCAAGAGAAAACGAAAAATGAGCCATCTTCCAAACAAGACAATCTTGTCGACACGCGATTACATCGCACTATCTCTTATCCATTATTTATACATTTATTCGTACAATATTTTTTTTCTATCTTTCTATGAATGCTGTAAAATGGATAGACGCAACACAATATGAAAACCAGGAACTTGTATAGTGGTGGCTACGAATACGACACGCTAACTCCTGTATCTATTCGTTCCTTGCTAAAAACGTTTCATCAGGTTTAATCACTTACGTGGAGTCAGCAACAGATCAACGGTACTTTAGTAAGCTCATAATAAAGGCTAGAATCGAATTATTTTGAGTGCATTAGCATGTTGCGGACTGTAAATCCTCTTATTGCTTAAATTTACGAGAATATGAAAACTCGCGTTACACAATCGAATTTAATTTTCAATCACTCTGGACAACTTTAAATGTCGTTCACACTTATTCGAAGAATACAATCAATTGTCGACTATTTTTATTATGAGTATTTTTATACAAATCGGTGAATTTCCACATAATATGTAGTGCAGCACTCAAGTCTCATATCAGATATGATGATTCTGTACCTTATAATAATGTTAAACATCTTAACAAGTATAATAGTCACTAGTTCAACTAACTATATTTAAACCTCTTATTCATAAAAACAAAACTTATCAATAACGACTTGATACATTTTTGTCCTTATCATTTACTTGTAATTGAAAATATATTGGACAATAACGATAAAAACGACAAACATTTGAATAGTTAAATAAGGTTTTATTACAAGAAGTTTTAAATATATAATTATCTTATTTTTTTTATCGAGTAACCTTTGATATTTTTTATTTGAGAACAAAAAATATAATACTTATAAATCTATACTGTTTAAATATAGATATATGCATATATTTTACATACATTTTATAGCTTCGTTCGCATATGGACAGATTCTCAAAGACAGAATCTCATGTCAGATTCTCGAAGGACAGAAATAGTACAGTCATGCATGAATATGACTTAATAAATTTAAAAGACTGTTCTCATAATGTTATGTGTACCTACACTCATACAGTAGATTCACCAACACAAGTTCATTACACACTTGCTGCAGCTTATCTGTCCTGATGATACCGAAACGACGTATTTATATTCTCGAAATACCTATAATCAATTTCAATATTCTTTTTATTATTATTTTCCCATTTCTTTCTTGTTAACATAGGAGCTAACGTGATTCAACTGAAGTAGGGATATGCATTGATAACGTATAGTACCATCCAAGGCCGTCGCCAGGGTGGGGGGGGGGGGCAGTTGGTCCCTCTAAAGCAGTGGTCGTCACACTTTTCTGGTCAAGGGCCACATAGGACAATGTGAGGTATCACTGCGGGCCGCACATTCTTGGATTGTTTAGTTGACACCACCAATCAATTGACATATTTTTTATGCGCTGTCAAAACGCGATTGCCCCATAGATTTTGTATGGCAATTGCTACCTGTGACCAATGTGAAGTCTTTATTTGCCAACTCAATGAACTAACTGAACATACAATTAACGGACACAAAGACAGGAGGAAGTTTATACCTACCCGCGTACTTCTATTTAGTTAACTTCATGTGCAAAATCATATTTTGATATTATCTACTAAAATTGTTTGCTTTGTCGCGGGCCGTAGTTTGACGACCACTGCTCTAAAGATCCAAAAAAAAAATGTATTTGTACCTATAATTCATATTTCTCCCTTCCTCTCTTATCATGTCCCCCCTTAGCCCATTGGCTGGGGTTGGCTGGCAACGCCCTTGGTCCCATCAGTCTTATTACTCATTACTGGTCATTTAGACATTGTATATCGCTTCATAGACATTTGCAATTTCGCTTATTATTTCTGAGTAATTAATAATTAAAAACATATATATATATATATGTATATATATAAAATGGATAATGCAGGCCCTAGTTCTGGAAAAAATAAAAAATATTTTTATAAAGAAACTAAAGGGTAAGATATAACTAAAATATAAATAAGATATAATATAGATAAGATATAAATAACCATCAACTACGCCGCCACAAATTTCTTCAAGTAAAAAAACTAAATTTAATAAGTTACATGATGTTTGCTTGCCAGAATTTATCGAACTTTCTTTTCATGATAAAGGACTTAAAGAAACAATTATTCTCGGGAGTCCTCTGGCAAAGGAAAAAAATAAAAAAATAGATACATTGTACGCCGATGGAACATTTTCTTGTCCAAACCCTTTCTATCAATTATTTTCTTTACACGCTGATATCATGCATGAATCCGGAACCGTTAGTTTTGTGTCACTGTTTTCACTTTGTTGCCTCATTTTCAAGAGCGATTTTCGATAAATATAAACACTTTTAAGTCCAATTATGAACTAGCTATAATCCAAGCCCTAAAGACAATATATCCTAAAGTAGTCATAAAAGGGTGCTACTACCATTTTCTGAGTGCAGTATGGAAAAAATCGAAAACATTTGGTCTCAGCTCCTCAGAACAAGGTCGTAAATTTACCCAGCTATGCTCCTATACATGAAGCTTACCTTTCACTAATTGAATCAGATCGTGACACCGAAGAAAGTAGATCATTTCAAAGTTATTTTGTTAAGCAACGGATTACTCTCATCACCGGGGAAGTCTTTAGTTGCTATGATGAAAAATTTAGAACAACGAATTCCATCGAAGGGTGGCATAGGGGGATCAATACAAATATTCCGAAAAGAGCACCTTTATTCTTATTTATTAACCCTAGGACGGTAACAGGGCTGTCTCAACACCCCAGACCAACATCACGCGCCGATATTGCGACAGTGATTTGTTGTCTCGTTCAAATATACTGTAGTCTACGTATACTCTAGTCTTTTCGAGTGTAATCAGTAGTCGTTGCGCATTGGCAGTGGAAGAACACCGTTACAGAGTTACAGGTACGTGTGGGGTGTTGCGTCAACCCTGTTACTATTTACGTGTGTATTGTTAGCTATGCCAAACGAGTTATTGCTTTTTTCAGCTTTCAATGGCTTTTCTTAACGATGAAGAGATTGAACGTTATTTGAAGGATATTGCTGAAGATAATGAAGGTGAAATTAATGTGCTGGAAGATGAGGGGGCTTCAGAATGTGAGGATAACATTTCCATGTATGTGTCAGAAGACGATATTATTTCCGGCTCTGATGAAGATGACGTACCACTGTATTGGGACTTTACGTAAAAATAAACGTGAGATACCAAACAAGAACAAATCAGCTTTGTCTTCTCAATTTGCATTTGACTGTGAGAAAACGTTGGTCTCGTTTACTCCAAAGATTAACAAGTTGTCATTGTTGTCAACCGTGCACAATAAAGAAGAAATAAATCCATCAACAAGCAAACCTGTCATAATTGACGACTACAATGCGACAAAGGGAGGCGTCGACACTTTTGATTAAATGATACACAACTACTCGATTGCTAGAGGCACACGACGATGGCCTCTCAGGTTCTTCTTTGGAATGCTAGATCAAGCAGGTATCAATGCAATGATACTGTACCTAGAGACCAAGCACCCCACACACCAGCCAATAAATTCAGAGGTAACTTCCTGAAAAAATTGGCGCTGCAGTTGGCTGAACCATATATGAATCGCCGTTTACTGTCAAATTTACCTCGTGAAATATCAAGTAATATACGTGCGATTCTAAATATAACCGAAGAGGTTGTTGTAGGCGAACCACCAGCCAAATTGCAGAAGCAAGCTAGGTGTGGTTCATGCCCAGGAAAAAATTATAAAAAAGTAAATTGTTTTTGCACAAAACGTAAAAGGCCCGCTTGCCCTGAACATTGCAAGGAAATTTGTTTAGATTGTGTCTAAGACATTAAATTTTTATTTTGTTATGCTAGCTGTGTTTAAATACTAATTAATCTCAAGAAGAAAATCCCTTTTGTTTGTTTAATTGATAATAAAAATATTTTCATATAAATTGTGGTTTATTTTATAAATCATCAATTGGAGTGACCTGTCACCCCTGTTACCATTTACGCTGCACCAAAATGTGTTACCATCCTAGGGTAACTTTTAAGCTTTATCCTAGGGTGCTTTTAAGACAGGAGGCAAAACTGTCTGAAATAAAAATACTCCCCGGTGACTATTATTATACCGAAAAAAAGGCGAAAAGCCGATATCAAGATTGATATTCAAATTAATAAAATCGTATCGGATTGTATGAACAATAAGTTTTGGACGACAGAATGTTTGGAAGCAGTATCCGCATATCCAGGCGGGCAAATACATATAATTATTAACTTATTACAGTAATATAATGGTGTTTTTGAGTGTACTTTGTTCTTATAAGAATCTGTCCATATGCGAACGAAGCATTTTATATACATGTGGAATAGGAGAGGTCTATGGCGCGAAATTTAAATTGATTAAGTATGTTGGCACTGCATAGGATGACTAGGTAAATTTTGATATACTCAAATTTCAGTAAGAGAACTCATTTGAGCTGTACCGTTTTTAAAACATAATTTATTTGAAATTCGAATACCGAATACCATTTGGTCAAAACGAAAAAAAATAAAATGTTGTATTCACTTTTATATTGCATTTCGCGCGCTTTTCTTTGCAACAATGATATTCGAACGAGAACATATTCGTGCAATGATGCTATACGATTTTAAAGTTGGCTTAAATGAAAGCGATTGTAAAGATAAATTAGATAAGCGATTAGATAATTAGTGTAAGCTTTTGGGGACCTTGCACTGTCCCGTGCAACAATTTTTGATGGTTTCACCCGTGCTTACGACTCCTGTAAAGGAAATAGGCGCAGGATGCGAGCTTTAAAGAGAAACGTAAAGAATCGCATCACTGAATTCAAAAACGACAGCTGGGAATACCTGTGTCAGAGATCTCGCCATCACACAGCCTACGGGTGGTTGGCGAGATGTATGAAAACACACAATACTGCCTCGTCGAGTAAAATAAATTAAATATCAAAGCGTTTAAACATATAAGTAATAAATGATGTGTTTTGAAGAAAATCATCAGTCTTTAAATTGCTACTTGAAATGGAAATAAGCATAGCCTACGGTGAAATAAGATGAAATTTCGCCTACGGTGAAATCTACGATACTGTCATTAGACAGAGGAAAATAGGTCAAATATCTTTTGGTCACAAGAATCTATGGGAGTTTTACATTTACTTTCTTAGACAAATGCAATGAATTTAGTATAATAAACAATTTTTAAACATATAAGCCATTTTGAAAAATAGATTTAGTATTTCTCTAGATATTTGTAACACCAGATGTGACGTACCTATTACTGGTAAAACACGGAGACGGCAGACTAGCGATCTGGGGCTGTATGGGCGCCGATGGCGTCGGAAAAATGTCCGTTTGCGATGGTCGTATGAATAGTGACAAGTACATAAATGATATAAAAACAACACTAAAACAGTTTCAAGACCTTCTTTATGGCACATTTTTGACCGCACTAGTTTAGAAAATGTAAAGGTTCAGCAAAACAATGGAGACAAAAGCATCGCTTTGTTGGATTGGTGGGCTGTCTTCCGATCTTAACCCAATAAAACATGTTTCGGGTATACTGAAGCGGAACATTCTAGAGCACAGAGCATAATGTCCAAAGATACGTTGACAAATGCGTTACGCCAAGAGTGGGGTGCGATAACGATCGCGAATATAAACGATTCATTGACAGTAAACATCAAACAATACAAGTTTTAATAAAATCTAGGGGTGGTCCGACCAAATACTGATTTATTTTTAGAAATCTTAGTTGTACATATCTTTAGTTTAATTTTTATACCAACATACAATAAACACCGGATAGAGTTTTATAGAGTGCCTAATACTTTTGGCTAAGGCTGTATTTAAAATTTTTGAGTCAAAAGTTTGTAACAACTTTTGCGTTTGAAAAAAAAACCCGTGCATTGCGATTATTTTTTTTGCAATATTGCTTCATTTTGTTTTGGAAAGTAGTGAAAGTGTCCGATCAACTCTATATCTTGAGGGGTAGGTTAGAGAATATAGAGTGAAAAATTCTTGCGAAATGGATGACTTATGGCGAGTTGAAGTTAAAATTTGATCAATTTCGCGATACAAAAAAATGCGTTTTTTATATGTTACGCTCAAATGATTTTCCGTAACTTTTTACAAAAGGTGTTTCTCAATATATTCTTTCAGTAAAAAAGATGACTTACAAGCGGTTCCTTGAAATTCCCCGTTTTTCGGTTGGTTTCTAGAGGACATTTTGGGGGTGGGGCACAAATAAAGAATACGTAATCCATATCCTCGTGAAAATACCTAGGAGTTTCGAGGAACACCAATCAATTTCGAGAAAAATCGAAAGTTCGCGTAGAAACCGCCCGTTCACGCGATCTAATCACGGAAATCAAAAAAGGTATAAATACCCGTGATTTATTTTTACACATCAATAAAACTATTAAATGTTATAATTTTAATTTACTGTAACAGTAAAATATTCAATACATTCCTTTATTGCGTGATCTTATTAAAGCGAATCTAATAAGATCGCGTAGTCAATGGAACGGATCCTATGCGATCTTCAGAATTTTCGCGAAATTACCATTTAATTCCTGAGTGTTTCTCCAGAATTGTCAAAAACTCCATGACCTAAAACTGCCTGAAAATATAAATATATTTATCTATTAAAAGAGTCTTAAACGCGTTTATTTTTTTTCCATACGACGTTCCGTTACACTGACTACGGTCACGAGATGAAAAAACCGCTTGCAGCTCTCGACGTGAATCACCTATTTGAATTCAAACCCAGTATAACACGTCTGCGCATTTTACTGCTGAAAAAGCCCCTTTTGTCGTAGCACCTCGCTTTCAAAGATACGGGGGTATCTTTGAAACCCCGTACTTCAAAGTACTTGGTACTTGAGATCTCCGTGAGTATCGGTATCCTTTGTGTCTACATTTCAAGCAAAGTTGAATTTATGAGTCATGCGCAATAGAGAATACAAGCCGAATAGAGCAAATTTACAAAGCTCTCATTAGACCCCATATGGAGTACTGCTCATATCTCTGGGCCGGTGCATCGAAACATCGTTGGACCCATTTGACTTCGTCCAGCGACGCGCTGTTCGAATTGTCGACGATTTCAATCTCACGGGCGGTCTAGAATCGCTCAGCATCAGTAGACATGTTGCGTCTCTCTGCGTTTTCTACCTCCTTTATAATGGGTAATGTTCTGAAGGGCTGTTCAATTTGATGCCAACTTGGGGTTTTACCATCACACCGCGGTTCATCCGCACTCCCTTGAGATAGAGTCGCTGCATACAGGTCATCAAGTCACTTTGTACCGTGAACCCGAAAGTTGTGGAATGAACTGCCACCTGAGGTTTTCTGTTACGACATGGGGTTCTTCGAGAAAGCAGTGAATAGAATTTTGCAAGACCGGCAGCGCACCCGCATACCGCTTCCCTATTCCTGGCAGGAACATAGTAATACAATGCCACCAGACTTCATTTATCCACTGCAGGAAATGGGCATCCGCAGGCATATCGTTTTGTGCATGAGGGATGTGTGGCCTTATGTACCCAATCGCTGGCCAATCGGGTTGACTCTTTTAGAAGTGGTGTAATTCCTCAGAGGTTATAATAGCCGCTTTGTTATCCCTTAGTCGCCTTTTACGAGACATCCACTGAAAGAGATGGGGTGATACATAGTGATGTATTTGTATTCCGACTAGACAGGTAAAAAATCGATAATTAGTAGCAAAAAAGTAGAATTAGTCTGTTCACCGTTTAAAAGTTACAAGTCCCTGCCAGAATAAGGTTAATTTGGAAACTAATTTTAACTAATTAGTGACTAACACTGGATGCAATTAGACCCTGGCTCCTTAAAGTAAGTTCTCGAGATACAACGATAGCCGACTAACCGACTATTTCTGCTTTTTTGCCACAAATTTCGACTAATTATCGACTTTTTGCCTGTCTAGTCAGAATTTAAATATATCACTATGTCCATGTCAGGAATAGGAACGCCCACATACTCACTGGTGTTGCAGGTGTCCGTAAATAAATATTCTTTCATTCTATAATAAAAGTACTTAGTTCAGTTATGTAAACCATCCCTACTGTATGGTATTATGTAAACCATACACACCACGTCAGCGTAGATTTAGCGTTACTTAAGTAGTAAGCGATGCTGTTCTGCTTGAGATTCACGCTCCTGCTACCGATTTATTTTTAACTCATAAAAAATTTAGTATATTTTTTATCGAGCTTATGGTAATTAAAAGTTAGAATTTTACGAAACACTATAAAGAATTTCTATGAACATACAGATTGAGCCTTCTTAGTACGACATTAGAGAATGTATGAATAACTCTGTACATTTACAAAAATATTTATCGAAATCTAAATTCTGATCAAGTTGGGAAAAAAGTAATATCATCACTGTCAGTCACATGGTCAGCACTTATTAACTAATTACGAGAGGGAGCATTCCTCCATTGAGCAATTAACGCTGTGTTATGCTACATTTAACTGAAAACGTCACTTTTTTCTTAATATGAATAGAGCATAATAATAAAATCTTTTCTAACATTTTAACATTTTTAGGAAAAATAGTCTATCAGCCAATGCCTCGGAAGGTTCTTGGTGTATATTTTGTCCTACTAAATATGGCACATTTTGTAGGTGAATCTCTGGCAATTGTCTGGCGTCATGAGAATAGTCAAGGATTTGTAAACCACTATGAAGAATTACTATAAATATAAAGATTACGTCTTCTTATCGTGACATTAGAACGTATGACTAACTCTTTTCACATACAAAAATATTTATCGAAATCTAATAATAAATTCTTTGCTAATAAAATTTTTAAAGGAAGAAGAGTCTATCCGCCAATGCCTCGGAAGGTTCGCGGTGTAAACTTTGCCCTACTAAATATGCCAGTTTGTGTGCGTACTGGCATGGGGCTGGCACTCTAACAGTGCCAGGCCAGTTGTAGTATAAATGACACATTTTGTAAGTGAATCTCTGGCAATTGTCTGGCGTCATGCCACTGTCGTCATGAACAACTACGTAGTGAGTGGGTGTAACGGTACCTTGATTCACTTTCTGCGATACGATGAGAAAGTCATACCTGTAAATTGAAAGCACATTTATTTAAAACTCATTGCATAAGTATTTGACTAGTACAAATGGCGGACTTATGTAATAACATAAGTCATAATAAATAATAATACATAATAAATATTATGTAATAACAATGATAATTATTATGATTACAAATTAGATTCGGCAAATGCGATTCGCCCTCTCTTAAGGCTACTAAGGGTTTTTCTCACCACCTCCTGATTCTTTATCAGAAAGTCAGTTACACTTTATATATTATATGAGTCAGTATCGGCTAGAATTAATTGGAAGATAATTGGCAGATAATTTATTTATCAGATTGTTAACAGTTACAGTTACAGAAAGGCCCTTAGTAGCCTTAAGGGAGGCGGTGCGGTGCCAATTTATGTACGTGTTTCGGTACCGAATAAGCCCATTCCCATCCTATCCCTCCACATTTTCCCAATGCTTTCTCCAAATTTATTTCTAATGTAGAGCCACCAATAGAATGCTGATTTAACAGCTCGGGATTGGTATCACAAAACACTCGAGCGATATTTTTAATTAAGAAAATAATAAAATTCTATAACAAACGCAAACATCTACAAAAAATATTCTTTAGTTATAAAGAAAACAATTATTTATTCAATCCGTTGAGCACTGTTACAATGTAACGTCATGTGACTTTTTGTTTTTAAATTTTAGTGATTTAGTTTAAAATACTAGGTAATTGCAAAAATATTAGGTACGAATTACTAGTATTTCTAGGCAATTATTCTGTAAATATTTAGATTTTTTTTTTCAGGAGACTACCACTTAATTTTTTTTAAATATTAATTTATTTGCTTCCATTAGATGTTACAAAGTATTTGAGACCACACATGGACCCTGTCTAATAGGGTGTAGCAAATTTATAAGTACATACTAGGCAGTCGGAAAAGTTCGCGGCCTTTTTGAACGTATGACTTGGGCGTGCTAAATTTCTGGCAAACGCTGACCACTCGCAAGAATGTGATATACCGTTTGACAATCGACTTTTTTGTAATGTGGGCAAATTGAAATTACAAGTTAAAAGTTTTATCTTTTGAAATTTTTTAACAATTTTAAAATGAAAATTGAATATGTTTTCATTTTATTTTCGATAAGGGTATGAATGCTTCTAGGGTTCGAAAAGTCAACTTGGAATTTTTTCACGAAGTATAGTGTGCGCACTAGTTATCTCGCAATAAATACGAATATTCATTCCACGAACCAAGGAACCAAGATGGCATATGCGCATTTTTGACACTCTTTTTTAATAGAAAATAAAGGCGAATTATTACTATTAGTTACGTAATTTTATTTTAGTAATTTTACTATTGAGAAGCAAGAAAAACATTATTTTCAATCCAATACAAACGCACTTTGTCTATGGAAACTAGACCGACGTACGGTACGCAAAACATACGCATGTATGCAAAAATAAAACAAAACTAGCCCCTATTAGTAGCGCATTAAGGTTCCCATGGGTTGATCTATTGCTGACTTTACAAAACGTGTAATATCAACAGAAACATACTTTAACTAGCACTAGAATAAATCAAAATTAACTTACCAATCGCGCTTAGTAATATGCCTATCAACGACAGTGCCCGGCGGAGGGTTCTCGTAGGCACCATTAGCCTTCAAGTATATCCTCGAATTTATCCGTTTCTGTGCTATTATGTACGTGAGGAACGGCTTGTAGTGTTCCCCGAGATGGGAAAAACAGACCTGCATTTGGGGAACTTCGTATTCCCTCACTAAGTCCAACTGGCCATCGCCTACGCCATCACTGGGGACAAAAATTTATTGAGCTGGTTTTTATTGATTTTTGACCATCTGCATTAGTTGGTTTAATGCGAGAAATAATTTTCAAGATGCAGTAATAATTTAATAAGTAATAGTTTTATTTTCAGACAAAATGTCGTCAACAGACAATGAAGCTATGAAAATGTTAGGTTTTGTCAAACGTCAAACGTCGCAATTTAAGTCCGAGAAAACAATTGTTATGTTGTACAACTCTTTAGTTAAATCGAAATTGATGTATTGCACGCCGATTTGGTCTCCAGAAACGCAAGCTCTAATATGTCGAATTGAAACTGTACAACACAAATTTTTCTCTTATATTGCCTTTAAATTCAAACTTCCAAGTCCTTTTTTTAGTCATGTTTATAATGAAATTGCTATATTCACAGAATTACCATCTCTTCACTCTGTTCGAGAATTCAACGACTTGCTATATGTATACAAAATTATATCTGGACAAATTAAATGTGTTGAATTACATTCGAAATTTATACCTTATGTTAACGAGCGAGATATGAGATTTGTATATCTATTTCGAGAATTTTTCTGTAGATCTAAATATTTATATGATTCTATGATACCAAGACTGACTAGATTAGCAAATCGTTATTTATCGATTGAAATGTTGGATCTTAATATCGGTGCAATCAAGTCCGCTTTGAGTTGTTTACTTGAATTTAAATAAGGCATCCTTTTGTATTATAATTTCCTACTTTAAGTCTACTACTATGTCAACCAATTTTCATTTATATTTTATATATTTTTTGGGCTTTTCAGCCTGTTGTATTTCCTTTTCAAATAAATAAATATATGTGTTAGTAATAGGGAACAAATTGAATTTAAAATTAAGATGTCATAAATTAAAAGCTTTTTATTTTATTTTTATTTAATGGCCAATTCCCAGGTGACCCATCAGCGATAGGAAAAAGTGCCATTCTCCCGGGTGAAAATATTCAAGAGATGATAGCAGAGCACTACTCCCATCATACATCGTAACGAAAAGAGATGTTTAAAGTACATTCCATTTATAGATATTTAATAAGGTAGATTTGATTTTTTTGAGGGGGGGGGGGGGGGGGACGCTGCAATTGAACAGCCGCTGTGCACACTCGACTGGCCTCGTTACTCCTGTTTCACAGAAGACTACCCCACTGCTTTTCCCGCTTATCATATTCCCGTGGAAGGTGCCTCCTGCTGGTGCAAGCCGGAGGTGAACAAAGTACCGTTTTATTATTTTACTAGCTAGGACATTCTCTTTAGATTATCTTAATAACGTAAATACATACAGTCCACTGATAGTGACATCCTTCGATGTCATTGCAACCGCGCCATCAACCATTATTAAAACATTTAATTATTAATTTATGGATAAAGTTTAATGTTACTGTTAATTATTATGTGCTGTTGCTGTTTAATTAATAATTTGCTGCCTATTCCATAAAAATTTAAATATTCACAAAGTTCTCCCACAGCACTCGTGCTGCTATGTTCATTCTTTATCAATCGCCATTGGAAGGGCTTTTTGGGGGTTGACTGCAGTACTATTACTCTTAGCATTTGAAACGGATATTACTAGAGAACACAACTCACCGGTACATTATAATTCTCTCAGGAAGAATTCCGTTGGTGTTCAAGAAGAATTTCAGTGCGTGAAGTATGCAGGATTTTAGACTGTCAACAATCTCTTGTTTATGTTCTTGAAAAACTGCCTTTGAATACCAGCGGGTCATTGTCTGGTTATACGAAGCGACGAATGCTAAAATAAAAAAATATATAGGAAAATGTAACAATGGGAAAGTTTACTACGTTTAGAACTAGCGGATTTTTTGTATTTAAATAAAAATATTGCTAAAATATTACGTATTGCGAAAACATTGTCGAAATCCATTGGAAAGCGACCGAGAGACAGCTATTTAAAATTTCAAACGCCCTACTTTATGTCGTCACAATATAAAAATACAATCCCTACTTAACAAAATTTAACATCTCGGTCAACATCCAACTTAGAAAACTTATAACTTCGTCATTGTTAAAGATATCGTAAAAAAAATCCACAAGATTATTTTGAAATTTTTCATACCTGTTTTAGGGAAGAAATAGAAGCAAAATGGTAAACTAATTTAAATGGTAATGGTAAACTAAACTAAATGGTAAATGGTAAACAAAAAAGTAATGGTAAACTCCGTTATAGGCATGATACCGAAATGATTTAAAACACTATAGGATAAGATGTAAGATTTTTAAAAGAAATGGTAATGTGTCTTTCGAACTTCTAGACTAATAAGCAATGACCGGAATAGGTAGGGTTATTTTACCTAAAGTTGTCGATAAGGTACAAAATAGAGTTGTTAAAACTACGAAATATATTTATTTAATTTTATCGATTTGGAAAATATGTTTAAAGGCAAATCTAAGATGGAAACCAAAAATTCAAGTTGCTCTGATTCGATTGAAAATCGGTACCTATCGGAAGGTTGTGGGGCACTGATTATAAATTTTGAGTTGAAAATTTTATCCGATACTACCTTCCAAAGACTAGAGACTGATAACTGCGGGAAAGGTTAAAGCTAGATATACGATGTTAAAACAAATATTGTAGGGATCCTAGGCCCGTTCTCCATTCAATTATGCACAATACAACATAAAGAACAATATAATATAATTCCTTTTTAATTCTTCCCACGCGCCCACATTGTCACATTATTGTTTTATGGACCCTAATGCTGTCTCTTTCTAGATTTTATTGGTGTTTGTTTTGTAATCGTTCGTTGTGTGTTACCAAAACAGGCGTCAGAGGTGTGTTTCAGCGTAAACGGGTCTTAGCGCGAATGTTTACTGTATTTATTTTACTCGACGTTTCGGTTGGGTTGCACAAATCATGGTCACGAGCTGACTGAAGATTACAAGATAGTAAGGACGGACGGGATTCAATCTTGAAATATAACAAGGTTGACCTCCATCCTTTCTTTCTGTCATCATTAGTTTTTTTTTTAAAATCAGTGTTCCAAAATCTTCTGATACTAATTTGCAACCGAATCCAAGGGCATCACATTATTTGCAGTGTTTTTTTGCATGAGGGACGCTGGAATTGCTAGAAAATCCGACAATGAGTAATTTCATGTGTAGTAAGACTAATAAGTAGTAAGAAAAAATAAATAAATATATTTCGTGGTTCTAACAACTCTATGATACCTTCTCGTCAACTTTAGGTAAATTAGCCCTACCTATTCCGATCACTGCTAATAAGTCACGAGTTAGAATGCGACTTATGTCCACTTATTTATTCCGTTTATGTACCAACTTACGTCCAGTTATGTCCGTCGGGGTTAGTTGTAAGCGGAACCCAAAACGCGTGTATACATTGTTTGCATTATGTCGTATAACTTACCACTAAATTTGAAGATCACTCAAGGTTAGCGAAATAGTAATAATAGTAATAAACAAACTGCAAAAACTCGCTGAAAAAACCGGACAAGTAGCGAATGAATTACGTGCAGATATAACAACTACATGTTGAATTATCTTTAACCGATGTTTTCTATTTTCGTTTTTTCTGGTAGTAACTAAAAGATTAAACAGGGTTCGTTAGAGTTATAACTGCATTTCGCGTATGTGTTTCACATTCACTATAACATGCCGGAATCCTTTGATAGGGAATTAAATATACCAATTTCTGTATGTACATTTCCCTACCTAAAATGCGGGATGAACCTATCTTAAATATTAAAAGGTGTTTAGAAAATAAAGATAATAGGATGGTGACATACCACATACGCTGCGTTTCTTGTCAATGATATCGTGGTAACAATCGACACCCACAACCATAGCAGTCTTATACGGTATGGGGATGTGCCATAACGTGCCTCCGAGCTTACAGTTAATTTGCAGCAGAATTTTCTGGACGATTGCACGGATCTTTTGTTGGTTCATTATTGTACGGGCGATTATTACCTAGAAAGGATAGATAAAAAAAAACTTTATTGCACACCAAAACAAAATAAGACAGTAACAAATATTGTAAGACATGAAATGCACAAAAGGCGGCCTTAGTGTATTCCGATATCAGCCTACAACAACCCTAAGCAGGGTTTCGGGCCTTAATTTACCCAGCGCGGATTTGTTATTAAAATTCTGGGCTTTCTCACAAAGTTCCCCCTCAAGCTAGTAATAATCTTCAAAGTGTTTTATGCATAATGTTTGTGATAATAAAATAGAAGAATAAGAATGCGACTTTCGTGTGTTTCCAAGGAGTCCAATTCTTCTGTCCTCGGTATCACTTTACCGAGTGGCTCGCTAACTTACTTCAACTGCACTGGACATTGATGAAACATGTTTTAAAATTGTTACTTATATAGAAAACTTGTGCTATTATAATATTAAAAAAAAAAATTAAATACCTGTGAAGGAATAGGCTTCTCAGTGCAACAAAACTGCTTTATTTTCTGATATAGATCGTCTTTTCTTGTGGGACAAATTAAGACCACCAACTGTAGATCGGGTGTTATGACAGACGTGAGAGCCCTAACATAGTTGTCTTTCCTGTCATTGGGCAGCAGCCTCATCTCTGGCTGAGATATGTTTATGCCAGTTGGGCCGCCGCAACGACGTATTGTTGCGACGAAATCCTAAATAAAGATTAGGAAGTCAATTTGTTGTTTTTTAAAGTCGTTTGAGGATATTACTATAAATAAAACGCCTGATTGCAGTCTTTTCTTCAATAAATAATTACACGTACCTAAATGAACAATGTTGATGATATCTTAGTTCTTAAGAGCCATACCTCACCGGGAAGCCATGGCTACATCGCTAATAGCGTCGCCAAACCGGAACCAGGACGAATATCCGCTATACAATTTCACCCTCTGTCCACTAAAATACATTGCAAAGTTCCACTGATGTATTTTTATGCACTTTTGTATCCACTTTAATCCTACATTGCGACTGACTATAAGAAATGTATTTTCAAGTTCTCGATCGTGTCCAAAAATGCATTATTAAGATAGTCACCTACTGTAATTTTTTTTTTTAAAGTATAGAACAAATTAGTTTCATTTTATTTATTCCATTTGAGTATCCTGAATGATGAAGGCGTCGTATTTAATTTTAATTCTTTAGATCTTGTTACAGGTTTTATTATTTATTCGTATGGCGTTATACTTTGCTTTTTTCAATGTATTTAATATGAATAATAAAATATTTTAACACTAGAAGCGCTTCTAGTGTTAAAATCCATTTCGTATAATCAGTCTCAATGCAGGATTAAAGTGGATATAAAAGTGCACATAAATTCATCGTTAGATTTTTGTCATGGATTTTAGTGGACAGAGGGCATAGCTTTTGTCTGGCGACGAAGCCATGGCTTCCTCTCGAGATATGGCTCTAGATCGGGTTTTAAAACAATGTTCCGATCACTTACCATTAAGGCGAGAATTAATTACTTAATGACTCTTATATTACAACTTATATAACATGGTCGTGTAGTATCGGCCGGGTTTAGCATAACACTTTGCCATTGTAATAATGAGACAGGGCAAGGTGAAGACCAGCGCTGTGTAGGAGAGTAATCACAGCATAAACTGAGCTTGGAATCTTTTGCGTTGAGCTATTTAAATTTCATTAATTTTATATACCACTGTATTTTTGTGTTATTTATGTGTGGCAAATAAATTATTTATTTATTTATATATCTCTTCTCGTGAGTTTCGTGTCGTGGCGACTAAGGGATAACAAAGTCTCTATCATAAGCCCTGAGGAACCACCTCTAAAACAGTGTACTCGGCAATCCATCATACGGCGACGTGTGCCATTGTAAGGCCATGCGTCCCTCGTGCACAGGACAATGTGTATGAGGAGGTCTGTGACCAGCAGTAGATACTAACAGGGTCGGTTATGATGATTTATGTTTTCACTTAGAAATTAAATATTGTAAATAGATTTATTCATACTCACATCAGTGACCTGCTTATCTCTCTCCGTGTATATTATCGCCCACCGCATAATGTCGACAGCTTGCATCACCTTATTCCTCGTCACCTCGTTGTTCCACTCGGCGTTGGGCTTACCCGGAACACTCACGTTCCCGCCAAAGTATAAAGTCTCTGGTCGGAGAGTACGAGCCGATAGCTCTATGGTTTCGGGGGCGATTGAAAGGCCCCAGGCAGTCAGACGGTTCTTTGCGGATTCGTTGCTTAACACGTTATGGATATACTGAAATGGAGGATTTTTGTCTTTTATTTATTTACCTGAGTAAGCTTCTGTGTTCCCACCAATGCGCCTACACAAAGCACCTTATATTTTTACATAGACTAATGCAATTCAACTAGGTGGTAACAAAAAAAAAATGGTAACAATTTTTTCTTTATTTATATCGATATCTATTGATTAACATCGTAGGAGGTTATAGGACCGTAAACCACCACACAAGCGTAATAGTGGATAGAATTATTAGCGGTAGATCACATTTAGCGTTTGGTCCAAATCGCATTTCGTCCAGATGCAGTAGGTCTATATTCGCAGTAAGTTGAATATGATCGTTTTTTTAAGTACGGTTCAGAAGAAAGTAAAAAAAAACACATTAAATAAACATTTTATAAATTCTTAAATAACGATTTTAATATTCTTTAAACAATAACTTGTTCTTCGCCTCTTATGCTGTCACAATCTTATTGCCACATATTGGACTTACTGCGAATATAGATCTACTGCATCTGGACGATTTGGACCAAATGCTAAATGGACCTACCGCTAATAATTCGATGGATAAACATACTCCAGATTTATCCATTCTTAGGCAGGCGGGTTTCCTCTCCACGTTTTCCTTCACCGCCGAGCTACCTTGATCTTTCTTAAAAATCCGTACTTAAATAGTATTAATATGTTTGGAAAAGCGTAGCACTGCTACGATTAGTGACGTCAGCATCGTGGCACTGTTATACGTGCTACGTGTGCTACAACAATGCTACGAAGGAATTTCCCGATAGTGATTTTCTCTCTCTTGGCTGTGATGCCACAGACGTGTCTTTGTTACTCTTACAAAATAGACTTTAAATTTATACTCGTGTGATTTCGGTTTGATTTCGCTCTGATCGGGAATCGGTCTCACAAATGTAAGTCAAATATAGATATTTTTAGACTATCTATGACGACTCCATTAATTAATACATATTATGAGCCTTTCTCACCACCTGCTGATACTTTATGGGAAGGTATCAGAAAGTCAGTTATACTTTATCAGAATGTCAGTATAAGCTACATTTAAAACTATTAAATTGTTAACAGTTACTTTAACAGGGGAGTACTTTATCAGCATCTAAGGGCCTTTCTCACCGGTGGTGAAAAAGGTCCGAATACTTATACTATAACTATCATCCTTTGCTAGATATAGGTGTCTCCCAAGGTTCGCTACCACACGATCTTCCGCCTTCTCATCAGCGAACTTACATATTAATTATACTAATTGTTTAATCTACATGAAAATTTATTACACTGTTACAAATTTTAATTTATTGACAAAATGACATTCACGATAAAATCAAATAAGTTTTAATTTTTGACTTTATAAAGGCCGCATGACATTCGTTAGGCCCTAGTGTAACCGACACTATATCCCAACCGCTGCCAGTTATTAAGCCAAGTAACTTATAAAGGCCGCATGACGTTGGTTAGGCCGTAGGCATGACCGTAGTGTAAGTAGTGACATTCTTTTCCATCAACCATAAATTTATCCAACTGGCACAGTTTTTGCACTAAAAATGGCATAGACGAGTAATATGTATGTTTTCTAACGGCCGCATGACGTTGGTTGGGCGTGACCTAAGTGTAGGTAAGTGACGGCGTCCTTCATCAAGCTGAAGTCAACTGACACAGTTCTTGCACTAAACATATAACATGTCAATTAATGACTCATGTTTAGACCTTTCTAAAGATCGCAATCTGAAGTTGCTGCAATAACCATCTGGACAGTTCAGTCAACTGACACAATTCTGATCCTAACCGATGCTAATTACTAAAGCCATATAATTTACTTTCCTGAAGGTAGCATTAGGATGGTTAAGCGTGACTGTAGTGTAAGTGGCGACGTCCTGTATCAACCTGAAGTCAACTGCCACAGTTCTGGCACTAAATAGATCCACCACCACCGGGTCCTCCGCACTCTTGCGCGCTTCAGCGGGCGAGCGCAGGTTTGAGTGTGAGGAAACCCTCGTACTCAAGCATTTTCTCAGGGGACGACGGCTCCCCCGGTCGTTGGGTGCTGACCTATGTCAGCCTATGCTAGCTCTAAAATTTTAATTTGCATCATCTCGCCATTACAGGAGCTCGCGATTCAGCGGAAGTCCTTCCGGCGGCCGCGCGTACAGAGGCGCTAAGTTACTAAGGTGCGTGTGTGGTCCATTATCGGCGCGGTTGAAAAGACCCCGCGCCAACTGGACCACGAAATCTTCTACTGTAGGCATCTGCACGTCGCGGGCTATGACGTCATTACGCACATGGCATCCCCTGCTCCTACAACCACACGTAGGGCGACGTTCTGCGGGGCCTGCAGACGTTTCTGCTGTGTTGGAGAACACAGCGAGTACCATGCCGGTGCAGCAAAAGTGAGTCGCGAGCGGAAGTAAGCCTTGTATATCCTCAGTCTCGTTCGGAGCGGCAGACGAGATGCCAACACGGCACGAAGGACCGCTCGCGCAGCCTTTGCCTGGCGAACCACATGGTTCACCTGTGGTATCATGCGCAGCAAACGGTCGATATGACAGCCGAGGTATCGGACTGAGGACTACGAAATTCGAAACAGATCCGAACCGATGCCAATTAATAAAGTTATGTAAATTTACCTTTTTGAAAGCCGCATGACGTTGATTGGGCGTTATCCTAGTGTAAGTGGCTACGTCTTTCATTAACCGGAAGTCACTACGTTGACTTTTAGACAGCCCAGTCAACTGGCATAGTTCTGGTACTAAACAGATCATAAACTCCATTGGCTCTACTTTCCCCGGCACACGTTTCTTGCCTCTGTAGATAAATACATTTGGTGAATGAAATACAGTACTACTAATTAAATAAGGCTTGTATTTAAACGGGCAGCAAATCATGATCAGCAAAACAAACTATTTTCGAATAACTGAAATAAATAATTTTTCAACACACTTGCTAGTAAAGTGGCCCTTATTGCAGCGTTTTTGGGGTCATAATGTAGCATATGAAACAGGCGTGCTTTTTACTTTACATTACCGCACTAGTGTTTTTTACATTACTTTTTTTTTAAACTCAGCAAAGAATTCTTAAAAAAATGTCTTAAAAAATAGTAAACTAAAATATAAGTCATAATTAAAATATAATAATTAATAATTTCATTTTATCAAATTATTTATTTTTATCAACAAATTAACATTATATTTTGTTATAAATACATAAATATTCAGTTTATTATATTTTTAATATTTGGCTGTTTGGCGGGTCAGTGCCTCTATTTCCACCTGCGCGTGCATAACCTAACAACCAAAACTACTGCGGGCGAAAAAACAGAATCTCCGCGGCCATTTTTCACAGATAATTGTTAATTCATAGCTGTGATTATTTTGAAAAATGTCGTAACGAAGAACTAAATATTTCTACGCCGCCGGAAATACTTAGTGAGGCACAAAATGCGAGTGATAGCATGTTGCCATCTAAATCAATAGAAAAATATTGGTGTCTCCTACTCCTACTAATGAGGAAACACAACGTCCTTCCACCTCCGATGAGAATGTTTCGTTATATCCGACATTTACAGCAACTCAAGATCAAATCAATGAAATTATTAATAATACAATAACACATACTATGCAAATGCCAACAAAATCTGTTGCGTATCATTTTAATAATTGTACTTTCAGTAATTGCTTCAATAATTAAACTTTTTATTAACAAAATAAGACAATGACAAGTGTGTTGAAAAACGTCGTATGAAACGCGTGAGTATTGATCATTACACTCTCGGCTCCTGCGAGCACTCTGCAATCCCGCCTCGACTGTAATGGCCAACTTAGCACACTTGTATCATAATGTACTATTAAATTACTAAGAATGTCATTACCAAGTCGACTACGAAACTCGTTTTTCTATATTGTCACCGGAGAACCTAAACCAACTTTAAATTTACAACCATCTATTTGCTGCCCATTCAGTGTTTTGTGCTGCTCATTTCATTGTTTCCTACTAAATAATGCCTGTCGGCCATCTTCATCGACGCGAATACATATAAACTATTATGTCGTCGAATAGGGCTCATCAAGTTCTACAACTTTTGAATAAACTTTTTTTCTAAAACGAACGGAAAATAAGAAAATATTATAACAAATATTTGTTATAGACTTACCTATAATAATATAACAAATATTCAATTGTAACAAATACGGGGACTTGTAACAAAAATAGACTTATAATATCAAATAAGACTTATAACAAATGTGGTCTATGGTAAAGGTATAAAAATGTATACATACTTGGATATAAGCAGTGGCTGATTCCAATCTTTTATTTCGATGCCGTAACTTTTTTTATAGTAGTCAATGAAACTGATCTTTACCATTTCACCTTTTTCGTTTCTCTCAAATGTTGACCGCGGGGTCATGGTACTGTCTATGGAGTCCACGCTGCAAAAACAAATTCTTATTATTTGTTTGTATAGTGAAAAGCGGACGTCTGGTAGTAAAAGCATTATTAGCCAACCAAAAGAACGCGCACTATTATGAACTTTTTTTTGGTTTAGAGGCAAAAAGTGCACATTTCAAAATGGCAAATGAGTCTCATAATAACAAATTCTCTAAATGGAACGTTCTCAAAATGGCAAATTCTCTAAACTCTATTCTCAAAGGAAATAGTTTTATTTCAGTGATTTCAGTATACACATGTATATACGCAGAAAGGGATACACGAAAATTCATGTGATTTTTAAGTGCCCATACTGAAATCACCTCAAAAACCGTTTTGTTGCCACTTTGAGAAGTTGCCAATTTGAGAATTTGCTATTTTAAAGAATTTTCCATTTTGAAAATTTGGCATTTTGAGACTCATTTGCCATTTGAGTAGTATTGTATATTTTGCTACTAAACAGTTTTTTGTCTTCGTAAAAAAGTTATTTAGTGTTGTATACACATTTTTGGTAATAATAAAGGAGAATGCCCACGAAAGTATGGAATTAAGGGCCATTTACGAAATCTCGTATAGTGATGAAATTTTCATATGTAATGTACTTTTTGTGCTATTTCAATATATATCCTTTTTTTGAATGCAATATGGGATTACGCAGAAAATTCTACAGGAATTAACAACTTTTAGGTTAGTGTCTGTCGGTTTTTGTGGTTTTGACAACATCAAAAATTTACAAAATATACAATTTATCAATCGTATCTAAATATTATCATTATCTGATAAATAATTTATCACATAAGTAATATATAATTTTATGCCAACAAAACGAATAACATTTTTATTCAACATTGTAAAATAAATATTTGTTATAATACGAGTACAATATCTTCACCTTCATCTTTAGTATTATCAAAGGTAGTAGAAAAATATATTCAACACCTGAATTCCGTTAATCAAAAAATGAGATTCAGATATGAATTTTAGCGTTCCTAGACGTCAAAATAATGGTTAGAGAAGATGTTTCCTTATCCCACACTGTGTAGAAAATCAACACACAGTGACAGATACCTACATGCCTCCTCACATCACCACCCTCGACAACTACAATCAGTAGCTGTTTCTTTACATAACAGAGCACAAGACCTCTGTGGCCCTAAACATTTAAAGGATGATTTGTTACATGTTCAGGAGGCACTTAAACGAGATGGATATAAAATTAGTGTAAGGCAACCACGGCGCTATCGTAGGAAAAGACATCCTGAGGTCAGCAGACAACGGGCATTTATGCCGTACGTTAAAGGAGCGACGGACAAGTTGGAACAGTATTAAGAAAATACTCCTTTAAGACTATATACACCGTCCTCTAAAGTAGCGGAAAACCTACGCAGACCAAAGGATGTACACTTACCGGCCGAAAGTAATACAAATCGGCCTTTAGAAAGAGACTATAGCTAGCTTGGGTTTTGTAGAGCGTCGTCTCTGTCGTGTGTCATTGGGACAAAGACGACGCTCTACAAAACCGAAGCTAGTCGATCATAATCGATGTGTATTACTTACGGCCGGAATGTGTAATACCCTATCAGATGCCAGGTGTCTATACGACTGCAGTAGAGGTAGTTCGTACATAGGTCACCGTAGCAGAAACCGTCAAAGAACATATCGCAGCAGAGGAACCGCCAGACGAATAAATCGGCGATTGCGGACCATGTGCTCAACACCGGGATCAATCACTGGATAGAAATCCACAGTCCAAAAATCCTCTCCACTGATCGCCACTATTTCTCCAGGATTGTGCGTAATAAATTTAATAAAATTAAACGTCGCGATTTTTCGTCTGACGCTACTTCTGATATTGTGAGTGTTGTGTGCCGCAACTTTCCGGACTATGAAAACCGCGTACTATGAAAAGCGGGTAGTTGATGTAACTGCCCGCAATTCTCGACGTGGACTACCCGCCTCTTCAGTCAAATCGTGACCATGGTTAGTGCAGCCCAACCGAAACGTTGAGTAAAATAAATAAAATAAACATTCGCGTTAAGACCCGTTTAAATAGATACTTTAAAGTCAGTCAAAATCTGTGTCAATACAATTATTAACATAATTAATGAAATATCATCGCCACATCCAAATCGCGTTAAACTTTTCTACATATTTCTCTAAAATATACTCTAAAATATATTTATATTATAGTTTTCCTAATATACACCTTCGTAAAAGTCAACATCAAGACAGTAGGACGTTTTTGATTGTTGTCGGATATGTCAATACAATTACTAACAAAACTAATGAAATATTATCCCCACAACCCCACATGGAGAACAAAAAATACATAGAAAGACTCCCTCCCTCAGACTCCCTTCTACCGGTTACGGTATCAGAAATCCAGGAGATTATTCAAAACCTTAAAATCAAGAAATCTCCTGGTATCGACGGAATACCCAACAGGGTGTTCAAAAGTCTTCCGATCCAACTGATCGCTCTCCTTGCGGCCATCTACAATGCCGCCATGCGGAATCATCTCTTTCCAGCCGCCTGGAAAGAAGCCGTCGTCATCGGCATCCCCAAACCGGGCAAACACCGCTCGGATCCCTCTAGCTACAGACCCATCAGCCTATTGAATACAATGGCTAAAATCTATGAAAGAGTCCTCCATACCCGCCTGCTGAGACACATTGACTCAAAAGGCCTCTTAATCCAAGAACAGTTCGGCTTTAGAGCCAAACATTCTGCAGTCCAACAAGTGCACCGAATAACGGAGCACATACTTTCAGGTCTCAATCAAAAGAGACCTCTCAAAACGCTAGCGGTCTTCTTCGACGTAGCGAGGGCCTTTGATAAGGTGTGGCACAACGGTTTAATTTATAAACTGTACCAACTGGAGGTGCCCGAAAGTCTCATTCTCATCATTAGAGACTACCTTACCAATCGCACCTTTCGCTACAGAGTTGAAGGCACGCTATCCAGCCCCCGCCCAATAAGAGCTGGAGTCCCCCAGGGCTCCGTTCTAGCACCCACGCTCTATTCACTCTACACTAACGACACCCCCCACCCCCCAGGAATAGAGCTCGCCCTCTTCGCGGACGATACCGCCCTCTACGCTTCAGATAGGAACGTACGCATGCTCTCTCTACGCCTCCAGCGCGCAGTCACCGCCCTAGGCGAGTGGTTTGTGAAGTGGAGGATAGAGATAAACCCGGGGAAAAGTGCAGCCATGTGCTTCCCTTCTCCCAGGGTTGGCTGTCGTACTCCTAAGCTCTCCCCTCTCCCGATAACCCTTCTCGGTCAAACGATCCCTCTCGTCAAAAAGACCAAATATCTCGGAGTCACTCTAGACCACAAAATGACCTTCCGAGATCATATCACAACTGTCCGCAACCGAGCCGCCTTTGTGCTCGGTCGCCTCAACCCCCTCATAAACGGGAGAAGTAAAATGTCGCTTAGAAATAAGTTGACATTATACAAATCTCTCGTTCGTCCCATCATGACCTATGCCTGCGTTGTGTTCGCACACGCGGCTCCCTCTCACATCGTGACCCTCCAAAGAATCCAAAACAGATTCATGCGCAAGGCCGTGGCTTCACCATGGTACATGCGTAACGTCGACCTCCACAAAGACCTTGAGCTTCCCTCCATCGTCAAATACATTAAAGATTCCGCCCGACGCTACTATGACGCCATACCCCATCACCCCAATCCTCTGATTGTCTCCTCCCTCACCTACACACCGGACAGGAGTGCCCCTCCCCGCCATCGTCGGCCGCGGCACATCCTGGACGATCCCGACGACCCGATCACCGCTGCCAATGCGGTTCACTCGAACACTGCACACATACACCGTCCCCGCCGGCGGAGACGTGGACGTCCCCCCCGATACACCGTTAACACACACCGGCCCTCAGCCAACCCTATATTCACCAGGTATAGACACGTGCCTGGGCGCTTCTCGCCGACTCGCGATCCCGCGGTATCCCCCCATTGCAACGCCCTAAGCCGAGGTCCGTTCCTTCCGCCGGTCTACCGGCGGGGGAGCCCTTAGGCTCGTTGCAACGCACACTTTTTCTCCTGGCTGAGCGCCTTCTGCGCTCGCCCTAATATAAACAAGCCCGGTGACTCTTAATAGGCCATAAGGCCACAAGAATTCAGTCCTGTTGAGGCAATCAGGTTTTTTAGTCGGTAAGAGTCCGACACTACCTGATACCACCTAGGCTGGCCCAGCCAGAGTAGATGGTACCAGGTGTCCTATGCAGGATTTTTCCTGATTGTCTCTCCTAACAAAAAAAAAAAAAAACAGAAAGACATTCAAAGTCAAACATAATAATAAATAGCACATTTAAATAAGCATAGTCAGTCTCCTTGAAAATTTCTCACTAAGAAGTATACAGAAAAATTAAGTGGACGGTGTGATGATGAAATCAATGATGAAAGAAGATGACAGTAAAAATAGAAAACGTTAGTTGCTAAGAAATTATTTAATGATTATTATTTGTTACTGTGTAATTACAATACTTATGTGTATATTTAATTAATATGAATACTTAACAGAGAAAACTTACCGGAACAACTTTTTGTTGTATGTGGTCATAACTGATACTCCAAGTAGCTGGTTTTCAATCGCTCGTCTCCACTCAATGTCCCCCAATGCTAAGCTTTCATTTATTAATGAAAGTACAGACTGTGTCCGTAACACGCGGTGAGTGGAGTCGAGAGTGAGCATTAATCCACCCTCGTATTCAGCCACTGCGGTCACGTAGCTGAAATAATAATAATAACCGTTTATTGCACATCCATAATATTGTTAGTAAATAATGTAAAACGTAAAACGAGTGGTTAGAGTTAAGAGTAACATATAATTATATAAAAAATAATAATAAATAACATTTGCTCTTCTGCCACTCTTAGACATCTACCTGTTTACGCGCACTTCTCAGATAGTGTACGCGGGATGCCGAAATACACGTGGGTTAATTTTGAGAGATCTTTAATTTTGCGTATCTTCGTGAATTGTCCATGAAATAATACTAAAGCATTTAATATTTAATTATACCAAATTAGAAGGACACTATCATGAACTTTATTTCATTTTATGAACTATCATGAACATATTTTTTCCAAAAACTTTTGTTTTGTGAAATTAGCTGAAAATGGGGTCTAAAACTGTCTCAATGTAAAGGTTCACGGTGTGATTTACGAAGTAAATATATAGAAAACAAGAGACTGAATTATCAAATAAACGATGTATAGAGCGATATTTTATAGGTTTATTCATAATTATTCCGAAACATGAATAATAAATTTAGCTAAACTCTTCCAACCAAACTTATATAGGATTTTCTTTTGGTTCAAATCATGAGTCACTATTTAGGGTCATTCGACGGCTAGATGCCGTCATAAACGGATGGCCGTATCGCTTTTCTTGGTGAATTTTTGTCCATGTCTGCTTAAATTGTATTGGATTTATTCCAAGGTGAGTACATAATTTATTCATTTTGTATTTAGGAATTCAGACGCGTTGAATTTACAGTGCAATGTGAAGTTAGTGGAAAATTTAGACTTATAAAATTTTAAAGATTTTTTTTATTTGGATATTTATGGGGTCACGTCTCAAAGCGATATTGTGGTACGTACGTAAGGCCCACTATTAAACCACTCTCAGAAAAATAAAGACATAATAAATTTGATTTTTACCAAAATTTGGCAAATATCCAAATAACTTCTGAACCAATGAATATTGCGGAACGGGGGGGGGGGGGAGGGGGTTAAATCATCGATTTAAGTATTTAGGTATTGAGGTCCCTCTTCGCCCTGCTTCCTATGATCCAGACCCCTTGTTACACCGTGTATATTTCAGATATAGAAGCAGAATAATTGACAAGAGAAGAGGCTCAAAACAATACAGAAAATGTTGTTATACTGTGTACTTTTATAATATTTATAATAGGTAGTCGGAAAAGTTCGCGGCTTTTTTGAACGTAAGACTTTAGCGTGCTATATTTCTAGCAACACTGATCACTGGCGGCGATATACCGTTTGACAGCTGACTTTTTTGTAATGGCGGCAAATTGAAATTACAAGTTAAATTTAGAATCTTTTAGAATTCTTTTTCAACAAGGGTATGAATGCTTCTAGTGCTCGAAAAGAGATTTGTGGTATTTACGGAGTAGATGCTTTATGAAAAACTACTGCAAAAAAAAATGGTTCAGTCGATTCAGGTCTGGTAATTTTGATGTGAATGATGTTCTTCGCTGTGGTCGTCATATTAAGATAAATGTTGATGTTATTATTGAAAAAAATGAACCCGATCGAAACGTAAGCAGTCATCAAATTACGGAAGAGCTCCGCATTCACCACTGAACTGATTTATGCAGGATAAACTGAATTTTGTAAAAAAAAAAACTAGATCCAAACATCTATTAGCCACATGATTTAAATGACAGATACTTGGTGAATATAATTTCCTGTTGGTTAAGTTAGTTGACTTCAAGCGTGCTCTGCGAATTTTATGATGCATAAAAATATAGAACAAAGAGTTTGCCCTAAATTTTCTTTATCCAATGAATTTCTTGTATTGAATCGTTGAAATTGTTAGAGACAGCCTATGGTGGGTCTGCTTTAACACTAGCATGAGAATGGTACAATGCTTTCAAAGATGTGGTTAAAAACTTGCCTCATTCCGGTCGATGTTCAACGTCTTTGACTGACGAAAACATCATAAAATGAAAGAATAGTAATAGATAATGGTCATTTTAGCTTAAGCGAGATAGCCCAGGACTTATATATGTCTCGTGAATCTGTTCGCACCAATTTAGTTAATGTTTTGGGCATGAAACGCGTCACGGTGAGGCTCGTTCCGAAGGAGATGAATTTTCTTCAAAAAGAACACTGCGAATTTTTGACCAAAAACTCAACGAATGTCATCGACCAAGCACCGTATTCCAGATATGGCCCCATGTGACTTATTTTGTTCCCGGAACATAAATTATCACTTCGTGGAAGACGTTTTAAGTCCATTGATACCATAAAACATAAATCGCTAAAGAAGCTGAAGGCCATACCGGAAAGTGCTTCCAAGAAGTGTTTCAACTACTGGATTATTCGTTGGCGTAAATGTATCACATCAAATGGAGCCTATTTTGAAGGTGACAAAATACATATTGATGATTAAACCCATACTTTTTGTTTTATTGAAGCATTCCCGGTACTTATTTCACAGATCAGTATATGTCATGAGATAAGGTTCGTAAAGATCTACATCTTTTCTCTAAGCACTTTTCCTAAAAAGAAAACCAGTGAATTCTCCCTTTGCGACTGGGACGCCTGTCATCGGCGTTTGTGTGAAATGCTTTCAAACATCAACGAATTGAGCTGAAATACTGCATTGAACCACGAACACGAACGTGTGGACCACGAAAAAAACAGGCTATAAACTAAGGTTCCCGTGGGATAGTGATCACGCGAGCGAAGCCGCATTTTTATATTTTCAAGCTAGTTGAAAATATAAAAATATAACTTACCCGGGCCATATTTCTAGCTTATGTTGTGGTATTTGCATAACGGCGTGCTCGTCGAAATGTTGCCGGCCGAAACGCACCAACTGGAGGTCCCTCATTATTTGTTTAAACAACACGTTGTAGATATGCACCATTTCGCTTAGGCGACGTATTCGACGGAGCGATATCTGTAACATTGTTATACTTCTATCCCACTAACGTTATAAATGCGAAAGTGTAGATGTTTGCTACTCAATTGCGACAAAATGGCTGAATCGATTGTAATCCGGATTAACACAGGATACGTAAATCATGTATTATAGAAAACGCGAAAGATGTAGAGGACAAAAGGTAGCACTTTATACTTTATTGCACATCACATATTATTATATTAGGTAGTCGGATAAGTTCGCGGCCTTTTTATAGTGAAACTAATAAAGACTTTTTTGTATTTGTATTACAATAATATTTATTGAACGGAATATTGTCCATTTAATTCGACTATCTTTCGCAATTTTTGAAGAGTGGGGAATGATAAGCTCTTCCGCAATTTGATGACTGCTTATATTAATATGACCACAGCGAGGAATATCATTACCAGACCTGAATCAACTGAACCATTTTTTTTGCAGTAGTTTTAGATAAAGCATCTTCTCCGTAAACACTACAAATCTGTTTTCGAGCACTAGAAGCATTCATACCGAATGTAACCATATGAAAAAAAATGTAAACCATATCTAATTTTCTCCTTATTAACTTCCGTTTTAAAATTGTTAAAAAATATGAAAAGAAAACTTTTAACTTGTAATACCAATTTGCCGCCATTACAAAAATGTCAGCTGTCAAACTTTCTCGCCAGTGATCAGTATTGCCAGAAATATAGCACGCTGAAGTAATACGTTCAAAATGGCCGCGAACTTTTCCGACTACCTATTATGATCCTACAGAAATAGTGTAAAATATTTTAATGTCAGTCTAAAACTAATATATCTCACTAAAGAATTAAAATGTATTTCATGTTTTTTTTATTATATTAAAAATAAATAATTGTTGGTTAATTTACTCGATTTTGCATAACACGTCCACGTAGTTGATACCGAGTTAAACGTACTTACTAACCAAAGACTTCTTAATACTAGCTTAATAGCCAAACGTGTGGTGCGAGCCAGATTCCTAATGTTTATGCAATAGCGAGTGTGAGACAGATGGCGACATGTTGACACATAAAACCTGTTTGTCGGACAACAAGATCCCACAATCTTGATTTATTTGTATATATTTTCATTTAATTAGCGTACTTATTGGCAATGGTATCATGTGCAGTGATTGATTGTAGTGTTACACATCTAAATAATCCCGACGAATACAAATTTTACAAGTAATTATGAATTTGGACATCATGAATTCCCAGTGTTTATTTTTTGGAAATAATTGCGTAAATGTGGTTCTTTTGCAAACGATATAGTAATATATACATATTTTAGATAGTACGTAAAGTTGATAGTACGTGTTGTACATCAGTGTTACGTCTTGCTGATTTTTTTACTCGACTACGAAACTGATGGGTTATGACCTTTGTGTCATTTATTTCCAAATAATACAATATTAAAAAGAAAATGGCTGCAAATGATTGACAGGTTGAATCAGACTCTTAAAAAACTATGGTGTGTAGATAACTATGGTGTTTAAACTATGCTTAAAGATACTTAGTTGCTTCGTGCTAAGGGATAAGCGACGAATTTTAAAGACTCGCATTTCCTACAGAATTTGTACTAGTAGGTAATATAATTATTTTTCCTATATTTAAATTATTATTCTGTATACCTACTTTTATTAAACTATCACGTTCGTTTCAGATAACATTAAAGCCAAAACGAAATGTGTCTTCATATGTCTACGGAGACGTTTCGCCTAATCCAACGACGTCAGTACAACAGTCAGCGGCTCCAAGGAAAAGAAAGCTGATAAGTAAATGCTACAAACTAGAAGTGGAGATAAAAAGTAAACAAAGGGTCATTCGTAATCTGAGAACCAAAAACAAATGAATGTCTTTAAAAATAATAACATTAGAATCAGTTTTACATGAATTACACAATCGGCCTGACACTTTACAAACGTCGACAGATTTAATAAACGGGACAAGTTGCGGCAACGGGGTTTAACGAGCAGATGAAAAAATTTGCCCTTACTGTTCATTTTTACAGTACTCGGTGCTATAACTACTTACGTGAGAAATTCGACCTTTGCCTTCCTCACGTCAATACTCTGAAATCATGGTATCAAAAGATAAACTGTGAACCTGATTTTACGACTGAATCGTTGTATAGGTACTATAAATAAATTAAGCAAAGCAAAAATTTCTATGTTAGTCTAACTTTGAGATGAAATGAGCATTAGAGAACATGTACCCATTCTACATTCACATGAGTGTCATTTATATTTTGATAGAGATTTGTACTGATTTTTTTTTATAAATTATAATATCACATCTTAGAACAAGATCCCTTAATCAATCAAATATATTTAGTTATGAAATTAATTGTGGAAACGTAGGTATTTAGATTTAAGATTGAAGCATCAGGTTACTTTAAAAAATATGTCAAAAGAATCATTACGGAATTATTTTAACTAAATAATGTTGTTTCGCAGGCTATAATAACTACATCAAAGCTATGTTTTACGTGACAAAATTCGAATGACGGATCAGTTTATTTACATAGAAGCTATTATGTTTGTAATCTTGATTATTAAATTGTCGAATCAATTGTACTTATTTATTAAAAATTTTAATTTGAATAAAGTATTATTTTTCTTTCGTTAAGTATTTATTTCATTTGATACGCAAATATAAGCAAGTTTTATATTATAAAACTTTCATACTTTCCCAATCTGGGTAATATAGAATTAGACGCTAATGCCTCGTACCCACTAGGCTAAAGCTTGTCTAAAGTTGTCAGTCATAATCATAATATTTCACATGGCTTGTCCGGCCAGGTGGATGTTCGACTCAGCATTTTGTTTCACATACATATATATATCATTATTAGTTTCCAGGATAACGACAATGAATACACACGCATCCTTTCCCTTCCCTTCTAGTAGTTATATTATGAACATATCGACGGTAGAAAAGAGAAATGGAATAAGCGACATACAACTTACTTTAAAACTTAAACCACAATACAAGTGTTTCGCTATTTTCCACTTCTACTTTCCAACAAAGATTTCTTAAAAGAAGTCTTTGTATAGAACTGTGAGCTTTAGGTTGTGATTTGTAATTATCGACATTACTCGTTATAAGAACAACACAACACTATTTTTCATTACACATACGGAAACTTACGTACACGTTTGCGTATCAAGAACAGTCACATGTCATAGCGATCTTTGTTTGTCTATTACGCTAGTATTAAGAAGTCTAGAAGCAGGCGCGTTAGAGGGTCCCTTCATAGGCCGGGACTGTCGGGCGACGCTGTCAAATTCGATGTTTCGCACACAGCGATCAAGCGCTCACGCACACATGTAAAGTTCAATAAAGGGGATTGCCCATGAGCAATATCGTTTGAATCTAAGTTGTGCCACAAGTTCAGGATATGAATAATTTCTGTTTTTAATAATCATGATTTTATAATGTAATATGGAGTCTCACATTTGCCGGATAAAACAAAAAAAAATACCCTTAAAAGTCTTTCTATTGTGTATTTTTGTTGGATTTTTTTACTGTATAAAAAATTCGATTTCTGTATAATATTTTTGGCAACACTGAAATGTCACTAGTCGTGCTTGTCGTTGGCCGGCGCGCGACATTACAAATTATCATTGTTACGCTGTCTGAGTTATTTCTCATGTGTGATATTGAGACTTTCCACTTTTAATGTTGTATTTAATAATCAATAGCATACTTAAGTCTTAATTTACCTATTTATTAAAAGGAAAACGATGTGTTTTAATATTTATACTTTTGAAGTTTACTCATCTATTTCCATGAAACTCGGCAAATTATGTAATTGCTGTTTATTTTTCTTGAAAGTATATATTAATTCCAACATAAGACAGTAGTTTTCATCATGGCACAACAATATTTCAATACTATGTTCCATAGTCACATGGGCATACACCCCTTTACCATGTCAGTATTTGAAAGCAGTTTTAAGTATTATCGATAAAAAACCAACGGTCAAGTGTGAGCAAGTAGTTTTAAATATTCTTTCGAAAATGTCAATAACTAGTTGAACTTTTTATAGTATTTTAATCAAAGAATTGTATCTGTCGGTTCCTTTGAGAGAATGTAAAGGAAATCAAATATGTGTACAGACAAGTGACACTTTATTAATGCGACCATTCCGGTAGAGGAATGCTAACGACTGACTGTATAATTTCTTTGCACTGACAACAAAGACACAAGAATTATACTGCTGTCCCTACATATAGGTAAGCATTATTATTGTACCTGTAACTTCTGAAATGCACATAATGGTGGTGAAATAAAACAATCACTCATCGATCACATGCATTATAATATACATAGACGTAAGAAAGCAAAATTGTCATAAGCCAAACAATATCAATACTCCGTCCACTATGTTACTTACTCGATGACAGATACCTATCTGTCATCGAGTAAGTAACATAGTTAGTGATGTCTGAATTGCTTCATACCAATTCGATCAAAAGTACAATCAAGAAGCTCACTTGTAAGTAGGTATAATCTTTAGCAAAGTATCATGGGACACCATAGATTAGTAATTTCAATGACGGGTAACAATAACTTACCATAATTAGACACAATACACTCTAATGATGGGATGATGGTAACTTGATAGCGACCCTTTCGTAAAAAGACTACCTACTTCGTACCTTAGGCTTTTATAGTCGATTACGCGCCACTCGGTATCAACACTAGCGTCTATTTCCTTCAACACAAGAGGGATCTCTAGTATATAATACGAACGTATTATTTAACTTTAATTATGACCACCTCAAGATAATCAAATAATTCACGAAGTGTTTACTACTGACCGTTCAATTCACACGATAGTAAAATAATGACTCAAACACCATAATGACAACACAACAAGCAATGTACATCTTCAGTTTCCCTTCGACAAATGTATAATTTTCATAGAAACTTATTTGAAATTTAAACAGCAATTTCATAGGTAAGGACTTTCAGCTTTAGTATTCAGCTTCAAAGTATTTTTTTTGTATAATAGGTCGGGGAGAAAGTCTTTTCGTATTGTGTATGTATGAAATTGTGATCCAATCACTTTGAATGAACTGTTTGTACCTGGATGGTCATGATACCATTAAAAAGGTAACATTTTAAAAACGAAATAAATAACTGTTTCCGGCCATTTTTTAATTGTTTTTCTGTCCAAGAAAATGAGTGAATCTAATGAAGAAATTCAATACATTTTAAAGTTTTATTGCAAAAAGGGAAAAATGCGTCACAAGCCGCGAAAAAAAATTGTACCGTTTATGGACCTAATGTAGTGTCAGTACGAGCAGCACAAAGGTTGGTTTAAGCGTTTTCAGTCAGGAAATCTTAATGTTAAAGATGCAGTTCGCTCCGGTCGCCCTGTTGCCGATAAAGTTAATGCCATTTGTGAAAAAGTGCAGCAAAACCGGCATATAAGTAGTTACGACATTACTGATGAACTGGGCATTGACCACAAAACAGTTTTGACTCATTTGAAAAAAATCTGGATTCACAAAAAAGCTCGGTATTTGGGTACCACACGAGCTCACTGAAACAAACCTAATGAACCGTGTACTTGTTTGCGATTCTCTATTAAAACGCAATGAAATCGAACCATTTTTGAAAAGATTGATCACTGGTGATGAGAAGTGGATCACTTACGACAAGAACGTGCGGAAAAGATCATGGTCTAAGTGCGGCCAAGCTCCACAGACTGTGGCGAAACCAGCATTTGCGCGAAATAAGGTGACGTTGTGTATGGTTGGAAAAGCATCGTTCATTATGAGCTTTCACCGCCGGGCAAAATCATCGATTCGGATCTCTAGTGCCAACAGCTGATGAAACTAAATCAAGAAATTGAGAAAAAACGCCCGGAATTGATCAACAGAAAGGGTGTATTCTTTCACCGTGATAACGCCAGACCACACACATCTTTGGCCACTCAGCAAAAATTGAGAGAGCCTTGGTTGGGAAGTGTTGATGCACCCACCATATAGCCCTGACCTTGCGCCCTCAGATTTCCACTTGTTTCGGTCTATTCAGAATTATTTAGGTAGTGTAAGGTTAACATAAAGAGAGGACTGTCAAAACTACTTGTCGCAATTTTTTGAACAAAAATCCCAAAATTTCTACAGCAACGGGATCATGTCACTACCTACAAGATGGCAACAAGTTATAGAACAAAACGGCACATATATAATATAATTAAATGTAATTAAACTTTTAAAAAAAATGTCTTGAATTTGTATATAAAATACGAAGAAACTTTTTCCCCGACCTAATATAAGAAGCTATACCTAATATTTCAATAGGAAGCTCATAGTTGTGGGAACACCACATGTCGTTTTTCGTGATTTTAGTGATCTTTCAGATTTTTTTTCTCAATAACTGTGATACTTGTATCAAATCGGGAAGATGTAGTTCTTTTTTTAACTAATCATACAATTTTTATTTTTTCGAAGTATTACGACTTAATATATGACTTAATTAGGGGAACGCATGTTCAGCGTAAGGGCGCCTTAACATTTTACGCGAGCGAGTGTCGATAGTGTTCTGCACGCACACATACGAGTAAATTAACTATTAACCAATTATTTATTTTTAATGTAATAAAAAAGTATACCGTTATTTTTTAGTTACATATAATAGTTTTAGTGTATTAATTGGCATACTAAAATACAAAAACCTTACCTTAATGTTGACTTTGCTGTTGTCGTGTGGATTTATAGACACTAAATCGAGTGCCTCGTCTGGTAGCATGTGTGGTACATACAGAGTTCGTCCATCAAATGTTTTAGTTTTGAAATAATGTATATGCTCTGTAAATAAATAAAAAATATAAAAATGCAGTGCCCCTTGCAATCACGAGAATCTATGTACCCACTATGAATCAGCTTTTTAAGTTTTTAACAACGAGAATTTTAACTAGTTTTTATAGACAAATGTAATAACTTATGTCTAGTAACAGTGATTCTTACTTCCTTAAAAAAAATCATTTTTGGATTTGTATTATAAAAAGCTTTGATTTTTATTTTACTTTTTTTAATATATACAAAATAAAATAAAACAAAACACCAACACACGTGGGGATGGTGAGGGTCAACGGCGGTTGTGGGGGAGAAAATAAAGAAAACCCCGCTCTTTCTACACAAGTGAGGCGTGCAGGTGGAGCGGCAATCAGCAACGAAGTCACATTCGGGCAGAGGTTCCGCCTACTTATTACTTTTACAATTTTATATTTTATAATAACGCCGTCGAAATATTACCGATTTGACAGTTCATGAACAGTTGGTTGAGATAACTTTAAAGTGGCAAATTACGGCAAATATATTTTCATCGTTAATACGCGAAAATGACAAGAGTTAGACATTTTTACACTAAACGTAATTGTTTCGAGCCCTAAATATTCTTTAATAACTGAGAAATAGTAGATTGTTTACCAAGGATAGAAAGTGACTGATTACCAACGAGGGTGTAGTTTGAGGCAAATCGATGGGGTTTCTTAATACTATAATAAAACACACAGCAAACGAAGTTTTTACATTTTCCTAGACTATACTTAATTACAACCTAGATTTAAATACATTTAAATAAAATGGAAAGAAAAGCGTAAAGACCTATGTCAAACGTAAGAAACTAAGTTCAAAGTGACGACTACGAAGAAACAGCAATTTCATAGGTAAGGCCCTAATATTTTTGCGTGTAATGTGTATCCATATTTTGTTTACTGCATTTTAATCGTCTATTTATAAATTGAAAAATTTGAATTAAAAAAAATTAAAATAGACAATTAAAATAATGTATTAAAATAAATGTAATCAATTAAAATAGTACTTTGAGTAATTGCAAATGATGATGGGCAAGCTCGCTATCAAACAACGGAGTCCGGTCAATCGCTCTAGTCCACTGCTTCTCCGTGATAAACCTCGTCGAACGACAGACAGCCTCAAAGTTACAAGAGCTTTGACTAAAACTCCCCGTCACCCACCATATTCACCAGACTTTGCCCTCGCAAGAAAATTTGCCCTCCATTTTCTAGCGGTGAAAAACGCCTTTAGAAAATTCATCGATTCCCGTGACTAGAAATTCAATAGCAGAGGGATCAATCAACTTCCATTAAAATGGCGAAAATGCATTGATAATTCAATATCGATTAATTTAATAAATAATTTTCAAACAAAAAAAAAACAAATTTGGAAATGAACTTTGAAATCACCGCAATAACACGTTTACGACCGTAAAAAAAGTTTGTAATCGTGCAAGCACTAGATAGAACAGTACTTTAGGCATCCATTTACCATATATGGATAGGATCGTAAACACACACATAGTTATGTTCCCTCTACATAATACAACAAAATACAAAACAATACATACCATTTAGGAGTTTAAACCGCAAGTTCATATAGTCTTGTTCGGGTGTGAAGTCTACTTCATACTCATAAACACGGTTTTCTTCAAAATTGAGGCGAATGAAATTAGCGGTTACATTAATTGGAGTTCCGCTGTTTCCTTCTTTTACCAATGGAGGCGTGTCTTTTACCTCGTTCTGTTCAATATAATGTTGAGAAAATTTTATTCACTTTCAATAAAAAACTAAATCTGTATATTTATTTATAACTAGCAGTGCCCGTAACTTCGTGCGCGTAGACCTTACGAGTGTCTGTGCTTAGATTAATTCCCGTGTGATGGAAACTACAAAATCCCAAAAAATCTGGATAAAAAAGTACCCTAAATATGAATGCTGGATATGTCAGAGCTAGAGCTGCCACCACCATGTTAACCCGGATTACGGGATTACCCCAGACACTTAACTCAGTGTTAAGTGTTTGGGGGCGAGTCGATTTGATTGCTCGCCAGTGTAGTTCCTTCCTATCTGTTTTGTAAGTAAGAAACTGGCCCACTGTTTGAATTGCTTCCATGCCAGTTGACTACTATCAATTTCAAAAAGTGTTAAACTCGCCTAGTCTAGTTTTTGAGCAGACCAGTTACCACATAAGCCGCCAATTATAACTCTTTAACAACATTGTGCTAAGTGAATTATGTACATATTTGTCGTACAAGCAATAAAGAAGAGTATTATATTATGAAAACAAAAAAAACAAATAACTTACGTATTTTTTATTTTTGGGCTGTGACGACGCCTTCGTGTTAATAGATGAAACAGTACTTGTTAACGTTGTCGCAGCCATTTGTCCAGACAATCTCGTGATCTGTGAGACCTCAGTGCTGCCACCTCCCAGCGTGGGAATTTGGGCAGCTTTCCTGGAACAAAAAACAACAATTTGTCTTACAAGTTATGGTTCAATATACGATAAGGAGTATGACTAGAGAATTAAATAGAATACAGTAATCCCCCCTATAACACGGTAGATTGGTTCCGCGTTATAGGAAAACGCGTTGTAGGAGTATTCCCGTATAACGCGTTTTTACGACCCCGTATAACGCGTTACGTATAAATTATTCACGTTTAACTTTTCTCGCTAAAGGGGGTTTAAATCGAATATTAAGAAAAAACTATATTATGAACGAAATATGTACGTTTTATTAAAATTAAACTAAATTAAGAACATTTTAAATAGAAAAAATTATGCATATGAACTAAAAAAACAGTTAATTTCAAATAAATTAACAGTTTTATTACATGTTTATTCGCTGTCGGAACTATCTGAAATAACGTTCCACCGACATCTTCTTTTAATAGAATGTTCAAAGGTTTCACCATTTTCTTTACTTAAGAGCACATCTTCTTGTTCATCTGTATTAATTAAAATTTCACTATTTAATGATTCTTCGTTTTCTATTTTATGTTTTTTCTGCATTTTTATATATGGTGCAAGACAGTGTTATATGGGGGAATGACCGTGTTATACGGGGGATTGAAATCGCGTAATATGAAAATGCGTTATAAGAAAATGCGTAGTGTTATAGGGGGGATTACTGTAATTTAAAAAGAAGAGTATTTATCAGATAACGACGAAAATGAGTTAGAAAAGGAATATGACCAAAGAATTAAGAAAATGAAACATGTAGTATTGACCAGAGAATGGAAAAATTATCATAATACTCACAGGGACTGTAAGATTTTAATGCCTCTGCCTATTCCTCTTGGAGGCGGCGGGACTACATTGGGTTCTACATCAGACGCAGGTCTAAATGTAGGTGCTAAAATCATATAAAAAAATAACATAAAACATAAATAGTCACACAGAAATGTTACTTATTTGTAAACATAGGTATTGGGTTACATTTTAATTTAAAATAGTACCTATTAGAACTAGAAGAATATAAATGTAGCCTTATTTGTTATTCATTGTATATTCACTAATCAGTATTTCATTAGCCTAATTGCTTGTGAATAATGTATATGAGTGATTGCTAAAGCACGCACCACCAGCAGGAAGAATTTCGGTCATTGTTATTGTTGAACCTTAATATGAGGGGTCTAATAAAGTGGTCGGTGATCAGTGATTTCATACAAATCTGTTAACGGCCAGTCTTGGCTGACCTCACTCATGTTAATGACCGCAATTCTTCCTGTTCGTGGTGCGCTTTAAAAGTTGTTAGTGGAGCACTAACTCACATTTTCTCGTAGATTATAAACAATTTTTAAAAAGACACAGCACACCGCATTTACTCCTGGAACACATTGATACTTTTATCAGGAGTATTTTGCGAGAGAGGGATAACTTAGTTGAGTGCGCCCAGTCAGCTATAGAATCTCTGAATGCATCCTTCCCATCATAAAATTAGGTGAGGCAAAGCGCTAATTAATTGAAAGAGCAATCTATTGCTTTTGTAAAACATATGTAAATGAAACTTACCTTGTGGTTTTTGTTGCATTTTTTGCAGCATCATAGCTGCAATGCGCCCCCTCCCACCTATAGTTGTTCCAGGGATGACAGTTGAAACACTTACCTAAAAATTAAAACAAATATGAAATATATAAATAATGATTAAATTATTATTAATGATGAAAGGGGAGTACAATTTATATGTTTGCGATGTTACGACACTAACTTAGGTTGCTAGATGTTCTCAAATTACAAGATATGTAAGGCTAAATAATGTTCATAAAGGGCTTTATTGTCCAACTTCAATCATAGTGTGATGGTAAGTCACCATTAAAGAAGCTAATAGTCATGTATTAGCTATAACTAATAAATGGCAATGGTGAATTATCATATTCTGCCAGTGTCAAGTTTTCTTCGTAATAAACAATTTTAATGTCTAAAACATATCCTGTCAATGTCCAGATCCGTCGAAGCTAGTCAGGAGTCGCTCAGTAAAGTGATAGTAGGTTTAGGGTTGAGCTATACTTGTCAGAATTAACCCGTACATACAAGCGCAGTACCGCACCGAGGTCATCAGCATCCGGTAGCATGCTGATGAGTGCTATCACAGAGGGAAATCAATGACCTGTACGCAGCAGTTTCTGTTCGGACGCAATATGGACAGGTCGACAGTCGAATCCGTGATATTTGCTTGCATTTTGCATGCATGCTAATCTGCACCTTTTGCAGCTAATCTGCGCCGAAGCAGGCGGCCGAATGCGATAGAGTACGAAAGCACCGATTAGGAACCCGTATTTAGTTGAAACTACATAATACTAAATCGCCGTACACTGAAGTGCAAGGCGAGTACGCAATCACACGCTAATGTGGCTCAGTGCGAACGATATCCCATGCAAAACAAGCTTTTAGTATGGGAAACGTGTGAATCGATGCTGACAATATAGCTCAACTCTTGTTGAAGACAGAAGAGGACCGCTTGGAAGCTCACGAAAATCAGTCTTATGCTTTTATTTGATTAATCACAAACATTAAACAGAAAAATCATTGAAATTTAATAAACTATCACTATTAAATTACAAAACGCGCAATAGACAATTTTTATAATATTCAAACTTAACTTCATTCTAGAGTTCCGTCAAAAAGTCAGCTAATCGTGTTTGGTGTTGAAAAGGTTTTTATTTTGTATCATACATAACTTACAATACTAGCAGCAGCACTCGGCGTATCAGATGGACTGGGTGTACTGTCTGAAGATTCGGATGAAGAACCTCCCATTTGGGCCTTTTTGATGGCCTGGAGCAAGGCCAGTCCTCGCCCGCGACCCATGCCTGGATCCGCCATATTGTAATCCTGAAGATTAAGTAGGCGTTTATTTACTTCTATTTTGTACATTCACTGTATGTGTTTAAATTGACAAAATGTAGAAAAGCATATTTTTTTAAATCAGTTATTCTTTCACCGAAATTATGCGAATCCTGAAACACGTCACCTAATTTAAAATACAAAGCCCGCTCTAGCTAAATGTAATGTTTTTTTCCATACATGTAAAGTTTTGTTCTATCTAAAACGTTCATAGCCACAGATCTAGTATTTCTACTACCGCTTGATATACAGAACATGCGAGAGAGAACATAAACCAAAGCACGTTCACGATAAGCGAGAAAGTCAGCAGGAATTGTCAAATGAAACACAATTTCAGTGACTGTAAGAGCTCAACGGGTTGTCAAAGGAAGTGGCCTAATTATTTTGAATATTTTGTGCTCATTTCGTAGTGTACAAGTTACATAACACAGTTTACAATTCTGATATCATGTCTGGTTTACGATTGCAAAGCTACAAGGTGTAACAATTCAAATAAATAGTATTCGCAGGTAAATGTAAAATACAATACTAAACTTTTCATGCATATTTCTCATTAATTTAGTTATATTTTGCCAACTAAAGCAATTGCTATTAAAGAAAATCTTTTTATTTTTGTTATTATATTTGAAAGATTGGGTTGTAAATAAATATTTTATATACATGTACATTCACGCTTTATTTACACAAGTGCATAACCCCTTAACAATTTTTATCAATAAAATTAATCAATAGAAAATCTTTCCGTGTATAGTTGGAGTAAATGTGCCCTGAATGTGTTACATTTATATTATGAATATCCCTCTTGAACCTTACATAGTTTAAGAGACTTTTGATCGGGATCTAGTCTTTTTTTACTTTATACGAGTACATTTTGTTGAAGCGTACTTGTACTTGTACTTTTATTAGTAATTAACACGGAAACAATTTCTTACATTTTACATAATATTGTACTAAACTCCGCAATGTGCATGCCTGAGCAATTAATTTGGTCTGGAAACTTACACATTGGGTATTCAATAAAATCATTCATGTTTATCATAAACTATTAATTATTATTATTTATTTTAAATTTCCAACTAATCCAATATTGTGGATGTCATTCTACACCTACAAATAAGGAGAAATATCATGACTGTCTGACCACTGAAGCTAGAAATATGAAAGTTGAGCAGTGGCTTCAGTTTATGATGTAAACACTTCCTAAAAAGGAATTTCTCGAAATTCAACTGCTAAAATGTATAATAAATAAATAGTGTTTTATTTTTTCATACGTAATAGCTATGTTATTTATTGATATCGAAGCTTGTCGCATATTTCAATTATGTACCACATCCCTAAACCAACATTATGACACACACTAGAATATGAGATTTTTGGTATCACGGTGACGGTTCACATTGTATGGCTAGTAGCTAGTAGATGAACATAGTTCATAGAACTGAGTACTCAATACCTAGAGTACCCATATATATGGAGCATTACGAGGTGTTTACGCAACGTGCGTGTAGCACATGTGGAGCACGACTCTACACAAACTTATAGGCTTATCAAAATTTGCATGTTTGAGTTTAAAAAAAGTTATTGACTTGCACGTGTGGAGTATGAAATTGAGAAAAAAAAAGCACCAACTACCGGAGAACTTTTTAATTAAAATTGCCAGGTAATGAATTATAATTTAGGTACAAAGTAACTATTTTGATAATGTTTTGTAGGTAGAGTAGAAATAAGTGTCGTTTTTTTCTATTACAAGACATCACGTTTTTTGTATCATAAAAAATAATTTCACATTCATATACCAACCACTTATCACAATTGAAAAATTACACCTTTATTTATATACTTTACCTTCAAATTACGGTGAATTTGATATTATTTTATATAAAAAAACGATTATTTCTTAGAAAATACACGTTAAGATTGGTTTCCTAACAATAAACAATAAACGTCAGTGGTGAGCAGCAGTGTGACCAGATTTCATTTGACGAATCTACTGCTTGTGGAGGTTAAAAGCTACTGAATTCTACCAAAAGAGAACGAGAAAATACTAAAAATCTATTATATTTTTTTGCTGTCGTGTTACAACGTAAAAACATGAATGTTTTCTTGATTAAACGATAAAATAATAAAAATAACAAAGAAACCACCATTAATTAAAGAAACCAATGTTTTTTTTTAAATTAAATTCTAAATAAAAATATAATTAAAAAAAAATAATAATAAAATGAAACTTAAAGTTAAGGTTCTTCGTCTTAATGTTGGGTAACATTGTCATAAAGCTGTTTTGAGTCCATTAACTTGATCATACTTCTGTCAGGATCAAATCTGCTACATCCTCCTTCCAACTGTCGTAGCCCCTCTTTCCCATGCATTATTGCAGCAACATTCTTATTATTAAATCGATTTCGATCTTGATTTTTAATCCTATTAATATCGGAAAATATTCTTTCTACTTTGGCGTTTGACAAAGGTAGTGTGGTCAAAAATACTCTTTATACCGCAGAGAACCCGAAAGTTGTGGAATGAACTACAAGCCGTGGTTTTTCCATTACGCTACGATATGGGGCTCTTCAAGAGAGCTGTGAACAGGATTCTGTAAGGTCATCAGCGCATCCGCAAGCTTTTTGGTGTTGCAGGTGTCCCTTGGCGGCGGTGACCACTTACCATGTGGTCGGCTTACCACTTACCTACTATCATGTGGTCGGCACGCTCGTCTGCCATCTATACCTACTATAAAAAAAAGTCACTAAAGCGAGGGAAATCGAGCACATGACTAACACACAAACGCATCTGCATTGCCTTTCCGCTGTTTTGTGTTTAATAAATTGGAATACTGAGCAGAAAGTGTGGAGAGAATACTTCAGATTTCCAATCGGAAGGTGTAGGGCGTGCTTAAAGGTTTGAATTAGTGGCCAATAGGGGTTTTTAGGAATTTACGTGCAAGAAGTCGTAAAGACAATGCTCCAAAGAGTATTGCTACACGCCCTTGGAATGGTTCTATAGAGCAAACAAATACAAGGTACCTAGATACCATCGGACCATCTCTGTTTTGCTGGATTCAAAGTTTCACCCGTATTCACGATCTCCGGGTTTCTCATTCTGCCACCACCGACGAACTTCTTCCAAATCGTGGGTCCACCTGGTTGGAGTCTTATCTCCTTTTTTGAAGAACAAAACGGAAGCCGTTGTGGAGAACGGCAGAGTAGTTGTAAATTCCTCAGAACAGGAGGCTCTGCCGTAGCAAAGCATCGTGTGAACAGCAAAGCGGTCAGATGCTTTACTGCTCTGGAGGTGTCCAATGGCGAATTCTAATCACGCATAGGTCTGGAATGTCGTCGGTGCAACTGCAGGTATTTGTTTTTCCTCAGTGGACGAAGTGAGGGTGTAGTTAGGATTTCATTCAGGGAGGGGCAAAGTAAACAATTTTCTTAGTTTTAATAATAGTTTCCATATGTTTAGTTTCAGATTATGTAATGCAGAAAGAATAAGGGAAGACTATGCCAGAAGTCCCACCTTACCCACCCGTGGTTACACCCATGGAACGAACTCCAGTTATGATCATGGTAACAGGAAGAAAAAATAAAACAAATTTTCGATTTTTTAAATAAGGTGTACACTAATGGTATCTATATTAATATATAATTTACATTTACCTACATCAATTTTATTAATGATGATTTTAAAAAATAATTACAAACATTACAATATTTTTACATTTCTATTCCTCTTTCTCCTGTGCCTTTATTACTTTACGTTCAAATTCTTTAAACACTTTTTCGCTCAACTTATCGCCTTCGTCATCTATTTGTTCCACGGTCACCACTTCAGGGATGTAAAATTGCATCATGTTTTGTACCTGTAATAACAAATAACACTAATATTGTATTTATTTATGTATAAATATAGAATGACATTTACATAATATACTGCATATATAGATTTCCAATCTCCTGTGATAGAATAAGATGCGTTTAATAAATATAAGCATTTAAACAATATTGCAGTAGGGCCTTCCATAGTTTTTGCCGTCTTCCGTAGATACCTTAAACTGCAGATAAAATACCTTAAAGCGAGCCTCATATTTTCGGGTATATGAAGCAAAATAATATTTATTACGGGTTGGTTGAGGGCCGTAAAATTTCTTAGAATTTCTCAAAAAAATGCGGAAATTTGTGAAAATAAGTATTCCACAATAAATAAGAATACATATGACATTTTGCCCATCCACGTTTCAAAAACTGTTCGCTATAGCAAAGGTATACGTGTGACAGGCTGTAGCTGTCGTAGCTGTCACTGACAGCTACTAAATCTATACATATAATAAACACTAAAAGGGTTGTCTGTATATTGAATTAATTTAAAGAAAATGAGGGGTATCTTTAGAAGCTACAAAACACAAAACTGGTATATGTGTCATCTTCATATGACACAAGGAAGTTGAGTTATACAGGAAAATAAAAAAAATTACTTTCTTTTATATAATTACTCAAAAAGTAATGGATGTTTTAACGAGGTTTTTACTGTCTTGTAGCTCAGTATCCAAACTAATAACAGTGCCAGTATCTTATCCTTAAATGCGTTATATCAATAGTAGGCTCAAAAAGCCCTTAAAATATTTATTGTCTCTTTGTGTAAAAAACTATAATATTATAGGTAATAAATTAGGATTTCCAGTGCTGTATAGTTTATTATCCGATAGAATAATAAGCTAACAGTGATAATTATATTATTATTTATGTATTCATATAATACAAAAAATGTCTTTATTATTTTCACTATAAAAAGGCAGCGAATTAGTATTAATATTAAATAGTTAAATAGCCGCGTTTAGTATTTAATCATGCAAATAAAATAATTTGTATTTAATTAATCTCATGAGAGTTTTCACCAACAAATGGCTCTACAACACTGGCGACTTTACAGATTTATATTCACAGCCTTCTTGAAGCGCCTCATGACCTTAGTAGAAATTGCGCGTAGTGGTCTTGGCTTATTCACCAACCACGGCTACGACTATGGATAACTAGAGACCTGTGAACCACAATGAACGAGGAAAGAACTAGCGTGAGTGCATAGAAAGCCTGAGTGCATAGAATTGTACCTAAACTTACTAAGTATAGATCAAGTAAATTATTGGGAAAGATTCTACGCATATTGCGTCACTAGCCCGAATTAATTTTCTGTTGACGTTGTTTTTGGGGATGCTAGAAAAACATATTTATCAGGAAAATACTAGCAAAAATATGTAGATAAGCCATGAATAGCACTATATGTACTCGCATACTAACAATCGAGACAGACTACTATCTTATAGGAAGAGACAAGTAAAGGTCATGGAATGCTGCTCTCACTTCTGGATCAGTATACCAAAATATCTGTGAAATCATTTGAACTACAGTGGATTTCGGTTATAACGACGGCGGAGTGACCACTTTAATGTCGTCGCTATATCCGGAGGTCTCTATATCCGAAATAATAAAAAATCACGTACATATGTATACATATTTATTTATTTATCATTTATTTATATTATACACGGCTGTTACTAAAAAAACGAGTTATAGTGCACTGCTTAAGTTTAGACTTTTGTGCACGCTGTAAGGTATATTCCATTTTCATAATTCCCTCTACATCTAAATTATTATTGCCTTCTCCAAATAAACAGTACTTTTTGAGCGTTGTAATAGCACATAATGCATCTCTAATTGTTGGAATCTCGTTTACATTGCAATCCTCTTCCTCTTCTTCATGCTCCTTTTCTTGTGTTTGAAGTACAGACTCAATAATTTCATTATCCGGTCAAGTCATCAGTAGTGATAACTTGATCATCAATATTCACATAAGTTTCCCAATCCGTAACTGTTGCTTCCGCTGATGATAATCTCGCCAATGGCAAGTTATCCATTTCATCATCAGAATCTTCATCAGTTGTATTAATGGTAGAAAATTTACCAAACCCAGCATGTGAAAAACATTTTTTTATTGTATCTGGAGTAACTCGTGCCCATGCTGTTGTTAACATTTCAATGCCATCCAGAAGATTGACGGCGAAAGGAGTCGAGCTGTTTTCATTGTCGTTTACCATTTTCTCGACAAGAAGCTTTCGATAATGGCTTTTCAGAGTCTTAATAATACCTTGATCGATAGGCTGAATAACTGACGTGGTGTTTGGTGGTAAAAATGCCAGTTTTATGTTAGTCAATTTTTGAATGTGTGGGTGAGCTGGACAATTGTCAATAAATAAGATGATTTTTTTATTGTTTCTTCTTAGCTCAGTCCCATTTCCGTAAAACTTTTTCAAAAATTTCTGATGTCATCCACGCCTTTTTGTTGGCTTCGTAATCAACTGGCAAAGTTTTAACATTCTTGAAACACCTTGGTTTTTTCGCCTTACCTATAACCAGCAATTTACGTTTTTCACCTTCCATACTTGAAGCAACAAGCACCGTTATTCTATCTTTTGATAGTTTCCCTCCTGTACATTTTTCTCCTTTGAATTTTAGCGTTCTATCCGGAGTCAATTTAAAAAATAATCCGGTCTCATCAGCGTTCCATATTTGACTGTCGGTATATCCCTCAGTTAATTTTGGTAAAACTGTTCGCAACCAATTATCACAGTCGTTTTGCGATACACTAGCGGCTTCTCCACAAACTTTACCGACCACTATATCATGACGTTGTCTAAATCTGTAAATCCAGCTTTCTGAACATTTAAAGTCTGTTTTCCCAAGCTGTCTGGCAAAATGATTAGCTTTCTCTTGCAAAAGAGGACCGCTTATAGGTACCTTTTGGCTTCTCTGTGCTTTAAACCACACTAGAAGTACATTTTCAATATCTTGATGAGTTGGATTACGATTTTTCTTTATTTTCAGGGATTTTGATTCAAAACACTGCATAATTTTAGCGCGGTTTTTCCACATCGTTGATATTGTAGAATGTGAAACTCCAAATTGTTTACACAGATCAACATTGTTTTCACCATTTTCCAGTCTCGAAATGATGTCCACTTTTTCTTTAACAGTAAATGTACGTCTAGGAGCCATGTTCACAAGTTTAAGAAACGATGTTTACTCACTGGAAATTGCTACGTAACTGATTCATAATTTTAACTTCGTGCACATGCTAAGTAACCTTACCCACAAACAAAGCATTTGACCATCTGCGAATGTAAACAAAAGATTCTTATCCTTTGTTTACGTTACATTAAAGCTTATGAATGAGTCTTTGTGCCTTTGCCGACTCAGTCTCAATATCCGCAAGGAATTTCTAGGAATCTGTCCCAAATAGTTCATAAAAACAAGTTAGCCGAATTAGGCGTTATATCCGGAGTCGCTATTGCCGAATGAATTTCCTACGAAAGTATGGTATGCTTTAAATTCTAGGGACGTAAGTTCGACGTCGCTATAACCGAAAAGTCGTTACAACCGAGGTCGTTATTAATGAAATCCACTGTATATTGAAAGTTTGAAAGCATAGGGTTAACTTTTCTCGACTCACATTTGTGAGATTGTGAGTTGAAATCCTCATTCACTGCATTTCAACTTATGTATCAATTTAATAATATCTCTTTAAAAAATTACACAACACAACAAAAAAATATGTATTTAAATAACAATAATAAAAATTTAAATAATAATAAATAAAAAATAAATCTGAAGCATATGTATTTATTAATCTGCACTATGTCGAGAATTATGGGGTGGATAGTGCCAATACCCCTTATTGATTTAATTCGAAACTTCATGTAGTGTATGTAGTGAATAATTATAACTAACCCCATTCTTTAGAGTAACTATAGAACTAGGGCATGATGAGCATGACCCCTGCATCTTGAGTCTCAGTATTCCATCCTTAAAGTCCACAAACAAGACATCTCCTCCATCCTCTTGAACCGTTGGCCTAATGCGGGTATCTAGTAACTCCTTTATCATTTGTACTATTTCATCGTCATCTTCGTTGATTTCTGTAAAAAACATTAAATTTCATTATAATCTGACAACAAAAAATGCATACAAAATGTTCAGTCAAATGGATATTTTCTTTCTTGCTCTTAATATTTGCATTTCAAATTTCTTGACTCGAACATTATTTTAAATCTTTTTTTGGAAAACCTTAAAAACCAGATTAAAAAAAAATTGAAGAATAACATATTTATATTAAAGATTTTCACAATGCAATAAATGGACATTAATGTATTAAAAAATCTGAAATGTTCATCTATTAATTAGTTTAACCTGTTAAGGACTGTTAACCTGTTTAATTAGTTGAGGAATGTTATCTACATCTAAGACTAGTGTCTTTAGTAGATTATAAGACTAGACTGCTTGTAAAATTATATTTTGATATTAAAGATGCTAATAGGGTGTTATTTTTAGGTAATTTTGATAATGGGACATGGCTCATAGGTCCATTTAGGTTTATAGGTCATATATATAGGTTAGGCCAGGACATTTTGCTAATTATGGGTCATTCAGATATGAAAGGAAAAATTTAGTCTACCAGTTAATTATATATTTTATAACATTTACTCACGAGTATCTCCAGAAGGTTTAGCATCAGTAACAATGGGAAGACCACTGGCAAAGAAGTCCATGATTGTTGCAAATATTTCTGGTTTCAATATCTTCCATTCTACATCATCATCATGTTTGGTAACAGTTATAAAGTCAGGTCCAAAGAACACTGCTTTTACACCTTCAATTCTGAATATCATTTTGGCTGAAAATAATATATGAAAATATAAATTTATTATTTTTATTAATTAAAGTTGTACACTCTTGGATAGTTCCAACTATGGCTTTGCAGTGGAGACAAGTTGAAAACAGTTTTTTTCATCAGAGAATGGAATCATTGGTAAATCACCAGAGATTTTAAACCTTGCATACAGCACATGTATACTATAAACTAGTATCAAACAGTGATGCAGAGAAAAAATGATCATCTTACCCATATTCCAAGGTCTTTTTCTATAATTTTGGTGCTTATTTTGCTCGATTTTATTCAAGTAACAACCATTTTTGTGTGGTTTCTGTTTACTAGTTCTTCTCCAATAATTCAAGAATGGCAAAGCCCTAAGTAGAACCCACCTGACCCTAGTAGAACCCTAAGTTATTTGTCATTAATTCCTAACCCAAAAGTTTTCTGGAAGAGATTGTTTTTAACAATAAGACCACCTATTGTATGCTACTATTGGTGCCGGCAACTTCATACATGTAAACTTTAGTGATTCCTGTGGGAACTCTATAATGGATTGAGATAAAATGTACCCTAAATGTTATGCGATGCTAATGTTAATGTCAACCCTAAATGCGACATACAAAAATGCATCGGTCAGAACGGCACATCCTCAGGGTGAACACGCAAACAACCACGCTGCTTGTATCTGAGGCGGGGCGTGAATCTGCTAGCAAAATATACGTATGCAGCGAATGATCACAATGAGCACCCACGTCCACAAAGCCTGAAGCAAACGGTAGTGTTGATATAAATAAAACTGCAGAAATATTTTTTAAAAAATCCTTACCTAGAGGACTGCATTGAGCTGCACCTATGTTGGGAAAATCCATTGTCTGACCAGGTTCCAACACCTTAGTGCCCGGCATAAACTTCAAACTGTTTGGATTCGGTGTATCCTGTGTCTGTATGAACATTGTGCGACACTGGCAAGCGTTTAAATAGGGCTTTTTATGTGTATTTCTGGATTCTAAAGACGTATAAGACAGGGCGCTGAAGTTCTTTACATCACTGTACCTAAGTGATAAGAAATAAATGTGAAAATTTTATTAAAAGCAAAGATGAATAAAATGCGACGTTGAAGTGAAACACACCTGTATACGTTCAAGAAACATAGACGCCCACATTGATTTCCTTTTTTGAAGACTCTTAAGGAATTTCGAAACATATTTTTGGTGATTTGTAGAAATTGCACAAATAAAAATTATTCAATATAGAAAATCGGAGAAATATTTTGATGTAGGTTGGTGACACTTTTTTTCTTCATCGTAAATTGCAATAGTGTAGGTAGCACATTCTGCCACGGGCAAAATTTCTCTGCTTAGTCTAAACAATTTTAAAGTCTAAGGCTAAGCACGCACTACAAAAAAAGATCATTCCAAAAATAAATCGCCATCTGTAAACAATAAAATTATACTATGATCTGCGCATTGGAAAAAAAATTGCATGCGATTTGTAATAGGAGGTTCAGTGCAATGGGATATCATACGATTTTTTAAATGCATCGTTTTTTTTTTTTTTTTTTATGTACGTAGGCGGCAGACGAGCATACAGTCCACCTGATGGTAAGTGGATACTGTCGCCCATAGACATCCGCGATACATGCCAACATTAGTCCAAAATGATAAATGTTGGCACGTCCCCGGATGCGCTGCCTACCTTTGGAGATATAGGAATGGATTTGGAGAAAGGGTTGGGAAAATGGGCAGGGATAGGATAGGATAGGATGGGAATGGGCTCTGGCACATCTCACTCACTACCGAAACACGTACGTACATTGGGGAAATACGATAAAGTGGAAAATGCAGTACATTTCAAGGTAGTCTTCTGTGAGAGAGGGGTAACGTGGCCAGTCGAGCGCGCCCAGCGGCTGTTGGATTGCAGCGTGCACTCTCCCCCGCCAAAATCGCACGAAAACTGCTATATCGCACGAAAAAATTCCGAGGTCTTAATGCTCTTAATGCTTAATACGGGTCTGGGTGTCCAGTTGTGTGTTCGTCTTTGTGTACGTCCTATGACACGGGTAAAATACATTACCTATGCAAATCTTAGAGAATCGTACAGACTTTTAAGGGGCAAAAAATATTTTGTTCTTTAAACTTCGAGCTTATTATATTTATTTTGTGAGAATTAGAAAAATATTGAAAAAGATTTTTTTTTTAAATACAAGCTTTACCTTTGTTTTCAGTGAAGTTAGTAATAGTATTACTAACTATTATACATATTAAGGCTGTTTTTTATTATTCCACTGAGTTTTTTTTTATTTTTTTACTTATAGACTAGACTACATTAAATCTAATGTAGGTGTGTCCTTTCACAAGCATCAAAAATAAAATGATGCACGATAAGAAACGAAAGAAACCTTAAAGAAACGTAAAAACGTTATGAAGAAAAGCGTAATAGTTTTTTTTTTTAAATTCATGCTTGTTTTAATTAATTCATCGAAGAAATTGACGTTGTGAAATTGTTCTGAATTGAGGCCAGGCCAGTCAGGTTTCAAAAATTGAGATGTCAAGTTTTCAAGACATGATTTCTTATTTTTTTTTAATATGATGTAGTACGTTGGTAAGTCAATAGATAAAAATAATGTTTTTATTTGCAGGTGTTTTTTTTTCTATTTCTTCTGGCCAAACTGAGCCAAACCACTATAGTACACACGGAGGAGTTCGTAAGTGAACTTAGTAATGTGTATTTAGGACTTAGTAAGTCCTCCGTGATAATGCATATAAAACGAGATAACTCGTAATTGGCACTGGAAGAAAGCAAAAATCACACGGCTTATCTCGGGCTGGGCATACAGATAATGTTTTATAACAACGAGTTAACTCGGGTTTGGCATGTGGAGAAAGATTTTCTTTTTAGATCTGTCACGGAATATTTGAAATAATTCTTCCCGCAGAGAAAGGCTTATTCATTATTCATTCATCATTATTATTACGTTATTCATTATTTTATTTCTCAATATCCATGAATCGACTTTTGATCGTACACAAATTTGCAATTAAAAGATTTAAAAGCCTCAATTAAATTTACAAATTAAAAGCAATGTGTATTGTGTTTTTAAATCCAAATGAATTGTTAATTCCCAATTCTTTTTCTTGCTATATTTTTTAAGTAAAGCCTGACCAGAAAAATAAAAAACTTGTTCTGGGGACGCCACATTTGCTTTTTTCCTAGTTAGGGTTATCAGTAGAAGATATTAGTTCTATTAGTTTTACGCATCATGGCGAGGTTTTTTATTTTCTTGGTCAGGCTATAACAATAATATTATGCACACTTTTGTTTTGAAGTCCATTTTTACATGTTCACAGACCGCACACGTCATGTCTCGACGTTCGTGCTTCGTTCACCTTCCTTCACCTGCAATAAAAAATTGTAGGGCAGGTAGGCGTCGTATCCTCTCTGCGATATTATTTCGTATGTTCGTGCGATTTTTAAATCGCATCGCAGTATTCGCAGTGCGCGCCTAGCCTAATGTATCCAGTCAACGTCCATCAGGAGTCGCTCAGTAAACTGATAGTCTGATAATCACTGATAGTAGGCTTGCTGAGAACAGAAGAGGACCCTTGGAAGCACACGCAGTCTCGTGCTTTTATTTTTATTATCACAAACACCACGCACTATAAAACGTGCATTATAAAGTTATACCATGCATTATACCACGCACTATAAGTCACATTATAAAACTGCAACAACGCTCATTACAGATGCGGCGGGCCGCACTTTGCGCCCGTTCAACGCACATTGCGGCGGGCCGCGTCGCAGCGTATAACATCGGCGCATCAATACGACTAACGAGCGGTCCGGCAACAGTGCGCTGCGCTGCGACGCGATGCGGCCCGTTTATATATGTAAAATATGTATTTTACAATGTATGAAAAAGATCCAGGGGGGATTCTTGCAATGTTATGCGCTGCGCGCGCGATTACTCGCGGTTCTGATTGGATGATTGGTCGGACTCGTTCCCCTCCCGTGTCCCATAGATCATCGGTCAGGCTTTAATAGACTGTATTTCCCAACGACAGATTTTATGTTAAAGTTCAAAAACTAATAATCTAATAATATCAGTGTCCTACATACATGTTATAGGAAAACAGCTCATGCGCGGAAGAATAGTTTAATATAAAATTTTAATATCTTCAATTCCACCGTAAACAAGTTGAATAACGTAAGGAATATAAGGACTGGAGGATCAGAAAATTCAATTGACCTACCTAGATGTATTTTTGTATATTCTTAATTCTCATTCATGAAGTTATGAGTTCAAGTCCACGGCCGACACCAGCTCAGCGGGCGGCGAAAGGATCACATCGCAAGGGAATACTCCGCATAGATACTAAAAATCTATAACATGTTTACTCAAAAGCACTGCGCTCTTGTTATAGGTTATATGCAGCGGCGGGGCAAGACCTAAATTTGATGTGGGCGAAAAAAAACTTACTGTATTTCTCATTTTCACATATTATACCTAATCAGGAACACACAAAAAATGTTACGAGCTTGAGAACCTCGTATACAGCGGGAAGTTCCAGAGCTGGCCCACAGGGTTAGCAGATTGTCACATTTTTCACGAATCAAAGCTGCATGAATTTTCGAGGCGCGAGGCCCATCGGGCCGCGAGGCGGTAGGCGGTGGCCCACGTGGTTATATGGCCCGAAACCCTACAGTGATTTACTGTGGTCTATGTAGGACATTAGAAGCTGATATCGATATTTTTCTAGGCAGGACAATAAATGAAATAAATTGATAAATTCATATTAGTACTTATTTTTATTTTTCTTATATTAACAGTTATTGTTACTATTCTAATTCTAAGCCACTTGAAATCATAATTAATTATTTATAAATTTAATTTCCTAGTAGGTAGGCATTTAAATTAACTATGTGTCTGTACAATGGCAGTGTTTAAATTAAAAACATTATAATTCTATTTATTACATTCTATCATATAATACATAGGTAATATATAATTTGTTTTTAACGATAATAGGTGTCTATAAAAATTAAGAAGATGAGAATTAGAATTAAAGACTTATTGTAATAGTAAAGATACTAATGAAATACATACATCATAGACAATAAAATTATTATAAAAGACACAATAAGGCTTATAAAATCCTTTATGAATATTCACATTCAGATCTCTCACAAAATGTACATAAACTACTTTCCTTTGCTTCACACAGTTAATAATGGCGGTGTAGATTAAATTGATAATCTAATAATGGCGGATCCCCACGCTCCAATTTCTATTGATCACCTGGTGATTTCAAATGTTTGAACAAAATTAATTAAACAGCATTGAAACGTCAAAATACATTTTAAGCACCATATCGTACATCGCTGGCACAAAAAAAATTGTCTTAATTTTTTCATTTGGTTTATTCTCATTGGCCACGGTGACCCATCCTCGGTACTATGGCGTATGGGAAAAAAGGGGCGTCGTCTATGGTTTCTTTTCCGGGGATGATGGGAATTGTATTATGGTATAAAAAAGGTACCATACTTTTTTCCCATCCGCCACGGTACCTACGACGGGCCACCGTAGCCAAGGGGAATAAGTCTGCCATTTTCTTAAAACCAAAAGTTGAATAAATCCTAAAATCTTTGACGTCCAATTATTTATATATATATGGCAATGGTGTAATTAGCACAGTCTGCCACTTACAAGTTTAATTCGCAATAAACAATTTTAAAGTGTAAAACGTACTCGTATCCTGTCAATCTCCAGTCCCGTCGAAGTAAGTCAGGAGTCGCTCAGTGAAGCAATAATAGGTTTACTGAGGACAGACAACGACTCTTTGCAAGCTCACGAAAAATGCAGTTCCACGCTTTCATTTGATTATCACAAACATTATGCACAAAAAATACTTTGAATTTTAATAAACTATCACTATTAAATCACAAAATGCACAATATACAATTTTTATAATATAATAATCAAACAAAAACTGAACTTCACTTCTCGAGTTGCCGTCAAATAGTGGACGTTCAATTTAGTCCATAATACCTACAATTAAGTATTAATATAAGCAAGACAGCTCGATGCCTATAACGTCGATAAATAATACACTCGAGTATGAGCAAATTTTGATACCAGTTTCATTTTTGTTGACCAACTTCTAGAATCATCTGAACAGTTTCAATTGTCTTGAAACTTAAAAATATTGAAAAGTAAAAGTGGATCCACAAATATTTTTTGATATAAATCTACTCAAGCTTCTTACATCCATGTTTAATAAAATCAAAGTAGCAAACTTATTGGAATGCTTGAAACAATTTTATGTTATGGGTTACAGCGGCACACACAGCACGATGGGAATAGGAACCAATCCATGAATATGCCAGCGCAGTCGTCGTGCGGGTCGTAGGCGAGCAGGCGATGCCATTTGTATTTCTGCTCACATCCACAATCGCCTGTGCATCTCGCCGTAGACTTTTTGCTGAAAAAATTGCAATAAATTAATTATATTATTAGACGAAAACCCAACTAGCAAAAAATAGTTTTATAAAAGTGATACCTATACATGTTGACACGCGGGCGGGATCGGGCGGGATCGGGCGGGATCGGGCGGGATCGGGCGGGATCGGGCGGGATCGGGCGCAGTTGTATTGCAATGTAGCGACATATTCAATATTCATGTTATCGCCATAGACCTACCTATTATTTTACTCCCATACCCAATTGTATTGCAATTTTGTAATTGCAACAAACAAAAAATTGTTGCAACGAATACTCTAATATACCTATCACTTCAGTCAAATATTTTATGACACCATATCTTGTTCCCATTTCTAATTCTCTCAAATGTATATCTTCGAAATCGACTTATCTGTATTGTAAAATGTATTAACGTATTTACCTGCATACTTCCTGATGTATGGCCTGTTCAAAATGCATAGTATTGACGATGGCTCGTAGCTTTCTAGCTGAATTAAGCGCCCAGTACGGCGTCATGATCTCCGTTTTGCTCTCGCAAGCGTCCACCCTATAAAAATTACAATTACTATGTTAAATTTTATTATGTTATTGGCAATAAATATCCATAAGGAATTTCAGAGGAATGACTACATCTTTTTTTAAATATTTTACTTAAACCCTATTGTATTATCGTACAAAAGACGACCTTAATGCCTTAATAAGGCATTCTCTACCAGGTAACCTTTGGGTTAAATGGAGAGACAAATTGGGAGGTGCGATGAGAGTTTTAAATATATAACTTAATTAAACGACAACAGTAATTACAGTATTTATCTGTAATTATGGTTAAGAACTTAAGATTAAAATCTACAGGTATCTCACTGCGTACTAGCATTTACGTTATGTTAGTATATTACGTAATGTCAGAAGTCAGTCCAAGAGCAATGAAAAGAACTATGCTTGGAGTTTCTTTGATAGATTCGTAAAAGAACCAGTGTCATCGACGTGACAATGGTCAGGTCACATTTGTCGCAGTACCGACAGCAGATGAGACAGACGATTTCTCGAGTGGAAACATAGCACGGGACGCCCCTCCGGTCACGTGGACCAGTGACTTAAAGAAAGTCCGTAGATAAGGGCTGGATGAAAAGAATGAAAGATCAAGTATGGTGGCATGTCTTAGGGAGAGAGGTCTATATCCGACAGTGGAGAGAAACAGGTTGGCAGTAGTAGCAGCAGTAGTGTAGTAGTGGTACGTTGGATACTCTTTTTCCAATCGTAGTGTCTGTCATTTCTTGTTTTAACTTCAATAAAAACTAAATGTCTTTTGAACGAATGTTTTAACAGTTTCCGAGTTTTGATGAAGTCGCTATACCGACATGCGACAGTACGTACCATTCTTACGCTGCAATTAATACTGCATGGATAATCCAAAATCTAATCATATGTTACTGCCTATTCCATTTTAATTCTTGAATAAATGGAAATGTTTTGAGAGTTTGACGATAGATATTTTACTATTGTTATATTTACGCATTATCTTTGATATCATATGCTCGTGTATCGGCAACAGCCATACACCTTGAGATGATTTTGATAATATACCGGATGTTAACATTCTTGTATTGTTGGACGTTAACGTTAACACTGTAGATTAAACAATATTAGATTATTAAACTGTACCGTTCTATTCGTTTAAACTAACAAAGTGATTAGTATTGTTGTTCTTAGACAGAATTATTGCACAATAGCTATGTTGATCGTTGACAGACTTCTCTTACTCCAACTCTTTTACACTTTTTCAACACTAGTTTCGTCAAATGCAGAAGGAGTTTTTCATAACAGAAGTACGAGTCCTCCGCATGCGTGTCTCTTGTTTATTTAACTTTTCTCTCACTTAGCTTATTAGTTATGTAGGTACTTTTAAAATTGTACTTTTTATAAAGAAGGTGGCAGTAGAGCAAGCAGCCCGTCAGTGGCTATTGTCGTCCATGAACATTTGCGATAAATGCCTACTTTAAATAAGAATGAGGAATGTTAACATGTCTGCAGATGCGGTGCCTAATTTTACAGATTTAGGCCATGGTTTAAAAAAGGATTGATATAGATTTGGAATAGGGAGTAGGTATTTATTAGGGGGTTCATTAATCAGTGTTATTCACTTGCCTCATAAGCCTGTTCGTTTACTAGTACTATGAGGTAGTCTGGAATAAGATGACTAGGTGGAGACGACATAAGAATGTTAGTTATGGAAGGACTAAGCAATAGCAAAGAGACACAGGCTTATGTTTTTCCAAATGTATATTTAATAGCATCCCTTACGACCGGACGGCGGACACTACTCTCAGATCGCAATTAATTGTAAATATTAGCACAGTGTATATGAGCATTGTATATTTAATCCGTACCTGCCAGTGTTATTAACAGATTGGGCGTCAGGTAACTGTGTGTTACTCGCTTGCCTCGTATGGCGGAAGTAAGAGTCTCCTGAATCCATGTCTGGTACTCCCGGTGCTCTCCGGACTCGATTCCCTCCCGGCGTCGTAAAGGAACCGTACATGCGTTTTATTAAGGCCTTATTCTCGTCTATGAACGTCTCTATTTTGTCTCTGGAATGGAAACACGACTTTTATTAGAAAACTTTCGTATGTGTTAAGAAAAGATGCAGGGCGATTGCTGGTTCAATCGTAAAATATCTAGACGAATTTTATTTTTTTAAACAATAATTTCACGGTTTAGTCTACGCACATTTTTATCAAGAACTTCAATTAACGCCAGCTCATCATTAGGCACAAGCAAAACAAAAGGAAACAAACAAAAAATATTTAATTAAATCTTTGTCCGCTACTAACTACACTAAAGTCATTATTAATTAACGTATTTTCCAATGTTTTCATCGTTAAGTACAGTTTTTATTGAGACGGCACAATGTTTTTTTACTGGCGTAGGTAGAGTACCTACCGACTGTGATAGGTACTTGTATTGTTTCATTAATACAAGTCACTTCTTATTATTAAATTGTTGTATAAATTTCAATTTGGTATTATGTAGGTATAACTGTTAAGTGCCTGAGAGTGCACTTTGTCAAGTTCGAGCAATGCAGCTCGTGTCACTTCCGTATAGGTACTTACGTAAATAATTAGTTGAATAAAATTTTAATTCAACTAATAATCTATAAGTGGATACTAATCGATAAAATTCCACTATTATTATAAATATAAAGGCTACTACTTATACTAAACTATAGGCTAGTTTTAGATCACGCGAACGAAATCGCCTGCAATTACGGAAATGAAAACTAAGTGAAATATACTCACAAAGGATAAGTATTGCCAGCAGTCGGGCAATATAGCTGATAGTTCCGTTTGACACAGGGCACTCCTTTTATTATCTGGCCTTGAAGCTCGTAGCCTAAAGCCAGGGAGAGTGCTGTCCATAGGATCTGGAATTTGTGATAAGTATGATAAATAATAATTTGAAATAACTAAAAAAAAATCTTCTTTGAAAATAAATCTGCCTTCTTAGAAAATAAATGACATTACTCCTATATTTAAGTTATAAAAAATCCTGAAATGCAAGGATGTCAATTCGTTCTTGAACATGAACGTCGTTGAAGAAAATGATAAGATATATACCAAAATAATCTACTAGGAAATATACTTCCTACAGCTGTTAATACCTATATAGTAGATATTTACTGGGAAGTAGATAGTTAGTGGGAATTATAAAATGAAAAACAATTATGGTATAATTTATAGTTCATTTTCACAAGGAAGAACAATTCAGTCGGATACCTATATTTAAGATATATAACCATATATCTGAAATATATCCGGATATAATCCTCATGAAAAAACTACATGGACATAAAAGAACACTCAATTTACATTAGATAAAATATTGGTCTTTCCGACATAAGAGACTCGTAAGATAAAGACAACAGAAATAAAAGGCGATTATAGAATAATGCGAAGAAAATATTGCGCTGTAGTTTACGTTACCGTACTTTCCTTAAATATTGCTACGAGTAAATTCTGTTACTTCCTGCATCCCCTTTGCGAGACACTAAACAAAATAAGAGTAAATGCGAGGTAAAGACTGAATTTTAATACCACATACCACTAGTAAATCCATATCCGCGACCGGATCAACAAATTATTTCACACGTCCTGCTACGATTGAGTTCGCTAATTATCTGAACCGAATCAAAACATACTGGCCATAAGTGACTACCGTAAAAAAAAGTAGCTTGAACACCGATTCTCGGTACGGCCACGTCGCGCTACACAGTGGCTTACACTGCAGGATACATCTTATGATATACGGCATTCTATGTTTAAAATGCGAATAACTAACATACCATACTTTATTATGCATTGTATTGCAACAATTGTTTTATACGCGGCTATCGGAATAGTTGTGGATGAGCCTACGTAAAAATGGTCATTGAAATTCAAAATAGCGAGCAATACAGGCACACTTGAGTGAAACATAAGAAGCTTCCGTACATTGTTGCTAGAGTAAAGTTTGTTTGCATTACCTTTAGAGTACGTTAAATATATCTACTTAATAGTAATTTTGTTCGCGCAATAGCATAGGAAATAGAATCGCGTGTGTCATCCAGAGGAGATCGTTATTTAGCAATTCAAAAGAGTAATTCTATATTTTAGACGCAACTGTGTCAATAACCTTGCATAGAACGAAATATATTTACATAATATTTCTGAGCAAAATATATGACTATTTAGTTTTGTGGCGCCTGGACTTATTTGCAATGATTTATTACGAGATTTTATGTCTTTTAGTGCCGGTTTCTGTTTTTGCATTTGTAAATAATTGTAAAGAACGTTTGGACAGCTCTTTTAAAAATCTTCCTTTGAAGGTTTACGACATTAGGCATGGTGTTTAAAGGTCAAATCACATACATTATAAAAAGTAAAAATATTGTATAAATTATTATATATTATATAAAGTCTTCAAAACGGCTCTGTCTGTATGTTTCAATAAACACAAACCCTACTCAACAAATTTTGATATGGTTTGCTGCGTAAATTATGATATAAATAAAAATTATACGTTGTTACGTCAAATTATTTCGCTGATTTGTTAGTGCCTACACGTGCATCATACATTTTATATTCACGTCTAATAATGTCGAAAGTATGATACCTGTTAGTGAAAAAAAAGTTAAAACAGCAAAGATTCCTACGCTCACTAGAATCAAAATTTATTATATTTTACTGGCGTATTTTTGCAAGATGTTTTTCGGCATGAAGATTTTACTGCTTGATATTTTTTATACAAAAAAACACTCGATCTGAACGCAATAGTAGCGTTTTAAATCGAGAAAAAATGCTTAAATAGGCTAACATTAAATCAGGATAAATAGGCGATTGTCCGTCTTAAAATTAATATGATTTGGTATTAATGTGCTGGATATGCAGTCCGCATAGATGCTAATTTCTAATTACTCGATTTAAGCCCAGAATTGTCAACTTTTTTTTATGGAAGAAGGCGACAGATGTGAAGGAAGTTCATCTAGTGGTAAGTGGATACTCTAGCGCATCGACATCTGCGATACACGGCAACATTAGTACTACAAGCGTTGGCACGTCTCCGGATGCGCTGATTACCAACCTTTGGAGATTTAGATTCTTAAAACATACAGACCGTAAACATTCTAAACCGAAAGGATCGTGGAAAGTTGAGGGGATAGGTTAGGATGGGATGGAAATAGGCACTGGCATATATCACGTAAAAAACGTATGTATATTAGCGAAACAGGATAAAGTGGGAAATGCATTTCACGGTGGTGTTCTGTCAGGAGTGTTGTGGGATTGCATTGCGCACAAAAATTCTCATGAACGTCTATTTATAAATCTGGCCCTAAAACGTATTTACATTAAATCAAAGTAGGAGAGAGAAATTGTATGGAGCTGTATAAAAAAAATTAGAGAAGGGTAGCTACGTAAATACCTATAGATTGCACAAAATAATTGACTTATTCGGTATATGACAGATTTTGTATACTTGGTAAAGATTCTGGAAAAGGCAGATTCGTTAAATAACAGAAGTACAGTAAGACATCTTTTAAAAAGTAAGTTTTATTTATGCCCTAATATATAGATAGTGCATAATTTAGTACAATTTACGCTGCACAAAGCACAAACGTTCTAGACATTCTAATACTGAAAATTGGTATTTCATTGCACACATGTAATGTTTTATCAATTTTATTATATTTTTGAGTAATTTGTCAATAGGTACGCCGTTTCTCTTTGCAATACGTTTCAGTTCTTCTTAAATTTCGGACTAGATATTTAGCTTCTTCTTTTTAATCTTTGTAATTAGACACAATTATAATTATTAAATGCAGTATATTCCTCAAAATAAAATTCTCTCGCCAAAATTGAAGGCAGCCAAATTGGGATCAAAATTGAAGGGAGCAAAGGCAGTTGTATATACGATAGTGTAACGTTGTAATAATATTATCCCCGCCTTCGTCTTGTTGACATTTATTTCTTTTACATTTTTTCTACCTACGTAAACAAATGCAGTGTTAACCACAGGTACACTTATGTTACTCATAATTATAATTGTATAAGTAATCTAGTCACTTGACTGTACTTATACCATTTCTGTTCTATAGGGAATCTGCCATAACAAAAATCTGCCATAAAATAATGTGTACACGTAATAAAGCATGTAATACGTGATACGGGTGGAATACGACAGAATGGTATTGTTATCACGTCCTTTAATTAATTAGCTATAAAAAGACTGATCGCACGTGCTAGTAGGATGGGAGATTTCGGTATTGACTATACGTTATAAAAAAAAAAATGCTTAGACAAATGTTTCTTCAACACAATGAATTTTTTCCAACAACATATAGTTTGTATATCTAATATCCAATAAATACACAATACAATAATGTTTGTGGAGCACCATGAGTCCTATCCAATAACATAGAATTTGTAATTCAATACAATAATGTTTGCATCATGAGTCGTATCCGACAACATATCGTTTGTATAATATACAATCATTTTTTAAGCATTTTTTTCTAATACGTACGGAAAAAATTCCAAATCTCTCTTCCAACTGACGCCTGCCATCGCTTTTTATAGCTAATTAAAAATAACAGGGAATTTACATTTTTTAAATTTGGATTTGGAACGATTTTGGAATTACTGAGCAGAATTTTCTCATCTATGAACTTCTCATCTGAAAATTAGAGTAAGCATCCCACATTATTTTATTGTCCCTGATTAGTGTTTTGATTTCACCTGGTCCACCATGTATGTAGTGTATGTAGTGAACTTTCCGAAATTCAACAGTCGGAATCTTGGCAGTAAGCAGATTTCTTCGAAATCAAACTCTCAAAGATGTGTTTTGGTCTTCCTATAAAATTTAGTTTAATTAATTTAATGATTCATAATGATTTAATGATACGTCATATTTGTATGAGTTTAGTACATAGAAATCTAGATACCTACTTATTATTTAGATATCTATATTTTAGTTAATCAAATTTCAGTCCATTTACTTTAATATATTTAATTTACACAACCGAAGGTCAAGACAGTTTTGCAATTTTACAGAAATGTTTTCCTTTTCATGATTATGACAGATATTAGGTTATTTACGAGTACATGTTCATATATTTTGTATGTTGAATTAATAAACTACATCTTTGAACAGATCGTATCGGTCCTAATTTTTATAGATATTAAATAAACCTTTAGATCTTTAGATATATTGTATGTTATTATCTCGCGTATACCGACTCGTCGCTCATCGAACCTGAATGAGCGGAGGTTAATGAATGGCGCGCCGACGTCTCAAATAAATTAATTAGCGGACAACCTTCGATTATGTATGACGCCTCATCGAATCACACATTACGTTATCAAATGCATAATGCTACACGTGATCTGCAAAACAAACAACGTTATTAGCACACTGTTACATTTCACGAACGTCCTAATTACTGTCCTATTTTTTAGATCATTCAAAGCCGGATTTATTTTAGAAGAGAACTCGTTCACCATCGCACTGTTTCAAGATAAACACCATAGTTTATCGAAGCTGTGCTAAACGAAAAATGTTCATTTTATTAATAACCCACTTAAATAGCAATAATTATATGAGTAGCAAAAAATACTAAATTGGCAGCAAATATAAAGACAGGAGATTTGCTTCGAGTCTATGTGATGACACTCTTAGTAATTTAAAATTAATTATTTCGGTTATTTAAAAATGGTCTGTTTTGTTGATCATGATCCCAAATAAAATAAAATTAAAAAAAATCCTGCTCATTTAGTATTTTTTGCCGTTCGTTTTTCAATAGGTACAAGCCAATAAAAGTTAGTGTAATCAGAAGGCTAGACTTTTTGCAAAAGTACTGGAGCTCAGTTCAGAACCATTTATATAAGCATATAATATTGTGTTTTATCCCTTTTATTGTGTTCATTTATAGCGTAGAGAATTCAGAGGGCTTTTATAAGATAACTTTCTTTGACACTCGGGGTAGGTATTACGGTTAGAAATAATTATGGACGGAGACTCTTTTTTAAATACTAGCGACCCGCCCTCGCTTCGCTTCGGTTTATATGAGTTTTTTTCTAACACACGAAAGTATGGTGGAAATGAAGTACATATAGGTTATGGTTGTTCAATGCGGTCTGTGAATCATTTATCAAATCTAGTTTTAAGGTGGTTTTAAGGTTTTAATCAAATGAGATGGTAAACCTGTCCCTCTACCTTAAAAAATCAAAATAAAATATAGCCTATATTAGACACGGATAATGTAGCTTCCTACTTGTGAAAGATTTTTTGAAATCGGTTCAGTAGTTCCAGAGATTACCCCCAACATACAACCAAACACACAATTTTCCCTCTTTATTATATTAGTATAGATATATGCTCCTAACAAAATACATGTTTATATAAATCTAGAAACGGACATATAGATTGCAGCTGAATAAATCAGAAGATTTAATTAAGTGTTCCTTGCAAATATCCCAATAAACCACTTTCATTTTTTTTTTATTGTGCCTAGAAGTAATGTGGGTTGTAATTCGCCTATAGTTAGAATGTATACTGATCATAATATTTGAAACAGCACAGTAAAAGTTTTGAATATATTTTCTGACTCTCTGCACACATTTAGGAAAAAATTATTAGACATTAATTAATTTTTACCTTGAAATATAATATTTTTGTTATTGGCAAATCATTAATATAACTAAAATAACTTTTCAAAGCGACCATGTTACTTTATTATAAATGTTGTGTACACCTGTAATGGATATTCATATAAGCTCTAATAGTATTAGTCTAATCCTATTATGTCTAATTAGTCTAAGTCTAGAAATAAATATTGTTACAAAGAAAACATTGATATTTTTAATTTTACATTATAATTTTATTGGAAGACGTCGTCTTATTTTAGAAATAAATCGGTAAGCTTTTTAAAAATGTAACATTTATTCTAATTAATTACATTTATTTATATAATCTTTCGAACGTTGTGGCCAGTTTTCGATTGAACACGCACCCTTTGCATGGGAAAATTGGCAACTGCCACCCTTATTTAATGTTTTAGGGCGTTTAGAGCTTTATAGCGTTTAGCGTTTAGTGGTTCTCTAAAACCGATCATAAATCATAATCGAGCGGATTAAGATCGGGACCAGATGACGGCCAGTCTCCAGCTGTAATGTAGTCGGGAATATTCCTTTCTTGCCACGCCTGTGTTATGCGAGCCTTATGACCTGGAGCTGAGTCTTGCTGAAAGGACCATTCCTGATTATGGACCAGAGTGTTGTTAAGAGGCTCTATGACCTTCTCAACAATCGTATCTTGATAGACTTGAGCCGACGTTTTAATACCTTTTTCACAAAAATATAGTTCAGTCACTCCTTGATAGCTAACACCCCACCAAACCACCACTGAAGCCCGAAAATGGCCACGTTGCACCCTATTGACCAATTAAGGAGATTAATTAAACTCGATCATCCATCCTCCTTATTATGTTATTATGTTCCTGAATAGTGAAAATTTTCTCGTCCGTAAATATGATTTGACTGTGAGCTCCCTTGAGTGCCGCTGAAGAAGTTGCTTTGATTTGTGAACCCTATTTTCTTTAAATTATCAGTTAAGAAATGACCAGTACGTGTTTTGTAAGCAGCAAGTTCTAAATCATCTTTTAAAATACGTGAGTTGATTCGGAGTGCTATATCTCTCTGGATAAAATCTTTGCGCCTGAACGAGATGTCTTCGGATTCTTTCCTTCACAGCTTTAATTGTCTGTTAAATACGAATAGTGCGTGGACGGCCAGACCTTTTTCCGTCACAAACAGAGGACGTTTCAATAGCCTGGTACCAATAGCCAATAGCCTACCAATAGCCTGATACACAAATATTGGGCTAATACCAAGTGGATGGTGAGTTTTAAAAACTGCATTTGGCTCCATGCCTAATACAATTACAACAATACGGTTTTCGTTATCACCCCAATCCATTTTAATATTTTAGTACAATATTAATTAATAATGATTAGCGCCAAAATGAGCAAAAATATTTATTTTCCACGTGAGAATAACAGACTCCAAATTCAAATGTATTTTTTTTTATACTGTAAAGGTATTTATGACCAGATTTAATTTAAAAGGACCACGTATTTTAAAAGGTATTTACTGTTGGTGTACATTATATATATAAATAAATATGTTCACTAAACATTCCCAACAAATGTAAAAGAGAAGAAAGTTTTGACGAAAATGTTGATTAACTAAAATAAGTGAAAAAGCAGATACGCCAACAAAGGCAATGAAACTATTAGAATCATTCCTTTATTTACGGTGAGAACCATGCATACGTAAAAACCTAAGTTTTTTATTATTATTTTATTTTAGTCATTTGATAGTTAATTCGTCGTTTAGTATTCAGGCCGCGACGTATGGAAGCGTCGCAGTATATTTTAAGTAAGGCTACTTTATACGAGTACGATAAAGGAACACATAACTAAAAGTTGTGTCCTTACACCGAATATATGAGATAATATTTTATAAAAGGGACTCGTTTTTCAGATATTGAGACTTCAATGAAACATTTTAGAGGGGGAGAGTGCATACTGCAATCACACAGTCGCAAGGCGCACTTAACTGCTCACGTTATCCCTCTCTCGCAGAAGACTACTGTGAAATGTACTGTATTTACCCACTCTATCCTATTCTGCTCTATTCTATCCCTCCCCATTTTCCCATTCCTTTCTTCAAATCCATTCCTTTAAATCTCCAAAGGTAGCGCATCCAAGGGCGTGCCAATGTTTGTCATTCTGTACTAATTTTAGCATATATCGCAGATGTCCACGGGCAACAGAATCCACTCACCGCCAGGTAGACTGTCTGATTATCTGCCTCTTTTTTTTTTATTGATTTACCTTCAAAATCAGATGTGAGGACATGTTTCTATTTAAACAGAATGTTGAAACAATCTTCATGAAGATTGTTTCAACATTCTGGACTTACTGACTTGTTATTTAACAAGTATTTAAAATTAACAGTTCCCTTAACATTTAACAGTTCCCTCTATTTGAATTATTATTTAACAAGTCAGTAGGTAAGTCCATATTGCTTGTCTAAGGCAGAGATCCCTTTGCTGTGATAACGTCACATAATATTATGGTTTGCATCAATCAATAATAGTTAATTACGAGTACCTAAATTAATTATATTTATATTTAGTTGTTTGTACAGTGCCAAGACAAACCTCTATGGTTTATATGGCACGAGGCAATATTAATTATGTATGGTTATTTTTTGTATATGTGCAAATAATTAAAAACAAAACTTCTATTACAGAATGTAAGCAAAGGACAATAAGTATAAATTTTATTTATAGTAACATAAAAACATGTATTTTTTCTTCCTGCTTTCTTCTATTAAATCGATCATTTCGTAATTGTTCATTTTTATAGCGGTCGGTCTGTGATCCCAGTCCTTATTGTAAGGTAGCGGCTGGATAGAGGAAGATAATTGTCTATTTTTGTGGCGTATCTTGTGAGATGTCTATGTACAACGTTAGACTGACTCAGCCTGATGGCATAGGTGCTTTTTTCCAATTCTTATGCTAATTATACGAGTATTGAAGAGGAGAGTGCACACTGCAATCCAACAGCCGCTGGGCGCGCTCGACTGGCCACGTTACGCCTCTCTCACAGAAGACTACCTTGAAATGTACTGCATTTCCCATTTTATCGTATTTCTCCAATGTACGTACGTGTTTCGGTAGTGAGTGAGATGTGCCAGGGCCCATTCCAATCCCATGCTATCCCTCCCCATTTTCTCAACCCTTTCTCCAAATCCATTCCTATATCTCCAAAGGTAGGCAGCGCATCCGGGGGCATGCTAACGTTTCTCATTTTGGACTAATGTTGGCATGTATCGCGGATGTCTATGGGCGACAGTATCCACTTACCATCAGGTGGACTGTATGCTCGTCTATCGCCTTCGCACATAAAAAACAAAAAAAAACATAAAAAATCTGTAACAGGACAGATAACTGATGAGGTAGTAGGTCTCTTGAATGGAGACCAAGTAAGGAGACTTAGTATGTTCCGCTGTTGTGGCGGGTGGACAAACGATTTAATACGAAAACCACCGGAATATTTGTAATTGAATGAGAAAAGCGGAAGTTCATATTGTTCATCTTGGGAAGATAGTCCTCCCACAGGTTCGTCCTTAACGGTTTCGCCGCCCTGTGCGAATTATTCGATTACGCCCCTTCCTTGTGTCTGCGCTCCTTGTGCTTGTGTCTGTGTTTCACGTGTAGAGGGCCTCTCCAATTCTAGGCGCCGAATGTGCCCTAGCGCCCACCGGACCTCTCGGCGCCCCCGTCAGACCTCGGTGGTGGTATCGTTGTTTTTATTGCTTTCCTAAAAATTGCTTGATAGCGAAAAAAGCGTCCACAAGAGAATATCTTACGAGAAAGTAAATACCATTTGATAGCGAAAAAAAAAACGTCGCCACCCTAAAATATTTCCCGCACCCCCTCTTTGTGTCTGTGCCCGTTTGACTGTGTACTGCGCCCTTTGTTGCCGCACGGCTCGCATAGCCTTAAAGCTAGCCCTATATATCCAGGTAGTAGAGACACAGGTATAATTACGATAATCTAATTATAAAAAGGATATCAGGACTTAAATTGTTATGAGCATGATATGTAAACAAATGTGATCATAGCAGATGGAGTAAAACCCTAACTAAGCTATGACGCAGACATGGAAATACTGGAAAGTAGTCAAGTGGGTTGATGACATCAACAGAGCCACAGACCTGGATGCGTCTAGCACCAGACAAAGGCAAATAGCGTGAAAGAGGCTTATACCCTGCAGTGGGCTCAAAATATAATAAAACGAGAAGAAATGAATTAAAATGAAGTGAAAAACAAACAAAGCTGTGGAACAGGACTATGTTCCTTTTTAAGGGGATTTCATCAATTCCATTCACGTAAAGGCGATTCAACGTGACTTTAGGTGACTCACTAAACACGCCAATAGGTTCATTTACTTCAGCCTTAGTTTATTATGTCTAAAGACTAGTTGTCAACATGAATTAATTAGGCTTCTGTTGTTTGGTAGTGTTAAATAAAAACTTTTAACAAAGTATTATCATTATTATTATCATTATCATTATTGGTTTATTAGTTGTTAAAGATTATATTATTTGTGTGGTTAATTCTAAAATAGTATACCAATAAAGAAAAAAAAAGGGAAGTTGTAATTGGACATAGTATTATTATAATGTTTAGCAAATTATAATTTTAATGAATTGGTACACAACGTTCGTCCTTTTGAAAATCTAGAACGTGAAGGTAGAAAGGAGACCTTAAGGAGAACCCACACTTTTGTAAGAACTTGCTTCCAGCAAAAACGTTAATATGCATAATCCAGCAACATCACTGACAGGGTGAACGCTCTTTCTATTGGCATTCAGAAAAGGGTATGCGGCATAAATCTAACAAATTGTTCACGTATTATGTTTTATCAGTGGCCCACGCGCGTGACTCAGCCGCGTGGTTGGAGCGGACGTTTCCTGCGGTCCTACGCGGTCGCAATTCTAATAAACTGTCGCAGATTAATGTAGAATATCAACGGATATGGATAGCGAATGATATTTGTTTCAATACCAGAAGTTTATTCTTGATAATTAGGTAACACTAGAGTAACACCTCTATAATTATCCTAGATACCTGCAGTTTATGTAACTAGTAATACTTTGGTGGCAGCAATATAAATATCTTAATAGTAATGTAAAATTTGGACTCATCATTCTAAATTGCGAAGGCCGTCCGAAATTCGAAATGAAAAGTCGATTTCTTTTAGAGTATTTTAAAACTTATTCAGTACCACGGTACTTAATAACTGTTGACAGCATTAAACATATTAAAATAATGTTTAATATTATGATTTTAATATATTGAATTATATATTTATAATATTGAAGTTTAATATTAATATTATTTAATTTAATATTAATGATCTCAATCAACAAAGTTCAATGTGGGCAGGTGAATCAAAAACGAATACGACGGAGGGTAGACTGATTTGTTTGTCTCGTGCAGTCTCGTCGCGACCACGATTCATGTAACTGGACCGAAATATCGGCTATAATAAATAAATAATAAATCGTGAGTAGTCCGTTTACATAACAATTATTATACTATCATGTCATATAGAATATTATTTAATAGATTAAGTACCTATCTATTAAGTAATATATCTACTTCATAGATATTTTTTAGGAATTTAACTTAATAGATAAATTAGATTTTTCTGAAATTCTTGAATGTTCACTATAAACACTATAATTGTCAAATTCAAAAACTTAAGTAATTTTTATATCTTAATCGGATAACTGACATACAAGATGGTTTTAATGCAAGGGCTGTGAACAAATTATTTGTACATTTGTATGGTAAATATTTTCTTTAAGTGCTTAGGTAGTAATTATTTTAGGGGTTTAAATAGTAAACAGTATATTTTAAAAAGGAATAAATATAAATAACACCGGAAACGAACGCACGATGCGTTTTTGGTTTGATCGTTTCCGTTCTGGAAGTTTTGCCCTCAAGAATAAGTCCCGTGGACGATAATGACGAATTAAAAGCAAGAGTGTCAGCGGATTTATCTCAAACCACGTCGGTTCGGCATAAGTGACAGAACGATGTTGATTCATTTGCGTCAAATCGGGAAAGTGAAGAAGCTCGGTAAGTGGATACCGTATGAGCTTAATAAAAGTCAGCTGCAATTACGCGTCGAAGCTTGCCTTATTTTGCTGAACCGGCACAAAAATGAAGGGATTCTGAATCGTATTGTCACTTGTGATGAGAAATGGGTCCTGTATGATAATCGTAAACGGTCGTCACAATGGTTGAACCCAGGAGACATAGCCAAACAATGGCCCAAATGTAAACTGAGTCAAAAGAAGCTCATCGTGACTGTATGGTGGTCCTGGCACAATAATTACTGTACATGTGTATTGTGAAGAACTGCAAACGATGATGAACAAGCTCTCTATCAAACAACGGAGTCTGGTTAAGGAGTCTCACTAGTCCACTGCTTCTCTATGATAACGCTCGTCTAAACACTGCAAGTTACAGTTACAGGCCTATCTAAAATTTACAGGAGTTTCGACTAGAAACTCTTCGTCACCCACCGTACTCGTCAGACCTTGTTCCTACTGGATTCCATTTTTTTCGGTATTTGGCTAATTTTTTGCAAAAAAAAATTCAACGCCGATGAGGCAGTGAAAAACGCCTTCAGAGAATTCACCGATTCCCATCCTTAAAATGCCAAAAATGCATTAATGATAATGGACAATACTTCGATTAATTAAATAGATATATAATTTTCATCCAAAAAAATATTTGATTCTGATTCATATAAAATGGCAATATCATAGGTTTTACATAGGCTCTTGGTTTTACATTAGTAAACTAGTTGCCACTTGGAACTTGGAACGTGGGCGTTTTGATGAACTACATTGATTTATTGCTTGCTATAAGAGCGGACATAACGCTTGCCCAATGTCAAGTTGATACCGAATCGAAATCGAATGGTAATTTAGTCGTAAATCTTCAGGAAGTAAATTACACTGACACATGTAAAATTCTCACAACTGTCAAAATGATTGATTTCGTAGTTGATAAAGAAGAGTAGTTTAACATCTATCTTACCATACCATATCATTAACCTATGTCTCTCTACTGCTGAATATAGGCTTCTTCTAAGGATCGCCACCACACACAACCTAGATCTTTTATCATCCAGCCACTATCAGGAACGTCAAGTCATTCTTCCAGGCATTATCATGAACGTTCCACCTGGCCGGAGGGTGTCTCATACTGCATCTGCATTATTATAATTTTCTCAGAGTTATCAGTACCTACTCAGTTATGTAATTATATTCTTCTTTAATGAAATTTATATTTTCTACCAACCCATAAATTATATTGGTTTATACCAGGTTACAGTCGTATCGCAGTGGGCTTACCTACAACTACATGTCAAGGACCGGCCGTAGCTTTTGAATCACTAATTAAAACCACAGAGTAATTTATGATGCATACTTGCAATTCTTGTTAATAATCAATACTATGTCAATACTTTAATTTGAAACACTTAAATTATATATTTTTTTAAATTTAAAATACTTTGTTTCACATTATGGTACAAAAGGCGAGCTTGATGCGTTAGGGCATTCTCTACCAGCTAACCTTTGGGTTGATCAGAGAGATACATTGGGAGGTACGATAAGAGGTTGAAATTTATAACTTAAACGACAAACAGAATGAATAATTTATCTATAAATACATATACACACATTTATATACCTATATAACTTTATAAAAAATTATATACCTAGTTTAAGTTTTAAAACCAAATCTAGTATTATCTGTGTTCAAAAAGTTGTATTACGTTTCCTCGTTGTATGCGTCATTTGTTTCAGGAGCACGAAATCAGTAAATTATTTTATTATGACTGTCACTAAAACTTTTGTCTTTCATAATTTTTTAAAGATATTACCATGATGTATGCACTCATATACCAAGAAATAAATATAGAAGGAATGTAAGCAATGAGCAACATTAATTAGTCATTTACCCGTTGATTTTTAAATTTTCTCAGGCGCTTGAGGATTTGGAGATTCAGTGTTCGACACAGGATGACACGCTTTTTATAACAGCCCCTTCCTTGTGCGTCCTGCGTTCAGCGGTCGCCAGTCGTCTCCCGTGTATCCAATGATGTGGTTCAATTTTAGACTTGTCATGTGTTCGATATGTTCGATAACATTTCAGAAGATTTTGTAATGTATTTATTCAACCTTCTGATATATACTACACTAATCGTTTCAATTTCGTCCAAATTCAGTTTGTATCTATTGATTGATACGATTTATCTTGATATTGTAATTGTAACAGCCCACGTGTCTATCGCTATTAATATTCAACCAATAAAACGGTCTAAATTCAGCGTTATAATCATATCAATTATGCTTACGCGCTTGCGTGCCAAGGCCCGGTATCTTTTGAAGGTGGACAAGACTGAACTAGATAGACGGTTCCACCGCGACACACGTCTACACACGAGTAAACAACGCTTGTGGACAGTGCTCTCGTGCCTAAACGCAGTTGTTGACTTACTAGTATTTCCCACATAATTACACTTGTGTTAATTAGATTTATTAAAAATAAACAATGGCTATTCTTTTTGTTTTATATAAAACTGCTTGTTTCTAGATTGATTAAAGATTAATAAAAAAAAAAAACTTTTTTTTTTTCAATTTTCTCATAATTCAACGGGAGAGGGAGAGCACACGCTGCAATCCAACAGCCGCTGGGCGCACTCCACTGGCCACGTTACCCCTCTCTCACAGAAGACTGCCTTGAAATGTATTGCATTTCCCACATTATCTTATTTCCCTAATGTACGTACGTGTTTCGGTATTGAGTGATATGTGCCAGAGCCCGTTCCCATCCTATCCCTCTCCATTTTCCCAACCCTTTCTCCAAATCCATTCCTATATCTCCAAAGGTAGGCAGCGCATCCGGGGTCGTGCCAACGTTTGTCATTTTGGAGTAATATTTGCCAACCGTGGGTTGGCTATGGGCTATGGGCGACAGTGTTCATTTACCATCAGGTGGACTGTATGCTCGTCTGTCGCCTTCGTCCATGAAAAAAATAATAATAATACACTTGTATTGTATGGCTTCTAAGCATATTTTTGCCATTGTCATTTAGGTATATCATAATGTGCTTACACACATACATGCCAAGGCTCGGTATCTTTCGAAGGTGGACTAGACGGTTGCGTCGCGCCGTATAACCAAGAGTCAATAGTAAACAACTCTTGTTGACAGTGCACTCGTGTCTTACTAAACGCTGTTGTCTTACTAACGCTATTCACATATTGTCCACACTTCCATTGATTGCGTTACAGAACACTGCTTTAGGAGGTGTAATGTGACATGCGAATTAATGTATCATTTATGTATACTGCAATGAGTGAACTGCAATGGGTCACGTGACCGTTTGTTGGCTTGATAACAGTCCGTTCATAATACGAAATTACAAGGCATTTTATTTCAGAGCGTAAAGTGTGAATATGAGCTCATAATCGGCGCCCAGGGGCCCTACCACCATCTTTTACAAAACAATATTGTTGCAGGAACGTTTTGTTTCAGGCTTAAAACAACATTACTCATATTCGTACCATGACCTCCACCAAAGTATTAATGCTTAGTGCAGAGAAAGAACGAATGATTTTAATTATTTGTTTATTCCCTGCTAAAAACAAAACGAGATAACGCTACATGAACTGTATAACGCCATTTCTTTCATACAACGTTCCGATTTGCACTACAGTAAGCTATCGAATTGTGTTGACGTCACCAAAACTTCCTATTAAAACATTCATAAAGTAAGCTTACATTAAGGACGCCGTGGTACGAAATTGAGAAGTAAGCTTAAAATAATACTGCTCTAAGGAATGGTGGTAAGGGCCCAGGTCGTAAATTGTCCAAATAGCTATCACTATTTCGGCGAATAATGGAAAACATCGTGAAGAAATCCGCATGCTCGAATATAAACATCTCAAGAATATTTACCAATCATCGTTTAAGTTATATTTATACGTTTCATCACATATCATAGCGCGTTTAACCCTCTGTTAAACCCAAAGGTTTAACTTATTCTTTAATCCAAAGGTTGACTGGTAGAGAACGCCTCCAGGCATTAAGCTCGCCTATTGTACAATTAAGTGGAACATTCTTTTTAAAAAGTAAAACATAATTTACTGGGAGAGGTCTATGCGCTGTAGTGGGACTAACGTCCCACTTTTAAAAGACTATCTCGATATAGTCTCTAACGAGACTATACGAGACTATATAGGAAACTTTGTAGGAAAATATTGACACAGTCAACTTAAACCGCATTGGCACATGCTAGTCACATCGTTAGTGGACATTTATTAGCGGAATGAAAAGCAAATGAACGCTGCCAAAGGTGGGTTAGCCAAACATCTCGGCTATTTGACTAAATTAGTTTGTTTTACACATAAACTATGTCTGTTTATCTATTCACGGGCCTTTCCAACTCACCGACCAATTGCAAGGCTCAACTAATTGAGTCGTAGGAAATTTGTAACGTTTTTTATTCCCTTCAGCACAACCAGCAATTCCAACAGAAAAACATGGACTTCTCTTATTACAAGAATTTTGTAGTTATTTTTATTCTTAGCATTCAGTTCTGCCATAAAGTAGAAATACAAAGTAGAAAATTATAATAGTTATTTTTATTCTAATATTTCAGTTGCATCCTTGGTAAAGAAAAATCAACGTTTTTCCGTTGAGGTTGAACTGAAGGGAATAAAAAACGTTACAAATGCCCTAGGGCTCAACTAGTTGCAGTTGGTCTGTGGGTCGGAAAGGACTCATGGGATACATGTACTTTATAAAATATAAATACTTTGAAAATGTGTATATGGAAATAATGCTCTTTTAATACAACAGTCCACATGATGATAAATGTATACAGTCGCCCATGAACATCTACGATACATGCGAACATTAGACAAGAATGACAAACGTTGGCAAGCCCTCGAATGCGTCGCCAACCTTCGGAGAAAACGACTGGATTTGGAAAAAGGATTGTGAGGAATGGTGAATAAGGAGTATATTTCAATTCTTCCTTAGAGGGATGGATGGGATGAGTAAAGTGTAGGATTCACAATGAAATGAGTGACTTTGTTTGCCTCATTATCCGCACCATTTAATGACATTGGGTGATTTCGTTGGTGATTGGTGATCCTTCTCTACTTCACATTCACTTCACTTTGCATTCTTACTACTTACATGCCATTGGCCATGTGATGAGAGGCTTCCATTACTCTATTATACCCTCCACTCGATGGAATGGAACGAAACATAGGTACTGTTATTAGGTAGAAGAGGGCGAATTATTTACGGATTCGTTGCATAATTACATCCGATAAATAACTGAACTGATAAATAATTACAAAATAATATAATTCACTGAATACTTACAGGTATTTGGTAGAAAGAGCCATTGTTGACAGTGGGGTAGGAGGTGAGAGGGACCACCGGCACGGACCCGTTGCGCAGCAGGATCGGCCCCTGAAGCGGGGTCACCGCTGGCTGGTCAGAATCTGAAAACGTATTTTACAAATTACTATACAAATTAGTATTTGAGTATTTTAAGAACGTAACGTAACATATACTAGAAGTCAATCCCTCCTCATTTTCCCAACCCTTTCTTAAAATCCATTCCTATATCTTAGGCGGCTAGCGTGCCAACGTTTGTCATTTTCTACTAATATTGGCATGTATCGCCGTTGTCCATGGGCTGCAGTATCCACTTACCATCAGGTGAACTGTATGCTTGTCTGCCGCCTTCGTCCATAAAAATAAAAAACGTGTTTGGTGGCGAGCAGTGGGAGCAGGGGACAGACATCGGCTAATGGTATGGTATTAAACAATTATCACCTTACTAACATATTAAAGTGAAGGTCGTATTAGTTAGCTGAGGCCGATGTGTTTGGATATTTTTGACAAATTGGATTGGAACGAGGTATAGCGGTAAGACATAAAACATACCAATTTTAACTGCAGTAAAGTGACCTATTGGCCATACACAAATTCTCAGAGTAACCTCATTAACCCATGAAATTATAATTATGGCCTTTGACCTTCAATTGTTCTCTTTTCTCTTAGTGACGCTGTCGAGAAAGACGCGATTGCCTAAAATCGACCTTCAGAGAAATGTTTCAGAGTTCAGATTCTAATTGAAATTCCGAATTCCAGATTGCAAATAAATTTGGACGATTTCAATGATATTTCAAATGAAACTATGCATTTGAATTGGTAAATCCAAAACACCAATTAGTTACGAGGTAGGTGCCATACATCCCCAATCATATAATAGATGAATATTAACACGTGCCAATGTTTGTCATTTTTTACATACACTTATCAACCAGGTAAACGATCTTCTCATCTGAAATCCTCATTCTATTTGTGTTGGCGAGTCCATTCTTTTAGAGGTGGTGAGGTGGTGTAGTTCCTCGGGGCTTATACGGCTATGTAATCCCTTAGTCATCTTTTACAACACCCACGGGAAGAGATAGCCAGTAAAATAGGTATACATATGTACAGAGTAAATCAGTGATTAAATAACTATGATTAATTAATCACTAATTAGTAGTGTGGATTAGTAATTATTGCAAAAAAGCTCTTAACTGGTAATGTTTTATCTTGAAGCTAGATGTAACTATACGGCATTGTGTTACAACTTCATCTTTCATAATACGGTTTCTTGTCAAGATCGATGACAAAGAAAATTGTAGCGGAAGTGACTATGTTAGAGATCGTTTCCAGGTTTTACATTTCCACCTTTCTAACAATCGGGGAAACTATGCTGTGGGATAGAAAAGTGATACATAGGTATTATCTAATCAACGCTACACGTAGTCACGTAGCTGCTTGTCATCAGTTCAACATAGTTTTTTTGCAATATCTACGCGAGTAGTGGACTTTTATAGTATAATAGTATTTTTCAAGAATGACTAATAAAATTTTGCACGTAGTCTTTTGAAACTTTTGATACGTGTCATACGAAAATGTCTAATTATTGTATGACACGTAGATCAAAAGTTTAAAAAAAAATTGAGTTCTCTTTGGCCAGCCCAAAGAGCTACGTGACTTGGCCAGCCCGTTCGTCTGCCATCTATTCTATAAAAAAAAATACGTTTCGAATAAATTATCACCAAAAAATATGAAACAAAAATAATTAAAAATATTTTTTTTTTTTTATAGAATAAAGGCGGCAGACTAGCATACAGTCCACGTGACATGGTATGTGGATACTCTCATCCATAGACATCCGCAATACATGCCAACGTCAGTCCAGAATGACAAACGTTGGCACGCTCCCGAATGGGCTGCCTACCTTTGCAGATTAATGAATAGATTGGGAGAAAGGGTTGGGAAAATGGGGAGGGATAGGATAGGATAGGACGGGAATGGGCTCTGGCATATCTCATTCGCTATCTACCGAAAAACATATATTGGGGAATTACGATAAAGTAGGAAATGCAGTATATTTCAAGGTAGTTTTCTGTGAGAGAGGGGTAACATGGCCAGTCGAGTGCGTCCAGCGGCTGTGGGAATGCAGCGTGCACCCTCGCGCTCTAAAATCTACTATCTATTTTATATCGACAGTGAGGTAAAACTGCCTCCGTCCATCTGGATCTCCTGACATGGATCCCCTGGAGGATTCATTTGGATTTGTTCTCCACACGGATCGCCCAATGTACTGTTCATTCTGATACCACTAGTTTCATTCAATAAAATAAATTAGAAGCATGGAAAAGCTATGGGTGTTACAAAAGATAGAATTGACAGACGAATCGTATTATTATGTATGTATCACGTTACATTTACCGTCACCCCTCCGTGCCAGGTCCGTGACCAGCAGTGGACAATAAATTAAATCAAATCATGCAATGTGAGTAGTAATAGATGGTAATCACATACATACTGATGGCAATCAGTTCGTCACATTTGCCAGAATTGGCGTGAAAAATAAATATAATCATTATAAAACATTAGTCAATTCAATATAATATTTAATAATCTCAATTAAATATATTGCAATTAATTAAATAATTATTAATGTTAAAATATTATAAATTATGAAATTTAAATGATTAATTCAATTATAAACTACTATCAATTATCAACGTACCAACTATCACAGTATTTATGTTAATATAATCTCAGAAAGAATATCGTAAGAACGAACTTGCTTCACAATTACCTAATCAAAATATTCCTATAGAAATTAATTTCACATTATAATGTCAACATTCAATTTAGGTTAGTAAAACTACCTTTTATTGTGGACAGATAAATATTCAGATCTAAATGAGTCAAAATATGGGCCCAATTAATGGGTTTCCAATTCATTAAAGTAGTCGTTTAATGTGTAATACGCCTTGTCAATAAGGAATAATGACATGTATCCAGAACCAGACATAGTAAGGCATATCAAAGTTGGTCGGATGCGATGGGCTGGGCACGTGCAAAAAAGACCGCCAAAAAAGACCTAATGGGCAGAGCGGAGGGACGTCGAAACCGTGGTAGTAGTGATGGGTAACTCCGGAGTTAATGTATCAAAAGAGTTGAATCCGCGAGCGGAGCAGAATCCCTTAATTGTTCTATGGAATTGTTATTCATTCCGATTCCGATTCCGGCCCCAATCATGATTGTGAGTGTAATCGCGCATCGGCACTTGTCGGGGGCTCAAAATCGAAATGCAATGATGTCATGACCTTTTTTTTGCTTACGCAACAACCATTAGGGAAAGGGAATGAAACGCCCTCGGAAGGTAATTAAGTAGGTGAATCAAAAGAGTTAAGGAGTAACTAAGAGGAGTCGGATCCGCAAGCGGAGCAGGATTAAGTGAGTTAAAACACTCCGAGAAGTCTTGATTACCCACCACTACGTGGCAGGCCCCGGTTGAGATGGCTGCATGGAGTCGACAGAGATTTTAAAGCGGTTAGAATTACAGAAAGGAGGACGAACACCATGAACAGAACGATCTGGAAAAACTTGCTGGACCGGGCCAAGGCCCATCCCAGGCTGTAGAGCCAGAAGAGAGAGAGAGAGAGAGAACTTACTAATACAAAACACGATATTACAAGTCAGCAAACACGTATAAGTAAAATAAATTCTAGTCACGGAACGATATTCGATTTATACAAAATAAACATGTACGACATTGCCACCTGACACTACCGCAAATGCTATAATTTCTTTGAATGTCCTTTGGTGGTATTTTAAACTAAGAAATATACTACAGCAAGGAGTAGACAATTATTTTCATTACTATTAAAACATGCTCTATTTTCTTTTTGATCTGGTGGTTAAGTGGTAGTGAATGTCGTGAGGCTTTTTGTACTTTAAAATACTTGTGCAAGTTTAATAAATAAATAGAGGATTTCCATTCATGTATTTATTTTCACTTCAAAATCTTTATTCCACTTAGTAGTACAAAAGGCGAGCTTATTGCCTGGAGGCATTATTTATCGGCCAACCTTTGGGTTGAACAGAGACACCTCTCTGTTGGGAGGTGAGATAAAACGTGTAAATATAATTTAAACGATACATTTGTTTAATAAAAGCCTACATTTATACTAAGCGAAGCTGACTGTACTAGAGATAATGTAAAGATGTCATCTGCTGTCACACGTATTAGTGGAAAAACAACGTCAAGCAATTTCATCATCGCAAGGTTAGACACGTCACCCTATCCAGGCCAGAGGTTACGAAACTCTTAATCTCTTCATATGAGGTTAGCTATGATGAACAGTTCGTACGTGAAAGTTTACATTTTCCTTATGTTTATTTACAAAACTAAAGCACTTTTATAAATTCTTCTTATGTGAACGTACGCTCGATAGACTGTACTGATATATCGATCATCGATCAATTAAAATACTAAAATCAACTAAAACGTTACATACGTTACGGCTCTAGAGGTAAGCATTTGAAAGGCGGTAAAATTTACCTTAAATTTGCCGTTCGGCGGCAAAAAACTACCAAAAACGCACTATTGATAGTTTTCATTTTTTACAACATTGTATAATAAATATAGAAATAATTGAAAAACAAAACTTTTTGTATAATAACCGAAATAACAATAACGTGTTAATGTTATTTCGGTTCCTATATTTCCAAAGGTAGCGAGCGTATCCAGGGGTGTGCTAACGTCTGTCTTACCGGATTAATGTTGGCATGGATCGCGGATGTCTACGGACGACATTATCCACTTACCATCACAAGGACTGTATGCTTGTCTGACGCCTTTAAAAAATGTTTCAAAGGCTGGCACTCATATGCACAGTTTTGTCACGTGATGGAATTATCCATTATGTGGTTGATCGATGCCTATCATAAGTATAGCATCATAGCATTGTTTTTTATAAACATTAATGTACCTTCTGTTATCTTTAAACAAATAAATATGTACCTATTTTAAGAGTGCTAAAAGCTAAACGGTAGTTTCTGATTAGAATTATACATACTCGTATACACAAGAAAAAAGCCTACCTAAGGATCCTAACAAAAGTAAAAGTAACATTTTATTCGAAAATTAAAAATAAACAGTGAGAGTAAACAATGGTTATTCTTCTTGTTTCGTCCAAAACTCCAAGTTACAAGCTAAATTTAAATTAATTCATGAATTTTAAGTTATTACCATTTTCTTTTTGCCTTTTTTTCGAATTAATGAAGATTTGAAGATTTGCCTTCCATGGGTGACATGAAGACTTTTGTGGAAAATGTTTAAAAGGCATTGAGATATACGGATTAAACTGCAAAAAGTGTTAAAGTAAAATTTCATTGGCTTACGGAGACTATTTTCTGTTGGTAGGAGTGAGAGAGAGGATTCTGTAACATAAATTAGGAAAGTGGCTTATTCCATCAGAATCAAACTAGATAGATTTTACTTTAGTTTAGTTTATGATTTCACCATTAAATTGCTTTAGTTATATTCTCAAACAAAAAAAAAATAGTTAAAATTATTAATAGTTTTTAATGAGAATTGTTTCAGCCAGACAATAAATACTATGCATCATTAATTTTATAGTACTTGAATGAACTTTGATCAATGCAATAATACCAGTAAAATGATATCAATTTATTAAAAATGAAAAATAAGTGTAAACTGGACTTATGTTGCGGTTTTCCTTCCGTTTTAGTCACATGAGCGTGAACAACAAAAATAAAATTAATAAATCTCAGACCCCGATCTCGCTTCCGATATCTAGATAGATGAATTATCCAATACCGCATCAATAAATTTCCATATATTTATTCACATATTAACATAAATATTGCAATAGAAGTCGCAATCAATGAAACAGTGAATTTTACAAAACAGGTCCGATAGATATAGAAAGTAATCCATTTTCGTACACACGTACGACTGTACTTCGTATACGTAGGTATGTACGATAAACTTATGTATCTATATATTGGTACTTCCTATTCACCATCCTTCTAAATTCGAATTATTCCAAATCCTCTCCTGAATCTCTAAAGGTAGGCGCATCCGTGGCCGTGTCGTTTGTCATTCTGGACTGATGGTGGCATGTCACGGATGTCCATGATGCTATCGACTTACATCAAGTGAATTCTCTGCTCGGCTGCTACATTCTTTCCATAAAATAACACCAATAACACCAATTCTTTATTAATATTTAATCTTATTTCAATCCTTCATTATGATTACTCTTCTGTGCCTGCATGAACTATCAGTAAGATGAAAGTATTTAATCCGTCATCTCTTCCAATGATTTCAATAATAACATATCCTTAATAAAATTAATATTTTTATTAATAATAATAAAATATATTAAATTATAATCTATATTAATAATGTAATAAAATCTGTGAAGTTATAGTATAAAGTCGGGCACAAAGAAACTGGTTGTAACCCAATGTAAGGTCGGTATTTGAAAGGGCTGTCTTAAGATATTTATGTGCTCGCCGTTCGGTTTTCGTAGGCACACTGGACTTAGGTCTTTTGTGTATATGTCACCATATACGTTTACATTATTTAACCTATAATACGAAGGAATCTATCTTAGTTACATTGTATACAAATATCAGGGTCAGTAGATGAGTGAGAAATTAATTGGTTAAAATTCAAATAGGTACCTATTAGTTGATCCTCATAAAACAGAAATTATAAGAAAAGTAAGAAAAATTTGAAAGTTTTAATCAAAACATTTACTATAAAAACCTGTTTTATATAAGTATTATAAAATTGTTTAAAAACTTTCCAAACAATTCAAAAGTATAGAGCACTTTGGAAAAAGATCGAACAACAGAAAATGAGTGAAAATGTAAATGTACTTACTACACGGACATATTAACTGCAAAGACATTTCCGTAATTTAAAGTGACTTAACATTCATTTTTGTTATCACTTCACTTAAACTACTTTATTAAAAAACTACTTTCATTTTTCACTGTAAACGAAACAAGAATCTTTAAAATACAGCAAAAACACTGCAAAATGGACGACGCTCTCTCACAGGCCCCTCTTACGACTCTTGCGAGATCGAACCGAACTCCTCATTTCGTCATATTAACCTGTACGGTTACATAAGAAATGTCAACGACGACGATGTAGCTCCAACGAGAAAAGAACATGTACTGAAAAAGATATACCGACGTATACGCATACCTACTTAACATCAAAAACGATTTGTCCCGCCTCTAAAGCCAAGGTTGACCCGAAATGTCATAGATTTATTATTTGAATACGCATAGATTGAATCATCGTTAGCTATCAGAGACGTGACATAAAAGGCGTGTCATATCTTCCTAACAAAATTCAAACGTTCCTAGGTCATTTGTTTCTTTGTCGCCAAAAGTCAAGAAATCAGTCTTTATTAACTTGATGAAAACGAGAGTTGCAGCAACAACTCTCAAAAAAAATCTCGTTCAACTCATTAAAGCATGCAGTAAAATGGTTCCCCGCAGCGTAACAGCTGATTCATCTCACGGTATTGACATTCAATTATATTTACTTAAGCATTACTGCACAGTTTTAAATGTTAACGTACGTAAATCCAATTATTTTTGTTTATACGAAACATAATTCGTCTGTGTTTATTGGATGCTTTCTGCTAAAAAAAATTTCGACGAATTGCGGCGTAAAATGTATTGTAATAATCTTTCTCCGGGAGACAAGGTCAACGATTCTGACACTAAAAACGTACGTTTAGTTCATTGCCCGTTAGTAAGTGTCAAAAACAAAACAGCATCTACAGAACAGGTAATGTAACTTGTTTCAAAGATAACATCGAAATGCCCAAGAAGCGCCCCAGTTTCAAAAGGCGAGTGCCCCTCTCATGATGATAATACGAGTTTGAAAGCGAAACCAAGGTCGCTGCCAAAGTTTCTATGTGTTACCAAGAGACTTTTAAACGTGAGCACACTTAGTTGCAATCTGTAACTCGTAAAAACTTATGTTAATGGCCGCTAGAGTCGTCGTTTAAAACTGGCTGTTAAGTAACATTAACGAGAACGGCATTCAGACGAAATGTAATTGTATTTTTAACTTTTGCTCTGTGCTACATTGAAATATAGATATTTTAACCTTTCCTTGTTAAAATAATTAGAAATGTGTAAAACAGTAGTAGCGTAAAGCTATGCATGACTATATTGAAGATTTTAATACTGTAGAAGATGATCGAAACGAAATAAAGTAGATATTTACGCGACAATGTAACAATGACAATGTAAAATGAGTTAAAATGGTTATTGACATTTAACAAGTTGCCGTAAAATATTATGAGATAAAAGAAGATAATATTTACTGTTAAAAAATTGATTGCAATCTTAATGGTTACGTCTGATCACGTTTTTTTTTAAAAACTGGGCACATTCGTCCTTACAAATGCCTTATATCGTTATAATACATAGTTAAGATTTGTTAGCCAGGCTTCTAGGACACTAACATTCATGTTTTAATGTCCATGGCAGACTGTCTATTGTTTGTGTGGCATTGGACCACAGTCGGCACTAAAGTAATCGAAGGCCCAGTACGAGAAACAAAGTAGAAACTTAAGCGATCTATGAACTTTTTAGGCAAAATAATAGATTCATTAAAATCTCTTACAATGATTGTAAGAGATTTTAATGCAAGATAATACAACATAATACCTGCGTGTATCATGCATGGGAATTTGAAAATGGATGAGTATGTACGGATCATCGGAAGCAGAAAGAAGTTTGTGTTATAGAATCAATACAAAGAATGTAAACTTGAGACATGATCGAGAATCGGAGAAAAATAGAAACATTCAGTCGCTCTTAACTAAATAAATATTGACTACAGATCAAGGATGAAAAGTTAATTATAGTAATTCGGCTACTGACTGAGGCACTTGGAATGACTTGACAAGTAATTTAAACACTAAATCTGTTCCTCGACACTATTATAACGCTGTCTAGATTATCCAGTTAAAAACATTAATTGTTTAGTATTTTTAAATTACAAAGTTCTGTGTAATTTGTTAGGAGCACTATTAATTATTGAATTTTATTCTTTATCGTACGCTCTCCTTTTATAGTTTACACCATCTCCGATGGCTATATCTGCTATCGACTGATAGTGGAAGTAATTGGACCGATCGTGCGGCCAGTTCGCCGGCTCGTGGACGTTTCGACTGATACCGTTTCACGGATAACGATCTACATTTTGTTAGGTGTTTCAACAATTAATGCTATCAATATAAACATTTTAGTTGCATACATTAATAACAGGATTTAATTGTTATTTTGTCTGAATATCTTGATAAAGGCAAGGTTAGGTTAGTTTTTATAATTGACACGAAAATAATATAAATTGCATTCACCTGGTCCGGGAACATCGTCGTAATAATCGTCATCGTAATCGAGAACGGCGTGAAGTTGTGTTTTGCCTCCAGTACCCCCATTTTCCACTTTAGTGAACCCCGGAGGTCGATCGGGGGCAGACTGTCCACTAGCAGAACTGCCAGCACTTTTCGTTTCAGTCTCACTCAGTTGTCGCGGAAGACTTGGAGCTGGTGTAGATGACAGTCCACTTATAAAGTTAAAATTATTCACATTTTGGTTCGGCTTTCCCTCGAACCGTCGACTAGAGGAAGGACTTGGCGTCGTCGCAGGCGGATAAGGTGCGTCCGCGTACCCGGGGTTGTACTGTGGACGTTGTAAACCTGATTGAGCAAGTCTTCTTTGTTCATAATCATAATCTCCACTCGGATCATGTACATACTGTCCAGTGTTGTCATACACTGGATTAATTTCCTGTACACGCTGATTTTCTATTTGTATATCGAGCCTAGTGTTTTGTTGGAAGACTTGTGTGTGTAGTTGGGTGTTGTAAGGGTTTTGTGGAACGTTTTCGTGACGAGGATAATGAGCGTATTGATTAGGGGGAGGCAAATAAGAGGAGCCGGCACGTTTTCTTAGCTTTGATCTCCGCTGATTCGAGGGAGGAGCAAACGGTTCATTGTCTGATTGTTGAGGATAATCGGGTTGATGTTCATCTGGTGAATAGAGGAGGTCGTCGAGACCGAGGCGAAGCGGACCTGGTGAGGTGGGCGCGAGTGCAGGCGTCGCGGCACTGACCGCTGCTAGCGTGAAATTAGCTAAAGCCATCGCTCAATATACAGTCGGCATTGGCGCAGAATGCCAACTCGCTAAGTCAATATAACGTATGTTCGACGAGGCGCTATTACGGCCGCGCTTGCATAATAATCGAACGGCGTGGGATCGTCTAGGCGCACGACCGTCTTCTCATTGTTGAAATTGAGAATACACTGCACTGACACTATGACACTGCCTGTTGTGGTGCGACACTTAGATACACGCCGACGCTGTTTGTCTGAAACAATTGAAAATAAATTATTGCGTTTTATCTATGCCGTTCTTTACATAGGCGTAAAATATGCGACACTGAGGAATGTGGTTAGAATATAAGCAGAAAAGAATGTTCGTAATTCATAAATTTGGAAGGCTTGCTGGACCAGTTTTGTGCATTGTCATGGCAGGCGTTTATGACTGGATTTCCCCCATCTTGAGATATCGTTGCCAGTTTACAAATGGCAATGTATTTTGAAAGGCGCGAGTCGTGATGCCACTAAACGCCGCAGATGGCTTCGGTATAGAAACACGGGAAACCCAACACCAAATAAGTAGTATGATCTTTTTAAATGTCCTATTGAATGTACCATGAAATGTTATCTATGTTTAACTATATTAAGCGGAATCAAAATTTATTTGATAATTCGACCCTGCAAAAAAAAGTTAAATATCTCAAAATACAATTAGTTTGAAGATCATGATATTGATGATTGATATTGATAATTTCTTATGAGTAAGTAAGTATATATCGTACTTCAAGTCCCATTATTATTGTTATGTTTTTAATATATGCTACCGAATAAGGTAAAATAGGTACAGTACAATCTGTGGGGTCAAGTTGTTATCATTGTCAGTATTTTAGAGCGGCGTCGGCTTGTTTGAACTGAAGCACATTTGTCTGTTGGCGACAAAGTACCTACCTATGTAAATTGTGAGCAAAATTGTGGGCCGCACAATCACTAGATCGCTATCAAGTAACGTACAACTAGCAGTATTTGCTTTATTTATTGACCTATAAATTGTTTTCAAAATATATGATGTTATATTGTATGATGTTTAATGTTAACGCTTAGAACGAAGTACAGGCTAATTTCCCACAGACGGAAAACTGTACTTGTATTATTACACTCTTGTCTTGCGGTAAAGTTAAACGTTTTGTGGTGAAAAGCGTGTAATAATTTAAATCATTTAATAAGTTTTTACAGTGGTACAGAAAGAATTTAAAGAATGTCGTTACAATGCAACAGGTTATGATGAGTCAATGCTACAAGGTCTTGTTACATTTTTATTACTCTGAATATGATGTTTCCGTTTGAAGAAGGCTTAAACTTTGCTTCGGGGTAATCATAAATTCGTTTTTAAAGATCACCTGTGCAATAAATCGACTTTGATATACTTTACCCGGTTGTAAGCGATTATCTGTTTACGTGTTGATTTTAATAAAGTTTCTGAATTGTTTTTAAACGTTACTTGTTTTAAATGCGTTTTATAAGCTTTATATCAGAATATAATATAACCTACTTAAATGTTTCTCAATACAATGGCAATTACAACCACTATCGAACATTAAACACATAGGTACACACCCGTTGGTATATTAGTGGTAAATCAAGCGTTCGAAGAAATACAAACTTATTTCCAGCTCAGCAAACACAACGCTGTAGAACAAACCTATTCGTTCAGTTGAAGAAACTGATTTGAACGATAAAGTACAAATAGGCATGGACATGGGCCTATGTCTGTGCCTATATGTCTATCTATATTAACCTATATGTTTATGGCGGCGTATGCCTATGCATAGACATAACTTTATTCCGACGCAACAAAACACAATAAAAGGTAAGAGACAAACAAATTACACATAAGAAGAAAACAAGAATGAATATACATTAAAAAAACACAAATAAAAATACTTATTCTATAAGATTAAGATATTCATTGCTGCGTCGGAAACGGCCTCCAACTCAGCATATGCCGTGGACGAACCACAGCGCTTGCTTTTCAGTGGAGGCATTGAAGATGGACGGACAATGATAAAACCGAGTACGAGTCAAGTAAAATAAAAACTAACAACATGAATAAATAATATTAAAAATAAAGAATCAAAGCTAAATAGAGAGCTGTTATATTGTATAATATACGTAACTCGATTACGAATTCAAAAAGTTTGTAGTTGTGTGGAACGCCTGCTTGGCAGTTGGCACACTTGGCAGTGCACATTGTCGAGGGTCGCGGTCGAAGGAAATGTGACTTATGAGTAATAAGACAAAGAGATCAATAGCGTTGCGACTTTAGATTGATCGTATGGTCGTCGATAGTCGTCGTATCACATACGACGATACAAAACCAAATGCCGACTTCACAAAGCAGCAATCAGATATAATATCGATTTTCGGAATTCCAGCAGAAAAATAGTTCGGATCTATATTTTGGTTAGGATTAGCCAAATGGATATAATAGTTCGAATTATATATATAATAATTTAGTACAAACATTTAAAAAAAAAACTATATATATAAATGATACCAATGTAATTGGATACAGCCCGAAAAACTTTATAACTTTTATATAGGAGTATATCTTTTTCTAAAATGTACAGAAAATAGTGAAATTTTCCTTCCGACGAGCGCCTGCCATCGGTCAGTTTTTAGAATAGTTCGTATATAAGATACCGCCTCGTGAATACAAGTCTAAGTATACATTGGAATAAAGCTAAGAAAGAAAGATGTGCGACTTACGATAAATAACTTGACTGTATAATATCGTCTCCGTAGAGGTAAAATCGATTATTCGTCAATTTTCCCTAAACATGATAATTATGCCAAAAATTCAGCTTTTAAATCTCATTCTCCAGGTATTATCGGTACTTTGTTACAAAAAACAGTTTCGGAGATATTGAGAAAATGGTTTTTTTCTTGTTTTTCAAATCGTTCTTAAATTTTTGCCACGATACAAAAAGATAATAGATTTTCCATTCAAAATAATAAATGAACATTACATTATTAGAGGCGAAAAATATAGTTTTAAAGTACTTTCCAAATATTTTTTCTAGTAACCAAACTTTCAAATCGAGTTTTATCAAAATAGTTTTTATTATGATTTAAATATCGTTCGATTAAGGTCCGGGAAATTGAATAATGTTATTGATGTATTCTTTTCTAACCTACGAAGTTTCCTGCGTAGGTCGTACGTAATTGGTTTGGAGTCTACGTCAGAATATATGTACCAAACAGAACGGATGTTCTGTTTGGTAGCAATAAATACCCGTAAGATACGGAGATAAATACCTGCAATAAATACGGAGAAGGATAACATGTCAACAATCAAATAACGGGTATAATCAATTTAAATAAAATACTTTTCTCTGTTAAGTAAATACTTAATATGTTATCTTTTTCAACTTTATATTCTATTCTATTAGTAAAATTCTATTATTAAATTATATATTTAAATAAAACTATTTTATTTTACATTTTTCTTACTCTATATATTAATATTTCAAGCACATATGTAGGCATAAATGTGTGTATATTAGGTGTCCCAAAATATTCAAAGTATTTTTTTATCGCATACCTATTTATTTCTTTTTATGTTATATCAAAACACACGTAAATGTAATTACCTTTTTACTACGGCAAACAGTGCCGTGCCGACTTGCATCGAAACATGCCAGTATTTGTATACTAATATAGTATTTGTATAGGTGATCGCGGGCTTACGCGTCGACGTGCATGTGATTTCCATTTGTATTGTTTAGTCAATAAACATGTCAGTGGAATCGCGCAAATCTAAAAAGGGTATATTTTTAGTAGGGGACGTAAAACATCAAATAACGGGCTCAAAACTGGGCAGTACGTGCCACCTTACATCCATCCTCGCGATTGAAATTTCCGCATTTCAAGTCGGCAATAGCAGAGCACCTATTAGAGGCAAGAACCAATCATTGGGTTGAAGTACACAAACCAAAAGTAATTTCAACTGAACGCCATTACATACCGCGTTTGTCCGAGGGGCAATAGAAATTTAAAAAATGTTACACTTATAATAAGTTTTTATAATCATTCTCATCACACCTCCCAATGTATCTCTCTGTTGAACCGAAAGGTTAGTTGATAGCGATTGCATTAAGGCATTAGCTCGCCATCTGTACGACAATGTGCAATAAAGTTTGTTAAATAGTAAAATAGTTAAATGAAATAGTAAAATTAATAAAAGTAGCCCGTTCACCAAGCGACACCCATGTATCACGATAGTCACGAAACAGTTTAAACATAAATAAAGAATACAGTTTCTACAACCGTGAGAAAGGATCGTGTGGGAATCGTGATACTTAATTAGATGAAGGTGTAATCTCTGTTATGCAAGAGAGAATCGATACGAGTCGATGTACTCGTACTGTATCATGATAACCGTTTTGATCGTGTATCAACTATAGGGAGCTATTTAAATATAATAAATAAATAAAAAACACCACAATATAACTCATAATACATATTGAGTGTGGTGTTATCTATTTATTAAATACTAGCTGTTGATCGCGACTTCGTTCGCGTGGACTTCGATTTAATACGATAATATAGAAAAACCTTCACGGGCGTTTCATCGCACAACAACTCACCAAAGTTTCATCGCAATCGGATGAATGGTATGGTATAGGAACGCATAGAGGACAAACAAACGAACATTATTTTTTATATATTAGAGAAGATATATAATATATATTGCAATGCAATGCAACCAGCCCTTTCAGTATCTACTGATGGACATGGCCCAAATAAATTAAATAAATATTTAAGTAAATTAATACATAGATAGATAACACTAGGATTCTCTCTGCCGTGGATCCATAGACAAATATACAAAGATGAATATAAAGTAACTGTAATTAGGACATTTGTGGCTGACGCGACGACCTAGTTAAGGCCGAACGCACGTTTTTAATATTAGTAATTATTTCAACTAAGTAGAAAAACAATAACAAGTAAAACGCACCGAGAAATATTGCTAAAATACCTCTTTTTATAATTAATTATCGTCATTAAACTACTTTAACTATCTTCGGCGGCCTTTCTTAAACTACTCCTACAATCATCATAATCTATCAAGTGTATGGTGACCCAAAACCGTTCATTTTACGGTCCTTCGAGCCGGATTATTTAACTGTTGTAATGCCAGTCACCGTAATGTGGTGGCTGGCATGTGCCCATAAGCCTGATCATAATGTATTTGGTATAAGAGTATTGTGGTAGAAAGCCAATGTCATGGGTATTGAAAAATATATTAAGTACCGTAAGAATAAATAATAACTATGGTAGATGGGCGCGTCTTAGCTATCTATACCCATATAACCCATTCATTTTAGACACGAAATTATGCAACCTTCTCAAAAAATCCCAGTTAGTAAGTATATACTTACAACGTACTGTAATAAAGTAAATAGAGTACGCATTGCCATTGAGTGTATTATGTGTAGCACCTATGCAAATGAATAGTTGTATGTGTACATTCCCTGCGCTCGACAATAAAATCGGTTGGTTCTACAAAATAAACGTATGGAATCTTTATTGTAGAAAATTTTCTGATATATAATTTTTATACTGACCTCTATTGACCTCCGAGCTATAGAAAGCGATATTTACCTAAAAACAGTATTTTATGACCTTGAATATCTCAAAACGCACACATGATATCAATGTCGATTTTTAATATATTGTTTAGAACACTACCTATTACATATGCCAAATACCTATACCTATGACATAGCTATTACATACCCATTGCCAAGAGGCGTATCCCAAAATTCAACTAACTGGGATTTTTGGGAAGATAAGATCTAAAATGACTGGGCTAAATAGTAGACAGCTAAGACGATGCGTGGCTGTATGTAACTAATGACTCAAGGTGGCGCGGGAGTGTCCCTTCTACTTTAGTTATTATTTATTCTTATGCTATTACCCACTGTCTTCGTTTTAATCCTATAAATGATTAAGAAGAAAAATAACTCCTCATGCTTACGGTGACAGTCTTTTATATATAACTTTAATAAATAAAAATATTTTATATATATTTTTATATATATGACAGTCTGATATAGGCAACATTAGAGATTTTCGCGTTTTTCACATATATTTATTCGGGTCACCAAGCGTGTGTTCACCTTATTTATTGTTCCTAGACGTTAAAATAATGGTTAAAGAAGATGCTTCCTTGTCCTACACTATGTATAAAAAAATCTATACACACCAATAGATACCTACATGATTCCTCACATCACCACCCTCGACAATTACAATCAGTGGCTTTTTCTTTGAATAACACAAAAAACATAAAGCATAAATAACATAAAGCACAACACCTCTGTGACCCTGAAGATTTAAAAGATGAGTTGTTTCATGTTCCGGAGGTACTTAAACGAAAAGACATCCTAGGTCAGCAGACAACATGCATTTAAGCCGTACAATACATGAGTGACGGACAAAGTTGGAACAATATTAAGAAAATACTCCATTGAGACTGTATATACGTCGTCCTTCAAAGTAGAGGAAAACCTACGCACGCCAAAGGATTTAATACCCCATCAGATGCCAGGTCTATAAGATAGGCTGCAGCTATTTTAGTTAGTTCGTACATAGACGAAACAAAGCGCACCGTAGCAGAAAGGGTTAAAGAATATATCGTAGCTATGAAGAATCACCAGACGAATAAATCGACGATAGCGGACCATGTACTCAACGCCGGTATCAATTACTGGATAGAACTTCATAGTCTAAAAATATTCTCCATTGATCGCCACTATTTCTCCAGGATTGTGCGTAAAGCAATTGAAATCAAGAAACAGAAATTTCAACCGAGAAGTAGGATACAAATCTAATGGAATCCAGTGGTTAATAAATGTAATAAAATTTATCCTTGTGATTTTTCGTCTCACGCTTCTTCTGATATTGTGTGATGTGTGCGACGCAGGTTTCGGGACTATGAAGACCAAATGCGGGTAATTGATAAAACTGATTGGAACTCTTAATGTGGACTACCCGCCACTTCTGTCAGCTTGTGACCATAGTTTGTGCAATCCAACCGAAACGTCGAGTAAAATATATAAAGTAAATATACGCGATGAGACCCGTTTAAATAGATGAATAAATCTAATTGTTATAAGCTTACTACTAGATATAATATTCCAATACTAGAAACAGAACATTAAGAAATGTTGAAAAAGTTACACGTTTTAATGTATTTACATAATACCTACTGACGGATAAAAATAATTATGCAAATTATATGTGTATTTCCTATAATGGTGGTGGATATAAATAAATGAACCCACTGATAACGAAAAGTGTCTTTCTTACATACAAAGTTTATTTTGTGGGAGGAACCAATTTTAGGTATTTAGAAAGTGTTATATAATTTTCATACCATAGAGCTTTCCTGTACAGTTTGGTTATACCTAGTAAATCTTCTGTAAATTGTTATTAAATTGTAAATTGTAAATTACAATTGTAAATTGTAAATTGTAAATAGTAAATTGTAAATTGTAAATTGTAAATTGTAAATTGTAAATTGTAAATTGTAAATTGTAAATTGTAAATTGTAAATTGTAAATTGTAAATTGTAAATTGTAAATTGTAAATTGTAAATTGTTATTTAATGGGTATGACCAATCGGTATGGGTATATTGGGTATCAAGATATTTTTATGTACAATATATTTTTACATAATTTTTATGTATATCGAGTTATCTAGATATTTTTTTATTTCGCGCACGTGGGTTATCGCACTAAGTTTTTTTTTTTACGTTTTCTCTTATTCATAATTGAAAAATCCATATTTAAGTATACATGTGGTTACAGGCGAAATGAGGTGAAACGAGAATATATAGCATGTAAAAATATTATACGGATCTATGTATATTTGCAAAAATTCATTTTGTAGTTGTTACTTACTAATTTTTTCACACTAATTTTCTTAATACAAACATCCAAAATTGAAGATTTTTACGAAAGAATAAGTAACAATATATTATTATGTACCACCAACATGTGTCTCTCTATTACGGGATACAGGCCTCTATAAGGAACGCCACCACACACGGTCTTCGGCTCTTATCATCCAGCCACTACCGGCGATTTTTTCAAGTTGTCAGTCCACCTAAGCAAAGGCGTCCCACGCTACTTTTTCGGTATATCTAAGCTATACCGCTCGCTAAAGTTAATTAAAACTTATAATAATATGAAATAATGTGATAATATTAAAACATGCTAAAATGCTCGCTAAATTTAATTATTACCTACTCATAATAATATGAAATAATGTCATAATATAAATTAAAACTGATACATACAGTACATTTTATCTCTAAATAAAATCGCTAATACAATAGATACTTCCAGTTGCAAATTGAGAAGTCGCTGACGCAAATCTGCTAGTTAAATGGTATTAAAACACTTCCTGACAAAACTAGTCCAAGAGATACCTATTGAAAATACTCAGCTATTGTTAGCAACGATACTTTATAATTTGAGTAGGTAGGTTTGATTCTTAATCGATCACTACCCATTGACTTTAAATGTCAGTGTTAACTGTCATTAGATGGTATTTAATTTAAATAAATTACGCCTAGTGATAACATTTTGCGGTGTTGACACAGAGATTAAACACAATGAAACAAGTTGTACTCTTTCTTGAATTTCATTACAACAAACAGTCATTAATCGACTTTATAACTTATATGTACAAGTTACAATGGAAAGGTTTAATCCCGATATCCAAGTAAGTTTGTCTCTTATGACCTTTTTTCTCGAGCCTGCGTGGTAATAATTATAATATATCCTCTATAAGCGCGTGACCCACTGGTGACGAAAAATTCGCTACATTTTACAATTTTCTTTTTTGGGACTTGTTGCAATTTAAACTATCATAATTTTGGAACTACTAAACTGATTAGGTCATCTACGAACTTAACCGAAATGTAGATAGACGAAAACCACTTTTGTGGCGTACATTTTCGTCGATTAAGAAAGTACACAATTCAAAAATTTACATAGATTTTATTTTATTTTGTTTATTTACAACGCTCAGATATGATATACTCGTACAATTCTAACCTACTAATATATTAATTATCAGGCAATAATAGATTCAATCGATCTATACATATAACAAAACTGTACAACCAGCGTGTCTGTAAATTGAATATATTTACCAAAAACTGATTGGGGGCGATGAAGGAACAGAATACAAAAAGACGATTATGAAAATTTTTGTCTGTCTGTCTATTAGTCTGTTCGAACACGCTAATCTACAAAACTACTGAACGGATTTCATGGGGTTTCCACGGGTTAATTAAGCTTAGCTTGACGCTTCGAATAGGCTTTGTTTCATCGAAATCGGCGGACGGGAAGAAAAGATGCTATATACAAAGCTATATAAATTAAACTAGAATTCCACGCGTACAAAGTCGCGGGCCGCGGGCACAGTTAGTAAACAATAAAATTATTTCATGTAGGTAACATGACTCAAAGAAGAACATATATAAATGACAATGAGAAGATGCATCATTTCCCTCAGCTGAAGTTAATTATTACCTTCCCCCTCTTCCATGCATCGTTGTCCTCATTGCCGGGGGATAATTACTACATAGACATATACACTTTTGAATTAAGAGCGGATTTAGGGTCTACTGGTCGTGTGGTGTCAGACGGTTTCAGAATAGCACCAGCTCATCTCTCCCTGTGCGTGTCGTAAAAACGAGCTACACCTCAAAGAGCGAACTGGCCAACCTGCTTGGCCAGCGTGACCATACATCTCTCGTGCGCAAGACAATGTGCGTAGAACAAACCCATATGTCTGGAGGTGGACGAAAAAAAATCGAAAGTCGCTTGGATTTGATCGACGCAATGCTTAGATGTGCTCGCGATTTGGTTTGCGTAAACTTTAATATAATGAAAAACTCTCAAGCGTCTCTAAATTCTGTAACGGATATTTGTATAAAAAGTAGCATATGTCCTTCTCCTTGGCCTAATATACCTTCATGAAAAATTTAATTATAATTTAATGCTTCGTTGGTTGAGTAATTAATAAACAGATTTAAATATTAGTGTGATCAATTAACCTAGGGGTATCTCACGAATGTAACTCACTAATTTAAATTACATTCGAAAGATCGTGAGTTCAAACCCCGGCTCTCGTTACTGAGTTTCTACTTTTTAAATTAACTAGTGATAATTGTAAGCAACAATAATATGAAATATAATGCATTTTTGTTTTGTCTTATAAGTAAATTTTGACTTTGGCAACTTTCACCTTTGCTTGTATCGTGTGCATCAATTAACAATAAATTTAATTTCTACAAGTTCGGTGTATTTATTGAAGTATACATTCCTCAACGAATGGTCCTTCGATGCCTGCAAGATCTGCAAACATAATATAATTAGACTGAATTTATCTAGTGGCAATTTTAATTATCTAATTAATTCTGGGCGGTGCAAGAAAACATGAAGCACATAATCCTCATGGCTTAGAATTAAAAAAGAATCGGGAGCTAGTGACAGATTATGGCTCGAAAATGTGTTGTGATTATCAGAGGCGGTTTAGATTGCAGTAGGACGTTACAGGCCGGTATTGAAGATGAAGTAAGATGATTTTTGCTTTAGCCATTCCGGAAAAAAAGCACGCTATGTATCATAGTTCCCTGGTACAGTTTCACACGTGTTTAATTATTTTTATCCCAGAATAATTATACCAAATTTTAAGTCTCTATCACATTTTTTTTAAACATAATTTATTCCTTTTGCCGTGTCCACTCCTTCAATGGTGAATTTCTAGAATTTTCTAGGTGAATTTTTCAAAGGTAATTACAGGTTTTTATGTGTTGTCAAAATTTTAAATGTTTATATACTAGTCTGTTAATACCTACTGCGCTGTGTGATAATAGAAATATTCCAAGAAATAGTACGTTATGATCATTATGACCTTAGAAATGTAGAAAATGACTTTCGAAAAATTCGTAAATGACGCATGACTCATTGATTGAGCGATTGTGTTTTTTTAAAGGCAGTGCTAATACTGTTCGGTTGTTGAATATTTGACTTATGATAACCTAATTCATTTACGACAATATTATTGAAAATAGTCATTTATATTACACCTGACATATATATTTTTTTTTGTAGTATATATCAGTATCACATTTTTGACATGTGCACATATTTTTAATTTCGGTTTCATTTTATATTTTTTTATAGAGAGAAGGTGTCAGACGAGCAGTCCACCAGAAAGTCCACCTGGTGGTAAATGAATACTGTCGCCCATGGCCATTCCCGATAGATGTCAATATCAGTCCAGATTAACAAACATTGGCACAGCCGCGGCCGGATGCGCTGCCGTTGGAGGTTTAGGAATGGAAATGAGGGAGGAATTTATTTCAAAGAATTTTCGAAATTATTTTTTGTTTTATTGCACTTTATGAATTTTGTAAATAAAATTAAATGATTACATTCATTAAGCGGTCGACATTTCTTAAATTGTAAGGTTGTAACCAAAGATAGACTCAAACAAAACAAGACCTCACGCGACTCGATATCAATATAAAAGACTTCATTATTTATTATTTGACAAGAAATAGCTGCAATATTAATAACTTTTTATGTCAGACTGAACATACGAGATTCCCACGGATATTTTATAACTGTAAAAATATGTATAAATTATTCAATATCGAAAACAGTTTTATTTTAATTTGCCTAAACAAATGAATGAAGAAAATAAATGTACCTAACGTGTTCCCGAGATCATGTCGGCCACTTGCCCGTCTATCTCCTTTCCTATACAGCATATATGGGCAACAACCAGCCCGCGGGCCAGATCCGGCCCGCTGTAAGATATGATCCGGCCCGCGAGACATTTTGAAAAACCCAATTAAAAAAATATTACATTAGGTACTTATACTCACGGGAGTGACAGTGAGGCGGCAAACATCAAACAAATCCTTTGATGTTTGCCGCCTCACTCTTTGATAATCGCCGCCACTCGGCTTGCTCGATCAAATTCTTTGAGGTTTGCCGCCTCACGGGCGACACATCAAAAGATTTATTGGTTCTCAATTATTCTAAACTAGTTTATTCCAGATTATTCCTTCATTTTGCCTATATAAGCGGGTGGATGGCCCGAACGTTAGTTCAGTTCTATTTGAGCTACCGAGGTGATAACTTGGACAAGCGATATCCTAGCGAACTGCTCGAGCCGTCAACTTGCTTTGTGACTTTGTGTGCATCTTGAGTGGTTACTAACTATAGTTTGTTATTAAGTTTATTGAACGAAAAGTAAACAAAAATGATGTCTGGTGGAAAGAAACGAAAAGTAGATACAGAGGGTCGCCAGTTTCAAGAAAAATGGACTGAAGAATTCTTTTTTATCTTGCACAATGGTAAGCCTATTTGTTTGCTGTGTAATGAATCCATTTCAGTAATGAAAGAATTCAATATAAAGAGGCATTACTCAACTAAGCATGCTACGCTGCACTCACTGACAGGACAATTAAGAACAGACAAAATCCAGAAGCTTACCGCAAATTTGGAAAAACAGCAACAAATGTTTCATAAACAAAGAACACAACTTGATAATGTTGTGAAAGCTAGTTTTATAGTTAGCTCAAAATTGGCAAACGCATTAAAACCATTTGCCGAAGGAGAATTTATCAAGGAGTGTATGTTAGAAGTTTGCGGTATTTTGTGTCCTGAAAAGAAAAATGAATTTGAAAAAATTAGTTTGTCAAGACGAACTGTTGTTCGACGTATAGAAATGATGGCTAATGATATAAAAACAACATTGACTGACCGTATGGCTGGTTTTGAATCATTTTCCATAGCATTAGACGAGAGCACCGATTTGTCTGACACAGCTCAACTGGCTATATTTATTCGAGGTGTTGATAAGGAGTTCACTGTTACTGAGGAATTGCTTGCTTTACAGCCGCTAAAAGGAACCACTACAGGAGAGTGGACACTACACTACAGGACGAATAAAACCATCAACTTTATTCGTTCCCGAGGGCTTAACCATCGTCAGTTCAAGGCGTTTTTGGATGAAATATCAGCTGAATATAACGACGTAACATATTATTGTGAAGTCAGATGGCTGAGCAAAAGAAAAATGTTGAAACGGTTTTACGAGCTTAGAAATGAGATAGCAGACTTTATGAAAATAAAAGATAAACCACTATCTGAATTAAGTGACCCAAAATGGATATGTGACTTAGCATTTCTGGTCGATCTTACAGGCTATTTGAATGATTTAAATTTGAAACTTCAAAAACAAGGACAGTTAGTAAATGATTTGTACAGCCATTGGAAAGCGTTTCAGATCAAACTACGCTTGTGGGAGTCACAGATGCTGTCTGGTAACAGTTACCATTTCAACACGCTCTCTGCGTATGAAAATATTGCTTATGCTCAATATGCTGAAGAACTCAAGTTACTGTCGGAACAATTTTCGAACAGATTTAGCGACTTCAAAAACATGGAAGACTGTTTCAGTTTATTTGCTACTCCTACAAAATATAATGTACAAAATGCTCCAATACACTTACAAATGGAGTTGATCGAGATTCAAGAAAACTCACTCCTAAAATCCAAATTTGAAGACGTAGAGTTGTGCCATTTCTACAAAAAATACCTAGAAAAAGACAATTTTCCGCAGCTTAGAAAATTCGCAAGAAGATTGATTTGTGCGTTTGGCAGTACTTATAAATGCGAACAGTTCTTTTCATTGATGAAAGTTAATAAATCAACACATCGTACAAGACTGACTGACGATAATTTGGAAAATTCTTTACGTCTTTGTATCAGTGGAATTAATCCAAATATCGATGGATTAGTTTCCCAAATTCAAGCTCAAGTGTTTCATTGATTTCGGTGTATTTAACTTTCGTAGTTTGTAACAATTGCAAATTTAACGATTTAATTATAATGTACCATTTTTTTTAATTTCATTTTGTTATTTTAATAAATTGTACTATAATAACATTGTCGTATTATTTCATGTCTAATATCTATCGCAAAAAATATTATCACTACTTTAAAATGCACTAAGTACTTTTAAACGCGGCCCGCGAACGTATTTGCACGCTAAAGTTTGGCCCTCAACATGTCAAAGGTTGCCCATACCTGCTATACAGGGTTAAATATCATTAAAATTAAGAACTTTTGTTCTAAGACTTTTTGGGATAAATAAAATAATATATATATTTATACCCCCTTTTTTATTTTTGTCTAATACATCGCTTGCTTGCAATCTCTCTATAACAACGTTGCGTATTTTTTCGCTTTACAGCGTGGATAATTCCTTAATATATAAATATTTTAATTCGTGTATGAAAATAGTGCTTAAAAAGTCGAAGAACAAGAGGTCAGTTTTCACGATAGAAATTAAGTGTTAAGACGGTGAGGGCATTTTCTTATTTAACCCCCCTCCCTGTATTAGGTATGTTTTGAATACGAATAGTATGTCTCACTATTCGTGAATACGATTACGAATAGTACTCAATGTGTTACGCAAGCACTTACAAAATTAGTAAGTAAGTAATATTTAGTCCAATTTAATGCTAGTGCTATAAATATTTCTTTAGTTCAATCAGTTAGTACCTTTCAATCAGTTTAATCTAGAGTTAGGTACCTACCTAACTTAAAATGTAACTAAAAAAATCATTTAATAATTAAATTAAATAAACAGTTTCGTAACTGATTTTCAAATGTATGTTTAAACTCAAAGTATTTATTTTTATAAAATCTTATTTTACTCACTTTATTTTACATTGGACGTCTACTATTCGATTAGTATTTTATTCGTTTATAAAATTGCGAATACGATCACGAGTACTACTTAATAGTATTACTACGGTTACTAACTTAATAGTAGTAGTAATACTACTACGAAGAGGAGTACATGAAAATTGGCGCCAAAACGAATAGGAATATGCATTCGGAACATCCTTACCCTGTATATACGTATAAAAAAACTTCAATCTCAAAATCTGGCTACGAAATCGCTTTAAGTTTTAACACGCATTTTACACTTGTAAACCTGGTTAAATGACTTCAAAAATATTTCAAGCAACAAGTTTTAAGAAAATAAACTGTTTTTAAATGGGGTGAACAAGTGACAAGAGATGTGATAGTGTGTACCTATCTATTCTCCACTCTCATTCATGAGGTCATGAGTTCAAACCTAAGCCATTACTAGTGTACAAGAGGTGGCCTGTCCTGCAGTGGGACCTTATAAGCTGATATCGAAGCGATATCACTAGTTAACAATAATAACGAAAGTTTTATTTTAGACTCATTGAGTAACATCTAAAGAAGTTTTCCTGATGTATTTATAAACTACCTGTTACCCACGGCTTCGCACGAGTGGATTTAATTGCGTTTGTATTTCCGTATGAAATTTGACATCCTATATTGTGACATCCTTGCTGCCCCTACAGTATTGTGAAAAAACTGTATAATACGTGTTTGATTATTTGTATTGTAGAATATTTATACCAAGTTCCAAGTTAATAGGACCATTAAATAATGTTTTCCCATACAAACTTTGACATCCTTCTTAACAAGCCTTTCCGTCATAAAAGGAAGCTATTGTCGAATTTCATGTTTCTAGCTTCAACAGTTACGACTTGGCGTTGATGACTGACTAGTCAGTCAGTCAGGACATTACATTTTATATGTACAGATGGCCATTGATAATGTTGAGCTCTTTAGAGTTGAGTTTCAATTGGCACATCTAAAACATAACGGCGATTTTCGCTTGTAAATCAGAACTTTTCAATTAGATTTGCATTCATAATAATCATTTAGTAGATAATTTAATTGGGTTGTATATTTAGAACCCGATAGTGTCATGGCGTGAAATGGCGTCATGAATTATTATTTTACGTAAATATAAAATGGTCTGCGAATCGAATGAGCAAAGGCCCGCAAATTGTCGACCTTGTCACTACAATTCAAGCAGTTCATTGGAATGTAGCCGTGACCGTGAATGTGTAATAGTCGGAAGATTTTTTTACGAATTAATCGATAATGGAGACAATATTGATTCTCTAAATCTGGTGTGAAATATGACATTGTTAACTTTGTTAAGCTGAAATAATGTAATGCAATTTAAATTGTCTATAGACAGTCTATATTATATAGTATGTAGCGGAGGAGCACACCGTGTGGATTATCTATATTACAAAGTATAATTACAAAACCGATTTTTCAACCTAGCATTTCCGAGTACGTTTGAACTTATGTTCAAAAGTCCACATTCATTTATTTATAAAGCACACATAGCAAAGCATTATTTAGGAGATTGCATCCGAATACACCCAATGACGAATTAAAAATATCAGGCTTGTTGCCTTTTCTTGATAGTTCATTATAAGTGCGACACATTCTAATAACGGGAGTATTACGACCCATATAGTTATTATATAGCTACAAGAATAAAAAATGGCTGAAAACGTTTGAGACAATTAATTGTGGCCAAAGATTCGTTTTAGCTAATTAGTTATTTTTTATTTCTTTGTTTGAAAAACAAGTCTGTTAAAAATATAAAGCATAAAAATATCACTTTACAGTTTAAATATAACTCCTATGAAAAAATCTTGAGTAACCCGTTTACATAACAAAATATCAAATTATTAAAGATTAAATTAATTACGTGTGACGGTTAAATATTATAAACTGTTGACATTGTAACTATTTATGTGCTGGTGATGTGTGTCTGCGGCCCCGGAATCCTTCGGATTGCGTAAATAGACCGTCCATATAGACTGACTGTATTCTTTGTTTGGCCTCAACATTTTATTTCTAATAATTCCCCGCATTCCCGAACAGTCTCTATGTCTGGGAAACTAGAACCGACAATACGGTCCCTTTCCTCAGATTATGTCACATTTAATTAAAATTTAATTAGTTTAATTGATCATTAATTATTTTTTACAAGATTTATAGTTATGACACGTGCTTTGACATCTATTAAAATTATTTAGTCACCATAGCAACAAATTAAGCATAAATATTAATATATTCGTTTAAAAACAGTTAGTTACGCATTTATGACTTTTATTAACTATTTATGAGAATGCAAGTAACATTTATAATTTACAATTTTTTTAGCATAACGGAGATTCATAACTAAAATTTATTCTTGACATTTTAGATGTAATTTCACCAAATAGATACAATGTTATTGCAAGAGACCTTCTTCGAACCTAGCCACCGCGATCCCAAAATCATTACTACACCTCATTACTACAAAAGGTCTTTGCACTGCAATTCCATACCCCACACCTAAACTGATTAACATGGAGGTCTCGATTTGCCTCATAGCTATGCCAGGTCATCCAATTGTCACTCTGACATCTGTTTACTTGTCTCTCGATAGATAACAACTCAGGACTGACCTCGAGTCACTCCTCGATTTGGGTAACTCAGTCATCCTGGCAGGTGATCTTAACACCAAACACCCTAGTTTTAATAGTCACACGTCCACCCAGAATTCATTATCGAACTTGACTTTGTCATGACGCCAACCCATTACCGTCATGCTATTACACACCAACCCGACGTACTAGATATTGCCCTTTTTAAAAATATAGCCGTGTTTACGACTCCTTCCCCTGTGAAGAGAATAGGCGCAGGGTGCGAGCTATACAATCAGAGCTGGAGTCCCTCAGTCCTCAGTGGAGGATAATGGTCAACAGGGTAAAATTGCAGCCATGTCCTTCTCTTTTCCCATGGGTGGCACTCGTAGCCCTAGGCCCCGTCTGTCCCCACTCCCCATATCCCTTTGCAGTCAAACTATCCCTTGGGTTAGGAAGACCAAATATCTCGGAGTCACTCTAGACCATCGACTGACCTTCCGAGAACACATAAAAACTGTCCGACTTTGTACTTTGTACAAAAAATTGTATAAAAACTTTATACTCGGTCGCCTCAACCCTCTCCTAGGCGGGAGAAGTAAAATGTCACTTAGAAATAAGATGACATTGTACAAAACCTGCTTACGTCCCATAATGACCTTCGCTAGCGTTGTCGTTTTATACGCAGCCCCCTCCAACATTAAAATACTCCAAACCCTCCAAAATAGATTCGTGCGTAGGGCCGTGGCTGCCCCGTGGTACTCTCACAATGTCGACCTCCACACAGACTTAGAACTTCCCTCCATCGTCTAATACGTGAGACTCCGCCCAACGCTACTACGGCAGAGTCCCTCACCATCCCAACACCTTTGTAGTTGCCTCGTTACAGTCATCGTCGTCCTTCTCGGCACGTCCTAGACGACCCTGGCGACCGAATTACTGCTGACAATGTGGTTCTAAAACTGCATTCATACACTACACATGTTCACCGTCCCCACTGGCGGAGACGAGGACGTCCCCCTCGCTACACGGTTTACCGGCGTGGGAGCCCTTAGGCTCGTTGCTACACATCTTTTGCTCCTGGCTGAGCGCCTTCTGCTTTGGCACGAGCCTGTGCCTGCCCTAAATTATACATGCACGGTGACTCTTGAAAGGCCGCTATGTGCGTCCGACGAGTGGCCGGGTTAGCTCATTTGTACAGAAGACGACAGCCGTGAAATGTACCACGTATATGTACCACTATTTTAGCACAAATGAAACCAATACTTTCTGATAAATCAAAACTATTTTATTTCTAGATTTATGACGTAAAATTGTTTATTTATTAACGTAACCTGATATTTAACCAGCTGTGAGTGAGTTTAGAAAATTATTAATAAATTCTATAAGGCTGACGCCGATGATTGACCCGATTCCGTCAATCAGACAAATGATCTTGCGTCACATTATTTATGGTCTTTAGTTTAATAGCATCTTGATAATCATTTTAATGAGTAATTTTTAAATAAATTATTTACATCATACGAAAAATTATTATGCAATGGTTTCATCATCAGTGACAGGAATACTTAACCTGTAAGTATTCATAGAAATAGTCAAATGAAACGTCGCATATAGACAGAGGTATCGACACAAAAATTCGGATCTTATGAAACACTGGCATAGTATAGAACTTGTAGTTCTAGGTGTAAGGAAGGCTTCTAGGGGGGTGAGATCTTACGACTAAAAGCCACATTGTGATGAAGCACTGGTATAGGTGGCAAATCAAAGAATACCACTTTTAGAAAAGCGGTAAGTAGATCCCATTTGGGACCTAATATTGCAGCCGACCAAAAGTCGCATCGTGATAAATGTGTCTAACCGTACAGAATATTATATAAATATAAGGCCCCAGTGTTCAATCGCCCTCCGTTACGAGAGTGCAAAGGGTTGAAGGTTCAAATTTCGACGACGAAGTGGGTATACTGTAATAGTATACTGCATTTATAAAGCATTATAACTGTACAGACATTACGAAAACATGCAATAGAGTAATAAATTATGCAATAAAGTATTTCATAATAAAGTATGCAATTAAAGGTAGGTACGGTAATTCATAGACGTGAATGACGCGTCCGGGTGTTTCCGGATTAGCCGATGGCCAATGTTTTCGTAATGTATCTGTACATTTATATTGTTTGGAACATAAGGAAACCAGTCCTGGGGTGTACATATGTCTGTAAAATACTACGAGCATGACGGTTCGAAGACCAACAGACCAGGTTGGTCCAGCGGCGTCGAGGAGTGAGACAGGGAGATGTAAGTAATAAATTCATCTTAGTATTAAAAAAATGTTGTCATGTAAAGAATTTCGATTAGATTTTAACGTTTTTTTTTGTTATGGCTCATTTACACAAGGAGAGTTTCTCGAACGCGAATTTCTCGCACATCGGATAAAAGCAAGTAGGTATAAGCAATTGTTATCATCATCTGATCACTGTTATCATCGAGTTTTTATCATCATGTGAACAGTTGCAGGCGAGAATAGTATGTTGTGCATGAACTGTATCTCCTTGTGTAAATGAGCCTTGAGACTGTAATACGTCAATGAACGAGTATAAATACGTCACTATTGCCAGATACGTAATAAAAACATAACACATAATAAAATCAGCGTAAAATCATTAACATATTAGAGATGTTTTTACATTTTTTAATAAAGAACCGACGTCTTAAAAAAAAAATATTAAAAAGAAATAAAAGACGTTATTTCTACTGGATCCTATACCGAATAAAAAGAGAAAGTTCTGATGTAAGGATCAGGAATTATGTTATGTGATAAGGAAATTATTATGAAATGGCTATTATTGAAACGAGCAGAAAAAGACACTTAACGAGCAGCAGATAATCGTTATCTTTAACTCACCTTTAAATTTGCTACCGTCGATTTTCTGTTCAGTTCTCTTTGAAAATATAGACTGTATTTTTAGAAATATTAATAATTTATTTATTTAAGACTTTTTCCGAATTGTTTTTTTTTATGTACGAAGGCGCCAGACGAGCATACAGTCCACCTGATGGTAAGTGGATACTGTCGCCCATAGACATCCGCGATACATGCCAACATTAGTCCAAAATGAGAAACGTTGGCATGCCCCCGGATGCGCTGCCCCTACCTTTGGAGATATATGAATGGATTTGGAGAAAGGGTTGAGAAAATGGGGAGGGATAGGATGGGATTGGAATGGCCTCTGGCACATCTCACTCACTACCGAAACACGTACGTACATTGGGGAAATACGATAAAATGGGAAATGCAGTACATTTCAAGGTAGTCTTCTGTGAGAGAGGGGTAACGTGGCCAGTCGAGCGCGCCCAGCGGCTGTTGGATTGCAGCGTGCACTCTCCCCCTCAAAAAGTTAAATTCTTGTGGCCCTAATGGCCTTTCAAGAGTCACCGGACATGTATGGTTTAGGGCGAGCGCAGACGGCAGGAACAAAGAGCGTGTGCAGCAACAAGCCTAAGGGCTCCCCCGCCGGTAAACTGGCGGAAGGAACGAACCGCGGCTTAGGGCGTTGCTTTGGGAGAGTACCGTGGGATGGCGAGCCGGTGAGAAGCGCCCAGGCACGTGCCGATATAGGGTAAAAATTTTGGCTGAAGACCGGTGTGTGTTCACGGTGTAGCGAGGGTGACGTCCTCGTCTCCGCCGGCGGGGTCGGTGTATATGTAAATTCTGTGATTGTAGTGTAAGAACCGCATTGGCAGCAGTAATTGGGTCGTCGGGGTCGTCTAAGACGTGCCGAGGACGACGACGACGACGACGGGGAGGATCATTCCTGTTGACGACGAAAAAGGCTAGGGTACTTAGGCAAACATGTATATAGTTTCGCAAATAGTTGTTAAGTTTTTATGTATATAATATGGAAATAATGGAGTAATCCCTAGTATGTCCCTACATAAATCGTTGGTGCATAGTATAGGTATCGTTGGTGCATAGTGTAATTGAGGACATACTAGGATCTTATCAATGTAAATACGTGTTAGCGATAAGGAAAATAAATGATTCCCCGCGGGTAGCGGGAGGGGTACATAAATGGACAAGTGGAGGGGAGGCCCGACGTTGACCGGTGGTGGAGGAATCCCGCAACTAGCCGCAAGTTGGAGAACCCAATACGCAAATAATAGGCGGACCATTTCCGGTCAAAATCACTTCCGCAGCGGCATCCACTCCGACAAGAACAAGAACAAAGAAGAAAAACAAGTACCTCTGCGCTACCCCGGCTCTATTGAAGAACAAGCCTTGTTGTTTTATTCAAGACACGGAAAAACCTATTATACAGTCCACACCCCCCGGCGATCCAGTTGGTGCGGAGTACAGACACTAGCATTCTACTGCGTGTTAGTGCATACGTATCCCGCACATCTATGGTCCTTCGAGCCGGATCTTGAATCAAGCAAGTCGTGTTTGAAGACCTCGTGGAATAAGAAGAACGGCGTACGGCGTTATTTATAAAGAAATAGCGGGAAGAGACGATACGGTCGCGTCGTAGGATTATTAAGAATCCCCGTACGATCTACGGCTCTACGGAGAGCGGCACGACGCATCGTACTCGTCCGTACTAGGGCCAATCTTTCAGTTTCACGTCCTGATTTCACGTCTTGGTTTCCTAATCCTGGTTTCTAATCTTGGTTTCCAATCTTGATTTCCGATCTTGATTTCCAAAGACGTTCAAAGACTTGATTGTTTAGTTACGTTGTTCTCACGACGTACCTATTACAATGCCAGCAACAACAAGGTCACAGAGCCGAACGGGGTCGCAGAGCGGAGCACAGACCGCTACGGAGTCAACGTCTGCCACTACAGAGTCTACGGTCACAGCAACCACGAGCACGGGCACGACAGCTACAGGAACCACGGCCACCAGCACCGAGGCCACTACGAAGACGACTTCTACGCGTAGAGAAGAATCGATACGTGGAGACGAGGAAGGCAAAGCGCACGTCGATGATAATGGGACGGCGGACGTCACAATCGTTCCACGGGCCGCAAGTATCGCGGCAAGGTCGCACCGATCTACTGCGTCCGCGAAGAAGAAGGAGCGTCTACAAATAGAACGAACCCTGCTACAGCTGCGCCTGACTGCTAAGGAGCAAGAGATAAGGCTCGCGGAGCTGGGATCAAGCTCTGAAGAAGAAGAAGACGACAAACGAAAAGAAGAATCGTTCCGGTTGGAAAAATGGTTAAATCGGAACGAGGTCCCCCCCCCCCATACCCCCGCAGGGGGCGGGGCCAAAGTCTCGCAAGATCTCGCCGGAAAGGAAGGAAGGACGAGGACGGGGAGCTTATACCTCCAACAATGGGGAGGATAGGCACCGAGAACGAAGCACGTCTCGGCCCGCGCGCCCTACTGCAGACATCGTGGAGCAAATGGCTACCGCGATCTCCAAGGCAGTGAAGATTTCGGCGAGGGAGACGCCGCGTTATACTATGGAGCTGCCGACGTTCGATGGACAAGGCAGCGCATGGCTGGGGTTGAAGGGTCCTACGAAGATTCAAAGCACACCTTCACGAAGAGCGACAACCTGGCACGGCTAAGGAAGAGCCTGAAGGGTGTCGCTATAGAGGCGGTGGCAAGTTTGTTTACCGCCCACCGAGAGCCGGACGACATAATGGAAGCTCTCGCAAGGAGATTCGGGAGGCCGGACGCACTCGTCGCATGCGAAACAGAAAAACTGAAGTGCCTGCGCAAGCTAAACGACGAGCCCCGCGACCTCTGCGTGTTCGCCAGTAAGGTGGCCAACGCTGTGGCTACCATACAAGCAATGAAAAGGGACAACTACCTGTATAGCCCCGAGCTAGTACGGGCTATAATGGAGAAGTTCACACCCATACTGAAGAGCAAGTGGTACGACTTTGCAAGTATCTGGGAGCACGAAGTACCCACGCTGAGCCTGCTGTCAACGTTCCTCAACATAGAGGCCGACAAATGCAGTGCCTACGCACCGCCAGAAGTCACCGTTCCCATCATTGAACCTGCGAGTGTGAGAGAGAGGGCGACAAAGAAAAGGACGGAACGAACATACAGCGCCATTAACGACGGAAAAAGAAAACTTTGCCCGCTGTGTAAAGAAGATCATTACCTGCCTTCGTGCAAACGGTTTGCCGAGAGCGATCTCGACGCCCGATGGGAGGTAACGAAGAGGAACCGCATCTGCTTCCGCTGCCTGTGTAGTGACCATCACCGGGGCAGTTGCCGAGCTAAGCCATGCGGACACAACGGGTGTGGGATGTCACATCATCGGCTGCTACATCGTACACGTCAAACTTTGCCGCCAGCAGTGAAGACAGAAGAGCCCAAGGAAGAAATCGTCACGTCAACAACAGAGCTGACCAACAAGGCCACCGCCGCGAACTCATCACCGCGTCGACGTCGAGCCTACCTGAAGATTGCGCCAGTAGTGCTTGCCGGACCACACGCGAAGATACACACCTACGCGCTGTTCGACGAAGGCAGCACCGTCACCATCATAGAAGAGGCTACAATCAACTCGCTCGGCATCGACGGGCCGGTTGACACAATGTGGATTCAAGGCATCAACGGTGGCGAAATGAAGCATGAAAAGAGCCGCACTGTTGACGTACAGATACAAGGGCTACACTCGGACGGCGTGCACAAATTAAAGGGCGCACGCACCATCGAGCGTCTCAACTTCACATCGCAGACCATCGGGGAAACGGACCTGGAAGACTGCACACACCTGGACGACATCAGGGACGAGCTCACCTACAAGGATGTCTGTCCGAAGATTCTCATCGGGCAGGACAACTGGGAGCTGATCGTCTCACGCCAGGTCCGAGCGGGACGAAGAAACAAGCCGGTAGCGTCACTCACGCTACTAGGTTGGGTGCTACATGGATGTCGCACTTCAGTGTGCGAACCAGTCGCCTTCTGCGGCCACATCAGCGAGAAGTGCGACGAAATGGAGAAGTTAATGAAGAACTTCTTCAAGTTGGAGTCACTGGGCATCGAACCGAGGACAACCAAGAATGACCCGGAGCAGCGCGCCATCGACCTACTGGATAAGCACAGTCGACGGCTACCTGACGGGCGGTTCGAGACCGGACTCCTGTGGAAAGAAGATGACATGAAGATCCCTAACAATTACGGGGACGCTCTCAAACGGCTGCACAATTTGGAAAATAGACTCGACCGCGACCCGGCGCTCAAGGAAAAGTACAAGGAGCGTATCGCTAACTTGTTAACGTCGGGATACGCCGAGCCTGCGACTACAGCGCCACCTGCAAATAAAACGTGGTACTTGCCACATTTCGCCGTCATCAACCCGGCGAAAGAGAAGATCCGAGTCGTCCACGACGCCGCTGCGAGATCCTTCGGACGCAGCCTCAACGACATGCTGCTATCGGGTCCTGACTTGCTGCAATCACTGCCCGGAGTCGTCATGAGATTCCGCCAACATCCCATCGCCGTGTCAGCGGACATCAAGGAGATGTTCATGCAAATAAAGATTCGACCGGAAGATCGAGACGCACTACGCTTCCTATGGAGGGACGACGAGCGAGGCAATACGTTACCACAAGAGTACAAGATGACGTCGGTTATATTCGGAGCGACGTCATCGCCGTGCACCGCGTTGTATATTAAAGATCGCAACGCCGCCGAGTTCGCACACGAAGACGAACGCGCCGTTGGTGCGGAGTACAGACACTAGCATTCTACTGCGTGTTAGTGCATACGTATCCCGCACAATTCCTATCGGGGACATAGGTTAATCTGTCAACTATTAGGGGGTTGGGATGGTGAGGGACTCTGTCATAGTAGCGTCGGACGGAAGTAGCGGCGGATTTAAGATTTAAGACATTTACATATTTTCCATATGGTAACTGTCACTTATAATATAGTTTACAAAAACATCAAATTTACAATTAGGTGTTCATAAGGACAATGTGTGCTGACATTTATACTAGAATAATCTGTTTGATAGCTGTGAGCGCCTTCCCTTACATTCATTCTTAGTACCATAAGTTATATTATATTGTAAGTTACAGTTATTTAAGAAAACGGTTTATACAAATGGTAATTATTGTGTATAATTACTACGTCGTGTGTGTTTGTGTATGTATGTCTGTATATGAATGTGTGTGAGTGTTGTTTTAGATATCCGATTTTAGAAAAAAATTGCATAGAGTCAATAATGTAAGTAATTGAGTTTGAGTTGATGGGTGTGTGTGTGTGTGAATAAGAGTTGCAGATGCTAAAAATGCTAAAAATTCAAGAGAGCTGTGAATAGGATTTTGCAAAGTCGGCGGCGCGCCCGCATCCCCCCTGGTGTTGCAGGTGTCCATGGGCGGCGGTAACACTTACCATCACGAGGGACCGCCTGCTCATCCGACTACTAGTCAATAAAAAAAATAAAAAAATAAAAAATGTACAGGCTGTTAAGAATAATTTAGCGCATTGGTATAAATGAGGATTCGGTGTCATTATAATCATGGTTTAATAGCCAGTTCTTGATTTTATTTTCAGTTTGATATCTAGTCAGGTGATGAATCCGCAACTGTCCATTAATTTTATTGTATAAGAAGGGTACAAGGAAACATCGCTGTCGCCGGGTAAAAGATGTTTTATATATTTTTGTGTTGCACACAAGAAATACCCTGTGATACTCCTAATAACTCCGTACTTATTAATGATAACTCCTTAATTATTAATGTTTTAATTACCTACATTTATTATTATGGACCGGTAACAGTGATATACGAGTATAATCAATCATTTAAATCCCATGATATTTTCACGTTTATACAAAAAAAAATCAAGGCATACCCATTTGTTTAACGTTTCAATGATTAAATTGAGAATTCGATGCTCAATTGTCAATACCGGCTGTATATTTTCCTTCCTTCGCCGTATAAAGAAAAAAAAAATCAAGGGTATTCTTCAAAACGGCGAAAGTACGGGGACAAGGTTACCCGGAAAAATAATAATAAGTTAAATGATGAATGCATACGAATGCCGCCATTATTTTCACTCATTAAAGTAATATAATTGCATATAAGTCGTCTGATTTAATGTGTATGATAGGAAAAAAATGGAAGTCAAAAACTTCCGGGTCGAGATAAAAAACTGAAATGACATGTGGTCGATATGTAAAAGTGCGACAGTTCCGTGAATAAAGTCTGCAGACAATTCCTTCCTAGTCTGATTCTAAGTTCTAATAATAAGTACATCATTGTTACCTACTTCATTAATAATTAGTAATACAATAGTTTCTAATTTAAATACAATAAACACACTAAATTTAATTTAGTTGCAATATTAAATTTTAATTTTTTCATGTTAAGTTGGCAAACAAAGCAAAGTTACTGTTGCATGCGATCACTAGATTTTTTTCTAAAATTTAACAAAATAATACATCTACCTGCAATATAATTGTAGCCATAATATCTGTATATCAAATGCTTCTATGTGGAAAGTCTAAGTAACGAACAAAATTGACTCTTTGAAAAAAATGACATAAATGCATTTTGATGACATTCGAGAAAAAAGCAAAGTTGGTAAAATACTCATCAATTTGATATCAAGAAACTAGAACCTATAAATAATAACCATAGTTTATTCTCTTTGTTACTTATACTTTCCCTAATAACGTTACTAATGCAGTTTATAGGAGGGTAGAATATTCATTATCATTACGAAAAATATTTTACGTTATTTAAAAAACGAGTTATTCAATCAATAATAACGAAATAGGAAATAGAAAAGTTCAAAACGCTCCAAAAGTTATGCAAATAAAGTTTATATTTAATTATGGTTGAGGTAATCTTACATTTTTGGTCAATTGCTTAAACGTTTGCCTTTCAACCGTCCATATTATATAATTTTCATCTTAAAACATATAATGTAGTGTTGTGTCATTGGCATAGTTTGATCGAATCGAAGTAAATATTGGCGACACCTTCAAGGTTGTTCCAATTTAGCTATCGATTCACGAAATCGATGATGGTAAACAAAGGAACTTCAATCAGTAGGCAGTGCAAATCCAACTATAAAAAAACGAATAAATTTCAAGAGCATTTAAACGACCAATGAATCTTTACCGAAACAAGAAGGAAATAGAGCTGGCTTTAAGGAACCTGAGAATAATAGAATAGCTTACAATTATGTGCTGATAATCCAGTATGATAAGACTCACCTTTATTGTCCTCGGTTACACGCCTTCACGCAATCGTAAAAACTGTACGCAGTGTTTAATTTGTTAACAGACCGTACTAAAGAGTCCACAATTACGAATGTCGAACGTAACTATCACGATTACGTTATTTTTTTAAACACACGTTCCGTTTACATTTACGAAGTAAAATAACAATTTGGCGGGAACTTTTCTTTTTTATTAAGCACGCGCGTGCGTACGGGCCACGGATCACACGAGCACTGATTCTGACCCGTTCCTTTTACTAGACTGCCAGATCTCAGTTGGTTTGTTTGTGTCATTGCTGTCACTGGTCACCGAAGTATAGAGCACCATTTAATAAACTTCCGATGATGTGTGCGTTCCGGTTGGGATTTATGATTAGCTGCGGTCTGTTGGAACAGAACACGGAAACTGTTGCGGATCAAATTTTATTTTGCCCTGGCTATTTATAATTAGCACAATTTTCCTTGGTGTTGCAGTGACACGCGCTTTCTAGTGAATTTTTCGCAATTTGCACGAATGTGAATGCATTACAATCGTCCGGATTGCATTATATTAATGCATAATACACAACTGATGTAGGTACCTACGTGAGTATATAATCCAGTTAACATCACGCTTGTTATCAGTCATGTCACAAGTCTCATATTAAGTTTAACAACCACATTTGAAGTTTATTAATCATTATTCAGATAAACCTTAGTTTTGAAGGTGGTGTTGAGATATAAATGCTTTATTTTTATAATTGTCATTACTATGTAGGATTTCTCAGATTATTAGATACATCTTTATTAGTCTATCACTTGTGAAATTGGTATCTGGGCTTGATGTCAGTAGTTTAGTCGCCTTTTACGACACCCACGTGTAGAGATGGGGGTGTTGCTATTCTATAGCCGGCCGACGCCAAACGGCATCACACGGCACCACACGGCACCACACGGCACCACACGGCACCACACGGCACCACACGGCACCACGCGGGATAACAAAGCGGCTACCGTAAGCCTGCCACAACTACATCACCTCTAAAAGAGTGGACTCGCCAACCCGCAATAAGGCATGCATCCCTCATGCATAAGACAGTGTGCAGAGGAGGCCCATGTCCAGTAATGGATACTGACAGGGCTTGATGTCAATTGCTTGATGTCATGTCACTACAGTTGATCAACTATCATTTTTGTCAAATTTACTGTATACATAATTTTTTAATGAAAAAGACGCCGGACGAGCGTACAGTCTACCTGGTGGTATGTGCATACTGTCGTCCATAAACATCTGCGATACATGCCAACATCCGTCCAGAATGAGAAACTTTGGCACGCCCCCGGATGCGCTGCGCTGCCCACCTTTGCAGATTAAGGAATGTGTTGAGAAAATGGGGAGCGATAGAATGGGATGGGAATGGGTTCTGGCATATCTCACTCACTACCGAAACACGTTCGTACATTGGGGAATACGATAAAGTCGGAAATGCAGTACATTTCAAGGTAGTCTTCTGTGAGAGAGGGGTATCGTGGCCAGCACTCTCCCCTACTCGTTTTGTAGTCATTCTGTTTTGTACTCCTTAAAATAAAATAAAAGGCTGACTTTCTTCTATCCTGGTTTATTAAAAACAGTAAACTTCAGTCATAATTAAAAACTAAGTATCGAAAAGCGTTTGCAATATAAAATGGTACTTGCAATAACAACTTTTAAGTAATAACTATTGCAATAAAATTTTAAAAAGCTCTTCCAATACTGTAGCATTAATTTCTCAAAGGAATTTCAGACACGCAAATTAAAATATTTTTTAAATTCACCACAAAACCGGTAAGCAGGTGGACTAACGAAGAGACCGTGTAATGTCTTTGGACACGCCGATATAAACCATTTGTATATGCGTAATATTTAATGTAACGACTTAATTTCAGGGTTGTCATCTACTCATTTATCTATATGATAAAAAATTAGCATTAGTTTCTTACCAACTTAACAATTTTTAGTCGCCAATGTATGTTATTAATATAAACTGATAGTGTAAAAAACTAATTGAAAATTTCTTGTGTGTAGTAAAAAGTGTACCTATGCGATATTTTTTTCCAGTTCCGTCAACCCTAGTAGTGCCACGTTCGTATCAAGATCCGCGACGTTTATCGGTGTCGTTGGGAAACCCAAGTCCAAACAAAATTCATTGTTTGCGTGACGCGGACGGCCGGCCATTCGAACTAGATCTAATTCAATATACTACGCTACTTAATCGACTAATCACTATGTAGTGTAACACTTTTTTTTATAAACATTCAGCTATTTCTCGTTCATGACCCGGCGAGGGGAATGTCCCATTACCAAATATTCATAGAATGAAAAAATATAAGAGTAGGCGTATGAGTTAACACACTAATTAATATTAAATTATATCTTACTGTTTTTAGATGTGCATTTCACGCTAAATATAAGTAAGTACCTATAGGTATAGACGTATAGCGCTAATATATGTAGTGTATGTAATATTTACACAGTTTAAATTATATTTATTCCCGATAATTCATTATAAAAATATATATATACTGAACTAGTACGAGCTTAATTAATGTAATATAAACCTCAAGTATCACGGTATAAGCCGTGTTGCTGGAAAAGACATAATAAAATTGTATCTACATATATAGTAGTTATCGCAATCGTAACATATAACATATATTGTAACGTATGTAAATCAGTAAATCATTAGCTAACGTACCGAGTTCAGAATACCTATATCTATCTTCGGTTTGTACCAATTCACTGCTGAATGTAAGCCTTCTCATGCTGGCGCCATCCTTCTGTCTCTCAATAATCTCATCCATTGCTTTATCACCGTACGAACGATGTCATTTCTTGTGAACGATGTCGTCTTGTGATGTGGAGATTTCTCCATCTCCACATCACAATTACAATCTATTCTCCAATGTCAAAACTTTGTTCCCTTTACGGATATTGTCATTACGAACTTTATTTCTAAGGGACATAGATACCAAGCATGAATTCATATAAGAATATTGTAATGATATTTTAGTTCTATAGAACTGTCTAGGTGTGTTTAATGATATTGTTAAATGACGAGCGACATTCCTTGCAGGAGTGTCACGATACTTCTTCAAGATTTAGGTTCTTTACAGCGATTCACTTTATCGTTTGGTAATCTCCAAAGTCCTGCCGGAACCGTAATGGGCAAATCCACTGACAATCCACACAAGATAAGTTGTATAGAGGAAAATGTCCTCAACAATAAGTTTTTCTTACGTCGTCGCAAGTCTCGTAATGTTGTAACCTTTCATGCAAATATAAAGAAGATGAGTCACATATCTTTACAAAATGGATTTACAAAATACAAAATCCTTACAAAGTGCATTCTACGACTAATTCTGTATCGACATGTTAACTGTCCCTCTGATACTTATAATTCTTAAAGAATACATTATAATACTTATAATTCTTGCAAGACAATTAACATGTCGATACAGATTTAGTCGTAGTAGAATGCACTTAGTCCATTTTGTAAACACAAAACAAATATTAGTCAAATTCTTTCAAAACATTTTCTACAGATGTTTTCTAATAAACAACTGACTTTATACTAAATATTGTCCTTCATTTGTAGATAGCTCTATAGTACAGTATTCGGCCATTTGGGCTTCTATGGCAAGACATCTTAACTCGGCTCCACTCAGGTTATCCCTTAACCTTCAACCATGGTGTACATTGTACAGTATAAGTTGTATTAAATAAATAAATAAAGACTGAATCGTCGACTAATATTGTCGTAAAAGGCGACTCTAAGATAACAAACCTGCTACCACAAGCCTTGAGAACTGTAACCACATCTAAAAGAGTGAACTCGATAAACCACTTGGCCAGCGTGTCGTTTTAAGGCCATACATCCCTCACGCACTCAATACTGTACAGCAGTGGATTAAAGAAAAGGCTGGTTCTTGTTTACAGTTACTCTGAAATACACAATCAGGTAGACATACTTAAGAATTATTAAAAAAAGTTGTCGACAGTGTCCAAATGAAAGGAGCGGAATGTAGAGAAACGCAAGTTCATTGTATAATATGATATAGATGTCTGCATATTCGGTTATTTAATATGGAACATCAATGCGGATATTGGTAGAACATTAATATCAATGCAGGTATGCGGTCACATAAGTTAATAGAGTTTTAATCTAATGGCTTTTAACTTTGCCTTTCATCTCACGAGAGTTGACTAAGTCGCTTAAGATTTCTCAGTGACAGTTGAGTCATAAAAACAATAGGTACGTGCAACATAACGTAACTTCGAATTAGTCATCAGACGCATTATTAGTGTAATGATTAACTGTAATGTAATGTTAATGTAACCCACTAGCTGTGTAAGTATTTAAAGTTCACAAGTGTACATGCGAAATACTTTTAGTACGAGTATTACTGACTTTTACACGTTTTGCCCTTGTCAATTGATTTGCCACTTCATTGAAGGACACGGGCCTTCCCTAGTAATAGATTTTGGGTCATAATCCAGTAACTGCCATAATATAATATTATACTCGTACATACACTAGATTTTTTAAATACTCGTAGCCAATTTGTTTTCTTTCACCGTGGAACTCGTGATAATATAAAGAATCTTAGTCAGGTTAGGTTTGAATTTACGACCTCACGTAATCTGTATTATTATAGAGTAATATACTATTATACTATATTTTTGCATCATTTTAGCCATATTTATTATAAAATCAAATAAATAAAATTATTGATTTATATTTATGTCTTCAAAAACGTACAAATGCTCACGAAGGAAAGTAATTGATATTGAGAAATTGATATATTGGTAGTCACAAATTGTTTTCATATCTTCTGAAATCATAAACCATTTTTAAAATCGAGTTTATTATACCAGTACTATCATGAAAAATTTATGATATGAGTATACTACGTATGAGTTTAAATACGAGTTATATCGATTGAGTTAGTAAAAATGAGAGTAAGTTTCGAGTTTTAGGCTTTATTTTTAGGCAAAATTGCATTTTTTCTGTCACAACAATAATGAAAATTTAAATAATAATATAGTAGGTGCCAGATTTATGTTTTTATGTATGTGTGAAAATATAATACAATTACAATTTGAATGTGCGAAAAAGGTAATCGGGCGTTAACACCGAGGCGCGGATCAAACCCACACATTGTTGCGTGACTTCACAATCCATTGAAGTCCTAAATAACCCTACTTAAGCCCACCTGCCCACGTGAGTCAAAATGGCGAGTGGCGAATGGACGTGCGTCGCGACAACCTGTCAAATTGTATTATAGTATTTCCATTTCTTTATTTTCTCGATGACAGTTCTAATTTGATAGTTGTAGTGTTGTGTGACCAAATAAGTAATGATATCGATCGCATATATTTATTATATTTTGAACAAAGACAAATACAACAAAAACATTCAAATATATTTTTTCAAGGTGGGAACACTCAATGGTCCACCGCCATTTTGTGTTTGTTTTAATCTGTCACTCGCAACAAGACGGTCGTGCTAGTCACTACATTTCTGTTCGCTGAGTTTTTTCACATTATCCATACGTTACGTTGTGTATTTTGTGTTCCTCCGTGTTGATTGCTGCCCAGCTGTCAAATATCAAAATGCCGAAAGGATCTGTTCTGAAAAGGCAGGCGAGAGAACTGGTGATCAAGGTTCGTAATTACTTTGAAGCAGAGTATCAAAATGGTGGCCCGCTATTACCACTGTCGCAAGTGCGAGAGCGTGTTGCGGCCGCATTAGGAATTAGAATTACTGTTTCAAAAATTACTACCGAAGCTTACGGTACAAGCGGCATGCAGGAAAATAAGCTTCGTACGCCGAAGAAAAAACGCCAACCACGTCGTGTGACATCGGTGGACAACTTCGACGCTGACGCTATTCGCCGTCATATATATGACTATTACTTGCGCAAAGAAATTCCAACACTTAAAAAACTTGTTGTTTCTTTACGTGAATGTGGTTTGTTCCATGGCCAAAAATCGTCATTAAGCTTGGTTTTGAAAGAAATTGGATTTTGTTATAAAAAATCGGACAAACGTAAAATATTGATGGAGCGTCACGACGTTGCTATGGCTCGCTGCGAATTTTTGAGCGAAGCCAAAAATATATCAGATTGTTCAAATGTTATTTTCACTGACGAGACTTGGTTAAATGCAAACCACACAGTATCTAATTGTAAGAACTGGACTGACGACACCGTCGCGTCCACTAGTTCAGTGCCAATGGGAAAAGGTGAACGCCTCATCATATGCCATGCAGGGTCTACGAAAGGATTCATGTCAGATGCTTTACTGGCCTTTAAATCCAAGAAAACAGTGGACTACCACGAAGAAATGAACGCGGAGATTTACGAAGGATGGTTTAAAGAAATGGTGCAATCTCTGGAAGAACCGTCGATAATTATTATGGACAACGCTACATATCACTCCAGACAAATTGATAAAATGCCGACGCAGGCCAATAAAAAACAAGAGATAATTGACTGGCTCCAACGTCATGGCGAAAATGTGGATAATACTTTATTAAAAGTACAATTAGTGAATATTTTAAAATCAAATAAAAGCCACCCTAAAAGATATGTTATCGACGAAATAGCTGCCGAATGTGGTCATTGGGTTCTTCGACTTCCGCCGTATCATTGCCAGTACAATGCTATAGAACTAATATGGGCACAAATCAAAGGACACGCCGCTCGAAACAATACCCATCCCCCTTTTACGGCAAACAAGATGTTAGATTTATTAAAAAATGCATGTGCGGAAGTAACTGCCGAAAACTGGGAAAAAATTGTGAGAAGAACCCAAAACATTATAGCGTCGGATTGGGAAATTCATGTGGCATTCGATAATATAGAAGTACAGGAACTTATAATAAATGTTGGGGAGAGCTCATCGAGTGACAGTGACGATTCATCAGATTTTGATTAAAATAAATAAATATAGATTACCTGTCATTATAATTATTTCGTTTCATTGTCGAGTACCTACCTATACCTACTTATTTTACAACAGCTTCGAAAATTTTAAAGAAGTTGGCATTATCAATCAAGAATTAACACGTGTAACATCTTGTAATGAAATATAATATTAGTTAATAAATTTGTACAAAAGTATCCGGCAGTAGTTTAGTTTCTTACATTTTGTAAAAAAATATCGGATCTGTTATCGTGTTACGTTTATCGATAACTACATCCCTAAAATTGCTTTCTGGCTGACGTGACCTTGTTAATGAAATATGACGTCTTGGTGCCTAATTTTTGTTCGGAGTTTTAGGCGTTGACGCTAGAACAAAGTTATATCGACCACTGTGTGTCAGCTGTCATCGAGAAAATAAAGCAATGGAACTTGTATAGTGATAGTTAGACGCATATATCAGAAATCACTTTATCGAAAGACTTATGCATAGTACAATATTTTTTTTTTATGTATGAAGGCGGCAGATGAGCATACAGTCCACCTGATGGTAAGTGGATACTGTCGCCCATAGACATCCGCGATACATGCCAACATTAGTCCAAAATGACAAACGTTGGCACGTCCCCGGATGCGCTGCCTACCTTTGGAGATATAGGAATGGATTTGGAGAAAGAGTTGTTAAAACGGGGAGGGATAGGATGGGAATGGGCTCTGGCACATCTCACTCACTACCGAAACACGTACGTACATTAGGGAAATAATATAAAGTGGGAAATGCAGTACATTTCAAGGTGAGAGAGGGGTAACGTAAGAGAGGGCCCAGTCGAGTGCGCCCAGCGGCTGTTGGATTGCAGCGTGCACTCTCCCCCTCATAATTATAGTATGTTTATTTCGTATTGACAAAAAGACTAAAATATAATATATCATGGTGATATATATACACATGAGATGATGGGAAGAGCAGTGTCGGCCGGCTGACCGTGTGGCTGACTTAGAATAGCAACACCCCAACTCATGCCGTGAGTGTCGTAAAAAGAGACTAAGGCATAACAGAGCCACTACCACAAGTCTTGGGGAACTATATCACTACACACCACTCCATCTCTTCCTATGGTTGTAATTACTTTTTGGGTCGTTTAGACACCACGGTTTAAAGTAGTCGTTCTGGCAAGCGAGGTAGGTAATTCCGTTTTCGCCTCCCGATAAATATAGCAGTATTTTGTACACATTTAGGACCACCTGAAGGACACGTGTTGCTGAAACATCAGTACTTCATATCAGTGCTAATACTTCGTATACCTCTCGGCCTTGTATACCTCCGTGCGTATACCTCTCAGTACCGATACGGAGTCGGTAGGAGTTATCCTACGAACGTAAGCAACAGCTGCTTTTGCATTAGACTGTATCAATTAAACCACGAAAACTGTACCCGATAGACATTATACGCATTATTTATCGAGATCTCACGCCATATCACTTCTTTGTCCAGCCTTTAATCGAGTCATTTATTATACAATACAATGAGACAATTAGTACACGTACGTGTTTTGCATACAACACCAACAATACAGTCTAATCTCATGCCTTGATTTCCGAGTGAATGAGCACAGTAACTACTAACATCTTGTAGCTTACTTTTTTATTATAGACGAAGCTTGATGTGATGTGTAATGACATTAACAGATCGCTGTAGTTCGAGCGGGATTTCCTTACTTCCGCCAATGCCACGGGGTTTTCTCCATAATGCTGTTTTTTTCTTCTGTGTTCCGTTATGAACTGAGCCGGACACATTTTTTCTCTGGCAATAAGGTAATCGACCTACTTGGTGGGCAGTTTCTTACTATCACTGTGAATGCCAGTTTGCAGCTTTCCTTAGAAAACTTTGTGGTTTCTGTGGAAGATGAGAAGGCCGTTTAGATAAAGAATCTTTAATTACAATCACTGTACAATGTAAATCACAAATAAATAACGTAAGGTCCGAGAAAATTTATTAATTTATTTGTTCGTGATAAACTCTGTCCGAACCCATCCTTAAATCTCCAAAGATATGTAGCGCGTCCGGCGGTGTGCCAATACTTGTCATTATAGTCTAGACTGTTGTTGGCATGTGTCGCGGATATCGCAGGGCGACAGTATCCGCTTACCACCAGGTGCACTGACTGGTTGTCTGCAGTCTCCTTTATTTAAGAAACCTCAATTATTGCTTATTATAGTAAGAAGATAGTAGGCTAATGGACAATCCACAGAAAAATGGTACACGTTCCACCTGGCAGTAAATCTGCTGTAAGCTATTATCGCTAATTGCTGCGACCAGTAATTGCCCCTCAAGAACTGTTGCAATAATATTTTAATATTACAATTATTTGATTAATGCCTAATTTGCACAAGGTGAATTTCTCGAACATCGGTCAAAAGTTAGTAATAAACGACTGTTCTGCTATCATCATCTGATCACTGTTATCCCTGTTATCATCGAGTTTTTATCATCATGTGAACAGTTGTAGGCAAGAATTGTATGTAGTTTGGTCGCATACGAAAATCGTATACAATATTCTCACCTGAACCGTTCGAGAAACTCCCGGTGTAAACGAGCCATAAGAACAAAGAACTATTTTCAAGATTAATAAATGTTGCTAACGTAAGTGAAAATGACGCAGAAGGATTTTACGTTAAAGCGCGCACAAATATTTAGTATTACATCAACAGGCAGTTGCTACGTTTTATGTACACGAATTTTATTACAAAGCAAATAATGCTGTTTAACCGATTAATATATCGTTTTTGATGTTTTTAAAGAAACTGTGACGGATATTCAAGCTTATTTAAGTAAATGGTTTATTACATGACTTAGCCATTAATTCACGATTCTCATTCGTGAATTCAAATCCTTAGCCCGTACCACTGAGTAACAAGATTAGTTAGTATAGATATGTAGGTAATGTAGGTATTATTAGCTCGGCGGTGAAGGAAAACATTGTGAGGAAACTGGAGCATGTTTATTCACCAATCCGCACTGAGATAGCGTAGTGGACTATGGCCCAAAACTTCTTAGTGATTTACTAAAGGAGGCCTGTGCCCTGCATTGAGACCTTTAAAAGGTTGACATCGAAACCCATGGAGTGTCAAAACTTCCGAACCTACCAACGTGTAAGAAAAGTTCAATTGTCTTTTGGTATCAGATTAATCCAAGCCGATAAGAATAAAGCTAACACAACAGATGAGATGGAACCGCACGTCTCAAATGACCATCTAGTCGCAAAAGTTGACTATCTGAATGATAATCAGATCTTTGAACTATGTATGTAGTTTATATGGGTATGTTTTACATCATCAAGCGATTTTTCTCCCAATTAGAAACAAAATACAAAAGAAGTCAGTAAGTCTTGTTAGGTTAAGGGTCGTTATGTTTCAATATTGGTCAAATGGTATTGTCTAAATTCAGATAAGTGATTATATTAATATACCATTACAGTTTATAATAAACTTGTACTCTATATACTTGTATTGTATTCTTTCTGTAAGAGGTCTCATGAATATTATCACCTAATTTCAGCAGGTACATCCGTCATGATAGATTAATTTACCATAGTAGATCATATCCGCTTTAATTATCCTCTTTGGTCAAGGACTTGGCCGGTAGAGGGACCTCCCGCCGCCATCATAATACTTTCCTTATAGTCTTTAAAAAACGTGGCGCCTTAAAAGAATAGACTCTATAAATCATAATTTTTGACATTTTTATTCGATTCTTTGGCAAAGGGGCATCCCATGATGTCTTGTTATACCTAGCTATTGTCGCCTGCCATTAAGCTTTGATTTTGCAATATCTTCAATATTTAAGTGATATTTCTTGTTAGTGTTATAAAAATAAGTGCAAAGATTGAGTTGCGAGCGCTAAGTTCAACCGAGCTTTAATCGCTTATATACGTTTGTGTAGACTTGAGCCTTTAACTTTCTTCGACTAATAAAATGTTTTCGAGTTAATAAAATGAGCGTTTAACTCGAGATAATAAGATACGGAATATTGATGCTTTCAACGCTACCGTACCCAAGCTTGAGTATCATGTTAAGTGATCTAATGAGCATTTTTATTAACATGCTTGATGAGCCCCTGTTTGAGCATTTGAGATCCGACTCACGTCTTGAGCGTTTCCTACAGCGTTGGAGCTCGTTTCGAGCATCGCGGATGTCTATGGGCGATAGTATCCACCTACGACAGTGGACTGTATGTTCGTTTGCCAACTTCTGTCTATAAAAAACAGTTAATACACTTGATGGCGGCGACTCGAATGTTTTAGCGTCGTCTCGAGCGTTTTTACTACATTATTCTAAGGTTAGGCTGTATCAGTTATTACCAGTTTTTTTCAAAATTAGATAACAATTTTGTAGGTTACTATCAATGAATATTCATATAATTTGTCATAGTGGTTATATATGTGTAATTGGGCCGTGTAAAATGATTAATAGCTAGGCTGTTGCGCACGAGTAGAATACCAACGTGCCATATAGGTACGTAAATTAATATATTATTATGAGCCTACTTGAATAAATAAACTAGACCCATATCCTGTGGCTTTGTTCCGCGGGTAAGTCGATTTCTTGTAATTTTTTAGACAACTATTGTTGACCTGTTGTTAGCTTAACTAAATAATTAAATGAGCAACAGGAAATACTAAAATTGACAGCAAATCGATTTCAACAAATTTAAACGTGGATTAGATTCTCTAGTTACAATAAAGAATAAACTCCGCCGACTTGTTTTTTTTTATAGATAAAAGGCAGCAGACGAGTATATACAGTCCACCTGATGGTAGTGGATACTGGATACTGTGGAGCCCCTGGACATCCGCGATACATGCCAACTTCAGTCCAGAATTACAAACTTTGACCCGCCCCCGGATGAACTGCCCACCTTTGCTGATTAAGGAATGGATTGGGAGAAAGGGTTAGTGATGATATTCTTATAAATTTAAAATTTAAATAATTCCTTTAGTTATTTAAAAATAGTTTGTTGGTCATGCTCGCTCATTTAGTCTTATTTGCTGCCCGTTTGAATACAAACCTATTATTAATAGTCACACAATATAAAAAAACGTCCAACAAACTTCACATAAATTTCAATAACCATTTAAATTAAACATTAATATAGTCGTAGATAAGATTATTTCTTAATAAGGTTGGATAAGGTAGCTTTTAAAAATGACGAAAAGCCCACCTTGGTTTCCGTTTTTAGGTCTTTGCTTCCGCTGTTCTAATTCGTAATGAATCCATATGGTATCTAACCGCCTACTTACGAGTCGATTTAATTTCGCTGTAATCTTTGGTGTCAAACATTAACTATTTTGATTAATGGAATTCATGACAACAATGTACTAATTGCTACCAATAAAAATAATTTGCGACAATGTCAATATTAAAACTGATGAAATTTATTGTCAGTGTATTGTCAACGGAGATAAATATCCTCGGATGGAATTCTTATTTATTTATTATACATAATTGTATATACAAAAGGCGAGATTGGTGCCTTAAAGCATTTACTACAAGCCAACCTTTGGGTTGACTTGAGAGGTTCATTGCGAGGTGCAAGAAAGACTCAAATAAGTTGATATGATAAAACAGAAATTATCGAACAATATACATATATAAAATGCACAAATATACTGAATTACTATATCTCGATACCAACCTATTAAGTCTATCACCTATTACCCTGAAACGCTTAAAACGCTGCTTTGACCATTTCAAGACTTCGAGTACTTTCTTTCTGGAGCTATTTAAACTAATTATCCGGTAGGTCCTGTTGTCTCCTTCCGATATTCGGCGTTGTATCGGTACCATGTAGGTAACCACTTAACCCCACCCGGCACCCGGGAGACACGTCTGGAGACATGGCTAGGGTAGGGCAATGTAGGACTTGAGTGATATTAAAGACACTTGATAGATCCATACAATAAGGGCTTACAAGCATGGGCCTCACTAGGATTTCCTATGTCGTGGATCCAGTCAAGTTTTTTTTTTTTTTTTTTTTATATTCTAGTGGGCGGACGAGCAGGCGGTCCCACGTGATGGTAAGTGTTACCGCCGCCCATGGACACCTGCAACACCAGGGGGTATGCGGGCGCGCCGCCGACCTTGCAAAGTCCTATTCACAGCTCTCTTGAAAAACCACTTACTAAACTTACAACAGTTTCAAGAATTTCAAATTCAATGTTTACTAATTAGTAAACGTATCAAAGTTGGTACTTATTTTAATCCAGATCGCACGAGCCTCGTATCCGGCTGTGGGTTACTTGATAATATTATTGTTTTATATTAAGAAGTCAATAAAACTACGCGACAACAATATGTCACGGTTGTCGCTTACATTATATTATTTGCTGTTAAGGTCCCGCACTAAATCCGTAAATTAACCTACTATAATTTTTTTTACAGAAGGCCGGTATTTTTATAAAGGAAACACTAAATTGTAATAGTTTTAATCACTTTTTATAATTTACAAAACAATTTTCACACGACATGTTCTCTATCTCACAGTTTCAATCAATATACCAAGTTCTAATCAAGATGGCGATGTATATCGTCTTCCTCCTTCACTACCTCTCCTCTCCTACCCTCTCCTCTCCACAACTTCCTGCGCCCCTCCGCATCGCCAACTCAATAAAGTACTCTCCTTCCGTTACAAATTATAATAGTATTGATTTAGGTTGAAGACATATTTACTTGCAAATTCTATTCTCGTAATGTACGTGTGAAGGAAACACCATGCTTTCGCTGGCCAAGTGCGTTTTACGAGTCCACTCTTTTAGAGGTAATGTAGTATTTACCTCAAGGTTTGTGGTAGCCTCTTAGTTATCCCTTAGTGGCCTTTTACGACTCCCACAGGAAGAGATGATGTAATGCTATTCTATAGCCTGCCGACACCACACGGCACATCCCTCATGCATATGACAGTGTACATGAGTAGACACATGTCCAGCATTGGATACTGTAAGGTCTGGTTGCAATGTACGTGTATTCTCGTAATGGGTAGACTTATAATAGCCTAGGGGTATCTACTCTCAACTCTCATCTGTGAAGCCTTGATTACCATTGAGTTGCTGGTTACTTACGGATATTAAAAAAAGTGCTCGAGAATTAGAGAAAAAAATCGCGAGCGTGTATATCTATCCATCAATTCGCAAGGTTTTTGATGCGAGTAACAATGGTGATATTGGAGTTAAAGGGTTCTAAACTAATCATATTGATTAAAGACTGATTAGATTAAACAGGGTCTCTGAGTAGAAAGTCTACTTCAGAAAATGTCTTTCATAATCTTACCTTACATCATCTACATAGGAATATACGACGACTTAAATTAAACTGTATGACTAATCGCAATATACATGTATGTAAATAATTCAATGTTAAATAAATTTAACAAAACAGCGGCCGCACCTTAACAATGTCGGTAGCTCATTACCAGGGCGGGGCTGCACGCTCACCGCTCTGATATCTGTTAGGAATTTACTACCTAAAACTAAGTTCATTGTGCCTCGACACTTAATCCGTTAATACAAACGATTTAATTGATATTAATTGTGCTGAAGGGACAACAGGAGGAATGAAAGGACACATTCTTTTAATTTATATAGCAACTGTATAGATAGACGAGTCCTTGAACAAAGACCACGTACCGGGAAGCGCAACGTGGGACGTCCTCCGGCCAGGCGGACGGACGGCTTGAAAAAGTTCGCCGGTTGTAGCAGGGTGACGAAGGCGAGGATCGCGTGTTTCATCATTTTTTTATGACTTTATTTTATTTATATATTTTATTGGACACACAAATGATGAAAAAAATACAAAAGAAAATACATAGAAAAGGCGTGTTTATCCCCTTAGGAGATTTCTACCAGTAAACCTGGGAGAGCGATAAGTGAGCAATGAAATGGGCAGACATAGTGCCATCCCGAAATACACTAATAAACATTATTTTTATAATACGATTATTACATACTAATATTATTATACGAATATAGACAAACATACATACTTCTTTATTATATATTTATATTTAGGTTTTTCACTCGACGTCCCATTGTGGATCAATAGCAACCACTTTTATAATACCTAATTATATATTATATTAATTATAATAATTTAAAATTTGTTTATAATTATTAAAACTGCATAAAATTGAACCAGCGCCCTGACGTCGATATAAAGATTTAAATTAAAATATAAGATGTGAAATATAGAAAAACAAAACAATGACGTTTAAAAACAATGATTACTCTTCGTTATTTTATCTTAATATAGTTTGATATTTAAATTGAGATATTCGATAAATTAGTAATTTGATTTTTTGCTCCAGAACTGCATCCTAAATATGTCAATTTATCAAATATCAACCTTCTATGAACGGAAAACCACTTAATTATCTAATTAACGGATACTCGATCAAGCGATCTAATTAAAATTAACATCAATGACAAATTTTGGAAATGAAATATGTAATTAACATAACGTAGTGCGTAGAATTGCGCTTAGTTTGATGCAATATTTGTATGAAAAACATCATAGCTTAGCCTTACTTATAACTTATTATAAAGTAGGTACCTATCAAGGTAGTCAATATCAATAATATTATTGATTTGGTATACTTATGTAGGAAATAGTAATTTAGTGCGATGAACTAGATATGACTTGACCGTGTGGCTTAGCACCACGCCATCACTTCCCGTACATGTCGTAGAAGGCCAATAAAAGATAACCAAGCCGATACCACAAGCCCTGACGAACTACACCACCTATAAAAGTGGACTCGCCAACCCGCTTGGCCAGCGCGGCGTTTTAAGGCCATACATCCTTCATACATACGACGATCTGCATGTGGAGGCCCAGGATTGACAAGGGGGCTGATTACGAACTATGACAGCATCGTAAAGTTACTAAAACTGTTTCACTCTTATCACAAGAACAATAAGGCTGGATTCTAACATCGACGTGCTGACTACAACAAATACATGAATGCTGAAAGCTACTGCTTATCTCATAAGCAGGCACGTAAAAAGTATATGCGCAAAGGCGTTGGGACTGCATATGCGTGCTTGGAAGCAAATGCACTGCAACATACATATGTGTCCTCGGTGTATAGTGTGACTTAACGCACTACCTAATATGCGATAAAATTAGATCTAGGTATAATAAAGTAGACTTTGATTAAAATTTATAAAGTACCTAGACTACATTTCCTGCATTATGATTCCATATTATTATTAAGAGACGTAATAACATCGATAGTTAACTTAACCATTCATAAAATCAATAATAGGTACTAATTACATTGCAAGGGAGGTATTATCATTAAATTTTACGACACAATAAACAGCTTGTTATTAATATATTTTAATACCTAGTTCCATAAATTCTATAAACATCTCGGGGTATTTTAAAAATAAAGTTAAAAATTAGTTACTGTCCCTATCGTATGTAGAAACTGAAAAATTAAGTCGTATAAGATAGTCTCGCGTACGTCCAGATATGCATTTTTAGAATGTTATTTCCGTCATTCAATCCAACTCATACCCAACATAGGACATCATTATTTCTCCACACAAGTCTACAAAATTATACCACACCGGTATAATTTTTTTATTGGATGCGGCCAGCAATTAGTTACATTGAATTTTTTATTTTATGTAAAATAAGAATTACATTGATTAAAATCCAAGTAGTTATTTGTTATTATTTTAAAGTAGTTACATAATCGTTTTTACATTTTTTATTGTAGACGCATTAATAGTATAAAAGATAAAGATAAAATAGGTATGATAATGATAGGATGATGATAATGTTCACTGACATTTTGCAATAAAATAAAGTGTTACCGGCTACCAACTGGTAACTCGTAATTAACTCCCAATACATTTCATAGAAGGCCACGGAACCCTATTAATGCGTCTCCGACACACTCTTGGCCGGTTATTTAATTATTCAAAAATCGCACTCCAGTCTACATTATCCAGTCCTTTATTTGTTTATAAGAATCGATATAACTCTTGTGTTATCTAAACAATGAAGTCATATACGTATGCCTAAAGAAATGGATGTAACTCTTAAGTTACCTAAAATAAAAATGAAACATTTATATACCATTAGAATTGGTTTCAATTCAATTGGTTCAATAGTCTTTCGATCGTCCAAATATCATTGCTGGCCGCATCCAAAAAAAAAATGATGTCAGATACAATGATGTCCTATAAACATATCCATTAAGTTTAAGAGTTGTGTCGACTCTTATTGTGTTATTATTAAGAGTTAAAGGTCACCAATTTCTAAACACATCGTGGAATGCAATGAAGTATTGAGTATCCACACGATGTAGTGATATCCAGGTGTAGATGGTGATAACTAGTTGGAGATGGAAATAATCGAAACAAACAGTATTGGCGGTAATTCTTGTCTGTTAGCGAATTTTCATATTAAATATATGACTGTGTTATCAACTCATCACAGTCTTCCAAAATAATTAAATAAATATTAGTCATGATTATTAGCAGGCATTTTAATAAATGTGTATTTTATGGCCCCGTTCGTTGAGTTAAGTAGACTAGGTCTAGGGTTGCAACAGTTTCAGCAACAAGTTGCAGGTTGGGTGAAATTGCAACCTATATCAGTATTCTATCAGTTTCAGTGTCTTATCAGTATCCTGAAATTGTTTTCATTATATATCCTCTAATTCACTAAAGGATTAAATTAAACCTGGTAAGTGCATAGACACGATGGAATTAGAACAATGTGCTTGTGATAGTATACCCGCATACCTGTCCCGACATTCGTTCGTGACCTTTCATTAATGTACGCGGTAGTTGAAAACGATATACACCAATTATTTCATTACTGTTAATTGTTCTATGTCCTTTAACGGTTGGATTGACAGCTGTAATATTACATGATAAGTGCGGCATAGATTTAATTGGTCGTTTTCGCTGCCGGACCCTTTGTACGAACACATTTGACCTTATAATTAATTTATTAATGCTCTTAATGAGGTACGTCATTTACGTGAGTTCTTTAAGAAGTACAAGAACATCCCTATAGGTTTATCTCTTATCCTTATCCCTATAGGTTAATCCCTATAAACTACATATAAAGCGGACCTCCAGATTAAAAAAGACGAATAAAGTGGTGTGATACGGCGATGATTATACAGGGTTAAATCACTAATACCCGCACGTTCTTAAGACTGAATTTTTAACATTAAATAAAAGTGATAACTACCCCAAAAGAAAAAAATATACATGAAATGTCTGATTTTGTTATTATGTACTACTTCATTGTGCTAAAAGGGCAAAAAATAACAAGAGGCCGATCTAGGAAAAGATACATAGATTACGTGGACGAGCATCTCGGGCAGATGGGAAAGTTTACAGGATGAAGGAAAGAGATAGAGGCGATTGGAAAAGATTAGTGAAGGAGGCCAAGAAAAGAGTTGTAGCGCCAAAGGCAGAAGAAGATTCTTTATAAAGTGAAGTAATTGTCAAATGTTGGTACTCTTACAATCTGGATGGTGAATTAATAAGACATATGAATAAAGCTTTTAAATATTCTAGTTATTAAACATAGCCCAGAGCTTATTTGTATATTTTATTAGTTTTAAGAAAGTTGTTTAATTATTCAAAAGGATATGCTGTAATTAAATTTAATAGGATGTATGTGGGCGTCCATTCATCAATGTATGTACCTACATAGATACGAGTATGTATATCCTACATGAAACATTTTTTTTACAACTCATACCTGCTTTTAGGAACGAATGTTGTCTCAAAATAATATGTATTAGCGTTTCTTAGATGCCGATCATGGAAACCTATAATTTAAAGTTTTTAAATCCATGTATCTAATAATAAGACATTATAAATTATTTATCACATTTATTAAATATTAATTTATTATTGCATTTCAAAATAAACAATGTTTTTAACTTCAAGTTACATTTAGGGTGTAATTTCCTTGTGTATCTTATAATAACCATATAACAAATATAATTGTTCAATCAACCAGTGAATTTGGCAAATTTTATTTCCAGATAAAAAAAAAATAGCATATTCTAAACTTTCTTGGAAGGTACCTAGATTCACATTATCCTAATATATTCGATAACTTATCCAAATCTGAGATCAAAATAATAAAACATGTGCAATGTTTAATAATTATTCAATAAGGAGAGACATATATTTGTCATAATTACTGTCAAACGATTGTCGTGCGACATTTAAATTGTTTTGCTATTAAGTAGTTTAGGAGTTAATTACAACAATAAATTATAAACAGTTGAGATAAAACAACTACTAGAGCGTTTATTGGACACGCCGGCGCATGTAAGGATTTCAGTTAACTAGTAATCTAAACTGGATCGCAAAAATTCCGGGTCGCTAATAAATGGCGTGATAGTTTCTTAAATACATAAGACTAATTTGCGAAACTATGGTATATTGTAGATGACTGATTAATATATATAAAAAAATGTGTAACACGTTCTGTACACTATATAACTTTAATTAAATACTAAAAAATAAGAAAATTTCACTTCTAACTTATGAAAACAAAAATACACTTCGCAGTAAATCTTAAAAAATAAAAGTTTTTTTGTCAATTTAATATTTTGTATTTCCTCCACGAGCCCGTATCACTTCAATAAGACGATGTGGCATGCTGTAAACCAAATTATTAATACGATTTTGGTCTATGTTTGCCCATTCTTCCACTAGCGCATTCTTTAACTCGTGTAAGGTAACGGGAGCAGGAGAGCGTTGTCTCACGCATCTCCCGAGCTCGTCCCATGCATATTCTATGGGATTTAAGTCTGGGCTGCGAGCTGGCTACTCCATGCAGGTAATACCGACGTCTTGAATATACATATTGACCAAATGAACAGTATGTGGTCGCGCATTATCGTGCATAAGAATAGAAATTTCACCCATATTCACTAAGAATGGACCAGCATGCTCATTTAAAATCTCTCCTACGTATCTGACAGCAGTCAGAGAACCGTTTTCTATAATCAGTAACTCCGTGCGATCCTCTGAAGATATCCCAGCCCAAACCATTATTGATCCTCCACCGAATGGCACCTTTTCTTCAAAACACGCTTGATGATACTGTTCTCCTGGCCGTCTAAATACTCTTCGTCTCCCGTCGTGCGTAAATAAACAAAATCTGGACTCATCGGAAAACATAACCTTGGACCAATCTTCATCTGTCCATCGGATGTTCTTGAGCAAACCGTAACCTGGCAACTCGATGTTCTCTGAGCAGTTTGGGGCCGTTTGCTGGTCTATAAGGCTTTATATCAGCTTCACGAAGACGTCGCAGAATCGTATTAGAGCTCACATTGTTGTGGTGAATTTCTTGAAGACTGTTTCGGACCTGAACAGCCGTGAGATGTCGATTTCTTAACATAGTGCTCACGATGAATCGGTCTTCTCGTGTAGTTGTGCACCTTGGCCTGCCATTTCCTGGTCTCCTGATGTTCATGCCGGTCTCTTGAAATCGCTGGAGTACTCTTTGGACCGTTGATAAAGATACTCCTACCGTTCTAGCAGTGCTACGCTGACTTCTTTCTTCTTGTACCATGGTAACAATCCGTGTACATTCTTCAGGTGATAACGACATGATATTGCATTGAATACTCTGATCAATCCAAGGAACCATTTATAATGACAGCTCCGTTTGAAACAAAAGCAGAAAAAATATTCTTTTCCTAATTTTAAATTTTGAAATTTTTCAAAATGCAGAATATTTTTTTTAAAATCTGTAACTTGTACAAATGAAACCTCTTTAGAGATTTAGAACAAGCATTAGTAACCTCCTTACTACATATTATTTATTCAAGCGATCTAGGTATATAATTTATGGAGATATCACGGTTTTTATTAGTGACCCGGAATTTTTGCGATCCAGTGTATTTTGGATTTGCTTCTTGCCATTTTTTCTTGTACGTGGCTTCCATTTGAGGGCTCGTCTACCCGATCAGTTGTCGGCCCTGCGACAAATATAACCTGCCCATTGTCACTTTAGCATACTAGTTCTACGCAGTGCCGGCTTTACCTATGGTGCAGGGTGTGCGGCGCACACGGGCGCAGGGTTTTAGGGGGCGCCGAGTGCAGCTCGCGACGCCTCCAAAGAGCCTACTAGAGGGCGCCAGGGTATTGATTGCACCCGGGCGCTACATGGGCTAGAGCTGGCGCTGGTTCTACGGTGACCTTCAGTCTTTTGCGAATCTCTTCGTACATACGCCATAGTATGTATATGATCAAAATAGATAATTTAGCTAACCCTCTGCACAGTTGGGGTTTAGTTGGTTAATTAAAAATACGTTGTTGTTAAAAACAAAAAGTTATCCAATATAGGGAGATATATTTACAATATTCGGCGATATAATGTGGCATAATGTTATATTTATTGATAGATACTAGTAAACTTCGAAGCGAAGTGTTTGCATGTGTATTGGAGAGACGAAAGGTTTCTTAATTGCGAATTGTTTTATATCGTTGGATATTTTAATATTACAAGATTGAAATCTATATCTATACATATAATAAGATCGTAACAAAGCCGTGTCTGTACATTTCATATTTTTCGTAAAAAGTCATTATTGTGTACAGTACGAATGATACAAATGATATAAATTAAAATACGGCAACTGGTCATTGGACGGACTTTAATGAAACCTGGCATAGTTATGAGATAAATGTGCCGGGTGAAAAGTACTCTAAATGTTATTAGAGTACTTTTCACTGAAATCAATTATAAAGATCCCACGGGAATCAAGCTAACCAAACATAGAGCATGTGTCTATAAGTTGCAGGCTCTGATAGTATTTAATTTAACTGAATTAATATTTTTTACAAGTAGACACTTGTTATTTTTTACGCCGGTAGTTGCTTGTGGTCAAACCAAAGATTTAGCAAAGATAAATGTTTACCGCGGCGTTCTCATTTGTGTTTCCATATAGCCGTATCAAAGGTAGCAAAACAATTATAACTAGAGTTAGGCCTAGCCATTACAATAAATGCGTTACCGGATCAAAATAGTTTCAATCGCGTGTTGATATAAATATTAGATTACATTTATAATTCATAAGGCGAGGCGGAACACTCGACCACTGGCCTAACTCGTATGCATATATTTGCCACCCATTGTACTAGGCATATTACGCAATATCTCGGACACTTATCGTCTCTAAAGATATAGGAAAAAATATATCAGGGCGGCATCTGTTGCCAACAGGACGTAATGTTGACGGGAGTAGTAAACAAAAGTAAGCCGCTTGACCGTTTACCAACTGTTATTAAGAGCCTGTTGAAATCACAGATTGAAGTGAACAAATTTGAGTCGATTCCACCCCATCTGCTCCCGTGTGTGTCGTAACTAAGGGACAACAAAGCCGCTACCGCAAGCCCTGCAGAACTACACTACTACTAACAAAGTGGACTCGTCAACTGGTCTAACCATCATTTTAAAGTCATACATCAATCATGCACGAGACAATTGTACATGCCCATGTTCAGAAGTGGACGATAAAAGGGCTATTTTTTGCGGTTACGGTATTTAAAATCCAAATAATACTGGACCACCAGCGTGGTAAACTATTGTCCGAGCCTGTCATAATTACAAGATTGGATTTATCTCTGCAGAGACATATGTAAATTATGATAATAGTTCTATTGTTATTACAGTACAGACCTTAGCAGCAAATAAATCTGCACTGCATTTTTCTTAATTGAACAGTCTTCTGTAAATGTCAGATGATTGTTTTCAAACCACTTCATTTGCATGATCTACTGGATTAGATGTAGTGATGAAACAATTCTGCAGCTCACAATACAAGAACCACCGGACCGGTCTGTCCGGTTGGTTTCCGAGAAGTTTCCGTGTTAATGTTTGCTCATTACAATTAACTGTTTTCTGCCCAATGAAACGTGGTCGGGAATAACCAAGAAAACAATTGAGATGGTTTTCCTCGTATACTGGTTTATGTGCTTTCTCAAAATCTCATCTTATTGTTGAAATTATATACAATCTACGGAAAAAATATTGTTGAATCTTAATATCTGGAACGCAACGCCGACTATCGAACTAAGATAAACCGGCTGCCATAAACCTTAGGATTTAAAGAACCCGAAAATTAGTGGACTCCCAAACTCGCAATGGACAACGCGGCTTTTACACCTTTTCTACCCTCTAACAAGGCAGTATTTGCCGTGCAGTGGAATTGTAAAGGCAGATATAGAATACTTTGTTTTGCCCTCTTTATACCACATCTTTGCCGTAAAAAGCAAGTTTAGTTATTGCTACTATCGAAGAATTTGACCTTTTCCCCATGTATTATAATGTGTTTGCGAGTATTTGTAGTAGAAAATAGGCAGGCGGCCTACCTGATGGTCAGATGGGAGTATACCGAATTTTGTATCACATTTTCTTTTTTTATACAGAAAAAAAGTAGCAAACGAGCAATTACTCTGCTTCATGGTAAGCGGATATTTTGCTCTGTTTGTCACATCCGCTGATGCTGTTCCTATATTTAAGGAATCTGAAAAAAGATGATGACATAAAGTCAACACTTTCACTTTATGTCCGACAGTTGAACTTTATAGGCTGATATCAAAACAGACATCCACTGTACTCGTATGATATCTAGGTACATATTCACAGTACTTATATCTAGGTACATGGCGTATGCTCTGAAGAATTGTTCAACATAATTCCCACCTCGGGTTTCTACAACCGCACCTCCAGTCACAGAAGCACTGTGCATCCGTATTTCCTCGACACGGAGGGGTCGCGTACTGTTCTGTCCGAAAACAATTTTATACCGCGAACCCGTAGGCTGTGGAACGAACTGCCTCAAGAGGTCTTTCCATTACGTTACGATATGGGATTCATTATGAAAGCTTTGAATACGATTTTGTAAGGTCGGCAGCGAGCCCGAAGTGTGTTTTTTTTTAAAGATTAAACTCGACAGACGAGCATACAGTCCACCTGATGGTAAGTGGATACTGTAGCCCAATTACATCCGCGATACATGCCAACTTCAGTCCAGAATGACAAACGTTGGCACGCCTACCTTCGCGGATTAAGGGATGGATTGGTAGAAAAGGTTGGGAAATTGGGGAGGAATAGGATAGGATGGGATGAGAATGGGCTCTGGCAGATGTCCATGCTGGCTTACCATCACGTGGGACCGCTTGCTCGTCCGCCTACTTTCCTGTAATAAAAAAAAACCTCCGGTATCATTGTTTAGTAAAAAGTAAATCATTTAAATTATGAATGTATGGACGTATAGGACCAGGAAGGTGATAATCATCACATATTTTATTTTAAGTTTTAAATAAACGCTATTAATATTTCCGGTTTTTGTTTGCAAAAGTCAATGGTCATGTGAGTTTATTGACTTTTCGATCACTTGTATTTAATTAATACGTGCATTTTTTTGTATAAGTGGAAAGAGCGATGATAGCTTAGGGCCATCTCTCGTCGAGTCCTAAGGTCTCAAGTCGACCTTAACTTGTGAGGTCGTAAGTTTAAGCCCCGGCCCGTACCACTGAGTTTCTATTTAAGTACAGATTTATTACTTTATCACTAATTCGACGGTTAAGAATATCGTGAAGAAATGCGCATGCTCAGGAATTAAAAAATCTGGCATGCGTATATACAAGTCTGAACTGAGCCCGCATGATGGCATTAAGGCCGATTCCCTCCTGTGATTACTAGAGGAGACCAAACTAATGGGAAGTTAAAGATTAATGTCTATATTTCATAGGATTTAATTTTGTATGTATATTGCATATCAAAGTATAGTATACTTCACCATCAGCCCATGTCCATCCACTGCTGATTATAGGTGAGTGGTGATGATGTGCCACACATCTGGATGATTCTCCGATTTGGTGCAAGTTTGATGATTTTGAGAGAAATTTTTAAATGTGTAATTTAATGACTGCTTATGAAAATAGACGAAAATCAATACCGGATAATATCCGGTATTGATTTTCGTCTATTTTTATGTTTTTTATACAGAATTGTAATGATAAGATTCGAAGTTACAGACTTGATTTTTTTTTCAGCAAATGGTAATGATTACGGAGAGATGATGGTAATGAAATTATTAAAGAAGGCTATGAGGTTATTTTGTTGATAACGATATTAAAAAATAATAACTTAGAAATAAAAAGGAACCAGCTTATTATAATTATATTTATAATATTTAATGAAACAAAAGTGACATTTAGGTACTTCAATGCAGTACTTTTGAGGCTCTTTCAATTAAAACTTAAAGAAAGACAGTAATTTGAAATAATAAAAAAGAAATTATTAAACGAATACAATTACTAGAATTCTTCTTTCCGCTTGCTTAATAAAAAATAAGTAAATAAACATAAACTATCCGTGACCTATACGAACAATACCTGTTTTTTATGACTAATATTAAATTAAGATTATGAGTCAAAAGCAAGTATCTATATCAATTTGTTGAAACGTATATGTTGTGTATATGTGTGTGTCTGTGTAAGGGTGTGTGTGTATCACTGTTATTTTACTAGAATATATTTAAGTCTTCGTCACTATCATCATTATTGAAAAAGTTTATTTGTTCTCTACTGAAATTTTCCTTATTATCTAATTAATATAAATTTTTCAAAATCCGATTCATAATCTGTTCTCGAAACATTCATTTTATTTCCAATGAAAGTAATATTTTCCCAGGTCTGTTTTTGTGTTTGAAAATGATTCTATACGTTGTGTGGAGATTTTTTAAAATTGTATTCGGTACAATTCGGTACAGTTTAATATCGGACAGGATTTGGATTTTGTTTGACGAATGTATGTCCTCTTGATGCACATTTGGGGGTATGTTTATATTCAAACAATCCTATAATACAGACTGACCTCATCGTGTGCTAAATCAATATATCCGAGGTGGTAGCCTTGGGAATACTCTTCTCCATTTCGAAACAGAAAACAGCTGAACTTTCTGAAAGTCATTCGCACGCCGTTACATGACCAAAGCACCTGATGTATAGCCATTGTTGCACGAAATGTCTGTATTGTTGACGGGAACATTTTTTCATTAACATTTTTTCAGAGACAATGTGCAGTTCAACGTTCTTTACGGTGCTTTGCACAATTTTTAAGAACTCGCCAACAGTGCCTATATATTTGGCAAATCGAACAATATAACTGCGCCAACTCCATCAGGAGCCCCCTTGCCGAGGCCACTTTCCAGGTAATTCCAGGTCACAGAATTTATTTCAGGAAAGTCGCATTGTAGTTGGCTTATGACAAAAAAAGATGAACCCATTCCTGTATTGACTCGAAGGGGCTATATGAAATGAAGTGAACTGTATCGATCAGAGGCGAAATGTTAGAAAAAAGGAAAGCCAGCCATATTTCTTAACGAATTTTTGCTGACCATTTTACAGACTCAAAATGGTTAGCAAAAATTTGTTAAGAAGTATGGCTGGCTTTAACACTGACGATTAGTGGGTCAACTCCTAGTCTGTGATGTATACGAAAAATACTCGTATTACTTGGTCTAGATTTTTTTTCTTTCTTGCACATGATAAGATTCAATATGCGAAGGGCTCCTCTCATTCAGCTACTATGACAAACTTCTTGCAAATCTTCTGTTCCAACTGCATTGTTGAAGAACAAAGAAAATATGGCGGTGGCTATTCTTATATCCAGTATAATAAAGTAAGTATAATTAATTAAGAATCGAAACCTTAAGGGGGAAATAAACGTCTGAAAAATTCAAATAAGGGCCCACTTTACCGGTGGGGTGTCCGCACTGTCCTTCCCGGTACGTTGTAATGAAATTACTGTTTTGACATACCTTTTGCAAAAATTATAACATACCTAAGAAACATATAATAAAGATAAAGATAAAATAAAGATCTCATTCTCAGCCGAACAAAGAATGCGGTGTGCCCTCGCTCGTGATATAGTCACGACTAAGTTTCAATGCTTTTAATAATGCGAATAGCTATTTGTATACGAGCGAGTGTCTACAGTGCGTAGAATTGGAGCTCACAATACTTAATATTTCACGCTAATAGTAAGAAGCTGACTAGAAAGATGATAGTGTAAATGTCTCCGAAGGCTCTCCATCCAAACGTCATTCAGTCATTACCGGGAACTATATTGATGGTGTAACATATTGGGGCAATCGAAAGAACAACTATTTGTATATTACGGGCTACTATACTGGAATGCATAGCTTGGGACGCCCTCCGGCCAGATGGATAGACGACTTGAAAATGTTTGACCGTAGTTGCTGGATGAGAAGAGCGGAAGACCGAGTGTAGTGGTAAGCCTTGGTAGAGGCCTATATCCAGCAGTGCAGCAGTACAGTGCAGGTTTATGGAATGGAATGTAAATATCGAAGGAGCTTACACCCAGCACCAAAGAGACACAAACTCATTACGATATACAATACCAAAACAATACAATAGTAATGGTAGCGTGACAATTCAATTGGGATAGATCTTATCGAACTTCTCATTCTGTAATGTCCATTCCATCAATTATCAAATTTCAAGAAGCCTTCTTCTATCTAAAATACCAGATTTTTTATAGAAAAAAGTTGGCAGACGATCAGAAAGTCCACCAGGTAGTAAATGGATACTGTCGCTCGTGGATATTCGCGATATATGCCAACATCAGTCCAGAATGACAAATGTAGGCACGCCCTCGGATGCGCGCCTAATTTTGGAAATTTAGCCTTATTTTCCCAATCTTTCTTTCTTTCTTTCATAGGGCAGGAAAAGATGGGAATATACGCTGGTATATCTCACTCACTACCGAAATACGTACGTACATTGGGGGAATAGGAATACCACAGTATTTTGCTCGAGTGTTAAGAGACAGTTTCACTAACAGGAGTTACTTAGAAGTCTCAAATTCAATACATTATTGAAGAAGTGTTGTCAGACAATACTAGATCAATAATATTAGTTTGATGTTGTGGTCAGCATTCTGAAGCATCTGCAAATACAAAAGGTCATACTATTAACATTAATTATTTAGTTAGGCGTGGTAAAATACGATTATATGGTCTAAAATGAGGTTGGAAATAAATTACCTAAATTTATAGCGGGTGAACAAAGCCAAATGCGGCGACATTCCAAACGTTCCGAATCCTTTCACTCCTGACATTTTATTGCTGCAAAATCAATTCTTAGAATTGCAAGGTACCTAGTGTAAAGGCAAAATTGAATGCACGAATTGTTTTCCGCTATGAAATACACAAAAAGTATTTTTGTAGTGACTATTGAAGTACCTACTTAGTGATAAAAACTATACTCTCCGATACACTATAGTGACCCTGCCTGCTGTACAAAAAGACCTAGGTTCGACTCCCGGTCGGACATTCATTTGTATAAAGACAAAATGTTTGTTCGGGTCTGGGTGTGTATTTGTCTTTGTGTATGTGTTTCTAGACCCACGACACAGGGAATCCTAGTGTGGGGCATTGTGTGTGGCGTTATTTATTTATGCTCTAACTTCTCATTTTTACCCACGACGGAACGGAGACGGTATATGCTTTTGGGGTAAGAGAAGGTTTGTGCACCCATTTGTTACCACTTTTCATTGAAACCGATTTTAAAGCGTTTTTTTTTTTTTTGTAAAAGTATAATCGCACTTTGGAGCATGTTTGAGGATAGTTATACATATAACCGTCTGCATTTGATACTGAAGCCGAAGGTGGGTAAGGAAACTCGTTGAAATTTGGCAGAACAATGATGATGTTACGAATCATTTTTTGGAGTTTTTTTGTTCAATGAACAGTTCTAATACACAGAGGACAATGATGACGGCTATCTCATTCCAACAGACGATTGATATGTATGTATAAACGTGATTATAATTTCTAAATGAATGCTTTTAGTTGAATATTTTATATAAAACTATCGTGTTTGGACTAATTTTTTGGCACACTCTCACTCTCACAGGAGACCGTTGTGTACAAACGTGTTTGGAAGTGACTGAAAGTTGTTAAAACTCGAGTCCCTTCTTCTCTCATCTCGTGCCATCCCGTCTCGTATTCCTCATTCAATGGATTGACGAAAGGTAAATGGACGGGGTGATATGATACGATATGATATATATCTCAAATCACTCCGTGCCCCATCCTTCCTAATCCTCTTCCTAAATCTATATTCTTAATTTCGAAAGGTAGCGCATCTGTGGACGTATCAACTTTTGTAATTTTTTACTGATGTTGACACGTAACGCAGATAATAGCGACAAATAAAGATCACGCGCGCAGCGCGTGGAAATATTCAACATAGTGAACATTCAATATTCAGCATAATATGGTGTTGCCTTCATCACATTATATTGCCTGATAGATTGAATGGGGTTGGAATGGGATTGGATAAGATAAGATTGGATGTTAAAGTGCATCCAACTAGTCAATTGAATGTGTCCAGTCCAACTAGCTTCTGTTCGTCGATAATGAAATCAATTCAAAGATCGATTTGTATCATTAACAATTTACTTATTATTATACTGTAAACTCTTCGCGAAGGTCGCCACGTCACGCACACACCGAGGAATGTATTAATCCGTTATTGATTTATGACACGAGAAAAGTAATGTATGCTCTTGGAGAAAGTTTTTCCGGATAATGTGTTGGATTTGGCTGTATTAAACAATAAATATGTATTCTTAACTAAAAAGATGAAAATAGAAATATGAAAGGATGAAATTAACAATTTTGATAAACCCCCCGAACGAAGGGTTACCTTTGGAAAGGTTGATATACAAAAATATAAACCAGTCAGCAATCTTATTGACAATCCGCAATAGTTTTAGCCACCATCGTAGTGCGTAATGAAAAATCATGTTTCGTTTACATTCGATAAACCTTCGTAAAATAAAAGTATTCTCATGAAATGAATTGTGAAAATAAAGTCCCTTTTCTCAAATATTATTACGCAAATAAATTATTGAAAGTAAATACAATAAATTTAATTACGAATTGAATTGAATGTTAACTCACCTAGGTAGGTACTGTTTTAAGTGTCAGTTGGATAAAGATTTATTATTATATAATAGCTAACTACAAGTTGGTTTTACTGATATAGCACGTGTTTACCTGTTGACTATATTACTAGATATCAGACCATTAGATTATCAACCGACTATAATTGGATTTAGAAACCATTAAAAAACAATGGCATCTTCAGAAACAAACTAAGACATTTCTTTAGAATGGCGTGCTTTTATAGCATTGATGAATTATGTGACCATTCCGAATTGAAAAATGATATGTGACATAATAATTGTTATTTTTTCCGTTTAAAATTTTTAAATCTGATAATTATCTTTTTATGTGATTTTTATTTGTTTAATTGATTAGTTTTCGTTCACAATTGTAAAATTGTTGCCGAATACATAAAATGAAATGCACATATCAAAAATTGATTGTTGATGTTGCCTTATGAGCTGTTATTAGGTACATTGAACGGTTTCTCAAATTCACAGAATTCCTGAACTTTACTGGACAACTTCGGTTATTTGATGACTAATTCTTTAGAATATGATAAATCCATCAATCCTTAGGTACCTAATAAAAAACTGACATTGTTCTGTTTAAACAATAAAATGAAGCATCGCATCGGGTTTTACCGTTTGGTTAGACTATAAAGGTCAATCATTTCCGATAATAAATTTAAAATGTATAACAATATGTAAATGTCAAGAGAATTCCAGTGGACCGTGGAAAAGGCTGGTGCTGCCACAGAACTGACCGTAGAGCGCAGGGCCCATAAATATAGGGACATGGGCACCAACTACACTTTTACACCTTTGGTGTCGAAACCCTAGGCCCGTGTGGGGTCTCAGTGAACAGAATATTTTTAAAGACATAGCGAAGCGTCTGGTCGACACCACCGGTGACCCCCGGGGCTGGTAATTGGGTTCAGCGCATTAGCTTAGCAATTCAACGGGTATTGGGTGTTCCGCCAGCATATTGGGTACTTTGCCACAAGGTCCCAATTTATATAATATACACAATATATAAATATTAGTTTAATTGTCGCATTCCAATTTAAGTTTTATATAGATAACGATAATTAATTAATTGTGAAAAATTGTACCAGCAAAAAAAGACAATAAAATATGTTTTTTAATTTTCATTGTAGTGTAGTAGGTTTACTAGTTTGACAAAACATAAAACAGACTGACAAATCAGTAATTCATTATTGAACCCGTTTTATTTTTTTCTCCGCTCCTTTATTTCAATTTTACCATCGTTTTCCACCTTAACCGTAATTGTAACCAGCCTTTTTACCGTCCATTGGGGGGCATTGGCCTTCTCATGTTGAGAGATGTATGGCGGTAAAACGCCGAGCGAGTTGGCGAGTTCACTCTTTTAGAGGTAGTGTAGTTCTTCAGAGCTTATGGTAGTGACTCAGTTATCCCTAGCAGCGTTATACTATACCCACGGGAAGAGATGGGGTGTTGTTATTTTAAAGTCAACCATTACCACACGATGGTATATTTTATAAACATAAAATAATTATAATTCCTATATTTATCATCACACTGATATAAAGTCCAATTGGAAGGCCACTTGGAACGTATAATAATATCAAAACTTAATAATAAATTGAGCCAATTCGATATACATCTTTATATTGCAAATAACTGCACGATGATTTCTGGAAGTGGCATCCAAAGTTCACGGTTGTTAACTAAGCGAGATGTCCTATTCCGTGACCTTTCAGCGAGACATTTTCCAATCGAATGGAATACCTGGAGTTTAATACGAGATTGTATGAAATTAACTATATTTAGATATTGGTTTTGAAGTATTTCATACTTTTCTTCAAACTTAGCTTAATGTTATATGTATAGGGAGGCAACTGCTGCCCACACGACTGTAAGTTAAAGATTCTTACCCAAATTACAAGTCAGCCGCTACCACAAGTTTTGAAGAACTGCATCACCTCTAAAACAGTGGACTCGCCAACTCGCTCGGCGTTTTACCGCCATACATCTCTCATGCACAAGACATGAGGAGGCCAATGTACCCCAAATGGACGATAAAAATGGACGGTGGTTACAATTACGGTTAAGATGGAAAACGATGGTTAAATAAAATTGCTCGGTGAAATAAATGAGCTGAGAAAAAAAATAAAACGGGTTCAATAATGAATTAATGATTTGTCAGTCTGTTTTTATGACTGTTTTGTCAAACTCGTAAACCACTACAGCTTAGATAATTACATAATGAAAATTATAAATCTAATTTTATTGTCTTTCTTTGCTGGTACAATTTTACACAATTAATTAACTATCTTAATATTAAAACTTAAATTACAATGCGTCAATTAAACTAATATTTATATATTGTATATCATACTAATATTATAAAGAGGAAAGATTTGTATTTTTGTATGTTTGTAACGAATAAACTCTGAACAAACGATAAATAAACGAAAAACAAAATAACAAAATAAAAAACAAATAAACGAAAAACAACGGGACCGATTTCAAAGGTTCTTTCACCATTAGTATGCTACATTATCCCTGAGTAACATAGGCTATATATTATATATAATTATATATTATATAAAAAAAATCTTATGAACCGAATCGAAGCGAGGGCGGGTCGCTAGTATTATATAAATTGGGACCTTGTGGCAAAGTACGCAATATGCTGTCGGCATATACGAGATGTACCCAATATGCGCGGGGTGATTACCGGTCCTGCAGTCACCGGTAGTGCCGACCAGATGGTTCGCTATGTCTTTACCCACTTGGAAACCGTGGCGTTTTAAGGCCATACATCCTTCATGTATAAGACAATTTGCACGAAGAGGCCCATGGAGGCCACGAGGAGGACAACATACAGTGTACAGAAAAGGTTGGTTACGGTTGCGTTTTACTCCTATATACTCTTTACGATCATACTACTTTATACTCCATTCGGTTAACGTTTCTAGCTACGGAAGTGGGTAAAAAATAGGGACGGCGTCTATCAACCGCCTTGTCGCCTTTGATTGACGTTAATATATTCATTGCCAATCATCTGTGTCGTCAGTTGTTCGTCACACACATTTTAATACAATAGTATAAATACATACCTGTATTATTATTTAGCGCTCCATAACACCGGTAGCTGTCAGCCTGCTGTCCGCTACGACAGGTATGTACAGCTTCGATTTTGCTGTTATTTAGCGTTGTGTATTTTTTTATAGGAAGAAGGTGGCAGACCATATAACGTAAACCATACCATACCATCAGCCTATGCCTCTCCACTGCTGGATATAGGCCTCTCCCAAGGCTCACCACCACACACCATCCTTTTCTCCTAACGCGTAAGGTTAATTCAATTAATTGGTACATGCAAGACAAGTTTTTCTCCCCGCTTCACACCCACTAGAAAGACCGTGCCCTATGTACCTACGTCATACAGGATGAGGGACAATATATTTCTTGCTCAATGGCAATGGGCTCTGGTAAATTTCACTTACTCCTGAATTTCTGAATACGATGTTTCACGAAAGTCTTCTGTAAGAGTAAGGTAACTTGGCCAGTCGGGTGCGTCCAACGGCTGCGAGGTTGCCGTATCATCCCCCCTTTCAAAATGATTATGGAGAAAAATTTTAGTATATCAGTGACGTTATCTATGCAAAGGGAACAATTGTGAAGAGGTGGGGTGGTACTATTCTACAGCCGATAGATACCACGAGGCCATTATCTAACTACACAGATAATAAAGTAGGTATATTTTATCTCATGAATGAATCTGATAAATCCAATCTATAAGGAACATAGACTTTAAAATAATTGTTTGTGATAAGAAATTGACAAGTTAATATGGAATGAAGTGTTTAATAAACGGGCATGCGTTAGGTACAGTCGATTACAACAATCATATTACAAATCAGAGCATTGTTTCATAGTGAACTTATTTTATTTATAAAATACCACACTATACCATCAGGGTGTCTTTACACTGTTGGATAAATACAATACACTGCTGGATAAAGGCCTCTTCCAGGGTCCGCCGCCACACATAGTATTCCGTGTTTCTCGTCAAGCAACTTCTTCACATCGGTCAACTTGGCCGGTGGTCGTACCACGTGACCTTTCCCGTTGTGTTACATTTCCATACGAGGACTCCTCTATTCGAATAATAATAAAATATAAAGTAGATGAATACGAGTAATCAGCAGTGGAGAGACACAGTTGTATATAAAACATTACAATAAATAATCCTTACTAATATTACTACACTACCTTCCTTACAATATGCAACAAATCAACGAATTGCTAGCATTATGTGTGTGATTGTACCTGGAATTTCCAATGAAGTTATAATTTTCAGATAACAAAACATGCCTAATAATGCTTACTAAATATTTTTTCTCTGTCACAAAGATCTAAACTACGGTAGCGAATGAAACAAGATAACAATATGACATAATTTTGACAAATGTAATTACTTTATACCGACATGAACTAATTAGAAAGGCAATTAAAACAGGCTCTATTGTTATCTCGGTTTATTAAAAATCGTGATACATTTTTTAGACAAACGGCGCCTCGGAGTCCTTGTAAATTGACAAGCGAAATGTAAAACTGAAAGTCATTGTCAAATATTAAATCAAATGCTAAATAAGTTTGTGAATAATACAAAATGTTGCTACGAAAATTCTATTCTTAGACGAGTTTTTATAGTATCAAGTACTTGTTTTATTGTCCATTGTTACACAGATTTGTAGGTAGATGGATAACCTACTTTAAAGCGGGAACTGAACTGGCCACGCCCTAACAGCTGGTACCAATATATGAGTAACATAGTAGACATTTGTAATCGTTGTGACAAAGATGATAATAAAGTTCACATTACTTTTAGGGGGAGAGTGCACCTTACACTGCCACAGTCGCTGCGCGCACTCGACTGGCCACGTTACGTCTCACGGAAGACTACCCTGAAATGTACTTTATCGTATTTCCCCAATATACATACGTGTTTCGGTAGTGAGTGAGATATGCCAGAGCCTATTCCCATCCCACCCTATCCTATCCCACATAATTTCCTAACCCTTTCTCCTAATCCATTCCTTAATCTCCATCCGGAGACGTGACAACGTTTGTCATTCTGGCCTGATGTTGGCATGTATCGCGCATGTCTATGGACGGCAGTATCCAGGTGGAATGTATGTTCGTCTGCCGCCTGTTTTCTATAAAAAAACATTAAATTGACGTGATATTTTAGTTGGTTATAATGATGTAAAGTCTGATCCAATCCGTTAAAATCAAATCAATGAAATATATCAACATAAAGTATTAAATCTGGGGCAAACTTGCAGTCTCGATAAATCAAATTAAGGGCCTGTCAGTTTACCTCAGAGCATTATGTTTATTTCATTTTGGACAAAATGGATTGGAATAAGATATACGTCACACGTCGTTGGTTGTATTCGCTTGCGTCAAATTTTTTAGAATACTTCGGTAATAATTAATTTTCTAATCGTTTATAATCAACGAAGCGCGGGTAATTAACACAAAAATCAATTCATATACTTTTATCATATTTTTTATTATTATCTTAAGAAATATTGTAATGTTGATATATTTGGTTTCTACTTATACCTATAAATTGAATCCGTCGATATGGGAGCAAATCTGTTAATCCCAACACTCGCTCATTTCCCTTCCCTTCAATCTACTAATTACTTTGACATCGAGCTATTCATAACTCCACTGAAACAGTAACAATGAGTAAAAGTTCATTGATCCAAAAATAATCGTTATCGAGTAATTAGAGTTTTCGGCTTTCAACAATGGCCGGACGGCCTCGGCGAGCAGGAAGCTGGTGAAATGATCAATCAGGCTGTCCCTCTTGGCCTCGGACGTCACTTCCGGTTTGAACGACGAAATAGAGCAGACGCTTTTGCCCACGTTCATATTATAGACAATTAAAAAAATACAACGCTAGTAGGAGTATACTCGTGTTTAGATCAAAACTCCAACATTGAAACAAAGAATAAAAAGGGGACAAGGTCCAATGGAGTCACGGAATTTAACTGTTGATCACTTTAGAGGCCCCATAGACGATCAAGTATATTGTGCAATTTTACGGATTGCGCAATGTTTTTGATCGTATATTGAAACTCACTTGTGTGCAACAGGCTATTCAATAATATTGTGCAATAACATTATTTTAGGTCTAGCCGCTTTAAATCTCATTTATACACGGAAAGTTTCTCCACCGGTTTGGGGGCGAATATTGTATACGATTTTTTTTATAGACAAAAGGTGGCAGACAAGCATACAGTCCACCAAGCATGGTAAGTGAATACTGTCGTCCATAGACATTCGCGATACATGCCTACATCAGTCCAGAATGACAATCGTTGGCACGCCTCCGGATGCGCTGCACACCTTTGCAGATTAAGGAATGGATTGAAAAATTGGGTGGAAGAGGATGGGATGGGAATGGGCTCTGGCATGTCTCACTCACTACCGAAATTCGTATGTACATTGGGGAAATATCATAAAGTGGGAAATGCAGTACATTTCAAGGTAGTCTTCTGTGAGAGAGAGGTAACGTGGCCAGTCGAGTGCATACAGTGGCTGTGAGAATACAGCATGCACTCTCCCCCTGTTCTCATATATATACGACCACACATCATACGATTCTCGCTTGCAATTGTTCACATGCTGATAAAAACTCTATGTTACCAGGGAAACCAGTGATTACTTGATGATTACGTTATAATGTAACAGACGCTTCGAGCCCGCCGGTGTTTAAAGTGAGATTGAGGCGATGGCTGACCGAGCAGGCATTCTGTACCGTCCCTGAATTTATCAATTTGACTAAATGATCGTGACTTGTATTAAAACATTAATTTTTACTTTAACTAACATCTTAGTATATCAATTAATTAATTAATTAAATTTCAAATAATTTATTTAGTAATTGATCAATTAATAACGTATTGATTTTTAATTTCAATATGTGTATCAATATTTATTACAATATTTAAAAAATAATTGATTTGTAATTATAATTATGCAATAAATGAGTATTAAGTATACAAGTATTTGACCGATTTTCTCGACTGCGCGCTTTCAAGAAACTCTTTGTGTAAATGAGCCTTTATATAGTTCGTTGTAAAACAATAAGGGCGAGTATTCTTAGTCACAAAGATAGTTTTCCTTAGAATATGACGTGGATAAATGACTTATTTATGAACAATTCATCAGTCCATAAGTTAATTTCAACTTTATTGTTTTAACGACTCCATGGGAATTGCCACGGCAAAGGGTCATCAATTAAATTCTCTTCCCTTACCTATGCATTGTTTAAATAAATGACTACAATATATTAGGCCCTTTCCTATGAAAATGTTGTTATATATGGTAAAATTAAAATATATTTTTTGTATGAAAATTATATGTTTAATTAATCGAAGTTTTTGTCCATTATTAATAATTATCAAATAAATAGCTTAAATAATAATAAATAATAAATAAATAATCATTAAAATAGCTCTTTGGCTATTTTAATGCAAGTTGATTGATGCCTCAGCTATAGAACTCCTGGGGACGGAAATTGATGAATTCTCTGAAGACGTTTTCACTGCCTCATCGGAGTTAAATATTTTCCAAGGTAAAAAGTTATCCAAATTCCGAAAAAAATGTAAGTCAGTAGGGGCAAGGTCTGGCAAGCACGGTGGGTGACGGAGTTTCCAGTCGAAGCTCCTGTAAGTTTGAGACTGTGTCCTACATTGTGTGGGCGAGCGTTATCATAGAGACGTTTTAAATATGTTTTGGCTGTGTCTCCCGAGTTCAACCATTGTCACGAACGTTTACGATAATCATACAGAATCCACTTCTCATCACAAGTGACAATACGATTCAGAATCTCTTCATTTTTGTGCCAGTTCAGCAAAGGAAGGCCAGCTTCGACGCGCGTTTGTAGCTCTCACGATACCCACTTTGCAAGCTTCTTCACTTCCCGATTTGACGCAAATGAATCAATATCCTTTTTTCACTTACGCCGAAGGCTGCTGCTCACTCAGAGGTGGTTTGAAATGAATCCGCGTCCACTATTGCTTTCAATTCGTCATTATCGACTTCAGTCTCCTGTCGTCCACGGGACTTGTTCTTGAAGTCAAAATTTCCAGAACGGAAACGATCAAACCAAAAACGCAACGTGCGTTCGTTTGCGATGTTTGGTCCGTACACATCGTTGATATTGTGTGCCGTCTGTGCTGCGTTGCTATCACGAATTTTTAACACAACGATATCTAAGCAAAAAGTCGTTTGACAAATGAATAACTGACTTTGAAAAATAATGTTATAGCTTTAAAATGAAATTAATTTGAATGTGGAATTCCAAGCTAACTAAGATAACTAAGTTCAAGACAACCAAACCATATTCAAACAGATTCAAACCTGATTCTTGTATTTTTGGTTTAAACCAAAAATACAAGATAACTAAGTTCAAAGTAGGCACTACGAACAAACGGCAATTTCACAAGTAAGTAGCTAATAATGTAGTTGTAACATCTGAATAGGTGTGATATTAACTTTTGAGAACAATATCGCTTATAACACTCAATGAAACAGGGTAAACCGTTTGTTAGGACGGTTTTATCCAGTCAAGAAATTCTGTCATACGATGATGACAATGGTGAGGAATAATCCGTCATCCGAATTACTATCAAGTATTAATGGTATGGAAAAAGACAAGTAGACAAACGCATTTTCCGCCATCTATGCGTTATACATAGAAACAACTAGTATTGTGGGATTCCATATTAGCACAATATTCGGCCCGATCCCTATTAACCGCACGGTAGCGGCGCGTTGCGTCAAGTAGTTTTAATGGAAGCTTAACATACACATAATATGGTTTAAATTTGTATGACATACCAGTGGTAGTCCACGGAAACGTATGGGCCGTGCGGTGCCGACCGACTCGATGTTATTAGCAATACTCACGGTGGCATACGAATGGAAACCACGAAGTATGTAAATAAGGTTCACTATTAAAATACACAATCTATTTGATATACCGCACCGCTGCCGTGACGTGCGGTTGGTAGGAATCGGGCCATGTGTCATGTTGCATCATACTTGAGATAACTCATATTTACAAAATATACCAGTAGATGTCGCTAGTATACGCATATTATAATGTGATAATTATGATAAATATAGGAATTATCATTTTATGTTCGTGTAGTGACTGACAGTTGGCTTCAAAACATCGACCCATCTCTTCCCGTGGGTAAAAGGCGACTAAGGGATAACAAAGTCGCTTCCACGAGCCCTGAGGAACAACACCCCTAAAAGAGAGGACTTGCCAAACCGCTTGGCCAAAGTAGCGTTTTAATTGCCGTTGAATTGTTGAATTGTGACGACCAGATGCTTCGCTATGTCTTTACCCGCTTAGAAAGCGTGGCGTTTTAACCATACATCCCTCATGCACAAGACAATATGCATGAGGAGGTCCATGTCCAGCAGTGGACAAAGAGATGGTTACGGTTATTACCCATACCATCAGCCTGTCTCTCCACTGTTGTAGCCCAAGACCCGTCACCATACTTGTTCCTGCGCTCTTCTCATCCATCATCTCATGTTATATAATAATTACTACAGATGGTCATTCGTACATTTATATTTTAAAGAAGAGGCTTTTTGCCGGGAACTCGAGAAGTGAAGTTGAGTTATGTATTATGTATGTTTTATAGTTATCAAAAATTATGTATTGTACGTTTTGTGGTTTTATAGTGATAATTTATTAAATTTCAAAGTATTTTTTGTGCGTAATGTTTGTGATAATCAAATAAAAGTTATCTGCGTTTTCCGTGTGCTTCCAAGGACTCCTCAGTAAATCTACTGTCACTTTACTAAGTGACTCCGGACTTCGACGGGACTGGACTGACTAGACATTAACATGATACGTTTTGGACTTTGAAATTACGAAGAAATACTTGACATTGGCAGAATGTGCTAATTGCACCATTGTTATATGTATGAATCGAAAGATATTTTATACGCTGTTCTTTCAGGGAAAGCCAAACATGACTGATTGTTCATTTTTTATTCTATTACTGTCTGAAAATGTACATTTCAATGCATTTTGTGTGGCCAATGAGAACTATGAACGCGTGTGAATGATCAATATATCTATCTCATTTAACACATTTTCAATATTGTAAAACACATTATGAATTTATGAAAAAAGGTAATTATTAGATACCTATATCAAATCAAAATATCATAAAATCATTATTTTATTATCGCTAATTTAGATATTATTGATGCTTTAAAAATTCGGGCCAATTTCTTTATCAGTATATATAATCTGTTATCGTCATATTTATGACAAAGGTTTTTTATAATATTTTTGATTTGGATACCTTGCTACGTCACGTTGTGAAATTAGTGCTCCGTTCGTAGCAATGACGTCGTCATTCAATGTTGGTATCCAGGCTAGTTATGACAATGTCATACTCGTTGTATTTTCAAAATTCCATCAACATGTCTCGTGGGCTTAATCTTTAACAATTTATTGTATTTAAGTACCTACTATCGGCAAAAGGTAAACCTAAACTCATAGATTGTTATAAAAGTCACAAAAACCCATAAACCAACAGTCAATCTATAGTAGTTCATCTTACCGCTGTACTAATAAAAATAATGCCCTACTAATATTATAGTACCTACTAATAGTATATTCACTGGTAATTTATACGTTTCTAAAACTATTTTGAAAAATAATTGTTGAACTTTTATTGGCTTTAACACATGAACATCCATGTACGAATATTTTTTCCATATCAAAGAATCATATTCACAATGAAGATACAGTTCATATCAAACAATTTATTTGCAATTTAAGTCATAACAGACGCTAATTGAATACAGTAAATAGATTGATAAACTACATTTGACAGCATTGGCGTGTAAATTTATAAAAAAACACTGAAAATTACATTTTAAATAAATTTTAATCCTAATTATATGTCAAAGTCCTAACACTCCTAACTATAGTCAAACAATGTAAAGTATGTCATAATCTACTCAACCGAAGGTTTTATTTTGTTTATCCTGCAGTTGTGTTTGTTCAGCCTGCAGTTGTGTTTGTTCAGTCTGCAGTTATATTTGTTCAGCCTGCAGTTGTGTTTGTTCAGTCTGCAGTTGTGTTTGTTCAGTCTGCAGTTGTGTTTATTCAGCCTGCAGTTGTGTTTGTTCAGTCTGCAGTTGTATTTGTTCAGCCTGCAGTTGTGTTTGTTCAGCCTGCAGTTGTGTTTGTTCAGCCTGCAGCGCCTCGTAGCCATAATACAAATCTAGTTTCTGCTTAGAGAGAATAAATTCATATGATACATTTCTATAAATCTACCTGATATAGGATTTTACCCTAATTCAACGCCAAGTTCATTCTTACATTCACTGAAATTGTGCAGGTATGTAAATGCACATACTTTATTTCGTTTACATAATATTTTCTTTTCATGTGCATAAATCCGTGTTTAAAAGCGGATAGCGAAATGATAAGATTTGAATAATTGGCTCCTAAAGCCGCGTATAAATGACACATACGAGTAGGTACTATTTATATTTACTTATCAATATGTCATTACGATGAATAATAGAATATACCTTACTAAATGAGTGTTAGGTAGGCGGTATAAATAGATTGGTAAATCCGAATGGTTTATCAGACGATAAAGTTGTGATAAACCATAATTAAATGAATACTTCCTTGATAAATAATAATCAGTTGTCATTCCTATATTAATCAGCTTCCGAAACTATATTAATTTGGATAGTGATAATCTTGTCATGTTTACCCGTTTCATTCCCGTTATTGAAAAAAAATTGTTAAGATTTAGTTGATTAAGATTCTAAGAAGTTGCTTAAAAGATGTCCTTCAAATTCAATTTATTTCCATCTGCTTAATTGCAGTGTTGCATTATATATAGCACTATACCTATATAGTACCTTCAAAGCACTATACCATATAGTAGTAGATGTCAGAAAAAGCGATTAAGGGATGACAAAGCGCTGAAGAGTTACACCACCTCTGAAAGAGTGGACTCGGCAAGCCACTTGCCAACGTGGCGGTCATGCATTGCTTGATGCACAATACAATGTGCATGAAGAGACCCATGTTTTGCAGCGGATGCTAAAGGGGCTAGTCACGGTATTGGTACAATACAAAGCGTTACAAATACGAGTACTGACATTATAAAATATACTCGTATATAGTGGGTATATATCTATAATTACATACCGAGTACATATAGTAGCAGTATTACAAACGTTTCTACTGTTTGTAATTGTATTAGTGTTTATTCACTTGCATTTGTTTCGTTATGTTTATTCCAGCTTCAAATTCATTTTCCTATTAGATACATCACCAATAGTTATCAATCCCTTTATTGTGCGACTCGTGGCGCCGCACAGGGCGCCGGAGGCCTGGCAAACATTAGCAGAATTGTGGGCGCTCTACACAGCAGACGGACGCAGACACGAGTAGGAGGGCGCAATCTAAAACTTTGCACATGGCGGCGAACCCGCACTGGTCTCCTTGTCTCAGTCATGAATGAAAAACAATACCGTGTTTAAATGAGAAAGACGTCGAGGAAGCCTTGACTTTGCAGAGGAAAAGTGCTCTTTCGAGGGACGAATGACCAGTTAGCACACAAGGTCCAGTGTAGAAGATGCCTCTGCCTCCTACATCCTACATTAAAGCATATTGGAGCAGTTTGACATACAGTAATTTCTGAAAAATAGATACCCTAATGGACATATTCACTAGTCACTAATTCTAAACTTAGCGGATTTTTCGTTGGAAATCCTTTGGAAAATGACCGAGATATGTACCTATTTCAAACTCAAACTTTGAAACGCGCGACTTCACAATACAGGGCCTTAGGTACTTTACAATCTTTAAAAGGAAGATTCAATTATTTTCCGTATGTTTTCGTTAATAAATGTTTAGACAAACATAATAAAAGTTTCATGAACAGTATTCAACATACTCGTATATTATGGTTTATATGTAAAATTGTATGTAAATGCATCGTGACGTCATACGCTGCTGGATCAACATTGAACTTTGAAAAGCTGTAATGTCGTCATTTTTCGTGATATCGTAAAAATTATTTTATGAGCTTTATGTAATTTTTAATAACTTTTTAGATAAAAAATAAAAAAAATATGAACTGCTCTATTGTATTATGTATTGTAGTATGTACGAACATGATATTCTAGTATGAATTAATGTTTTTTTAACGGATTATTTCATTATTATTTTAGATACATATTAAATTACATTATTACATTTGCATTAAAATAACATTATTACAATTACATTAAAATTGCATTCCTCTTTTCCCTTAACAATCAGTTAACGGTAGTAATATCCCTTATCGCTAAAAGCGCTCTCTTCCAGGTAATGTTTCACTATTTGTAAGTCTGTAGTTGTTTATGCGTACACAGTAATTGCATTTGGAATTGGTAATGGAATTATATTTAAAATAACTTTCACAAATACCGAAACAAAACTGTTAAATACTTTATGACAACTGTTGGAGTTCGCCAAGAACTGGACTTCATCTTGTTTTCAGTTGCCACTAATAGTGATGAAAAAATATTTCTGTAAGTTTATTGGTAATGATTCGGCAATCTGGTAATATTATTTTTCCTATTTATAATTCTTTAGAACAAATGTTAATGGACAGGTGGCTCGCAGATGGTAAGTTTATGTTACCTATTTAGCTTAATTACCCCAGGACCATTCAAACAATCCTTGGGTAAGTAAGCCAAACACCAATTGGTCACTCGAAGAATGGGGATGCGAGTCGACTTTCTGGCTTTTTACCGACTTTTCGTATTTGTCCTTTTATTTTATTTTTTATCTTGCCCCAATCTCTTCAATCCTCCAAATTCATTCCTAAATTGCCAAAGGTAAGCAATGCATCCAGGAACGTGCCAACATTGCCATTCTAACTAATGTTGGCATGTATCGCGAATGTTTATGGGCGACAATCACCACTTACAAGGTGGATTGTCCACTCCTGTGCCGCTTTCTTTCTGCTATAAAAAATATCACGTGACGTCTGTTCACTGTTAAGCACGATACCAAAAACAACCAGTGCATGCACTGTAGGTGCACCTCGCACTGTGTAAAAAATATCATTTTAATTAAACGTAGATGTCGCTTTTATCATTTGAGTTTGATTAAACTTAGATGTCGCTGCTGATATAAGCATAGGGCCGACAAATATTTATCATTTAATGATTTTAAGATAAATATTGGCATTAATTTGAGGATAATATAAAATTTTACATATATTTGGAATTTTCCAAATAGATATATATATTCCAAATAGATTCCAAAGTAGAGAGCCCCGACTCCACACAAATAACCTCTTTATCCTCTATATATACTTTAGATTATATCCTCTGTGTGGAGTCAGGGCGCTCTGTTAGTGCCGTTATGGAAAATAGTGATACTTGATACTTCCAACTTGAATCGAGTAACAAATAAAATAAGTATACAAAATTGCATTGCTAAGAAGGAAATCTTGAATTTTATTTCGTACAATCCTTTCCCTTGTTTGTACCTACTATGTATATTATGGGTCTACTAAGAGGTTCTAGAAGAATCTTAGCACTGTGGTTCTTCTCCTTTTGTTCTACACCATTATGCTGAGCTAGCTTTAATCATTACAATTTTAACCAAAGTCAATAAAATACCGACAATGAGGTTCCTTTTCTCAGATAACATCATAGTGAACACAAACTATGAATGATAAATAAATGGTAATTTGGAAAAACAATTAAGTAATTTAGGACATAGGTATATATATACAAATGAGTCATAGATTTTAATCTGCTATGAGTGAATCAGACAGATAACAAAGCGGATTATTGCGCACAGATTGCATCGGGGTGAGGTTGGCAATTGTTTTATTTGGCAATGCCAGAAGAGAGATTTAACAACCAGCTTCACAATAACGTTATATTTTTTATACATACTAACATTATAAACAGTTACTTTTTTTTTTATGTACGAAGGCGGCAGACGAGCATACAGTCCACCTGATGGTAAGTGGATACTGTCGCCCATAGACATCCGCGATACATGCCAACATTAGGGCAAAATGAGAAACGTTGGCACGCCCCCAGATGCTCTGCCTACCTTTGGAGATATAGGAATGGATTTGGAGAAAGGGTTGAGAAAATGGAGAGGGATAGGATGGGATTGGAATGGGCTCTGGCACATCTCACTCACTACCGAAACACATACATACATTGGGGAAATACGATAAAGTGGAAAATGCAGTACATTTCAAGGTAGTCTTCTGTGAGAGAGGGGTAACGTGGCCAGTCGAGCGCGCCCAGCGGCTGTTGGATTGCAGCGTGCACTCTCCCCCTCAAAAATTCCCCTGTCTGTTGGTTTTGTTTATTTTTATGTAAGATATTAACTCAGAAACGTATCATACCATGTCCATGTTTCCACAGCTGGATAGAGGCCTCTCCTTAGGTACCTCACCACACGTGATTTTACGCTCTCGTAGTTGCGGCGACTTTCTTCAAGTTGTCACCAAATGCCTAGTACCTATCATATTATAACATAACATAGACTCTCGATTTGTGATATAGCTTTTTATCGCTTCTGACTCGGCAAGCTTCTAGAACTTTCATTTGATTTCGATTTTTTTCGGCCTATTCCGAACAGCTTATAAACAAACATGTTACAATGCTATCTTATCAGTATCACTTCTCTATGAATCATTTACAAATCGGGGAATCACCCATATATATCGTATGTATAGATGGGTGTATCTTTATTTTATTATTATATATTTTATTGATTATTATATTTTATTTAAAAAATAATAATCAATAATCTTTAAGTACATATTTATTTTCTAATAGCGACTTGCCTCGACTGCATGGGTAGCATACAAAATTTTTGTCTTTTGTGTGACGGATTTATCTATGCCAATATGTATTGAATATCGGTGACTTATGTGCTAAAACATACACCAATCCATAATGGTGGATTATATGTATAATTACATTCGGGCCATTATCCATTTTGAAACGTTATAGCCTGATATCGAATGTACTAAAATCATCCCAAAAATACGCTCAGACTAATGCCACGACCGGTAGCAGCACAGCAGCTTCTCAACTCTCATGAGGACGTGCGTTCAAATCCCTGACCAGGCATATCACCGGCTATCAAAATTATCACTGGCTCTACGATGAGAGATAACATCGTGAGAAACCCCGCATGCTCGACAATTGAAAAGAAATCTGGAGGATCCACCGTGGAAGATTATGGCCCGAAGCTCCTTGGTGATTTATTGACCTGTTGCCTGCTACAGGGCACAAGCCTCTACAGGCCAAGTTACACGCTTCAGGGTACGTTATAGGCTGACATCGAACTGTAAAGATAATTATTGCAGACAAATTCACGTGCCTTACCGACGTGCTACCGCGGTGAAACAAGGTCAAATGGGGTGGATTTAATAAACAAATCCATCGACCCACTTAGATAGGACTCGCGGCGCCGGCCACCCTCTTCCAGACACTCCAGAAACTTGTACATTGACAGTTTTCTTTCATCTTTTAGTGTATGAGCGATGACCTTGGATTTATTTAATCAAAGGACATTGAGTTTGATTTAGTGAATGCGAAACTTGTTTATTTGGGACTGGTAACATTTTTGTTGCGTTATTTCTTTTGTTAGGGGAAAATAATAAACTAAAAAGTGTTTTTTATTGTACCTATATTAAATAAACATTCTGTATCCTATCTAAAAATATGAAATATGTTACCTAATTCTATTGAACGGAACTGAAAAATACTGAAAACGTATACTGAGGGAAAACTAAACTTAACAGTGGACCATGGATAAAATATTTCTCATTGGATATTAAGTAGATTAGATATTATTCAGAAATTTGTATGTAGATAGATATGTCGAAAGTTAATAATAAAATTCGTTTTTTAATTAGAAACGGATTGATAAATATTGTATTATATTCTTCAGATTTATATTCTTAAGTGATTCCAGACTTTTATTTCTAAAACTGACTTTCACCAGTTCAATACGCGTAAGAGCAGTAAGGATTTTAATTAAATTCCTGGATTTTATTAGGATAATTTTTAAAAAACGAATATTACTTGTGTTAATTATATTCCTGATGAAGCCAGTATTACAAATACAAATCTGAAGTCATTAAGAAACAATAGATATTTATGAATTTCTATTTTGCCAGCATTTAATTAAATCCTTAGGTTTTTAATTTTCGGATTTTATTATGGTTATGGTATGGTCCAAAAATAGTACTGCTTTGTTTACTTACTACATATATAAATAAATATATATATACATATATAATGTCGATTATTTTCATATATATATATATATATATATATATATATATATATATATATATATATATTTATATGTATACATATACATTCATATCTGCGATAAACCGTGTAAAAGCACCGGCAGTCCGTTCTTAATAACTCGGAAGAGGGTAATATAAACTAGAATGGAACCCATTAGGGGAGGCGTTGCCTATATTATTATCAAAGTGGGTAAAAATAAGTTTATTCTCTACTTCTATATATGTACAAATGTTTTGTAACCAGATTGGACAATCATTGGCGACAAAACTTTCCAAACCAAAAATTCGTACAAGAATATCGTACAAAATCGTATAAGAAATATGATCACCGAATAGTTCCTTTTTTTCTTTATATACGGCAATTTTTCACGTTTTCTTCGTAATAAATAATTTCAAAGTCTAAAACGTATTCTGCCAATATCCAGTCCCGTCGAAGCAAGTCGACAGAAGAGGACTGCTTGGTGTCAAACGAAAAACGCACTCCCCCGCTTTTATTTCATTATCACAAACACCACGCACGAAAATCACTTTGAAGTTTAATAAACCTTCACTATTAAAACACAAAACGCCTAACACTTACACATTTTTTATAATAATCAAACAAACAAAAACTCAAGTTCAGTTCTCCACCCGCCAACGAGTCCGCTAATAGTTTTTTTTTTTTTTTTTATATGTTCGAAGGCGGCAGACGAGCATACAGTCCACCTGATGGTAAGTGGATACTGTCGCCCATAGACATCCGCGATGCATGCCAACATTAGTCCAAAATGACAAATGTTGGCACGCCCCCGGATGCGCTGCCTACCTTTGGAGATATAGGAATGGATTTGGAGAAAGGGTTGGGAAAATGGGGAGAGATAGGGTGGGATGGGAATGGGCTCTGGCATATCTCACTCACTACCGAAACACGTACGTACATTGGGGAAATACGATAAAGTGGGAAATGCAGTACATTTCAAGGTAGACTTCTGTGAGAGAGGGGTAACGTGGCCAGTCGAGCGCGCCCAGCGGCTGTTGGATTGCAGCGTGCACTCTCCCCCATACAAAGCTGTTATTCGCACAGAATAGGTTGCAGTGATGGCCAGTAGTTTTAATAATGTAGAAGCAAGAAGTTCACTAAGAAATAATGCTCGAAAGAGTTTTGTTACAATGTGTCTAAAAATCTTGTCAATAGAAGTTTCATACAGTGTAAACAAGCCTTCTCTTGTTTACAAACAAGCCTTACGGTGTTCTCGCGTCGATACAGTCAAAGCGCCGCGAAACCTTGACTATATTCAACGGTAACATATTAAATTAAAACTACTATTTTGTTAAAAACTTGAATGTCAATCTGTCATATTGTTTACAATGTTTGAAAGATCTATCGATGGTCTAGATCTTTGACGAAGGATATGTTTGATGTATTGAAGTCTGTGAACCTTTAATGTACCTATAATAATGTAATTCAGTACGACAGAGCAACTAGATTAGGTTCTAAAGATGATATGACCGACAGAACATACTGGGGAACCTAGGGGGCAGATATATGATGCAGTTGATTGATTCAACGCTTAACTCGAGGTACTTACTAACACTTACTTAATTCAAGAAGTTATGACTTTAATAAATGACACTGACAATGTTAGTAGCTTATCTGGTAAGTCTACGAGCTACATAAGTATGTCGCGAGATCTTTAAACAAAACACACCACTGAATAATAATCTATATGTACTTACATTTAATAAAGTCGTAACAAAGCCGTGTCTGCGCGTTACCTTTTTTTAAAAAAAGTATAAATGCTGTATAAAATACGTATGATAGACGGTCTAAAACAATAATTTTGAATTTTTGTCTATCTGACTGTCTGCACGCAAAAACCACGGGACGGATTTTAATGAAACTTGACATTATGTGCCGGGTTAACATTTAAAATGCTTTTTATCCAGATCCATTATAAAGTACCCATGGAAATCATTATCAAGTCCGCAAATCAAGTCCCGTATGTCCTGGATCAACATACGGGATACTGTTTACCTCTAACCGTTATAAGTTGCCATAAGAATCATTGTAAAGTAACCAAGCGTACTCTAAATATCACGGGAACGAAGTCGCGAGCACTGCTAGTGTCAGAATAATAGCATAATGTTTTTGCAGGTGCGTATTTCCATTGTTACCATTATGTCATATGTACATGAATCAATAGGAACATTTGGTTTTCCTATTGACCTATTGTATTTGAATAATCACACTGACCGTTTATTTTGACTCATCATTGTTGTTACAATAAGTTAATAAGACCTAAAATGTTGAATACGTGGAAAACAGGAAAAACACACTATGGTTAAGTGAACAACAAGTAAGCGTTTATTAAAGTATCACTGGAACATTGTTAACCATTGTTAATTTTAATCATAACTTAAGTTAATTACAACCTTAACCATTTCTTATGAATGTGCATGGCTCGTGAAGAATTTAAATTCAAACTTAAATACTGTCAAAACAACCAAGAACAAATCAAAATGGTCAGGATAGCGTCAATGCACGCTGTAGATTTTGGAAATTAACAAATAAATTGAACTCCAGGGGGAGCCTGCCGGGTAGCGTTGATGGCATTAGTGAACCCAAAGAGATCGCCAATATGCTTAGGAGTACTTTTAAAGTTGTTTCTCCGCTGAGTCAGAGAGCCACTTCGGGGGTGCCCTGTGTTGGGAGTCGTGCCGCCGATAAGACGCCTGTTAAAGTTACTGCCTCTGAAGTTACCAACATAATTAAACAGATGACTAGAGTAAGTACCCGGGGCACGATGGTTTCAGCATTGAGCACCTCCAGCAAGCCAGCACTTACCCAGGGTGTTGGCAATGTCATTTACCTTTTGCATCAGACATTCGCATTACGAGGCCCATGTCCCGCGGTGGATGAAAACAATATTATTTATTTGTTTGTTTAGTGACCATCGATGTTTGTTTAACAAATAATTTTAAAGGGTCCCACTAACAAGACTCATTTCCGTAGTAACAGAACGTTGTAACTGGGTACACCTACAATTTAAAAATTCCTCGAATATCTGTTCTCATGACACCTCTCATCAACAACTCGCACTCCTGCCTGGCTGCCATTCAACTTATAATGATTTAGAAGTGGTATCTATTATAAACCTATAAGCGATCAATGTCATTGTTTCGTTTATCTTATGGCTGTCAATTTTTATTAATGATGTCATAGCTCATTGCACTTCTACGCTAATAGTTATGATAGCGTGCAGCCATGTAGATATCTATTGTAGATGTAGATGTAGACATGTAGTGTGCATGTACGTACGTCTCCATACTGCTGTCTGAACCTCAACGATGTCCAAGACTCCAACGGTGTGAAGCCCTCTTCTAAAGCTCGCCATCGTAAACGATTTTCTGTTCTTAACTACCAAGTTTAAAATAGCAGAATTGTAGCTAAAAGCAAACGAAAAATTCGTGACACGAGTCAGTAGTCATATTGATTAGCTGATTGGTATCAAAAGCGCGTGTTTCACGGTTGTAAAAATCCCTTTTTATATTTCCTTCAGGCCGACCTGAACTGATGAACATTTCGTGGGAAAAATTAGATAGATATATACTACCCTTACAGCTATGTGATTATTATATGCCTGACTAAAAATTTTATAACACCAGAAAAAACATATGTAAACGTATTGTAAACAGTATACGACTTGTCAATTGAATAGAATCGCTCCTTCCGTGTCCCGCTGCTGGATTAATATGATACTTAGTACCTTAGTAGTAAAGACTATGTGGTGCCTACTCGTGGTGAGGTCAAGGTACAAGCGTCTAAATGTTTTGGTCGGCTGGTGTGCTCGTCGCGCAGCTTTAATTCAAATACTCACTCTGATATTTTCATCTTATTGATTATTTCTGCCCTAAATGTACTGAATGAGATATTTCAGAGCCCATTCCCATCCCATTCTATCCTATCACTCACCATTTTCCTAACCCTTTCTCCAAATCTATTCCTAAATCTCCATAGGTATGCAGCGCATCCCGGGCAACGCTTGCATTCTGGACTGATGCCGGCTTGTACCGTTTATGGCCATGGGCGACAGTATCCACATAACACCAGGTGGATTATCTGCACGTCTACCGCCCTCATTCTATAAAAAAATACAATAATGATCTTTTAACGCTGTAGACAAGATTCGTAATAAAGAATAGAATACACACACCTTCCCTTCTGGTCGTGGATCAATCAAAAATCAACTTTTAATTGTGTTTTAAAAACTGTTTAATAAGTGTTTTCCTACATCTAAATAAAAAACTTAAAACGAAAATCTTGAAAGGAAAAGGATGTCTGGGGACCTTAATGTTTGAATACTATGTACAATAATTTGTAAGTAATTTTTCACTTGACTGTACATATACGACATGCAATGGGTCACGCCTGTGTTATGCAATCTACTATATACCTTATTGTGTTAGAGTACCGACCACAGCGTACAGAGATGACTAAAACGATTAGTCAGCTCAGAAGGGCGTGACGTTCCGCTGACCTGCACAATTAGTGACAGTCAGATAGTAGGTACACAGTAACAATAGGACATAGGTACTTACATCGACACCATTGACATATTTCACACTATTGGCGACGACACCTCTGATTGTTATTAAAACATGGAATTTTAGATATCATTAGCACAAAGTGACTTTATGTAAAAGTCACAAAATATGTAAATATTTTGTGACTTCGATACGATGGACTTCAATCAACAAGCCTAAAATTGTTGTCCTTTAGTTGGTCTATTTTGTATGAAATTGGGCCACTTTAATTCGTTAAATTTTCAAAAGAATGACTAAAGGAATGTCCTTTTATTTGAAATACCGTTTTCATACAGTAAAGTTTAAATAGAACGAAAGAAAATCATGAGAAAAATAATAGAACTGACTGTAACATACACAAAAATATCAATATAAATTATGTATGAATACTTCATACATAATTTCGATCGATATTAGCCTATAAAGTCCCATTGCAGTTGGCACCGCATAAGAGCATTTCGAGCCGCAATGTACCACGAGGGTTTCTTTACCTTTCCACGGTCTTACGACCCTTGCTGTTAGTTATTCGCACTGAATCGCACGAGGATCGAGCGGTATTTCCAAGGGCTCTTTCCGACGCACTCTTTCTTGACTTCCAACACATCCATATTTAGACCTCTTTTTTCTTCCTTTCTACCGGTTTCTCTGTTTGTGTCATCAATATGCGAACTCTCGTAGCAACTCGATATCACCGGTCATTCCGCCCCGAATTTATGAGGTTCCTGTAAATATCTGGCCCACTTTCCTGCGGTTCATCCTCTCAAGCATCATGCTTGAAAGGATAAACATGTTCATGAGCATCGTTACAAAAAAGAATTGCTTTCAACTCGTATCGCAGGTCGTTCATTTTCCATTCCACACATAAATAAATAGAACCACACTCAATGGCTCACACTAGGATTCCGTGTGTCGTGTGTCCAGACATATAGAATGACTAACACAACACGTGCAACACTCAGACCAGAACAAATACCTGTCTTTAAACAGACAGACAGATTGTCAGACAGGGAATCGAACCCGGGACCATTCCCACAACAGGAAGGGACACTACCAAGTAGGCTAATTGGTCGTCATACAGAAATTCAGATTCATGTCGTGAAGCTTCTTCCGAAAGAAGTGTGTCCAGCGAGAAGAGAGCCAGAACCATTCAATGAGGCATGGCATATTCCTTTTATTCCATGCAATAAAAGCAATATATTCCTTGCAATGTTTTCCTTCACTACCGAGAAAGTGATGATTGAAAAAAACAGTAGAAACTTAGGATGTCATGTCATCCGTACGGATCAGTCCTCCTCGGTTCTCACTGTTCAATATAATTTACATTTCATTCTACTGGGTGTACATCGAGAACAACGGTAGTTATTCAGTTTTATTACTGAAGCGTAATTCGTGAGCTGCTGGTGACTACGGCGACGGTTAGACTGGCATATTCGATTTTATTACATACTCGTCATTGAAATAAATCTATTCACAGACTACCTATATATATGTATATACTCTATCCCTATCCAGTTCAGACATATGAATATGAATGTGACTATCTATTGGGCGAATTTATTTTCTTCTTACATGTAATGCAACATGACTCTCTGTTCTACCCAAAGACTGGCTGGTAGAGGATGCTTCCATGCATTAGACTCGCCTTTTGTACGATTTAGTGCAATATACTTTTGATAAATAAATGCCTGTTTTAAAATTCGTACTTATACTAATTTTTCTTCCAGCGCGGGCGCCAATGTGCTGAACACACAGAATCAAATGAAAAACATAAATAAGTATACCACAATATTGAATAGGGTGGAACAATCAAAGGACTCTAACCACCAAAGACCATCAAACCATCAAAGGTCTACTCTGATTTTACTCTTCTGAAGTTTCGGGACCAACCGAAGTTCAAACGAACGAAGTGCTACTCTTCTCTGACTCTACTCTGAATTTTCTTCTTTCTAAACGACTTAAAGTTTTTCAGAACCTTTTGCCATAGGAACTAAAGCTGTAATGGAAGCAATCGTAATCAGGTTTTAGTTTTAAAATAAGGTTACGAAACAAGTGAGAAGTATCCACCTCACATATAATGTAGTAATTACTAAAAACAAATGAGTGGTGTCATATTATTAGGTTCACCGTCAACTGTTTAAATTATTCTGTTATAATTATGACAAATGAATTAATTATTCTGTTCTATGTTTGTTTTTAAGTGATGAAGTTTCAAAGCTTTTTATGCATCATTAATTTTGCGGAAACAGTAACACGTATTTCGTGTTAACTTTAATTCGAGATATCTAATTATAGGAATTCACAGGCACGACGAAGTTGATTACTCTGAGTAGTGTTGAATAATTACTCACTAATTATTATAATAATAATAATTTATATGGTATAAAGAATAAGAGCATAAGACTTTGCTTAACGCTATTGTCCGAAATGCAACTCTTCTCATTCGCAGTAATTGGTGGTAAGTAGATACCGTTACCCGTGAACTTCCGCGATACATGATACGCGATACAACTTTGAAGATTTGGGAGTGGATTTGGCAAAGGTTTGGAAAGGATAGGGAAAATGAGGGGTAAAAATAAGTAAATATTCTCTATTGGTCTAAACTTGTAAAATTAAAGGCTGAACGTCACAATTATCCCAGGATTGTTTGTACCTTCGTGATGCGATTGTAATTAAGAAATATAAAAATATCAATCGGGAAAATGGACATAACGTCGACGTGGAATCCAGTGATTAACAAATTTAAAACTTGTTATTTATCGTCGAATAAGTTCGTGGACATTAGTGTTCGTGTTAGTGTAGTGTGCTGCAGCCTTTCCAAATGTGGATAATTGATAAACTGCTCGCAGCTCCCATCCCGGACTACCCGCCTCTTCAGTCACTACCCGCCTCTTCAGTCAACTCGTGACCAATATCGAGTAGAAATAAAATTGAAATACGAAAAAGCCCTTAATTTTACGCGTTTAGGCCCGATTTACATACAATATAAAAAGTGTACAAAACGCGAAAGTTTAAAAAGTTAAATAAAGTAAAGATAAAAAAAGAACGGTCCTTCATATTTCGGTGGAGAGTGGTCGTCGCCTGGGTCCCTCAAGCTTTCTTCAATAGTGCTTAGTGAACTAAGCTATCGTATAGTACAACAGTTCACGGTTGTGTAAAACTTATATATCTCATTCTCTGACAAAATGCAAATTGTATCTTTCCTTCTTTAGTAGCATCGTTGTAGTATCGCCTCAGTGACGCTATTGTCTAACAACACTAAAGAACCAATATCAATGGGAAAATGGAGTGTCTGGCTGGAAAGTAATTAGCTGTCTAGCATCAGGACGGTGGCGTTGACCTAGATTCGCGTTACAGTGCGTTCACACTATGCGATTTCAATCGCTAACGTATGTTTAGAATTTTTCCACTAGGATACCCTAAATGATTCCCCTCGGGGGTCAAACGACACTCGGTATTCCACTAGGATCCCGTACATACGGACATTCTTTATTCCTCACTGTTACAGGAATTGAGATAACTGTCCAGATAATAATTGTCTATCAATTAAAATAATAGATAGGTAAATTACTGTCAAAGGTTTGCAATAATTACTCTCGGTGCGCATTGACAATACCTACACAATCTTTATTTCCATTTGCATAACTCATAAACAATTAAACACTACTTTTAATCATTACTTAAATTTATTTATCACTTTCTAACCAGTTTGAAATTCTAATTACTAGAGTAGGACGACAATTTTTAAACATTTCTATAAAAAGTTTTTACATCATTCAATATGAAGAAAAATTGTGAATAAATATGACATTTTCTGAGAAAATGAACCTTAATAAATGAATTACAATAAAAGATCTTTGTACGAGAAGCTCAATATATATATATTTTGTTTTCATGTACGAAGGCGGCAGACAAGCATACAGTCCACCTGATGGTAAGTGGATACTGTCGCCCAAAGACATCCGCAATACATGCCAACATCCGTCCAAAATGACAAACGTAATAAAAATGGATTTGGAGAAAGGGTTGGGAAAATGGGGAGGGATAGGATGATAATGGGCTCTGGCACATCTGACTCACTACTGAAACACGTACGTACATAAGGGAAATAAGATAAAGTGGGAAATTTAGTACATTTCAAGGTAGTCTGCTGTGAGAGGGGGCCTGTTGAGCGCGCCCAGCAGTTGTTGGATTGCAGCGTGCACGCTACCCTCTCAAAAATCCCTCGAGAATCCGATATTTTGTACAAAAAACACCTATTATATTTAAGTTATATTTTTTTTATGGACGAAGGCGGCAGACGAGCGTGCAGTCCACCTGATGGTAAGTGGATACTGTAGCCCACATCCGTGATACATGCCAACATTAGTCCAAAATGACAAACGTTGGCACGCCCCCGGATATGCTGCCTACCTTTGGAGATATAGGAATGGATTTGTATAAATGTAAGTTATTTTGTACTAACTTAAAACTAATTATTGCTATAAGTTACACATCAGTAATTGTTTTCATAAATAAAGAATAAAACCGTATTCCGCTTGCAAAATATCAATAATAACATCCTGTGGACCGACACTGACAATATTGTTTGTCCTATGTAAGTAGCTAGACAATATTTGGTTAATAATATAAGGCGAGTTATAAGGTCGAGTAATGGATTTCTCGTGTCTGTAATTAAACTTCGGATTCATTTTATAAAAAACACTACATATTCTAACAGGAGTAGAACTCAGGACTTTACTTTTAAACGTGTTTCGTGATTAAGGAATTGTTGAATCAATCGATTGACTGAAGTTTTTCGTTATATGTGTGGCACAACCTTATCGTATTGGCGCGCAACATCCAGATGTAGTTCTGCGAGCAGGTAAGGAAAATAGCGTTTGTGTTCGAATGCGGCGGGCAGGTACTAGGAAGTTAAATTGTTTTCAAGTTTACGACAGTTACAGCCATTATTACAAATTTTATAGAAGTTTGCAGCATCCAGAAGTGTACGCCCTTCTAGTCAGAAGTGTACGCCCTTCTAGTCAGAAGTGTACGCCCTTCTAGTCAGAAGTGTACGCCCTTCTAGTCAGAAGTGTACGCCCTTCTAGACAGAAGTGTACGCCCTTCTAGTCAGAAGTGTACGCCCTTCTAGTCAGAAGTGTACGCCCTTCTAGTCAGAAGTGTACGCCCTTCTAGTCAGAAGTGTACGCCCTTCTAGTCAGAAGTGTACGCCCTTCTAGTCAGAAGTGTACGCCCTTCTAGTCAGAAGTGTACGCCCTTCTAGTCAGAAGTGTACGCCCTTCTAGTCAGAAGTGTAAAAATATAGTATTAGTGATGGAGTGATATAGTAGGCATAGTGCAACCGCACAGGTGGAAATGAGGAGTCCGTAGGATTTTTTTCTGTATTTGTTCATCTCTCAACGACTATACCTCGTAGTGAGGATTCCAAATAGTAGAGGCATACTCGAGGTGACATCTGTTGTCTATTAGAAAGATGAGAAACTGTGTGTACTGTAGAAATTTGCATATGAAACTGTATAGAGGGGTGATGTTTATCGCCTATTGCTGGGCTGATGGGGGAAGGAGAGATTATACAGATTAGAATACATAGCACAAGATCAAGTAATCGTTTGTTATCATTATATAAATTATTACACTGTTTAAGGTCCATAAAACATATAAAATTCGAGAAATGTACGTTCAACATCATTGGAAATATTTGAAGGTTCTAGACAAGACGAGCGATCAAACACAATAATGCTTTCAGGTGATTGGACATAAATACTTTCTAAGCTATGAAATAATTTGTCAAAGGCGCTTTTTTATTAATGAAATTTATAATATAAATATTCCAAATTGTAAAATTGTGGCATATGTGGATGACACTGCCCTTATTTTGTCTGGAGATTCTTGGGTAAAAACTACACAAATTGCCTATGTACAAATTGGTCTATGTACAGTTATGAATTGGTTCTAACTTACGGACTTTCAATTTAGATAAATACTAAATATTATGTATTACCTTTTCGACTAGGAGAACTTCTTTGCCGTCTCCTAGTTCACTGCTAATTCGTGCACATACATAACATACATAAATTTGTTCGTCTAATTCCTTGGAAAGAGTAAATGTTATTAAACACTTAGGACTTCATCTTGATTGTCAGTTAACCTGGCAATATTACATTAGCACCCTCACTAATAAAATAAGAAAACTAATGGTGGCTTTTCGTAGAATTAGACGGGCTGCCAATTTAAAAATACTGAAAATGATTTATTTCGTCAATTTGTCAATCAATCATAGGATAGGGTGGGGTAGCCTGCGGCGGAGCTAACAAAACGAGGATTCTCATCGTGGAACGAGCTCAGACTCTTGTGTTAAAAGTTATTATATGTAAGTCCGTTAGATTCGCGACAAAAACTTACGGCAGTAAACAGATTAATGGTTAATTCAAATTTAAAAAATTAAAAGAATTAAAGTTAAAAAAACAATGAAAATGTACAATTTTAAAAAGGGGGCTCAGAGAAAACTAATATCAAATTATTATTTGATGTCAATGATAACAAAGAGACAATTGACAACAAATATGGTTGTATGAAAATAATAAACGAACCACTGCAACTGAACGATATGTAAAAAAAAGAAAATATTTTATAATTAATTGTTTTATAATTAATTTATAATTAATTAAAAGAAAGTAATTGTTTCACAATTGTGCAATTTCAGCGGAGATAAAATTTTGTAACAGATAATAAATTTTGGCATACCCGTCGATAAAAAGCAGCATTGTTATTCTCATGAGTTATTATTACCAAAGACAAACTGTTATGGAAAATTACGATTTCAGAATTGTTAATATTGTGGATATTTTTTAGCAATACATAAATTTTATTACATAGAAATAAATGAAAGACAATTAATATAAGGTCTGCCGTATAGCAATTCAAAATAAACAAGTACCGAAAGTGAAAACAAATACATGCCTAACAGTAACTTACGAGTACCTTGATAAGTTGCTCACAACGAATGTAAATAACACCAGATAATAAAAACACCTTAGCATTTGCAAATAAATCCACACAAATTTACTTGGGCTTAAGTTTGGGCTATGAACGCTCTCCTAGAAGTCATCTTAGTTTCTTATGCCCACTAGAAGTTGGTAAAAAATATGTCCTTATGTAAACTTGCAATTGTCGCTTATGATATTTTTTCTTGAACAGTCTTGATATACGAGTACAAGCATGTAAGCCATCAATTTCCAAAACCTGAAACGTTGGATTCTACTTATGATATTGAATTAATTGGCATAAAATATGATATACCGATTTTCTTTTTATAAAAGTCAATTACGCAAATATACTCAAAAAAGGATTTATTTTCACAATAAAGGGATGTAAAGGATTTTCATCATCATCGACAAAACTAATTCAGGCTTCGCAAATATATCGGTGACACCATCAGTAAAAAACGCAAAAAAATCACTTGTATAGTTTTAAATATAAGATATATTTTGCTCTTTTTTAATTATAAATCATGTTCTTATCATCAATGTTTGGTTATAATGACGTATCACCCTGATTTTACTAGCGATTATTCAATTGTCGTTAGTTAAGTGGAGCTCGTAAACTATTGGTAGTGCTAAAGCGGATGATCGTGTGTAGTGGCATAATGTAGTTACTATGTAATCTTATATTTAGTAGTGGCGAGCCGAGAGCCTTGTAGTAAGTATCGAGGTGCAGTATCTGTCTCTTGAGGGGCAATATCGTACACTATATGAAACACTGGCATATGATACTGCCGCCCCCTTATCGTGTGTAGTGTGTGTAGGAGATCGTGTGTAGTGGCGAGCCTTGTGCCTTGTAGCAAGCCTTGAGGGACTCTATTGGCTTCTTGGGAGTTCACATCGTTCACTTTAAGAAACTGGTTGAGGATACCCACTTTTCTTAAATGCGTCTCTTGAAGATCATACCGCCCACTTTGAAAAACAGTTTGGGAAAACTTTATCTTTTCAATTTACCCAGTTCAATTTTTCAATTTAGTTTAAATCATAGAAATACGAATCTTTAAGGTTTTTGTTATTTATTGAGAAATCACGTTAACAAATGCTTACTGATATTTTATTGTCTGAACTGAAACAATACTCATCTATCGCTGTTCACATAAAAAGTAAGTACAGTCGGTATTACAATTCAAGTGGATAATAAGTATTTCCGTTGAACTACTTTCCAAGGACTTAGTTGATTTCTCTATATTAACTGTTTGTCCTTAGAACTTCTGCTAAAACCAGTACAATCTATGGTACGCGTAAATGCGTCGCGCGGCGTTCGCAGTTCTTTCAGTCTCGCTCAGCCGTCGCGAGAATTCACTCGTTCACAGAACTTGTGCGTACATTAACATGGGCCGAAGTGGAGTCGCCGCCTTAGCCGTAGCCTGTCTACTGGCAGTGTTCGAAACCGGTACGTTCGATTTTTAAATATATTTTTTTTAATTTATCTAATAATTTTATTCGTGACTGTACTTTAAAGTAGCCGATTAGAGATAAGATTACTTTATCGTTAGTTCAGACCGCGTAACTTTTTAGTCACCTTTAGTACGTCGACTTTCTACAGGTTATCAGTCACAGTTTATAGGTAGAAAATTCCGAGTTGCGATAAGGAACGCCTACGACATTTTCAAGAGAGCTCGGTGAACTAGTTGGAAGTCGTAAACGTAAAAGTTATAGTTGTTTGTGCAGAATTATGGTTACGAATAGAAAATGCGTAACAATAGGCGTAACAATTAAATTAACGACATAACTTTCGCACTTGTTGTTTTATGTAATTTAAAACAAATATGTGTTTTAACAACATAATTAAGTAGGTAGTTTTAAACATATTACAACTGAAGCCACTCTGTTAAATAACAGAATATAAATTAGTATGTATATAGAATAAACTATAACAGCTTATACAATCACATCGAAGATCATTATACATCTATTTATCTATACACATAAAGCTGAATGTCCTTACTGACTGACTGACCGACTCATTAACGCCGAGCCGAAACCTCTGAAGGTAGAAACATGAAATTTAGACATTAGCTTCTTTTTATGACGTGAAAAATCACTAAGAAGGTCTTTCCCGGAATTGAATCAAACGGGGTGGGGTGCCAGTGTGTAATAAAAAAAATTCTTTGATGGTCTTAATAACTTGAAACTTGGTACAAATATTCTGCAATACAAATAATTAAAAACGGGTTTAAAAGTTTTTCAAAATTGTGTCAGAGAAGTTAAATATTTATGTAGGTACAGGATATTATATGGAATCAATTAAATATTTTAAGGTGATATATTTATTAATTCAATTTCGTCAAAGATGCTACCTAAATATTAATGAATAAATAAATATGTTAATTTATTACTGTTTTTTAATAAAATAATTGTGTTATTTTAAATTGCAATTAAGTCCACGCCAGTGAAGCATCGAGAAACTATAATCTGTTGCATTCCCTATTAATTATAACAATAAAAATAAACTCTCTGGAATTAAATGTATGGCATAAAAAAAAAATTATTACGTCATTATACCGCTGCCGAAGGTTAAACGAGTCTAAGTATCAAAATACAAGATGCGTAATAACGTGACCTTCTTAAGTTTCTACCTAAAGAAATAATTGACATGCTAACGTGGTAAACATTATGAACATTGTTATACATTCGTCCTTTTAAAGTGTTTTTTAAAAGTTAGTGGCTTTTAAAAAGTACCTAACAATATGGCGCAGAATACCATGAATAGATCAATTGTATAACCTACGTACCTTTTTGTCATACGAGTACGTACAATAACAACATAGCAAGTAGTACAAGGAAAACAGGTTTTACTACTAGGAGCTACGAATATAACGATTATCTCAACTAGTAATTTATAAAAATGAAATGTTTATTTGTCTACACAGCGAGAACTTAAGACAAAAAAATATCTACTCCATCGAAAAGTTCATCCTTTAAAAACTTTAAGTCGTCTATAAAATGAAATAAGGAACTTTTGGGACCGTTTACTTTAATCCTTTTATTCGCGAGATATTTTCTTTCAAAGACGTAATCAAGGTGTCGTAACTTAACTTCTAAAATACTGTTACAAAAATAATTTAGTTAATAAATAATTTATAATAATTTACAAAAATACTGTTACAGTAAATACATTTAGTAAATGTATTTACTGTGAGTAAATACGTTCAATGAAAAATTATAATGAACACGGAAGCTAAATTGGCAAACATTTAAAAAATCGCGTTTTCATCTAAAATAAAGGAAGAAAATAAATTTCATAGAGAATATTACTAAGAAAATTTTATTTTTTTAATTTCGTATTTAGTTAATTCCAATGAAATGTTATTCCGAAAGTTTTTTTTTTTAATTTTGTAGAATATTTAGTTCAAACGGAATACTATTCTAAAACTGTATTTAATTATGTTCAGTTGCAAGTACAGTCCAGAACTCATACGAGTACAAGCTCGCTGTTTTATTACAATTGTTTTTTTTAAAGATTTTACTTAATTATTTTAAAGTAAATATTATTCTGAAACGATTTATAACTTTTTTGTAATACGTTTTTAACGTTGTATTTAATTTTATTATTCTCAGTTGCGAGTACAGTGCAGTAGGTAGGCACTCATACGAGTACAAAATTGAAACAAGCTCAGTATTATGATATAATAGTAATACGCTGTCTGCTATCACCTTTAGAATTTGTATTATTACCATAATATATATGATGTGGAGATCATCTGCATATCAATAGAGCAATAGGGCAATACGCGAACAATAGAAGCCGATAGCTTTGTGTAGTATGTTTTGTAAAGTGCTTTTTTTATATAGGTAGGTATATAATATTGTCGTATATAATAATTAAATTATTAGTCACTTAAAGAAGTCGATGGTGTGGGCTGGTATTCAATTCTCGTCTACTCACTTGTCTTATGGGTCTAAAATATTAACAAGTTGATTCATTGTTTAAGATATCAAAAACATTCAAAATCAAAATTTAAAGTATAAAGTTTCTACAAAAAGTGTTTAATAATGAATTTATGTAGATTAAACTTGAGTAGGTACTTCTTAATTCAAGCGACAGGTTAAGTAGGTATTATCTATACGGTAGGTTCTACTAATTAAATAATGCCTGTCGGCATTCTTCGTATTCCGAACGAACACGAAGAAATGACAATTAAAAAAAGAAATAAAACATCCAAACACGTTCCGTTGTAACCATTCAATGCAATATATATATATATATATATATATGTATGTATGTATGTACACCTATATATATCAGCATCTTTAATCATTCTATTAGCAATTTTTCATGATTTGTTATTAAAAAATATGTATGAGACAATAAGAAAAAAATATTTATGAGACAAAAAAAATTGTTTTATTAACTCAGAATTAAGAGCAGAATTTTTGGGCTTCGAGAACATTTCTAATACACCATGTATGTTTTCCTGTTACCTTTCGATCCTGCAAATCGAATCTTTATACACTTATTTATATTATAGCTGACTGAACAAAGTGTTTGGAAATGGTCCAAATTTTTTACGAGCGCGTTATACACAAAAAGCAAACAATGTAGATGTTCCGTGAACTTCAGCTAATACCATGTCAGGGTGATCCGGGCCGCCTGCGTGTTCCAAGCTTTACGATTAAATGTCATAAAGTCTAGAATGGAAGGAAACACATCAGACACAACTTACTCATGATATGTATGTATGTACTTACTGTATAAGAAAGTATCGTAACACAGCGAAGTCATTTCGAAAAATAGGATAGTTGACTGTATCTTAATTAATATATGTATATGTTTATCAATGTCATTTCTGTAGAATCTAAATGTGTAAGTACCTATATATGTAAGTACGATTCTTCATAATCGTTATTTTTTTATTATTATTTTTATAGCGAAGTAGGCGGTGGATATAGAGGTATATAGTTATATAGAGATTCCGGTGGATAAGTATTTTGATAAAATAATGCAGTTCGTAGACTATGCGTAAAATAAAAACAAAACTATATTTTATGGTGGACAACATATAACTATAATATTTATGTTTTAACATAAATATTTTAAATACAAAATGACTACGAAACAGGAAATTAACAAAGTGACGATGACAACATAAGATACCAATAAGTACCTAGATGATGTCATCTAGGTATTTGTAGGTATGTTTTAGGTATGTCATTAGGTATGTTTATTTGTAGTTAAAGGTAGCAATGCTATATTTTGATACTGTATTAACAAATTAGTTTGTTAATACAGTATATAATCTCTTTATATGTCTCTTAGAGCGCAATATATCTCTTTATGTAAATGTATTTACGTAAAACAAAAAGAAATTGCTACATTTAGCTAAAAAATAAGATGCATATTGGTAGGGAATGGTACTTGATATCAACCACCTCCGACGATCACTATATAGTATGTAGTATAGGAGTCCATTGAACCCTTTCAAGTTGTTGCTTTGAACAGGATTAAAGTACCTTGAATCCTTAATGTACGAATATACTGTGATGTATGATAAGTGTATTAGGAAGCAATGTATTACAAACTAGAAACTATGTTCTGAGCTAAGACTAAGGATCAAATTAGTCTCTGTAATCTATAATAGAAAGTCTTGCAGACGTTAGGGGCGAATGCCCACAAAATATACAATTGATTTTCTAAGTAAACATCTTATCCTGTGAAAATAATAACCATTTAAGATTGAAATGGGCTGCTTCACCCTATCTGACAATACTGCAAACGATTTCGACGATCTAGAGGAAGCAGTTTGATTAAATTAATTAAATGGTTTAACATTTATGAATGGCTAAGTTTTCTAAAGTAGGTGTCGCTGTCTCAATACCGACACAAGGTCTCCCCTGTCGTCACTCGTCAATGGTTACTCAATACAGTCGGTGCATGATTAAACGCATTACTCCTGACGTTCTAAGTAACATCATTATGATGCTGTCTGTTTTTAATGACGAAACTGACCTTCGTTTACCATGGTACATGATGATGCAACGATTGATACTATTGTTCATGGCTTCCATTCCATATAAAGTAACATAAAGTATTAAATGCTTCTTCAATATAACAAACGCATAACTTCATCACATTTGGGTATTCGTGAATTAAATTAGGGAAGAACTGCGAGCTTCTGAACAACTTGTGTCACCACTTGCGTTCAGCTCATCCTATAAATCTTTACCCCAATTTGGATCCAGCATTAATAGCGGTATCATAAATAATGTAGTTTTGTTTTCGAAAATATATGATAAAAGTAGTAAACGTAGAAATAGCTTTACCATTTACAAAATAATGTTTAAGATACTACTCGTAAATCCAAGGTTGTCAGCGAGCAAAACAAATTGCTATGTCAAACTCATATGAAATAAGGCTAACTTTTTTCTGTAGTTTAACTAAAATTATTTTTTGTTTCTTTCCGAAGGTTATGAGCAATTACATTATTATGAATCATCCTAATTGTAGTGAAGGTCCCTTCCTTTCTTAGTTCAAACAGCCAGCGGAAATAAGACAAGACTGTTGTGATAGATACAGGCAGGGGTAAGTAAAAATAATGAACCAAGTAATATGTAGTTATGAATATGAACCAACTCCAAAGCTATATGTTAGTCTTATGGACTTTCTACTTTGTTAACGTTTCCTTTATGTAAAATATTAGCTTTAAAGTAATCCATTATATCCTAGCGTTTATCTTGGTCCGTGCCAAAATTCACTATTCATGTTGTTTTGCGACCATTTTCCATTGATCTATAGTCCTTTTTATGTGACTCACAATGTGTGTTCGAAGGTCACCAAGATAGTCTGAATCATATTTCTTATATTTTTTCCGTTTTCTACGTTTGTAAAGTATTATACCTGAATACATCGGATAAGGTTCAACAATAAAGATATTATTTCAGTTTATTTTTCTAAATTTTGGACATTGACTGTAGAAACAAATTGAAACACTGATTTAAATTTTAAGTGTATTGATATCAATATCAATCCACATCCATTCTGATATTATAAATCCGAAAGTGTGGTTGTCTGTCTGTTTGTTCGTACCCATGACTAAACTACTTAACCGATTTTAATGAAATTTTATCTCGTACTAATAAATTACTGAACGATTTTATCCCGGAAAACTTATTAGTTTCCTACGTCTAAACCAAAATCCATGCGGATAAAGCTCTGTGGACATTGGCTAGTACTAAATATTATATAGATAAGTCAATAAGGGTTACATACTAGAAACTAAAGTAAATTCCGGGAAAGGAAACGGCCAAGTAAAATCTTATGAAAAAAATCTTCAACTTATAGTACTCAACATAGAACTTTGAGTAATAAAAATCTGAGACAGAATCAAATAAAATGAAAGGCTGTCGCCTTAAAAATTGCAGGAAATAAAGAACTGTCGTCAATAGAACGCCAGAACATTTTTTTTATTGGAACGAGGATGTTTCAAAACGAAAACACATTACTTGTGTATTCTGTAAACAGAATGAATCCAAACCTTGTTACGCAACCAACAGGACAAATATCTCATTGTCATGGACACAAAACAGTACGATTAGTATCTTAACTCTTTACAATGATTCTAACCTTGGATAGTCACGAACACGGAAAAATTTACGAAAATTATTAAACCTTTGTACAATCTTCTTGAAAACGTTGACTTCGTAATGTAGCAGCCACATATATTTTTCCTCAAGTTCTATATCCCCTTTTCCCATCCCCTGGTTTCTTTCAAATAGTTTAGTTAGACATCTTCATAAAATAATCGTATAAGGATTATTTTGTTACACATAGGTACGTTGATGACATTTTTGTTAAATTGTTTTAACGCACGCAATTGATGACTACCTATACTTCAAAAAACACGGAATAATTTTTATAGATTATCTGCAAAAAAGATTAGTTAAGTATTTTCTAGGTAAGTACTTAAACAGATATAAATTAGATAATAAAGAAGGGTATTTAAAAATGACATATTGGAAAAACCGAAATATTATGATAACGCCAAATAAGTCTAATTATTAAAAATATGTGACTAATGTTGTAACAAAACAAAATATACTTGACATATAATTGTACATTAGTGTATGTATCATTTTGGAATAATGCCAGGAAAACTGAGAAAATAAAAAAAACAAGACAAACAAACTGCTTCCATTAAGAGTAAAGCTTAATATACTCCTTATAATAATTCAGCAAGGCCGTTACTAAACACACAGTAATTTTAACCAACATCACTAAGAAACACCGCTTTATTTTCAGCATGTATTTAAATACATACTTATGTTTAACAAATAATTCTGTTTAGGTATATTTATGCTACTCTCCGTGTTATATATATATATATTTTAAATTAGATAGAAAAATGCTAGATTATTGAAAAATATCAAACATTCGTCGTTGAGTTCAACAGTGACATAGTCGCTAACAACTGAATCCATTATTAGATGAAATAACGACGAAAAAATAGACCTCTACATAATATGAAGTCTGACATTTGCGTGAAGCTGATGACGAAAATAATTATGTCTTCTCTTCCAATTAGTATGACCTTAACGACAATACTTCTCACAATTATAAGCGATTAGCTTTAAAAAAACAAATGAATTCAACTTACGCCTTGTAGCAAGAGCTTCAACTGTTCCAATGTCAAAGGACGTAGGTACTCGTAATATATTTAACATTATATATTATCACAAAAAAAGGGACCGGTTCATTGTTGGTTTAAGTGAAATTTTAAAAGATATATATTAGACATTTATTGCTAAACCAAAGTCAATAAGTCTATACTAACAATTTACTTACATAACGTCATATATAATCATTTGTTCTCAAAATTTTCCAACGTTTCTTTAACCGGTACGAGTTGTTTGTGCTCTGTCGAAGGTGAGGCCCACAATCATGGCCTAAATATATTTATATGGAGACTGATGACATCATTGGTGGCAACTAACTGGTACAATCTCGCACGAGACGGAGGTACTAGTAATTGAGTTAAAGCAGAGCCACTTGCATTGACAGTTTGGATAAATTTAGTACCTAGTATTGGGTTAATAATATTTATGCAGGTATATTTTAAATAGACCCAAAAACTTGTTCTGAAATGTTACTTAATCTTTAATTTCTTGTTAACCATGAAATAAATGAATATATTTACTTATATATTAAATTAAAGACATCTCGAATATCAAACAAATCACAATTCAATAATAAACCCCTTGACATATTTTGGACAAAATCCTTCTCCGAACTAAAATATTTAAGATGAAAACATTTAAATTGATACAGATAGAAGTTGCAACTGGATTTGTTAAATAAATTTATTTTGAACTTTCGACATTACTGTTCTTTCTGGATTGAACCTAATATACATAAAGTTTGCCAATAGAATAAATTGAAAAGTTTTACGAGCAAAATGGTATTCAGCAACATGTTAACGCCATCGGTAGTGACGTAATGTTTTTGACGAGGTATTGCTTATAGCTTTTTGACAAGTAACGGTATTATATGCTTCCTGTTTAGAAAATTAAGAATAGGTTTGATGATAATTTATAATGTAAAAGATAATTAGGTTTGTGTATTAGACTATGATACAATCCATTATCAGAGTTCAAAAGACGACCAAATATTGTTAACTTTTCGGAAAATATTTAAAGACAATCTTATAACATAATATAAGATTGCTATAGATTTATATAACAAAATATATGTACTAAAAGTAAGTAATATTTGACCCCTCCTGTACTAACCTTCAGAATAATACCTACTCAACATTCTTTATATGTGAGACGCAATCAATCGTGATGTCATCGTAACATATAGATAGAGTCGTAACACAAGAATAACAAATAGATTGATACAAAATTCTCATTAAAATGTATAAAAATATTATTGAAACATTCCGAGACATCTGTATTAAATACAATGGGAAGTTATACACGGATACAGTATACAGTATGTAAAAATAGATAGTAGGTATATATGCGAGTTTACAAAGGAAATTCGTGTCAGTAAACAAACTGCAACATAGAGTTAAAATATTTGCCACGCATACTTAATCAGTCCGTATAAAGCATGAAGGCCTACTTGCTAGTGGGTCACAGTAGTCGGATGTCTTACGTATAACTTAGTACTACTTAAAGCATATATATTATCAAAATCGCTCAGGTAGTTATAAAAAATAGCAAGTTATATTATACTTTAAAATTAACAGATAAATTTAGTATTGAGATGGAAACGGGACGAATACGAAACTGTTAGAAGTATTCTATTAAATAATCGCCAAGTGACAATGAGATTCTTATTTAAAAATATATAATGTTCTAAACATAAAAGGCTGTAAGAAGGTCGCGGCAAGATGGCCGCTACCACTTAATAATAATAATAATAATAAATCGTTTATTTTGCTAATAACCATAGATTCACAATTACAGCACTTTATAAAACTTTTAACATACTTGTATTAAAAATACTCGTTAATTAAAGTCAACTGACTGAAATTATATAACAAGGGCTCTAGACGAATTAAATATAGAAGCCTTGACATACCAGAAGACATTTGCTCAGAAAGTATTTGCTAACGCCGGCTATTCTTCCACCACAAAAACATTGCAATAAATTTCACTCGTGACTTGTAATGATGTTGTTTGTTCGCTAGGAACGACTATCCTTAAATATGGAATAAGTTTCTCCAGGAGAAGTTGCTCTGGGTTGACTTGTGAACCAACACGAATTATAATAAAACGGTTATATTTTACGTATATACTGTTTTATCCGCGATACGCGGAGTCAAAAGTTAAAAATGAAATTAAAAGTTCTGACCTTGTAACCTCCTGTTCACCTACTCTCGATATTCCTGGGGGCCCCCGGAAGTGCTGAACAGGGATGCGCTTAATAGCGCTCTTGCAAGGTCGTCGTTACACTGCACTGGTTACTGTCTGTTATATACTATGTACACTCGCGATCGCCAAGGTCTCCCAAAAATGTGCAGCCTACTTGCACAACAATAGATTGCGATCGTACCGCATAAGGATCAATGGCCGACTCGTACGGCGAAGGGTCAAAGGCTAACTAACTAACGGGCGACCCGCGCCCGCGCAGCACGTGAATTCACCCCTCACCTCGCAGCCCCCGAACAATACCGAACAAACCCCCGTCCCATGCAGAAGAAGTCTGCATGCTACTCCACTGGCAGGCGAGAGAGAGAAGTGACCGCTCTTTTCAGGATTGAGCCACCCACTAGGACCTCCGCAACCCGGGGTATTCCATCCACTCCGCGAAACAAATTAACAATGCGGCCCCGGCGCCAAAACAACGGCGGCAAATTAGCATCCTTGATTAAAACGAGGTCACCGATGCCTGGTGGGTGGGTCTTATCAGTCCACTTAACGCGCTGTTGCAAAATGTGTAAATACTCCAGAGACCATCGTTTCCAGAAACTCTGGGACAATTGTTGCAACAATTCAAAGTGCGACAAACGATTAGAAGCTACCCCTGTAAATGGGTACTCCGGCAGGGCGTTAAGTGGCTGTCCTATCAAGAAATGACCTGGAGTTAGAGCCTCCAAGTCGTTAGGATCTGACGAGAGCGGACACAAAGGGCGCGAGTTGAGGACGGCCTCAATTTTACAAAATACCGTTACTAGTTCCTCAAACGTTAATACCGTTTCTCCGATAACGCGCCTTAGGTGAGTTTTGGCTGATTTCACGGCTGCTTCAAAAATACCTCCCCAATGGGGGCAGCTAGGAGGACTAAACTGCCAGGTGATGCCCCGGCAAGATAGGGACATTCCAAGATCTACCTGGTTAGCCTCTAAAAACTTATATATATCCTTAAGGTAGTGGTCAGTACCCCGATAGTTGGTTCCGCAATCAGATCGAATTAACGCTGGAAGTCCGCGGCGGCTAACAAATCTACTAAATGTGGCAACAAATGCCTCCGTACTAAGAGCGGAAACTACTTCCAGGTGAACAGCCTTGGTTGACAGACACACAAAGACGCACAAATACGCTTTCTCTATCTTCGCTTTTCGAAGTCGCGACGTCTTGACCATGAACGGCCCGGCAAAATCGGTGCCAACTCCGGCAAAGGGTCTGGTTCCCGTGACTCGATCTGCAGGCAAATTTCCCATCATGGGCTGCATCGTCGCTGCCTTCAATCGATAGCAAGGCAAACAACGGAAAATTATGCCACGGATGGTACGTCTGGCTGACAAAATCCAAAATTCACGCTGCAAGATGGCTAACAATGCATTGCAGCCAGCGTGAGAATTTGCAATATGTCGGTGAGTCACCAACAAATGCACTAAGGGCCCACCTTTGGGCAACAACAATGGGTGACGAACCCCAAAAGGCAAATTGGCGTGACACAATCTACCACCAACACGGAGAAATCCCTCACCGTCAATAAAGGGGTTGAGCCTAGCAACGGCTCCCTTGAGTTTAGGTCTGCCATTCCGGAGTGTCTCAAGTTCTAAGGCGAAATGTTTAGTCTGCACAACGCGAATCCAATGCAGAAGGGCCATTTGGCGTTCTTCTGGCGTGAGAACAGGAGACAGCCGCTTTTCCTCCGGATGCCGAGCGTTATGAACGAAACGCTTTATCCAGGCAGTCACGCCAAGTAATTTGGACAAGGAACTGTAGCGATCGAGCAGAAAATCAATGCCCTTGAGGGGCTCAGTCAGGACACTCGATGTGAGCCAACCAATGGGGGGAGGAGTTACCAAGCACTGGTAACGTGGCCAATCAACTTCAGAATGTAACAACCACTGGGGCCCCCACCACAAATGGTGGTGAACCAGATCCGGCGCGTCTAAGCCGCGAGAAGCACAATCAGCCGGATTCAATTCCCCTGGGACATGTCTCCAAATTAAAACCGTCTCTGAATCTTGGATCTGTGATACTCGATTAGCTACAAAGGTTTCTAACGTGTGCACCGAAGTTTTCAGCCAACACAGAACGATCTGACTGTCAGTCCAGGCGAAAACTGTTCCAATGTCTACACTACGCCCGAGCGTAGAGCACACGTGATTTAATAAGCGGGCAAGAAGCGCCGCACCACATAATTCTAACTTCGGAATTGTATGTCGAGTCCGTATAGGAGCAACCTTGCTCTTCGACATAACTAAGTGAATTTTTGTCTCCCCAGTGGTACTTACAGTACGTAAGTACAGCACGGCCGCATATCCACGCTCGGATGCATCACAAAATCCGTGGAGGGACACTGAGCATTTCCCAACAGGAAGGAAGCATCTAGGTATTGCAACCTGATTGATAGCCGGGACGGATGAGAAATACGATTCCCAATCGTGTATCAACTCTCCCGAGAGAGGCTCGTCCCACGAGAGTCCCGCAGTCCAAAGCCTTTGCAGAAAACACTTGGCCTTAAATATAACCGGACTGATCCAACCGTTCGGATCAAAAGTCCTGGCTACCGTAGACAGAACTGATCTCTTAGTCCATACCTTAGAGGAGGTTAATTCGACTCTGTAGGTAAACTCATCGTGGACTGGCATGTACTGCACTCCAAGGAGGGCTATCAAATTCAAGCTATCCGCATTCTCAAAGAGATGAGGGTCTTGTTGGTGGTCCTCCGGCAAACCGGAAAGGAGATCCGGTGAGTTGGATAACCATTTTCGCAACTCATAGCCACTAGTTCCCAGAAGCCCTATCAATTCATCTCTCAAGGCCCGAGCCTCTTCGAGACTAGATGCTCCGGTACAAATGTCATCAACATAAGCATCCGTCTCCAAAACAGAGGCTGCGCGGGGAAAATACAAACGCTCGCGCTCCGCAAGCTCCAACAATGAGCGAATCGCAACAAACGGGCTAGATTTTATGCCGTACGTATTGGTGTTGAGCTCGTAAATCACCATCGGATCCTCTGGATGCTCACGCCATAAAATCAGCTGATATCTCCTATCTTCTGGATGGATCAGCGTCTGACGGAACATCATTCGAATATCCGCTACAAAGACTACTTGATGCCTCCGGAAGTTGGTCAGAATGTCTGAAATGTCCTTTTGTAATTTAGGACCCGCATGCAGACATTGGTTCAGCGAGACCCCGGTGGTCGTAGACACTGAACCATCAAAAACCACCCGAATCTTTCCGGTAGGGGTCTTTAAAACCGCATGGTGGCTCAGAAAATAGTGCTCACTATGTTGCCAATCAACGGTCGACACCGACATATGCCCCAAATCCACGTATTCTCGCATGAAGTCGACGTACTTCTGACGAAGGACTTTATCCTTGAGCATGCGACGCTCCATGGAAATCAAACGTCGTTCAGCAACGTCCCGAGAGCGTCCAAGGGCAGGTCGAACCGCTAAAAAAGGCAAACGGGTGATCAAACGGCCCGAGCGAAGGCGACCAGTATTATTCTGGTAGAACAGCTCGCATTCCATTTGCTCTGGGTTCACCCGGGAAGCTGTAGGGGGCTCTTCCACCTCCCAAAATCTCTGAACCGCATCAGAGAGAACTGAACCTACAGCTACATCATCAAACTCTTGGGAATTGGCAGTTGTTGACACTGGGCCCATTATTACAAACCCGAATGAAGTCGGCACAGCGACTAATCCGTCACGCTGTAAAAGCCGCTTAGGTCCACACAACAATCTTCCAAGGACATCCGCTCCAATCAGGAGATCAATCGGGCCTGGGGTGTGGAAGTCAGGGTCTGCTAAGTCCAAGCCTGACACTACACTCAACACAGCAGACGGTAATTCTTGCTGTGGCAAATCACCAATCATCTCTTCCAACACAATTGCCGACGCCTCAATCTCCGGGTGAGACGAGGTGACAGGTGTACAATTAAATTTTGTGTGACCGATCACACGCACCTGCACCTTACCGATACCTCGCACATTGTAGGTACCGGTGTGGACGCGTAAGCCTAACTTTCTCGCCAAACAAGATGACACAATGCAGCCTTGGGCCCCCGAATCTAATAGAGCACGAATCCTCATGTGTCCCTTGGGTCCTCGTACCATAGCCGAAATAGTTGGCATGAGTACGTACATCGATTGAACGGCTGCAGTTGGCGAGTGGGCATGTAATTCCTATAACTGAGGCCAATTAACCCCGGAGCGCTCCACATGCGCTAACGGGTCCCAGTTATGGTATACTGGTCGGCGATCCACCTGAGTCCGTTCAGGGGTAGTGTTGCCCTGCGAGCGTTGGGAATGCGGCTGACGTCGCTCCAAGCGCGGTCGTTCCGCTAAAGGGGTATAATTGGTAGGAGCACTGCTCCTTTGAGGCGGCAAAGATCTCCCGGCAATCACAGCATAATCGCGACGGCCGCCATCATCAACTCTTCGAGGGGGAGTTACCCGGCCCCCGCCCCTAGGGGAAGTGGAGCCCCCGCCCGTGCGGGGGGAATGACGGCCTTCAAACCTAGGAGGGGCCCGTGACCCTATTCTGGGTGCAACCACCCGACCGCGATTAGCCTCCCAGCCATGACCGTCACGACCATCCCTATGGTCGACGCCATTCCGATTGGCACATAGCAGGGGGTGATGTCGGCCCAAACAATGCTGACATGAATGCGATCTAGCAGGGCACTGCTGAATTAAATGCTCTCCCAAACAACCATAGCACCAGCGGCGCTGAAATGCTATGTTCCGCCTACCTCGGACCGCCAGACCCTCAAACCTTCTACACGAGACCACCTTGTGGCCCTCCGCCTTGCAATATAGGCATCTTGGTGAGGTGCTGCCAGTGGCGACAGCATACCGTTGTCTGGGGATCCGAACATTCCGCTTAGACAATTCCCGTCTAGGGGGCGCTTGGGAAGTGGACGGGATGGGCGCATCCGAATTATCCGCCAACCTACATTCGTCCTCTAAGAATTTTAGCAAATCTACGAATTTGGGCAAATATGTTGCGCTATCACCACCGTATTTATATTCAAATCGGGCCCTTAGCTCCTGAGATAGCTTACCCAACACAATGTGGACTAAAAGAAATGACCAACTATCCACTGGCAACTCAAGTTTACCTAAGGTATTCACCGCCCCCAATAACGGGTTTAACAATTCTAATCTTAATGAAGAAACCCGGGTGACCTTAGGTAGTGCCAGGATTAGGGCCACATGTGTGTCCGCCAAACGTCTCACGTTCTGATAACGTCGGAACAACAGCGTACGTGCCGTGATATAATTTTCATTGTTAACATCCAAATGTTGGATAAGACTGCTGGGTTCTCCCCGAAGAATCGAACGTAGATACGCCATCTTTTGGCTATGAGTTAGATCCTCCCTGGAGTCTACCAAACTATCGAACAGATTTACAAATCCGATCCACTGTTCGAGCCTTCCATCAAAATGTGGGAGATCCAAATTGGGAAGCCTGCTCAACAACGCCGGAGGGGTTGCCTTCCCCTGCCCAGAATCCGACGGCAGACCTCCAGTCTCCTCCGAAAGGGAGACTGCCCTTTCAGTGATGGAATCAGCTAACTCATAGCACTGATTCACATCGGCCTCGATCCTATCCACAACCTCAGAGCCAAGATCCGGCGAAAGCTCGGTAAATTTCGCGTAATGTTGGCCCAACTTATCCAACCGTGCCGGTAAATCCTGATACCTTTTTATTAAGGCACCATGACGATCGGGTCTGTCAATCAGACTAGCGGCCGAAGCCAACCATCGGAGTATCGCCTTTATGTTTCCACTAATGGACAATGCTGACATGGTTGTCACTAAATGTAACAACAAGTGTACAAACAAACAAATAAAATTAATATACAGTATTCAGTTTAAGGATAGTGGCCTAACAAACAAACAGGCCACACCTACAAAGCAACAATAAATGATACAAAACAATAATCCAATATGTAATAGATCCCTGTTACCATATACGTAACTTACAACTTGTTATAAAAAGTAACCACTGCGAGAAATGTTAATATAAACAAACAAAATTCCATTCCAAGTTAGTAAGTGCTCAATACCTATCCGTCGCAGGTAACCGAAACAAAACCGAGTCACTAAAAAAAGGAATGTTAAGATTAAAAACACTTGACAACGGGTAGACCTTGGGATACGTTGCTATTAACAAAGAACTTTTTTAACTAATGTTTACGTTTCACAATATAAGGTCCATATGCACAACCACGCTCTGCTACCAATGTTTTATCCGCGATACGCGGAGTCAAAAGTTAAAAATGAAATTAAAAGTTCTGACCTTGTAACCTCCTGTTCACCTACTCTCGATATTCCTGGGGGCCCCCGGAAGTGCTGAACAGGGATGCGCTTAATAGCGCTCTTGCAAGGTCGTCGTTACACTGCACTGGTTACTGTCTGTTATATACTATGTACACTCGCGATCGCCAAGGTCTCCCAAAAATGTGCAGCCTACTTGCACAACAATAGATTGCGATCGTACCGCATAAGGATCAATGGCCGACTCGTACGGCGAAGGGTCAAAGGCTAACTAACTAACGGGCGACCCGCGCCCGCGCAGCACGTGAATTCACCCCTCACCTCGCAGCCCCCGAACAATACCGAACATATACTTTTATGTCTGATTGTAACTGCTTAGTAACAATTACCTACTCAAATATGTGATTAATTAGTAGTTGGAATTTTAAAATTTATACATTTGATCTGTATTTATACTGAAATTATCCCGGCAGCTAAAAGCTAAAGGTTACAAAGGTTACTTGCTTATTGTCTGGAATCAAAATACTGACATTAGAAAACAACCCACATCGACCCAGTAACAATCACGTGTTTGCTACAGTTGCACATGAGCTTGCTACAAGTTGAGTCATCTTAATATAAGTAGTAAGTACATCTGTAATAGGCTCTATAAATGTGAAAAAACACGCTATAATTAAAAAAAAATATCTACGTATATAAAGATTTATCCACCACTTAAATAAATGATAAGTCACCCATAAAAATACTTGACAAACAATAAAATATTTCATTACTATAAATAATCGCTTGAAATATAAGATTTATTGATGTACATAAAGCTCTTTGATCTAAATATTGAACCACAAATATGGATGATAACATTATTTGTTTAATACATTTCGATATCTTGAATTATGTAGATATTACTTGAAATGTACTATATCAATCTAATCAAATCTAGAGCTGTAAAAATGCTCGATACGTCTTTTATCATTACATATTTATATTTTTTAAATTAACTATATTATTATCTTCCCAGTAGTTGTTTGATATATAAGTCTAAGAAGTCGACAACAATAATTCTAATGAAAATCTGATTAATTAAGTTAGAAATTAGATCATTATCGATGATACCAGAAACTGTTATCAAGTAGATCGCATGAAGTTTTAAAAAATCATGAGGACCGAGAGATTTAACTTACAACCTACAATTCATATATCTTGGAGTTACACTGGGCATAACCTTAAGCTACGAGGATAAATACTTTTTGGAATTAATATTCTGTTCCTCTTTGCTAGTACTAATTCGTCAAAATAACTATGCGTTTTAATATATACAACACAACCGTGTGTTTTATATATTAATTTACGAATTGTCCATCGGCAACATTGATAACGAATACGAATATACATAAATATGTGTAACTTAACTAGGCAAGTTTCGAATAGCAAAAATAATTCGTGAATATGAATAGTACCTAATCAACTACGCACGCACTTGTAAAATTATTAAGTAATTTTTAGTTCAATTTCAAATAACGTACGTAATTGACGTTCCAATATACTTTGATTTTTAAAGTTTTTCAATTTTGTTTGGTTTTCACTCTTTGATTGGTATTATTATTCGTTTGAAAAATAGCGAGTACGAATACCTACTAAAAATTGACAAGTATGCGCCAAAACGAATGCTAATATAACTAAATGCTAACATTCCTAGTATAGACTAGTTGCGAAATAAATATAGGTACACAAGACCGTGTAACCGAATAAGCAACCATTTTCGGTAGTGTCTGTATCAGTTAAATAAATTAATCCAATTTGAGCTCGCACGGACACGAGTAATGACCACTATGAATTATCCGCGTTACGCGGAGTCAAAAATTGAAAATGAAATTAAAAGTTCTGACCTTGTAACCTCCTGTTCACCTACTCTCGATATTCCTGGGGGCCCCCGGAAGTGCTGAACAGGGATGCGCTTAATAGCGCTCTTGCAAGGTCGTAGTTACACTGCACTGGTTACTGTCTGTTATACCGACTATGTACACTCGCGAACGCCAAGGTCTCCCAAAAATGTGCAGCCTACTTGCACAACAATAGATTGCGATCGTACCGCATAAGGATCAATGGCCGACTCGTACGGCGAAGGGTCAAAGGCTAACTAACTAACGGGCGACCCGCGCCCGCGCAGCACGTGAATTCACCCCTCACCTCGCAGCCCCCGAACAATACCGAACAAACCCCCGTCCCATGCAGAAGAAGTCTGCATGCTACTCCACTGGCAGGCGAGAGAGAGAAGTGACCGCTCTTTTCAGGATTGAGCCACCCACTAGGACCTCCGCAACCCGGGGTATTCCATCCACTCCGCGAAACAAATTAACAATGCGGCCCCGGCGCCAAAACAACGGCGGCAAATTAGCATCCTTGATTAAAACGAGGTCACCGATGCCTGGTGGGTGGGTCTTATCAGTCCACTTAACGCGCTGTTGCAAAATGTGTAAATACTCCAGAGACCATCGTTTCCAGAAACTCTGGGACAATTGTTGCAACAATTCAAAGTGCGACAAACGATTAGAAGCTACCCCTGTAAATGGGTACTCCGGCAGGGCGTTAAGTGGCTGTCCTATCAAGAAATGACCTGGAGTTAGAGCCTCCAAGTCGTTAGGATCTGACGAGAGCGGACACAAAGGGCGCGAGTTGAGGACGGCCTCAATTTTACAAAATACCGTTACTAGTTCCTCAAACGTTAATACCGTTTCTCCGATAACGCGCCTTAGGTGAGTTTTGGCTGATTTCACGGCTGCTTCAAAAATACCTCCCCAATGGGGGCAGCTAGGAGGACTAAACTGCCAGGTGATGCCCCGGCAAGATAGGGACATTCCAAGATCTACCTGGTTAGCCTCTAAAAACTTATATATATCCTTAAGGTAGTGGTCAGTACCCCGATAGTTGGTTCCGCAATCAGATCGAATTAACGCTGGAAGTCCGCGGCGGCTAACAAATCTACTAAAGGTGGCAACAAATGCCTCCGTACTAAGAGCGGAAACTACTTCCAGGTGAACAGCCTTGGTTGACAGACACACAAAGACGCACAAATACGCTTTCTCTATCTTCGCTTTTCGAAGTCGCGACGTCTTGACCATGAATGGCCCGGCAAAATCGGTGCCAACTCCGGCAAAGGGTCTGGTTCCCTTGACTCGATCTGCAGGCAAATTTCCCATCATGGGCTGCAGCGTCGCTGCCTTCAATCGATAGCAAGGCAAACAACGGAAAATTATGCCACGGATGGTCCGTCTGGCTGACAAAATCCAAAATTCACGCTGCAAGATGGCTAATAATGCATTGCAGCCAGCGTGAGAATTTGCAATATGCCGGTCAGTCACCAACAAATGCACTAAGGGCCCACCTTTGGGCAACAACAATGGGTGACGAACCCCAAAAGGCAAATTGGCGTGACACAATCTACCACCAACACGGAGATATCCCTCAGCGTCGATAAAGGGGTTGAGCCTTGCAACGGCTCCTTTGAGTTTAGGTCTGCCACTCTGGAGCGTCTCAAGTTCTAAGGCGAAATGTTTAGTCTGCACAACGCGAATCCAATGCAGAAGGACCATTTGGCGTTCTTCTGGCGTGAGAACAGGAGACAGCCGCTTTTCCTCCGGATGCCGAGCGTTATGAACGAAACGCTTTATCCAGGCAGTCACGCCAAGTAATTTGGACAAGGAACTGTAGCGATCGAGCAGAAAATCAATGCCCTTGAGGGGCTCAGTCAGGACACTCGATGTGAGCCAACCAATGGGGGGAGGAGTTACCAAGCACTGGTAACGTGGCCAATCAACTTCAGAATGTAACAACCACTGGGGCCCCCACCACAAATGGTGGTGAACCAGATCCGGCGCGTCTAAGCCGCGAGAAGCACAATCAGCCGGATTCAATTCCCCTGGGACATGTCTCCAAATTAAAACCGTCTCTGAATCTTGGATCTGTGATACTCGATTAGCTACAAAGGTTTCTAACGTGTGCACCGAAGTTTTCAGCCAACACAGAACGATCTGACTGTCAGTCCAGGCGAAAACTGTTCCAATGTCTACACTACGCCCGAGCGTAGAGCACACGTGATTTAATAAGCGGGCAAGAAGCGCCGCACCACATAATTCTAACTTCGGAATTGTATGTCGAGTCCGTATAGGAGCAACCTTGCTCTTCGACATAACTAAGTGAATTTTTGTCTCCCCTGTGGTACTTACAGTGCGTAAGTACACCACGGCTGCATATCCACGCTCGGATGCATCACAAAATCCGTGGAGGGACACTGAGCATTTCCCAACAGGAAGGAAACATCTAGGTATTGCAACCTGATTGATAGCCGGGACGGATGAGAAATACGATTCCCAATCGTGTAACAACTCTCCCGAGAGAGGCTCGTCCCATGAGAGTCCCGCAGTCCAAAGCTTTTGCAGAAAACACTTGGCCTTAAATATAACCGGACTGATCCAACCGTTCGGATCAAAAGTCCTGGCTACGGTGGACAGAACTGATCTCTTAGTCCATACCTTAGAGGAGGTTAATTCGACTCTGTAGGTAAACTCATCGTGGACTGGCATGTACTGCACTCCAAGGAGGGCTATCAAATTCAAGCTATCCGCATTCTCAAAGAGATGAGGGTCTTGTTGGTGGTCCTCCGGCAAACCGGAAAGGAGATCCGGTGAGTTGGATAACCATTTTCGCAACTCATAGCCACTAGTTCCCAGAAGCCCTATCAATTCATCTCTCAAGGCCCGAGCCTCTTCGAGACTAGATGCTCCGGTACAAATGTCATCAACATAAGCATCCGTCTCCAAAACAGAGGCTGCGCGGGGAAAATACAAACGCTCGCGCTCCGCAAGCTCCAACAATGAGCGAATCGCAACAAACGGGCGATCAAACGGCCCGAGCGAAGGCGACCAGTATTATTCTGGTAGAACAGCTCGCATTCCATTTGCTCTGGGTCAACCCGAGAAGCTGTAGGGGGCTCTTCCACCTCCCAAAATCTCTGAACCGCATCAGAGAGAACTGAACCTACAGCTACATCATCAAACTCTTGGGAATTGGCAGTTGTTGACACTGGGCCCATTATTACAAACCCGAATGAAGTCGGCACAGCGACTAATCCGTCACGCTGTAAAAGCCGCTTAGGTCCACACAACAATCTTCCAAGGACATCCGCTCCAATCAGGAGATCAATCGGGCCTGGGGTGTGGAAGTCAGGGTCTGCTAAGTCCAAGCCTGACACTACACTCAACACAGCAGACGGTAATTCTTGCTGTGGCAAATCACCAATCATCTCTTCCAACACAATTGCCGACGCCTCAATCTCCGGGTGAGACGAGGTGACAGGTGTACAATTAAATTTTGTGTGACCGATCACACGCACCTGCACCTTACCGATACCTCGCACATTGTAGGTACCGGTGTGGACGCGTAAGCCTAACTTTCTCGCCAAACAAGATGACACAATGCAGCCTTGGGCCCCCGAATCTAATAGAGCACGAATCCTCATGTGTCCCTTGGGTCCTCGTACCATAGCCGAAATAGTTGGCATGAGTACGTACATCGATTGAACGGCTGCAGTTGGCGAGTGGGCATGTAATTCCTATAACTGAGGCCAATTAACCCCGGAGCGCTCCACATGCGCTAACGGGTCCCAGTTATGGTATACTGGTCGGCGATCCACCTGAGTCCGTTCAGGGGTAGTGTTGCCCTGCGAGCGTTGGGAATGCGGCTGACGTCGCTCCAAGCGCGGTCGTTCCGCTAAAGGGGTATAATTGGTAGGAGCACTGCTCCTTTGAGGCGGCAAAGATCTCCCGGCAATCACAGCATAATCGTGGCGGCCGCCATCATCAACTCTTCGAGGGGGAGTTAGCCGGCCCCCGCCCCTAGGGGAAGTGGAGCCCCCGCCCGTACGGGGAGAACGACGGCCTTCAAACCGAGGAGGAGTCCGTGATCCTATTCTGAGTGCAACCACCCTGCCGCGATTAGCCTCCCCGCCATGACCGTCACGACCATCCCTATGGTCGATGCCATTCCGATTGGCACATAGCAGGGGGTGATGTCGGCCCAAACAATGCTGACATGAATGCGATCTAGCAGGGCACTGCTGAATTAAATGCTCTCCCAAACAACCATAGCACCAGCGGCGCTGAAATGCTATGTTCCGCCTACCTCGGACCGCCAGACCCTCAAACCTTCTACACGAGACCACCTTGTGGCCCTCCGCCTTGCAATATAGGCATCTTGGTGAGGTGCTGCCAGTGGCGACAGCATACCGTTGTCTGGGGATCCGAACATTCCGCTTAGACAATTCCCGTCTAGGGGGCGCTTGGGAAGTGGACGGGATGGGCGCATCCGAATTATCCGCCAACCTACATTCGTCCTCTAAGAATTTTAGCAAATCTACGAATTTGGGCAAATATGTTGCGCTATCACCACCGTATTTATATTCAAATCGGGCCCTTAGCTCCTGAGATAGCTTACCCAACACAATGTGGACTAAAAGAAATGACCAACTATCCACTGGCAACTCAAGTTTACCTAAGGTATTCACCGCCCCCAATAACGGGTTTAACAATTCTAATCTTAATGAAGAAACCCGGGTGACCTTAGGTAGTGCCAGGATTAGTGCCACATGTGTGTCCGCCAAACGTCTCACGTTCTGATAACGTCGGAACAACAGCGTACGTGCCGTGATATAATTTTCATTGTTAACATCCAAATGTTGGATAAGACTGCTGGGTTCTCCCCGAAGAATCGAACGTAGATACGCCATCTTTTGGCTATGAGTTAGATCCTCCCTGGAGTCTACCAAACTATCGAACAGATTTACAAATCCGATCCACTGTTCGAGCCTTCCATCAAAATGTGGGAGATCCAAATTGGGAAGCCTGCTCAACAACGCCGGAGGGGTTGCCTTCCCCTGCCCAGAATCCGACGGCAGACCTCCAGTCTCCTCCGAAAGGGAGACTGCCCTTTCAGTGATGGAATCAGCTAACTCATAGCACTGATTCACATCGGCCTCGATCCTATCCACAACCTCAGAGCCAAGATCCGGCGAAAGCTCGGTAAATTTCGCGTAATGTTGGCCCAACTTATCCAACCGTGCCGGTAAATCCTGATACCTTTTTATTAAGGCACCATGACGATCGGGTCTGTCAATCAGACTAGCGGCCGAAGCCAACCATCGGAGTATCGCCTTTATGTTTCCACTAATGGACAATGCTGACATGGTTGTCACTAAATGTAACAACAAGTGTACAAACAAACAAATAAAATTAATATACAGTATTCAGTTTAAGGATAGTGGCCTAACAAACAAACAGGCCACACCTACAAAGCAACAATAAATGATACAAAACAATAATCCAATATGTAATAGATCCCTGTTACCATATACGTAACTTACAACTTGTTATAAAAAGTAACCACTGCGAGAAATGTTAATATAAACAAACAAAATTCCATTCCAAGTTAGTAAGTGCTCAATACCTATCCGTCGCAGGTAACCGAAACAAAACCGAGTCACTAAAAAAAGGAATGTTAAGATTAAAAACACTTGACAACGGGTAGACCTTGGGATACGTTGCTATTAACAAAGAACTTTTTTAACTAATGTTTACGTTTCACAATATAAGGTCCATATGCACAACCACGCTCTGCTACCAATGAATTATCCGCGATACGCGGAGTCAAAAGTTAAAAATGAAATTAAAAGTTCTGACCTTGTAACCTCCTGTTCACCTACTCTCGATATTCCTGGGGGCCCCCGGAAGTGCTGAACAGGGATGCGCTTAATAGCGCTCTTGCAAGGTCGTCGTTACACTGCACTGGTTACTGTCTGTTATACCGACTATGTACACTCGCGAACGCCAAGGTCTCCCAAAAATGTGCAGCCTACTTGCACAACAATAGATTGCGATCGTACCGCATAAGGATCAATGGCCGACTCGTACGGCGAAGGGTCAAAGGCTAACTAACTAACGGGCGACCCGCGCCCGCGCAGCACGTGAATTCACCCCTCACCTCGCAGCCCCCGAACAATACCGAACATATGCTGTCTACTATTCAACCAATTAAAGAGATTGTGGCTTCGTCGGCTCCAGAGTAATGTAGGTATGATATTATGCTAAAATTGAGGTTCTTTTTTATTTTATCGTTAACCTGAATATACCTACAATGTTTCAATATGCGGATAAAAATACCAACGTTCAAGTAAATGAGATTAAATATTATCCTGTTTTAATTTTGCATAGGAATGTAGATTATGTAGAGACGTTTGCAGATCAGGTACGTAAATATGTTTGAACCGTGTTCTTAATTTCTTATGTTCCCACATTTGCAAATCTATTCAGGCTTCTAGGAAAAGATAAGGTAAAGTGAGGTATATTTTGTTGGAGATTATTTTCCTCCGACAGACAGGTCGCCTTATTAATAATACCTAAATATTTATATCCGACAATGACGCTCCGGGCATTTCTTGCATCTAGGTCACAAAGAACATTTGTTACTTAACCCACCATACATACAGTCGTCCATATTTGTCGTACAGAGTAAACACGAAACCACAATAAACGTGTTGAAACCTCAAGTGCTATCTAAGTGAAAAAATTTCGCAATTGTCGTGAGTTCGCGAGCCATATTGGAAAGTGCTTGCTGACGCAAATGTATCCGCGAAAACTTATCTTCGTTTCATCCCTTGAATGTATTTCGAAATCTGCGAAAACATTCGTTTCAAAAGGTCACAATTGATCCGGTAATTTACAAAATGCAGTGAACTTTGTAGGATGAGGTGATTTATTTTATCAATTTCAGGTGATTTATTTTATCAATTTCCTCGGCGAAATTATGTTCCAAGCGTGCAGCTCCTTATCAATTTATTCAATAAGCGGTTAGGTAGCGCCAATCGCAGATATAACGTTGTAGAACAAGCCTATTTATTGAGTTAGAGCAACAAAAACTTTAAAAACACCGTAATAACTCATCTACGAAAGCATAAAGGTTTATAATGGCGCGAACGCTAAGTTTTCTTTCCCAATGACTTATGTTTTTTTAATTTTGCTATCAGTCTATAAGGTCCCACTGTAATAGAACACAAGACTCTCCTTACAATCACGGTCACAAACCACCATCATAGCTGTACTTAAGAAGTTCAAATCCGTACTTAAGTAGAAACTCAAGGTCGGAGTTTGAACTCTTTTTATAGGATAAGACGCAAAGGGATAAAGGGCCCACACAATGATTAGTGGCTACCGTCGCCTGTGATCCTGCGGTATCGACCTTGCACAATCGTATTCTAAAGCTTCCTTGAAGAACTCCGTGTCATAGCATAACTGGTAGACCTCTTAAGAAAATTCGTGAACTCACTAGAATAAATACCACTACACCATCAGCTCTATATGTAGGGGTATTCTAGAAATCTTTGATTGAACTCCATCACTTCTTAGAATATGCTCCAATAAACTAGTCATCCCGTTACAAGCTTTATAAATAGTCGCCCCATTTCCCGAACAACGTAACTTCTTATTTTTATCTCGGCGTAAACTAACTGTGTAATCTTGCATGTATTCATTTCGTTTATTACAACGAGAGACTTGTTTAATTACTGCAAAATAATATGTGAAATCGAATTATTTTATAAATAAATCATAGGGATATTTAAGACTACTAAAGAAAAATGATATTGTGTAATTACAATTTAAACGTACACACACACCAATATTAAAAGAAGGTACTTAAATTAAGGTACTTAATACCTACTTATATATTTAAACTTGCATAATACTTATTCTATAGAAGCGACAGCAGTGAAATTACTTTGCTTCAATTGAAATTGAAGGAACTATATGACTCGTATAACCACGGATTTTCCTATATTCCGTGCGTATAATAATTATTAATGTATAATATATATGTATATCTTATTGTATACTGGCTTATTAAAAGTTATATAATACTTCTGTAAATTATCGTATATCCATCTAACCGCGCGTTTCCGACTAGCCGACCAACATTTTACACAAACACTATTTTGACTCTATTTTTTAGTTTTATTCATTCAAGGTCGATTTCGATTGATTTTTCAATGTTGTACTAATATTGCGTTAATGAATTTAGTCCTAGATGTATAAAAATTAAGACAGTGTAGGTAATTTTGTATATCAATGGAGTATTTATAATATGACGTATATAGTATATATTCGTAATATTGATTGTCGTTATCATAATTTTCGCAATTTTTTTTTAAATGTATGTTCCATTTATAAATAGTTAACCACCGCTTCAAAGGACTTATCGTAAATCCGGCTACTCGGTCGTAGTTAACGCGTTCCATTACCTACTTACCATTTTCGATATTGAAAATTGAAAATGAATTCAATTTCAATCAATAATTCAGTTATTAGTGTAGTCGACTATCTGAATCACTAACCGCACGTTTCGCAACAGAACGAAAAAATAACATCAAAGATATATATATATACTTACACTTTTATATTTATATCCTTTTTATAGTTTTGTTTAATGTATGTTTGTATATTATTACTTCCTTTGTAGAAAATTTTAACTTGAGGCTAAACAGTCATAACTTTTATTTTATGAATTCGATTATGCGAATGTCGGAATCAATCAATAAATCTCTAATTATAAACTTTAAGTGGTATAACAGATATATTTTGGGAAGGGGAGACTCCACGCAAAGTGCACGCTGAAACCCACAACCGCTGCGAACACTTGATTGGCCATGTTACTCACTTTCACAGAAGACTACTGTATGTGATTCGGTAGTGAGTGAGATATGCCAGAGCCCATTCCCATTCCATCCTATCCTCTCCCTCTCCATTTTCCTAATCCTTCCTACAAATCGGTTCCAAATCTCCAAAAGTAGGCAGCGCATCCGAGGGCTTGCCAACATTTGTCATTCTGGATTATTGTTGGCGTGTATCGCGGATATCCGCGGGCGACAATATGCACATACCATGTGCACTGTCTGTTCATATACCGTCTTCTTTCCATAAAAAAATAGATAACTAAAGTGGTTAAAAGCTGTCTTATGTGTGAATATTTAATACATAAATGTAATGTGTGTGTTTCAGGCTACTGTCTCCGTTGTTATCAATGCAACTCGCAGTCCGACCCGACTTGTGCCGATCCCTACACTGGCTCCACCAGATTCTTGGTGGTAAGTAACGTTTATTTACAATATTAAAAATTTGTATACATTGTCGAATATTGTGATAAAAAATACGGTTGAATGTGTACATACAGTCGCAATATTTCATTGTTGAGTCACTATTCTTTCTTCTATAAGTTAGTTAGTTTAGTAGTTTCAAAATTTACATTGTAAAATTTTCAAAAACTCCCATACATCAATATCGACGTCTATATACATATAAACTACTGTATTTTTTGTCCGCAAATTCGTTCGCGTGGCCTACGTGAATAGTATCTAAATGGAACTAAGTGGATGCTAAAAGGACAGACGAGAATACAGTAAGTATGCTAAGTGGTATACTGTCGCCCATGGACCTCCGCGATACATGCCAACATCAGTCCAGAATGACAAACGACATATATTCATACATTATATTATTATATACATTCATATGTAACCGTAAACGTAACCACGTTATGGGGTAACATAACCACGCTACGATATGGTGTTCTTCAAGAAAGCTGTGACTAGGATTTTGCAAAGTCGGCGGCGTACCCGCATACCTCCTGGTGTTGCATGTGTTGCGGTACCGCTTGCTCGTCCGCCTACTTCCCTATCAAAAAAAAACCTATCCTTTTAGCATCCATTGTTGAACATGGGTCTCCTCGTGCACATTATCCTATCCATGAGAAATGTATGGCCTTAAAACTCCACTTAAAACTAGGCAAGCGGTGGTGACTCCAATCCAGAGCCGGCTCTAGCCCATGTAGCGCCCGGGTGCAATCAATACCCAGCCCTCTAGTAGGCTCTTTGGAGGTGTCGCGAGCGGCGCTCGGCGCCCCCTAAGACCCTGCGCCTGTGTACGCCGCACACCCTGCACCATAGCTAAAGCCGGCACTGGCCCAATCTAAAAAGAAGTGGTGTAGTTCCTCGGAGCTTGTGTTAGCGGCTTTGTTATCCCTTAGTCGTACCTTAATTGTTTCCCTTGGTCTTTTTAGTTCTCTTTTACGACACTCACGGGAAACCGGATTACAGTCTGTTTACCAAATCAGTTCAACCGTTTCGATTCAAACATCCAAAGTTTGTATTTATGCGTGACTAATGACTAGTGGGATAATCGAAGGTCTGAAATCTGAATATCTGGAAAACTATAACCGACAATAAGGTGCATTTTATTTAGATCTGTTGTTTCACATATATCTGTTATAACCTATTACACTTTTTATATTTTCAGGATTGCTCGAGCCCAGACTCCACAAACTATAATCGTCAGTACCTCCGCAACATACTGCCTAGTGAACTCATCGATAGACAGCTAGTGGGTGCTCCTAGATACTGCCATAAAATTGTACTGCGTAAGTAATTTAATTTATGAAAGACCAACTAAACTATAATATGTAATTAACTAATTACGCATACTGTACACCAATCTACCTGTGATTCAAATGTTTATTTCCTCTCTACCCAAAGATTGTCTAGCAGAGATCGCTACTAGCGATAAGGCCGCCTTTTGTGCATTTCACACATTACAATGTCTGTTACTGTGTTATTTTGTTTCGATGTGTAGTTAATAAATTCCATTATATTTCTTAGATTTTCTATGAATTATCTATATCAATACTAAATACTATATTTATTTAATTATAATGGAATCTTTGTCTATGGAAGCCCGAACCTTATAGCATAGGTTTAACCTAGTTTGGGGTTCATGGTAACAAGTATTATTGTTAAACCTTCAAAAAACAAATAGGGAATTAAATTATTTATGATTTAATTAAAATTAAGGTGACTGAAAATTATATTCGATGCTATAAAATAAAACTGCAATGTTCGTGTAATTCGTGTAGTTCAGGGGCCTATTGAATAAGTTTATGACGAGCTGTAAAGGGATTTGAAATTGCTTGTCTGTCTGGTTAATATACACACCTGCTGTCACTAGGTATACAATACGAGTATATCTTCAAAGCTATTCGATAAATTGCTTCCGCCTCATCCTCTAAAAATACCTTGCCATGCGCAGGGAATAATTTTGTACGGGTCACTCGCATTTCAACTGAAAGTTGAACGCAATTCATCCTTATCCAGTTTAATGTAGACCCATTTCTAAACATGCTCAATATTTAGTCCAGTGCTTTGAGTATTTGTTATAGTTTTATAATTAAAATTTGATGATAGTTTATAAATGATATTGATAAATCATATGTAATGTTTTTCGTGTATTAATAAATGGTGTAATTAAAATACGAGTCACATAAAATAGTATTGTACTAAGTTTCAAAACGTACGAAAATCGCTTTTTGACAATTTAGGTAACATATGTTTATCTTTCTGTATTATGAAGATAGAAAAAAGGCATCGCGATTAGATTGATCAAGAGCGATTTTCGTACATTCTGGAATTCAACGTTCAATATCTATATCTATTATATATATATTTGTCATAATGTGAGTAACAGTGCCCACTGAAACTTACTGAAACAACAGCAACTTCTTCATAAAAATATTTGACAGGATGCCGGGCCTCTAGAAATTGTTATTTTGTATAGAAAAAAAGTAGTAGACGAGCAGACAGATAATCCACAATTTTAAAAAACAAAAAAGATCCCTAAAATATATGACTCCGAACTCAATGGTTCCGAACTCCAAGTAGTATCAAAATTTAAATACTTAGGCCACATTGTCATGGACAATTTAAGGGATGGTGAAGATCTAGATAGGCAGAGACGGGTCCTCGCTGCACGGAGCAATATGCTGGCTAGGTGATTCGGTCACTGCTCGAAGGACGTTAAGGTGACGCTGTTCAAAACGTATTGCTAAGCGTTCTACACTAGTCACCTATGGTACTCTTTCAAGCAACTCTCATACAATACACTCATACAATACAACAACGCCTTTAGGGCCATACTAGGGTTGCCATGTGTGGAGGTGGACATGTGTGCAGAACACAAAGTTAATGAAGTCCTAAAGAGGAGAGTTAGTGCATCTCAGAATATAATCATAGATACTATATACAAGGGGTGTTATATTTATTTTTAATTGATAATGATAAGGAATGTTTCTACAAATATTCACATATTTAAATAATATTGATTATAATTTTTAAAATATGTATCTACCTATAATTTTATATATCTATTCCAAGTTGTAATTTTATATTAATATGGGTCTCGTACCAGACGCATAATAATAATAATAATATTAATTAATGCATTGCATAATGAACTTATGCAAAGTAACTTCTAATGGCATAAATTATATTATAATTATAAATGCTTGTATTTTACAGAAAGCAACACAGTAATCCGCACATGCCTTGACGGGAATCCCAACGACTTGAAACACTCCTGCCAGCTCTTGAACGACTTCGCACCGCCGAATGACATCTCGAGGCGTATGAAGCACTGCAGCGTATGCGACAAAGAGGGATGCAATGGAGCTGGCTCCATCACAGCTTCTCTCCCTCTGGCTGCCTTAGCTCTCATTGCATCATACTTCTATTACAAGCAATAACCAATCACAGAGCTAGGTAACAATGATGCAATTGGTCTAAATTTTTAGCTTCAAATAAATAGCACCCAATAATAAGCTTTTGTACTGCGCTCATTTCAAATTCCTTGGGTGCCAAAATTGGAAATTATTATGTACCTATCTTAGAAAATGGCCTTATTTTAATAATTACCGTCCATGAATCATTGTTGCATGTCGCTTTGTTGAATTACTTTTTATATTATAGTGTTAAATATAAGAGTAATGATAATTTAATGGATACTATTAAGTAACAAAACATCACAACCGTATGATATTATTATGATATGTACCTGGTATTTAAATAACGAATTTTAAAGTAATGTTAGTTAACGCCATATTTATCCAATATTTGTTATTTCTGTAATTTTGAAGAATTTTGATCTTATGCGGCAATAATTTAAAGCAACTAATAGCATGTACATAATTGTATCCAACAAAGCTTTTTTAAAATGTAGAAAAGCTGTTTTGCTCTATATATAGAAGGTATCTGTTAATAATATTTGTTAAATGCCGTTTTTAATTAAAGCATTTCTTGTATGTATTTATAAAAGGCGTTGACCGTCCTTTTAAGGCGTATTTTTTAATAAAAATTAATATAAATACTTTTTTTCTTTATTTAAGAACACATTCTGCCAGTTGAATGGATATAATGACTTCAATAAAGCGGAGTCTATGAATTTATTTCATCGATAACCGTAGAATTAGTCTCATTTATACAAGGAGAATTTTTCGAACGGTTCGGGCGAGGATATTGTATACGACTGTCGAATGCGAACAAATTTCATACCATTCTGGCCTGCATCTGTTCACATGATGACAAAAATTCGATAACAGTGATCACACGATGATAAGAGTAGTGTATACCTCTATATACGTAAATTCTTTTTTCTCCCTTTTTTCGATCCGATTTTCTCCCCTGCGTTAAGTACAAAGTTGGCTCGGCGAGAGCTATGCAGTGATACTGGACAAAGTTTGTAACTTTTACGTAATCTCCTACGTAAAAGTTACAAACTTTTCCATTTTGATTCCAACTCCGGTTCTCAATGTTTAGATACGTGCTTACTGCCTATATGACTTATTAAGTACATATTTTATATTGTAAATAGGGCCTAAACGCGTACAATTAAAGGCTTTTTTTACTCGTGATAAAGACCGGTGTGAAACTGAGCCATAACGTCGAGACTCGAATTTGAGTAGAAATTAAAGGTACCTAAACAAAAGGCTTGATTGTACGCATATATACCCGATTTACAATATAAAATGTGTACAAAATGCTAGTCTAAAAAAGTTAGACTTCATTACATATTGTAACGATCGACATCAGCCTGAAACGTCCCACTGCTGGACACAGGCCTCCCCTGTTACACACTAAGGGGTTTCGGGCAATAATTCACAACGCGGGCCCACTGAGGATTACTGGATACACATGCTCCAGATTTCGTTTATTGTCGAGCATGCGCGTTTCTCCACGATGTTTTCCTTCACCGCTTAGCTAGTAATTAGTCAAAAATCTCTATATAAGTAGAAATTCAGTAGTACAAGCCGAAAATTTTAAATGACTATCTTACGAATGCAGAATCGATACCTCCAGGCTATAAGCGCACAATATATTATAACAACGTGTCACTGAGATAACGCAAAAGCTGTAATTAGTTTGTTGAATATCGAGACTGTAATCGATTCTACCAGTTTTTTTTTCATGATTTATAGTACAATTCTAGTACATCATTTATTCTACGCGCGTCGCCCGAGCTGCGAGCGCGCGCTGTGTAGGCGCCCGGTCTGAGTAATGAGCGCTAAGAACGTTTTAGACACGACAACAAAACCTTACACGTTTGTAACTTGAATTATTCCTTAAATTTTTTTTTTTCGTTATACCGGTTCAGGCATATTTTAGGTTTTGCTTTATTTCCGTAACATGTTGTATACATTCATATGTAACCGTCAACAATCCTTTTAGTATTCACTGCTAATCATGGTTCTTTTGTCTTCTGCCACACTACGCTGGCCAAACGGGTTGGCGAGTCCACTCATTTAAAGATAATATAGTTCCTCAGGGCTTGTGGGAGCAGTTTTATCATCCCTTAGTCGCATTTTGCGACACCTACTTAAAGATAAGGGCGTGGACTATTCTAATGTCGACCGACTCCACATGGTAAACATACATATGTATTTGTGGAGAGTTACGTATATCTATATGTATATGTGGATAACTACTGAACGGATTTTAATAAAAGTGAAAATGTGAAACCACACCAAAATCCATTTAGTAGGTACCTACACATGATCCAAAGATTAGCCCGAAAAACTGATATATGCATTACAAATACCAAATAATCAATAAAATTGATGATAAGAAACACCATACATCCAATGACGTCACAATTTTTGTAGCCTATGTGTAAAAGTAAATACTGATCGGGCGATAATCGTTGAGTGTCCTTGCGTTATAATTACCTATAACATAACGATAAGGTTCATCCGCAGTAATGACTTACTTAGAAGAGACTAAGCCTGACAGTTTTGTTTGTTTTGATATCGTCTATAGATTGATTAAGGTTTGGTTGGCGGCCCTAAAATCAAGAATTTTCCAAAATGGCGGAAAGTATGTATTCAAAATGGCGGACTCTATACAAAAATGTATGAACCCCTTTAAAACTGTGGCCTTGAAAAACAGTTCATTTTGACTTATCAACTTATTTCCACCAAACACGGATTATACAGATTAGTCGGATTAGTCGCTATCGAAAGCTTCTCAACACTAGTGGCTATCGAGTACAAATTTGCAGTCTGTAACAACACATGCATAACTTGCACAGTTGAAACTAATCAATAACAGACAAGTAACCGTAACCCGCCCTTTTTTCATCCACTGCTGAACATGGGCCTAATAAAGCACATTGTTTTGTACATGAGGGATGGATGATCTTAAAACGCAACGTTGACCAAGCGGGTTGGCGAGTTCATTCTATTAGGGGTGGTGTAGTTCCTTAGGGCTTGTGGTAGCGACTTTATTATCTCTTAGTCGTCTTTTACGACACACACAGGAAGAAAGATGGGGTGGTGCCATGGACGTAGCCACGGTGGGGCAGGTTGGGTCGGTTGCCCCCCTGGCATAGGGAAGAATAAGTAACAAACTTTCTCCATTACCTACACTACCTCTATTTAAATTATAAGAAAATTGTTTGCTTTTGCCCCATCTTGGATAAAATCCTGACTCCACCCTTGGGTGGTGTTATTCAAATGCCGGCCGACACCACACGATCAAATAAACAAGTACCTACCTACATAAATACAATATACCGATAAGTCGTCCCGCTTCAAGCGATTAATTCTTAGGGTCACCGCAAACCGACCGGAAAAATACTCGCGCATCCTCGAGCATCCTTTTTATCGCAAGTCATACCAAGGGCAATAATGCACGCCGTTTGCGCGCGACTGCTCGAGGCTTCGCGGGCATGCCGACTCGTTATCAATTTGTCGCTGTACGTACAGCACGACATATTGTATAAACATTTATATGTTTGAACTAAAGATATCAATTTTTCTTCGTCCGTGATGAGAATATCCAAAGATCAAAATTAATAGCAAGCCTCGTTGAAGTCTGACAACATTCAGCGTGTCGCTTACGCGAGCATCCTCAGCCGGGACCGAGCAATGCGCACGCATCGCAGCTTTGTGTGAGGAGACGCTTGATGTCCGAGCCGCTGTTCATGCAATTCTAAACTTTAATGCAATTAAAATACAGTTGAATCTCTCCGCTGCGCTGCTCTTGATCTGCGCTGACCCTTAAGTGGACAAACGTGTGCGTAAGTAATAAAGCTATAAAGATAGTGAGATATTCAATGCAAAACAAATTCAATGAATATGACTAAGGTGAAAACCTGCTGTTAAAAGATATCTTCATGATAACATTGATAACATGAAAACACATTTCATTTTTGCAAGCTTTCTTTGGGTTGTCTAGAGACAAACTAAGATATAAAGAAAAGAAAATATGGTACTCGTAAGCTATTTTTAAACTCATTTGTAATACCATTTTTAGGGAAAGGGATGTTACAAACCCACAGCCGTCCAGGGGTGATCGCCGGTCGACTTACCTTCTCTCACAGAAAACTGAGGTAAAATGTATTAGCGTTTTTGGGGAGGGAGTGAGGTTGCCAGAGTCCATTTTATCTCCCTTGGGTGGGGAAGTTTTTCCAATAGCATCCAATAACAAGCATCTCATCCCGTTGAGTTGGCAGTATAATGAGATAAATGAAAGATCTTATCCCACTATACTTTATACATCCAAATCTAATCCCATCTTCTTCCATCTTCCCTAGAAATAATGGAGACTATAAAATAAAATGAAAAACTTCTCATTCCGTTATACTTTTTATTATCCATTCTATTCAATCCTTTTTCCAAATTCAGTCCTAACCCACCAATGTTAGATGGAGAAGCTGGGAACGTGGCTACGTTCTTCTTTTTTTTTTCACAAATGGCAATGGTGCAATTACCACATTATGCCAGTGTCATGTCTGCTTCGTAAAGTCAATTTAAAACACATATTGTCAATATCCAGTCCCGTCGAAGTATTGGAAGCACACGAAAAACGCAGTCCAACACTTTTATTTGATTATCACAAACATTACGCACAAAAAACACTTTGAAGTTTAATAAACTATTACAACACGTACAGTATACAATTTTTACAATTAATCTATTATAACAAAATACACTTTCCAATTTTCCTCCATAAAGTCCGCAACGTTCTTCATTTTACTGATGTTGTCATGTATCGCGGATATCTAAGGGTGACAATGTCCACTTACCACTAGGTGGCCAGTTACAATATAAAACGTTTATACTATAATATAAAAGAGTTGCAACTCATATAATATGTATCTACAACGTGTTTCTGAACACCAGGACACCTGCAACACCAGGAGGTATGCGTGCACGGCGCCGACCTTGCAAAATCCCATTCACAGCATTATATAAAAGCTCATATCCCTTCTAGCAAAAAATATAATTATTTCAGGGAATTAATCAATACTTATTTGCAAACAATTAAGGATTTTGTTAGTCCATCGTAAACGCTCGTAGCGCTCATTGAACAATAACTTATGAAAAAATATTCTATTGCAAAAACTGGTAGAATCGGTTGTAGTCTCCTATATTGAACAACTTATATTTATCCTATGCGTTTATTCAGTGACACGTTCTACTTTCAGTTGCGCGGAAATCTACGCAATACGGCGCGGCTCACCGTGGTAACGTTCTTACATTGCGCGTGGCGTGAAAGTTCACCCGCACGCTCTCATCGAGTTTCTCGACTTTTAAAAATAATTTCGAATATCTCAATGAAGAAATAACTTAATAATTAAGCCGCACCCCTTCCGAGCAATATATTTTTACTCGTTGCAGATTATCGGCACGTAAGTAATTATTATCATTGTTAACAACATAATTATTATATCTTCATGATAACAAAAGTGAATACCTAGAAACAAAGGTAGGTACTCGAAGATAAAAGTGGGACATCATGCCGTTCAATAGCCAAGTTAAATATTGCAGAAATCATAAACACTTTACGACGACAATTGAATTGAACAAAAAGTTCTCCTCTAGATAATATGATAATACAAATAAAATGGCGTAACAACTAATGGATACATTGATAAATTTACAATAAGTCTTTATCTAACATTATTTGTATGTTAAAAAGCGAATTAAAATCGATTGAAGAGTTCTAAAGTTAGTATATCTGATTTGTCCGGAATACTAACTTACGGGATACGTGACAGTAGTCCGGGAGTTAAGGGAATTCTGTTTTTAATTCCTAAGTTACTTACGTCATATTTCTCTTACTACTTACGTCCACTTTATTTTATTGTCCAATTCCCTGTTTATTCCGTCTTTATTGATACAAAGCATTATGTTTTTTGTCTCCAGGCAATATGTATCAATTTTTAAAGTATATACCTAATGAATAAGAAATCGGTTAAGCATAAATTTATGTTTCTTAAACAAATATATTAGACTATGAAGCTCACATTTTGGTGGTCTCCTGAACCCTGGAATTAGCTCACACTGTGCATTTCCATACCGCGAATACATCCACTTTTAGCTACATTGTAGTTTAATATCGAAGGACGCCTAAACTAAGTAGAAAGTATAGAAGAAGCGTTACCAGGCATGGAATAACACGTGGCGGTACCGAGCTCACCAGGCGGCCGTAAGCTTAGTCAAAGTGTAGCTACTCTCTGGATATAAGGTCAGACTTTCTATTTGATTATCTTTTATTTGTATTTGACTTATGGATTAGCGTACGGCTATATTACTTAGCTGTCGCGTTCACAATGACTTCATTTTTGAGTGGCTTTGACGTGATTTTTTCAGTTTCGGTTCGCTATTGAAGCGCCATTCCGAAGCGGTTTGCATTTCAAACTCATAAACCCACGTTTCGTCACCCAAAAGTCGTAACACAAAGCAAAACTTGTCTTTTTTAAAAAAGCAGTTAAATTTCATGTCAAATAAGGGTTTTCCAATAAGGACTTGACAACTTTTTTTCAAAATAAAATGCAAACCATTTGAGATATTTCAAAAACTTTATTATCGGGTTGAAGTACAATCAAAACATTTATGAATGGAACTCGACTTCGTTCATATGGCCACCGCGGGCACGTTTGCAGCGGTCGATTCGTTGGACCCAATTTTCGATGACTCGGCCACACATTTCGGCCGAAACGGCTGCTATTTCGCGTTCAATGTTGGCTCTGAGCTCTTCCAACGTCGTCGGCTTGTTGGCATAGACCAATGACTTGACGTAGCCCCAAAGAAAAAAGTCTAGAGGCGTTAAATCGCACGAACGAGGCGGCCAATCGACTGGTCCATTTCTTGAGATAACACGCTCATCAAACTTACGCTTCAATAAATCGATTGTAACGTGTGCTGTGTGGCTTGTGGCACCGTCCTGTTGAAACCACATGTTGTCCAAGTCCATATCTTCCAATTCGGGCCAAAAATAATCGGTAATCATGGCGCGATAACGATTACCATTCACAGTAACGTGACGATCATTATCGTCGACGAAAAAATATGGCCCTATGACGCCGCCGGCATGCAAACCGCACCAAACAGTTATTTTTTGTGGATGAAGTGGTGTTTCATGAAGCACATGTGGATTTTCACCCGACCAATAACGCATATTTTGCTTATTGACGAACCCATTGAGCCAAAAATGAGCTTCGTCACTGAAGATGATTTTGCGATGAAATTGATCATCTTGGCGCATCTTTTCCAGAGCCCAATCGGAGAACGCACGTCGCTTCAAATGGTCCATCGGCTTCAATTCCTGAGTCAGTTTGATCTTGTATGGGTGTAAACCAAGATCCTTACGCAAAATTCGCCATAAAGTGGTCTGGGCGATGTCCAACTCTTGAGAACGCCGTGGAATTGACTGCTTTGGATCATTTGCTACGGACGATTCAACGGCAGCGATATTTTCGACACTTCGACCAACCCGTTATCTCACTGGCACGGCAACATCACACAACGAATATGTAGACTCAAATTTTTGCACTGAACTTGTTACTGCCTGTCTACTAGGGCGAGAATCACGACCGAAAATCGGAGTTAACGCTCTTAAAGTAGCGGTCACCGACTCCGAATTTCTGTAGTAAATTTTTATAATTTGCAGACGTTGTTCGTTCGTGTACATTACCATGATGAAAATGTTAAGTTTACTGAATAAATTGACAGTGACAGTTCGATGATTAGTGAAAGGGTGCGTTCACAAATTGAATTCAAAGTTGTCAAGTCCCTATTGGAAAACCCCTTATTTGAGAATTTATTTCATGATTAGAAAATCGGTTTGGCCTGAAAACAGAATTCATGATTTTTGTTTTCAGAAAAAACCATCGATTACATTCTGTATATGAATATCATTAATATTAAGAATATACTTATAAATACTATAGTTCACGTACATTCGACATACATACACATACATACGACGGCAGCGACGGCACACGCATTTACACAAACATATTATACAGGTTGTCCGGTAAATAGTGGCCTACCTTGGAGTTGTCGATAGGGTAGCTCATAACCTATCAGATAACCACTATTTGATCTTAATAAAAGTCGCATAGTTTTAGAGATATTAGACTTTTTGTTTTTAAAAATCCCTATCTTTTGTCATTAATTCTCACCCGATAGCTTCAAATTAAGGCAATTTGACATCCTGCTTGTTGTTTATTGTTCTCAAGGAATGGTTTCAATAAAATATAATCCAAACTTTTCATTTAGTGTTAAGGTATTTTGAAAAAGTTTAAGTCATTCTCAAGTTAAAGTACTTTCCTCTACTTATGTGACTTTGACCTTCAGTAACCTTAAAAAAATGTACTGAACCTGGAGTTGCCAAGTATCTTAAAAAATTGCCCATCTAATGTAGATTCTAAAATGGTAAAATATGCGTGATTTCCTTTCTTAGAAACAAAGACATTGCTGTTACCAAAACCAAAGGAGCTATTTTTGCCAATTTATAATACTATTTTGGCAAACTCGATAACTCCAAGGTTGGCCACTATTTACCGGACAACTTGTGTATAAAGGTCAATAAGAACCTAATTTTTTGTAGTCGGTTAAAAATATACCCTAAGATTGCTTCCGACGAGCGACAATTGATATCTGTCAGACCACTGTCTGAAGAGAAGAGTAGAAGAGAAGTAAAGGTCAACTCTGTTAGTGAGTAGGTATATTTTGACCTGCTTTTGTAATGTTGGGGCGCTTGCCCCCCTGGCATAGAGAAGAATAAGTAACAGACTTTCTGCATTCTGCATTTTCTTATAATATTAATACTTCTATTTAAATTATAAGAAAATTGTTTACTCTGCCCCACCCTGGATAAAATAGTTTACTTTTGCCCCACCCTGGATAAAATCCCGACTACGCTCTTGTTTTGTTATAATCAAACAAAGTCCAAGGAGTCCAACTCTTGTCTTCGGCCTATCACTTTATCGAGCGAATCCTAACTTACATCGTCGGAGAAAACGCTTGATAGAAATAGTTTTTACTTGCTATTGGCAAAATAGTCGTCGCGCTCGAGTCGACAACTAATACTGCCATCAACCCAAAGAAGAAAAAGTGACAAGTATCAAGAGGAAACAAGTAATTAGCCACTTTCACCCATAACAAAATAAATTATACCTAACAGCAGGTAGCAACCTCTAGTACTACGTATGGTGATTTTTATCTTCACATGAGCTGTACAGATTAGTGATTAAAAATATGTTGTTGATACTGAATATCTACCTGGAACACATTATCAATACATTGGATAACTCACATTTTTTCTTGTTATTATACAATGATAGGTCATTTTTATTATATATTTATAATTAAGTAACTTTAAATAGGTAGTAGAAATTCATCCATGAAATCAAAAAGAAAAAAAATTGGAAAAATACTGGGGCTAACAAGTCACAAATTAGAAAAAAATGCACCACTGTGTTGTTGACGTCACTATTATAGTGATGCCATACAACAACGCGTTAGTTCGCCAGCTCAACATCACAAATATTCCCAAGAACACTTCTACCTAATTCTAAAGTCAAGTATTCTATAATGTGCGCATCATTATGCACGACAGCCGCGCGAGTTATATTCGATGACGGTAAAACTGATTATTTGCCTCGCGAGTAATTTTTCTCGGACAGAACCGTTCCACTGCGCTCGAGAATAACAAAGACGCGTCTTTGCCGCGTGCCTAAAAACTGAGATTGATTCGCCGGACGGCATGTTCAAGTGCGACAACGTTTGAATTGACTCGCGCGGCAAAACACGGTATTGATTACGCGCAGCTGCCACATGCGACAATGTTCTAGGCTTTGCCGCGCGTAATGGATATACAGCTTAACGGTTTTGTTTTGTTTCTGAAGATTTAAATCTAAACGGATCAAAATGAGGGACACTCTCTAGCCTGGAAAAAAAGTCGCCGATTTAAGTAGCTAGTAGTAGAATAAGAAGCGAATAATTATTAGTGGTATCGATCCTTGTAATCTCTCACTCCCTACTCCCTATGGAGGGCCGGGCGGGGAGAATCTGTACTTGGGCGAATAACTCTGGTTCAGAAGTATCTTTGCCGGCCACTGAAGGCAGATCTCTAGGTGGGTTCCCTGAGTGGAACTTTGGTGTAAAATCGAATCTTCACGCTAAATCCGGTGTTGCTTGAAGCCCCATGTGGAAAGAAAGGAGGAACTTTTTTTAAGGGTGAAAGGAGGAAAGTATTTTTTGAAGTAGAAAGTAGTTGGCAGATGACCGAACCCTAAACCTCACACCTCACACTCCAGTAAGTAGACACTGTCGCCAATGGACATTTGCAATACATGCAAATATTTGTCAAGAACGATGAAAGTTGTCCCACACGCATTAAGTAGGTACCCGTCCTCATCTCTTCTTAACTATCGGAACGCACTCATATCGTGTTGGGCGTTGAGTATCACTGGACGTTTCATGGATATTTATTTAGGAAGGCAAAACGTCTTTGGGTCCCACTTTTTCAGCCCTGTCCCGCATTTAAGTTGTCGATTTCGTGCATATCAATGACCAACATTACAGGTGACAAACCTATTCTTGGGCCAAAACCAGTTTAAAAATTTAATCGGTTTGTAAGCTTAGCTCTAAAGTTGCATATTTATTTGTTTTATTAATAAATAAATTTAATTAATAATAAATAATTTAATAAAGTTTGTTAAATTAATCGCTTAGGAGTGTCAGGGTCAACATACAAGTTGCTACAATCTTATCTCACCGATAGATCACAAGTTGTGAGAATGGATAATTATGTAACCAGCCAATTAAAGTTATCGTACGGTGTACCACAGGGATTCATTAAGGCCCACTGTCCACGGAAGCGTAGCTTCATAGACGCTTCCAAATGTATCGTGCTGCCTGTGCAGCCTGGCGTACAAAGACACATCCACGAAGCGTTTTAGAAGCGTATATTTTCTATTATTGTCCATTATTGTTTCTCATCTACATAAACAAGATCTGTGGTCTCTGCTTGACCGGCCAAATAATATTACACGTAAACAACACTTGTTTGTTTTACTTTGGATACTCCATATACGAAATCGATTTGAAAGCTCAAAGTGGTTTAAATATGCTATATACCTGGTTTCAATGTAACCTTTTTATAAGACAAATCTTATTAAATTTTGTTAAATGGCGAACTATACAAAAAACAAAATTCTTCAATATTAAACAGCTACATACATACATACAACACATGTAAACTCACAAGAAAAATATTAAAAAAGAACATTTCTTCAAACATTACTCTTAATCAACGAACACACAAAATTCACTTGAGGCACAGAGATAAGCTAGAACAACCTACACCTAGATAAGAACTAATTATTCTACAACAGCAATTAAATAGTCACTAAACATTTTTCAAAACCGTTTACGGGACTACATTTGTGACAATATAATAAACTACACACGTGTTTCTAATAGGCTACCCATGTATTGAGCGATTTGTATAAGAAACAATTTTTTTTTATGTTAGTCGAAATATTGACCCATATTATCTACACACTTTTATATTATCTACCACCTCTCGGGCAGTTGATTGATTATACTCCTGTAAAATTCTCGTGGACGGGTATAAATGAACTCTTCAAAAGCCCTAATCGCAGCTACTTCAGAATCAATTTTTTTTCCCTTGCGAACAGTTGTCCAAATTTTAAAAGAAATGGAAATCTGTCGGGGCAAGGGCCGGTGAGTATGGTGGGTGAGGTAGAGTCTATAGGTCCAGCTCTTGAGGTTTTAAAACTGTCGTATGAGAAGTGTGAGGGCGGGAATTGAGATGAAGAATAAGTGAAGATGAGCGATTGACCAAACTTGGTTGCTTTGTTGCCAGATCATCTGCAGCTCCTTACAGTACACATCTGCATCAATCGTTTAACCGGCTCGCAAGACTCTGTAGTGGACAATAGCGGCACAGGACCACCAAACTAATACCAATAGTTTTTTCTTAGTTTTGGATATTGTTGAGCTGCAACTCCTGGATCCAGCCACTGATACGAGCGTTTATGGTTATCGTACAGGATCCATTTCTCATCACAAGTCACAATGCGATTCAAAATTTCTTCGTTTTTGTGACGATTCAATAACACAGTGTACGCTTCGACGCGTTGTTGTCGCTGAGGTTTGTTCAATTCATACGGTACCCAATTTCCGAGCTACTTTATTTTGCCGATTTGACGCAGATGAAACAACATTGTTTTATCACTAACATCAAACCGTGCTGGTAGCTCAACTGCTAGCTACTTTGAGATGGATCTGCGTCCACTGTAGCCTTTAATTCATCGTTATTAACCTTGGTCGTAGGTCGTCCGTGGGGTCATCCTTAAGATCGAAATTTCCAGAACGGAAGCGTTCAAACCATCTACGCACGGTGCAATCGTTTGTGGTGTTTGGCCCATACACACTATAGATATTGTGAGCTGTGTGACTTGCGTTGGTGCCGCGACGAAACTCATATTAAAAAATAGCACATATTTTCAATTTATCCATTTCATTTTCAAGACAATCTCATGATTTAGGTGTAGAAAAACAAATGAAATACTGATTTTGAAATAAGAACATCGTAGCTATTAGATGCCTTAAGTTTTATTTTGAAATTATAATTAGAACAGAAGATATCGAAACTCAAAGTGGCCAGTAAAAAAATCGGTCATTTCATAAGTAAGCACCTAATATATCATTATACTTTTTGTGTCTTTGTTTTGTATACTGGAGTATTGTAAACATAGGTTAATCATAAGTTTTCTCATTAAGTGAACCAAGTGTTTCTTTGATTAATACATTTTCTAAACAAAAATATAATAAACTTCATAGCACATTCTCGTACAAAAGGCGAACTTAATGTTTTAAGGCATTTTCTCCCAACTAACCTTTGGGTTAAACAGAGAGATACATCGTAGAGGTAAAGTTAAACCAAGAGGGTTGGGAATAGCATAGGCTATGGTAAGCTACTGAGCGTAGGATCGTTTGACTCCGTATCACCTTTTAAAAACCTATCAATCGTTACTACATATTATTATCGGAATGTTAAATACAATACGCACGCACAGACGAGTATTTAATTAATGAACACGTTATCGACGTTATAAAATGATTTGTTTGCGGTCCTATTATCGTTTCACTTTCTCAGATAAAGTGGGCGCATATAAAAAATATTATCAGGGTAGTCCACCGTCATTTGGATCAGTGCAACCATCTCGCGCGTTGCGATAAGTTGGTCACCTAATTAATAACAAAAGGAAAAGAAATTAGCAAAAATGTTGAGTGCAAAGTATTTAATATGTGCATACGCGTTTATAGTGATTGTCAATATTTATGGAAATAGTAAGTTATTTTGTCTGTTTTCAACTGCTCATAATGTGTGGAAGGAAGCTAAGGTGTGCTGTGCTGCTGTGTCCCACCGTCATACTGAAGTAAATTTTAATTGTTCAGTGCAATTATACGCATTAAAATAGGGTTTCAAAAATAATTTTATAAAATAATTATAATCTTAAACGAGTAAACTAACTCAAAACTGTTATTCTACCTGCTATAGTTATTGTTGGAAGTGTTCTAATATTATAGAAAAAATGGAAAATGTATTTCTTTTGAACAAATCTTTTAAATGCCTAAATATATTATAGAAAAATGCTCTGAAAATGTCTTTTCAGGCTTTATTTAACTGCTAATAGAGAAGGATTGTACATATTACATAATGTAACATGAAGTGCATCTATTGTGAATTTTGAAAACAACAAAAAATATTTTTCAAAATTTGGAAATGTCACCCAAAAGCACAGTCAAATGAACCTCTGGAGCCCGGTGGGATGTCAATGTATTAGAGTGGGTTAATGTTTATAAATTTTAATGTAAAAGTGGACTTCGTCCAAATACTCTCTATGTCGGCCCTTCATAACGCTCGCAGAGTCGTCCTCATTCACAAGGTTCTGGCTCCACTTGCACTGGCACTATGATATGAACATCTCCCATTTTACATTTAAAAATACCATTAGGTATCTACTTCCTACTTATAAAATATCTGTGCTAATTGAAAATTTAATTTTTTTTTTTTTCACGAGACGCTTTTTCAGGAGTGATATTCCTGAAACGATATTTATGTTTATATTTAGTGCTTGCTCCAAAAAAATATGAAAATAACTCGATGTCACATATTTTACTGTTGTTATCATGCCCAAACTTGGTATCACAGTTGTGCTATTGATAGAGACTAAATAGGTATAGAGCATGTACCTACCCACTCAGCAACCCTCATAACTGACATATAGATAATGTTCGCACTCGTTATCATATCTACCTCAATGACGGATATAATTAGAAAAAGATCGATAATAGATTATATCTTCGTACTCTTAACAATCATGTAGTCACGTGACACAATGGAATTATTACCTAATTCTAGGAAATTCTGACTGTATTTACAAATTAAAGTAGCAAATATTGTGATCAAATTACAGCGAACGCTTTGCAGTGCTATGTGTGTCGGGACTGCAGCGAAGTTAGTGACGAACATATTCATACGTGCAGTGCCGTAGAGCCGACTACCGAAACACCGTCCACTGAAGAACCAAGTACTGAAGAACCAACTACTGAAGAACCGATCACTGAAGAACCGGCTACTGAAGAACCGGCCACTGAAGAACCGACCACTGAAGAACCGATTACTGAAGAACCGGCCACTGAAGAACCGACTACTTCAATACCTATTACCATACCTCCGGCCACGATCCCACCAGTCACGTTACCACCACTGACCACAGTACTTCCGCCCACGATCCCACCAGTCACGGTACCACCACCGACCACAGTACCTCCGACCACGATTCCACCAGTCACGGTACCACCAGCGACCACAGTACCTCCGGCCACGATCCCACCAGTCACGGTACCACCACCGACCACAGTACCTCCGGCCACGATTCCACCAGTCACGGTACCACCAGCGACCACAGTACCTCCGGCCACGATTCCACCAGTCACGGTACCACCAGCGACCACAGTACCTCCGGCCACGATCCCACCAGTCACGGTACCACCAGCGACCACAGTACCTCCGGCCACGATCCCACCAGTCACGGTACCACCAGCGACCACAGTACCTCCGGCCACGATCCCACCAGTCACGGTACCACCAGCGACCACAGTACCTCCGGCCACGATCCCACCAGTCACGGTACCACCAGCGACCACAGTACCTCCGGCTACGATCCCACCAGTCACGGTACCACCACCGACCACAGTACCTCCGGCCACGATCCCACCAGTCACGGTACCACCACCGACCACAGTACCTCCGGCCACGATCCCACCAGTCACGGTACCACCACCGACCACAGTACCTCCGGCCACGATCCCACTAGTCACGGTACCACCACCGACCACAGTACCTCCGGCCACGATCCCACCAGTCACGGTACCACCAGCGACCACAGTACCTCCGGCCACGATCCCACCAGTCACGGTACCGGCTGTGCCAAGTGTTGAGGTGAGTTCATTAGAATATATTTTGAACATTTAAGTAGTGATGAAATTGTTCCGTTCGGTTGCAAAAAAACCGTTGCCGTTAAAATTTGTTGAAAATATTTGAAATGAGGCAAAAGATATATGTAGTTCTTTCTAGTATTTACTAGAGGCAAGAGAAAACTCTTTCGTTTATAATTCGAGTAGGTACTATTGATCATACATTTATATGAAGTTATACATATTTATTTGTTATATTAATACACACATATATATAAATATATATCATTAGCAGTATGGAATTATTAATTTTGTTTAAGATTTCCTAATAATATTATGATGCTCTAACATCTGATGTCTGAGGTAAATCAATTTTGTAATATTTCTCAAATGTTTATTTTGTAATATTTTGTAATATTTGTAAGACCTTTTCTCAAATGACGTCACATATTTTATTACAAACTTGTGGATGGGTTAAAAACTGAAGAAACGGACCAACGGTGGGTGACATAATCATGTACAGAATGGTTCAAAGTATCCCAGTTAAATTATTGTTTCAGATGGTTGACAACAGAGTGAACCGGTTTGGTCGTGCTGCTTTCTTCTCGAGAGCTCTGAAGCAAGTCAGGACTAAACTTGAGCCAAGATGCGTGGTCACCACTTACAGAGGTAAATATACTAAGATTTGGGCGTTAATATTTCAAATTCCAAAGGTCGGCCAATAGAACTTTCAAGAACCCTCAGTTTTCTCCCGCAAAGTAGTATGTCATTTTTCTCATTTCCTACTGTTTACACATCTGAAACATTCTTTCTATAAAAATATATAATTGATCTTCGCAATGTAACATTTCTGCAATAGTATATCGTTACGTGGGTCTCCTCATGCAGTCTTTTTTCTTTTTTTTTCGGAATGGCTAAATTATTGTGGCTCTAATGGCCTTTCAAGAGTCACCGGACATGATGCATATAGTCTTGTGCATGAAGAATGTGTATGGCTTTAAAACGCCACGCTGACCAAGCGGGTTGGCGAGTCGACCCTTTTAGAAGTTGTGTAGTTCCTCGGGGCTTGTGGTAACGACTTTATTATAGACTATTTAATGTTATAGCGACTTAGTCGCCTTTTATGACTAAAGGAAAGAGATGGGTTGGCCCTATTCTAAAGACGATCGACACCACAGGGCCATTTAAAAAATTATACGTTAAAAGACAATGTTACTTTACACAGAATATTGATGAATGGAAATAACAAATTACTAGTCATTTTTAAGACGTATTAACTAATTCCTATTTAATTGTTATTGTTATTAGATAAACATAGTTGGTATATTTTATTATTAGTCATTTAATGCTCTAAATATATTTAAAACTTAAAAATTCCATTTTATACTTTCAGAGAATGACCGGGATATTGTAATCCGCGGTTGTACCTTCGCTTCGGATGATCCGGAAGCGCGCTGTCGCGAAGCAATCGGTAGCAACTACAACGGACCCTTAGAAAATTGTAAAATTTGCGACGATGACCATTGTAACTCGGCTACAAAGTGTACAATGACAGTACTATTAGTTGTTACGAGTTTATTGACTTTCAAGTTAATTAGTTAGTTTTTATTAACATTAATCGCTGCCTTCAATTTTAAATTATGACATCTCTTGTCATGGACAAAATTCGAAAAATGAATCGTATTTGTATGAATCATATTTGTATGATTCATTTTACCACAATGTTTACTCTTACAAGCATGTATCATGGAACATGTCAATATAATTATTCCAATAACTTTGAGAGTAAATTGAAAATTTCTGTCAATATCCTGTCAATAAAACACTTTATTTAAAATTAACATATAGGGCCTTTGAGACTAGTGGTCAAAATAAAAATTATAAGAGAAAAAGTCAGTAAGTTAAAAATGGTTTTATGAGAATTGTTTGAAATAATTAATTACATGTGTGTAGAATAAAGCGTCCATGATAAGGATTAATTGGTAATTATAATATGTGATTATAATCTATTAACATTTTGTCCCAGTATTATTCAAGATAACCGTAACAAAAACAAATATCATAGTCGTTATATATCATTATGTAGCAGGAATTTTCTGAAATTCGAAAAATTATAATTGTCCTAGTAAATTATATTCGTACATTAGGGATTGTTTTCAATAAAAAATATAAAAGCTAAAATTGTAATTTCTACTGGAACTGATCGGTCGCTGATCGGTTCGAGGGCGCCATGTCAAAGACAAAGGGCCAAAAGATTTAACAACCCTATTCACGACGTTAATCAATAATGTAATAATTTCGTAAGACAGGTCAGTAATAATCTATTATTGTATTTTTGTAGGAAATTATATCAATAATGGATCATTGATATTTTCCTAGGAAACGTATAATCTGACTGATTTTAGAATCTTCCTGCGACTTATTCATAAAACTTTTTGTATACGCGGTTTAGGCGCTACTAGTCAAGCCATGAAAACATTATGTAATATAGATTGTAAATATACGTAAAGTAACTATTTGTTAAGGAATCCCTAAACTGTATTAAGATAATAAACATTTTTATAATTAAATGTAATATAATTTTACCTTTTAACATGTTTAACTATGGATATAAAATAAAATGAAAAATTCACATATTGATAAATACTTGCTGTGAAATTTGAATGATTTGGTGTGTGAAAGATTTTCTATTTAGGTATAGTCGACAGCAAGCTAATTTACCCGTGACCTTATTACTAGCGAACTAACGGCTGGCGAAGACTAGGCGAAGCGCAACTTTGTCAATATTGGAAGAAGATCAAAAATTCACTAACGCACCCACCGCCTATGTTACGTCCGCTTTAACGCGCTCGAAGCCTGGCCTTAGGGCCCATAGAAATAGGTTGACATTTTGTTGACCATTCATACAAGTTTGCTATTGGTTGTAGCCAAAAGAAACATTAATCTGATCACATCTTACGAAACATGCTTAATATTAAAAGTTAAAGTTTAATAAGTACAACCTCACGGAATAGATACCGTTAAAGTTTACTCAATAACACGAACCTGAAAGATTCTAAACTGTCTTTATCACTAACTTTTAAGTACCAATCGAAACAGTAACAGTTTAGGCTAGTGTCTAAACTCACAGGCAAATAAAAGTCTTTATATTATGTGGATATAGTAGAACAAATTGTAGAATGTCTCCTATTATACATATTAAACAATACCTACATGTAGGATACGAGTATTAGTAACAATGTGTAGTTTCATACCCGAACTCCAAAACGAATGGAACTTTGTGGGTATATAATTATATGGGTAAATAGAGTAGTGCATTTTTATTCCTTATTTTAGTCTAATGTGATTAAATCGACTTTTGAAAAAACTTATGAGTTCAATTGCTGTTTTATATATGCAGCTCCAAAACTTTTTCATATCTACTCGTAGGGTACAGTTTTATGTGCCTGCCTCATAAAAGTCATACATTTTTTATTAAGTATATATTGTGCCTCGTCCTCAACACTGGTGACCTGAAATATTAATTTATATATTACTATATATATGCAAAATAAAATATATTATATTACGATTTATTAATATTCTCGGACAAGGCACTTCGTATGATTATGATAGAACTTCACTTCGGGTAAGTTCATTTAATCATCAATTGTACGATGACTTTGTGATAAGAATTGGTGGCATCTTATGCTCAATAACTTTGTGGCAATGCTAAATTTGATAACGTTTTATATTGATAACATTTATATATTATACTAAATTGATAATTTTATCATTCTCATTTCTGAGATTCGATTCGACTGGATTATGGTCAATGATTAATGAATAAATACTGATAAACATGAAACGAAATAGTATCAAATAAATCTCTAAGTACACGCGTATTATAGACAAAGATCTAGATATAATAATATAATCTGGTTGTAGACATTTTCGGAAAAAAATCATATGATTAATTGATTACCGTGACCGTAAAACCGTAACCAACCCTTTTTGTCGTCCAGTGCCGAACATAAGTCTTCTCGTACAAATTGTCTTGTTCATACGAGATTTATGGCCTCAAAACTCCACGCCAGTCGAGCGGGTTGGCGAGTCGACTATTTTAGAGGTGGTGTTGTCTTTTACGACACCCACGGGAAGAAATGGGGCGGTGCTATTCTAAGGCTGACAGACACCACGCGTTACGATTACCCGGGTTAAATCGGAATAGATGAGGCAACCGCGAGCAAATTGTCCTGGCGACAAGCAATCGTTGATGCGACTGGTCGTGTGATCGCGTTGCTATAGCAATAGATTGATAAAATCATACAAGATTCATCATACATTTAGCAGACTCAATGTTTCAGAGCTATAAAGAGTCGGAAGCAACTGCCAAATGGCATATACCCACGTTTAATAACAGCAACAGCTTATACGTTTCGGTCATTATCTGAGGGGTGGTCATGTAATTGAGTTCTATACGGATCTCAATAAGTGTTTCTGACTAAATCCATCTCAGAGGGAATTCTGGTAGGGACCATTCAAATTCAGATTTATTTATTTCGTGCATCAAGTTACGGAACAGGTGTGGGCATACGAAATTAATTAAGTGTACCTATAGGCTTTATTTGAAGATTTTTTCTGAAAATAGGTATGTTGTATCAACAAATACGCGTAACGAGGTTGTAAACGAATTGGTGACTAAATGCAAACCGAATTAGGTGAATACCCGTTGTTAGAGATACATTATCACCACTTATTGCGATTAACGCTTAACTGCACGATAAGAAGAAAATAGAAATAATCTTATAGATTCCGCAAAAGAAATTCCCTATTAGTGAATCTTCGATGCTTTGCAGATTTTTACAACTGAAATAACAACACAGGGAATTACCCTACAGCTTTGGTGTCATATTAATAAATGTTTATACTAGTATTAACAGGTTCCAAAAGAATGTAAGTGGCACTACTTTTGTTTGGCAGCTACTTTCAATTTTTGGTCATTTCAACTAAACTATACTAATGAGATTATGAGAAATAATGTTAAAGCCAATTAAAGTTTTTTAATGAAATTTTTCCTTTCCTGTTTACAGATCCAAACTAAGGATAGATGTTTGCATTATTTATTTATTTCGTATTTTATTGTACACACATAACATTAAATAAATAAAAAGGAAGAAAAGAAGAGATATGCAAACGGCAAGCTTATCTCCTGCGGAGATTTCTTCCAGCAGACCCGGGAAAGTGAAATATGGGTCAAGACAGGCGTAGTGAGTACGGAAAATTTGTAATTATAATATTAAAAAAAGTACAATAACACTAAAAAATACATAAATATATATTTATGTACATATATCTACAATACATTAAATAATAAATATTATACATATAAAACATATATTTATGTATTATAATATATATACATATATATAATTCATATTATATACAATCACGAAGTATTTAAGAAATTGATGAACAGTGTTTTTTTAATCATTTTTAAAAATAGTAAAAGAATCTTTTATCTGTTATGGGATCTTTAACAGGGAGAAGATTGGGTTCGAAGGAGTCTAGATCTTGGAAAAATATGCATTAGTGTTATCAACAAACACGTTCCACAAAGGTATCAGCAAAAGCTATAAAGTCAGTGCGATTTTGTTAGCAGAGTCGTAAACGGCCAAACCCCAAACAGGTTACGATGCAAATGTTTGCCGTACTGACATCTAAGGTCGAAGTCTTGGCTTGACATTATTATCCAATTTATTTTTTAAAAACCTAAGTCCCAAGCCTAAACTGTGTCAAAAGAAGCTCATGGTGACTGTATGGTGGTCCTGTGTCGGTATGTGTACCGGTGTGTGTAAGATGTGTTCTGTGAAGAACTACAAACGATGATGGACAAGCTCGCTATCAAACAACTGCTGCAGAACAGTCCACTGCTTCTGCAGTTGCTTCGTTATCATGGAGTCTACTGCTTCTCCATGATAACGCTCGCACACACACTGCGACAGATAGTCTCAAAGTTACAGGAGCATCGACTGGAAACTCTCTGTGATCCACCGTACTCGTCAAATCTTGCCCCTACTGAATTCCATTTTTTTCGAAATTTGGACAACTTTTTACATAGAAAAAATCCGATGAGGCAGTGAAAAACGCCTTCAGAGAATTCATCGATTCCCGTTCCCAGGAGAGGCTCTAGCAGAGGCATCAATCGACTTCCATTAATAATGGACAATATTTCCACTAATTAAATATATAATTTTAATTTAAAAATATCTATTTTTTCCATATAAAACGGCGATTTCATAGGTAAGGACCTAATATAATATTGGATACATTATTACAAACTGCCACAAGTACCCTCGAGAATCGTTATAATGTTTACGCAGTTATGGGGCAGCGATGGTTTTAATTAAATACAGGCAGTCCTTGTTTTATAACATTTCGTTTTACGTCAGACAACATTTTGATACGATTCCTGGTATTAACGTATCTTGATTCGTTTTACGTCTTCAGAAATATGCAGCAATTTGTAATAAAATCGCTAGGTTATATTCAAGTTTGCGTCACGAGGACTTCAAAAGCAATGATGAGGGGAAACGCGGGTAGCACTATCGTAAACATGGTTAAACATTTCACCGGAGAGTGAAATCAATAGTGATGACCTTACTGAATTATTAGTTTCACATTCTCAAAAAATATCTAAGGAGGATTTAGTTGAGTTGGCGAAATAGCGCGATCGGGTTCTTACGGCATCGAATGTAAGCAATTGACTTCAAAGAAATTAATCGAAATTTTTACCACCGCCACGCTGCAATGCAAATATTTATATTAAATGATCCCATCTTTAAACTAAGTTTTGAAGTTAATAATTGTGTTATTTTCTAATTATTGATGTGCCTATTGTATTTATTGTAATAAAACAACAACCGTAAACCAAACTAGAAGGTCTATATTTCTTATTAAAACTAGTGGGAGAATACAGTGTCACTTCTGCTGACATTTACATGTCACATCTCCCTCTTTGGGAAACCAACTATGAAATTAAATGAAATTATAAAGTAGAATTGAAATTAACAGTAGGTATTATTTATTTCTTCATTTATTATTCTGATTAAACACTTCATTTATCATGTAACCCATTCGAGATTTATAATTTGATTTATAGAATTATTTATATCTTAAAAATTGTGTATCACACTAGGTTTAAATATGGCTTAAATATGGTTTAATACTGGCAGTTTTGTGCGAAAAAGTCGACCAAACATCAATCGAGAAGGTTAAGTACTTAGTTCCACAAAAACAATTTACATAAACAGTAAAACAGTACATAACAGTGCAACAAAACAATTGCGGAAAAGTTGATGATACAATTAATTTAAATCCCTGATCACGTTAAGAATTTTTCGAATTTTCCTCTTTTTAATAGAGTTAACTGATCTCCGTCTTTGAATAGGTATTCATTTAATCAGCTAATTAGGTACTAACCAATATTTAACTATGAAGATTTGAGTACTTAATGGTTGACGGATCTTAAGTGATGCGGTCTATCGAATGCATGTATTTAGGGTTGCTCGAGCGTGGCGCATCTGATTGAAGTGATAAAGTGTTTCTATTTATTATGGATCGAGGTCAAATATTTAGCAGACGGTGAGAGGTTGAGGTGACAAAATGAAGTGTGTTCTGGTGTTGCTGGTTATTTGTTCGGTTATTGGCGGTTTAAATTCGGCTGCACAGAGTTTTGGTAATTTAGGTCGGTAATTCATTTTAATATTAATCTTTATTGTTTACAAAAATTAAACAATGCTCATTTTACTTTTTGGTTGAACGAAGGGTTCGAAGTCTGGTTTAAGAATACATTGCGTTGTGCCACTACAATACAATTATACGGGTAATTGTATCTATATTTACCACAGTTCGAAAAAACATATGTAAATCTACAAAGCCTAGTTTTTATGTATTATTCATCATGAATTATTTAATTTTTCTAAGCTTGAAAAGTATTGTTCTAAAGTAAAGAACTTGAATATTGTTTTAAAGGAATTTTCCTGCTAATTGTACAAGGTAGATTTGTGTGGGCCTATATAATTACCCGTGGCAAATATTCTTTTGTGGTGGCAAACCTTGGGTCTAGACCAGTGTCTAGACCAGTGGGCAAACCAGTGTCTAGATCCACTAGCGAAGAGGCACGGGCTGATGGTATATTCTGGTATAATTAATTCAAAAATGCTCTGTATATGAAACTTGAAATCTCCCTAACACATTTTACTAAACACTTTTATATTTATAGATGACCTAAATGAAGAACACATTCACGTGGATGACCAAAACTCTCAGGACGCGGCTGAGGCTGACCGTTCGGCGTTTATAAATACGCAACTAGTTACAAATACTGGGTTTAGACCAGGGGCAGCTGGAGTCGCTGTGGTGGGAGTGGACCGTGGGGTGTCAGCCGCATTCAATGGAAGACAGTGCCATGTCTGCACAGACTGCCCGCAGGTCTTCGCAAACTCGACATCGAAGTGGTGTCCACACATCCTCGATTTAATGAAGCAGGCGAGATGCGTGGTCTACGCTGAGCAATATAAACGTAAGTTATTTTATTTTATTATAATAGATTAATAAAACATCAAAATGTCCAGTTTTATGGTTTTGTTTCTATGGTTACTTTAAAAAAAAATGGAAAAAGGAGTATGCTTTATAGAACTATGTCCAAACGTCGAGGCCACTTTTAGTCCTACTACGTCCGTAACAGGAAATTTAATAGGCATTAGCCAACGAGTGTACTCGTAACCAGGAATTCCTATTAAAAATAAGTGTCCAAATGTCTGGGATGTATGTTTGCCATAGAGAGCTTGTCTATTGTTGACGGTGGACGGACGGACAGTGTGTGCCTATTTGCCAACTATTCTAAACACATGTTACAAACTAACGTATTCACGTATAAATAGAGTATCGAGCATACACTGATCTAGAACAATTTAACGAACTCCGAACACCATTCACTGGACTTTAACATTACATATAGGTAGGTACTGAAGAGCGGTCAAAATAACAAAACACATTCAACTCCAAGGAACATTAAATTAAATGTAAAATTTACAGTACTCGTGACGTTCTGCATTATAAAATTAACTACATATCCGATAGATAGATACATTTTATTGTACACCAAAAATATACAGAGTAATACAAAGTACAAGTTATTAGAAGTACAACCGGCGGCCTTATCGCTAAAGCGATTTCTTCCAGGCAAGCTTTGGGTGGTAATGATAAGTTAGTATACGAAATAGAGGTAGATGGTGCAATAAGGAAATAATGTCTGTATATATATTCATAGAATGTATATACATACATTATTATACATTATTATACGATAGGTAATATTATACAGATTTTGGAAACACAATTAAGTCCAGACTATTAATAATAATAAGGTTCAATTTGCGTGATAACCTCACAAATCGATGACCGCTAAATAAAGTGTCGATATTGCGAGTACATGGGTTTTCTGAAGAAAACTGTGAATGGAATACTAATAATATTGAATACTGGATACAATTAACATTGCAAATATTTTTACCAAAATTTCATTTCTTACCTGTCAAACGAGTAATATAGTAAATAAATAAATAAATGAAACTAATTATTTTGTAATTTGAATATTTTACTTAGCAGACGTTAAAATATGTCACATGCTCGTATTGTAGACGAGAATAATGAGAAATTCTATTTTTATCACACACATCTTAATAATTTTACATGGTAATTTACATACATCAATTTTTCATCCGTTTCTCTGATAAGCTATTAAATATCAATGCCAATTGTTTATATTAATAGGCAAACCAGGAGAAAAGCAGAGTGGTGTTATGAATTATGATTACCTAAGTATTAACTGTCCAGTTTATCTGAATTCTATGATTGGATGAACAAATGGCTCTTTATAAATCTACAGTTTGTTTAAAAACATGACAAATGTTTGCGTGCGATCGAGGATATTAAAGACAGTATTAAATTTTTGGACGATTTAAGAATAATATTGCCATTATATAATTACGAGTACCTACATACAGAATTATGAAGTAGGTTACGAGTTTAGACCCTCGCTCGTGCAACTAAATTTCTACATAGGTCTGCATGGTTTATTATAGTCCGAAAACCACTTCCTGTGTCTATGCACAGGAGCAAAGGAACTGTGCAAAAGACGCCTGTGCCCAACAGTGGCACGTTATACTAATTATTGTCAAATGCTACATAATTATGTGACGTTATTGGAGATTCTGAGTTAATTGTCATGTAATTATACGTATTTTTTTTTGTAAAAATTTTGGTGTTTTGTTTTAAGCATAAGTATTTATATGAAAAATTCATTTCAATTAAATTTACGAAAAACGTTGCTCGTAAATTGTTCATATCAATGAACTAAGAATCATGAATGGAACCATGGTTTTAGATTACGGAAAAGGTATGGGAACTGTACTCCCCGTACACGGAGACCAATATGCTGGCGTACCCAAATGCTGGCGGTATTACTCGTACCTCGATGCATACTCTTATTTTTATAGATATTCAGATCATTATATATATTTTTAATTATTATAGATTTTATTTTTTTAGTGTATTTTACTAAAGTAATAGTATATTTTACAGATTTAACTAAAGATGCAATATCTAGAATACTAGAACCCACAGTATTGTCACATTTTAAGAACTTTGTACTTACTACATATTAATTCTAGGGTATTTACCTACTTTAAGAATAATAATAATGAAACGAGTCATCAAAGGAAAATAAGTCGTTGTACGTGAGAGCCTTGACAATAGCATTACGTAAAATCACGTGTTAAAAATTACACGTTCAACAAGGCGCTCCTTATTCATATGACAAACACGTAATTATTAAAGATCAAGTACTTCTATAGATGTTTCTTTGTAGGCCTACTAACAACTTCGCCTATAAAATACACAATAGCTTAAAATAAGTTTGTTTTGGCGTTGTATAAACAAAATTAAACCCTTTTGCAAATCTTATGAAGTTAAAGAATAATCTCGCGGACAAATAATATCTGCCTGCGAAACGGATTTGTTCTTTGTTGAGTTGACGTTTCGGCTGGGTTACACCATCCATGGTCACGAGCTAATTGAACTTGTCGATCCTACGCTATTGTCAAGCAAAAAAGATAACAGTGTACAAATTCCTATACGAAAACCTTCAAAGTAACCTAGAATACTCTTTGTAATAAATAATTTTACCATAAAAGGCTTGATGTGCTAAAGCTTCGGAATATCTATTCAAATTCATATTCGCCAAGGCATGAATTTCAATCCTACGAGTACAACAATTTCTATATACGTATGGATTTTCCAATTATCCCTAGCTCTGCGGTTAAGAAAAACATTATGTCAAAATCCGTATACGGGAGAATTTAAAACGAAAATATGTTTTATTGACATTATGTAATAATCCATAGATATACAGGAAATAGGAATAAATGGCGTTTTGTTTTCAAAACAAGCAGTGGAATAACTTACAGTTTACAAATAGTAATAAAACAGCAGGAGAAAAAATAATTATTATTTCATGGTTTTATTAAATTAAAGACAACTGTCATTACCTTAAAATTATTCTGTACTGTATTCTACACAGCTTTATTAACATTTATTAACATTTTTTTTAACAACATTTTTCAATGGTTTAATGTAAATATGTATACTCCAAATAGGTAAATGGAGAATTTTTAGTAAAGTCTTTTAGTTTCTAAATCCGTTTGATTCGTTTCTCTAGGTCCACTTGTTAAGGTATAAATTACTTTCAAAGAAATTGTCTATACTTGTTTAAACGATAAAAACTCGAACACTAATTATTTTTGCAAGTCAAATGAAAGTTATCAAATAGGGATTTTTAGGGGGGCTATCTCATCAATAATTTCTATTGCAATCCAATGACTTTTACAGAAATAGGTACCTAATTGTTTATTGCGAAAGTAGTAATTTTTAATTATTTCTTGCATTTTCCGAAGTAACAAATTATCGTATTTGATCGTTCGGCCCTAATTTTATAGATTTTTTTTATTATGTACAACTTCTCTGATTGTCATAAAATTAATAGTTTTCGAGCTATAAGGAAAAAACTTCATTTTGCAACTTTGACCATTGTTTAAACTATTTTCGACATATGCGCCATTGTCAAATTTATGGAATTCTTAATCAATGGAAACAATCCTATAGGACCACATTGTTCATTGCCTGTATACCTAAATATCATATAATAAGTATTATATATATAATATATTATAGATATGTTATCTTAGTTTCTTTTTCCATGTGGTAGTTACTATCGTATTTTTACACTTTCTTCCAGATATGACGAAGCCCTGGTACATCCGTGGCTGCGCCTCCGAACGTGGATCTTGCGAGGATATAAGGAGAGCTCATGCAGTCCATGCAGATGTAGTCAACCTGCTATTCTGCGAGGAATGCGAAGGGGACAGATGCAACGGTGCCCCTCGCTCGCTCCTTGACATTACTTTGGCAGGTTTTGTTTTGGTAGTAACCCCGATTCTAGTAAAAAACACGCTTTTATAAGACGAATACTAAAACAGTCGCGCTAACGCTAATACGAACACATTATGGCTCCAATGCGCATGTACCTCTTGAGGATCATTTTGTTTAAATTAAAATAACATTCGGTAAAACAATGTAAAACAACGTTTCCATTAGTCGACAAACATTGTTGCTGACACTGACTGTCTTGATTCTGTTTCCATATACGACTAATTTCAGCAAGAAATATTCGGACTACATACAGTCTTACATTAAACTCAACGAGACCATGAGCTTTGCGTTTGTGTGAGTGCACACCGATACAGTACAGTGAGTAATGTACAGTGAGAACCTGTATCTGATCTGATTGAATCTGACCGATCTGATCAACAATCTGATTGAACAATTCGGCACTCTCTCACACAGATGCAAAGCTCATATTTCGTTGAGTTTACTACAATATTGAGTTTTTCTGCCTTAGTAGTTTCTCATTTAGTCGCCTTAGTCGCCTTTTACGACACTCACGGGAAGAGATGGACGGGGTGCTATTTTAAAGCCGGCAATATCACAGGATAGTCAAGATATAATATTTTTTTTATGGAAACAAAGTGGAAAATGAACAAACAGTTCACCTGGAGCTAAATAGATACTGTCGCCTATATCTTCGATACATATCAGCAACAATCCAGATTGGCAAACGTTGGCACGCCCCCGGATATGACCTACCTTTGGAAGTCGGGAAAATGTAAATCGGGTGAGGATGGGATAGAATGGAGAATTAAGAGTATAATGGAATAAGGGATTTCTTTTATGGTATTATACTCTCCAATGAGAAAGGAGAGGGTGGGAAATGGGCTCACATATTATCTCTGGCGTAGTGAGTTTTACCGAATTCGAAAATTCTGAAATTCAAATTCTCCCTAAAAGCATCGATCAGTAGAGTAGTAAGATGTTTCATTATATAGTACATGTACGAGTAGTGACTGTACTCTACTGTTAGTTGCCGGAACACGATCGTTGTGGCAACTAAGTAAGTAGTACGCAAAACTAATAACTGTAGTGGAAATGCGAGCATAGTGGAATACATAAGGGTCTGACATCGATTCAAAATCAAATCAGCAGGCAGTTTTGTGCAATCTTCTGTCTTGTCGCAGACATTATTGTCGCTAGTGGAAACGCACGGATACAAGAACAACTACACGATCGACTGACAAGACTTCATATGCAAATGTCTCATTAGTGCGTTTACGAAAGTAGAAGTAGGTAGTTTTTTAAAATAAAGCGATTTCTACACTCAGTTTTGATTTACTTTAGAAATTCACACACAGTCCTTAGTTTTTATTAAAATAGCATTTATTGAAGGAAAGAAAAACGAAATGGAAAGTGATTGCAGGCTAGTCCAACTGTATCGCTTATGAGTAATACCACCTTCCTAACAAGGTAGGTGCTTCTGAAGAAAGTAGCTTCTCCAGATAACCAGATTGCCCATCGCCTAGAAAAAATGTGTAAGTATTCGGTGTCAATGTTAGTCTAAGAGGAATATCAATCATGGATGTTTAGAGTATATGTATGAATTGTCTGGTTAGGCCTTCCATATCTCTCATTATTCTATCAAGGTTCTGACTGGACCGGATTGAGAAGAACTGAATAGATTAATTAAATTACTCGTAGCGACATCTGTACTGCTTAGTATCTACCTATTTGAAAAATCACAAATAGTATGATGTTGCTCATATAGAACAGATGTCGCTAATGTGAAAGAATATATGTATATATATATATGTAGGTACTAAGAATATTATCGTTGAATACATTACGACATTAATTACGATAGCAGAGTCTTCTATTCCCCTACAAACGTAATCCCCTGTTTTTTCCTTGAATTTTAGCACTGGGGCAATTATTTTTTATTAATAAGAGCATGTCCCTACGTTTTTATTTTTTGATTAGTTGTTTTTTTAAGAACTAGGGTCCTCTAAAAGTCTAAAAATGCCCCATTAACGTTTTGCACACTTGGCTTCTTTTTGCATAGTTATGCAAAAAGAAGCCAAGTGTGCAAATTTAACAAATCTTATTTAAAAAATCAAAACGTATTGACAGAATAACTTCTTTGCAAACTGAAAAAAAAATCGTTCCATTTTTGGAGGGGGTAACGGAGTAATACGAAACCTCGATTTCTCTCGAATTATTATAGGGGAATTGTGCTTAAGATGACATACTCAGGTAAGATGACATAGTGCCTATATCCGTTCAAATATACGCGCCAGAAACGCCTAAACGACGATCACACATCGGCTCACAGATAGCGTCACCACTCAAAACTTTTGTGAGCGACCGCTTGCGTTGTTTGGATGTGGTGTGGATTGTTTTGATTTCGACACTCGAAAATATTATTTTGTTGAAAGTGTTTGTGCCAATAAATATGTTCAGGTAAGATTTTAGTTGTGTTTGACTACTTTGATATGAACTGTGGTTAATATGGGTTATGAATATTGAAGAATAATTAAAGTAACTTTAAAGTTTTTAAGTCGCAAAAGGTGGCAAATATTTTTTACCTCGTAGGGTAAGATGACATAGCAACGGTCGGCTTAAGATGACATAGTATGTCATCTTACCCTGAAGTTCTTGCGTTTATGAATACTTTAAAATCCTGTTTTATTTTTGTTCGGGACGACCGATGCGACAATAGTTTTAAGTCTTTGTTTGAGTAGATTTTATTATTTAAGTTTTCTTATAGTATTTATTTTATAGTTAACATTGTTATTGTTTGATTGATACGATAGATCCTGCAACAGTCGATCTAGTTCAGCGTGCTAGCCAAATCGCTGGTGGACCTTCTTTCTCAAAGAGCACTAAAAATCCTACATCAGTCGGTCCAGTTCAGCGTGATTGCCAAGTCATTGCTGGATAGTCTACCACCCAGGAGATACCAAATAGAAATTTCTCCATTTCCGAAATCAATGTCTACGGGGCAAGCAAGAAGCACGAAGAGGAAAATCACTGGCTCTCGGGTTCTGACAGGCACTCCTTTTATGGACGAAGTTAAAGCCCAAGTCCAAAATAAAAAAGAGAAGGAAAATCGCAAGAGCGTTAGAGCTCGAAAGCAGGTGAAGCGTACTATCCTTCAGGATGACTCAGATGGCCGGATCTATGGAAGATTTTAATCAGGACGCTGATGATGTTGATGACTCCGATGCTGCATGCCTTTATTGTAACGAATTATATAGCAAATGGAAGCCAGGAGAGCATTGGGTATGCTGCCAATTATGTAAGCGATGGTGTTACACTATGTGCTGGCGTTGCACCAAGAACTAAGGTTTTCAAAAGTGAAATGTACACCGATAATTAGGTATGTCAACTTAGACTGACGTGTGTCATCTTACCCACATGGACATGATTGGTGTTTTTTTATTTTATTTCAATTATTAAGTTTTCTATAGCGTCAAGATTAATTTTCGTGCGTCGTAAATAAACGTTTTAAATGTGTAGCCTTACATTTATTTTTTATAACCTTTGAATTTTCAAATATTTGCCTCAAAACAAAAAGTATGTCATCTTAAGCACAATTCCCCTAGGTATTATCAGCGCGAAGTGCAACTGTTCATGAGATATTGAGAGAAAAATCGATTAAATCAACATTGAGACAAAAATAATATATATATTTATTTTTGTTTTCCTTGATTCTCAAGTTTATTTTTAAGTTTCACGGTGTACAAAAATGAACATACTAAATTAAAATTACTTAAACTATTTAAAAAAATAGTTTAAGTAATTTTTTTAGTTGTTAAATTTTTAAATTGAGTTTTCTTATAATCGTGATATCGTCAGATAATCTGTTATTTTTTTTTATTCATGCAAATGTATTATGAATAAATTATTTTATTTTGCATTCATGACGGTTGACTCACTGAGTTACGTTGTATCTTTACGACTTTGTTTCCACGGCCAATCACGTAGGTAGCTCAATTATATCATATTTCACCTTGAACAAAACTAAGGTTAGTAAACAAAAATTTTTTGCTCATAATACAGAAAAAAAAGAGTACGACACCTGTTGACATTTAATGCAATGCCGACATTGGGAGGATTCTATCGAAGGTATTGGATATATCTAAAGTATTGGCCAGCCGAGTGTTCGCACGATTACAAACTTTTTGCGTTCGTAAACCATTAATTTCGGTGATTTTAGAGTTTATTTTCGTTGTTGTTACTGGGTGAATAGGTTTATTCTACAACGTTATATTCTAACTAACTAACCGCCTATTGAATAAGCTGATAATGAGTTGCAAAGGAGTTTGTATTTGCGCGAACGCTCGATTGGCCGATCTGAATGTTCTGTCGACGGTACTTGATCAGAAATGCAGATAATCTTATTTGGCTATTAATATTATTGTACCCGAAACTTTCTTGGACTTTAGAACATGGATGATTAATTATTCAGTGTTTCATAATATTTTTCTGATGAATAGGATGTCACATAGTCGAACTGGGCACGTCCAACTAACTGGTCAGGTCCTCCACTCTCACAGTGGATTGTTGTAAAACGTATGCTCCATTGTTCTGGCAAACTTTTAGGAATGGATTGGGTTAGAAACAGATTTTAAAAATGGGTTGTAAAGGGATAGGAATGGACTCTGGCATATCTCATTCAGAACCGAAACATGTTCGTACACTGGGGAAATAGGGTAAAGTAGGAAATGTACTCATAGCACATTCTAAGATGTTCTTCTCAGAGAGAGTGGTAGCTTGGTACAAACATAGCATTAAATTAATTATTTTTATACGACAAACGAGTTTAATAAGTATTATATTTATCTACAATGCGTAAATATACGAGTTAAATACCAGTTTACTATTTATATAATGTCTGCAAAACATGGAAACCAAAAAAATAAATTATTTCGATTAAGACAGTCATCTAATGTTAAGGCAATTAACTAGGTTTAAGACTGTGCTGAATATGTGTGAGATAAAAATACATCTAAAGTGGTAATTTTAATATTTTTATAATTATATTGTGTCGAGAAAGAATGCTGCTAATAGTGATCAAGTAGAAATACAATTCGCGTGACAAACTGCACATGTCAAGTTTAGAAAAACCGCGTGTTAGTGCTGAGGTCTGGGTGTTTCCTGATGCTTCACTTATTTTTATAGAAAAAGTGGCACACAGGTGGACAGTTCACAAGATGGTAAATGATCACCGTCGCCCATGGACTCCTACAACACTTGCCGGGATGCGGGTGCGCGCCGACCTTGCACAATCATATTTACACTTTTCTTGAACAGCATTAGCGGGAAAACTTAGTAGGTAGTTCATTCCATAACTTACACTTCCGCTTAAAAAAGCAAATTAGATTAGTGCATTTTATTCAACTGTAATACCACAAACTTAAAGTAGTACCTTGTCATAAGTGCAGGACAACCTCTAGACAAATGGATTGGAACAATCTGAAAAAAACCATAAATACCACCAACGGTAATGAAACGTTACAATTATAAGAAAAGAACATTTGGAACTGTAATAGACATATAATTTGTGTTAGTATACTTATGACAGCAGTTACTTATATACTCGTACTTATACGTACTAAATCTGTAGACAACAGTTTCATATCTGCTTTTGTAATTGTAATTTTTAATTACCATCGATTTATTAGATTCAACTCTTCATTGGACCACTGATCAACTTCGTGGTGATGGAAAACGTCATGAAGAAACCCACATGTTCGAAAAACCAACCAATGAAAAAGAAACATTCAGTTTACTACTAATAATTGAGTTTTATTTTTTATAATTATAACATTACTTTCATGTTGGTGGTTTTAAATGTTGTGACTAATGACCACAATTTATGACCACCAATATTAATGAAACTTTACAATTAGATAGAGCTACCTATAACTTGTCACTACAGAATACAAGCCTTCCCTTGCAACCACGAGGATTTCGAGTCATAATATATCACGAGGACTCAGTGCGATTTGGTGATATTAAAGTGGTGTGGTTATTGATTGCGTGTGAACTGATTAGTAATTCATGTGTGTGGTAACTGTGAAGTGGTAATTGATTGTCGGGTTCCTCCCAGTAAAAGTCCACTTTATATTTTATGTGGAAGGCAAAATTTACAAAAACAGATAAAGAAAGAACATTAAAAACTAAACACTTGAATATAATTGAACTTGATGGTAAAACGAAAAACAAGAGAAAAAATAATAATGGCAGACGTAAAGAATAAGACGACGTAAGACGTCATGACCAACTAGATTTCTAACAGTCTAGTTGGCTTCGGCCGGCGGGTTCCTACAATATTAAACAAGGCAATTTTTTTTTATTTCGGCACCTGAGTTTCCTCGCGGTGGTTTCCTTCACTGTCAAGCTAGCGATAACTGAAAAATACGTGCCTATATAGAAACTCAGTGATGCGGGCAGGGTCACGATCACGATCACGATCTCACGAATGTGAGTCGGGAACAAATACCCTTGGGCATGAGCCTATATCATTCTTTATATATTAGCGATATATCATTATTTCGAAATTTGAATATGAAATTTGAAACTTTAATTGCAGTAACACTGCTGCAGTTGACCACTACAGTTTAAGTTGAAACTCTGCTGGAATAATAAAAAAATAAATTTGAAATTGATACATTATAAACTTGTAAAATTTTAATTTCGTTCGCTAAAATTGTAACGTTTTATGTGTATTGGTGGTTTAAAGGTATTCCATTTAAATATTATTGATAATAGTGGTATGGGAAACCAAAGTCGAATCCAATTTACTCGTAACAACAGGAATGAAACGTTAAGAACATAAGAACAATCATAATAAGTAAAGAAAATTGAAAAAAATATTATCGTCAATAATGATACCACATCGCGGATGTCCATAAATGACAGTGTCCACTGACCACCAGGTGGACTGTCAGCTCGTCCCATAGAAAAAACTTTTTGCTCTCTAACAATGTTTGCTATCTTTATTAAACAGATCACGCGTATCAAACATTGGTATCGTTATCATCGCTGTAGTGCTAAAGACGCTCGTATTAAACATACTAATATTTCTGTAACGTAACTATAGTCATTATGTAATAATAACACTACATAAAATTTTATCAAATTCTATCGTCGTATCTTTCCTTACGAAACTATTATAAGACAGATGATGTTCATTCAGTATAGCAGTAGCAGCGCTCCATTTCAAAAATAAGCCGTGAAAGAATTTCTTGCATTGAGTATGTCGGAAGTTTCCAACAACAGTGACATTTTAATCTTCTATAAATAGTTCTATTACTAGATATTCTTTTCATAACAAAATATTTCGAACAGAAGATTTCTTTCGCCTTAATCTGTATTATAAATAGAGGCGCATAAAATATAAAGAATAGGGGTATCTAAGGAATAAACAGCGTAGAATTCAGGAGTGTTTCTTCAAATCTATATATCATATGAATTACTTGAAAGTGTTTTTAGCGACAATGTACAAAATTCGAATTAACTAACAGTAAAATAATCATTTAGTCGAATTTCCCGAGTTGTGATGATATAAAGTACACCTAGAAGTGTCCACAGCATGAGAAGTTTACTCCTATTGTCCCTCACTAGTTTGGCCACCATTGAACATATAATACGACTATGTACCATATCGCTAGCCCATTCAAGTGCTCATTCAAGTTAACCCGTTGTCCTCTTCCTCCGAGGTCACAATGCATAGGAATAACGTTTGTTATTTATTAAATCTTATTATTGTTAAGTGAGTTTGATTTATTAAATAAGATGTATTTTGGATTCCAGAAGCAACAACATTTTTTGTACGTATTATCTATAGACATAATTAAACTGTAAAACGGGTGAGTCTGTACATTGACTTAAAAAATGGGGGTCTTTTTAGAAGCTACAGAACCCAAAACAGTAGTTTTTTAAAAAAAACGGTATGTTTGTCTGTAGGTCTGCCTGTTTGAGCATCATACAACAACTACTGAACTACATATTTTGATTTTGATTTGATTTTGATTTATGTATAGCTAAGCATCCAGAAGGAAACTAGTATAAGTATGTGTCATCTTCATAGGACTCAAGGATGTCGAGTAAAATAGAAAATAAAAAAAAGAATTTTAATAGAATTACTCGAAAACTCTTGACTGATGAACTTTGTCTTACAACTATGTAGTTGCTGACGCTTTTCTTAAATTATGTATTTATATCCACGTTGAGTTTGTCGTGATGCTATAGTACGCATTTAACGCAATACGCATGTACTGACCGCGCGCCAAACGCGATCCACGTCGTCCCCGTTCGTTCTCCCGCCATTTGCTTTCCAAAAGCGGTTCTAAACGATCGTCGTAGACAGTGATACTTGTGTTCTTGTGTGAAAACATAAACAAAACCATGGCGAGTCTCACAGTGCTGGTACCTGTGCTACTCCTGGCTTTTCTCATAAGAGAAGGTATGTTCTTTTAACGATATTTTTTTGGTGCGTAAACATCGTTCTGTTTGTTTACGCCTTGCATAATCAGTTACGTTGGTTTCATTTACGTTTTTAATCGTTTTTACGCGTTTCGTAACCTATGTTTTGTTTTTATTTGGGTTAAAATTTATAAACTAAGCTGATATTCATTAATTATGCTACGTTTTAGGTATTAATTAAATCATATCATAATTAATGTTTTTAGTGATAAAATTTTACAAATCAACTGAGAATTTTGTCACATTACCCTTGCGTATCTGAAATTAAACTAGCATATTATATAAAAATATATCTAAATATGAAAAATCTATAGAAAATAGCAAAGTTATACGGTTTATAGAACTGGTTTTAATAAAACTGACACTATTTGTTAAAAAGAAACAACGCTGGGAACGGGTTTTGTTATTTTATTTATAATAACGTAGGTACCGAACATATGCAGACACTGAATTTGATTTTCATAAACCATTCGATGGGAATATATCTCCTAGACATAAACAGATATATTATAATATCAAAAGTTTTGAATATATTATAATAATAATAATAATTCATTCTTCTCAAATATATAATAGTTATCATCGAAATAATGGAAACAAAGTATATGATTTTAAGTTAATTATAGGTTTCTAACACAAAGTATATGAATAAAACTATTGTAATAAAAACAGCCGCAGAACAAAATATTTTTTGGATTATTTATTTGCTCGCAAATCGGTTGATTTCAAAATATCAAACATAACACCTATACGAGCAATCATAATAAATTAATTATTGATTTGAAAATTATATAATATAAGTTATAAATAAGAAAAAATACATGTTATTAATCCAGTTTTCAACGTCGAGATTAAACGAAAAGAAAAAGTTTCTAATATTTGACAGATTAACTATGTATTTCAAATTATTTAGCATCGTATGTCTATTTATGTATTTATTATTTAGACCACATTCAGATTACATCGTATGTACACTGTTGGTTAGCAGTACATTTATAACGAAAAAATGATTAAATAGAAAATAAATTAACATCACAAGTTGGCAAACCTAGCACACAAATCAATAAGGCGAAATCTATAAAAGTAGGGTATTTGACTGATATTATATATTTAAAATGTTAGAAATTCAGTCAATGACTTCAAATTCCTAATATTTTGAAAAATGACTACGATTGACGACTCAGAAGTCACGAGGTAGGAAAAAGACCACAGTAGAACAATGACGCCTTTCTTCTATATTGCCATTGCAACCACACATGAGTGACAGAGATACCGATACCTTCCCGATGCTTTTTTTAATGAATTTGGAAATACTTTTTAACATGCTTTCGTTTTCACCTCTAGTATCCGAGTGAGCCATTAAACAATTATCAACTTCAGAAACAGGAACTACCGTATTATTGACCACTTAATTCCTAAGTAAAAAGAATCGGTTGTTCAAAACTACACAATGCTACTACGGTTTTAATGAAAATATATTAGTCGTATACTTACGTAGTACGCAATTGTGTTATGTCAACATTGGCGTGGTATAGGTATTTGCTTGGCGAAGGTGAGAAGGTACGTTTGAATGGAACTGGCTGGACCGGTTTAAGTTGTTGCAAAACTTCCAACGCTATTGCATTTCAGCGAAGAAAGTGACCGCTGCGGTCTCTCGCTGCCAGATATTTTTAGATCTCTTCGTAATTTAAAAAAATAATAATAACATGACTATTTGTATTGCATTAATATTAAAATGTAAAATTAATTTTTGCACGTCCATTGGGGCAGAACGTAACAGGAATTATTTAAACTGAATCATCATGTTTTTTACCTACGAGTTTATTATTGAAGAACCCCCTGACGTTACCAGTTTTCATGTAATCATTGCTTAATTTTTTTTGTCAATTTTATACCAGTTTAAAGGTAGGCCTATATCCAGCAGTTGAGAGACATAGGCTGATGGTATGGTATGGTATGGTTACGTTTAAGTAAATTGCTGAAGCGATTGGCTGGTATTCTACGCCTACCACCTGAGCTAACGTTACAAGATATATGCCAGTTTAGTTAGTAGTTTGAACGTATAATAGTTCACACACGCTCATTGAAGGAAATATTTAGCAGATGTCTGCTAACATGTTTGCATAATTTGTGCAAATATTTTTGGAGACACTGATGTACTGAAAAGATAACCAACGACCCGATAACAATAGATAACATACATATAATCATAGGCTTAATGTACTAGTGGTAATAAGGACTAGAATGGAATGTATTTAGGTAGGTATATAGAGTATTGTAGTATGTAGATACTTAGTCCCTACAATCATTTTAACTAGCTGTGCCCACGACTTCGTACGTGTGGAATTTTAGTTTTTACACTCTAAATTGGGATATATTTTCTTCCCGTAAGCCCATTTCGATGAAACAAAGCCTATTCGAAGCGCCAACTTAAGCTTAATTAACCTGTGGAAACCTCATGAAAATCCGGTCAATAGTTTTGGAGATTAGTGTGTTCTGAAACAGACAGACAGACCAAAATTTTCAAAATCGTTTTTGTATTCTGATACTCTTCCTTCATCGCCCTCAATCAGTTTTTGGTAAATATATTCAATGTACAGACACGCTGGTTCTACAGTTTTATTATATGTATAGATTACAATACTATCCTGTATTCTTTATTTATTACTTCCGGCCGGGATGTGTACCTTGTTCTAATCATTTAAATGCCGTGCCGAAATGGCATTTGTAAGTGTTCGCTTTCACTTTCGAGTTATCGCGGCGAGTGACATACTTTTTAGCCCTTTTCCATTGTGAACCATGCAAAGTAGTGAAGGGAGCGCTTTCTAGCGTGTCGCAAACCAAAGGTAAGTACCTATGGTCCGCAACTACGCACGGTTTCGCCTGTTTAGAACTCGATATCCAAATCAGTTTCTTAGTATGCCTAGATAACTATCAAGCTAGATTAAGATATCTGGATTATTTCATTTATTAGCTTCCATAAAAGCATTGCATGACCTAATAGGTAATATTGGATAGTTTTTTTATATACAGTACCCATCGGTTTGATGTATTACGATATCAGCCTATAGCGTCCCACTGCGGGGCAAAGGCTTCCCCTAATTAATCACTGGGGAGCTTCGGGCCATAACCCACCAACCGGGCCCAATGCGAATTACGTATACTCCAGATTTTATTTTATTACTCGACCATGCGGGTTTCCTCACAATGCTTTCGCTCACCGCCTATGGGCATGAATATACCTAGGGGTATCCACACTAGACTCACATTTGTTTGGTAGTGAGTTGAGATTCTCGGCCCTTAACACTGAAGTACCACATAAGTACGGTTTGATGTATATCGATACTAATTTGGTTTTACTAATGACATCTGTTATGTAGCCGAAATTTTGAGCTACTATGAAACCGCTACATTTCTAAGATATTATTTAGCATCTTATCCATAATGACCTCTGTCCGTTATTTTCAAAACTGCATAGTTTTTCATAAAAGGTAGATACCCTATAACTTTCGGTGATAAAAAAGCTATAATTTTGACCCTATATACTCCAAGCTCGAATAGGCAGACCTATTCCTATAACGACTTTTACATAGTTTTTGGAACTCCATATAACTCTGTTATTGTGGGTACTACTAACAAAAGAACAGTAAGACAAAAATGTCTTGGGTAATAATGCTACATATGGTTATACCCGGTTTGTGCTCTTGTAAATTGGCTTGTGACATCAGCTCATTGCTTATTGCATTGAATCATCGCTGTAAAACTCATCCTTCCTGTTTTGTTACCTGATCTAGTTGTCAATGTCAAGTTACCTCAACTGAGAATATATGATGTGTTTACTAACTGTACGTGGGGAAATCATAAAGTTTTGCGAAAAAAGAAAAAAAATGTTCTACGGGTTCCAATTTTTTTATTATATTTCTTCAAAGTACTCTCCACTTGCATCTATATAAAGTTTTATGCCTCTGAACCAATTTTGAAAACATTTTTTTCCATTCTTCCTCAGGTGCCTCTTTCACAGCCTGTCTTTCGGCGACGAAAACTGCTTCTCGTTTAATTGGGATTTAATTTTGGGAAATAAAAAAATGTTGCTTTAGTTTCGTAAAGGTATCCGGTAGCCAGTTAAAGTGAAAAAACTTGCGATTAATATTTTTCCAGCGCTTCTTGCTCCTTTCACTTTGCTATGGGTTTGGTATTGGTAGCAATTTTTATAACTCTCCATAATAAACCATTGAAACCGGAAACAAATAAAAAACCGCAAACAGTGCAGTATTAAATTTTTAATTTCATCATAAAAACCTTGTGCTGCTCATCCATCCACACACTGGCCTGATTCCATGAATAAACTTCCCATAGAGAAACCATGACGTGTGACGTGTTTTAAAAATAAACATGTTATGACATAAACATTTAGTTTGTCTATTCGCTACAGGATTGTCTTACAATTTCGTTGCGCCAATTTTAAAACTTGTTTAGAACTGACAGATATTTGGAAAGAAAATGTGAACATCTCTAAAATAAATCATTAGTTGATCGAGTTAAGTAACCGTGTCTATAACTGGATTTCTCTCAGTTAATACCACGTCGCGCGTCGTTTCTGTTTTAATTCGGCAACATCTTTGATGCTTCGTCCATTCAGAAAGCTGGCAAATCCATTCGCATAATCCCTCAGGTACCCCGGATGATGGTAACTTGGAATGTAGTGCTTTGTGCCAGACTCGGTCGAAAGTCTTAGCGATATCTACGTTGACAGCTAGAATCTCACCTCTACGCTCGATGGCGTCAGCTCAACAGTGAGTAAAGTACACTAAAAGATCACCAGCCGAGCGACTATGGCGGAAACCGTACTGGCGACTGCTTATCGCTTATCACCATTCCGTCAAACGAAATCTATTCATTTAATGTGCATTCAATAATGATATTCAATAAAGAATATTTATTTATTCACATCATTTCCTCTTCACTTATCGAATTTGAATCGACAACCACGGTACTTAATTATAAGATAAACATTCCCTTAGCAAAAGATATAATAGCTGTTGGATTTATATCTCTGGCCCGCATGATCTCCACAGAACTCAATAAAAAAGCCATGACCTTACGGCAATGACGAAGCCATTGTGACCTGAATGGTGGCAAATCACACTATTAATTTGAATTAATAGCCGCTATTGATGGTATTGTAAAGAAATCGTCCCCTTTTCAGAAATAATTTATACCTATTTCAATAGATAGCTTTCTGATATTTACGATAACATATTCTATAAAAAATGTTTGATATTTAATAAAAAAAAGTACTAGATTGGTAGACATTACTAAAGTAAGTAAGAAAGAAAGTAAGAATAAAAAAACATTTTATTAAAAAAAAAGCTTAGTAGGAATCTTCCCGAAGTTTAAACTGATCAGTCACACATACTCGTAGTTATGTCAGTCAACCAATTGATTAGTTTCCAATTAAATCTGCAGTGGACATTATAAAAAAGGTAAGAAAAAATAAGGAAACACGTTATTTGATAAATGAATGAAATAAAAAAAACGACAAATTGAAGCTCGTAGTTAAGTCAGTTGGATCAGTTTTCAACTTGATTTTACAATTGTTAATTTGAAGAATCTAGAAGCAATTACACAAATGAGCACGCTCATTAGGATGTATTACCTCTTCATTGTACAAAGAATAAAGATAGACAATTGGTCACATTATTTGGTTCAGTAGTTCGGTGCTAACATGTTACTAAGTGTGTTAATCGATGGTGTAATTCTGGTTTTTCTGTAGTACCTACTCACGATGACTAAATGTAAGTGACATGACGTAAGGCGCCAAAAAGTGATAACTAAGGATATAGAAGTAAATTTAAAAAATCCTGGGTGATGTACTCTAAAACTATTATATTTTTTCTTTTCTCTTTATTTTTCTAACCTTACAAGTAACAAAAAGTATTTGTAGTAGGTATCTAACTAACAAAAACTGAAACCTATAAGGTTTACGTGTAAATGGCGAGCCGTTCCCTATTTCTACTTCATTTAGATAAAATTAATTACTTATAAATATTTAGGATAATGAAACAGAACTTATTTTTGCTCATCTTATTTCTTTTCATGTATAAATTGGTTTTATTTCATGTTTCTTCGTCTTTATATAAAATGTTTGTTTCAAAAGTTTTAATGTCGGAAATCAATCTTTATTAGAAGTTGGAATTAAACAGTTACCCTAATGTCGCAGTCAGGATAAGTTACATTCTAAAAATATTGCGATTAAAGTCTTTAATCTCAAAAATGCTATATTTAAAAGTTATCCTTCAGAATGACTCAGGGTACGAAAACCATTACAGCTAATGTAATGAGTTTCGCTCTCATTCCTAAAGCCGTGACCTTTTGACGTGATCTGGGGTTATGGGCCAGATGTATCATCCATATAGACTAGACGATGGATAGGACACAATTAATACTTCTATTATCGTGGGAAAAACTTTAATTTTGGAAATTTTAATTTGAAAGTTCGAGTTTATTATGTTTATAAAAACATATAATAAGAACTCTTGAAGAAGTAACAGAAGATGTAGAAGTATGTCAATTGTTACAAAAACATATTTAATTTAAACGTGAGTATAATATTTTTAACCAAATTATATTTAATTTTAAGTTAACTTATTATAATACAATGCCATGTTTTGTAGCGATCTATAAATTATAAGTATCTACCTAATGATAAAAATATACAACTTAAAAATAGAAAACACATCGAAAACAAAAATAATGTCTTAATACAAATGTATTTAAGTACATAGACATACATATATATAGACATATATATATATATATATATATATATATATATATATATGTATAGGTGTGGATATTTGTTACGTTGTCTAAAAGGATAGGTATGGTATATAAAGGAGTATTGTCGATATGATCTTTAGTTATATAAGTATACAAGATATGGTATATAAGATTTTTTAACTTAAATTTCGTTATTTCAATATTCTGATTAAATAAAAAACATGCTCTAACATATGATTTCTAGGATAATTATCATTTTTTTAATAATATTTCACTTAATTCTTAATATCTGCGAAATTATAACTGACAATAAGATCCCATTTTTTCTCAGATGTCATATTTTAGATTTTGGAGATGTTACTTTTTGTGGTATTTATAAACTAAATTCATCTATGAATTTCAAAACAATAGTCTAATTAGACTATTAGATTAATTAAAAGAAGCAAGAGCAATGACTTATAGAGCTGCGATTTAAAATTATACAGTTGAAGCAGCTACTGGGGTCTTGAATACCGGAAGAGAACAAATTGCTCTTTTGAACGAATGTCGTAATTTAATTAATGATGAAGAGTCCCGCGAGTGCCCGTCGTCATAAAAACTACATCATGATTAGGGTTGTCCACACCCAGCATTTTACATGTTTTTATATTTAATTTCAAAAACCGTTAACTAAAAGTCGTCGAATAGGAGATGATTGTATCTACTTTCTTCCTTTACAATTTGTTTCTGTTCACTTCCTGTACATACGCCTCTTCGAAGGTGCGCCACAATATCCATAATGTTTAACAACTTGTCTCCCCGTCCAGCCGTCATCCGCTACCCTCTTTAGGTCATCGATCCATCTAGCTGGAGGATGTCTCACACTGCGCTCATTGGTACGTGGTCTCCACTCGAACATTCGTTTGCTCCAGCGGTTGCCAGTTATTCGCCTTACCTATGTGACCGGTCCACTGCCACTTCAGCGTGCTTGTCTTTTCTGCAATGTTGATTACTTTCGTTTTTTGGCGAATTCGTTCATTCCGGAAAAAATCCGAGAAATGCTGTCTCAATAACTCCAGTATTGAGTTATTGATTTTAGCAATAAGACTCCAGTAATAAGTGATTTTAGCTTGTCCACGAGCTAAAAGATATACTTACGATACCGTGTATAAATTCAGTTTGATGCCAAATACCTATAATTACATCATTCCCGTTTGTCAATTATTATACTATTAACAATTGATAATTAAAAAGCTTTAAGTAATGTATGTTTAAAAGTTATTATTAGTTATTTTATTACTGTTTATAATGCTATTCACGAAACTAAAACACTTACATGAAAGCGTTCAATCTTTTTGCGTTATACAGTAAAAAGATTTATCGCGATGTGTAAACTCGATTACAAACAGATACATTATTATAAATTTGTCATATAAGCATTGAATCACATGTAAACGTCCTCTCATGTGACTCAATGTATATAGTGCTATTCAATCTTATTAGTGCATATTTCTATAAATACTTGTATTTACGCAACGAAAATGAAGATTGTAAAATGATGCAATTCTTTCCGTGTCGGCTGCAGAAAATTCGCTTTTTGTTTGAATTCTTTTTTTGTTTCTACGCATGATTATATTCATTAGCGTAATCGGTGTTTAATTATAAATTTAAAAGTAATCAAACAGACGATTATGTCATGCTCGTTTTCTTTAATTTTGTTTGTAATGTTTGATTAAACAGATATAGGAACTGTATTGGACTCTATCCTAATCGATTTGATTATCGAAAATAATTATCAATATAAACTGTTTTATTTAATCCAATATCTTCTTAGACCTGCAAGTTATTTCGATTACCGTGTACGTCGACTGATATGATTCGACATTTGAGCTATCATCGACTGACGAAACGAGCGTAATTCAGAAGTTATACATTTTATCATGAAGTTATACATACATTACAGAAGGAACCACTGCTCTATTATCTTGGGATTCCAGGAATTATCATAAAACTTTATCAGTTCATTATCATATAGGGCTCTTTTTAATCCTATATTGTGATAACACGTGATAACATTGTATAACTTCTGAATTAAACAGCATGACTGTTACCATGGGCGGCGGTAACACTTACCATCACGTGGGACTGTTTGCTCGTCCGCTCACTAATATATAAAAAAAAAAAATCACAATTACATCACAATCATCTTTACGAATCATCTAAAATGTTTGTTCTTGTAGAAAAAGGGTTACATTTTGTTGACATCTCATAAATACCCACATAGTTTTAAAGTAATATTTCTCTCTAGCTATACTAGAAATTGTTTCTGAAGATGGGACATGGTACTTAAGCTAATCGTAACAATAAGCTCAGTTGCATGTTGCATAAATAATTAAAAAGTTTATTTTTTAAGTATTTACTACCATAGAGTTGATACTCACTTTACATCTTTTAGTTTTTAGAACTGTTACTTTACTATACCAAAATGACTCGACAGAATTTTAGCAAGGCACAATCGCGCACTGGTTTATTTGCCAACCACGATTCGTATAAGGCAGTACCTATTGTCCTTATTGTGGCTCAGAATGAGTGTGTACTTGATAAATGACTTTAGCACAATATCAGCCACTTTATTTAGTTTTTCTTGTGGCTCTTCTCCAAGAATTATGAGTGAAGCAACATTTAGGCCTTTGCTGCCATAAACTATGAAATGAAGAAAAACCTAATGGATTAATCGACAACATCATCCGTCTGTATACAAATATCTAGATTGTCCTTGGCTTCAGTTCTTTGCATTAATTGAGCTTTTACAACATAGTCCTTTCTGCCCAATAAATAATCTTTTGACTCCATCACAGATGTATAATTCTGTGGACCGCATTTTGCTATCAGAGAATAAACTTGCAGTAGACGCAGCCATTTTATATGCGTTATCATTTAATTTAAATTTAAGATCGTTTAAGTCGATTATCAGTAATATTTTTAAAATCATTTAAACTAATTGTAGGTCAGCACAAATAAATTTATTTGAGGTTAGGTTATTTGTTTTTATAGCAGGAAAAGTGGCAATAATTGTAACTTTTCACTTCGCAATATAGTTTTAGATTACCAAAACTGCAGCAACCATTAGTTTTCCTGACATAATAACTGATCGATTATGTCGGAGATTTAACTGAGATAATCCTGTTAAGCAATAGATAAATAAAAGCTACAGAAACGTAAAGGCACACAGAATCTATACCAGAGATGTAGATAGTCAACCCAAGTGCATGAAATTGTATGGAAACGAAGCGTGTGAAGTCACGAGTATATTTTAGTGATGGAAACCACTCACCGATGAAACAAAACATCTCCCTTGACTCGGTTCACCACCAATGTCGAATTTATACAATTGATTATAGCGCAATTGGGCAATTAGCGTGTAACAAGACTTGCAAGCGAAACGGGTCTGAAAGCCTAAGCCGTCCGCCAAGCTTGACGCTAACTTCGGGCACGCCGCGAACTTATGCATAACACAAAAATAACTTTTTTATAAACCAAATAACAACAACATAAATCATACTCCAAAACTGAATAGAAAACTGACAGTAGTAGAGACGATGAAATGAAAAAATATACTACTAATCTTAGAATAATAACGCTTATTCTAAGCCACGAACTCAGTGTCAAATAATTTTCCCAGAGCAATGTTTTAAATTTGTTTTAGTGGGATCTATAATGTCAGTGGGAAGCGCATTCCAGAGATTTATGACAAAAACATTTATGAAGATCTACCTAAAGAAACCTGGCATACATAATTCGCTAGTCACATATCTCCCTCTCCCTTCACTTAACTAACTCAAATAAATTCATTCATTGATTCATTTCTACATTAGATATTATATTAAATAACACGAAACTTAAAATAGATTACAGATGAATAGACTGAATCCATCGTAAATACGAGTAGGTGTTGACACAAACCACTTTTGACATCACTTTCTAAATGATTGCGTAATTTGCGCCCAATATGTTAGGTAATAAGGTATAGGTGTGACGCAAGAGATGATAATAAAGTTGTGGAGGTACATATTTACTTGCCCCGAAGGTCGCCTCAACTGGTACAGTACCGTAGTGTACTACGGCAGTAAACAATTATAATATCTCAACTACGAATATTGTTTGTACCGACTATAATTATTCTTTGCTTAATACTAAGATGAAACATCTCTTAGTTAAACGAATTTATTTTTCAATGAACATCTAGTGAGGCGCATAATGGAATAAGATCTTTCATATTATCCCCCCCCCCTGTCCCTTTGAGTATAGAATATCATGGGATAAAAGAATATCCTTTTCCATTATACTCTACTCCCCATACCACCCTATCCTCGTCCAAGGAAGAATGCGAGATATTAGGTATAAGCCACCTTCGTGATATAAAAAAAAAAACTTGCATTAATATGAATTTTAATTGAATAAAACAGGATACAGTCAATACATTCCCGGGAACGATACTCGTAGTTACCTCCCTATCCAATAATTCCTTATGTCCTCCATCAAATCCTTTAGGCGGAGAAAGACAGATTCGTAGAAGGTCAGATTCGGAGTACGTCCGTTAGGTCAGATTCGGTGTAGCTCAGTTTCGGAAAAAGTCCATTAGTACACTTAGAAAGAAAAAGGAAACTTATGTAAAAATCCAGGTAAGTAGATATGCCTGTTTGTAGTTACAGAGTGCAGGTTCGATCCCGGGCCTGCACCACTGAATATATTTTTTACATTTACAATATAGTTATAGTTTATGACTCGGGCTTACATTATGTATTTATATGCCAAGTTTCATTAAATTCCTAGTTCTTTTTGCATGACGCGTGCTCAGACAGACAGACAAAATTTTTGAAAATGTTTACTTTGGTCTTGGTAATGGGCTAATTTATAGACAACAGCATTTATTTTTTTCTAAAAATAGTGAATGTACAGACGTTTTTACTATTTTTATGTATGTATAAGATATATTATAGATTTTTTTATGTTTTTATTGTTTTTTATTTGGTTATAATTAATATTTATTCTGATTTAACTTACTATGATTATTACTTTTTACTATGACAGTACACACGCCTGACGTACCCAGAAGCTGACCTACTCACAATCCGACATAATAAGAATCTAACATATATTACAAAACCGATTTTCTATGAATCCGACCTATTCCGTCTAATGCCATCAAATAATAAACCATATACGGACCTTAGAATAAAAAACAACAACTATGTACTATGAAGCCCATACAAATAAATAATATGAAATAAGTGCATGTTTAAAGAGAGAAGAAATGCGAGTCCCATATTTATTCAATATACATTGTGTATTCATTTGTGTATACAGTGTATTCATTTGTGTATATCATTTGTGTATTCAGATGATGAACTGAGGCCGATAAAATAATTAAAGTAAGTTTCGTCGTCCTCCCTACCAGCCAGTTTGCAATATAGTAACCGTAATCGATTAATATTGAGTAAACGCTCAAATTACAAGATAAACATTAGTGGAGCTCTTTTAACACGTTTGGCCTATTTGTAACGTAAACATACATATAGATACATAGTAATAAATATACATTCAGCATTGTTTGTTTGTTAGTTTTTTCTAAAACGAATAAACTTTAATATAAACTTCGAGTGCGTTTAAATTTTACAACCTCGGCCAATGCATAGATCACACTGAAAATTACCGGAACTGGCCACTTATATAAACAATATTTTAAAAGTAATTACAATATTAAAAAATGGAACTCTTTGGCTGTAGAATAAAGTTAACAGTCATTTGTTTTTCATTGCTGTGTCATTTTAAAAATTGCGTGTCTGCATTACGATGGATTTAACAAGTGAAAATTTTCGCTGTATGATTTTCTACGATTTTAAGTGTAATTTGACAGCTCAGCCAAACTGCTTTTGGCGATGAAGCACCAACCAAGACGACAATTTATAGCTGGTTTGCAGAATTCAAGCGCGGTCGTGTCAATCTTAGTGTCAATCTTGCTGTCGAGAACAAAAACATCGATGCTGTGCGCCATATGATGAAAACAGACAGGCATGTGACCTACCATGAGATTCAGGCATCCTTAGGCATAGGCGTGAGTCAGATGCAATCAATCTTACACAAATATTTGGCTGTGCAAAAGCTGTGCTCGCGGTGGATCCCACACAATTTGACTGACGTTCAAAAAACGGAACGCGTCACTTGGTGCAATGCCATGCTTACCAGATTCAACGAAGGGGCGTCAAATTTAGTGTGGAACATAGTAACAGGTGACGAAACATGGATATACAGTTACGATCCCGAAATAAAGCAGCAATCGACCATTTGGGTCTTTCAAGATGAGCCGAGCCCCACAAAAGTGGCGCATGTGCAAAGTGCCGCGAAGCAGATGATCGCTTCTTTTTTTTAGAAAAACTGGGCACGTGGCTACTATTGCTTTGGAGAATCGTTGTAGCGTAAATGTTGATTGGTACACGACCATTTGTTTGCCGGAAGTTATTGATGAACTCCGTAAAAACAATCGTAAACGCCGCATAATCTTGCACCATGACAATGCACCAGCCACGGCTAGTGACAATCTCACACGGCCAAACAGACAAACGCCTTTTTAAAGGCGAAAAACGTAGAACTCATGAGCCATCCATACAGTCCCGACTTGGCACCTTGGGACTTCTTCTTGTTTCTAAAAATTAATTACGCGGTCAACGATTTTCATCGCCAGAAGAGCCTGTCGAAGAGTATGAAAAACATGTTTCCGAGGTCACCACGGAGGACTGGAATAAATGTTATGGAAATTGGTTTATTCGTATGAAAACGTGTATTGACGCTCACGGAGAATATTTTGAGAAACAATAAATTGATTTTGGCCATTAATTGTAATTTTTTCTTATTCATTCCGGAAACTTTCAGTGTGGCCCTCGTATTCGCAATTCTCTGAGGAGAGGAAGATATGTGATTAGCGAATTATGTATGCTAGGTTTCGTTGGATAGATCTTCATAAATAAATTCTTCATTAATCTCTGGAATGCGCTTCCCACTGATATTAAAAATCCCACTGTAACAAATTTAAAAAGATTGCTCTGGGAACATTATTTGACACCGAGTTACTGAATAAGCGTTATTATTCTAAGGTTAGTGGTATATTTTCTCAGTTCATCGTCTCTACTACTGTCAGTTTTCTATTCAGTTTTGGTGTATGATCAAGTATGTATATATGTACATAGTAGTATATGTAGTAGGTACATAAGTACCTACATATTAGTACATACATCTCCATAGTGCATGTACTATGTATGTACCTACTTATGTACAGAGTACTTATATATGTATTTTGCATTTATGTAGATGTAAGCATATTTTTGTATGTATGTAGGTATATTTAATTATATATGTTACATTACGTTACATTTTTTTGTACTTCGTTTTATAATTCAAAACTACACCACCCCTAAAAACGTGAACTCGTCATCCTGCTTGAACAGCGTGGCGTTTTAAAGCCATACATCCGCCATACACAGGACCTTTTACCGATACTTGCTTGCAATATTTCTATGCCAACAGGTCGTCGAACGAAAGTCGTCGAACGATAAAAAGGTGTGTTCCACCCATTACAATTTATGGGCTCCTTCTACCATTATTCATGGGAACTAAAATAGGGCGTTAGTCGCATTAACGAGCTACGTCCGAATAGATATAACGCAGAAAGAAAATTTCATAACATTTGCCTATGAATCTACTATTTATGAGCATGTTAAAAACGGTCTGTAATTAAATATTAAACTGTAGTTAAACTTTTTGTAGATTTCTTACATTTTTCGGAATATTGTGAATATCTACATACACTGGAGAAATTTTAATAGTGACATTCCATTGTCGATGCTATGTCGATCGCGTACGAAACGCAACGTGACGTCCTGTATTATAAACATTCCGCGTCCTAATAGCTGTGACCCAGTGACCTTATTTGTTGGCATAAATCACGATTATTAAAGCAGAAGCGTCCTTGCGATTAAGTATATCAACACACGCATAAACCTAACCTACAGATACGATCTTTATCACAGTAGTATGTTGATTATATTATTTATATATTAAAATAAATAATATAATCAACTTATATATTAAGAGTGGTGATAGCCTAGAAGTTTATATTCTCGCCTTTCATTCGCGAGGTCGAGTTCGACCAATACCACTGAGTTTCATTTAAGGTACGGATTTTAAAAAATATCTCTGGTACGTATGTTCCAGCATTAAAAAAGATATCTGAAGTATATGTATGTATTCACCAATGCGCACTGAGCCTGCATGGTGGATTATGGCCCGAAAGCGCCTACTGTTTTTTACTAGGGAAGGCCCGAGCCCTGCAGTGGGACGTTAAAAAGGCTAAAAACAAGGGAAAATATTAAGTGTTTAATATAATCAACTTTATCAATATACAAGTATAAGTACCTATATTGCTATATATCTCTGCCAGCCTGAACTTATTCATGAATTTTAAGACTAAATAAATTATTCGTCCCACTAGAGGGCACAGACCTTCCCTAATAAATCAATCGGATGTATTGAGCCGTAATCCACCACGTACCAGTGCGGATTGGTGGATACACGAGCTCAAGACTTTTTAAATTCTCCATCATACGGGTTTCCTTACTATGTTTTCCTTCATCGTCGACGTAGTGATAATTTTTAAAATTCCTAGTAGGAATTTAATGGTACGGACTGAGAATTTGTACTTACGACCGCACGAATTAAAGTCAAGTACCCTCCTAGGCAATCGCCGTTTTTACACGTACAATTATTTATTTGTTTGCCTGCAAAGGTGTGTCATGCTATACTTTTGTGTTTATTATTCTACAGAAGCATGTCAAGCGTAACTGTTGAGTAATTATTGAAATATTCTTAGATATCAATGATACCTTAAGCTTAAACTTGAGTACCACCTTAAAGTACTAACATAACACTTATTATTTTTATATACACCAATATTAGTATATCTCAATATAATTTAAATAATACCTAAGTTACAAACGGATTATAAGTAATCCGATAGTATTACTAAGTTCTCGCTACATTACCTTAGGTTTAAAATAATTATCTATTTACTTAAGACAAAGTTGGAAATGTCGCATCATTTGGTGCGAACAGTACGGCTGATACAATAATGTTGTCGTTTTTCTTCAATTCCTGAAAGCACTTGGCATTTATTTATAGTTAGATGTATTTAAATAGCGCTAGTACACGTCAGTAGCCACACCTTGGCAAAGCAGTAAATGCAAACGACTAAAAATATCTATAACTGCAATTTCAATAATACTTTGGAGGAATTTTACGTAAAATTAACTTCTAGTTTACGAGTACCAGATTGTTTTACGAGGTATTAACGTAGTCACGAGTATTAATATACTTCCTATGGGTAGACCTGATCCATAAGTTCAAAGACGCTCAGTAAGCAAATATACGCTCGGAGTTTCTTGGCGGGATAAGATCCGAAACGAAGAAAGGCGAAAGATCTAAAGTCACCGGCATATCTCACAGAATGAGCAAGATGAAGTGGCAATTGCATGTCTTACAGCAGGACCAACAAACAATAGGGCAAACAAGTCCTTGAATGGAAACCACGAACCGTGTAGTGCAGCGTGGGACGCCCCCCGGTCAGCTGGACCGACGTCTTGAAGAAGTTCGCCGGTGATGATTGTGTTGTGAGTCGAAGATCGTGTGTGTTGTCGAGCCTTGGGAGAGACCTATGTCCAGCAATGGAGGGACATATGGTCATATAATGGTATGGTATTGTAACTTACCACAAGCTCATAATGATAATTAAATATTACGTTATATTTATGTGTAAGCGATACCTACATAATATATAAACCATCTGAATTAATTAAACATTCTTTATTACTAGAAAAAGCTTTGTAAATCGTTCTAAACAAGTTTTAAACAAACGTCCTGAAGTATTAATGATATGAATGATAAAAGGCTTTTGAAATTTAATTGAAACCGTCTATACTATTTCGGGAAAACATCTTCCTGATATTTTTACAGAAATTTCCATATTAGAAAGGTAATTACTTATATACCGACTGTTAAATTCAAATGGAAAAAGGGGATAAGAACACGTAGTTATAAAATTTAAGAATATACACTAAGTACTGGTATTATGTGTATTATTATGTGCGAAATACGGAACAAATGACAACAAAAAAACTGAAACATGACTACAGAACATGACTACAATGTTCAAAAACTAATAACATGTGAGTAAGAGTACATAATAATGTACAACAATGAAAATTATTATGAATCAGGTTAACAGCGCAGTTAGCCGAGGTTCATAACAACGCAATTCACCGAGTGTCGTGTCAAACGTTTGATTACGTATGCCTTTGTTTATCTGAGGTATAACTTCAGGTTATCTGTTAGTTAGTACTAACTGTACTTGCAACTTCGCTCGCTTGGCACTTCCGTTTCATTCCCACGGAAACTTTATAGTTTATCTTGATATATTTCAATGTTATTATAATAGAACTGTGTTGTGGTCATAATGTATTTTTATTTAGTTTCTTTAAAGTATATTAAAGTATTTTACTTTAACTAAAATCCATCAATTGTTTTCGGATCTGTATTATTCGTAGTGTATACAGCAGTTAGGTTTATTTTTTAAATATTCCATAGACAAAACCTCGTGTACTTTTTATTCAGTTTCGTGTATAGTAACTACGAGAATGGTGATCACATACGAACATTTTCTTTGATGTGTGAGACAATTAAATTATACCTACTCATTTTGTACGCTGGTGTAGAACGAGCAACAGGTCAGACTCATTAGGTTGACCTATTGATAACTCAATAGTTACGAGATTTAATGGTTAGAATCGAATGGTATTTTAATGTGTATATAAAATTCTCTTAACAATATTATTTATACAAATTAGCGCTGGCCATCGATACCTAACCAAAAAACCTGCTCGTGATTTACTGGTATTTTAAGTCGTATAACGAGTAAGGAAAATATTAAGGATACCACAAAGCTTTTTAGTTTTTCTATTCAAATAAAAAAATAGTATTAGTTGGTATTCGAATAAAAACAAAATAGGGAATGTTTTTACTTTATTGAGCAAAACTAGGAGTGCCCGCGACTTTGTTCGCCTGAACTTTAGAGTAACCATGGCAACTCTATAAAAAGTTAAATGTTAGCTCGGCACATGAGCTATAACTATGACAAACTTAATTAAAATCGGTCCTATAGTTCTTAGGTACGTGATGTGTGTTCAGACAGACAACAATCCCAAAAATTGTACTTTTGGGCTTTATATTAATTGTACTTTACTTTTTTTTCAAACGGCTGTTACAATTTTATTACTATATATGTAAAGTATATGAAGCGGTGATAGCCTAGGGGTATCTATACTCGACCGACATTCGTGTACTCGTGAGTTCAAATCCTCGGCCCGTAGTACCTACCTACCACTGAGGTTCTACGTATGTACCTACGGATTTTTAAAAAATTACATTAGCTCGATGTTGAGAGGAAAACATCGTGAGGAAACCCGCATGCTACAAAAATACAAAAAAAAATCTGGAGTATTATATGTATCCATCAATCCTCACTGGGCCCGCGTGGTGGATTACGGTCCGAAACCCCCCAATGATTTACTAGAAGAGGCCTGTGCCCTGTAGTGGGACATTAAAGTCTGATAAAAAGTGAAAAGTATTTTAATACCAAGAAAAAGGAAAAAGCTTTCCGATAGCCCTAATAGTAGGTAATTTAAAACATTGTTATACTAGTGAAACGTCATGACAAATTCAAGGAAGGTATGATCTTAGAAAGAGTTACATATTTAATATGAGACAGAAAGTACAATGTACAGGTAAGCACAGTTCTAGACTATAGATAGCGCTGAAATTGTTTGCAATTTGCAACGATGACATGTCATATTGCTAACAATCTATTATTATTAGAGTTGAACGAATCGGTTACTATTCGATATTTGGCCTATTCGGCCCTTTTTCGATATTCGGCCGAATAACTATAAGTTGTCTTGCAAGCAGGATATTTTATCATGAAAATAACCTTTTTATAATTTTAATTGTTTATTTTTCTATTGGTAATAACATATCTACATATTGTTTGAAATTAGTAATCAAAATTTAAAAGCGGTAGATTGTGAAGCTGGTTTCTCTTCTCTTCATACGAACTTTCTGCTTCTGAAAAAGGCTCTCCGAGTAAACACTACTTCCAGGTGGCAACGAATACTTTGCAGCAAGCTTTACTAAGCCTTGAGAAAATCTTGCTTTATTTTTACCCAACCAAAAATGTATTTTTATTCCTATGTAATTATTTTAGATTAAGGTAAATAAATATCTAGATCTACTACAATTGCATTGTTTTTCGGCAATTACCTCTTCAAACCATTCCAAGAAGGATCTGTAAATGCTCTGACTAGGCTCATTATCGGTCCTTTTTCGTTTAGTATTAACAAGAGACGAGCTGGTACTTTCGTCGCTGCTTGATTCACGGAATAAACCCTGTAGTAAAACATGCTATTGGACTTTTTCTCCCTTTGTACTTTGTCAGAAAAGATATCCATTTTAAATCGAGGGTCTACTAGTCGCCAGCAAATATTTTGTATCCTCATCAAGTTTTGAAAAACGTTGCTTTAATCCTTGTTGCGTATCATAAGGGGTAAGATCTGATGCATTGACTTTGTCACAGTAACGCTTCAGAGTTACAACATGTTGAATAGCTTCAGATATAGGTACAACAATATTCAGAACTAGTAATTTTTGTTACTTTTTCAAATGGTTTTAGTATACTGAAACAATACTGACTTCATCTAACTTATTCCTGATGCGATTAAGGATTGAATTTCCAGACAGTTTCATTCCCGCGGGATACTAGAAGTTTTACATCGCGAATAGAGATTGCTAATCACCGCGAAATCATCGGTATATTTTAAAATGCAGATGGAAATAAAAGGTGTTAGTCAATTTTATTTTTAGTACAATACACAACTAAAACGAAGCCTTATAATGAAAAAAAAGTGGCTAGTGACGTCCGAGTTCTGATGGTAAACAAATGTATCCGCATTTTGCATTTTACGGGATCCATAGGTTTTCTGTATTGAGCACGGGATACTACTTTACCAAATTACAATCCCTGAATGCAGCACTCTACCAGGACATGACGAAATAACATGACATGGCATGTTAACTTATGAATATACTCGTAAATACTGCCCTCCTAAGAACATTTTTAGCATTAGTAACATTTTTTTACGAAAGATAAGTAACATTATTTTCGGAATTAAGAATAAACAAAGTTAATACCTATTATTTTTGTTTTATTCAAAACTCCAAGTTTCTATCATAATTTTAAATTAATGAAAATTTTACCAAATTTTTTTACTCTTATTGAATACCATAGTGTTACTCGTATTAGATATTACACTGCTTGCGACCAAGTGAACACAGTTTGTAAACCTAATTTTACGTTGAGCCATAGCCCAGAACATCAATTTATTTGGGGTATGCTGTAGAAGGATGAGAACTCTAGAAACGTTTATTTATTCATTACTAGCTTCTACCACGGCTTCACTCGCGTGAATAAGCAGCTGTAAAAGATTTTCAACACCTGTAAAAGCACCGACGTGATTGATTTCACGGATGAAAATCCAGTCAGTAGTTATTGAATAATTCTATTAAGTCACTCTTTTATTATCCTCTATAACTCAGCTTCCTTGTGTCATATGAAGATGACACATGTACCAGTTTTCCTTCTGAATACATAGCTATACACTAGTGAAAACCCGATCAAAATCCGTTCCGTAGTTTTTACGTGATGTTCAAACAAACAGACAAACATACAAACATAACGTACAATTTAAAAAAAGAAATACTGTCTTGGATTCTGTAGCTTCAAAAGAGACCCCCAATTTTATCTTTTTTCAATTATGTCAATGTACAGACTCGTCCCTTTTACTGTTTTATTATATGTATAGAATCGCTGGTGATCCCAATGAAGAAAATAAAAATCAAAGGAAAACGTCAGCGTACTTTGTTTTTTTAGACATTTTTCTTAGCAAAAAATGAAACGCCGCAATAGGAAGTGATTGATGTTTTTATGCATCAAATACCCGTTGATGTTTACTTTAACGTGACCTACATAGACGTGTACCTACTCCATTTTTATCAGTATGCGTGACGGTTTGTAAAATCCGCAGTAAAAACTGTCTTCGCCCATTATGGCTCGTCACTGTAGCGTGTCAAACGGAAAAACGGTTATCCATGGACCAAAGGGCCTTGCAGCTTACTGAGTACTATTAACTTTTTACCAATCAAATTGAAGGTCGACACGGCATTCATCATTGTAAAGGAAAATATTAACAACAAATCTATCAATGGGTTTATTTGAATGTATCCAGTATAAACGTATTTGGGAAATTGCTTCTGTACTTTTAACATCGGGAAATGAAACATCCATAACACATGGTAAAAAGATTTTTTTTTATTTATTTTTACTTATAATATATTCGCATTTTTAACGTTGAATTTGACGTGCAGACCACGAGTAAATACTTTAGTGATAAACGACTCAACACAAAATAAGGCCCACTCCGTGTTTTGTATCTAAACTACTTATATACGAATAATAAAATTAGTTCTAGTACTCCAACATGCAGTCTATCTATCTACACATCATAAACAGTTCTTTAGATACTTTGAATAATTTATGAAGTATAATAACAGTTATTATCAGTACCTACCTTAATTGTGGGAAACAAAGTGTCATCTACTTATTCAGACTGTTTTTGCGCCTTATTTACCTGCTGGCACAAATAAAGTAAGCTTAGGAGAGATCACGTTAAAATTTTAGTGTTCTAATTTATTTATGTAAACCGCTCACGGGCGGTTTAGAACCCCTCAGCATTCGGAAAGACGTTGCGTCTTTCTGTGTGTTCTACCGCCTGTACAATGGGGAATGCATTGAAGAATTGTTCAATATAATTCCCACCTCGGGTTTCTACAACCGCACCTCCCGTCACAAAAGTGCGGTCCATCCGCATTTCACCGATATGGAGGTGTCAAATACTGTTCGGTCGAAAAATCATTTTATACCGCGATCCCGTAGGCTGTGGAACGAACTGCCTCAAGAAGTCTTTCCATTAAGCTACGATGTGGGGTTCTTCAAAAAAGCTGTGAATAGGATTTTGCAAGGTCGGCGGTGTACCCGCATACCTCCTGGTGTTGCAGGTGTCCATAGGCGGCGGTAACACTTACCATCACGTGGGACCGCTAGCTCGCCCGCCTACTTCACTATAAAAAAATATAGTATTCAAATATTACATTGTTATTTATAAATGAAAAAAAATGGGATATATTCGTATTTATGATATCTTGTACTTTATTATGCTAAAGCTAATTAGTTATAAACTAAAAAAAGCGCAAAAACACAATCGTGTTGCAAAAAGATCAATCGATTTTACTCATTCGAAATATTGAGTGATAATGATAAATTGTAACTTTAATTATATTCAAGTGATGCTTAAAATAATTTAAAAAAAAACTGTCACACTATTAACTGTCATTATTGAAAATATTTTATAGAAAATATAGTGTTAACGGCATGAAATAATCAAAATATAAAATATTGATCGGTAATAATGTTTATGCAGCTTTGTTTCATATACACCACGATAACGTATAGTTAGTATTATAATTTGTGCCGGAGCCTTACGTCGCGTCGTATCGCCATCTTTAAAGCAATAGTAGGTAATAAATATAAATAGCCTGAACGATTGCTTACCTTGATTTTATTATTCCCGGCCATCTTTAGGATTATATAGTCTGTAGTCATGAACGGGATAATGTACCCAAAACCATTCGGTCCCAGGCCTAGCCTATGTTACCGATGGTTATAGGTTGACCTGTTGCTGACTGTGCCTAATTAAATGACTATCTACGGGCGTATATACCTACTTGTATTCATTTGAATCAAATGTTGGTCTATTTCCGCATTAAGAAAACGTAATTAAAATCTATTTGATAAATTACAAGTCGATGTTATTTTTATACCTACCCGTAAATCGTCTGCCCACCCGGAATCTCTCTTTCAAAGCCAATGCTCACCACTGGAAATAACAATATATGTATTTATCTGTAATAGAATAGAATAGAGCACGGCTCTGTACAACTGGCTGAATGCGCCTAGAATCCAGGCTAATGTCAGTTGTCAAGTTTCCCCCTGTTCACTGTAGCCAACTTAGAGTTACTCCTCATAGAGGTAAAGAAATCGCAAGAGGGATTTTTTGGAGGTAAACATATTTTGATTAAAAATATTATGTTTAAGAAGAAATCCGAAAAAAGATAAATTCAATATTTGATTTCTAAATCATGACTAATTGAATGTCGCTAGATCTTTCACTAACGTAAGTCACTGTTTAGTAAGTAGTGTTTATTATATTGTATTTTTTTCCAACTCCCTGGTGGTGTACTTTATGATAATAAAGAATTTTGTGGCAAAAAACTAAAATATAGTGTATATTTTTTCACTCAAAACGCTTTATAACTGAAATTATTACAATTAAGTATATTATATTTGTAAAATGCTCCAGCATCTTAGAACTACATGTGGGTTGGATTCATTCTGACTAACGGCAGACAGTTTTTACGGTGGTCTTCGGTGAGAGGGGTAACTTGGCATGTCGATTGCGCCCAGCGGCTGTGGGATTGCAGCATGCACCTTCCCCCTCTCCTTCGAACTCACGGCTAATCTAAACCACGATCTCACGTGACTTTGTTCTGCAATTTCAGGTGAACCAGTGCGGTGCTGGTCGTGTTCCTCGGACCTCAACCACATGTGCCACGACCCGTTCATAAGCAGAGCGGAGAACTCGTACCTGTTCCAGTTGTCCAACTGTGACGCCAACACTGGAGCTACTTACCCTTATCTCACATCTTCCAAGTCTGTTTGCAAGAAGCAGAAGAAATACAGTAAGTTCGTTTAAAAAGTAATAAAATGCATCTTAAATCACCTACGATTTTATAGGAAAAAGCTTACATACTGGCTTTTGACGGGAACTTGGGAAGTAAAAGTCGAGTTTTTGTTTTGTTATTATATAAATTGTATATTAATTGTGTATTTGTGGATTAATAGTGATAGTTTATTAAACTTCGTAATTTATTCAAGGGCGTAAAATTTGTGACAATCAAATAAAAGCAAAAGACTGCGTGTTTCGTGTGCTTACTTACTTACTTCGACGGTATTGTTATTTTGTTTCGTGACTTTTGTCTCATTTGTCAATTTAGGTAGGTATAAAAAAAATCTAATTAAATACTAAAATAATTGCGAGTTTATCACTGCAGCAAAGGGCACAAATCATATTGTTGCATGAAGGAAGAGGGCTTAAATTATAAGTGCTATATCACATTAATGGAACATATCTCCGTTCACTGCAAGATTTAGCATCCGGCGACACGAAGACTGAGGGAACTTAACTGATCATTGACGCAATTCAGGATGATTGCAGATATTAAGCACAGCGCAAGTTATGTAGGTAAATAGGTACTCGTACTACTAAGATTCGTAATACGAGAAGGGCTTCACTCATACTAGTCACTTTGCTGCTTAGTATAACATTTTGTCACAATTTTAGACAGCGACCTTATAAACAGACGTGTATACGCAATTATAGTCCTTAAGGTAGTAAACATTTTTAGACCGCGATTGTTTTCATAAACATAATATAGTTTACTGCATAACTATACTTAAAGACGATAGACGGTGCATCCGGAGGGGTGCCAACTTTTGCCATTCTGGACTGAAGTTGGCAAGTACCTAGCGTGTATGTCCACGTGTGACGGTATCCATTTATTTTTCCACAAGTTGATTTAAACACCTTAGACTAACATTTTGAATAAAATTTGATTGTTAAAGGATTATTTTTTCTGTCTATAGTTGTTTTTAGTTCTCTATTTCGTCTCTCGTAAAATCAAAGAAGCATTCATATCAAGGACAATCAACTACCTACCGTATTCTCTTTTATTATTATTTATTACTATTCCATTATTATTTTATTGTACGAGTATAAGTAAGTAGGTACTATTCTTTTCTATTCAGAATCTGGCTTCGTTCCACACACATGACTACTTACCAGTTCGACACTAATTACACCTTTCGTAGTTCATTTAGATACAAGAAATAAGCAGAAGTCAGATCTTTTTATTAAATGTCATCCGAACGCGAAAACTTTATTTTTCAAAATTTTCACAAGCTTTACAAAAATTCTAGACGTATTTAGAATCATGTGCAAGGGTATCATTATCCATTACGTTATCTAATTACATACTTGTCAAACGTATCAAGTATATAGTTGCATATACCTCCTACACGTAGTTTACCGCAATTATCATATGAAACACTGACTCACTTCTTCATTCGTTATCCTTGTATGTCGAACGCCTACGATGCCTAGATGCAATATAATGCATTGACGATGATGCAGTAAAATAAAAAAACAAGAATGCAACAATCATGTTTACTCTATACGCTCCACCCCTGCATCACATCTATACAAAATCAGTCCTTTTTAGTAGTAAATCTTAAGGGACACACATAGCAACAAAGTAGTCGTTATCGCTCAAATTAAATGGAAAAACGAGTTGTACATATCGTTGTTATTTATTTTTACTTAATTAGGTCAAAATCGAATGGCTTTATAGAATGATACGAATACTAATAAGTAGTCTACAGTCAACTACTTTACCATTTTCGAGTGGGTACCTACCTAAATTTTTCTCTGACATTATCTGCATAAGTTCTAATATCGTATCCAACGCATAGTAGCCCGATAAAGATAAAATATAATCGTTTGTTCTTGAACCCACGATTGCATTCACTTAGGCTCGCCCTACGCATAGGTGTAACTGTTTCATTCACCGTTACTTCATCATTAGGTCAATGATTCAACTTACGCAATCTTGGGCTCCGTTTTAAAACTAGCATCTGTCAGTTTCATCGTTCCATTATGGCTTGTTACAAGTAATGAACCGAATTTGAATGGAATACTTATAATAACTTTTAATACACATTTAAGAAATCCTTTAAGGACGATTCCTCCTACGTCGTATTTTTACTAAACTTATTTTTATAGAGAAAATGTGGCAGACAAGTACTTATACAGTGCACCTGGTGATAAGTGGGTACCTACTATCGTCCATAAGGACATCCGCGACACACGCCAAAATGAGTCTAGTATGTCTAACATTAGCACGCCTCCGGATGCGCTGGCTGGGGTATCTTTGGAGAGTAAAGAATTGATTTGTAGGGATAATTGGGAAAATTGGAAGGGATACGATAGGTTGAGATTGGAATGGGCTCTTTCGTATCTTCGCTTTTATTCCCGTTACACCGAGTTTTTACATGAAAACACTCTTTTATTGCTGTTAGATTAATGCAATTAATGTATCTATAAGTATTGTTAGAAGTACCTACTTAAATTCTAGTTTCATTGAAACCTTGTATGGTTCAAGTAGAAAGTTGAAGAACGTGACACGCTAGTTTTCCCTTGATAATTATTTCATTTAACTTGAAATTATCTTTAATCTATGGTTAGAATCTATCTCCCTTGTTCCAAGACATTATGTGATTTCAATGTCATGGTAACTAATTATTATGTAATTGTCATTCTACTTCTATTGTTCTAGTCAAGACTGGGTACTAATTAAGACACTAGTAGTGCTATAAATATCATTGTACATACATATATTTCTCGTACATTCCTTTATTAATTACATGTACCTACTTACAACATCTATTGCATTATTAATTCTATACTCGTATATTAAACTCCATAACGGAACCTTCTCCCCATGGAAATGGGTGAAGGCACAGATAATATAACCCCTCATCACTCAAATGGGGATTGTAATGGGATGGTAAACTCCTCATCGTCACACTCTTGTCTAACCTCCGCAAACTTCAAATCTCCAAAGATAGGCAGCGCATCTAGACATGTGGCGAGGATTATTATTTTTTGGAAATAATTTAATTGCTAATAAATGAAGACCTCTGATTTATGGATTCCTGCACCCAATACGCAGACGTTGTTAAGAAAAGATAGGTATTGTTTCATACTGCAATGACTGAGCCAAAAGTTACTCAATCCTTATTCTAAGAAATATCTAAAACTGCTCCTGAAGTGTAGGTACTACTTGTATACATATGTACGATGCAAGGAAAATTGTACCCAAAGCCGCCGCATATTTGTAAATAATCATATGAGTGACATATATAACTTTATCATTAAAATTAGAACTAATCATTGACGTAAATAAAGAGACCATTTTATGACAGTCTTCTGTGAAAGTCAAGTGATCAATAGTGGCAGTAAGTAGATATGGGATTTTTTGTGTGAAGTGTGAAGACTGGTACCTATTGATAAATTACTTTAATTGGTGCAACTAGAACTATTTTCTCTTGCTTAGATAATTTAAAAAAATATATATTTTTGTTTTACAAAAGGGAGTAGGTACCTATTGTGCCTTCTAACATTATACAATTACGCTCGACACAATTCCCTTTTACGTACACATGCCAGTAGTCGTTTCATCTTTGTACGTTACATTCGTGTCTAAATATATTAAATGTAAAATCATCTGCAAACATTATTTTCCCGTCCCACATCATGTCTACAATATAAAGATGTCAAGGCCACCACCGCCCACCACCAAAGTACATTACTTTGGCCGTACCAAACAGCAAGGAAAGGCTGATAACGTTAGAGAATGGATAGCGCAGTTCACGTAATAACCTTGGTTAATGTGATTTTATCTGTCCTTCATAATCATATGCTTTTGACTAGACATCTTCGCTTTGAAAATACAGTCGCTTTCTGTTAACAGTTAACGGAGAAATGGTGGTGACTCGTGGATGCACGTGGAAGCGCGGTGACGACTACACGACCACCTGTCCGAGCTCCTCGAATGGGCCTAACGAGGTCACCACATTCTGCGAGACCTGCGAATACGATGGCTGCAACGGAGCCTCTGCTATCGGAAAAACCATAGCTTTACTTGTAGCACCTCTCGGCCTACTCCTGTTCAAGTAAACCACATACAATACGGGTGTAATATTTAGTGCAAGTGTACAAAGTTTCAGTTCGTTAATTGACATGTAAATAATAATTTTCACGCCCCCACCGCAACTGAAAATAACTTTACAACGATCTATACCAATTATGTAAGAAATGGGTAAATGAATCTACTTGTACCTAATTATTTTTAGTGCTGAAAAATGTAGGTATTTATGTAGGTAGATGTATATAAAGTGCTTTGCTGTTCCAGCACGTATATAAAGCACCAGATGTCAAAAATCGTCAAAGTTATGCACTAACACAATTATACGAGTAGTGCGCTCTAAATAGACATACATAGATGTCGCTTGGTAATACAAATCAGAGATATGATCTGTGTTTGTTAGCTTATACGCTTTAGTAGACAACTTATCCTACTTTAATACCCAAATTAAAATGATCCCAGAACAATTTTCCGGGGAATTAACTACCACCAATAATATAAATACTTACATTAAAAACATTCACAACTTACTACCTACATACCGTGTTAAGCTTTAAGTTAATAAGGTGTAACATATTTCAAGCAATTTTATCGCGTCTAATAGTTTATTAAAATATCTAGTGTTATTAAAATCAATAACAGAATCATGGAATAATTAACCAACTTTTCAGCAATCTATAATAACAGTATCGTCGTCTTTCCATTTAGTTGGCCAATATTCATTAATTACCCCCTTTTTGACACAATGGTGTTAAGATGTATTTTTAGGTATTTTTGATTTGTATTTTTTTGCTGGTAACGAGTGCCTTTAAAATTAACGTAGAATATAATCTTACAAATTAAGTGTAAATACTTTAAGTTGTATGCCTCACTACTTTGTTTATTATGGCTAATATAATTATCTATCGATGTATGAACGTAAATTGTACATGCAAAAGGATTAGCTAAACATTTCACCTGGCAATGTACCTAATTCGTAGCATAAATAACCATTCCTGAAGTTTGTTGAAGTTATTGTCTTGTTGGATGTGTACCTAATTATAATTTAGTTAACTAACAAACGCACTTTTCGAAAATATTCATATATTTACCTACCACTATTGTAAGTCGCAAATTAAGTGCCTGTAATAACGAAACCTTTTAGATAGGTAATAACACATACCTATGGTAGCTATGTATAACAAATATAGGTATGTAATAAGTAAATATTCATGTGTCCACATACTATGGAAAAATATTTGACCATTTACCTAAACATTCTATATAGTTACAATACTTAAAAAAAATATTTGAAGATTTAAATTTTTAAAGAAAATCAGCCATTGTCATGAAGACTTTCCTCTTACCCCTTACATTTTAATCATATTAGGGCGATAGATACATTCTATGTTCAACAATGAAATGGTCCATTCAGCGTCTATTATTAAACCATTCTTACATTTGTCTCACGGATTTATTCTACTAAAAAGTCAAATTCTTCCTACGGACCAGCGGATGTATTTTAAATTCCTACCAGCGAATTTAAAATCCATAAGTTTAAACTAAACTTTAATTGTTTAAATATACAGTTGCAAATGGCAATTTGGTGCGTACGCCTCAGTATAATTTAATTTTATGCCAAATTCAACTGTATACAAAGTTATTAGTTTAATTTAAATTGTTATCAGATTGATCACTTCATCGCCACTCCATTTAAGTGGGAATTAACGCTAAAGTCTAAAAACAAATTTTACTTAGATACTGTGTCATTCTAAACTATTTCTCAAATTCACCTATTGCACAGAATAATTACCTACACTCGTATATAATTTAAGTGTTATTGTTCTAATACCTGTGTCATCATTAGCAATGGTAATCTTGAAAATCAGCGTGTATTGCATTTAGGAGGAGGAAATTTCAAAGTAAAGATCTGGTAAAATACAATTATGTTAAATAAAGTGTAAAGGTGCTAAAAAAGATAAGAATTTACTGTAATAAAGTTGGTCACCAATTTGTTTTTTCTTTTCCCCTGATACCATACCATTAGACTGTCTCTCCTCTGCTGGATATAAGCCTTCTTCCCTTATCATCCTCCCGGTAAATCACTTGGTTACGCCCGACTTTGACTCTAATGTTTCCTTTAATAGCCATAAATTCCATTGCATGGCAAAGATCTGTCTTTATAGTCAAATGGGGCTTATCTTTAACAATTTATTGTAATAAAGTACGGTTACCAATTTGTTTTTTCTTACCCTTAATACCACACCGTGCGCCTGTCTCTCGGCCGCTGGATATAAGCCTCTCACAAGGATCGCTAACACAAACCGTCTTTTACTCTTCTCATTCAGTCACTAGCGGTGACACCCTTTCCCCTAATGCTCGCTTTATAGGCATAAATTCCACTGCAGGTCACAGATCGCCTCATAGTCAAAGTAAAAACTTTTTTTACTCTATTAAAATATAGTCCTCCGCTTTTTTCTTTTCTCCTAATACCATACCATCATCCTCTCTCCTAGCTATTTCGTATTTTGCCCATCTCATTCAGCCACTACCATTAATCTGAGTGGTTACAAAATAGCCTCTGTGCAAATTGCACAAAGTACCTAACGAATCTGTCTAATTTTTGACGGAGAACTGTTAAGGAGAGTGCACGCTGCAATACAACAGCCGCTGGGAACGCCCAACTGGCCACGTCACCCCTATCTCACAGAAGACTACCTTGAATTATACTGCACTTCCCATTTTACACGATTTCCATATGTATCCCATCCCATCCTATCCCTCCCCATTTTCTCAATCCATTCTTTAATCTGCAAAGGTAGGCAGCGCATCCGGGGGTGTGCTAACGTTTTTCAATCTGGACTGATGCTGGCATGTATCGGGGATGTCCATGGACGACAGGATCCACTCACCGTCAGGTGAACTGTATGCTCTTCTGCCGCCTTTTTCTATAAAACAAAAAACCAAAAGCTTATAATTGTGTGAACGCTGGGTTGGCCTATGCTTTAGATAAAGAATCATTTAAATCATAAATTTATTCGAAAATACATACATTTATATTAAAGATAATATTTTTATATGGACGGCATACAATTTCAGTCTTATAGAGTATAAGTTAGACAATTTCAGTTTTGATTAACAAAGTTGAGGTTTTTAATTTTGATTTCTACAGTAACAAATATAATAGAATCGTCTATTAGACTACGAGCTGGTTTATTTCTATTTTTTATTTATAATAAAAAAAAATAATGATATTGTTAATTCATTTATACTCCTATATGTGTGTACCTACACATTAAAATCAACAAACATACATAAAATAAAAAAAAAATACATTGATATTATTTTTTTTACCTGGATTTCGTTATACAATTACAAATGAAAAAAATAGTTCTTTTTAAATTATAATCAATTGTCAAATTCTACAAAATAAGTACTTGAAATAATATAATTACTGAGATTTTTAAATGAGTACAAATAGTGCTTTATAGTTTTTTCTAACCTAAATTTTACCATTGTAAAAAAGTGATAAAAATATTTCTTATTTTATATCTTACTGTCCAATCCTATATACTAATTCTATTCTATTCCTATCCTATATACTCATAAAGTATTGTCATCAAAAAGTTAATGCGCTTACGATTTAAATCCTTTTTGTACGGTGAGATTAAATGTATTTAGATTATGATCTAACTCTATTAAATACATTATAGAAGTAACTTCTAATATAAAACAAGGCTGATGAACACGTCATTTTATCATGTTTTGATCAAGAGAAGCGACAATGCGTGCAATTGTTGACAGCAATATATTTATTTAAACATTATTCAAATTGCAAACTGTTAAAAACGGGTCGTACCAGTTTGAACGCGCGATCAGTTTCTTGTTCTATCTGATCAGGGTGTAAGATTTCCGTGTGATCGCGTGATTCGATGCAACCGGCAAAATATATCTGATCATTCTTCTATCTGATCATGTGTCAGTTTTTTAACATATCACACTTAGTGGTTCATATTTATCTATAAAAAATAGAAGTATGCGGGGTAATCAAATAGGAGTATATTTCTTAAGTGTAGTACTAGATAGTAAAATTTCTAAAAAAAATAATGTTTAAGTCTATAATTTTTCAAAATCACAGGGAAGGCTGTATGCACAGGAAATACTTCCGTTGAGGCTGTTATGGCCGCTTGCTCGGAATCTAGTGTAAATTTAGACGGAGAGAATTGTAGCCCCATATTTGAGAACTTCAAAAATAATTATATGCACAGTAAGCATGAGAATGATAACAACTGAAAGCAACCAGATAGGAAAATCACGCCGTGGTCAGATAGTACAAGAAACTGATCGCGCGATCATACCAGAACAACACTAAAAACTTCCCATTGCGGAATACAGATGTCCCTTTACAATCGGGCGTAGTAATGTCACAAATGCTGAAGATTTATTTTTAATTTACAGACACGTATGTCTCTGACGACGTTTCCTTCACAGTCGATAATTGAAAAATTCGTGTCCCTTGTTCTTTGCTAGAACATAGTAATGGATTGGAATTCTGACTAGACAGGTAAAACGCGGATAATTCGTCGAAAATAGTCGTAAAAAACAGAATTAGTCAGTTCACCGTTTAAATGTTGTGAGGGTGATGGGAGTAATTAATTTTGGGAGAAATCAGATCTTAGCTATGGAAAGTAGTTTTCGAGATTCAGCCACCTTAGGCTCAAAACGTCAAGCCACCAAGTTTTCGTGTGTGTGATAGCAAATGGTGAATGTTAGTGAATATGTTGTCAGTGAAACAATCAGGTGAATGTTAGTTATATTATAAAGTCGACATAATATAGTGGTATTTTCATTACAATTATTTAGATTTTGTGATTATTAATATAGTTCCTTGAAAGTGTATTATTCCATATTTGCTTTTATTTTCCTTTACTTTCAGTTAATGATACAGTTTTAAAAAAACTTCAGTAAAAAATATTTCCGGAACCGAAATAATTTCATATACATAACCAAAACTGATAAAAACATATTGTTCCTAAGAACTCTGCTTTAAATACACTGCAAAGTAATACTTCTCTCATATAACTTTGCGAATGGTGATATATCAGTTTTTTTTTAATAAAAGCTAAAATCTTGAAGCCCTAATGGCGTTTCAAGAGTCATCGGATATGTATGGTTTAGGGCGAATACAGAAGGCCCTCAGTCAGGAACAAAAAGTGTGTGCAGCAACGAGCTAAAGGGCTCCCCCGCTGGTAGATGGGCGGAAGGAACGAATCTCGGCTTAGGGCGTTACTTAGGGACCAGCCTAAGCAAATTAGTTGCTTAGGGGTACCACGGGATCGAGAGTCGGTGAGGAGCGCCCAGGGACGTGCCGATATCTGGTAAAAGTGTCGGCTGGAGGCCGGTGTGTTCACGGTGTAGCAAGAGGGACGTCCTCGTCTCCGCTGACGGGGATGGTGTATATGTGTAGCCTGTAAGTGTAGTGTAAGAACCGCATTGGCAGCAGTAATTGGGTCGTCGGGGTCGTCTAGGACATGCGGAGAATGAAGACAGTAATGGGCCCTCCCCATGGGCATTCCTATTAGGGACATAGGTTAGACTAGCAATTAGTAGGAGGGTTGGGATGGTGAGGGACTCTGTCATTGTAATATTTTTTGTGTAATAACTGTAATAAGAGTAAATGGGCTTATGTGACTATGGTCTTATGGTCAATCTGATAAATGATAAACATTGTCAAATAATTGAAAGCTACTTTATAAGCCACTGAATGTACTTTTTATATAAAATGAACTTATTGTTAGTGATTTTAACGTAAAATTCATTTCTTTACAATTTCTTCCTTATCAAGAATACTCTAAGCGACACTTGTTCATCTGACTTTTTTTTTGTAAATAATTTATTTAATAACGCATTCTCCATCTCTTTTTATATTATAAAGATAGAAAAAGATGCACCATATTTATAGTAATGTTCACAGGTGTCTTAATGTCGCCATTTTGTTTGTCCACCATCTTAAAACTGATTGATGTGGATTTTACACATAAAAACATTTGCATCTGTAGGAAAATTATAGCAAAAATTACAGAAAGAGAAACCCTACCAAATAAAAAAAAATACCAATAGTACTATTAGTACCTACCAATAGTAAAACCAATAGTCTTTTTCAATATTTTGAATAGATGGGTATTATAAATAAGTTGTGTGACAACTTTAAAACTACATTACCGATTTTGATGATCTTTTAACTGTGATCTAAACTGAGATACATAAATACAAAAAGAATTACTGAAGCCATATAATTCGACAGTTTCATATGTAACAGGAATGAACTCGCATACAACACAATATATAGATTTAATTGAGATGTAGTAGTGACGCTTATATCGGAACAGGCCTTAAGACAATGCTCCGGAGTATTGTTACAATTTTGCTGGATAAGATGAGGTTTATGAGGCATTTGCAATTTTTATCGTATCTAAGGGATAGGGATAGCATAGTCGGGCGGAATATGATATGAATTTATAGACGTACAATGTCTTAAAATTGGATACTTATAGTACCTATTTACAAAGTTGAACTCTTAAATTAAATTTTTAAATTGTAAAAAAAATATAAATGCAGTATCGGAATGAATCATTTTGTATGTATCAAATATTAAAAAAATACTGCTTAAATATTAGGATACCATTTTAAATACCACAGACCATAATCCTACTAGAGCCATCAGCAAAAAAGGCACAGGTTTGAACAAACTTGAAGAATTACAACCATCCTTACTGTTACAAGTGCAGTACTCTATGAATATGTTGTATGTGCCTGTTCTCATGAGACAGAACCTCTCGTCACCTTGAATGCCAACTTCTCCCAAGTAAGCGCAGTCTCTGAAGTAACGCCATTCGCCATTTACTAGAAAAGTTAAATTAAAAATTTATAATACTAGTTAGTAATAGTTTGTAGTAGTACTTGTGTAAATCGAGGTGTAAATGATGATGGCTTAGTTAATGCACGCCTGCAAAGTGATGTAATGTAATGATATTTACCTGTTCATACTATCTATACTAATATTATAAAGAGGTAAAGTTTGTAAGTTTGGATGTAGGAGGTAATCTCCGAAACAACTAATCAGATTTCAAAAGTTCAAAATTTGAAAGGTACATTAATTTAGACGGACGCCTATATATTATGTGCAAAAAATTTGACAGGCATGCAATGCATGCCAGGCGCAGCTAGTTTTGCAATAAAGTGCAATTTTGTTTGTGAGGCATTACAATTTTCTTCTTTTATTTACATATTTCAACTTTGCTAAGCAGGATCGACTCTGAAACTATATAGATCATACATAAAAATTATCATTACAGGAAATTTGTGCTAAAGCGTAGTCAGGAAGTCGATGTACTGTTTGATTACAGAGGGTAACAAGGTAACAAGGAATATGACTGATAACAGAGGCCAATTTAGGTGATTTGGATTCTATAATATTTACCTTTTTGTCTGATCTTTCGGCACATGTTAGGCCTTTTGCCAGGCAGATGAGGGAGTCCTTTTTCTTGACTGCAGTCGGTAATTGGAACAGTGCTGTTATCAAACGGGTCTGCGCATTTTGGGTCGTTATTGGATCGACAATTCCAGCATTTGATGGTCAACGCTGAAGCAAAAGATATTTTCTTTATAGAAATTAATGATAGACCGTTTGGGTGTGACCAAAATTTGTCAGAGAAAAAATATTTACCATAGTGAACAAAATTTAGCATGATGAATAAAGAGATTATGTATTTATAACAGTGAATCATTGTGTATTAATTAATGTACTACAAAGGATAAAAAACAGTAGAATCAACGATATCTTTCGTATTATTTCGTATCGGTTGAAAATCTTCCTCTTCCTTTGGTTATTGGTTGGCTTGATTGACAGCAATAATGTAAATTTATTTTTAATTGGAATTTATTAGCCTGGAAGTTTCCTTTTAAGGATAGACATTATCGTCGGCCCTCCAATCACAAAAGTTATGCGGATCTTGTAATGCTCAAAATAACATTGATTCTATAGAGTTCAACGTATACTCGGAATTATTTTTAATGTCTTCTTAATGCTGAAATATTCAATTTTAGATACTATTTTGTTCAATTTTATTTTATTCCGAGATTCCAAATAACAAAGCGTTATCTCCAGTGTCTGTGTTCACCAATTGTTCCAGTAATTCAAAGCTCATAACAGTAGTGTTGTCGTTATACAGTTGGAATAGCAATCTGTTTATCGTTCGGTACTTCTTTGTATGAACGCACCTGAATAACAATATCGAGTTGAATGATCGTTCGTTCGTACGTCAAAGTCAAACCATTGAATGAAACGAAAAGTTTGGGTGTGTACAAAACAAACGTTAATTAAGAGAAATTTTTATTTGTGTAAAAAGTCAATTAGATTGAATCAATATGATGTATAAAATATTTCTGTTATTATTCATATGTGCACTGCCAACAGGTAAATTAAAGTTGCATTCTTTATTATTTGTACAACCATCATCGTGTATGATTTCTTGATTACTTGTACACTGCTTTTTTTGTAATTAATTTCCCGTCGATAGTTTTCAGTGTAAGATGTTACCAGTGTGCGTCATCTCAAAATATCAAAGAAGATACGTGTGGAGCGTACCAGAAGTTCGATAGAGAGACTCACATAGCAGTGGAATGTAATAGTGACGAATCCCACATGCCAGGCTCTTTTTGTATGAAACTAACACAACAAGGACCAAAGGGCTTTATTTGTAAGTTCAACATACAATTATCTACATACTGAGTTTTGTTCTTGTTAGCACCAATTAATTATTCCAATAAGAAAACTAATGCCCCTATTGTGTCGGCCGCCTTTAGAAAATCACCTCGTCTCTTCCCGTGGATGTCGTAAAAGAGATAACAAAACCCCTACGACAATTCCTAAGAAATTATAGCACCTCTAAAAGAGTGGATTCACCAACCCGCTTGGCCAGGGAGGCATTTTCAGGTCATACATCCCTCATGCACAAGACAATTTACTTGAAGAGTTTCATGTAAAGCAGTCAATGATAAAAGGGCTGGTTATGGTTACATTCTTTAAGAAGAGTATAACATTTTTTTAATTATTAGGTACCCTGTAATTTTGTATAATATAATATGACCATGACAAACACTATCTAGGCAATCTTATCTTTCTATGCTATAAATATTCCCAAAAAAGGGAGTAAGGGGAGTAGATGACGAAAATCTCTTATCTGGTTTTCTTCTATCAAAAAATACTTATTTTTTATCTTTTCCAATCCATTTTCCATATTCAGTTTAAATCTCCAAATGTAGAAAACATATTCAAGAGAATACCAATATGCATTATTTTTTCTCATATTGGCATGTATGCAGATGTAGCAGGGTCAAGGGTGAGAGTATCAAATGAAGTCACCTTATTTCAATAAAAAAAAAACTATTAAATATATAAATGGAACTGTGTATTATTAACCCAGGAAGATGTGGGTGTATTTATGTAGACACTTTTACTAATCAGCTTATATCTCACCACTGCTGGATATAGGCCTCTCCCATGGCTTGCTATACTCGTCATACTACTTCGCCATATTAGGACCCAAAATCAGGACATTTGCCAAAGAACTAAAGTCGGCATATTGAAGTGATAATGTGCAGGTAATATTTGCCACAAGACTCATTACCCATGGGGTAGATGAGTCCTCCAATGGAGGCCATGTACTGGGACGCCCAGTGTGGCAAGCCCTCCAGCCAGGCAAAGCAACAACTTAAAGAAATTCACCAGTGGTGGTTTGATGAGAAGAGACGAGGGTTGTATATGGCGGCGAGCCTATATATTATACTAATACTAATAAGTGATAAAATTACTATTAAAGTTTTACATAAACGTCTGTACTCCTTCTTTTTCCTTTTTTCTTTACAAATGCAATTGAACCCTTAAACGGAAGGGGTAAAATGGACTGTCAAAATTTGTATTGAAAAAAATATTTGATGGTCCTATTAACTTGAAACTTTCTATAAATATTCTACAAAATTAACTACAAAATAAAAATTATCCATCTGTTGGAAGTGAATACTGTTGACAATGGACACCCATGATACATACCAACTTTAGTCCAGAATGACAAATTTTGGCATGCCCCAGGATGCACTCTCTACCTTTGTTGATGTAAGAATGGACTTGGAGAAAGGACAGTGAAAATGAGAAGGGATATGAGGGGCTTTTGCATTTCTCACTCACTACCAAACACATTGGAGAATTTGATAAAGTGGGAAATGCAAAGGGACTTCAAGGTAGTCTTGTGTGAGAGAGGGGTTAATTATGTCAAGGGCCAAAATACAGGATATCAAATTTTATATGGAACCACTTATGGAGGTGTGACATAAAATTCGGTAGTTTTTAAACCTTGTTTTTTTTTAATTGTGTTTAGGCTTTTAAGTCCACACGGAGCGCAGCCGCGCGCAACTACTAATAAATAATAGACAGTAATAATAAAACTAATGGTTAATATTTTCAGGGGATGGCCGATGGCGGCAAGTCATTAGACGATGTGCATCTGTAGCCGACACAGGCGTCACTGGGGTATGCAACTGGGGAGTGTATGACAATGGAGTGTACTGGGAGGAATGTTACTGCTCCTCAGATGAATGTAATCATTCATCTATTTTACAATCTTCTGTCTTTCTCACGCTTAGTATGGCATTAATATACAAATGTTTATTGTGACTTATAAGCTATGTAGTGATAGGTGTGTCCGTGCCTTAGAATGTAACTTTAACCGTCCATTTTACATGGTTTAAAATTATGTACATAAATTTTAAGCACAGATATTAGTATTGGAAGATGCAAGCCATTTATTTATTTTTCTTTATATGAATATGCAATATTATTTTCTTATACTGTTGAAATAAAAATTTTGACCATTCAAGAGATTCTTGTCCATTAGGGCCACTGAAATAGAAATGTATTGTATTTTTTATATATTGGCATGTATTGAATGTATTGTGTATACATTTGCACATGCCTGCAAATGTACAACAATATATCCGAAAGCAGCAACAACATAACTCATCAAACGACATGACCTTTGATCTCATATTGTCCTTTTATATTAGTGACCCTATTAGATAAGAATCGCTTGAATAGGCATAACTTTGATTTATAATACAATAAAAAATTAAATATTTTAACACAAAATAGACACTTCTAATACATATTCCACTAAACAAGATTACATGCAACTTAACTTGTACCTTGTACCTTACAAAAAGAAATGGGAATTTTACCAACTAATTATTGTTGATTTATTACATGTATACAAAGTCCAAGCCCCGGTACAAAAATAATACCATGCTACCATACCGGTGCCACCATGAAATAATAGAAAGATTAGTATAATTACTCATTTACACTTTCATTCGTAATCTCACAGGAATAAAGTTATTTTTTAAGTGAAGCTGCTTGAAGCAGTAAACCCAATGAATCTGATATTTTAAATAAAATTAAAGTCGTCATGCTATAAGTGTAATTTTTTATACAAAATCAGAACAGGTGAATTAATGTAATGAAATTCTTGGTATATTCTTATATCTGTGCACGTCGGGAATAAGTTGATAAGTCAAAATAAACTGTTTCTCAAGGGCACACTTCAATTTATATTTATTTGTAAAAAATAAGTAAAAGAAAAGATGTACAAAAGGCAAGTTGCTGCGGAGATTTCTTCACGTAAACCTGTCTATTAACCTGAATATCGAGATATTATTTTAATGCTGAAATCAGTTTCTCTTAAGCTGTCGAGTATTGAAGGAAATTGTTTTTCTTGTAAACCCAGAGTGATTCAACATGCTACATTTTCTTATTTAAAATTGTATATATCTGGATTTATCAACTTACTCCTGTCGTGTATTGATATATAGTATATTTTAGTTAGAATATAAGTATTTTTTTATTGTACACCACAGATAAAAATACAATAATACAAAAGGCAGTCATCGCTAAAAGCGATATAATAACTCTTAATGTAATCAATCCGTCCATATAATTTGCATTCCAAAAGTTGATTTAATTAATTAAATGAATATATAGTTTTATAATAATTATATAATTATTGTCTTTCGTTTTGAAACAACATGACATAACTGTCGTGCTTGACATGCAATGGCAGGAGAGACCAGATTAATGTCTTTCTACAAAGGAACTATCAATTTGTATCTATTTTTACTCATAGATCAACCAAAATAGAGGGATGTAGCATTACGGTCCTTAACGAGGCCTTCGCAAGCCGGTTAAATTGACCTCTTGTCAATTTAATCTGCCATTTAGCGGCAAGAAACTACCTAGAAGGATATTTTTGGCGTAAAATGTGATCAATTTAAAAAAATCTAAGAAATACAGCAATAATTGACGAACAATACTTTTTCTACATAAACCGAAATAGGTATGTATTAAAGATGTAATATTTAGCGGTAAATGTGTTTCCGTAAGTAAATAAGTAAAGCAAAGAATTAAAAACGTAATTATTCTTAACTCGTTTATGGTACCTCGGGATCGCGTGTCGGTGAGAAGCGCACAGGCACGTGCCTATACCTGGTAAAAGTGTTGGCTGAAGGTGTGTTGACGGTGTAGCGAGGGTGAGGTCCTCGTCCCCGCCGGCGGGGACGGTGTATATGTATAACCTGCAAGTGTAGTTTAAGAACCTCATTGGCAGAAGTAATTGGGTCGTCTGGAAGCATAAAAGATTTGTCAGCGAAGTACCTGTATTGGAAGGTATTGATTGACTATACCTGCGCTAACACTCACTCGCCTCGGGTTCAGGGCGAACAAGAACTTTGGTGTGACCTATAATACCTGTATATTATAGGTCACAAGAAATTATCCATCTATGTATTTTGGTTTGATCGATATTTTTACTCTATACCCGCTTCTATATAAACACCATGAGTTATTAAAAATATTAAAGTGTACCTACTGTTAAACCTTCAATTTTAATGTCGAAATATACTAGAAAAAGTGTCTATTAAAAATCTATTCCAATGTCAATAATAGCTACAAGAAATAAAATCATTTTCGAACACCCGATAGCCAATTTTTTATGAGTAGCTACATGAAGATGTAGATGTAAGGAGAAGAAGGTACATGTTTCAGAAAATAAATTGCTTTGGTACTTCTAAAATATGTGTTTTTTATCTAGAAGTCCAAGAGTAAATAGACCTATTAAAAATCTTTATACAGACAAGACATTTTTTACAAGGTGACCTAGGGTCGTACACGTAGCAATAATAATTTTATAATCATCTAGAAATTTAATGTGTACTTAGAAAGTATTAAAACTGTGTATATTAATGCACAATGAACTAATAGTTATTAAAATCGGACATTATTATTTTATCCACTACCTATAGTCATTTAAGAAATGCAATAAAACAAAAAAAAATATAATTAAATAGCTGTAAAATCTTTGTATCGAAAAAACATCATTTGTGCTACATAAATTACAATTATTTTCCATTTTAATACCGGATTTTAGAGTTAACTTCAGAATCCTTTTACTCAAAAACGACGGAATTGGCACAAGGCAGTTTAAATTTTTGTATTTATAATATGTAGAAGCCCTAATAATTTCACAATTATAAAGTAGTATTTCGTATTTTAAGATAGAACATCGTAATGTTATAAATGTCAGTTTTGTACCTACGTAAAAAGAGAATATCGAATAACCTAAGAAAGTCTGGTTTATTTTCAAAAAATAAAGTATCGAAAATATCTATTACGCATAAGACGTCCGATTAACTCGGTTGGTGGAACCCCTACCTGCTGTGCAAAGACTCCCAAGTTCTATTCAAGGCCAGAAAATTTTTTAAAGATGGATATTTATTCAATGTGGATGATGAATTTGTGTTCATGTGTATCTCGGGACCCATGACACATCCAAGCGTGGCCCATTGTATCTGACATATTGTGGTGTTGATATTGATATATAAAAAATACCGGATTCTTTTTTTTGTCTCCCGCCAAAATGTTTATGTTTTTAAGGTAACGAAAGAGAAGTCGTTTAAATATATTTTTCTTTTGTTTTTTAAATTAATATCTGGTTAAATTAATATCTGTTTTTTAATTAATATTATTGCTCCTTCTTATTAAATAATAAGAAGGAGCAATAATAACCAGATATTAATTTAAAATATCTGTGCGCAGGATGGCTATGTGTTCTTTATAGAAACACGAAAATCTTAGTAATTTGATGAAAAAAAAAACCGTGATTTCATGACAATGTGTTCCAAGTCAAATCACGAAATTTGGCCGGTGTCAAAAAGTAATCCGGTACACATAGTGGTCTTTGAGTAATCCGGTACACATAGTGGTCTTTGAGTAATCCGGTACACATAGTGGTCTTTGAGTAATCCGGTACACATAGTGGTCTTTGAGTAATCCGGTACACATAGTGGTCTTTGAGTGAGATTGAGCATTTTCTTTTTGTTTAAACGTTAAGAGTTTTTGATATTATAGATACTTGTTAAATAAGTATAATTTTTATACAAGAATTAAATTGAACCTACCAACTTAAAATGTGTTTTAATAATTATACCAACATGTCGAATTACATTAAACCGATTTAGTAAAGAAATCGTATTAGGTACCAACTAACCGTAAATAATTTCGATACACAACAGTAAGTAAATTATGAGTGGGTAATCGGTGTTTACCTAATGCGGTCATGTATAATTTACTTAATTTTTCTCACTGTTGTGATTCGAAAGTAGATAGGCACCCGTGGCCTATCACCATTCTCTTAATGCTATTATTTTTCCAATTAATATTCAATATTTATTTTTCCAATTAATATTCAATATTTATTTTTAATTAATATTTACTTTTAAGAGGCTGTGCACACGTAGCAACTTTCTGCAACTGGCAACTGGTAAATCGATGCAGATAAATGATTTTGAAATAATTACCTACCATGAAATCTATAATTCTAGGAACAAACGTAGCGATTTTAGTTGTGAGTTCAACCGATGATAGATACCAGGGTCGATTACCGAACATGGTAACTCAAAAGTTCCCAGTTGCTGCAACTAGCAACTTATTTTTTTTCTTTAGGGCCAACAAACTGCGGTATATTATAAGAGCATCGTCACACTGGCTGTTCTTGCTTGTTTGCCGCTTGACCTGCAAACTTGATCGGAAATGGAAAGTTGTGGTCGCTCGCAACACACAATCGCTCGCAGTTGTGTCGGATACCACATCCGGCAACTGCATGTTACAATGAGCTATTAATGCCTTAGCGTCGAGACTCGCTGCGTCGAGCGGAAATCCTTACCAGGCTTCTATTGTCTCTGCGGCGAATCAGTACGGACTAAGAGAAATGTAAATAAAAATTATGTTATTTACTTTAAATTATTTACTAACTTATAATCACAGCATCAAGTCGCAACTTATACAATTCAGCATTTCAATTTGAATAAAATACTGATTGAAATATTTAATAATAACATTACAATAATTATATTATTAGGTGACTTTTATAATCCACTGGCGCATTTTTTTCAATATTTCTGAAATACCTATAGGTACTTTCCATGAAAATAGATTTCACTATTAATATATATATCATTTAGGTACTCATTTACGTATAACTATTTCAAGATCTTATATTTCTTTACACCTAGAGAAATCCGTAATGCCGGTGTTACAACGGCCGGTGGTGGCATCTAAAAGTTGCTACGTTTGTACAGCCCCTTAATTATTGTCAATGTTCCGCACTCTCGTTATTTGCGACTGCTAATTCCTATTAATTAGCAAGGCGTTTGTTTGTTTCGGTCAACGTTCTGTGTACTGTAGGTAAGAACCTAGATAGGGATATATCGTCAGGTCCTACGTATATTAGTGCAACCTACAAATTGTTGATTTTCAATTTATTTCAATTTTGTTATTATAATCTTCAGATCTATGAACCCCGTAATTTTTATTTCAAAATTCTCATTTCTTTCCGAAATACATATATTAGTTGTAAACTGACACAATTGAATGATTTTTTTAGATACAGTGCAACATAAACTGTTGCAAGTCAGTTTTGTGGAACACGTTTTTTGTGGAGAGCATACCTACCATTTTCACCAGTATGGAGAACGCTCCAAAATAAGATCTATATTATAAATGAATTTTTTCAATAATCTGTTTATTTTCTTTATATTTAAAAAAATCCAACAATAAAGCGGTCCAAAAGTCAATAAATGGTCGATTTGATCAAAAGTAAACGTGATAAACCTGATTAACTAATCGGAACTTATGATTTTGACGAATTCGTTTGTTTTAATTCATCAATATAACTTTATTACCATGTCATAACATCAGTCTGTGTCTCTCCTCTGGTGAAGTGGTATTGGAGATGGACAGAAAATATAAATTTTTATTTCCACTTATCGGACGCAATTGGACATGCATCGACTCTTCTCATTTCATATACCACAATGCTTGACGACGAAGTTTTCAATCAATCCGTCCCACTAGTTATGACATATGTTTCAAAATGCGGTCTATAATGGTAGGTCTGATCCAGTTCAAAATCGCTCAGCTACCTGTTTAGAGAACCATGCTTGGAGTTTGTTTGCTTCGACATAGCTTGTAGAATTAGGATGCTAAAGTGGCAATTGGCAGATCATATTAACCTTAGGACCGATAATCGATGGGGTAAACGAGACTTCGAGTGGTAATCACATCATGTATGGAGAGATGGTTGTGGTTACAGGTAGATATTATACAGGAACGCCCTCCGAGCAAATGCACCGACGACTTGAAGAAGTACGCCGGTGATGACGTGATAAGAACAGCCGAAAATCGCGTGTGGTGGCGAGTTGCCGGAGAGGCTTTAAAATTAATTACAAGTATACTCGTACGTTCAAGGCGCATCTCTACCCGTGGGTGTCGTGGAAGACGACTAAGGGATAACAAAGTCGCTACTACAAGCGTTGAGAAACTAAACCACCTCTAAAAGAGTGGACTCGCCAACCCGCTTTGCCAGCGTGGGGTTTTAAGGCCATACATCCCTCATCCATAAGACAACGTGCATGAGGAGGCCCATGTCCAGCAGTGGATACTGAAAAGGCTGGTTGCATTGCATTGCATAGGTACGTTTAAGGAAACTTAAAATTACATAGGAGTGCTTAAACACAGTTATTTAATTTTAAGTAGAAACGGTTACCTAAGCTGAAAATTTTAAAATCTTGGTCCGTCATACATTAAGTTGTTACCTATTGATAAAGAAAAAAATCAAATATCTATTAAAATTTGTGATTTCTGCTGAAGTAATGTGATTCCAGAAAAGTATAATACCATTAATATTATATAAATATGTGCACCGGTACTTCGCAACATGATTCGGAGTACCTATATAGTTGATTGATTATAATTTTTGCGCACCTTATTTCAAAGATTACATCTTAAAGTAAGATTCTTAATTGTATGGTTGATCTCACTTAATATTTCATAAACGTTGAAATATGCTCTTTTCCACTTTTTACAAGTTTTTTTTTATTACTTTATGTTGATTCCATTATATGTTAAAATACCTATTTCCTCGTCTGGAATAAAATTATTATGAATGTTAAATAATTGTGTTGTCATCATTGCTAAGCAATTACTTAGTTACTGATATAAGACAGAAAGTAGGTAGGTATATGATTATTCTAATACTTATATTTGGTTCGTTAAATTTAAAACCCTTACTCATTTAAATCTTTGTATCTCGTACTGAAAGATAATTGTATTTCTTTTAAATAGATAAGTTAAATAGATGTAACATTATAGGTATTTACTTATATCAATGAACTCGGAATCGTGACTAGAAACATAATTTAATGATTCGTACGCATTCTGTATTCAAATATAATCAAAACACAGTAATCGTTGTGTCGAACACTGCAGGGACCTACTGAACAATTAGAAGTGACAACACATAATTGCACCGAGCGGCTCGGAATGGCTACTTTCAGCCCTATATTAAAAATTTTAATTTGAGTTTAAATTGTCATCGAATTGGTCGCTTTGCCGCCATTCTGAAGTTAGTCGAATTGTAATATTATCTGAGAAAAGGGCTCATATTGTTCTGTTACTTCCTCCGGTCTACTGGCGGGGGAGCCCTTAGGCTCCTGGCACTTACACTTTTTGCTCCTGGCTGAGCGCCTTCTGCGCTCGCCCTAAACCATACATGTCCGGTGAGTCTTGAAAGGCCACGGCCACAAGAATTTAGTCATTCCAAAAAAAATAGGACTAAGTATATTGTGCCGTGTAGTGTCGGCCAGCCAATCTCTTCTCGTGAGTGTCGTAAAAGCGACGAAAGGATAATAAAGCGGCTACCACGAGCCCTGAAGAACAATACCACCTCTAAAAGAGTGGATTCGTCAACTCAATTGGCCAGCGTGGCATTTTCAGGTCTGAAATCTCTCATGCACGAGACAATGAGGAGTCCCTTGTCCAGCAATAGATAGTGAAAGGGCTGGTTACTTTTCACTGGTCGAATGTACTTTCCCAGATGTTGAGATTTTAGTGTAATCTTTAAAAGTAACCATTCTTTATTTATTTATTTTTTCTTCATAAGTATATGGCAATGGTGCAATTAGCACATTCGGCCAGTGTAAAGTTTTCTTCGTAATAAACAATTTCAAAGTCTAAAACGTATCCTGTCAATGTCCAGTCCCATCGGAGTAAGTCAGGAGTCGCTCAGTAAAATGATAGTAGGTTTACTGAGGACGAAAGAGGACTCCTTGGAAGCACAGGAAAAACGCAGTCCCACGCTTTTATCTGATTATCACAAACACCACGCACGAGAAACACTTTGAAGTTTAATTAATTATCACTATTAAATCACAGAACGCCTAATACACAATTTTAACAATAATCAAACATAAACTCAGCTTCACTTCTCCCTACTCTACTCTAATCAAAAAGCCCCACTCTTTATTGATTTATCTTAAAAACAATTTTGAATTTTGAAACATCAACTTTTAAGTTAGAGAAAATCTAACCAAAGTCCTACCAACAATACGGTCCCTTTACTCGGGTAACACGTAAGCTGACTCTCATTTACTTACTTCCTATGGATAACTTTGCCCGAAGTTCTTACGCGGCTTAGATTATATGGCAATAAATAATTTTTTACTCCATTTTAAAGAGCTTTTCATATAACTAGCGGTGTCTGCGACTTCATCTGCGTGAACTTTAGTGAATCACATTAGAATTATATAATGGACCTAGAACAAAAAGAACGCTAAAGAAACTGGGTATATGATCTACAACTATGGCAAGTTTCATTACAATTCATGCATTAGTTTCTGCGTGACGTGCGTTCAAACGGATAGATACAAATCCCAAATTTTTCAGTTCTTCATTCGTACTCTATATTGCAAACACTTTTAGAAAAAAATATTTTATGTACCGACACGGCCTTGTTATGCTTTTGTTATATAAGTACCTATTATACATAAAAATAATATTTGCAATAACAAAAATAGTCACATTAATTCGAATATTCAAGAATTTATATAGAAACAACCACGTTTTCAGTACAAAATATTTTGAAAAGATAATGAGTCCTTTTACTTTTTGGAACTCCCTTCATAATGGAGAAAGATTGGGGCTGCTTCGAGTAAGAATAGGAAAAGGGTTACGTTCCGAATGAACAAAATTAATTATTTATTGACTTTCCTATCCAACCCGCTATCGATTAAAGTTCGAAATAATCTCTTTCTATTTAACTACAACCTTTGACTTCGTAGGGTCCTTCGGGCATATTTACATAATAAACTAGTTTATTGCATTATAAATTGTCCATTTTATCTCGCAAAGGTCCTCAATGTCATCAGATCTTTTATTTTGAATTTTGTTTCTTTTTTATTCTTTCTTTTTTGTAACAGTTGAAAATAATTTTTCACACCCTCGAACAAAGTCGTGACCTCGTTACGCTACTAAATAATATCTCAAATGGGCATTCCTCGAAAAACCGTCGTAACTACGGTCTTTGCCAAAGAAAGGCTATTTCTCAAAAAAAAATCTCAATTTCTCAAACTCAAAATGCCCCTTTGAAATACCTCGCACTTTTCATATTAAGCGAGAACTTTCGCTACGAAGTGAGAAAAACGTTTTCGATACTACCAGGAAGGCCGCAGATTTTTCGCAATCATCACAAATTTGAAATCCCAATTGATGCCGATTTCTTACAGAGCAAATGCAAAATAAAATTATGTGTAAAATTGAGAAATAAACATTCCACGTAGTTTAATCAACGACAGCGATTGTTATCTTAATAAATATGAATTTAAAAAGAAGCTAATTTAGCACTGAACACCATTCTGAGCACATTGGCCGACAGGTGGGACTCGCCTTTGCTGAGACAATATTCACATGTCCACTTACTAACATTAGTTTTTTAATTTTTTTTTAAGGTTGTATTTACTAACAAATTATGGACTCTGTCTGAATAATAACCCAATTTATTATTTAATTTAAAAAGATCTATTGTCACATCGATCACCTAAACATTGCACTTAAAACTGAAAAGTACGGAACACAGATCATACTAATTCACCCCCACATATTTGCAAAAGATGCACCTTAGTTTGACTGTCAAATACTAACGAATTTTGCATATTTAGAACACTTCACGCTTTCAGTTCTAGGAAACTGCTACGCAGCTACGGAGGACCTACGAGTGGCCACGAGTGGCCACGATGTGCTAAAAGAAAGTGCACCTAGTTTTTACATATTTTATAAATATATATTATATAATATTTATATAGTGGTATTTTTGTGTCTTTTACTTCTTGTCCTGCTTTGATTTTGCCACGTGCTATAAAACGGCTGTGGAGTGTGAATTAAATGTTGGCACAGGAAGCAATGGCAAGCAATATTATGGCAGTGACAACAAATACAAGCCTAAGCAACAAGCTTATTCAACAAGTAAAATGGCCACGGCGGACCCAACTAAATTATAAAGATATTATAACTAAATATTATTTAGATGAAATGAAGCCCGAGTTTGTCGTCAATGTTTTGTTTTTTTATAGAAAAAAGGCGGCATACGAGCATACAGTCCACCTGATGGTAAGTGGATACTGTCGTCCATAGACATCCGTGATACATGTCAACATCAGTCCAGAATGACAAACGTTGGCCCGCCCCTGGATGAGCTGTCTACCTTTGCAGATTAAGGAATGGATTGGGAAAATGGGGAAAGAGAGGATGGGATGGGAATGGGCTCTGGCATATCTCACTCACTACCGAAACACGTACATTGGGGAAATACGATAAAGTAAGAAATGCAGTACATTATAAGGTAGTCTTCTGTGAGAGAGGGGTAACGTGGCCAGTCGAGTGCGCCCAGCGCTGTGGGAATGCAGCATACACTCTTCCCCTACCACGTAGGTATACGTGTATGTGACGTATACGTAAAATATGTATTTTTGAAAAGGATTTATGAATATGATTTAGAGTCCAAAACAAAAAAATTGGATTTTCTTCTGTTTGTCTGGCCACGCATCACACAAAAAAGGAACTAACATATTATTATATTACTATGTTTAAGTTCACGCGGACGAAGTGAATCACAATGTTTCCGTTTTTTTTCGTGTCGTTGCTCTAACTTTAAAACGCTCTATCGCGTTTACAGTTTTACAACCTCACTAAACCCGAACGAAGACGTAGGCACAATAAGTATTAAAAAAAAAACATTAAATAGGTACCATCCACCTATTTATTTAAATACAAACCTTAGCGCAAAAATGCAGATTGAAGGGGACTCGAGCAAATCATTTTAATAAAGAATAATTACACGGAGAGTGCTTGAATTTTAAAACCGCCAACAGGAGCACAACGAGCGAGTTAGTCTTCTGAGAATGTCATTTTCATTCGATCTAATGAATAAGGTTGTTCATTGAGCTTTCGCCCGCTGTCGTCCTTTCTCGGTGAACTTCGGGCGACTTCGTAGGTCTTTGTAATGAATCGCGCAATTCCCGCATTACAGTGGATCTCTTCTGACTCATAACTTGAGTCACTGATCAGAGCGAGTGAGTAGGCGCGGCATGTTTCCCCGGTTATTTTCTAACAGCAAATCCCGGTCGAGCCTTGGACATTTTCCCGTAGGCTTCAGTGCTCAGTACCCTGAAAGCTGCGGAGGGAAATTATCTCTTCGGTTGCTTTTCCCGGGCTGTTTCATAAGGAATGATTAAGTAACCGTTTAGAGCGATTTCAACTTAGAAGATAGTGATGCGATTTTGAACCTGTTAATCTGTGCAGCTTTAGTGATATTTGTGTTATAAAAGAGTGACAACAGGACAATTAGTGTTAAGATAGAAAATCAGCATCGCGTAACGCCGGAGACAGAAACGCACTTCGGTACGGTAAGTTTCTTTTTTAATAAATCTTTTTATTGATTATTTTTATTGATCGGTTCGTTGTTTTTATGGGAGGGGGGCATAATAATGGGTTAAAGGTTACGACCTTTGGACCGAAGCTGGGAGTCTGGGATAGCGCTTGACGTTACCTAACTTCTGTTTTAACAACAAACACTGTTGCCTTAGAATTTTCCTAAACCGCTTTTAATGAAAGCAAACCTCATGAATTACATGAGAAAACATCATTTTAATTAACTTCTTTGTTAAACCAAATTACTATCTATTTCGTTTATTATAACGAGGAATGTAGATGGGTAGGTATTGTATTGACGTCATGTTTTCAATGTTTCAATCACGAACCCAATAAAGGTGATTATAAGGAAAATAACATTAAAACAGGAAGGAGAGCCACAAAATTTATCATTTCATTAAAATAATACCTACCATTTTACCCTCAGAACTTGCAAAGTCACTCATTTACAAAAAATACTTGGGTATCGACAGAGATTATTTTGCTTTGAATAAATTCTTTCAATAAGAATTTATTCAAAACGATGACTAGGCATCGATCTCATCTCCTGCGTTATATATATTTATCCTGTGTAATAATGACTTTATATGTCTCAAAGCTATCATAGACTTTTATAGATATACAATTGTTTTATTCTGATGTGCCTACTGTTTGTTTCCTAAACTACGTAAACACCACAGATAGGTTATTTTATAGCAGTGATATTCGTTAAATGGAATTATGAAACTCAATCAGTCTCATAATTCCATTTAACGAACACCACGATAATTAAGTCTGTTACTCAATCACCCTTCAACAAAGCAGTCGATCGTAATGATATTTTGAATTAGGGAATATGGGACTAAGGAGAAGCATTTTAATTTTGTATCCAGATCCATTACAAAGTTCCTACTGGTACCATTGGACACGAATGATCTCACGGGCACGGCTAGTCAGTTTGAAAAGCGAAACTATAAATGTAGATACTCTTCCAAAGTATAAACAGTGTAAGAATGTGTTTACCACCTACTTCTTGGCTTATTACACCCACACACTTATGCAATCGAATTAACAGCGATGACCCATGCGACATCAACGAGTGAACTTTGAGGACCCATTCGGTTGGTTGATTAATTAGACAAGTAAACAAAAAATCAAAAGTGATTATTAAGAATTTTATTGTTTGGTTTCGCTTCCCTAAAGCGCGAAACACTACCCCCTCGGCCCAGAAGAGTGGACTCAGAAACACCCCAGCAACCCGGAGCACATAGGTCTTAAATAGGAGCAACTAGACGTATATTTGGACTCCAGACGCCGCAGGCCCACCTTCAGCGTTCATCCCTGGTCTGACCCTGGAGTCTCTCTACTATGTCACGCGTAGTTACACAAAGGGCGTAGACTAAGTTCTGTCGCGCTCTTTATTGTTAACAATAATGCTGCTTTTAAATAATTGCCTTCACATTCGAAATGCATTGAGTATGACTAAGTTGTTGTCACACAGTGGCCGACGAATTCGAATCAATTTATAAGATTGACTGAATGTGGGTTGAATGATCAAACAACATGTCTATGGGATGTCTAGCGGATGTCTATGGGCGATAGTAGCCACTTACCATCAGGTGGACTGTATGCTCGTCTGCCGCCTTCGTACATAAAAAAAAAAAAAAACCACTAGTAGGCATTTCATCATTGCGAATTGTTTATCTCCGTCATTTATACATACCTAATAAACGAGCATTTAATGATGTTTTAAGTTTTGTGAGTAAATAATAATCGTTTCTTTTTCATACAGATGTTCCCTTATACTTACAGGAATTTTTACTATTTGTATGTTAATGATACTTGTTCCGAAGTTCTGGCAAAAAGATAAGAAAAATATATTGCATAAACACGTCTAGCACGTCTGGAGTTCTCTATAATTAATAACACATTCTTTTGTATGAATCATAGATTGCCATCGGCCCTGGTTTTCCACTGCTACATCCAACCACACAAGATTTCTCGCTCCCGCATCAAGCTTTAATACTATCGGTGACTTTATCATTATTTTTATAACAAATAAGTATAAGATGATTACAGTTACATAATTATATTACGTATAATCAGAATGACTATCCATAAAAAGTTTCCGATTATAATTAGCGTGAATCCATATCTATATATAAACATTTACGCGATGAAATATTTAGTTATTATTATTATATTCACGTTTAATTGATCGACGCAAATATTATATCTCACACTGAATATGTAATAGGTCTAAGATCATGTAAATCATTTATAATTTATCATATTATTAATACCTACTAATCATGCAACGGTAATGGAACTTCGAGCCGTAATCCACCACGCGGGCCCAGTGAGGATTGGTAGATCTCACATCAGTATTCCAGTTTTTTTTTTAAATTTCTGGAGCATTAGGGTATATCACGATAGCCCTAAGTGATTTACTAGGGGGGGGGGGGGGGGGGGGCTGTGCCCTGCAGTGGGACGTCATAGGCTGTACAAGTACAAGTAATGGAACTTGGTCAGATATATTTTACGCAGAGGTCAGAATTAATAATAATAATAAAAGGCAGTCAGTTATTTTGAACACACACAGAATTCATCTTCACACATATAAACAAACATCGTCATCACCCCACATTTTTCACTTAATGTTTTGACTAATATTTTTCCAATCAATATATCCGTTATTATTTAATTACTTTTAACATTAATAAATAAATTAATTTATAAATTTTGCATGCTATAATAATTGTAGATTATGTGATGTACTTAATTAGAGGTCTGCAGTATTACTAATATCTTTGTGGTGTTAAATGAGTATAACAACAACTACTTACTATAAGAATTATTCAACATCGCGCACCATAACAAGATAATTATTATATGAGTACGAAACACGGAACACTCGTGAGTGATATCAATAGCTTTGCGAGTACACACTTACTCCAAAGTGGTTGATTCTATAGAGGTCGATAATAAAGATAACTTCTACATGCACCTAACTATACTATTAATCGATAAGAAACTAGTAAACAACATTATTAGATTGAGTATCTACTTCAACTCTCTATTGCTATCTCAACAGTAGGATTAATTATTTCGGCTCAACTTACGAAGCAATAGGTGTCGGTGGTGGGTCCATAAAGACAAATATCTAGCAGAACAAATAAAGAACGCAGATCTCACGGTAGTCTGCGCCTGACAATCTGTCGATTTTAAACTATTTGTCGTTTATGTTATTTATTTATACCTTTCATCGCATCTCCTCGTATATCTCTATCTGTTTAACCCAAAGGTTAGCTGGCAATAACTGCCTGAAGTCATTCAGTACCATAAATGTGTAATAAAGATTTTTAAATAAAAATATATAAATAAATCATGGAAAGCATCAACCTGTTACATTTTCACTCAAATGGACACAGAAGTGATGTTTAATTAAATTTTAAAGACAACATGCGCGTACTTACACAAATAAACATTGTTTATAGATAACTGGAAAATGTTAGTGGCAATAAAAACATTAGCCTTCGCCCGCGTTACCGTAAGTTCAGCACACATAAACAGAGAGAGCACAGTTTAAACATAAACAACATAAATATAGTTTAACAAAGACAGAGAATTGTGTCATTTAGAAAGATATTAGAGGCTAGTGAAAAATAAAAGAATTCGATATATACAGGTTGTGTCGTAAATAGTGGTCCAACGTTAAAGGGTCGATACACCATATATTCAGCTATCACATACCAGAATTTGAAATTTTTTTTTTTCCAAGGGTCTCTGTTTTATTCATTATTATTATTATTTTGAAAAATCGATACCTTGCGTTACTAATTTGGCTGTTATTTCAACAAATAACATTATTTTTTTATTTTGTTTCTTGTTTATTATTGATAAATACATGTGCTATCACATGCAATCATTTTTTTAATGGAAACTTAAAAGATATTAAAGAAAAAATGTGTTTATTTCAAATTTTAACTCTAATCTGTCGCAAATCATGTGAATTCGGAGGCGAATGGTGTAAAAAAAATGTACTACACTATCTGTGCCCATTATTTTAAAAACTTGTCCAATAAATGCAAATTCTAAAATGGTATTAATAATAACCGATTTCGTAATGAAAAAAAAGTTATTGCCATTTCAACGGAGAAGGAGCCGAATTCAAAAAATATACTTTTTCATTTTAATTAACTCACCGGTATTGCAAAATGTTTTGAACCCAATTAGAAGTAAATTTTAACTTAACTATTAACAGCTGAGTGTTATTTGAGTCATGCACAAACATATCACCGGTAAAGAAATGTGTCCTAGGTAATAAAAGGGTAGGTACTTGGCCAGATAACAAAAGATTCATTGAAACGTTTCGGTGTAGCGCGCTACTCTACTCATGTAGTGAAAAAAATGACTAGGTTTTTTTTTATTGCTATTCTCTTAAGTATAAATGAGACAGACTATGCCAAGTAGAAATTCTTAATAATCTTATCAGTTAAAATGCTTCAGTGTGATCCCGTATGTCGCATGCGCTTCTAGTTTCTGTGTGTATCTCCTCCGTTGAATTGCTTGTTTTATTCCAGGACTCTGATTTGCTTCTATTTGGACTTGTAGGTTTTTGTAATCCCTACGACATCGGCTACGTTATCTGGACTTTGATTTGCTCAACGATTTCGACAAACGTGCAGTGAAGTGAAGATTAGGCGATGTCTCAGTACACACCGCGTGAATATGCTGACATGCATTTTATTTATGGCGAATGCAGAGGCATCGGTAGAAAAGCAGCCCGACTTTATCGGGAAAGATATCCAGATCGAAGACATCCAGATCATCGAGTATTTGGTAGAGTGCATACCGCATATTCCGAAGGGAGAATACTAGGCAGATGCGTAGGATCTTAATGGACAAAGATACTTGCATTTTTTACAAAACGACCTGCCCCAGTTGCTAAGAGACGTCACTCCGGAAGTACGAGATGAAATGTGGCTGCAGAATGACGGCTGCCCCGCTCACTATGCAGTTGAGGTGCGGGAGCACCTAAATGCAACATATCCACAAAGATGGATAGGGCGACTAGGTCCAATATTGTGGCCACCTCGCTCACCGGACCTCAATCCCCTGGATTTCTTTTACTGGGGGTGTTTAAAAGAAAAAGTTTATAAAGAAGACATCACTTCTGTGGACCAACTAAGAGAAAGAATTCGGTCAGCAGCTGAAGAAATTAGTATAAGCGGATTTACTCGACGAATAAAGTGTTCATTTATCAGACGGTGCAGAGCGTGCATAGCCGCTAATGGTGGTCATTTTGAACATTTAATGTAACGATGATGTGAATAATTTAATAAATAATAGTTGATTTATGAAGAATGTTTTTTTTTTACATAACCTCTCTCAAATACTTATCTTAAAAAGTGTAAAAAATACTTCTAATTGGGTTCAAACCGTTTTCTACCGATGCCTCTGCATTCGCCATAAATAAAATGCATGTCAGCATATTCACGCGGTGTGTGCTGAGACATCGCCTAATCTTCACTTCACTGCACGTTTGTCGAAATCGTTGAGCAAATCAAAGTCCAGATAACGTAGCCGATGTCGTAGGGATTACAAAAACCTACAAGTCCAAACAGAAGCAAATCAGAGTCCTGGAATAAAACAAGCAATTCAACGGAGGAGATACACACAGAAACTAGAAGCGCATGCGACATACGGGATCACACTGAAGCATTTTAACTGATAAGATTATTACGAATTTCTACTTGGCATAGTCTGTCTCATTTATACTTAAGAGAATAGCAATAAAAAAAAACCTAGTCATTTTTTTCACTACATGAGTAGAGTAGCGCGCTACACCGAAACGTTTCAATGAATCTTTTGTTATCTGGCCAAGTACCTACCCTTTTATTACCTAGGACACATTTCTTAACCGGTGATATGTTTGTGCATGACTCAAATAACACTCAGCTGTTAATAGTTAAGTTAAAATTTACTTCTAATTGGGTTCAAAACATTTTGCAATACCGGTGAGTTAATTAAAATGAAAAAGTATATTTTTTGAATTCGGCTCCTTCTCCGTTGAAATGGCAATAACTTTTTTTTCATTACGAAATCGGTTATTATTAATACCATTTTAGAATCTGCATTTATTGGATAAGTTTTTAAAATAATGGGCACAGATAGTGTAGTACATTTTTTTTACACCATTCGCCTCCGAATTCACATGATTTGCGACAGATTAGAGTTAAAATTTGAAATAAACACATTTTTTCTTTAATATCTTTTAAGTTTCCATTAAAAAAATGATTGCATGTGATAGCACATGTATTTATCAATAATAAACAAGAAACAAAATAAAAAAATAATGTTATTTGTTGAAATAACAGCCAAATTAGTAACGCAAGGTATCGATTTTTCAAAATAATAATAATAATGAATAAAACAGAGACCCGTGAAAAAAAAATTTCAAATTCTGGTATGTGATAGCTGAATATATGGTGTATCGACCCTTTAACGTTGGACCACTATTTACGACACACCCTGTATATTGTAGTAATAACATATTTAATTCAATTGATAAGAAATGGTGCCATATGCTAAATTGTGACAATAATGACATGTGTAAAATTAGATAAGTGAATTTTAAGAATATTTTATTTTTATTTATTATTAATACATATTTTTTTTGTGTGAACTTTAACAATTGTATGGGCTAAAGCCCCGAAATAAATAAATTTATTATTATTATTAATATAAACCGTAGCTCTAGCCCTTTTATCGTCCATTACTGGATATGGGCCTCGTCATTTACATTGTATTGTGTATGAGGAGTCCTCAAATAAATCGTTTCATTACCATGGTACAATTTGTTTTATTCGTTATCGTTATCAACATAGTGATAATGGCAAACTCTTTTAGTTCCCAAAATAATAGGAGACGTCAATAATTAATAGTTTTGTTCTCATATTTAATTGAAAAGCGTCAACAGGGGGGAGAAACCAAAATGAGGCGCTGCTATGATTGACCAATCGGAGCGTAAAAGAGTATGATTATTGTGCGGAAGTCTTTACTTGGGCGGAAATCTTTCCTACCCAGAATCGATTTGGCTTGTTTAGGTTAAGGTTAAGTCTGAGGGGATCGCAAAGCGTACGCTTTGTTTAGACTGGGTAGAAAGGATATTCGCGTTGTTTAAACATTTTTTTTAAACGACGCAATAATTCTTTCTAGCCAGAAAAAATTTGTTTGAAATAATTCGTATGCTAAAGCGATTAGGAAGTCATCACGCCACCGGTTGAAGTCCTATAGTGATAAGGAGAAGATAAAGTCTTTATTGGACACCAGTACATGTTGCAAAAAAAGACAATAGATTTTGCAATAAAGAAATAATGTATTTATATACATACATACATACATATACACATGCATACAGAAAGAACTAAGGAACTAGAAAAGATAAAGGAAAATATAAGGTCGGGGAAAAAGTTTCTTCGTATTTTATATATAGAAATTTTGAGATTTTTGGTCAAAAAATTGCGACAAGTAGTTTTGACAGTCCTCTCTAGATGTTAACCTTACACTACCTAAATAATTCTGAAGAGACCGAAACAAGTGGAAATCTGAGGGCGCAAGGCTATATGGTGGGTGCATCAACACTTTCCAACCAAGCTCTTTCAATTTTTGCTGAGTGGCCAAAGATGTGTGTGGTCTAGTGTTATCATGATGAAAGACCCTTTATGTTGATCAATTCCGGGCGGTTTTTCTCAATTTCTTGCTTTAGTCTCATCAGCTGTTGGCAGTAGAGATCCGAATCGATGGTTTTGCCCGGCGGTAAAAGCTCATAATGAACGATGCTCTTCCAATCCCACCATACACACAACATCACCTTATTGCGCGTTAATCCGGGATTCGCTACAGTCTGTGAAGCTTGGCCGCACTTAAACCATGATCTTTTCCGCACGTTCTTGTCGTAAGTGATCCATTTCTCATCACCAGTGATCAATCTTTTCAAAAATGGTTCGGTTTCGTTGCGTTTTAATAGAGAATCGCAAACGAGTACACGGTTCATTAGGTTTGTTTCAGTGAGCTCGTGTGGTACCCAAATACCGAGCTTTTTTGTGGATCCAGACTTTTTCAAATGAGTCAAAACTGTTTTGTGGTCAATGCCCAGTTCATCAGCAATGTCGTAACCGGAGCGAACTGCATCTTTAACATTAAGATTTCCTGATTGAAGACGCTTAAACCAACTTTGTGCTACTCTTACTGACACTGCATTAGGTCCATAAACGGTACAAATTTTTTTCGCGGCTTGTGTCGCATTTTTCCCTTTTTTGTAATAAAACATTAAAATGTATCGAATTTCTTCGTTAGATATACTCATTTTCTTGGGCAGAAAAACAATTGAAAAATTTCGGGAAACAGTTTATTATTTTTTTATTTCTAATTTTTAAATGTTACCTTTTTAATGGTATCATAACCAGCCAGGTACAAACAGTTCAATCAAAGATATTGGATCACAACTTCATATATACAAAATACGAAAAGACTTTCTCCCCGATCTATTACATCGCCGTAAGAAAACTGTTCATCTGTTAAGAGCGTTCTTTCACGAGTCTTTTAATGCCCCAAATTGAGCTAGGTAAACGTAATGCAGTCCATAAGCGAATCGCTTTGACAGTGAATAGAAAGTAGAAGAATGGTCAGAATAGATAGTGTAATGGGGTAAATAAAACTTCGTTCCTGCTTTTACTCTCTATTCCCATTTAAAATTCCCTCCCTCCAAAAGAGCGAAGATGGAATAGGAGATAGAACACTTTTCACCCTATTGTATCTACTCCTCATTTCCCATCCTTCCCGATTATGCTGTTCTCGTGAGACGTACAATCACATTTTATTATTTTGACACCACTATTTTGATACAATAGAAATTAGACGATTTGGGCTAATCGGCCCAGTTGGTAGTAGCCCAGTCTGCTTTGTAAAAGGTTTGTTTAAAGTCACACTCCTGCTCGGGTCTGCATGTTCGTCTTCGTCTTTGTATTTGTCTCTGGACGCAAGGGATTATTAGGGATTCCTAAAGCCATTGAGTGAAGTAATTTATTACTAGTGCGTTATTTATTTATTATTTTTATAATCCCTATAGGGAGTTTTTGTTTGATTACTATAAAAATTGTGTGCATCTTGTGAGTTAATAGTGATTATCTTCAAAGTGTAATTCGTGCGTAATGATTGTGATAATCAAATAAAAGCGTGGGACTACGTTTTTCATGCGCTCTCAAGGTGTCCACTTCTATCCTTACTTCGACGGGACTGGACATTGACAGAATGAGTTTTAGACTTTAAAATTGTTCATTGTGAAGAAAACTTGACACTGCTAATTGTATCATTGCCATATATAAAAAAAAGGACCCCTATTGATGGAATAGAAATTCTAATTCCATGCAATCAAAACAGGAGCGCCTTAAACGTCGAGTTTACATATACGATACCGTATTCAAATAACCATTAGTCTCTGTCAACGTAGAGGTTGACGATAAAATCTTTCGTGTTTAAGACGTATGTTGGGGAAGGATCGATGGTGAACAAACACAAACAAACACAGACCACACTTCTGTGACGGGAGGTGCGGTTATAGAAACCCGAGGTGGGAATTATATTGAACAATTCTTCAGAGCATTCCCCATTGTACAGGCGGTAGAACACACAGAGAGACGCAACGTCTCTCCGACTGCTGAGGGATTCTAAACCGCCCGTGAGAGTGGGATCGTCGACAATACGAACAGCACGTCGTTGGATGGAGTCAAATGGGTCCAGTTGGTATTTCGGTGCGCCGGCCCAGAGATGAGAGCAATACTCCATGTGGGGCCTCACTTGAGCTTTGTAAAGCATAAGGAGATGCCCAGGGGTGAAGTACCGCTTCGCTCTGTTCAGCACACCGAGCTTTTTGGAAGCCATTTTGGCCTTATTTTCCAGATGACCCCTAAATTCGACTTTGCTGGAAATGTCGACACCAAGGATCCCGATACTCTCCGAGATCTTAAGAGGCATGCTCTGAAAGCGAGGTGCTACGACAAAGGGGTTTTTTTTAGCGGTGAATGCACAGACTTGCGTCTTACTGGGGTTGAAATCCGCTAGGTTCAGAGAACCCCAAATCGAGACTAGATCTAAAGAGTCTTCGATTTCAGACACAAGCCTGGCGCGACTCTCTTCCACTTCGACCCGAGGGATGTTGGCGCGGCCCCTGTACAACGCGTCACCAGTACTGTCATCTGCATAGCAACGTATGTCACCAATTTGCAACAGGTCGTTGATATGCAGAATCAACAGAACAGAGTTGGGGACAGCACGGAGCCTTGCGGGACGCCAGCGTTAATAGACATGGTGTCGGAGCAGCTACCATCGATAACGACTCTGATGCTCCGTCCAGTCAGGAAACTGGCAACCCATTCGCATAATCCCTCGGGTATCCCGAAAAATGGTAACTTGGAAAGCAGAGATTTGTGCCATACCCGGTCACAATTGTGTCTATCTACAAGATGGCAACAAGTTATCGATCAAAACGGCACATATTTATTATAAGTAAATGTAATAAAACTTTAAAAAATATTGTCTTTAATTTCTATAGAAAATACGAAGAACTCCCCGAACTATTTATTATGTAATAGTATAAAGAGTAAGTAATTTTGTAAATAAAATCAAACGCAATTAAGGAATTTCTACCAAATTCAGCACTCGCGCGGGGCCTTTCTGAAACTGCATCTAATCCTATTTACTTGTTCAAGGCGACTCCCTGAAATTAGTCCGGTGTTCTACATTCATGACTTCAACCCAGCCACCACTTGCGTGAGTGTAACCTCTCGTGCGGATAAGACACCTTTATCCGTGAACAGTCTTGTGAATTTGCTTGACTGTGAATGAGTAAACTACAACCAAAACAACTTTATTCTACCATTGGGCTCTTGAGAATTATAGGGCAATGTACCATTTGTAGGGCTCTAGGTTTAGGGATGCAGGGATTACTCTGCCACTTAACTACACACAACGTGCAGTTAATGCTCTATTTACTGTACGGCTAAGAACCGCTAACCGCTAAGTCCTCTGTACAGTTTTATCAACTCAACTAAACTGAGCAGCTCGGTGTTTTGAATTAAAACCACGTTAATATTCAGAATGACTCCTTATTTTTATTAGAGGGCTTATTTACGTTTCTGTTTGGTTTAAAACCCAGAGGCCCTACCACCATCTTTTACAAAACAATATTGTTGCAGGAACGTTTTGTTTCAGGCTTAAAACAACATTACTCATATTCGTACCATGACCTCCACCAAAGTATTAATGCTTAGTGCTGCGGAAGAACGAACGATTTTAATTATTTGTCTATTCCCTGCTAAAAAACTTAACGAGATAACGCTATATGAACTGTATAACGCCATTTCTTTCATACAACGTTCCTATTTGCACTACAGTAAGCTATCGGATCATGTTAACGTCATCAAAACTTTCTATTAAAACATTAATAAAAGAAGCTTACATTAAGGACGCCGTGGTACGAAATTGAGAAGTAAGGTTAAAATAATACTGCTATAAGGAATGGTGGTAAGGCCCCAGGTCATTTAAAACAAACCTGGCGGCCATTACTATACAGTAATACTATTAATAGTACTGGTAACACTAATAGTATTATACTATAGCCTATGATAGTGGTGTCGTTAATGCTACTTTCTAAAATGCATAAAAAAAACTATATTTTTCTTGTATAATTTGTTGTAACAATACTCTTTCGAGTATTCATCCAATTATCGAACTTCTTGCGAGTAAATCGTCAAGACCTGGCCGCATTTTTGATCCGTGAAGATATGCCTGTTGCACTCCAGTAAAGCCTTCTGTAGCAGTACCGCTTATGTTTGTAAATGTTTCATAGAACGCTTGTTTGCACAAACAAGAGACGTTACTCAACTTCTTCTGTATTACATTAAAACACACCTTATTAGGTGTATTTTTATTACGTTTACTTATAAATAAATTGCTGAAGTGAGGACTGGATGCTATTCATTTCACACTGTTCATAACATTCCGGAGATGCGAAAATTATTTACAAAGTTTTCTTTATTTTGCAATGGAGACAGAAACAGTTGCCTATTTCATTACTTCGATTTAACATTGTTGTAATCGATCATCATTTTAATCACTAAAAATACGCCCTCAACATTGACTGGTATACATCAGTTTCTCAATCCGCAGTAATGGGAGGAACGCCCAATGTTCCACGATCGGTACACGGTTCCCTGAACAATGTTTCAAAGGCAGGTACGTCAGGTAGGTATTCGGCCTAACCGACCTACTAATTAAATGATAGACGCTCCAACGAACATCTAAGCTCCATGCAAAATATAGCTGATAATAACCGTTACGCACGAAACTGAAGAGAAAAGAAAATTAGATACATATTTGGAAAAAAAAATTATAGAGAAGATGATAGACGATGTAACAGCTCGTTTTATTTTATTTTATGGTAAGCGATTACTGTCAAAGACATCCACATGATTTTTTTTTATAGGATCATATAGCCGAGCATACTGTCCACCTGGTGGTAAATGGATACAGTAGCCCATGAACATTAGTTGTTCATGCCAACTTCAATCCAGAATGACAAACGTTGCCCCCGGATGTGCTGCCTACCTTTCGAGGTGAAGGAATGGATTTGGAGAAATGATTAGGAAATTGGGGAGGGATAGGACGGAATGGGATGGGAATGGGCTCTTGCATATCTCATTCACTACTTACAGTTACTAACACACGCCAAGATTGTCCAATGTTGGCATATTCGTGGATGGTACAGTCAGTCTTTACATAAAAAACTGAGTAGGTAATAGAGATGCTTTGAATAAATAAAGCCTAAGAACGATTAAATAAGAGAAGAGAGAGAGAAAAAGGAAGGGCAAGAAAATGTGTTGTGTGTTGCAGATGTGTAGATGCAATGTGCGTGTGTATTTACAATAAAACCACAAAGAAAATATTATTTTCACTACCAATTGTAATTGAAATAACTAACTGATTTTGTAGACGTGGCAACGGAAGGAAACTCTTTTTATAATATTTTCTTATCAGAAGGACAAATATGAATTTTAAAATTTTGAATATCTGTAAATATTATATGAACCGGAATATAATTATAATCATAATATTTTAAGGAAATTATAATCTCAGTAATCGAATTCATTATTATAATGTCGCTGCCATTTTCCTGGATCTATATCATCATTTCAGATTATTTATAATTGAACTGTGTTTGGTTCATAAGGTTCAATCTCATGATTGAATATTTTTGTTAATGTTTCGTTTTGGAGACCTTGTTTTCGGCATTAACGGTGACCAGCTCTTTTATCGTCCACTGCTAGACACGGGTCTCCTCGCGCACATTGTGTTGTACACGGGGAATATATGGTCTTAAAAAGGCACGCATTCCAAGCGGGTTAGCGACTCCACTTTTACTGACGTGTCATAAGTTCCTCTGGGCTTGTGGTAGCTAGAGATTTTGTTATCCCTTACTCTTTGTTATATTTTGCATTATTTTCTAATAAATGCAATAAATAATTTTGTAATAAAATCTGCAAATAAATAATCAACCCACATGCCATAACTTAACGACAATAACAGTCTTAGAAATATAACAATTTTACTAAAATATTAATAATAATAATAATACAAATCGATTTAATAATAACAATAAATATTGTGTAACGACACAGTGTTCGACATACGACGACACAGTTTTTTGTATTTTTTTAATTCATTATTATATTATAGAGCTGTTTCAAAATTGAGCTTTTTGTGCGTCCCGTGTTCGATATCGCCAGTTGTCTCCAGCGCTCCCAACTAAGTAGTTTAGTTTTAATGTACAAATACATTACGAAAATATTGGCCATAGGCTAATCCTGAAACACCCGAATGCGTCATGCACGTCTATGCAATAAAGTATGCAATTAGAGCCTTTAATTGCATACTTTATTGCATAGACGTGGATGATGAATACCGTACCTCTAATTTAGAGGTACGATAATTCATAAACGTAGACGACGCATTCGGGTGTTTCCAGATTAGCCGATGGCCAATGTTTTCATAGTGTATTTGTACATATTCAATTGTTCAACCAACCATTTGTTCTCTAAATGTCGTTTATGTAATCAGAAGTCTGATATCACGCGAACAATATTTTCCTCTACAATTTGCTATTGTTTTTTATTGTGATACCTAAATACATACTCGTATTTAGATACGGATAAGACTCCCGTTATCTTTAGGTGAGCCTGGGTCAGATAATGTGTGGTAGCCAATTTGCAAAACAGATAATTTGTTTTGCAATAAATAAAAAAGGTCATTTACATCTTTTCCATTTTTTACTAGAACAATATTAACGTATAAACGTATTTACTAGATATTGGCATTCTTGATTTTAAAGATCTTACATATATCTGCCGTGGATGACTCTACGATAGTCTTCCAAGAAATCAAAATGAATTTTCTAAGTAAAGTGTGGCGCATTTCATGCTTGTGTCCACGTAAGAGGGCGTCTGTGGACATCTTGTATACATACTACTCGTATTGTTAATATCCCTTTGAATCGGAGTCCCTTATTATCATTGTCAGGTGTGAGTGACATTTGAAACGGTCTACCTTTAGGTAGTGCGGCTTTGTTGTATGTATCTAAATTTATAATTCTCAAAATTATACAGCGGATGTATAAATATCTCTTTCAGTATAGACCATATAAATAAAGAAAAGTACCGCTGTTACGTTATTTTATTCGATACTTCGATAAATACTGAAGCAAGATTTCGTAACATTTGATGGGGAAAGTTAAAGATTGGTGCCAATTGTTTAGATTGGAAAATAAATATGTGACGTTATCATTGCAAAGGTACCTTATCGTCGATATGTACTTATTGACTTAGGTTAAGATTTTCTAATTTAAAATTTCGTTCGTTCAAGATTCTGTTTTAATAGAAACATGCTCGGAAATCCGGTTTTTATCATAAAGCAATAAAATATGTTATTTTTGTTTAGAATTCATTAAGGCCTCAACTTCGGGCAAATTAATACAACAAACAGGTCCTTTTTTACAGATAATGTCACACATAATAATGTTACGTAGCTACTTAATTGCAATGCAACCAGTGCTTTCAGTATAAGTCCACGTCCTGCGGTGAAGGATTTGATCAATAGTTGATTTTTACTCACAGGGGAGTATTTCGGATGGGAGCAATCCAATGCAATGCAATGCAATCCAATAGCCCCTGGGCGCACTGGACAGGCTACGTTACCTCTCTCTCATAGAAGACTACCTTGAAATATACTGCATTTTTCACTTTATCATATTCCCCAATTTACGTACATGTTTCGATAGTGAGTGAGATATGCCAGAGCCCATTCCCATCCCATCCTATTACTTCCTATTTCCTCATCCGTATTCCAAATCTATTACTACACCAACAAAGGTTGGCAGCGCATCCGGGGGCGTGCCGTCGTTTGTCACTCTGGACTGATGTTGGCATGTACCGCAAGTGTCCATGGGCAACAGTATCCAGTTACCACCAGGTGGACTGTATACTCGTCTGCCACCTTCATTCTATAAAAAGGAACTTTTCCACACTGAGCAGTACCGTCTGCAACAAAGTTTATACACTCCGAAGCAATTAAATTGCTTTTTCTCATTTTAAAGGACTCGTTTGATACCCCTTTAAATACTCTACTCGCACCCGCTCAAAGTTAATCAAGAAACGTTTGCAAATTTTAATTTGTCTTCGCAAAAGTAACTTTTACACTTTATCGCCGAGGTTGTAAGGCGCAAAACTTAATGAAATTCTGTTACAAGAGAAAATTGTTTAAGCACTCTTGAGGCTTCAAGTTATTTCAATCACAAGTCAAATGCAAGTCAAATCAATTTCGTGTTGGTTTAGCATATAGCACAGAAAATATCAATGTATCTTCGTCTTGATTTGTTTTAAAGTACACTTATAACATATTAGTTATACGTACAAACCCAAATTCCAATGGTATATAGCCAATGCAAGAGAAATATGTTTACTTTATTTTGACTGGACTTTTAGTACCTATCTTTACCATGTGTCTTTATTTGATGTTGATATGTTTTCCATTCCTATTCCTATTTTATATTCCTTGCCATCCAAAAGTCGGATGGCAAGGAGAAGAGATCGCTATGACGATAAGGCCGTTTGTTGTACCGTTCGTGTTACTTACTTAAATTGTATTTTTTGCAACATCAATAAACAAACAGTGTACAATAAAGAATTTACCTATTTATATATCTATCTATCTTTTTTTATATTATAAATATAAATCTATAAAAAAGACGTCCGATGAACAAAATATCAAACTGTTGTACTTCTCCTGTAAAGTAACCAATTATTTTACAGAATAATTTATTTTATACGATTTAATAATATTAGTCAGATATTATTTTGATTCAGATATTGACTCATTAAATACGAATCGTGTAATGAGAAAGAAAATTTAAAGAGCCGAAGGAATATACAGACACCTACTCGGTTGTCTTATAAATATATTATATATATACGAGACGTTACGGTGCTTTTAAGGACGCCGTGGTGCGAAATTGAGAAGTAAGGTTAAAATAATACTGCTATAAGGAATGGTGGTAAGGCCCCAGGGTTGTAGATAAGCAGTAGCTGGATGGTGTTCTGTTTGTTCACTTATATGAAATGCACACCGCTGGCCATTTGACAGTTGATTCTGACTCTTTCTCGTTTATGGTGAACGTGGCATGATTTGAATTCTAGGTTGATTTTACGATTAGCGCAAAATCTTATATCTCTTGTGTCGAGGGTAATATCTACACTTTATCATTCCGTCGCCTCAAAAGAAAGCAGAGTGACAGTCGTTTGTAAGATTTTATTGTAAATTCGTAATTTAAAGAGTCAAATCGGAGGCAAAACCTTGTATCAAAATACACACACTATAACTACAATGACTTGGCAGTTTGTCGAGTAAATGTGTATAAAACCAATAAGACTCGAGGTCAGTTATTCATTGTGTAATCGTTTCGACTCACAAACACACGCCTAAAATTATAATTATGACTTTTAAAAATAAAGTTGTTCTCATCACCGGAGCCAGTTCCGGTATAGGTGCAGCAACTGCTATTAAGTTTGCGGCAGAAGGAGCAAAAGTCGCTATAGTTGGAAGAAATGTGAATAAACTCAAGATCGTGACACAAAAGTGTGTTGACAGTGGAAGCAACCCATTGACCATAGTCGCAGACGTAACCAAGGACGAAGACATAAAGAGAATTGTCTATGAAACTATCTCTCACTTTGGGAAATTGGATATCCTAATTAACAACGCAGGAGGAGGTGGATTCTGTAGTATTCTCGACAAAGATCTTATTCAGTTGTTTGATCAACTTTTTGCTACCAATCTTCGGTCAGCCGTTTACCTGACCAATCTCGCTGCACCGCATCTAGTAGAAACGAAAGGCAATATCGTCAATGTATCAAGTATTGCGGGTATAGGTGTCAGTTCACCTACAGCTTCAATTTATGGTGCATCTAAGGCCGGTTTAGACCATTTTACAAGAACTGTTGCATTAGAACTGGCTGGTAAAGGCGTGAGAGTCAATTCTGTGAATCCAGGTCCTGTGAAAACTGATTTCTTCGAAAATATTGGTGGAGATAAATCTACAGAGGAGTCCTTAACTAAGAAAGTGTCAAATTTAGTTCCTTTAAATCGTTTTAGTGAATCCGAAGAAATTGCCGATTTGATTCTGTTTTTGGCTAGTGAGAAGGCTAAAAGTATTACGGGCTCTATATATGTGATTGATAATGGATGTTTGTTGGTTGGGCAATTACTGAAATCAATTGTTGAAGACTAATTGTATGTATATAAAGATGTAACATTATTAAAGTTGTTCAAAATATATATTGCTGACTTTTTTTTTTAAATTATATTGGTCTGATTTTAAAGACAGCTCACCAAATTCTCGCAATAGAAATTATCCTATAGAAGAATGAAAAACACAACATGCATTATATAAAGAGATATCAATGACAGTTACCTATAAAAAATAGATATCTTTATAATCCAGGCAGTAAGTATAAACAGTATTGGCAACCCACAACACGGATTTAATATGCTCATAGCATAATATGCTCAATTTTGTATTATCTACCCCTTCAATTAATATAAACATTACACAGTACGTTTAGTTATTATTATAATTATAATTAATAAATTATAGTCAAACAAACAAAACAAGTGCAGTAAGCAAGCATAACTACATTTATATTCTAATTACATCAAAAAATATACCTTTTGTTTTTGCTTATAAAATTAAGAAAAATAATCACCTTTAACCTAAAATATATCAACCAACTTATACTTATATCTATCAGAATGACGTAATTGAAAACGTATATTAATGACATAAGTATCTGTTTTATAACATTGATAAATTTAAATTAGACTCGTTACATATGCATATGTCGCAGTAAGATTAGCCCAGTCGAATTAGGATTTGACCCGGAAAAAATTAAAAGCGTCGATTTTCCTTCGGAAGTCGTTTGGGGGGGTCATTGGCAGTCTACATTTCGGTTTTCGGGAGTCGCACCCTGTTGCTTCGTCCGCCATCTTGAATTGAAGGGTGAATTTTTGTTTATTGAATAACTCGTTTATTTTCAATTTTGCACGAAAAATGGTCATGACCAAAGTTGTTTAGAATTAAATTTCCCACAATTTTGGTCCTTACCAATTTTTCGCTACGAGCGATATTTTCCGATTTACACCCGAAAAGGGGGGATGAATTTTTGTTTATTAAATAACTCGTTTATTTTGAATTTCTCATGAAAAATGGTCATTACCAAAGTTGTTTAGAATTAAATTTCCAACAATTTTGGTCCTTATCAATTTTTCGCTATAATCGATATTTTTCGATTTAGATCCGAAAAGGGGTGGGAGTGAGATTTTGTTTATTGAATAACTCCTTTATTTTGAACTTTATATGAAAAATGGTCATGACCGAAGTTGTTTGGATTAAAATTTTCAACAATTTTGGTCATTATCAATTTTTCGCTATGATAGATATTTTTAGATTTTGCTCCAAAAAGGGGTGGGAGTGAATGTTTGTTTATTTAATGACTCGTTTATTTTCAATTTTACATGAATTTTCAATTTTTCGAAATCGCATTACTTACTTTGGAGAAACAAGAGAAGTGATATCGTACACCAACAGCTACAAAGTCAGACATTTTCGATGCGCGCTATTATTTCATGTAAAAAGCCGTCGGGGCGTGAATTATAATAATTGAAAATCGTATCCCGCAACGAATTTCGCGTAACAATTCAAATCGGTTTTCGCAGTCTTACAGGCAACTTCAATTGAGCCGACAAATTCGTGGCTCTTTCCCCACAAATAAAGCAACGGGTTTGAAAAATTCATCCCCCTTTTCGGGTGTAAATCGGAAAATATCGCTCGTAGAGAAAAATTGGTAAGGACCAAAATTGTGGGAAATTTAATTCTAAACAACTTTGGTCATGACCATTTTTCGTGCAAAATTGAAAATAAACGAGTTATTCAATAAAAAATTCACCCTTCAATTCAATATGGCGGACGAAGCAACAGGGTGCGACTCCCGAAAACCGAAATGTAGACTGCCAGAAATGTAGAAATGTAGAATGTAGGTGCCAGTGACTAGAAGGAAAATTGACGCTTTTAATTTTTTCCGGGTTAGCCCCTTTTTTGATCTAATTCGACTGGACTAGATAGAAATAACTGAGATAAAGCTATGTCCCTAGTAATTCAGCTATATCACGAAAGATCGATTAACCGAACTGGTTTCATTCTATTTCTTTAGGGATATTACTATCTCTAAAACCATATATCAATCTCTATATATATCACTAAACCAATCTAAGTGTATAGGCTATACACCTAAATCGGTTGAGTGATATAGAAATATGTATTTTTTTTATTATTTCATTTGATTAGTTCAGTGATCTAACAATGTACTATTGAGTCATTACGTGTCAATACCAACTATTGAGCTAGGCTTTTGGTAACGTTTTCTTGATATTTTCTGGAGGAAAACAATAAAACTAGTTAATGAACTAATCTCCATTATTTAATATATTGTAGAAATTTTTTTTTTTTTAAATTGTCTTTGTTTTCACATGAAATTATTATTAATTGTATGAAGTATGTAATGAACTGAACAAAAATTGGTTTACAATAATAACTTAGGTTTTAATAAAATTAGTTTGATAAGTTATCAAATAAGATAAAATAAAAAATTGCAAGCTTTTAATTAGAATTACTTTTACAATACTTCAGTTTTCACATAATATTAAATTATTATTATATGTAGGTATAAAGTATCTAAACAACATACAAAAATTCACCTGAAATAATAATCTTTCACTGCACGAACAGAAAATTCCAGGAAAATAGCAAGTGTTTCTGGATACTTTTTGTGGGAGACGATCGGAGGAGACGATCGGAGTTAGCTGAAGCCAGAAATACTTAGGGAATGTAGGACCCCTTTGTAATAGATAACGTTACGCTACGATATGTCGTTCTTCAAGATAGCTGTGAACAGGATTCTGCAAGGTTGTTAGATCACCCGCATACGCCCTGGTGTTGCAGGTGTCCATGGGCGGCGGTGACCACTTACATTGGCCACGTCCAATGGCCCGCCCTCTCGTTGGTCATCTATACCTACTATATAAAAAAAATTAACATATTACAGGCAAAAAAATGTACTCGTATTAATATGTTATGTGAACAAAGGGACCTACCTCATTATCGATATAAAGTTGGTTAATTTTGGTTAAGATTTTGTTACTATAAATTCCGTCGTTTCAAGATTCTGTTTAAATATAAATAACATCTGACTTTATAGATAAAGCAGTATTTTTTCTTTAATTTCTCTTAATAACTCTACCTAGATTAAAACTTTAATCTAGGTAACTACCTCTATAACCCACATAAAGGTTTCCTTATCTCCCTGCTGCAGGTGCGGTATGTTTACTGGCTTGCAAAAATATATGTAAGTAAGTGATATTGGCACAATCACTGATTACTTATATCCAATGCTTTATGGCAAAAAGGAACATAACACGTAAAGATAAAGATTTGAAGATCTGTAATATCACAACTATATAATATCATAAAAAACAATTTTTATATAATATATCATATCGCCTTGAGATAACGTTATTCGTGATTTTATGATAACACAAATTCAGTGTCGTGTCTGTGAAATCAAACGATCTTCGAGTCAAACGATATCTTTATATACTTTGTTACGCACGACAGAACTGAGATGGTATATGCATTTGGGGTAAAGGAATGTATGTATGTTTGTGTACCCCTCTGTTACCACTTTAATAAATTATAAATTAATAAATAATATAAGCTAATAAATTAAAACTAAATATTACTTATCGCGGACAAATAATGTATAATGTACCTAATTTTTAGGGTTACTTGACGAAAACTACAAATGGAAACTTCATGTAACATTCTGTGCGACAGACTTAGCGCATTTGCTCTAATTTTGCTGAAGGGCTTGCGAGAAATATCCTCGATTGAGACTGCCTTATTCGCGTGTCACACGCACACATAGCATCAGTTTTACAGTACGGCCTCATCATATGAGGAAATTGCACCAATATAGAATCTATATTTGAGGTGCAGAATAATTTATTCTAATATAAAGAAGCAAAAGAAACATGCTATAACATTTAATTAGTAAATAAAATGTATTTTTTTAAATATTTGGCTGCGAAAATCTCAACTGAGAAAAATACAACCAACCTTTTTTTTCAAATAACTACAATATAATTTTAATATGCCTCCTTTAACATAAAAAAGAAAATATCGTCATATTAAGTTGAAAGGGATTAAAATTTTAGATATTTATTTATAATCTGATACGGAACCCTATCTCGACCGACATGCTCTTATCCGGTTTTATTTACAAGAGGTTTATCTTAATTGGTTCTATTAAAAATGTAAAATGTCTATAAAAAAAATTAAAAACGCTATAATTCGACTATATTTTCGAGGAGATTAAAATATAGTAGTAAAATAACGACGAGGATAAATTAAAATTTTCGAACCTCAAAAGCTTAGAAGTGAGGCGTAAAATAAATTCATTAAATGTATTGCATAGGATCTTGAATAACCATTTGGATGGGGATCTCTTGCGGCATCTCAATCTGAAGGCACCGAATCGCCCTGTACGTAGCGAACAGCTGTTTGACATACCACGGGCTCGAAATAATGTTTCTTACAATAATCCATTTTATAGAATATGTCGTTATTATAACGACCTGGATGTCGAGTTTGACATATTCTATTTAAACAACGCTCGTTTTAAAATTCTGTTAGATAGACATTTTTCCTTTTAGATAGTTTATATATATATACGAGTATAGTTTCATTTTACCTATTCTGCGTGTTAAGAGTTAAAGTTGTGTATAACTGTAAGTGAATTTATGAACGTACAAATGTTTTATAAAATGTGTCTGTAACTAGATAAGTTTGTAAATTTGTTGTTATACCTAATAAATAAAATAAAAAATAAAAAAAAAAATAAAAAAAAAAATAGTATCACTGTCTGAGTGAACTAAATTGCAGTCATTTGGAGTTATTTTGGGAAATTCGTAATTGAAACTGTGGGCAAAGACATATATATTATGTACACAAAGTACACACACACACAGATATAAATAACAGTTTATCAGATGGAGAAGTATAAAAGCAACGGATTTGAGTTAACTTATTCATTGCGTAATTGTTACGATTCCTATACACACGTCTGAAAATTTTAAATATGAGTTTTAAAAATAAAGTCATTATCGTTACTGGAGCCAGTTCTGGTATTGGTGCAGCAACTGCTATTCAATTTGCGGCAGAAGGAGCAAAAGTCGCCATAATTGGAAGAAACGTAAATAAACTTAAGAACGTGAGTCAAAAATGTATTGACAGTGGCAGCAAGCCATTAACAATCGTCGCTGACGTGACCAAAGACGAAGACTTGAAAAGGATTGTAAACGAAACCATCTCTCATTTCGGAAAATTGGATATCCTAATTAACAACGCGGGTGTAGGAGGACAAGGCAGTATTCTCGACAACGATATGATAAATTTGTTTGATCAACTTATTGCTACAAATCTTCGGTCAGCCGTTTACCTGACCAACCTCGCTGCGCCGCATCTAGTGGAAACGAAGGGCAATATCGTCAATGTGTCAAGTATTGTCGGTATAGGTGTCACTTCACCCACATCCGCCATATATAGTACATCTAAAGCCGGTTTAGATCATTTTACAAGAACTGTTGCATTGGAACTCGCTAGTAAAGGCGTGAGAGTCAATTCTGTGAATCCAGGTCCTGTGAAAACTGATTTCTTAGAAAATATGGGAGTAGATAAATCTGTGGAGGAGGCCTTATTTAAGACAGTATCAAATGCAATTCCTTTAAAACGTTTTAGTGAATCCGAAGAAATTGCCGATATGATTCTGTTTTTGGCTAGTGACAAGGCTAAAAGTATTACGGGCTCTATAAATGTGGTAGATAATGGATGTTTGTTGGTTGGGCAATTACTGAAAGATAAAATTTAAACGGTAGATAATTGTAACATAATTAAGTTATTTAATTAATAAAGATATTCGTGTGTTTTTGACAAAAACACATCAAATAGAAATATCCTATGCAAGAATGAAAACGAAAATGATATCCCTTGAACAAATTCAGCATATTGCAGTCTGACTTATAAATATGCATACCGTACAAAAATTAATCTTAATACGTACATAAATATACTTAATATACCTTTACAATTAAGTACTTAAGGTTGCCTTTATTTACACACGCCTACAACACGGATTTAATGGGCACAATTTTATATTAATATGAATATATGTGTGTACCTGTTCATTTGGTTATTAATATAATAATGTATAAAAATAATTCATATATAATAATAATGTAGTGAAGTAAACAAAGACAAGTGATGTAAGCAGGAATACGTATACTCTTAGTTAATAAAAATATATACCGTTCTTTTATTTTTCTTACAAATAACCTACACACTAAATCACTTAACCAACAATATATCAACCCACTTGTATCATTCATAATGACATTGCAGATTAGGTACTTGTAAAGGTGTCTTTTATGACTTATGTAGTTTTTTGTCTTGTTTTTCTAATGGTTACAAAATTAGACACGTATTTTTACACGTGGGCACCAGGTCGCAAGGTTGATGATGTTTATGTCCACATAATTATGTTACTTATTATCTCTGTAGTGACCGGTGAGTCCATTTATTTATGAATGAAACGTACATGATATTTAAACGGAAAATTTCTGCGTAAATATTAATGTACCTATATATATATATTATATATTATATTATTATTAATACATAAATATATTTCATAATAATTTCATAATAATAATAATAATAATAATTCATTTATTTCAGACAAGGTCCATATTTCAATTTTCATTTTTAATGTTAATAATATATGTTCTATTCTTTTTAAAAGATTTACGGGAGGGAATGGTTGAGAATAGTGCAGAACTGAGGAGGGTGGCACAAACAAAGGGTTGCTTACAGTTGTGAGGAGATTTTGTTATGTACCTGTATATGTAAATAAAAATACAAAATTACCCCTCTCTCACAGACGACCAACGTAAAAGGAACTGCGTTTTACACTTATTTCCACAACTCTATATGTTTTGGTATTGAGTGAGATATGCCAGAGCCTATTCCCATCTCATCTCTCTTTATTTGTCCCACCCTATCTCCAAATCCAGTCTAAATCTCCGAAGGTCGACAACGTATTCAGTGCTTGCCAACCTTTATCATTCTAGACTGATGTTGGCACGTATCGCGCATTCAACCAAGTCGACGTGTGATTCGTCGACCAGTTGTCGGCTGGGAGAGCATTGGGTTCCAGGCTGTCGGCCAGACATTCAGCCTTCTCAATATCGTCAAATGCGAGCGGGCCGATCGGTCTAGTCAGTGAAGGCATGGAGGCAGTATTGTTTGCTTTCATAGATCTTGCCGACCGCCAATAGGCTGTGTGTGATGGCGAGATCTCTGACAACAAGTGTTCCCAGCTGTTGTTTTTTAATTCAGCGATACGATTCATTAAGTCCCTCTGTAAATCTCGCATCCTGCGCCTATTCTCTACACAGAGGAAGGAGTTTTAACAGGGGAAGGCACGGGTGGCTGCGTTCTTGGCTTTATCGGCTCCCTTATGTCCTCAGGCAACTTCCATCGGCGATCATTCGCCGCAGGGACCTACTTAGAAGAACTTTGGGTTATATCCCTAACGTGGCTACCGAGTCCAAAGACCGCCGTGTTTGTGTCACCCGCACTGGTCAGGTCGTTTGGAATAGAGTCTATGTAGGTTAGGGGAGCTAGAAGCCTTAAGGGCTTCTTCAAACTGGCTCCAGTCAATAATAGTCTTCAGTATCAGACGCAAAGCAATCAGGACCGATTACAAAATAAATAAATCTGGTCCCGATTGCTTTAAGTCTCATACTGAATTCTCAAAATAGTAGAGTAATTCATAAAAAAACGAATAAACCAGTTAGTGTATGCAGTGTTACTTGTTTCATTAATTTCAGTTTATTTGAATTTGTGTTCATTTAGGAGTTGGACGCAGGTGTTTCTTTTTGTTTTAATTAATAATTATTAATAAAACAAATAAACACCTGCGTAATTTATAATTTGTGTACGTACTGATAAATCAGGAGTTTTTATCCCACAAAGCTATCAACATTGATAAAATGTGTACTTATTCGAATGATATAGGTAAGTAATGCTACTTATTACGAGTATATTTACCAGCAAGCACATACACACATACCATAGCTTTGACCAAAAGCACACTCTAGAAACTACGTAGATATCCAACATTTGTTGTACATATAAATAAAAATTAAACTAAGCACGTGTATAAATAAGATCTAATTCTTAAAATACATCACTAGTTGGTTGGACCTCCCTTTGATTCTATTACAGCTTGTATACTATGAGGGATATTGTTTAACGAGTCTTTTACATCGGTGAGCACTTATTGCACCATACTATTGTAATGAGTAATCCAACCTTTCTTTGGATGTTATACTCACTCTATTCATAATGGCTGCGCTTCGCTATGCTCCAAACATGATGTATTTGGTTTGAGATCGGTAGACAGATTAGGCCAGTCCAACAAAACAGTACTTTCATCCCTAAACCATTGTGATAACTTATTAGTGTCTGCCTGTCCTTCGTTCTGTTCGCTTATAACTTGGGTTCTATTGAACGAAGTTTGATGCGGTTTTCATTATGATGTAGGTATTTCTTCCAGAAGCTTTTAGTATACTCTTGTATAGTGCATGTACCACGCGAGAGAAGCCACGAGCAAAAGGCTAGTTAGTACAAAATAATATCCGTTGCATTTGTCTAAGAAAGTCTAAATGGAGCTCACCTCAAATTTAAACTCATTGCCCTATCTATGATTATGTAAAGAAAACTAATAAGAAAATTGTAAGAAAGATATACGATAATCCTTAGAAGCGTCTTTCTAAACTGATCCAATAAACTTAAAAGTCAGCATCTACATTTTTAAAATATTTTTGTGTTAAACTGCATTAATTAGTTGTATCTCTTCGAAATTTGTATAAGACCTTTATTCATTAAACACCTTAATATCTCCTTTCCAGGGTGATTGGTTCCAGGACGATTCAATTAAGCTCCTTGCATTTAATCAAGTGAGTAGATAGCATCAGTCTCCCAAGATATAGCGCGGGGAGTAACGCGAAAATAGCGAAATTTTCGAGCGGAGGTTAATGGAAGGACCCTCCATTAATTTATTATAAAGTAAACACAGTCCATTACGAATCTATTATTATGGTCAATCCAGTTTTCGTGATAAGCATAAAATCTAACAAGTATGTGGCGGAAAAATAAATTAGGGCTTTTAATTATGACGTTTTTAATTCAAAGCAATAGTATTGTATTGTAGTCAGTATTGTAGTCGTGCCAACCAAATGTGTGAAGAGAATCATCAGTCGGTCAGTATATCTATCTTGTCTAGTCATAAATATTGTTACAAAGAATAACATGAATATTTTTTTTACATTATCATATTATTAGAAGAATTTGTAGTATTTTTGAAATAAATAGGTAAGCATTTTAAAAATATGACGTTTATCTTTCAAACGTTGCCGCGTCGTGGCCAGTTTTGATTAAAACATTGATTAATTTGATTAAACATGGGAAAATTGGCAACTGCCACGCTTATAGATTATTTTAGGGATTCAATATTATCATGGCGTTTAGAGCATGATGATTATATAGCATGATGCACTGCGATTATCATGAGCATCACTGAAGCCGGATAATGTCCACATTGCACCCTATTGACCGGCTTCTTTAGAGTTATGAGCATAAACTTGATCATTCTGTCTTCTATCATGTTCCTCAATGGTGAACTACAACTCTCATAATGAATTGGTGAACTCTCATAATTTTATATACCCTATTCAATGGAATAGATTAAGGGGTGGGATGGGGTTGAATGGGATAAGATAGAGTGTCATCTTCGTGTCATCCCAAAATAATTGAGATGTGGGATCGGGATGTTCCAAAAGATGTGGGAGATAGAATTGAATGGAACGGGACGGGTTGGAATATAATTGAGTTGAACGGAGTTGAATGAGATCCATCTCACCCCAACCTGATTTACGTGGAATGAAGTATATAAAAATGATATAATTATAAAAATTTAATTATTGCTGCCACTTCCAAAAAACACGCATACTTTTTATAAGCATACGTTTTAAAAATAAAGTTGTTATCGTCAGTGGGGAAATTTTTATAGATTGGTAATTTAAAGTGTCAAACCAATGGCAAAGACTTATATAATTACATCTGTCTGAACATGCATGACGTAAAAATCACCAGACGGATTTCCATAGCCTTTACGCAATCCAAAATACACGCGAACGCAGTCTCTGGCAAAACTACCTAGTTCAGAATAAACTCTTTGCTATTTACACATACTGATAATAAGCATCCCATGAGGTAGGACTGGTGTAAGATAGGTTACAAAGTACACGAAGTACGAACGCAACCGCGGAGAAAATTAGTTATCAAAACACTCCTTGCTCGATATTGATAATAATATATCAATACATATAATAAAATTGTAACAGGCCGATGTCTGTACAGTATAGATATTGAGAAAAAACTAATATGAGGCCCCCCTCATCCTTTATTAGATTAATATGAGGGTCCTTTATTAGAGCATCAGAAGCCAAAACAACAGTTTTTAGAAATTTTGTCTGTCTGTCTGTATGTTTGTACACGCATCACGCAAAAACTACTGCATGGAATTGAATGCAATTTTCACCGATGTATTGCTAGAGGTCTAACTTAAAATATAGGCTCCATTTTATCGCAGGAAAATATCTTATTCCGATTGTTTTAAATTTAATAAACCGAAGCGAAGTGAGGGCGGGTAGCTAGTTGATAATAACTTTGTATCTTAGGATGTAGGAATATAAAAGTAATGGTAGTATTGAAATTTAATCACTGTTGTAATAGTTTTTACTTCCAAAACAGGCCTAATTTTTTTAACCATGAGTTTTTTTAAAGATAAAGTCGTTATCGTCACTGGAGCCAGTTCCGGCATAGGTGTAGCAACCGCTATCCAATTTGCGGCAGAAGGAGCAAAAGTCGCCATAGTAGGAAGAAACATAAACAAACTCAAGAACGTGACCCAAAAGTGTATTGATAATGGGAGCAAGCCACTGACCATCGTCGCAGACGTGACCAAAGACGAAGAATTGAAAAGAATTGTGAGAGATACCGTTTCTCACTTTGGTAAATTGGATATACTAGTTAATAACGCGGGAAGAGGTTCCTTGGCTAGTGTACTCGACGAAAATTTAATAAAGTTGTTTGATCAGATTATTGCTACCAATCTGCGCTCAGCCGTTTACCTGACTAACCTCGCTGCACCGCATCTAATAGAATCGAAAGGAAACATCGTTAACATATCAAGTATTGCAAGTATAGGCGTACTTGCGCCTACCACTTGATATTATATTTACATCTAGCCGAGTTAGTATTTAGAATACTTCTCCAAATCCGTTTCAAAGTTACTACGGAAATGAAAACAACACGTAATTTTTGTTGGAATAATAATTAATCATTACAGTCACTATTAAAATTTAAATACTAACAAATGATGGAAACACACTGGTTGATTAGTAGATAAAAAACGATAACAAGTCACGTGAATCTTATCACGGATGGTGACAGAAACCAATATTATTGTCAAACTATTACTACGAGGTAAAATCGTAAAGAGCCTGTGTTTGTACAATTCAACTCAAAACTCTGTGTATAAAAATCGAAACGGATGGTTTGTTATGGATGGATGGATGGTAAGAAGAAAACGTGTTTGTCTACGTTGCATTTCTTTTCCAAACTTTTGAAAAGATATTAAAAGAAGGGAAGGGATGTCGATAATTAAAGAAATTTGAGACGGAAAATGAATCGTTAAATCTATGTCTCCATGAAAATTTTTGAAAATGTCTTCGCAGTGTAGGTACCCGTAATCTATTAATGATGCAAAGTTCAAACCAACAATATTTGTAAGTTTTATATTTGTTTGCTTGACCCGTTCATCACACGAACACCACCAGATGGATTTCAATGAAAATTTGCTATTTAATGTGTCGTGGATTATCAATTAGTAAGTATATGTACTTTTATACGGATCCTTCCTTTACAAAATGTTAACGGTAATCACCATCAAGTTTGTTCTTGCAAAATCAGTCATCTCTTAAAAACCTCTTCATGGATTTTAATGAAACTTAGATACAACGAGAGTATATATTTTGAATCAATGTACAAGTATAGAATACTTCTTGCCCTGAACTGTCACAAGTTCGCGGTCAATATAACTTCTTTTTCATCATTATGAAGTTATTTGGATTATGCGAACTATGTCCTGGGGAGTAACAACATGAATTGATGTGGTACTCTCATCCAATTATATATCCCTATTCATTGGGATGGGATGGGATTGGATTAAGAGACGAAATGGTTTGGCACGGAACGAGATTAAATAGGATGACATTAGATGAGTTGGGATACGACGGAATGGCGTGGGAGTACAATGTACGCGAACGCAATCGCGGGTAAAGTCTAAAAACACTCCTTGTTCGATGCATCCCATTGTAATAATAACTTTATATCTTATCACGTAGGAATATAAAAGCAATGGTAGTATTGAAATTTAATTATTGTTGCAATACTTTCTGCTTTCAAAACAAGCCAATTTTTTTTAACCATGAGTTTTAAAGATAAAGTTGTTATCGTCACTGGAGCTAGTTCTGGTATAGGTGCAACAACTGCTATTCAATTTGCGGCAGAAGGAGCAAAAGTCGCCATAGTTGGGAGAAACGTAAATAAACTGAAGAACGTGACCCAAAAGTGTATTGATAATGGGAGCAAGCCACTGACCATCGTCGCAGACGTGACCAAAGACGAAGAATTGAAAAGAATTGTGAGTGATACCGTTTCTCACTTTGGAAAATTGGATATACTAGTTAATAATGCAGGAAGAGGTGCCTTGGCTAGTGTACTCGACGAAAATTTAATAGAGTTGTTTGATCAGATTATTGCTACCAATCTGCGCTCAGCCGTTTACCTGACTAACCTCGCTGCACCGCATCTAATAGAATCGAAAGGAAACATCGTTAACATATCAAGTATTGCAAGTATAGGCGTACTTGCGCCTACCAATGCTCTGTATAATACATCAAAAGCTGGTTTAGATCATTTTACAAGGACAGTGGCACTAGAACTCGCTGGAAAAGGTGTACGTGTTAATTCTGTGAATCCTGGTCCCGTGAAAACTGATATTATTGAAAATATGGGTATTGATAAATCTATGTCAGATTATTTATTTGAAAACATGGCAAACATGATACCTTTAAAACGTGTTAGTGAACCAGAAGAAATTGCTGAACTAATTATGTTTTTGGCAAGCGATAAGGCTAAAAGTATTACAGGCTCAACCTACGTGATTGATAATGGAAATTTGTTGGTTGGTCAAGTACCAATTTCGAGCACTGAGGGTTAATGGATGTGACATGAAGCACGTGTGTTTCAAAATAAAATGTACGATTGTTACATATTTCATTTTTATCCTAATTTATCTCCTTATCAAATATTTTCAATTTCTATTTTAAGATGAAATGACTCATCATTCTACACTTGCTTTTAAACAAAATCATTGATTAACATCTATACATCTCAAATATTCTCTGGCTTATTACTATGTTTCTAATTAATTTCATATATCTTTTTTTGAACAATAATTTAATATTAATTTTAATTTTTTTTTCTGATTATCAGGTAAGCTTTATTAAAACTTGATAGATTCAGAAGCTCCGGAGGGTACCGTCCAAGTCGTAAAATGTCCAGTTTCATAATTATATTTTTTTACTTTAAGAGTTTGACAGCACCCAATGACCTTTAGCGTTGAGAACCCCCTACCCCCGCCTCACCGCAGTTACATTACGTCAATAATATGTGCTGCCGTCTGTCGAAATCTACAAGTCGACAAATTTATCTCATAGAACTATGAATGGACAATAATAGACCAAATAATTTGTTGTGGTAATTATGAATTTATTTCATCTAAAAGTTATGTTTCATGGATGATGATACGGTATGAAAATTTCGGGCGTATATCCGTAACTTAATTGCAATGCAACCAGCCCTTTTTGCATCCATTGCTGGACATGGGCCTCCTCATGCACATTGTCTTGTGCATGAGGGATGTATCACCTTAAAACGCCGCACTGCCCAAGTGGGTGGGCTATTCCACTCGCTTTTAGAGGTGATGTAGTTCCTCAGAGTGTATAGTAGTGGCTTTATTATTCCTTAGTTGCCTTTTATGACATCCACGGGACGAGATGGACTGATACTTACTCTAAAACCAGCAGACACCACACGTCCGAAAAATTTCATACCGTATCATCATTATCCATGAAAAATGAGAAAGAGCAATAAAATATAACACATTTCAATTATTATGAAAATTAGAGAAGATGCTCAAATTATCTGCCGCCTGCTCTGATGGAGACGGCAGATAACTGGCAGTCTATATCTTGTTATGAACTTATCTTCTTGAGAAGGTGAACGTATCTTCGCTTACTTATCCGTCTAGTACCTGTAGCGACACGCTCGCGCAAACCATTGGGCTTTTATACTGGGACTGCTTCAAAGAAAATGTAAACTGCAAGCCAAATTCCATCGATAGGGGAATTGTAGAAAAGTGATAAAATTTCCAAAAAAAAAATCAATTTAAACTATTAGAAAGTCTTCGATCACGAATACTTTTAAGTTCGTGTGATAATTAATGTATGTTCTAGTAATGTCTTGTTTGTGATTGTGTGCTACATTTTGCTGTAAACTATACCGGATACGAATACGAAATAACAAATTGGATTAAAATCAAAGGTAAGATGTAGTTGTTAATATTTTATCTTGCAATGCGGGTCGGGGCAAAGTGGGGTATTCTAGATGGGGCATAGTGGGGTAGTCAATCGTTAAGGAGTTTAGTGTCACTTTGCCCCGTATTAATTCATAATTATCAAGTTTATTTATACAAACAATTGTTTGTTTCAGCTATCAACAAATAATGCACAATATCCGGAAGCATCTTATGATCCACAAAATGCCTCTCACGTTCCACTTACTGTCAACGAGACACCACCGCCGACAGGGTCAACTAAAAATCTCTCGACTCGAGAACAAAGATCTCCGGAATCCAGGCAAGGCTCTCCACAGCCTGGATGTTCTTGGATGAATAATCCACAAAAATGTTCTTTTTTGACGTCCCCTGATCAAATTATGCCTTTGCCGAAGGAAAACCGTACGACACAGAGGGTTGTAAGACGAAAAGGGAAAACAGCAATCCTTACAGAATCAACCTATAAAAATGAGCTTGTTGCACTGAAAGAGAGCAAAGAAATGAAAAGAAAGGTCACCAAAACTATCGATTTAAGGGCTAATAAACAAAATAGTCAAAAAACAAAAAAAGGTAAAGGAAACCGTAGATGATGAAGATGCTGAATGCATTTATTGCGGTTATTTATGGTCACAATCTACGGAGGGTTGGATACAATGCATAAAGTGCAGGAGAAGATGATGAGGATGACGAAGCCACACATGTATGTGCCATATGCGTTGTTGATTAATGATCAAGGGTTTTTAATGTTAATTCATTTTAGGTTTGAAATTTTAACTAAGAATGTTTAATTTTGTTTTAAGAAGATGTCAATTCACGTTTTGTTTTGAAATTTTGAGCAAAAATGATTAATTTTGTTTTAAGAAACTTATAACAATTAAAAGTTTATATTTTGATTAGAAAAAACTGTTGACAGAATTTCTATACAAATGCCCCACAATGCCCCATCTGGTACCCTACTTTACCCCGCTGTACGGGGCAAAGTGGGGTAAACTTCACTTTGAATGTATTTCGTTCCGTGAGCTAAACTGTTACTACTAAATTAGAAAATGGCGTGCCAAATAATGATAGACATGCTGTACAATCAAAAAAAAACTTGATAGTCAACCTAACGCCAATATTAGCTGAGAAATTATCCATAACATCTTAGATACCCCACTATGCCCCCCTCTCCCCTATGTATAGATAGATTTTGTATATTATACGTATGTTATATATTTATTACGTATTATTAAATGAATAAAGATTCTGAATGAAAATTAAAAAAGAATCGCTCACAACTCCCAATTTTTGCTACTAATTTAAAAAAATCTTATTTTTTTTACATCTCTTTTTTATTTTATAGTGAAGTAGGAGGACAAGCAAGCGGTCCCACGTGATAGTAAGTATTACCGCCGCCCATGGACACCTGCAACACCAGGGGGTATGCGGGTGCGCCGCCGAACCTTGCAAAATCTTATTCACAGTTTTTTTGAAGAACCCCATATCGTAGCTTAATGGAAAGACCTCTTGAAGCAGTTCGTTCCACAACCTAAGGGTTCGTGGTATTATATTTATATAATGATTTTTGGATCGAACAGTACGCGACACCTCCGTATCGAGGAAATACGGATGGACCGCACTTCTGTGACGGGAGGTGCGGTTGTAGAAACTTATAATAATAACGTTGTGTAATTAGGTAATCTAAGAAAGACCTTCGTTACACATTTCTATAAAAAAAAATGTAGGCAGATTTATTTATTTATAATTGCAGAAGTAATTTGTACAAATGGCGGACTTAATGCAATATGGCATCTTATACCAGTCAACCACCAGATCGAACAGAAATAAAAATACGAATGCGATGTAGTTACTTAAATAATATATAATTCAAATAAATAATATTTTATTACAAATTTTATTATTATATAATTTTCAAAAAAATCTTTAAATATCAAGGAAAATTTTCAGAAATGCTTATTCTGACAACATATTTATAATCAGCGACCCAAAATACCTCCGAGTAATATTTTCTCGTAGAAAATTAGAATTAACATAGAAAAGCAGTAATAAAAAATAAAATTGAATACAAAATTTTTTCTGCCTCCACTTTAATGTTTTTTATTTCAAATAATAAATAATAACAAACATTAAGAAAAAGAAATGGAACCTGTTCTTGAGGATTAAGAAGTTTGACGATTTTTAAACTTCAATAAAAAGTTTTACTCTACTATAAAAAGTTTTAATTACGGCGAATATACTCAATTTAGATATAAGAATAATTGAATAAGGACGTAAATTCAATCACAAATAAAACCTGTAACAATTTTACTTTCAATATTTTACTTCGGAACACGTACCTACTTAATATTAAGTATATCCATTAACTCTCAATACTAGTTGTAGGTATTTAACCAATCAACAAATTTCCGTTATCAATCACGTAAGATGATCCTGTAATACTTCTAGCCTTATCGCTTGCCAAAAACAGAATTAGTTCCGCAACTTCTTCTGCTTCGCTAACACGTTTTAAAGGTATCAAGTTTGCCAAGTTTCCAAAGAAATTATCTGACGCATTTTTACCCACACCCATATTTTCAATAATATCAGTTTTCACGGGGCCAGGATTAACAGTATTAACACGTACGCCTTTTCCAGCAAGTTCTAATGCGACAGTTCTTGTAAAATGATCTAAACCAGCTTTAGATGCGTTATACATGGCATTAGTGGCCGCAAGTACTGATATGCTGCATATACTTGACACGTTGACGATATTGCCTTTCGTTTCTATCAGATGCGGCGCAGCGAGGTTGGTCAGGTATACGGCTGAACGCAGATTGGTAGCAATAATGTGATCAAACAACTGTATTACATCTTTGTCGAGAATACTACCCAAAGAATTGCTTCCTGCGTTATTAACTAGAATATCCAATTTTCCAAAGTGAGAGATTGTTTCACTCACAATTCTTTTCAAGTCTTCATCTTTAGTCACATCTGCGACGATAGCCAGTGCTTTACCGCCCTTGTCACTACATTTTTGAGTCACGTCCTTAAGTTTATTTACATTTCTTCCAACTATAGTGACTTTTGCTCCTTCTGCCGCAAATTGTAAAGCAGTTGCTGCACCTATACCAGAACTGGCTCCAGTGACGATAACAACTTTATCTTTAAAACTCATTGTTAAAAAATTTGGGCTTGTTTTGGAAGTGAAAATTATTACAACAATGATTAATTTTCAATATTACCATTGATTTTATATTCCTACTTCACAAGATGCAAAGTTATTATCAGTATGTGCCGCAACAAGTATATTTAGAACTAATTTTATAACCTGCTTTGCCCGCGACTGCGTAAAGTATTGACAGTTGAGAATAAAAAGTATCCTAACATTAATCCAAAATATGAACTTTCCTTGTAACTTAGTTTCATTAAAATCTACGCAACGGTTAATACAACTGATGTTGCAAGCTTGAACTTTGCGATTATTCCAGGGACTATTATGGAAAAGAAATTATCTGAATAAAAAGTACATATCCTAAATACTAAGAACATATTTAAGCATTTCGTTAAAATCCGTCGGGTAGTTTTTGCGTCATGCACATTCGGACACACGACATAAATTGCAAATATTTTGATGTTTTTGGACATTGTATCATCCATAGAGTACAAATACACTGCGATGATATATACAAAAAAAAATCATGTAGGGACATAGCTTATAATATAACATATAACATAGAAATATACAATTTATTTTTCTTCTCATATTTCTTCAATCACGGGTACGTTAAAAAGACCATCTGTCACAATTTCTATTTACTTATATATCCGTCACACATCGAGTTATAAAAAAATTGCAACATACAGACATGCTCTTTACGATTTTATTCGTATTACTAATATAGATAATAATATCGGTTTTTATCTTCATTTCCGATAACATTAACATGATCTGTTATCGTTTTTTATTTGCTAACTAATCTAATGTGGCCACGAATACAAAAGTATTTATTAAACTTTGAACTACTTACTTCCTTGTCATAATTTAGAGATTATAATTCCAATTAGGCCTTGTAATAATTTCCTAATGCATTTAGTAGCGGATTTGGTTAAAAATTAAGACGATTAAAGCTGTGAAAGCTGTATTAAACACGATTAAATCAAAAGTTGAGAATCTGAAGAAATCGTCCGCAAGCAAAAGATTTTATCCAGAGAGATACATATAGCGTCCAGAACCATGTCACGAATATTAAAATATGATTTAGGACCTGCTACTGACAAAATACGTACCTACTGGTAATTTCTTAACTAATAATTTATAGAAAAATGGAGTTGACAAATCAAAACAACTTCTTCGGCGATACTTAAAGGGAGCTCCCAGACAAATCATATTTAAGGACGAGAAAATGTTCACCATTGAGGAACATGATAGAAGGCAGAATGATCAAGTCTATGCTCTTATCTCTAAAGAAGCTGGTCAATAGGGTGCAACGTGACCATTATCCAACTTCAATAGTGGTTTGGTGGGGTGTTGTTATCAAGGAGTGACTGAACTATATTTTTGTGAAAAGGGTATTAAAACGTAGGTTCAAGTGTATCAAGATACGATTCTGGAGAAGGTCATAATGCTTCTTAATGATGTTGTTGTGTCTTGGTTTTGTTGGTGTTGTTAGGGTCTTGATTGTGGAACAGGGGTTCCAGAACCAAGAATGGTCCTTTCAGCAAGACTCAGCACCAGGTCCTAATGCTAGAAAGTCAATTCGTGACCACGGCTGGTGTCACCCGTACCGAAACGTTGAGTAGGAATAATAGTTATACAAATACCTTTATTATACGCGTTCAGACCCAGTTTAGAATATAAGTTGAACCTAGAACCTCTTTAAGTCGAACCTCGATAAGTCGAAAACCTCCAAAAATCGATAAAAAGTTTTGTTCCCTTCCCTTCATGCCCCAAAACCTCCATAACTCGAAATCTCAACCCTCTATTAGTCGAAATAATCAGCAAGTCCCTGCAAGCCATTTTGGTACATATTTTCCCTCTATAATTCGAAAAAATAAATTGGACCTCTGTACCTCGAACATAGCAATGTTTTATTTTACAACCTTTACAACTCGATTATTTAAAACTTATTACTTCTATAGCTCGAATGTATAAAACATAATGTTGAAAAAAACAATGTTTTCTTTGTAAAAACATTTATGGCTAGAAAGTAAAGTATAGCAAATAAGTAAATAAATATACACTGGATGGCAAAAATTCCGGGTCGCTAATAAAAACCGTGATATCTCCATAAATTATATACCTAGATCGCTCGAATAGATAATATGTAGTAAGGAGGTTACTAATGCTTGTTCTAAATCTCTAAAGAGGTTTCATTTGTACAAGTTACAGATTTAAAAAAAAATATTCTGCATTTTGAAAAATTTCAAAATTTAAAATTAGGAAAAGAATATTTTTTCTGCTTTTGTTTCAAACGGAGCTGTCATTATAAATGGTTCCTTGGATTGATCAGAGTATTCAATGCAATATCATGTCGTTATCACCTGAAGAATGTACACGGATTATTACCATGGTACAAGAAGGAAGAAGTCAGCGTAGCACTGCTAGAACAGTGGGAGTATCTTTATCAACGGTCCAAAGAGTACTCCAGCGATTTCAAGAGACCGGCATGAACATCAGGAGACCAGGAAATGGCAGGCCAAGGTGCACAACTACACGAGGAGACCGATTCATCGTGAGCACTATGTTAAGAAATCGACATCTCACGGCTGTTCAGGTCCGAAACAGTCTTCAAGAAATTCACCACAACAATGTGAGCTCTAATACGATTCTGCGACGTCTTCGTGAAGCTGATATAAAGCCTTATAGACCAGCAAACGGCCCCAAACTGCTCAGAGAACATCGAGTTGCCAGGTTACGGTTTGCTCGAGAACACATCCGATGGACAGATGAAGATTGGTCCAAGGTTATGTTTTCCGTAGAGTCCAGATTTTGTTTATTTACGCACGACGGGAGACGAAGAGTATTTAGACGGCCAGGAGAACGGTATCATCAAGCGTGTTTTGAACAAAAGGTGCCATTCGGTGGAGGATCAATAATGGTTTGGGCTGGGATATCTTCAGAGGATCGCACGGAGTTAGTGATCATAGAAAACGGTTCTCTGACTGCTGTCAGATACGTAGGAGAGATTTTAAATGAGCATGCTGGTCCATTCTTAGTGAATATGGGTGCAATTTCCATTCTTATGCACGATAATGCCCGGCCACATACTGCTCATTTGGTCAATACGTATATACAAGACGTCGGTATTACCTGCATGGAGTGGCCAGCTCGCAGCCCAGACTTAAATCCCATAGAACATGCATGGGACGAGCTCGGGAGATGCGTGAGACAACGCTCTCCTGCTCCCGTTACCTTACACGAGTTAAAGAATACGCTAGTGGAAGAATGGGCAAACATAGACCAAAATCGTATTAATAATTTGGTTTACAGCATGCCACATCGTCTTATTGAAGTGATACGGGCTCGTGGAGGAAATACAAAATATTAAATTGACAAAAAAACTTTTATTTTTTAAGATTTACTGCGAAGTGTAAGTCATGTTTGTTGTCGTAAGTTAGAAGCGAAATTTTCTTATTTTTTAGTATTTAATTAAAGTTATATAGTGTACAGAACGTGTTACACATTTTTTTATATATATTAATCAGTCATCTACAATATACTATAGTTTCGCAAATTAGTCTTATGTATTTAAGAAACTATCACGCCATTTATTAGCTACCCGGAATTTTTGCGATCCAGTTTATTTGTATTAATTAGACTAGCCTAACGCCCTGCAATGATATCTGCGAATTAATCCTTCGAGAATCGTGTATTTTCCCGGAAAGAAATATAATCTATACCCATAAAGGTCCGTGCAAAATTTCAGCACGATTTGTCCACCTGTTTTAAGCGTTAAAACGCAAACAAACAAGCAAACAGAGATCGTTACATTTTACCCGACTACGACAAAGCTTAAGGAGGGTTATGATTTCAGATTCTACAGTCTATGTTTGTATGTATGTGTTCATCTGTTCCCTCGTAACTCGGCCTCAAAGATTTTGGTAAATTTAATTTTTAATTTGATTTATTTAATTTAAAAACTTTTTTGGCACTATTTTATGGGTTTTGGAATTAAAGCTTTGTGTTTGATAAACCTGACTTAACTATTAACTAAATCTGAAAAAAAAAAATCAGTCATCTCAATTATTAAAGTCACTATGACCAAAAATATCTCCAAAATCGTAGTTTGGTGAATAATGCTGAAAAGTGTAATGAAATGAGAAAAACTTCCTAATCCTTTCTCCTAAATGTAGGCAGCGCATCTACGGATGTGGCAACCATATTTAAAAATATGGTTGTGTTATTAATATCATTTTTTTTATGATATCGATGTGATACGATCTTGAATTATTTGTCTTTACTTATAAGCGTTACATGTTACTGTCGCGATAAAAAAAATTGTATAGTATTATTAATAATCAAGACTTATGGCAATTTCATAACATTTTGCAACCATTTACCTCATCTTTTTTCTAATGGACAAGCGACAACTCACCATTATTTTTTGCGATTTCGAGACTTCAAAGTAGGTACTGTTATTTTTTGTTCATCGTCATCCTAGTAGGTAATACCCACTCTAGTATAAAAATACACACCAATAACGATGTGTTATATTTTTTAAGGTAGGTGTATAAAAGCAACGGACGCAAGATTAGGTAATCAGTACAACTTCCGCATCGTATACTAGTGTCATTTAGTGTGAATAATGGGCGTATCAAATTTTTAAAGAACAACTTATGCTACAAAAATATACATTTTTAAACATAGACACTAAAAACTTCTACCTAAATTAGCGTCAGTAACAATGATATTTCATTAATATCATAAATGATATTTTATCATTTCAATCTCATTGTAAGATGGATAAGAATCTACGATAAACTATATTTCATCGTGAAGTAGAGCAGTATAAAAGCAATGAACTCATAGCAAATTATTCATTCTGTAATAGCTTCGGTTCCCAAAAACTGGCCTAATTTTTTTTACTATGACTTTTAAAAATAAAGTTGTACTCGTCACTGGAGCCAGTTCCGGTATAGGTGCTGCAGCTGCTATCCAATTTGCGGCAGAAGGAGCAAAAGTAGCTATAGTAGGAAGAAAGGTGAATAAACTCAAGAATGTAACTCAGAAATGTATTGATAGTGGCAGCAAGCCATTGACTATCGTCGCAGACATGACTAAAGATGAAGACTTGAAGAGAATTCTTACTGAAACAATCTCTAAATTTGGAAAATTGGATGTCCTAGTTAACAGTGTGGGAATAGTTGGCTTCGCCAGTATTTTTGATAAAGATGCAATACAGTTATTTGATCAGCTTGTTGCCACCAATTTTCGTTCAGTCGTTTTTTTGACCAACCTTGCTGCGCCGTATCTAGTGGAAACGAAAGGAAATATTGTCAACGTATCAAGTATTGGTGGTATGGCTGTGCTCACACCTGCCACTGCCTTATACAACTCAACTAAAGCCGGTTTAGATCATTTTACAAGATCTGTCGCACTGGAATTTGCTGGTAAAGGCGTACGGGTCAATTCTGTGAATCCAGGACCTGTGAAAACTGATATTCTTGAAAATGTGGGAATGGACTCATCTACTTCGAAAAGTGCTTTCGATGATATGGCAAAAAGCGCTCCTTTAAAGCGTTTTGCTGAAGTCGAAGAAGTTGCCGATCTAATTGTATATTTGGCTAGCGACAAGGCGAGAAGTATTACAGGTTCACTTTATGTGATTGACAACGGTACATTGTTGGCTGGTTCAGTTAAATCCTTGGATAAAGAAATGGATAAATAATAATTGATGAGATTAATTACTGGGGACAATTATTTGATTTTATTAAAATTCTTAGATGTCAATAGTTATTAAGTCTAAACTCACGATGTACCAAGTTAAGTTAACACACAGGGAATATGTGAAATCCACAATTATTACAATTACCAATTTTAGTTTTCTGAAATATAGTACTGTAATGTTTGTCTGTGTATCACAGCTTATATAATAGTGATAATATAAGGACCCATAGTGATAAAGTCGTTACTATTTCCTCATTCAATAAAACATGAGATTTCACAACTCTTAATAATTTAGGTGGATAATTGTTAAGTCGTGAGAAATTGAAATGTATTTTTTGTATGATTGATCTTTTTTTAATTTATTGGAATATGACTGTTTACACTTGCCATGGAATAATAAATAAATACTCGTCATGCAGATTTATGTACCTACTTACCTGTACACGAAGTTGTTATTTAAGAATAAATAATATTGAAATATCTCTGAAATGTTTGTCTTTTTGTCCAGACAACCTGTCAAACCTTCTAAAAATATTTGCGATTGATAGATTTCGAAAATATTTAAGAGTTATATTATGACCGTAGGGTGCCGAAAACGGTTACCTTCTTATTGTCCAAAAATAATGTAATTAAATTTTTAGTCATAAATGGGTACCAGTTTTTAACCACTTTCCTTAATAAGTTTTCAATAACCCATTTTACGAACAGGATGAAACCTTGTAAAGGACCTGATCCAAAGTTATTTTATTACAAAAGTTGTGAATGAAGTTTATGGTGGAAAACAAAATTAAAATAATGTAGATTCTTTGCTTATTCATTTTTCTTTCTTTATATCATTCCTTTAAAAATAAAATATAATATGATGGTTTAATTAAGGTTTTAAAATTGTAAATTAAGTATTTTATATTCTAAATCGGGTCCGAACGCGTATAGTAAAGGTATTTGTTTAATAAAAGGACAACAAATACATTTATTATACTCGTTCAGACACAATTTAAAATATGAAATGTGTACAAACCGCGAAAGTTTGGATATTTGACAGTTGATTTGGAAATAGGGTTAATTATGAATTGTAGGGAATATGATACAGGACGAGAAGCTTTCTTCATTCCAGTACACTCCTGTTTCCTCGTCACGGTGATGGGGTGTTCCCGTTCCTCACATAATACCCGATAAGGACATGAATTACAATTATTACGATTATTATGAACTTTATTAATACGTAGAGACTTGTACACACCTAAACTACGAATCATATGTTTATCTCCCTCGTAGATTTCTACCAGTCAACTTGGGAGAACAATAGGAAGGACGAAACGGTGCATACCTACATCACCTGCAACACAAGCTTACCTAGTACATGAATAACTGCAACAATGTATCGGTTTTATGATATTATACTTTTTGATCCTAAAATTTTGTTACATATATTGTGATATAATAAATTATTATTTAATAAATATGTTTTTCGGCGCATGCGTGCAAACTTCAAAAGCTTTACATATGAATTACGTTCCCATATTCCTATATTCTTGTTTGTTATTCAATTATTTTTATATTTAAATACAAAAAATGCCTTTAAGATTACTTTTATGTCCAGTTTTAATTTTTTGCTTACATATTTTCTGTGTCAAGTGACAAAAAAAAAATGATTTTAAGAATAATTTTAGATGTTATGTTTTTATACACTTCAATAATCTAAAAAATATGTAATTTCTATGTTATACAAACTATGTCCTTTTACATTAAAACATAAACATACTTCAATGTTAATAATATAGATATACAACATCAACTCTGTTTCTTAACAATTACATATATAACTGTGATGATGTTTTAATCAGATACAGATTAGTTACAGTGTCTGATATCTTATACTTTATTTGTCTTCGCATTATCTATTGGTTAAATATATCTATTTTTGTAATGCTGATATCGCAATTTTAAATTATTGCGCAATATTTTAAAACACTTCATTGGTCATTCATTACTTTACACATTCATACAATGTATAATTATTACATGCCTGCAATTATTAATATAATTATTAAGGTGCTTTATATGCAGTGGTAGTGGTCTTTTTAAAATTTAGACACTTGTCATAAACTTAGAGGCTTAGGTGTTACAATATTAATTACAAAAACAAAATAAAAAAGAAGGCCATTCTTTCATTTTTAATAACACTAAATAAACCTACAAAAAGAAAGAAATAGTGTGAAATATATTGATAAAGCAAATTGTAAATTTTATTAATTGACAAAAAATCGATTATTGTTTCTAATCATATGTAGTAGTTGTTTTAATTAAAAAAATACAGATGGGACATTATAACAAGTAAAGTTTGATTAGCATTCCTTTTGATGAACACAACACGAGTTTACTTACCTACCTATATCAAAATCACCACTGACTTGCATTTATCTATATTCATGATTAATTATTATTTTTAAAATGTAATGTAAAAATGTTTAAATGTAATGTTTAAATGTAAAATGTAATTGCTCTTTACTTTTTAGAATTGTTTTCAACATAAACCAAACATTATTGAACACAATATTTCACGGGAGTTACGCGACAACCCGTGTCGTGTATTATTATTGTTATTGTGTTTTGTTAGTGTATTATTGTTTAGTTCACGGTACAACAAAATTGTTTAACTCTAGTGTTCAAGTTATCATCTCTTCAGTTTTTCCTTATAAAATTACTCTAATATAATCAAATTGTAGTTTCACTTTGCTTGTTTCGAATTATCCATCGTATTTTCCTGAATCTAATTTAATTGTATACTATCCCTCCCCGTTTTCCTAACCAATTCTCCAAATCCATTCCTAAATCTACAAAGGTAGTCAGGCAGGGCATGCCAATGTTTGACATTCTGAATTTACTAGTGGATTGTTTGTTTGTCAGCCACTTTCATTCTCTAAAACAAATATTTCTGTTTATTTTTTTAACAATTAAAAAAGTGTTACTAAATAATGCCACTCGTGCTGACTGGCTACATCTTTTTAGTAATAAACGTTTGAAAATATATGTCAAATCAGCTGAATATGAATTAATCTAGAACAGGTATCTAGATATTACGCAACAAAAATCTTACGAAAGCAATTTTTTGTGTAGGCATATAATGACCGAGTCCGAGGTCGATTGTATATTCTCACGATTACATAATCGTACGATTACATCATCACTCATCATAATATGTGTATATGAATGACTTTGCGGTTTTATCTGTGCAGTTTGAGATGGACCGAAGGACAATCCGATATTCTTACTTGTGATCTGTCGGAACAATTATTATTCCTTCATGAAAAGTTGTAGTCGATGATATCAGCACAGAACCACGAGAGCTACCATGAGCTCGTTCTGAGTAGTTTTTTCTGGCCAGATTTGACACCTGAATGTAATCACTGTGATAAAAGTTTCCGATTTTCGTATGTGCCTAATTCTAAATTATTTTTCAGACAAACTTTTTCAAATAAAATCTGCAATGAGTCATATATAGGTATGTGCAGATGTGTTAAGATCTCGGCGCTCAGGGTGGATACGACATCGGTTCGTTATTCCGACAGTAATACCAAATTAGTTATTTGTAGTCGGTGTGTATTGATTGTAACCGTAGCCTGCTCTTTTATCGTCCACCGCTGGACATTTATTATTCTTATGACATGGGCCTATTCATGTATTTTGTCTTATGCGTGATATATTAAAGGTATTGAGGCTTTAAAACGCCAAGCTAATTTCTTTTAAACGTGGTATAGTTCATCAGGGATTATGGTAGCGGCTTTGTTATCCCTTAGCCACCACGACTTGACACCCACGGAATGAGATGTGGTGGTGTTACTTTAAAGCCGACCGAATATGAGGAGTAATAAATAAATTGTAGAACGAAAAGTGTAGATAATTTTTTACTCACCCTCTTACCACCGTTATCTCAATACCTACTATTTAGTAATTTTCAAAAGCACGATGTAAAACGAGACGTACCGCCGACTAATTCTCTAGAACCGCACGAATTAATTTCAGTTCGAGTCGGAATATTACGAGTACTACAGATGTGTTCCAGTGATTATTTGCATAGCTCTAATGTTTCCTGCATAATAAGTAATTAAGCGGTAAGTAGCCACCAAATAAGGCGAAGTGGCAAACGGCGACAATAAAACGGACAATCAAAAAATATTATAATGACTCCACGTCAAAATTTGACTGAGTTTATATACCTCTAGACAGGGATTTGAACACTCAGATGATGACCTTAGTGACATTTAGTGATGTCACTAAATTTCACTAAATGTCATTTAGTCATGAGAAAAGGAATTACTTCTCTTTAGAATGGTAAATGTCTACAGTGCTTTTTAAATGAAAGCGAATCGTGAAAGTGCAGAGATCAGAAATGAGATACATTTTGGCCGTATTGGAATTTTGGCAGATGCGTTCGTCCAGCCGTTGTGTCAGGTAATTTACTTACATATAAGTACATGACAATCTAATTCCAATTCGATACGTGTGTCGAACCCTATTTAATCGAGTTTTTGATTGAATCCGCAAATACTGGATATGACTAGATTTACTATTGAACGTTCCTGTTCATTGAAAACGAAGTTATTGTTTTAGAAATATAACTATATTAGAAATAAATTAAATATCAAACTTAACTTTTAAGTTTTTCTTAAATTTTGAATGTTATAATTTTCATTCTTTGTGTATTTAAGATCTCACTCAATACCATAAGTCTATATCTCTCTGTATAAGTATCTTCCAAGACACACCTTCATACACGAACTATCTTCCACTGTCCTCGGTGTAATCCACTCTTCCACTACAGGTGTAATCCTTTCAAGTCGACGAAGTCCGTCTACGCTTCAACTTTAAGATAATCATAAATATATTATTAACTGTTTTAATGATATGATTCGCATGAAAATTATTTATGGTGAAGATTTGTAGCATTAGGTATAGCATTTCTAAGAATGTTTCGAAAACAAACTCCTAGAAAAATTGCATTCCAGCAACAGAGATCGTTTGCATCAACTACAATGTTAACATAAGGCTAGCATAGATATGCAGTAACGAATCCTGTACTAACACTAGTGTTATACCTAGGTATACTCGTATATTCACACAATTGCAGCACACACATTCTAACATTTTCACTGAAGCCGTTCCTGCACCGACGCCGCTCCGCATGTCACTCACCATTGTATTTATTACATAATACATGCCACATTTGAATATGTACATATAGAGAGAAATGTTCAGTCAAACTGACTAACTGACTCATCATCGAAAAATTGAAACCGCTGCAGTTAGAAATATAAAATTTGGATAGTGCTTCCTTTTAAGACGTAAAGACTCACTAAAAAGAGATTTCTCGTAACTCAACTCCTGAAGGGGTGAATCAGGGTGTCAAGAATTGTATGGAAAAATATTTGATGGTCCTATTAACGTTGTATAAATATTGTACAGTAAAATTATTTAAACATGTGTTTTCCTGTTTTCAAAAATTGTGTCAGGGATCTAAAGTACCGGGGTATAAAATTTTGCATGAAATGAAATATTCTAAGGCGACATCATATATTTTTAATGCAAAAGTAAATATGCAGTGCTTATGAATAAATAGACACGTTTTTGACGTTTATTAAAATTATATCAAGGCAATTTAATCCATGCGAGCAAAGCCGCGGGCAGCAGCTATTCATTTATATGAAGACTATTTCTTTGTCTATATTATGCAAGTACGATTGTAATTTTCTAAATGCTGTCTCTCACCATCTGATTCTATACTTCTCCCATTTCATAATGTGCATCGCTCTCTGTTAACAAAAACAACAAAGGAATGGAAATGCAATTTAATTTATGTTACGGTTCGTGGTACAGTGTTTGTTACGGTTCGTGGTACAGTGTTTGTTACGGTTCGTGGTACAGTGTTTGTTGCCCAAAATGTTTTATTTTTAAGTAAAATATGATATGATATTAGGTATATTTATTTATAGTATAGGTATATTGTTTATACTGTTTGTCGTTTAAGTTTTATACATGTCGCAGACGGGGTAACAGGGGGTAGAACTCACTCTAGTTTATTTTAACTGTTACTAGTGAGTCTCTTCGATCAACATTTAGCAAACATTTCTAGCAAAGAATTTAGACGGAGACCTTGTGGTCTCCGAGTCAACCTCCATCCACATCACCCCTTGTTCACCGGGGCGTTCCTCCTCAAGTCAAAACATGTTAATAGTTGGTACAATCGAGAAGCTCACTTGTAAGTATAATCTTTACTAAAGTAACATGGGACACTATAGATCAGTAATTTCAATGACGGGATATAATAACTCACCGTAATTAATTATGGCTATACACGTAATACACTTCTATTACTACCAATGATTGTATGACGTTAATGTAAACAAACTTTAAAAATCCCTAAAATGCAGGTTTATATTACGTTGAAATTCAGTGATAGTTATCACCGATCATCAAATAAGAGAATAACAATGAGGTATAATGAATTTAAACTACAAAAAACACATAAGAACATGTGAATGCTACTTAACGAATTTTTTTTTAGAAAATATTACCAATTCTAGCCATTGTTCGATAGCAAAAGTTATGAGATGTAAATGCCACCAACCCAAGCTTAATTGAAGCGTTCTTCGTGTGGTTTAACCATACAAATTATTTACTAAATAGATTACAGAATTTGCTATTTGGTTGCAAAAACTTTAGGGACGATCCACCGCATAGCCCTTGTTACAAACTTCATAATTGACTCATACGTAACTAATTTGTTAAGTACGACGCAGTTCAACGTATGTAAGAGCGGTGATACCTTATTGATATTTATCCTAGAATTTCATTCATAAGGTCGTGAGTTCAAACCCCGATTCGAATCACTGGGTCTTTACTTAAATATGGATTTTTATATTATCATTAGCTCGACGGTGAAGAAAAACATTGAGAAAATCTGATAATTTTATAATCTGGAGCCTGGACACTGGGTCCGCGTAATGGATTATGGCCCGATCCCTCTCGTGATTACAAGTGGAGGTATTGTACCCTGCTAATAGCACGCACGAGTACAAACTTTTTGCATTCGTAAACGTAAACAGTGATAGGTATTGAAATTCATTTTCTTTGCTCTAACTGAATGATTAGATTTGTTCTACAACAACATATTTGCGGTTGACGCTATTGAATAGCTTACTGAATAAGCTAATAATGGTCTGGAACTCCTTAGTTTGTATTTGTGCGAACAGTCTACTGGCCGATACCTACTTGAAACAACATACTAAGTAAAATTCTTTTCTAATTTTCTTTTCTTGTCTAAAAGTTTAATAATGTACCTTATTTTAAACCGCGCATTAATTTCAGTAGCTTGAGTATGATTATAATTATTTACTTACTAGATAATAGAAATAATATTTTTACTTTTATTTCACAACAAAGGGCCTAGTTTTGTCTCTATTTTCGTGCGACAAAATATCAACAGTACGCTAAGGTCTCACAAAAAATAACATAAAACGAAAAATAAACCAAACCACTTTCCACTGTTGTGTGTACATAATTCACTCTTTAAAAACTTATAGCAACAAATCATATACTTCAAAACCCTAATTGGATGAGAAAACACGATTCCAAATGAAAACAAAGTTATTAGCATAACTGGAAGTCAACAGTCTGCGGTAACAATTAGCAGCAATATTAGTTTGTGGTGCCTGTTAAACCAGACAATCAATTGTTAAATACACGGGACTGGTAAACCGTCTGTATGTTTTTGGATTTCTGCAAAGACTATGATTTCACATGGATTTCTATTTTCTTTATTGTATGACAATTTAAGATAATACATACCTAGTCTATCCATATATATTGTTACATAGAAAACATTGATATTTTTAATTTTACATTATCATTTTATCAGAAGAACTAGACAGACGTTGTCCTGTCTAAATTTCAATAAAAAAATCCATATTTTCAAATTTTAATAAATAATATTTTTTTTCCTGAAAACTTTTTCAGGACAAACAAATGAACAAAACAAATAAAGAATGGCGCATGTCCATCATTCGAATCGTGAGTTATGGTCTTGAGTTCATACAAAAATCCCATAGAAAAAAACACTTTCTGATTTTCCTGGGTTTTCCAATTTTTCAGGCAACTTTTGCAATTTTTCTTTCCCTAAAACCTTATTCGGACTATTACGAACATCTTTAGAAAAAAATTAGCCAAATCGGTCCAGCCGTTCTCAAATGATGCGCTTACCAACGAACAGCATTTAATTTTTATTTATATAGATTTGTGTTATTATAGAAGTGAATAAGTGAGCATTTTAAAAATATAACGTTTATTAGAAATTTGATTTTATACAATCTTTCAATGTTGTGGCCAATTTTCGATTGAAACACGCACCCCTGTCATGGGAAAATTGGCAACTGCCACTCTTATGGAATGTTTTAGGGATTCAATATAATTACGGCGTTTAGAGCATGCCATGCTCTCTGAAACAGATCATAAATCATAATTGAGCGGATTAATATCGGGACTAGATGACGGCCAGTGTTCAGCTCTATTGAAGTCGGGACTATTCCTTTCTAGTCGCGTCTGTGTTGAGTGAGACTTGTGACCTGGTGCTGAGTCTTGCTAAAAGAACTATTCTTGGTTAGGGAACAGGGTGTTGTTAAGAGGCATTACGACCTTCTTAAGAATCTTATCTTGATACACTTGAGGAGACGATTTTTCCACAAAAATATGATTAGTCGCTCCTTGATAATGGAAAATGGCTGTCGCCGATGCGCCTATATCAATACAATCGCACTGCTTTTTTTTGTCTAAAATGTTTTTGAATTTAATCACTCTTTCTTCTTTAACTGCCTCTTGCGGTATATAATATTGAGCATGTTGAGCATCAAATGCTAACTAAAGTTTCTAGGAACTCTTAGTAAACCCTAGATGAATTCTATATATAATCTACGAAAAATGTTATCGACCGGCAATAAGATGTGTTACTCTATTCTCAAATACTCTATTTCTCTCCCAGTAGATTATTTTTATTTAAAATAATTATTAATAATAAATGTTCCTCCAGTTTAATTCATACAAGTGATGAACGCATCTAGAATACGGATCTAGAATTAATTCTTTTTATACTAAGTGTATTTATATTTATTTATAATTCACACTGTGCCAGCAGTCAGCCGGCTTGAGAAAAGCATCTTTCCATGGATGTCTTAAAAGATAAGGGATTAACCGCGCCGCTACCACAAGCCCTGAGGATCTACACCACTTCTAAAAAAACGGACTCGCCAACCCGCTTGGCCAGGGTGGCTTATTAAGGCCATTAATCTCTTATGCGCAAGACAATGTGCATGATGAAGCCCATGTCCAGCACTGGACGAAACAAAGACGAACCACAATGGTTACGGTATTTATAAATACCTAATATAGTGCGTATGACAAGTTTTCTTTCCGTTAATACATACCTCAGATTTAAATACATAACATACATACTAAATCTATGCACCAAAGACTATAAGGCCTCTGGAAGAGAATAAATTGATAGAATTGTAGGAAAATCGATAAATATAAAGCCTCGCATGCTTTAGTGTACCCATACGTTAGAAAAGTGCGGGTTCTCTTGAACTCATCTCGATGCATAATTCAGTAGCTATTATTATGTAAATACACCTAGTTTTCGTAGCGAACTGGGAAAAGGCAATCTACCTCCTTGTGGTTGTTGTTGTTCTGCTTTAATTTTAACTACATTTTAAATGTTACATTATTATAATTTATCTATAAAATGGTCTGAAAATGACATTTTACATGATAAATAACAATATGTTTAATAGATTAAACATGTCACTAGGATTGAAGTTCCATCTATATTTTTGATAAAATATTGTTTTCATAAAGTATGTTCCAGATTGAGCGCCGGATTTAAATTTCACACTATCTTTTTGTTTGGCAGTTGGCAACTCTGGTTTGTTTATAGATGTCACATAATATGACATTTGCAATTAGTCAATGCAATTAGAATTTTAGAGCAGTATGAAGTGGACCATGATTTTGGCAAAAAATCATCTTTAGTGACGAGGCCTATTTCCATCTCGACGGATACGTCAATAAGCAAAATTGTCATATCTGGTGCTTGGAGAATCCTCATGAGACGATTCATGAAAAATGGATGCATCCTCAAAGAGTTACAGTTTGGTGCGGCTTTTGGTTCGGTGGGATCATAGGGCCATTTTTTTAGGTGTCGGTATTTAGATATGCATAGAGAGGTATCAGAACATGTTACAGGACCTTTTTTAGCTCCAATAGGAAGATATAGACCGCAATCAACTGTGGTTCCAACAGGACGGTGCCACACAATCGGAGAAACAATGACTTTTTTTTTCTAAATTAAATCCGGCGCTCGATCTTGGAAACCCTAAACATACAAAATGCTGCATTTCAAATGAAACCAGAACAAATGACCAAAAAAGTTGCGCAGAAAGAACTAAAATAAAGATTTTTGTATATTAACATTTGAACTAATAAAGGTACATTATGAAAATGTTTTAAGAAAAAAATATGTTCAGCATCGACCTCGTTTACTCTAGGTAGAGAGCCACTTGTTGATATTTTCTCCCTTGTATATTAAATTAGATATCCCTTTCAACTTTATATGTAGTATAGGAAAATGGTTTGCTCAAGAAAGCGTGAAATGCCTTCGCCTATTTAAAACTCTGTCTCCTCGCAAAATTCGCGCAATTTTCCGTGTTCATGAATTTAGAAGTTTACTTACATTTTATCTTACATATTTTTATAAAACGTCTCTTGTGGTCCCTCAACGTGGCCACTACTTTCATTTACTAATAGATGTATGTATAGATAGACATTTTATTATACAAGAGTTAAGCAAAATAACAAATTAGTAAGTAACAAAAAAATACAACAGGCGACCTTATGTCTGAAACGATTTCTTCCAATCAATATTTGGTTTTTAAGGATTTCTCCTTAATTGTCTTTAATAACAACTAAAGGCTGATACGAAATTGATATTTTAAAGAATTACAGTATTTTACAGTATTTTACTTGAAATCACTATATAACTAAACTAGCACTGCCCGCGACTTCGTTTGCATGGACTTTCAAATAGGGGTTTATTGTACTCTTACCGTCACACCCCATTCCATCACATCCTATTCCATCTCACCCAATCGAATCCCGCCCATTCTCATTCATTAATATCCGTGTAGTGGTTTTTGCCTGATTCAAGTTCAGACAGACAATTAGACAAAAATTCTAAAACCATTTGTCATTAAACCTAAAACCTGACTCTGTGTCATTTACAGTGTACACTGTAGTATATATTTTGTAAATATTTTATTATATGTATAGATAGATAATTTATACACATATAGGTAATTAGGTACATACTACGACTGTCAGCCTGTGTCTTGAGCTGCTGGATAGAAGCCTCTCCCAATGTACGCCACCGCGTTCCGTATTCCACTCTTCTCATCCTGTCACTACCGGTGATATTCTTTAACTCGTTAGTCCATCTAGCTGGAAGACATTTCATACTACCTCTTCCGATACGTGATCTTCACTCGGGAGCTTTAAACATACACAGTTACTTGAAATTCATACAGTACAGGCCGGCTTTAGCACTACCCCTTCTCTTCCGTTGGGCGTTGACGACTAAGGGATAATCCTTAAGGACTAAGGGATAACAAATCAGCTGTCACAAATTACAAACCCTGAGGAAGTGAACCTCTAAAAGAGTGATCTTGCCAACCCGCTTGGCCAGTGAAGTGTTTTAAGGTTATATATACATCCCTCTACAGAAGAAAATGTGCATGAGGTAACCCATGTCCTGTTCTGTCCTGGCAGTGAATAATAAAAAGGTTGGTGACGATGACGATACATGAGTACTGCTTACATCTGTGGGCCGGGCGCGGCGCACCAAATGGACCCATTTGACTCCATCCAACGACGTGCTGTTTGAATCCCACTCTCATGGCCTCAGCATTCAAAGAGATGTTGCGTCTCTCTGTGTGTTTCACAGAAGTGCGGTCCATCCCCATTTCCTCGAAACGGAGGTGTCTCGTACTGTTCGGTCCAAAAATAATTTTATACCGCGAACCGGTAGGCTGTGGAACGAACTGCCTCATTAAGCTAAGTTCTGCAAGAAAGCTGTGAATAGGATTTTGCAAGGTCGGCGGCGCATCCGTATACCTCCTGGTGTTGCAGATGTCCATAAGCGGCGGTTACACTTACCATCAGTGGGACCGCTTGCTCATCCGCCTACTTAACTATAAAACTTAAAAAAAAAAATAAGGATCTCAATCTTTCTATGCGATTATTGTGAACTATAAAATTAAAATACTATTCCGTATACCCATATCCAGTCCAGACCACACTTGCCGTCACTTGCGTACTCCAAAATGCTTCTAACTAATGCGTTGAACAAACAATATAATTCGTACATTATTAGTGTTGCGTATCGTGGCATTTAGCAGCTGTATTATCGTGTGCGTGGGCGTGTGCGTGTTACTTGTAGTGGTGAGTGTGCCTGTGGGTAAAAAGACATCTTATGACCTTCGCTGGTACTGCTAGTTAAAAAAATAAACAGGCTTGATACAGATCCACTACCAAGTCGGTAAATTGTGTTTTGTAGGATCTTTAACAAAGTAGTCTTTGTTTTTGTGGTAAGTGGAAACTCACGGTAATACTAAGTGACTTGAAATTTACATTAACTAAATTTTCAACACGTGCCTGGGAATTCCAATTGTTTGGAAAACGGATTACCTATCCTTCCACTTTAATATGAAGTTCGTTGAACCGTTGGTATTTATTGCCCGGGGGGATTATAACAGATCCCACCATTGGACTTAACAAATCTAATCCACATCGGCACACAAGTAATTTTAGTCTAGATAACACAAGCACACAAGTCTAGATAACATTTTGTGAGCTCATAGTTAACATAATAGCGATATTAACAGTAAGTCAATGAACTCACAGCTGTAATTGACTTTTTTTTTCATTTATTTATATAGCTATAAAAATGTAAATAGTCACCTCCGGAAACCATCAAGTTTTATGTGTACATGGCGAGTCGTTCTTATTATATACGAGAGCGACTGAAAAATACCGACACTTTTCTTTCTACAATTTATTTACACAAAAATAGGGATTCAATACATACATCATTTTTCAACATATGTAGTTTACTTCCTTGTCAATACGCTTGGTCTAGCAGTCCACAAGCTCGCGTATTCCATCCTAGAAGAAGGTTGTTAGTTGGCAGCGAAGCCTCTTTTACACCGCTTCCTCCACGTCTACGGCTGTGGAAAATCGAAGATCACACATAGACCTTAATTTTAAATTATAATTGTCAAATTTTCGAGTAAACTTCCGTAAACACATCACAATTAAGTAAGAAATAGCGAAAATAGCGACATAGCCTCTTAACTGACATGTAAATAAACAATTTACTTTGTTTTATTTCTAGAAGATTGTTTTATTCTACGTTTATCTATTCCAGTAACTAGCCCTTTTTTCGAGTCATGGGAATGAACATTTCACTGGAAATGAGTCTCCTCGTGCACATTGCGTTGTGCATGGCTGCATGGTATATACATGTAGTTGTACTAGCCTATAACGTCCCACTGCAGGGACCAGGTCTCCACTAGTAAATAACTTCGGGATTTAGGACCATTATACACTCCATTATACGGACTCCATGTTTCTTAATTTATTTCTCGAGCATAGGTTTCTTCATGATGTTTTCCCACACCGCCGACCTAGTGATATTTTTTTTAAAATTCTTATTCAGAATTTCTTCTTCTACGAGTACTGAGTGTATTCTGAGTTTCCTCGGTGGTACGGGCCGAGATTTTGAACTTAATATCACACGACTGTGAATCGATTATAGATACCCCTAAGCTGTTATAAATAATGTAGGAAAATTTAGTAGGAAGTATTTATCAAATTAAAATAAAAAAATCAAATGAGGCAGTACTAAAGAGGTAATCTGTCACGGCTAACAAATGGCTGCGGGAGTATTAAACAGATGTTGTTCTGGTGCCTTGTGTTGTGATCGCAATTTATGCCAGTGAAAATGGTAAATACTCTTCAATTTATTTTCATAGAGTAACAGCTGTGGCAGACGTATGCCATACACTAATATCTGATTTAATAAAATAATATGTGCCACAAATGAGTTTCCATTACGATGTCAACCCCTAACATCCCACTAAAGGAGACCTCTCCTAGTAAATGACAAAAGCCTTTCGGGGCATAATTCACCACGCGAGATCAGTACGGATTGATGAATATGTTACATATATATTTTTATTCTAGAACTTGATCCTCCTCATGATGTTTCCTTTGCCGCTAACTTTTAAAATTCGTACTTAACAAACTCAGTGTAGACCGAGGATTTGAACTCACGACCTCACGAATGAGAGTTGACAATAACTCATAGGGCAACCTAGGTGATAACACTGCTCTATGAGTTTCCATTGCAATGCAATGCAATCAGCCCGTTTCAGTATCCACTGGTAGACATGAGCCTCCTCATGCACATTGTGCTATGCATGAGGGATGTATGGCCTTAAAATGCCACACTGGCCAAGCGGTTTGGCGAGTCCACTCTATTAGAAGTGGTCTAATTATTAAGGGCTTGTGGTAGCCGCTTTTTTATGCCTTAGTCACCTTTTACGACACTCACGGGAAGAGACAGGTTCCATTTTCGAACTGTAACTCAAAACCAATGCACTCCAATGACATACGAGGGGCGATCAAAAAATTCGCGGAACAGAGGGGATGGAAATTTCCACAAGGGATGGGAATGGTAGGGGAGCTCATTTTCACAGCACTAATTGAGTGACTTATAATTAGTATACCAAGTTTCAGCCACATTGTGTCATTAACCTCTGAGATATCGCCGAGTAAGCAATTCAATCTGGAAGAAATCGTCAAAAATGGAGAAAACTGAATATCGCGCAGTCATTAAATTCCTAACAATGCAAAGAAAAAACCCTATTTACAAATAGCATGGTCTTTTCAGCAAGACCGAGACTCGATTGAAGACGATCCCCGCCCGGTCCGCCCTATTGAAGCCACTACCGAGGAAACTGTCCATAAAGACGCAGAACTTGTACTGGAGAATGCCCGTCTAAAAAAAAAAGACTTTTATAAAAATGGTTGGAGTATCAGACATAACCATTTTGAGTATCCTCCATGACCATCTGGGAATGACAAAGGTCAGCGCAAGACGAGTACCCAGAATGCTCACGCCGCGCCGCCCCAGAAACAACAGCGCGTAAAGTGCGTTCGCGAGTTTTTAGACCTGTGTGGTGACAACAAGGACGAAGTCGTGTGCAGGACTGTTACTGGAGATGAAACTAACGGGCTCTGGAAACCAGCCATCCCTTTTATGTCTTTCTAATCCCATGGAATGGATAGTATAATTGAATATAATTACTAATCCAGGGGATTGCCAATGTTTGTCATTTTGAACTGATGTTGGCATGTATTGCACATGTCCCTGTGGTAAGTAATCACTTACCTCCAGTTGAACAGCCTGCTCATCTGCCGCCGTTTTTTTAAATATCGTCATTGAAGTATATTTTTTACTGACCCTTGGAGCGTTAACGCAATTTAGCCATTTGAACAGTAGCCAAAAATAACACTACTCCGTGAATGCGAGCGTTTTTACATTTTATGAATAAAATATAATCATTGTTTATAGCTTCCGCACAATAAAAAATCTATATAAAACACCTGAAATAATGTTTACCATATCAGAGATACTATACTCCTGAACAATATTAGGCGATATCCCTGTTTCAACAAGAATATCAAATACAATTGTTATTTATTTACCCACACTTACATTTATTTACCGAATTTATGTATTTTTGTCCGATATGCTGTTATCAAGTTACGTATTCCACGTGATATGTGAGTGTATTTAAGACGTATTGTTTATTTTTTATAAAATAAAATAATTTGTTTTATAGTCGATTCAGAATCAATTGGATTTTTTATAACTGATGTAATTAAATATATGTGACATATTCAGAGAAAAGGGACCTTATTATTGGTTGTCGATTTATCTGAGAAAAGGTCTCCTCGTGCATACTGTCATGTAAGGCCTCAAAATGCCACGCTGGCCAAGCGGGTTGGCGAGTACATTCTTCTAGAGATTGTGCAGTTCCTCGGGACATTGTTATCCCTTAGTTGAGTTTTACGGAAAGAGATAAGGCGGTGCTAAAACCTGTTGCTAATAAGGAGCTAATTCTAAAGCCTACACCACACTGCTATATAAACAAGGTAAAACGTAACGTATTTTTTATTGCTTTACCTTTAAAAATCAAACGTTGTTAGAGCATGTAATTTAATAACTTTTAATAACGACATTTTAAATTGGAGTATATTAGCCAAGTTCATTAAGTCCATAGCTACAGGCCCTTTCCTGGGATAACGTCACATATTATTTAATCCATTAAACGGATTGACCATCAAGGTCAGAACCTTTAAATTACGAGTATATGTTATGAGCTCAGGAGCCAAATTATTTGTCCCAAATCAAAACGTCCCTTTATCATCTTATCGAATGAGGGTTGAGTATTATCTAATCAATTGTTGCTCAAACTTTTTAATGTAGCTGCTACCCCCGAAAAAGGCCAAAAATAAACATAACCTCACGATCCCCCTTTCTATTAGCTTCGATTCATATATTTAATATTTGACTTTCCGATTTAATATTGTCCAACCATTTAATATATGATTATAAATCATTAATTACTAAAGGATTTTTTCGTACATAAGTGCTTAACGTATCCTGACCGACTGCGACGCCCTGTATATGTGATTACGACCCCCCTGGGACTCGCGACCCCCCGGTTAAGAAACGATGATCTAATCGAATGATTATTGCTTAAATGATTATTTTACCGAATACATTATTTAAGTTTACAACTCACATGACAGATGGTATTCCTTCAAGTGATAAACACTTTGTCATAATCCTATTATCCAGGTGAATCTTAAATGTTAATGTTAAAAAATTATTCCAGGTATCAAGTTTTTAATGTTGTCACGCAAAACGCATTCTACGATCATTCTATCGGCTAATTTTGATGACATAGAAAACATAGCTAAGAAGTTAGGAGCGGAAAAAGTACCTGATGATGTTATAGAAGCCATATGGAAATCTGGTAGCAGTTTTGATATCAAAGAATCCAATGATAATGTTCTACTCAATATTAAACAGGCTCCTAGCGTTGCCAACAGTTTGGAAATAGCGAAGAAAATAAAAGAGTACATAACTAATCAAAAGAAAGAATCCGATACACAAAAGAAACAGTCTACGGAAGAAACTGCTATAACTAAAAGAACAAAAATATTTAGACTAGAAAATACTTTGTACCGTAAAAGAGCAAAATATGGACAAACATTTCCTAGTAAAATTGTTAATTTAAAAGAAGTACAAAGTCAGTCAAACAAAAAGTTTCGTTCAGATAAACAAGAAAAACTAGCGCCATATAACGAAACAATAATAAGAAATCCAAAAGCAGTAAATGATAGCAATTACAGTTTTAAAGTAACGGTCACAAAGGTTAATGAAAATGGTGAACTAAATTCGCAACCCCTTTCTTCTGTATTCAGAAGAATAAATGGATTTGATGGTGTAGCAAAAGAAAATGTTAAACCTTTAATAAAGTCATTTATTTCAATATCTAAGGGAGGACAAAACAATGATATGAGGAAATTATCTAATTTGTTTCCATGGATTAACTCCCGCAATATTTACCTTTGCTGTCAGAGTGGACCCAGTCAAATAAATAAATGTCCTATTTTAGTCGTAGTTTCTCAGCTAGGTATTGAGAGATAACTGAAATCTTTAATAATATATAATACGATTTTTTTATGGTTTTATCTTAAAAAGATTTTTTTGTGGTTTTATCTATCTTAAAAATTAGGGCCAATTAAACAAAATTTCGTCACAAATAAGATGTTTATTCTTTATAACTTATTAGAAATGTCGATCTATTTCAACAGTTTGACTACATTTAATTAAAAAAATAATTCAGTTTAGCGCTACGGACCAAATGATTTCTTTGATAAAATTGCTTATGTATTATAAGTAAACCAAATTAATTTTAACCAACCTTTGTTTCCGCGTTGCCCTCCCGAGATCGTTGCCTCCGAACTCGTCACCGATATGCAGTAATGTTCTATTCAGAGAAATCTAAATAATAAGAGAATTTAAATTTATGTGGTTACAATAATATGGAAAATATTGAAAGTGCATTAAACCTTTTTAGCGCATTGTAAAACGCGCTGTGATGATTTTAAGAGATCTGCGTCCATTTCAAGTTCCCGAGGGAATCATTTAAAAGTGACACGAGCGACGTCACGCAAAAACTACTGATGTCCTTACATAGTGATAGTTTATCTCGTGGAGCCCACTTTTTATCCCAATCCCTTACGAAGTTCTTGGGTGAATTATAATAAATTCCGCATGGGAAACGTGAAAGTGTGTCAAGTTGGCAGGGTATGAAATGACAGTAAAGACGTCCTCCCCGCTACAGTTGATGAGTTCTAACGGGATCCGCAAAGTTCCCAAGAGTTGTTCGTAATATCATTACTTAATTATTTGTTTTTCTTTCTTTTGATTGTTTCCTTTATAAACTAACCAACCTTTTGGTTGCGAATTCGCTCGCATGATAGATACCATACACCGGTGTCTTATGTACCAAAGTCTTCTAGAAGAATTAACTTATACGACAGTGAAACCAGTAGAACTCAATTACAAGAGAACAAACAGACAGAAGGCGAAAACACGTTGCGTTTTATAAATATAGATAGAGACGACCTGTTTGTTAGTAATCTTAATGATACATTGATTTAACTTTAAACCATACTAACTAAATCGCTGGCTCAGTTATTTTATATATTATGGCTCAGTTAGGGAACGAATTACCTAAGAGCTGTTTCATACTATGGCAAGGAGTTATTCACTAAACTGAGCAAGACTGAGAAAGCAAGATAGGGAGCGCATCCGCATACCCTTTGGTGTTGCAGGTGTCCATTCTACTCGGTGTGCGCTCAGTTTTCTGAACCTCAGAGTACCGCAAGTCCTGGTAACCAGTACATACAATTACCATTGTAGTTGGAGAATATACTTATTTACGAATGTGACCGGGAAACTGTTGTGTCTTACACTCACTCTAGAATATATTGTTTGACTTGCAGTTATTATAGCTTGACAAGTTGTTTCGTGCTGCTACCAAATCTCAGCATAGCCCAACCACCAACGCATAGCCCATAACCCATAGGCTGATAGTATTGTGTCTCTCCACAGCTGGATATAGGCCATTCCTCAAGGTTCCAAACCACATATGTTCTTCGCCGCTCATCTCATCCAGCCACTACCGGTGAACTTCTTTAAGTCAATGTAGGTCCAGCTACGAACTTAACGTCACTAATAAGTCAGATAAAGTAAGAGAAATTATGTCAAAAGGGAAATAGGCTAATTCAGACTTACTAAAATGAATTTTAAATTATTTTATATAAGCTTACTCTATACATTTACTTATACCCTACGTAGGTACTCTAAGGATATTACGCCACTATCTCCCCCGTCACTTTTGTCGATAAATAACCGGTGGTTGTATGCTATCGACAGCTCGTAATAACTTAACGGTATTGAAGAGTCGTAAAAATTTCACTTAGGACCATAAAAATGTTACCAGCATTTTATGTAAATGCATTTTATTTTATTTTATTTTCATACAAATGAGGTAGGTACCTGACCTACCTCATTTGTATGAAAATAAAGGACACATTTATCCTATATAAATACGTTGTGGGGCTCTTCAAAAGAGCTGTGAACAGGTCGGCAGAACAGGTCGGCAGAGCACCAGCGAGCCCCCTGGTGTTGCAGTTGTCCATGGGCGGCGGTGACCTCTACCATCATGTGGCCCGACCGCTCGTCTGCCACTATCTATGAAAACCCCATATTTTCCAACCTTTAAAATACTTTTTCCAAAACTATTTCTTAATCGCGAAAGGTAAGCGGCGCAACGCATCCAGATATGTGCTGACGTTTGTCATTACGAATCTGATGTTGACTGACATGTATCGCGGGTGACCATTGGAGGCAGTGTCCATTTGGCACCCGTTTGCTCATCTGTCACTTTCTTCCATAAAAACAAAAACTCATAAAAAGACTGTCTCTGGGAAATTCGAGACTTTTCTGTCCATTTACTAAGATAATCGCAAGATGTTTGCCTGGCCTTAAATTCAAATGTTCTACAATATTTTCTATTACCATACCACATACTATTAGCCTACGTCTCACCTCTGCTGGATATACGCCTCTCCTAATACTCGTCAATTAATTATTTATCGATTACCGCCCACCGATTTAACAAAAATGTAAAAATATTCAAAATTCCATGCATGCCATTTAAATTCGGGTACTACAAGAAGAGGGTTCATTAAAACAATGTCTCTTTTAATTATGTATTCCGTTTATAAGCGGTAGTTGCGGCTCACCGTTAATAACAATTTATTAATTTCCACTCTTGTTTGTCACAATTATGTAAATGCTCTTAATTGCTTTCAGTGCTGTTGTGCTTATTCTCAGCGTTAGAAACAGAACGCTGATTCTCTTACTATTTGGGCATTATTCAGATTGCCGCCATATCGTGGAAACAGGGATGTGTGTTATGGATAGTTTTTTAATGTAGTGGATATTGTAGCTCATGGATCAAAAATGACAAAAGATGGCATGGTCTCGAATGGCACCGTTTGGCGCGAACCTTTAGAGATTCAGGGGTGAATTAGGAAAAGAATTGAATGATGAGGAATAAGGAAGTATATAAGCAGTTTTCTTCAATTACTCTACATTCATCCTTCTGAGAGAAAGATGTGATGGAATGGGGAATAAAGAGTATAATGGGTCAATTAGCCAGGTATGTATGTACATTCCACTCGACGGAATTGGATGGAATGGGTTGATATGGGGAGTAGTTAGTACATATAATGTTAGTACATATAATAAGATGAGAGATTTCTCTTGTCATAATTCCGACTTGAGAGAATAAAAGAGGAAACGAACTATAAGTATATAAGTACATTCAGTGTTAAAATAACTACATAGTATAAGTAGCTAGATACAATTAATGTTAAAGGAAATTTACAATAATTTACTTATATCTTTGTTTTCTTTTCAGATCCAAGCATGATTTGAACGATCTACGTAAGTTTTTTTCTTTTTATTAGAGCTAATAAAAATCGATCCTTTTAGTTAATATATGTAGTAAGTATGCGAGAAACGTCTTATTTGTTAGGAAAACTTTAAAGAAAAATCTTTGTGAACCTTTTCTCAGATAATGTCACGTATGTACTTACTATACTCATAATTTACATACTGAACGTTAATGGGACAACTCCATAGGCGAACTGAACTATTCTCCTGAGATTTTGTTCTTGAAAAGGTTATTCAGTACCGAGTGTACTTTTACCTCTTCTCTGTCATTGTATAAGATATTCTTTGCAGGTATATTATCCCTTCAAATACAGTTATGTAAGACGTTACATGATCTTTCTCAGACAGAAATATCTTTCAAAATCGGTCCAGTGAATCGGTGAAAGACATTTATTATTTAAACAGGTATTTAAATTTAGAACTAATTCCTGAAAGTATAGTATATTTAATACATTGTTTTTCTAGAAAACCTTAACTGAAAAGTTTTGTTATTTCTTCTTCAAAGAAAAGAAAGTTACAACAAGCCCCTAAATTCAGCTGCTACACAACAACTCAAGCGTCTGGAAAATATAACTGTAGCACTAAACTCCCGCAAAATTACGGAAGTATTTTCCAGAATTACAGCAGTACATTCTGAATTTGTAGCATTTCGCAAAACAGATGGTGGTGATATGAAGCAATAGATTGGCTATGCTCATTTATATGCAGCGTCATTAGGACTTTCTCTTCATTACTTAACAAGGACAATAAAAAAATGTTAGGAGATAATATCAATTTACGGTATTGTATACTTTAATACTATTAGTAAGGGAGAAACGCAAGATAAACATATGGAGATTTGTCACTGCAATGCAACAATCCATTGCAGGACATGGACCTCCTCATGCACATTGTCGCGTGCATGAGGGATGTACGGCCGTAATATGCCACGCTGGCCAAGCGGGTTGGCGAGTCCACTCTTTTAGAGGTGGTGTAGTTCCTCAGGGCTTATGGTAGCCGCTTTTATATCCCTTAGTCGCCTTTTACGTCACATTCTCGAAGAGATGGGGTAGTGTTATTTTATAGCAAGTCGACACCACACTGCACAGGTCAAATTAAGCTTTTATAAAAAAGTAGATTCCGAAATAACTTTAAGAAGACGGTTTGCAAAATGTCTCAGTTATAAATAAAGCTAGGTAAAGGTTATAACTTAGGAAAGGAAATCGAAAATCTCTCGGCGAATTGCATCTCTCGACGGCTTGAACTATCAAACCGAACGATTAACCTCGATCGACGAGATCAATTCGACGTACTTGGATCAAGCAAGTTGTCGATCGATCTAGCGTTCGAGCTGGAATCGAGTGGATGTCGTTGGTCGGTTTTTCGAGTCTCGTCCATCGATCGGCCAGGACGATCGACGATCATCAAACGATCGACGTAGATCGGGTAGGGAGGGGTAACACCCTTAAACATATTAAGTATGATTACCCTAGTGTAGACATTAATGTTTCGGTAAACCTAGTCTTTTAGTAATACAATTAATATTACAGACTTCGAACCAAAATATCTCATCCAAGTTTCAAGAATTTAGCAAACGGAATTTACACATTGAACATGAACAGTAACAAAATTTACTATTCCAATGTTTTGGTTAGAATATTGAAAAACCCACTATATTATGTAAATATCACGTACGCGACGCTGGCGTTCTCATAACATAAACGTTCGTACACCTAGTATTTACGTTAAGTGGGATTAACGAACTTGATTGTTTACAAAAAAAACTGTATTTCCACTGTACAACGATAGGGAAAAGCATTGAGACGTTTCTTTGAATATGCTCCATATACTTTAAGTACGATACGTTAAGTTTGTATTGAAGCTGTTATGTTTCTTTTTTGTTGGGAGTACTTTAGAATTCGCTACGGCTCTTGCATACGAGTACCTATGTGCTACATAGGCAGTTATAATTTTAATGCATTTGCTACTTAGTATTATATAATAAATATGTTACATTGCATAAAAATATTTTCTTTTTATGCAATGTAACATATTTATTATATTATATTTAATCTGACCTATTTTATAAGAAGAAAATAAAAACGAAGAATGCATTAAAAGAAAGGTTTTATTTTTTATAATAAGAAGGTGGCAGACAACAGTCTAACTGGCAGTAAGTTTTTTTTTTTTTTATGTACGAAGGCGGCAGACGAGCATACAGTCCACCTGATGGTAAGTGGATACTGTCGCCCATAGACATCCGCGATACATGCCAACATTAGTCCAAAATGACAAATATTGGCACGCCTCCGGATGCGCTGCCTACCTTTGAAGATATAGGAATGGATTTGGAGAAAGGGTTGGAAAAATGGGGAGGGATAGCATGGGATGAGAATGGGCTCTAGCACATCTCATTCACTACCGAAACACGTACGTACAATACGATAAAGTGGGAAAAGCAGTACATTTCAAGGTAGTCTTCTGTGAGAGAGGGGTAACGTGGCCAGTCGAGCGCGCCCAGCGGCTGTTGGATAGCAGCGTGCACTCTCCCCCTCAATTAAATGAATGCTATCAACATCAGCACAGAATGACAAACGTTGACAGGACCCCGGAACTCTGCCTACCTTTATAGATTTAGGAATGGATTTGGGAAAAGAGGGAAAAGGAAATGACCACTCAATTCTCCTTGGGAGGGGAGCATGGGATAGGAAAATGAGAGTATAATGGAACAAGAAGTTTCTTTTATTCCATTATTTATTTATTTTTCAAGGAAAATATAACAGTGGGTGGTTATTCTATTCTAAGCACACATAGTAGAAAATTTACATAGAACACACACTAATGAACATGAATCCTCGCAAATATTAAACTAAATCTAATAATAACATTGTAGGCAGCAATTAGGCACTACTTAATTGTAGTGCCTAATCATTGAGGCATCATTGACCTAACCTTAGGCATCATTAAGTTGTAGTTGAGAATAAACGTAACGTCAGGGCTCGCTTTATTAATATCACATCGGTTGGGAATAAATTAAATGGGCAACTTATTAAAAAAAAATACAACTCACTTCATGTAAGAATGTTTTCTATAATTCGTATATTATACACTCCATTCTGTGAGATAAGATAAGGTGGGATGGGAATGGGCTCTGGCATATCTCACTCAATAATCACTACCCAAACAAGTATGAAACTCGCCATTTTTACAAAACATATTAGTAAGGTGGCCAAATAATATTCAATGTTGCAGCCATCCCCTGCACTATGCAAGTCTGTGTTGCAGGTGAATAGCTTACAAAATAAAAGGGTAACATTGAACAAAACTTTGCGAACTTAACCAAGATATAGAACCACACTATTTAATGCTAAATTTTATTTTAAACCGTTAAGAAATGAGTCCCACATAAATTTGTCGTAGCACCTCGCTTTCAGAGCATGCCTCTTAAGATCTCGGAGAGTATCGGGATCCTTGGTGTCGACATCTCCAGCAAAGTCGAATTTAGGGGTCATCTGGAAAATAAGGCCAAAATGGCCTCCAAAAAGCTCGGTGTGCTGAACAGAGCGAAGCGGTACTTCACCCCTGGGTAACTCCTTATGCTTTACAAAGCTCAAGTGAGGCCCCATATGGAGTATTGCTCTCATCTCTGGGCCGGCGCACCGAAATACCAACTCGACCCATTTGACTCCATCCAACGACGTGCTGTTCGTATTGTCGACGATCCCACTCTCACGGGCGGTCTAGAACCCCTCAGCATTCGGAGAGACGTTGCGTCTCTCTGTGTGTTCTACCGCCTGTACAATGGGGAATGCTCTGAGGAACTGTTTAATATAATTCCCACCTCGGGTTTCTACAACCGCACCTCCCGTCACAGAAGTGCGGTCCATCCGCATTTCCTCGATACGGAGGTGTCGCGCACTGTTCGCTCCAAAAAATATTTTATACCGCGAACCCGTAGGCTGTGGAACGAACTGCCTCAAGAGGTCTTTCCATTAAGCTACGATATGGGGTTCTTCAAGAGAGCTGTGAATAGGATTTTGCAAGGTCGGCGGCACGCCCGCATGCCCCCTGGTGTTGCAGGTGTCCATGGGCGGCGGTAACACTTACCATCACGTGGGACCGCTTGCTCGTCCGCCCTCAAATGTATAAAAAAAAAAAAAAAAAAAATCCTGATCTGTGTTTTTGATCACCCCTCTGATCAGATATAGGGAAATTCTTCCAATATTGAAAATCATAATTCATGCAATATACCGTATAAATGATATAAGGTATGTCATTTAATCCAAACCTCTTACGAAGTTCTAGGATAAACTTGCTAAACTGTTCGCCGAAGACTTACAAAGTCCATAGTCATGCAATTGAGGAACAGAAGAGTACTCGTAAAGTAAATTGCAAAGTACTGGAAGCTACTAATATCTGCTCAACATACTTCGTAATGTAGGAATTTATGTTTTTATATTTTACAATTAAAAACAAATATTTATTTAATTTTATAGAAAAAAGGTGGCAAAGGTTATCTATTGTCGCCCAATGAAAATACGCGATAAATGCCAATATCAGTAAAGAATTTAGTAATGGATTTGGTAGAAGGATTAGGAAGATTGAGAAATATTGCTTCATCTGAAAAGTCAAATGTTTAAACCATAATTCATATTGAACAGAATCTTGAAATACAGAAACGTTAGGTTAGAAATTTTTAACCAAATTTAACAAGTTCATATCGAGAAGAAGGTCTAGATAACGTAATATATTACTTATTATTAAGTATGTTACCATAAGAAATGGATAACACTGTAGGTACTATTCTCAGCTCAGGTCAGTACTAACCTACTAATTCGAAGTTATTGATCGATGGTCACAGTCCACAGTCACGTAATTAATGACAACGAACGAAGAGTAGTAAAATAAATTGCAAAAAATATCCAGAGGTAACGACAACAGTAGCCGCGAGTGGCATAACAATAAGCTTCCGTATACACAGGCTCCGTTAAAAGTTGATAACGTTTTCTGCTTAGCATAAAATGAAGTTTCAACGGCGACGAATGGCACTCGACAAGAGTAAATTCACTTTGACGCGTTCTCTTTGAGAGATACAATGGAAAAATCTCCTTTACTTTTGTCTTCGAATTTGGAACACCTCGTTTACTAAAACGGGGTTGTTCTTGCTTCTTACTTTAGTAGAGCCTTTTAGAATGGCTGAAAAAGTACCTACTCTGTAAATTTTGACGAAGTGTTGTACGTTCATCATTGACTTGACAAAAAAAATCTTTGCTTTCGGTTAGTGTAAATTCTCTGAGTATTAGAGAATTGCTTTATACTCGTAAGTAGGTTATGCACCTACTGTTGATTGTAAACATAACCGAAAAAGTTGTAAACGAGTGCAAAGAGTGATGAAGTCCAGGACTTCAAGAGAATCTCAGTCTGACGCAAGATAAGGTAGAACACACAATATCGTGATTTATAAATGTCCTACTTATCTAAAGTATCGACCGATCGAGCGAGCGCACAAATACAAACTCCTTTGCAGTTAATTGTCAACTTATTCAATGGGTACGTGGTTAGGTAGCGCCAACCGTAAATATGATGTTGTAGAACAAGCCTATTCAAATATTCATTTTAAAAAACTTTATTGCACATTATCATATAAAATGCGAGCTCTAACCTTTGGGTTTAACATACAGATACATATGAATTCAGTTAGAGCAACGAAAATGAATTTGAAAGTCACCTACCATACCCCCTGCAGGTATCCATGGGCGGCCGTAACACTTACCACTGCGTGGGACCTCGTTTACGTGGGACAAAATGAGATTGTAAAAGTAGGAACTCTCGTTTGCTTTAGCCCCTCAATGCTTTAGTATTTGCACGATGGGGTCCAGTACAGTGATTGGCGATTTCCTTAGTACACGGTATATTGTCTATAATAATATACCGTATATGACCTATATACATGTATACTAAGTAGTGTATATGACCAATGACAGATCCCTGCGTTGTTCCTTCTGTAACCGTACTTTCTTTTCTACAAATTGCGCCTACTTTATACTTCATAACGTCTGTTTTTTAAATAGTTTCTGCACCAGGTATATAATAGCCCACTAACTCCACTGTCTTACAGCTTCTTAAGGAAAGTGTCATGTCTTAAAGTGTCAAACTATAATTAAAAAAAATAATAGTAATACATGTCTCCTGTCATTTAAATGTGTGTTAATATCGTCTGTGAATCGCGAACAGAGGTCGTGCTCTTCTTTGGTTGGAATCCGTATTGTTTGGAGGAAAGTATTTCATGGGTAGGTACGGTAAAAGAACTATAACTGATCACAGATAAACTTTTCTGTAATTTTATCAATTATTCTAGTTAACTTCCGTCAAAAGTATCGGTATCAAAAGACAGTACAAAAGAACAAAACATAGGTGCATACTCGTAGGTTACAGGTTCATTTTCAATGCTGTCAGCATAGTAACACTATTTTAATATATTCAATTCTCTTGTTATGCATTTTATTTTATGAATTTTTTACGTCTATAAAATAACACAATAAACACCGAACAATGTCTGCTATATCGTGCGCGTCAGCTCTTATTATGATGAATAAATCCAATATATCGCTACGAAGAGTAAAAAATTACATTTCTACAGGCGCCGGGTAGGTTTAACTATTTTATTCGTACAAAAATAACCTTTGGCAAAAGAGCTGCTGACGGGGAAAGGAAACGAGGTTATCATAACCTCCGTGAAAGTAGGGCTGTAAAAATCTTCTAGTTGGATATGACTCATAATATGTGGGTTTACTAAATGAGGAATGAGGCGATGAAATGATGCGTTTACATTCTTAAATTTCATTGTTACTATGTATGATTATCCGTTGATGATACTGTTGTGTAAATTAATATTTATTGATATTGCTTAATATGTAGGTTTATCTAAATTTTATAATATACTAATGAGCGACCTACATTATTGTAATAAATGAGTCTGTGTTTAACATTTCGGTGTTTTACTTCATGATGATAGCGGTGGCTAAAATTTTAATACGTTTATATAGTAACTCCTTTAAAACTAACTTCATAAGTTTCTGTTCATAACAGGCGCACGCACCTCAACCACGATCTTATTTTGTTACTGGTGCTACAGGTAGACGCTATAGACGTAACAAACGTCATTCAATTGGTATTGAAAGGACTGGAAATGAACAATCTAATCGCAGCGCTAGAGGGGGTGCATCTGCGATCGATGACACGATCGGTGTTACCTGTGAGAGTTCTGATGTGTCATACGATGCAGAAGTGTGCTCGAGTGCTGAAAGCGAACGAGAAACGAGACCACTCCCACGCTTGCGAAGGCCTGCGGTGATGATCGTCGCCTGTCACATCGCTAGTTATAAATCGCGATCGTGAACACGGAGGAGTCCTCGGTGATCGTGAAGTAAGACCGGCGGCTGCGAAAGCTAATAAGAAACTTAAAGTAATATGGTAATAAGTGTAAAAAAAACTGTCATTAATGCAAAAAATGGGGGAAATATAAGAATTAAATTTTAAATAGAATTAATTTTAATTTAGGACATTTTAACAATTGTTTATCTCCTGATTAAGTAAATATAAGTATTTTTATTTAATGTATTTGATATAAAGGGATTATACCTAATATAAATGAAATAATTTTGTACCTAAAACATAAATGTATTATATCGTTCTAATAAGTAATTATACGATAGCTAATATTCGTTAGAACGGTATATACGCCAATGCATTAGTATCTGTTAGAAAATCTGATTACTAATCTGATATCAGTAACTAATATCTGGTATATGATATCTGTAATGTACATTGTGTGAAAGATGTTGTGTAAATTAATATTTTTTGATATGGCTTAATATATAAGTATATCTAAATCTTATGATGTATATACTAATGACCCACATTATTGTAATTTGTAACAAATGAGTATTGGTTTAACATTCCGGTGTTTTACTTCAGATACAAATTGGTTTTCGTAGAATGCAGTTACAGTTCCCGGCCAATAATAAAATGTCCGTTGTAAACTTGAATTTTTAGGAATTTCACTATACTTACCTCTTACCTATTATACTTACCTCTTACCTATTATACTTACCTCTTACCTATTTGTATATTTTTTTAAATACACTATATTGGTCTTGGACCCGCTATTGGACGAAGGTCTCTCCAATTTTCTTCCAAGTCCTTCTGTCCGCAGTTACCGTCGGCTACCGACTACACAAATTATCAGAATCGTCTCGCCATCATCGCGTTGATCTTGCTTGGCGTCTTCTCGCCGTTTATGTCTGTAAATAAAACGTATGGTCTCTCTCTCTCTCTCTCTCGCTCTTTGTATACAAGCAATGTCCTACTAACTATATTATAGAACTCTGTCGGTTAGTTGCCTAGACAAATGTAATGATTTTAAGTGCCAACACAAAATAAATATTATTTACATTCCTCACACAAAACTTTTTGGCACCCAACACTAAGTCTGTCCCAGGAAATTGCTGCAACTCTACACAAAAAACATGCAAAAAAAAAAAACACAAATCTCTATGCTAGTCTGTACCGGATTACGCTACCAAATTGCTACCTGAATCAATATTTGGAAGTGTGTTTGTAATAGATATTTAATTATTTATTAGGTATAGCTAGAAATTACTTGCGCATTAACTGAGTTCTACCATCTACCTAGTAAGTTGATTGTCTTTGCCATAAGTACAAATAGTAATGGGTAAAGTGATCTAGCTTGATGTATTTTTATCATAATAATAACATCCAAAAAATACTTAGATTTGTCCTCGACGCAGTCATCTAGACGTTACATACGTATATATCATTGACAGTGTAAGGATACGGCTTAACGATCTTTATATTTAATAAATATGATTATATGTATAGATGTTAATCAATGATTCAGTTTTTAAGCAACTGAATAAGCTGATGACCTATGCCATCTTAAAATTAAAAACATTTGAAAAGTAGATAAATTAAGTTAAAAAATACAAAACGCAATAATAACAATTAGTTAATGTTTTATCGTGTACGCTTTAGTGTGCAGTATATTTTTATAAAAGAGTACAATTAATCCATCAATAGTTGTTAGGTATATCTGTCAAATAGCCAGTTGCGCAATATGCCATATAAGCAACGAAAGTAAGATCGATAATGATATAAAAACAACACTCTTTATGGGCCAATACACATTTAAAAAAAACAGATATTTTCATTCAATAGGTCTAAAGTTAGACAGTAGGGGAGAGGCGAAGCAGGTCATTGGAACATCTATAGCTCTTCAGCGACGCTTGAAAGTTTTCACAACGATACTGAATCCGATAAAATGCTTGGGAAAAAATATTTCCAACGATGAATACTTGGGAACTACTTGGGACCATCTCAACATTCAAGTGTTTTAAGATCCCCTGATACCAACGAATATTATTATCATTTCTCATACTATAAAACCGAACCGCTAGTTCATCAATTTAACTAACTATATTTTGTATATAACTATATTTTGTAGGGTGCACGCTGCATTCCCACAGCCTCACAGAAGACTAGCTTGAAATGTAGTGCATTTCCCACTTTATCGTATTTCCCCAATGTACGTACCTGTGTCGGTAGTGAGTGAGATATGCCAGAGCCCATTAACATTCCATCCTATCATATCCCTCCCCATTTTCTCAACAGTTTCTCCCAATCCATTCCTTAATCTGCAAAGGTAGGCAGCGCATCCGAAGGCGTGCCAACGTTTTTCATTCTGGACTGATGTTGGCATGTATCGCGGATGTCTATGGACGACAGTATCCACTTACCACCAGGTGGACGGTATGCTCGTCCACCGCCTTTTTTTAAAAAAAAATATAAATTCGAATCATATTAAGAATCCAATTAAGGGAACCTGTAGGAAAGATTTACGCAATTTGTTTGTAGGGATAATAATAGTTCATTAATTCTGTAAATAATTGTATTGACACAGATTATAAAGACTTATAACTTTGACTCTAAAGTAGCATTTATGATCTTATAATCTTCTTTCGAGATTATTGTACTCCTATTTTGACAAATACTTTTTTACAATGTTGAATAAAAACGTTTATCGTTTTGTAGGTATTGAATTATATCTTAAAAAACTAAATAGCATACTTCGTAAACGATTAGTCGTTGTCAAAACAAGAAACGACAAACCCTAAAATAGGGATTAACTGTAAAATTTTCAAGTCAATGAAACGTAAACGGGATCACAAGAACAGTAAATAATACAAGTACCCAATCGGGACATAAATACCGTTACTATAAAGAAAAAAAAAATACATTTGAATTTCGAATCTGTCATTCTCACGAGAAAAATATATGTATTTTCTCATTATGGCGCCGATCATTATTAAATATTGTAGTAATATTAAAATGGAGTGGGGTGATAACGAAAACCGTATTGTTGTAATTGCATTAGGCATGGAGCCAAATGAAATTTTTAAAACTCTTCATCCGCTTGGTATTAGCCGAATATTTGTCTACCAGGCTATTGGTAGGTCTAAGTATATTGAAACGTCCTCTGATTGTGACAGAAATAGTTCTGGCATTATTAGTACTATACAGACGACTAAAGCTGTGAAGGAGAGAATCCGAAGAAATCCCGTCCGGAAGCAAAAAATTTTATCCCGAGAGGTGAATAAAGCACCCAGAACCATGTCAAGTATTTTAAAAGATGATCTAGGAATCGCGACTTACAAAAAACGTACCTACTCGTCATTTCTTACCTGATAATTTAAAGAAAAATGGGGTTGACAAATCAAAACAACTTCTTCGGCTGCACGCAAAGAGATCTCATAGACAAATCTCGTATCGTCGTCAAACATTTTCTCGTCCGTAAATAAGATTTGTCTCTGTGCAGACAAATCTTATTTACGGACGAAAAAATGGTGAACGAGAAAATGTTCACCATTGAGGAACATTTTAACAAGCAGAATGGTGGCCATTATGCGCCTTCAGTGGTGGTTTGGTGTTGGGGTGTTAGGTATCAAGGAGTGACTGACCCATATGTTTGTGAAAAAGGTATTGAAACTTCGGCTCAAGTATATCAAGATACGATTCTTCAGAAGGTCGTAAAGCCTCTTAACAACACCTTGTTCCATAACTAAGAATGGCCCTTTCAGCAAGACTCAGCACTAGGTCAGAATGTTCGCTCAACATAGGCGTGGCTAGAAAGGGATATTCCCGACTTCATTAGAGCTGAAGACTGGCTGTCAACTAGTCCCGATCTTAATCCGCTCGATTATGATTTATGGTATGTTTTAGGAAGCATGGCATGCTCTAAACGCCACGATAATATTGAATCCCTAAAATATTCCATAAGGGTGGCAGTTGCCAATTTTCTCATGGAAAGGATGCGTATTTCAATCGAAAACTGGCCACTACGTTCGAAAGATTGTATAAAAGCAAATGGTGACCATTTCGAAGAAATGTTACATTTTTATTATACCTAATACATAAAATGCCTAATACCTATTTATTTCTAAAATAACACAGGTTTCGGATTTTGGGAAGGCTTCGAGGATACATATTCGGATATTAGCGATAAATTATTAGCAGATTAAACTTATAAATAGCTCTCCTATTATCATAAATTGGACAATTCTGTTATTGCCCGGAAATAAATTCACTTAATATTCCTATCATATATTCTTAAAACACGTTCGTCTTATAAAATACACAAAAAAATATCAACTGCGGATATACAGAGTTATACACAGAATATAGATTATTTATTTTTAATTTGCCTTTATATCACGACTTGACTTTTTTTGAAGGCATTATGCTGACGCATACCGGCTGCATATTAATTGCCTTTAATATTTTGCCGCGAACACAAGCCTAGGCAAAAGCCTTGTTGTATACGAGGGACCATTTAGCGATAACTCGAATAGATATTCCAGACATTCGCACCATAATAAATTTATCGTTTCAAGGGGCAATAATTTCAGCATTATGTTAACGGAACTTCAAGAATTTTAATGGTTTATGGGATAGAAAATTTCACTACACAAACAGTTATTATAACAAAGTAATATTTAGTAGTACTTAGTAATATTTCATAAAAAACATATCTATACATCTAAAAAGAGATGTCCTGACTGATTCATCATCGCCGAGCCGAAACCGCTGAAACTAGAAACATGAAACTTTTATTACAGTAGATATATTTTATTACATACGTATCCATTAACGAAGGATTTTTAGAAATTTTACTGGGAATTCCCTATCTAACCAGATGACGGAATGAGGTAAGATTATATGGAATTGGATACATCTCAATGTCCACGTCCAGCAAGCAATAACATCCAGTAGAATAAGGAACGAAACAATAATGCAGGAAGCAGGTACGTTGGCATGCAATGAGGAGGAAGAAAAGCGCAACGGGCTTTGGTAACTATCACACCCTCTCGAAACATGTCGATATACAGTAGGACACGCCCCACCGTGCCATACAGCATCGTTCTCCGCACCCGCTTACAATCCAAATTAATTATTAACTGGTTCTTACAAAAGGAGAATGAATCTGTTTTATAATACGAATAGGTAGGTACTACCTATTCGTCTGAGTATTCAATAGATTCCAAAGGTTGCAGTTTCTTCTGATAGTCTGTTTTGCAATGACAATAAGTCCGAAGACAAATTATTAAGGTAGCGGTTATTAGACGACTACTAATATCTTTCAATACATATAAATGTCCTGACTGGCTAATTGACTAACGAACTCATCAACGTTGAGCCGAAACCCCTTTAGATAGAAACATTAAGATTTCAAATTTTTCATTGTACTATTGAACTTTATTTTCTCAGTAAAGACTTCTCGAAATTCAACCCTCAAAAGTTGAATCGGGGTGTCGAAATTTGCATGGAAAAAAATTGATGGTGTTATTAACTTGAAACATGCGGGCGAAGCCGCAAGCAATAAGCTATGTAATTTATAAGTAGGTCATATTATTATTATCAGCTGGTATCAATTCACTACTGATATGTGTAGCAAAGGTTTCTCCCAAGCAACTTTTACAAACCATAAAAACGATCTCCAACTTTTTCTGACTTTATTTAGATCATCAAATACATATATGTACATATACTTCCCAGCATGTTGCTCCAACGGTTATGGATTCTGTGTATGATGCATAGATATGAGAATAGACTAGATAACACATCATACATTCTTATCAAAGAAACCTGGTTAGTTACTTATGGGGCGCTTTTTTATTGCGATAGGTATTAAAAATTAACAATTGAGATGCAACCGAAAGCCAATCAAACACCTTTACATTGCCTCCGAATTCGAGGCTAAATGTAACCTAAATCTATTCTTATTAACGTTACTATCTTCGACCTAGATATCTCAGTAGCGACTGGCTAGATTTTGATATACCTACAGAAATACATGCATCTTTATCGAAGGCGATTAGCTGTTCACGACATTCGAAAACCTATTTGATTTTATTTCAGATAGAATATCCGAATCCAACCTACACAATAATTATTATTAAGTACATGTTCCAACCTACAATTTCATTTTGCTAATTAAAATTAACGAACTTACCACAAAACTAAGCTTACTAAGTGGCTACTAACTTACCACTTAGTAGCCACGCGTAGTACGACTCACCTGCTGATAGGTTTATAAAATAGGTTTATATGGTTTATAGTTTTATAAAATTTGTATTCTTTTTATTAAATTTACATCAACGTAATTCTGAAAACACAAAAGATTATGAATGAACTTTGAGCATCTATGAACTTAAACGAGATTAAGCTGGCCATCTTTAGTCGAAATGAAGTGATTTTTTTCGCCGACATTAGCAACCCTGATTTCCCCAATTTACAATTCGAGGAAGTGTTCCGCACATTTCTTCGAAATCTCAGTAAGGATGTTCGGAGAGGTCATAAATTGATTCCCGAAATTCATATACATTACCCCTCGGAAACACCTATTGAATCTACTGCCATTTCATTACATTATTTAATAATGTTGAACAAATATACAATATTTTTGATTTTATCAATAATATTGGATCAAAAAGTAATATTTCTGCGGAATATAAAGTGGAGTGTAAATATGATTGATTACGAAGCGGGCGAGATGATGAAGCCGCAGCTCCCTTATTGGAAATGGCGGAGAGAGGAGTCTATTTCCCATTTCTACTTCAATCTGAATAACAACTATTTCAAAGTTATCTATTCGTCTTATGGTTGAAAGTAAGATTATGGCCATTATAATGAGTAAGTAAATAATAGAGAAGTAATAAAATTCGAGAATTTAGCATTTGTCAAAAATCGTTACATACACGAACATAACTTCACGTTATTAGCAGCATTTCGATGAATATAAGTTTACTGATATTACTACAAAGTGGTTCCCAATTTCACTAACTATTATAATAGTTAATCGAATCAAAACCATAGTTTTGACTGGTCCATTGATCGTCCTATTCCCATACAGATGACATTAGTACCTATATGGCGACGCTGTTAGCTACTAAATTCGCGGCACTGTATCATGGCGATTTTGACATTTACGCGCCTATCAAGTTTCGAAAATATGACATTTCGTATAGTGACGTGTTAACAAATTATTACTATACTTGATTGTAAATAGTGTCAATTTACAATGAAATTACTTGTAATTGTACTATCTGAGAGTAGTACGGCTACAAGTACAATTCCTGTCGAATTAAGTAGGTGTTTAATCAGCGCCGGCTCTAGCTCATGTAGCGCCCGGGTGCAGGGCGCCCTCTAGTAGGCGTTTTGAACTCTTTGGAGGTGTCGCGAGCGGCGCTCGGCGCCCTCTAAGACCCTGCGCCCGTGTGCACCGCACCCCCTGCACCATAGCTAAAGCCGGCACTGAATTCAGCGCTCGACAGGCGCCCCCGGGCGCGGGGCGCCCGGGGTGCACCGCACCCCTTGCACCCCCTGGTAAAGACGGCCCTGTGTTTAATTATTTAACAATGTATTGTACACACAACATGAAACAAATAAAAAGGAAGAAAAGGAAAAGATGTACAAAAGGCAAGCTTATCTCCTGCGGAGATTTCTTCCAGCAGAGCTGGAAAAGTGAAACGAAAATGAGTATATGGTTTGCTCTCGTCAATTATTACAGAATATGTTTAAGTACCTAGCTTAGCTATGAATGTCTAATATATTATATTAGCTGCCTAGTTTATAAATTATAATATCACTTTACCTAACCATCCATTTGCAGTAATTGGAATTGCAACCGTTTGCGATGCGAGCGTTTCATGTACATTTAGGTACTGTAGAGAACGTGTGTTTCATTATGTTCATGGGCTGCATGATATTTTGCATGTATAATGTATAGCTGTAATCCATACAAAAGTCAGTGATTTATGGACCGCTTTGAAGAATCACCCAGTGGCGGTAAGTTTATATCAAGTTTATATTTACAATATTATATATCTATTTAAAAATATTTAAAAAAGAATTAATGTATTAAAGAACTAACTTAAAATATAATATATCAATAAATATAGTAATAAATAAAAATAATCAAAATAATAATTTCAGTCCATTATATTATACAAGGCTCAATATATGCCTATGTTGTATAAATTTGGCCCCTGTGGCAAGGCATCCACCACCACACTGGCGGCATTACCTCGCTCAAAAAACAATAAAAGAATAATTTATATAGATAGATACTTTGCCGCGGAAATCGCATATCGGTGTGTACTTCACCGTCACATACAGGATTACTTTTATTGTCCGCTAGCCTAGTAATCTGTCACTTTGTATTAATACATAAAAAAGAGTGACTTAGTACCTTAGAAAATCATGGGTTACCTTATACCTATGACCCTCGACTTTCATTAGATTAAATATAGAGTTGAAACCTTACCACTTTACAGACTGCCATTGCGCCACATGTATGATAACGATAACCCACTGAAACAATATGTATCATTGTGGTTGAGTAGTCACTGTATCGCAATAGCAAAAAATGGAGCATGCAGTTTTACGGTTAATCAGCGTGACATGAGTGTATTTTTATCTGGGTCGAGGAAAATGAGTCCGGTCCCTCTCACTTACATCTGGAACATGTTTTTAGTACCTACTATTCCATCTGATGGTAATTACAACTGTTACTTCTAATGGCATTTTTATCGCTTAAGCCAATCACAACCTCGGATGGCTCCGCGCCGCTTACCATTAATTTCAATCTAAAGAACAGCAAATGAAGTTTAACAAAAGATTAAATTTCATAATCATAATTTTAATAATAAGTTGGAACATTAAAAGTGGTTCTTCATGTTTGTCATAAAATAGCATGCAAAATCTTAAATGTAACATGCATAAGAGTATCGTTATAAGTATTTCAGTTCAATTACTTTATATCTATGAGAATTAAAGAAAAAATTGCATAATATATTTGTTGTTGTTGCTTATTAGTTGTTTATACTGGTTTTTGATCCATTTGATCGTCTGCACGCGTTCGAGAAACTCTCCTTCTATACGGATAAATGAACCTTTATTCAATCTGTAACAAACCCTAGGTCAAAACCTTAATACGTCGATGAATCACTAGGTCTACAGGTTAAAACATCGATGGACTATATGTCTATTGATTAATTCCACTTTTAATTTTAATAATACATAGAAGTGTTAACCTGTAGACGTAGTGATTCGTCGACCTATTAAAGTTTCTGCCTAATGGGTAATATGAATAAAATCAAGCATAACCTTTTAAAAGCACTTTTCTAAGTAAAATCTGTATTTTGCGTGAATAAGTTTTTGATTAAGTACATGCTATTTAAGTGTAGCAAATCCTTAACACTGTGTGAAAAAATGGCATAATAATTACTAGATATTCTTAGCAAATGCTTCCTAAACGTCTAGCATGCCCCTTCGAGTACTTGTGTTTTAGTGATCATAAAACAATAGAACGAAATGGTTTTATTACATGTTCTTGAAAGAAACTGTTACCGTGAACGCAGAAGATGTGATTAAAATCAATTTAAAGATTTGTATCGTTTCACTGAATCAAATGTAGACAAATGATTTCTCGGGAGATTGTGTATTGAGAAAATTGTGTATCAGAATCTGTCACCCATTTCTTGAAATATTATTATATTTAAAAAGAAAGAAATGAAATGCTCATAAAATGGCTAGGGACACGTACTTGCGAAGATTTACCACCCCGCCCACTTCATTCTTACCCACCCGCATCCGCCTGTTTTCCTAAAGAACTTACTTAAGTTTCTAAAGCATTTGCTAACCAGTAACAATAAAAGATTATTTTTAATTTTTTTATTTTCATTTATTTAACTGGCTCGCCGTATTTTGTTTTAACAATGATATTAATTTATACTAGATTAGTAATGACCGTTCTATTCAATTTATTTCTGTGATTAATTAGCCAATTATTTACCTAGAAAACATTACAGGAATGTCTAGATCCATGTCTATATGGTTATCTCGGTAGATATATATGAATACACCATGATTTGTATTAGATATAACATTCCTTAATATGTGACAGATATAATACAATGCTCGACGGAAACAATTAGATACTTTGAAGGTGCAAATTCATTATTGAAGTTAAAATCTATTTTACGGCAATTTGCATGAATGCAGGGTAATTGTTTGTTATTTTTCTAAAATAAAGATATTAATGGCATAAATGAAAGTGAAAGTAAAGTGGAGGGAGAATGCATGCTGCATTCCCACATCCACTGGGCGCACTCGACTACCCACGTTATCCGTCTCTCCCAGAAGACTACCTTGAAACGTACTGCATTTCCCTCTTTATCGTATTTCCCCACTGTCGTACGTTACGTGTTTGGGTATCCCATCCCATCCTATCCCTCCCCATTTTCCCAATCCATTCCTTAATCTACAAAGGTCCGCAACGAGGGCGAGCCAATGTTTGTCATTGTCATTCTGGACTGATGTTGGCATGTATTCACTCACCATTGGGTGGACTGTACCCTCGTCTGCCGCCTTTTTCTATAAAAAAATTAAGTAAAACAATATTTATATATTTCAACTTTATTGCAACAGACAAAATGTAAAAAAGGCGAACTTACTGCCTTGTTCTTACGCTAACGCCGAAGGTAATTATTATTCTCTACCAGTCAACCTTTGAGCAAGCAGAAAATCAAGAAAGTGAAAAGTTGACATTGTGATAATTAGAAAATATATAAAGGTAGGTGACACATACGAGTAAAAACATATTGTATATGCACCAATACAGGCAAAATAATAATATACTGTATAAAACATTCATACATATTAATATGTATACAAATATGTATATATCAACATAAATAAAAGTATTGAAATATATATCGAGATAATATAGGAAAACTTACAAGTCATTTCCAGCTTTTAAGCAAAAATTCATATTTATCCACGGAGCCAACGGCGCGCGGGCGCCGTGACCTGTGGGTAACCTACGTCGTCTCCGAATGATTGATTCCTTTCAAGAAAAAATCCTGGCCCACTTTCCTATCCTCTAAAAATAAGTTGCTACGTGAAGGTTTGCCTAATTTTATTTGTTTGGAAGGAAACTCACAAGTTATGTTGTTATTTGATAAGTTCCAAAAACATGCAATGATAATCTTGTCATGCACTCAGACTAGCAGAGGTTTCTAATAAGAGCACGATTTTGTTTAAGTATATTACTAATTCATCTGTCGCTATACCGTAATGTATTAGGTACATTTACCTATGATATTGCCGTTTTATATGAAAAAATTCAAATATTTTTTTTTTGTATGAAAATTATATATTTACTTAATCGAAGTATTGTCCATTGTTATAAACGCACTTTTGCCATTCTAATGGAAGATGATTGATGCCTCTGCTATTGAACTCCTCGGGATGGAAATCCATGAATTCTCTTAAGGCGTTTTTCACTGCCTTATCGGAGTTGAATTTTTTCCCTGTAAAAAGTTATCCATATTCCAAAAAAATGGATATCAGTAGCGGCATCAGTAGTCGGTTGACGAGTGATGAGTACTGACGAGTACCCGTCTGACGAGTACGGTGGGTAAAGGAGAGTTTCCAGTCGAAGCCACTGTAACTTTGAGACTGTCTGTCGTACAGTGTGCTGGCGTTATCGTGGAGAAGCAGTGGACTAGAGCAATTGACCAGACTGTTGTTTGATAGCGAGTTTGTCCATCATCGTTTGCATTTCCTCACAGTACCCATATGCATTATTGTACTAGATCTCAAGAAGCTGTAGTGGATAATATCGGCACAGGATCACCATACAATCACCATACAATTCTTTTGACTTAGTTTACATTTGAGACATTGTTTGGCTGTGTCTCTTGGGTTCAACCATTATGACGAATGTTTACGATTATCATACAGGATCCACTTCTCACCACAAGTGACAATACGATTCAGAATCCCTTCATTTTTGTGCCGGTTCTGAAAAGTAAGGCAAGCTTTGACGCGTGCTTGCAGCTGATTTTCATTAAGCTCATACGGTACCCACTTACCGAGATTCTTTACTTCCTGGTTTCATACAAATGAATCAATATCATCACGTCACTTACACTGAAGGCTGCTCCTAATTCAGACGTGGTTTGAGATGAATGCGCTTCCACTGATGCTTTCAATTAGTCATTATCAGCTGTAGTCTAGGATCGTCCACAGGGCTTGTTCTTGAGGTCGAAATTTCCCGAACAGAAACGATCAAACCAGTGCGATGGTTTTCGGTGTTTGTTCCGTACACATCGTTGATATTGCGTGCTATCTTAACTGCGTTGCTGTCATGACAGAATTCATATTCGAAAATAACGTGAATTTTTAACTTTTCTATGGTCGCAAACACAAGGATATCTAAGCAAAAGTCGTTTGACAGAAAAACAAATGAATAACTGATTTTGAAAAAGATTGTCATAGCTTTAAATGGAAATTAATTTGAATTGGAAATTCCAAGCCACACGCAAGATAAATTAGTTCAAAATGACCACTATGAACATACGTCAATTTCATAGGTAAGGCCCAAATATCTGATGGGACGTTACAATGATACTCTGGATTGCTGGATGAGCAAATTCTGAAAATCCGGGGTTTCATACGCTGTCTCGTGTGAAGCTATTGAAGCTATTGTCTCGATATTTAGTTACTGTAAAATAATTTTATAAAAAAACAACTCTAAATGTAATTCGACAAAAAATCGTGACTACAGTCGCAAAATAATTAACACGTCAGTCTCAGTCACTCTCATTACACTTTACTTAAAAGTGATAACTTTGATTGATAATTAAAATAGTTATAGGTATAGTTATATTTATAGGTATACTTATAGTTTTTCACATCCATCTCAAAATTCTGTGATGAAAATGGCATATAGGTACATTACTTTTCTTTCTAATATAACCCGTTTATCACATTATAATGGTCTGATGTTACTCGTACAGAGTTAAAATGGCATATCGGTACATTAATTGTGGCACAACGGTTAGAGCGTTGGAAGCGTGGAACCTGAAGGGTCAAAATAAAGACGGATTCCAAAATAATAACCGGATTTATTCTTGAGTCACGTTTGTTCCGAAATGACATTACAGGCAGAGAGAGATGATAAACTCGAATGACAGCGTTAATGAAAAATCAATTTGGATGTGATATATACCTATGTGTCTACTTTACAAAGCTATCAGCTTTTAATATTGACATCTCATACTTATAATATATAAAGTAAAAATACTTATTTTGATTTTTTTTTAATTGATATAAGAGCTCAAATTACATATTAGTATTCTTTGATTTATCTACCGAACAGGATATACAACGTATATCAGTCCTAATTTTTAATGCGAGTAACGTTACATGTGAGTAACATGAACAATTATTTTGGACCCTTCACTGTATTATTTTTCTTTGTCTAATTTACACCGCGTTGCAATTTCTCTTCCTCTATAGTTTAACAACGTTGGTTATTTTTTCCCTTCACAAAGTTTATTTTTTATTGTATGTAATATAAAAATGTTTTTTATTTAAGTATGAAAAAAAGTGTAGAATTTAAAAAAAGTCGTAAATCAAAACTTATTAGTTTATAATGAAATAAATTCAGTGTTAAGAGGATACGGGTAGTTTTATTTAACACTGTATAGTAAAATGAGAGAACGTGAAAATTGAAGGATATGTCTACAATTTTCATTATTTGAAGACCTTAATAGAGATAAACAAAAAATATTTCATAGCACTCAAGTTAGCAGATATTGCTTAAAGAACTAAGTAACGTCGTAAAACATAACATACGTATAATTAACTAGAACATTATTCTTAATATGAAGAAACAAGCGGAAAAATGAAACACGGTGCGTGGAAAGAAAATGAGAAAATTCCAAGGGCCTGTTAAACCGAGATCCATTTTGTGTTATCAGGTTACGTGTTGTAATTCCTCAGAGAGTGTCTTTGTTCTTCCTCTCTATATAAATAAACGTATATCGAAATTGGTCAAGTGCTGGAAGTGGAAGGCCATATTTGCTGGGTTTTTTGTCGATCAAAAATTGTAACATGAAAATAATATCCAGAATTTTGATAACGTGAAATAAAATGACAAGGCGACTTGTCAAAAATCTTGTCGCGAAATATTTATAAAAGTAGGTACACACATTTGCAATTCGCGCGACAAGCTTGTTGAGAACAAATAATGCATTATAAATTTATTTTATTCGTTTTGGTACATGGCTAGAATAAAAGCTTGTTTTTAAAAAACGGTTTTTTTATATTATTTTTTTCCAGATGACCTCTAAATTCGACTTTGCTGGAAATGCCGACACCAAGGATCTCGATACTCTCCGAGATCTTAAGAGGTATGCTTTGAAAGCGAGGTGCTACGACAAAAGGCTTTTTGATGTAATGTCAGTGATATACATCTACATCTCAGTGATGTAATTGGCAGCATGATTGACTTTTCAACATAAAATTTAATTTAATTTTTATTAAAAGTAAATACAAAGAAACAAGTAAATTAAGTAAGAACAAATCAACTGGAGACGTTCTGTAGTCAGAGCGTGTTTGACTTTATTCTTGATACATACGAGAATATCTTTATCACCCCATCTGTTCACGTAGGTGTCGTAACTGACGGCTAAGGCTAATAACAAAGCTGATACTACAAGCCCTGAGGAATTTCCTTAATGACATTATACTCTCTATAATTTTAAGCTCCTTACAACTTTCTGTATGGTATGTACAATGTACATGTATGTATGCATATAATATTTATGTATGTATATAAGGACATTATTTCTTTATTGCACCGTTCACTTCCATTTCGTCTACAGACTTCTCATTACCACCCAAAGATTGAGATCATTACCCTGGAAGAAATCGCTTTAGCGATAAGGCGGCCAGTTGTACTTGTAATAACTTGTAATTTACATTTCTCTGTATGATTTCGGTGCACAATAGTTGTATCTATCTATCTCTTCTTAATAATTCATTCTATGTTACGTTAAAACAATCAAATTAGTTCCACTGGTGTTCAGCTACAATATCGAGGTAATCTAGCCGCATGCGAACTCCTCCCAATGTGTTGAATACAGCAATTGAAGTCCTGTATTAAGCAATCCAGCTGGCGAACAGTGCATTTAAAGACACAATGTTGGACATATCTGGGACGCCACTTGCTAAAGTTTTGTTGGAACGATGCCCGATTTAAAGGGGAAGCTAACACAAATACCGTTGCTATTTTACAGTATTAAAGCTAAAAACAGCAAACGATAATTAGACTTGCGATAAAACTATTTTCCACACCCCAGTGGAGCGATTTAGCGAGAATTTTCTACAAAACTAGAAAAAGACGTCTATGTTCATTTACCTCGTTACTCGGTCGGTAACTGCTTTAGTTCCCAGTAGTGGAAGTATAAAAAAGGAAGCGTGTCTATTGGAAAATATTTGAATTAATTATATAATTGTAAATTATTGGACATTTTGTTATAACAAGTAGCAAAACGTCTGTTTGGCACAATTAGTAATCCTAGGGCCGACAACTGCCTTAAACAACGTATCAGTTTTGCTGTTCAGTAAAGCCACCAGCTTAGTAGGTATCTTGCCATACAAAGGAGAATGCCCACGACAGTATGGAGCTCTGACCCCTTTTCGAAAATTTCGTATAGTGTTAAAATTTTCATAATATGGTAGCAGCACTATTTGCATAATTTCAATATAGGTACTTATCATATAAATATTTTTGAATACAATGTGGGATTATGCAGAAATTAATATAGGAATTAACGATTTTATAAGTTCGTTTTTTGTTGTTTTGACAACGCCAAAACATTTACGAAATATACTTTGTTTTTTGTGTAATAAGAAAAAACGTGTATAAATATTTAGACATAATTCAATATCTACAAAGCGAGTAGTAACGTTTTTATTCAACACTAGCTGTTGAACGCGTTGCTGTGGCTGCCCAATAGATGGCGCTTACCCTGTTTTTACCTATTTTTGTGTAAAAAGCATGTTTTTACCCTGTGACACGTAAAAACACGCGCGTATTCGAATGCAACGTTGTGTCAACATTTCAAAGCAATCGGTGAAGAACTTTCTGAGATTTAAGATTTTGAACAAACGAACGTTTACATTTTTATTTATATAGATTTTAAAATAATATTTAACTAAATTCGAGTACAATAATTTCAAACAACATTCGTAAATGCTACTTTAGAATCAAAGTAATAAGTTTTTATAATCTGTGTCAATACAATTACTAACAAAATTAATGAAATAATATCCCCCCAACCAAATTGCTTAAAACTTCCTTACATAGTTTATTGCTTATAGTTACCCTCTTACTTATACTTCATCGTAAAATTAGGTGTCTACAAATGGGCATTCCCTTTAACACAATGTTGTCATTATGTATCTAGTATCCATTATACTACACTACATACAAATGTGTGTACATAAATGATAAATGTGTGTGAGAAACGCGAAAATCTCATATGTTATAGGTACTGAACATAGCTATGATAAATTTAAAATAGTAATAAGTTTATTTGGAAATGTTAGGCTCTGTTTTATATGTTGGTTGAAATGTCTTGATTGAACATACATAACAAGTAGGTACTCGTTCTTGACTATTTATATTTTAAACCCATAAAAATATGTCTGCCAGCTCCAAGACATATCGAAAAGATGCTGAATGTATTAATAGAGCAATTAAGTTAAGATATTCATTGTTCATTAGATGTTAAATGTCAGTTACCGATTTAAAGACTCATTCAGACGAAGAATTTAAATGAACAAAAAATAGCATAAGTACAAAATTAATCGCATAGCTTAAACAACTATATCTACCTGCATATAGGAACCCAAAATCAGTACGTAACATACTCAATACAAACTATTATTATAGTCTATAAATTGGAATTAAAACGAGGAAACGCTCTGAAATAAAAGGAAATTTATTTCGCCAGTTTTAAAGATTTTTGTACTGCCAGTCAGATGAGGCTTCATTGAATTATGAAAACGATCTAATTAATTAAAAGCACTGGGTGTAAATGATTTTATTCTACCCTAATTAATTTACAAGATCCTATGACGAGGACTGAGTGAGCTGAAATTCCGTTTATTGGATTTATTTGTTTTGGAAAAATAGGTTAAGTTTACCTACGTAACTTCCTGCGATGTTGTTCAATTATTTTTTATGTAATGTAATACAATTTGTATTTTATGCCGTGTAATTAAATTAAGTTACATGCTCTCTATAATTGATTATATAAGAACATAATAGAATCTATTTTATAAGCTCAACAATATTTAGGTATTCTAGGACTCCACATAACTGTGATTTCAATGTCGTAACACGTTAGGATATGGTCACGCAAAATCTCATAACATTTTCTTACCAAATCACACGTTCATTATAGTGTAATTAATTTTCTAATTAAATTTATTGTATTTTTAAAGTTACTTGAAATGCTTTAGGCTCATTACGCAAGTAGCAGTTACAATTATATAATCTGTAGTCATAGTATAGTTTGAACACTTCGATATATCTACAAAAGTGCAGTTTCAGGCAAAGAAATGCCAAAAATCCCAACCTATTCAAGTTCCGTGTGCATTTTAAATACGTAAACAAGAAAGCGTTTAAAGTTACGCTTTCAGGAATTCTTGAAGAGGTCTTCATAAAAGCGCTCGTGACATTTCGTGGGGGAAATGTGACGTGCTCCCCGCGACTGGAATTTCACGATATAAACAAATAGTCAGTATTGGAATATTTTCATAAGCCCTGCAAATATGTCTTACCAAAGCATATACAAGACAAAATTGTTGGTGCCAGTTAAAATGAACGAATGGACCAGTCTAAATTGTTGGAAATTCTTATGTGAGACGCATATAAACGTTTGTATAACACGTAATATGGTATTTATTGGGTATATTGTTTGTTTGATTTTATTGATCTATAGATGTACTCGTACCATGGTGTCTGACCAACGATCAATCAGAATACCCTACTGAACTGACCACTCGTAACTTACGAATAAATTTCAGTAAGCATATATAACGGCTACCACAAGCCCTGACGAACTACACCACCTCTAAAAGAGTGGACTCGCCAATCCACTTAGTCAGCGTGGCGTTTTAAGGGCATAGGTACATCCCTCATGCTACTGAAAAGGCTGGTTACTGTAGGTATACAGTTACCTACCTGAGTCGACGAGTAAGCGTCGTCGTCTTGAGTGTGTGTTTTTTTTTTGTACCTTACTGTGTATCTACTTATATTGTGTAGTAATCGTTGCGACCTGGAAACCTAAGCAACCTCTCATCACCTGCTAACGTTACTGCATTTCATAAATTACAATCTCCATATCACACCAAGCACCGCGAGATTTTAAATTGCAATAAAATCGCTACAACAAAACTATAGTATCCATCCGTTACGTTTAATCTTCATACTTATGTTTTCTCGATAATAAAAATGAGATTGAAAGCGACCAAATGGACATTAATTAAAGTAAAACATTTTTCGATGTTATTTATTAAAGAAATTCGATAACGTAACGAAATTACTTACTTACAATGTCAATTTTAAAATTCCCTAATCTTGTAAAATCCATCAGAGACTAGGATCTGCCGAGATTGTCGTTTTTCGATTCCGGGAAGCGTAACGTTGACGTAACGAGATTGTTCAGACAAAGTTACGAAACAATGATATCCAAGCGCCTGTACGGAACGTTTCATGATATAACTTTGACAGGTGTCAGTGACGGTGAAATGTAGATACCACGTACAAGATGTTTGAGATAGGCATATTTGTACTAATAAAGCCTTTAATAAGTTTGTGTTTGATTACGTAGGTATGACGCATCGCTCTATTTCCCTTTTACAAGAAAATGAGCTAGAGACAATGTTGGTACCTAACTATTCTTATTTTTAGAGAAAGTAGATAGAAACATCGCTTTGTTCACATAAGGACAGATTTTCATAAAGACGGATGCACATAAAAACAAATTCTTATAACGACAGAAACTGTAGAGTCAACCTGAGTGATTGAGATGAATTTGGAATTATTTTGTATTTAATTATATTAAACTTTTACAAGAAAGTAAGCTAAAGACAATGTTGGTACCTACCTTTTCTTATCTTTTGGAGAAGGTAATATATGCCTTCTACTATATATTTAGATATTTTTTCATTTAATCGTAACACGGGAAACACGCACCCGATTAGCCGCAGTAGGGCACTAGCCACAGGTGAGCGTGGGATGGTTATTTACTTACTAGGTACAATATGACGTTCAACATTGTATTGTATTGTTATTATTTCCCTAAATATTTCAGTTCATTTGAAACTTCGCATTAGACATTGTATTTTCTTCTTGTTACAGAGAGGCGCATTCGTGCGCGAATGGTACTCCGAAATGGGGGGGCCGCGGCGCATGTCGAGTGCGCTGCTGCTACCCTTTGCTTTGCTCTCGCTGCCGCCTTCAGATGCCAATGCGACCACCTACCGGGTAAGTATAAACAATCCTTTGATTGTAAAACATAAACTGAAATGAGGAGTGAATACAAATTAAATACTGTGGTGGAGTAACATATAAAATAATACACCTTAGAAGGTAGAATCGCTCGGCGCTTATAGTTAAACCGCCGCGCGTGCGCCGACCGGCTCGGTGCGCAGGAGTTCTGCGCATGCGCCGCGTAGCCGCAGTAGTCAAGAGCTCTCCTAGCTAACGGTGCCATATACTCACATACATACGCTTTGTACAATTATTTGAATAGATTCGTCAGTACATATTAAATAGAATCCGAAGGACAATATAGTGTGCTAGAGAATAATATGTTATAATTAAATACATTGCTTTAAAACAACTGTGAAGTGATTTCCGTCTAAACACCTCACCATACCCCCATAATACGCCGCACCAAACGTATTCCTCGCCTTGCTGTCATTGCCGTCCACAGATACCATCGCGAGCACCAAAGTAGAAAAAGCTGATTGAATTAAAAAACAAGCCTTTTTGTAACTATCTTGTCCACATGAATTACGACGAAAGTTTCTAAAAACCAAAGGCAAAGACATATTGTGATGTTGGCATGTTGTGATCAGTTGATCACTAATAAAAAAAAAATTTGTTTGATTTTTGATATGGTTTATAATAATAATTGTATAGGATTCGGTTTTCTAACATTTTTGATCATTAAGCACGGGCTAATTGTTGAAATTTTGGTGAAAAATTAAAAGATATCCGTGTTCATATTTTTTATCATTTGTATTATTTGTTTGTGTCACGCGTTTTTTTACATCTAGGGTAGAAATTTTGACAGTTGCTAGCAACACCGCTACATTACTGTAGACGGTATGACAGTGTATATGTATGTCGCTGCCATTATGTTTTCGGCTTTCATTTGATGTAGAGAGTAGCTCGATACAAAACTTTCATTTTATCTAACGATTTCATTAGAGTTCACAGAACTGGTAAGTTTTAATTAATTTTAGTTTCAATATACGAATGAATTTTTTTGTTTGTAGTTTTACATGGCATTTGAATTTGATCAAATTTAAGTTAGAAAACATGCTTGCATAAATTATGCACAAATATTACAATTATGTGTCATTTTTATTTAACGTGACACAAAGAAATGCATAAAAGTGTATCTAATAGGGTATGTAGGGTATCTAAATTAAATAACTGAAATATGTCTCACAGAAAAACTAGCTAAAAAGATGTCATAGAATTTTTGTTCATTCTGTCAAAGTACTTCACAAAATATTAAGATATTTATTATATTAAGATTGCTGAATCTGAATGCTCTAACCGGTAGGTATTATGTCTGATTAATATTTGTAGGTTATCTGAAAAGTTTAAAATTAAAGATAAGTAGTTGATTAATATTTATAAGTCTGATTAATTAGCTTTGAAAATATTTTATTAATAAAAAAGTATTATTTAAAAAGAATGCTGATTAAAAATAATATAACCGATAGTAAGTCTAATTAATGTTTGTGGTTTCTCATTTTGGCGCCATTCATTATTAAACATTATACTAATATTAAAATGGAGTGGGATGATAACGAAAACCGTATTGCTGCAATTGCATTACACCAAGTAGCCATGCAGTCAAATGCAATTTTTTAAGCTCTCCATCTGCTTGATATTAGCCGAATGTTTGTGTTCTGGGCTATTGGTAGCTACATTGAAACGTCCTTCGTTTATGACAGAAAAATTATGACAGTACTACACAGACGATTAAAGCTGTCAAGGAGAGAATCCGAAGAAATCCCGTCCGGAAGCAAAAGATTTTATCCAGAAAGATGAATATAGCAAGCACCCAGAACCATGTCACGTATTTTAGAAAGACGATCGATTAGTGCTGCTTACAAAAGACGTAGGTACGGGTCATTTCTTAACTGATAATAATTTAAAGAAAAATTTAATACTGAATTACTGATTAATATAATTGCCGTACACAGATATTTACCTATCCTAAGGTTCGCCACCACATACGGTCTTCTGGTCTTCTCATCTAGCCACTATCAGTAACTGTCAGTAACTATCAGTAATTCCATCTGACCGGAAGGTGTCCAGCGCTACGTTTATAGTTTATTGATTGTAAAAGAAGTTGCGTTCATACGTATGTACGTAGATTCAATGATTTATGTCAAGACAGTGTGCATATTCACGTACACTTGTAGATACATAATACAAATTCGCTTGAGAGCGAGTCATGCCTATCCCCCATCCACTTGTTGCATTGCACTCCAAGCGTACCTGCTATTGCGTAAATTATAACCACACACACACACACACACACACACATATATATATATATATATATATATATATATGTGTATATATATAGCTTTAACATTACACCTCAGTTTCTCGGAAACATTAGAAAAGTCTAATAATTTAATATTGCCGGTGTTGGTAGAGTAGGCCGAAATTGATTATAACTTCAGAGAATTTTCTAGTTAAAATACTGCGAGGTAAAATGGGTGAAATGAAATACGCTGAAAATAAATTCCTAGTCATAATACAGTTAGAAAAGTGTTTTCATGGAAAATGTGGAAGACCGCCAGATCTAGACTAAGCGAAAGAGTTACACGTGACTTCTAACGAAATTTTAGTGAAATGATTATTCTTTAAACCAATCCATCTGCCAGCAACACAGTTACTCATCATACTATCTACCAGTCGAGTACACTATCAGATGCGCCTGTACAGTCGGCCATTGATAATATTGAGCACTTCAAAGTTGTTTTTCAATATAACACTTCTAATACTTAAGAGCGATTTTCGCTTGCAAATCTAAATTTATCATTCTGTTCTTTCAAACAAATCGAACATAACTCAACATTTTCATGAGCTCAGCGTACGTGTGAAAATGGGTTACTTCTTTGATGATAGTCACGAGTTTTCTGGATCGATTTGTTAACATTAGCATTCGTTGACGACAATGTTGACAAATTGCAAATACTAAAACTTTGACGTAAATGTAACATCTTTCAGTGTTTTATTCTATAGGAGTGACAAAACGCAATCAGGTCCAATAGATCTCGACATTAGTACAACAAACAGACGAACAAACCTTGTCCTTTTATAGAAATATCACAGCTAGATGAGTATATACTTGGCTACGCTATCGACCGTGAACATTAAAAGTGAAAAATAAAATAAATTTTATTAGTTAAGAAAAACTGTTAGAAATTCCGCCAGTGATATGAAACATTACAAATACTTACCTACTTATTTGGAAATAGAAGACGTCCTAATGATTATTAATTGAATATTACATTCCATTACAACATAACAGTCCTATTAATGTCTATATCTAGTTACCGATGAACATAAAAGGGGCGACGGGCTGTCTTCAAATAGCATATCGAGTGCCTTGTACATATTTAGCTCTTGCCCTGAATGCCTGAGCACTTCATCCATAACAGGGTATAAACAGTACCTGGTACAGTCCCACAGACATTTTTATCCGTACAGATGGAATAAGGCGCAAAGAATTGATAAAGGAATAGCTGTTTAAATAATTATACAAATATAACTTAAGATATAGAGACCAAAATCAAAATATAATGGAAAATGACTGAGTTACAGAGCTCGGAATTCGCAAGGAATTCGCAGGATTACTTGATGACGTAACTAAAACTACGCGTGAATAAGAGAGAAGGTAACAGCTTCTCCGCAAATATTCGCAAGCTCACATTATCTATTTCTTTTTAATAGGTGTGGATTTGCTATGTTATGAAGATGGTTGCAAATATTCAACGGACATTTTTAGCACTTTTTAGAACTAGTACGAGCCGTATTATTCGCAGGTGAAACAATCTGATTTTCGGCTCATTCGGATGGAATGGATTAAGGCGCCGGGGGTACACGGTCGCGGCGACACGCGACCAGGCGACCAGTAGGTCGAAAGAAGTTGTGCGGAGTCGCGTAAAAATGTTCACACGGAGTTGTGAGCGCTTGTGGAGAACGGCCAACAGGGCAACCGAGTGGCCAGCCGCCCGCGGCCGCTGATAATTTCACCTCTTTTGACACGAGAGCATTTTTTCAATGCTGACCCATAACTGCACTACTGACTCCTCAATCGATTGATTATGGTAGGTCGTGTTGTAATATTGTCGCGTATCTTAACAAGCAGTAGCGCGTTAACGCGGTTAACAGCGCAACCCCGCGCCGACCTGCGTATCCAGGTCACGAGTAGCCAGGTCGCAGCGACCAGCAACACCATGTGTTCAAGGCCTAAATGAACACCAACAAACAGCATATTGTTGCAGCAATTGTTCTAAAATTCATTGACCTCAGACCCGAGACTGCTCATATTTATTATATAAATATGTCTTATTTATGACATTTATTATATAATGTAGGTACGTATGTATTACATATGTATGTCTTACGATACGATAGGATCAGTACGAAGATTTCATACTGATCCTTCATTACATTGTGCTTCAATTCAATTAGGAATAACTTTTTATCAAATAATGCACTCAAACCATTTTTCTAGAAATGCGATCTTGATCAGGAAAATTGAATTAAATGAAAATATTATAATATTTTTCTTTGTTATTGATTAATAAGAAGGTGGCAGACGAGCAGACGACATGACAAGATTAGGCTAGAATGACAGACGTCGACACGCGCTCGAATACGCCGAATATATTTGGAGATTTTATAAATGATTAAGAAAAATAAATTGTGAGGGATGGATAATAAGGGGATATGGAATTTTCCTCATTCCACTACAATTCTGAAGGTATGCTAAAGACTGCGAGTTAAAATTAAAATTAAACGAGTCGAGTATTAAAGAATTCCCTATAACCCATTATACTTTGTAGCGGGAGAGTGCACTTTGCATTCCCACAGCCGCTGAGCGCACTCCACTGGCCATGTAACTCTTACCCCTCTCTTACAGAAGAATACCTTGAAATGTACTGTATTTCCTAGTTTATCGTATTTCCTCAATATACATACGTTTCGCTAGTGAGTGAAATATGCCAGAGCCCATTACCATCCCATGCTATCCCTCCCAGTTTTCCCAGCCCTTGCTCCCAATCCATTCATTAATCTGCAAAAGGTGAACAGCGCATCCGGCGACGTGCCAACGTTTGTCATTCTGGACCGATGTTGGCATGTATCGCGGATATCTTTGGACGACAATATCCACTTACCATCGGGTGGACTGTATGCATGCATGTATGTCTCCTTTGTCGATAAAAAAAAACTCCCCTCAACGGGATTGAATGAGATGAATAAGGAGTATAATTGGATCACAAATTTCTCCTAATCCGTTACATTTCCTACTCGCGACTTGATGAGTAATGGACTCTTGATTAACTTAAATTATATTACATTTGACAACACTCCAGTATATAAAACAGAGAAACTAGAATGATTCATATGTTAGGTATTATAGCCAGAAATAATAAATGTATATAAGCGGTTTCCATAAATATTAAGTGAGTATATCTTTTACGTCGTTAGGCAAGTTGTTGATTAACTGCACTCCCTCATAAGCTAAATTTATTTTTACCATATTTAATTCATTCGAGCTTATGAGTTTTGAATGTTTTCTGAAATACATATAAGAAATCTGTGCATGTCTCTTAGTGTCTATTGTTCTGTTATTGTTTTTGTTTTTGGTGTGCAATAAAGAGTTTTATCTATGTATCTCCCCGAACGACGGTGACAACTTACCATCAGGTGGCCCACCGGGAGATCGGCCGTCCTTTCTATTAAAAAATGTTAAATGGTTAAAAATCGATCATATTAACAATCCAATGACGATTGATTTGCCCGAGATTACACTTTCCAACGAGGATAGATAAGCTTTAATTTGCAATGTAATTTTACGGACTTCGTTAACATGGAAATTCAGTACGTATAATTTAATGCATATTACTATTAGGGAATTTACGATCCCAGGTTTCATTAAAATGTGATCATTTAATGTTAACACCAGCATGAAAAACCGATGTTTTACGTTGTTCCGATTAGGTCAAACAATTTTCAATTGTGTTTTATACAGTTTGTTCTATACAGGCCTCTACCTATACATAGCTTCTCCGGTACTGTCATCCGCAGAATAACAGTAAGGGATATAATAGGATGAGAAACTTCTCTTAAACCATTATGCTCTCCACTCGATGAAATAAGCTCTGGCATATCTCACTTATTCCCAAAACATTTTACAGTACCTAATCGTCTACAACAGATGGGTGGGTAATTCAGTCATTTGGCAGCGGGATTGTAGCATGCACCCTCCTCCTTAAATTATGACCTTATTGTGAACATTTTCAGACAAACATTCTCTGTAGTCTGTACATCAGTTTCTCGCAAAGTTTCTGCTCTCGGATGTAACCGGTAATTATCCCCAAATTAAACCCAAGCGTGACAATTTCCAAACGTTTTGTTTCACTTAACGCTTCGGACCCTCCGTCTGCAGCCTATTAAGACGTAATTAGACTATTACGAGGCCTTTGTACATAAGTACCTATACTTTTTTTTTTATATAAAAAGGTGGCAAACTTGCATAGAGTCCACCTGGTGGTAAGTAGGTACTGTCTCCCATCGAAACCCGCGGTACATGTTAACATTAGTCCAGAACGAATGGATGTGGAGAAAGTCATTTTTAGGATTATAATCTCCAGAAAACCAAGTCATTTGTAATTTATTTATTTTCCTGTAATGAAATCAACTAAATATAAAGATATAAATTCATTTTTTTACTATAATGCTTATGACCCAGGTGATAATGACATGGTGATAAATTTACAAAATATGTTACTACATGTTTAAGTATAGTTCTTTGTAGGCTTTGTTCTTTGTACTGGTAACAAAGAAGATTACATAGATTACAAACCTAGTGGCCCTCAAACTAGGTTAGGAATGTATCTCGGGAGCCATTACATGTGAGGTGACGAAGCAGATACCTTAGAAAGTTAAATACAACTTTAATAAGCTCTGTTAATTTATACTCTACATTTGAATACTATATATAAAGTAATTAATGAAAATATGGTCGAGAAGAAACTCTCTTCGTATTTTCTATTAAATTCAAAACATTTTTTTTAAAGTTTAATTACGTTTACTTTAAATAATATCGATCAAAACTGCACAGTTTTGATCGATGTGTGTGGTCTGGCGTTGCCATGGTGAAAAATCCTTTCTGTTTATCAGCTCAAGCCGTTTTGTCTCAATTGCTTGCTTTAATCTCATCAGTTGCTGGCAGTAGAGGTTAGAATCTATAGTTTCCGCTGGCGGTAAAAGCTCATAATGATCGATATCTTTACAATTTCATACACACAACATCGCCTTGTTTCGCGTTAAGCCAGGTTTTGCCACTGTTTGTGGAGCCTGTCCGTGCTTTGACCACGATCTTTTTCGCACGTTCTTGTCGTAAGTGATTCACTTCTCGTCACCCGTGATCAATCCTTTCAAAGATGGTTCGGTTTCGTTTCATTTCGTTCGTTCGCAAATAGAAACACGGTTTATATGAGGTTTCCTTCCGTAAGATCTTGCGGCACCCAAACATCGAGCTTTTTCTGGTATCCAGATTTTTTCAAATGAGTTAAAACCGTTTTTAGATGATGTGACGATTTTTGATGATGTGCTTAAACCGTTCCTCAGCAATGTCATAATTACTGATTTGCCGATTTTGCTCCTTTTTCACAGATGGCATTGACTACATCTGTGACTGGGCGACCAGAGCGAGTTGCATATTTCACGTTAAAATTTCCAGCTGAAAACGCTTGAACCAACTTTGTACTACCCTCACCGATACCGCATTCAATCCATAAGCGGCACAATTTTTTTTGCGTCGCAATTTTGGCTTTTTTGCAATAAAATTTCAAAATGTAGCTAATTTCGTCGTTACTTCCACTCATTTTCACAGACTGGAAAAATGGCAGAAAATAGTTTTCTTATTAATATTTTTTTTTTAAATGTCAACATAATGGTATTACAACCACCCAGGTACAAAGAGTAAAACCAACGAGATTTGATTACAACTTCATATGTACAAAATACGAAAAGACTTTCTCACCGCCCCTTTTATTATTATAAAATTTTACGGAAACAAAAATACAGGTTGACCTATCTTCCACGGCATCAATGACATGCCGTCAGAGCTGTTGGTGTTATCTCATTATGGATTAATATGCTTATTTATTATTATTACATTTATGATACTTAAATAATATCAGTTACTTAAATGCCATACCTCATATAATTACGAAGTTAGATCCTCTTCCTTCACAATTAATAATCTTAATGATAAGTAAATTACCTACTACGTAAAGATCCTTCAAGTACATAGACACAATGAGCTTTACAAAACAGGTAGGTAGTACGAGTATCAGGGAAACTTGTCAGGGAAACAATACTTGAGACCATTGTCACTAGAAGAGTCCGCGTCACGTCTCAAGGGTACTTACTTAACATACTTACCTACTTGAAAGAGATATAATTTCAAAGTGGATCATAATGCAAACCACATGGGAATATTAAGCATTATACACTTGTAAATGATATAACTAATTTCAACGAATAGTGTACATTAATACTAATTTTTAGATATTTTGATAACATAATATCTAAATATGAGAAATATGTATAAAATCATGCACCTTTTAGGAACCCTTGTCCCTTACAGTAGAACACTACTCAGTCTTCATGCGTCAACTGCTTTTACGAGTTTGATTATCTATATTTTGTTATAATAATGATCCAAGCGTTATGCCTTCACCGAACTTCTTGCTTCTAAATTTCTCAAAACTTCTACTGGCCATTAATGCAACCTTCACTCTTTACACTACTTCATTACGACGCGCCGTACGCAAACGAAGTTGCGGACACAGCTAGTGTACAAATAAATATTTCAACTCAATATTAACGTAGTTTTATTTTTTAATTTAAGGTCTCTGCTCACTACACCCGACCCTAATATGACCGTACTATAACCGTACCGAGTTTTTCAATGTTTTTAAAGTAACTATGGCAAAGCTTCGAGTATTGAATAAAATTATTTATTTAAAAACAACAACGGCTGTTAGGAAAGCTCTTTTCTGACGATATCCATATATTTTGGATGTTGGATAATCGGTTTTATTGTTGCTAAATTGCTTTAAATGTGACCAAAAGTATTTAGGATCAATGACTACGAGTATACTATCTTCCTCCCTTTTTAAACGGTTTTATTAAACGGTTTTATTTAGCTCGACCCGTACGGAATTTATTTATTTGGGTCAAAATTAGAAATTGAAATTTAAGCACCTTCCCGTTGTCAGATTGATCTGAAATTTGGTACACACATTTAATTTAGATGACAATACAATATAATAAAATCAATAACATTATAAATCTAAGATGGCCGCCGATACAAAATGGCGGATTACATATTTTTCCTTAACCCCCTCAATATGGGTATCAAATGAAAGGGCTACACGTAGTTTTCAGTGCACATAAAATATAAAACCGTTTAACTTAAAAGTTTTTTAAGATTGTTATTTAGCTCGACCCGTACGGAATTTATTTGTTTATTTATTTGGGTCAAAATTAGAAATTGAAATTTAAGCACCTTCCCGTTGTCAGATTGATCTGAAATTTGGTACACACATTTAATTTAGATGACAATACAATATAATAAAATCAATAACATTATAAATCTAAGATGGCCGCCGATACAAAATGGCGGATTACATATTTTTCCTTAACCCCCTCAATATGGGTATCAAATGAAAGGGCTACACGTAGTTTTCAGTGCACATAAAATATAAAACCGTTTAACTTAAAAGTTTTTTAAGATAGTTATTATATATTAATTATTGTAACACCTTCAAGACTTCACACCTTTTTTTAAGCAATTTAAAGATTATTTCATCTAGGAGCTTGCCATATTTATTGAAGAGTATCATAGAATACTCTTCATAATATAGATTTATTTTTTATATACCAATCAGGATAATTCACGTATTTACGAACACATTCTATAAGTTTTTTGTCCTCCATATCTTACAAAACGTTTCATTTCGCTCCAATCATATGCATTATACTGAACTAATGTCATGTCAATATGGCAACAACGCATTTACAAAGGCATTTACGCAGCCCCAACGCGGTTAGCCGCCTGCAAACAATTCTCACCGTGAATTTTTCGTCGGGCCAGTCATAACACGGTTTGTTGGTCGCCGACGGAACGCTCTAGTGGGCGTTGGCTCTTATTCTAAAATATATATTTAGAATCCTAATCCAAATACAAGTTCCTAATCCGTATTGTGAAAACTAACTGAACTAAGTTTCAAATTTCAGTTAATACGAAACACGAACAGCCATAAACAATGTAATTGTGGCAATACATTTCGCATGTGGCCCGTCCTCTCATCATTACAACGCCTATAAATTTTGCACCACCACTCCGTCTCTTAATTAGGCGGTCCATTATAAATTGGACTTTTCTGTTTACCCAAATACGAGAACTCATTTGCTTGTACAGTATTTAAGTAGTGTTATTAAGTAGTCACATCACACTTATCTATACTTACATATAATAAAATTGTAACAGGCCGATGTCTGTACATTATAGATATTGAAAAAAAACTAATATGGGTCTTTATTAGAGCAACAGAAGCCAAAACAACAGTTTTTAGAAATTTTGTATGTCTGTCTGTCTGTCCGTATGTTTGTACACGCATCACGCAAAAACTACTGCATGGAATTGAATGCAGTTTTCACCGATGTATTGCTAGAGGTCTAACTTAAAATATAGGCTCCATTTTACCGCAGGAAAATATCTTATTCCGATTGTTTTAAATTTAATAAACCGAAGCGAAATGAGGGCGGGTCGCTAGTACGAGAATAAAAGTCAAACATTAAATGTCTTACCGCACCTCACTATTCAACGCTCGCGCTGGTCTAGAAGGTCCTAACCAATGTTCTTTTTGTTTTCTTATTATGGCAATAGCGCAATTGTGTCAATGTCAAATTTACTTCGAAATTATAATAGGGCCGTCGAAATATTACCGATTTGACATATGTCAAATTAATGTAATTAGTAATGTGACTATAGACAATCGTAGCAGTAGCATCAAATACTTTTGTTATAGTTACGCCGTCGAAAGATTACACAAGCTTCTCACAAGCTTTTTTAGCAGGTTCAACAGTTCATTAGTACTGAATGGCGGAGCATTGTTGTAGCGAGCTGCGTAACCTATCTATAGTAATATAATAAAGAGAGTGTGCGAATTTTGTGAGTTTGTGTGTATGTGGAGGGTAATCTCCGGAACCACTGCACCTATTTGAAAAATTCTTTCACCATTTGAAAGGTACATTATTCCAGATAGACATAGGCTATATAAAATTGCACAGCTAATAATATATAAAAAAAACACAACACAACAACAAATACTGGGGGAACGGAGAACGCACGAGTACCAACGACCGACGAATGATTGATTCATTGTTTTGCAGACACAAAATGTCGGCGCTAGTGACGATAGTTAGGCCATTGATGCCATTTTTTACAAAATAATGCTTCCATAAACCATTTGACCTGGACTTACACCAATGTCGATGCTAGCTGCCACACGAAGTCCCAACATGACCGTTGGTAATTCGCTGATCCAATGGCTATTATCTATTAGTCGCGCTCTTAGAGCCGCTTTCAGGGAACGGTGCCTTTCAATCTTCCAACTGCTCTGTTGCTCTGAGGATGATATGGGGTTGTACGTAGCTTTTTAATAGTTGTAAAAACAAAGTACCTTCAAATTGGCGTCCTTGGTTGCTTATTAGCTATCTAGGGCAGCCAAAACGAGCGATCAAACGCTCGTAATTATGTTTTGCTACGGTTTCAGACAATATTATATTTAATAGGTATAATACACTCTGACCAACGCGTATTACTATTGATCATAGTTAGACAATATGTATAGCCATCTTATGAAATAGGTAACGGTCCAACAATATTGACATGCAGATGCTCAACAGCTTACAATCCGGAAATTGTTGTATTTCTGAACGAGTATGACGCGTTACTTAAGCTCTTCGGCATTGTATACATGCCCCTGCCCACTGGCCTATGTCTATGTCATATGGAAATAAAAAAATCGTTCTGTAATCATCTTTCAAGTCGTACGAAAACCTGGATGGCTGAATCTAATCAAAAGCTATCTTCCTAAGGTTTTCGGGTAAAAATGGTCGGCATACGCTAGTCAATATATCGGTTTGTCTACAATATAAAGGTTAGTTTAATTTTAATGTTGTTATTAGATTCGGGTAGCCATTATACGAAATCTTGCTAGATTTCCTGCGCTACTGCTAACTCTGCCGAGTACAATCTACTGTCGCTATGCGCGATAACGTTTCAGCGACCACGTTATTATTTCCTTCTATGTACCTAATATCGGTAGTGAATTCACCAATCTATACCTACATATAATAAAACTGTAGGACCAGCTTTTCTGTACATTGAATATATTTACCAAATACTGATTGGGGGCGATGAGGGAAGAGTATCAGAATATAAAAAGACAATTTTGATTTTTTTTGTCTGTCTGTTTGTTTGTCTATTCGAACACACTAATCTCCAAAACTCTAACTGTATGGATTTTCATGGGGCTTCCACAGGTTAATTAAGCTTAGCTCGGCGCTTCGAATAGGCTTTGTTTCATCGAAACGGCAGACGGGACAAAAAGATATCCCAATTTAGAATTTAATAACTAAAATTCCACGCGTACGAAGTCGCGGGCACAGCTAGTATATAATACTTGCCTATAACGGGGCATTTCGCTACTACTATCCATGCTATTAAAGGCGTAAGTGAGGAGCTTGTGGTCCGCATAGACCGTTAGCTGCCTCCCTTCAAACATATGCCTAAAATGTTTCATGGCCATAAAAAGGCACAACTCCCTATCGTAAGTACTGTATTCTACTTCCGAAAGAAATACACTAAGGGTTTCCATGTATTATTTTACCACTGTTGCAGAACTGCGCCCGCACACGTATCTGATGATGAGCGATGTGTCAGTCATTCATGAACGATAGGGGTGCTTCCATACGGGATGTGATAGCGTTACTGCGTTTTCCAATTCTATCTTACTTGTAAAGGGTGTTTTTTTTAGAGGTATAGAACTTTAAGTTGGCAACACTGTTTTAACTGGCGGCCATTTTGTCAGCTGTCAAGTGATTTGTGTTTAATTTGGTTTGGCATTTCAACATGAATAGACTGACGCCTGAACAACGCTTCCAAATTGTGCAAATTTATTTTGAAAATAATGGTTCTGTTCGAAATACGTATCGCGCACTACGTCCATTTTACGGTCAACATAATCGTCCATAAGAGCAATTAATTCGACTAACTATGGACCGTTTTCGCACCACGTTTACTCTAAATGATAATACGCATCTACAGAGACGTCGTACAGTACGTACAGAAGAAGCCATTGCTGCTGTAGAGCGTAGCGTAGAGGAAGACCGGAATCAGTCTATCCGCCATCGTGCACAGGAATTGGATATGTTTCCATCCACTTTATGGAAGATTTTGCGGAAAGATCTTAGTTTGCGTGCTTACAAAATCCAACTCGTGCAAGAATTGAAGCCACGCGATCACCTAGCAAGGCGTAGATTCGGTGAATGGGCCCAAAACAAGATTGCCGTTGATCCCGATTTTCTTAAGAGAATTTTGTTTAGCGATGAAGCTCACTTTTGGTTGAATGGCTACGTCAATAAACAAAACTGCCGTATTTGGAGTGAAGATAATCCACAAGTGTATGTTGAGACACCGTTACATCCAGAAAAACTGACTGTTTGGTGTGCTTTATGGGCTAGTGGAATCATTGGTCCGTACTTCTTTAAAAACGATGCTGGCCAGAACGTTACAGTCAATGGTGACCGCTATAGAGCCATGATTACTGACTTTTTCGTTCCTCAATTGAACAACCATGATGTGCAGGAGCTGTGGTTTCAACAAGACGGCGCAACATGTCACACAGCTCGTGCCACAATTGATTTACTGAAGGAAACGTTTGGTAACCGCATAATTTCACGTTCCGGACCCGTGAATTGGCCTCCAAGATCGTGCGATTTAACGCCGCTAGACTATTTTCTGTGGGGATATGTGAAGTCGCTAGTCTACGCCGATAAGCCCGAAACGATCGACCACTTGGAGGACAACATTTGCCGCGTTATTGCCGATATACGGCCACAAACGTTGGAAAAAGTTATTGAAAATTGGACCTCCAGATTGGATTACGTCCGAGCCAGCCGTGGCGGTCATATGCCAGAAATCATATTTAAATTATAATGCCAAAAGATTATCTTTTGAATAAAGTAAATTTCATGTCAATTTTAAAAATTCATCCTTGTTTTATTCCATTTCAAAGTTCTATACCTCTAAAAAAAACAGCCTTTACAAAAGCTATAATTGCGTTATTCGTTCAGGGAATTTTTGTTTTATCTTTACGCTTGGAGTTGTGTAAATATTTGTTAAGTGTAGATTGACCGACTATAGCTTTCGGTATATAAGATCTATAAAAAATAATCATACCTAGAAATTTAATGCTCAATCGTTTCCGGTTGCGAGTAATTAATTATTACCTCGACTTTGTGTGTTAATTATTGACTTGGCTTTATGCCGTCTATGGACACTTGGCAACCTAAAAATTCGATTTTGGATTTACCAAACTCGCTTTTGGCTAAGTTGGTGGTAATTCCAAATTCGCTAAAACGTTCGAAGACTTTACGTAGATTTTCTACGTTTATGTTTTTAGGAGGAGGTAGAATCATCACTGCGACTAGTGCACGCAGTGGCGACGGGTGCCACGGGGGCCCTTTGTGTCACTCATCGGTACGGGAGGCTTCGGGCGCCACTGCACGCCGCACGGTGGGATTCAACGAGGGCGCGGGCTGACCTTACCGCCAATCTACTCCATCAGCTGGGATTGGAAACTGTGGGTTAGCATCTCAAAAGATATAGAAGTAATAGATTTTCTGCTAGTTTAATAATAGTAATTAATTGTTATTCGATACACACTTTTCTATTTTCTTTGTGTTTCTCTGATTTTCAATTTATTCCTTGCAAAACTTTTTTCTTACTTGTGGTGATCAACATGACTTCTGCCATCGAAAGTCCATCGATTTACAAAGGTGTGTCCGATCTATAAAAATTATGAAAGCTGTTGAAAATTATTGAAAATTAAAATAGTAGGGGAACACGGGGGAGCCGTAAGGTAACGAGAGCGGTGTGAGAATAAACGTTCCCACGCTTTTAATCACTCACACGGCATCGGCGCTTGAACGTGTTGGTGAGCCATTGGTTCGCCTCATGAGCTCGACTCGGCAGTGCCCCGCGTTTAGTTGCACGAGATGTTTGTTGTTTTTTCGCTCTGCGCTTATAAAAACATCAGGATTGTTAGCGTCCAAGTAAGCATTAAGATATAGAGTTATTATAAATCCATTTTATTTTAACTGTCACTCGTTAAATTGTGATGAAAAGCCAAATTTAATTATTATTTTTTCAATTTCCAATTAGATAGTTTGCGGGTAATGGGAGCCTATTTGGCTCTAATTACCCCGTAGTAGCTTCCATTACCCGACATACCTATGACAATTTCTACATTATTTTTACGTAAGTAGCTACGTATCTTTTATTACATTTTCAGATGCCCCAAAAAAGAGACTGTACCATTACAAAAGCCTCTTGGACTGTAGAGACTTTAGAAAATGCCATCAGAACCCACTGGAAAGGAGCCTGATCGATAATCAAAGTATCGAAGGAGACAGGCATATCCTATAGTACCTTAAAGAAGAGATCAGCTAATACTAATGAAGGCTCCTCCAAAGTTCAGAAAATACCCTGTGTTCACTTATAAACACGAAAATATTCGTTCTGATCATCTTCGTAGATGTCAAATATGTTTTATGGTATTACGAAAACCTAAATTCGTAAAATGTGTTACGACATGGCTTAAAAACTAGGTGTTGCAAAAAGGTTTAAAAAAGCCAATAAAACTGCTGGCATAGATTGGCTGTCTGGTTTTTACAGCGACATCTTGATCTTAGTACCAGAAAGCCAGAAGCAACGAGTATCAACAGAATACTTTGATTTAAAATAGCTGAAGTAAAACTTCAACTATCAGCTACTGTGCAACAATCCGAAGCCCAACGATCACCGTCGATCAACCATCTTCTGATTTTGCTACTATTCTGTCTATTCTAAGCCCAAACCCACAACTGCAGATTTCTAAAAACTGGACCTCAATGCAGAAATACCATTAACAAGCACAGCGATAAAAACTGTAATCAGAGAAAATAAGAAGAAACGTAAGAAAAAGGTCACTAAAGCAAAATAATATTCAAAAGAATAAAGGAAAACGAAACCAAGAAAACGTAAAAAAATTTAAACCTAAAAGAATTATTGAAAAGTGACGTAGAAGAATCGTCTAATGAAGAAGTGAATGAAATCTTAATTCGCGATGATGAATCTGATTACTCAGAAGAGGAAAATCTGTGTGCTATTTGTCTAGACTGGAGTGGAGAGATGTGGTATCGTTGCAGAAGTTGCGGAAACTGCGCGCATGAAGAATACTCTGGCAGTGATAGGCTACTTATATTTGTGCCTTTTGTTTGGATCCATAAAGATGTTTATTTCTCTGTTCTGTTTAATAATTTAAATTCGTTATTTTTAACACTAAATTGTTCTTCCTAATTAATGATTGAGATTTGATTAAAGACTTCATTTTTTGAGACTGATTAAAAATTAATGGCTCCCATTTCACATATGTACAGTAAATGGCCCATTTCCCGAAATGTGGGGAAATCCGAAAGGAGCGATTGTTTTTTTTTTAGAACGGCTTCTATTTAACCGTTAAGTAAGTTAAATTACGTTAACCGTTAAGTATTTAAGTTATTACTATAATTGATTTCAACTGTGATTATCTTATAGTCAAATAAACAAGCTTTATGTTCCTAATTAATAAAAACTATAATTAAGACAATTATGACTTTTATTTCCAATTTTCCTTAGTAGGCTCCAATTTCCCCACTCTTTCGTACACTTACCACCCCTTGCAGTAAGTAAATTAGATTGTCTACCCATTAGTTTAATTAAAATTCAAAATCTGTTACAATCTTTAATCGAGGTAATGTGACGAAATATATGTTTTTTTTATAGAATAGATGGTAGACGAGCGGCTGGTCTACAAGATGGTAAGTGGTCACCGCCGCCCATGGACACCTGCAACACCAGGGTGCGCCGACTAAAAGCGGGGATTTAGGCCATACTTACTTTGATAAGAAATATTTGTCATATTACAGAGGTCCTGGTGGCAGTGTCCCAAGGCCTTGTCATGGGATCTTCTCCTTCAGAGCGTGCTGTAGGAGCAAGAGCTCTGGCATTGCGCTCTGATGGCGTAGTGAACAGTGCCGTGGCGTGGGAACGATATGGTACAGCCGAACCAGTTGCTGTAATGGCACCACAAATTGAGAAACCGCCTGATCCTGAATATCCATGGTAAGTGAAGATACTAAATATGCGATAAGATAGGATTGGGATACGACGACGCATGAAGCTTAGGTACTCATAATTATTTTCCTAAATAAGACCCTACAATCAGACATCACTCCTTTCAGCTAAAATTAAAACAAAATAAAGCAACAGTAGATAATCCACACAATTATTATTATACTTATATATTATGTAGTTTGGTGCAATTGTAACTACTATTGTTAGTACATTTATTTATATGTATTTATATTCATAGCAATATTATACATATATATTACTAGCAAAACCCGGCAGATGTTCTCCTGCTTGTGTATGTTTATTTACCTCTGAATATAAATATGAATATAATATGTAAATTACCGTCGATATGATTTTTGCGATCGGTTGAACGGTATAGAATTTGATGTGCTGCAGCGCCATCTAATGGCGAATTACAACAAAGTGGATAGCATAAAGACCTTCTCCGTGAAAAAATAGATATATGTGCCAACTTTCATGGTGATCGGTCAAACGGTGTCGAAGTCTATTAATTTCAGATATACCGACATCAATATATATAAGATAAGATCTAGTTAGGTACAATTGTAACAACAATAGTTAGTACATTTATTTACATGTATTTATATTCATAGCATTATTATGAATAACAATTAAATTATGATTATAATAGTTTTGATACAAATAAAGTCATCATTTTTAAGATGTTCCTGTTGTTCTCACATCTATTAAATGGGTCTTAACACGAATATTTGCCTTTTTTATTTTACTTACTCGAATGTTTCCGCTGGTTTACACCAACCAGTCAGCTCGTAAACATATTTGGTGTAACCCAGCCGAAACTTCCAGTAAATAAAAAAGGTAAATTAAACACGCTAAGATCACTATAATTTACATATATATAAAATAGTTATTCATCAACAGCGTAAATTCATTATTATCAACATCAATTCAGAAAATACTGAGATCTAAGGCCTCACAAATACTCATATGAATAATGTAGCTCTATTTGAATTTCAGGTATGTATCAGCACATGAAAGCGAATCTCTCCGATCGCCTAAATTCATGCCTTCGCCTCCTGGCGCTACAATGGAAGGCTGGTGGACTTATCCGTACTACAGTTGTGAGGCTAAGCGATGGCTTCTTTCTTATACAGTCCCCGTATCTACAATTCGGGGGTGAGAGTTCTTGTATTCAAATTGTGTTGATAGTAGTATTGCGGTATTTCAGGAAAAAAATAAATCTATAATAATTGTTGTCCTCAGACTAAAGGGTGCTGTTTCACTTGACATAGACATATCGAATTTGGAAATAAATCAGTGCGAAGTAGATATTGAAGATGAAAATGACAATCAAATATATTCATTTCACGGCACGCATAAATGCCCCAATGAGACTACTTACGTAAGTGATTTCAGCTTTCCTTTCATAAGACAAACATTAGCAATATTATTTAAATACGAGTAGGTACTCAATAAAGTTTTTTTAATGTGTTATTATAGTGTGAATATAAACCTAATCGAGAAATTAGCGCAAGATACGCCGGTTGGGCCCGAGGGTCTTACATTTGCCGATGTAGAGATGGATATTACTCAATACATCATCCCGAAGGATTTAACGGGTCTTTAGTTGAAGGTAAGTAATTATGCAGTAACTAAAATTAGACTAATACTTTTCTTTTTTTTTTCTTCATATATGGCAATGGTGCAATTAGCACATTTTACTAATGTTAAGTATTCTTCGTAATAAACAATTAATTATATAAAAGAGAACTTCTTGTAGGCACACGAAAAACGCAGTTCCACGCTTTTATTTGATTATCACAAACACCCCGCACGAAAAACATTTTAAAGTTTAGTAATTTTAAACTATTAAATCAGGAAACGCCTAATACACAATTTTACAATAATCAAACCAAAACTCAACTTCACTGCTCGAGTTCCCGAGAAAAAGTCGCATCTAATGTCAAATAAGGCTGCAATCTGCATTCCCAAACATCGTTGTTTGATAATCCAAATCGCGTTGCGTACAATCTTTTTATATTCCGTTCGTAGTTTTGTAGCCGCCGGTGAAACATTAAACAAGGAGCTAGGTCGCTCAGACTCCTATTTCGTCGGAACTGGACAATGACGTGATGGAGACAATGGCTGTACTGGTCCACACATAATAATAAAACCGCAAATAGTGAAACAGAATTTACCACTGTCCAAATCTATACTAAAATAATAAAGAGGTAAAATTGTATGTTTGTATGTTGGGAGTAATCTCTGGAACTACTGAAGCGATTTCAAAAATTCTTTCACAAATAGGAAACTACATTATCCGTGTCCAATATAGGCTAATATAAATTATAAATATAAAAATGTTTTTTTTTATATTTATTTGCAAGGGCACCGGTTTATTTGATGAAAAAAAAGAAATTGTTTCTTTATTTTTGTATTTTGTTCCATATTTGTTTCCTTTCCATTATTTGTTTTTCGCTAACGTTTTCAAATTTCATAAAGAAATAAGCACTGACGTACCGTTTATTTCTCACGAGCCACCATAGTACATAGTACATAAAGACATATCCATATGTCTATCACAGACATATCCACAGCATGGGGGTACTTAAGATGTTGTGCTTTTTTTCGGAATGGCTAAATTCTTGTGCCCCTCCCTAATGGCCTTTCATGAGTCACCGGGCATGTATGGTTTAGGGCGAGCGCAGAAAGCGCTCAGCCAGGAGCAAAGATTGTGTGCAGCGACGAGCTTAAGGGATCCCCCGCCGACAGACCTGCGGAAGGAACGGACTTCGGCTTAAGGCGTTGCTTTGGGAGGGTACCGCGGGATCGCGAATCGGTGAGAAGGGCCCAGGCACGTGCCGATACCTGGTATAAATGTTGGCGAATGCCGGTGTGTGTTCACGGTGTAGTGAGGGGGACGTCCTCGTCTCCGCCGGTATATGTGTAGCCTGTGTGTGTAGTGTAAGAACAGCATTAGCAGCTGTAATTGGGTCGTCGGGGTCATCTAACACACATGCTGAAGACGACAACGACGACGGCAACGGAAAGGGTCATTCCTATCGGGGAAATAGGTTAGACTGTCAACTACTGGGGAGTTGGGATGGTGAGGGACTCTGTCATAGTAGCATCGGGCAGAATCTTTTACGTATTTGACGATGGAGGGAAGTTCCAAGTCCTTGTGGAGATCGCCATTGCGAGAGTACCATGAGGCAGCCACGGCCCTACGCACGAATCTATTTTGGAGGGTTTGGAGTATTTTAATGTTGGAGGGGGCTGCGTGTGCAAAGACAACGCTAGCGAAGGTCATTATGGGACCTACGCAGGTTTTGTATTTACAATGTCAGCTTATTTTTAGGGACATTTTACTTCTCCCGGCTATGAGAGGGTTGAAACGACCGAGTACAAAGGCGACTCGGTTTTGGACAGTTTGTACGTATGGTATATGTTCTCGGAAGGTCAGTCGATAGTCTAGCATGACTCCAAGATATTTGGTCTTCGTAACCCAGGGAATAGTTTGACCGAAAAGAGATATCGGGAGTGTTGTGCCATTTTGTTATCAACTCAAATTTTTATTTTTTTCTGTATTCTGAGGTTTCTAATCATTGTCTTCTATTCTTTCATGTAAGTTGCCTACCAAGAGTTCGAAGAAAACGGATTTGAGAACTGGAGTGAGCCATACGAATGTTTAAAATGCCAGCCAGGCTGCGATACGTGTCGGGGGCCAGAGCCCTGCCTCGCCACTTACAACTGGCCATTTCGGTAAATTTGCTTAGTAAAAAAAATATTACAATGTAATCCAATTATCCTTGAGAAACCGCAAGGAAATTTAGGTGCAACAGTATGAGGTAAACAAAACCCCTCGTCCCATTTATATTTTTCTTCAAAATATATTAATCTGTCCGTCGTTTTGTAGCCACAGTGAAATTTTAAACAAAAGAACAGTAAAAGATGGCTACAAAACGATGGATGGATGGATGGAGGGTCACAGATGGCCCACTTGATGTTAAGTGGTTACCGTCGCCTATGGACGTCTGCAATACTAGGCGTACAGACACTGGCTATAGACGCATTATAGTTGCTATTCCCCTTTTTGCCAACCTTTTCTCCAAATCCATTACTAAATCTACAAAGGTAGGCGAGGTATCTCAGAGAATGCCAGCATTTATCATTCTGGACTGATATCGGCAGGTATCGCGGTTATCGCCGTGCGACATCACTGTCTGCCAGTCTATTGCTTTCTTTATATGCTAAAATTTGAAGGCATCTCAAAAGCTTTATATCTATGTAGGTACAACAAATATTATCGTTCTTTAATCTGCAGTTTAGGGTAACAATTCTATGTAAATATATGCCTTTATCATTGTACAAAGCAAACTCTCATTTATATACATTTTGAAGGTTGACCTTTTGAAATGGACCGTGACATGGCACTGAAAAATCCCAAATTTTGTTGTGATGCTTTGAAACACAACATGCTTGACATAAACTCTCGTGGGTTGTCTAAGTGAATACCTTTATCAACAAACTAAATAGCATTTTGTATCTATTTTTTCTGTATACAAATAAGAGTCCAGCTCTGTACAACCATAATTGCTCTAAACAGATGTTATTTTTATTTTAGAAGCATATTTTCAGTCTTTTAGAATAAAATATATGTAACATATGAAACCGCTTGAAACACTTATCTTATCATTATCAGGTAGTCAAAACTTATGATCTTAATATCATTATATAAAGAAAATGTTATGCAATGAAAATATTTAATATTGAAATTAAATATTCAGATAAACAGTCCATTAGGACCGGGCCGCATTTGGAAATATGCGATCAGGGCCGTCTTTACCAGGGGGTGCAAGGTGTGCGGTGCACCCGGGCGCGGAGCGCCCGGGGGCGCCTGTCGAGCGCTGAATTTTTGGATATTTCATTGAACTTAACGCCATTGCACAGTTTTATATACTTGTTACTTACGACAAATATGTATGCGCAAGCAAAAAAAAAATAGTCATTAACAATAATATTTTTTTTTACTTTTATTACGCTTTCGGCGCTTGTCATACCGCATTACTACACTACACAAATAATAATTTTATTTAATACAACACGCGCGCGGCAAAATCTCTAATCCAAAGACAGTGTATGTATGTACGTTTGACACGTTGCCGCCCGGTAGCAAAATGATCTTTAAGTCAATAGAGTGTAAGTTCATTTGAAATGGGCGCGCGGGCACTTATGGTATTTACTTATGGTGCAGGGTGTGCGGCGCACAGGGGCGCAGGGTGTTAGGGGGGCGCCGAGGGCCGCTCGCGACGCCTCCAAAGAGTCTACTAGAGGGGGCCAGGGTATTGATTGCACCCGGGCGCTACATGGGCTAGAGCCGGCGCTGTATGCGATTATCACTCTTTGACACTAGTTATGGGGTATCATTTTCTACGTTTATAATAAAAAAGAATGATAATGACATGTTTTGGTATAGGCCAAATAGAGGAGTCTGTTGTATTTAACATACTCCTGTTCCTTTATTGTCACCATAGGACCTAACTCAACCTAACTCACCTTTAAATTTGCTGCCCATTCAGTAACTCATTTAATTATTTCTCTTTGGAATATAGTCTTCATGTGCTATTAAATGGAAGAGTTTAGAAATGTATTGTTTCTAATAAGTTATGATGAGTCTATTTTCAGGATATCTCTGCTAGTGATATCAGTAAGCTGCGCAGTAATGACAGTCTTGCTGACAATCTACACACGGCACCATCGCCGAGTGAAAGTATTCAGAGTAGCCAGCCCAGTATTCCTCTCAATCACACTGCTTGGATGTGCCAGTATGTATATGGAGGTATGTATATGGAGTATGTATATGGCCAGGTTTTTAAGTACATTTTAATCATTTTTATATAAACTACAGTTTTCAAAGTACCCTTCACGATTGCAAGAGAAGAGCTGTGTTTTACCATAGTTTATAACAGTAGAATGTTAATAGGCTGTTATTGAAGTATGTTATAGTGATGGTAGCAATCGCTTCCTCGCAGGCCATAATTTGACACCCAAGGTCCCCTGTATCATAATTCGTTTCAACGGTGTCAACATCTGTAGCCAAGTTGTTATTCCAGTCAGCAGTATCTGGACCCCTAATTAAGCATCAGAAAATGTTGATCCACACATTACTGAGACATATATTGAGCAAGTGATAGCATAAGTGCGCTGGGCGATTGCTGAGCAATAGATTCCGGTAATATTACCAGAAAATGATACTCATTTGCAAGCCCCTTGAGAATAGCCATGCTGATTACCAAAGTTCATGCACCTGCACCAGAATAAATAATTCTACTGAGACTTGAAAGATAATTTCCCTTGTTTATACAAATGGCCTTTCAAGTCACCGGACATGTGTGGTTTAGGGCGAGCGCAGAAGGCGCTCAGCCAGTAGCAAATAGTATGTGCAGCAACGAGCCTAAGGGCTCCCTCGACGGTAGACCGGCGGAAGGAACGAACCTCGGCTTAAGGCGTTGCTTTGGAAGGGTACAGCGGGATCGCGAGTCGGTAAGAAGATGTGTCTGGTAACAAGTTTTGACTTAAAACACAATGCTGGCGCACAATCGCCGCCCCGCCGGAGCCGATTTCCATTTGTCTCGCCTCCCAGTGGTCGGCGTCGCGCAGCGCGACGCATGACTTCTCCGGTACAATTCAATACATTACAACCCGCCCACGCCCCGTCGCCGTCCCGACCCGCCTGCTGTGTGACCGCGGCTTTAGAGATAGTGTAATTCCTCATAGCTTGTGGTAACGACTTTATTATCCCTTAGTCGCCTTTTATGATATCCACTGGAAGAGATAGGGTGGTGTGTTTCATAAAGCCGGTCGACACCGCACGCCCAAAAATGTGTATATGAATTATTTTCTATTTGCTATGTTGAAATCGCATTGGCTTTGTTTAATTTTGAATCCATTTTGTTTACAGATGGCAGCCATATTCCCAGTTCTGGACAGATATTCATGTATTGCCACAAAATGGACTCGCCACATGGGTTTTTGCATAACTTATACTGCTCTACTTATGAAAACATGGAGGTTAGTATAGTACGTCCAGTAGGAGTTCCAATCGAGATGGGTCAGTAACATGCCTATTGTTTGTTGGATTGCCGATAATAAAGTCAGTTTACCGCCGACCAGCTGCGCCTGCAATTCCCGGAACAACCAACCTTGATCCTTTCTACCTGCCTACAAGTTACTTTAATGTCTAATGTAATATTGGTTACAATTGTTATGTTATTTAACTAATTAAACGAGAAATATCAAAAACGAAAAACCAATAATTGATCCAGAATTGTTTTAGATATACCGTTGACGTTGAATATTCACTTTTATCGCAAGAGCATATTAAATAGATTTGTCATAAATATTAATTTTGAAGATCTCAGCCCATCAGACGCGTAATGATATTTAGTGTTAACAGTAAGTGTGTAGTTAAAATAATAAAAAAATCGCTAAACACAATTTTGAACCATTTAATGGTTTTTCCCAAGCATTAAGACTGCTAAATAGATCTACGTAACGTAAGCTACGTACGTAACGTAACTCTACGTAAGTTTTACTGTCTAAGGTCGTATTTTCATATTCAAATCATTTATTGCTGAGTTATAGGAAAATAAAAAGATGTTCACAAAACTTATAAATTGGTCCACTTTAATTTGCTGGGTAGAGGCATACGATACTAAGTGATATTTTTTTAATTATAATCTTTAAATTATATCTAAACATCGTAATCATTATCTAATTTTTCATGTGTAAAAATTCGTTAATATTAGAATAAGATTTATTTACTATAATGTCAAATATTTTTTTCTTAAACGATGTCTATTTCATTTCCTTTATGTCGTCAGGTAATTTATTAAATATTTCGCAGCATTAACATAACATATATACTTTTACTGTAATGTTTGGTCTTTAAAGTGTAAATTGGCAGTACCTACATTATATTTATTTGTTTTTTCGTGGATACTTCTTTCCTCGATTTTAAAAGATTTTATATTTTGTTTCACAAATTTATACGTTTCATATGTAGGTACATTGAGGGAAGGCTCGGGGTTTCCATTGATAATTATTTATTATCTTATATTGCTAACAAAAGTTTTCTCAAAAGACCTTTTTCTCAGGTGAAATGTTGTCTATTCCCAGTGGACGTACTGTAACTTTAATACATTTATGATGAGGATTCTAAAAACTCTTTTACTTTTAAAAGTCTCAATCTTCGTATGTTTGAATAAGAGATGTAGGTCATGTAGGTATGTAGGTAATTACCTTGTACAGTACTTGATAGAATATAGTAAAAAAACATTGTTGTTTTTCAAATTACTAAATAACTAACTATAATTATTATGATTACTACTACTAAATAATGATTTACTATAATAGTATAATTTATTATTTACTAAATAACTGTCTTTAGATTTATTAAAAAAAATATTGCCATGTAAAAACTTTAAAATACACCACGCTGCTATATTTCATTTGACAAACTATAAATTAAATAAGAAATAAATAACACGAACAAACATTTGTCTTTAAACAAATGAGTGTCCGACTAGGAATCGAACAACGGACCTTCTACACGGCAGATTGGGTCAGTATCAACTGTGCCAATCGATCGTGAGCCAATTAACTAAGAGGTTGGTATTTCAAAATTGATGTTTCTCTTACAGGGTCTCCCTCACATACCGCGTAAAATCCGCTCACAAGTTAAAGTTAACGGACAAGCAGCTGTTACAGTGGATGGCCCCGATATTGCTCATCATGCTCGTATACCTCGGCACGTGGACACTATCCTCACCACCTGATGCTGAAGTGGTAAGTATACAAGGTGTAATTAAATTAATGTGAATCATTCCAAGGTTTAAATCAGGACGGCATTTTATTAGTTTTCATTAATGAAAAACTAATATTAATCATGTTAATTTTTTTACTAAAGAAAGACATAAAATGGAAATATTCACAATAAACTGTACGCTACGCGTCACAAGGTGAACTAAAATTTAAAATAATTGTTTTTAAAGAAGCCGCGCGGAGCGAACGGAGCGGCCGATGCGCACAATGAAATGACTCGTGCCGCATGCGCCCCAACTTTTCTAGGCTAGGTGCAATTGACGTCGCGATGCAACGCGGCCGCGCGACGCGGTGTTTGCGTGACCAGTGTGATCTTATACTCGTGTGACCTTATTTTATTTTCGTTGCAGACACTAATGATTATTCTGAACTAAGCAGCTGTAAAAGGTTTTTAACACCTGTAAAAGCACCGACATGAAGGATTTTACGGATTAAAATCCATCCAGTAGTTTTTGAATAATTCTATTAAAAGTATTTCTTTTATTTTTCTCTATAACTCAACTTCCTTATGTCATATGGAGGTGACACATATCAGTTTTCCTTCTCGATACTTACCTATACATTAGTGAAAACCCGATCAAAATTTTTAAACTTCGACCTCACGAATGAGAGTCGAGAATAGTTCTACCCTATCACCACTTAGTCACCATTTACGAATGCAAAATAATGCTGGCTTCGTTAATGCAATGTGTATGTATTCTTTAGATTACAGATAACAAAGGATTGAAGTTCAAGCAGTGTACTTACAATTGGTGGGATCACAGTTTAGCAATAGGTAAGGAATATTGTTTTATTACTTTTTAGTGCTCACACCAAGCGCAATAAAAGCTGACTACAGCTCATTCAACTAGACATGAGGTTTGCGCTTGAGTGCTCACCGATAGTGTACACTGTACAGTGCCAACCATTTCGACAATCCTATTGGACAATTCGGCATCCATTTACACAGATGCAAAGCTCATGTCTCGTCGCGAGGACTGTATACGTGTGAATATCCGCGGATTTCGCAAGACGACACTACCGGGTCGACTGTCTATTCGTCTTTTACCTTCTCAACTTGCAATTGCATGCAAAATCGTTGTTTTGGTGTTGTGTCTCTTAATAAATATTTAACCGATTTAATAATAAACTTAGTCTATTAACAAAATTTAATCGGCACTTTATCTTAATTTAATCGATTTAACTTAAATTTTGAACAGCAAATAAACTGCGTTGATTATTCGAACATATAATCTGAATATAATTTAATCATTGTACCGAATAAATTATTGATTGACCAGATGCATTTAAACACTGATCAAACGTAATTATACTTGACTGGTTATTAAAACAATTCGGCAAAAATTCGGCAATTTCGCAAAAATTGTCTAATAAGTAGGTTTATTTATTGAAAATACTAATTATTTATTTAAATTTCGGTTTATATGGATAGAACTTAAGCTGCGAACAGCCAATTGATTATAAAAATTATAAAAAGGAGACTTAACAAAGTTCCAGACATTTTTCTAATAATTATAACATATTTTTAATATTTTATTGTATAATCAATCGCTTTTCAGAGCTGATCAGAAAAGTATTTTGTGCCGTTCGAAATATATCTATCAAAAATATTTTTTGTTAAACATTTAATTTTAAAGCAGTTTATAATAAAAATAAGAGCTGATCCATTTTGGTTTGTCCGCTGATCACACATCGCTGATCAATCAATCATTTTCACATATCAATCTATAATTATAGCTGATCAAAACTTCAATAAAACAGTGATCGGTTGTCAAACCCAAAAAAAAATAACTAAATGTTTAAATGTTTAATTTTAGAGTATTGTTTTATAATTTTAATTTTGTAGAATTTTATACTTAGATTTTTAATTTTAATTTTATTTTGAATTAATTATTGTAACATTTTGTGTGTGGGTCTGAAATAATTGATTTATAATTATTATTATTTGATTTTCCAGGTGAAATTCTGTTTCTGCTATGGGGCGTGCGCGTGTGTTACCGCGTGCGTCACGCGGAGAGCCTGTACAACGAGGCGCGACTCATATCCATCGCGATATACAACATATTCACCGTTAACTCGCTTATGATCGCGTTTCAGTGAGTATCCCATTGTGTAAATCATACCATCATCATATAATATCTTATTACAATATAATCATGTCCTCTCGAGATTCGCCACCACACACGATCCTCGGCTCTTCTCATCCACCCACTACTGATCAACTTCTTCAAATGATCGGTCAGACACCTTCTTGATAACTGGTCTCGAGAAAAAAGTCAGAAATTCACTTACATTGATTTAGATTCTCCGTGTCTGATACAAACACAAAAAAATATTATACAGTGCACGACACACGAACTATCACAACAATCGAAATTTTGGTAAAAGCTCACATCTCCACTCTATTGGACTTCTTTTACTGAGCAGAGGAAGCATGAAGACTATTTTCCACTAAGTACTGAAAAATCTGATTTGAAAATATGAACGTTATATTTATAAAAATACAAAGTAGCTTTCCAAAACAGATCTTACAAAAAAACGAAAGTCAATATATAGAAAAGATATGTTGTTGGACAGGACTTGTGAAACACTGCAAATTTGTCTATTTTTTTTTGTTTACAGTTTATTGATCCTGCCTCGAGCCGGGCCGGATATAAAGTACCTGCTGGGTTTTATAAGAACCCAGTTATCTACATCCACTACTGTATTACTTGTTTTCTTACCTAAGGTATGTATGTAGTGTAATTATAAATTTAACATGGATATAGGATTCTTTGTTGTAGAAAGTACTGTAAGTAATGTAAGTGATTACTATCAAACGGACGTCAGATCGAATGTCTTTTGTTCGATTATTATTACATCGGAAATGTTTCGTCGACATATTCCTACTGCGAAGGCTTGTTTTAACGACAGATCATTAGTGCGATGGAACGTGTTCGGAAAACTTTATTACTTTGACGGCAGATTGCACAAAAAAGCTGTATTTGAAACAAGCCTTCGCCCTATGTATATGTAGGTACATGAAACATTTTCGATGTAATAAAAGTCGATTTCACGTAGTGGACCCGAGCAAGTTGAGAGATCCGCGAGGGACGCCGCATCCCAAGCGGAAAATTTGTATTTTATTTATATAAATAAACTCAGTATGGATCCAAAATACACATTGAAATGTCAATCATTAAAATTGTTCGATCTGTTGCCTCTGCAAAAACGCTGCCCTTAAGGATCGCGCACATTATAGCCGCAGCGCGTAACGCACTGCACAACGCATAGGATATAGGGCATAGGGACGAATAAGTAACAGACTTTCTGCATTACACTACCTCTATTTAAATTATAAGAAAACTGTTCATTTTGTCCACCTTGAATAAAATTGTTTACCTTTGCCCCTCCCTGGATAAAATCCTGGATAAAACTTAAAGCAGAGCACTCGTCAATAGACTAACATGAGTGTTTTGCGATAGCGATTGGTGACTATATTTGAAAAGTCAAATGAATTTAAGACGGTCAGTTGAACGTAGTCACAACAGTCAATTGCATGTCTGTGCCCTGGAGTGGAACGTTATAGGCTGATACCAATATAAATAATACTAATACCAATGTATAATACAAATAAATATATAAAGCGGAGATATAAGTAATTATTAAACATAAGTAGGTACCTATAAATAAAATTGAGTGTTTAGTATTGTAAAATGGCAATATACAATATAATATATGCATTATTATTTATGATCTCTAATATATTGTTTGTTGATCACAATTGAGTCAGAATTATGCACAGAGCGCGTTTTTAGTGTTCGGGTACTGTAAGTATGTACGAGTATGTTAGTGACGTGAATTGTGTGGGGTAGGTGGTGCGCGTGTCCCGCGGCACGGGCGACACGTGGGACAGCCGCGCGCGCGCACGCGGCCTGCCCGCCTCCGCCTCGCTCAACGGCATCGGGCTCGTGCCCGACGACCCGCCCGACCTCTATCAGGAGAACGAGGAGCTCAAGGTACTCTCCAACATAAAATGGACTCTCAGCCTATGTTTCTCAACTGCTATATATATTATATATGCCTCTCCCAAGACTCGATTGTATACACAACCGTCGGCTCTTCTAATCCAGCCGCTTCTTCTTTGGCATCTCGAATAAAATATAGGTTTGACGTTTTATTGCTATCAGAATTACATCGCAGCTAATAATGTGATCACTCAGCAAAGGCGAATGGGTCTATAATAATAGAATAATTAGATATAAATACATATACTCGTAAACAATAATATTAGATAGATACTTTTAAATAGATATAAGTTAGGAATAGTTAGATATAATACGAATAGTATAGTATAAATCGTCGCACAATACAAGTGGTGATATGTGAAACGGCAAAAGAAACATCGACTGAAACTTTGGCATTACTAAAAAAATAAATTAAAAGTGCTGTTTTAACCTATTTAACTGTTTCATGAAATGAAAATAGAAATATTAGTGAATTGTTACCAGGGTATAAATAAATAACAAATTTAAAATGTTTCTAAAAAAAATATCACTTTCTCGTGGCAATTAGTATTAAACATAGCTGGGCATCGTTAATCAAATAGTTAACTTCGTTAATCGTTAGTCCGTTAATAAAAAAGTTAACTTCGTTAATCGTTAAAGCGTTATTTTACGGATGATTTAACGGAAGTTAAAGTTAATCGTTAACTCGTTAATTACTATTAACGAGTTACAACTTATGTTACAACTTATGTTGTTGTACTTATATGTGAAATGAGATGTTTAGGTAGGACATGGATCACATAAAAGATACAGAAAAAAAAACAGGATATAAATCTTTGCTTGTTTATTATTTATTTATTTATTAAAACCAACAAGAGAAATATGAATCTCAAGTCAGATAGCGAAGCATAATGGTATCTGACATAATATTCAGGTTGATTAAATAATTAATGGGATAATTATTATAAGGGTGATCAAAATTGACAATCTTGCTGAAAATAAAAACCCGTAACATTCATTATTCATCACTGTCTGACATGAGAGGCATATTTCCCTTCATGAACATTAACATATTGAAATTTTCATCAGACAGCGATGATCGTCAAAATATCTTTACCCATGGAAAAAAGTCGCTCAACTGCAGCACTGGAAGATATAGCGGTATTATATTTAATAAATAGATTTATTAAAATCTGTTCTCCGGCATTTTTCTCCGTTAAAATGCCGCATCGTTGAATGAGTCTTTTGATTTCATGTCCAGCCACATTTTCACTAGACTTTGGGCTTTATTTTTTAAAGATCGGTGTCCGCTAGTCTTCTCTTTAGATTGCGTGACAGAAATAAAAAAATCATCATCTTCTTCTCCATTGCTACTTCCGCCACCACCGCTTGAACTACGCCTATTAACTAACTACCGCCTACGCGCACACGACCGAACAAGTAAGAACATGTTTTTCGCGGCGAACTTTAACGATTAACGGACTCATAGAAAGTTAACGGAAGATAAAGAGTCCGTTAACATTTTTAAAAATTAACTTAAAAGTTAATCCGTTACACGAAAAGTTAACTTCGTTAATTAACGATTAATGGATTAACGGTCTTATGCCCAGCTATGGTATTAAAGTAGTTAACTTGTTATTGCTTTGCTTGTTGATAGCCTAATTAATAATAAAATGCTTCTACAGGAGGAGGTGCAGAAGCTGGCGGCGCAGATCGAGTTCATGAAGATAGTACAGATGGAGATGCACAACCGGCACTTGCGGCCGCGGCCCGGGGGCTACTTCACCTGCGCCGCGCCGCAGAGCCCCATGCTCGCCAAGGCTGCCGCAGCCAACGCACAGGTACACACCCTGACACATTAACACAAGCACACACCCACCCTGATACACACACAGGCACACACTCACCCTGACTGACACATACACACACGCATGCGTACACGCAAGCTCGCACGCGCTTCTGCAGGGACACACTCAGTATTGGATATGTAGCAACACACTACTTGACCAAGCAGATTTACGTGATGCTATTTACGTACAATAAGTTTCAAGAATAAGACACCAGTTCCATTCCTACACTTAAAATTCACCTTATACTTTCCTACATTCATTTATAGTTGAATTATTTCATAAACGTACATTTCCCAATACATGTTATTTGATGTCGTGTCATTTTTATGCATGTGGAATATGTTGACTGTACACGGTAATAAGACTTTCTTAACTATAGACTTTGTAGGGGGAGTGCACGCTGCATTTCCACAGCCACTGGACGCACTCGACTGGCCACGTTACTCCTCTTTCACAGAAGACTACCTTGAAATGTACTGCATTTCCTACTTTATCGTATTTCCCCAATGTATGTACATGTTTCGGTAGTGAGTGAGATATGCCAGAGCCCATTCCCATCCCATCCTATCCCTCCCCATTTCCTCAACCCTTTCTCCCAATCCATTTCTTGATCTGCAAAAGTGGGCAGCGCAGCCGGCGGCGTGCCAACGTTTGTGATTCTGGACATCAGTCGCTTGTATCGCGGATCTCTGTGGACGACAGTATCCACTTACCACGAGGTAGACTGTATGGTCGTCTGCCGCCTTTTTTCTATATAAAAATGAACGCTTTATGCAGGTGAAGTATGAGTTTTTTATATTATTCCATCATGATGTTAGTAACTTTGAACATATATCAAGAAGACTTCCAAATAATCTAGAAATGTTAATAACGGCCAAAGTAGAAAGCAAGACATCAAGAAGGCGAAGCTCTATGTGACGGACTGGCGAACTATTGTAACTGCCCATTCAATCATTTTATTGAATTTACCGCTACCGCTGTAGAATTACATAACCAACCAAATTCTTTTATATTACTAGCTATATATGCATTAAAATTTTACTGCCACAATTACTGCCAAGAAAGTTTAATATTGCCCATAAAATCAGACGATTATATAGCGAACTTTCAATCGTAAAATCTCGGTAACGTGAATCTTTAGGGCATATTATATCTATAACATTTTTTGTTTGTGTTTGTATATGGAACGCAGTTTTGAAAAAAAAATTCAAAATGACTACTTGGGACTAGAATGGGCACCAGTGGATAGGTTTCATGACATACGTATCGCATTAAGGTAGTATTTTTAGAAATCTTACTGGGAAGAGGGTTAAAGAAGGGTGAGAAGATTATTTATACAATGTCTGTATCTTAAAGAACTATTTAAGCTAGATTTAGCATATAATGTTTCATTAAAAATAATTAAACAAGTGTATCGGCGTTGGCGCATAAGGTTCTCCATTTTTTTTCCAGGACGAGTTCATTTTACTTTTAAAACAAAAAAGCAATTAAATAAATATGTTTTACTGAAACAATGAAGTTTTACATTCCAGGAGAACACGGAGTGGTCGGGCCCGGTGTGACTGGTGGCGTGGAGCGACAACGGCTGGTCGTGGCCCGGGCCCGCCGCGCGCCGCGTCCTCACCGCCGTAGACCCGCGACCGCCCGCTTTCGTATGATTTCACTCTCATTAAACTTTCATACAGGGTGAAATATATATTACCGGGTTTGACAACTCATGTCCAATTGATAATTGTCCAGTACGTAATTACGTCCAAAACATCAATTGATTTTTGTTCAAACTAAATATTGTTCAAACTGAATATTCACCTAAGAAATAATTCGAATTGGGTAAATATTAAATTAAATCTGTTAAACTTGTTTATTTTTACTTAACGCAAACACAATGTATTCTTAACATATAGAATTAAATGAAATAAAAGTTCAATAATAAATTATTTACATGCCAGTCGTATCAATTGTATTTTTAGTCCACTGGTGCTCTCAAATGGTAATAATGGGTAACCCATTTTTTTTTAAGTTACCACATTGGACGAATTTCCTTTTGGACAAATTTATCTAGTGTACGTAATTGACGAAATTACGAATTGGACAATAGTCATATTGGACATAACTCGTCCTACGCAAAATACCTGCGCCCTCTTAACACTGAATTTGTTTAGTGAAAACTAACTTCTGTTCTATGACTTATTAAAATTCAACATTCTTTTTGACACAAATCACTCACGACGTATCTAATAGTAGTGTTTCGATTAACAGCTGTTTATGTCAAAAAAAATATGTTATTTTTAACGATAGAAAAACAGTGTTAAGAGGGTATACATAAGCCAGAGATTCGCTTCAATGAACAAATATAACTGCTATCTCCGTTTATTACATTCATGCGAATTATTAAACTATGTGTAATTTTCGTTTTGTCATTCAAAAGTGACAAACTCCAACGCTAAAAATAAATATAAAACTGTTGTCACTAATTTCAAAATGATATTTGTCATCTTTATACACAGTTTATTGTAATAAATAAATAAAAATAAAGTAAAGCTGGGATCATGAAACAATTTTTGATGGTCTACCTACACAATTCAGCCTTGTGATTTCAATTCGGTCCTGACGTCATCGTAAGTGTAGTCTTAGAGCAATTACATAGACAGGCGCCCGGTCGCGTCAAATTTCTGCCGGTCGAGTTTTCTTTTCAGTGATCCGTGCGCACGCTTGGTAGGCGATTATGTACAGTCATGGAATCAAATATGGAATCAAAGTATTTTGTTGCTATAATCAGAGATTTGACTTATTTTAAATACTTGCATTTAAAATGCAAAATACCTATTTTTATTTTGCATTTAAATACTTTTTTGAGAAAAGCATTTTGTATTTTATTTGAAATACTTTTCGTCACGTATTTTCTATTTGCAAAATGCAAAATACTTTGCTGTACTAACTGTTCAAAACCTATAGTTAAAGGTATTATACCTAAGCTTAGAAGGATACAAAGAGACATTCTATGGGTGCCTTCTACCTGAATTGATGAGAATGCAAAAAAATCTGAACTCTTTGGAAAAGGATAATCCAACATATTGTGGTGTGCTAATAGACATGATCAAAAAAAGTCTTGAAAAACGATTTCAAAAATTTTACTTATTAGATGAACCTAAAGCTAAAGAAATTATTTAGCATCAGTGTCATATCCTTTTTTCAAACTAAAATGGGTGACAAAGGCAAATAAGGAACATGTAAAGGAATTGTTTGCTGCAGAAGTGAGAAAACTAAAACATGAAGATATGAAAAATATACCTCAATCAGAAAAAAGAAAAGAAAAAAATGAATCTTATAATACTATATGTTTTAGAGGATGCAGACTCCTCAGCAGCTAGTGATAGTGCACACACCACTATTGACCTAGAAACATTCCAATATTTAAAGGATGATGATACCAGTTTGGAGACTATGAACGCCTCTCAACATTATCACCGACTCGCAATCCCGCGGTACCCTCCCAAAGCAACGCCCTAAGCCGAGGTCCGTTTCTTCCGCCGGTCTACCGGAGGGAGAGCCCTGAGGCTCGTTGTTGCACACACTTTTTGCTCCTGGCTGAGCGCCTTCTGCGTTCGCCCTAAGCCATACATGTCCACTGGCTCTTGAAAGGCCATTAGGGTCACTAGAATTTGGCCAATCCTAAAAAAAGCCTCCACAGTTTCATAGAAATTAGAACGCCCGACCGGCCCACGCGACCATCACTGGTCTATGTAATTGGCCTTAGCCGCTCATCGAATTTCGCTATAGCGCTCGTCGAATTCAAGCTATATAGTTAAATAATAATTGTATTTTAATTATGTTATTAGCTAAAAAGAATTAGTTACTTTATTGTTACATAGCAAAGATGAAAAAATTTCCTTCACTCAAGGTGTGGTGAAATTAACCTACCTACTGTATTAAATTTAATTAATGATGTGAATTGTTTCGCGAGAATGTGTTCTTATTATTAAGTCCTTATGATACCATTCATTCTATTGATAATATAATGCAACTCTTGTGACGTCATTATTACACGAAGCGGAATAAGCAAGGAAAATTTTATATATTATACCTACGGAGTAAAATAAAAAATACCCCTTAACATTGAATTTCTATCATTAAAACTAATAGCTTGACACATGATTTTCTTTTCATTTCACACAAACAGCGTTTACTAAAAGAATAATATTTTTCAAATACTTTGTTATAAAATAAAATCATACCTATACATTATTAATTATATTAAAATGCGTTCCGTTCTACAAAATGTAATGTTGCTCTTTTACTAAAAAAATGTAACAAATATATGTTTTGTAATTTTATGTATTTACATTATTTTGACTTATTAACATCACGTGTCAAATCTCAGTTGGCAAAGCGACATGACTATACAAATGGCAAAACAGCTGCTCCATTCATAAACAGCTGATATTCGAGCCGCTACTATTAGATACCTCTAATCTATATAAATCTGTGCGAGATGCGTCTGTCCGAGTGAGTAATTTGTGTGAAAAAAAGTGGTGAATTTTAATAGTAGGTACCTACCGTAGCACAAAAGTTGTTAGGTTTCACGAAATAAATTCAGTGTTAAGAGGATGCGGGTATTTCTTATTTAACTTTGTATAAGAACTACTTTTGCTTAGCTTATTTTTAATAGTCCCCGACTGTTAGCCATTATCGTAGATAGATAAAGAAGTATTAAAGCAAAAAGTATTTGTATTTGCATATTGGACAATATTGCCAATGATGAAACTAGTCAATCGATTTAGATGAAGGCACAACATGATATTACCTATTTTTGCCAAATGTTTTATTATTATGACGTAGCTATTTATAAATGTTGAACACATGTTCATTAGAACCGACAATAAAAAAGTTGCAAATGTTATAATACTTGTATTATTAATTGGGATAAAAATAAACAAGAAACTTTATTAAAACATAGATATCTAACAGTCATTTATTTTTAAAAATTAGATGTAACGCCATTTCGTTACTCATTAGTTAATCGTAAAGATTAGGATTAAAGAGACATTGTAAATATGGATCAGAATAAAGCATAAATTCTAAAGTGTTGTACATAAAACTCATTAGTGGTTACGTATTCGTTATTCTTTTGTTTTATTTACTGTCTGTGATAATAATAGATGCATAATTTTAAACAATGATCAATGTTGTAGTTATGAATGGTTATGTAGTTATCAAATCTTTATAAATTAAGTGATATTATCAAATCTACCTTTTGTTTACGTATAAGCCGCGGTTAAGAGTTTGGCAAATGAAACATGAGACAACACTATAAGTATATGAAATTCTTTAATCGTCAACATTTATGTATAATAAATCGAATTTATAGTGTACCATAAACATGTTGATACTTACGTTTTATTATATTTGCCTACTTATATCTATTCAAATTTCTGACGTTACAAAAGTAGATTGCTAGTGCCTGAAAACCACGGACCGGTTGGTCTAGGCACAGTTTCCTCTATACATATTTAATAATTGTATAGGTTTGCAAATCATGCACGGATTTCTAAAAAAATTTTTGTTGAAATTGGGGTTCAAACTACAAAATATTAGGTGTGGTACTTAATTTTAAAGGTTTTTTTTATTGAAAACAAGTGGTATATTTTTAGAGAAAAAAATATATTTTTAGCCGATTTTGAAATATGCAGCCAAGCGCCGTTGTGCAAGAAAAGCCTGTCTTTTAGCGTAGTCATGGCGTGTTTTTACTTCAATGCTCGGTTCAGTGCAATTAATTCTTGTCCATAATAATCAGCTGTAATAATTTCACCAGGTTTTTAGCAGCTCATGTTACAATATGCCCTTTTGATAGGCACCATAAAATTTGCAGCAAATTATTACGCCATTCGTCTTGGCGTCGATGTTGACGTATTGGTAGTGGTTCGCTTTGTTTCTGTACATTTTGGTAGGTTTAGGATTATCGAAATAGATCCATTTCTCATCGCCAGTCACGATTATACAATACGTAATATTATACGCTGCGTACAGTGCGGTCAAAAAGACACTTTATACCGCGAACTCTATAGTGGAAATAACTGCCAGCCGGGTTTTCTCCATTACGCTACGATATAGAGCTCTTTAAGAGAGCTGTGAACGGCAAGGTCGGCAGCGCAACCGTAAGTCCCCTGGTGTTGCAGATGTCCATGGACGGCGGTGACAACTTACCATCCTGGGGTGGCAGTTTTAAATTTGTTAGTTATGAAAATAGTTACGATCATTTCCTTAGTACTAGTAGGGGATTTTGAAATTATTGTATAGGTACTTTATTGTGTTTAGTATATTGTATAGTGTTCTTTCAGTGTCCTACTAATTTAGTAGAGCCAAGCTCATTCTACTTCTATGTCTGTAGTTTAATTTACATAGTGTTATTAAATTAATGCAATACCTACCTACCTATGAGACCCTGTTTGTTTGGAATTTCGTATAGCTACTTGAATAATAATATAATTTTATTTTTATTTATTAAGTATGTTATAATATAACATGTTATAACATAATTATAATATGTTCATACATACATTATAATTATGTTCTTTTAAAAGTTTCCACACAGTATGATATGTACCATGAAATTATACCTTAATATAATGTGACATGAGCAAAGGGACATTATTGAATGTTGTGGATTTTGGTCAAGATTTTCTAACTTAAAATTTCGTCGATACAAGATTCTGTTGAATTAGTAACATGTTCGAACATTTAATGTACAAGATAAAGCTATAAAAAACATTATTTTTTAACATTCGAGTAAAGTCCCATGATTTATTGTTGCATTATGTTATTATTATACTAATGTCAATTGCAATGATAACCTAATTTATTAATAACCTGTAACCCTATTTTAATACCTTTGTGATAATAATATTGTAACATAGAAGAGTATATTTAATTAATACGAGTAATAATTTATTATTGATAATATTTTTAACTTTGGAATCTCTTTACATTTATTCTCACATTTTATGCTCATTGTGCCAAATTGTAACATTTAAATTAAAAACGTTATTTTTATTCAGTGATTTATTTTGTTTTGGTAAAAAGTGTATTTACTAAATGATAATGTAACATTGGGTGTTAATATTAAACAATAGAATTGGTGTAATGAATATTGTCACTCTCTGGAGATAGGCTAGGGAAAGATATTCTGTAAGAAGTTCTGTTTTTATATTAAAATAATAAAAATAACTGTTGAATAGTGTTTTATTTTGTGATTAAAACTTTCAGTATCCACTGCAGTAGATGGGCCTCTTTATGCACATCGTCTTGTGCATGAGGGATGCCTCTTCCCGCGAGTGTCGTAAAAGGCGACTCAGGGATTACGAAGCGCTACCTTCTGGTAGTTCATCGGGGCTTCTGCCCCGATGAACTACACCATCTCTAAAAGAGTGGACTGGCCAACCCGTTTGGCCAGTGTGGCGTTTTGAAGCCATACTTCCTAAGAAACACAATATACTTACATTGATAATCTAAAATCTTTATCCCTCTCTCTACTTACACAAAAATGCAGTATGTGCAAATTTTTGTACCTACTGGGGGCTTGGGGTGAAGCAGATTAGGATGGGTTTCATTAAAAAAGTAGATTTTAAACTTAAGTATAGGTACTTAAGTTACTTAAGTGTAGTGGGCCATATAATAAGAATATTACATTTCGAAACACATTAATTAAATTCGAAAGCTACTGAACGTAGAACACTATTACTCTATAAAGTGCCTGCTCTACAGTGCTTGTATACTGGCGGTCATAGTCACTTGTCAGTTTTTGCTCAAAAACTGATTAAGTCAAAGTACCCATATTTTTACATTATCCATCAACTGAAAAGCACGTAAGACCTTAGTAAACAGTTCACCCACAATAATCGACTGTACTATGTAACTTTTTATCAACAAATCAAGCGGCGACAAAAACACTTATGTAAACTTAAAAGATTATGACTTAAGAACTTATCACATCCAAGTCTAGTTATCTAGTGTGTTCTCAAATTGATGACGGGACAATCATTACACAGCACAAATACATAGATTAACTCTATTCATGCACTGATTGCAAAACATTGGAAAATGATAAAAGTAAAAGGATAGGTCCAATACTGTGTGCTTTTGAGTTGACAAAAGTGAAAAGAGTGCATTTTTTATAAAAGTTTAGGAATATTCTAGTTTGAATGTTTAAATCCAAAGCATAAAATTTTAGACTGTGATAATTTGATAAACAGAATGAAAACTCTATTTCCGAAAACAATTCGATAAGAATGCATATTCAATTTAGGACAAAATGTTTGTCACATTATACAGAATAATGGTTTGTTTGGTTTCCATAGAATTCTCACCAAAGACTGGGTCCACTAAATAAATCAGAATAGGTATATTGTATCATAATATATAAAATTATTAGAGTATACCTTCATATAGTCTAATACCACCTATAGTATTCAGTGCTTAAAAACTGGACTGAATTGGTACAAAGACAGACAAGACAGTGGCATTCAACACTTTAACAAGCTTTTATTTAACTTCACCCGTTAGTATGTTTGGGAAAAATCTTGCAAGCCAAATTTGAACCACTTACTCTAACCTTACGACTTTGTGATTTTGCATGCTTGTTCAGTTCTGATGATAATACACTAAAATGATAGAAATAACCTGATGCTGCAGCCAGGATTGTCTCCTCATGAAGGCACTCCTCAATGGTTAGTAGCAGAAATACGTAACTTTGCATGTAGGTTTAATTTTGATAGTTAAACATGATTTACACCAAGAACTGATGCTGCAGCCAGGATTGTCTCCTCATGAGGGCACTCCTCAACGGTTAGTAGCATGCACATGAAACTTTGCAAAACAAAACATGACTTTCCACCGTAATGATGCATTACTTGAAATGGATATATTGATAAATATTTTAAAAAAAAGATAGAGAGAGACACTAAAAAGATGTATATAAAATAATATAATAAAAACGTTTTTTTAAAACAAGCTTTTATGCAAGCCATGTACTAAAACGAATAAAATAAGTTTATATTGAATTATTTGTTCTCGAAAAGCTTGTCGCGAAATATTCATAAAAGTAGGTACCATTTACAATTCCCACGACAAGCTTGTCGAGAACAAATAATTCAATATAAACTTATTTTATTCGTTTTAGTACATGGCTTGCATAAAAGCTTGTTTTTAAAAAACGTTTTTATTACATTATTTTTTTAAAATTCAGTGTTCATCTATATATATATATATATGTATGTATATATCTCAAATCTATACCTATATGTTTTTTATTTTAATACCACATTAAAATAAAAAACGGGACAATTAAACAGGTCACCCGTTGCCCCATATTGTATTTATGTTTGAATAGATTATTATATTGTTTACTCCTTTTTAGTTTGAACAGTTTTATTTTAAATAATAGTTGTGACTACCCACATATAGCATTTTGGAAACATTGTTATAAAGAGACCGGGTAGGTGAAATTTAGCACTGTGTGGGGGAGTACTCACAGCATACACCGAGCTTGCAACCTTTTGTGTACATAGTAAGATGTTTATGATACAGATGTGAACTCTGTATCTATCTCAGGTTTGTTTGTGTAATTTAGTAACAAATAAAGAATTCATTCATGATGCTGATGCACAATTCCTTTTGTTGCAGTGAATGTGTCATTGTTGCAATTTAAGGTTTTAATTTAAATGTATGGTTACTGTGGCAAAAAACAACTTTAAAAAAGTATTTTTTATTGGTGAAAAATTTCAATTACATTAATAATAACATTGTAACTGGTAAATCTTTAGAATATGACCGCACGATTTAAGGGGAGAAAGGGGTCCGGGGAGGGAGAGGGGGGACGGGGTAACCCCTTGGTACCACTACCCTGCCGCAGAGATGCTTAAAAAAAAACAAAAAAAAAAATAGTTAGTTAGTGAGAAATATTAATTTGAAGTTTCTTATAAACTAACCTCAAAATTACGACAAAGGATTTTCATAAAGGCATCGCACGAATTGAGGGGCTTCGGCGACCAGCCTCAGCCGCTACGGCTCGCACGGGTTTCTATGCTATGTTACGGCGGGCGAGGGCTGCCCTTCCCTTCGCGCCTCCGGCTTATAAAAACACTCTAGGGGTAGGGCAGACAAGTACCACGTGGATTCGAGGTTGACAGATTCGGTTCTGTGACACCCACTAAATTAATAAAAGATTTTATATTAATTAATTTATTTTATAACTATGCTTTATAATTATTTTATAACTAAGGCTGTAGCCTTTAAAAGTTCAACAAATTATTATTATTATTATTTCCGATATAATAGCAGCTTTAAGCTGATGCCTGTACATTGTTTTGTTGCACTTTTTTTAAATGATTGTCCAGTCTATTTTTGTAACAATTCACTGAGGGGACACTAATAACAGTCTCCAGTAATTTATTCCAGTCTTTCACTATGTTGGGCAAAAAGTGTTTCCTCGATTGCTTGTAGTCGGCACAGTTGTGAGAAGTGAGTGTCCTCTCAGGTTTTTGTTTTCGTTCATAGTATAAATGTTTGTCATGTTTGGTGTGTTGTAATGTCCATTTAGTATTTTGTATGTCTCTATTAAGTCTCCTCTTTGTCTTCGTTGTTCTAAGGTGGTTAGACCTAGTTTTTGGAGTCGAACTTCATATGTACAGTTTTTCAAAGATGGGACCATTTTGGTTGCTCTGCGCTGTGCTCTTTCGAGAAGATCAACATCCTTCTTGAAGTAAGGATTCCAAATCTGGAATGCATATTCTAGTAGTGGATCTTTAGTAGTTTTGTAGATCTTTAGGAAGAGATTTTTATCTATGTAGGAGAAAGCTTTTGTTATTGTGTATAGAATGGAGTTTGTTTTTTTAGTTATTTTAATAATATGGCTTTCCCATTTTAGAATCGATGTGATGTGTACTCCAAGATCTTTCTGGCACTCCACAACATCTAGTTGGTTTTTGTTGATGTAGTATTTCATTTTGGGATTTTTATTGCCAATGTACATTTCTTTTTCATTTCAAGGATATGGATCTATACAAATGGACATGGATCTCTTTTATTTTTATTAATTGACTTTCGACACACAAATTCTTCTATTACATCGGCAAAGTTTTCTGGGTGGTTATAATTATCTTTATAAAACAACCTTTTAGCCATTTGGACTGTTCACTGGGTGTGAGTCCCATAATATCTCATGAGGAGACAATCCTGGCTGCAGCATCAGTTCATGGTGAAGATCATGTTTAGCTATCAAAATTAAATGTATATGCAAAGTTTTGTGTCCGTGCTACTAACAGTTGAGCACCCTCGTGAGGAGACAATCCTGGCTGCAGCATCAAGTTATTTCTATCATTTTAGTGTATTGTCATCAGAACTGAACAAGCATGCAAAATTTCAGTCGTAAGTTTAGAGAAAGTGGTTCAAATTTGGCTTGCAAGATTTGACCTAAACATACATATGAAGTAATAATAATAACAACATAAATAATAAAAGCTAGTAATAATAATAAAAATGGCATTTTTTTATCAAACAATATTTTTAATGCATTGTTTGTCGCAACTTTGTTATATCTTTTGCATAAACACAATATTTGGAATATTTTTGTTATATTACAATATTTGTTGAAATGTTGCTTCATTACACATGCACAAAAAAATTATTTAAAAATAAACAACACATCTCCGCGGGGGGGGAGGGGTGTAGTTTGAAAGGGGAGACCTATCCCTTTAAAATGCCACCCCTATCAACCCTAAATTTGTGCGGTCGTATTCTAAAGCCAACCCGTAACTTTTAACCCACACCAATCCTCCCACTCACCATCAGATAGTTTGTTTGGTATACAGAAAGTACGGTTATACATTCGGTAGATACGGTATACGGTCTCAGAGGTTTGATGATTACAGTATAGATACAAAAATAGATCCACTTTTCTGACCAAATTTTTTTATAAACTAAAACCTAATAATAACTGTATCATTTATAATACTGTTGAACCTAAAGTCATTCATCAAACACATCACCAATATCATCATTCTTCTTCAAAAAAGGAGCAATGGCACATAAAAAATCTGTAGCACTTTGAATTGTCTTCATGTTATCATTCTTGTCAACACTTTTTTGAATCAAATCCAAGCTTTCCATGTCCTTTGCTCCCATTTCATAAACCTTTTCCACTGACGACAGTTCTTCATCTTCAGCTTGCAGAAAGGCCTCCATTAAAGCACCCCTTTCGACACGTTTTCTCAAAGTAGCAACTTCATCTTTTAGCTTCACATATTCTTCGTCAGAAATCTGCTCAAGTTGAACCTCGTCTTCGGGTAAGAGAACATGCGGCGGCACTTGCAAAATCTTCTCAATTTCGCCGTCAATGATCTCTAGTGAAGGGCCAGCCCGCTCACAATGTAGACGAATCAACTTATTACACGAATGTATTAGTGTTGCTTTGTCAGTATCATTGAGCTCCAACGACTCTTGCAAGTATGATTCCATCTCTTTGATACCGGACCTTATTTTCTGTTCAACCATTTGTCGCATAGCAATTTTGAGTCGTTGTGCGCCAAAACCAAAATGTTGAGTCTCATATTCTTCTTCGGTACCACCAGTCCAACGGCTTGTTTTGATCATATTTGTTTAAATTTAGAAAATCAGGAACAAATGCACATTAACTTGAAATTTGAACTAAAAATGCAACTTAAACGGTAAAAAATTTGAATGTTGTTTGTGCGATTTGACACTTGACAGTTAACTCACAGTGACAGCATATAGTGGGAAATGACGTAAAAACGGGTAAATTGCTCATCAGAATAATTGGAGTCACTTAGATCTCAAATTCGTAACTTTTTTAGAAAGTTATATACTCGTTACTGAAAGGAGTTTGAATTCTCAAGATAATTTCCGTTTTTGAAAATTCATAACCCGCTTTATTAATTATTCCAGCTTTATGGAAATATATTCATTAATGGAATTCCCATTAATATATTTGAATATTATATTTACTGATGCTTCTAAATAGTAAGTAAAGTATATTGTAATGAGTTAATCATTTTATGATTCTGTGTTGAATCTAATTGAAATCTTATTGATAATAAATAAAAACTATAAATTCATGAAAACTTCATTTATTTATATAATATGTGCTTTATTAAATAATATTCATTTATAAAAAAATATTTTTATAATTCAATTGAAAAATTACTACTCCGTAACTTTCAATTTAAAAATGTAATTTTTCAGTAATACCAACTGACCAACGTAACTTCTACTAGCCAAGCCACGCTGGCAACACTGGTGGTTCCTCCAAATAGTACCTATCGCGTAGACTAGACAGAGAATTATTATTCAATATTATTAAATTAGTGATTTTTTTACTTTTTACCTACAATTTATGAATAATTTCTCTTACCTACCTTCATTTTTTGCCGCCGACAACAGCGCCGTCTGTCCTAAGTGTCCATGGGTACGGCGCCGTTTGTAATGTGTTGAAAATAGGGATGCTGATTCTTCCCGAAAAATATCGATTTTTAAATCGATTCGAATCGAAGTCTAAATAATCGATTTATCGATCTTTTTCGATTTCTTTTTGAGCTTTTCTATGGAAAACAAAAAAAGGCACTAATCCCAAATGATCGATCTTTTATTGTTTTTAACTTTAGTAAAGTTGTAAAAAGTATAAACCTTTCTTTCAATTAGGTCAAAGTGAAGAGATATTTTTAATTTAACAATCAATTTTATCATGTACTTTTATATATTAAAGAACAGAATAATTATAGTTCCCAGTACTTCATATCCAAGCTTTTGAGGAACAAAAGTCTGTCCAGTTTACTGGGATCTAATCGGTTCCGCTCATTAGTTGCGATGTTGCCGGCAATCGAAAAACGGCGCTCGCAAGGTACAAATGATCCTACAATGCAAACCTACTAGATCTTAGACAAACAAAAACAAAATATGCAACAATATTATTTTTTAGCCCATTTTTATTTCATGGTAGTACGTTTTTTTATTGAAAATAAAAAGGTGGCTCAGGCGTAACTCAAATAAATAATTATAACATTCAAACAAAAATTAAATAAGTAAGTAAATGTGTTTGGGTGCGTTCAACTAATTGTAAATAATTTTGTGGTTGCATTCTTATCGAAACAAAAAAAATCGAATCTCAATTTTTGACTGTCTGAGATTGATTCACTGGATCGATCCATTGCATATCGATTTAAAAAGTAGATTTTCTTGGCAAAAAAAAAACATTCTTCGATTAATCGGTCTCAGATCGCCATCCCTAGTTGAAAATAGTATTTTGTTGTGGGTATTGTGATTTATTTATTATTATCGTATAAAAAAAAGTAATGTTTCAGTGTTGTAACGATGTCCATAAAAGAACTAAAAGAATATGTGGATATAGCACCCTTTCAATCTGAGGAATTGCTAAGAGGTAAATTAATACATTTTATTAATCTAATTTCGTTTATTCGTACCCGACAGATTCGTTATTCGACAGATTCTAATTTGGGCAGATCCTGGATTCAATGGAAAGTTACAGTCAAGTAGAGAACCTTTTTTGAAATTGTGAACTGATTTAATTCCTCTTTTAGTACATACTTACAGGCCACTTTAATGACTACCATACCATAAGCCTGTCTCTCCACTGCTGGATGGATATATAGGCCTCTCCAAAGGACTGGACTAAATAATGTCAATGTCTAATATATGATTTATTAATTCTGTTTATATTGTTAATAATCGTAAACAATAGGAGTGACTGTATGTATGCGTAATTTATTCGTGATAATTTACGTATTTTGGTACCTCCAACACAGACTCGTAGGTTCGACAGATGCGTAAGTGACTTGTGGCTGTGTTCCAAACTATGCACATTTATGTGTAACACTCCCTCGTTATAAGAGATTTAAACGTTCCAGAGCTTTAAACGTGAAGAGATTTAAACATATGGGTTGTGGTGCTTCCTTTAACACTGATGGATAGAGCTCAATATCATATCTAGTTGAACGCTGTGTATGCTGTGATTGGGCAGTATGCTTAATTCTTTCTTATGACTGTTGGTTCAGGAATGTTGCAATCCATAGGTTCTTCCATCCGATGACGACCTTTCAGGTCATCTGTTTGAATGGATGTAGTCTCTGGAGTACCCTTGACTGTATTTGTGGTTGTAACCACTTCTGGGAGGAAAGTCTTTCGTGCTTCCTTCCATCAACATCTATCTCATAATGTAAATTTCCTCTTCTCTTATTTATAACTCCAAATTTCCATTTGTTATTGTCATAGAACCTTATTTGTACTCTCTCTCCCACTTGAAATTCTTTGTTTACCAATCCCTCTGTAGTTTCCTTACTTTCTCTCTGTATTAATATCTCTTTTTACTAAATCTATCTTTGTTCTGTAGAATCTTTTAAACATAATTTCTGCATTAGATAGTTGTTCTGTAAACTTCCTCTTGTGTAGGATGTAAGCCATTATTATCTATGGTATGCCCCAGATATGTAATAGAATTTTAATAGATTTGACATTTTGTTTTGTTCGGGTGTAACTTCACATTCTTGTAGCTTTTCAAAGATGAGTTTTATTCTAGTTATTAACTCCATGTATGTACATCCTTGAAGGGCAATGTCATCAAAAAAACATGCTGTACCAGGAAATCCCTGTAGTGTTTAGTCCATGTAACGTTGCCACTGGTTAGGTGCAACTTTAACTCCAAACATTAAACAGTTAACTTTGTAAGTTCCTTTGCATGTACTTATTGCTTGCATCTCAGCTGTGGGTGAGTCTGTTTTCATGTGTTCTTGATTTATGTCTAAGGTACAGAAGTATCTTCCTCCACTTAGCTTCGAGAAAATTTCTTCAATTCAAGGAATTGGGTAATTATCATCCACTAGATTCTTATTCAAGGTAGCTCTGTAGTCTGCACATAGACGTAGATTACCATTAGATTTGTTAACTGGAACAATAGGTGTACCCCACTGTAACTTCGCCAGAATTCCAGCTTCTTCAAGTTTGTCAATCTCACTATTAACTTTCTCTTTTAGTACAAATGGTACTGGTCTTTGCTTCAAGAAAACTGGTAATACATTTTCTTTTAATTTAAATAAAGCCTTGTAGTTTTTTATTTCTCCTAATTTTTCTATAAATTTAATTGCAATAATTTATGTAATTTTTTTTACATTTACTTTCTGAGATGTCTGATTGTTCTGTTTCTAGCTTTTGTATATTGAAACTTAAATTCAATTTTCTTATCCACTCTCTGCCCACAACTGGTTCTACTTTCTTATTTATAATAAAAAACCTTCCTTGTAATTGTTTATCTTTGTACCTACTTTATGTGTATGTGTATGTGTATGTAGCATGTACCCACAGGTTTTATTATTTCTCCTGTGTAAGTTCTTAATTTGATTTTCGTTTGCTGTAGCTGTAAATTACAAAAAATCTTCTTATATTATAGTATTCTGTAAAACATGTAGTTACCGCAGCACCTGTATCTAAATCCCAGGAATGTATTTTCCCTTCTAATTGTAATTTTATATTGAATTTATCATTTTGACCGCTTGTATAGCTTGATACACTGTATTTCGTATATTTCACTATCACTTTCTTCCAACACTAGCGACCCGCCCTCGCTTCGCTTCGGTATATTAGATACCGATTTCAATATAAAATATAGCCTATATTAGACACGGATAATGTACTTTCTATTTGTGAAGAATTTTTGAAATCGGTTCAGTAGTTCCAGAGATTACCCCCAACATACAAACAAACACACAATTTTATCTCTTTATTATATTTCTTCCAACTTATATACTTGTTTTTGATCTCGGAATCAAACCATCTCCAAGTGTCCTTTAGTGTTACACTTTTTACAGTATAATTTATTCTTAATTAAACATTTGCCTTATAGTGAGGTATTCCGCATCTGAAGCATTTTATTTTAGATGTATGTATATTTTTATTATTGAATTTATTTGATTTTATATATTTTTGCTTCTTGAGGGTAATTTTATTTATCTCACTTTCATTGTGTATCTTGTCCCATTTGTCTGCTTTCCGATGTAGAAGTTTCTATTGCCATCACAATTTTTATGATATTGTCTAACTTTGTTTTTGAAGATTCTTGTAATAATTTTTCCTTTGTCTTAGACCAAGGCAATCCCCTAATAAATTGAACACGTAATGTGTATCAAATGTTGATTGTTTGCAACCATGGCAAATGAAATTACACTTCCACTCTATCTCCTTTAATCCTGCAATGTAATTTGCATTAGATGAGTGACTTCCCCAGGTTCCGGTGAGATATGATTTTTCAAAGTGTGTATTTGTTCCTCATAAGTTTTCTGTTCTGGTGTATGGGGGCCGTAAGATTCTTCAGTATTTGGTAATATTTAGGGCCAACACAATTTAGAAATATTTGCAATTTTGTTGTGGGGTTGGTGACACATTTTAGGTTAATATAATTTTGCACTCTTTTTATGTAACAATCAAATGATTCATTTAGATTAAACAGTTAAGAATTTCACTTTTTAGTGTAGTGAAAATATAATTTTTAGTTATTTAATGAAATGATTGTTCTTGTTATTATTTAAATATAATTCCAAATAATATTTAGAAAAAAGTAAAAGAATAAAATAACAATAATATAAAATAAAATCAAGTTACGCATGTACTTTGTCGAATCATAAAATTTGTCCAATCTAGGATCTGTTGAATAATGAATCTGTTGAGTACCAAATAAAAACCCTAATTTTTATGCTATTTCAGTGTTAATGTATAATTATAATTAGTGTTTGTTTGAACGCATGAAAAGTTCATGGTTGACGGACGGAAGTGCGTCTTGCGTCTCCGATTACAATCAACCTCACCATAAATATCTTACTTTCTCTTTCATAAATATACCAGCGGATATGAAACAAAAACTACTGAACTGGTGGAAATTATGAAATTATACTGGTTTTAATCATAATTAATTATTATCTGTTTGCCTTTTTCCATGATTTAAATGTATTCATTCATTCTTGTCTACTAATAATAAGGGTACTAGTCAACACCAAAAAAATATCGTAAAAAGTATGTAGTACATTTCGTAGACACACTCACTCCTATTACCCCAAAAATATTAGTTTCCTTACATTACGTCTAAAACTGGCAGAATATTTGAATTCCGAAAAAAGCATATTTTTAAACTTATTTTGAGGGTAGATGTAAATTGTAAGCATTTATTGTTGAACTAACGCTGTAAAAAAAATAGTTCATGATATATCTATCAACATGTCTCACATTTGTACAAATTCTCCTGATAGTTTTTGCTATATTTGTGGTATATACACACCAAAAAGTCAAAAAAAAGGCAATCACATCATTGATTAAGGAGTGTTATAGTGCATATTTTAACATGGATGTTCGTAATCAAAATAAATACTGGGTGCTACATATTTGTTGTCTTACCTGCCATACAAAATTGACGTGTTGGTTTAGAGGAAAATGTAATGGAATGCCTTTTGGTCAACGTGTAATGTGGCGCGAGCCGCGAACCTAAAGATCATGTGAGTGACTGCTTCACAATTCCTTTATAGATTTTTATTCAACAGATGGAGACTTAGTCTATTGTTCTGATGTCGACGATCTGATGGGTAAGATGGGTCATGAGCACATATCAAATGATTGGCGACTCTTTATTGACTCGTATGATCACATGTATTATTGACGTCACATGATGTTGACTGAAATCAGTTTTTAAGTTGTTAAGGCTGCGAGCAACAGTTAGATTTGTATAAAATGACCACCTTTAATCAGAATTGATCCAACCCACATTCATGTAGTTTTAAGATGTTAACATTATGCAAAATATAAAAAAAATAAAGTTATGAAGAAATTGTGATAAAGTACATTATAGGATTTCCAAGGTTTTAATTTAAGTCTTAAAGGCGATTTGATTGAAAAATATGCACTAAGTATACACATTTCGTTTTTGTCACAAAATACTTTATTATGAAAAAAGAGTATGATTGTAGGTTGGTTCCATTCTGATTAAAGTCTGTCAAATCTAGTGTTCTTCTTTACTTACATAATCCGTACCACCAGCCTGTGACTTCACTGCTGGATTTAGCAGCCTCACAGCTACCAGGATTCACTGCCTCTACCAAGGATGCCACTACGCATGGTCTTCTCCTTTACTCATCCAGTCACTACTAGTGACTTTCTTCAAGTTGTCAGTCTACCTGGCTCGAGGTTGTCCCATTATATATTTCCCGGTACACGGTCTCCATTATAGGACTTGTCTACCTCAACGGTTGTCGATCTTGCGGTATATATGGCCTGCCTACTGCCATTTCAACCAGCTGATCCTTTGAGCTCTGTCAATTAGCTCTTCATAAAATTTCTTCATTATGGATTTTATCCAGGAAAGAGTCTCTGATAATAACTCTTTCCTTCGCTCCATGAGCAACTTTGAATTTGTGAATCAGGCCTTTCGTCAGAGACCACTTACACAATTACTTACATAATAAAGAGTAATCACAATCAGATCACATCACAATCTGAAGGGTTATTTATGATTAGTGTTTCAAAACTGTCAGTATTAAATTATTAACGTTATGTAAATGTATTCAGTAAGAACTGAAGATGATGGAACTAAAGACAATGTAACATATTTTGTGGACGAAGAAGGCAGTTACTACTATCATGACACAGAAGGTGGCACACAAAATTTGGTCTCCATCAAGACAGATGCTGTTGAGAGTGGGGTAAGTTGTCCGATGAATGAAGACCCTTTTTAAACATGATTTCAATAGGTTATATGATTATGATTTAAAATAAAGATCATATTTCTTATCATTTACTTGATCTTTCATATTCAGTTTTCGTACTGATGTTGCGTCTTTAATATTATTTCTGAAACTTCCAATTGATTTACATGGATGGGAATGGGCTCTGACATATCTCACTCACTACCGAAACGCGTACGTACATTGGGAAAATACGATAAAGTAGGAATTGCAGTATATTTCAAGGTAGTCTTCTGTGAGAGAGGGTTAACGAGTCTAGTGCGATCAGCGGCTGTGGGAATACAGCGTGCACTCTCCCCTTACAAGTGCACGTGCTTGTGCATGAAGTATGTATGGCCCTACAAAGCCACACTAGCCGAGCGGTTGGCGAGTCTCCTCTTTTAGAGGCGGTGTAGTTCCTTCGGTCGCCACGACACGACACCTAATTTATTTACAGTCGTTTCTGTTAATAGTAACTATTAGTCCAGTCGCTAGTGTACCTTAACCTGATGGGTGGAAGGTCTCTAGTTTTATTTCTGGGTAGACAAACATTTTCATATCAAATAAAACTGGAACATCTTTAAAGACAAAATGTTCAACTTTGTGTCTTTCTAGATTTACACGAGAGGGAACCATACTGTGTGTGGCATTATTTGTTTATTAATCAATACTGTTGTTTTCACCCCATGGAATCTGTTACAGGGTGCGTCTCAGTGTTACCCGACTTTGAAATTGTAGATACTGCTCATGATGTTACATATTTTTATGTCAAAATATCAATTTCTTGAATTTTGTATGACATAGGAGTTTGTTTGTAAGAGGTAATACAAGTTTGGTTTAAACCAAAGTCATAGATTCGTGAAACTAATAAAGTTAGTTAGTGCAAACAAAGTAGTCATAACCAAAGTTCGTGGAACTCCATGGAAACCTAGAGTGTCACTTATTTTGTACCTACACTTAAGTCACCAGTAAATTTTAGTGATGGAAAATCACTCACCACTTGACTTTTGACACTTGACGAAGATAAATAATTGATTAGAGTGCAATTAGGCATTTTTGTGTTTAGTAACAACTACGAGCAACGGGAGAAGTGCGTTATCTATTTCTCTATAACTAAATAAATAAATAAACTAAATAAAAACTGAAAAAAATAAAATTTGCAAAAAATATCCAAAAAATCATGATTTCAAGCTTTAGGAAAGATTCGTATACACTTTGTTTAGTGACGTTTCTTTTCCAGACCCTAACTGAAGGTCCACAACAAATGTTGATTGGTGACGAGGGGGTCACGTTACTTCCAGAGCCAAGCACTGCCAAAGTCACCTACGTAGTGGTCGTTCAACAAGAGGATCAACATCCTGGCGATGCTGGTGAAGAGGTGTGACATTATTTTTATTAATTTATTAGAGGAAGACATACAGTAACATTGAATAATTAGTTTAATAAAATAATCGAATCATATATTATATAATAATAAAAGGTGTAGAACAGGTATGGGCACAACCTTTGACATGTTGAGGGCCAAACTTTAGCGTGCAAATACGTTCGCGGGCCGCGTTTAAAAGTACTTAGTGCATTTTAAAGTAGTGATAATATTTTTTGCGATAGATATTAGACATGAAATAATACGACAATGTTATTATAGTACAATTTATTAAAATAACAAAATGAAATTTAAAAAAATGGTACATTATAATTAAATCGTTAAATTTGCAATTGTTACAAACTACGAAAATTAAATACACCGAAATCAATGAGACACTTGAGCTTGAATTTGGGAAACTAATCCATCGATATTTGGATTAATTCCACTGATACAAAGACGTAAAGAATTTTCCAAATTATCGTCAGTCAGTCTTGTACGATGTGTTGATTTATTAACTTTCATCAATGAAAAGAACTGTTCGCATTTATAAGTACTGCCAAACGCACAAATCAATCTTCTTGCGAATTTTCTAAGCTGCGGAAAATTGTCTTTTTCTAGGTATTTTTTGTAGAAATCGCACAACTCTACGTCTTCAAATTTGGATTTTAGGAGTGAGTTTTCTTGAATCTCGATCAACTCCATTTGTAAGTGTATTGGAGCATTTTGTACATTATATTTTGTAGGAGTAGCAAATAAACTGAAACGGTCTTCCATGTTTTTGAAGTCGCTAAATCTGTTCGAAAATTGTTCCGACAGTAACTTGAGTTCTTCAGCATATTGAGCATAAGCAATATTTTCAAACGCAGAGAGCGTGTTGAAATGGTAACTGTTACCAGACAGCATCTGTGACTCCCACAAGCGTAGTTTGATCTGAAACGCTTTCAAATGGCTGTACAAATCATTTACTAACTGTCCTTGTTTTTGAAGTTTCAAATTTAAATCATTCAAATAGCCTGTAAGATCGACCAGAAATGCTAAGTCACATATCCATTTTGGGTCACTTAATTCAGATAGTGGTTTATCTTTTATTTTCATATAGTCTGCTATCTCATTTCTAAGCTCGTAAAACCGTTTCAACATTTTTCTTTTGCTCAGCCATCTGACTTCACAATAATATGTTACGTCGTTATATTCAGCTGATATTTCATCCAAAAACGCCTTGAACTGACGATGGTTAAGCCCTCGGGATCGAATAAAGTTGATGGTTTTTACTACCACATTCATAACATTCTGGAGTCGAATGGACTTAGAACACAAGTTCTGTTGGTGGATAATGCAATGAAGGACTATTAAATCATCTTTTTGCACATTTAATTCTGTTGCTTTTTCATTCAAAATTCCGATGAAACCTTTACGTAAGCCGACCATAGAAGGTGCACCATCAGTGCATACTCCAATTAATTTTGACCATGGCAAGCCAAAACTTGTGAATACCTTTTGAACTTCAATAAAAATATCCTCTCCTGTAGTGGTTCCTTTTAGCGGCTGTAAAGCAAGCAATTCCTCAGTAACAGTGAACTCCTTATCAACACCTCGAATAAATATAGCCAGTTGAGCTGTGTCAGACAAATCGGTGCTCTCGTCTAATGCTATGGAAAATGATTCAAAACCAGCCATACGGTCAGTCAATGTTGTTTTTATATCATTAGCCATCATTTCTATACGTCGAACAACAGTTCGTCTTGACAAACAATTTTTTTCAAATTCATTTTTCTTTTCAGGACACAAAATATCGCAAACTTCTAACATACACTCCTTGATAAATTCTCCTTCGGCAAATGGTTTTAATGCCTTTGCCAATTTTGAGCTAACTATAAAACTTGCTTTCACAACATTATCAAGTTGTGTTCTTTGTTTATGAAACATTTGTTGCTGTTTTTCCAAATTTGCGGTAAGCTTCTGGATTTTGTCTGTTCTTAATTGTCCTGTCAGTGAGTGCAGCGTAGCATGCTTAGTTGAGTAAGGCCTCTTTATATTGAATTCTTTCATTACTGAAATGGATTCATTACACAGCAAACAAATAGGCTTACCATTGTGCAAGATAAAAAAGAATTCTTCAGTCCATTTTTCTTGAAACTGGCGACCCTCTGTATCTACTTTTCGTTTCTTTCCACCAGACATCATTTTTGTTTACTTTTCGTTCAATAAACTTAATAACAAACTATAGTTAGTAACCACTCAAGATGCACACAAAGTCACAAAGCAAGTTGACGGCTCGAGCAGTTCGCTAGGATATCGCTTGTCCAAGTTATCACCTCGGTAGCTGAAATAGAATTGAACTAACGTTCGGGCCATCCACCCGCTTATATAGGCAAAATGAAGGAATAATCTGGAATAAACTAGTTTAGAATAATTGAGAAGCAATAAATCTTTTGATGTGTCGCCCGTGAGGCGGCAAACCTCAAAGAATTTGATCGAGCAAGCCGAGTGGCGGCGATTATCAAATAGCGAGGCGGCAAACATCAAAGGATTTGATGTTTGCCGCCTCACTGTCACTCCCGTGAGTATAAGTACCTAATGTAATATTTTTTTAATTGGGTTTTTTCAAAATGTCTCGCGGGCCGGATCATATCTTACAGCGGGCCGGATCCGGCCCGCGGGCTGGTTGTTGCCCATATATGGTGTAGAACGTATATCTGTACACTACAATTATCTAAAGAACTCCCATCGGCATATTTTGGTTTTAGTCGACAAAGCTTGTTTTTACACATAGAGACTTAATAATACTAGACCACTTATATAAAGATGCAATTTTACATATTGTGTGACATATCACATTTCGCGTGTTGAGTGTGGCAGAAAGAATATATTAAATCTCTTTGCATTAAATCATAGCATAGGCAGTAATATAAAAATAATTACTTAAAAATAGAACAATGTTTGTTGACATGTCTTGTCTTGTTGACTGTTTTTAGTTATCGGTTATCAATTTTGTATTAATAAAATATATTTAATAATAGATGTCCTTATCGACCTCATCCTAGCTACTTCCTTATCTTATCGTACTTTGGCACATCTCACTCATTACCGAAACACGTACGTACATTAGGGAAATAAGATAAAGTGGGAAATGCAGTACATTTCAAGGTAGTCTTTTTTTAAATTTGCCTTGAAAAGGCAGGAAAAAGGTGAAAACACCTTTTTCCTTTTCAGGAATGGATTGGGAAAGTAGGGAGGGATAGGATGAGTTGAGAATGGGTTCTGGCATATCTCACTCACTACCGAAACACATACGTACATTGAATTATGAAGTACATTTATGATGAAATACGATGAAGTACATTTCAAGGTAGTTTTCTGTGAGAAAGGGGTAACGTGGCCAGTAGAGTGCGCCCAGCGGCTGTGTGAATGCAGCGTGCACTCCCACTACAATTTAAAATTATTTAAGTGTAATGATACTGTAATACTTTATTTAAAAAAAAAAACTGAAAATAATTATTATCAGAAGGTAACACAGAGGTGATTTCGATTACAGTGTAATACGGTGAATGATATATGATTTCCTCCCTTCCCTACTCTGAACTCACTACGCAGAAAGTTAATAGATAACATCGATTTCAGAGGATCGATTTAGACTTCGATTCAGATTTAGAAAAACAGAAAATAATAGAAAAATTTTGATGGAAGAACATGACATTCGGTTAAAAAGAATAAAATACCTCAGATAAATTAGAACTTTAAGAGCTGCTGGTAAAAACATTGTTTATACAGATGAGTTGTATATTCACACGACACATACTAAAGAGAGAGTTGTACAGATTCAACCAATAAACGTTTGAAACAACCCATTTCCAAAGGTCAAAAATTTATAATTGTTCACGCCGTTAACGGAAGGGGCTTTGTACCTAGTGCTCTTTTTATAAGCTTTTTATTAGACCAATCGGTAGACTTTCAAATAGATGAATTCGGAGAAATATGAGAAGTCGTTACGAAAGCAATTGATACCTAACTTAAGATAGTGTCGTGATTGATAATGAGTCTTAGCATAATAAACTTGTAGAGAAACCACCTATTTATTATACCATAAAAGGCGATATAGTGGCGTGGCTACAAAGGCATCATATTCCTTTTATTACAGATGCCAAGATGCCTGAACTTAATGACATAATAAAACGTCACAAAGGAAACTGTTCCGAATTTAATGTTGATAAAGTTTTTCAAAAATATGGACACCGCAATTCGTTTGCCACCATATCAACCGGATTTTAATCCGATCGAAAACATCTGGGCCCAATTAAAGGGATATGTTGCCTCTAAAATATAGAAATTAATAAAACCACTGTGAAGAAGCTCTTAATAGAAAAAATACGAGTAGATATGATGGGATCCGAAGAATGGACGAAAGTCTGTAATCACGCCATGTGAAGAAGAAAAACTCGACATATTTAGTGACAGCTTTATAATTCATGTTTCCGATTCAGACAGCGAAAGTGACTATAGTTGATTCTGAAGATCTGATAGATAATTCTATAATGTTTCCAAATGTGAGTGACTGGATTCGTAAATGTAAATGCAGCGGCGTAGTTCGCATAATTTGTTATAGTGGCACTTCCAAAGTGCTCCGATAAAATATGAGATATGCCGATGGGACTTTTTAGATAATTGTATTGTACAGTAATAGTTACATAGACGAAAGTCATATGATACACTTCAACAATACAAAATGAACTCCAAAGACAGTAATTAGAGTTGAAATTTAAATATTTAATGGAGACTCATCTTAATTATTAATTACAATATCTTATGTAGAATATCTTATTGTACAAGCAACCAAGGCAAAACCGCAACTCATAGATGTTAATATTTATAGGGTAAGTACATTTCATAATTCTACGAGTTGTTTATACATTATTCCTTTAAACGGAAGCATTACGTCAAATGTCAAAATAGCAACTTATTTGTCGAAAACGCTAATGGTCAAAATAACATAATGACAAGCTATAGCATCGGAGCATTATGACAAAATAGTAAATTGCCAAAAGTTACTTCAACATTCGCTTAACTTCGAGTTGCTTAACTCGAAAAGTCATAAATTAAAAATAAGAAAACTGCGGTTAAAATAAGAGTTAAAATAGATTCTTGATAATTTGCTTTTAAGTCGAATTTGCTTTTTGACAATTTGCTATTTTCTCGTTATGCTCGGAATCTTTAAAATTAGTCTTTTAAAATAAAGATATTTATACAGCTGCTATATCTTATAATTTTCTTGTCTATACAGCTGCTATACCTTATAATATCTTATCTATACAGCTGCTATACCTTATAATATGCAAGCTTACATTAAATAGCGCCATTTTTTTATATAAAGTTAAGGCGGCAGACGAGCATAAAGTCCACCTGATGGTAAATGAATACTGTATCATAGACATCCGCGATACATGCCAACATCAGTTCAGAATGACAAACGCCCCGGATGCGCTATCTCTCTTTAAGCTAGATTAAGCTCTTTAAGCTTTAAACTAGATTAAGGAATGGAGAAAGGTTTGGGAAAATGGGGAAAAATAGTATGGGATAGGAATGGGATCTGGCATAACTCACTACCGAAATACGTACGTACTTTGGGGAAATACGATAAAGTAGGAAGTGCATTACATTTCAAGGTAGTCTTCTGTGAGAGAGGAGTAACGTGGCCAGTCAAGTGCGCCCAGCGATCGTGGAAATGCAGTGTGCATTCCCCCTACAATCAAACAATTACGGGATCTTCATAACAATTGGGCTAATTTAAAATCGATGTCTAAAAATATTCTTAAAAAGAATTTTAAGTCGAAGAAGAATGTAGGATTTAAATTGCAATATTTTTACGTCTCTGTTTTTTATTATTTATGATCAGTTATTTATTTTAAACGTTCCCTAATATATAAAGAACTATATTGTTCATGATGAAATTAAAATATCTATTTTGTGGCAACTATTTGTGCCCACGAAGATGGTGTCGTATGTATATCGAATGTTATTAAATAAATGCTTTTCCATTTATAAATGGGTATACTTATCGAAATTTTCAAGCGCTTCAGCGAAACTTGCCTTTGCGTATAAAGAGTAATGGTGACAGTATACATCCCTGTCCCTATCACAGTATGCAACCACGTAAAATCTCGATATCAGCGGTCAATTCCTGTTCCACATGTACATTAGAAATCTGTCGCCAGTATAACTTTTAGATGATTGTTATATATCTTTTGTGTCAAGGCCCGTTTTCATAAAAATATGAACGAGTTTGTCATGACGTATCCGGTCAAATGCCTTCCCATAGTTTTTTTTTTATAGACTTGTGCGCTTGTGCGTCTGCCCACTAGCCCACGTAATGGTAAGTGTTACTGCCGCCCATGGACACCTGCAACACCAGGGGGTATGCGGGCGCGCCGCCGACAGTTGATAGTTGATACTTCCCATAGTTGATGAATCAAACATAAACGCATTGATTCCCAGCAACGTTGAACCAAAAGTTCATAACAATAAAGTGCATCACCAGTGCCGAAACCATTGGGAAAACCAAATTGTGTGCCTGCTATATTTGCCTCGATCTGGTTGTATATCCTACTATAATATATTATGAAGAATCTTTAGAAAGGTCTTTTAGACATTACTCATCGGTGCTATCTATGGTATTCACTGCACTGTTTGGCGTTGCTGACTTTCGGAAGTGTTACAAACGTCGATCATAGCCAATCATCTTCAATATTTCCGCGATTATATATGACGTTAAAAATGTTAAACAAAACATCCAGATTTGTATCATCTAGTAATTTTAAGGCTTCACTTGGGCTCCCGTCTGAACCTACAGCATTTCAGATTTTTGCAGCTCTTATAGCATGCCTAATTTTATCTTTAGTAATAGGCGGTCCAGTTCTATCAGTTGAATGTACACATATTTTTGTTCTATTATTATGAAACAGCCTTTCAATATACTCCTCCCATATTCGAAGTTTCTCTTGCAATGTCATGGCGTATTTACCATTGTCGTCCATTGTAGCAAAGTCCAGTTACATATAGAAAAAGATCTCGACATCTACAGAAGTGGTGTAAAAGCATAAAATCTTGATCATCTAATTCAGTCTCGTTGATTCTTTAATTTATTTCAATCACAGTATAATCAATTAGTATCATCAATCTAGTATGTGGAAAAACTTCTATTATAGATATTTCCGAAAATATACACGATAGGTTGTAACGTTAACTAAGTTGTTTTCTGTTCTAAGAGATATTTATACGATATTTATTTAATGAGTTGTTTTTTTTTTTAAATTCATACAAGTCTAAATATATTAAAACGCTAAAATGCGGTGTTGCCGGCCTATTTCTATAATCGAGCCACCAACCACCCAGATACAAATAGTACCTACAACCAAAGAGATTTGATTACAACTTCATACGTATAAAATACGAAAAGACTTTCTCCTCGACCTATTATATATACAATTTATATTAATAATAATATAATAAATACTCTTATTGCATACAAAATAGTTATTTAATGACAATACAATAAGAGAACTTATCGCTTCAGGCGATCTCTTCCAGGCAGCCTTGTATTATATACTTGTTCATTTCATCTCTGTAAATATTGGTTGATCTATGTGTTGCAACTGCATTTATTGTTAAATAAATATTATTTATTGCTATTATTATGATTGAAATGTTTAAGTGCAGAAGATGGGCGGTGAAGAAGACTCCCAAAGAAAAGACGTATACAAGTTTGAGAAAGATAATGGGCAATCTGATCAAAAAGAGAGGGGAGACAGTGAAGAAGAGGATCCACCGTTAAAGCTCAAGCCCACTCGCAGCCGTATAGGAATGCGCAGTTTCTGCTGTAATTTCTGCTCCTACACCACCAACCGACGGTAGGCGACTAATCTTTTTCTTACAGTGGTTTAACCACTCAGACTTTGATCTTTTATTATTAGACAATTGACCTTTGACCTTTTATTGTTACCTTTTGTTTAAAGTTCAATAAACGACTAACGGATTAAGGGTACATTTTGGTAAGCGACTTTACAGATATAGGTTACATTTCGGTAGTCCAGGTCCATTTCCTAAACTACCAACTCCCAAAATGTCTACTTTACAACACGACAACTTTATAATTCCCAAAACTTCTACTTTTGATTTCCCAAAACGTCTACTTTCGTCTTTCCAAAACGTCTAGTATTTTTTTATTAGCTAGTGTAAACTGGCTTTTACTGGGTTGCCAGTTTTTGATGAAATAAAAATAATGTAGTAACAAACGGGTTGATTTCAGTCACTCACTCAACAGGTCCCCAATCAAAGTACTATTTTTTTTGTATTAATTGTATGTTTTAATAAAAAATCTCCCAGTTATGTTTAGTAATCGACATAATTTTTTTTTTATATTTAGTGAAGACGATGAGGGAAGTATTAGTGGATCTCGTCAATACTCCCTTCGTAGAGTATTTCTAGAGATTAAACTTGATTTTATGCTGTGAAATAAATCTTTCTAGGAATAACTTACTCTTATTTCGATCTCTTATAAAAGACTCCTATTTTGATCTCGTATAAAATAGATCATAGAAAAGTGATAGAGGTTTTTGGGGACTGAACAAATAAAAAGGCGGTCTTTATTCCTACATGAATTAATTGCGGTCATGAGAAATTCATAAAATGAAATAACCATGTTGTATACATATTTTTTATTCGTCATCGGAATTATCACTGTCGCTGTTAGTAACATTTATTATGTCAGAAACATTTATCGATCATGTGGTCGAGATGGCACATTTTATTTTCTGATTTTATTATATGAGTCACATAGCTAGTCCATCTTTCTACAGTCACTTGTTTAAGTCCTGAATCGAAAAGTCTTTTTACTTCTGTCATCTTAAATATTTTGTTGTTTTTAGGAACATTCCCTTTTGCCTGCGCCATAGCCACTTCAATGGGATTGAGCTCACAATGGTAAGGGGGTAGGCGTAAAACAGCGACTCCGTGCTCCGCTGCCATCTTCTCCACAGCATACTTGTCGCAGTGTTCATGTTTGTGTTGCTGTACGATGTCTATAAGAGTGGCTTTTACCATTCCTGCTTCAAATTGGATATTCTTGTTCATCAACCACTCTTGTATTCTTATCCATCACCACTACGGAATTGCTTACAGTTTCGGCAAATACCCCCCTAAGCCATTCCCCAAAACCTATTTTTATAGAATTATGTAATGTCGTTGTCTTCAAATAATTAAAAATAATAATAAGTTGTATATTTGATAATTTTCTAAACGTAATGATTTATTTTCTATTAGTAATGAATTATTTAGCAGATTAATCGTTAATACGTAATTATTTTTTTTGACTTTTGTTTTTAATTTAATGTTTGTGTGAGTGAGCTGATTCACAACTGAACTCATCACTATTACAATAAAAAAAATTAAAAAAAAATATTACAATAAACATGGTACATTACAATTATCTAAATAATGTCCCATCGGCATATCTCTGTTTTAGTCGACAAAGCTCGTTTTTACACAGAGTTATTAAAACTACTAGAAGACTTCACTTATATGAAGATGTAATTTTACATATTGTGTGACATAAAAAATACGAGTGTACTTCTGATTTCTCAGAACGTCTACTTTTAAATTGTCCATACAGATTATTAAGACTATTATGTCTCAACATGACGTCACAGTCCGTCAAATAATAAAACTGAGTGCTCGCGTTGCTTGTATGTAAACAGTGGGCAGTTGTAGGGCAGTGTTACCTCAATAGTTTTTGTATTTAATGCTTTGGGTGTGGATATTTATTCTTCTACCGACAAATTTAAATAACTCGCGCTTTCACTTGATATTATCTCGTTATTTTACTCCTAATCCCAGATATTCCGAAAATACCGTGTATGGTACCGAATCTTGGTAGAAGCATGTATTATATCAAAAAAGGGTCAAACACTTATTTTTAACCGTAACCAGCCTTTATATCATCCACTGTTGAACATGGGCCTCCTCATGCTCATTGTCTTGTGCATGTGAGATGTATGTCTCTAAACACCATACCACGGTTAGCGATTCTACTCTTTTAGACATGGGATAGTTCCTGTGGTCTTGTGATAGCGGCTTCGTTATCCCTGAGTCCCCACTCACGACACCCACGGTAAGAGATGGGGTGACACTAGTCTATAGCAGGCAGACACCATACGCCTTATTCTTACAATTTTGCCCGAACGGGATTATTATACATGGTGTCATTATATGTGATCACTTGTGTGTAATGTTTTTGTTCAGATATCTGCTCTTGCGGCATACGAAGTCCCATTCGAACAACCGCCCGTACAAGTGCACCGTTTGCGAGCGCGGCTTCAAATCGCTAGCGACCCTCCAGAATCACGACAACACCCACACAGGAGTCAAACCACATATCTGCAAGTACTGTAGCGGTCCGTTCACAACATCAGGTAAGTCTTGGTACTGCAACTCAGTTGGTAGGGGTTCTTAATAAATGAATGAACTTATTAAAATTATGAACGAACTTATTGTGCCTCGATTGATTGAGTAATGTCATACGACTCATACATCATGTCACTCCCAACAAATAATTTGATTTCTAGTGAAAAAGTGGTTTATACGATCTGTGAGTTTCACGAGTGAGTTTCGATAATAGATCGTCAAAACTCAACACTGAGGAACTAAGGACAGCTACGACTCAGCGGATAAGAGAGATGAGGTTCTACGGTAGTCAATGACAGACAACCGCGTGCAGGAGTAACGAATAGTCGAAACAGACTTAGACCAATAACAGCCACAAAAATAGAGGAACAATGAGCGCAGTACTTAAAACGGCCGTTTCCTGGAATTGTCGGATATTCTCTGATGTTTGTATCTCGTCGATTAGCCGACAAACTTAAGCTTGTCTTAGACTTGACAAACTACATTATCTAAAGAAATACCATCGGCATATCTCGGTTTTAGTCGACAAAGCTCGTTTTTACACATAGGGTTATTAAAACTATGAAAATACAATTTTACATATTGTATGACGTAAGTGGTCAAATTTCGCGTGTTGATATTATTTGTAATATTTTGTAATTTTGTGAGTTTGTGTGTATGTGGAGGGTAAACTCCGGTACCTCCGTTGTGTTCGCTTGTGATCCACACACACCCCCCCCCCCCGCCCCATACTGAACATGTTTTTGTTGATTAAATTCCTTGCACACCACACTAACAATATCACCACACACACGCCAGTTTAAAAACGCATCTACTTTTCTGGGTTTGCAAAGTTCAATCACTGAGTCCTGAACACCCATAGCACAAGTTTAACCTAGTTTGGGGTTCAAGGTAACAAGTATTTTTGTTAAAACATATAAACTATAATATATATTATATTATTATTATATCAATGGCAACAACACCTTCACCCCCCCCCCCCCCCCCCTCCCGCAGCCTCGCCACGACCACGGTTGATGTAACTGGACCGAAATATCGGCTATAATAAATAAATAAATTGTGAGTAACCCGTTTACATAACAATTATTATGTTCAACCACGATAACAAAAGTTTATTTTTTTAACATTGTTATAGGTGAATTGATACGCCACGTACGTTATCGGCATACCCACGAAAAGAAACATAAGTGCACGGAGTGCGACTACGCAGCAGTGGAATTGTCAAAATTACGCAGACACTTCCGCTGTCACACCGGAGAGCGACCCTACCAGGTATTCTACCTTTCTATTGAAGAAATTTACTTTCAATGAAAGTACTTTAAATAAAAGTTTTAGTAAAAAATGTACAAAATACATAATATTTATTTACTCCTTCTGCACTATATTCAACCGGGGCAGATTTAATGCCTTAAGGCATTCTCTACCGTCTACCGTTGGTTAAATGTGAAAAAATAAAGTAGGTGCAGAAGAAATTAGAATAGTAAAGCTATTTTAGGGCTATATTAGGGCTTTACATATGAAATTGCTATTTGTTTATTCCTCTTTATTCCTCACAAATAGAGCGAATCTCAAAAACACTGACGCGTGGAATGTTGTCTTCAAATGTTTAAAAGTTGGACAAAGGTCAAAGTTTTTGATATAGTAACAGGTGATCAAAGCTGGATCTACTGCTATGAGCCTGAAAATAAGAGGCAATCTGCGCAGTGGGTCTTTCCTTTCGAAGAGTTGGCGACGAAAGTGAAGAAAGGACGCAGTGCTGAAAAGAAGATGATTGCTCCCTTCATTAGCAGATCGGGCCACTTTGCTACTATAACTTTAGAAAATATAAGAACAGTAACGGGTATGTGAACAGCCACTTGCCTTCTGTTTTGGAAAAAGTCAAAGAACGACGCCCACGAAGCAGAAAGATCCTTCATCACGACAATGGCCCTGCTCACTCCGTTAGACAAACGAAACAATTTTTGAGTACTGTAAATGTAGAGTTAATGGGTCATCCACCATATAGTCCCATCTCGCACTTGCGCCCTGTGACTTTTATTTACTCCCTAAAATTAAGAATAAACACGGCGGAATACGTTTTATGAATGCATAAGAAACAGTAACGGCCTTCCAAACGGCTGTTGAAGAGGTGCCTAAAGAAGGATGGGCTGATTGCTTCACAGTATGTATTGTCGCCGTCATCGAAACACAACTTTCATTTTTATATCTGATTTCATTGTAGAGATTCTACAAACTTTCAGTGTCACCCACGTAGGCTGTTGTTATTACGAGCCTTCCTTATGTCAGTAGGGAGCGTTTGTTAGTATTATTATACTACTAGCTGTGCCCGGCCACGCGTTGCTGTGGCTGCCCGGCGCTAAGGGTGGACAACCCTTATCACTAAGGGGTATGAAAAATAGATGTTGGCCGATTCTCAGACCTACTCAATATGCTCACAAAATTTCATGAGAATCGGTCAAGCCGTTTCGGAGGAGTACGGGAACGAACATTGTGACACGAGAATTTTATATATATAGAGATGATATACATTTTCCATACGCACTACGTCTGCCTTTCTGTCTTAGACCTATAGTTCATTTTTCCAGGTCTTCTGAAAGAAATCTCCGCAGGAGATAAGCTTGCCTTTTGTACGTCTTTCTTTTTTAATTTATTCCATGCTATATATGTATAACAAATTATTAAATAAATAAATCAAGTACCTTCAAGTGGATTACACACATGACGACCAATACGCAAAATGACCAATTGTACGCACAATCAGCAAGGTGTACCTCTATGTACGAGTGTGTGAAAGTGCGAATATTATTAGAAGAAAAGAATATCGACATGTATAGATTACAACGTATATTGACAAAAGAAACATCTTATATTATTAAAATGACTATATAAAGATTACCTTACTTTTCACGTTTGAGGAAAATTTAAGATTATTTATTACATTGCTTAAAAACAGAAATACTTGGGCCTTTCTCACCACCTCCAGATCAGAAGGTATCAGAAAGTTAGTTTTACTTTATCAGGAAGTCAGTATCATCTAGATTTAATTGGCTGATAATTTATGTAGCAGGTTGTTAACAGTTACTTTAAATGGATCCGGTGAGAAAGGATTCAAATAGAAACATTTATTTAGGTCGATTCACATCTGCACACACCGTACGTGGCAGACACGTACCAGTACAAACACCAAAAAAAATTTATGATTATTATCTATGACCGTATAGGGCAGGGCGGTGATAATACTCGACTCACATTCGTGTGATAGTTCAAATCCTCGGCCACAGAGTTTCGACTTTATATTTTTTTTAATTGTCACTAGCTCGACGGTGATGGTAAACATCGTGAGGAAATCCGCATGCATGCTCGAGAAATAAAAAAAGTCTGGAGTATATGTATACCCCAATCCGCACTGGGCCCGCATGGTGGATTATAGCCCGAAATTCCCCAGTGGTTTACTAGGGGATGCCTGTGCCCTACAGTGAGACATTAAAGGCTGATATAAGTACATAACTCTTCGTTTCCCGCAAACGAATTCCTCCTATCCCGCAGATCCTATCCCGCAAAAAAACTCGCAAGCATAGCTCGTAAGTGACTTTGAGTTTGACTTATGAATCGGGCCCGCGGCAGATGTGAATCGACCTTTAATCAAACTGGGAACGATTATTCATTATGCATATTGGTCGTAATGCCTGTAATCGTTTTAATCGTCTATTCACGTGGCCGTGTATCGTATTCGTGTCCCACCGACAGTGTCCTCACTGCACGTACGCCTCCCCGGACACATTTAAGCTGAAGCGGCACCTGCGCACGCACACTGGCGAGAAGCCCTACAAGTGCGACAACTGCAACATGTGCTTCTCGCAGTCCCACTCGCTCAAGTCGCACAAGCGCATACACAACGGTAAGTTATATTTATTACTGGCCACTTTGAGTTTCGATATCTTCTGGTCTAATTAGAATTTCAAAATAAAAGGAAATGCATCTATTAGCTACGATGTTCTTATTTCAAAATCAGTATTTGATTTGTTTTTCTGTATCTAAATTTTGTTTCTAAATCTATTTAAATATCTAAGTAAAATGGATAAATTGAAAATTCGTGCTATTTTGGAATATGAGTTACGTCGCGGCACCAACGCAAGTCGATCTCAAGGATGAGCCCCACGGACGACCTACGACCACGGTTAATAACGATAAATTAAAGGGTATAGTGGAAGCAGATCCATCCCAAACTACAGCTAGCTGAGTTAGCAGCAGAGTTTGATGTTAGTGATAAAACAATGTTAGTTCATGTGCGTCAAATCAGCAAAATAAGAAGCTCGAAAAGTGGGTACCGTAGGAACTGAACGAACAATGCGTCGAAGTGTGCACTGTGTTATTGAACCGTCACAAAAACGAAGAAATTTTGAATCGCATCGTGACTTGTGATGAGAAATCGATCCTGTACGATAACCGCAAACGTTTTTTTATCAGTGGCCGGATCCAGGTGTTGCAGCCCAACAATATCTAAAACGCAAGATAACTAAGAAAAAGCTACTGGTATCAGTTTGGTGGTCCTGTGCCGGTATTGTTTGGTCAATCGCTCATCTCCACTTCTTCATGACAATGCCCGCCCTCACACTTCTCATACGACAGTTTTAAAACTTCAAGAGCTGGATGTACCTTCTGTTGTGTTTAAATAAATAAATAAACTTAAAACTTCACACGCTAGGAAAATAAAAAAAGGATATTGTGAAAATTCGAAGAAACTTCCCAATATAAATTTCTTGGTAAATCATGTTACTCGAATATTTTTAATTCATAAGTCATAATTTTCAATTCGCTATAAATAAAGGTTCGTTGCAGTCGTCTAATAGCATGTTTGCCTGGTGCCGGATTAGATGAGTCCCGAAATTAGACTACCTCGGTCTACTAAATTTGACAAATTTAAACACAAATTTGACTAGTTACGAGTTTGATGATCAACTAATAAACCGTTTTTACATTTATTTATCATTTATTTTTATTGATTAGTAAATTTTTTTTTAATGTAATGCCATCAGCCCTTTCAGTATCCACTGCAAGATATGGGCCTCCTCGTGCACATTGTCTTTTGCATAAGGCATATATGGCCTTAAAACGCCACACTGGCTAAACGGGTTGGCGAGTCCACTCTAGAGGTGGTGTAGTTCCTCAGCGCTTCTGGTAGCGGCTTTGTTATCCCTTAGTCGCCTCTTACGACACCCACGGGTAAAGATGGGGTGGGGTGGTGGTATTCTATAGTCGGCCGACACCACACGGCACATTAGTTATACGTTATAATTTATTGTCCATGTCCAGTGTCAGACAAGCCGGTGTACAAATGTGACTTCTGCCCTTCCAAGTGCGGTCGCAAGACAGACCTGCGCACGCATATACAAAAACTACACACGTCCGACAAACCCCTCAAATGCATGCGGTGTGGCAAGTATTTCCCGGATAAATACTCCCACAAAATGCACAAAAAGGTAACGTGGTATTATTATAATAGCACAAGTTTAATATTAGGGAGTGAGTGCACGCTACAATCCAACACCCGCTGGCCGCACTCGACTGGCGTCGTTACCTCTCTACCTTGGCAGAATTACAGAATACCTTGGAATTTACTGCATTTCCCACTTTATCCAATTTCCCAATCTACGTACGTGTTTCAGTAGCGAGTGAGATATGGTAGAGCCCATTCCCATCCCATCATATCCTATCCTTCCTCATTTTCCAAACCCTTTCTCCAAATCCATTCCTACACCTCCAGCGAGCGGGACGCAGCACATCCAGGAGCGTGTCAACGTTTGTCATTGTGGACTGATGTTGACATGTATCGCGGATGTCTATGGACGACAGTATCCGCTTACCACCAGGTGCACTGTATGCTCGACTGTTGCCTTTTTTCCTATAAAAATAATCTACTTTACATCCCACATTTGCCTTGACAGATTATTATAATTTTTTTCCTTTCTCTCCTTCCTCCTTTCTTCTGTCTCGTAACTAATTTAGAGTTAATTCCTCTGTATCTAATTTGGAGTTAATTCCTCTGTCTCTAATTTGGAGTTAATTACTCTGTCTCTAATTTAAAGTTGATTCCCCTATCCTCTAATTTGGAGTTAATTTCGTTCAGTCTCTTATCTCCGCCAAAAAAAGAAGTTATAAAATTGTATCAAAAGCGATGACGCCTATTGTTTCGGCTAATGACTCACTGTGTTCTTAACGCGAATAGACAATTATGTTGTTTGTGTTGTTATGATAGTTTTTTAGTTAATGTGTGATAACCCAATAAGATAAATTACTGTCACTTTCACTACCCAACATAATGAAATAGATTAAGTATCATTGGTGGCAGCAAAGTAGAAACGGACAACTGTCAAATACTGCACTAAATACTGAAATGCTCTAATAATTGTGTGTTTTATGGGTTGAGTATATAACTTTATTGCAAATAATATTATTTGTTAAAATATAGCAACGCGTAGAGAGTTAACTATACGTATTTTTAATTTTAACGACATAGAATATGAAAAATTAAACGTGTCAAGAGAATGAAATTGTATCTCTCAATATGAATTAGTAATTATAATGATTTTTTATAGAATGGATGGCAGACGAGCGGTCGATCCACATGATGTTAAGTGGTCACCGCCGCCCATGGACTCCTGCAATACCAGGGGGCTTGCGGGTGCGCAGACCTTGCAGAAACCTGTTCACAGCTCTTTTGAAGAGCCCCACATCGTAGCATAACGGAAATACCTCAGCTGGCAGTTCATTCCTCAACTTTCGGGTTCCCGGTATAAAGTGTCTTTTCCACTGCACAGTCTCTGTGCGGTGGAAAAGACAGCAACGACTCTGTGTCAAGGAAGTGCGGATAGACCGCACGACGATACGAGCAGTGCAATGGTAAAAACCCGTAGTTGGCATCAAATTGAACAGCTCGTTCAGAACATTCCTCATTATAAATGAATTCAAAGTAATTAAAATAAAATGGATGTGCAAATTTCTTCAAAATTACTAAAAAAAAATGTTAAAAATATAAAAAATCGCGTACAGGAGGAATTTGAGTCTGATGCTGTGGCAAATATAACAATTATCGAGGTTTTAATGCTTTCCTGTACAATGAAATTTTTGTATATGTCTGTTTTACTTTGATGTCATCAATATTATGTTCTACCTTGCATAATAAAATGAGATTAATGGCTGATTTACACTGGTATAGTAAATGGAGGCACTAACTAGCGCCCACAACTACTGGAACGTGTCGATTACATGAATCCCGTTAATTGCATAGTGACGTCAGCGACGACCGCTATCTATGTGTGCTACGAAAGAATGGTGGGGCACCGCCGCGCCGCGAGAGTAGTGCGCCCGGTAGTGCCGGTACTTACTTTACTTGACTTGGGTGCATACTAGCGCTTTTTTTTAATAACGTTCCTCTTCATTGAAATGAGGTAGTTCCTGTCTACGTACGACGATGTACGTGACGGATGTACGAAATGTAATTGTTTAAATTAAATATGGACTGGCTCTAAAGGACAAGATACCAGGGCCGTAAACCCAGTCTAAAAAACCTTACCTCTCTAACACGTCCGTCAAATACTTATTGGGTATTTTCTTTTCATATCCACACTTACAGTTTTCGATTGAATCGTTAGAGAGCATTGGTAACACTGGATGTACTTCTCTTTCTTGGCTTTGACGCCGAGCCGGGGGGGGGGGGGGGACGTGTCGTTGTTTCTCTTACAAAATACTCTTGTAGTTTATACCCGTGCATGTTGTTTGATTTCGCTCTGATCCCCTTTTAAAATAGATATTTTTATTCTATCTCACGGTTCAATGAAGCGGGCACGAGGGAAACAGCGTGTGGGAGGGGGTCAATACCACCAAAAATATACGCTCTATCTATTCTTGCGGACTGGCATTAAATAGTATTTACACGATGCCAAAACACCATGCACCATACTGAAGATGTCGTCAACATATATTTTCCAAAGTCGTACAGTGTTTGGTCCAAGGCTGAAAGCCTTTTCTTCAAAATGTCCATCCAAATAGGGGCAATAACTGGTGCAACGGGACTACCCATAGCGACACCATCTATCTGGAAATAGTATTAAGTTACTGACCTTGGTATAGGAAGTAATTGCCTTCCAGACCGTTTAAATACATAAATGTGTGAAAAACACGAAAATCTCAAATGTTACATCCGTGTAAATCTGACATTAGTTACATTCTTATGATTGTCGCTGTAAATCTGCAATTAGTTTAATTTTATGATTATGCGTGTAAATCTGCAATTGGTTTCATTTATAATGTCTCCGTAGACACACATAGGCGAAAAGTGTTTCAAATGCGAGATATGTCCGTACGCGACGACTACAATGCGACAACTCAATTTGCATATACTGAAGCACATGAACCAGAAGCCGTTTGTGTGCGAAGAGTGCGGCTTGACATTTAGGTAAGTATAACACACTTTTTGGTACTATTCAACCTCTTGATTTTGGGAATAATTAGATATATGTTAAGCTAACTGTGTTGTATTAATGTCAAACACGTTTATAACCATTTTGATGTACCATGGAGCGGCTGTTTTTTTTTCGGAAGGGCCTTATTCTTGTGGCTTTAATGGCCTTCCAAGAGTTTGTTTTGTGTGTTTGTTCCAATGCTGTGTGTTTTGAAGAAACACTTAATAGATATAATACAAGACCACAATTGCTTGCAAATGTCATCAATGACTAATTGTTGTCAATAAGGAAAATTTATTTATAAATCACTAGCTGTTCCCGGCATGCGTTGCAATGCGTTAGATATTTTTTTTGTTAGAAAACTTCACGGACGCGAGCACGACAGCTCACCAAAGTTTCATCGAAATCGGATGAATGGTTTAGGAACGCATAGAAGACCAACGAAAAAACAAACAAACATTAATTTTTATATAATAGACTAGCTGTGCCCGGCATGCGTTGCAATGCGTTAGATATTTTTATTTTGTCAGAAACCTCATAGCGTTTTGTAACTGTTTATATTTTAAGTGAACAATTTACATTCTGTATATGGTTATATTCTGTGGGACCTGTCACCCGCATCATGCTTCGTGACGAATTGTATAGTAAGTGTTTACCTTTTTTGATCGTTTCGGTACATGCCAGTCCATATGTCAAAACACCAAAACTTAATGGGTATTTTTAGAAACCATTTTGACACCTTTAACATCCACTCAGAGCCTAGCATTACCCAGTTGTTTGTAGCTCATTTGTTTTGTTTTGAATTTCCGGTCATCGAAAATTCAGCGCCCCTTCAAATTTGGTGCCCTGGTCGATTGTCAATCTCGCGCTGTCTTAATACCACATTGTATCTATGGCTATTTGGTTTGATTTTGGTTGATTGATGATGTAATGTTCTGTCCGTAGACAAAAGCAACTCCTCCGCCGCCACCAGAACCTGCACCACAATGAACAATACGAGCCGAAGCCTCCTATAGAGAAGACTCATAAGTGCCACGAGTGTCGGCGCACGTTTGCGTTCAAAGGCAACCTGATCCGCCACCTGGCCGTGCACAACCCGGTCTCGAGACACCACGAGCGCGCGCCCGTGCCGAAGATGGACCGGCAGCGGTGCCTCGAGTTCGCACACGACAAACACGACGCGCACGCGGGCACACCGGTGAGTGTAACACACGCATGCGCATACAACACATAGACAGAGACGCAGATACACACTCAAACACACCACACACATGTGCGCACACACACAGTGAGAGACCACTCAGCCACACTCACTTCTTTTGGCCCTAATGGCCATTCACCGGACATGTATGGTTTAGGGCGAGCGCAGAAGGCGCTCAGCCAGGAGCAAAGAGTGTGTGCAGCAACCAGCCTAAGGGCCGGTGTGTGTTCACGGTGTAGCGAATGTGACGTCCTCGTCTCCGCCGGCGGGGACGGTGTATATATGTGGTCCGTGAGTGTAGTGTAACAACCGCATTGGCAGCAGTAATTGGGTCGTCGGGGTCGTCTAAGACGTGCCGAGGATGACGACGGCAACGGGGAGGGTCATTCCTATCGGGAACATAGGTTAAGCTGTCAACTACTAGGGGATTATGATGGTGAGGGACTCTGTCGTAGGGGGTGGAGACTTTCACGTATTTGACGATGGAGGGAAGTTCCAAGTCCCTGTGGAGGTGCACATTGGGACAGTACCATGGGGGCAGCCACGGCCTTACGCACGACGATTTCCAGGCGAACGATTTGCGCAATGCTGTTTCACTGAAACATTTGCCTACGGCGGCGGCTCCTGCATGATGCTGGCTGGAATTTCCCTAGAGGGAAAAACCAATCTTGTTTTCGTACCTGGGGGAGGCCGAGGAGGAGTTGTGGAAGAGTTTCCGCAATTAGAAATGTTGCAAACACCATGTTTACTACTGTACGTTTCAAGAACAACTGAATCACAACACGCACACTGGTGGCCCATACGTCACCAGCGTGGCGACAGGCTCGCCCCAGTTTACTACTTGTATTCTCTTATTATTTAAATTTATATGGTGGTGACCATTACTTTATTTTATAAATTATGACAAAAGCAGTAATCCATACAACCGTTACTGTGATATCATCGCCTAAATTTCACATTTATCACTATAATTTCCTAGTTCTTTGTGGAAAAAGAACAATTATTTTATTCTCTCTTTATATATTTCCAGAACATAGTGGAAGTGAAGTCTGAAATAGAAATGGACAAGACAATAAACGTGAATATGAACAATTTGAACGGCGGTGAACTGATGACGGTGACGGACGTCGACGGGCAACAGTACGTAGTGCTCCAGATTATCCGGCCGGAGGACGGCGGTGAACAGCAAGGCGCCGTCATACACGACGAACCCACTGAGCCCAGTATGATCATTTTATTTATTTATTGGTGGGCTAACAACTTCGGCTACCACAATCCCTGAGGAACTACACCACCTTTATAAGAGTGGACCCGTCAACCCGCTTGCCCAGCGTGGCGTTTTATGGCATTGAATTTATGGTACTTCGGTGCGCAAGCTCGAGGGGTATGAGCACTACTCTTTGTGGGGTCTAACTTTTTTTTTTATATACTAGTGGGCGGACGAGCAAGCGGTCCCACGTGATGGTAAGTGTTACCGCCGCCCGTGGACACCTGCAACACCAGGGGGTATGCGGGCGCGTCGCCGACCTTGCAAAATCCTATTCACAGTTCTCTTGAAGAACCCCATATCGTAGCTTAATGGAAAGACCCCTTGAGGTAGTTTGTTCCACAGCCTACGGGTTCGCGGTATAAAGTAATTTTTGGACCGAACAGTGCGCGACACCTCCGTATCGAGGAAATGCGGATGAACCGCACTTCTGTGACGGGAGGTGCGGTTGTAGAAACCCGAGGTGGGAATTATATTAAACAATTCTTCAAAGCATTCTCCATTCTACAGGCGGTAGAACATACAGAGAGACGCAACGTCTCTCCGACTGCTGAGGGATTCTAAACCGCCCGTGAGAGTGGGATCGTCTACAATACGAACAGCACGTCGTCGGATGGAGTCACATGGGTCCAATTGGTATTTCGGTGCGCCGGCCCAGAGATGAGAGCAATACTCCATATGGGTCCTCACTTGAGCTTTGTAAAGCATAAGGAGTTGCCCAGGGGTGAAGTACCGCTTCGCTCTGTTCAGCACACCGAGCTTTTTGGGGGCCATTTTAGCCTTATTTTCCAGATGACCCCTAAATTCGACTTTGCTTGAAATGTCGACACCAAGGATTCCGATACTCTCCGAGATCTACCTCCGACACAACTGCTACCCCAAGGGACTTTTCGCGTGCGGCAGGGCAGCCAGCCTCCCGGGGTGGACATTAAAGAGAGATCCCCGGGTTCGGGCCCCCAACAAACCGTGGGCGACCGGGTCTCCCTGATCCCCGCGCCACCATGTCACGTCTATGCGCCTGTAATTCCCCGCAACCGCTGCTCCTCCTTTCCACACGCAACAATCTCCTTTTCGGGACGGCTTCTTCCGCGCACCGCCGGAACACGATGCGGGCCTCGCGGCTAATATGGCACCATTATGGCGGCGGACTCCGACGGAAGGGTGGTAGCTTTGTCGACGGAGTAACCCTCCCACCGCAAAAAAAGGGAACGCCATTGCTTCGTTAGTTAATAGCAGGGTGCAACACTAGCAGGTGAGGTTGGCTTAGGCTCCAAAGATGGTAGGTGAGCCTCTTACACCACAACTTAAGTTTTACAAAGCTAAAGCTAACTTAAGCTTTGTATAGCGACAGGCGTTGCTCCGGAGAGAAGTACTGCTGCACACTATTTAGCACACCAAGCTTTTACTAGCAACTTTTGTCTTGCTCTCCACATTTCGCTGAATGCCATTACAACCTATTTAGATTGAAAAAGAAAAATAATTTCATTCCATCTTCTAGTTCCTAATTTAAAAAGGATAATATTAAATTTAAAAAGAAAAGAAAGGAAACTGGACATTTGTCAAATAATTTAATTTCCATCTCCAAGGGAAAATAAAAAATCGCAATGCTCCACAATTTGTCCTTTCTTGAGAGGGCACAAATAATTGCTCAATATAATGAAGTCATAATATTTATTAGTGAAATATTTAGAAATTTAAAATATTAGTTAGTCCGAATCGAATATGTTTCCGGCCTTTTTATAGTGAAAATAATAAAAGACTTTTTTTGTGTTACATAAATATTTATTGAAGGGAATATTGTCCATTTAATTCGACTATCTTCCACCATTTTTCTGGCAGAGCAATTATCCCATCAATATATATTTTTTTGGTTTCTGAGCGAATAACTGATTTAAATGATTTCTATACAGCCTTCTCTTGAATGCAATTTTACTCCATTTAGAGAATTTTGTAAAGAACGGAATAAATGATAATACGAAGGTGCTATGTCTCGACTGTATGGACGCTGCATTAAACCTTTCCAGGCAAGGTCCATCAATTTTTGTTTAGTCATAAAAATATATGCTTTTTCTATCCATTAGTTCTGGGCGTTTTTCTTCAAGTGCCTGTTTCAATTTTACAACTACTGACAGTAGACATCAGAATTAATCGTTGGGCCATGTGGCAAAAGCTCGTAATACACTATGCCTTTTCAGTCCCATCATACTCATAACAATAGTGTTCATAGTGATGGAGTGGGTTTGGGACTATTTCTGATGGCTCACCTCGCTTAGAGCAAGATCGTTTTCGAACATTGTTATCGTAGGTGGTCCACTTCTCATCGTCAGTTACCAATCTCTTCAGAAATGGATCGATTTCATTTCGTTTTAGCAACACCTCACGTATGGAAATTCTATCCACCAAGTTTCTGTCATTTAAGTCACGCGGTACCCAAACGACTTGCTTTTTTACAAAATTCAGTTTATGCAGGTGACCCAAAACTGTTGAGTGGTGAATGCTAAGATCTTCTGCAATTTGATGATTGCTTATGTGTCGATCTGATTCAATTTCTTCAATGATAACATCAACATTTACCTTAATAAGACGACCACAGCGAGGAGCATCATTCACATCAAAATTACCAATCCTGAATCGACTGAACCATTTTTTGCAGTAATTTTAGATAAATCATCTTCTCCGTAAACACCACAAATCTCTTTTCGAGCACTATAAGCATTTATACGCTTGTCGAAAAAAAATTGTAAAACATTTAATTTTCCCCTTATTAACTTCCATTTAAAAATTGATAAAAAATATGAAAAGACAAAACATTTAACTTTTAATTTCAATTTTCCCCCATTACAAAAAAGTCAGCTGTCAAACGGTATATCACTTTCCCGCCAGTGATCAGTGCTGCCAGAAATATAGCACGCTAAACTCATGCGTTCAAAAAGGCCGCGAAGTTTTCGGACTACCTTATATTTTGTATACTTTATATACCTTATACACCTTATACCTAATATTATGCTTTGTTTTTGAAATTATGCTGTTACTCTATCTGTTACCTACTTTTAGAGACAGATTGTTCGTTTTTGAATTATTCGGGAAGGCGAGGAGGGAAATTTGATGGATCATAGACGAAGCTGACGTCGGCCTGTGATCTCGAATATTAACAGAATTAATGAGAGGCGAATACGTAATTTATAATTTTCGCGGGCATCGGCTAGTGAATAAAGAAATAAAATTATTTTGCAGAAAAGGAAGAGGAGGCGGAGATTGAGATGGAGGCGGAAGTAGAGGAGGAAGGAGAAGAAATACCGCTCGCGGTGCTCGCATCAACATTAACAAAGGTCATCAACGTCGAAAACGATGTCAGCAACTTCTTCGGATTCATCGATGTATGTGAGTTGCTCTATACTCTAGGCTCGACTTTCATCCCGTACTATGATGTACTCGTGTTTAGCGGCACTTGGCAATGCTCCCCATAATGAGCGAATAAAGCTATCGCTGGCGTATCGCCCGTAACAGCCACGTCGACATCGACGTTTTATTATGTGTGACTCTTTAAAGGGGGCATAAAAGAGAGGGGTTTTCGACACAAAATCCATTATATCTCAAGAACTATAAGGTAGAGACATGATAAAATAATTAAACACGTCTATCGAAGTTTTTTTATATTTGATTTGGAAGGGGGCATAAAGGGACAGTTTTCTACGCATTTCCCGTATAATTTTTTTACATTACTTTTAAAACAAAATCCAAATAAATATGTTCTATTGAAATAAACTAATTGTATATTCCAGAAGAATACGGAGTGGTCGGGGCCGCTGTGACTGGTCGCTTGGAGCGATAACGGCTGGTCGTGGCCCGGACCCACCGCACGTCGCGTCCTCACTGCTGTAAAGCTGCGACCACCCGGGTGCCTTCGTTCGCCACGTATTCTCAGTAAACTCATACAGGGTGAAATATAAAATACCGGATTTGACGACTTATGTTAGTATTGTACGGTTGTCGTTGTTTGGACGAAATTACGTATTGGACATAATTTCTTTCGTGAAACGTAACAACATTTCTTCTAAGACTTTTTAAAATTCACCATTCTTTTTGACACTAATCACGTACAATGTTTCAAACCCGACCTATACGACCGTGACGATGAACTTGGAAAAATTATATAATAGTTTTTCGGTTTTTTTTTTTGGAAACAGTTTTTCGGTCCCAAACCTGAACGAATATGACCCCGCCATTGGTTCAGCCGCCAACCGAACATGGTGGATTTTCTTATTAGTTACACACATTTAAATGTAAAACAAGCCCCTCTTACGTATGTGTTCCAGACGTCGATAAAACAGTCATACACTGGATAGTAGACTGCCCAAATTATGAAACGAGTCAAATTCTATCTGGAAATAGAAATACAACACAAAATAAACAAAGAAAACTTGTGTGGTATCTTAGTCGATAAGAGTAGTAGAATAAGATTTATAAAATATTGTTTAGAAATAGTAAAAGATGTTACTATTAGAAATAAGAAATAACCAAAAACTTATGAATATGAATACATAAATATAAAATTTATATTTATATACTGCTGTGTCAAATAAGTACTGGGAATGGTTCAATAAAACAAAAAGTATTCAATAATTCAATAATCTAAATTTATTTTGTCGCCTTCAAAATAGGCCCCATTTGATGTGATACATTTACACCAACAAGTGATCATGTAGTTGAAACACTTCTTGTAGGCACTTTCCGGTCTGACCTTCAGCTTCTTCAGCGATATTTGTGTTGTGGCATCAATGGAAACAAAACTTCTTTCACGAAGCGGAGTTTGGGAACAAAATAAGTTACGCATGGCCATTATATCTGGCGAATACGGTGCTTGGCCGATGACATTCGTTGAGATTTTGGTCAAAAAATCGCGGTGTCCTTTTTGAAGAAAATTCAACTTCGAAGAACAAATGATGCCGCGACGCGCGTCAAGCCTAGAACATCAACTAAAATTGTGCGAACGGATTCACGGATTCGTGTCTATGTTACATAGTATGGTATGAAATGTGCATCTAACAGCTTAAGCTTAACAGGTATAAGCTTCATCTAACAGATCTCGTCACTTGGAGTCCCCACCATCGCTTTCAATATACCAATCTGCTGGTTTATGCAAATATAGACCTACAGTGAGACGACCATCTTTCGAAAACAGATATGATGGCTATGACCATCTTCCATTTTTCGACGACATTACAGCGCCCTGCAAATGTCGACTAGAAAATTATCCTTCCCGTAATAAATCAAGATGTCGTAAATCTAACGATTACCTTTCTATAAGTCTCGATAATAACTGTTTCTATCTTTATCATACCCACCCAGATAATTATGGAAAATAAAATAGATCTCATAAATAAATGAATAAATACATAATTACTGATTATGTTCCTATTTTCACAACAACTGAGACTGTTTAGAAAATTAAGAGTTGATCAAGAAATTATTTTGGACACAAGACTGATTTATGTTACATTAAGACCTTGTTTTGTTAATGTAATATTTTATTTAGTTTATTGTGATAACCCTTAGAGTTAAAAGGTCTTAAAAATATTGAGACTCATAAATAAATGTTACTTTTTTGTGATTTTAGTTAAAGAAGAGCCCTTTAGTTTGTTACAACTTAATTAGATATTTTGTAATGTTATGATTGTTAACTAAATAAAAATTAAACTAACTTAAATATAAGAAAGTTTTATTCTATACCCTAATGCAGTCAATAAAGTAATACAATCAAGATCAATATGAAGCGCTCGATCGTCTTTAGGTAAAACTCAGAGATAACAATCGTGACGTGTTTTTCTCAAATGTTATGTTCGCGAATTTTGAATTGTTTTTTTGGTTTAGTTATCAGTATAATAATCTCAAAAAACTAAAAATTCCAACTAAAGTCCTACAGAAAAAAATCCGGTTCGTAAGGCCTATTACGTTTTATTGAGCAGCTGTTTATGTATGGAGCGCGCGGCGTTGACCTTCGTAACAGTGTACAGTATGTACGGAGACTTAAGAAATTTTTTATTACTTATCAAATTTAAAAAAATAACGATGGTAACTGTATAAAGGGTATACATAATCCAGAGATTCTCATCAATGAACGAATATAATTGTTATCTCTGTCTGTTACATTCCAGCGAATTATACTATATAAATTTCCTTTTATCATTAAAAAGTAACAAACTCCAACGCTAAATATAATCACAGCAGCAGAGTAGCTATTTGCTTTGTTATAAAACTTGTCACTAATTTCAAAATAAAATTAGTCCACTTTATTTTGGTTTACACAATTCAGCCTTGTGATTTCAATTCGGTCCTGACATTATCATAGATCTGGTCTTGGCCAGTAACTATACTCGTATAGCGCTCGTCGAATTCAAGCTTTATTTTAAATGATTATATAAAAAGAATTAGTTGTTACATTGCAAAGATGAAAAAATTTCCTTCGCTTGTGCGGATAGGTGCAGTGAAATTCACCTACTGTATTAAAGATAATCGATCATAATTATCCATTGTTGTTGCTATTATATTATCATTGATATTTGGAAAATCTGTAACGGAATATACTTTAATGAAATCAAAAAGAGGATTAGGTATGTTAAAAATGTTTTTATTCACATAAAGGTGTACCTACAACACAAATTATCGTCAACGCCATAATCAGATTCAGAGTCGCTGGAGCAGTCCTGCAGATTAATAATTAATTCTTGATCACATGTTGTCAAAGTTAACATCGCGCTCCCAACCTGTATAGTTTTTTGTAGTCTCATAGTGCCAAATTGCAACACAGAGTAAAATAACGTATTTTTATCAATGATTTATTTTGTTTCGGTAAAAATTGTACATATTTACTAAATGATAATGTAACATTGGGTGTTAATATTAAACAATAGAATTAATGTAATGAATATTGTTACTCTGCGGAGCTAAGCTACGCAAAGATACTCTTTAAGTCTCTTTAAGAAGTTCAGTTTTTACATTAAAATAAAAATAACCGTTTATGCGTAGTGTTTTGTGATTAAAACAACCTCATAGTAACACCGGTGGCACTGTGTTACTTCAGTATGTGTTACTGTGCCATTTCAGTATCCACTGCAGTGATTTCGACTATCTGACATATCTTTTTTCTGTTGTCTTCGTCTGCCTTAGAAGAACATTTCATTTTGCATTCACCTATATCGCTTTTCGCTACAAGGTGGTTTCGAAGATCGTGCTGAAACAGTTTTTTCTTGTTTTTGATCTAGAAACAAGACTGACCGGTATTGTGCAAGTTTTTTTGCTTTGTTACTCAGCCACCCGTTGACTCTTGCAAGACGTATTCTCTTTTTCTTTATATTTTCATTGACTTCTTCGGTCAAACTAACATCGTATTCAACTATTTTATCGCATTCATCTTGGTTTTTCGGTATATTTTGTAACTCTGCTGCAGAATTTGTTAAACCATTCTCATTCTGTGTGATTCATGTTCGTCATTATTTTCAGCAGGTAGTTGGATTGGCTTGGTAGTTTTTTTTTTTTTTTTTTTAGAGACTAGTGGGCGGACGAGCAGGCGGTCCCACGTGATGGTAAGTGTTACCGCCGCCCATGGACACCTGCAACACCAGGGGATATGCGGGCGCGCCGCCGACCTTGCAAAATCCTATTCACAGCTCTCTTGAAGAACCCCATATCGTAGCTTAATGGAAAGACCTCTTGAGGCAGTTCGTTCCACAGCCTACGGGTTCGCGGTATAAAATTTCTAATACTAATTTAGTTACTTTCTAATACTTAACTGTTATTAATGCTCGAAATCTATTGGGTTACAATTTGGACAGAAGAGTCTGTAGAACTAGAAGATCTCGATGAGCCGCCTCAAAATAGAACTAAATGAAACGAATAACTTCTTTAAGTAAAAGTGGGTAGTTAAATAAACAATTTTCATTAAAAACTTACCTGAGCGGTTATTAGCATAATTTTATTTTTCTTGAATATTTTCATTATGTACCTACTAGTTTTACTAACTTTTTAGCGCGACTTTCTTTAAATCTGTCAGTTTTTTTTTTATCCTAAAATGAAATATTACCTGGATAAACAATTCCGTCTAGTTTCATTAATGGCTCCCAATCCGACAACGCAGATGTGTAAGATTGCTTTGCACACTTTTCTATCTTATACGATCCACGTTCCCATGAATACCTGAAATGCAAGTTTCAGTTTTAGAGAAACTCATGACCGTTATCCTCGTTCCGCTGAAAACTCCACACTATGTCTTTGGTTTCATGATTAATTCCTTCGTCGCTCAGGCAATAAGAGTCTGGAAATCGCTCCCCACTGACATAAAGAAAGCTCTTAATAAAAACAGCCTCAAGAGGAAGCTTCGGGAACAGTAGCACCGAAATTCACAGAGCTAATGGTATTTTTCTCCTTTTTTCTCTATACCTATTTATATTATATGTATGTATATAAGTATTATGTTTACGTGTATATTATCTTATTCATATCTATGTTCTATATATTTAATATCTATTTTTAGTACCTATGTATATTTATATATTTTGTCGTGTAAATTTGCAATGTATTATTATTTATGCAGATTGATTAAACTTTACTATTTAATTTCTTCCGCACCTTCTTAAATGTTTCTCGTTTAACCAACCGTCGACTGGCAGAAAATGCCTTACGGCATTAAGTCCGCTTCCGTACAATATCGTGCAAAAAGAGTAAATAAATAAACGTGCCTCCCGCATTTTTCAATGTGTGGATTGGTTATGCTGTATGCATTGAACCAATATTTATAAGATAATTTTAATCACAGTTTAGGCTTAGGTTTATACTTCAGGTTTAGGCTGTTTTTTTATAAATATTATCACTTTAACCCACTGATTGACATAAGTACTAGAATATCTAGCACTATTTTTGTAGATCCTTATATATTTAGTGCGAACTTTAAAAAAGCCAGTCTGCCCCCTAATGAGCTAGTGACAATGGGGACAGACCGAACCAAAAAGCTTAATCTATTTCCGTCGGGGACACACGTCGGGGACAGACCGGAACAAACCATTAACTCCAGTACAGGGTAATGACCGGGTGGCAGCACGCGACGCGGCGCGGCCGACGCGCGTAGTAGAATACTGCGCGTATAATAAAAGGTATATACCATACCTACTAAAAATCTATATATAAAAATTAATGTTTCTTTGTTTGTCCTTGGTATTGTGCGCACGCCCGCGAAGGTTTCTATATTATCGCATTAAATTGATGACCACGCGAAAGACGTCGCGGGCAACAGCTAGTAATATAATAAAATCATAACAGAGCCGTGTCTCTACATGGGATATTTTTTGTAAAAAATCGTTGCAGTGTACGAACGACACTGGCAGAACCCAAAACAACCATTTTTAGATCTTTTTTTTTTTTTTTTATATAGTGGGCGGACGAGCAAGCGGTCCCACGTGATGGTAAGTGTTACCGCCGTCCATGGACACCTGCAACACCAGGGGGCATTGATGTACATATGACTAGATTAGCAGTATTCATTAGTTAACGTTACCACTTCGTAGATGCCTGCAGGCATATCTGACTTCAGTTGCTAGCTTGACGTCGGTGAGCGTGAACGTATCTGCGGCCTAACGATAAAGTTACCAAAATGGTGAAATGTGGCGTTAAAATTTGTATGTCACGGTCCGAAAAGGATGATAAAGCAAGTGGTGTTACTTTTCACAAGTAAGTTTGCACAATTTTGTTCAGATTTTCCAAAATAACATTACAAAACGAAGTAAATTTATCACGCATTGTGTTTGCCATCAATGTTGCCAGTAAAAACTATTTTGATTTTCCCACACCGTTGGGAGGTTTGTAAATGATGAATGACTGTAAGTCAAAAGTATTAATAGTAATTTATGTTTTTTATCATAATCTTTAATCATCATAAAATAGTCAGTAGTAGGTAGAATGATCTCTTATTTGTTTTCCAGGGTACCTAAAGATTGGCTATTGCCATGTCTGGTGGAAAGTCTTTGAACCCTAATTATGGTCCTATGTATTTAGCTACGAAAACACTTGAAAAAATTCAAACCAATTTGTCGATCAGAGAATTTGCAATTCATTCAGCGGAACATGTGTCGTCATTACAAATGGATCATTCTCTTTTGTTGATCAACGCGATTATTCACAAATATATCAAAATAAGATTATACCACGAAAGTAAAATGTTTACTTTAAATAACAAAAAAGAGAGTAAAAGGCAATTATATAACAAACTCATGTTACACAGTGGTGTTTGATCAATATAATAACTTTTGAGGTTTAAAATAATATATTTACAATTTAATTAATTTACAATTGAAATATATTTTTTTAAAATGATTGTCATAAACAAAAAAAATATTATTCCATTTTAAACAATAATAATTTTACACAATGTAAATAGTCTTAAAATATAATATTTTCGTTAACGCATATAAATATTTTTTCTTCCTACCTGTAATCCTTGTCAATTTCATTAGATCTATATGATCTATTGAAAGTTTCATTACAATCTGTTAATAATACCTGTTAATAAGTGCCTTTATACCCAAGTAATTCATTAATTCTGGGGAAATTATTTCTGACCACTGGCAACTCTCGCCATTTTTTCCGATAACAATGTCTTGTTTCATTTCGACGTGATTAGTTTAAACGAAGAAGTTGTGTAGAAGAAACGAGACAAACATAGTTTACTTTGGAATATTTATCGGTTTCAAAGCTACGTCTTTTGAAGTCGCAAGTGGTTACATATTTCTGAGAACAGTTTGTAAGACGTTGCCACTCTAGTATTTAGAAGCTCACTGCCAGGGGGTATGCGGGCGCGCCGCCGACCTTGCAAAATCCTATTCACAGCTCTCTTGAAGAACCCCATATCGTAGCTTAATGGAAAGACCTCTTGAGGCAGTTCGTTCCACAGCCTACGGGTTCGCGGTATAAAGTAATTTTTGGACCGAACAGTGCGCGACACCGAGGAATCGAGGAAGCCGATATCGAGGAAATGCGGATGGACCGCACTTCTGTGACGGGAGGTGCGGTTATAGAAACCCGAAGTGGGAATTATATTGAACAATTCTTCAGAGCATTCCCCATTGTACAGGCGGTAGAACACACAGAGAGACGCAACGTCTCTCCGACTGCTGAGGGATTCTAAACCGCCCGTGAGAGTGGGATCGTCGACAATACGAACAGCACGTCGTGTCTGTCTGTCTGAACGCGCATCACGCTAAATATACTGGTGGATTTTAATAAAACTTGGTATAGTTATAGCTTATGGACCGGGTTAACATTTGGGATGCTTTTTTCCAGATTGATTATAGAGTTCCCACGGGAATGACAAGTTCACTCGAACGAAGTCGCAGGCACCGCTAGTGAACAATAAGTTACGAAAAAATACCTATTGTGAAAACTGGTACATTCGATTCTGCTCCCGACACTGAACAATCTGATTTTAGTTTTTGCATATGCACGTTGTATATGCGGATAGGTATGTATACACAGCATGTATCCGTATATATCTCTGACATAAGATATCCGCCGAATATTTAATTATTCTGAACGTGCGAGGGGAATTTATTAGATACATTACTAATTTTAAAATCGCCGTGCGGCGTACAGCAGCTTTTCATATTTTAGACTATCCTCAATGTAATCGTGGTACATTTAGAAAAAGTGTAATCGAATCTAATCGATATCAGCCTATAATGTCCCACTACATGACCATAATTCCCCAAGAGCACCTGGTGCGGATTGAACACACTTTTTTTTTTTAATTCCCATGTATGTCAGTTTCCTCACGATGTATTCCAGCACCACCAAGCTAGTGATGATTTATAAAATCCGTACTTAAATAGAAACTTAAAGCAGTAGTGGTTGAAGATTTGAATTCACCACCACACAAATAAGAGCCGAGAATAGATGCCCCTAGCTAGGCGATCACACCTTTACTCATACCTATCTCTGGAGCAGTGATAATGACTTTCTTTTATTCCATTATACTGTCAATTCAATGGGACAGGAGTAGATAGGAGAGAATGAGGTGGGATGGCAAATAGAATCTGGCACATTTGTACGTATGGACATTGGACGGAATAGAACAGAGATGAGGAATGTAATTATATTTTACGGTAGTCTTCTGTGAGAAAAGAGATATCTTGGCCAGCCAGGTGCGACCAACGGCTTGCAACCTGCATTCTCCCTCTACAATTAATAATAGTATGATCGCAATACTATTAATTGTAGAGGGAGGTCAAGCTGTCTTTCCACTGCTCCCTACCTCATACAGGGGGGGATTAAAGGCTCATGAAGCTTGAGCTAAGGTTTGCTTCGGGGTTCTTTTAAGGGGCTACCCGACAAATTTCGCTGTTTTTAAATCCTATAAAGTATATTTGAACATGGTACAAAAATTCTCTAAAAAATATATGATGTAGTGTGGTATTTAATCTTCGCTTTTGAAGTCGGAAATTAAAATAATATATTTATATAAGAGAAAATAAATCATCTGTGAGCCTCTATTCTCGTGTTAAATCCCGATAGCCTCCCTTATTATTTATGGAACTTATACAAATGAAACTTATACTCAATATTAGACAACAATTTTCACTATAATCCTGTCGTTTGGATTTTTGAATTTATTTGTAGTTTTTGAAAAAAAAATGTATTATGTTTCTACGCATGTTTCTGGCTCGCGGTACTCTGCGGGGGCGACGGGCGGCAGTCGGCCAGTGGCCTTTGGACGGGGAACTTTTGTCGCTTTACGCTGTGCTCGCGCAAATATCCTGCCTTTTTATTTGTTATTTAGCGTATTTAACACTTATTTTAATTACCTAGTGCTAGTGCGGACAATATGTGACAAGAGCACACATTTTAGTTATTATTAATTTTAATTTTACATTAGTAAAAGGTCACATTGTTTAGGTTAGGTTTTATTTTCTTGAAATAAAATTGTGACAGGACACTATTGATATTTAGTATAGTAAAAATTCTGTTTTTGAGTATAAAAATCAACAATGCCTAAAATATCAAAAGTAAAATGATATAGACAGCAAAAGATGCAGGAAGTGATCGACGTCTTTCTTGTAAGTACACTTTCTATATTATTAAATTATTAATAATTAACTAATTTATAACTATGGTAATTTACTCGTGTGCTTAGTAACTTCTAATGAATCATAATTCAATTTTTTCTCGGTTCTTTAGATTGATTTTATGAATGATCGGGGTTTTCTTCACATTTATTTTATACTTGGAAAGATATCTAGTTCACAATTTCGACTACCTACCTACTCTGATAGCGATCTAGTGGTTTAGTACCTAAAATAGGTATAGTGTGCATCACAAACGAGAAGTCTGATGTCGATACCCATTGTCAAATAACATGCCTTTTTTACCTTATTTATTTATTTTTGTATTATCTTTTTTTTTCAGAAGACTAAGTAAAAGGTCAGTTTTACATAAAATTTACGAGAACTACGAAAACCAAGATCAAAACTCGGCATCTTTTCAGCCTCGAGTGGATATTGTCACAAGTAAGTAAAATAGACTAGGAGCCCACGTATATTTTCGGAACGTAATTTAAATTCTACTTATTTACTGGTAACTTTTAATTAGCAAATAAAGTTATGAAATAGACCGAAAGCCCACGCATATAAAGAGTGTTAACATGTATGTGGGACCGTATTATGCTTGATGTAATCTACAAAATAATATGTTCTTTTTTTCAGCGCTACCCACAAAGTAATGCAAAGGCAACCTAATGAAGTAGTCATCAACATGGCACATGAAGAAGAACCAGTAGAATCAACCAGTGATGGACCAAATCGGAACCATGAATCTGAAAACCAAAAAGTGGTAATCTGTACTATGGACGTGAGAACGAAAAGACACCACTGACTCAGCTGAGTACTCAGATTAATAAAGAAATTAAGAAAAAATTTGGCCTATTTATTGACAAAGCATTGCCATTTCTTGGTGCCACCCGCGACGGGCTGTGTGGCGAGAACATGGTAGTTGAAGTTAAATACCCCATAACAGCACACGTGATAGGCATAGAGGAAGCTACAAATATAAAAAAAATACGTTTTAGAAAAAGAACAGAAAGTTGATTAAGAAAAAGAAAAAGTAAGAAAGTTAAGTAACAAAAAAGAAACAGTAAAAAAACGGGATTCGTTTGATAAAAGCGGGACATAATAAAAAAGCAAAGTAATTAGTACAATATTTATTAGATCAATGAGATCAAACTATTTTTTGTATGAGTAATATTCCCGTCGGGCAGTTCACTAGGTCGATAAAATAGATCGAATTCAAAAGAGCGTGACTTTCAGCGTCCCGAGCGGCATTGTATTTTACGTTTCAAAAAGCGGGACGTCTACCAACACTGGTTAATAGATTCGATGACATTCGTTGACACTTGTCACTAAAGCCAGCCATTCAGTCCTGCATGCAGGACGCCGCGCCGGCCTCCATGTTGGAGAAGTTAGTCCATATATGGTCCTGCATAGCATCCGATCACACACTGTGTTAAGCTGTTCCAACGTGCAGTAGTGCTTTGCGTGAAAAATGCCACCATCAACGCGCATAAGAAAAAGAACAAAAAGAAAGAAATTGACTATCCTTTATTTACTTCACTTTATTATGTCACAAAAACAACGGAAGTCTAGTTGGGTTAAAAAGCTATTACTAAAACGTGTAAATTATTGTGACGCCACCATGTTAAACGACATTGACGAAGATGATTACAAAAACTATCTAAGAATGAATGATTCAACATTTACCCTCTTACATTTACAAAGTACCTCCAAACAGAAAATACCTCCAAATATCCAAACAGAATACGCTAATGCGTGACAGTATACCAGCAGAGCATCGTTTAATTGCTACTTTACGTTTTTTATTAACCGACAGATTATGAAGATTTAAAATTCAGTTGCAAAATGTCCCCATAACTTCTTGGACGTGTTATACCAGAAACATGCGAAGCTATTATGATTTTCTTCATGAAGAATACTTAAAACTATTATTAAAGAAACAGTCGTACTTATTTATTTTTGTAAATTATAAATTCTTTCATACATTTGAGAATCAATATTATGGTCACACAAATAACATTATAATCTTTTTATTTATTTCTTAGAAACCAAGAAATTTTCTAAAAAAAATTGAGAGATCAATATCATTATTCTCATTTTATTGAGACAGTGGTTGTGATGGCTCAGTCAAGTTTGACATTAGACTTGTCAAAGTTGAAAGAACTTGTCAAAAATGACAAAGCTACCAATATGGCCGTGTGTCTTTTTTAAATTATCGGCGGCAAAGGAATACGCCATTCAATCCTCATAACGACAAAAATGTCAATGAGAAATTTAAAAATGTCATATATTAAAACTAAACGAGCTAAAAATTATATTGGTGGTTCGTTGATCCTTGGAAACTGGACTATCAAAAAATATATAAAAAGCACATGTCTAAAAAATTTGGCCTTGCCCATTGCTTATACTGTAATACACCGTGATATGACTTTTGAAGTACATAGAGCGAAGTTTTTACTTTGAATTTAATATAAGGGGTTTGAATTTTGTATTATATATTCCTTGGGAAAGTTGTCAAGTTTCACGGTATAAATACCCATACTTTTCGCTTACGCTTTAAAAGTGCATGGTGTATAATCTCTACTATCTACGTATTCCTCTTTTACTTATTGATATTTGGAATTGATTATTAGTTCATCAATAAAAAAAATAGAAACCCCATTCTAATATATTATGACCATCGAATAAAGTATGTGGGCTCTTGAACTATAAAATTTATACTTTCTTGAAGTACGACGGGTATCCGTAAGATGTCGTTATAGATGGCGCATATATTATACGTAATAATGTAGAGGTGAGGAAGGTAGGTGGGGGGTGTCAGAATGACGGAATGCTCAAGGCCATTGGCATATGGTAGCCCCTTAAGGTAGAAAAACTCAACGTCTCCAAACTTCCAATAACATATTTAGGTCCTTACCTATGAAAATGCCGTTTTATATGAAAAAATTCAAACAATTGTTATTGTATGAAAATTATATACCTATTTAATTAATCGAAGTATTGTCCATTATTATCAATGCACTTTTGCCATTTTAATGGAAGTTGATTGATGCCTCGGCTACAGAACTCCCGGGGACGGCAATCGATGAATTTTCTGAAGGCGTTATTCACTGCTTCATCGGAGTTGAATTTTTTCCACTGTAAAAATTATTCAAATTCCTAAAAAATGGAAATCAGTAGGGGCAAGGTCTGGAGAGTGCGGTAGGTTGTTGTTTGATAACGAACTTGTCCATCATCGTTTGCAATTATTCACAGTACATATCTGCATTAGTTGTTGTGTCAGATCTCAAGAAGCTGTAGTGGATAATACCTGCGCAGGACCACCATACATCCACCATGAGCTTCTTTTGACTCAGTTTACATTTGGGGCATTGTTTGGCTGTGTCGCCTGGTGACTCAACCATTATGACGAACGTTTACGATTATCATACAAGATCCACTTCTCATCATAAGTGACAATCCAATTCAGAATCCCTTCATTTAATTTAATGGCAATTCAGCAAAGTACGGCAAGTTTCGACGTGTATTTGCAGTTGACTTTCATTAAGCTCATACGGTACACACTTTCCGAGCTGCTTCACTTTTCCGATTTGACGCAAATGAATCAACATCGCTTTGTCACTTATGCCGACGCTGCTGCTAATTCAGACGTGATTTGAGATGAATCCGCTTCCGCTATTGCTTTCAATTCGTCATTATCGACTTTAGTTTCCGGTCGACCGCGGGGCTTGTTCGTGAGGTCGAAATTTCCAGAACGGAAACGATCAAACCAAAAACGCACCGGGCCGGGCATTCGTTTGCGGTGCTTGGCCCATACACATCGTTGATATTAAGTGCCGTCTGTCTGTGTTGCTACTATGACGTAACTCATATTCGAAAATAACGCAAATTTTTAACTTTTCCATAGTCGCAAACTCAACGATATCTAAGCAAAAAATTATTTGACGGAAAAAAAAATGCCATAGCTTTAAATTGTAATTAAAGCCAAATTGAAATTCCAAGCCAAATGCAAGATAACTAAGTTCAAAGTGGCCACTAGGAACTAACGGGGTACTTGGGTTTTTAGAAAACAAACTCACTCCATTCCCTACCTAGATAGGCAAACTTTCGCATGTACATGCGAAAGTAATTGTAGATTACCTGTTCAGCTTTAATTTACCCTAGAATCAGAATCGCTAATAAAGGTCCGAACAATTTTAAAATGCGGGCGCCAAAATGAGATGATAAAACCACCAATATCTTTTATTTCTACGGGAAAATACTCTTAATGCAAACCAATTTACACCTTCAGGAACTTGAGAACAATATTCGTGATAATTTCTCTTCTATATTTAGTCCTTTGAAAATAAAGCTTAGTCGTTTAACAAGAGGATAATGCTGGAATAAAATTTGATTTTGTTAAAAAGTCCTCTTGTGTTCCGTGGGTATATATTATACATATATGGTTAATTGATACTTTTTAAAAATTTGTAGTCGCTACGAAGAAAACTGCATGACAATTATACCTGACTGCTTGAGTTTTCTACGCGCACGGTCAGTGTAATATTTAGGTTTGTAGGTAAACGTGCCTCTGCGCCTGCACGGTCAGTGTCGCGCACGCCCGCGCTCGTGTCCATGTGAGAATACGAACGTTGTTCGGCATCTCGCCATTCTCATCGCAACCGTTTTGCGGACCGCAATTCACTTCAGTATAATTCATCCGTTCAGTAATAACGTGGAGTTCGCGCGTTGAGTACGCTTTGCTTTATCGCAATCAAAACATAACCTCAAATCATTGTTATCGTGAAAACTTTCATTGTTACTTTTCAATTAGACTTTTTGTCTCAAAACGGGAAGTGCGCGTGCTGTATTGCGTGCTGTAAATCGCATGCACAAATTTTCAGTGTTTCCAATTGTTTTTATCGGAGTCGGTTCGCGTGTGTACTGTTTACAAAGTTAGTATTGTTTGATTTTGTGGTGTTCGGTTTGTACCAAGTTTGTGCGCATTTCAACCGTGAACTTGTTGCTGTAAACGAGGCGCCTTTGAGGTGAGTCCTTGATACCATGACAATGACTACTCGTATTTTGTAATGACTTAATGAATAATGAGTGATAATAGGTTATCGGTTAATCTTATCCGTTAATCTGTACTGTTGTTATATCGTCAATTACTATGCTGTTAGTTCGTGCGTAACATTACAACTTCTCGTGTATTTGTGTGATTATTAAAATATTTGTAGTAGCTAAACGATACATTGTTCATATTATTATTGTATTCTAGGTATACGGATATATTTTAGCTGTCGCACCTACTACCTGTTGAATGCTATGTTATTTTGATGTGTCTATTATTAGTTGCCCTTGGTCCTTACCATCCTGCCTAGTTTAAATATCTTTAATATAATTTATTTTTACCCACTAGTAGTCAACTAAAATATGAATATTTTGTTATTCATTAATTACATTGTATACACATGATACAGTACGATCTATATAAAAACAGGTTTTAATGTAAATCATGTTATGATTAAACTAGATCTCACGTGTATTACTAACTCAACCACATATCTACTAGTCTACTTAGTATAGGTACTTTTTTAATAATATTATTGTAACCGGTTCTCTCAAACTTTATGGTAGTCGACGGTTTTACTACGTTCGTCCAAACGACTGCAAACTAATTTCATAATAGATACCTACCTACCTACAAGACAAAAACCAAACACTTGCACTGCAGTGTTTATTATAGTTATTAAACAGCTAAATAACCACTTGATTTACAACTGGTGACCCATCCTGAATTCACTCAAATGATACAATGATATTAATGATTGATTACCTAGGGAATCCAAACTATTTATTCTTATGCTCAAACAGCCTATGTCTATCTGCAATCTGCATTAGTTAAGCTTCCTAAAAGTGAATGAATTTCAAAATCGGTGTAGTAGTTTTTGACACGATATAAAAATCTTTATTCTCATAAGAAAATGATCAGTAACAACGAGGAAAAAATGTAATTACTTAAATAATTAACTTTATTTTTCCACAGCAGACAATATGCATAAAAAACCTACATAAAAAAAACAAGAATGGAGTAGGTATTTATTTCTACAAAGAGGAACCGTCACTAAGGAAAGCCGTTTTTTAAATACCTACATATGTTAAATGACCGTTACTCCCTTATTTCATAGGTAGTACACTAAATAGTTGTGCTCCCTCGTATGATAATTAATTATGTTTTCCTTGCCATATCCCGTTCTAGAACCATGGCAAGCTTAGATTGTTGGTATGTATTTCTAGTGCGATTTTTTCGTGTTTCTTTAGGAAAATGCAAAATGTAGTGCACGTTTCCAACCAGTATCTTTCCAACAAGGACACATGTGTTATACTTGTATATTTGAGTAAAATTCAATAGCTTAGTCTCCCTGGTTAGTGTTTTTGTTGATGTTAAGTAGTTGTAATTAAATAATAATTTAATCACTTTCTTTTGTGTAATTTGTATGTCTTTTAGGCTAGTCTTGTTAGCACAGCCCCACAACTCAATAAGGTAGTCCAAACGTGGTTTTATTAGTGAATAATAAACTGTGTAAGAAACTTGTCGCAGTAAACATCTGACCACTTTACGTACCATTCCACCGAGTGACAATATTTTTCATTTCAAATGATATCTATGCGGTTTAAGTCAATTTGTTTGCTATTCAAAATTAGGTCCAAATATTTTTGATTCTTTTTTGTTATAGCTTCTTTATTAATAGTACTTAAATGGTTTAAAGTTTGTCTTTTTTATTTTCGGCAGTAAATATTTTCGAATCGTTTTCGTTATATAATAGATAAAAGATTGTATTGAAACCCCACAAGACAAAAACAAAACAACTTATTATTGAACAGCTCGATAACCACTTTATTTCCAACTGGTGGGACCCATCCTGACTCCGCTCGGGCGACACTACAATATTAATGATTAACCTAGGGAACCCAAACCATAAGAATACACAATTTATTCTTATGCTCAAACATAGCCTACGAGGGGTGGCAGATAAATAATCTACCTAAGTATGAAAGAAAAGACTGCATGGGTAATATGGGTAGTATTGTCTCCACCGACAGTAATACACTGGTTACATTTGTCAGTAAGTGACATCAATGCAATGCAAAAAAATAATGCAACCAGCCTTTCAGTATCCACTGCTGTACATGGGCCTCCTTATGCACATTGTGCATGGGGGATGAAAGATCTTAAAACGCCACGCTGCCCAAGTGGGTTGGCGAGTCCACTCTTTCAACACCCATGGTACTGTTCTATAGTCGGCCGACACCACACAGTGACATCAAACCATTAAACAAATATTATTTCGTTTGTTCATAATGATCATTCACAGCGGCCTTCAAGTCCCTCATCAGTCGAAAATCTGCGTCCTCTTCATTTTTCCTTCACCATCCTTCATTTATAACCTAATGATTATAAATCAACAACAGTAATCATTTGTTAACAATTTAAACAACGGCTCTTTGGAACAGAAAATGAAAAATGGAAAAGAATGAGCATACGGTCAGTTAGTGTTTACTTCACCCTAAATTACAATCATGTTGGTAGTTTCTAAATGTCTGTATCATAGGCCTTTCTGAGATATCGATACCATTGTATTCCAGAGGAAACATGACCCATGATTAAATTAATAATCTTAGAAAAATTTAAAGTAAATAACAAATTTCTTCTCCAAATCAAGTGTGAAGTATACTTTGTCCTAAATAAGTCTTATAAGACGTTGAAAGAAGAATTTATTGACAAAGACAATGGTCTGAAATGTAAGAAATTTTGTTTTTTTTTTCTTTTTTAAAAAAGGCAGAACGCTAAGGCGAACAATTGTAAAATTCAATTTTAATTGATTGATTAAAGAGGTGAGACGAGACACAAATATAAATAAATAATGAGAGAAGATTCGCATCATGAGAATAAAGCATTATTTCACCTTTCAAGTGCTCAAAAATTATGATAGAGTCGGCTAAATTCATGGTAGACGTATACGAAACATTAGAATATATTATATAATATTGTTGTATAATGTAGAATTGATTTTACTTATAACAAAATCTAATAACTATTTTCAGTGGTTCGAAATTATCTGAAGACTTGAGATTCTATTAAGATCTTTCCGATAGGCAAATTGAATTGCACGGAAATCTATTCAGTTTCTTTCATTGAAGAGGATAGTAATCGATAACTGATAGAGTTAAAGCCGCCAGCGGGTAAGATTGCTAATCTAACTTTGATAACGTATGTAGGTGTACATATGTGTGATTTTACCAAGTCAATCGCGCAGTTATCAGAAATTTCGTATATCTAATCAATCATTCTAAATGTTTGATAATAATTTTAAGTTGATTTTCATAAGTCGCATTTTATTGTATGTGGAAGGTGCAAAAGAAAAAAGAAATTGCATTTTACGTCAGGTTCAGAGACAAGTACGAATCGCATATATTTCGCATTTGAACTCTTTTCGCCGAGAATTTGGGAACGACTTCATAACATTGGGATACATATTTAATGTTTGAATACTGAATGTATTCGATGTAGGTGAGGCGACGACCATTTTTTATCTGTAACGTCGTTGCAATAACTACCTATCTAAATGTTTCTCTTATCTCCTTCATTATATTATTTGATTAGAGAATAAGAGGGCAATCACCCGAGAATCAATAATAAATGTAGGTAATGTAAATTATAGTATCTGTCTATTTGATTCTATTTCTGCTAATAATATATGCATATAAAATTTAATCAAAAAATAAATGTGAATATATAGACATAGAGGAACCTCGGAAAAATTGTTTAAGACGAACCTCACCTACTTGATTATAAGCATTATTATTAGTAATACATTTAATCTTATGATAATAGTTACCAAGGTTTTTTTTTTTATGTACGAAGGCGGCAGACGAGCATACAGTCCACCTGATGGTAAGTGGATACAGTCGCCCATAGACATCCGCGATACATGCCAACATTAGTCCAAAATGACAAATGTTGGCACGCCCCCGGATGCGCTGCCTACCTTTGGAGATATAGGAATGGATTTGGAGAAAGGGTTAAAAAAATGGGGAGGGATAGGATGGGATGGGAATGGGCTCTGGCACATCTCACTCACTACCGAAACACGTACGTACATTTGGGAAATACGATAAAGTGGGAAATGCATTACATTTCAAGGTAGTCTTCTGTGAGAGACGGGTAACGTGGCCAGTCGAGCGCGCCCAGCGGCTGTTGGATTGCAGCGTGCACTCTCCCCCTCACTGCACTCTCCCCCTCACATGTACCCCCCAAGGTACATGATAAGGAATATGACATGTCTCATGATCAGTAGAAGATAAAAGCTGATGTGATGACAGATCCGAATCAATAAAATGCATCCGATAATCAGGACTCTTGGGATTTCCATCATGTTTTCACTAGTATTATTTAGTAGTACTTTTTGGGTACATTTTTAAGATAAAATCTTTTTATCAATCACGAAAAAAAAAAATGAATGAAAAAGAAAAAGGTTTATTGGATTTTTTTTAAAAGTTACAATGTCGTAATGTGTTATCCATTGAATCGATTTGGCTCATCTACGAACTTACTGAGATATAGACCCAAACGATTTTTGTGCCAAATTTCAGTTAATAAATGTGTCCTGCAGTTTGCCCACAAAGTAGTTATATCCGATACCTACATACATATAATCCACAATTACACTTCGTACTTCCACTACCCCACACTATCTGAAAGTACCACCGAATATCAAAGTTCTATACAACGATTCACGTTGCGTCGGAACTCGGAAGTATCATTGACCGATGTAACTTTCTATAGATTGTGCACCAATTTTATTTATTTTTTGCGTTCATCAAATTCTAGGTTTACACCAAATACAAATTTGTTTAGAGAAGTCGAAAGAGAGAAACGGTGCAAGTCATATAGTTACCCAAATATCTGTGCTAGGGTTAACTATTTAAATAAATTGTCTGTTTTTTGTTTATACGGTCTCAAAAATAATTGTATATATGGTGGTGTAGGAGTAATGTGTGAAGTTAAAATAAGAAGTGAAGGGTTTATTTTAGTAAATATATGTATGTCTAATTATTACATATATACAAAATCTATGCATATTCTTATATCATTACATAAATAAATTAAGTATATCTATTATATATGCATTATATATTTTATTATATAAAACGTTAATAAATATTTTTAGATATAGATATATATAGCATATAAATATGTAATTACATAACCTATATATTTATTTGGACATTATTTACTGACTAGCTATTTCATCCCAAAGTGACGACAAATATGATTATTTCATATCAATTGAGTATTGTCTTTTTTTAAGCTATTATCTGTTTTGAGTGTGATTTAAATTAGGATCTACATGATGGGTAGTATATTCTAAAGGTGGGTACAGTCTTGGTACAATGGAAGAGTAATGTCATCTTGCGTGTAAGGTATATACCTTACAGAGATTTAGAAACTACCCACACGATTGTAATTTAGGGTGAAGTAAAGGTACATTATACTTATATCTTTATGTCGGATACGATGTCGCTATCGATGATTTTACTAATTTCATTATTATTAGTTGATCTCATATAGATTCTCAGTATTTAATTACGCAAGCTTTCAAGTTTTGTGACATTTGCCTTTACAAATTAACTTTTTCGCTTTAAAAGAGCTCTAAAATTACACGTTCAAGTTACACAAACGTTAATGTAATAAAAGTGAGTCACAACTGCGTTTTCCTGAGCAGCGTTCATTTTCCGCGCGCTGTCCTGAAGATTTATTCAGCAAATCTGCGGAACGAAAGAATATTACGGTGCGCTATAGTTTTTTATTTTTATTTAATTTATAGGTCAATCGATTGCATTAATTATGGAATATAATATCGGGCAAATGGCCGCCGCGGCTACATTAAGTGACGCGTATTCTGAAGGTTCAAATTTCGATGATAGTCTCATAAATCGGGCTCGATCGGTGATGTTGGCCTATGAGGCATCATTTTTTTGCAGTTGATTTGCATACACCTGGTATTTAACGTAACCCTACAAGAAGAAGTCTAAGGGCGTTAGATCTCTCGATCTCGGTGGCCAGTTGATGTCACCACCTCGCGAGATAATGGGACCTGCAAACTTCTCTTGCAGTATGTCCATTGTTGCATGCGTGGCATCGTCTTGTTGAAACCACATATGGCTAATGACATCATATGGCTATCATCTAACCGGAGCCAAATATAATCGGTTAACATTACCCGATACCTGTTGCCGTTGACAGTAAGTGCAGCTCCTTGCTCATTTTGAAAGAAGTAAGGGCCGATGATGCCTCCGAACCAAAATCGACACCAAACAGTGACTTTTTCGAAATGCATTTGACGCTCTTGAATTTCCCGTGGATTCTCATCGCTCCAAATGCGACAATTTTGCTAGTGAATGAAACCATTAATCTAAAAATGGGCTTCGTCGCTGAAGATTATTTTTCGGCCAAAAGCAGGGTTCTGTTCCAATTGCTTCAAAGTCAGCGAACTACGGCGCAATCTATGGTCATTCGGCTTCAGTTCTTCAGTCAATTGAATTTTATACGGATGCACGGATGAAGCCTCATGTTCCGACGCATAATTCACCAAGCTGAAGTCACAGAAAGACCAAGTTTTTGCGCACGACGATAAATTGACTGTCTCGGATTCTCACGCACACTGTCTCACTGTCTCGGTAATTGACCCGGTTGTTTCAAATTTGTTGATTAGACATCGGATCATCAGGCCGATTATTCTGACCATTAATTCCACGAACTAACTCAACAGTCATTTTGATAGTAGTTTAATTATTTCCATGCGTTGTTGAATCGTATAATTTTCCATGATTAAATGGTAAAGCTTCATAAACATTACAATCAAATATGCCAGATATATTTTTATATAGATGGCCGCAATATGCTTTTAAAAATCGAGCGTCCCTATTGAAAGGCCCGATATAACAATGATGTGTAGAGAGTACGCAGCATTTTTTATAACTGGTCTAATTTACTCAAAACTCGAATAGTTTCTAAAAAGTTTATATTACGCCTCTAAATATCCGTGAGATACCTATTCAGTTACGTGTGCCTACATGTGTTGTACAAATACTTTTTTTCGTTTTCTACGATTTCCTGTCTAACGTATTCCTTGGCCATTCGGTGAGATGTGCCTAAACTGTTCCTGCCATCTCTTACACCTTCGCTTATGTCTATTTTCTTACTCATTCAAATTATTTTGATGATGTCTATTTTTTACGGCCAATTTTTATCGTATCATACAAAATTGTCTCCTTTCTATCGTAAAAATCGATGGAAATTTCTTAAATGTCTAATACCTGTTTCATTTCGGATAGAGTATAGTTAAGCCGGATAGTTAAGAGTAGAGTGCAGCGAGCTGACTATGAAGATGGTATGTACCTGTGACTATTCTTGGGTGTCGCTGCTGTCAGCAATAGTAGTAAAATTTCATCTATGTACTAGATTTCGTTACACCTTTATTTATCGGGCACTCATTATAATATTTTCACTTGTTTCTAGATGACCTAAATCCGATCGAACCCGTGCACGTGTATTTCGGGAGTGTCAACACCACACATGTTGCTTGACGTGTTCTTTATTACTAAAGTTGTAAATTAATATTTGTAATTTATTTGCTCTGACTGTAACACGCTATTGATGTGACGGCCAGTATGTAATGTAATAATTTATGTAATTTTTTATGTATATATCTGAAATATAAATGTAATAAACATTTTTTAAATCTTAAAAACTCTTTTATATATTAAACATTCTCTTGTTTCTACGAGTAATAATGCCAGCCAGTGATATTTTTAAAAATATTTGGCAAATTCTGCGATAATGTTTAACGCATATTATGTATAACTTTCGGCCGTGTGATGTCGTCAGTCTTTAGAATAGCATCAAACCCATCTCTTACCCTTGTTATGATAAAAGGCGAATAAGGGATTACAAAGACGCTACCACAAGCGCTGAGGAACTACATCAACTCTAAAAGAGTAGAGCTAGCCAACGCGGCGTTTTAAGGTCATACATTTCTCAAGCACAAGACAGTGTGCGTTTTTTTTTATATAGACTAGTGAGCGGACGAGCAAGTGGTCCCACGTGATGGTAAATGATAAATGTACAGGCCCATGTCCAGCAATGGACGATACAACGGCTGGTTACGGTATAACACAGTGTGAGACACCCTCCGGCCAGGTGAACCGACGATAATGAAGTCTGTATTTGGATGAGAATTGAATGAGATCGTGTGCGATGACAAGCCTTGGGAGAAGCCGTTATCCAGCAGTTGGCAGACACTGGCTGATGGTACGATGTGTGTTATATATATCTAAAGAACATCGATTATTGAAACTACGCAGTGTCCACGTTTGTTTTCCTTGAAACTATCAGAAAAATCCACGAATTGAATTACAGTAGAATCGGGATATAGCGACGAGCAGGGACCAGTGGTATTACGTCGTATTAACCGGACGACGCACAAAACGGACTGATAATTATAATTTTGTTTTTCATTATAATTCTGCTATAGGAATGTGTAAGTAATAATTTGTCAGTGAAAACAAAACAATCTTATAAATCAAATTTTTAGAACGAGGTTTTTGCGAAAGGATTTCAACGCTCGAATTATCCCTTGATCCATGGGTTACAATACCGAAGTTGTGTTGGGAGGCAGAAAAACTAGAGTTACGCGTTTTAAGTCACTGATGAGGCATGTACTGGACAATTGTCAACCGAAAGCAGGGTCAAGGGCGTCGCCAACGGGGGGCAGGGGTGGGCAGTTACCCCCCTCTAGATATTCGAAAAAAATTGTATTTGTACCTACAATTCATATTTCTCCCAATCTCTCTCATCTTGCCCCCGCCCCCTGGCCCATTGGCTGGCGGTGGCTGGCGACGTCCTTGAGCAGGATCTTTTTTTTCGTTCGTTCACGATCCCAAGCACGTACCCATTTGATGAAAATCTCAGATGTCATCCAGGCCTTGCGATTGCTCTCATAATCTACTGGCAATGACCGTACATTTTTGAAACATCTTGGGCGTTTCGTATTATGTACTTATTATCAACATTTTTTTAAACGTGCCACTCGTGTTGGCTGCAACCATTACAGTTATTCTCTCTTTCGACACATTCAAGGAACACATTTTTGCGACCCCATCAATAACTGTCGAAACACAAACTGTCCCGTGTCAAATCAGTGTTGTGCAGGGAAGTGGGGGTGTGCGGGAGCGGCTCATTAATTATGATTTGTTTGTAAATATGTAAGACGCTCGTCGTTCTAACCGGACAATTGATTGATAAATTACGTCGCTTAAAGCGGTTGGTCGCTCAAAGCGGAGTCGTATCAAACGGATGTCCTTTCATAGTAATTTGTATAAAAACCTAACATGAGGTTGTTTCTACGTCGCTAAAAACGGTTGGTCGTTATAAGCGAAGTCGTAGTAAACGGACTCCACTGTATGTTATTCATGCCGCCTATAACATATAAAAATAATTTTCGCACTGACGTTTATGCGTTTTATCCCGTTACTCTCATACTGGAAACAGTATAAAGTGGTATGACCATTACATAATATATATTCTTTATAGCTCATCCTTCGCATGGTTGCTGATGTGGATCTGTGAATGCGTCATTTTTGACTGATGTTAACAGATGCCCATAATAGGGACCTAGTGAGGCGGACCGTTCGTTTGCTACTTTTTTATATTATCAAAAACTAAACAATTTCGGCAATATGTATGTTTATGTACCATTGTGTATATTCTGTTACTGAATTGTTATTATTTTCATAGCGTGAATTGATATAATCAATTGAAACAATGAACAAATTGTTATATCTGATTCGATAGATTACGACAAGTCTCAGTCGAAAGGGCGGGTTCGCTATTTTCCATATTTTTTCGAAAAAAGTATTGTGATAAAAATTGTAAAGCTTTACAAGTTCGGGTCCTGAGTGACAACATACATAGGTATTTAAGTAGGTATTAATAGAGTCTTAATAAAACCACATAAGTTTACAAATCATTTACTAGCACAATGTAATATTCTATACAGGCGAGGTATTGTGACAGCGGTCAAATGAAGACTAACTCGGCACCATCGAGTACATACAGTGCTGCCGCACAATGTAACGTGAGAAACTAGGGTCGACACTTTTTGACTCTAACAGTTCGGCTGTCCTGACACTGACGATGTCCTCATCGGCATGCCCATCAGAGTCCATGTGTAGCCCTTATATTAGCATAGGCGGTTGCCTCGGTGTATGACATCTTCGTCATACACCGCAAGTAGGTATCCGGGGATCACTACGATACCGCTACCATGCAGTTGTCAAAATAAATATCTATTCATGTACGTCTGCTGAACAGGATGTACATCAGCGGATGTACATGCTGCTCAGCAGGGATCAGTTCGTCACCATCTGCTGGAGCAGGTGTAATCAGCAATACACATCTGCCGTAGCAGGCAACCAATAATAAACATCTGCCGGAGCAGGCAATCAACAACACACACACATCTGCCGGAGCAGGCAATCAACACTACACATCTGCCGGAGCAGGTATACACATCTGCCGGAGCAGGCAATCAACAATACACATCTGCCGGAGCAGGTATACACATCTGCCGGAGCACGCAATCAACAATACACATCTGCCGGAGCAGGTATACACATCTGCCGGAGCAGGCAATCAACACTACACATCTGCCGGAGCAGGTATACACATCTGCCGGAGCAGGCAATCCACAATACACATCTGCCGGAGCACGTATACACATCTGCCGGAGCAGGCAATCAACAATACACATCTGCCGGAGCAGGTATACACATCTGCCGGAGCAGGCAATCAACAATACACATCTGCCGGAGCAGGTATACACATCTGCCGGAGCAGGCAATCAACAATACACATCTGCCGGAGCAGGTATACACATCTGCCGGAGCAGGCAATCAACAATACACATCTGCCGGAGCAGGTATACACATCTGCCGGAGCAGGCAATCAACAATACACATCTGCCGGAGCAGGTATACACATCTGCCGGAGCAGGCAATCAACAATACACATCTGCCGGAGCAGGTATACACATCTGCCGGAGCAGGCAATCAACAATACACATCTGCCGGAGCAGGTATACACATCTGCCGGAGCAGGCAATCAACAATACACATCTGCCGGAGCAGGTATACACATCTGCCGAAGCAGGCAATCCACAATACACATCTGCCGGAGCAGGTATACACATCTGCCGGAGCAGGCAATCAACAATACACATCTGCCGGAGCAGGTACACACATCTGCCGGAGCAGGCAATCAACAATACACATCTGCCGGAGCAGGTATACACATCTGCCGGAGCAGGCAATCAACAATACACATCTGCCGGAGCAGGTATACACCTCTGCCGGAGCAGGCAATCTTTCTAACGTCGGGTCGTCAACGTCTCTCATGTTCATTATTTATTCCTGCGATTCCTCGTCGCTTTCTGAAAGTGCCTGATTATGCCAGGGCTTCATACGATCAATGGCAACGGTATTCTGATAACTTCGCCTACCTTTGGTACATGAGCGTACTGTGTAGCGATCATGTCGTAATACTGTAATTACTTTGTACGGACCAGCATACCTGTCAACTAATTTTCCACTCATTATACCCCTCTTCCGAAGTTTCCGCTCAACCATCACCAAGTCCCCAACCTGGTATTGATGTGCATCTTTCCGCTTTTCATCAAACTTTCGTTTCATATATTCGGAATTACGTTCCATCCTCACTGCTGCCCCAGCTCTTAATGCTGGTAAATCTGGTACAACAGTCGCTCCCACTAAATCTCCAGATAGTCGTGGATGGAGACCACATACCAATTCCAGCGGTGTTTTACCAGTTCCCTTACATACCGTTGAGTTAAGGCCAAGTTGAACTCTGGGTAAGTGTTTCACCCAGCCTTTTTGATCGTATCCCACCGCTGCCACCAGGGAATCCAGAATTGTTCGATTAAATCGCTCAACTTGACCATTGGCTCGAGGCGATGCTACAGCATTAAGTACATGTTTTATTCCATGGGTTTTGCAAAACCCCTCGAACTTATGACTCGTAAAAGCTGTTCCCTGATCACTAATTATTCGCGTGGGGTATCCAAACGTCTTTATAAATCTCTCGAGAATGGTTAAGGTTCCCTGTGTATTAGAGTTTGCAACGGCTTCCAACCAAATATACTTCGTAGACGCATCTATGATTGCTAATATGTAAGTTTTTTCACTATCACAACAGAATGGACCAAGGTGGTCCATATGAAGGGTATGGAATGGTATTGTTGGTTTAGGGATTGGGTGTAGTAAGCCTGGTTGTTTGCCTGGAGGCCTCTTAGCGAATTGACATGGAATACATCCCCTCACATATTTTTCTACAGTTTGTTTCGTACGTGGAAACCAATATTTTCCCTTCAGGGCACCAAAACATTTCTCAGAACCAACATGTCCATTCTCATCGTGGTACAATTTCAAAATGTATCTTCGTGCCACTCTTGGTAATACAGGGATAAGTGAGTCTCCCACAACACGACATAAGCGTTCGCCAAGTAGCTGAAATTCCTTAGTAAGCCCACACTTTTTACCTTTATTAGCTCCAGTTTCTCTCTTAATGTTCAGTATTAGTTCTTGAGTGTTAGTATCGCTAGCTTGAATCGCGTCAATATAATCTTCCTCCTCAATTCTATTAACTTCTATAGGATTACGGCTTAGAGCATCTACATGACCCATCTTTGTTCCTGGGCGGTATTCTACATTAAAATCATAATCTTGTAGCATGAGCCACCATCTTCCGATCCTAGGAGACATATCTCTTTTTACCCACACAGCGCGCAGAGCGTTACAGTCAGTTACCACGGTGAATTTTATCCCAGAGAGATAGACTCTAAACTGTTGAATACTAAAAACAACTGCCAGAGCTTCTAACTCAAAACTGTGATATTTTTGTTCAACTTCACTGGTCTGGCGGCTGACATAAGCCACTGGCTTCCAGACACCGTCCTTTTGCTTTTGAACCAGAATGCCACCTAAGCCTAGCTTCGAAGCGTCGGTATGCACCTGCGTCTCCAAGGTGCTATCGTACAATGATAACACAGGTTCCTCTGTTAATGCCTGTTTCAGTGATTTGAATGCATCTCCTTGTTGTTTTTCCCAATGCCGACTACCATAATTCTTAGTGAGTTTAGTAATCGGTTGAGCTACACTAGCAAAGTTCTTGACGAATTTTTCTGAAGTAACTAGCCAGGCCGATGAATTGTCGAACCTCATGAACATTCGTCGGAATTTTTAATTGTGCAACGGCTTCAACTTTCATTCGCGAAGGTTTCATTTCTCCATTGCCCATCTCATGTACCAAATACTCAATAGAGGTCATTAAAAAGCCGCATTTCTCCAGCATTATCTTAAGACCAGCTTCTGAGATTAGTTTAAGAACTGTTCTAAGATTTCTCAATCCATCATCTACGTCATTTCCTTCGACATTCATCAACCGTGTGGCCCGGAAGCTCACAGAAGGAACATTTCTTAGACTGATTACGTTTCTTAAAGCAGTCTGCCTCCACGTGACCAACACGATGACAAAAGTGACAACGTCGGTCCTCCTTGGGTTTAGTTGTTGTGTCAGTCACCGTAGACTGCAGTCTCACCTTCCTGGCTCTACAGGTTCTTGCTTTGTGTCCCTTTTGCCCACACACAAAACATGAGCCCTCAGTTCTTCTTGAGACGTCGCTAGATTTCCTTGTCTCAAACTGGACGTTACCTTGATAGATGCTCGCTAGGTAGCTTAATAATGTTGTAGTATCCCGACAGCCCGCCGAGACAGCACCGACTTCAATCATTTTATCGCCGATTGTACCTATAACCGCTTCTGTGATTACGTTGTCCGGCAAGCCGCACGACATTCCAACGCCCAATTTTTCGTAATAAAATTTGATTGGGTCTTCATCTACCTTCCTTACTTCATTCACCAGAGCACGCAGCATGGTCAATGTGTTTCTAGTGAATGGGAAGGCTTTAGTCAGTCGGGCTTTCCAATCATCCCATGGTACATCATAATCCTCCAAACGCTCGTACCAATCTCTAGCGTAACCACGAAGTTTTGCAGTGCAATTACAAATTATTGTTCTCTCATCCCACCCGTACATTGTAGCGATGGATTCAATGTTTCTCACCCAGTGGTCTATAGATACTGGGGAGGTCTGCGGGTCGAACTCAGGTATAGCATCATTGCGCCCGAGATAGCGAACTACGTGCCCTATAGTTGGCGTTGTGGAACGGATCTCCTTAGTGGCGCGCCATCTGCGCTTATGGTTACGCCGAACGTTATTATCTTCAGAGGAAGATGACGAGGAAGAGGAACTAACACGCTTGGGACGTTTCTGCTTTTTGTGCCGCCCCATTTTAACAGTATACTAAACTATATAGTTACTATTTATATTATAACAATACTAACGAGTTCACTATGAGCACTCTATAACTTTGTAATTATAATAATAACTCGTGTCCCAGCGTTTAATTCGCTTCCAACTGTACATGTCTATGTAGTATAACAGAGGAACAATATGAAACAAAGAGGCAATAGTCCTATGAACAATAACATGAAACGGGCTCACCAAGTCCTCAGGTACTTATAATGTAAACATCGGGGTACACTGGGTTGCGCGGATGATGACGCAATCGGGCATCGGGTGGACACGACACGGGTCTCCTCCGGTAACTGCGTACTTGCGCAATCGTAGTGCTTTGTTCTACAACTGCATAATAGTCACAAAACACTAACTTCACTGCACTATAAATTCATTAGATTGATGAGCGCAAAGTTCTGATCTCACTTCTGACTAATAGAGTCTTAATAAAACCACATAAGTTTACAAATCATTTACTAGCACAATGTAATATTCTATACAGGCGAGGTATTGTGACAGCGGTCAAATGAAGACTAACTCGGCACCATCGAGTACATACAGTGCTGCCGCACAATGTAACGTGAGAAACTAGGGTCGACACTTTTTGACTCTAACAGTATGTAGATTACACATTGGTGTGAAATTTATTTTGAGACTAAAGTTTATACCGTCGTAGTTTTGAAATTATTGAACCGATTTGGTTCATCTATGAACTTAACGAGATATACCCAAAGTAATTTTCTGACAAATAATCTTTTTTTTCGAAACTCTAAAGTTGTGGTATTCGCAATATGTACAATTCTTCGTAAATAATAATCTTAAGTCCACATTGTCCGTATTTTAAAAAAATAGATTTTTGTAATTTTAGTGAAATCTATTGAAGTTTTTATTTGTTCTAATATGATAACAACTGTTGTCAAATGAGGTGTGACAACAGCTAGGCAAGGTTAGCAAGTGGAACGCACAGGTGTATAACATACTTGTGCGTACATACAAGAGGTATACTTGGATACTTTGGTACACTTCGATATATTATTTTAACCTATGCACATTAGCAATAATATTTTCTCGATTTCTCTGTAGTTACAACTTATATTACATTTACAACTATTATATTACGTATGTTGATGAACATAATAATACATAAAGAATTTGTCTATATATATACAATACTAGCGATCCGCCCTCGCTTCGCTTCGGTTTATAAGATTTTTTTTCAAAATTTCAAAATTAAATATAGCCTGTCTCTATATTAGACACGGATAATGTAGCTTCCTATTTGTGAAATAATTTTTGAAATCGGTTCAGTAGTTCCAGAGATTATCCCCATCATACCTACAAACAAACACACAATTTTACTTCTTTATTATATTAGTATAGATATACGAGTGTATTATAGTCCATGTCTGTTTATAAGCTCTGTACTCCTCCGGTTTTCTTTCGATTTATCTTTTGTTTTGAAGTATCTTTATTTCGGACTCTTTTCCTGTAAGTGGGCTTCCAGTAAACCCTTTTTGGGTCGTATAATTTTATGTATTTTTGTAGTTTCCCAGTATGTTTTTCTTACTTTAAAAAAAATACTATTCACAATAGATCTTTCACGTCGCAGTTACGCCACTTGTTACCCTTTTGGGCCCAAAAGGGTAACAAGTGTTACTCGTGAGTGAGTTATCTATAATATATCCATTATATCTATCTATAAGTTTGTATTTTCTTTACCGTCAACCATTAAATATATATCTATAACATAAATTAGTTATCTTACATTAAATAGTTATCTATAACAAGTGTTATCTATAAGTGAGTGTTACTCGGCCGAGTAACACTCACTTATAACGATTTTAATGTTAAAATCAAATTGCAAGCGTTCAAAGCCGCGTACAAATGCCAGTTTGTTAATAAACATAAATCGATACTATAAAGATAAACATCACGTGACATGTATATTTCTCTGATAAGAAAATTGCTTTATACACATAGTAGGTACCTACACTTAATCCGTAACATGTACGTGGATATGGCTAAAGTAATTTCTTGTAAGTACCTACGTTTGAATAAAGCGTCTGATCACTTCCAAGCCTTATTATCTCTTTTTATGGGATTTGTAATAGATTTTTGGGGACGGAATAATATGAGCAATTTACATGAATGAAGCAATAGATTTTGTTAATTGTATATACATATTGTACTTTGAATTCACATTTAGTGACATTAATGTGGATGGCACACACCAGTCCAAACAATATTATATCGGCGGTAGAAACGGTAGGTTGCTACTTTAAAAAGGTTTGGACAATATTACTATAGTCTGACCAGCCCTAGCCCATAAAATATCGTTTGTATACATATACCGTAACCAGACCCTTTTTCATCCACTGCGGTTTTAGGGTCTGCTGGTCACATCAGAAAGAAAGAAGGAACGTTTATTTCACTACAGCACAGTACACACAAGAATTAGGCAGCAAGACAAGGAAAGAGAATAATAAGAGAAATTTCAAATAATAATTTCACATATCGCAACGCCGCCACTGCACTGAACGGATGTTCATTCAGCTCACTATATCGAAATCACTGAAAGATTTCCGACCCTGATTTTCAGCTGAAGCCCAGTATAATACGACATTACTAGTGGATACGTAGAGATTTTTTTCCGAACTTCTATATTAAAATCGTGATCTCTGGTAATAGATGACTTTATAAGAAACGTACCCAAGGGGAGCTTCGTTATGAAACTTTCATACAAGTCAATTTAATGGTTGACGGTAAAGAAAATACAAACTGAAAAGTTGCTATGCCTTAAATTAGTATGTGTGAATAATGCGTGACAGCCACAGAATACAAGTTACATTTACAATTGGGTTTCCATGTCATGTTACTGTACACCGGAAAATTGCAGAGAAAAATGCTAATTAATGACTTCAGTAATTTCTTTGTCATGTTGCCATTTTTTTCAATAAGCAAAAAGTTATATAAATATTCCCTCTTACAACTCCTGTAGTTATCGCGATTCTTTGTACACAGACTGCACGCTTGTGGAACTCCCTTCCTAATCAATACGAGACACTCATGGAAATCACTTCCCTAATCAAAACGACATAGTTATTTAATCTCCGCTTTTAAAATACTATATAATTGCACTAAAAATAATTTTGTATAAGTATATACTGTATTTATGTATTCCTTTATACAATATTATAAACATAACTTTATACTTTATAGGCTGATACAATTACAATTATTATTTCAAAAACCAACTATTTATTTATGAGACATTTTAGAAGGGACTATTCAATAATCGCATATCTGTTTTTATAGGAGAGCAGATTTGCTAACAAGATTCTAATATTAGTAGGTATATGCAGAAATTTACAGATCACAACCCAATCCTCTTTAGGGAAATCTATATCTAGAGTTTTTCATTTAATGCTTGGGCGAATTTTGCTCTGCGATGAAGTCTCCTGAAATGTTATTGTTTTTATGCAATTCTCGACATCTAACTTGTTTGTCTAAATCTGTTTCTCTGTACGAGTATGTTATCGATTTGCTACCGCTTTTTACCCATTCGCGTTTTCTAAATTTGAAGTAACTTTTGATAATTTTCAAAATATTTTGATATTCGCATTTTATGACGAGCTTCATAACCAAAACACGTCGTATCCAAAAATAGGCATTAAGCAATAACAGTTTCGACAAAATGGCTGTCGTCGTATCCCTAACATCGAGCTCATACTACCCGTAAACGAGCGACAACGCCTTGCTAAGATAATAAAACGTATTTCGCTGAGACACTTCCTATTAGAACGGCGTCAATGTTATGGCGATAGTTAAAGGTTGACCCTTGTACTTTTGGTAGTGTATATAATGTAATACGAGTAAAGACTGGCGTTACGCAAGAAGAGTGGCAAATAGGTTGTTAACTTGATTTTTTAAAATATTTTTTGGTCTAAAACAGGTATGAAACTGGAGCATAAATTAATGCAGAAATAAATTAAATTCCAGCAAACTCAGAAAGTTTTGCGACAAAGTGTTTTTATGTATGGAACACTGGCTGGTTTTGATGTCAATTAAAACTATGACTATCTATAACATAAAAACGAAACAATCAAAACTCAAATTTCCATCCATAATTTTTTACAAGCTGAATCAAGATATCGTATCTCATTAAAAAATGGATATTTGACGGAATCACTTCAGCGCTATGATTAGGTATTATTTTAAATGTTCTTTAAAACCTGAAGATTCTTCTAATATAATTCAAATGGCTTTTGCAGACAAGTGCCCTTCTAAGGTAACTGTGTATCTTTGGTACAATGAATACAATGAATGAATTTTGGTACAATGAATACAATGAATGAATTTACCCGCCCTCGCTCCGCTTCGGTTTATAAGTTTTTTTTTCATTATATCAAAATAAAATATTATATTAGACACGGATAAAATATTATATTAGACGGGACACGGAGACTATATTAGACACGGATAATGTAGCTTCCTATTTGTGAAAGAATTTTTGAAATCGGTTCAGTAGTTCCAGAGATTACCCCCAACATACAAACACACAATTTTACCTCTTTATTATATTAGTATATATTGTGTATTAACAAATCTGGCAAAGTACTTGTTTTTCCTTTTGTATCTAATATAAATTCTGTATTTAACCCATACATGACGACTTGAAGACGACATATTCAGATGACGTATTAGATATTATATTTGTTCGGTATTGTTCGGGGGCTGCGAGGTGAGGGGTGAATTCACGTGCTGCGCGGGCGCGGGTCGCCCGTTAGTTAGTTAGCCTTTGACCCTTCGCCGTACGAGTCGGCCATTGATCCTTATGCGGTACGATCGCAATCTATTGTTGTGCAAGTAGGCTGCACATTTTTGGGAGACCTTGGCGTTCGCGAGTGTACATAGTATATAACAGACAGTAACCAGTGCAGTGTAACGACGACCTTGCAAGAGCGCTATTAAGCGCATCCCTGTTCAGCACTTCCGGGGGCCCCCAGGAATATCGAGAGTAGGTGAACAGGAGGTTACAAGGTCAGAACTTTTAATTTCATTTTCAATTTTTGACTCCGCGTATCGCGGATAAAACATTGGTAGCAGAGCGTGGTTGTGCATATGGACCTTATATTGTGAAACGTAAACATTAGTTAAAAAAGTTCTTTGTTAATAGCAACGTATCCCAAGGTCTACCCGTTGTCAAGTGTTTTTAATCTTAACATTCCTTTTTTTAGTGACTCGGTTTTGTTTCGGTTACCTGCGACGGATAGGTATTGAGCACTTACTAACTTGGAATGGAATTTTGTTTGTTTATATTAACATTTCTCGCAGTGGTTACTTTTTATAACAAGTTGTAAGTTACGTATATGGTAACAGGGATCTATTACATATTGGATTATTGTTTTGTATCATTTATTGTTGCTTTGTAGGTGTGGCCTGTTTGTTTGTTAGGCCACTATCCTTAAACTGAATACTGTATATTAATTTTATTTGTTTGTTTGTACACTTGTTGTTACATTTAGTGACAACCATGTCAGCATTGTCCATTAGTGGAAACATAAAGGCGATACTCCGATGGTTGGCTTCGGCCGCTAGTCTGATTGACAGACCCGATCGTCATGGTGCCTTAATAAAAAGGTATCAGGATTTACCGGCACGGTTGGATAAGTTGGGCCAACATTACGCGAAATTTACCGAGCTTTCGCCGGATCTTGGCTCTGAGGTTGTGGATAGGATCGAGGCCGATGTGAATCAGTGCTATGAGTTAGCTGATTCCATCACTGAAAGGGCAGTCTCCCTTTCGGAGGAGACTGGAGGTCTGCCGTCGGATTCTGGGCAGGGGAAGGCAACCCCTCCGGCGTTGTTGAGCAGGCTTCCCAATTTGGATCTCCCACATTTTGATGGAAGGCTCGAACAGTGGATCGGATTTGTAAATCTGTTCGATAGTTTGGTAGACTCCAGGGAGGATCTAACTCATAGCCAAAAGATGGCGTATCTACGTTCGATTCTTCGGGGAGAACCCAGCAGTCTTATCCAACATTTGGATGTTAACAATGAAAATTATATCACGGCACGTACGCTGTTGTTCCGACGTTATCAGAACGTGAGACGTTTGGCGGACACACATGTGGCACTAATCCTGGCACTACCTAAGGTCACCCGGGTTTCTTCATTAAGATTAGAATTGTTAAACCCGTTATTGGGGGCGGTGAATACCTTAGGTAAACTTGAGTTGCCAGTGGATAGTTGGTCATTTCTTTTAGTCCACATTGTGTTGGGTAAGCTATCTCAGGAGCTAAGGGCCCGATTTGAATATAAATACGGTGGTGATAGCGCAACATATTTGCCCAAATTCGTAGATTTGCTAAAATTCTTAGAGGACGAATGTAGGTTGGCGGATAATTCGGATGCGCCCATCCCGTCCACTTCCCAAGCGCCCCCTAGACGGGAATTGTCTAAGCGGAATGTTCGGATCCCCAGACAACGGTATGCTGTCGCCACTGGCAGCACCTCACCAAGATGCCTATATTGCAAGGCGGAGGGCCACAAGGTGGTCTCGTGTAGAAGGTTTGAGGGTCTGGCGGTCCGAGGTAGGCGGAACATAGCATTTCAGCGCCGCTGGTGCTATGGTTGTTTGGGAGAGCATTTAATTCAGCAGTGCCCTGCTAGATCGCATTCATGTCAGCATTGTTTGGGCCGACATCACCCCCTGCTATGTGCCAATCGGAATGGCATCGACCATAGGGATGGTCGTGACGGTCATGGCGGGGAGGCTAATCGCGGCAGGGTGGTTGCACTCAGAATAGGATCACGGACTCCTCCTCGGTTTGAAGGCCGTCGTTCTCCCCGTACGGGCGGGGGCTCCACTTCCCCTAGGGGCGGGGGCCGGCTAACTCCCCCTCGAAGAGTTGATGATGGCGGCCGCCACGATTATGCTGTGATCGCCGGGAGATCTTTGCCGCCTCGAAGGAGCAGTGCTCCTACCAATTATACCCCTTTAGCGGAACGACCGCGCTTGGAGCGACGTCAGCCGCATTCCCAACGCTCGCAGGGCAACACTACCCCTGAGCGGACTCAGGTGGATCGCCGTCCAGCATACCATAACTGGGACCCGTTAGCGCACGTGGAGCGCTCCGGGGTCAATTGGCCCCAGTTATAGGAATTACCTGCCCACTCGCCAACTGCAGCCGTTCAATCGATGTACGTACTCATGCCAACTATTTCGGCTATGGTACGAGGACCCAAGGGACACATGAGGATTCGTGCTCTATTAGATTCGGGGGCCCAAGGCTGCATTGTGTCATCTTGTTTGGCGAGAAAGTTAGGCTTACGCGTCCACACCGGTACCTACAATGTGCGAGGTATCGGTAAGGTGCAGGTGCGTGTGATCGGTCACACAAAATTTAATTGTACACCTGTCACCTCGTCTCACCCGGAGATTGAGGCGTCGGCAATTGTGTTGGAAGAGATGATTGGTGATTTGCCACAGCAAGAATTACCGTCTGCTGTGTTGAGTGTAGTGTCAGGCTTGGACTTAGCAGACCCTGACTTCCACACCCCAGGCCCGATTGATCTCCTGATTGGAGCGGATGTCCTTGGAAGATTGTTGTGTGGACCTAAGCGGCTTTTACAGCGTGACGGATTAGTCGCTGTGCCGACTTCATTCGGGTTTGTAATAATGGGCCCAGTGTCAACAACTGCCAATTCCCAAGAGTTTGATGATGTAGCTGTAGGTTCAGTTCTCTCTGATGCGGTTCAGAGATTTTGGGAAGTGGAAGAGCCCCCTACAGCTTCTCGGGTTGACCCAGAGCAAATGGAATGCGAGCTGTTCTACCAGAATAATACTGGTCGCCTTCGCTCGGGCCGTTTGATCGCCCGTTTGTTGCGATTCGCTCATTGTTGGAGCTTGCGGAGCGCGAGCGTTTGTATTTTCCCCGCGCAGCCTCTGTTTTGGAGACGGATGCTTATGTTGATGACATTTGTACCGGAGCATCTAGTCTCGAAGAGGCTCGGGCCTTGAGAGATGAATTGATAGGGCTTCTGGGAACTAGTGGCTATGAGTTGCGAAAATGGTTATCCAACTCACCGGATCTCCTTTCCGGTTTGCCGGAGGACCACCAACAAGACCCTCATCTCTTTGAGAATGCGGATAGCTTGAATTTGATAGCCCTCCTTGGAGTGCAGTACATGCCAGTCCACGATGAGTTTACCTACAGAGTCGAATTAACCTCCTCTAAGGTATGGACTAAGAGATCAGTTCTGTCCACCGTAGCCAGGACTTTTGATCCGAACGGTTGGATCAGTCCGGTTATATTTAAGGCCAAGTGTTTTCTGCAAAAGCTTTGGACTGCGGGACTCTCATGGGACGAGCCTCTCTCGGGAGAGTTGTTACACGATTGGGAATCGTATTTCTCATCCGTCCCGGCTATCAATCAGGTTGCAATACCTAGATGTTTCCTTCCTGTTGGGAAATGCTCAGTGTCCCTCCACGGATTTTGTGATGCATCCGAGCGTGGATATGCAGCCGTGGTGTACTTACGCACTGTAAGTACCACAGGGGAGACAAAAATTCACTTAGTTATGTCGAAGAGCAAGGTTGCTCCTATACGGACTCGACATACAATTCCGAAGTTAGAATTATGTGGTGCGGCGCTTCTTGCCCGCTTATTAAATCACGTGTGCTCTACGCTCGGGCGTAGTGTAGACATTGGAACAGTTTTCGCCTGGACTGACAGTCAGATCGTTCTGTGTTGGCTGAAAACTTCGGTGCACACGTTAGAAACCTTTGTAGCTAATCGAGTATCACAGATCCAAGATTCAGAGACGGTTTTAATTTGGAGACATGTCCCAGGGGAATTGAATCCGGCTGATTGTGCTTCTCGCGGCTTAGACGCGCCGGATCTGGTTCACCACCATTTGTGGTGGGGGCCCCAGTGGTTGTTACATTCTGAAGTTGATTGGCCACGTTACCAGTGCTTGGTAACTCCTCCCCCCATTGGTTGGCTCACATCGAGTGTCCTGACTGAGCCCCTCAAGGGCATTGATTTTCTGCTCGATCGCTACAGTTCCTTGTCCAAATTACTTGGCGTGACTGCCTGGATAAAGCGTTTCGTTCATAACGTTCGGCATCCGGAGGAAAAGCGGCTGTCTCCTGTTCTCACGCCAGAAGAACGCCAAATGGCCCTTCTGCATTGGATTCGCGTTGTGCAGACTAAACATTTCGCCTTAGAACTTGAGACGCTCCAGAGTGGCAGACCTAAACTCAAAGGAGCCGTTGCAAGGCTCAACCCCTTTATCGACGCTGAGGGATATCTCCGTGTTGGTGGTAGATTGTGTCACGCCAATTTGCCTTTTGGGGTTCGTCACCCATTGTTGTTGCCCAAAGGTGGGCCCTTAGTGCATTTGTTGGTGACTGACCGGCATATTGCAAATTCTCACGCTGGCTGCAATGCATTATTAGCCATCTTGCAGCGTGAATTTTGGATTTTGTCAGCCAGACGGACCATCCGTGGCATAATTTTCCGTTGTTTGCCTTGCTATCGATTGAAGGCAGCGACGCTGCAGCCCATGATGGGAAATTTGCCTGCAGATCGAGTCAAGGGAACCAGACCCTTTGCCGGAGTTGGCACCGATTTTGCCGGGCCATTCATGGTCAAGACGTCGCGACTTCGAAAAGCGAAGATAGAGAAAGCGTATTTGTGCGTCTTTGTGTGTCTGTCAACCAAGGCTGTTCACCTGGAAGTAGTTTCCGCTCTTAGTACAGAGGCATTTGTTGCCACATTTAGTAGATTTGTTAGCCGGCGCGGACTTCCAGCGTTAATTCGATCTGATTGCGGAACCAACTATCGGGGTACTGACCACTACCTTAAGGATTTATATAAGTTTTTAGATGCTAACCAGGTAGATCTTGGAATGTCCCTATCTTGCCGGGGCATCACCTGGCAGTTTAGTCCTCCTAGCTGCCCCCATTGGGGAGGTATTTTTGAGGCAGCCGTGAAATCAGCCAAAACTCACCTAAGGCGCGTTATCGGAGAAACGGTATTAACGTTTGAGGAACTAGTAACGGTATTTTGTAAAATTGAGGCCGTCCTCAACTCGCGCCCTTTGTGTCCGCTCTCGTCAGATCCTAACGACTTGGAGGCTCTAACTCCAGGTCATTTCTTGATAGGACAGCCACTTAACGCCCTGCCGGAGTACCCATTTACAGGGGTAGCTTCTAATCGTTTGTCGCACTTTGAATTGTTGCAACAATTGTCCCAGAGTTTCTGGAAACGTTGGTCTCTGGAGTATTTGCACATTTTGCAACAGCGCGTTAAATGGACTGATAAGACCCACCCACCAGGCATCGGTGACCTCGTTTTAATCAAGGATGCTAATTTGCCGCCGTTGTTTTGGCGCCGGGGCCGCATTGTTAATTTGTTTCGCGGAGTGGATGGAATACCCCGGGTTGCGGAGGTTCTAGTGGGTGGCTCAATCCTGAAAAGAGCGGTCACCTCTCTCTCTCGCCTGCCAGTGGAGTAGCATGCAGACTTCTTCTGCATGGGACGGGGGTTTGTTCGGTATTGTTCGGGGGCTGCGAGGTGAGGGGTGAATTCACGTGCTGCGCGGGCGCGGGTCGCCCGTTAGTTAGTTAGCCTTTGACCCTTCGCCGTACGAGTCGGCCATTGATCCTTATGCGGTACGATCGCAATCTATTGTTGTGCAAGTAGGCTGCACATTTTTGGGAGACCTTGGCGTTCGCGAGTGTACATAGTATATAACAGACAGTAACCAGTGCAGTGTAACGACGACCTTGCAAGAGCGCTATTAAGCGCATCCCTGTTCAGCACTTCCGGGGGCCCCCAGGAATATCGAGAGTAGGTGAACAGGAGGTTACAAGGTCAGAACTTTTAATTTCATTTTCAACTTTTGACTCCGCGTATCGCGGATAAAACAATATTAGATACAAAAGAAAAATCAAATATCAAATTGTTCAACAAGATACTTGATCAAGTATCAACATGCTCTGTTGATACTTGATCAAGTATCAACATGCTCTGTTGATACTTGATCAAGTATCAACTTGCTCTGTTCATACTTGATCAAGTATCAACATGCTCTGTTCATACTTGATCAAGTATCAACATGCTCTGTTCATACTTGATCAAGTATCAACATGCTCTGTTCATACTTGATCTTGTCATATTGCTCTAAAAAGAATTTTCTGCCGTTGTGTCATGATTTGTTTATCCAGTATACGTATTTACATGTAGGTACAATAGTCTCATACATACAAATATACGCGCGTTGTCGCATCTGAATTATATTGGAAGGACCCATTGTTACGCAAACAAATATGACAAAAAACTGACTTTAAAGACGTGCTTAAAAGTCTAAAATAACCCTAATATACTATAGTTATATTTGACCGGTGACTAATATACTATAGGCCACTAGGGCCCACAAGATTTAGACATTCCGAAAAAAACTATAGTTATATAGTATACTAGTTTCAAAACAGAAAATATAAAATATCGAGTTAGTTTTTTCTGATTATAATGAACGGTAACAACCTACTTTTTTATGGACGAATGCGGCAGACGAACATACAGTCCACCTGATGGTAAGTGGATACTGTCGCCCATAGTCATCCGCAATACATGCCAACATTAGTACAAAATGACAAACGTTGGCACGACCCCGGATGCGCTGCCTACCTTTGGAGATATAGGAATGGATTTGGAGAAAGGGTTGGGAAAATCGGGATAGGATGGGAATGTACTTTGGCACATCTCACTCACTACCGAAACACGTACGTACATTAGGGAAATAAGAGAAAGTGGGAAATGCAGTACATTTCAAGGTAGTCTTTTTTAATATGCCGCTTTTTTATTTATTACCACGAGCGATTGATTAGCCGCCCTTGACGCAACGAAACTTGTTAGAAAATCTTAACCAAAATCAGTAATCCATACCAACAACGAGGTCCATTTGTCCAGAAAACGTCACATAATTATAATCTATTATATATATCGCGTGGTCTTCATATTTTATTACGATATTGTCGTTATCAGTGTTTACAAACATTGTGACAATGATAACCTTGCAACGTAGTGTACATACCAGTACGTTTAGCTGATAAACATCTTACATTATTTCCTATGAGATTTAGTAAGAATTAATTATACAATCATTATTGTAGCGATTAACCAGTTAAATATTTTTAGATATTTAGGTAAATGACTTCGCATAAATCTGTTTACGACGTTTACTAACTCTTCATGAGAGAGAACAAATCGACTAGTAAATTCATAAATTAAAATATTTTTATTTAAAGTAAATAAATGAATATTTTGAAGCACAAAACACTGACTATATACTAATACGAACATAGTAAACACTAGCTGTATACTAGGGATATTCCGATTATTCGTATTCGTTTTGGCGAATACTGACTAATTTTCAAGTTAGTAGGGCGGCCAAATGACTTATGAGGAAATTCCGTGGGACTCACTCGGGTTATAGCAATACCTAGCAAAATCTTTTAGATCATGATCTGAGTACCTACGAAAAATAGATGTTGCTCTCCTAGACTGTGGAGGGGGGAGTTATGGCGTCATCAATTGGCCGCAGATGCTGTACTTTTAACTTTAAATATCTCGAGAACTACGTAACCGATTTTCATATTATGTGAAAGCTATGTAAAGTATGAATAAAAACTTTGTGTTTATAAACTAAAGTCCACGCGGACGAAGTCGCGGGCAACAGCTATCACAAATATAAGTAGTATTGATAGTGACTGAAGGCTTTAGTGAAGAGCACGTGCCACGTTAGTGACGTGCCTACGTCCTTACGGATACAATGATAGATAGCGATGAGTCAAGGTGCAGGTATATGACGTTTAGATCATATGATTTGAATGTACGTGTGTATCAGCCGCCAGAAATGATTCTTAGGGATTTAGTAGCGAGAAGTTCGGTAAAGGACAACAATACTCAAAAGAGTATTGTTGTGATTTGGTCATGAACTGCCTATCAAGCTGTAGGAAAAAATATATGAATAACGACAAAATCACTTTTATTTTAAAAAAAAAAAATAATAATAAATAGGGCAGAAAGTTATATTTAAGGAATATAACGGTTAAACCTTGGAGGTTTTTGTAGTATCTATATAGATTAAAAAAGGAATTTTGTATACCTACTTAATTTGATCATGGTTAATAAAAAAAAAAGAGATTTTCCTCTTTTCTGTTCTATTTTTTGTATAGATGTATAAGTAGGTATTATATTATTATCATATAAGAAGATATTTACATATTTATATAAATATTTATATGTATTACTATACCTGCATTGTTCTGTATATGTTCATGTTTATATGAGTTACGTCGATTCATTTTCTAATTAAGAAGGTACTTATAATACTAACTTTACAATACAACTCTTTAAAATCTCTGTTTACCCAAAAGTTGACTGGTAAAGAATGGCATGAGACATTAATTCCGCTTTTGTACATTTTGTCTGCGCAATTAAGTTTAAATAAATAAATATAGAAATGTCATTTTGTAGTTGGATAACATATAACATCAAATTCAAATAGTACTAACCATTACAGTAAGAATAGTAAATAATACAAGTATAGAAGGGAATCCTTTGTGCTTGTCCCAAAAGTCACAAAATAAACACTTACCCTTAGCCCGTAACGTCCCTCTGTCGGTCGCCCAAGGATGCCGTGAACCCTCACGTCACTTATTTAATAATTTATTATATGCGTATACCTATTACGTTATTGAAATTATAGTTATTTAAACGTTTAATTAATTATAATAAACATGAAATCGTTTATTTATATATTAATTATAAAAAGCAACTTGGCAATTGTGCGGGATACGTATGCACTTACACGTAGTGCTCGTGTTTGTACTTCGCACCAACTGGATCGCCTGGGGGTGTGGACTGTATAATAGGTTTTCCGTGAATATTCTTAAATAAAACAACTAGGCTTTGTTCTTCAATAGAGCCGGGGTAGCGCAGAGGTACTTGTTCTTCTTCTTGTTTTTCTTCTTGTTGTTGTCGGAGTGGATGCCGCTGCGGAAGTGAGGTTGACCGGAAATGGTCCGCCTTTTATTCATTTATTGGCTTCTCCAATCTCCGGCCAATTACGGGCTTCCCCCACCACCGGTCAATGACGGGCTTCCCCCACCACTTGTCCATTTATGTACCCCTCCCGCTACCCGCGGGGAATCATTTATTTACCTTTTCTTTATTCGTTATACACGTATTTACATTGATTCAATAAGATCCTAGTATGTCCTCACCTACACTATCCACCAACGATTTATCCTGATAAGTATGCAAAGACATACCAGGGATCACTCCATTATTAAAATATACAACATCCCATAAAACTTAACACTAGTTGCGAAACTAACTATATACACATCTGTTATAAGTACCCTAGCCTTATGTTTCGTCGTTAACACTAGTTGCGAAACTATCTATATACACATCTGTTATAAGTACCCTAGCCTTATGTTTCGTCGTTAACACTAGTTGCGAAACTAACTATATACACATCTGTTATAAGTACCCTAGCCTTATGTTTCGTCGTCAACAGCAATGTATCAATATGTTTAGAACCCGCACCATAAGAAACCATTTTATGTACAACTTCTACTGTCAAGTCTGTGTCATGCCTTCTCACTCACACAAGCGTAGAGTCACTTTAGGAGTGCGTGCGAGAGCATGAGAGAGGACACCATTTTTGGTTAAAGTCCTGAAGACATTTTTTTTGAGATATCTTATTTTTATCAAAGTCCAATTCAAAATGGTGTGCATATGCGCAAAGGTAGTTGACGGTTTTACTATACACGTTTTAGCACCGGGTTTGCTTGATTTAATTTTTTAAAGTACACAAGTGGAACTCAAAAATGTTACAGATAATAAGTAGGTACGGTAGATACTTAGGTATCTTAGATTTAATTTACACTAGACTAAGTATTTAGTTTTAAGTTTCCTTAAAACTAAATACTAAGGCATCAGGCGCGCGGCGCGGCGGCGGGACTCTGACTGACGGCTTGTATGATACGACGCAAAACTGTAGGCTCGCGAACTATTGGCGAGCGAGTTTCAATTCTCTATTTGCATTATTTATTATTTTTATGCCACTACATAAAATATTATTCATTGAATTGGTAGGTATCGTCTATAAAGAGGATTGTGTTTATTTAAATCGAATCATCGAATAAAGACTGATTCATAACAAATCGATTTCTGTAATTCAAACACAAGTGTCCTTTTTATTATCTGAGCGAGCATGTAATAATTGATCTGTAAAATGTTTCATTTATTTTGCTTTCTTCAACATTTTGTATACATTAATATTGAGATGATGTTTATGTCAATATGAAATTATTTTTCCAGCATTCAATGTTAATTTCTACTTATTTGAATTGTTAATTTTTAATGGACAACCTTTTTACTGATAATTCCGATCGACCTTTAGGAAAATTGTTACTTAATTTTTGCAAACGTAGTTTTTTATAAGTCAATTTAAATAAGTATCTATATTTATTATTACATCAATTTAAAGTTATCACTTTAAATTTGGTATTTAAATTTGTTATTTGGTATCCCAAATAGTTGTAATATTGATTATAGCGCAATTAGATTTTTTTGTATTTTGTAACTACGACGTGTTAGCGATACGAGTCGGAATAGATTGAACGAATAGTGCGAGATGTAGGAGCTTAGCGCCAACTGCGGGAACGCAGTGACGGACAGTTTGCGTTATTTGCTGTTATTATGTTTTGCTGTGGTTGTAATGCATTTTCTGGCAAAAAATTGATATTTAAAAAAATCACAATCATTCGGTTTACTTCGAGTTAATTTTTTAGATCTAAAACTAATCGATGACAACTCTCGATGATGTCATTTCTAAAACAATCAAGGCCAAGTGATTTACATTTAATAATAAATCAGAATTTGAAATACATATGTTACACGGTAATGTTTTAAAGGTCATAGAAACATAATTTCAAATTTTCATCCTCATTAATAGCAACAGAACCTTTTTCAAATTAATAGTAGAATTGAGAGAATTCATAAGGAGAATGTTTTAAACTAAAACAAAATCTTCTGGCGATGTCATAGTCAAATGTTGTCTGCAACGGAATCCCGGAAATTAGCAAATGCATTTGCCAAATATATTTAATTTTATAATCTGTGTTCTTTATTGAGTTTGGCCGTTAAGATTAGGTACTGTAAGAAATTAATTATTATGATGTAAGTTGTATGTAAGTACTTGTATACTTGTATTATTTACTATTCTTATGATAGTAGGTAGATACAATGGTGTTGAATGCAAAGCTTAATTTACCGCGTTCCTAAAAACGTAGCTGGCTTCATACTCGCAATGATGTGAATACCTACATACATTATATGAATAGGCAATGGTTTGAATAGGTACGTACGTCTTTCATACATACGTACACACATACGTATGAAAGACGTAGGAAACAATCTGTTTACGTTTTAATCCGTAATTCCTTTTTGTGTTTTCCTAACAATTTAGTTTATAATTTCATCTCTAGAGGCAAAACTAAATCTTTACATAGTATAAAACAAAGTCGCTTCCCGCCGTCTGTCCCTCTGTATGTACGCTTAGATCTTTTAAACTACGCAACGGATTTTAATGCGGTTTTCATCAATAGATAGAGTGATTCAAGAGGAAGGTTTATACATATAGTTTAATATTGTTTTAACAGAACCAAAGCGAAGCGAGGGCGGTTCGCTAGTGCTTTATAAATAGTTGTTCCGTAATTAAGTATTTTTAATACTATCATTGCGATTGGACGTTACGTAACTACGTCGCACGTTACGTAACACCGCATTTTTATTCTATTTTTAATCCGATTTTCTATCGAGTAATGTATGTAAATTGTATTATGTAAATCTTTCCATCGGAGAGATTTATTAATTAATTACTAAGATTGCTGAGGAATTAACGGTCCTATGTGTTTCTGCCGACGTCTTTTCGTAGGTTTACAGATACCGTCGAGCGATTGTCTATTTGTTCTGTATGTACGATCCGTACGATTGATTGATCGAGTTAACTCGATTGGAAAAGTAATTCTCGTACAATTGTGAATTCGTGAAATGGGATACGTGAATCAATCGATAGCCGTGGAAAACTACTCCTGAAAAGTATTCACCTTTATCTAATTTGGATAGGTATATTAAATAAATACCTAAGATATACTTAGTGATGTCACCCTTTTTTAACATCCTCTTGTAAGACACATGCATTCCTTAGTAAACCACTGAGGGATTTCGGGCAATAATTCGCCACGCGGTGGGCCCAGTGCGGATCAGATCTACATGCTTCATTTTAAAATATACTTAATATTATAGTAATACTAATTACTAAATATTACTAATATAGTTATTAAGTATACTTAATTACTATAAATATACTTAATTTACTTAAATTATGACGGATACCTTTCAAAAAAGATACAATAGTACTGAATGAGCAGAAAATCGATGGTTGTAAATTTAAAGGTGGGTTGGGTTAGGTTTAGGTTGTCTGGTGTCAATAACGAAATAAGAGTACGTCGACTTGGTGATGACATTTTTCATTAATAGGTTGTTTTGTTGATCATGATTTGTTGCTCATTAAATATTTTTTTGCTGCTCGTTTTAATACAAAGTTTTAAAAAAATACATTTTTATCTATTACCTTGGTTACACTGCCACACTTGGTTTACAGACTCTACGAATACGTAAAATAGTATGCAATTAAAGTCTATAATTTTAAACATTAAACATAATTTTGGAGGGGGAGAGTGCACGCTGCAATCCAACAGCCGCTGGGCGCACTCGACTGGCCACGTTACCCCTCTCTCACAGAATACTACCTTGAAATGTACTGCATTTCCCACTTTATCATATTCGCCAATGTATGTACGTGTTTCGGTAGTGAGTGAGATATGCCAGAGCCCATTCCCATCCTATCCCTCCCTAGGTCTCCAACCCTTTCTCCAAATCCATTCTTTCATCAACAAAGGTAGGCAGCGCATCCGGGGGCGTGCCAAAGTTTGTCATTCTGGACTAATATTGGCATGTATCACGGATGTCTATGGGCGACAGTATCCACTTACCATCAGGTGGACTGTATGCTCGTCTGCCGCCTTCGTCCATAAAAAAAAAAAAAAAACCGGCCATAAATACCGTTACAATAAAGAAAATAAATATTAAGTTTACCTTATTTATTTTACTCGACGTTGCAGTTGAGTTGCACCAACCATGTTCACGAGCTGACCGGGTAGTCCACGTCGAGGGTTGCGAGCAGTTTCATCAACTACCCACATTTGGTCTTCATATTCCGGAAAGTTGCCGCACACAATACACAATATAAAGTAGCGTCAGATGAGAAATTGCGAGGTTAAATTATATTAAATTTATTAATCACTGGATTGTGACCATGGTTGGTTCAACGCAAACGAAACGTCGAGTCAAATGAATAAGATAAATATTCGCGTTGAGACCGGTTTAAATAGATAAATATGTGTGAAAAACGCGTAAATTGCAAATTTTGAAGTACATTTTTGTTGATATTTACTTATTGTTCAACAATAATGTAATGATTCTTTGGCAAGTTTCAAACGCATTGTAGTCGAACATTTTATTTTGCATTTGTTAAATTAAATGGTTTAATGTTCTAGTTAATTGTAATTTAACATTATTTAATTGGATTTATGTTCATCCAACTTTAATTTTGTTTATACTCGTATTTTATCATACTCGCATGCCTTTGTGTTCAACTTATATGCACCGCTTAAAGTATTGCACACCGTATGTTGAATTTATAAGTTTTTATCATTTGTATTTTTGTAAATAAATAAACATAAAATTGTCAAATTGTAATATAATTATTTTAATTTAATTTAGTCCTATTATTATAATTCTAATGTTACTGAATAGAAGATAGTTTCACAACCATTCAATACGGGAGCGTTCTTCAACTTTAATAAAGAGATGTCATCGCCAGGCTACTGTAAATAATGGTTCTCTTTGAATTGCGATATCAGATCCATTATTAGATAATCAATTTATGTTATGATATTTATGTTTCCCACAGTAGATCGATGAAAAATATAATTATTATATATAGTTTTTAACATCTCTAGCCATTTTAAAACGTGACAGTTAAACTATACACAAGTAAGTAATTTAAATTAAATGTTGAGAGCATAATAATATGAGAAATAGATATAATTCTTTGTTTATAATAATATTATGTATTTTTTTGTCGTCAAACGAATAAAACAAATTTAAAGTAATACCATACCTATTCTTGCATAATCGTGAAATTCAACATTCGATTATTCTATGAAACATTCATAATATGTGACTAATATGACACACTAAATTCTGCCCGTGATTACGTTCGCGTGAACTAAATGTTACAAAAGTTTAATGGGCTTAGTAGGTAACAAATATAAAAAAATGGTCATATTCGTTTTATTTATGTCACGTTAATAGAACTAAATATTGTTTATGAAAATAAAGTTTTTTTTACAATTATTATCTATACTAATATAATAAAGAGGTAAAATTGCGTGTTTGTTTGTGGGTGTGTTGGGGGTAATCTCTGGAACTACTGAACCGATTTCAAAAATTCTTTCACAAATAGGAAGCTACATTATCCGTGTCTAATATAGGCTATTTATATTTTATTTAGAAATTTTGGAAAAAAATTAGAAAAAAAAAAACTTTTAAACCGAAGCGAAGAGAGGGCGGGTCGCTAGTTATTCATAATCCTGCTATGTTATCAAAATGAGACATACCACCACAGTTGACCGTTTATTCGGTACCCGACAGATTCTAGTTTGGACAGATTCTGGATTCGACGGAAATTATCATCGAGTAGAGAACCTTTTTTGACACCAACAACTGATTTAGTTCTTCTTTGAGTACATACTTACAGGCCATTTGAGTGACTAAATAATACCATAAGCCTGTGTCTCTCCACTGCCGGATGTAGGCCTCTCCCAATGACCGTACTAAATAATGTCCAAATATAATTATCATTATTTATGTTTAAAATTTAATCGTAAAAATTTATTATGATTGAAAATATATATTATACAACACAGTGAACTGCATAGTTAATTTAAAAACAACGTGTGCGGTCAGGGGAACCCCGTCAGAAACGAAGATCCTCATGCATTTTTTTAAACTCCAAATATAATTCCAAATAATCTGTATAGGTTTTGAACTTAACGCATCCGTATACTTTCATTTTCAGGCATGTTATAACCATAATCTTAGTAAACTCTAAATTCAATCGATGTATTGCAAATATCGATCTATTTTTCAATATATCATTCTAACATCGATGTCACTATGCGATATATTTATTACATCGACAAACAACGATACGATTCAGTGAATCAGCGATGGCGATGTAGTCAAATCGGATATTTTCGTTTCGGATCGAGCGAGGCATGAGAGAGAACTAGCGATCGGCTCGCTACCGAATACCGACGAACTGACACGATCGCGAGAATCGCGACCATACCGTGTCCGAGCGAGAGAAAGGCGATAAAGAGAGGCTTATGAAGGGGGTAAAAATCTTACGTGACATTACATTTTCTCTCGAATCACACCTACCGCAAGCCGCGTAAAGAAACCTCGTTCCAAAAACGGAAATGTCTGACATACACGAAGTTAAGATTTATCGGACAAGAAAAAATCTGTTGAGGAGTGCTTAAACAGACTTGTGAGATTAAACAAATTAAATATGTTTGAACACTACGAAAGAAAAGGAAGATAGAACGGACAGGAATGATTAGGAAAGAAACAGATCCAAAAAGGAAATATTCAAAACTATTGACAGATAAAGTTAGATTTAAATGAAACATTTAAGAAATGCATTTTTTAGTGTAAAGTTAAATATAAATCCCAATAAATTATACGATTTATATATTTATAAAATAAAACCTAGTTTATTTTTTATTCCGTATGTAGGTACTTTGTCGAATACAGAATCTGACCAATCCAGAATTTGTCCAAACTAGAATCTGTCGAATGAGCCGGAACACCCAGACTATGCTGTCGGACAATAGAACCTCTATTTCCGTTTAGAAGTTTTGGCGTGACGCCCGAATAAACAGACAAAAAATTAAAAAAATAATGTTCCACGTCAGTTAAATTGTCTGTTTCACCCATTTTTGAAAAATATCTTCAATGTATGTATAGAGTTTGGCAACGAACGATTTTATTTTTATTACATACTTAAAAATACCTATATGATGTTATATATGAAATAGCTGCGATCGTAAACCACTCGTTTAATAAAAAAACGAAGATAAATAATCATTCAATAATTTATTGCTAAGTAAACTGCATACGAGCAAATGGGGAATGTAATGTGCATTTAAAAATAGGATGTAGCGAAAATCTAGGTCACTACTGCCTTAACAGGCAATGATAAGTATAGTATGTGAGTCAAGCGTAAGGAATTTAATTTATGTAATGTGTACGTAGTAGAATATTACAGTGTCATGTCATCTTACTCATATGCCTCGAGGATTACATTTGACTTTAATTACATATTTATGAAGTGTTTAGTTAGTGTACTGGATTCGTGAACAGTAAGGGCGAAGTCAGGATTTTATCCAGGGTGGGCCAAAGGCAAACAATTTTATTCAGGGTGGGGCAAAGCAAACAATTTTATCCAGGGTGGGGCAAAGCAAACAATTTTATCCAGGGTGGGGCAAAGCAAACAATTTTATCCAGGGTGGGGCAAAGCAAACAATTTTCTTATAATTAAATAGAGGTAGTGTAATGCAGAAAGTCTGTTACATAATTGTCCTTATGCCGGGGTTTAGGCGCCCCAACATGCCCTACGCCCATAGTGAACAGAAACTTCAACGCGACACTTTATCAAGCAATTTGTTTTTTTACGGGACTTAGCCATGTAAATATGTATTGTTGTAAAAAAGAACGTTCGACGCTTGAGCGCTGAGTGAGCACTCATAATAGTGTGCGTTATAGTCCATATTTTTAATGTTTAATAGTCTTAAACCCTTGTATTTGGTCGACTCTAAAACGGTTAAGGTTAATGCACTAACACAGCGCATCAGCGTTCGAGTACTAAAACATTCAGCGCTCGTTTTCACAATACTATAACGCATATGTCATCCATAGGTTATTACTTATTATACTAATTTTGGTAATGAGCTGACTGGATAGTCATTTCATCATTCAACTTTTTTTATTTAACCCACTCCAAGGTATAAACCAAGTCTCCTTCACCCCATTTGCTTTTGTCTTGTGCTAGTGTCTTGTGTCTTGTATTCAGGTCTTGTTTGTCGCTCTGTTTATGCTATCAACCCACCGGGCTCTAATTTTGTACGTAGTTTCCTTTGTAAGCGTTCATAATTCTGCACCGTAGGTCACGATGGGCATAATACATTGATCAAACAACTTGGTTTTTAGGCACTGGGGGGACATATCGACATAAATAGAAAAGGTGAACATATACGGGTCCGTTTAAGGCCTGTTCAATAGATAAATATTATATGAATAACGCGTAAAAAACTATTTGTTTGAGCTCCATCAATCTTCCAATCGTCTCTACGATTAAGTTTTCTTGATTGTATGTTGTATGATCTTCATAAACATGATTGATTGTATAATGTGTGTGACAAAATATTTTTCTAGTTATAACAGGCTACGCAGCAAAGAAATTGCAAGCCTATTCTGATAGACTATTTGAATATTTAAGTTAGGTAATAAACAAAAAAAAATGTCGATTCACTTGTAGAATTTTATCGAATAGTGACGTTCTCAAAATTTTACAGTGACCTTTATTCTACTAGTATTTTTGTATAAACATTCAATATAGGCCGCCAAAAGTTTTCTTTGTTTGTCTCGGACGTGCCATTTTTGCGGTATCGATGAGATCATTCTGCATAAGCTGTTCCAAACGAGCACATACAATATACTGAAATCCGTAACAGAATACAAACAGAACACAATAGCGTTGAATTTTTCATTCTAAACGACAGTCAAAAACTAATTATCCAAATTTTATCCAACACTGTATAAAATGACAGATCCTTTCTCTTGGTACAGGGCTTGAATCTTGCGCAAGATAACCTATAGCTGCTTCTCCCCGTAGCAATTTGTATTACAAAGGGATTAATTACTGACATTACGAGTATAAACAGTATCTCTTAATTTCATTCTGAAAGTTTCTTTAAGGCCCATTAGTAATACTTTATGTAGTCTCGTGCTTATCTCTTGACTTTTTCTCGATTGGATTTCTTATCTTTTGTATTTTTCTCGCAGCCGTATAGGATTCCTTTTAGCTTTCTCATCCAGCCTCACAGGATGGATTATCAAGTCATCGGTCCACCTGGTTGTAGGACGTCAAATGCTGAGCTTGCCGGTACGTGGTCTCCAGTCATGGTCGTAGTCTCCGGTACATTGGCTTTATGAAGCGAGTATCATTTCTATGACAGATATGACCGTCCCATTGTCAATTCAGCTTGCTATCTTTTTGTTTTCGTTTGTTCGTTCTTATTTAGTAGGTATGATTTCTAATGTATATCATACCATCAGCCTCCACTCTCTCCACTGTTGGATATAGGCCATTCCCAAGGACCACAATCACACACGGTCTTCTGTTCTTTTCATCCAGCCACTACTGGCGATCCGATATCTTATGTAGTAGTTACCGTCAGATTTTAGTTTCATGAATGTGTTCTCATCTGCAGTGGCAGTAGATAAATCTATAAATAAGAAGAAAATAAAGTAAGCAGTGGCTTTCTTATATTATTATGTGGAAGTTTTATTTATATTATTTTAAAATTTTCATTCACTCTATAAACGAACATTCCATCTGTGGCTGATTGTAATGTAAAACACGTAGTCATCCACTGTTTTCATGAAGTAGTGGAAATGCACCTTTCAACTACAAACATACTTATCTAATGATGCCTATATGTCCAAGTTTATTTATATGTCCAGGTTTATTTATATCTCCAGTATGGTGCAGTATCCAACTTAGAGATTACGTAATAGGTACTTAAGAGGTGGATTAGCATCTATCAAAATAAAAAACTGGAAAATATTTTTCGATGCTCGATTATGATTACCTGCATGAATACTTACACTACATTACACTGTTGACACGGCTTATCAGTGTGTTGACCTTTTTATCTGATGAAAGTGAGTGCATTGTTTTTGTTGCACCTAGACGACTTTTCTTATAATTTTTAAATATTACACTTTATTTTTAATGCGAAATTCAGAAATAATCCAGGTGTAAGTGGTATAATGTCAAATCTTTGTCATTTGCAAGCATTTTCTTTTCTTTTTCAACAACATTTCTGTTTCATTACGTATTTAAAATGTTTTCGTTTGTTTTTTTATTTCTTTGGAATGATTGACGTTTTTCGGCGTAGAATGTTTATCAACAGAAGACTGCTTGTTTGTCTCTAACATTTGGTGAATATTTTGTTTATTCTACGTTTTTGTGTTGTAAAGTTAATCATTTTATGTACAACCTTATTTGATTCTAAGTCACATCGTTTTTGTGGTTATCTTCGATTATGCTTATCAGATTATTGATCTTATTACTCGAGAAAGTGGTGAAAATGAGTTTGGATACGTAGTCGTAGTTTACCTATATTAAAATATCTAATAAACCTATTTACACAACGATCAACGAAGTAGAAAGTTACAACTTGTACCTAATTACACATTTACAGTTTGTTTGTAATATCAGAATAATAAAGTTCACTAAAACTGCTATTATTTTATCTGGAATCATGTAAAGCGATAAAGCTTAATTAATTAATTAATGATTCTTTTGTTTGTGTGACTCATTATCTATGTATGTATTTTTGGTAAAAGCGAAGTAAAGCAGCCATTGATGTAGAAAATTCAAGATAAACAATGAGTCGTCCAAAAAGGGCATTTCAAATATAGAACCTGAGTCATACAAACTTTTGTATATTTTCAATAATCCCATAACTTTATAAACTACTTTGTTTGGAGTATCTTTTCGCGTTTGAAGTGAAATAACTAATAAGAGTTTCATTTGTTTATGAATAATTTATATAATTTTGACTCCAGTCGATGCCCAATATTAGATTTTCAATATTCATACCAAATTTTGGTGAATTTACTCCGCTCCGTTGATATTCACTGTTAGAATAAATACTAAGAAATGTCTTTGTTTAAAAAATATTTGGTAAAATGGCTTCACATAAACTTAAAATGACAAGAAACTTAAATTATAATTATTTGGCGTAAAGCAGAACTTACTAAAATGTGCGTAATTTATTATAATCTGCTTGGCGACGATTACTATATAATAATAAATAATTATATAACACCGCATCCCACTTTGTAGTAGGTACACATATTTGAGAGGTCTCTAGGCCTCGCCAAATAGTTGAAAACGTGTACCATATGGACAAATGGTATTTACGGTATGGCCAAAATTATTGTGGCCCTAGTGACCTTTCAAGAATCACCGGGTACGATTTGCAGTTAGCAAGAAAATCTAGATTTACTCGTAAATTTGGAGTTCATTTTATAGTTGGTCGTGTTGTGTCGTCCGGCTTTAGAATATTACCACCAATGGGTATCGTAAAAGGCGAATAAGGGATAATAATAACAAGTTTCGTCAGCAAAATTTTTGGCGGTTCCGTGTTCACATCTCTACCCAACAATTTGATGTTAGGTGTAGTTTCAAATCCTAGTCGAAATTATCAAAATTTATCGTATTAACTAGCGACTTCGTTCGCGTAAACTTTAGAGTAAGTCTTATTTTACTTTATTGACCTTGATGATGATTACCGTGAGAACTCTATAATAAATCTGGATAAAAAGTACCCTAAATGTTACCCCGACACGTAAGCTCTCTATCAAGTTTCATTCAAATTTGTACAGTGTGTACAGTACAGTGTGTCACCACTGTGTTTTCGTGGCGCGTTCGGACAGACAAACATAAACTCTAAAAAATGTTGTTTTGGACTCTATATCATTCATATGTATTTAAAGAAATGTTTTATGTACAAACACGGTTTTGTTACGATTTTATTATATGTATAGATATAGATTCCTTATTATTTATTCCATTTGTCAGCATGTTCCATTTGAACTCACGTTCAACAGTCTCACGATTCTCATCATGAATTTAGAAGTCATCATTAGCATCTAAGAATCCTCCGATTAGTTTCACACAGTCATACATACACAAGACTGTTTAAATAAACTCCTTATCGTCTCATATTTGTGACTGACACATGTATCCGTTAATCACGAGGGCAGAGCTTAATGCATCTGTACACAATCCTTATCAACGCGTATACTTTATCAGCTCAACGTGGGCGTATTTAGATAACGTCAATGGCTTGAAGAGATTTCTTTTATCAACTAATCATTGAACCGGTCAACAATAACTTTGACAAACTTTACCCCTTACTGTGAAATATTGTAGTTACCCGAAGCTTTAGTTGGGATTATCCTGAGTTCTGTTGTTTCTATTTTGTATTAGGGTTGCCCCTTGTCAAGTCAAGTGTCAGGCTTAAGAATTATGTTATAGGTATTGGAATTCGAAATTAGGAGTAGTTACTATATCAAGTCATAATTACTAGCTGGAAATTTGTAGCAAACCGTACCATACTTACCATACCATCAGCCTATGTCTCTCCACTGCTGGATATAAGCCTCTTCCAAGGTTCGCCACCACACTTGATCCTCGGCTCTTCTCGTTTAACCAAACGACTGGGCCTTTATTCGTTTGGTGTACAAAAAAAATAGTTTATGAAATAAATAATAAAACAATAAACAAATTGATTGTGTGAAATTTGGAAAACATTAATATTCATACATCATCGTTCACGATTCTTTTTTTATTTAGAACGCTTTACGGTATAAGCCTCTCTTACTTGCCATTTGCCTTTTGTCTTGCGCTAGTTGCATCTATAAAAAAATATTAAACAATTGCTTAAGCATTTTTTTATACAAAGAAGGTGGGAGACGAGCAGATAGTCCAAGATAGTAAGTGAATATTGTCACTCATATATGCCAACGATATATGCCAACATCAGTCAAAAATGACAAACGTTGTTTTTATGATGAATTCATGAAACAAAAAAGGCTATCGTGCTAATAATAAAAGAGAGAATAATACCAAGGAGAGTGGCGCGAACATATCAGAATCATACAAAAGTAATCGAATTAATAAATTCATTCACTTCTAATATTTTACTCAGACTACGTTACAAATATCACAATACATCACTATTTGTAACAAACAAAAAGTGAAACACGATGTAACATTGTAACAGCGCGTCACGGATTGAAAAAAATAATAGTTTTCTTAATTATTAAAGAATATTTAGGGCTCCAAACAATTACGTGTAGTGTGAAATTGCACTTTGTGGTTTAATAGTGATAGTTTATTAAACTTCAAAAAGTTTTTCATGCGTGGTGTTTGTGATAATCAAATAAAAGCGTGGGACTGCGTTTTTCGTGTGCTTCCAAGGAGTCCTCCTCTGTCCTCAGTAAACCTACTGAGTGACTCCTGACTTACCTTAACGGGATTGGACATTGACAGGATACGTTTTAGACTTTGAAATTGTTTATTACGAAGAAAATTTGACACGGGCAGAATGTACTAATTGGACCATTGCCATTTGCCATATATGAAAAAAAAATTCTTGGAAGGCTGTCTATGTTATAGAATGAAAGTGAGCAGACAGTGGAAGCTATCGCCCATGGACATCGCGATATGGGCATATTGGAATGAGTAGTTTCTTTATACTCTCCATTTGATGGGATAGAATAGGATGTGATGGGAAATGGACTCTGTCATATCTCACTCACAGCCGAAACACGTACGTATATTGGATGGAATAGGATAGGGATCTGAAATATATTACATTTTATGGTAGTCTTCTATGAGTGTGGGATTGGCCAGTCGGGTGCTCCCAGCGGTTGTGGGTTGTGCACCCTCCCCCTCATAACAATATTAATATCAGTTATTGCAAAATTTCAGTTACACACCATTATCTTGGTTATCTCGGCCATGTCAATAACACTTAACATATAACTGCAGCTAAGTGCCTATTCCATATTGATAAAATACGTGGTTAGCAGTTTAGTACACATACGAGTATAGCGAGAATAACAGCTTACCAGCCACTTGGTTCTTATTAAGTTTTTATATGAATATATCGTATATGGTATGATTAATGCAATAATATAATTAGAAATACTTATAAGAAGGCAATGAATTTTAAAGTAAGTGGAATTCTTAAGTTGTAGTACTTTTTTAAATAATTTTATATTCGAAATTCTAGAAGGAAAGTTTAAGAATATCGAATATAACACGATGTTGTGACACCTACCGCACGTTGCAAATCCACAGCCGCTAGGCGCACTCGACTGGTCACGTTACCCCTCTTTTTTATGAACCAAGGCGGCAGACAAGCATACAGTCCACTTGATGGTAAGTGGATACTGTAGCTCATGGATATCCGCGATACATGCCAACATCGGTCCAAAATGACAAACGCTGGCACGCCCCCGGATGCACCGCCTACCTTTGGAGATATAGAAATCGATTTAGAGAAAGGGTTGGGAAAATACCGTAGAATGTTCTGCATTACCCACTTTATCCTCTTACTCCAGACACAATTTTTAAACACGTTATTAATTATATGCAAATTTCAACACCCGGGTGTACCCCTTTAGGGGTTGTATTTTGAAAAATTCCTTCGCAGTAAATCTTTACATAGCAAAAGGAAGCTTCTCCCGAAATTCTAAGTCCCAAGCTTCAGTACTTTCAACTCTGCGTTGATGAATCAGTCAGTCAGCCAGCTAAGACATTTCATATCTAAGAAGTATGTTAATTTAGGATTATGAAAAGAAGTAAACACTTAAAGTGGTCTTGATAATCATTTCAGGAATGTGACTCATGTTTTCACGAGTGGCTTTTGTCAATACGATACATGTGCAGTTAGCGTTTATGATGTCGTAGCTCACGTGTTTTTTGTCATGTGAAAATAATGTAAACATTGTGCATGCGTGAGATACTTATGTTACCGTTGCCTGCTGGACATGGGCCTCCCCATGCATATTGTCTTGTGCATGAGGGATGTATGCCCTTAAAACGCCACGCTGGCCCAGCGGGTTGACGAGTCCCCTTTCTAAGAGATTGTGCAGTTGCTCAGGGCTTATTTGTTATTTTATAATATGGCTTTGTTTTTTCGTAATAGCCTTTTACGACAACCACGGGAAGAGATGGGGAGTGCTTTTCTAAAGTGGGCCGACAGCACACGGCTTACCTAGAGAGGTTAGAGTGCACCGAATGTCGATGCTCTATCGGCCGCGTGAGAGAAAATATGCTGTGCCTTGTCAGCAGCTCGAGACAGACTCTTCCCTTGTCGGCGGTTTTTCTTCGTTCCACGAGCAATTTTACTAAGTTACTAGGAGCACAATTTAAGCAAACAAAGAATGGGGCAATTTTTCGAGGGCCTTTCACTAGAGCAACATAATCCCCGTCATAAATTGTCGGCACCTCCATGGAACAGTAAAAAGTATTCTAAACAATATAACATTACAGAAAAACGTGTACAGATAAAAGATCACCATTTAAAACTCAAGTAATTAGATTGTTTCAAACTATAATGTTCTCGGACAGTAAATGAACACACAAACAAAAGAAATTGCAACTAATAAAATTTCAAAAGAAGTAAAATGGTGTTTCTGTACGTGTGTTCTAAGGACATAAGGTTTTGACTTTAAAATTAAGTAATAAAACCATTCTAAAACTAAACCTATTATCTTACGTGGGTGTGTCTGAACAAATCAACAAAACACCCTAAAACAATTCGAGACCTTATCTTAATTAACTTAACGTGGGTGTGTGTGAAATAGTCTAAGTAAGACTAAGTAAGTGTCTAAGTAAGACTGCCGCCCATGCACATCCGAGATTCCTGACAACATCAGTCGAGAATTATAAATGTTGGCACGCCCCCAGATTCAGCGAGTAGCGAGAGAATAGGACGTATATCGGAATGGGGACTTATTACACTTCCTATTCACCCTTCGGGATGGGATGGAGAGGAGAGTGTTATGGGATATCGAATTCCGTTTATCTTATTTTACTCAATGGGACGACATGGGATTAAGTGAAATGGAATAGAAAGTAAGACGAATAATGAGATGAAAGACTTACTTTGTCTCATTATACACTTCAGTCGTTGGCGTAGTATTGTGGAGTAGTGTCGGCCGGCTTTAAAACAGCACCGCCCAATTTATTTTCGTGGGTGTCGTAAAAGGCGACTAAAGGATAACAAAGCAGCTACCACAAGCCCTGAGGAAGTACACCACCTCTAAAAGAGAGGACTCGTCAATTCGCTTAGCCAGCTTGGTGTTTGAAGGCTATACATCCCTCATACACATGACACTGTACATGAGGAAGTCCGTTACCAGCAGTGAATAATACAAGGGCTGCTGATGGACCCTCTTAAATCGATGGGATGGAACAGGGAATGGGCTCCGTTATATCTCAAGTAGTTAACAAGTTATCAACTCTCGAAAGAAGTTAGTTAGATTTCTTCTTGGCTGGTGTTACTCGGAGCGGCTGTAGATGCAGCATGCGCCTTATCTCGATTAATAATAATGTCTTTAATCATTATTGTTTAAGTTATCAATTTATGAAACGTCTGCCTATCTTCTACCCGCCTACTCCATCTATTGAGGCAAGTCCTAAATACACGAGAAAAACATTTAATGGAAAAAACAATCGTATACACTTGAAGATAATTACATTTAACCACGCAAACTTGTTCTCCCGGCAGATGTAGGCAGAATTATGGAATATTCCTTTTCATCTTATATGGTGAAATATATGTAGACCCTTTGATAAAAGTGTAATAAAGTACCTAGAGGTACTTAATTACGAGTTAATTACTTAATTAGTACAAGTCTTATTCATAGAACATGATTACATGGCACTGATTCACAGCAATTTCTTATGAAGCGTCATGTTGTAGGAGGTACACAGTATAAGATACAATGTTTACAATACAATGCAGCAGTGCTTTAGCAATCTCTATAATTTTGTTATAGGTTTGTTTCTTTCCAGCTAATAATAACTTTGTTAATAAAACGGTCAAGTGTTGATTAAACAATTTTTTTAATAAATAAATATAAACACGTGATTTGCATGGCGAATATTCACGCATATAAAGTATAATTATGTACTTTAGACTTTGTCCATATGACCTGGTACTTTGACATGTAAATCTGTTCCCATTTACGAAACATTTAATGATTGATTATTTACTAATCCCCCTTAAAAGTTGTAAGGATGTAGGCTTCCCACAGCAGGCTCCAAGTTTGATAGACTTTATACATAGATTTCCAAACTTTATGTTAATCCCCCACTTTAATCCAACTTTCAGATGAGGGCCGAAAGTTTACTTAACTTTTCTGATCGGCTCATACACATGAGACCACACGGTCTCTTAGACTTAAATTTGTAGCAAAGTGAGAATTTGTATTTTACTCATGTGGGCACAACCATATTTAATAATATTTTTGACTGCCTCATGAGAGCAACCTGTAGCTGGGCTGGTTCCAATTAATGTTACATGTAGTGTCGGTTCGATGACGTATGGCTCTTTTCCTCTAGCTCAAGTAATTTTTGCTTGCATTTGTAGTAATATGCAATGATTTGAGACAAACTCCGTTGTTTTTTTACATCAGTAACAGTAAGTTTAAATAAGCTTTGTTGGCGGTTCCTGATAACATATGCATGTATTCTGTTGAAACTGTGAATGCTGCAAAACTGCATTCGTAAGGCGAATTCTTGACCAGTAGTGGCATGTATTAGTCTTATTTCTAAGTAAATCATGTCTCTCCCCTGTTGGATATAGGCTTCTCCCAAGGACCACCACCACACATCTTCTTCAGCTTTTCTCATCTAGCCACTACATGTAACTTTCTTCAAGTCGTCAGTTAATCTGGTCGGAGGGCGTCCCACGCTACGTTTCCCGGTATGTGATCTCCATTCGAGGACTCATGTAACCTGCCCATTGCCACTTCAGTTTGCTGATTCCCTGAGCTATGTCGGTTACTTGATTTTCTCGTTAAATTTCTTCGCGTCGTGTCTTAGGGCTTTTATACTTCCCGAAATGGAAAAGAAACCACACAGCACTTAATCAACTATTTACTATTGATCCGACCCGACACCTATTCATAATAAATGAAAACGTTGTGTTATCTTTGAGGATATGATTGTGATGATTACACAGTAGCTTGTGCGTTTAAAATTCTACAGTTGCGTAATACATATTCCATGTATCATGCTCGTTAAATGTTTGTTTGTTTAATTTAAGACCATATGTTTGCGTAACATTGTCGAGAACTGAGTCAATAGAGAATGAAATTGTCGTGAATAATGCATACGAATATTTCATTCATTAATGAATCTATCCTGAGGCGATAGTGTGTATTCCTTTAAATATTTTTGAAAATCTATTTATAGATATTTTAATGTATAATACACTGTTATACAAGAAATACTGACAGGGCCCAAACCGCTTGTATTTTCCGAACTCTAAATTTTATACATGTAAGTCTGTCTAAATAAATTAAAGCGTAACCACGAAAAATTATTTTAAAAATATATTTGGACATTGATGTTAAGTGAAAATTCTTTTCTTTAAAGTTTTTTGGAAACAGTTTTTGTTTATTTGCATTTGTATAGTCAATATATATTCGAAATATCGACGCCAAGAGATAAGCAATAGAAATTGCAAATGATAAAGGAGTTGAGACTCGTCTAACCTGTTTACCGTACGATACTATCAAGCTACGAGTAGGTATGTCTCTCTGCTGTTGGCCTCTCCTAAGGCTTGTCATTACACACGATCTTCAAAAAGGCAAAAAGCTGACAAGAATGTATGATATAAAAACACATCTCATTCATATAAATTAACATATATGAAACTCTAGACTTGGCGACTCCAAGTTTTTTCATAAATTTAATATAAATTAATTAGTTTTTTCAGCAATCTTGGACATTTTAAGATGTCAAAAAATATACCTATTTCAGAGGAAACGACTTTCGATATTCGAATAATCTAACTGTTGTTTACCAGCTGGCTGGCAGTCCAAATGCAGTCCGTCTGTATACAATATACCCTACTGTTCTATTAATACTTACGCCTTGTTAATACTTACGCTTCACTACATCCTTTCCCATTGTGGCACGACGAAGCTACAGGTTATGGAATTATTCCTCACCATAAATCGGAGTAAACCTCGATTTACATACGACACTGCATGCTATTAATGTCTTATTGACTTAGCCTATTCATGCATAACAATGGACCGTCGTAATACCGAGGTCTTCTCAGAATTTTGTATTCAAATGAGCTGATGTTTATATTCAGGTTTTCGGGGTCTCCAAGAGGGCGGGATTACGGTTATGTTTTGCGAGGATATGTGGAAGTTTCCGAGGCGTATGGATTTACTGTGGGTAACACCTACTGTATTATATATTTAAAATGGGTAGTCTTAACTTTTGTGCTGTAATTGTGGACTTAATTTTACTCGCGAAGGGTCGTAAGAAAAGGGACTATGTATTATTACCGTTGATTATCTACTTATACACTCTTTTATTGAGACGGGTTGAATAGTCTAAATAGTCGAATATTGAAATAGTCTGAAATAATTAGAAGTAGAGAAATTTGTTCTAAAGAACCGTGGCGTCCATTTTAGAGTAATGATAAACTTGCTTTCAAAGATTTAAAAAAAGAAACTCATACACAATCAGTAATCAAACATGTTTATTTTTCTTAAAAAAATCGTCCGTTATTTCATTGCTCTAATTGATAGTGTAGGTTGTAAGAAATTAACCTGGCTAAGGAACTTTCTAATAGTTTCAGACTTGTCCATACTGACTAGTCTCAATTAAGGACCCTGTATAGACTCGCGTGCACTACAGTACTACTAATTAAATAATTCCTGTCGGCCATCTTCGTATTGCCGACCATGACCGAACGCTAAGAGATGTATATAATATAGAGTGGTTAACTCTGAAATATGATCGGCTGTTTGTTTCTCATCATCTTTTCATATTTGTTCGGAATACGAAAATTGCCGACCATATTCACTAATTATTTAATTAGTGGTACTCTAAATAGCACAAAAGGCCACGGGTTCATTTATATAATTTAATATATCTAGTTTAGGTGAATAACCGTGCACGTTTTAGAGAGAATTGTTTATTTTTGCTTTCAGTTCTGTTGGCTGTTTGCATTGTAATACAATACAATGCATGCCTCAACCGGCAAAGCAAATGCATTTTGATGCACAATTGTATGCGGGTGAAATTAACGCCTAATTTGAGTCGTGGTGAACAGAGAAACCAGTATTGTAACATCATACGAACGCTAGAAAACATTAAATTCGCATATATAAGTGTATTATATATTATGTATTATGTAACCTTTGATTAAAATTTTTGTTTCCTCCTCACCCAAAGGTTGTCTTTTAGAGATCGTTTTTATCGATAAGACCACCCTTTGTCCTTTTAATGTCTGTTATTACTTTATTTTGTTTTGGTATGCAATAAAAAGTTTATCTATCTATATATATAATATAAAAAATAAAGGTCGATAGATTAAAAGAAGATCAAAGGAGAAATGACGTGACTTGTATGTAAAAAATAACTTTAACTTAACATTTGCGTATATCAACTTAATTTTAATTTCAATAATTAAAAAAATAATTGCCAGTCCGTTCACACGGCGACGATTCGTCTCTTTTGCAGGATCGTGATAATAACGAATAATTTTTTTTTCCAGTTTTTCATATACTTCTATGAACGGCATAATGAATCGTGAAAAATGACGAATCAGTCCCAATGCGACATTCGATTTTGTCGACAAATCAAGAATGCGGAATACGGTAAAAAGACGGTTCCGTCGTTGAAAACATATGGAGATATACGATCGAGTTCACACTAGTCGTTTTTTTGACGAATCGGTTTTATTGCCGATGGCTTTTCTGATATTTGTGTCATGTTCCCTTAAATCCTTTTGCAAACTTCGAAGAATATCATTAAAATAATTTTTGACTCGTCTAGATGTATCTGGCTCAATGCTATCCGAAAGTTTCCTACACGAGATCGATGTCTCACAAGTGGATGCATCCACTGTCTTCTGGTTTCCTTCTGTCGGCAACGGCGATGGTAGCAATACAAAATCATGGTAGTATTTACGTCCATCTTGTGGAAAGGTAGTATTAATACCAATATTAATACTACCTTTCTAAAACAAATGTGATGTTCACGCGAAAAGTCCAGACGTTACTGTGAACATCACATTCGTTTTAGATGAATTGTAAATATTCACGATCCGATGCGCCGTGTGAACATATTCATTCACCACTTGGACCTCCGTGTGAATGGGGCGTGACGTGACCTGTAATGATGATTAATTTCCGAAGTGTGGCGACGTGTACGTTTTCTTTCTTTCTTATTATTAAGGAACTTTTATGCCTTGGCACATGTCAGTTCCATCGTACCCTAAACTTACATTCTACAAACATCATTCCTGTTCAAATCGAGAGCCCTCACTAAAGCCTCCCGTTCCTGTTGATTCCGGACACACTTCACCAACAAGTGGACGTGTTCGTTGAAGACTGCTTCATTTATTTATTTATTTATTTGAAAAGGAAATACAACAGGCTGAATAGCCCAAAAAATATATAAAATATAAATGAAAATTGGTTGACATAGTAGTAGACTTAAAGTAGGAAATTATAATACAAAAGGATGCCTTATTTAAATTCAAGTAAACAACTCAAAGCGGACTTGATTGCACCGATATTAAGATCGAACATTTCAATCGATAAATAACGATTTGCTAATCTAGTCAGTCTTGGTATCATAGAATCATATAAATATTTAGATCTACAGAAAAATTCTCGAAACAGATATACAAATCTCATATCTCGCTCGTTAACATAAGGTATAAATTTCGAATGTAATTCAACACATTTAATTTGTCGAGATATAATTTTGTACACATATAGCAAGTCGTTGAATTCGCGAACAGAGCGAAGAGATGGTAATTCTGTGAATATGGCAATTTCATTATAAACATGACTAAAAAAAGGACTTGGAAGTTTGAATTTAAAGGCAATATAAGAGAAAAATTTGTGTTGTACAGTTTCAATTCGACATATTAGAGCTTGCGTTTCTGGAGACCAAATCGGCGTGCAATACATCAATTTCGATTTAACTAAAGAGTTGTACAACATAACAATTGTTTTCTCGGACTTAAATTGCGACGTTTGACGTTTGACAAAACCTAACATTTTCATAGCTTCATTTATAATATAATCAATATGGTTTGTAAAAGACATTTTTTCGTCTAAGATTATACCCAAATCTTTGATTAACGAAATTTTATCAATTGGTAAGTTCATTAACTGATAATCATAAACAAGTTCATTGTGACCTCTATTAAATCGCATTAATTTACATTTCTCAATATTAAGTAACAGTTTATTTGTCGTACACCAATCCAGTAACGCAGATAAGTCATTTTGTAATAATTGATTATCATTTTCGTTTTCAATAATTCTCCAAAATTTACAATCATCAGCATACAAAAGAAACGACGATTTAATAAAAACTGAGCTGATATCATTAATAAAAATATTGAACAAAACAGGCCCCAGGTGAGAACCTTGCGGGACTCCTGATGGAACGTTAATAATACGCGATTTATATTCTCTATATTTAACAACTTGTGATCTTCCCAGGAGGTAATCAGCAAACCATTTTATTGGTATACCACTAAGATTGATATTTGACAATTTATACAGTAACAGGTTAATATCAACTCTATCGAAGGCTTTGGAAAAGTCGGTGTATATAGAATCTATTTGTTTACCTCTATCTAACGAGTTAATAATGCTATCGGTAAAAAGTGACAGATTACTGCATGTCGAGCGGCCACTAAAAAATCCATGTTGTTGTGATATTATAATAGTTTCAATTTGTGGATGCAAATAATCGAGAATCAAACTTTCAAACGTCTTACTTATTCCGCAAAGTATACTTATTGGCAGATAATTTTTAACATTTGTTTGATCGCCTGTTTTAAAAATCGGTGTAACAAAACTTGTTTTCCATTTGTTTGGGAACGTACCAGTTAACAAAGATTGATTAAAAATAATTGATAAGGGAACAGCTAAAATTTGAGCGCAGTTTTTGAGGATGAAGTCAGGAATCCCGTCAGGACCCGGGTTGAATTTGTCGCTTAATTTTGAGAGCTTATTCATTACAGAATCTTCAGTTACCACGAAAGTAACATCACGCGCTAAAATATCGTAAGCATCCGGTGTTATATCGACGGTAGGAGTGACATAGCATGACTCGAAATGATCGGCCAGTAAGTTGACAATATCCAAGTAGTTTGAAGCTGTTATGTCATTCAAAGACATTATATTCGGAAGACCATAACTTGACTTTTTACTATCTACATATCTCCAGAAAGATTTAATATCTGCATAAATTGACTTCTCAAGATTATCGATCTTTTTGTTATTATTTTTACGCAATTGTTTTTTACATTCAGCACGTAATCTTGAGAATTCAATTCTATCAGCTATCAACCCTGTTGTTTTGAACCTGAAATGCGCTTGTTTCTTTAGACGGTGTAATTGTGTCAATTTTTTATCAAAAAAGCATGATTTTAAATTATTTATTTCATAGGTAATTTTCGGTATATGCTTCTCGAATAAGTTGTAAATAATAGAATAAAAATGTTCAATAGCTGCATCTATAGAGAGTGTATATAAAATTGACCAATCAGTATTATACAAGTCGTTATAAATCTTTTCCAAATCAGCGTGTTTAAAATCGAATGTTGGTTTCGGAAATATAAAATTCACTGGCTGTGTTTCAAACGTCAAATTAGTTGACACCATTAGAGCTGGGTGATGTTTATCACATTTTACAAGAGGATCGTTATGTTTTGTAACTGAAGCATACAAATCAGAAGAAAGACACAAATCAAGTATTTGTTGGTTATCATTTTTTATATTATTTAGCTGATATAAGTTATATAAACTACATGTATTAGAAATAATTTGCGCATTATCAGAAATATCTTTCAAACCATCATCTAAAGGTAAGGCAGAAATTCCTATAGTATCGTTATGCCACGATATTTTTGGCAAATTGTAATCACCGAAAACAAAGGTTAGATCATTCGAATCAATATCTAATGTATCGATAGTGTTACAGTGTTCTATAAAGTTCTCTGATGGAGAGTGAGGGGGCAGATAAACACAGCCTATGTTTATCTTTTTATCATAGGCAAAAACCCGAATAAAAATATGTTCAGTTGAACAGAATTGTTGTGACAAAAGGATACTTTTATGACGCTTATGAACTGCTATCAGTACTCCTCTCCCGGTTGCTTTTTGTGTTTGTATCTTAACCCTGTCCCTCCTGAAGATGTGATAGTTATACAGGTTTAGTTCTTGGTCTTGAATCCCTGGATCCAGAAAAGTCTCGGTAAACAGCACGACATCAGGTTGGAGGGGTTGAACTTCAATGTCCAGGAGAGAGTTTAGCTTCGTTTTAAGACCTCTGACGTTTTGGTAGTAGAAGTGGAAAATTTCACAGCGTTTTTTGTCTGGAAAGTGTTGTTGTGGTTACCCGCTTCCTTACCGGCAGAGGGTTTAGGAGCAGTGTCCACAAGTTTAGGAACGCCGTAGGAGAACTTGATCTGCTTTTTTCCTTGGTTTTCCGGTTTTTGTAACTCTCGCTTGATGTTTTTGTAGTGTTCGATCTGGGATTTGGTGAAATCGGCCTGGAACTTGACTTTGTCCCTGAAGGCTGACCTCTTCCTCAAGAGTTTAATGACAGTCTCCTTGTTTTCGAAAATAACTTTTAGAGGGCGAGGAGTTAATTTAGATGGAATCCTGATGGCTTTGAGAAAATTTACCTCCGGTTCTTCAAGGGTATCAAATATCGAGTACAAAAGCTGCTCATCATGTTTTATGCGTACATCAATGTCTTTGCTCTGAGACTCCGCCACTTCGTAGAAAAAAAGGTTTTTTTCTTTCGACTGTCTCGCCGCAATCTCTTCAGCTATCCCGGAAATGGTCAAGTCGATATTTCCAGCCACAGTTTGACGTTTTTCCAAATCATCGATCCTCGAGTTAATTTTAACAATATCATTTTTGACCTCGGTGCGAAAAAGCGTTATGGAGTCAGCGAATTTATCAAGTTTATTCACCGTGACTTCAAAGGCGGCTATCTTCTTGAGAACTTTTGGAACTCCACGTAGGCCTTGAGAGCAATCGCGACAATAATATTTCAACTTCCGATTCGATTTTAGAGCGAGGCTTCTCTGGTCGGTCGCAGAAATATCATCACAATCAAAATGAACAAGACAACTGCAGCTCTCGCAGGTTGCATGTTTTGTTGGTTTCTGCAGGTCAATTTCAACATGGCAAACGTCGCACATGGGCACGGTCGGCACTTGCTCCACGTCTGACGAGTCGTTCGACCTCGACATCGCGAATCAAAACCGAAATCCGTGCTATTCTTTTACCCAAAATCAATACTAAATTTAGCTACTCAGTCCACCAAATTAGCCGGTCAAAGATATGAGCAAACACAGAGATGATTAAGAAAAACGGCTAGAAACGACCTTTGAAATGGTCAAACCTAACCTCAAAATCCAATGAGATGAGAATTTCACCGAGAACCGGCGAAAACAGGCACTCCAGGGATTCCGAGAGAATCAGTCCAGTCCTCCAATGACCAAAATAACAAATTGTATGCTTACTTGTCAAAAACACGAGTTTATTTTGCAAAAAAAACTACACAAATGTACAAGACCGATACGATGCCAGCGATACGATACGATGAAATATTATAATATATGAAATATGAAAATATTTGAATTTAAATTATCGTCGAATTAGTAGCTTCATTGCCACATTACAAATTGATACTAACATTAAGTAATAGACTTCTTACGAATCTGAGACCAGCAATTGCATATTGCATCAGCAATATTGTTAAATAAAAATTTGTAAAACTGACATTTACCATAAAAATGGGAGGTAAACTGCAAGCCAGTGGTGGGTCGTATCGGAGATCACAGACATTATTTATTTTAATATGTACTTTGTCCGGTCATTTTAAAACATTTGTACTCTTCAACAATGTCGCCGGTGGAATATTTCTATAATATCGGGTATAATAATTACTGTGAGAACTGAGGAAGCCATTGTTGTGGGAATTCCATTCTTATCTGTTTATTAGGTGAGATTACATTCGTATCGAAGACTCAAAAAAAAATATACTACGAGTAAATTAATATGTACTAAGGCTAATCTTGTGTATATTTAAAATAAATTGTCCCTCGCGTCCCGGTATCACCGCGGATTCCAGCTGGAAATCTGTGCTCTGTGATCACATGTACACAACAAAATATCAAAATCTGCAATATATATCGGATATATAACATGTATATAAAAAAGACGCGACTTTCATTCTCTATCGGTTTTAATATGTCAAAATTATTAAATGAAACTTTGAGTTTGATTAATAGACTTCTTCATTATAAAACAAAACAAAATACAAGAGTGAAATTAGAGTCTTTTAGATTAATATCAGTCTACTTAATCAATATTCAACTAAATTATAATTTTTATTGTTGGATCATTGGCAGGTGGCAGTGATCATATTTTTATTTATGTCAGTATAACAATTTTAAAGCGTGGGATCTGCCAAAATTCTAGTTTTGACGATAAATATCAATTGATATATATCAGCGAACCCTGCTATAAAGTACGAATAAATAATAAAAAAATCTTGTCTGATTACAACCACACCTAAGTAATACCATATTAAAACTGTTTCTTCGTAACAAAAGTGGACTCGCACCATTATTAAAGAGTTTTCAAAGTTTGCATTGAATTCGAAAAAGTTAATAACGGTAAAGTCGAAGTTTGATAGGGCACGACATCGAAACGGATCTGACTTCTTCAAACTCAATATTTCGAAAGTAATCTGGTCTGTATTGTTTTGGGAACGCTCTCTTTTATAATTGTGATATAGAATTTTAGTTTCGAACTTTAATAGAACTTTTTTTATATCTTTGCTGAAATATGAGAAGTTTATTTACATACCCATAACCAGGCCTTTTATTGTTTATTGCTGGACATGGGCCTCCTCACGCACATTGTCTTGTGTATAAGGGATGTATGGCCTTAAAATGCCATGCTGGCCAAGCGGGTTGGCGAGTCCACTCTTTTAGAAGTGGTGTAGTTCCTCAGGGCTTGTTGTAGCGGCTTTGTTATCTATCTCTTAGCATAAGAATAATAATACAGTTATTATTTATTCTTATGCCCCTAGTAGCCCTTTACCACACCCACGGGAAGAGATGAGGTGGTGCTATTTTAAAGCCGGCCGGACACACGACTGTTATTATATACGTGGAATAGGAAAGGTCTACGGCGGGACATTTAAATTCATTAATTATGTTGGCAGTAGTAGTGAATGAATGGCGTGTGATTGGTTAGAATGATAGTGAAATCGAGTGAAGTACGAAAGCGACATGAGTGTTGTGATTGGTCGAATATGACGTTTGTATGTTGGATGCATTGTAATATGAAAATAGAGGATGAATAAGAATAATAAAATGGAGGATGTACGTATGAACAAAGACAAAAATAAGTTGTGAAATTATTAAAAAACATAATAAAGGAAGTATAAAAGTTTACACTGGTTTGGCTTTTATCAAATTCCACATACATATCTTATTGTTTCATATATTGTAATTATAATTAATCATACAGTTATATATTAATTCCATCTAGTTTTTCCTATATATCTATCCGATGCTAAATGAAAAAAAAAATAGCTAAAAAAGTGGAAAATTAGTTGCTGATTTTCCAGTTATACAAATATTTACTACGCATTGCTCTTTTCTCGCCTTTGCAAATTAATTGTCAATCACGTGTCTTGGAAAGTGATTGCTTTGTACATAAACTAGTAATACGGAATTAAGCGTTTCTTGGGTTTATAATCTACTATTTAACGGTAAATGTTAATTTTAAACGTAAAATGTTTTCAGTGAAACATTATTTCATACGTTCTCAGAAGGAGGTTTATTATGCATACAATTGGCAGACGACATTAGTACTGATTTTGGGGTACGAACTCGATCTGAATAAAGATGTAAGTACTTGTATGTCGTGTTTAAATTGCTTTGATCTAGGTGTTTAGATAGGTAACTTATGAACTTCGAATTTATATCAGATAAAATCTAGTGGTAATGCATGTAAAATAAGTTCAGTGTAAAAATAATCAAATTTTCTGGAACAATTTTTCCTTATTTCACCTATATTGTTTTATTTGTTATTACCGTGCGTTTCCACTAGCACTTAAACATTGTCCCCTTTCCACATAAAACAAACACATCTATAAAATAGTGTACAAAGTTTCTTTAATAGGTTTTCAATCAATCAGATTCGTTAGACGCTTGCCAAAACATTGTTTTAAAGCATTTTCTATCTTTAGTGGTGACAGGGAGTCTATTTCTATTACGACTTCGTTTATCGACATACATTCCAGACAGTTTATGTTGACGCTGTTTTGAACATTTGTCGCTGATACTATTCTGACATTTACTCTATTTACAACCTTTATGGCAGCGTGACACCAACGGTACACCTGCCAACTGGTACAGTGTTTCTTTTTTGGAATGGCTAAATTCTTGTGGCCCTAGTGGCCTTTCAAGAGTCACGGGACATGTATTGTTTAGGGCAAGCGCAGAATGCGCTCAGCCAGGAGCAGAGTGCGTGCAGCAACGAGCCTAAAGGCCGGTAGACCGGCGGAAGGAACGGACCTCAGCTTAGGGCGTTGCTTTGGGAGGGTACCGGGGGATCGCGAATCGGTGAGAAGCGCCCAGTCACGTGCCGATACCTGGTAAAAGTGTTGGCTGAAGGCCGGCATATGTTCACGGTGTAGCGAGGCTGACGTCCTCGTCTCCGCCAGCGGGGACGGTGTATATATGTAGCCTGTGAGTGTAGTGTAAGAACCTTATCGGCAGCAGTAATTGGGTCATCGGGGTTCTTAAAGACGTGCCGAGGACGACGAAGACGACGGCAACGGGGAGGAACGGGTACAGTGTACAGTAAAGGTATTGTTTGATAACGTACGACTGCGACATACAAATGATACAACCGCTACCGAAGATCGCACGTCCGGTCGTAACAACTGTTTAAATTTAAATGCTGCATTACTGCTCAATATTCATTGAGTTAAAGCAATGAAAATGAACTTTAAAATCAAAATAATAATTCGTTTATGAACGTAAACCTAGTTTGTAATCGTGGAAACGCTTGGTTGATCAATGCTTTATGTAAACTAACTAGTCACGTTAAATCGACACGACAGTACGACGCGTCTCTACGACCGTAGAACCTTCCGTTAGAGAATTTCGTTTATTTATTTTTCCAAACGATACGTACCATTGGTATGGTCTATATACGCAAAATGACTTGTCGAGGGTCGTATAAATTCAATGGTCAATTGTCTCAAAATCGTCGTTAGTTGTGGACGTATGTCGCAGACTTACGTTACCAAACTACACTTAAAAATTAATATTATACATTGACACGGTTTCACCGACGCAGTCGTTCACCAATGGAACCGTTTCGTACGACGCATGAAACATCCATAATTTATAATTATATTAAACGGATCTAAAACGTGTACTTATTTTATTTTGCTTAAGTTATCGTGTAAGGTATAAAGTAGATAACCATTTAAGATCTGTTTAATATGAGTATATGAATATAATGTTGTTGTATAAACTGCCAACTGAGGTTTTATAATAATTATTTATTTATTTTCTCAATAATGCTTCTATAATTCAATTCTCAATAATCTCAATAATAATAATACATGTCTTATGATAACTTATACAAGCCTTACACATTCTTCCACCCCCGTTCCCATTCATGTTCCCGATATTTTTCTCTTTAGTAAAAATCCATCGTTAAACAAACCTCATATAAGGACGCCTCTCCTATCAAAACAATTTCAAGCGACAGATGTGTACAATGTCTCCATTCTTGACGTCATACGTAGGGCAATGTCAACCTTGCTTCCCTCAGTTTGTGTCCAAGGGCAGCACAAGGCAGGATCTAAGTGCTAAGTTAAACTTAATGAGCCAAGTGGAGATTTACCGCACGCTTGCTCTACTTATCCGTAAAATTCTTGCAGCTATATCTAGCTGGCGTAGGTGGAGTTATTGAGTCGGAGACAATATCAGCGAATGCTTATTGTCAATTTTGTATATTACATTCCGGTAACAATTAACTCTTGTTTTTAGATATTTTTGCGAATCGTATGAGCACAAGATTCTGTGACATTGTAACACTGTTATTGGCGATAGTGAATATGTTGTTTGAAGTTTAATATTTATTAATTTTCTTTTATTATACTAATGTAGTTAATTAAAGTCGATATATCGAATGAACAATCCGATAGTATTTACAGAGAACATCGTAGAAACATGAAAATGAATGACCTTGAGTACAAATTACGACTGATTTGATAAAATAAATTTTTCAGCTGATTAGATTAGGTAATCGAAATTATAATAAATTAGCAAAGAAGAACGACGTGCCTGATATCTTAAGATATCAAAAAATCTTGTATAATAGTTTCAACAATTATCTTTATTTATTTATTTTCCTTATCATTTTATTTAGTTATAATTATATTTCATGCATATATTTGTATTGGTATATTGATGATGTATAATGTATAATAATAATATATTGTGGTGTGTAGGCGCAGCGGATACTGTTGTAATTAATATACTTCGATTTAACATATATAAATAATTAAAATTTAATCAACGATGCTCGCATCCCGACCTCGGGGTCGTTTGGCATATTATTTACATAGGTTGTGTACTATGTACTTCCTAATTATCGGGACTGTCGGATCTTTAATTTGTCTCAACCTGAACCCATACCGAACACCCTACACTTACATAATATACACGACTAGTTTCATGAACTGACTGAAGAGGCGGGTAGTCCACGTCGAGAGTTGCGAGCAGTTTCATCAACTACCCGCATTTGATCTTCAGAGTCTGGAAAGTTGCAGCACACAACACTCACATTAGCGTCATCTCGAGATATCTCGAGGTTCAGTTTTATTAAATTTCAATCACTGGGTTCCATCCATGTCGAGGAAAAATTGTATCCATCTTCCCAATTAAAATTTCTATGTTTAGATTTCTATGTGGAACTGAAACGTTGAATAAAATAAATAACGTAAACATTCACGTTAAGAGCCGTTTAAACAGATAAATATGTGTGAAAAACGCGAAAATTTCAAATGTTACATGTATAATATATTAGTATAATTTGATGAATTTCATGGGCTCCGTTCAAGACCATTCACTAACCTACCATTCACATATCTTGTGCCATTAATATATGTAATAAAGATTTCTAAAAAGTTCATTCTCAAACAGTATTTCTAAACCTTATTTATACCTTATATTATACATCCTTAGAAGTTTTAACTAGCTGTTATTGGATTTATTTGTGAAAAGTAATTGGTAATAAATAAATAATACCTATTTGTAAATTGATTGTATGGTTACCTACTGAAAATTATGTTTTAACAGAACAACATACTCGTTTTTAACAATAGAGTCAAATAATCTTTAGTCTCGATATCAATTTGAGAAAATTATTATCTTAGGTTGTAGTAAAGATAATTGATCTGTAATAATTATTGGGATGACCTAGAACCGACGCAAATTCAATCACTATTGAATAATTACCGCGCCGCCATCATAAGGCCTCGCGTAACCCAAAGTGATGCCCTCATCAAGTGAGCCTCCATTATTGCTTTAGACGAAGCAATCTCCTTGTAATTAAGTTTTAAGTGTACCCTGTCATATTAAGTTTGTGATGAAGTTGGTAGGGCTCCTCCGATTGATTTCCATAATCGTAATAATTTATTTTGCAAGAACACAGGTAACAAAATATTTTATGCATAAATCACATTATCTTCGGCTTTTAATAAGCGTGCAAAAATAAATAATTTTACATTTATCATTAATAATTATATTATCATCATTATATTACATTATCATTATCAAATTAATTACCTTTATTATTATTATCACCAGTATTATCGTCAAACTAATTACAATAACGTGTAACACCCGCCCCCACATACGGCTCGTATCGTCGTCGCAGTATACATTTTGTCAAACCCAAATACTACACGAGGGATTATGTTTTGACTTTTATTTCCTTACAACATTCATGACAACAGCAGTGGAATGTCAGAATGAAGATTGGTAGTAGTTGTAATTTGCATCACTCGCACGTGGTCAGTCTGTACACTTACACAAGGCTCATTTTCAAACACGTTTGCTTTCACGTGCGTTGTTTTTGTGTGACCTCTGCGCTGTGTGTCATATAAGTAATAGGTAGAAGTACTATAGACACATTTTTGTTTGTTCTCTGTTCTTGATACGTTTGAGAAAAACGAAAATTACAGAACTTTATAAATCGGACGATATATTGTTTGTATAGGTAATTCAAATTGTATTCTTTTAAAAGTTGTAATTAACGTATGCACTATAATGAAATTATTATATGGATTTGGCCCAACCACAAATTTAATCTACCTTATTTATTTTTATTTAAAATTTTATATACTTAGATCGGTCAAGAAATGTGCTCTTCACTTTGAAGTATATCCTTAAACGTTATGCTTTTGTGACAAGACATATTAAATGAAGCTCTGGCCCCCACACGAACACAACCTGTATCGTGGGAGTCAGTTGCCCCTCACTGACAAGAAAAAGTCTTTAACAGCTATAGTTTTTTTTAGAAATGGATAAATTCTTGTGAAGCTTTAGAATTCTTTAGAACGGCCTTTCAAGAGTCACCGGACATGTATAGTTTAGGGCGAGCGCAGAAGGCGCTCAGCCAGCAGCGAATAGTATATGTATATGTGTTGTCTGTGAGTATAGTGTAATAACCGCATTGGCAGCAGTAATTGGGTCGTCGGGGTCGTCTAAGTCACTAAGGGGTGTGTTAAAAATTTAAAAAGTTAAAAATTCGCGTTATTTTCGAATATGAGTTCCGTCGTGGCAGCAACGCAGCACAGACTGCACGCAATATCAACGATGTGTACGAACTAAACACCGCAAACGAACGCACGATGCGTTTTTAGTTTGATCGTTTCCGTTCTGGAAATGTCGACCTCAAGAACAAGCCCCGTGGCCGACCGAATACTAAAGACGATAATGACGAATTGAATAGTGGAAGCGGATTCATCTCAAACCACGTCTAAGTTAGCAGCAGCCTTCAGCATATGTGACAAAACCAACATGTTCTCTTGTCAAATTCATATTTGCGCAAACACTTAATTTTCTAATTGCCACCAGAAAAAAAACAAATGACAGCTTTGAAAATTTAATGGCGTTTAACAAGCAGTTCCAATTTCAAAATTCGAATTCTCGTTTTTTTCTGTCGTACTGTACAGTAGGCAGTTCTAACAACTTTTAGTTTGACCTATCGTATGTAATCTGTACGTATGTATATTTAGTTTGACCTTTCGTATGTACCGCGAAGACTCGGCCGTTCGCCCCACAAACTTCACTGGGGTCGCGACCCGACTAATATTGTTTTTGATGAAATAATTTGCACGGGGGTTTGCTAAATGCCGACAATGACAATAGAATCACAGCGTCGCTAGGCGGCGCGAAGCGTGATTGTAATTGCGTAGTTCTTCCCTGAGGACAGAGTTGGACTCCTTGGAAGAACACGAAAAATGCAGTCTGACGCTTTTATTTAATTATATATCACAAAAACATTATCCACTAACACTAGGCACTTTGAAGTTTAATAAATTATCACTATTAAACCACAAATCCCACGATTTTTTACAATAATCAAACAAAAACTCAACTACTCGGACCCCCGCCAATAAGTCCCGATCGTGGACTAAAAGACCGCGTTCAAAAACGTGGGCAACAATAAAGCGGAGCGAACATATACTATTATTATAACATATACCTACTTGTCTAGACAAACACTTATTAATGGACCGGACAAATAATATTATTAAGTTATCAAAATGTATTTTATTAACACGTGTTGAATTTCAGTATATTATGTAATGAAATCAGTTTATAATATATCTATTAAATTATTTATAACTTATTTTATTAAAAACTAAATTTTTTGAGTCTAACTTATAATGTTAATAATATAAATATTGTAGATATATATTGCGTTTCTCAGTTAAGTGAATATAGCTATATTCTTTGGGAAAATAAAGTTCTTAAACCTAAAAAATGTATCGTTATCAGTATTGTCTGTACAAAGGATACGTTACGTAAGGATAAAATGACAGCGGTGGAAAAATGGATGATGGAGCGGATTGCTGTAACAAAGTAAAGGAGCTAACGGGTTATTCTGGATCTTAAAAACATGATTGATGA